>CM053785.1:550012077-552889577 GCA_028749045.1 Cupressus sempervirens | reverse complement strand
CTCCTAAATTACTATTAATTATTTTTATTTTTTCTAAATGATTATTTAATCCTACAAGGTGCCTCTATGTGGCTCTACATTGTTCTGTGGGGTATCAGAAGTCTCAT
This sequence comes from Cupressus sempervirens, assembly GCA_028749045.1. NCBI lineage: Eukaryota > Viridiplantae > Streptophyta > Pinopsida > Cupressales > Cupressaceae > Cupressus > Cupressus sempervirens. Next base: position 552,889,470 of record CM053785.1, on the reverse strand, counting down.
GAATTACATCAACCAAAGATATGGAAACCCTCCTATACTTATCACAACATTCCTAAGAATACTACAACCCTTGTTGTGTTTGAGAAGAAAAATTTTGTGGGGATTCTGCTTTAGTGAGGGTTACTACTTTTAACCATATTTGATAGCAGATAATGCCGAGATTCAAACTAGGAATGTGGCTTGTGAAGATAATGTCGAGATTTAAATTCTAAATGTTTACCCTAATTTTATAAACCTCTCTAATTTTGAAAATGGTCGAGTAAGTCCATTGGAGGTAGTATTGAAGGGCATTTGAAACAACAGAGCAAATGGGAGCTTAATTTGTTCTTCTTGCATCACTACTCTAACGATTGGTTTCTTCAAATTTGCATAAACTACACCCTAGGGGAGGTAGAAGTGGAGAGAATTAGGTGTGGAGCCCTTTGAAAGGTTGAGTATGATCGCATACCTTGACTGCTAAGAAAATTTAGCTCAAGAGAGCTCAAAATTGTGATGGACAAGTTCACCCATGAGTTGGGAAATCTAGTGTTAGGGTCTATCTTTAGGGGACCCTACCAAACAATACAATTTTGGCTGTAAAACTAGAGGGTTTTGTGCAAGGAGAAAATATATTCCATGTGAAAATAAGCATAATTTAGAAAATAAATCACCTAAATTAGGCCATGGGGTTTCTGTGTAGGGATTTTAAAGAATGCTTGATTTTGAGTATATACAAAATGGGTCTCTCAACTTTTTCATGCATTGTAATGCATTAACTTAAAAATAACTTACCACCTCTGTGATGCCCAAAGATCTGTATGCAAACCAGCCTCCTCCCACCCAAAAGTGCTTCGGCACAATGAAACAATGAAAACTGTGTTTCAACTTTCTTTCTTTTTCTAATATAATCTCATTTTTGTCACTATTTCAACATCCCATGTTCGTTGCTATTTCAAAGTTTTCGAGAGCATAAACAAAAAAAGAAGTCCACAAGCCAATTTGGCTTTTGTCGCTATTTTGACATCCTGTGTTCATCGCTATTTCAACAAACATGGGAGCATAAACAGAAAAAAAGAAGTTCACAAGCCAATTTAGCCTCTCCTCGAACACTTTCATCAAAAATAGAGGCCACATGTACTAGTGTTTGTTAAGTCACAAAAGTGAACGTATTTGCATAAAATCAAGACATAAATGTCCTATGCTACATTGAGGGTTTTCTATATTGTTCTTTTCCCTCCTGTGTTAGCACTTTGGATAGGTATAATTTGTAAAATATTTTGATTACAATATACATAACTCTTTTCCTTTTATCGATAAAAAAAAATTAAGTAGGAGATATTTCCACAGCAAGTCAAATTGTCATATTGCTATCAGGATTTAACTATGTGTTTTTGTGTCAAATTCATTGACCCATGTTTCATGAGTAGTGATTCACAAAAATCCATATTTCATGAGAATAAACATAACACTTAGCACTTATTTGATCTAGGTGATGCTCACAAAGGTGAAGCACTGAGACTTCTTGAGAGGTCACCCATCCTAGTACTACTCCATCTTGAGTGTGCTTAACTATGGATTTTCCTCCATGGTTAATCCCACTCTGATTGAAACCCCATTTGAAAAACATTCACCACGTATTTTGATTTATGAACAATTCATTAGAAATCCCCTTAAGCTCATCAATTGATAATTAGATCTTTCCACAACAATTCAAATTGTAATATTGTTATCAGGGTTTAACTATGTAATTTGTGAGTCAAACTCATTGACCCATATTTCATGAGTAGTGATTCAAATTAATCCATCTCTCACAAGAATAAACAAAACACTTAACACTCATTGGATATAGGTGATGCTCATAGAGGTGAAGTATCAAGGTTATAAAATTTTGGAGACTAGCCTATTTTGTGATCTTGAAGTGTAAATGAAGTTGCACGGTTATAGTGGGCTGATCTAAAACAAAAGCATAAAATAAGACAATATAAATAGGTTAACAACTCCAAATAAGAAGTACCAACATTTCAAAGAATACAATTCAAAGGCCATAAACCTCCTTTAAATCCATGCGAGAGAAACACCAATTTTATGATATTCAATTATGTAAAAGGAAAGGATTATCTATCCTAGACCCTAATATTAAGGGGTGATTGAATATTTTCTAAAACTTTGTAAAGATACTTCTAAACTGATTTAAATGTAAAGGAGGGTATGCCCTCTCAAAGAACTTTGTTAAGTCACAAAAGTGAATGTATTTGCATGAAATCTGGACATAAATATCCCAAGCTACACTGAGGGTTTTCTTCCCTAGTATTTTCCCTCATGTGTTGGCACTTTCAACAAGGATAATTTGTAAAATATTTTTATTACAAAATATATGGCTCTTTTCCTTTTACCAATTAAAAAAATTAAGTAGGAGATATTTTCACAGCAAGTCAAATTGTGATATTGGTATCGGGATTTAACTGTGTAATTTTTAAGTCAAACTCCTTAACCCATGTTTCATGATTAGTGATTCACATGAATGCATCTCCCATGAGAATAAACATAACACTTATCACTTACTGGATATAGGTGATTCTCACAAAGGTAAAGCACTAAGACTTCCCAAGAGGTCACCCATCCTAGTACTACTCCATCTTGAGTGTGCTTAACTATGGAGTTCCCTCCATGGTTAATCCCACTCCACTTGCAACCCCATTTACAAACCTTCACCAAGTTTTGTGCTTTATGAACCATTCATTAGAAAGCCCCTTAAGCTCATCAATTGATAAGTAGATCTTTCCACAACAAGTTAAATTGTGAGATTGCTACTAGGATTTAACTATGTATCTTTTGAGTGAAACTCATTGACCCATGTTTCATGAGCATTGACTCACATGAATCCATATCTCATGAGAATAAACAAAACACTTAACACTCATTAGGTCTAGGTGATGCTTATAGAGGTGAAGTATCAAAACTTCCCGGGAGGTCATCCATCCCAGTACTACTCTAGCTCTAGATTGAGCATGCTTAACTACAAACTTTTCTCCATGGTTAAACCCACTTTTCTTGAAACCCTATTTGAAAAACCTTCAACAAGTATTGTTCCTTATGAACCATTCATTAGAAACCCCTTTAAGCTCATCAATTGATAAGTAGGAGTGATGAGAGCCATTTATGACCCATTTTATGCCATATTTTTAATCCATTTCATTTAGTTTCATACTTACTTCCCTATTCCATTTCCTTTTCATCTCATCTCATTTTACTATTTTACGTTGCATATGGTTATATATATATATATATATATATATATATATATATATATATATATATATATATAAGTACTATTTGATATGGTTTTGGGATTAAAATATGGGGAATTAATTATTGATTTTTTTAACTAATCTTTATTATTGCAGTATAATGATTTATGTATGGGTGCACATGTTAATGTCGCCTATTTCACAAGTTCTTCATGTTGCATTTGATATAGAAATTGTTGTGTATGATGTTGGCCTACAACTTATTCATGTCACCATATTAAAATATTATCCAACTTTCATGGTGGCATTTGGTTATGTCTTCAGAATAAGAGAAAGAGTTCAAAGATAACACCATCCAATGGAGAGGGAGCTATCTATTTTGAGAGAAACTAAAAATATTCTATTTTCACCATTTTCTATAATAAGCCCACAAGGAGTAGCATAATGCATTACCAACCAATCATAATACATTTCCCACATGCATTATTTTATAGTGATTAAAATTGGGGAAAAAAAACTCGTGTTGAAGATGCAAAGGAAACCTATGTTACAAGCGTTTGAAATAGACAAAATTGTGATCCTCTCCACCTCAGATTTGTGCTAAAGGATTTCATACATCGAGAAAACATCAAGGAAAGTAATGTGAAAGTGGACAACAAAGAACCAAATCAAAGATCAGCTTCTATTGCCGCTAAGGAGATGAAATAAATGATTGTATAGTTAAGAGGCATTTCCAAGTCTCATGTGGAAATGAAACCCACTAATCAAATTCTTCCAAACCATTTCAAAACCATGGCTCAAAAAATATGGATGAAGACAATATAGTTCGTTGGAATGATAACAATAAGTTAGTTATTCTCGGCACAAAACCAATTTCTAGTGTATTGTTACATTAGTTATTATTTGTATGATCCACATTGTCTAAATGGTTGTATAATTGTTATAGGTGTATATATATAAGAAACATAAGATGGAGATTATGGGGGGATATACACATTTTTTCACAGAGAAAACTATTGTACGCATATCCAAACTATGTTATTCTACAATAAATAAAAACATCATTTTCTCATGATTGAAATAATGTAAGGTTTTTTGGTGCTTTATTCATCGTGTGAATTAGGGAGTAAGGGCTCGCTCTTTGGAAAAACATGATGGTATTTGTATTTAGTGTATTTTTTTAAATGTATTATTTAAGACTTTTATTTCTTAATTAGTCTATCTGGTAAATTAGATGTTCATATTTTTGTCTATTTATTGATTTCTACATTAGTAAATTAAAAAAATTCAAATTAGTTAATTTAGAGTTAGATTTATTATTTCTATAACTATTTATGTTATAGTTATTTCTTTCATAAATGGTTGTTTTTATTATTTTTATAAATTCATGTTTATTTATGTTTCTGATGTTCCTATGGCCAGGAATTGATAGTTCCTTTTGCCAAGATTTATTTCTTTTTCCATAGATTTACTTTCACCTATTGTAGTTGCATTCATAATCCCTCATCATGCAACTAGCATCCCTTGGTGGCATATTGCTCGAATACCTTTCACAAGATTATGCCCCTGGATTGACACAAATAGACCAAGCTAAACTTCATCATAAATTGTTAATTCTTCCTTATTATTCAAACTAGTGTTGGCTTATCAAGGAGATATTTTCATAGCAAGTCAAATTGTGGCATTGCTACTAGAATTTAACTATGTAGTTTTTGAGTCAAACTCATTAACCCATGCTTCATGAGTAGCGATTAACATGAATCCATCTCTCATGAGAATAAATGGAACACTTAGCACTCATTGGATTTAGGTGATGCTCGAAGAGGTGAAGCATCAAGACTTCCCAGTAGGTCACCCATCCTAGTACTACTCCAGCTTGAGCACGCTCCTAGGACTTCCATAGTTAAACACACTGAAGTTGGAGTAGTACTGTGATGGGTGACCTCTCGAGAAATCCTAGTGCTTCACCTCGGTGAGCATCACCTAGGTCCAATGAGTGTTAAGTGAGAAAACCTTAATCATAATTCTAACATGAATTATAATTCTAATCCTTGCCTAATAATACTACGAACCCTAAGCCTAATCCTAAAGATGATTTAAATTGTAACCCTAACCACAATCCCAATCCTATACTTAAACTATATTATATCCCTAAACCTATTCCTCTCACTAATCTAATATATACACCCCTATCTCAATCTTAAAGCTAACCCTAAACTATATGCATAACTACAATCCTAGTTGATGAATCTTAATCCTAACTTTATTGATAAAGTTTAAGCCATAATTATAAATATTCATTTATAATATTTGCACTAAAGTTTCCTTTGTATATAGACATTTAAACAACAAAAATTACATGTAACATTTCATGAAAAGAACCTTCAACTAACTTTTAAAAATTCTAATATTCTTTTGCAAATCACAATATGCCACTTCAACTCTCCACTATGTAACGCCCCACTCGGGAACCCAAGAGAAATAAACCTAACATGTTACAATGTTTACTGAACTATTTTTTTTTTTGAAGTTTAAACAACATCAAGATAACATTAATGCGGAAGCAATATGAACATACACATCAAATACACATAATCAATTACAGATATAGTTTCAATTCCTCAAGAGTTCCTTTACGTTGAGTCACATTTAATAATTTTAAATTAATTAGTTTAAGTTCCAAGTAAAATGTCTCAAGATCATAAAGAAATAACAGATACATAATCGCATAAGCAAAGCATAAGTATAACTAATACAATGAAAGTACATCCAATAAATAACATCCACTGCACATGTCGCAGGGTATGTGAGAATAGATACAATACATCATGATACATGATAACGTATATACATCATCTGAAAAGAAGTCTCTAAGATAAGAAATAAGAATGATAAAGGTACATCTTCTGCAATGAACATCCAATACCTGGCAATGTGAAGGGGAACCCAAATGGTAAGAAGGCACTACCTCCCGACCGCGTGGTTACCTAGTCAGGCTTCCACTCCCACCGTGCAGGGAAGATAATGAACAATCCACATACGGTAAAACAAACATAAAACAGTCCTAGGCAAGGTACCCCTAATAGCCAAAACTACCTCAAAGGTAACACATGCTACTCAAGAAGATAAAATAATCCAGAAGTAAGAACACTCAATCCAATACCGACACCACATAACCAAACATCATACACAAACCAAGTATAAACTAAATACCAAGATCAGAAGATAAAGTCAATGAAAGATAATCATCTCAAGTCAAAAGCCACATGTCAAAAGTACAACATCCATGAATCACCAATCATCATCAATGAAAGTAAATAACCATAATAAACACATCCGACAATAGATACACCGCTAACAATAAATACACCACCAGAGGTACACAAATCTACAGAGGAGACTCAAGCTACATACTAGGGAGTGTCATCACATGGCTGCTTGAGTTACCCTGGACTGATCTCTTAATAGACCCCGGACCCTCAAGTGTTGAGTTACCCTGGACTGGTTACTCTGAACCCCGAACCCTCAACATCACACATATGGAAACTAGAAAGCCCTCTCAAGAAGACGAGGCACTCATCTCATTCCCATCCTTAGTCTATACAAGCACTAAAGGCATGGGTAGATCAAAAATCTCTAACTTATCTTTTTTAGTGTGTTTCCCCCCATAAATTTTAATTACTAGATTATCACTTATTACTTAACTTGCATTAGGTTACCCTGGTACTGACCACTTTGGGTCCCGGACCCCTATGCAAGCCACTCCCAAGTCACGTACCTAGACAACCTCTCCTAAGCACAAAAATCCATAGTTGTTTCCCATACCACAACACTCATAAAGATCAAACTCGGTTCCTTAATAGGCAACCTAATAATAAGATGGCTCTCCCATTCAAGTACACATAAATTTCTCCACAACTAAATCTCACAAATATAATCTCAATTTGAATCACATAACACATCATGTCAACTAGCCACATAAATGGTATTAAAGAAATCCGACAAAGCCTCTGGTGTACATCCTAGACTGGTCAAACTAGGTCAACCCCAAAATCCACAAGATAAAGACAACACATAGAAAATAGTACAATTTCATAGTTTGGGTTTGATTTGAAAAGACACAATAGGGTTATAGGTAAAGTTTTAGTTTACGTTTTAATGTATGTTTCAAGTTATAAGACTTTCAGTATCACCCTTATAATATACCCGTTCTTAGATCAAATTTTACCCTCATTGATTTTAGAACAGTTTTCTAAAAATAGCCCCATAGGTAATCATTTAAATGATTAAAAATAATGATTGTTATTCTCCAAGAAAATAATTTATAGTTTTATTAAAATTTAGTATTATGATAACCCAATTAAACAACTTTCGTTATTAATTAATTCTAATTAAATTCTATTTAATTAAATTAATTAATATTAAAAAAATCAATTCATGATGATAAATTACTATGATAATAATTTAATTGACTTAAATTAATCATTATCATAATTTTAATCAATTAATTAATACAAATAATTTATTTAAACATAATTTATATTATTATAATTTGTAACTCATTAATATTTTATAAATTAAAACCTAATTAATATTTAATACACATTAAATATCATTTAATATTTATTAAATAATATATATTAATACTAATAAATAGATATATATATTATTAAATACAAAATAATGTTAAAACTTTAATAATGTTAACACAAAATCAAACTTTGAATAAGCGATTTAATCGCATGCTCCAACCCTTTAAGGGTGGTCGCTGTAGCGATTCTGCTGCTGCCGCAACAGGGTACACTGCATCAGCAGCAGGGTTGCTACGCGGTAGCATTATTAAAGAGGGGAGGGTGTGGGGTTTCCCCCACCTGACCCATACATATTAATATATGTATAAATTTTTTTTTAATTTAAAAAGCTTCCCCAATATATCTTTAAAACCCTTTATTTAAGAATTATAGAATTTATTTCTTAAAACAATTCATTTCAAAATTATAACATATGTTTTAAAACATTTTCCCTCCTTACAAGAATATATATATATATATATATATATATATATATATATATATATATATATATATATATATATATATATATATATATATATATATATATATATATATATATTTATTTATTTATTTATTTATATATATATATATATATATATTTTTTTTTTTTTAAAAATTTTTTTTTTCTTTTTCTTTTTTTTAAATACCTTTTTCAATTTCAAGAATCATTCGAATTAAATACAATAAGTTCTTTAATCTAGAGAACGAATTTCTTATCCTCTTTAAATTTTCTTCTGTAAAAATAATGAGAGGCTAATTTTCAATCAATCAGGAAAACAATCAAGATGACAGACAAAATTCCAACCACCCATCAAGTACGGAGCAAACAGATATTTTCCAATTGAAAGTGCATTCATGGGATTTCAAACCCTACCTCACACTAATGCTAAACTCTGACAGCTAGATGAAAATTCCTACGCAAGCGAAATCCTTCAAGCTACGAAAATTTCCTTTCTTTTCCAAACCTTCCGAGTTGCTCTCCATAAACCTGTGTGTGCCCTGAAATCTGTGTCTGGAAAAACTTGTGTCCCCAATAATGACCCGAAAACCCTCTAATATAGAATCTAATTACCTTTTAGGGTTTCTGTCTCCACCACTCTAAAATTATAATTATTTTATTTAATTAATTCTTTCATTCACAATTAATTTTCTTTTTGAATTAAAATATTCTTTTATTATTCCTTCATGCACTTTAAGTGAATTATTAAATTACTTTATTTAACTTTCCACTTGACTTCACTTTTAAATTAATTTATTAACTTTTAAATCTCATGTGCACTTTATTAAAATATCTTAATCATGTGCACATATTTTATCTTTTAATTAATCTCTTATATTTAAACTCATTCACGCATCATGCAAACTTAAATATTTTTTTAATAAATTAATATCTTTTCACTTTTTAATTTATTTTTGAATGTTTTAATTTGATAAATATTTATTAACTTAAATAACAATAATATTTAGCATTTATTTAAAAATGAACTCTAAATATATTATTATTAAATTAAATAAATATTATCACGTTCTAAATTTATTCTTAAAACTTTTATCTTCAAATCCAATTCTTTATATTTAATTAATTTCTCAATTAATTAAATATAATTAAATATTAAAATGTCATAATAATTTCCATTAAATTAAGTTATTAATTTAATCTTTTAATTAAACTTAATTAACAGAAAATTCATCAAAGACTCACAAAATAACATACGCACAAAAATACTCACGAGTTTAAAAAGGGTAGACAGTCTGTTACGAGTCCTCCTTGCAGGACAAGTATTTTAGGCTATGGCTAGGATTGGACCTGATCATTATCTTCCCATTCTCACCATTTGAGTATTTGTAATAGGGTGCGCTCATCCTGGCAATTCAGGGAAGTCGATGCCCGATACCTGCATCCTGCATAAAAGACAAGCATGTACATGTATATAATATATCTAAACTAAACAGATAATGGCAGGGAGTGGTTCATCGTGTAGATCCCGACTAGCAAGTGACTACAACTCCCTCCCTTAACCACATCAAACACGTCAAACAGAAAGATAAAATAAACATGCGCACCATACACATGCAAGTATGGGGTAAGTATCGTAAAAATCTCAAGTCTAATCTCAAATTCGTACATATAATAATGCATCTCTATCAATACAACATAATCATCATTAAAGACATCATGTTTACATTGTTACAAAAGAAACCACATTTACTAACTAGGAATCATTAAAATATCATTAACAACACATGAATGAAATCAACTAAGCAACAATAACTGATACATTTGTGATCAAAGTCATGAAATAATATCATAATATTACAAATCTAGTATCTCTAAAACTAATCAATGCATAAAATCAACCTAAAGCAAATTGATAATGATAACAGAAATGCGAACTAGGGGCAGGCACTACACACTACAAGTTTTCTTATAACATCACATATGCTACATATCATAGTTTTGAACACTACAAACTACAACACTTAAGAAAATTTATACTCTTTATTATTATGTTTTAGAAAATATGCTAACAAGATAATTTCTAATTTCTCTTTTCAAATAAGATATTTCTATTTTGAATAATACTTTGTTTTCTTCAAATATACATCTATACAAGCTAAAAAACACAATAGAGTTAAAGCACACAAAAGTAAAAATTTAATGAAATTTGTGTTAATAAAAAAATTTATGTTTCTTCTCTATTTTGTTTTAACCTATTTAGTTGCCACATTATGTATTTTTTCTCTAACATTGTACTAAATTGTCACATCACACAAACTAGTTTATGTTGGCACTTCATCAAGGAGTATCTTTGTTTACTTGTAATATTTCTTATCTTTTCTTACTTTTAATATTTCTTAACATGTCAACTCAATACTGTATATCAAATTTACATTGCTACACTAATCATTTAAAAATATGTCACTACCTTTTCTTTTCCATAGCAACAAAATACCTTTTCTTTTCCTTGTATTCAATTAGACAAATCACTTCTATTAGCTTATTGGTTCATGTACATAAATGTGCAACTACTAGTTATATTATTTTATTATATTATTAATCAATTATTGCATTTATTATAAAATATATGAATTTTTTTTATAAGTTATATTTTTGTATTAATTCAAACTTCAACCATTAGATTTTGAAATAGAAAGGCCTTTAGCTTAGATAGACACTTCAACCTCTACATTTTCCACCTAGACAAACACAAAGACACATCAACCCCATAAGCATCACAGTGACACATGGACATAGAAATAGCCATACTAGGCAAAATGGGCATGCATGCCATACAAGCAAAAACATCATTGATCCATCCAAACTACAAAGATCGACACCTAACTAGCATTTCCTCACAGAATTCAATGATCGTTATCCCCCCCTTGGTATCCATCTTGCCTAACTTTTTTCCCAACACTAGTGGTAGCACCTCCTATGGGAACTCACCCAGATCTTGTTCTTTGACCTTATTAGGTGTGTGTTTCTATTTGCACTTCCTCTCTTCAACCAACTGACACATGTCCTCCTCCCTCTGGTTTATATACCCAACCAATTTCACCCGTGTAACACACACATCTCCAACTTTCTTATCAATTGGTGTCAATGTATGAAATAACATAAAGGGTTGGAAACCCTCTCTGGTACCTTCCACACACTGCCAATGACCCTCTACAATGTGAAATCCCACTCCAAGCTTTGCAACTAGCAACCATCTCCCATCCCTGAGCCTCCATTCTAGTTCAATACACAAGTCCACCAATGTAGGGCCTCCTCCATGCTTTAATCCAACACGAGGGCCCAAGCACAAAACATTGAAGAGATATCCACATTAGTTTGTGGTCAGAAATCTCCCTCGATGAAAACCATATCAAACAGTGTAAAGAAGATTTTGAAAAACTCATCCTCAATCACTCTAAACACCTTCTTCAGCCTGTGTGATCTTATTATTATTCAAAAACCTAGAGTCTGCTTCCATTTGGTTATCTCCAAGAAGAAATTTACTTTCATTTTTTGCAACCCAACTTTGCCAAAAAGTAACTAATCTCTACAAATTAACAATAAACAAACACACATTATAAAACCTTTACTTTCTCCAAAAAGTTACTGGCATGTCACCCAGGGACATCATATTTGGGTACTCCATGTTTAGTCCCTCACACTCAAATTGAAGCCTCACGTGCCTAACTGTGCCCACCACCATTAAAATGGTAAGGTAATGTACCGTGCACACTCACCCATATGAAAGAGTGGGTGGTTGAGGTGATAAGAAGAAGTCATCCACCATTTTAATGTTAGGTATCATTGTGACACCCACATTAGCTAAATTTTTCTTGTAATTTGATTTCCCTTTCAAAATGTGTGGGATACTTCAAAGTCTTCAAAGTTTTTTTTTATGTGCCTAATATGTTTCTCTAATTGTAATGACACCATACTTCCTCTCACAATTTCATCAATCACAATTTGAGCGTCACCATGAAGAACAATTTTTCTGAAATCTTTGCCTTCGGCAACTTTTAATGCAAATTTGGTAGCTTTGCTTTCAATAACAATATTTATACCCTCTAGGAGAGACTTGGCTCCAATGGTTAGGATTTTATTCTCAACATCAAGAATGACACACCCCACCCCACTCCTTCCTAGGTTGCCTTTGGAAGCACCATCAAACTGCACTTTGACCCAACCATCTTTTACCTTTTCATCCACCTTCCCTTTATCCTAGCTGGTCTCATAAGGATCAACCTTTGGGAGCCCCTAAACGAATCATATTATAAGCTTTATTATTTATAAATGAGGTTTGAAAAAATACATCAGGTTTTCAAAATATTTAGTAATTGTAATTATTAGAGTAATAAAGTTTTATCTTCTATATTATATCAAATTGATTTAATTATTCACTTATTATCTCTAGTTTACTTAAGTTAAACTTTAGACATAAAATTATTTATTCTTTTATTAATTATGATCATACAACCTAAGTTAGTTACTCTTTCTATGATAGGTGTTTGCATGCTGGTGATTCTTGGGAGTTGTGGGGTTGATCTTTTATCAACTTCAACATGGTATCAAAGCCCTAGGTCTTCATGTCCCTATTTTGTTTGTGAGAGATTTGGCATTGGTTTTCAAATCTGTTACTTTTAGAGGTTTTTTTATTGGATCTAGGGGATTTTTCGGAGCACTTTGAGCCCAAACAGACATCACCGTTGAGCTCAGAGCACTCAAAAACCCCCCATTTCCATATTAAATACGTCAAATTTGGACATTTTTGAAATCTGAGGCAAAAAAAATTTTGCACTTAGACTATATTGATCTGTGCTTGAAAATTGAGGTGATGATTATTTTTATTCTTATAAAATAATTTGGAGGTGATTTTTTTACATGAAGGAAAGGCAAAGTAAAAAGGCATTGCTTTTTAAAAGGAGGCACAATTTGTTTTAGGGCCCTTTTTTGGGTCCCTACGCCTTGTATTAATGGAACTCTGTGCCTTAGGACCACTGCCATTGACTTCTGTAGGGTCCCTTCTCAAAATGCCTTTGTACAATTTTTTATGTGCTCCTTGATGTGCTTTTTTTCTTTAGGCATAAGGCAAAACACCTCCCTTTATTTGGGATTTGCGCCTACACAGATGGGGCCCTTTGTGTAGACATTGGAATCTCCTCCAACTAGACTCAATGATGTCTCTTTGGTGTTGAGGCTGACCCCTACCAAGTCTGACTGTACTTGCCTTAAATAAACACTACATGGTGTTTATTGGGAGCCTCCTGACTCTGCGGTATTTTTGTGGTTTGGGTGCTCTTTCCTTTGGGAAATTGATGGTTTGTTGGTGCTACCAGGTAGTAATTTATGCATTGAAGCTTACCCAACTTCAACTCATCTTGCAAGGTCACCATGTAATATGCTCTCCCATGCACGCCTTCCTTAGCCCATGCGCATTGAAAGAGGACCACACCTTTTGCGTAACGTTCCACACCAGTGCTCTCCACTAGAGATTCAACACATTATTTTACCAGCAAAACAGTAAGAAGTCAATAATCATAAAATATCGTCTTAACTTCTGGCCAGCTTGTGAACAGAAGGCGTCTATAGCTCGTGAACAGAGGAGGTATTCACGACGATAGGGCCAAGCTCGTGAACGACAGACTCTCTGTAGTGGTGAAAGTGAAGGTAGGGCCTGCAGCAGCCAAGGTAGGGATGACAACAACGACAATCAGTGCAAGGGCAGATTTGGTTTGGTCAACAATCTTGGCAACTAGTGGGACCAGTCATCCAGTGCTAAAGGCTTTGCTATTACTAGTGGGTCCATATTTGTGGGCTTCCAAATGATGATTTTGTCTGCTATGGTGTTCCTCTCTTTCAGTGGGCTCCAATTCGATTCCATTTGAAGACACTCCAATAGGCAGACAGGTAGATCCTAGGTACACCTTTTCCCTTATTCGTACCTCTTACATTTCAGTCTACACCTGTTCAGGCTTCTTTTATTACTTCTCCTGGCTTTGGTAAATTTACAATGGTAAAACAACATAAAGAATCTATAAAAAGGCACCAGTGGGTACGATATGGTCCTTATGGAAGGAACAAACAAGGAAATCACAGAAACATCTGCAGAGAAGATACTTGTACAAGTATCATTGACTGATCAACCAAAGATAATAGAGGCACAACTAGAACTAGGTGGGTCCACCTTGCAAAACATAGGATCTGATAGTAACAGGGTGGCAGAGAATCTGATAGTCAAGGCACCTGTAACAGCAAAACAACAAACTAATCTGGGAGAAACTACGAAACACAATGACATCTCTGGTAACATTGGCTTGGTCCTGACATACGGGGATAGTTTAATGCACAGCAGCATCATCAAGTGGAATCAAGGGAGCTTCCTCATTCTTCCAGGACCCTCAGCCGGACACACGAGTTTATTCAATCTTGGAGGGACAAATGGTAATTTACCGACAAACACTTTAAGCTTCTCACAAGCCAGTGGACCACCTACAGGAGGAAACTACACCAATGTGAATGCCAAGCAACATAAAAGAATAATTAGGCGAAGAAAGATACAAAAGTTTAAAAATGCAAAAAGAGGGAAGTTAGTAGCTTTACTTCTAAAACTAATTCCACATACCTCAAACAACACAAGGGAGGGAGAAATAAATCAGAGGCCGACTGAAATCCCTAAAATAGTTAAGCGGTTTGATAATATCAGAGATATTAATGGTAAAGGGAAGACAAATAATTCTTAGGTGATAGACACAGTGGAAGATGGGCTGCCAAATAATTACAACCCCACAAGGACACCTATGGCGTAGTATCCAGACATCTTTGTGAACGATTTGGTAGCTATGAAGGAAAGGGTGTGGGCACTTGAAGAGAGGATCCAAATAGAAAGTATCACAATGAAAAGAGTTACTGAGGATAACTAGAAATTGGCAACGGAGGTCAAGTCACTTAGAGAAAAAATTCAAAAATTGCAATTTAATATGGAAAAAGGAGAGTATGAATTAATATTGTTAAAGAAAGAAGTAGGAGAAAAGAGGACAGCAACAAGTACTACGGGAGAAGGAGAGGCTACAGAAGGAGACAAAAACTCGCAAATGAAAAATATACAAGATGCCATGGCAATTATGGAAATAAAAGAGAATCAATTCAGAGAACAAATCGAAGAAGTTAGATCATGGGCTAACATAGTAAAGGGACCAGCAAACACTCCTATTGACAACATAGAAAAAAAGGTTTGAAGACGGATCAGAGAGGAAAAAGAAAGAAATGAGAAAGTAGCAAATATCGTCATCAAAGGGCTATGAGACTATGGAGAACAGGAGAAAACAACGGATTTAGTTAAAGACTTCTTTAAAGACCAATTAGATTGGCATGGAACAACCATACAATAACAAAGAATCAAAAAATGGATTAGAGGAGGCAAAGACAGACATGTTAGAGTGACAATGAGGAATACAGGAGATAAAAACAACATTTTCAGCAAGAGGAAGTTTCTTGGAGGCACAAACATATATCTCGATGATGACCTCACCGTAACTCAGCAAGAAGAAAGCAGGAAGGAATGGGAAAAAGTGAAAACAACAAGAGAAAATGGCAAGTGGGCGTGGCTACAAAATGGCAAAGCCCAAATCAGCAAAAAAATCACACGCAATAAATAGGAACTCGGACCCACCCAGGAACATTTAACTATAGTTAGCTAGAATTGTAGAGGTTATCCTTGGAGAAGAGGATCTAGGTTAGGGCAGATAGCTAAAGATAATGACATCATTATGCTTACCAAGACTCATGAGCATGATGGATCTAGGGTTCTAGATTTTGACGGGTATAAGAAGGTATCACTATAGAATGAGAAGATAGATAATGGTAAGGGGCATGGAGGCATCACCGTTCTAATAAAAGAAACTTGGAGCAGATTTGTAAACTTAGAGAAAGAAGATGTTAACAAGTAGTATATTTGGATAAAAATAATAGAGAATTAGATTTCTACAAGGGTGGTTATCTGTTACTTCGCCCCAAAAGGCTCAAAAATGTATAAAAAAGCATAGATTGGATCGAGAAGACCCGTTTGCTGCACTCAAAAAAGACATAGCAGTCTTTAGCTCTTTAGGGGAAATAATGATAATAGGGGATTTCAATGCTAGAATGGCAAACAACCAAACTCTCAATATTAAGGAGAGTTACAATGAAAGAAGAGACCCAGTTTGGCTTGAAGAAGAAGGGAGACAAAAATGGGAAAGATCTTCATAGGATAGCATGGGAAAGATTAATCATTTTGGTGCTAAATTACTAGGCTTATGCTGCCTATATAACATGGTCATATGTAATGGTTTGGAAAAGTGGCCTAAATTAGGTGGAATCACATGCAAAAGATACAATGGACAAAGTGTTGTTGATTATGTAATATGCTCGCAAAAGTATGTTGCAAAGATAATTAACTTTGAGATAGAGGATTGCCCCATGGAGCTAAAATTTGATCATAACCCCATCTTGATAAGGGTGGCCACTCACTTTAAAAATCAACATATTGTCCCAAAACCTTTACAAAAGAGGAAGATGATTCCGATTGGCAAAGTTTTAATGACACAAGAAAACTATGCTACTTTCCAAAACTCTCTTTTGCAGCTGTCTAGGGTTTTGAGAAACCATCCTGAGTCTGATAAACAACATTTCATGGACAAGGATAATCTTGTTTTTACTATCATTAAAGCACTGGAGGAGTGTAAAAGATCTAGGGCCACAAGAGAAGCCAAGAACACTTTTCCAACCAATCCATGGTTTGATGAGGAATGCAAAATAGCAAAAAGAAATTGGAAAAAGAACATAAATAGAGAAAGTAGAAAGGAGTATGATTAGCTAATTAAAAAGAAGAAAGAAGAGTATGTAAACAAGAGAAGAATTGAGTTGATTAATCTTGGTAAAAAGAGCCCCAGAAAGTTTTGGAAAGAGCTTCAACAGAGAAAAAATCAAATAGAGAACAACATAACAGGAACCAAATGGCTGGAATATGCCAAGACTCTCTATGAGTGTGATCTAGGAGAACGTAGAACCATGGAAACAGAGACTACAGGGGAGTTATTCAGTGAAAAGGATATTATTCAAGGCATAAGGAGGATAGCTGCTGGTAAAGCGCAAGATATAGATGGGCTTCAAGCTGACTACTTAAAATGGGGTGCTGAAACCCTCACACCACACATCACTAAAATTTTCAACAGCATCAATAGAGAAGGTTTCCCTATAAAATGGACAAAAAGTGTGGTGATCCCACTCCACAAAAGTGGAGATATAAACAATCCTTCTAATTACCAAACCATCATGATCAATCCACTATTTGGCAAGTTATTTGGCAGCTTGGTAGAACAAAAAATCAGCAACTGGGATGAAACAGAAGACAAATATGTAAAAGGGCAAGCAGGCTTTAGACCAGAACACTCTACTATAGATCACAACATCACTCTTAGACACTTGATTGAGAAAGTTTGGGACACTCTGATGAACGAGGCTTTTTGTTGTTTCATGGACTTTTAAAAAGCATTCGACATAGTGCCACGTAATAAATTATGGGATAGAATGGAAGAGTTGGAAGTTCCTAAAGAACTTAGGTCAGCAGTTTACAGATTATATGAGCAGGTCAGAGCTAAAATCAGAATGACAGAAGGGCTATCAGAAGATTTTGATAGCAACATTGGGGTTAAGCAAAGGTGTCCTCTATCTCCAACATTATTTGAGCTCTATATTGACAAGTTAGAAGAGTGGATAAACAAGACCAATGGTGAGGGGGTGTAGCTGGCCCACTTTGTGATAAGATTGCTCTTATATGCAGATGATCTCATAATTCTTGCTAGAACAGCTAAAGGTTTGAAAGAGCACTTGACAGCACTAGAAATTTTTTGTCATGAAGTAGGAATGCAAGTTAACACTAGCAAAACCAAAATTATGATCTTCTCATTAAAGAAGAATAGGGGCATACAAGATGAGTTTCTGTTTGAAAATAGCCCACTTGAGATTGTGGAAGAGTACAAATACTTGGGCATCGATTTTCATAACAAACTCAATTGGGATACTTGTAGATCAAAAAGGATCCAAGGGCGCTAGAAGGCATTATACTCTTTAGAAAACAAGTGCAGGAACACAAAATTATGGGATTGGACAACCATGAAAACTCTTTTTGGTTTGTTGGTCACTCCGGTTATTCTATATGGATGTGAAGTGTGGGGAGGTAGTATGTTCGAACAGAAATGGTGACAAGTAGAAAGAATTCAAAAACACTTCATCACATGCAATCTTAAAGTCAAGACCATAGTTCTGTATGAGATCCTTTTCAGAGGTGGGTTCCTTTCCATTAGAAGCCCTTTCTTTCGTCCGGATGATAAGCTATTTAAAGAAAACCCAAGGTTTGGAAACACATCGTTGGCCCAAATTGATCATAGAGGAAAAACTTGTGAGACGGAAAAGCACATGGATGAAGCAAAATGATAAATGGATGTGAAAATGGGATATCAACATCCAAACTTGCCCAGATAACATTATAGAAATAAAGAAGTTTGTCAATGAAAAATTTCACAATATTCTGTGGACAAGACACATAGGGCGAAAAAAATCTTATTACATTAAAGAATTTAATCCCACTTCTAGTCATGATTAAAAGGCCTATATAAGAGCACCTATTAACTGGAAAGAAAAAATCTTGATGGCACAACTTAGAACTAGTTCACAGTAGCTGCGATGTGAAATTGGTCAGTGGCAATTTCCAAAGGAAGATTGGGTAGACGGAACATGTTTATTTTGTAATATGGGAACAGTTGAGATAGAGTAGCACTTTGTCAAGGAGTGCCTGGCTTACAATGACATCAGATCTGGTTATACAAAAATACTGCAGAAAAAGGACTTCAACTATTTATTCGAGGAAGATCAAGTGAAGAGAGCAATGGATTTGATTACCAAACTTCAAAGAAGGAGAGACAAATTAACCAAAACTTTACAATTGACTAGTTCCGCTCTTGACTCAGGAGGGTGATTGCATGGGTCCCATTTACTACTTTAGTCTCATGGACGTCATTAAAATCTATCATATCATATCATATCAAAGGGGTTCAGTCCTCCATGTTGATGAGATCTGGACTCTGCTCCCGAGATCAATGTTATAGTCCCTGGGCCATGTGCCTCTGTCAAACGCACAAACCAACTAATGAATGATCAGTGGCTTTTCCAATCAATGAATTCATGGGTTTTTTGTGATAGTTTTATCCATTTTCTTGGTTTGTTTTTGGGTTTTGCATGCGTTGGCAGTGGTTTCTTGAGGTAATTGATACTAGTTACCACTTTTGTGGTTTCACATGCCACAATTTTATACTGGTAATATCATTGGAGCAACAATTGATTTGGCCTTGTAGCATTTTGTTGTTGGGCGACCTCTTCTTGAAAGCAAATTTGTGCAACAAGGTATTTTTTGGACTCCAAATGGGATATTTTTAATGGTTCCACAATTTTGATGGGCTTATTTCTTTAGCGATCCATTTATTTTGGGTAGAGTGTTTTTTGAAAGTAGAGCTTCTCTCAACCCGATGCAAGGGAAAATTGTATAATCAATGACTTTTTTTGGTGATTGGGCATAATTATTGGGTGGATTTATCTCCTCTAGAGACATTGGAGCTTGATTCCCCACCAATTGCGCTTGTCAGCCCTTTTTTGTTTGCGCAGACACCCATGTCAACAATGACATCTCTTGTTGGGAACATCTTATTTTTGGGCCATGCATGTTTTGATTAGCAGTTGTCCTTGTTTTGTCCTTAAATAAAAATGGCACATGTGATTGGAGATTATTGGGCAATTTACCACTTTCTAACTATGGTGTGACTTTTTTTGGTATTTTTAATGTCGCTTCCCCTCTTGGGCCCACTTAATCATCAATGATGCATGGTAGAGTTTGATTCCTGTGTAGAGGATTTTATTGCTTGGAGCATTTATTTTAACATCAATGTTTTGTGCATTAACCAGGGTTTGCGAGTTGGGTTGTAGATATCTTTTAGTACATGGGGTATATATTCCAAAACTTTGGCATGTTCTTTAGAACATGATTTCTCTTGGCCACTTATTTTTTGTTCTACACTAGCCCTTTGTTTTCCTGCTTGTTTTCGAAAATAGTATTTTTTTTCTGCTAAGGGTCTTTTTCTCGCATTTATTTTTCCTCAACGGTTGTTTGACCATCAAATTTATGCTTCTCACTTGCTGACATCAACACTACATCAACTCTCATGTCTCCCCTTCAGGGCTTGTTTGGACCTACCTTCATTTTTTGTTTATATCTCGAGCATACAGATTCTGTTTTCCACAAATGAGATATCATCGAAAAGTTGGTTCCGCACCCATCACAGTGGTATAAGTATTTTTTAGTTTTGATGTATTTTTATGGCTTTTTCTGCAATTAAAGTCAAAGGTATAATTTTGCACCCCTGGAGACATTGCTTGAGCATCTTATCTCTAATTTGAGAATTCTTTATATCATTGCAAAGGTCTTTCAGTGCTTTTTTTAGTGATGCTGGTTGTTTTTCTAGATTCTTCTTTAAGAATATTCTATTCAATTTTTTGCATTTTTGCATTCTAGTGGATATCTTGGTTGTTTCAAGTCCAGGGATCAATTTCATTGCTTCAGGTGATTCATCATGGGTTGTGCTATTTTGTACCACCCTTATGTATCTTCTGGTCTATTCGACATCATTTGTATGCATTCTTGTACTCATACTAAGATAAGATATCATATTCCATTTGTATTTTTGTTTCATTTGTTTTGCCTTGTTTTTCCTTCTAATTTGAGCAATGTCATATGAGAACAATCATATAAATTTTGTATTCTTGGGATTCACCATATCTTGTGCCTTATTATATATGCACTACTCTGATTAAAGTGTCATGAGGGATTGATGTTTTTCCTTTGTTTTCCATCTTCCTTTGTCCATTGAGTTTCTCTTCTGTGACATTAACCTCGTGACATGTTTAAGATTGATCACCTCAGTACACACATATTTACTCTTTTGTGCATCTTGATTGTGGTTCCTTGACATACAATTATTTTGGCTAACTTTTCTAGTTTCCTGTCACCTCACCCTTGTCTGCATTAGGGGGGTTCTTCTATTGTTTCTCATGATTTCTTGGTTCAATGGAGTAAGATATATATTCAGTATTTGTTCCTATGTACTAGGTGGATGTCGTGGCTAGCTACCTATGCATTTCACTAAGATAGATCATTTACCATATAGACACTCTTCTTTTCGTTGCTACTTTGGTTGTAGTATTCCATGTTCAATTGATCGACTCTTCAGGCTTTGATGTTTTATGTCATCTATATCTTCAAGTTCATTTGTTTTCCTTTGTGTGCCTCCTAATTCAATGTAGATTACAATCTTCTCAACCTGATCAGGTTCTATTTCATTGGAGGTTCTTCAGCTCAGCAACTACTTTTGACAAAGCTTTGTAGCTTCTGCATGCTTCAATGGTGTTCTTTATTATCATCTTTTGTTCTTATCTTCTAGGGCATTCCCTAGTCGGGAGGTTTCTTCAATCCTTCACTAGTATCTTTTTAGCATTATTTCCATCTCTTTTTGGAGTAGGGTTTTTCCCATGTGGTTTTCTCTGTTTCTCCTCTTTTCAGAGATTTGGTTGTGCTTGGGTACCTCATCATGCCTTGTTGCCAAGACCTAGATTTTCTTTTAGGAGTATATGAAAAGTCCACTAAAATGTTGAGAGTGGTAGATGTCATATTCCTTTGTTAGAGAAATAATCACTTGGAGCTTAAGTGTTATAAGTTTGAAGAAAATGGAAGTCGAGTTGATCAATATTATTGATCTCTAGACTATATATATCATACAAGATAGGAGAGTATTTCAAGAGATTATTAATCATTGAAATCATACACTATGGAGAATAATAACCACTCATATATTAGTCTGCATATTTCAAAATGTATACTATGTATCAACATTGATATGTACATACACATAAAAGAACAATCACTGTGAATACCCTTAGAGTCATAAATCTACCATACAAAAGGTCTCACATTTAAAGGAGGTTTAGATTCTTCATGTGATGAATATTTGCATGGAAAGAGTCCATCAATGAAATACATAGGCACACATAGTACTATTCCAAATAAACAAAGGGAAATTACCAATGAAATGATCCACAGTGTATGAGGATACACACTCAGCACAATTTCATAACCCGGCATACACAATCCCCATGTAATTTTGAACTTAAAAAGAAACTACCTCTATGAGCATCCATGATGGGGGCTAATATGAAGTGGATATTTACGACAGGTCAATGAATTCCACCGAGTCTTCTGCCACTGACTAGGCAATGAGCTTTTATCAAAATACATGGATGATGTTCAGTCCAATGAAGAAAGAATTGTTAGAAACACACAAGTTATAAATTATATCTCAGATATATGATGCTTAAAAAGATCATGTCAAGTGCCTGTCAAGAAAGCAATAAGGTAACATCAACATTGAGATCAATCTCTTGTTGTTTGAGAGAGAAGACTATGCTAATAAATAGTAAGGAGACAATAAAGGTCTTGCATTTATTAAAGGAAACAAATGAGACTATAAGACCAATTCAAACAACACTCAAGGTAAGTCACTAAATTCCCACAAGGCATTTGATATACATATAAAAGGTATGGGTTCACATGTTAAAATTTTATTTTTAGGAATTTATATTACTTCTTAATAAACATAATTGATATTTAAATTTTTAATTCTGGTAGGGATAACTATTGAATGTTTATTAATAGTATAAAGAATAATATGAGATTAAATAAATTGATAGATTTTATTAATTAATTGATATGTTGCAAGATATCAATATTATTTATTATGATATTAGTTGAGATAGATTTGTATGTAGGCATATGTGATTATAATATATCTAGGGATATATAATATGCTTATGGATATAAAACATGATGATATATTAATAACTACATCACATATTGGAATTAAAATTGAGTATAGAATCAAGTTCTAATGTTCTTATATCAGTATTGAGAATAATTATTAATGATATTTTTATTACTATAAGAGATATGTGCCTTGATCTTTTCCTTCGAGAATGTCTTGCAGGAAGAGGAAGATTGATGTTAAGATGGAGACTTGACACTTCATCAAAGCAACCTTGAAAGAGAGGGAGCAAGATAGAGGATATGATTTAGTCAATCTTTGATGATTTTAATCTTATTGATTTAGAGGGAGTAAACCATGTTGAGAAGGATTCTCCAGTGATCAATAATTTGTAGCAGTTAAGAGACTGCGATTAGTGAATATATCTCGTGGCTATGTGGTTTTTAATGGGCCTACCAACTTGTGTACATCATGAGAAAGTGATGACTTCCAAATGATGTCACATGCATTTGAAGAAGTTATTGTAAGGTGACAATCTTACAATAATTTGTATAATGAGATCAAATTGAGTATATGGCAAATGTCTTGCATCTCAACATTCTGGGAGGCCAATACTCTTAATATCAGATGTGATATGAAAAGTTTTGATTACTTGATGAATATCATTGATATTTTGGGAGGCCGATACTCTTGATATCATATGTGATATCAAAACCTTTTGAGTACTTGGTGAATATCATTGATATTCTAGGAGGCTAATAATCTTGATATCAGATGTGATATCAAAACCTTTTGAGTACTTGGTGAATATCATTGATATTCTAAGAGGTTAATAATCTTGATATTAGATGTGGTATCAAAACCTTTTGAGTACTTGGTGAATATCATTGATATTATGGGAGGCCAATACTCTTGATAGCAAATGTGATATCAAACATTTGAGTAATTGGTGAATATCATGTATTCTGTGAGACCAATACTCATGACATTGAATGTGATATGAAAATGGTGGATAACTTCTTATCAAAGATATCCTTAAAATTTGTCATGCCTAATTTTACCAATGGTGTAATATATGTCTTGTGTTTATCCTCCCGAGCTAAAAGGGAGTATTGATGTTTGGTAGCTTCAGTTAGATAAGCTTATGAATTTATATGATTATATAAGAGATATAATTCAGATATAGTATTTATATTTGACATATGAGATTATGTGTGTGTGTGTGTGTGTGTATATATATATATATATATATATATATATTGTTATGTGAGAAATTACATATTGTTATTATATTTGAGAAATATATAATTACCATTATGTTAATGAATAAACATGTCCCTTCATGGGCATGTCTACTCTTGACCCTTTCTCTAATATAAATATAAGATCGTTGTCTTTGGAAAGAATATACCAATAAGGAAATTCAATTACATCTATAACATGAGACTATTAAAATTCCACAAAAACAAAAATATCAGAGATAGTCTTCTTACAATTTCTCATTACTTTTATAAAGGATTCTCTATGAAATTCATTAAATGAGAACCAAACTTTAATGAATCTATGGCTAGAAAACACCACACACCCACTTGGATAATGTTTAAATCTCTTCGAATAGAGCTAATTCATATAAAAATTTTAAGATGTTTAGATAATGAATAAGGTGAACTCATAGGAATTGAAACAAGTTACAATAATTCTACTGATGTTAAACTCATAATTTGGAAATAGGGAAGCTTGACTCTAACCCTTTAAAAATCATAAGCAATACATTAATCTACAACTTAAATTACACAAGATATGAAGGGCACATCAAATAAATCATCAAAATGGACCCTATTAGAACTATAAATTTTAAATACATAAAAAGAAACTTGAACCCAAAAGAAAACTTTTGAATGTTTGACATAAGGAATAAGACTTTATCAAGGGAGAACTCTCTAGTAGAGATAGTTAAGCTAAACATAGAAGAAATGAGAACGAAAGCTGGATATAGAAACAAAAACTCCAATCAAATAGGTGAGAGTGGTGACAAAGGAGAAGAAATAGAGGTAGGGGAAATCTTAGGAGACAATATAGACAATACAAACATACCACATATTTAGGAACAACAAAAAAATAGAAATCCAGTCGATGATGGAAATGACCACCCATAAGAGAATGGTATAAACTCAGTGGAAAATCTTTATAGTGAAGAAAACATAACCAGATTACAACAATGTGAACAGTATCTTCGTCGAAATTTATTAATAGAAGATATAAGGAGAAATGCAATAACCTACAATAGGTTGACCCGTGAAATCATGCTAATCTAAAATGACATCAATGCTCAACTAATCTTATGGGATGGAGCTCACAAGGGTCACTTGCAACTAACAAGTCATGCTAAGATAACAAAAAATAGAGTAAAAGAGAATAAGAGGTTGGAAAGTAGCATAATTTGTCTTATAGAAGCCACGATGGATCAAAATTTACTCACAAAAGAGGGAGAAATAAATCAAGCACTAACTACGAAGAAGAGAACAAAGAAGTTGACAAAAATTAAATAAGTCACAATAGAAATTTAGCTTGCAATCAAACACCAAAAAAATTCACCTCAAATAGAGATTATGCTCAAGCTAGAGATACAATCAGGCACAATTAAATGGACATGAATATCAATAGAGCACAAGATATCAGTATCTCAGCAAAGGAACCAACATCAGATCATATTACTGGCGATGAAATGGATTCTAAGAGCTACCTCAAAGAGAAAAATATAACAAACCTCCCCAACCTCAATGAGTTGGACAACCAAAGAAGAATATTAGTAAAGGAAAGTCTCTAGGAAAGTAGAATGCCTCAAGGTAAGAGGAAAAGAGAGAAGAAAAGAAAAAATTAATTCCACAAATTTTGACAGACCCCAATAGGAAAAGAAAGATTATTTAAAGATGAAAAATGGAAATAACTCCTCAAACAAAGGATAACTCTATTAAACAATGTACGACTCATATTCCAATAAAAAATGAAACTATTATTAGCAACCAAAATGGGAAAGATAACAATGAAATTTTGGCTATGTCAGTAGAAGATTATCCTAAGGAAAATCAAGCTAACTGAGAACAAAATTGGGAAGAATTTGGCTTCAATCCTTAGCAGGATGGTTACTAAATCTAGATAAGGAAGAAAATAGAGAAAAGCAAAAAGAAAACCCAGATCCTATTTCTAACATGGACATATATTTTAATAGAAAAATTAGTGAACTAATCATGAAGGAATTGGGGGAAGAAGATGAAGGAAAATTAGATGAGTTTATATTGAATAGTAACAAAATGCAAATAGCAACCTAAACAACCTAGGAATAGTAGAAAACATGGAATACATTGACAAACCAAAATGTGGTAAAAAGGATGAAAAATGAGGGAGGAAAACATTGGTAGAATTAAGAACTACCATAGGCAAAGCTGATAATCAAAAAAAGATTAAGGAAATGAGTGCTAAGTGTTTGATTTATTCTCATGAGAGATGGATTCATGTTGAATCACTACTCATGAAACATGGGTCAATGAGTTTGACTCAAAATCACACAGTTAAATCCTGATATTCACATCACAAATCAAAAAAAGATTAAGGAAATTCTAAAATTTGGGAAGGGGAAGAGCCTTCCCATAGAATCATGAAGGTACCTACATGGAATGTTAGGGGCCTAAATTATCCTAATAGGAAGCTCAAGTCAAACACATTCTAACTTTATTCAAATAAAAAAATTCTTAATAAAAGAAACTAAATTAAACAAGAAAGAGGGAGAAAAAGTTAAAAAAGGAATTGGGATATGAAAAGTGAAATGGTAGAGTCAATAGGGTCATCATGAGGATTAGAGGTCATTTGGAATCCAAGGAAAATAGACTTCACCCTCCTAGCATCAAATAACAATTGGATGAGAGGTAAATCAATAATTTAAAAAGTAATATTCAACTCATAATTATAAATGTCTATGGACCAACACCTAAATCAAATTAAAAATTAGTATGGATGGAGATAAGTGACTTTTTGGAGGCACACCCAACTGATCAAATCTTCTTGGGAGGAGATTTCAACGCCCTTATTGATAGGGAGGCTAGATGAACCAATCACTAGTTCATGCTTTAGTCTTCTTGTAAGACTCTTAGGGTGTCTTCCCCACACCACTTTCCACCTATAGGACCTTAATTTTCTAAGTATCCCCTAGTCTCTATAGCAAACGCAACTACCAAGAATGATTCATCAATCAAGTCAAAACTTGATGCATTCTTGCTTCACTCACCATAGCCCTTAAAACATCATAAATGCTCTTAACCTCCAAATTTTGAACTAAGTCTTGTAGAGGTATGGAGTTATTACCAAATAATTCAAATAAACCATCTAGGGGTGTTAGAAGTCTTGTTTCATCTTTCCATTTGATTGCATCAATTCTTCACAAATAGGCCTAAAAGGCTACTAGCCCCAATGAGGTCTCCTATACCAAGAAAATAGGGATTTTCTCCCAATCCTTCTAAAGAAACCCTAAAAATTTTATTAGGATTCTTGGATCATGTTCCAACCTAACAAGGATTTTTGGGGTCTTGGGGTCACCACCTTCTATACAATGCCCTAACTCAGTGAATTTAGGCATTTTAGGGCTCTAACTAGTTATTCTGCAAGTTGGAAAGTGTGAGTCTATCAAATAGATTGGTATGGCCACACCCTCTTTACCATACCTTGGCAAGACTCCTATCTTCAATCTCCAAGTGGAATCATGGCTCTAGCTATCCACCTCTGTAAGTTATGTTGACTGCACCTTGGTCTTCCCTAGTTAGACTCATCACAGGATTGCCAAGGGAAAGACTTTAAAAATGGATCCCTTGCATTTGAGGGCCCAAGCTTCTGTACATTGAAAATATATGGATTCTATTCACTATTCACAAGAGGTCATACATATTGGACAGTAGGAAAGTGAGACCTCCATCTTTGCCAACTACCTAGACAAGACCAACAATAATGCAAGAACAAAGATATTTACAAAGAGAAAGTAAACATGCACAAAATACCTATCTAATGCCACAAATAATCAAGAAAAAATCTAAGCTACACACACTGGGTGTTACTGTACCAATTTCAATCCTCTAACTAACTACTATCATGAAAAATGC
Source organism: Cupressus sempervirens (assembly GCA_028749045.1). Lineage (NCBI taxonomy): Eukaryota > Viridiplantae > Streptophyta > Pinopsida > Cupressales > Cupressaceae > Cupressus > Cupressus sempervirens. Next base: position 552,861,129 of record CM053785.1, on the reverse strand, counting down.
ATAAATTTGCTTAGAATTACTTCAAAACTCCAATGTCAGAACTTCTATGTCCGTACAATGGGTGTTTGACCCTACATCATGGTCAAGGAATGCCTTTTATAGGGTGGTTATTTTCCCCTTAGGGCTCTTTTCTATTAAGTTGCAACTTTTTGACAATGTTGCTCAAGCAGCTTTTCAAAGTTGCAAAGTTGCACAATGTAACTTTTACATATTTTTGGCAAGTTTTTCCCAACTTAGCCAAATGAAATCCAATGCTTCCCAAACTTAACCAAAGACCTCAAATATGGTAAAAACATCATCCTAACCCATCCTAGACCCTAATGACCTCATGATGATATCAACATCATCCTTTTGCAAATCATGGGCTTTTACCTCTTGTTGATCCCTAATTGCACTTACAAGTGTTGTATGACTCTTCAACTCACACCCCATTGTAATTCTACCATGGTCCACATGACCTTATGTAAAACACACAAAAAATGCCTTAAAGGAACACACACATAAAACCAAAAACTTGGATTGATCAAGCAATCCTTATGCGCTCCTACACCATCCTCCCCCTCTGCACAACCTTCAAGGTACATGAGGAGAAATCAAAGACAAATCAATGCCCACCTTCTTGAAGTTAGCTTCCTCTACCCATGTGGCTCCAGATTCTGATTTCTCCTTCCACTGTATCAGATGCTCTATATATACCTTATTCCTAGTTGATTTCTTCACCTTGGATTCTAAGATCCTCTCTACTTGTAGTTGAAACTTGGGAGGCGAGACTTTAGCACTTAACATCCCCCAATATCTCCTAGATATTTTGGTTCTCATATGTCAACAACCCTTTGTATTTGACTAAGTCAGCCACATTGAACATTGGTAAAATACTTAACTCTGCTAGAAGTTCCACCTTGTATGCATTGTGTCCATACTTGGCTAATACCTTGCATGGTCCTACTTGTTAGGATTAACCTAAGACAAAAATAACAATTACATGAAAATATAATTAATATCATAAAATAATAGATAGCACAGAAGAAAGCACAAGACACCAAGATTTAAAGTGGTTCACCCAATCCTTGGGCTACGTCCACCAAACAACAAGTTCAATATTATTACGATCTAGTGATTACAAACTAATTATAATTTGTAATCCCTTACAACTTAAGTAGTTTTTTCATCATACACTATGAAGAAATCCCTAACCCTAAGCCCTTTTATACAAGTATTTTTGCTAATTTAGGGTTAAAATTAGTTACAACATGTCAGCCATAAAATGCCAATAAAATATCCCCAAAAAAAAGGTTGAGATGGATGCTTTGAGAAGGAGAGAGCTTTCTCTTTTAAAAGTAGATGAAAAATTGAGATCAAGATCAAGGAAGTGGACAATCAAGAGTGGGGGTTGACTTTTGGCATTTTCCATGTGTAAGAGCAAGTCAACCAATGAAAAGGAGTTGAATTTTCATGTGAGACAAAAGCCTTGTCTTTAAATTTGTAAATAGAAAAAGGTCTTTATATGTGCACATTGAGTGGGTTAGAAGAATGGGGTATTTTATTTAATTAAAATTGACATCTTCTTTTAATCAAATATGGACTTAGGATAATATAATAAACCTATAGATTAAAATCAAATTAATTATTTTTTAGCAATTTGGCCTAAGCAAATAATTAATTAATTTAGCCAAAATGCTGAGAAGGGGGCTAATAGTCTAGATGACCATTTTTAGGTGATTACATTTGGCCCTCTTTGACTTATGTGTTATCAATTTGGGAACACATTATGCCAAAGAATACAAAAGCCAAGTCAGTAGCAATAGATAGAGAGATATGATTCTGAAGAATGAAATGTAGAAAGAGATAGCAAGTCCTAAATGTATAAGCTGATAGTGATAGCACTGAACACTAGGAGTGAGAGATGATATTAGAACTCAAGAGGAGTACTAACATCAAGCAACACAGATAGGTCAAAAGAAAATGAAAAGATCAAGCATATGCTCCTGAGAAATAGAAAGTTGTAACAAGCGATGATAGAGTATTTATGCCCCCTCGAGATCAAAATTGAAATGAAGTAAAGGAAATCTAGAAATGAGAATGATATGAGAAAATCGAGATGTAGCAAAGTCCATGGTGACAGATAAGTGGTTATAACTAAAGAGTGACCATAAGGAAAAGATAGAATGCCCCAGTTTGACTAGGGTTTGACTAAGGAGGATAAAGTATGCAAATTAGGTCAAATCAAGTAGAAATATGATTTAGAAGTGAAATATGTGAATTGAAGTAGATATGAAGTGTAGAAATGGTGAAGAAATCGAGAAATGAAGATGCACCAACGAAGATTCAAAAATTAGACCTCAAAAGGTCAACTAACTGCATAGAAGAAGGTAGAATTTTGAAATATGATTTTGACTATTAGGATAAACTTAGATTTTGATTTCAATTCTGGAAATGGATCCAAGAGGTCAAAATCAACTAGGGGTATAATTTTTGAGAAATTCTAAGGAGTTTCAAAAAATGAGTCAAAATGAGGTTGAAGGACTATATAAGGGGACCAAGGGTTATTTTTAATTCATTTTTGTTTTGTGGTTTTGGAGAACTTTTTAGAGATTTGGAGAGAGATTGTGGCTTTGGCAGGCATTTCGATGCACACACACAATTTCTAGCGCATTTGGTTACACAACCGGCTACCTGAATATGGCCCCTGACGAGTCCTTGATTTTTTTTTTCTTTTTTGGGGAACATTTAACATCTTTTTAATGCATGTTTAAGGGTTTTGATAAAAACATTGTGCGATAGTTTAAAAGTATCATATAGGTACTTTGAGAAGTATCATGTGATGCTTTTGTCAGACACATTGTATCATGCATCTTTAGGAAACTCTATAGTATCAACCTCACCCAAATATCATATGGCTAGGTGCGAACTATTAACCAACAAAAAAGTATTGTCTAGGTAATACTCCTTTGCTCTCCATGGATAGGGATTTCTAAGTTGACATTCAAGCATTCCAATTCATGGGATCTCTTGGATAGAAGGGTTTAGAGTAGTACACATTTCTAGTGTACATTTTTGGCATCCATCATAGGGTAGAACATTCTAGTTTTTCTCCTAATTTGCATCTTTTTCCTACATTTTCCACTTATTGTCTAGTCTTTTTTTTTTTTTTGCAGTCATGAATATCGAGCGATACTTTCTAGTATCGTACGATATTTCTTAGCACTATCATGTGATACTTTTCTAGTAAAACTATCACTCGCCCATATAACTCTCTCATACCATTATAGAAAGTTCTATCATGTGCCTATAGGAAGAAACATTGCATGAGGCAAAAGTATCATACCACCATACTAAAAAGTATTGTAAAATACTCTATCATCTCCTACTTATCAATTGATGAGCTTAAGGGGCTTTCTAATGAATGGTTCATAAGGCACAACACTTGGTGAAGGTTTTGCAAATGGGGTTGCAAGCTTTGGGTTTAACTGTGGAGGAAACTCCGTAGTTAAGTGCGCTCAGGCTGGAGTAGTACTGGGATGGGTGACCTCCCGGAAAGTCCCGGTGCTTCACCCCTGTGAGCATCACCTAGATCCAATGAGTGCTAAGTGTTCCATTTATTCTCATGAGAGATGGATTCATGTTGAATCACTACTCATGAAACATGGGTCATCGAGTTTGACTCAAAAATCACACAGTTAAATCCTGATATTCACATCACAACTAAAAATAGTTGTTATTTAATATCTTTGATCAGTTTTTTGGTCTGTAGCAGTCTATTTGTCGAGTTTTCAAGTTCATTATAGTCTGAAAAAAGGTCTTATTGCATGTTTTAATATTGTTTTTGGGACTAACTCTTGTTGGACTAATGATTGTGCTTGTAGGTTTTTCCCTAAAAACTTGAAATTTTACCTTAAAAGAACGCATGTAAAAGCTTCAAATAATAAAAGGCTACTAAAGATTGTTTATGGGGCTACCTAAAAGCATAAAAAATAAAAAAGTGCTTGTATTTCCCTTATTTTATGTGTGACAATATTACTAATTATTTATCTTTCTTAGGTACATAATACTTGTGATTGTGGTCTCTTGGTGGTAGGAAAGTATGCTCTTCACCCTCATGGGAAATCATAAATCTTGACCCACCTTTAGATTTCAAAAGAAAGAGGGTTAAATGAACTTTTTTGGGGGAAACAATTGGGATAGGAGAGTATGATCTTCACTCTCGCGATGAATAAAAAATCTTGACCCCCAAGAGTGGATCCAATATGTTTTAATCCAGCATCCTTTAGAGGGCCTACTCTTGAGCAATCAAGAGGAAAAACCCATGTAGGGACAAACAAACCCACCTATTCTAACCCACTATAAACTCAAGGCTACCAAGGACACAAAACCTTGGTAGACATAGTACTTGTCTTCACTTAATGTGAGTACTTGTGGGATTGGGACCATGAGGAAAATGTTAGGCAAGCATGTTTAAGGTGCTTTTGTGACCACGAGGTCCATTACTTTCTATAAGGCAAGGTGTCTCATAATTGGGTGCAAGAGGAGTATTACGAATGAAAGCCTAATCTAAACATTCTAGGTTAGTAATTACCTTATTTTGTTTCTCAACTTCTTGGTGCAAGGATCGATCCTAGTGGATTACCCAGATCACCCCAAGATTTTATAATCACCATTTGTGTCCCCTTGGTTATGATAATGACATCTTCATGACAAAGATAATATCTCTTATGGGAAAACACTTGGTGTGAGGAGAAGGGGCACTTAGTGTGGGCCAAGCTATTGAGTAATAAACCAAGAAAACCTTTGATTCTAGACATCTCAGTTATTGGATAGAATTGATTATTTGTATATTGTCTTTGATGTTACAAAAATGTCATATCATTATCAGTCAATGTATGTCAAGCTCACTCGGGCAGTAAAGACAGTTTTTTGTGTCTACTAAGCATTCTTGTGTTTGCCTAGTTCAGAAGGTAGTATCTATTGAGTTCACTTAAGCGTCGAAGGATAGTTTGCAGAAGATAAGTGTTAACTGAGATCACTCGGTTAATAAAGAAAATTTGGATGGAACCAATGTTGACCAAGCTCACTCGGTTACCAAATGATCTATGCAAGTTTGTAGTGTTAAGCGAGCTTTTGTTGGTTAACACAAAAAATTGTTTCTGAGTTAGTGTCTATCGAGCTGGGTCGGCTAACGAAGGATTTTCTTGTTTTGACATATTAAATAAGTATAAGGTCAAGTTGTGGATTCAAAAAGTGTGTGAAGGTGTTATGAATGTATTGAAGATTTAATAATGAAGAGAGGAAGCAAATTTGAAGAATAAGCAGAATATCCTTGTGAAGCAGAAAAGCTATATTCGATCAAAAAGGATCAAGTACAAGCCAGAATAGAGATATGTAATCAATAATTCAATTGCATTCAAATCAGATCATCTCATTGTTACTCTCTAACCATTGTAGCAGGGATCTAAATCTCTTAACAAAGTTGGCTTAATAGCTATTTGTAAATCCTCTAACAATGTGGCATATGTATTTCAAAGTGCTAAAATAGCACAACAACAGGTTCTATTTTGGACAAGTCGTCGATCGGGGGTTCAAATCTCACCAACGATCCCCTTTAGTTGGCCCAATCAAAAGATAAAGTTTAAATAAAAGTTGGCATGAGCAGTTATGAAGACCACCAGTGGTTGGAGACTTATAGCTTGGAGGTCGCAAGTTCGAACTCGAGCAAATTTTTGGTGAAACAAACTCAGTCCCTTCTACCATGTAGGTACCACATGGCACCTTCCTTGATACTGACACATGTCACCTTCCCTGATGCTAACACGTGTCACAACCACATATTATCGTTGCCACATCACTTGCTAACTGTGCATTGCCACATGTCATTATTTTATTAGTTCACTAACATCATCCATACAAACATTCTATGTCATTGGTCAACCTTTTCCCTAGCAAACTTTGACTGAGCATAACTTTTGCGTATGGGCTCCATTTTTTATGAAATGAACGTCGTCAAAAAGATCTTCATGAGACCTCCGATTTGATACCAAATTTGACCGATTTTAGAGGGTTCAAAATTTCACCTTTTTTATGGCCTCTGGTCTAGGGTTTGACTAAACTTTGACTAGCCATAATTCAAGCATACGAACTTCATTTTCATTCGTTCAAGTTGTGTTGGATTCAGAATTTTGAGAACTTCAACATGGTGCTGATTATTGGAGTTTTGGAGATACTTCAATTTTTGGTGAAAATATCCTCTATATCAGACCTCCCCACTAAAAAAGGCTTTTGGTCCTCCAAAAGCATATACAGTAGAACCTTTAGCTCCCTTTTTATAGATATTTGTTCTGTTGCCACCTTTGAAGCTTCACTACAATGTGTACATTAGACTTTGGTCTTGGTCAAATTCACCTATGCCTTGATACTATATATTCTGCCTTCTCAAGGTCTTATATTTTGACAATCAATGTTACATTTTTTCTTAAGGGGACTCATACTTGAGTCACACTGCAACTTCTAAAGAAAGGGATGCAGTTCAAATAGAACTTGAAAAAACCATAAAGAAAGAAGAAAAACTGAGTATGATAAACCTATCACTCAGTGCTTCTTATGATGGTAGTTCACATCTACATTCCAGCCTAGTCACTTTTGATGCTCCTTCTTTCTTGCAAACTCCACAAGCAATGGTAACAAAGCCTCAGCTTGAAACATTCCTTCACCTTTGTACTTCAAAATGGTTGATTAAAGGCATCACCAGAAAGCTCCAAATATTTGCATTTGCATCAAGGTCATGATAAAGACCTGTAGGAACATCAGTCATCAATTGACCATTTTTTAACCGAGTCATAAAATGAAGAACTTTAAGGCATTAGCTAGTCATTCTCTGCAACTCTGAATCACATTAGTTGTAACAGGTGCCTCTTCTAGAGAGCCTCACACCAAAAAAATTCTGCAATAAGAAGTTGAAAGTATTCTCCTTTCTAGATTATAAGAGATATGGCTTCTAATAGTCGTACAAACATTTCAATCCTAGGATTATACACCTTCATTACATACAAATTTATTTAGAGTCATATACTTAGAAACACACTAGCTTACTATCAACAATTACCCTACTCTAAAAAGGTAACACACAATAAGTTGATATGGCTAGTTAGTTGAATGTTCCCAACTCTTACAAAGTTGTTCAAAGGAACCTCCTTCCTTGGGTTTCTCACTGCTCTATTGTGCTTCCACTAAGATTACCTCAAGAGTGGTGGAAACTACTGGCATTGCTTGTGTCTTGATCTCTTGCATTGTGGTGTCAAGTACCATCTTGACTCCTACCTTGTCTACTTTGGCCTGACTAGATTCTACAATGAACTTAGGAGAGCATCGGAGTTCTAGGTGCAACTTCCAACACTTCTCTATCCAATGACCACTTATCTAGCAATGGTTGTAGAAGTTTTGGATCCTTTAATACATCTTAACCTTATTCTTTAGAGAATACTTAGCTTCAACACCCTGAACATTGTCTAGAGAATTTGCCTTCAATAAGGCCTCAAAGTTCTTGTCAGTTCCTCCATATCCCAATCCTTGCTTTCGAAGCCTCTGCTTTGCCTCAATGGGATGGGTAATGCCTTATTCACGGATACCCAGGCCTTTTCCACTATATCCCATTTTGGACATTAGTTTCTTACTAATGCCCTTGGTGTATTTCTCAAAGCTCCCAATAAAGTGGTGTTCAAGTTCCTACTCTGTTCTGATGTAGAAGACACCTCTATCCAACCACTATGGTTGGAAGGGGCTCAAAACTGTCTTAGGTACTCCACATGTTCACAAAAAGCACAATGGCTTGCATTATCTTTTGAGCCATAATTAGCCCATTTGCCATGGCCACACGGGAATCCTTTCTTTGTAAAAGACTTCACAGTTGACGATGCATCCATACTTCCAGGTGGGGTGAGTATAGAGTATGAATAAGTTCCTTCTAATTGTGGGCTCAATGCACACATGCCAACACTCTCTAAACGAAGAGGACTTCTTCCAATATTCTCCCTTCGAAACATCTCATGCAGGTTTTGCTTCTCCCTATTAGCCTCTTCTAGAAGCCTTCAAAGATTTGCATTCTCTAATTGAAGCTGGTGATTAGCTTCTTCCAATTTCTGGACTCTCCCATCTTCTTCTTGATGGTCTTGGATGAATAGTTCCACTTTCTCTATGATAGAGTGGATGCTTTCTACCATAGATGGAGTCAATTCCATCTTAGATGATTCCCCCTTTTCTAATGTCATTGTGGAAAGTACACCTGCAATCACTTCTTATACAACTTGCCAAACTAGCTCTGATACCACATTATTTGATTTTAGGATCTAGGAAATTATATACTAAGTGAAAATTGCATCAAGGTATACAGATACGTAATGTCTAATGTATAACTAAAAAGACATCAAATATAAAAAATGACATGATCAATAGAAAGAGAGTTATATCACCAGAGATAGAGAATGGAGAGAGAAGAGAACCAATTTGATTTCAGAGTTCATCCAGACTATGCAGACTACATCTCTGGGTCAAGCTCAACTAAGTGATCGATGTATTATTGATGCTCCCATAGTTGATTTACAACATACTATAGTCTATCCACAAACTCGTTATACAAATCCTGACTTGAACCACCTTGCATATAAGCTCTCAAGGCGCAAGACTAGTTACTGAAGAGAAAGGAAGACTCTGCCTGAAAAAGGCTTTACCATAGAAATAAAACATCATTACATCACATTCTCTATATTCCTCCTGCAAGAATTCTTCTTGGCTAGAGAAACATTCACATTCCCCTTGGAATCAACTCAATCCAATGCAAGTGCATTCAGAGTGCCCTTGGAATGGGTCTTGGAATCTCCTCGAAAATGTCCTAGAATGGCCTCAGAATGCCCCCTCAAGGCTTTACATAAGCCTCTTTTATACTTAAAATTTAACCAAACTAGGCGAGAACCATAATTTGTAAAAATAGGCCATTAAACCAATTCCACCTTCGAATTACCTCTTTTGCCACTTTAAGACTTTTTCCATTTAGCATATTAGAGGTTAAAATTACTAACAAATTAACTACAAACCTTATTTTATAAGGTCTTCGGTAGTTGGTTATAACTTAAAACCATTCTCTACCATATGTATTTCAAAGCGTTAAAATAGCACAACGGCAAGTTCTATTTTGGACAAGCCACTAGTCGGGGGTTCAAACCCCACCGACCATCCCCTTTAATCAGCCCGATCAAAAGATAAAGTTTAAATAAAAAGTTGGCATGAGCGGTTATGAAGACTATTAGTGGCTCAACGGCCATCGATCAGAGACTTATAGCTTGGAGGTCATAGGTTCGAACCCAAGCAAATTTTTGGTGAAACAAGCTCAATCCCTTCCACCACGTAGGTGCCACGTGGCACTTTCCTTGATGTTGACAGGTGTCACCTTCCCTAATGCCGACACGTGTCACAATCACATTTTGCCACTACCATGTCACTTTTTGTGACTATGCATTGCCACATGTCATTATTTTATTGGTCCACTAATGTCACCTATACAGACATGCCATGTCACTAGTCAACCTTTTCCCTAACAAACTTTAACTGAGTGTAACTTTTGTGTCCAGGCTTCTTTTTTGATGAAACGAACATTGTTAGAAAGCTCTTAATGAGACCTTTGATTTGATATGAAATTTGATCAATTTTGGAGGGTTCAAAATTTCACCTTTTTTACTACCTTTGGTCTAAGGATTGACTAAAATTTGACTGGCCATAATTCGAGCATACAGACTTCGTTTTCATCCATTCAAGTTGCGTTGGATTCAAAATTCTGAGAACTTCAACATGACACTAATTATTGGAGTTTTGGAGATACTTCAATTTTTGATGAAAATATCCTCCAAATCAAGAAGTGAAGAAGAAGAAACAGAAGAAAGTTCAGACAATGATCTTGAAGTTGTTGATGCCCTACTTGCAAGAAAGTATTCCAAAGGCAAAGGAAAATACAAAGGTAAAGTTTAGATTATCTGCTTTTCTTGTGAAGAAGTTGGCCACATTGCGACAAGGTGTCCAAACAAAGAAATCAAAGATTGAAAGAAAAGTAATAAGCACAAAGGCGAGAAGGATTCCAAGAACTGCAAGAAATACAAGGACACAAGTAAGAAATCTTGTTTTATAGCTAAAGATTTTGACAACAGTGAAGATAAAATGGTATATATTGCTGTAAAAGATGAATCTAATGATGAAGGAGATAAGATGGAACTTATCTCTCATGTTAGCAAAAATGATATATGGATTATTGAGAGTGGCTATTCACATCATACAACTAGAGATAAAACAAAATTTGAGCACATGGAATATTGTGAGATTTGGAAACAATGAACCTTGTAACATAAAAGGAAAAGGATGTATTTCATTGATTAAAGAACTTGTATGTAACAATTCTTATTGGGTTGAAGGACTAAATCATAATATATTGAGTGTGACACAATTGAATAACATTGGATTCAAGGTAGGGTTCATGAATGGATAGGCCAAACTACTGGATGGAAAAGGAAATCTGGTTGGATCTAGCAAGCAAACAAAAGGTAATCTATTTTATTTTGATCTCAGTGAATGTTCATGTTTTATTGCTCAAATAGAAGAAAGTTGGTTATGACACAAAAGACTATGTCATGTAAACTTTGATAATCTAGCTAAGATAAGCAAACGTAGAAGAGTAAGAGGTATTCCTAGTTTGAAGAAACTTGATATGGGTTTATGCAAGAATTTCCAAATTGGTAAGATGGGAAAGACTAGTTTCAAAAGAAAAAACTATCAGTTAGAAGAAGTCTTAGAAATTGTTCATACAAACTTATTGCGACCTATTGGAATAGAGAGTTATAGTGGCAAAAAGTTTTTCATTCTTTTTGTTGATGACTATTCTAGAATGATGATTGCAATGTATCTAAAAGAAAAATTAGAAGCTTTTCAAAAGTTCAAATGGTATCTGGAAAGAGTAGAAAAATAAACTAGAAAGAGATTGAAATGTTTAAGATTAGACAGAGGTGGTGAATTCATCTCCAATGAATTCAATAATTTCTACATTGAAAGAGGAATTAAAAGACAAGTATTAGCCCCTGGTACACCGCAACAAAATGGTATAGCTGAAAGAAGAAACAGATCTATCATGGATTATGCAAGAACCTTGATGATAGAAAAGAATGTTACTATCAAATACTAGAAGGAAGCTATCAACACTGTAGTTCATACCTTGAACAGAGTACAGTTGAAGAAAGATTCAAATAAAACTCCTTATCAACTATGGTATGGATACAAACCTAATGTAAGTTACTTGAAAGTATTTGGTAGCAAATGTTATATCTTGAAAGAATCTATAAAAGGCAAATTTGATGTAAAAGGTGATTAAGGCATATTTCTAGGATACTCCTACAGAAGTAAAGCATACAAATGTTTGAATTTGTTTATTCATAAAATAATAGATAGTGCACATGTTAGAATTGATGAGTTTGCATAAAAGAGTGAAGAAGAGAGTTACAAAGAGCCAAAGGACTATAAAATATTTTTTTACTATGCACCAGATACCCTACTAAACCTATTTGAAAGATAGGAGGCTTCATCTTCTGAGTCCCCAAAATCTCCAACAGTTACTGAGTTGCAAACAGTACAACCCAGGACACAGTTTGAAGGACCTGAGTCACAGTCAGAAGCTATCGAGCTAGTTCAAACCGAGTCTGATGAACCTGAGTCACAGATAGTAAGACCCAAGCTCGATACTAAAGTTCATCATGAAAATAGTGGAACTCACTCAAAACCCAAAGAACCTATGTTAGCAAGATATGTCAAAAGGCATCATGCATTTGATCAAATCATTGGAGACAAATTTGATGGAATAATGACAAGAAACAAATTAAAAGGTACATGTTCACATGTTGAATTTGAACCTAGAAATGCTAAAGATGCTCTAGATAATGAAAGTTGGGTTGAAGCAATGAATGAAGAGATAGAAAAGACCAAAACTTGGACTCTTGTTCCTAAACCTAAGGATAAAAATGTAATTGCCACAAAGTGGGTGTTCAAAAATAAGCTAAATGAAGATGTAAAAGTTTCCAGAAACAAGGCAAGACTGGTATGTAAAGATTATTCTGAAGAAGAAGGTATTGATTATGGTGAAACTTTTGCTCTGGTTACAAGATTAGAAGGTGTTAGAACTTTTATAGCATATGTAACACATAGAGGATTTAAAGTATATCAAATGGATGTTAAATTTGCATTCTTGAATAGAATTCTTGATGAGGAAGTCTACATTGAACAACTAGAAGGTTTGTAGATCCTAGCAAAATAGACATGGTTTGCAAATTACACAAAGCATTATATGGTCTTAAGAAAGCTCCTAGAGCTTGGTATGAAAGACTTTATAATTGCTTGGTATAGATTGGCTTTCAAAGAACAAATGATAATAGTAGTTTGTATATCAAAGAAGGACTACACAAGAAGATCGTGTTGGCAGAAATATTTGTTGATGATACTTTATTCATAGGAAATGATGACTTATGCAAAGATTTTTTTAGAAGAAATGAGTAAAGAATTTGAGATGTCCATGTTTGGTGAGATAAAATTCTTTGTTGGGTTGCAGATACAATAGAACAAAAATGGTATCTACATCACTCAATCTAAGTATAACAAGGAGATACTAAAGAAATTTGGAATGGAAGATTCAAGACCAGTTGGAACCTCTATGTCTACTAGACTTAAGCTTTCCAAGAATAATGATTCCAAAAAAGTAGATAAGACTGCATACAGATCAATGATTGGAAAATTGTAGCATGTAGTATATACAAGGCTCGATATTGCACTAGCAATTGATATGGTGGCAAGATTCTCAACAAATCCTAGAGAAAATCACATGATGGAAATCAGGAGAATCATGAGATGTCTAAAAGATACTGAAGACTATGGCTTATGGTACAAACTTTGAGGCAATTTGGATTTGAAGGTATTTACTAATGCTAATTGGGTAGGAAGTCTTGATGATAGAAAAAGCACTAGTGGTGGAGCATTTTTCCTTGGTAAAAGACTAGTGTCTTGGACAAGCAAGAAACAAAATTGCATCTCTCAATACATAGCAAAAGTAGAATATGTGGCAACAACAGTTACTTATTCTAACATTGTTTGGTTCAAACAATTGTTGGAAGGAATGAAGATAGAGATCAAGGATCCAGTAGTCATATATTGTGATAACACCAGTGTAATCAATATATTAAAAAATCTAGAAATGCATACCAAAACAAAGCACATTGCTATAAAATATCGCTTCTTGAGAGAATTGGTGCATAATAAAGGAGTCAAATTGGAATATATAAATAAAAAAGAACAGATTGTAGACATATTCACCAAGCCATTACCTAAAGATGCATTTTTGTATCTAAGAGGTAAGCTAAGGGTCATTCCCTTATCTGAAGCTCACTAATTAAATTTTAGTGATGCATCAACAAGAGCAAGTTGAAGATCAATCAGTTGGTGTAGAATTCACAAGGGCATATTGCAAATGAATCAGTACTTAAGGGTACATTAATATTAACAGAGTTGTTGTCTTTGGCATGTGTTGTCAAAGAGGGAGAAGTTTACTATCATAGAAATTTTTTTCATTCCAAAGAAGGAGAAGTTTGCTGTAAAAGGGAGAAGTTTGTTATCATAGAAACTTTATGAAGAATTATTTGTAAGGAAGAATGAACTTGGAAAAAACTATTGTAGACAAAGGGAGAAACTGAAGGCAGGAAGAGCTAACAGTGATAGAGGAAGTTCTCATGAATAAAACTAAGTACATGTTCCTTACTTTATTCCTATTCCAAAATTTTATTGTGTTATGACATGTTGTGTTGTCATCAATGCCAAAGAGTGAGATTGTTGGATATAATTGATTAATTGTGTATTATCTTTGATGTTACAAAAATGTCATATTATTATCAGTCAATGTATGCCAAGCTTACTCGAGCAGTAAAGATATTTTTTTGTGTCTACCAAGTGTTCTTGTGTTTGCCTAGTTCAAAAGGCAGTATCTACTGAGTTCACTCAGGTGTCGAAGGATAGTTTGTAGAAGATGAGTGTTAACCAAATTCACTCGGTTAATGAAAAAAAGTTGGATGGAACCAGTGTTTTCCGAGATCACTCGATTGCTAAAGGATCTCTACAAGTTTGCAGTGTTAACTCAGCTTCTGTTGGTTACAACAGAAAATTGTTTCTAAGTTAGTGCCTACTGAGTTAGGTCAACTAACAAAGGATTTTTTTAATTTTTTTTTGGCATATTAAGCTAAATTGATTTATCTATTAGTTCTAGCTGATTAAGATGATGAATGTTAGTTATTCTAAGTTGTATATGAGTCGACTTGGCAAAATGAAAGATATAAGTATAAGGTCAAGTCATGGATTTAAAAATTGTGTGAAGGTGTTATGAATGTATTGAAGATTTAATGATGAAGAGAGGAAGTGAATTTGAAGGACAAGAAAAATATCCTTGTGGAGCATAAATGCTATATTCGATTAGAAAGGATCAAGTACAAGCTAGAACAAAGATCTATAATCAAAAATTCAATTGCGTTCAAATCAGGTCATCTCATTGTTACTCTTTAACCATTGTAGCAGTGATCTAAATCTCTTAATAGAGTTGGCTTAACAGCTATTTGTAAATCCCTTAACAAGGTGGTAGTGTTATTGAATTGTCTTAAGACCTCTAACAAGGCCACTCCTAATAGGGTGATTAAATCCTTTAACAGGGTCACACCTAACAGTGTGTTTTGTAACCTTTAATAGGGTTGGCTCCTAACAGGGCTCACTTTAGAAGAGTGAAAATAGTAACTAGTTGCAATTGGTGATTTTTCCCAAATTGGGTTTCCACATTAAATCCTGGTGTCAAAAGTGTTCATGCTATTTTCTTTTATGCTTTTGCAACTAAGTCAAAGTAAGGGTAATCATAGATAACATTTAAATATTTGCATACTCAACACTTACCGAGTTACAACATTTTATGTGTGTTTACTGAGCATCAATAGTATTTAGTTTTCAGACTTTATTTTGTACTGACATCTAAGGGATTTGGGATTTATTTTAGTAGTAACTGATTCACCCCTCCCATCTTAGTTACTCCTCTTATATTTCCAACACTCAGCTACAAATTCTTCCCTAGTAGCACTCTTAGCACAAAGTGATGAAATTGGAAAAGAGTGTTATTTACTACACCAGTTACACTTTGGTGGCTTATGAGATGAACTATAAGAACATTGAGAAGTATTGCCTTGCAATGGTATTTACCTACCAAAATCTTAGACACTACATGTTGGTTCACACAATGCATCTCATTGCAAAAATAGATCCCCTCAAATATCTATTGAGTAAAGATGTGCTTACCGAGTACCTGGCTAAATGGATGATAATTCTCTTTGAATTTGACGTTCAATACATCGAATGAAAAGCTATCAAGGGGAAAACCATAGCTAATTAGCTTGTTGATTTTTCATTGCAAGATAGAACTCCTTTACAGATTGAATTTCTTGATGCTTCCATCATGTATATCATTGAAAGAACCTAGAAGATATTCTTTGATGGTTCTCACACCTAGAATGTGTTTGGTGCTAGCATTCTATTTATCACACCTTGTGGATACACGACCCCTAAGCCCTACAAACTATTGTTTCCTTGTACTAATAATGTAGCAGAGTATAAGGCCTTAACCAATGGGATTAAAATGGCTTTAGAATGGAGGATCACATAGATGCATGGAGATTCCCAGCTTTTTATTAACCAAGTTAATAATGATTATCAAACTAAAGATGACAAGTTGATCCCCTATAAGAAACTAATTGATGCTCTATGGAACTACTTCACATTTGTGACATTTCAACAAATTCCTAGAGCAGAAAATAAGGTTGCTAATGCTCTGGCCACTCTAGCATCAATCCTACAATTACAAGAACATGAATTGTGTTTTGAGTTCCCGGTGGAAGAATTACCTTACCCCACTTATGAATCCTCTAACAATCATGTGATCTGCACTATTTTCATACATGACTCCTCACATTATTCCACCATTTTCTCCTATCTGTGTGATTAGATCATTCCTGAAAATATCACATGAAACCAAAAATATCAACTTCTTTGCAATGCCTAACACTACACCTTGGTCTCTGGTGACTTGTATAGGAAGGGTTTAGATGAAATGCTTCTTAGGTGTCTAGAACTAGAAGATTTTGAAAAGGCATTAGCCGAAGTCCATGATGACATTTGTGGGGCTTACTCTAACGACCTTGCACTTTCTTGGAAGCTACTTAAGGCAGGCTACTATTGGCCAACAATGCAGGTTGACACTGTTAGATATGCTAAATCTTGTAAGAAATGTTAGCTACATGGTGTAATCACCTAAAAATGGTCATCTAGACTATTAGCCCCCTTCTCAGCATTTTGGCTAAATTAATTTAATCATTTACCTAGACCAAATTGCTAATAATCAATTTATTTGATTATAACCTATAGTTTGACTATGCTATCCTAAGTTCATTATTTGATTAAAAGAACATGTCCCCTTTTAATTAAATAAAAGACCCCATTCTTCTAACCCACTTAAAGTGCACACATAAAGTCTTTTTTCTATTTTGCAATTAAAAGAAAAGGCTTTGTGACTTTTGTCTTATATGACAAGTCAACTTATATTCTATTGGTTGATTTGTGTGTGCACATGGATCACTCCTCTTTTCAAATTCCACCGTTGATCATCCACCATCTTCATCTTGATCTCTACCATCCATACATCTTTAAAAGGGAGAGAGCTTTCTCCCTCAATCCATCCATCTTTTGAACATTGTTATGTTGCAGGTTTTCTAACAGGTTTTCTTTGGAGCTTTGTGGAGAACTTCTCTTCCTTGTCTACATTCTCTCATCCATGACATTTTAGCTTAGATTCATGTTGCATGTTAGTTTAGCTTCTATTTTGCAATAATCTCTCACATAGCTTAATATTTGGATTGTAACACTCTCATTCATATTCTAGCATAGCTGCATTTGACATTCTCATTCTAGCTTAATCTTCATTTGCATTGCATCCTTGAGGAACTCCTTGGGACATTTGCATTCTTGCATCTTGTCTTTGGAACCTCCCATTGCATGGTTTACTAGAAAGAAGTACATTTCTAAGGCTTGGCTGAGAGCCTTCATGCTGAAATACTAACTCCTTGCACTCCGTGGATAGGGAGCTCTAAGCCGGCATCCAAGCATTCCAACTCATGGAATCATTTGGATAGAATGGTTTAGAGTGTGACACTTTCGAGTGTACATTTTTGGCACCCATCGTGGGGCTTGAATCAAGTTCTAGCTCCATTTGCTTTCATTTTTTATCTCTGGTTTTTTACAGCAGCATATTGGATCTAATCAAATGCTTTTGTAGAATTATCACTTTGGTTTTAAGGCCAACCCATAAGTAAATTGGTTTGAAGGCCAAAAACTTAGTTGGTTTAAAGATTTGATCATATCTTTTAAACTGCTTAGAGTTTGGTTCTGAAATTTTTTTTGCAGGTTGGGTATATGCTCAAAATGTCTTAGTCCGATTTTCAGAGCATTTTGACATTATTTTCGGAAGTTATAATTTTTTCTTTATTTTTCATAAAAAGCCGTTTTTGATCGCAAATCAGCGTATTTTTTGGAAAAACTTACATTTTCAGAAAGCTTTTTGAATTCTAATGGGGTTTCTTTCTTTGTGTTTTGAATTTTGAGATTGTATTAAGGATCAAAAACTCGATTTGATAAATTTGGCCTGTTTTGACAAAATCAATCTCTAGGGAGCAAATGAAGAGATTTTTTAAAATTTCTTGCATTTTTGGAAAGCTCTCTGATTTTTAATAGGGGTCTCTTCTTTTCATTTTTATTTTTGGATACGAAATCATAGCAAAAAAGTCCAATCTTGTTGACTAGGTCAAAACCAAAGAGTAAAAATGAAAGCATTTGTGATTAACTTGCACTTTCTTTGCATGTACTTGGTTGGAAGATAAATTAGATTTTTGAAGCAACTCACCACTTTTTATTGCAGATTTTTATGTTATTTCACACTAACTTTTGTTGCTAACAAGTTATGATTTCAGGTTGCCATCCTTGTGAAAAAAATTAAAACATTGCTTAAAAAGAACGCATGTCAAAGCTTCAAATGCACAAGGGCTACTAACGATTGTTTGCAGGGCTGCCCAATGCATAAAAACTCAATTTTTCTTGTTCTTTACTTTTACATGTGCGACACATACTAGTTGTTTATTTTTAGGCACATTAAAACTTACAATTGGAGTCTTTTGGTAATAGGAGAGTATGCTCTTCACCCTTGTGGTGAATCAGAAATCTTGACTTGCCATTTGGTTTCAAAAGCAAGGGGTAACTGAATCTTCTTGGCATGTTTGGGAGAAAATGATTGGAATAGGAGAGTATGCTCTTCACCCTTGTGGTGAACCAGAAATCTTGACTTCCAAAATTTGATCCACTTTGTGTAGTTAGAATCCTTTAGAGGGCCTGCTCTCGGACAACCTGAGAGGAACGACCCAAGTGGGGACAAGCTGATTACCTGGCTCTTCCAACCCACTATAAACTCAAGGCTACCAAGGACACAAAACTTTGGTAGACGTAGTGTTTGTCTTTGCCTAGTGTGATTGCTTATGGGATTTCGACCATAGGGAGATCACTAGGCAAGAATGCTTAAGGTACTCTTGTGATCGCGAGATCGGTTACTCATCGCAAGGTGAGGTGTCCCGTAATTGGGAGCAAGAGGAACACTATGAACGGAAACCCTATCTAAACACCCTAAGTTAGTAACTACCCTTTTTAGCCGCTCAACTTCTTGGTGCAAGGATCGATCCTAGTGGACTACCCGGATCACCCCAAGATTTTACACTCACCATATGTGTTCCCTTGGTTGTGCTTATGGAATTTCCATGACAAAGCCAATATCTCTTGTGGGCAACCACTTGGTGTGAGGTAAAGGAGCATCAAGCGTGGGCCAAGATGTTGAGTAATGAACCATGTCCTTTAGGTAGATATTGCTTGATGTGTTCTCGAATGTGCTAGACTTGTGAAAATCTTTGGAACATACACATGATGATAGTTATACGGCTTTCTTTTAAGACCTCACATATGCTTGTATCATGCAAGGTTGCTTTGTCCCTTACTTGATTGTTTGAAGACTACTCCATGTGTCACTATCTTGCTTGGAAAGAAATTGCTTTTGAACATCAAACTTGCTATGCTATCAACTATTGTCAAACTTTGTCAACCAAGTCAAAACATCAAATGCAAACATTTTCTTGTGTTTCTTGCTAAGGGGAGTCTCATCATTTGATTTTTATCTTCTATGTCTCTAGTTCTTGAACATGCTTAAAGTGGCTCTTTGGTCTTAGTGCTCTTGGTCTTTTTGTCTTCATGGTCTATGCATGTTTGCTAGTTATCCTTTTGCTGAAATGGTTGCCTTGATTTCTTGACTACACTCTTGGGTTGGAGAGTTGTTCACTTGTCACCTTGCTTGCTCTATCTATTTGGCTATTTGGGCATCTTGCCTAGCTATTGACTTGAGTCATTCATGTCGTAAGTTTCTTGGACATATTGTTTGACAAGTCACTTTAATCTCTCTCTACTATCTTGGCAAGTAAACACTCTACCTCCTATAGTGTCAACATCAAGTTATCTTCTAGGCTCTTTTATGCTTGGCTTTGCATCTAAAATTATGGGATCTAAACCTTATGCTACCAAACCTCAACCAAATCTAGATGATCATGATATCCTTCATATCACTAAAGAGTTTTAAGATCTATATGTCCAATACAAAGAACTAGAAGAGACAAATGATCTTTCTTACCTTCATCTCTCTAAGCGCATGACAGAAATGAAGTCTAAACTTGAGAAAAGGTTAGAGGAGAAGATTGCATCATTACATGAATCTTCCTTAAGGTCTTTACATGCATGTAAGTCACCTTCTTTGAGGTCATCCTCTTCTTCTAGGTCTACATGCTCTACTTCAAGACATCAAATGTCTTCATCTTCTAGATTTAAAGACCTCTTTAGAGAACAAGCAAGTGATACCTCCTTTGAGCCTATGTCAAAATTTCATGATGGACCTATCTTTGACCAAGATAATAATGAAGACATGGATGCATTCTATTCACTTGAGAAACAACAAAAGGACTCTAGACATACTTTTGAGAGAAATTTTACTCCCTTGGGGAATTCTTATGATGACATTTTGAGAAAACTTCTTGGCAATAAGATCATCATGTTACCTAAGTCTAGCTCATATGGAAACCCATTCTTGGATATCTATTGTGCTTATCACCAACATAATGAGCATAGTACTTTGGATTGCATTGAGCTAAAACATAAAATCCAAGATCTTATTGATAATGGAATTATTGATACCTCTAATGATTCATGCGATGAGAATACTTTTCTTGAGCAAGATTACATTAATGAACCTATGTGTAGTAGCGGCTCTATTACATCTTCCACTTCTTCCAACACTCGTGCATCTCCCAACACTTCAAATCTTTCAAACATGCCTCCATCAAATAAAGAACTTAATGCTTTCCACATTGACTACGTGTATCCTCAAGGGCTATCTCTAAAAGAAAATCAAGCTAACCTTCACTTGGCTGCAAACCTTTTCCATGCTACTAATCCTAAACATCCTCAACCTTCATGCACTACTATGCCTAATCCAAACACTACTCCACTCACTCTTCATTCTCCCTTGTCCTTAGAAGTGGCTCCATGTCAAGAGGACTCTCAAAAAGAAAAAGCTATAAATTTCAAGAAAGATCAAGATCAAGCACCCTTTCATCTTCAAAATTTCACCCCCCCATATCCTATAACTTGTCCACCTTCTAAGTATGATGAAGATACTACTTCCATTATCTCCCTTGAGCTTACTAAAAATTATGAGAAAAGTTCTCTTCATATGCTATCCAAAGCTACTTGTCAAGATCAAAGTGTCCCCTCATGTTCTACTTCTCCATATCCACTTCAAAATTGTGCTCAAGCTTCAAGTGCTTCTATTAAAAATGTTGTTCCTATCAAAGGTACTCATCAGTCTATTGATAGTTTTGACCATGTTGCTCATTCTAAAGATGTTGATATCCCTTCTCACTATCCCTTTGCATCTTCTAAATCTATCCTTGGTCCTTATCCATCTAAGCTAAAGCATTCAAACCTTCCATCTATATTGGGACCTTATGTTCCATCATCTCCTACATTTTCCACTCCTAGCTCATTCCCTAGCTCTCCCATCATACCTCAAGATCAACAAAGACACTCATCCTTGATGACTTTTCACCCATCTATACATCTAAACCAGTCATATCATCCTTATTCATCCACAAATCCCAATTCCTTTGGAAGTGAGAATAAACATAAGAATCCATTCAAAAATGAAGATCACTATGTCCCATCTAATCGACATGTGAATGCTAAGAAGGAAAATGCACAAAAAAGACTACAAAGGTCCACTATTAAGAGAGCTAAATCAAAGAAAATGTGGGTTCCTAAATCCATCATTGAAGAAATGCACTCTCAAGCACCCAAAGAACAAGGAAAATCTAAAGCTATGTGGATTTCCAAGTCTCTTTTAAAAGACTTGAATATTGAAAATACTTCAAAGTTGACATTCAAGCTTCCAAAGGCTTCCATTCCATCTTCTTCCAAAAATCTTCCTAAAATTATTCCAAAGCCTTCCACTCGAATTTTTTCCAAATCTCTTCTACCAGCTTATACATCTAAATCTCAAGCTATTTCATCCATGATTCCTCCATTGTTCCAATACCCTTCAAGGTATGTGTCAATGTTGATCTTGTCCAATATTTCAGCTACCCTCATGAAATCCTCTAAAGCTTACACTTACTTTCTATACATGAACTATTATCCTCCATATACTCTTCCTACTACCATTTCTCTTTCATCACCCTATCAACATCTTTGAGCATACCTTTCTATGGTCTTGGCTTCTCATGACTTATCTTTCCTATAGGAGCACTATCTACATTCAAAAAGCTTGAGCTCTTTCTAAAAATTGTAAAAAAAAAAAAAAAAAAAAAAAAAACCATGAGAAAAAAATGAAAATGTGCCTTGGTGAAAACCACTTCTTGTGGCACCTTGGTAGCAAAAGTAAAGAGAAATAAATCCATCCTATGGTGAAAACTACTTCTTGTGGCACCTTGGATAAGTACCATGATGAAAACCTGGCAAACAGGCATCATGCGTAATTCTTCCATCATCCATCTATCCCCTCTTCTCTCTTTGATCTTGACAATGTTGAGCTATCTTTGCATATTAGCTATCTTATCCACAAGATTTTCTATTGTGCTCTCCCATTCACTCATAGCCTCTATCTTGAGCTTTATTCTTATTGCTCTATCCCATTACTATCCTATCTAGTTGACCCCTTGGTCTTGATCATAATAAATGAAAATGGTTCTCATAGGTCTCTTGACATGGCTAATCTTTTGGACTACACACTTCATGCTATCTCACTTGTTGGCTTCACTACTTATCCTACATGCTATCTTGCTCATTTCTTCCATTGCTTATCCAAAACATGCTTCATATGACTATTTCACCTCTTTCCCTAGCTTGGGTACTCTTGAGGAGTCAGTCCTTGAGGATCACTTTTACTTGCTTCATACTCCTTTCTTATCCATCTTTGCTTATCCATTGGCTCATTGCTCCATCATATCCTATACCTTGCTAGACATTGGGAGAAAATGATGTGATCTTGCTTGAGAACTAGTGATATCTAAAAGCTTATGAAAAATTTCAAAAAAAAATCATATATGATGTTGAAAAAATCCTAAAAATCAAAAAAGTCCTGAAAAATGATCATCTTAGTGAAAACCTAGCAATAGGCACTTTGATGTATCGACAAAAAAATTCAAAAATACAAAAAAATTGAAAAAAAAAAAAAAAATCTGTCAAAGTGGTGAAAACCTGGAAACAGGCGCTACTTGAAACCCTTGCACCTATGTCTATCAATCTCAATCATCCACTTTGCTACACATTTCCTAGCTTGGAATTGTTTCTTGTCCTCATCTTGGGGGCATAGCTACTTAGCCTATTGAGGTATTCTTGTGGATTAGGGTTTCTTTGACAACTCACAAAATAGTGTTTCTCAACACTTCCCCCACTTTGACATCAAGTGTTTTTTAACACTTTACAGATAGTTTACCTACGGTCTCCGATGTCGCGATATCTCACTATCAGAATCAAGTCTGGAAGAAATGGCCAAGTGACTTACACACACGCACTTTAACACTTAAATGACTGAGCTATGCTGACATTTATCTACTTTGTGTGCTGTCTATGATGATTTCTTTGCCATGTATTCCCTCCCTAATAGTCTTTCAAGGATGTCATTGACTAGAAGACTGGGGGCATGGGACATATTTTCTTGATTTCTGCTTGTGGGTATACTTTTGTTTGTCTATAGTGTTGTAAGCATTCATGCTTGTCCTATTCAACACTTTGACTTATAAATGTATCATCCTTGATTGTTTTGCAAGACCGCACTCAGGGTTTATCCTGGCGCTTATGCCTTGATACAGGTGTAATCTTGCTAAATTAAACTTAGGAAATCTAATCGTGTAGTTATCTTGACTTACATGTCTCTGATGCTTAGATTGGATTTCCACATACCTATCTAATATCGATCATATTCATATCCTCATAGTTATACTAGTGATGGTTGTATGATCTCATGATGTCCCTAATAAATGCTCAATGATGAAATTAAGAGTCTAAATGTTATGCACTTCTTGCTGGTAAACCACTTTGCATGTTAGCTTGCATTTTAGGTTCATTTTCTAGCTTAGTCTTGCATTCTTGCATATGGGGAGAGCTCTCTCTTCATCTTTCTGTGGACATATCAGCTAACTCCTTTCATATATTTCTTTACTTTCTTCTTGTTCATGTCTTTTCACCTTCTTAATCTTTCGCTTCATCTCTTTTCTATCTTATCATCTCATTATCTAAAGTTTTGACCTCTTAAATAATTTTGACGTCCTAGATTTATTTTCGGGATCAAAATCCAAATTCGAGTTCATCTTGATGGTCAAAATTGTCTTTTAAAATTCTACTTTCTTCTGAGCAGTTAGCTGACCTTTTGAGGTCTAATCTCTGAATCATCACTGGGGCATCTTCATTTCTTCATGTCTTCATCATTTTCATACTTCATATCTACTTAAATTCACTATTTCATGTATAAAATCACCTTTCTACTCATTTTGACCTTATTTTTATGCTATATCCTTCAAGGTCAACTCTAGTCAAACTGGGGCATTTTATCAATTTTTTTATATAGTCATTCTTGGGTTCTAATCATCTATCTATCATCTTGGACATTGCTATATTCTAATTTTCTCATTTCTAGCCAGTTTTTGCATCCCCTTACCTCATTTCAATTTCGATCCCGAGGGGGCATAAATACTCTATCACTACTTAGGAGCATTTGTTTGATCTTCTCACTTGCTCTCACTCTATCTGCTTTTCTAAGTGTTAGTATTCTTCTTGAATTCTAACATCATCTCTTCCTAGTGTTCAGTACTACTGCTATCAGGCTGTGCATTCAGGACTTGCTATCTATTTCTGCATTTCACTCTTCGGAATTAGACATCTATATCTATCATCGCCTACTTGGCTTCGATTTTCTTTGACATAATGTGTTCCCAAATCGATCACGCATTAGTCAAAGAGGGGCAAATGTAATCACCTAAAAATGGTCATCTAGACTATTAGCCCCCTTCTCAGCATTTTGGCTAAATTAATTTAATCATTTACCTAGACCAAATTGCTAATAATCAATTTATTTGATTATAACCTATAGTTTGACTATGCTATCCTAAGTTCATTATTTGATTAAAAGAACATGTCCCCTTTTAATTAAATAAAAGACCCCATTCTTCTAACCCACTTAAAGTGCACACATAAAGTCTTTTTTCTATTTTGCAATTAAAAGAAAAGGCTTTGTGACTTTTGTCTTATATGACAAGTCAACTTATATTCTATTGGTTGATTTGTGTGTGCACATGGATCACTCCTCTTTTCAAATTCCACCGTTGATCATCCACCATCTTCATCTTGATCTCTACCGTCCATACATCTTTAAAAGGGAGAGAGCTTTCCCCCTCAATCCATCCATCTTTTGAACATTGTTATGCTGCAGGTTTTCTAACAGGTTTTCTTTGGAGCTTTGTGGAGAACTTCTCTTCCTTGTCTACATTCTCTCATCCATGAAATTTTAGCTTAGATTCATGTTGCATGTTAGTTTAGCTTCTATTTTGCAATAATCTCTCACATAGCTTAATATTTGGATTGTAACACTCTCATTCATATTCTAGCATAGCTGCATTTGACATTCTCATTCTAGCTTAATCTTCATTTGCATTGCATCCTTGAGGAACTCCTTGGGACATTTGCATTCTTGCATCTTGTCTTTGGAACCTCCCATTGCATGGTTTACTAGAAAGAAGTACATTTCTAAGGCTTGGCTGAGAGCCTTCATGCTGAAATACTAACTCCTTGCACTCCGTGGATAGGGAGCTCTAAGCCAGCATCCAAGCATTCCAACTCATGGAATCATTTGGATAGAATGGTTTAGAGTGTGACACTTTCGATTGTACACATGGTAACTTGATTCATGTTCCTAGATGCGAGCTTATACCTTCTGTTACATATTGGCCATTTCAAAAATGGACCTTTGACTTGGTAGGAAAGATTCATCTAAGTTCATCCAGTGGTCACAAGTTTATTCACAGTGGTAGAATATTTCACAAAATGGGTTGAAGTTGTACCTATATCTGTTACTACAGGAAAAAATGTTGCCTTATTTATTCCCAACCACATTATTTATCATTATGGCATCCCATCCTCCATTGTTACTAATAATGGAGGAGAATTCAAAAAAAGGGACTTAAAAGAGTTGTGCAAGAAATTAAAGATCAAAAAGTGTTGGTCCTCAATCTACTATCCCCAAGGGAATGACCAAGTTGAGGCCTCTAATAAGACATTGCTCAAAATCCTACACATAATGGTTCACAAATCCGATAGAGATTGACACCTACAAATCAATCTGGCACTATGGGCCTAAGAACCACTATACATACTTCTATAGGGGCTTCACATTTTTCTTTATTTTCTGGTTTTAAGGTCATCTTACCCTTAGAAGTTGAGATTTCCTCACTACAAGTCTCCCTACATCAAGACCATAGGGCTATGAGGATACAAGAGCTAAAAATAATGAGCACTACAAGGATTCTTTTGATCACATGAGGGCATATCAAAAATGAATGTCTACTACCTACAACAAGAAGGTTCATCCTCATGATTTCCAAGTGGGTGAGCTAGTGCTTCGAGAAAATCCCAAAAATCAAAAAAACAAAGAGCAGAATGGGAAATTTGAGCCTAACTAGTTGGGTGCTTATGTTGTCACAACAACATTTGGATCCAATGCATATCAACTTTCTACTCTTGAAGGGAAACAACTTGTTGAGCCTATCAACATTCCACATTTGAAGAAATTTTGTGCTTAAGGCTCACAACTCAGCTATATATATATATATATATATATATATATATATATATGTCTATTGATCTAAAAAAATCCTAAAAATCAGAAAATGTCCTAAAAAAATTATCATCTCAGTGAAAACCTAGCAATAGGCACATTGATGTATCACCAAAAAAATTGAAAAAACGTCCTTATTTTTTTTGAAATGGTGAAAACCTCGAAATGGGTGCCACTTAAGACCCTCACACCTAAGTTTATTAGTCTCATCCACTCTATAATACATTTCCTAGCTTGGAGTTGTCTCTTGTCCTCGTCTCGGGGCCACAACTACTTAGCTTATAAGGGTCTTCTTGTGCATTAGGGTTTCTTTGGCAACTCATGCAAAATAGTGTTTCTCAACACTACCCCCTTGACATCAAGTGTTTCTCAACACATTTTGTATAGTCTACCTGCAGTCTACGGTACTATGATATTTCTTACTATCAGATTCAAATATTGAAGAAATGGCCATGTGATATTCACACACACACACATAAATAGTAAAACTCACTAAACTATGATGAACTTTACTTTCTTTACGTGTTGTTTTGATGATTTCTTTGCAAAGTGTTCCCTCCCTAATGGTCTTTTGAAGATGTCATGGACTAGAAGATCGGGGGCATGGGGCATGTTTTACTTGCTTTTTGCATGTGGGTATACTTTTTTATTCCAAGGTGTTGAGAGTCTTTGTGCTTGTCCTAGTCAACAATTTGGACCTACAAGGTATCATCCTTGTTTTTTTTAGCAAGACCATACTCGAGGGTTATCCTGATGCTTATGCCTTAATACAAGTGTAATCTTGCTATACTAAACTTAGGGAATCTAACTACACTAGTCATCTTGACCTACATGTCTTTGATGCTTAGGTTGGATTCCCATATATCAATTTGATCATATATTATATTCATATCATCATAGTTATACTAGTGAGAATTATATGATCTTCTAATGTCCCTAATAATGCTTAATGATGAAATTAGAGTCTAAATGTTTTGCGTCCCTTGTAAGTAAACCATTTTGCATACTAGTTTGCATCATAGGTACATGCTATCTTAGTCTTGCATTCAACATGTGGTGAGAGCACTCTCTTCATCTTTCATGGGCATCTCAGATAATTGCTTTTATCTTTCTTTCACTTTCTTCTCAACCATGTCTTTTAATCTTCTTGATCTTTCGCTTCGCCTCTTTGCTATCCTATCATCACAAAGGATTAATCAAATATGATCTATCCAAGTATTACATTTTCAAAACATGAGTCTATATCACAAACATGAGAGCTAAACATATCCATGAGAGAGATCCATGAGCATATAAACATGAACATAAAACTAAGCATAAATAAACATGAGATGAAGTTGAAACATCACATGGAAACATAAACCCAAATGCTAAAACATCCATATAAAACATCAAAAACATGAGCATAAAGATGAGACATACACAAATATATCGATGAAATCCAATATCTCACACACACACACACACACACACACACACACACACACACACACACACACACACACACACACACACACACACATAATGTGTTAAAGGTACATATACAATATGAGATTCAAAAATTGGATCTATATCTCAAAATACATATGGTACAACAAAAATGCCATAAGGACATCATCCTAGGCTACTCCTAACTCCAAGATTGACTCTTGCCCTCCTGGGTTGGTGGTGGTCATGGAGATGGATCATGTCTCCTATTTGGTGGTTGTACAACACCCTTTGATCTACCTGTTCATTTTGAATAATCAGGAAACCCCTACCCCAATAACACCATACCTCTATATGCCACATAGTAGTAAGCAGTCTGTGCTCCATGATGTTTTGATTCTCACTTAGCAGCATCCTGCTCCCTATGGAGCTACTTCCCTAATGCCTACTCATCTATCAGCCATTGATCTTGCACAACTATGGCAATCCATGTTGTCTGCAACTCTGCCTCTAGGGCCCAAGTCCTAACATCTCAAGCATCCTCCTCTCCATCTCCCCTGACAAGTTTCTCTTATCGTGGCTCTTTTCGCTCTACCTTCTTATGTCTTAGTGGACACTTGTCCTCCCTTATGGCCTAGGCCCATGTTTGCCTCCTCCCACCTACTCAAAAAT
Organism: Cupressus sempervirens; assembly: GCA_028749045.1. Classification (NCBI taxonomy): domain Eukaryota; kingdom Viridiplantae; phylum Streptophyta; class Pinopsida; order Cupressales; family Cupressaceae; genus Cupressus; species Cupressus sempervirens. Next base: position 552,832,424 of record CM053785.1, on the reverse strand, counting down.
TGCTCCTAACCTCCATATGCCTACCTCTGTTCCTGCCTCCATCACTATCTCCACCATCCCCCCTATCCTACTACTACAGGTGGTGCATCGAGTTAGGTAAACCTCAAAAAAGGATGATGTTGCATCTCATACAAATATGTCAGCTTTTCTCCTGAATATGCCACATCTGGGTGACAATTCGAAGGCTCTGGCATGAGTGTTGTTGTATCTCTTAGGGTGATATGATAATCTAACATAGGTAACCAACCCTTTTCCCCCTCATCATGGAATCGAGCATAGGTGGTTGTCTCCATTGAGATCACCTATCTCTGAGAAAACTATCACCATACTCAATTGATAACAAAATGCCCTACAATCTTTGAATGTCTCCACACTAGTGGTCGACTATAGCGCATGTACTCAAGCTACTATGCATTGAACCATCTATGGCATTGATGGTATGGCCACCAAACAAAAGAGGTCATCTTGTCAAAAATGTGTCGGTAGTATGTCACGTCCCTACTATGACTCTATGGGATGAACCCTGTGTATCTAAAAATAAATGGCTCACTTCACTCTCGCAGCTATACCCATAGTTGGATCACTGCAATGTGCTCCCAAGCCCATATTTGGGCCAACATTGTACCACATGCCCACGTCTTCCTAGATCACAAAAAAATCTCATGGAGCTCATGATACATGTCAGCTAAGATAGATGGTCCCCAGGCCATCCTCTAGGGCCACCCAATCAAGTTTGTCACCAATCTACCCCATCCTAATGGGAAGCCCTTCTAGGCCCTATTGGTGACCAAAGCCTAAGAAACCAATGAGCAGAGAAGACAAGGTAATGGATAATCACTCCATACTCATCTATGAGCCTCACCCAGCTCAAGTGGTAGTCTAGGATAGTGACATCTTGAAATATCTATTGTGCTGCTAATCTCCCCTCTATCGAGATCTAACCATAATAAACCTGTGACATGCAAACCTCATGTCAATACACCTCGTATGGCAATCGAAAACTTTAAAAAAATGAGCAACCAAACATAAAAACTTATAAGATCACCAAAACATGGAACATGAAGGATGTGATATACATCCTCCAAGGTGATGGTAGCCTAGCTAGTTGTCAGATAAAAGGTGTTGTGCTCATTGTGCCACCGCTCAGCTAAAGCATTCAACAACCCATAGTTAACCCATATATGGGGCATGTGTGTTAACCACCTCAATCCTATGCTTGATATGGTAGCCTTCTCATCTTCATCTAGATGTTGAAGGATGTGCAACCCACCACCTTAGGGGCTCTAATGAGAAGGGCAAGAAAAGAAATCTGTGAAACTGGGTCAAACACACATCAAAAACATTTGTATCTACTATAAACATCATCAATCAATCAAAATGATAGAAACAATGCTCATACATGTAAAGTTTAAACTAAAAAGCTCAAAAATAGACTATGCAGTAGTTTTCACAATATATAGGTGATTCTTTATGTTGATTAAGTATTGTACGGTACTTCTTATACTACACGGGTGATACTTTTTTGTTGGGTGATAGTTCACTCCAGGCCATATGATATTTGGGCATGGCTGATACGATAGAGTTTCTTAAAGGCATGCGATATAATGTGTATAACAAAAGTATCACACGATACTTATCAAAGTACTTGTATGATACTTTTAAAGTATGACACAATATTTTTATCAAAACCCCTTAAAATGCATTAAAAATTTGTTAAATGCTCCCCAAAAAAGTAAAAAAAATTGAAGACTCATTGGAGCCTATACTCAGGTAGCCACTTGTGTAACTGGATGTGCTCAAAACAATGTGTGTGCATCAAAATTCTTGCTAAAGACATAATCTCTCTCCAAATATCTCAAAAGCTCTCCAAAAGCATAAAATAAAAATGAATTGAAAATGACCCTGGACCCCTTATATAGTCCTCCAACCTCATTTTGACTCATTTTTAAAACTCCTCAAAATTTTGCAAAAATCATACCCTTGGTTGATTTCGACGTCTTAAATCCATTTTCAGAATCAAAATTGAAATCTGAGTTCATCCCAATAATCAAAGTCATATTTCAAAACTCTACCTTCTTCTATGCAGTTAGCTGACCTTTTGAGGTCTAATTTTTGAATCTTCATTGGGGCATTTGATTTCTCTAATTCTTCACCAATTCTACACTTCATATCTACTTCACTTCACATCTTTCACTTCTAAATCATATTTCTACTTGATTTGACATAATTTGCATACTTTATTGTCCTTGGTCAAACTCTAGTCAAAATAGGACATTCTATCTTTTTCTTACAGTCATTATTTGGTTATAATCACTTATCTATCACCATGGACTTTGCTATATCTCAATTTTCTTGTATCTTGCTTATTCCCTTTACTCCATTTCAATTTTGATCTCAAGGGGGCAGAAATACTCTATCATCACTTACTATAGCTATCTAATTCTTAGAAGCATATAATTGATCTTTTCATTTGCTCTTGATCTATCTATGTTGCTTGAAGTTAGTACTCCTAGTGTTAAATACTATCACTATTATTAGGTTATACATTCAAGACTTGCTATCTCTTTCTACATTTCGTTCTTCAAAATCATATCTCTCTATCTATTGCTGCTTACTTGGCTTTTGTATTCTTTGATGTAATGTGTTCCCAGATCAATAACACATTAATCAAAGAGGGGCAAATGTAATCACCTAAAAATGGTTAGCTAGCCTATTAGCCCCCTTCTTAGCATTTTGGCTTAATTAATTAATTATTTTCCTAGGCCAAATTGCTAAAACAAAATTAATTTGATTTTAACCTATAGGTTTACTATATTATCCTAAGTCTATATTTGATTAAAAGAATATGTCCCTTTTAATTAAATAAAAGACCCTATTCTTCTAACCCACTTAACGTGCACACATAAAGACCTTTTTCTATTTACAAATTAAAAAGAAAGTATTTTGTCTCACATGAAAAGCCAACTCCTTTTCATTGGTTGACTTGCTCTTACACATGGATCGTGCCAAAATTCAACCCCCACCCTTGATTGTCCACTTCCTTGATCTTGATGCCAACCATCTGTCTACCTTTAAAAGAGAGAGCTCTCTCCTTCTCAAAGGATCCATCTTCTTGAGTATTGTTATGTTGCAGGTTTCTTGATAGATTTCTTGGAGCTTTGTGGAGAACTTCTCATTTCTTGTCTAATTATCTCATCATCATCACTCTCATGTTCGCTTAGAATCATGTCCATAGTAGTTTAATTCATTTTGCAATAGTTTAAATCACCTAGCTTAACCAGAATGGTTGTTGTAACACTCTCATATTGATTAATCTAGTTGCATTGTGCATATCATTTTAGCACAAATCATACTTGCATTGCATATTTGAGAGTTCTTTTGGACACTTGCATTCTTTCTCTTGTCTCAAGAACCTCCCATTGCATGGTTTACTAGCAAGGGTTGTGTCTCTAAGGCTCAGTTGAAAACTATTCATATGCTCAGAAACACTACTTTGCACTCCATGGATAGGGAGCTCTAAGCCAACATTCAAGTTTTCCAATTCATGGGATATCTTAGATAGAAGGGTTTAGAGTAGTACACATTTCTAGTGTATACATCCCATTGACTATCTCAAGAAGACTTCTTCTTATGGTATTATTCACATTGTCAGTGTAGGCATATTCAGCTTGGAGGATGATTAAGTCCCATGTTTGTCCATATTCTTTGGTTAGGCATCTAAGAATGTTACATAACACCCTATTGATCACTTTAGTTTGTCCATCCGTTTGAGGATGGTAAGATGAACCAAAAGACAAATTAGTACCCAATCTACTCCATAGAGTCTTCCAAAAATGACTCATAATCTTCACATTTTTGTTAGATACTATGCTTAGGGATAGTCCATGTATCCTTAAAATCTCATTGGAGAATAGACGAGCAATCTAACTAGCATCATGGGTGATCTTGCAAGGGATAAAATGACTCATTTTTCTAAATCTATTTAGCACCACATAGACACTATCCATCCCCATTTTGGTTTTAGGAAGACCTACCACAAAATCCATGCTAATACACTCCCATGGTCTATTGGGAATAGGAAGTGGTTGGTACAAACCTACATTGCTAGCTCCTCCTTTGGCTTTCATACATGCCACACATTGTTCCACATACCTCCTAACATCTCTTGGCAACTTGGGAATATAATAGAACCTTTGCACCAACTCTATTGTCTTATTGATACCAAAATGGCCACTAAGACTACCATTGTACTTTTCTTGAATGAGGTTCTCTATTATGGAACCTTAAGGAACACAACTGATTCCCCTTGATCAAAAGTTCACTTTGTAGTGTATATTCTAAGAACTGACTATAAAAATGATTTTTAAAGTTAGAACATACCTTATATTCTTAAGAGAAGTCTTCATTATCCCTATAGATGTCTTTAAACTCTTTATGTCAATGCTTTGGAGTTGTATCTTTTGGACTATAACTATCCTCCTACTTAGTGCATCTTCCACTTTGTTCAATTGTCATTTCTTGTGATTGATAGTGAATCTGAAAGCTTGCAAATACTCCATCCACTTCAAGTGTCTATAACTCAACTTCTCTTGTGTGTTGATATAGCTAAGTGCTTGGTTATTTATAAACACTAATGTCTCCACTTCCTAAGTGCCTACACTAGAGCATATAACTCTAAGTCATAAGCATAGTACTTTTTATTGGCTTCATTGAGATTCTCACTAAAGAAAGCTATATGTCTTCTTTCTTGGCTTAGTACTCCTCTTACTACAATCCCACTTCCATCACACTCCACTATGAACAATGTATCAAAAATAGGTAACAAGAGGATAAGTTGGGTAGCCACTACTTGTTTTAATTTATCAAAAGCTCTCACTTCTTGAAGTGTCCATTTGAACTTGGTCTTTGATCCACCCTTGATGGTATCTAATAGTGGTGACCAAATTCCACTAAAGTTCCTTATAAAATTTCTATGGAATTGAGCTAACCCATGAAAATTCCTTACCTATGTACATGTGCTTAGTGTTGGCCAATTCAAGATAGCCTCCACCTTTCTTGGGTCCATCTTCAATGAACCTTGTGACACTACAAATCCTAGATACACAAATTCTTGCTTGAAAAATTTACACTTCTCTAGGTTGATAGAGAATTTCTCTTCCTACAACCTTTTCAGCACAATCTCCAAGTGTTTCATATGTTCCTCCTTTGTTTTTCTAAATATGAGTATATCATCAAGGTATACTACTACAAACCTACTAGTGTAATCCTTGAGCACTTCATTCATTAGCCTCATGAATGTGCTAGGGGAATTGGTAAGCCAAAATGGCATAACTCTCCACCCATACAACCCTTCAATGGTCTTGAATGTTGTTTTCCACTCATCTCTTACTAGGATCCTAATCTGATGGTAGCCACCTTTTAGGTCCAACTTAGTAAAATACCTAGATCCTCCTATATAACCCATCAAATCCTCAATCCTAGGTATAGGAAACTTGTATTTGATTTTAATCCTATTTATTGCCCTAGAATCAGTACAAAGCCTCCACTTACCACCTTTCTTGGATGCCAATACCACTAGTACTATATAAGGGTTGATGCTCTTCTTGATCAAGCCTTGGTCTAGTAGCTCCTAAAATTGTCTAGCCACTTCTTGGTTTTGCTCTAAGGTGAGCTTGTAGGTTGCTTTGTTTGGTAACAAAGCCCTTGGGACAAAGTCTATCTGATGACTAATAGACCATTTAGGAGGTAATATTGCCAATGTCCCATCACTGACTATGTCCTTGAACTTGTCTACATAGTCTTTTCTCCTTCTTTAGGTTGCACAATTATGGCATATCCTTTACCCCCTTGTTGAAGAGCATTAACAAACTACTTGCCACTACTTAATAGGACACTAGAAGTCTTTGGTTGTGTTTTCTCTTCCTCTATCAATGACTATATTTTGAAGGTCCTTCTATTCTTCTTGAAATAAATGGTGTCCTCCTTCCCATCATAGATGACGTCTCTGACATATTGCCATGACCTACACAATAGGAGATGGCATGCATCCATAGGCAACACATAAAAAATCAAATTTTCTTTATACCCTCCAATGGAGAACTCTACCCATGTCTTCTTATTCACAAGTACACTTTGCCTCTTGTTCAACCATGTCACCTTGTATGGATTGGTATGGTGTATCTTCTCCAACTTAAGATTCTTTATGACTTCTTCTAAGATTATATTATCTATGGAATCAGAATCCACAATAACCTTACATACCTTACCAAGTATTTTGCATCTTATCCTGAATAAGACTCTCCTCTGCTTTGGCTCCTTTTTGACTGGTTGCCTGATTAGAACTCTTATAAACATTAAGTTCTCTCCCATTGACTATAACTCAATATGGATAATCTCTAGTGATTTGACACTTGATGTGTCCTCTTGAACATATATTACTCTCTTCTCAATTTTGAAGAAGATGCTTTCTCAGGGCACCTATATGTAGGATGACCCAACTTTCGCTAGCAAAGTATGAGTTAATTCTACCTACATCTCATCCTCTATTAGAACCCCCTTGAGTTCCTCTATCTCTTCCATGACCTCCTCTAGAAGTAGTTTCATTCCCATGGTCTGCAAATTTAGACTCTCCTTGATTTCTTGACTCAGTCCCTCTACCTTGGTATCCACATCTATGACCTCTGGTCTCTTCCTCTTCCTCTTCCTCTGGAAGTTTGATCATGTTTCCTTCTACTCTTATCTTCAACTTTGATAACCAATTGATAGCATTGGTGTACTGTCTTTGGATTGAGAAGAGTCACCTCTTCTTGTATACTCCATTCCAACCATTCAAGAATCTAGCCACCTTAAGACTTTCATCTTTAGATAAGTTTGATCTCATGCATAGCTTTTGGAATTCCTCAATATAAGAATTCACATCAAGATACCTTTGTCTAAAACTTTGTCTCTCCTGATGCAATTGGATCTCATAACTCTCTAGTATGTATGCCTCTCTCACTTTCTGAACCATTCCCTTCCAAGTGGAAATTGGTTTCTTACTTTCCTTTTCTCATTCTTCTTGGATGAACTTGTATGCCTAAAAGTGTCACACTTCTATAAACCATTATTTTTGAGAGAACCCATGGAAGAGGGAGTCTCAAGAGCTAACTTATAGCTCTCTGTCTATGACATGCAAAAGCTATGAGATGGTGGCTCTCAAATGAACCAAACTATGCAATCCTTGCAAGGTGCACCATAGAACAAGAGATTCAAAGAATAGAGGCAAGAGTGCCAGTATCCAATAATCTAGAATAAAATGCAATGCAAATGCAAGCTATTCTAAATGAAATGCAAGATAACAAAGAGAACTAAGCTAAAGTATAAATGAAACTAAGATAAAAAGTATTCCATAATGTAAGTAGGATGAGAGCTAAGCTAAAATGCAAAAATGCAAGAGTGCTCCAATTCTCCAAAATCACCAAGAAAACCTACAACATAACAAAAGCATGAGAGACTAAGATTTTTTGAATGAGGAGAGAGCCCTCCCTTTTAAAGAAAAATAGATGGTAGAGATTAAGAGGCAAGATGAATGTAATCAAGGGCGGAGTTTGAAAGTAGGAGTAATCCATGTGCACAAACATCTCAACCAATCACAATTAATGGTTGACTTTTAAGAGGGTTTGAAATGTGTGGAGGAGAATTAAAGTTATTTTAAAAATAGAAGATTCCTCTCACATGGGAAATTGTGCATTCATGTGTAGACAAAAATGTCTTTTCTTTTATTTCTAAAATAGGAATAATGCTTTATGTGTGCACACTTAGGATAAGAAATGAGTGGGAAATATTATTTAATTAAAAGGGGGACATGTTCTTTTAATTAAATATAACTTGGGATAAAATGGTCATACCATAGGTTATAATCGAATAAATAGATTTTTGAGGATTTGATCAAAAATAACCATTAGATAAATTATGAAAAATGCTAGAAAGGGGGTTCATAGTCTAGATGACCATTTTTAGTTGATTACAAAACTTCCACCATGTCAATGCAGAACCTCTCAGCCTTGACTTTTCTACCCTCACCTTCTATGCCTCTATGATTCCCTCACACTCAAAATAGTTTTCCATCCCCTCTATCCAATCCATGACTAGATCTCCCTCCATCTTTCCACTGAATAGTGGTATTCCCTCCAATGTCTTCCTACTCATGGCTTTCAGTGCCTTCAAGAATGGTTCCTCGGTAAGGATAAGATCAGGTGTAGATTCTTCATCCTTTATAACCACCTCTTTCTTCTCTCCTTCAACCTTGCCTTTGACTTCCTCAATCATTTCTTCCACTTGATCCAACATTTATTCTAGTTGGGCTAATCTATCTTTGAGCAATTTTTTTTCTTCCTCTTGCTTAGTCACCTTCTTTTCTAACTCTACATTTGTTGCCATTGTAGTTTCTCTTATTGATTCCTCGGTCTAAAATATTTATCCACTAGCCTAATCTTTTGAGGCTCTGATACCAATCTAATAGGGAGGTCAAATGAACCAATCATTGGTTCGTTCTCTTAGTCTTCTTGTAAGACTCTCAGGGTGTCTTCCCCATGTCAATTTCCACCTATAGGAAATTTAATTGTCTAAGGATTCCCTAGTCTCTCTAGCCAACCCAACTACCAAGAAAGATTCATCAATCAAGTACAAAATTGATGCATTCTTCCTTCGCTCACCATAGCCCTTGAAATATCATAAAGACTCTTAACCTCCAAATCTTGAACTATGCCTCACAGAGGTGTGGAGGGATTACCAAATACTTCAACTCAACCATCTAGGGGTGTTAGAAGTATTGTTTCATTTTTCCATTTGATTGCATTACTTATATCCATAGAGAAAAAATCTAGAGGAATATAGATAGTGAGGCTATGGTAGATTTTAGAGATTAGTTTGTAAAGGACACATTAACTAATTTCCCCATCTCTAATACAACATGCACATGGAACAACAGAGGAAAGGCTCTTTCCAAATAGTTGAAAGGTTAGATAGATTTATATATAAAGGGGAAATGTTAGCAAACAATATGGACAATACAAACATTACACATATTTAGGAACAAAGAAAAATATAAATCTAGCCGATGATGGAAATGGCCACCCATAAGAGAATGATATAAACTTAGTGAAAAATCTCTATAGTAAAGAAAACATAACTAGATTGCAACAATGTGAACACTATCTCCATCAAAATTTATTTATAGAAGATATAAGGAGAAATGTAACCACCTACAATAGGTTGATCCATGAAATCATGCTAATTCAAAATGACATCAGTGATGAACTGATCTTATGGGATGAAGCTCATAAAGGACACTTGCAACTAACCAATTATATTGAGATAACAAAAGATAGAGTAAACAAGAACAAGAGGTTGGCAAGTAGCATAATTTGTCCTACAAAAGCCATGATGGATCATAATTTACTCATAAAAGAGAGAAATAAATCAAGCACTAACTACAAAGAAGAGAACAATAGAGTTGATAGAAATTAAACAAGTCACAACACAAATTCATGTTGCAATCAAACACCCAAAAAAATTACCTCTGAATGAGATTATGTCTAGACCAGAGATACAATCAAGCACAATTGAAATGGACATGAATATCAACAGAGCACAAGATATCAATATCTCAGCAGAGGAACTAACATCAAATCACATTACTAGCAATGGAATGGATTTTGTGAGCAACCTCAAAGAGAAAATTATAACAGACCTTCCCAACCTTAGTGAGTTGGACAACCAAAGAAGAATATTAGTAATGGAAAGTCTCCAGGAAAGTAGAATGCCTCGAGTTAAAAGGAAAAGAGAAAAGGAAATAAAATATAAACTCTACAAATTTTGGCAGACCTCGATTGAAAAAGAAAGCTTGTTTGAAGACAAAAATGGAAATAACTCCCCAAACAAGGGATAACTCTATTGGACAATGTATGACTCAAATTCCAATAAAAATTGAAATTATTATTAGCAATCAAAATGGAAAAGACAACAATGACATTCTGGCTATGTTGGTAGAAGATTATCCTAAAGAAAATCAGGCTAACTTAGAACATAATTGGGAAGAATTTGGCTTCCAAACTTTAGTAGGATGGTTATTGGATCTAGATAAGGAAGAAAATAGAGAAAAGAAAAAAGAAAACTTGGATCCTATTTCTAACATAAACATAGATTTTAATAGAAAAATCAGTGAACTAATCATGAAAGAATTGAGGGAAGAAGATAAAGGAAAAGAAGATGAATCTATATTAAATAACATACTAAATGCAAATAGCAACCTGGGCAACCTAGGAATATTAACAAACATGGAAGGCGTTGAAAAACTAAAATTTGGTTTAAAAAAAGGTAGAAAAAAGGGAGAAAAATATTGGTAGAATTAAGAATTGCCATAGGAAAAGCATATAACTAGAAAAATATTAAGGATATTATAAAAGTTGGGAAGGGAAGAAACTTCTCATAAAATCATGAAGGTAATTGCATGGAATGTTAGGGACCTAAATGCCCCTAGTAGGATGTGCATGTCAAACACAATCTAATTTTATTAAAATAAAAACAATCTTAATGCAAGAAACTGAATTAAACAAGGAAGAGGGAGAAAAATTAAAAAAGGAATGGGATACTTTAAAAAGTGAAATGGTGGAGTCAGCAGGGTCATCAAGAGGATTAGGGTTCATTTGGGATCTGAGGAAACTAGATGTTACCCTCTTAGCATCAAATGAAAATTGGATGGGAGGTAAAATCAATAGTTTAAGAAGTGATATTAAATTCATAATTATAAACGTCTATGGACCAATGCCTACATCAAATAGAAAAATAGTATGGATGGAGATAAGTGAGTTTCTAAAGGCACGCCCAACTAATCATTTCTTCTTGGGAGGATATTTCAATGCTCTTATATCCATAGAGGAAAAATCCAGAGGAATATAGACAATGACATAGGCTATGGTAGATTTGAGAGATTGTTTTGCAAAGGACACATTAATTGATATCCCCACCTCTAGCAAAGTATACATGTGGAACAACAAAGGAAAGACTTTTACCAAATAGATGAAAGGTTAGATATATTTTTATATAAAGGGGAATTAAGTAATTTCAACTTCATATTTATAACATCTATTCTACCTTATGCTTGATTAGATCACTTTCTGGTCCAATTAGAAATAGGAGAGAAAAATAAACCCTCTAGAAATCCGTTCAAATGTGAAAAAATATGGTTCTTAGATGAAATTTTCTGCCAAAATATAAGACAATGGTGGCAAGAGGAGGAATTTGAGGGTTCCAAAATGTTTTGTTTAGTAGCTAAATTAAAAGCAATACACGACAAAATAATTAAAGATAGAAAACACTTCAACAACGTCTACAAAAAAAGTTAGACATTGAAGACAAAATAAAAAAGCTCAATAAAGAAGCAATCAAATACAAAATGGACAATGATAAATTTAACAAAGAAAAACAATTAGTAGGAAGAAAAAAAAAAACTTATCCTAGCTAAAGAAGATATCTTTTGGAAACAAAAATTGCGAGAAATATGACTAATAGAAGGAGACATAAATACAAAGTTTTTTTCATAACAATATGATAAAAAAAAAGAAACATTAATAAAACCCCTAAAATAAAAGACAATATGGGGTAGGAATTAGAAACTCCAAGTAAAATAGATGAAACCTACATCAAATATTATTCTGATATCCTTAATAATTATGAGTATTTAGATCTATCAACACAAAACAATATGTTAAGTTTTATTTGTAAAACATTAACAACACATGATAATAAATACCTTAATATGAAATTCACTTTAAAGAGGAAATCAAAGCAACACTTTTTTCTCCCAACATAGACAAATCCTTGGGACCAAATGACTTTCAAGCTTTTTTCTTTCAGAAATGTTCGAAAATCTTAGTAACGATTTATGGGAAGCAATAGAAGCAACAAGAAACTCAGGTTCATTATTAATAGAAATTAACGATACCTTCCTAGCATTAATACCTATGAAAGATAAACTCGAAGAACCTAGAGACTTTAGGTTGATAGCACTATGCAATACTATATACAAAATAATATCAAAAGTATTAACAAACTGAATAAAAATAGTATTAGGCAAGCTAATTTCAGAAGAATAAATTGGTTTTGTACCTAACAGATCTATCCATGATGGTTGTTGGTATCCATACAAACTCCGGTAATAAAACTTTCAGTTTAGGGTCTTGAACCTCTTTAAACTAAGCTCAAAGTGGTTCAATTTACTCACACAAGTTCAACAATTTATTTTAAGAGGTTCATATGTACAATTCAGTGGCTTGGGTTCAATGGTTCATTTTCGATTTAGAAATGCAGTTTGTTAGTTCAACATGGTTCCCAGTGGTCCAGTATGGTATAGTTTTTTAGTTAGCACAAAAAGTTTTCTCTGTGAATGTGAAGGCAGATGAAAAGTACCTCCATATACTAACAGAGGGAAGTTAGGTGTTACTGTGATGTTACTAAATACACATACTTTCTCTCTCCTAAAAAGGTCTTGACCTAAACACTTGAACAAAGTTAGTTACATATTGTTGTTTGAGTCACATTTTGAATTCCAATGGTTTCTATTTCAGTAAAGGGACATGAATCATTGTCAAAAAGATGCCAAAGTGGTATTCTATTCATGATATGTAGCTCAAGAAACCTAGACCACAATGCGCTCATCCCCGATACCAAGATATAAAGAATGAACCTTCGTGGAAATGTAGTGATCGTGACAGAACAACCACGACAACAAGAGTTGAATTGCAAGTTGATTATTAAAGAATCACTATCTACTTTGTTCACATCATTAAGGAGGAAATAATGTATCCATAATTCGTCTAGAGCTTAACAATTGAAATACATTGATCCCATGATTGTGCCAATTATATTTCATAATGAAGGGGTGCAAGCACAATTCGAATCTCATGTGAAGATGTGTCTGATGGGGTTGGCGTCTCAAACCAAGCATCATAGAATTCATATAAATGAAATAAGACAGAGCTTCCGAATCTTTATATATTTCTCGCATCAAATGATAAGCATGGTATTTCACTTTGTAGGTTGGGCCAAACATCAGCTTGATGATCCAAAGCCATTCCAAGCATTTCTAAAGATAATCGTGTCAGCTGGGACACCCTTAAATATTACACACTAAGAGAAGAATTAAGCTTGGGAAAAAAAGTTAACTTTGACTATTTAACACTTTTGATATAAGAATTAAGCTTAGTATGCAATGTTTAAGCCCTTCCTATCAGCTGTAGTAGGAGCAAGTGCACTAGCACTTGGTTTGGGCATGACATCTGGCTACATTTCTCCCTAGACTAGTCGTTTCTCCTCTCTTTTTGATCCAACATGTGCAAGGGATCATATTCCAATTATCGCATCCGTCTCAGAGCATTAACCGATAGCTTGCTCATCTTTCATGTTTGACTATCACATACTGTTGATTTTCCTTCCAGCGGAACTGTATTTTTGCTTCAGAAGATTAACATATGCCACTATCTTTATTGTGCTTTATGGGCTTACTAGTTTATATTTTGCTGGAGTGATGGTTCATTCGATCCTTGTGACAACTCCTGTTGTTTGTCTTATCAGTGCCATAACAATCTCTACAAGTGTGAAAAACTTGGCAGTTCTAACGCGTAGTAACCACAAACTCACTGTTGGAATAAGTCACTAGTTTGTTGCACCAAATCTGCTATTCTATTTAACAGTTGACTGCTGCTCCCTATTCTCTAGCCATCCGTTTTGTAGGACTGTAGTTAACTCCACCACATGTATGCACAATTGAATTTGTCTCCAAACACATGGCAAGGTTGTTAAGTGAAGTGTTAGTGCTGTCACATTAGATGATCCACATGTAAGCTCTAAACAGCTGGAAATCCTCTATTTATAGAGGTTATGTAATTGGTTGTTTGTGCGCAACCAGATCAATGAAATAATTTTGTTATTTGTTGTCATCATGTTTCTTTATAGTTTTAATTTTCAATATGGTATCAGAGCTTTTCGATCTTTTGGACTGTGATCTTATTTGACTCTTCAATGATACACTTTGCTGCGCAATGTAGTGTCATTTTTTCTCTTCATTATCTCTTTCCAGTAGATTGGCTCTTCCCTTGAGCAACCTTCCGAGGAGATCCCGATAAATATTTCTTTGCGTGATGGATGCTTAACAAATCATGTTTTGGTGTTTTGGAGTCCACTAATGCAACTTGGGGACATGTTTGAATTGTGTGATTGTAGGTAATTGGGATGCATTTGATTGTTATGAAAAGCAAAAAATGTTAAAGATTTCATTGCCCTTTTGGACAAAGTTTGAAATGAAAATGGTGAAAGCGTAGGATTCTTTTAAAGATAATTGGCTTTCTCTTTGAAGTGGGTTAATAATATATTTGATACTCACATTGAATTTTTTTTAAGATAGTTGAGAATAGAGGTTGGTTTAAACCATGCTATTGAAATTCACGGGTTATAAATTCATAGGCAGGCCAGCAAAGTTTTCAAGATTATGGAATATAGAGTTTTGTTTTGGATTGTATCTTTGTTTTCCTATTCATTACCATGGATAACAGGTGTTCAAACTCTTCCTCACGAGGCTCAAATTTTACTGGAAATGAAGAAAAATCTAAAGGATCCCCACTATAAACTGACAGTTGGAATTTCTTGAAGTGGTGCTTTGGTTAACTGGATAGTGAAAAGCTGATCATTAAAGTCAATGTCTGCAAGAGAACTTGTAAAGATCAAAATAGTGATTGTTGCGGCAAGAGGTGCATTATCTGTTGTGCCCAACACCTCAAAAGTTTTTACTATATTGATGAACCGTGTATCTGAAAAATATTCCTAGAGAACTAGCGAGCACAGCGGTTGGGTACCCATGTGACTCGGTAGATGAATTTTTTTCATATGGACTCAATATTAGTATGCAAGAGAAAAGTTTAGAGTTGGTTTCCCTATCATTGAATCAATGATTTTGTGAAGTTTGAAGGGTTTGTGGTAATCCAAAACCACTTGTTTAAGTAAATCTATTGAATGGTTTGTGGTAAGCCAAAACCACTTATTTAGGTGAAAAACCTAAAAGTCTTGAAGGGTTTGTGGTAAACCAAAACCACTTGTTTGGGTGAAAGATCCTAAAGCATTTTTTTTCCGAAGAGTTTGTGGTAAGCTAAAACCACTTAACAAGAAAAATGAATTTTTCATAGTGATAGTGATAGGGGAAACAAAAAAATTTCTACGTTGTAAATGGGTACCTCAAAAGGCTTAATGACAGGACCTATCATGTTTAAATTTCTTATTGTAATTTCTCCTACTGAAAGAGTCTTTAGTGGTAGAAATTAAGGGAAAATGTTGGAATAAGTCACTAGTTTGTTGCACCAAATTTGCTATTCTGTTTAACAGTTGACTGCTGCTCCCTATTCTCTAGCCATCAGTTTTGTAGGACTGTAGTTAACTCCACCACATGTATGCACAATTGAATTTGTCTCCAAACACATGGCAAAGTTGTTAAGTAAAGTGTTAGAGCTGTCACATTAGATGATCCACATGTAAGCTCTAAACAACTGGAAGTCCTCTATTTATAGAGGTTATGTAATTGGTTGTTTGTGCGCAGCCAGATCAATGAAATAATTTTGTTATCTGTTGTCACCATGTTTCTTTATAGTTTTAATTTTCAATACTCACATCTACAGTGTGAAATGAAGGTGCAAACATCTCAAAGGCAGTTGGCGATGGTCGAGGATCTCGAGTTGATCATAGTGATACACTCATGCATCGAATGGTTGAGACTCTGCAGAAGCCTTCAAGGGGAAAAGGTGATGTGTTCTCGTAATGTCCCTTCGGCCTTTAATGAATGTCGACACACTCATATAGGAAAGTCCACTTCCTAGGTTGAGAAGCCATCGCATTGGAAGTGTGCAATCCAAATATTTATGGTTCGTTCAGAAGGAGTCATGCACAGGTCCACATTATTGATTCCTCACAAAATAGTGAAATCGTGCATAATGATGACACCTTCCACATTCTCTTGACACATTTGCGGTAGTAAAGATGAATTGGTTCATGCAAAGTGGATACCTTGTGCTACCCGATAAAGCCTAGAGGTATCACGAGGAGCAACCACGTCTATCTGCATTGAATCTTGACTAGTTCCTAGTTTATCTTAGAGCATGGGCACACCTCGACCTCAATGATTCCATGTAACATGGGATGCCAAGTCAATGAATGATGCTCGCAGGACTAGGATAACAACCTCACAAAGTTATTAACTTAAAACATAAGATTGTTGGGCAAATACTCAGCAAGATAGCGAGGATGTCATCAATTTGTTTGACAGAATGTCTCCGATTTGTTCAATAAATCACAATTAATCAAGGGACTTAAATGATCAAGGCATGGATGCACACATAAGTCAGGATAGAACTTTACATCTACGATCCTATACCCTGGTCTTTGACATGGCACAAGGAGTATACATCAAACATTTAACACAGTGCTCGAAACTAGCTAACACCATATGCCTGCAACCATGAATAAAGGATGTAGGTTATAGACCACTAATAATTGGTGATAAAGGCATTTCCCAAGACAAATGAAGAGGATTGAGTCCATGCCTCAAAGTCATCTCCAAATGGTGATACTAAGGAATGACATGTGTTAATATTATCTTAGCCACGTGTAGGCACCTGGTCTTGATCTTGCTACCTCATTAATAATATAGTTTATACCCCTTCCACGATGAGGCATGAAAGATGGTTGCAAACTTTGTGGAGTCCTTAGTTTTGAATCCCAATAATGAAGGATATCGTTAAAACACGTGAAATCATTTTAGATTAAAAGATTAGGATTCAAGGGGATTAAAATAAACTATCATCGAAGAGTGATTAAAGAGGGTGATTCCAAGAATCGTAAAGTTACAAGAATGGTCAAGTGTTAAATAGATGAAAGAGTATAGGGATAAGGGTTCTAATTTTTTGGAGATTGTCTTTTCTAAAAACTTTGGGCTATGAAGAGGGGGTTTTCTATTGAGGCAATTGCTATGGTTCGCCTTCTAAGTTATCTAAAAAGAATCGAAAAAATGGAAGAGGATAGATGGCCTAAAGTGGTCTTTAGTGACACACTATGTCAGCGAAAAAGGACATGGATGCAACAAAGCATCAAATGGATGAGTAAATGGAATATTCAATTCAATATGTGCCCCACAAATAATAAAGAAATAAAGGTCTTTGTCATGGAGAAATTCTACAAGAGAAATTAGAGAAGTGAGATCGGAAGGAAGAAATTATATAATATAAATGAGTTCAACCCCGCTTGTGATCAACTCCAAAAAAGCATACATAGGAGCCAACATTTCTTAGAGGGCTAAAATTCTTATTGCTCAGCTGAGAACCAACTCTCACCAATGTCGTTGTGAGACCGAACGTTGGAAGAGGCCAAAGGAGGCTTGGGAAGAAAGAATTTGCAGATTCTACAATTCTGGGAAAGTGGAAACTGAACAACACTTTATTTTAGAATGTGAAGCCTACAAGAGTAGTAGAGATAAATTTGCGGACACTATATGTGACAGTTCTTGGCATAACCTATTCAATGAAGAGTACATTGAGCAATTGGGTGGACTCATCATCATTCTACACAAGCAACGAACATTGTTACTTAAGTCTGCTTGAGTTGTCTTGCTGTCCCATAGGCTATTTTTAGCCTCGTGGACATTAAAATTTTATCTATCTATCTATCTATTTAAGTTTTCATTCTAATTATGATGCAAAGAAAAGGGGGAGACTTTATTTTCAGATAGTGATTGTTGTACAGGAACAACAAAATCTTGGTTATTTTGTTGTGTCCAGAGAGGGTAAATATTAGTATATTAAAACTTTGAGTTTAAATGTTTGTTTTCTGATCAATATTTATCTTTGAGTGATATTAGTTTTCTCTAAATGTGTATATATTACATATGATCGTCATCACGATCATCTTTTGGACTTAGTACTCTAGTTTTTTCGTGCATTTGGAAAGACTAGTCTGTCTTTCTCTCTGCGTTATTTCTGTAATGATTGGATAAATGGACTTTGTGTCATTTATTTTCTACTTCCTTTCAATTCATTAGTCCCTTTGCATCTATATAATGTTTACAGATAAATGTTTGTAATCCTTTCTTACTTTCAAGTTAAAAGCATAATCAATCATAGTGTAGTCGAATCATTGTAAATCTTACACGAGGAGTTGTATCGAAATAAATTTAGAGGGCACTTAAATTTTTCAACAACGAAGCAACCCAACTGTTAGTGCTTACTAATTCTTCTTGTTTGGGTGTTTTAAGGTCAATTTGTATATATTTCTTTGGAAGACAATTTGTTCACTAACAATGGTATAATCACTATCCAAGAATTAACCCACTCATCTCAAATTCATAAAGATCCATGTATGATTATAAAATTAGACATCCATAAAGCATATGAAAAAGTGGACTGGAGATTTTTATGCAAAACCATGGAAGCATTTGGCTTTTCAAAATAATGGATCAATCTAATTTTCAATTGTATATCCTCCCTTAAAATCTCCCTACTTATAAACATAACACTTGAAGGATTCTTCAACATAATAAGAGGGCTAAGACAATGAGATCCAATTTTGCCTTTTCTATTTATAATGATGGCAGAAGCCTTCAACAAACCCATAAAAAAGGCTTAGACATAAGACATAATCAAAGGAATCATAGTTATAGAAGTGGTACCTAAGATAACCCACCAAAAATTTGCAACGACACTATTCTACCATGGGAAAGTACCCTAAATAAAAACTAATGATAAGTACTAAACTATTATAGACATGAATCTATCATTGTAATCCAATTACCAATCAAATTTTGAACATCTTCCTTTTCTATTTAAATTTTAGTCTATAATTTTTCTAGCGCAGAATAAGAATCTGTCGTGCCATTGCCCTACTTCTTAAAATACACTGTTAATTTTTAGTTCCTGCCTTCGGCATATAACTATTGTTTTCGTTTAATGCAATTATATTTCTTTTTGTCCAATCAAATTTCAAAAATTTTAAACTTAGTTGCATATGATATAGTTTGAGAATTTCTATATATTTATCAGAATTTAATAATACAAATTATCTACAGTTCTATTGGTCATTTCAAAAAATTGCAATGAAAAAAATCAAATTCTACAACTTTAATTCAAAAAATATATCACATCACTTTAAACACCACTAAATATCATTTATGTCTGCCAATCTTAATAAATGAAATCGTTGTTCCGTATTAATTACAATTTGTCTAAGTCGGTGAGGTTGAAAAGGACAAGCATACATTTTAAAACTCAACGCACTTTTAATCTATGAATAGAATGCTGATCGCGAATAATCCAGCCGCCATTACGGCTCAGTCCTGTATTCATATGTATAAATACATCTCCAGAGCCACATCAAATAATATTTTTAACTATCATTTTTTAAATTCTGTCTAGAGGGTAATTTAAAGAATGTTAAATAAAATAACTTTATAATTGATAAAGTAAAAATTATTAACATTTCAGAAATGTATTAAAATCAATTTATTTGTGTGATATAGTTATAAAATAAGTTTTGATAATTTGATTGTTAAATTAAATAATTATAGTAAATAAGTAATATTAATTTAATTTATAATACTACTATTTTTTTGATCATCTAATGTAGGAAAAACTATCTATATAATAGTCAACCATATTCCAAAATCATATGAATTAGAATTGGTCACAAAAGAGAGTCATTAAAGAATGTTTTTGTCAAATGAAGTTCCATGGATGGCCTTTTTCATCAAGATAGATTGGCTATTCCCAAACCTAAAATCGAATTCTTACTATGTAAATAAATATCTTCTTAGAAACATTTCTAACATTTTTAAAAGTATCTTGTATGAAAAATCTAATGTGCTCACACTAATTTCTTGAACAAAAAATTCATTTATCAAAATTCACTTATTGAACGTATTTAAGATTACATTTAATTTAATAGTAATAATCAATCCATATAAATAAATATATAATTTTCATTATTAATTATCTATTTTTATACTTCCAAATATTTTTTCATTTGAATCTAAAAGCATTATACGCAGGAACTTTGACGTTGCGTCTCTTGTTTAAACTAGCCGCTGCATCCATGGTAGTAGAAGAAACGGGTGTTATGGGTGCTCATCCAGGCACCACTTGGAGCTTGTGGACGTTATCGATTTGGTCTTTTGGAAAAATCCACTTATCTTTTACGCTAGTAAATGCCGGGGAGGATGGTTTAATGTCTGATTAGTGGAGGCAAGTAAAGTGCGACCATGAGAATAAGTCCGTGCCTTTCCAAATTCAAATTCAGTGTGAAGTGCAGCGATGGGGAAGGGCCCGGCAGCAGCAGCAGGGCGAACGCCAGTGCATTAGCGGAAGCGCGGGTGGTGTTTTGTGCAGCTCCCGCAATGGGCCACAACAATAATCAGGCAAACGTCTTTTATTGCTGTTTCCTCCTTTATACTCTACTGGTTATATTTACTACCGTTATCTGTTTGCTCTGTTGATGACTTTTCAACACAATATTCACAATTTCGTATCATAAGGAGACTACTGATTTTTAACCCATGTTGGGCAGAGGCTACAAGATAAAGCTTGTTCGAGAGGATAGGGACCTAGTGGTGGTTGTTTTTTGCATTAAACTTTCCAGCACAGGGAAGCTTCGAACAAGCATTATCCTTTGCTCGATATTGCATCCATCTAGAACTCCCATACCACTTGACAATGCAGGGTCTGCTGAAGGAAAACGCAGGTCCTCAATATGCAATCGCTGGCCCAGACCAAGAGCCGCACCCGCTGTTCGTATTCACGCCCAAGCGAGGGTATTGTGCAGGGAATGAACATCAATATTGGCGTTGAATATTCAGCGGCAACAGTCACCCTTAATGGTGACACACAAAGGCAGCTCGATAGGGTAAAATACTCGCTTAGAATGCAGCGTTAGGTACCTCTAGGAAATAATGCCCAACCATATTTGATGCACCAAGTTAAAGGCAAATTGCAAGGATAATGGCATCCCAAACGTAGAGATAATTGTGAGCGCTAAATGTGGCCTCAGTGCTCAGCAACACACTTAAACATAGTTATTCTATGATGGGTTTCCTCTAAGAATGAACATCAGATTGTTCATCCCGAGAATCCAGTCATGCCGACCTGTTGCCTTCTATCTAGTTGGAGTTTGAAATTGTGCAACCCAAATCGAGAGTTCGGTGACAAGAAGATCAAACTAGAATGAAGGATTTAATGATATGCAAGACTACTCTAGGTTTTTATGAGATTTCTTATGCAAAGAGATGAAGTTAATCTAGATGAATGTGCAAGCCAATCTAAGAAGAAGATAAGCAAACGTTAATCTCGAATGTATGCATTTGTAATCTAAGAATGAGAATTAAAACTATGAAAGTAAATGCTAGCAATGGAATCACTTTGAATGCACTAAAAGTGAGTACTCAAACCGACAGAGTCTCCAATGAGAGACAAAAGTACCCAATTTGTCGAATCTCAAAACCGATCAATGGTCAAGATCAAATCGGATGAACGGTTGAGATCAGATGAGAGTTTAGTTCGAATGGAAAGGTTCTATTCAAGAGAAGCTTTTGAGAGTTTCTAGGAAATAAGATTCAATTGAGAGTTAGTTGACTGATTCATTTTCTTTTCTTTTTACATGAACTCAAAGTTTTCATTTCTGAATACAAGAGAAGGTATTGAGAGGATATTTGAATTATTAATTAAATATGTCCTCATATTTGATGATTTTCAATTAATTGAATAATTAAATTCAATTGTTGAAATGAGAGTATTTAATTAAATCAAATATATTTAATTCCTTTTTCATGTGTATTTAACTGAAAGGGCTGATTAAATTAAATTAAATGCACTAGGTCCTTTAATTAACTAAATTCAATTAGAAGGGTTTGTTAGCCAAATTAAGTCGATACCTAGGAATTAAATGAAGTGTGAGATTATTACAGATTTAGGATTTTCTGCAATTGATACTTAGATCAAGTAAAGTCAATTAGGAATAGAAATGCCTAGTAAATTAGGACTTTGTTGATTGATTGTTACATCCCAAATTTTGACCTAATTTTAAAGTTATTTATAGCCGTTAGATTGAATGGATTTTCTTTAATAATCATGTGAAGAGGGTAGTTAAATATATCCATTGTATTAACTGTTTAATGAAGATGGTTGTTATCCATTATTTGTCATGTGATGATTAGCAGTTGCTTGATTTTGGAATTATGGTTAATAATTAAATTCTTTATCTATATTAAATGTTATTATGAAATTTGTTATTATTGTGGAAATATTGCACAGGTGATTGCAAGAGAAGATGAAGGGGAGAAGCATTGCTAAACAAGATCAATGGAATGGGATACTAGCTTAGTCCAATTATCGGGTTGACAGGTATGACCTTTAATTGCTTTGGAAAGGACCTAGTGACTTGAACATCAGGATACAATCAATGAACCCGCATGAGCTATTAAATAAACATTTAATTTTTTTAAAATTATTTAAATTAAAAATAATGCATGCCTTAAATGGTTTTTGATTGATTTTTCCACCACATCATTATAATGTATACCTATGTACGTGCACATAGATATAGGAATAAAAGTGACACCATAATATTATTTTTATAAATAATATGATGCCACCTCATAAATACATTTACGTGCAAGTAGATAGATATAAATTATAATTATCTTCGATTTACAACCTTCAAATCTTTTTCCATAATTATTCATTTTTCTTGCTAAAAACTGAAATATTTGGCATATTTTATTGGCGATCAAGAGCCAAGTCTCTTCTTTAGGAGTTACGGTTTCTTGGAAGCCAAAGAGACTTTGATACCTTCTTATATTATGAAGCCGACAGAGACGGAATGCATGAACATATCACCTCACTCCCTTTTTCATATCACCTGACTTCTTTTTCATCACCCGACCTCTATTTCATATCACCCGATACCTTTGTAGATATCACACGATTTCTCTGCAATATTCCATTTGAAATCATTGCATTTTCCTTCAATGAATTGCCTTTTATATTGATGTTTGTTGAAGACATGATTGATAATCACATTGGAATTTGTGTTTAAAGATTTCTTCTATGAAGGGTGGGGCTGATTGACAGCGTTCAACAAGACTCCATTTTAATTCTAGATTTTACCAAGTTATGTGGTTGTCCATATTCCAAGCATTACAATATGTTTCATTATTAGATATTACTGCATTCCGATTACTACAGCAGTAAGATACAGTTTTATATTATGATGCATATCATCTTGCTTAAATATCATCAGTTAGACCCTCTCTAGGATAGAGCTGTTTATGATAAATAAAAGCCAAGTATCCATGAAATGATATCATATTTTATTTATGCCATTGAAAGTCAGAATCAAATTATACTTATTCTGCTAGTCTTTTAGATCACATTTCTCAAATCACAGATTGTGATAAGCTGGAAACATATAATATTCATATATCAGTTGAGGATCAATGGATAGAGCCGATTGCTCTGAGTTTCGAGCACCTAGGACTCACCGACTGTATAGCCATGGAAAAGGTGAAGAGGTGAGATGGAATCTACAATAACATGGAAATAAAAGTTAGACATGACATAACAAATCTAAATTAATTTCATTTAATAGCTCATGCTTGTTCATACTATTGTTCCCTTGTTGTCAAGTCGAGCGGTGGTGATTGGGTCATTGAGACCATTAGAAAACCTTGGCCAAGGTTTAAGGCATATTTGCCATCTATGATCACTTGATGTCAATAGAGCCAGTTATTCAGACATGTCTGTCCATAATTGTGTAGACATTCTAAACATCGGAATGCTCAGATGGCTGGACTAAAAGTATCCCAAGCCTGATCCTGGGGTAGGGAGGGCCTTTCTATTCAATAGATAGTGTGAGGATAAATATGGTCCGAGGTTGGGAGGTTAAGCCTAAGTCAATGCTTCTCCTCTTACCGGAATCCGAGGCTTGCACAACCAATTAAAGACTCACCAGATACTTCTTGTATGTTCTTTTTTCTTTTTCTTGTTATGCATTTACTTATATGCATGGAAAGATAGTAAATCGTTTTTTTTGTTATATTAGTGATTACAGTTATTGCAGTTGATCATTGATACAATTATTTCAGTTGAACGTTATTATAGTTATTTCAGTTATTTCAGTTGATCATTGTTACACTTATTTCAGTTGAACTTTATTATAGTAATTTCAGTTATTGTTATTACAGTTGATCATTGTTATAGTTATTTTAGTTGAGCTTTGTTATCTCAGTGATTCATTGAAAACAGTTAATGTCTCATAAAAAAGAATTCAATATTTTTTTTTCAATAAATAGTTGAGGAAAATTCTTTCTAGATCACTTTTATTTTATTATGAAAATCCGTTTGTTACATTGATAGATTGATGTTTTGAGACAAATGCACCAAATTGGTTTAGCTTGCCAATTTTGGGGTATTACAATAATAAGCGCCCAAAATATGCACACCAATTTGGCTGATAGCAAAGTTTTCAGGTGCCCAAATGACAGTAAACAATGCTGCCTCGAATCAGATTATGATGGACATCCAAAATTCAGGCACAATGGCGTCCAAAACAAAGATGATATATACCAAACTCCCAACGCTTCAAGCCACTTCAACAATCTAGAAGGTGCTAAAAAATCAGATTATATAAATAAATAAATTCATTACACCTTAACAATGAATTGAATATGAGACCCAGATTCAAAATGCAACACCAATTTGCTATGC
Organism: Cupressus sempervirens; assembly: GCA_028749045.1. Classification (NCBI taxonomy): domain Eukaryota; kingdom Viridiplantae; phylum Streptophyta; class Pinopsida; order Cupressales; family Cupressaceae; genus Cupressus; species Cupressus sempervirens. The sequence continues at coordinate 552,807,603 of CM053785.1, read as the reverse complement.
AACAACAGAAAATTGCTTCCCAACGCAAGAGGAATCAATCCTCAAGAGAAAACCACAACTTTGAAATCCTCACAAGCAATTCTCAAAAAGCAATAGACAAGAGATGGTTCTAATTGCGTCATGAAACCTCTTTAATAAAGCCCTTGAATTCTCCCATACACTTGTTAGCCGACTGGATGGTTCCGGCGATGTTTCTGTAGCCGACGGTCCGGTGATGTTCTGTAGCCGACGGTTCGGCGGTGTTTCTGTAGCCGACGGTCCGGCGGTGTTTCTGTAACGGATAAAATAATTGTGGCCGACGGACTCCTTCGGGAAGGTTCGGCAATAGTATTTATATCCCGTCCGGGATCATTGTAAATTTTTTTTTTTTTTTTTTTTCAAAATTTTTTATTTTTTATTTTTTATTTTTATTTTTTTTTGAAATGGGATACATTAATCAACAACAGTACCTCTGAGTGACGTCATCGCCAGGGAATGCTGTACTGACGACACGGAAGGATTCACCGCCGGCGAGTACTTCCTTACACGATATGGTTTCAACTTAGATCCGTTAACTGGCTGAGTTATCTCTTGTCCGTCCAAGGTTGCTAATTTCATTGTCCCCGTGTCGCCAATTTCTCGGATTTGATATGGTCCAATCCATTGCATTTTGAATTTGCTCGGCTTGATTTCGTTACGGCCATCATACTTCAGTACTAATTGTCATGTCTGGAATCTGTTATGTCTCAGATGCTTGTCATGCCAGAGTTTGCGTCTATTCTGTGCCACTTCTGTTGCCCACTGTGCCAACAACCGTTTCTCCTCCAGTTTATTCAAATTAGTCAATCGCTCTTGTAGACTTCCGTCATCATCTAGTTTGTTTTCCAACGCTATTCGAAGACTTGGAATCATGAATTCTGCGGGGACCACTGCTTCTTGTCCAAACATTAACTGGAATGGTGTGTACCCGGTCGTCAATTTGTATGCCGTGCGGTACGCCCAGAGAGCAGCAGGTAAGTTCTCTTCCTAATCCGCTCCTTCCACCGCGTAGGATTTGTAGATGATGGATACCAGAATTTTATTGGTGGCTTCTGCCTGCCCGTTTGCTCTTGGATAGTACGGACTTGACAGCGAATGATAAATCTTGAACTGAGTAGTGAGCAGTCGAATAACATGATTGATGAAATGACCTCCCCTATCACTTGTTAATTGTAATGGAATTCCATACCTTGTGATGATTTGTTCATAAATAAACTTCGCGGTACTGACGGCCGAGTTATCCGGTAACGCACGGGCCTCCACCCACTTGGTCAGGTACTCCGTTGCAACAATGATGTAGCGACACCGTCGAGTCGTGCTCACCCTCAATGGTCCAACGAAATCTAGTCCCCATCGTTCAAAAAGTTCCTGCGCATGAGAAGGTTGAAGTGGCATGAAATCTTTCTTCAGCGGTTTCCCAGTCCGTTGGCAAGTGTCACATCCGACGACCCATTCCCGTGCATCATTGTACACCATTGGCCACCAAAGTCCTGCAAGCAATATCTTTCGTGCAGTGGTGTCAGGCCCCATGTGGCCTCCTGCGGGGCCTTCATGGGCTTCTTTTAACACCTGCGGTATCTCTTCTTCCAGCACACATCGTCGAAGAATGTGATCCGGCCCCATTTTGTAGAGCAACCCATTGATTAATTGGAATGTACGACTCCTGATTATCAATTTGCGTCTATCGTTTGGTGACATCCCCGTGGGAAATTGTCCTGTTGATAGGTATTCACCAATACTCTTGTACCATTCCGGCAGTATCCCAATCTGAAACAGCTGTGCGTCAGGAAAGTCGTCATTCACACCATCCGCTGATTCCCCCGTTTTGATCCGTGACAGGTGGTCGGCACTGACGTGTTTCTTTCCTGGCCGGACATTGATTTTGAAAGTAAATTCTTGCAACAGTAGCAACCATCGGCTGATCCTCCCTTGGATGACGGGTTTGTTAATCAGGTACAACAGGGCCTGGTGATCAACATAAAACACAAACGGTGTAGCAAGCAAATAATGGCGGAATTTTTGTACGGCATAAACCATTCCCAAAGCTTCTCTTTCAGTCGTGCTGTAGTTTTGCTCGGCCTTTGATAACAACCGGCTGGTAAAGTATATTGGATGATCCAATCTGTGATTACCAGTCTGTGCCAGGGTTGCGTCGATCGCATAATTAGAGGCATCCACATGAACATGAAATTCTTTATTCCAATCCGGATATGCCAGGATGGGTGCCGTAGCCAGTCGTACCTTTAGCCCTTCAAATGCCTCATCCTGCTCTTTCTCCCATCTAAATGCTTCTTTCTTGCATGTGAGCTTATCTAATGGCTGGGATACCTTGGCAAAGTTTTTAATAAATCTCCGGTAATACCCAATGTGTCCGAGAAAAGATTTTACCTCCGTGACATTAGTGGATGGCTGCATTTCTAGAATGACTCTCACTTTGTCGGGATCCGTCTTTAATCCTTCCTTACAGACAATGTGTCCGAGCAGTCTGCCATGTGGAACCATGAATCGACACTTCTTGGGGTTCAATGCTAGCCGGGCTCTGCGACATCTCTCCATACATTCACCAAGTGCTGCCAGGTGTCCGTCTTCTGCGCTGAATATTGACCAATCATCCAAGAAGGCCTTGAAATTTCCCACAGACATCTTGTCGAAGATATGCAGCACAATCCGTTGGAATGTGGCCGGTGCATTACACAACGCAAAAGGCATCCGATTGTACGCATAGACGCCATCTTCAACAACAAACGTCGTCTTCAACTTATCTTCCTCTGCTATAGAAATCTGATTATGTCCGAAAAACCCGTCCATGAACGAGTATATTTCATGTCCCGCGACCTCCTCCAGAATGCTATCTGTGAATGGAATTGGAAAAGGATCTTTGATTGTTACTGCATTCAGGCATCTGAAATCAACGCATATCTGAATCTGAATAGTATCCTTTTTTAAGGAAATGACTATTGGTGACACCCATTCGCTGGTCTGTACTTTGAAGATAATGCTAGCGTTCAGCATCCGGTTGATTTCCTCCGTAACGCGTGCGGCATAGTTCTTATTCATCCTGTAGGGTCGCTTCCGTACAGGGACAGCTCCATCCATCAGCGGAATGCGATGCACACATAATTCCGGCGGTACTCCTTTGAGGTCCTTGTATGTCCATGCAAACACATCCTTGTAGTCCAGAAATATCTTAAATGCCGCGGCTTTGAGTACTGGATCCCAATTATCTCCCACTAGGATGTTCTTTGGTTCTGCCCCATCCCCTAGATTCATCGTTTGCAGTGTAGCTTCATTATACTTGATCGGCTCTCCTTCACCGAATGCATGAGCGGGGGTAATATGCAATGGTGATTCCCCCTCCTTAACTTCAGTAAACTCCTTCGGATATTCGTTCTCAATTGACAGAACATTACAACTCGGAAATAACTCATAGTCCTCCAGTTGCCAGTGGTATAAACCGTTGACGGAATCCAAGTCGTCATCCGTTATTCCCCCGTCCAATCGGAGAACGCCTTCTTGATTTGGTTCCATCCGCTGTCTCCCTCCATCCTCCTCACCCTCCGAATCGGATGACAAGGCCTCTTCCCCTACCATTTGGGTATGCAAATCGATGACGAATCGACGGCCTTTACTTTCAAGGGATATAGTGTTCTTCTTCCAGTCGTGTCGGGCTCTTGCTTTTATAAGCCAACCGCGGCCTAGGATGGCATCATAACCTTTCTTTTTCAATGGAATTACTACGAAATCCATTAGAAACGGCTGAGTGCCAATGGTTACCGGCTGTGCCATGAGAATACCCAGTGGTTTAATACCATGTTGATCAGCGGTTAGGACCTGAAAACTTGGAGGCCATAATGTTGGCTGTCCAAGTTTCCTCCAAGTTTCCTCTGGCAATACATTCACGCCGGACCCTCCATCCACTATGGTGTCCGTGAGAACATGTCCAAGTATCCCCATTTCGACAACTGCAGGGTGCCGTCCTGATGTCAGTGCCAACAACATCTAGTCTTCTCCTCCCGTAACAAGTTCCTTTTCTTTCCGTCGACTTGGTTCTCCTGGTGGCTTCTCCTTCTCAAGGCTTGCTTCCCCTGTCATATTTGAAAAAGCAGATCGAAGTTGGGGCATGGTAAGAAGCAAATCACTTACCTTTACTTGCACCTCTGTTTGCAAAATTTGGCGTATTATGTTTTGTTCAGCGGAATTCCTTATTGAGGTGGCGGCAGTGGTCGGAGGTGTTACTGCTTGAGATATTTTACCAACCTCTGCCCGTGCTGCCGCAAACTTCTTTTTTTCTTCGGTGGGGTCCGGATATCCTTTTGCTTGTTGCTGCGTAATGGCCAGAACTTCTTCTTCATTGGTTCCAACCGTGATTAAGTTCACTTCGGCTTTTGGGCATTTTGAGTCATCGTGGTCGTCGGGTCCGCACCATTGGCACAATAGGTGAGGTGTATTTGCTGTTGGACATTCTCGCGCAAAATGCCCCCATAAGTTACATGCTCGGCACTGAATAATTGGTCGTCCGTTTGCATCATACTGAATGCGGCTTCTGCTCGTATCGGTGTTGTTATTGTTGTTGTTATTCTGTCCACGGCGATTATTTCTGTATCCTCCAGATGTAGCGCCTGTGTTGGTGTTTCTGTTACCTCCTGACGGGGAAGCCTCCTGTGTGAGAAGCACCTGTGAAGATCCTCTTGTTTTCATGTTAAAGGGACAGTCCTTTGTCGAATGGCCCATGATCTGACAGATGTCACAGAATTGGTTCGTCGGACATGATCCCTTAGTATGACCGTCGGTCTTACATTCCGTGCACCACAGTTCACTACTTTTTGGCTCCTTCTGCATATTTTTAAACTCCTTCATCATTCGAACCATATCCTTCTGTAAGGCACGAACCTTTTTGTTACTACCTTCGTCATCGCTGCTATCATCTTGAGCGGATTCATCATCATCAGAGTCAGAGGAGCTGGTTTTCTTCTTCTTTGTCTTCTGTGCACTCTCAAGGTCGAGGGCTCTGTTGTAAGCATCGGCATATGATGACGGTGGCACAATTTTCATTTTCCTCCGTAGTTTCGAGCGTAGGCCGTCCACAAACCACCTTTTCTGCAATCCGTCCGTTGGCTTGCTTTCCATTTTGTTTACTAAGTCTTTTAATCTCTTGGCATAGACGCGGACCGTTTCGTGCTTCCCTTGCTTGGTATTGAAAATTTCTTCTACGATTTCATTATCATCCCGCAAGAGTTTAAATTCCGCCAAAAACTCCTTTTTAATGTTATCCCATGTATCCAGCTTCTGCGGATCCATATCCGAAAACCAATCAATCGCAACACCCCGTAGGGTTGCCGGAAATTGCCTGGCCCATTCGTCGGCATCTGTGATTCCATTTGCCCGCCAGATCGTCTCACATGTCTTACAATGTCGGAGAGGGTCAGCTGTACCATCGCCTTCAAATTTAGGTAATTTTTCTTTGGGTCCCGCCATAACTCTGGAGGTCTGCACTCCTACAGTGGTCGGCACTCCCACACTGGCAGTTTGTACTCCCACACCGGTAGTCTGCACTCCCACACCGGAGGTGTCGACAGCTGCAACCCTTGGTGAAGACGGAGGATCCTCCGAAATTGTTTCCCGCGGAAGTCTATCCTGGACGAAGAGGTCACTCCACGCTCGTGCTCCGTCGGCACTGCGAGCCGTGCGAGTTGATGCTCTCCCGTCTGAATTTTCTTCCCTCGGCGAACACAAATTCAAGAACTCCTCCCGTGCTTCTTCCACCAATTCCACCCGCTGCTGAGTCTCCTCCAACAATTCCTCCGCACTTCGGTTGCCGTCGGCAATCTTTTGGAATCTCCGTCGGCGTTCGGCTTGCTGTGCCAAAATTAAATTCTCTTGCACAGTACGGATTCCATCTTTTCCCTTCACCTTATTCCGATCCTTGTTTAACTGATTTGGCATTAATCTTCATTCCTCCCACCTTCCAGATTCATAAGGCAACGGCGCCAAATGTTTACCGTACAGGTAAAGTAAATGAATGCACACAGAAAGTAACAGCAGAACAGTAGCATAATATTCGCAATAGTAAGTGAATGATCATTTACAATGATCCCGGACGGGATATAAATACTACTGCCGAACCTTCCCGAAGGAGTCCGTCGACCACAATTATTTTATCCGTTACAGAAACACCGCCGGACCGTCGGCTACAGAACATCGCCGGACCGTCGACTACAGAAACATCGCCGGAACCATCCAGTCGGCTAACAACACTTTTCATTAAGGTTGCTTCATCAACATACCACTCAATTAGAAGCTTCCAACTAATTCTTTTAAATAAACAACTTTTAAGCACATAGCTTCATGAAGATACTTTTTACTAAGAGGCTTCTCATTTACACCATCAAATTATAACATGAAATAAAATAAAGTCCCCTTCATAATTAAAAGCCTCATTAATCACGTATTAAATATGAAATCTATGAATATGCTTAGTCCACTGCTGATGAAGATTAACTGCAGTGCTTCCATTGCACTGCTAAAAATAGAAATCACTTGTAATGTCCCCTTTTTGGGACATTAGGAAATTAAGGACACGTTCATGTAATATCAAATTGATCTATGTGAACATAATATAAATAATTAAAAAGGTGTCAATTTAATATTATAATGTGGGCCAAAGTGACAAAAGGGGGATAAGATGAAAAGACAAAAGGCAGTTGAAGAATTACTATTGAGCATTAAAAGAGGAAGTCTCTTTCTTTTTCAGCTAGGCTTGGATTTGAGATTTATTTTCTGGTTTCTCTTTGGAGAACTTTGGGAAGAAACTAGCTTTCTCTTGTTGAGGATCTTGAGGACGGAAACCTTCGGGCTCTTCTTGGGTGGATTGGACGTAGCCCAAATTCGTCTTTGTGATGGATTCACATCATAATGACATTGGGCTTTTAGGTGCATTTTATTGTTTATTTCCAATCTGTTTGTATTTTTGTGTTTAAGATTGGACTTGATTGTTATTGTATTGTTGATGTTTAATGCAATAATGAGTTTTGGAGTTTAATGAGCATTTGCTGGTTTATTTGCATAAGCTATATGTTTATACTTTGAAAATTGTTTGAGGAAAAAATTTGGTATAATATTCGACTGGGATATTATAGTGGTATCAGAGCGGTGTATATTGTCAATCTATGAGGTTTAATAACGACAAAGTGCATGATTACATTGTTGGAATTTAAAGATTGGTTTCATTGAAATATTTCATCTATAATTCTAAAAAGGCAGTAAAACTTTTGAATAGCAGAATTAAATTCTTGGGAGTATTGAATATTTGAAGACTGGAATTTAATGGTATATATTCCCTCAGGCTATCTCAATAGGAGGGTATAGAAGAAAAGGATTAATAATGGCCAAAGAAAATTAATGAGGTTGATTGCTTCAAATATTTTTATTTTCAAAGCATGTTTTTGAGGCATGATAATAATTTGGCCAAAGACTTATAAATCACGATATAGGGGGTCTTTCCTGGAATCATGAAGGACTTCATTAGAAAATTGAATGTGTGAGTTTTGGGTTTCTAAACAACACTAAGAAGAAACAGTTCTTGGAAATATAGACAGACTGGACATAAAAATTGAACTGGAATCAGATAGAATTCTTCGAGGATGTATATTGTCTAGGGTATGGAAAGAAGCATCCTTGGTAGTCGAAACAATGATGTGGAGAATCTTGAATTGCATTTGGTAAGGTTCTTGTGCGGTTACTGACAAAAGGAAGGGGGTTCTTTGTAATTGAAAACGTAGTTTTCAAACTAGGAGTGAAGAGTATCATGTATTACTTTAAATCTCAAACCACGACACATAATTAGGAGGAGCTCAGGTGGTTTCCACATGCCTAAGAGGATTTCAAACATTAGCATAATTGGTAGTGTGAGTGTGTCGGAATTATAAGTCACTGCAACTAGTAAAAGTGCCATTAAGGAGTAAACATGACGTTAATTTTTGGCTTCTAAATGGGTGTTGTGAATGAATCCAAAGACTAGATGGGAAGTTTCTAATGGAAGGGAATTTTCTTTGATGATATTGGATGAATGAACAATGTCTAGTAAGAAATAGAATGCGTCTGACATACATCTGAAGAAGCGTTACATATGGTGATAACAAACCTGTGTGGGAAGATGCTATAGCCATGGAATCAATAGCCAAGTAGTTTTTTGAGTTACGACATACGAACCATCAATAAATACCATTCTCTATTTTTCTTTGGTGATGACATATTAGCTGCCATTTCGCTGTTCTCATATGAATTTTTAGAGGCAAAACATTGCCGTACTTAGATGCAAACTATTTAATAATCGTATTTCCATAAAATTCCAACATACGTGGCTATCTCTGGAAGCAATTGTCAATAGTGTGTGTAATGACAAGGAGGGGAGTTGTTGAGACAAGGAGGGGAGTTGTTGAAGTTCATGGGGAGTTTGTTGGAGGCAGCGCAGAGTTAATATTACAACTCACTAGTGACCAAGAATTTGGTCGAATATGGGAATATCTAGACCTTTGTTGTTTCTCAACTGAGAGTAATAATATACTCTTGGCACCACGTGAGCTACTTCAGATTTGTCTACGAAAGGTGTCAATACTATCTTTCATAAATTTATCGTGGTTGCGTGAATAATCTTTGGAGCAGTTAGCCGCATGGAACTGTTGTCACAACGATTTTGAAGACAATAGCATGGTTTCCGCAATGGACTGATATAGACCGGTGATCGACTATTAAAGTTCTTGCTACAATCCTTTGATATTTGTAGTGAGAGTAAACAAGTCCGTTCGGTGCCAATACATACCGGTGAAGCAATTAGGGAATTCTGAGTCTGCTTTGATTGTGTATTTGGATGGTAACGAGAGGAATGATGGAACTCGCTCGCTTCACAACATAGCTTTCTCGCATTGGTGAAAATAATAATTTGTTGCATTGATTGGAACTGCATCATGATTCATAACTCTTGGAATAGAGTTGCCTGTGTAGTAGATTGTGTATACGAATGAAGAGTTTCTTTTCAGCCTGCAAATTGACTGTTATCAAGGATCAGGATTAAATATCTACGGTTGTTGAAGAAACAATTGCCAAAGTCCTGTGCGCTTGAAGACTGCGTTATTCACCATTGAGTGGGGTCTCGATTATAAATTTTGGGGGACATTTAATTAGTGGCACCAAAAATTTGGTGGAAGCTCTTAATACTCTAAAAAAACTGAAGATTAATAATCCTCTAGTTTAGACGTCACTTGCCAACAATTATTCATTGCCGCCTTTTTAGATCTTCGAAGGATCATTTTGTGTGTAGGAGGCATTGACAGAGGCTATTTTAAAGTGGGAGTGTCGAGGATAACAGTAGTGAAAAGACCAACTCTACTATCACAGTAGTTAAGTTGTTTGGAATTGGCTCACTTAGTGAGTGTTCGAAGCCAGAGAATCTCCTTGTTGCAGCAGTTGTGAACTGTCCCAGGTGTTCTGGAGCAAAGTCGAAGCTGGAAAGGATTTTTAATAAATTCAGAAGTGTTTTCTTTACATCTGAAAAACTGTAGACATTATGTGTATTGAGGATTGAATAATGCAAGCCTAGGTGAGGAGCAGAGTTTCAGTTTCTGGAATCTTCAATATTTCCTAATACAATTAATCAGTGTGAGCAAGAGCAGTTCTCGTCATTCTGTAGAGTTGAGAAGTCAACCATTTTTTAGATTGCTTTAATAGAGAATTCAGGGAGTCAAGTTCAGATGTCTCCAGGTAATTACTAAGAATAGCTCTGTGTTCTGTCTACCATTGAAGGAAATTTCGTATTGCAGACTTGACAATGTGGATTCTGAACTTTAATTGAAAAGAAAAAGCATTGAAGATACTAGCAGATGTGATTATTAAATTTTTATTCACCAATTCTAAGACTGCAAATTAGAAATTGTTCATTGCACAAGAAAGTGCTGCAAGGACTAAACAGGACAGAAGTAGTAGTGTTAGCCAAAATTGCAAAATTTTTCTTGCATCAGTTTCTGTGTGTTTAAATCAGATCAAGGCCACGGGCAACGAAGTTCAATAACCACACAGAAGACATCATGAATAAGAAGAGAGTTTGAGTTGGAGAATTGAATTTGCAGTCATAAACAGGGGATCCCACAGAATTCAGTTAACAGGAGCAAAAATGAGGTGAGGTACCATGGAAAATCTGAAACATGAAGTTATTCAAAAGAATTCAATGAAACTTTTAACCATGAGCAGCTAAGGGATTTGCAGAAGGAAGAGGCAGTAGGAAATAGGTTGTACATCATGTGATGGCAGTTAAAGATCAAGAACTTAGTGTATGATCTTCTATCACATTTGGGACAGTTGGACCTTTGTCTATTGAAGGTGGATCAGTCTGATTGGAGACTCCTAAATTGGGCCTTGCAACCGTCAATGATTGCCTTATTCAAACACATATTAATGGAGCACCCTCATGAGGATGTAAGACTTCTAGTTGCCTCTTGCTTTAGTGAAATTGTCAGAATTATTGCTCCAATTACGCCATATAATGATGGCATCTTGAAGAAGGTCATGCAATTGATTGTGAACAGATTAAAAGGACTGTATGATGTCAAACATCCCACCTTTGTTAAGAGGGTGAAAATTTCGGAACTTATGGCAAAAACGAGATTTTATATTGTTATGTTGGATCTTGGTTATGAGTAAATGATTCTTCAATTGTTTCAATGTCTTTTGAGAGAATTTAGGAAACGCCATCCAAACAATGTGAGATCTTGCACTAAATCAATCATGTCATTAATATTAGATGAGGATGATGACAAATGCAAACTACTACAATCCAATTTGTTGGCTATATGGAGGAGGGAAAATAAGGTCTTACACATAGCTTACAAGGTTGTGGAGTAATTGATTGAACATAAGCTTGACAAGTTCAAGGAATACATGACTGAAAATGAGCTAAGATCAGCAGGCATACAAGCTGTGGGATCTTCAAACTTGAACAGGAATCAAATGAGGAAAGAGCCCCTTTGTTTTAATTGCAAGCGAGCTTGGTCTCTTGGTCACTCTTGTGAAGAGAATAAGGAAGACGAGTCAGCTCAAAAGGTGCAGATCAGTGTGAGTTAGTTGATGATTTGTTGGTCCAGTTTCAACATGATGAAGATTATGAGAGGGAACCTACTATGGATGATGGTAAGATTGGTGCTAGCATCTTATTTGGTGAATTGGAGGTTTTAATTGACAAACATTATGGTAATCATAAGACTGAAACTGAGTCTCTCCATGAGGATGAATTATGTGGAGACAATGAGGTAATACTTGAGGAGACAATACACTTGGAGATGACGGGAAATCATGAAGTTCATGCAGCTGAAAAAGAAGATGAATCTAGCAAGCAAGAACTAGAGCAAGATGATGTTACTATAGGAGCTCATTTGAAGGACCAATCAGAAATTTCATTTCTAAATGATGATGTTGTAGCATACAATTCGGAGGATAAGCTGAAAGTATCAAATGATATGATCATCGCAGCCTTAGTGCATTTTGTTAACACCCATAAAAACAATGAAGAAACCATGTGGGAAGTTAGAGGTTATGAAAAAGAGAAGGAAATAATGGATAGAATAAACAGTGCATTCCTTTACACTCTTAAGAGGACATTGGAAATAATGAAATCAGACTACTTGAAGTTACTCAAAGACAAGGGATATGGCAATCAAACATGCTGAAGATAAAGAGAAGGAGATAGATGAGTTATATCTCCAACTAAATATGACACAATACTCATTACATCAGGCTGAAAACCAAATTTCTACAACAGATACTTGCATAGATGATGGACATGATCATAGAACAAAGGATCTCATACACATTGTAGAAGGGATCAGTACCCTTGGTGAGGATGAAGGTGAACTTGTATTCTCACTTCACCCTATCTATACGAGGTTCATTATGTTGATGAAGAAGACCTTAAGTACCAACAAGAAATGAACAATGAGAATTTTGATTTTTATGACAACATTTATATATCTACGCAATGCCATGTGGATAGGGATGAAACAAGTGAAAATAATTTAGAGACTTCATCTAATGGTGGTCATTTCATTGATGGAGGTGTTGATTTGAATGATGATACTCATGGAGATGTTGAAAATTCAGAATTGTCCTTAATGTATACTAATAGTTCCTATCGATTATCGAGAGACATATCACCAAGTCTTCATGAGATGGCTGCTATTTATCTGTTACCTGGTGATTTTATCTCAATGCATACTCCAACTATCAGTAGTTTCTACGATTGGTCTGCTGTTATATTTTCAGATTTGACTCAACTTTTGTAAATTAGTGAGTTGCAGTTTGATTTTCTCTTGAGGCGCATATCTCATGAGATGGTTTCTATTCCTGTTTCATATAATAGCAACAGTTCATGGGGGACTTATGAGTTGGACTTCCTACATATTGGAGATGTTTTCAGTTTTGGAGGGGTGATATGTTTGTTCAATTGGCTGATTTAGGATGATGACAGGTTGATAGACACCTATTTCTACTCCTAGGATCAAGTTGATAGTTTGGTTTGGGATCTAGTGTTAATTGGATGTATGTTTTGCATTTCATGGATCATGATGTAATGCTACAGAGTTGGAGATTTATAATCAGAGTTGTGCAATCTATTGTCACAGGAGAGATTCATTTATTGACATGGAATCTAGGGACCATAGTGATAGACGGGTTGCATTCTCAATTTTGGAATCACAACATGGCTCTTGACTTCAGAATTATCAGTGTGGGCCACCGAGATGCTAGCAGATGGATATGGAATCCTGGTATTGTTTATGGACTCATGATTGCTTGAGGGCAAGCAATCTTGAGGAGGGAGGACTGTAATGTCCCCTTTTTGGGACATTAAGAAATTAAGGACATGTTCATGTAATATCAAGTTGACATATGCGAACATAATATAAATAATTAAAAAGGGGTCATTTTAATATTATAAAGTGGGCTAAAGTGCTAAAAGGGGAATAAGATGAAAAGACAAAAGGTAGCTGAAGAGTTACTGTTGAGCATTCAAAGAGGGAGTTTCATTCCTTTTCAGCTAGGCTTGGATTTGAGATTTATTTTCCGGTTTCTCTTTGGAGAACTTTGGGAAGCAGCTAGCTTTTTCTTGTTGAGGATCTTGAGGATGGAAACCTTCAGGCTCTTCTTGGGTGGATTGGACATAGCCCCAATTCATCTTTGCGGTGGATTCACATCAGAATTCATATTGGGCTTTCAGGTGCATTTTATTGTTTATTTCCAATTTGACTATATTTAAGATTGGACTTGATTGTTATTGTATTGCTGATGTATAATGCAATAACGAGTTTCAGAGTTCAGTGAGCATTTCTTGGATTTTTATTGGTTTATTGCTGGTTTATTTTCATAAGATATATGTTTATATTCTGAAAATTGTTTGAGGAAAAAATTGGGTATAATATCCGACTAGGATATTATAGCCAACATAGACTTACTAAAAATAGCAAGTATGCCATAGAGAATCTCAAGAGTCCAAGACATACTACCAACTCATGAGGGTCACCATAGTGATCTGCCTTAGGCTAATTACAGGAGCTTGCTAAAAATGGGGACATTATAGATTCTTTTCTTTCTTGTTTGCTCATGTTGTGTGACTTCTAAATCACTCATTAATGTTTCACACTTAGAACATCTAAACATAGTATCACCGTAATCAATCTCTAGCAACAAATAACACCTAGTGGCTAGCCTTATATACATGCCTTTAGGAATTGGAAAATCCAGATCTCTTTGAGCATTAGTCCTAGCATACATTGTTTTTACCATTTTAGAATATTACCATCTATTTCCTAAACATCACCCACCAATCCTGCAATCTTCCTTAGACAATCTTTTTTTTTTAATATTCTGAAGGAAAATGCATCAACATATCCATACATTTTCTATAGGGAGAATGGAAGGGGCGCTAGAGAAACCAATCTATGGAGCTATTGTTCTCTTTCAATTTTTCTCTTTCAAGATTTGAAAATTGACAACTCTCTTTTGCAAACATTCTTTGAATCTCTACTAAAAGTAGAAACAACACAAAATGTCCTTTAGGAAGAGTATGTTTCCATCTCCATTTTCCATTCCCATTGCTCCCATTCCAAAATCTTTTCCTCTTGATAGCCATTTATCCTTAGTTACTGATTCGTGAAATGAATCCAATTCGGGCACATGAATTGGATCCGTGGATTCATAATTTTATTTTCCAATTATGATTTGTGTATATATATATATATATATATATATATATATGCATTATGTATACTAAAAAATAAGAGGAATATACATAATTCTAAAACTAAATCATTTCATAGATCTAATACTAAAACTAAAACATAATTCTATGGATCAAACCCATTATGATGATAACAAAATAATCGAAAAAAAATTCGAAAAAAAATGGAAGAATCTGAACGAATCTAGCCACGGATCTTGATCCAGATTGGCTCCGAATCCGGATCCGGCCTCTAGGGCATGAATTCGGTAACTAAGCATTTATTTTAACACAAGCCTATTATTTCTCTTCATCTAAAGGCGTTAGCATTCTGCATTAACTTTAAAGGATCCATTAATACTTTAGGGATCATAGAATCTACATTTACAATATTGAGCTAATAGATCCCTAGACTATATCCTAAAGCTGTCTTGTTTTCTCCAATTGTTTTTTGCCAGATGGGAGTTTTATCTTTTGTCTATGTCTCACCTTTTTCTCTAGAAGCAATCCCTTCAAAATTTCCAGTAATTAGTTACAATCAAGATTGGCCTTCCTCTTTTATCCTCTAAAACAATCTTGGTGATTGGAATCTGAATAAAACCAGGTCTTTTGCTGAAAATATAATTTTCAAAGAACCAAAACCTTGAGGGATACTTGGAGATTTGCAAATCTAGTGCTTGGCACCCTACCAACCTAGCACTTTTTGAAAAGGAAATCTCGGCATAGAACTCTAGCACAACCTTCTCCCAATGAAAATTCAAGCTATGAATCCTAGGTGCTCCTTGTGTTTGATGATTATTTGATATTAAATCAAATGTGCCTATTGAAATTTGTGAAGTCTTTTGAAGTGTTGACCTTTGACCTGCTCAAAACCTTAACACTGGCGGGACTATGCCTGTAATCTTGCAAAAGGATTTTATGACATACAAGAAATTCATCCCCACTCTTGGAAAAATGGGAAAACCTGAGTGAAATTTTAGATGCAATAAGAGGCACATTGACAAATTGTGTTCCTTAGGGAATGAATTGTTGGAGATATAGCTTTGGAAGATATCTTTCTCCCATTTGAAATATATAAATAATTTATTTTATATTAAAATCATTGAAGTTTCCTCAATTTGAAGGGACAAGACATTGAAGAGTTAAGTGTCAAGATAATGAAGGGTCTTCACTTTGTAATGGCAAGACAATGAAGGGTCAATGCAATTGTTTATATTCTTCAAGAAGGAATTCACTAATATAGATCAACATTCTTTGTTGAGTGATTGTATCAAAGGGGTGTTTCATTTATTGCCTATAGATCATAGGGATTATGATCATTGCTTTAGTTTTGGCCTATTTTTGGGCATATTGTAAATCTGTTTATTGTTCTTTGATTAATAAAAAGATTCTTGTGTGACTAGGTTTTTCCTCTCAAGTGGGAGGCTTTTTCCTAGGACATATTACTTTCTTGAGTTCATTATTTTTGTTTGCTGTTTATCTTATTTCTAATCATAAAAACTAACATGGTATCAAAGCCAAGTTTAAGTGAAGTAGAATAAAAATTGAAATAGGGCTGGATTTGAATTCTAAGTTTTTATGCCGTGAGAAATTCACTCCTACTCTTCGAAAATGGGAAAACTTTAGTGAAATTGTGAAGCAATAAGAGGTACA
Source organism: Cupressus sempervirens (assembly GCA_028749045.1). NCBI lineage: Eukaryota > Viridiplantae > Streptophyta > Pinopsida > Cupressales > Cupressaceae > Cupressus > Cupressus sempervirens. The sequence continues at coordinate 552,791,675 of CM053785.1, read as the reverse complement.
TTGAAAAATTATGGCCCTTGGGGAATGAATTGTTGGAGATATCGCTTCAGTAGATATCTTTCTATCAATCTGAAATATATAAATAATCTATTATTAATTAAAGTCATCGAAGTGTGCTCAATTTGAAGGGACAAGGCATTAAAGAGTCAAGAGTCAAGAGTCAAGCAACGAAGGGTCAAGACAACAGAGTGCCTTCAATTTTTAATGACAAGACAATGAAGGGTCAAGCCAATGTTTTATATTTTTCAAGAAGGAATTCATTGATATAGATCGGTATTCTTTGTTAAGTGATTGTATCGAAGGGGTCATTACAGTTTTTGTCTATAGATCATATGGATGATGACCATTGCTTTAGTTTTGGCCTATTTTTGGGCATATTGTAAATCTGTTTGCTCTTTCATTAATAAAATGATTTTTGTGTGGCTGAGTTTTCTTCCCTCAAGTTGGAGGGTTTTCCCAAGATAAATTGCCGTTTCTTGAGTTCATTATTTTTGTTTGCTGTTTATCTTATTTCTGATCATAAAAACCAATATGGTATCAGAGCAAAGTTCAAGTGCAAGCAAAATAGAAACTGAAATAGGACGAGTTTTGAATTTTGAGTTTTTCACGTGTTTAAATTTGTGACTTTGCATAAGGAGATTTTTGGTATATTACATATGATTGGCATTGGATATTAGATTGAATGCATCTTTTAGAGGATTGGCAAAAATGACAAGGAGGCTGGCCACAAATAGTATTACAGTAAGGAAATTGATGTCCTTGAAGCATTGAATCTAGGATGTGATGGGAGAATGATTATGTAGTTGGACGTAAGGAGATAGGTCAAAACAAAGTAAGAAAGAGCGATAGTAAAGGGGATGAATGTGGTATACACAAACAATTGAATTGCGTGAAAGTTTCTAAGGCCTCTTTCACAATCGTCATTCTCTTAAGCATCGTGAATTTTGTTAAGGAGTGGACCACAAACCACATACTTAGGAGACAACTTTAGGAAAATGCGAGGGCTTTGAGAGTCTTTTCGAAAGCTGTATAGGGCTAGAGAAGGAGCCACACATAGCTCAACAAAGCTGCTTAGAGTTTTAAATTTAGATGCGGAGGCTTCAAAACATGACAACGAGCTTGTGGAAAATCTGCTCATAAGCAATGACATTGTGCACAAGTTTCTTGCATCGTCTCTTGTTAATCTCCTTTCTTTCTACCATTCATCTTTTGCCTTTGTAATCTTTTAAAAATGTTAGTCTCAACGTAGATTGTTCACCCCACGTTCTTAGAAACCCACTTCCTACATGTCTTTTTTTGGTGAAAAATGATCTTAGTACATTCATTAAAAATTCAGGCGAGGAGTGTGGAAGGAGTTGTGGAGCCATAGACTTTCAAATTACTAATAGAAATCACGAGAGTTTGTGGATTTGAAAATTTAGGCACTGATGGCAAAGAGCTGCTAGAAAATGGAGCTTTGTTTGAGTGACCATTGGATGAGAGAATTGTGGATGTTGAGCTTCACAAGGAGGCAATTGACTTTTATTTTTCATATGTCATGTTTGCTTTGCTTTATATAAGGGATGGATTTAAACATCTTCACTGTTAAATTCAATTGATTATTGAGGAGACAATTCCAGTGGTGCTATTGCAGTTTGTAGCGCTCTAGGAGCATATTAAGGAGTTGGTAAGGAAGAAGGCGGTTATGGCACTGCATAGGTTTCAACAAAAGTCTCCGTCTTTTGTGTCACATCTTATTCCTAGTTATCATTGAGTTGTCAGCAACCGGCTATTAGTATTAGCGGCCGAATCTAGATGTAGAGATGAATTGTTGGTTGAGGAGGCTCTTCATTTATGCCTCTGCTATTTAGAGGCACTAGTGATAGACTAGTTTGTGCACAAGATCATATGTCTCATAAAAGAAGAGAAAGGTAAGGTGGAGCCTCCTGGATTTTTTTTCTGTGAGCTTCAAGTGGCATTGAATAAATTTGCAGATAAGTCCTATTATTTAATCTTATATTATGATTACTTTGAGAGTTTATATTTTTAACTTTGGATATTTTATTCGAACATTATAGGTCCTTGGATAGATATGTGACAAGAGTATGTGAGTTTATTATTACCCACAAAATAATTAAAAGAACTATAAAAGATTGCAATTGCTTTAGGCCAATAAGTTTATGAGATTATCTACAATTGTTATTCATATTATTTGATTTGATGTTTTGCCAAAATATTCTAATGAAAGTGTTAGCATGGATGTTGATGATACTACATTGGGGGAGTATCCTGAGCATTGGAGAGTATTGACATGTTGCATTCATGACTGTGTTTGTCATTGATGTTAACATAGCATGGTTTTTGTAAAGACTGGTTGAGTAGCAGACAAAGATCTCAGTCGTACGGACAATGGTTTGATTGTCTGGTGATGCATAGTCATGGACATGTTCTACCCAGTCTTGATGACGTGTTCAAGTGTGCAGAGTCTAAGTCGAAGAAGTACAAAAGTTGTACCTAAATTACAGAGAGCAGTTCAGAGACAGAGTATTAGGAAAGTAGTTCCTGATGGTTGTTCGCTATCTTACATCTGAGATGCAGTAAGAAGATGCGCAGTCAGGTGGTGATAGAGGACAGTAAGCTGATGATGTCAGCGAGTGCGCAAGCCTTAGTATCACACATGTGAAGTTTTGTATAGACTGTGAGTCGACAACACTATTGTAATTGTAATTAATTATCTTATTATAATTAATTGGGAAAGCTTCAAGGCCGACACAAGGAATTATTTTGAAGATATGGTATAAAGGAAAGATGTTTTCCTTGTTTGTAATATGGTATGGTGATTGTTGTATGAAGTGCAAAGTGCGAAAAGGAGCAGAGTGTTTGAGGAATGTGTGTAAGCGATCCAAGGGATTATTGGATGCAAGATTTGTGATCTGGTTACAAGATCACAAGGAGTAGAGGTTTGGTTGACAAGACAAAGAAAGAGGAAGGAACAATACAATACGTTTCTATTATTCTGCAAGGAATAATACAAATATCATTTGGATAGTGGGTTCATTGGTCTTGCCCTTGAAGCTATTTGGGCAGTGGGTCCAACTATCTTCCACAATTCCTAACAGGGTTAGAATCTCCTAATAGGGATTCAAAGTTTCCTAACAGGGACTCATATGTACTGAATGTATTCATAGACTCCATATAGGGTCCATCCTCTAACAAGGAATATTTATATTAGTGTGTCATCTTGTAGGCACCATCCCTATCGGGGTTTTCCCTGTGATCAAGGGTTTCTCTAGTTAACATATCTAGTGTTATTGTGTATGAGTATCTTGTTGTGGTTTCAATTTATATTGCTTATATGGTTAAGTTTGTTTAAGGTTGATAATTGTGATAATAGTTGGATAATTGATAAACCCCCCCTCTTAGTTATATCAGTACACTATATATTCTAACAATTGGTATCAGAGCATCAGGTCTTTGAAGGATAAGCTTAACAACTTTGCGAGATCGATGGCGAATCTTTTTAGAAAGGATAGTTTTAGATTTGATGGGGTCAACTATGATAGTTGGAAGGAGAAGATGAAGACTCAACTGTTGTGCATGGGTCCGAGATATTGGATCTTGACAAAGAGTAAGAAGAAAATCGTTGAAGAAGAAAAGCTTGAAGGATGCAACGAAGAAGAGAGAGATCTATTCATGTGTAACATGAGAGCTAGAGAAGCCCTACTATTAGCTCTTCCAGAGAATGAGTACAGTCAGGTAAAGTCACTTGAAACATCTTATGAAATTTGGAAAGCATTAGAATCTACCTTTGAAGGTGATACACATGCAAAGAGAATGAGATTGTAGAATTGGATATGTGCATTTCAAGATGCTAAAATGATGGAAGATGAATCTGTAAGAAGTTATGTTGGTAGAATATCAAAAATTGTTGCAGGAATTCGGTCTCATGGTGGAACCAAGGAAGAAGATAAAGTTACATGGCAGATCTTGAAAAGTTTGACACCACCATTTAAACAAGTAGCTTAGATGATTCATTTAGTAATGCCTTGCACTAAAGATTTCACAAAGGAAATGTTACTTAGAAGATTAGAATTTGCAGAAGTAGATCTGAGATAGTTTGGAGATCTAGCAAGAGTCGAAACAACTTTCAGTGCCCTGAACATTTGACCTAATCTGACAAGGAGTCTGACAAGGAGTGCAAGCACACATGGAGATTTTAATGGTAGCAGCAGATCTAATGAAGACAAGAAGATTGAGGAACGTAGAGCCCTTCCTCTGAGAAGAGAAAAAGATGGTAAGAAAATCTTTAAATGTTGGACTTGTGATGAATTTGGTTATTATGCATCTAAATTTCCTAAAAGAGAGAAAAAGTATAAGGGAAAGTTTAAGACTAGAAGAGATAGAAATTTTTTGTATGCAAATGAGGATGAAGAATCTAATGAGAAAGGTCAAAGTGAAAGTGATGATGAATTGGGATTTGTGGCTATCAAGGAAGATGATTTTGATAGAGAAATTAGAGAAGAAAGAGCTCTAGTTTCCCAAGTGGAAAAGAAATCTGATTGGATAATTGATAGTGGTTGTTCACATCACATGACTGGTGATATGAATAAGTTTGTTAAGTTCAAAAATAATGATGGAGGTATTGTTAGAGTTGGTAACAATGCAGCCTGTCATATAAATAGGAATTGGATCCATTACTCTTGATGGTAAGGCTAACACTGATGATGTTTATTTTGTTGATAGATTGAAGCATAGCTTGTTGAGTGTTGGATAGCTAGTGGACAAAGGTTATCAGTTGCAATTCACAAAGAAGACCTGCATTATCAAAGACAAAGATGGTAAGCTAATTGGAACATGCACAAGAACCAGAGGTAATGTATTTCAGTTGAATCTTGTTGAAATGACATGTTTGGTAGCTAAAGTGGATAATAGTTGGTTGTGGCATAGAAGAATTTGTCACATAAACTTTGATAATATTGTGAAAGTTAGTAGTACATTTGCAGTCAGAGACTTGCCTAAGATTACAAAGCCTACTAATGTTGTGTGTAAAGAATGTAGTTTGGCTAAACAGAAGAAAGTATCATTTCCTAGCAAGAAGTTCACTACCACAGAGAAGCTGGAAGTCGTTCACACAGATCTGAGTGGTTCCTCTAGAACAAGAAGATTTTATGGTGAAAGGTATTTTATGATTTTTGTTGATAATTTCACTAGAATGATGTGGGTAGCTTTTCTTAAAGAGAAATTTGAAGCTTTTGAGAAGTTTAAGATATTTAAGAATAGAGTTGAGAATGAATCTAGTGTAAAGATAAAGTGTTTGAGATCAAATAGAGGAGAATTCACCTCTAGAGAGTTTAACATATTTTGTGAAGAGAATGGAATCAAAAGACAACTATCTTCACATAGAACACCTAAGCAGAAGGAATAAGTTAGTAGCAAAAGCAGCAAGAGTGATGCTGTTTGAAAATGATGTTTCTAAGACATTTTGAAGAGAAACAATCAATACAGCAGTGTACTCTTTGAGAAAAGTATAGATCAGAAAAGGTATGAGCAAGACATCTTATGAACTCTGGTTTGGTCATTCACCATCAGTTAAGTATTTCAAAATATTTGGGAGCAAATATTATATAAAGAGAGATGATGACATTGGTAAGTTCAATCCAAGAAGTGATGAAAGTATGTTTCTTGGCTATTCATTGAAAAACAAGGCATACAAATGTTTTAACTATAGAACTAAGACAATAGTTGAATGCGCAAATGTAAGGATTGGTGAAAAGTTTGGAACTAAGGAAAAGATGGTAGATTATAATTTAGATGAAGAAGAAGACAATTCTGGAATTGTTAGACATAATGCAAAAGTTTTCTTTGAGACTAACAATGATTTGTAGAATGATGTGTTAACTGTTGAGCAAAGAGGAGAACAAAGATTTGAACCTAGAGATGAGATAAGAGTTGAGATGTCAACTCCTATCCCTAACAGGAATCTGACAAAGAATCACCCTCCTAAGCAAATAATTGGAAGCAAAGACAAAGGTGTGATGACAAGAAGTAGAGATCATTTAGAATAATATAGAGATCATTTGGACAATGGGTTCATTGGTCTTTCCCTTGAAACTGTTTGGGCAGTGGGTCCAGCTGTCTTTTGCAACTCCTAATAGGGTTGGAATCTCCTAATAGGGATTCAAAGTCTCCTAACAGAGATTCGTATGTACTAAATGTGTTCATAGACTTCTAATAGGGTCCATCCTCTAACAAAGAATATTTATATTATTACATCATCTTGTGGGTACCATTCCCACCAGGGTTTTTCTTGTGATCAAGGGTTTCCCTAGTTAACATATTTGGTGTTATGTCATTTCCCCATTTTGGAGGCAATTTGATTTAATTAATTAAATTAATTAGCTTATCCAAAATAATGAATATTTTATGAGGATGACTAATTAATTATTTTAATTAAATAAATAAGTGGTATTAAGTTAATTATTTATAAAGTTATCAAATAAATAAATATTAAAAGGTAACTTTATATTTAATTAATTTAATAAAGTGACTTGAATTATAAAATATTTTATAAAGTCACTTAATAGATAAAATAAATTAATGTTCTAGAAGCTTCTGGAGAAAGTGGAGAAAAAAGAATAAATAGGCACCCCGGGCTTCATTCTAATCATCCAGTTGTTTATTTCTCTCTTGACATCAAATTGTGATTTAGTCACATAGTCTATTGTGGAGCCAAGTGGTTTCAGATAGTCAGTTGATCTTTGGGAACGAAAACTCCCTTGGATTTGCATAACTGAGGAAGTGAAATATCTTCTGAAGGGTTGCACATTTGGAGGTGATACTTCAGTCACTTTAGCTAGGGCATCATTAGGCCTAAGGCTATTTTAAAGCAGAACCGAAAAAGCAGGCCGAAAAAGCAGAACCGAAAAAGCAGTCCGAAAAAGAAGCTCTGAAAAAAGCAATCCGAAAAAAGCAGTTCGAAAAAGCGGATCCGAAAAAGCAGTTCAAAAAAGCGGATCTAAAAAAAGCAGTTTGAAAAAGCAAAACGAAAAAAGCAAATCCGAAAAAAGCAAGTGGAAAAAGCAGATCGGAAAAAAGCAAAGCAGAAGGGGCAGCATTGAAGAAAATTATTGCAGCCATCTACAATCAGGTTCTTCACTTCTCATTTGGCATATTTTCTGAGAAATGTAGGTTTTCAGCTGAGTACAAAATATAGCTTCAGCACTTCACTATTTTACATTGTACTTGTCTTTGTTTTCCATTTGGCATTATTGGTATCAAAGGAAGGCTAGGATTTTGCAATTGAAAGAGCGTTGTAATTTTTAGACTATCTATATTGCAACCCTAGAGTTGATGATCAGCTTATTAGTTTGCATTCCAATTGTTTGACAAAATATAAATTGGCTGTAAGTTCTCTTTTTGGCATAAATAATGTTATAATTTTGCATACTAAGTGTTTATATTAATGACACTTGGTTGTAAGTGCATTAATGCCATCTTAGGTTGCACCCAAAGTATTTGTCATAATTACTAGTTGCTGTAGCTGCATATTGCAAGTAGTTAAGTCACATATTTGTATTGAATATTGTCAAAATTAGTTGCACATTCATGTTAGGTCATTGTTTAGACAATTTGGAGTCTTTTTTGTACTTTGATGCAAATCGAAACAAGAGTCATTGCAGCAATCTAAAAAGTTATATCAGTCATATGACCCCTTGTATACAAAGTGTTTGACAAAATTCTTCGAGCCTTCAATCAGCATTTTAAGGTCAGAATTGAGCAGGACTATTACAGTGGTATCAGAGCTTGTTTGCAAAGTGTTTGACGAAATGTCAAACAATTGAAGTATAAAGATTTTTTTGGTGTTTGAAGAAGTTATAACCTGTTGGGGTTATTACAGTGGTATCAGAGCTTGCTTGCAAAGTGTTTGGCGAAATGTCAAACCACTAAAGTATAAAGATTTTTGGTGTTTGACGAAGTTATAACCTGTTGGGGTTATTACATGTTATTGTGTATGATTATCTTCTTGTGGTTTCAGTTTATATTGCTCATATGGTTAAGTTTGTTTAAGGTTGATAATTGTGATAATAATTGGATAACTGATTCACCCTCCCCCCCAGTTATATTAGTGGACTATATATTCTAACAAGAAGTTGTCTTCTATTATTAGGTTTCATGTTTTCATTGGAAATTAATGTGTGCAAAGATACCACAATGGTATAATTCTAGACTTGTTGAGCCGACATTATTAAGGAAACCTTGACATAATCAAGAGAGTCATCACATTGGGCATTTGTGTTGTGTTTACTATTGTATCAATTGCTATAGATAAAAGCTAGGTCTCATTATCAGAGACACTGAATATTCTCTTGCTTGAGTTTTGAGCAAGAATTTACACACAATGGATTTGTATCTAGATGTGACTGCAATACATGAGTTCTTTCATTGCATTGGGCAAAGCATGTCTAGTATATTGCCTAGTTTGAGTGTGCAAATACTGTGTAGGGAGTCTTCATCGGGTTAGAGATTCAGAGGGAGGTTGAGCGACAGATGGAGATTGTGATTAATTACATATAGGGAGAGCTTGGTGAGCTGAAGGAGGACTTTTGTAGGTTCAAGAAGATTCAAAAGGAGCTTGAGCAGTAGAGCAAGAGTGCGAAGTCCTTTGCAAAGGATCACCAAGCTCATGAAGTAGCGTGGCTTGGAAAGTTGCTTGTTTGGTCAAACATTGGAGCCAACTATAGTTCATTCATTTATTGTGATAATGAAAGCTGTGAGAATGTTGCCCTGTTGAGAGGGAGTCTCAACGTTAGTTGCTCTTAGTATGTGCTAAAATGCATATTTCTCTCTCACACAGAAATATGAGGTAAAATCCTTTGTAATGTATATTTCTCTGTAATAGAGAAATATGAGGTGAAAGCCCCTATAATGTATATTTCTCTTTAAGAGAGAAATATGAGGTGAAAGCCCTTGTAGTGTATACTTCCCAATGAGAGAGAAATATGAGGTGAAATCTCTTGTAATTCATATTTCTTTGAGATGGAGAAATATGAGGTAAAAACCCTTTAGAGATGTTACTTTTCCACACATTTGAGTAGTCATGGCGGATGTCATGTTGAGAGATTCCATGACGACATCATGTTGAGTGATTCCTTGATGGGCACTTGTGCATATGCTTCTTTCCACACATGGGAGTAGACATGGTGGATGTCATTTTGAGAGATTCCATGGTGAGATCACATTGAGTGATTCTGTGATGTGAGCTTGCATATCTGTTTCCTTCCACACATGTGAGCAGCCATGGGGGACGTCGTTTTGAGTGATTTGATAATGTTATTGTTACTTAATTTTAACACATGTTAAAATTCAGTTCTAAACAATGATCAAATGAAAGTAAGTACACATTTTTTATTTTATTCAACTGATGTTTTAACTACTAAATCATATTTCATTCAGAACGAAAGAATAGAGAAAAATGTCCTTGTATTATTCATCATGATAGATACAATTGGTATTTACGAAAAATGAAATGAAATTAATGCTGAAAGTAAATCTTCTCACACAATTGACCGTGAGAGTGGCCCCTAGTTTGCTGATAGCTACCTTAATTCTATGCAAGTAAATAACATTAAATGAGTAGCATAGAATAAGAGCCCGTAGGGCACTAGTCATTGCTTCTAATGACAAGTCGTATTGCATTGCTCCAATCCCACTGGTCTTTGAGTCCTGCGTGAATAGAAAAAGTGTTAGATCCAATGGATCTAAGCAATGTCGGAAACACCTTACCTCATGTGCAAATATTCTATGCTACTGTCATGACATGTACTTGCATAAAACATAAACATTACCAGCAATAAAGGCAAACCATCATATCAAATGTTTTATTACTAACATGTTTGTGTCTTGTGTAGCATTCTATCTCTAATAGGTACGCGGATATAACTGTAGGCTCCCACGAGGGTTATTGAGCCCAATGTACCGTTTAGAGACAAGACTAATATAGCTGATTTAGAATAGCATAATAGAACTGTTAAAGGGACACATATATTTATGAAACTTTTTACTTCTACAACAGATATGCTTCAACAAGTTCAGTTCCAGAAAAGTAAACATTAAAGGGACAAGTCATTATAGCTTGAAACCTTTTGTTTTAAAATATATTAGAGAAGAAGAGCTACAACAAAAGCTTCAAAGTAAAACATGATTTTCAGAATCATCAGGTTGGAATGCTATAGTTACAAAACAAGAAGATATAATAAATGCACGTTACAAAATCTTCAACATGTTGCAACAGAAACAAGTGAACAAGAAGGTGGAATGCATGATAATCATACAAAGGTTTTATGACAGCAAGCTGATCTCTTATCATGCATAAAGGGACAATGAGTGCTATGACTAGAATACACCTGTAAATTTGTTACGAGCAAGGTCAAAGATGTATACAAAACAAAACAAAGCTGTTGATGAAACAAGTACAATTACAAACAAGAAGATCTAACAATTGCAACCTACATAATTGTAAAAGTGTTGCACAGGAACAGAGAGAGACTTCAGCATGAAAAGAGGAAATAAAAAGGATTCAGAAGCTACAGGAAGATCAGAGAGATGTAAAATCAAGCAAGAACAGGATGAGAAATGGCATTTCAACACCAAAAAGTGAGAAGCATGATAATTACAAACAGAAATGGAATGCAAATTTAGTAATTTAGCTGTTATAAAGTGCAAATATGCTGGAAGAAGCTTTCAAAGATATACAAGCAACCTTCATGGTTCTACAAGCAAAAGAAGCAATAACTGAAGAATTCAGATTCAGTTGCAACAAGTAAGATACCAATATGCATCTTTTGAAAGAGGAATCTTATGGTGAAAACATGCTTACAAGTTAGCTCATTCATAGCTACAGTTTCACAGTCTCAAAAGGGGACGTTACAACATAACAAGAGTACCATCATTTTTAGAAGCCTTTCACAGTCTCAAAAGGGGACGTTACAACATAACAAGAGTACCATCATTTTTAGAAGCCTTAAAATAACAGGGGTGAAGTATCTACTACACTGACAAAAGTGCAAAGCATCTTCAGTTTGGATAAAGAGAGAGCAATATCTTTTCAGGATTGATTTTCCAGATTTTATATTAGAAGGTTGCAGCATGTGTAAAGAAGATCCAAAGACAGAACAACAATAACATCGAGAAGTTTCAAAAAAATATTCATCAAAGAAGACATGAAGTTGATTCAGTAAGGGTCAATAGATTTCAAAGCTGGAAATTTTTCAGATAATACATGATTTCAAGCATGGAGAAGAGGACCACACAAGGAAAACCCACTTCAGATTTTTAGTCCGATAAGTAAAAAAGCCTTCATGGCAGAAAGCTTCTAGTTATAAATACTATGAAGATCTACATGCTCATCACAGTGACGACCATGTTTATAGTCAAACCCAGATACATGGAAGATATATCAGAAAAGAAATAAGATCTTTTACATGAAACCCTCAAATGCAAACCCTCAGATTTATAGCTCCTAAATTTCTGATATAAAAGTAAACAAATTGGTACTTAGGCACCATGAAGAAGGTTTTATCTTCAATAAGTAACAAGAAAAGAAATGTGTTTTGAGAGACGTTTCAAGTTCAGCAAATGAGATAACTTATTGATCACAATGCATAAAACCTTAGTCATGGCATTAAAAACTCCAGATCCAAAGCCAAATGCAGAAAACCAAGCGCAAGATGCTTCAACAAAACCTCAAGAGAAAGGCCCAGTCATAGGACAAAAAAAGAAAGAGTCATGGCATGAGTCCAAGAGTGGCTTCAGTCTATCAAGGAAAAACCCCAGTCGTGTGCATCAAATGAAACCCCAACTGACACAATAGCAACCATCAATTGCTATAGTAAGAGCTAGAAAGACAAAGTGAATAAACTCCAGGCCGAGACGGCAAGAAGCAGAGAAAGAGCCAAATAAACTGCAACAAACAAGGCAACATGTTCCAGATTTCTACGCCAAACATTAGAGAAGAAGGCCATTCAATTAGAAGCAAAAATTCAAATTGCAGCTGTAGGTGAAGAAATCACCAGACTCCAACAAAGTAACAACTTCTAGCAAAAGGAACTCATTCGTGCTGTGAAAAAGAGTAGATCAACATGCAAAGTGATCAAGAAAAGCATGGAGTTCCCCAGAACGACCGCTAGGGTTTCTTCAAATCCTATTCTTCTTCTCCATATTCATCTACGCAAAGGGAAAAAGATGAAATGAAATATTATGTTTTGCCTTTTGTTTTTGGCGTGGGTTTAAAAAAAAAGTTCCATAAAATTTTGGGTTCGCCCATGTTAAGGGAGATTGTTATGTATTTCACGTGGTTATGACTTTATTCTTTAAAGTTATAGACTTATTATCTATTTGACCTACGAGCTCAAACAGAAAAGCCATACTGCTGAAAATTATTTATTATCAAACACTTGGTATTTCATGCCTATAAATTACATTTTATGACGAAAAGTATCACAAAGAGAAAATGTAAAACAAGTACCATAAACTTTTTTTGAAAATGTAATTTTATTCATTAAATGTACATCATGTTCCACACAGGTCGTGAAACTGACCAATAAAGAAAAAATAAATCAAAACCTGATTTTGCACATAAATACAAATGCAAAATGAAAGAACATGAAAGCAAAGGGGTTCATAGGTGCCAGCCATTGCCTGGAATGACTGGCCTGTTGCTGGTTGTCCACGTGCTTGCTTCTGCTGTCTTGCCTTTCCATGCTCCCGCTCCAAGTCCTGCAAGTGCAAAAAATGAGTTAGATCAAAATGATCTAAGCAATGGCCAACAAACTCACCCTCTTGCCCCGCATATGGATTTACATCCAAAATCCTAAGATCCTGATTTATTTTTCTAACATGTTTGTTTCCTGTGCAGCATCCAATCTCTTATAAGTACGCGGATATCACCGTAGGCTCGTTATTGAGCCTGGTTTGCTTATAAGAGGAAGGATCATTGGAGCTGATAAAAGTACAATAAGAGTATTAAAGGGATATATTCAGTTATGAAACCTTTTATTCTTACAACAGTGAAAGCTTCAACAATGTTTTATATCAGTCATAGAAAGAATGAGCACAATATTAAAGGGACATGTATTTGTTATATATGTAACCTTTTATTGTCAGATTGCAAATCACAAAGGAAAAGTATCTTCTAAATGTTTAAGGGACATATTTACATCAATTCGAAACTTTATAGTTAGCTATAGTATCTCTCTATCAAACAGTTACAAAGTCCATCTTAGATGAAATTAGCATGAAAAGGAGAGTACATCCATAGTAGCAAACAAAGAAGTAATGAAAAGCAGTGCATTCTTTAAAGCTACCAGTATACAAGCATCTCGAGAAAAGCAAAGGAATTAGATTTGATAAAGTTTCATCTATCACACTCCTATGCAAGTGAAGAAAAGTTATAGTATAATCCTAGGACTGTATGATGATTAGCTATAGGAGTAGATTTTAGCAATGAAATTTCAAGGAAAACAGTAAAAGTGCGCCCTGTAATCGAGTCCAACAAAGTGATAATTGAAATGAGATAACCCAAATGCGAAAATCAATACATTGATGCTTGTAAGTGCAAAAGAGGGGTTGCAACAGTCATACCATTTGGAATTGCTAGTGTATGATTATAAAACAAGCAATGAATGATAAAAATAAATAAATTCCTTGACCAACATCATTGGAAGGGTCGAGATGGGAATAGGCCACTGATAGTTGTGGAAATTTTTAGCATGAAAGAGACTGCATTTTGTTATACCCAGAAAATAGAAATGCAAAAAGAGGGAAGATGACTCCATTTCAGCAGAGAAAGACAATACTTAGAAAGTCCAGATGAAGGAAAATGTGAAACCCTCGACATGTGCCAAGAGGGGTTTTTAGTAAGCAAAGTTGTGTCAAGATGCAGAACAAACAGGAAATGCATAAAATCTATGAAAATAGCTCTACAGGAAAACGGTGTTATTAGTAGCAAGCAAGTTCCAACTAATAGCCATGTACAAGAAAGGCTTGTGCCTGCAAGAGACAAAGAAAACCCTCAAAAGTTCCATAAGTTAACAAAAGATCTAAAGCAATGTTAACAACAGAAGGGAGTTTGAAGATGCATTTTTGTATCAAGGAAGAAAAGAAGTGAAGAGTGTAAGCTCTTTTTAATAGGCTATTGAGGGTTTCAAAAATGAGACTTTTAGTATAGCAACACTCAGTTTGGTTTCTGAAAGTAAAACCTATAGCCGTAGTCATGATGAAAAAGGGGACCTTATTCGAGCTGTTGAAGTATTCTTCAAACCCTCAAGCATATTTCACAAAAGGAAAAACAATATCTACAGTTGCAAGACAAAAATCTTAACTACAATATTTGTAAATCATGTCTGAAATACCCAACAATGACAATCCACAATTGTTTGAGAAGATGATTCTCCTATATTGTGGGTAATAAACATAGAAGGGATTTGTAAAACCCCCAGCTCCAAATTTATGATAGTAAAGTGGAAAATCACAGTGAAGAAATGACAATAGCAGAGATACCATACCAGCTCGTATTCATGGCGTCAAAATAAGAGAATGAGCAGAAATGTACAGAAATCTTACCTCTCCAGTTTTGATAGACTCTTATCGTGCCATCAAAATTGTAGATTTTCCATTCATCTTTAAAATTGTACAGAATCCTTCATGATGGCTCGAATACCAAAAGAAAGTGAGGAAAAATGTTTGAAAAGCCGAGTAGCAACCCTTAAAAAACTTGATCAAGTCCTAATGATGACAACTGAATGCAAAGAACTCAGAAAGATATGCAGGAAAGCAACCACAAAAGCAGATTGTGAAAGCTGGAATTGCGAAAATGACAACCACGCATAATAATAGTTGCCCAGAAATTGCATGAAAGCTGCATACGGGATGCATATTTCCTTCAAACCCTAGCTTGGCCTCTTTTTGCAATTTTCTGAATGGTCGAGAGAATAATGAAATAAGATACAAGTGCCAACGATACGATATATATTTCCCTCAATTCCTTTGTATAATCTTTGAAGTCCGGGCTTTTGTTGATGTGTTTTTTTAATTTTTGTTTTCAAAGTCCATGTTAATCACATATGTCATGGGTGGGGGAATATTTTAATATCCTAGTTTCCTATGACATTTGTTGTTTTATTGCATTTATTTTTGTGAGACAAATTATTTAATGGTGTCTATAAACCATTTAATATATTTGTTACTTCAAAATGCAATAAAAGGAAAAGAGTCAAGTATAAAATATATTATAATGCTGAGTCTTAGAGGTTATAGAGATATTAAGTGAAGACTTAGTGTTATGAATCAGTTGGAATTAGGTGGAGGGAATATAGGAGTTTATTGGTCGAGTTTGACTTTATCATAGAAATTGAAAGACCTTTATAGCCAGCTGGAGCATTTTTGGGGTAGTTCTGAGTGAGTCATAGGGGTATTTAAGACTTAGTGGAGTTTTTTCAAGGGTGGGACTTTAAAGATTTTGGAAGTTTCTAGGCCCTCTTCTTCAGGCTATTTTCTAGCATTTGACCCAAGAGGTTATGGAGTGTATTTAGGGGCTTTTCACTCATTATTGTAGGGAGTTGCTGATTAGTGTTTTGGAGAGGCTTAGTGATTATCATCTATCCTTGGTCTTTTTGGCATCATTTTTTTTGTAACTCATTTTCATTGGAAGATTGAATATATTTTGTAGGTCTTATATTATTTGTAGAGTTTTCCATCCTACTTGTTATTGCAGTTCAGTGTGTCATGTGATTGATAAGGAAAATATGAAGTGTTGTTGGAACATTTTTTTTTATAGCTTTTGTCTCACACCTCATCTTTCTGCAAGTGGCTTTCTTGTGCAGGTTGTTAGCTATGTTGTATAGATGTTCAAGGACTAATTTGTGAAAGTTATCTTCCCTTGTTAGTGTTTATATCATTCTGACTAGTTACTGAAATATTTATGCATTGGGGTCCATAATAGGTTGTGATATTCTTTTCTCTTTGCATTTGAGATTAAGTATCATTCATAACTGTTCATCTTTGTTAAGGTTGATATCTCTCTAGTTTAGGTGCAATTCAAGCTTTAAGATTTTGATGTTATTTCCAGTTATTAGTCATCTCAGTTAAGTTTTCTCTCTCCATTTTCCTGGAAAGTCTAGTAATTTAAAGTGTGAGCAAGTTAGGAGCCGGCCTTATCCGGAGATTCACTCCATTTTTTAAGTCACCCATAGCTTAGGAGCAATTCCATTGTTATCTTGAAACGTCAAGTTATTGTTGAATTTGGCAAGGGTGCAATTTCAGGTGATAACAATACTATGTGAAGAAATATATTATTGTTTTGTTGTATTCATTATAAATTGTAATTATTATTGTTTACCGCATAGGGTAAGAAGTTCAACACATGTATAACACGATTCAATTCAGAACAGGTACTTTATTCATGTATGCACTTGCAGATTACAATCCGATTACAATGACTACAATGATCTCTTGATGATTCCAAAGTCCATCTCGAACGTATACATATACCTTTCTGAAGGGGTGACTCAAGCGTCACGCGCCCGTTCGGATACTACTCTACCCGTCGGCTACACTATACATTTTACCGACAACATCATCCCCCCCAAAAGAAAGGTCGTCTCCAGACGACAATTACAAAATATCTGAGACAAATTAACAACAAAATACATTAATTGACTAACTACAACAAGATAGATTTGTTTCTGTCACATCACTTTCACATTCATCCTATGCCTGCACCAAACTGGTCTCCAACCCACGTTGTATCTGTAGCCTCTGCTAACACAATACTATCTCCTTAGCTGACCTTGATAGCCACCTATGCTGCTTTCTCTGTTTCCAACTCCTGGTTACATTGAGCCAAGTGTCGCCATATTGCCTTCAACTGGATGATCAAATCCTCCTGAGCTCTCTACACATCCACCAAGACAGCCTCATGCCCAACACCTACTCCAAGTGCCTCCTCTGACACACAAACACTCATGCCTACAGCAGCAACTCTAGGTCTCATCAACTGGTCACACTTCCCATGACTGATATCCGCAACGATTGGGGGTCTAAGGGGCAACGCCCCCAGCGGGATCGAGGCGGGGGTTCTGCTTGAGACCATACGGTCTTATTCACTTTGTCCTCAATCCGTACGATCTTATTCCCCTTGCCCTCAATTCGTCTTTTCAACCACTGTACGGTCACCGTACTGTCCTCAATCCTAATGGCTTGTTCCTCCTTCCATCCGTACGGTCCTATTTTTTGTCATACGGTACGACCTGATTTCATCCACAAAATAAAACCTCAAGACCGTACGGTCATCTAGGGGCCGTACGGTCATTTACGACCTTTGATTTCCATCTTTAATATTTCATTCAATTTGGCACATGTTCTCTTTTGGGCTGTACAGTCATCCAACCAGCTGTACGGTCATTTTACTACCTCCATTTTTCTTTTTTTTTGGCTGTACGGTCTTTCCTATATGGTTTCCTGCTTCCTCATACGAATTTCTAGATCTTCCAATTACTTTTATTAGTTATGGCTTACATTTTTAAATTTGTCAAGGCCGTATGGTCATCTAGAAGGCCGTACGGTCAGCCAAAAGGTCTTTTTAAATTCCCTCACTTCTCACTTTATTACCATTTGGTCACTTTAGTATTATTCTATTATTTGCTCAAGCTTTTTCTTCATACTTTTTCCTTTGATGATATCTTCTAAGGCTGTACAGTAGGCCGTACTGCAGACTTTTGCTCCCTCTGACATTTAATATTTAACATTCCACTACATTTACTTTATGCTTCAAGTTTTCTTGTTTTAGCACTTCATACTTTTAAGACTACAATTTATTACTTGACACTTCAACTTCAATATTATACATATGTACGTTATTTACATTATTTACAGACATCTTTTCTTCGTTCAATTATTTTCCCGCGGAGGATCCTTCCTGTCCCTGTATATTTTCAACTTTGATCCATTTACGGTATCTGGTATTTCTTTTCCATCTAGTGTCCACAATTTAATTGCTCCGTTATATCCAACTTCCCGTATATTGTATGGTCCAACCCATTTAACTTTATATTTTCCAGGCCTTATTTCATTCCGTCCATTATACTTCAATACCAATTGACCGGGTTGAATGTTGTTCAGTTTTAAACGCTTCTGACGCCATACCTTCCACCTATTTTGTGCAACTTCCACGACCCATGCTGCATAGTTCTTATTCCTTCAGTATGGCCGCTTCCGTACAGGTACCGCACCTTTGATTAATGGTATCCGGTGGACACATAGCTTTGGTGGCACTCCTTTTAAGTCCTTATACGTCCAAGCTGCCGCTTTCAATACTGGGTTCCAATCATCTCCTACAAGAATGTTCTTCAGATTTTCCTCATCACCCAAGTTTATTGTTTTCACCGTCGGCTCTTCATACTTCATTGGTTTATCTTTATTGAACGTATGGGCAGGTGTTTGATCCACCTGCGCTTCTCCCTCCTTCAGTTCATTGTACTCCTTCGAAAACTCATGGCCTTCTTTTCCTTCCTCGATACTCAAAATACTGTAGCTCGGAAAGACCTCATAATCTTCCATTTGCCAATGTAGCAATCGGTTTACTGAATCTAGGTCATCATCAGTTGACCCTCCTATTCTCAGCACCCTTTCATCATCTGGTTCCATCCTCTTTTTCCCTTCGTCATCACTCTCGCCACCGCCTTCTGAGTCTGACGACGCGGCTTCTTCTCTTACCATCTGTGTATGCAAATAGATTATAAATCTCCTACCTCCCTTCTCCATTGACAGGGTGTTCCTTTTCCAATCATGTTTTACCTTAGCTTGCACTAGCCACCCCCGTCCCAAGATGGCGTCGTACCCTCTTCTCTTTAATGGAATAACCACGAAATCCAGTAAAAATTGTTGTGTCCCAATTGTTACCGGCTGCGCCATTAGAGTGCCTAAAGGTTTTATCCCATGTTGATCTGCTGTAAGTAACTGAAAGGTGGGTGGCCATAGTGTTGGTTGTCCAAGTTTATTCCAAATATCTTCCGGCATCACATTCACTCCCGATCCTCTATCTACTATTGTATCCGTTAGCACCGTACCCAGAATGCCCATCTCCACCACTGCTGGGTGTCTACCTGTCGTAAGTGCTAATAACATTGGTTCTGTTGTTGCTGCTATGGTTGTTTCCTTACTATCCTTTGCTTCCTCTATCACTCTTGGGGACGGTGTCATATTTATGATAGCCGTACACAACTGTGGCATGGTGAGAAGAAGATCATTTAATTTAATTCGCACTTCCATTTGCATTATCTGTTTCACCATGTCTTGTTCCGCCAAGTTTCTTTTCGGAGTTTCATCAGTGTCTTTTACTTGTGACTTCTCTGCTCTCATCTGCTTCTCTATCTCTGTTCGAGCTTTTTGTAACCTCTCCTTCTCTTCTTCCGCATTCGGATATTTTGCCTTCTTCGCCTGTTCCCGCGTGATCGCCAACACGTTCTCATTACTTGTTTCAATACTTAATAAATTTACTTATAAATTACACGTTCTCATGGTCCCTTGGACCACACCATCTGCACAGTAGTTGCGGCGCCTCCTTCGTAGTATAGTCCCTCACGAAGTGACCCCAAAGATTACATGCCCGACACTATATCATCGGCCGTCCACTCGCATCATATTGTATTCTACTCCGGCCTCCATTGTTATTGTTATTGTTTCCACCCATTCCGCGTCTATTATTATTTCGATATCCACCTGAAGTTGCATCATTGCCCGCGTTGTTGCTATTGTTCGAGGCTTCCTGCGTTAGTAACACCTGCTGGTGTCCTTTTGTTTTCAAGTTAAATGGGCACTCTTTCAGGGAATGCCCTGCCACTTGGCAGATGTCACAAAACTGCTTCTTCAGGCATGAACCCTTCGTATGGCTGTCCTCCTTGCAATCTGTACACCACAATTCTCCTTTTACTGTATCTGGATTCTTTTTCAAATTTTTGAATTCTTTCATCATCCGTAGCATGTCTTTCTGTAGCGCTTTCACCTTCTTGTTTGATTCCTCATCACTACTACTACTCTCCAAGGATGAATCATCTGAATTAGAGGACTTATGTTTCTTCTTCTTACTCGTCTTCTGTTCGCTTTCTAAATCCATGGCACGAGTATACGCATCGGTGTACGATGCTGGTGGTACAATCTTCATTTTCTTTTTAAGAGTCGACCATAGCCCCTCCACAAACCACCGTTTTTTCAACCCATCCGCTGGTTGACTCTCCATCTTTTCGATCAATTCTTTCAGTCGCCTGGCATAGGTTCGGACTGTCTCATTCTTTCCTTGTTTGGTGCTGTAGATTTCTGCCACTATTTCATTAGCATCTTGGAGTAATCTGAATTCTGCTATAAATTCTTTTTTAACATTCTCCCATGTATTAAGTTTCTGACGACTAGTGTCAGAAAACTAGTCTATCGCCACACCCTGTAGGGTTGCTGGAAATTGTCTTACCCAATCATCGTCATCCGTCACGCCATTTTCCGTCCATATGGTTTCATACATTTTACAATGTCTGATAGGGTCTGCTGAAACATCACTGGGAAACTTGGGTAACTTTTCTTTAGGGCCAGTCATCGTTACTTGCCTCGGATTCTGAGGTACTTGTGTACCCGCGTTGTTCTGAGCTCCCACGCTGTTCTGAGTTCCCGCGCTGTTCTGGACTCTCGCGCTGTACTGTGTTCCCACGCTATTTTGGACTTCCGCGCTGTTCTGTGTTCCCACGCTGTTCTAGACTTCCGCGCTGTTCTGGACAACAGTCTTGTTTCCAACAACTGTGTTGTCTAGTGAAAAGTCTTCAAGTGACGTTCTATTCTCCGCCTGTATTCGTTCGTCTGGTGTATCGAGAACGAAGAGATCCCTCCACGCTCGTGCTCCCTTGGCACTCCGAGCCGTGCGAGTTGCTTCCCTTCCGTTCGGACACTCTCCCCTCGGCGTATACAGGTTAAGGAATTCTTCCCTTGTTTCCTCCACCAAATTCAAGCGTTGTCGAGTTTCTTCCAGCAATTCCTCGGCACTCCTCAGCCTACTAGGTGAGTGCACTCCCTCCGTCTGTGCCTCTTCACCCCTTCGGTGCTCTTTGGCAATCTGTTGAAGTCTTTGTCTGCGTTCTGCTTGCTGTGTTAAAATTCAAATTTCTTTTGCTGTACTTAGTTCATTCTTATCTTTCACTTTGTTCCGATCTTTGTTTGGCAAATTCAGCATCAATCTTCATATCATTCATTCGTTCCAGATTCGTCTGGCAACGACGCCAAATGTTTACCGCATAGGGTAAGAACTTCAACACATGTATAACACGATTCAATTCAGAACAGGTACTTTATTCATGTATGCACTTGCAAATTACAGTCCGATTACAATGACTACAATGATCTCTTGATGATTCCAAAGTCCATCTCGGACGTATACATATACCTTTCCGAAGGGGTGACTCAAGCGTCACGTGCCCGTTCAGATACTACTCTACCCGTCGGCTACACTATACATTTTACCGACAACAATTATTATTTAGTTGGTGAATTATAAACTGAAAAATTAATAATAAATTTTCAATGGAAAATAAATGATAGTTGGAGGGATATTTAAATTCAAATTAGAGGTAATAGAGTCGTGTTGACTAAAAGTGTCAAGGGAGTGGTGGCATTTTGATTGCCAAGATTTGTGGATTTGAAGTTCAATTTGAATCTCTTTGTGTGATGGGGTAGTGGTGTCTCTTTGTGATTGCCAAGTGACCTAGTTATCATTTGAGACTTTTAATCTTAGGGATGACTTTTGAGTTATTTTTGGAGATTCTTGAGTTGTCATTGAGTGATCATCATGGAGAATTGGTAGAGGCACAGTTTGGAGGCCATTTGGCATGTTTCTCTAGTTCCTAGAGTCCTTTTTGGAGTAGTTTTTCTTGATATCTGACCCACACTTTCTGGTTTTAGGGGAAGTGGTTGAGTTTGGATTTTGTTGTATACTTCTCTTTCATTTAGAAGAAGGGTTTAGTTTTTTGGGGAGGAAGAGCCTTTGTCATTTTCAGGCATTGTGTTTATCATCCTACTGTATCAAATTTGTAGCATGTATTTTCAGAGTCTGTGACAGTATATAAAACTTATTTTGGATTTGTTTATGGAGTTATACTCATATGCTTTGATAGTGATAAATGTTGTTTCTTGTGTTTCTTGTTAGAAACCTTAAAATTACGTGTCATTTTGCATCTTTTATGAGTTGAAGAACTATGCACAGGTCAAGGGTTATTTCAAGTCTTTGAAGATATTGATTGTAATTAAATCCTTTTAATATTTTTAGGTTGTGATTTTCCTCTGAAATACTTTTGTGCAAAGTATATAACCAAGAGGTGTATCTGTATTTAGAATGCTGCAAGCTGTCAGATTGTGCTTGGAAAGATATTTGTTTTAGTCAAATTAATTGGTGTATCACCCTTTTTCTTTATTTGTGTAATATTTCAAGTCATTAGTACTTCTCTACCTCTTTCCCTCAAAAGTTCCCTTAGTTTTGATAATTAGGTGATTCAATATACAAAATCAGGTAGGAACTGGCCTAGAACCCGAAGTTTCGGTCAAAATATAGGTAGCCCACGCCTCTGATTGATCCCATGTTCCTCCAAAATTGCTGAAGTATCATGAATTTGGCATTAGGATGCAAAATTTTGGAGCTAATAGTTATCATGTTGAGAGTTTCTGTGATGAAAATCTTTTCCTCAAATGGGTGTAGGCTGTAGCCATTATGGGTGTCATGTTGAGAGACTCCATGAGATGGATATCTGAAAAGGTATCTCCCTTGCTAAGAGATATCTTTCTCCCAATTTGAAATATCTAAATAATCTATTTTTTATTAAAGTCATCAACGGATCTTCAGTTTGAAGGGACAAGACATTCAAGAGTCAACAATCAAGACAATGAAGGGTCTTCACTTGGTAACAGCAAGAGAATGAAGGGTACTGAACATATTTTATATTCTCAAAGAAGGAATTCATTGATATTGATCAACATTCTTTGCTGAGTGATTGTGTCCAAGGGGTATTTCATTTATCTGTTTACTTCTCTTTGATTAATAAAATGATTCCTATGTGGCTGGGTTTTTGCCCGTCAAGTTTGAGGGTTTTCCTAGGATAAATTGTTGTGTTATGTATTCATTATTTTTGTCTGCTATTGATTTAATTTCTGATCATAAAAACCATCATGAATTGCTTTTTCATTTGTGTTCTATCCAATCAAGTACAAATCATTCATATATGACAGCTTTGACATTTTTTTTTTCAACAAATACTTCATCAGTTTTACCAAATCCCTCAGTTGAATGATTTAGTCAAAATTATCACTTTTTTTTGGTTCTCCATTGAGTTGCATGCTATTATCAATACGCCACTTTTGTGTTATTTTATATGTTTTGACATCAGAATGTTGGATAATGCGATTTATGCTGTCTTGTCAATTTTTTTTCCCCCAAAACTTGATATAAAAATGGTTGCAACTTTTTTTTTTTCAATGACTCTGGGAAATGTAATGACAAGTCGTGTGATTTGTAATGTCTCCAAATCGAGATCTTAAACAATGTAAAAACTCTAGTCTGCTCTGATAGAATTTTCGATACCAATAAACATTGTTGCTATATTTCTTGTTTTATTTATAATTCAACAAATATTGATTCGTACAATATACTTCAATTTTACTGTAAATTTATTATGGAAGGGAAATATAACAGAATTACACAATATTTAAAGACTGAATATTTCCAGAATTATATAATAGATGAACCTGATTTCTTCTGTAGCCAATACCCTGGCTTATGCCGGTTGATAGAAGTGACCCGCTGAATATCCAATGCTGTCCCTTGAAGCAGTGTGACCAAGAGAGATCCTAACATCGGCCAAGGGGTAAGAATAGTCCAACTATTATCAATGTGGGCTCCCAATGCAAGTGCGGCCAGTAATTAATATCCACCACTTGCACCAAATTGGACGATAATTGATATCAAAACCCTGCGTTGAGTGCTAACAGCTTGTATGCTGATCCAGTAACAAGTTACAATTTGACTCCCAGCCGCTATGAATTTCAGTCGCAACCTTAGAGTTTGCAGTCACACAATAAAACCTTACAATTGATTTGCAAATCAATTACCAACTTGCAATCACCGCACCTACGATTTCCTTCAGAATGAGTAATCTCCAGAGCCACAATAGATATAGTTGGAGGTTTCGATAATTGTTTACCTCAGCACAATTATTGATGGAAAACTCAGAACTTCTTAAACCCTTGGACCATGAAATGAGCAAGAGAGATGCATAATATTCAAGATGATCTCTCCTCATCAAAAAGTTGCATTTATAACACAAATTGAGCCATCCAACTTCACTCTCACACTTTTCGCTTAAAAAGCAACTTTATGATATAAGTCATGATACTTTATAATATAAAGTACTATGATTATTAAATGTGAATTAAATAATCATTAAGCCAACAAGCTCACCAATTAAAAGGATTTAATAAAGAAAACCCAAAGAGAGACCAAATATCCAGAACCAGATGACCTTCCTGCCTGTATTGCTCAAACCAAAAATAGCAATTGGCCATGAGTGACTTACTGAAAATAGTAAGTCCAAAAATAGCAATCTAACAACAAAGACCCCCCAAAGCCAAACATTAGCTCACAAGGGTCGCGATAATGAGCTGACAAACCCACACTTCGGAGATCTACAAAATCGGGGACATTATAGTCCTCCCTCCCCAAGATTGCTTGTTCTCAAGCAATCAAAATCCAGAATGCTATAGAATATCCTTAGGCTCCTAGGTAGCATCCTCATCTGGAAGATTCTGCCATTTAACCAAAAACTCATGAATGGTCCTCCATCGCAATTGCCTTTCTCTAGTATCAAGAATTGCTTCCGGAATCAACTCAATCTTCCTTTGTCATCCAACAAAGGCAATACAAGAGAAGGTCTATCATGATGACCCAACGCCCCTTTGAGGCGTGAAACATGAAACAAATTATGAACTTTGCTATCATCAGGTAATTGCAACTCATATGCCACATCACCAACTCGTTGTACAATCTGAAAGGATTTATAATAATGTGACTTAATTTTCTCAGCCCCACTCTTTTTGATTGAAGACTGCCGATATAGTTGCAACATCAAGTAGATCATGTCACCTACCTAAAAAGTCCGAGTTGTTCTCTTCTGATCAACATACTGTTTTTGCTGATTTTGTGCTCTTTATATATTCTCTCAAGGATCTCACTACGTCTTGACTGTCCTGCAACAAATCTCCTGCACTCAGTACTCTGGTATCACCACATAACATGATGCAGGAGCATCCAGAGGTATAAGGGCAATCCTGTGTCACCCAAAAAAAATGTACTTAGACTTAGTTTCTGTTTCATGTCTTTACATTTTTGGATACCCATTTGGGTCAAATAAAGGTTCCAACTCTCACAGTTCAACTATCAGTGTGCTAGAAAATCCCGAAAAAATAGGAGCATGCAATTTGGCCATCATTTTGGTGACCTAGAAGGTGTAAATTGGCCAGATGAATGTAATTATGATTTAGAGCATTCTAGAAAAAGAATGAGGTCAAAAGGCCCCACGGTTTGAAAATTATTGCAGTTTTTCGGGTTTTGGAGACCTCTTAAGAATGCTTCAAAGTCAGGTTAGGGGCATTAAACGACCTCGAAAAGGGCCAAAAAATGGGGGACGAGCAAAGCTGGTCCTATTGGCTATAGAGCGCTTCGAGAGCTTTCCGAAAATGTAAACGGTTCGTCAATCGGAGCTACGGTTCAAAAGTTATGCCTCCCGGAAGTTCGGCTACCGTTTTTGGATTCTTCTAGATTTGCACCGACTTCTAACGCAGCTTCTGGAACCTTCTATTTGGTTGGTGGATGCCTACTAGCACTTTCTAGAATGTACTCCTAGTCCTTAACCCTTCGGGGTCTATTTAAGGAGATTTCTGGCATTGTAAAAGGCAGTTCGGAGTGGAGTTTGAGAGGAGGTAGTGAAAGGAGAAATTATCTCTAGATTTATGCTATTGTAAGCCCTTAGGGCATGTTCTGAAGTTTATTTTCTCTGTACTGTTTGTAATAGCTTATTTTCTCAGTTAATATAATTTTCCCTTTCTGTTGTGTCCATTTTGTTCTTGGGTTGTGTCCCCATCAAGTGGTATCAGAGCTGGTTTTCCTGAGTGTGTAGACAGAGCGCCGATTGTGAGGCAGTTTGCACCAGGACTGTGTGGTTGTGGGATCGAGTTAGAAGATGCCTCCACGAAGAGAGAGTGGCGGAAGGGCCAGAGCTATTAATCCTGAGGAGGTTAGAGCCCTCCAAAGGCAGGTACAAGCATTGCAAGAGGAGCTCCGTAGAGGAGCAAATGTTGCTGCAGGTGACAACAGTGAGGATGACAATGAAGAAGAAGTAATAGGACCAGAAGGGGAACTTGACGGGGAAGTTCTGAATCTTGTAGAAGAAAGGCTTTTTAGGGCCATTACTAAGTTTGGGAAAAGACCTACAATTGAAGTGGGTGTATTTTCAAGAAATCTGAAACCAGATGAGTTGATCGATTGGATCAATGAACTGGAAGAATACTTTGAGTATGAGGATATCAGGGACCCAGATAGGGTTAAGTTTGCAAAGGCCAAACTGAAAGGCCATGCCAAAATCTGGTGGCAAGAGGTTCAATTGGAAAGAAACAGAAGAGGAAAGGAGAAGATCACAAGATGGGATCGCATGGTGGACAAATTGAAGAAGCAGTTCATTCCTGTGGACTACGAGCTTGATCTGTTTAAGAAGATGCATGGGTTAAAGCAAGCAGGAAGATCAGTCCAAGAATATAAAGAGGAGTTTTACCGACTCTTGATTAGAGCGGGGCATGCAGAAGCAAATAAGGAGAAGGTTGCTCGTTATATCAATGGGTTGCGACCTAACATCCAGGAGGAATTAAGTCTGGTAAGAATGACCAGCGTTGAAGAGGTATACCAGTTTGCCCTACGAGTTGAAGAGAAGTTGAATAAAAGGTTTGAAGGAAGAAAAAGAGGGCGCGGTCAAGGAGGAAAGGGAAGCGGTAGATCATCTGGAGGCTGCAATGAAACCCAAAAGAAAAATGAAGATGTGGGTACTAGCAGGAACCAGAGGAATGAGGGTTTCAACCGCTCCCATGATCAAGACTTTGGAAATCAAAGAGGAAGAGGACGTGGACAAGGAAGAGGAGGCTTCCGTGGTACCTGTTTCCATTGCAATGAAGAAGGTCATCGTGCCTTTGAATGCCCTCAACAACAAGGAAGGACAGATAGGAGAGCTGAGGGCCAAGCTAGGGTTGCTCATGTGGATGAGGATGCACAATCATCACATTCAGAGGATGCAGAAAGAGGAGAGACCTTGGTAAATGAAAGAGTCCTACTAAGTGGTGAGGTTGAACCAGGACAACGAAGGAGTTTGTTCCGTACCAGATGCAAGTGTGAGGATAAATGTTGTGACGTGATCATTGATGGTGGTAGCACTGATAACTTGGTATCAGAAGAGATGGTCTCTAAGCTGAAGCTCAAGAGGGAGAAACATCCCCAGCCCTATCGGATTGCTTGGGTAAAAGATGATCATAAGGTCCTGGTAAGTGAACAATGTCTAGTAAAATTCAAAATTGGGAGTTACCATGATGAAGTTCTCTGTGATGTTATTTCGATGGATGTTTGCCATCTATTGTTGGGTAGACCATGGCAGTTTGATAGACATGCAGTGCATGATGGACATGCAAACACATACTCTTTCACAAAGGATGGAGTTCGCCATAAATTGAAGCCCATGAAAAAGGAAGATGAAAAGGTATGTAGCAGTGCTAGGATTTGTCTTGTTGATGGAAGGAAGTTTTTAGATGGCATGAAACATCAGCATATGTGCTATGCTTTGATTCCTATGAAAGATAAAGAAGGTAGTAGTGAAACACCATTTGAAGTTTCAGATTTACTAGGGGAGTTTGGAGATATTATCTCTGATAATGTTCCAGATGGATTGCCACCAGTAAGGCAAATCAGTCATCAGATAGATTTGATTCCAGGAGCTAGTTTGCCTAACAAGGCTGCCCACAGGATGACTCCTACTGAAACAGAGGAGCTAAATAGACAGGTTCAGGTTTTGTTGAGGAAGGGCTTGATTCGAGAGAGCCTGAGTCCATGTGCAGTACCTGCAGTACTCGCACCAAAGAAGGATGGAGAGTGGAGGATGTGTACAGATTCTCGAGCTATAAATAGGATCACCATCAAGTACCGGTTTCCTTTGCCAAGGATGGATGATATTATGGACTGCTTGAGTGGAGCTCAGTACTTCACAAAGATAGATCTGAAGAGTGGTTATCACTAGATACGGATTCGAGAATGAGATGAGTGGAAAACAGCCTTCAAGACCAAGGAGGGTCTTAATGAGTGGTTAGTCATGCCCTTTGGATTGACGAACGCCTTAAGCACCTTCATGCGGCTCATGAATGAGGTACTTAAGAAGTTCTTGGGAAAATTTGTTATTGTCTATTTGGATGATATTTTAATTTTCAGCAAGACTTTGGAAGAACATTTATTGCATATTCGTAGTGTCCTTGAACGGCTAAGGGAAGAGAAACTGTTAATTAATCTGAAGAAGTGTAACTTTGCAAAAAGGGAGTTAGTCTATTTGGGGTTTGTTATATCACCTGAAGGTCTCAAAATGGATCCGGAGAAGGTAAAAGCCATCTTGGAATGGCCTACTCCAAGGTCTGCTACTGAGGTAAGATCATTTCATGGTCTGGTTAGTTTTTACAGGAAGTTTATTAAGAATTTCAGTGGCATATGTGCACCCCTAACTGATACAATAAGAGGGGATAGAAAAGAGTTCAAATGGACTGCATCAACTGCGAGAAGTTTTGAATTGCTGAAGAAGAAGGTGACAGAACAGCCTGTGTTGGCACTTCCAGATTTTAGAAAGGTTTTCCAGGTGGATTGTGATGCTAGTGGCAGCGCTGTTGGGGCTATATTAAGCCAAGAAGGTAAGCCTATTGAATATTTTAGTGAAAAATTGAATGATGCAAAGAAGAAGTATTCTGTTTATGATCAAGAGTTCTATGCAATAGTTTAGGCCTTAAAGAAATGGAGGTATTATTTATTGCCAAAGGAATTTGTTTTGTATACTGATTATCAGGCATTACAATACCTAAATAGTCAAGGTAAATTGAATCAGAGGCATATGAAGTGGGTAGAGTTCTTGCAGAGCTATACATTTGTGTTGAAGCATAGAAGTGGAAAATCTAACAGGGTTGCAGATGCACTAAGTAGGAGACAGTTATTGCTTACAGTAATGCAGGTTGAAGTAGTTGGGTTTGATGAACTCAAGAATTTGTACCCTGAGGATCCTGATTTTGCTGAAGCCTGGAAAGCTTGTAAAGAACCTGTTGCTGTAGATAGAACCAAGTGGTTAGACTATTTGATTCAGGATGGTATGTTGTTCAAAGGTAGTCAATTGTGCATTCCAAGGAGTTCCATGAGGGAAAATCTAATCAAGGAGAAACACAGTGGAGGGATGGCAGGACATTTTGGTCGAGATAAGACCATTTCCATTCTTAGAGAACATTATTTTTGGCCTCAAATTTCACAGGATGTGAAGAAGTTTGTACAGAGTTGCCAGGTTTGTCAAGTTGCCAAGGGGTTTAGTCACAATACTGGCCTATATCAGCCATTGCCTGTTCCATCAAGGCCATGGGAGGACATAAGTATGAATTTTGTTCTTGGATTGCCAAGGACACAAAGGGGTAATCACTCAGTATTCGTGGTGGTTGATAGGTTCTCCAAAATGGCACATTTCATTCCATGCCACAAAACTCATGATGCTGTCCATATTGCAGACTTGTTTTTCAAAGAGGTGGTAAGACTACATGGTCTTCCAAGGAGTATAGTTTCTGACAGAGATACTAAATTTGTGGGGTATTTTTGGAGGACATTGTGGAAAAAGTTGAGAACAGACTTGAAATTCAGTTCCACGCATCACCCACAAACTGACGGCCAATCAGAAGTGGTAAACAGGAGTCTAGGCAATTTGCTGAGATGTTTAGTTGGGGATAAGCCCAAGGGATGGGATTTGATTCTACCACAGGCAGAGTTTGCTTATAATAACTCTGTAAATAGGAGTACTGGAAAATCACCATTCCAAATTGTATATGGGAGTAGCCTAAGGACTGCACTAGAGTTGAGGAAGATAGAACAAGGGGAGAGGACAAGTGCTGAAGGTAAGGAATTTGCTGAACATATCAAGCGTCTACATGAGGAGGTTCAAGCACACATTACCAAGATGAATCAAGAGTATAAAGCTAAGGCTGATCAAAGGAGAAGACATAAGGAATTCCAAGTAGGAGATTTAGTCATGGTCCACTTACGAAAAGAAAGATTTCCAGCCGGTACTTGCAACAAGCTGAAAGTGAAGAAATTTGGCCCCTGCAAAATTCTGAAGAAACATGACTCAGGAAATGCATATGAGGTGGAGCTACCAGAAGGTATTCACATTTCTCCCATCTTCAACATTGCAGATTTAACAGAGTATCATGATGATGGTGCAGATGAGGAGCTGGTTTTAGAGCCATGTCCAATTCCTGCTTCTAAGAAGGAGGAGATAGAAGACATTCTAGATCATCGTGTGGGTAGGAGTACCAGAAACAAGCAGTATGAAGAGTATTTGGTCAAATGGAAAGGACGACTGATCGAGGACTCAACTTGGATTTCAGCAACTGAGATTTTCCATTTGGGATTTCCTCTACCATTCATAAAGTGACAGGGTCACTTTTCAATCTACCCTGGGTGTCTGATGCAGGAGCATCCAGAGGTATAAGGGCAATCCTGTGTCACCCAAAAAAAATGTACTTAGACTTAGTTTCTGTTTCATGTCTTTACATTTTTTGATACCCATTTGGGTCAAATAAAGGTTCCAACTCTCACAGTTCAACTATCAGTGTGCTAGAAAATCCCGAAAAAATAGGAGCATGCAATTTGGCCATCATTTTGGTGACCTAGAAGGTGTAAATTGGCCAGATGAATGTAATTATGATTTAGAGCATTCCAGAAAAAGAATGAGGTCAAAAGGCCCCACGGTTTGAAAATTATTGCAGTTTTTCGGGTTTTGGAGACCTCCTAAGAATGCTTCAAAGTCAGATTAGGGGCATTAAACGACCTCGAAAAGGGCCGAAAAATGGGGGACGAGCAAAGCTTGTCCATATGGCTATAGAGCGCTTCGAGAGCTTTCCGAAAATGTAAACGGTTCGTCAATCGGAGCTACGGTTCAAAAGTTATGCCTCCCGAAAGTTCGGTTACTGTTTCTGGATTCTTCTAGATTTGCACCGACTTCTAACGCAGCTTCTGGAACCTTCTATTTGGTTGGTGGATGCCTACTAGCACTTTCTAGAATGTACTCCTAGTCCTTAACCCTTCGGGGTCTATTTAAGGAGATTTCTGGCATTGTAAAAGGCAGTTTGGAGTGGAGTCTGAGAGGAGGTAGTGAAAGGAGAAATTATCTCTAGATTTATGCTATTGTAAGCCCTTAGGGCATGTTCTGAAGTTTATTTTCTCTGTACTGTTTGTAATAGCTTATTTTCTCAGTTGATATAATTTTCCCTTTCTGTTGTGTCCATTTTGTTCTTGGGTTGTGTCCCCATCATAACAAGTCTATAAAATTAGGTGGATCATACCCATATAGAGCCCTGAAAGGCAATATCTATGTAGTCATGTGATGAGTGGAATTGCAACAATATTCACATAAGTAAATACCCAAGCCTTCTGCTGAGAAGAGACATAATTCCGTAGATATCCTTTTATCCACTTGTTTACTATTTTTGTTTGTTCATCAGTTTGCGGATGGCAGCTGGTGCTAGGAGTCAACTCAATCCCACAAAATCTAAAAATCTCCTGTTAAAAATGACTCATAAATCCGCTGTCACAGTCACTCACAATGGTTTTAGGTAAACCATGCAACGTGAAGATATCTCTGAAAAATAATTCAGTCAATTGCATGGCTGAATAGGTACTGGAAATAGGGAAGAAATGAGCATACTTCGTGAGCCTGTCTACCACCACATATATGCAATCCCGTCCTTGGGATTTAGGCAAGCCCACAATGAAGTCCATGGAAATTCCCACTCACTTCTTTTTAGGAATAGGAAGTGGCTGTAATAAAACAATAGGATATGTGTGTTCATGTTTGTTCTGTTGACAAACTGACACTCTCGGACATAGTGATGAACCTTAGTCTTCAATCCCTTCCATTTAAATCTCTCCCGAACCTGTCTATAAGTCTTGAAAAACCCGGGGTGACCAGCCATAGGAGAATGATGAAATGCTCGCAAGATAATCTTACGCTCATCTGACTTTGGATTCAAATATACCCTCCCTTTATAGATAATCAACTATCATGAGAGCGAATATCTATCATTTTGAATACGACCATCCACAACACCTGTTGCCCACTGATCCCTGGCATTTCAGCTATAATCAAATGTCTCCAATCCTCTGAAATATCAGAAACTATACAAAGGTGAGGTCTCCTTGAAAGAGCATTTGCAACTATATTTTAAGTCCTCTTGATATAGGAGATATCAAAATCATAAGACTATAGCTTGCTGACCCATTTTTGCTATCTCTCATTCGAATCCCTCTGCCCCAGGAAATGTCTCAAGCTATTATTTTCAGTCTTAATGCAAAGCTTGCTGCCCACCAAATATTGCCTGAATTTAGCCAAAGCATGCATGATAGCTAACATCTCGTTATCATACATACTGAAAGTTCTCTCAGGATTCCGCAATTTCCTACTCTCAAAAACTATGGGATGTCGATCTTGGGACAAAACGACACCAATACCCTCTTCGGAAGTGTCACAATGCAAATTGAAAGGCCTAGAAAAATCAGGTAAAGCCAATACTGGACATGAAGTCATAATACTCTTAAACTTCTCAAAACACTCCTGTGCTTGGGCCAGCCATTAGAAAGTACCCTTACGGTTCTAATCTGTAAAGGGAGCAATGTGTCATGAGAAACCGGCCACAAACCTATGGTAAAAGGCACAAAGTCCAATAAACCCTCTCAATTGTGTTAGGGTCTTAGGTGTAGGCCACTCACAGTAGCATGGATCTTATCTGGATCCATGCGAACTCCATCAACACTAGTAATATGCCCCAAATAAAGAAACTCTGTCATACCAAGAGCATACTTGGACTCCTTGGCATACAAGAAAGCCCTATGCAATATACCCAAGACTGTATCCAAATGAATAACATGATTATCCCAAGTCTTGCTATAAATCAGAATGTTGTCAAAAATGACCAACACAAACCCGAGGAGCTAATTGTGGAACACCCTGTTCATAATAGATTGAAAGGTGGGAGGAGCATTGGTAAGACCAAAAGGTATGACTAAAAACTCAAAATGCCCATAGTTTCTCTATATCCTGCTCTCTAACTCGAATTTCATGATAGCCAGACCTCAAATCAATCTTTGAAAAATACTTGGCCCCATGCAATTCATCAATGAATTCATCAATTAGTGGAATGGGATACTGGTTTTTAATGGTCCTCTTATTCAACATCCAATAAACAATGCACATTCAGAAGGTGCTATCCTTCTTCTCCACCAGAACAACTGAGGACACAAATGGGGAATTACTTGGCCTAATATGCCCCTGATCAAGTAGCTCCTGTATGGTCTTCTCAATTTTATCTTTGAGCCTCTTCGGATGACGATATGGAGTAAGCATAATAGGCTTATTTCCTTCCTCCAACTCAATAATATGCTCAATCCCACGATCCGGTGGCCTACCAGGGGGTAAATCATTAAACACTTTAGAGTGTTTAATTCTCAACTGTTGAATATTTGGATGATATTCTGCCTCAATATTCTTTTGAGTAGGCATAATTCTACACTCCACTGCCCAATTAATAATATCCTCATGACAAACCAAATCCTGCATGCACCTAAGGAAGATCTACTTCAGCTCATCATTACAGATTGCTTTAAGAACATGGGGCTACCCCTCCTTAATGAATCTCATCTCCATCTTCTATGTACTCAAGTAGATATCCTTAAGTTTGTGTAAACAGGCCATACCAAGAACTATATCTGTTCCCCCCATGTCTACCACATAAAAATCTGCAGAGAAAGCATATGTATTAAGTCTCACAGGAAGATCTCTAATCATCTTGTTACACTTCAAGGTGTAACCATCTATTACCTGTACCCATATACCCTCAAAATCCTCAGTCTGCATACTTCTCCTGGTAATCAAACGTGTATCAATAAAATTATGAGTAACTCCAGTATCAACTAAAACAACAATACCCTGTCCAGCTATGAGCCCATGCATCCTGAAAGCTCCCTCCTTCCTCATACTGGATAAGTAAGCTACCTTGAGGTTGGAATCATCCACCTCATCATCAACATCATCACTCCTATGCTGATCTTGATTAAAATCCCAGACTACTCTTGAAACTTAGCACTGTCATCATCATTGTAAAACCACTCCATCATCCTATTTTTACCCTTAGGCTTCATAGGACAGTCATGGTTGACATCATAAGGACCATTGCAGTAGAAACACAACTTCCTCCTCAAATTATTAATTGTTTTTCGGTCCAAAGGTGCTGCAGCAGGACGCTTACCCTCAGTCTTCTCCTCTCTCTGGGGAGGTGTCCTATCATAGGAGGACGTAGCAGGCTTCGAGGCAAACTTGCCTCTAGGTGATGAGGCCTCTAAGTTATGGGCCTTTTTCATTGCCTTCTACAATGAAGGGGGATCTAATGACTTGGTCCACCCTTTGAGTGGCCCAACAAGACCCTCAATGAAAATCATAACCCTCCTCCGCTCAAATATGTCATACACCATCACTAACAATCTCTGAAACTCACTGATGAATGCCTCTAAATTAGTTGTTTGTCGTAATTGAGCTAACTCACTAAAATATACCTCAGGATCCTTCTTATCAAAACGTTCTATCAACTTGTTGGCAAACTCCTGGTATGATATGCTCTGATCATGATGGAGAGATACTAAACCATGATACCACCAATCATGCGCAACTCCATCAAGATGTGGCACAAGATTGATGGCATCCTCCTTAGTCATAGGACGCAAAAGAAGGTAGATGTCAAGCTTGCGGACCCAAGCTCTAGTAGTCACTCTACCGCTTCCATCAAAATGAGCCAATGTCATCTTACCAGCTGCTTGCTGAAGCTTAGTATACCTAGGCCGTTGTTCGTCAGTTGCATGCCTTCCCCTGGAATGCTCATGCTTCTGTGTCAGATATTTGTCAAAACTCAAGTTATCCTTTAATACCTGAGGAAGAGCATCCTACTCATGAAAATGAGACAGAACATTGTTGTCTTGCATTTTGTCACCACAAAATGTTGGTAATAGCACAAAACTTTTCCAAGCTAGTTTCACATTTCTCTAAGCTTGAATTTGATATTCAGTTGCTTAATGTTGATCGATTGATCCATTTCAATTCATATATCAAATTGTTTTACTGAAGGCCTTCATCAAGTCTTTTTCGTTTTGCTTTCTGTCGAGCCTTTGCTTGATTTTTGAATCCTTCATCGTTCGTTCTTTGCTTTTGAGTTTGCATTTGCTTGTTTTTAGTCCTTTGGTTTTGCTTGTGTCATGCCTTTCGTTTTTCCCTTTGATTCAGTCTAACCTAGAGGTCAATCGGAGTTGTCAGTCAAGAGTTATCCCTGTTTTAGTGCCTCAAAAGTGGACATTTTAGGTGCAACAACACAAATTAAAAATATGATGTTATATTTTCAATTTGACATTCACTTTTTGAAAAATATAACTTATATTCACTTTTTGTTATGTTTTTGAGTTACTTTAACTTTAAATTTTTAACTTAAAGTGACTATAGTGCACTTTATGTTATAATTTTAATTTGAGTTACTTTTTAATTTTTCACTTAAAGTAACTATATAACTATATAGTTTCAGTTTAATTTTTGGTTTTAAAAATAAAATGTTTATTTAAATGTTACTTTAAAATGATGTTTATATATTATATTTCATAATATGATAAATAAATATTGTTTATGACCCATTTTGTAACATTTTTATAATTTTAAGTAAATTAAATGACTTAAAGTTTTCATAAGTGGACGTTTTATATGCAATAACATGTAAAATCCATCAAAAATGGACTTTTTACATGTTACTGCACATAAAGTTTACTTTGGTGGACCTTTTTGATGTCATTAAATCACAAATTCATCATAGGTGGAGCTTTTTGATGCTATGGCATGAAAAGTGAAGGTTTCCTATTTAAACCTCTAAAAGGTGAGTTGCATTTTAAAATATGCTTGCTGCCCTAAAAGGTCCGTTTTTACCTATGAGCATGTTTTAGAATATGTAATGGCACCAAAAAAGTGCGATTTTTGAGAGATACATGTTTTAAAATGTGTATATGACCCAAAAAGGTTCGATTTTGGAGAAAGACATGTTTTTAATGTATGCATTGAGCCTCCAAAGGTCCGTTTTTGAAGAATAACATGCTCTTGCCTTCCAAAAACCCGATTTTGATCATAACTTGAGATTTTCTCAATGGATTTGCATGAGATTTGTTCCATTGGAGGCGTTTTTGGTTGGCAATGATTTTTCTTGCTTCTAAGATGGATTCATTAACCTCACAAACGTTTTTTAAAGCTTCATGATAGGGCACATTTTTGGAGAAATTTGCAAATAAATCCATTTATAATGCATGTTTTTCCTCCCAAGCAAATCAATTTGGCATATTTTGGAGGTTACATTGCATTGTGGTTCATAGTTTGATGTGTAATGATTAAAACGTTTTGATCTTGCATCATGAGGAAAAATGTTTTTTGTTAAAAACGTCACACAAGCATGAACACCCAAAAATGTTGGAATATGGAGCATGAATAGGGCACATTTTGACATCTCCTAACAACTTGTTCTTGTTTGCTGCCTTCTCCCATTTGAATTTTTTAAGTTGGAAAAAGTCTTAAGTGTTTTGAAAGAATTTTTCAAACATTGGAGCATCTTTTCCCTTCATTTTTGGCACATATAAGTGGACTCTTTTTTTCTTGCTTTAAATTCATGCTTGTCTTGCGATTTTATGCATGAAATTATTTGATGGTTGCCATTTGTTAAAATCTTTGCCATGGAAAGTGCATTTTTCTTTTAAAAATGAAGTTTTTGTTTATTTTCATGTTTTTAGTTCTTTCCCAAGTCCCAATTTCGAATTTGACTATTGAAGTGCATTGCATCTTGGCATGTTTGAGTCATTTTCCAAAGGTATGTTGTTTCTTTTGTGCTTGCTTGCCGGTTTTCTCCACTTGGACAAATTGCAAGTTCTTTCCCAACAACTTGTTTTTGCTCCATTACATGCGAAAGCGTCATCATATTCCACATTCCATTTCCATGTCACAACACTTCATCTCTCACTCAACAAGATGGGTTTTCATGTTTTCCATCTCATTCACCATCCGCACATGCATGTAATCCCATTTTTTTTTTTTGCTTCCATTTTCATCCATCTGACTTTTCGCCTCCACTTGCACGGCACGATTACATGTAATGTCTTACGTGGAATTGCATCAAAAAGGTCCGATTTTGATTAAAATTCACATTTTGAAAGCCCAAAAAGTTGTCATTTTCACCTCCCATGTACTTTGACTTCTTTTCACCAAAAGTGACTATAAAACTTATTATCTCACTTCCATTTTCCATTTCTAGTCCTCCATATGCATTTGTGCCTCCATGAGCAATACATATTTCCGTATCTTTGTTTACCGTACTGGGGTAAAGAAATTAATGCATACAAACAATAGATAAGAATAGTAGAACTCTTTGTATTATTCGCATATGCCAAAGACATTACATTATGCTTATGATGATGATTACAATGATCCCAAAGGGTGTATAAATACTTTCCGAAGAACCTTCCTGAAGGGTTCCATCGGCTACATACAACATGTCGGCTACATAACAAGAGCCTTCCGAAGGAGCCTAAATCCATAGTATACATCCTGACACACTTTGTCGGCTATACAATATTTACCGACGACATCATCCCCCCCAAAAGAAAAGTCGTCTCCGAACGACAACACAACAAAATTTAAAACAACTAATTACATTTATTCACGAAAACAACATATACATCATGCATAGACATCATGAACCAGAAGGTTGTGTCTTAGACTGTGAAGATCTGCTGCGTCGAAGCTGATACACTTGATCTGTCCGGACTTTCAAATCAGCTCTAATCTGAGAATTCTCCTCCACTACTTTTTTCAGCATCAAGGCGACCTCTTGGCACTCAACTTTTTTCTGATCGTAAGCCTTCTTCGCTGAGTCCTCCTATAGTGCTACTGCCAACCGCTGTTTCGTTGCTGCTAATTGCTGTTCTACATACTGCCTCCCTCGTGCACTTTCCTCAAGTTGTGCTAACAGGGCTGTCCGCTCTGCTTCCCATGCAATCTACTGGGTGGCAAGTTGGTTGGCCATCACCTCCCGAGCCTTCTCTGTTGTCTCCTGAGCTTCTTGCCTAGCCTCTGCCCGTCTTCTCTCTGTAAGCACCAACTCTGCCAGGGACTTGCTTCGCTCTGTGATGTCAGCAAGGCATGAACTAACATACTTATCCTTCTCCTCCGATAGTGGTAGAGGGTCTGTCACCTGTATCGCTCCATCTACTTTCTCTGCTGCTGCTGCACTCTGATCCTCCACGGCCGGTGATGCTGTTACCTCGACTTCCTCGCTGTTCGACCAAATGGCCTCCAACTGCAGGTACTCTCTCATGGGAGACTGGATGGAGGGACCTCTGGCAACAGGGGCAAGTAGTCGTTGCCTTAGGTACTCACTCGCCTGACTTGTTCAGCTCATTTGTTCCACTGCTGGCACCTGGGGTTCTGCTTCGAGTATACTGAAATCAACATCCTGATCTGTCGCCTCATCCAACAAAGTGTCGGCTATGGTGACTACTGCATCCGTCCCAATCACCTCTAGATGGACGTACTCC
This sequence comes from Cupressus sempervirens, assembly GCA_028749045.1. Lineage (NCBI taxonomy): Eukaryota > Viridiplantae > Streptophyta > Pinopsida > Cupressales > Cupressaceae > Cupressus > Cupressus sempervirens. Next base: position 552,752,641 of record CM053785.1, on the reverse strand, counting down.
TGTGCGCCTCCCTGATTGACTCGTCCCTCCGTGGCTGCCGAATTCGCTACAGGAGATGGCTGAGGCAAACTTGCTGCTACAGGTACGGGGGTTGGTTCTTGAACCGCTAGTTGAGGCTATGTCTTGCAGGTTGCGCACCCGTGTCCGCTGGTGATGTTGTCTTTTGGCTTGCTGAAGGTTGGACAGGCGCTGAATGTGAAACTGATCCTGCTACCGCTGTCCGTGATCTGGGATTTAGAGTGATTGGGGTCATCACCACTGGATGCCGAAACTGTTCAACCTTGGAATGTGAACATCTGCCATCGTGTGCATATGTGGAGCTGAAAATGACGGAATGGATGGCGTGGCAGTTACTAGCGCAACTAGCAACTGTCGTGGAAAGTGAAGTGGAGTCGTTGAAATCACCCCAACTTCCTCATCATCTTGCACCTCCTCCATATCCTCTGAATCGTCCTCCTCACAAGATATATCCTGGCGGCCACTATCTGTGTTGCTTGATTCCTCCATGTCTAGTTGCACCCTCTTTTGACCAACACCCTTCTGGCCTGCAGGTGAGTCTAAATGCTTCCATTGCATTATCGGAGGCTCGCTAGGTATTGCGGGACTTGACTGTATTTCCAACTTGTCTTGGGGTATCGTCCTCGCAGTTGCCTCCAAGAAGAGTTTGATGACATAATGCGGCATGTAAAACGTTTTATGCTGCAATGTCATGAACTTGTCCATGCGTGTGGCTAAAAGACAAGCCCAGTTGTACACCTTCCCGTTCATGAGTCCGTTCATCATACTGACCAACGGAAAGGAAATGTTTGACACCTTGCTGGATCCTATCAGTCTACTCTTTACCATGTCCATGAGGCACTTCCAATGGCCTTCTCTAATGTCAGATTTCTGCAACCCTCTTCCCCTCGAAGTGCCAATAAGGGCATCTTTTTGCTGTTGTACCTAGTCGTTGCACACTAACTGTACTAGCTGCAACTTCCTCTCCTTGTCCATCTTTTGTGGCAAACTGTCAATTTTCTTGCCTCCTTGTGCTGTGATTGGTATGCTGAATACTCTGCTAAAGTCAGCTGGCCGGAATGAAATGACCCCGTTGTACCCCAAATATGGAACTGAACTCTTCTTGGAGTGCCTGTCATATGCCTCAATCATGGGACGCAATACACCTTCAAAGTCTCAGATACAAAAAATTGGCATCAAGATTGCTCACTCCACTTGTGCCTTTCGGATGCTTGCTTTGACGAGGTGGGTATTCGGATTTTCATTCCACCACTTCCTGCAGTCCAACCCATTCAACCCTTAGAATGTGACATTCTGCGGCGTTGTCTGCACCTCTGGCTGATTCTGTACTTTGGCCCTTTGCTTGCCCTTGTCCTTTCCCCGTGGCCGTGCTGCAGAAGGCCCTACCTACACATCTTGGCTCAATTGAATCCTGATCGAGTTGCTTCCTCCAAGCCCTCTTTCCGGCTGATTGCATACCTAATACGCCTTTATCAGTTTTGCTGAATATTTCACCGTTAGGTTAGTTATTTTTTTGTGTACGATTATCTATTGGAAAATCCCCCTTTGCCTGGCTGTACAGACCCTATGTCGTGTTCATCTCCAACAACTCAACAAAACCACTATTCGAAAGCTAGTGAAATTCAACTGCAGGCTTAGCCGTACCTCTAGATATCATTCCTCAGCGAATTTTCCAATCAACTACTAAACCCGGCCTAAACATGCTTCACGTGAGCAAGAATGAATTGACCTTAGCATACCAGTGTTGCTGTACGGTGTTATGCTGCTATATACGTTTGCCCCAATATAGTAATGTTAATGCTCTTTTCCCTTAATCTTGCCGTAGACAATGAAATGCTTAAATGTGTGCTTGCTTTTGCTGTATGATCATTACTGGAAGACTTTGTACGGTATCCAAATTTCACTGTTGTCGTTGTACGGTACCTTGGTATGAATGGTGGAAGCAATAAAATGCCGTATGGTGATGCTAAGTCGCCTAATTTTGCCATATGGTCTTAGTATAATGATGCCTCCAGGAGTGATTTGTTCTGCAGAAGAGGGGGCCGTATGGGCTCAATGCTTGAACACTTAAAGACTTTGCAAAGATATGCCGAAAATGGCATACGATGCTTTAACTTGAAATGTCATATGGTGATACACTGCTCCAGCCGTATGGTGATCATTGGTACTCGTCATACTTCCTCCTGCATTTGTACGGTGGCCACCTTGCCTCCAAACAAGTAAATGTGCCTCCAGAAATATAATGCATCTAGAAACTACTTATGCCTCCAGAAATATAATGCTTCCGGATACTACTTATGCCTCCGTACAGTGCTGAAGCTTATAATACGTCACCTTGCAAAAGGCCGTACGGTTTATTTTTTGAACATCCTTCACGTCGTATAGTATAAAACTATATGGTGGAAATTAAGTCTACCTTCAAGCCGTACAGTGTAGGCATACATGACCATTGTACAATATGTGCTGTACAATACTTTACTTTTTTTACTTTTTTTTTTTTTCAATTTAAAAATAAAATAAAAATTATTTACTACTCCTTGGTATTTCCCGATGGCGGCTTAGCTGGTGTGTGATAAATTTTCAACTTACACCCGTTCACTGTGTCTAGAACTTCCTATCCATCCAACGTCCATAACTGGATTGCTCCATTATTGGCTACTTTCCAAATTTGATATGGCCCGACCTACTTAACTTTGAACTTCCTTGGTTTGATCTCATTTCGGCCATTGTACTTCAACACCCACTGTTCGAGTTGAAACTTGTTCAGTTTCAAGTGGTTATCATGCCATGCGTTGCGCCTGTTCTGTGTCACCTCCATCGCCTACTGCGCCAATAATCGCTTCTCCTTGAGCTTGTTCAATTTATATAGCTGCTCCCTTAAGCTTTCCATGTTGCCTAACTTATTTTCCAGTGCTATCCTTAGGCTTGGTATCATAAATTCCACTGGTACCACTTCCTCTTGTCCAAACATTAATTGAAACAGTGTGTGCCTCGTTGTCACCTTATACGTCGTGCAGTAAGCCCAAAGGGCAGAGGGTGATTTTTCTTCCCAGTCTTCTCCTTCAACCGCACAAGACTTGTAGATAATTGATACTAGGATTTTGTTTGTAGCCTCAGTCTGTTCGTTTGCTCTCGGGTAGTACAGGCTTTATAATGTTTGATAAATCTTGAATTCAGTGGTGAGTAGTCGGATAACATGGTTCACAAAATGTCCACCCCTATCACTTGTTAACTGCAATGGAATTTCGTACCTAGTAATGATTTGCTCATAGATAAATCTTGCTGTGCTTGTCGCCGAGTTATCTGGTAGTGCACATGCCTCCACCCACTTGGTCAGGTACTCCGTTGCTACGATGATGTATCGACATCTTCTGGTTTTGCTCGCTTTCAGGAGTCCGATGAAGTCCAATCCCCATCTTTCAAAAAGTTCTTGGGTGTGGGAGGGGTCAAGCGGCATGAAGTCTCTCTTCAGCAGCTTCCCGACCCGTTGGCAAGTGTCACACTCGACGGCCCATTCTCGCGCATCATTGTACATCGTTAGCCACCACAATCCTGCCAGCAATATCTTCCGTGCCGTGGTATCAAGTCCCATGTGTCCTTCCGCTGGACCCTCATGTGCTTCCTTCAACACCTTTGGTATTTCTTCCTCTCGTCACAGGATGTGATCAGGTCCCATCTTGTAGAGAAATCCGTTGATCAACTAAAAGGTACGGCTCCTGAGTATCAATTTGCGCCTTTCATTTGGTGGCATTTCACTTGGGAATTGGCCTGTTGAAAGGTATTCTCTAATGTTCGTGTATCATTTCTGTAGTATTGCAATCTAAAACAACTGTGCCTCAAGAAAGTTGTCGTTCACTCCGTCCGCCGGTTCCCTTGTTTTGATTCTCGACAGATGGTTTGCACTGACATGTTTCTTCCCAGGCCGTACAATGATTTTGAAGGTGAACTCCTACGACAGAATCAACCACCTGCTGATTCTGCCTTGAATGACAGGTTTATTGATCATATATAACAGAGCCTAATGGTCAACATAGAACACGAACTGTGTCGCCAACAAGTAATGATGAAACTTTTGCATGGCTTAGACCATTCCCAATGCTACCCATTCTGTTGTACTGTAGTTCTGCTCAGCTTTTGATAACAGTCGGCTGGCAAAGTATATCGGTTGATCCAACCCGTGGCTCCCCATATGTGCCAAGGTTGCTCCGATTGCATAGTTGGACGCGTCAACATGAACATGAAACTTTTTGTTCCAATTCGGATATGCCAAGATGGGAGCCATAGCCAATCATACCTTGAGCCCTTCAAATGCCTCGTCCTGTTCTTTCTCCCATCTGAACGATTCTCCTTTGCATGCTAACCTATCTAGCGGGGATGATACCTTGGCAAATTTCTTGATGAACCTTCTGTAATAACCTATGTGTCCTAGGAAAGATTTTACCTTCGTTACATTGGTGGACGACCACATTTCCAATATGACTCTAACCTTGTCCGAATCTGTCTTCAAGCCCTCTCTACAGACTATATGCTCGAGTAGTCTTCCCTGCGGAACCATGAATCTGCATTTGTTCGGATTCAAGGCTAGTTGTGCCCATCGACATATCTCCATACATTCTCTCAAAGCTGCTAGATGTTTGTCCTCGGTGCTGAATACCGACCAATCATCAAGGAATAACTTAAAATTTTTGACGGACATTTTGTCAAAAATGTGTAGTATGATTCGTTGGAATGTAGCAAGCGCATTGCACAAGCCGAATGACATCCGGTTATATGCGTACATCCCATCTTCTACGACAAATGTCGTCTTCAATTTGTCCTTTGCTATTGAAATCTGATTGTATCCGAAAAACTCGTCCATAAAGGAATAAATTTCATGTCCTGCAACCTCTTTCAATATACTGTTTGTAAATGGAATTGGAAAGGGATCCTTGATTGTAACTGCATTAAGGCATCCAAAATCAACACATATCCGGATCTGGGTGGTGTCCTTCAGTGAGATTACTATGGGTGACACCCATTCATTGGTTTGCACTTTGAAAAAATACTGGCTTCCAGCATCCGGTTGATCTCTTCTGTAACCCATGCCGCATAGTTCTTGTTCATCTCGTAGGGTTGTTTCCGTACAGGTACTGCTCCTTTGACCAGTGGGATGCGGTGCACACACAACTCCTGCAGTACTCCTTTCAGATCCTTGTATGTCCATGCGAATACATCTTTGTATTCCAAAAATATTTTGAATGTCGCTGCTTTGAGTAATAGATCCCAGTTATCTCCCACCAGTATGTTCTTTGGTTCTGCTTCATCCCCCAAATTCATTGTTTGCAGTGTGGCTTCATTGTATTTGATGGGCTCCCCTTTAGTGAATGCATGAGTGGGTGTTTCATTGAGCGGCGCATCCCCCTCTTTTACTTTTGTGAATCCTCTTCGAAATCCATCATTGCTGTGTCCTTCCTCTATCGTCAGTACGTTGCAACTCTAAGACAGTTCATAGTCCTCTATCTGCTAGTGGTAGAGACTGTTCACGGAATCCAAATTGTTGTCTCCGTCCAACTGCAGGACTCCCTCCTGATCTGGTTCCATACACTACCTCCCTTCATCCTCTTCTATGGAATCCGATGACAGATCTTCTTCCTCGACCATTTGGGTGTGTAAATCAATGATGTATTTCCGCCCTTTGCTTTCAAGTGATAGAGTGTTATTTTTCGACTCGTGTTTAACTCTGGCTTGTATTAGCCACCCTTGGCCCAGAATGGCATCGTACCCTTTCCTCTTCAGTGGGATCATGACGAAGTCAAGCAAGAATGGTTGTGTTCCAATCGTCACTGGTTGTGTTGTCAAGACTCCCAACGGTTTGATTCTGTGGTGGTCGGCTGTTAGCAGTTGGAATGTAGGTGGCCACAATGTTGGCTGTCCCAACCTTTTCCAGGTGTCCTCTGGTAACACATTGACACTGGACCCTCTGTCCACAATCGTGTCCCTCAAAACAGTCCCAAGAATTGCCATTTCGACGACTGCCAGATGCCGTCTGGATGAGAGGGCTAACAGCATTGGATCTTTTGCACTTGCGCCACCTTCTTTCTCCCTTCCTTGTTCTGTTGGTAACTTAGCAATTGGAGCTATATTTGTGAGTGTTGTACGGAGTTGAGGCATAGTGAGCAACAAATCATTTATTTTGATGGGTACCTCGGTTTGTAATATTTGCTTTACGATGTTCTGTTCTATGCAGTTCCGTGCGGAGGTACTAGCAGTGTCTTTTAGGTGTGCTTTCTTTGCCTGCGTTGCCTTCTGAATCTCTGCCCGCGCTTCCTCCAGTCTCTTCTTTTCTTCTGTCGGGTTGGGGTACATTTTCGCTTGCTTCCGTATGATGGCGAGAACCTCCTCTTCCTCTGTCCTGATGGTGATCAAATTTACTCCTGACTTTGGGCACTTAGCATCTTCATGATTGCCGAGTCCGCACCACCTACATAATAATTTCGATGTGTTTGCCGTTGTACAATCACGGGTAAAGTGGCCCCACAATTACATGCGTGGTATTGAACTATGGGCCGGCCGTTTGCATCGTACTGAATTCGACTCCTCTTGACATTATTGTTGTTGTTTTGACCTCGCCAATTATTTCTGTATCCTCCTGACGTGGCACCCTCGGTATTGGTGTTCCCGCTCCCTCCTGACGCGGAAGTCTCCTGTGTGAGGAACACTTGCTGAGGACCTCGTGTTTTCAAATTGAAAGGGCATTCCTTTTCGGAATATCCCATGATCTGGCAAATCTCGCAAAATTGGTCCTTCGGACAGGATCCCTTTGTATGGCCTTCTTTCTTGCACTCGGTGCAACATAACTCATTTTCCTTGGTCTCCTTGTGCATGTTCTTGAATTCTTGCATCATCAGAATCATATCCTTTTGGAGGGCGCGAACCTTCTTGTTGCCCTTTTCGTCATCATTGCTTTCCTCTGCTGAAGATGCATTGTCATCTGAATCAAACGAGCTACTCTTTTTCTTCTTTTTCGTCTTTTGCTCACTTTCTAGGTTCATTGCCTGGTTGTACGCTTCAGTGTATGACGATGGTGGCACGATCTTCATCTTCTTTCGCAACTCGGGTGTAGGCCTTCAATGAACCATCTTTTCTGTAGCCCATCAGCCGGCTTATTCTCCATTTTATTGATCAAGTCCTTCAACTTCCTGGCGTAGACTCAAACTATTTCATTCTATCCCTATTTTGTGTTGTATATCTTTGCTACGATTTCGTTGTCGTTGTGCAATAGTTGAAATTTCGTACAAAACTCCGTTTTGATGTTGTCCCAATCGGTTAACTTCTGGGGATTTGTATCGGTGAACCAATCAATTGCAACACCCCGTAGGGTGGCCAGAAACTGTCGGACCCATTCGTTTGTATCTGTTATGCTATTTGCCTTCCAAATCGTTTCGCAAGTTTTACAATGTCGGATCGGATCGGCTGCTCCATCACCATCAAATTTAGGCAACTACTCCTTTGGTCCTGCCATTGTTATTGGATGTTGTGTAGGGGCGCTGTTTGGTACTGCAACACCGACGTTTTGTATTTCGGAACCAACGCTTTGTATCCCGACACCAATGCTTTGTATCCTGACACCAATGCTTTGTACTCTGGTACCAACGCTTTGTATCCCGATACCAACGGTTTGCACTCTGGTACCAACACTTTGTATCTTGGCAGCTGTGCTTTTTGGTGAAGAATGGTCTCCGTTAAGCGAATTTGTCCGTTCTAGAAGTGTATCGTAGATGAAGAGTTCACTCCACGCTTGTGCTTCCTCGGCACTCCGAGCCGTGCGAGTCGATTGTCTTCTGTTTGGATTCTCTTCCTTCGACGAATACAAGTTCAAAAACTCCTTCATTGCTTCTTCCACCAACTCCACCTGCTGGCGAGTCTCCAACAATTCTTGAGTGCTTCTGTGTCCATCAGCAATCTTCTAGAACCTCCTTCTACGTTTGGCTTGCTGTGCCAAAATTAGATTTCCTTGTGCTATACGTATTTCATCCTTTTCTTTCAACTTATTCTTATTCTTGTTCAGCTGATTCGGCATTAGTCTTGATTCCTCTACCTTTCCAGGTCCATCGGGCAATGATGCCAAATGTTTACTGTACTGGGATAAAGAAATTAATGCATACAGGTAATAGATAAGAATAGCAGAACTCCTTGTATTATTCGCATATGCCAAAGACATTACATTATGCTTATGATGATGATTACAATGATCTCGGAGGGTGTATAAATACTTTTTAAAGAACCTTCTCGAAGGGATCTGTCGGCTGCATACATGTCAGCTACATAACAAGAACCTTCCCTAAGGAGCCTATACCGACGGGATACATCCTGACACACACCCTATCGGCTATACAATATTTACCGACGACATCATTCCCCCCAAAAAGAAAGGTCGTCTTCGGACGACAACACAACAAAACTTAAAACAACTAATTACATGTATTCCTGAAAACAACATATACATCATGCATAGACATCATGAACTAGAAGGTTGTGTCTCAGACTATGAAGACCGGCTGCGTCGAAGTTGATACACTTGATCCGTCCGGGCCTTTGAATCAGCTCTGATATGAGAATTCTCCTCTACTACTTTCAGCATCAAGGTGACCTCCTGGCACTCAACTTCTTTCTGATCGTAAGCCTTCTTCGTTGAGTCCTCCTGTAGTGCTATTGCCAACCGCTATTCTGCTGCTGCTAATTGCTGTTCTGCCTACTGCCTCCTTCATGCGATTTCCTCAAGTTGTGCTAACAGGGCTGTCCGCTTCGCTTCCCATGCAATCTACTGGGTGGCAAGTTGGTTGGCCATCACCTCCCGAGCCTTCTTTGTTGTCTCTCGAGCTTCTTGCCTAGCCTCTACCCGTCTTCTCTCTGTAAGCACCAACTCTGCCAGGGACTTGCTTCACTCTGTGATGTTAGCAAGGCATGAACTAACATCCTTATCCTTCTCCTCCGATAGTGGTAGAGGGTCTGTCACCTGTATCCCTCCATCTACTTTCTTTGCTGCTGCTGAACTCTGATCCTCCACCCCCGGTGATGCCGTTACCTCGACTTCCTCGCTGTTCGACCAAATGGCCTCCAACTGCAGGTACTCCCTCATGGGAGATTGGATGGAGGGACCTTTGGCAACAGGGGCAAGTAGTCGCCACCTTAGGTACTCACTCGCCTAACTCATTGAGCTCATCCGTTCCACTGCTGGCACTTGGAGTTCTGCTTCCAGTATATTGAAATCAACATCCTGATCTGTCGCCTCATCCAACAAAGTGTCTGCTAGTTTACTGTACTGGGGTAAAGAAATTAATGCATACAGACAATAGATAAGAATAACAGAACTCCTTGTATTATTCGCATATGCCAAAGACATTACATTATGCTTATGATGATGATTACATTGATCCCGGAGGGTGTATAAATACTTTCGGAAGAACCTTTGCGAAGGGTTCCATCGGCTACATACAACATATCGGCTACATAGCAAGAACCTTCTCAAAGGAGCCTATTCTGACGAGACACATCCTGACACACACCCTGTCGGCTATACAATATTTACTGACGACAATCTTTCCATGCTTTCCATCTCATCTTTCATTTGCACTTACATGTGAAGTGCATTCTCCTCCCGCATTCACATCTCATTCCACCTTCCATCTGCCATTATATATTGCATTTGCATGTACTCGTTTTTCATGCAATAATGTCTTGAAAACACTAAGTCACTTTTGAAATCAACAATTTTCATTGGCACACATTCCCATGCATTTCACCTTAACGCATTCTCATTTCATTCCATTTCATTTCATCTTATATTTTCTCACTTTCATACCATTTCATTCTGCATTTTGTTCATTTCATTCTGCTTTCCATTCCATTGCATATGAATATGCTTTCTCTTTGAAGTCACTTTGTCGGATTTGTAAAGTCTCCAATCCATTTTTCAAACCTTCATTGCTGATCCGAAGTTCACTTGTATGGAGATTTTTTCTGATGATGTATTTGTGTTTTGGGATTTTTGTGTTGTAGGACAAGCACAAGACATGTCCTCGCCATCCAAATCCAAAGGCAAAATGAAATATCAATATGATAAGGAATTGGCTCATGCATCTCCTTCTTTAATCATATCTATTTTGGATAACGTGTTGGACACAAAGATTGGTCATGTGGACGTGGCTGTTTTTTTACAAAGAGTTGAAGCTTCGGCTAGTCATGAAATGAAGCACATTAAGAGAGGCAATATTCACCCGGTATCTACATTTCCTATGGCTGCTATAGAACTTGAGTTCCTTTTATGGATGTGCAAGACGGTTTTCTCCCAAAACAAAGACTATCAAAGACGTTGAAGGCAAGGTTATCATTAGCCTTATCCTGAGGTTATAGAACAAATCTTCAAGCTTCCGCATAAATCAGAATGTGCTGATTTGACTAAAGGATCATCATTGGCTTGTTGGAATAAGCAAAAGGGTAATTATTAGAAGTATGTCAACCTTTACTGGTTAGACAATAAAAGAAGCAATTTCTTCAGATGGCTAAAGAACGCTCATCAGTCAAATTTCAATTAAGAGTATAAGAATCTCATCATCCTTCTCAGTAGGATTTGTGGGCTTAAAGATTCTACTGATTTTGAGCCATGAATGTATAAGTTCATGTTTCAAATTATGGAGAATAAAAAGCATATCTTTTGGGGAGAACTCATCAGTACTGCACTCTAGCAACAAATATGCAATGTGGGAACATTAGTACCCTTCTACATGAATTCTTATCTAGTTCACATTGCTGCTGCCATGCGATCTTTCTCTGGTCTTTCTACCAAAGGGGATCGTCTTCAAGTTCCTCTTTGGGATTACTATGACTAAATCACTTTGGCAAATAGTAAATTCCATTATAGAAGAGTCCAAGATGCCTTCTTTGGACATTTTCGGTGCTTGTTCAATAAGCAATTGTCTATCAAAAGAGTATCTGATGCAACATGGGAGAAGGTGAACCAATATGGCTATATTTTTCTTTAGTTTCCCACTTTAACATACTTGAGAGTTGGAGATTTCAAAGGTGAGCTATATACCTTACTCAGTTATGCTACAAATCAAATCATCTTGATAGAGCTAGCTGGACAGCTCATGGACGTGCAGAGTGATCAACATACTTTGCATAGACTTGGTTTTGGCATTACCTCGGCTAAGCGTTTGGCTATTGGTGATTATTCAATCATTTCTGTGCCTAAAGCAAAGAACATGGAAGCAGAGTTGCAGTTGATTACCTTGAAGAAGTTCAAGGCCAGATTTGGTTTTGACTCCCGAGAGATGAATTTTCAGATGAAAAGTGCCTACACTCATGTTCATCGCATTGAAGACATCTGAATAGAACTTGACATCATGAAGATGGAGTACTGCAGATTAACCTTGCAACAAATAATTGATCTTAAAATGTTGGAAATCCCTTTAGATTTCCAAGTTGAATATGACGACAACATTCTTGATCCGGAGTTTGATCAAGCCGGCGTTGATAAGAAATATCCTTTTCCTATTCAATGGCAACAAACAAAAGGTATGTCTATCATGGATAGATTTCAATCCATCTTTGTCAACACCAACAAATGGTTGAAAAGTAAAGGCCTTAAAAGAGTAAATCCTAAGATGGGCTTGGATTGTGGAAGTTTTGGTCCTCTTGGGAGGAAATCACAACTGGAGATTACAGGGAAAGAGAGTGCCTCATCTTCTGATGCCAAGGGTTCCCTCAAATTCAAATTAAAGGGTGGAAATGGAACTAGGTCATCTGAAGTTCCTAAAGCAACTCAAGAATCAGTGGAAGAATTAGAAGAAGAATTGGAAATAGAATCTGATAAAGGAGATTCAGATGAAGAAAGGGAAATCATGATCATGTCTCCTCCAAAGCCTGCGCAAGCCTATACGTCTTCTATACAAGAAGAGCCATTTTTGCATGAGGTTTATGATGATGTGGATTCGTTTTCCATTGTTTTCACTCTTTCCATTCTAGTCTCTGAGGTAAGTATCTAGGCTCTTCCTATTTCTTTTGCTGCTCCTCGCGTCCCTGCACATGAACAATATGATCACTTAGTAGATGTGTTTGAAGATTTTCCAACTTTTACCTGTGGTCAAGTTTCTTAACTTGATACATGTTTGACAGGATTTGAGCTTTTCATGACGGAGTCTTCTTAACATGTTCCTATGACTTTAATTGTACAGACTAAATCTTATTCAGTCACTACGGATACACAATCTGGATCAATGCCAATGGTCTCCACTGTGCCTACTTCTACAGATGAAAGTTTCAACCTGCCTGCATGGTTGAGAAGAATAACAACAAAGAGAAGGAAAATTGTTGTTCCTCCGGACAATCTTTCTGTTAGGAAGACCGAATCTAAATCTTTGAAAGATAAGATTGTTTCTAGAATTTTGGTTGATTCTAATAAAACCAAATTTGTTGAGGTTGTTGAGCCTTGGTAGATAAACTTGCTGAAGAACTTACTTGTTCTGGCTACAAGTTTACTAAGGTTGAAATTGGAAAGCAATCACGTTTGAGTTGCTTGCAAGATGCTCAAGATGCATTGGCTAATGTATCAAAGAGCAATCATGAGCTTTGGGAAAAGAAGAATCAACTGAAACAGGAGATCTCTCGTTTGAATGAGGTTATCCAGAAACAATCTTCTCAGAGGTTATCCAAAAGATTGATTGAAGTCACCAAGTCTTGGATATAGGAAATCATTTCTGAAGGGGTTCGAGCCATCAAAGAGACATTTGTAGTTCTTAGGCGTGTCAAAGAGATGAATAAAATGGAGCAAAAATTTCTTCTTTGACTCAGGAAGCAGATAATTTGAAGGAAATCCTTGATGATTGGGATGAAAATGGTGAAATTCGATTTGGATGCCTTGGTCTCATGTAACATTCTTTCGTCATGTGAAATGTTCTTCATATTTCAAGGGCTCATTGGTTATAAAGAGGAGACATTAAAGAAGCTAATCACAAAGTTGCAGGTGGCCTTTGGAGATTGTCAAGCAGTTGAAACAAGTGTTACTTATGATTTGGAATAGATGAAATGTCATGTTATTGATGAATCTACTAATCTTATTGCAGTAGAGAGTAAATTGAGAATATGCAATTAGGACCAATGCTGATGTAGATTCTGAAGACTTTGGTTTGCATACAATGAACAAGTTTGTTTTGTATAAATCCTTGACAAAACACTTGTTAGATACTACAGCAACAAGTTCCAAAGTTGTGCAATCAACATATGAAAATGTAGTGAGAGTTGAAGCCATATCAAAGACTATGGAAATTGCTGATCTTCCCATAGTGCGTGACGTCATTGTCAAATTCAAAGCACTGAGAAACAATCTCTAAGGTGGTTGTTTTGTTTTTATTTCATGTTAGTAGTTGTAAAGAATGCATTACATGATAAAGCATAATTACCATGGTTACCAGGAGACCCGTCTCCCCCCTAAAAGTCGCATCTCGGAGACTTTTCGCGTCTCTGGAGACCTCAAAAAAGGTTGGAGACTTCATCTCCTGAAGTCTCCTCGTCTCCTAATCCAAAAAGTGAAGTCTCCCCAAAGTCTCTTGGTAAAATATAAATGTAAAATATAATATTAAATAATTTTATATATTTTACCCCTCATTTTAATGTTTTTAATACAAAAATTGAGACCACCGACAATTTAAATGATTAAATCATTTAAAATATTTTATTTAATAAATTAATAACTTTAAAAACATTAGAAACACTTTTAAAAATTTATTTTTATTCAACAATTTAAATGATTAAATCATTTAAAATATTTTTGAAGAGCATGATAGCTGAAGACTTTGAGATGGATGATCACAACTTTGTAGAGTAGATGATAGTACCATCGACATACTAATACTAGATATATTTCTGTTTTTTGTTTATTGTACAAAGTGTTCATTTTTGTTTGCATATCGGCAATTCAGCATCAAACTATACTTTTTTGAATTTAAAATTTGAATATGTAATGATAATCTCAGCGATTATCAATCTGATATGATGGTGATCATATGCAATATTCTAAAAACAAATATGCCTATGAGATACAATATTGTGATCATGTGAGTTTTGAAATCTTTGACCCTATGAGTCTATTTTAATTTTTAATGTGACATTACTATTATTATTTACTTTAGTCTTACAGTATTACTATTTTCAAATTTTGTATTTAATTTTAGTGTTAGACTCTTTAAAGTTTAAACTATTAAAAAAATAAAATAAAATGAAAATTGCCGTCTCCAAGTACCCTCGTCTCCTATTTGAAAAATTGCCTTACTGGTACCAATACCAGTATCGGAGACCTCGAAGTCTCCCCATCTCCCGGTGACCTTGATAATTACATGTAATACGAGTTACGTGTATGTTAAAGGATGTAATGCGAGTTGCATGTAACCCTTTATTTTCTTCTGTAGTTAGACTAGGTCAAAGTTGGTTGAGTTGCTCCCACTTTTTCCTCCACCTTTTTCTCAACTCCTGTGCCTATATAAAGGAGTGCCCCCTCATTGTAAAATCATCATTTCTCTTTATGTAAGAGAGCTCTAGAGAAATTGTGCCAGTGGAACTTTGTTTGTATAAGCATTATTTTGAGAGAAAGTGAATACAAAGGAGCATTTGAGACTTAACTTTGATTAATTGAGATTGTTATTTGTGTGAATTGTAAGCTTTGTCTATAATTCATCCAAGTTGTCTTTGATTCATGTTATCTTGTGTTATTGGTAATTGTATCTCGTGAATTGAATAGAAAAGAGTTAAGAAGCAATTGAAGCCAGAGTTTTGACCAAGAGCAATTGTGAAAGTGTATAGCTAGAAGCTTTATCTGTAGCTTATATTTTCTTCTTAATTAACAAAATAGCTAAGTATTCTTACTTTTAGGAGCCTTTGTGCTCTAATTGTAAAGCTTTTCCATATAGCAGTATAACCGGACTTAGAGCCAAACCAGTATATTTTCAGCTAGCCTTTGAGTTAGTGAAGGTTTATCAGTATCATTATTTCCAGCTCTTGATAGAAGTGTAGTTAGAGATTCACCCTGCCCATTACTTACTCGATGAGTAAGTGGATTCTTTCTTAAAAGTTAAGAAAAAAGGATATTGGGAACACCTTTTTACAAAATCTCTCAACTTCTTGCTTACCTTGAGTTGATCCAAAGAATGGTGAGAAGGGGGAGCCTTCCTTTTAAGGTAGGAGAGACTCTGTCTCACACGTTGTGGCTGGTCATCCTATTTTGCAACTGGATTTTTACCCAAAATTGTTAGTTGCAAAATATCCACCCAACAAACATCATCAACAAATGGGGCGGTGTCAGAAGTGGTGCTAACCGCATCTAACTTTGGTCTCAAGAAAGTGGGTCTTTATGGCTTGTCTTGAGCACCAATACCTTGTCCTGTCCACCCTATCATCCATCCTGATATGATCCTTGATGCGATGCTTATCATTAGCCCTGGGCCCAACATCCACACATGACCGATGGGAACCTACAGACATATCACGAGCCCTCTCTACCTCGATTTCGAGGCAAAGCTAATTGCTGCAAAGTGTCAGATAACTGTTGGAGAACACCTGTCATCTGTTGCTTCCCAACTGCAATATTTCTAAATGCTTGCAAGCCATCTCTATCAACTTGAGCATCTGTAGCTCGTTGCCCAATGGCACTAGAACCACCTAAACTATCCACCGAGCCAAATTGAATCTTTGGCTCTCCCTCTCCGGGGGGTAGATTCTGATCTTATCGGGTGTAGTGCATGCTTGGCACAAATCTTCAATCACTATCCTTGTTCTCAAGATGCTGATAACGAAAGATATACTTATGAAGTAATCTGAGCCCAGTTCCTGCAAGCTAGCAGGAAACCGCTCTGATACCACTGTAAAAACTCTAAGTCTATTCTGATAGAATTTTCGGTACCAATAAACAATGTTGCTAGATTTCTTGTTTTATTTATAATTCAACAAATATTGATTCATACAGTATACTTCAATTTTATTGTGTAAATTTATTAAGGAAGGGAAATATAACAAAATTACACAATATTTAAAGACTCAATATTCCCAGAATTATATAATAGATGAACCTGATTTCTCGCGTAGCCAATATCCTGGCTTATGCTGGTTGATAAAAGCAATCCGTTGAATATCCAATGCCGTCCCTTGAAGCAGTGTGACTAAGAGAGATCCTAATGCCGATGAAGGGGTAAGAACAATCCAACTATTATCAATGCGGGCTCCCAATGCAATGTGCGACCAGTAATTAAAGTCCACCACTTGCACCAAATTGGATGATAATTGATACCAAAACCTTGCGTTGAATGTTGACGACTTGTATGCTGATCTAGTAACAAGTTACGGTTTAACTCCCATGCTCTTTGAATCTTAGACGTAACCTTCAGAGTTGGCAGTCACACAATAAAACCTTACAATCGATTTGCAAATTGATTACCAACTTGCAATCACAACACCTACGATTTCCTTTAGAATGAGTAATCTCAAGAGCCACTGTAGATATGGTTAGAGGTTTCAATAATTGTTCACCTCAGTACAATTATTGATGGAAAACTCAGAACTTCTTAAACCCTCAGACCATGAAATGAGCAAGAGAAATGTATAATATTCAAGATGATCTCTCCTCATAAAAAAACTGCATTTATAACACAAATTGAGCCATCTAACTTCACTCTCACACTTTTCTCTAAGGCAACTTTATAATATAAGTCATGACACTTTATAATATAAAGTACTATGATTATTAAATGTGAATTAAATAATCATGAAGCCAACAAGCTCACCAATTAAAAGGGTTTAATAAAGAAAACCCAAAGAGAGACCAAATATCTAGAACCAGATGAGCATCCTGCCTGTACTGCTCAAACCAAAAATAGCGATTGGCCATGAGTGACTTACTAAAAATAGTAAGTCCAAAAATAACAATCTCACGACAAAGATCCCCAAATCCAGACATCAGCTCACGAGGGTCGCGATAATGAGCTGACAAACCCACACCCTAGAGACCTGCTAAATCGGGGACATTACAAACAATTTGCAATTTTTAAATCCTGATAGCAATATCAGAATAAAATGTTATATTTTGAAAATTATGCTTTTTTTGGGTCTTTTATGAATATTTGAATTAACTGAAAGCAACTAAACTTTAACGCAAATTAATACTAATCTTAACCTCCTCTATTTGTGAAGTTGAATATGAAATAAACGCCAGTGCAACCATTTTAGAAATGATTAATATTAATAAATGCTAGATGCCAAGCAGATCACATCAGAAATAAGACGGACTATATGATTATGACAGCCAATAATAACTAAATGTTAGTCTTCTAAGTACTCTTATATATCAGCACAGCAATAATCAAGATCACAACGGTATCATGCCACACTAAATCAGTGGATTAATAGTCACCAAGCACTTCAAAACAGATCAGAAACAGTTAGAATCAGATTGCACTACTAACAGACTAATAAATGACATTTGCAATTTAAATAGTGAAAGATGGCCAGATTACTCAGTTAGGACAGACTGTAACATGAATAGAAAATACAATTTGAAATGTAAGCAGGGGCAGATAACACCAGTAATGGAGGATAGTATGTTTGTAAATGTCAATATAGTTTGCAGCCAGCTAGCATTGAATATAGTGCGGCAATAAGCAACTTGAATATGGAGTGAATGCAAGCTGACAACAATTCGCCATATACTTGGTGCAGCTGGTAAGATTATTAATTTGCTCTATAAAATTGGCACTGCTTTTAATGCCCTCCAATTTTGCTACAAATTTGCATCCAACAAGATAAAAAATTGATCCCATGAGGGGTTTCATCATCTGGAAGTTGCCGAACAAGGGATGTTGTCCTTGAAAGATCAGATATTAAAATTCAATTTGAAGCATTGACATAATGGATGCTTTTGTACAAGCCTTTATTTTATTTGTGTTTATTTATTTTGCCTTTTCCCTTCATGTATTTAAAAGTACTTCCAATGGCTTCTTCAAAGTAGTTTCTAAAACCATTGCAAATAACCTAAATATTTCTTAGGTAGCCATTTAAAATTTAAGTGATTGGCCCACTAAAATATTATGCTCTATCCTTTAGCCTAAAGGTAATCTTCACGGACCTAATCCAAAAATTGGGAAATGTCCCAATTGGGTTGTTTCTGTAATTTTCTTGAAATCTTACTTTTGGGTTGTGCAACTCACAAAAGAGGCACTACTTTTGACACATTAATTTTAATGGTCTAGTGGCGGGCCATACAACTTATGTTACTATCAGTGTTGTTAACTTCCCACATTTGCCGTGGGCCTTTGGTGAGTCACACAACTTATTTTCAGACTACCATTTTTTTGTACTTGGTTAATTTTTTTTTCATAACATTTGTATATTTGCTTAATTTATGCCTTGTTTGATGCATTGAGAAGTGCCTATCATTGACTGCAAATGATGTTGATTAGAGTCCAAAATATGACAATAGTACACATGGGACATGACATAGTGCCTTGCTGGGGAACTGGAGAGGACAACTCAAAATCTAAGAAGAAAGGCAAATAATTTTTTTTAAAACATAGAATAAATAATACAACTAACATTAAAAATACAAGTACATATAACATTAACTCATTAATGATACATTACACTAAATGCTAACATAAATGTTGAACATCAATTAGATAACAATGTCCTCCATGAAACTATGAATGAATTGACAATATAAATGAATTACATTCAAATATTACAATCAGAGAACATTACATATAGTCATATGACAAAATTAAGGACAAACATCCTTATCCACTTCTTCCTTTACATCACAAGTAATCATAATATATGTTTACATTGACAAATTACAAGTAACCATTGAACCACATTTGCATAGACATTTTACATTTGTCTCTTCAAGGAGATTACAATACAACATCAATACATTGATATGATGATCTAGTCATGATACATTGACATGAAGCTGCATAATAAGATACAATGAATCATAGAAATCATCAGGCTGCATGAATAGGAAATTGAAGAAGAGAAGATGCAAAACTATCCCAACTCTCGATCACACTAAGAAAAATATACTTGATGGCTAAAATATTTTCCACCCAACTACGTGAAACCCTGAGTTCCACTCCCCTAAGCTAGGAGATAACACAAGGCCCACACCACACGAGAAAAACATGCAAGGCAACAAATAATGAAATTCCAAACTAAGGAATAACATAGGTAATCAATTTGGGTAGACATTAGGGATAGCATAAGGTATCAGAGGTGACTCACATGGCTAAACGGAGGGAATCCTAAGACACGTGCCAAAAAGTGTCATCACGTAGCTCCCACTCCTACAACACCCTAGCAGCCTATGTCCCCTTCTCCAGACCTTGATCTACAGGTGGAACTCATGTGGAACCAACATCCTTTTGTGAGGACAAGATGCTGATTTGCTAGATAAATGCCCCAAGGACAGCTAGGCCTTCCCTCACCCATCCTTGTCTATACATACACTCAAGGCTATGGGTGAGGCTACTCAATTATCTTGTTAATGTGTATCCCAACCCAGCTCATCAATTAAGTTTCCACTTGATTAAAATCTCCACAATGGGTTATCCTGAAATGACCACTTTGGGCCCTATCCCCATTGCGAGCCACTCTCCTAGCAATACTCCTAGAAAACCACTCCTATGCTCCAAATTGAGCATCACAAACTATTAAAGACTCTCATTAATACATCTTTATAAGAAAATCTCAAAAGCAACATTTGGAGCATGAATACATGAAATCATCAATAGGATACATCTATGCCATCAAAATAGAAGGGGAATCAAATTCATATCATAAAGGCCTCATGTTGAGAGTCTTATAGGAACATCTCTAGGTTCCTTGACCATATACAATAATTTAGATACAATGTGGCACATGCATTTGCCCTCTTTTGGATCCATAGCCCAATATCATTATTCAATCATCATCAAATCACTTTGAACAAAATCCAAAATAAAAATTCATGAACAAACAAAACTCTGTTATGACCTCAATTACATAGTTGGGTATCAATCAACACGTAATAACACATGATAAATCAATCGTAAAAAGGTCATGAACACTTACTTATTCAAGCCATGAAAGGAGTTAATATGGGGAGCCGAACATTAAACCCTCACATAAACAACATAAACATATGAAGACTACGGCATGAATATATGCAATTATAGAAAAATAATGTATCAACTGATATCACTAGATTAGTATTCACAACTTTTAACATCGTGCAATATGATGCTATATATAACAGTAAATCAATTAAGTATATAAATAATTTACAAGGACTTAAATTATAGCTTGAACCAAATATGACCCTACAATGGTGAGAAGAAAACACCATAGACTATGACAAAAGTCAAACAACAATCAATTGAACTACATGACAAATAACAATTTGGTATTCATAAATTTACAATATCTTTAACATGTAAAGTTTCTGCAAATTCTGTTATAAATCAGATTGAGATAATACCTGTCTTTATTGCTGAAGATGGTCTTAAATGTACAGACCTGTATATAAAGTGTAACTAATAATATAATAATTATTCTGGAAATATTCTTATCCCTACAATAAATTGTTTAAGGCAGTAATGTAGAGGAGCAGACTTAATTGTATCTTGTGTGTCCTCTATCCTCATTGTTACCTCATCTTTATACTACATTCAAGAGGCATGTCCTTAGAAAGGACATGACTCCTCCCAAGTCGACCCAATATAAAGTAGGGATTATCTTGCCAAGATTGGCGTCTTCATGGAAATATAGTTAGTTAGTAAAGATACTAACTAAAACTATGCAAAAGAACATTATAATATCTTCCCAAGATAGACGCTGATTAGGTTAGATTATATAAGAGGCCAATCCTTTCATAAGGAACTTCATGCTTTATTAGATCTTGAGCGATCTACAATCAGACCAGTATTATTTTCAAAGTTACAAAATTAACACTCCCTCTTAACTTGATAATCATACTGAGAGATAACATATCTAGCACCATCAATTAAGATGAATAAGCATAGATTGATATTCTATATCTATCTGAATCTTCTAAGCATGTGGTATCATTGAAAACATGATATTGTGTCATATTACTATACCTGTGAAATGACTTATCACTTAAACTTGTGATAACAATATTGCATGGAATGCAATATACATTGTAAAATCTGGAGAATGATTAAATTCTTCATTTATCCAAGTTGTGACTCATAGGTACTGGCAGGCCTATATCACAATATGACCCTGAGTTAAGATCTACCAACACATAGGCTAAAAATCAGAGAATGATTAAATTGTTCCTTGAATCAAGTTGTGACTTATAGGCTTAGAAATGTCTACATCACAATGTGATCTTGAACTCATCTAGATTTTAACAGTAGTTCTCTGCTATTTAGTACATTATCTAAGAGATCGACATCTCTCATAATTTTTTTATACAAGTGTTCATTATCTCAGAGACCTGTTAAATAATGAATACAAATGGTGAAGCCCATAATAGTCAATAGCCTAACAATAATAATTTTAATTCAAAATTAATAATAATTAAAGAATATAAATGTATTATAATTCAACCATATCAAATCTTTTCTTGAAGCGATCTATCTTCACTTGAGATAGAGGTTTGCTAAGAATATCTGCTGTCTGATCTGCAATGCAAATGTATTCTAATTTTATAGTATTCTTGTCTACGATATCTTTGACATAATGGCAAGGAATTTCAATATGCCTTGACTTGTCATGAAAAACTGGATTCATAGACAGCTTGATGGGACTCTGATTATCACAATGAATAATAGTAGGATTCATGGGTTGACCAAATAATCGCACAAGTAACTTTCTAAGCTAAACTGCTTCCCGAGAGGCTATTGCTGCGATAATGTATTCAGCTTCTGTGGAACTCTGTGCTGTTGATGCTTGCTTTCTGCATATCCAAGATATCATTGCCGAGCCTAAACCGAAACAATATCCTGAATTGCTTTTCCTATTAGTAATACTTCTAGCCCAATCTGAGTCTATGTACCCATGCAGGTCCAAGTCAACTTTCTCATACTTGAGCCCAAGGTTAAAAGTGCCTCGTAAGTATCTCATGATGTGTTTGACTGCAACTAGGTGAATCTCCTTTGGCTTACACATAAATTGGCCTAAAGGATTAACAACATAGCAAATATTAGGTCTTGTATGTACCAAGTACATAAGAGACCCAATAGCAAATATTAGGTCTTGTATGTACCAAGTACATAAGAGACCCAATCATCTGTCTGTAAAGAGTAGAATCTATGGAGGGTGATTCTGCTGCTGCTTCCTTAAGTTTATGTATATTAGTCTCCATTGGAGAAGACATAGGCCTACAGTTTCACATTCCAAATCTCTTCAAGATGTCTAGTGTATACTTTCCTTGATTAAGTATGATGTCAGAATTTTGCCATACTTCCAGTCCTTGGAAGTAATGAAGGAGTCCTAAATTTTTCATTTCAAATTCATTGATTAGATCTTTCTTGCATTGATCTATAAGATGATCATCACCTGTTATTAGTAAATCATCAACATATAGTATCAATATTATCATATCATCTTTATCCTTTTTATAATAGAGATTTGGATTAACTTCATTCTTGGAAAATCCTAAACTAGAGAGGTACTTATCAATTATTTCATACCATTCCCTTGGAGCTTGTTTAAGCCCATAGAGAGCTTTCTTGAGCCTGCAACCAAAGACTTTAGGGTTATGAGTTTCAAATCCTTCAGATTGTTCCGAATATACCTCTTTTGTAATCTTTCCATTGAGAAATGATGTTTTCACATCCATCTGATGTACTTACCATTCTTTCGATGCTGCAATAACTAGGATTGACCTTACAGAGGTTTATCTGGAAATTGGAGCAAAGGTTTCTTTATAATCAATTCCCTCCTTTTGAGAGAATCCCCTGGCTACAATTTTGGCTTTATATTTTTCAATGCTACCGTCAACAATATGCTTCATTTTAAATATCCACTTAGAAGAAACAACATATTATCCTTCAGGCCTTGCAACAATTTCCCAAACATCATTCTTAATAATGGTTTGGTATTCTTCCGTCATAGCATCCTTCCAATCTGTATGCTTAATAGTATTTGAAACATTGGTTGGTTTTGATTTAGATTAATCACTCATGTTTGCTACATAACTAGAAAATCTTTTGAGTCTTTTGCTTTCTCTGAAGGTTCTAGATGGTGTAGTGAAGTCTTTGTTTACCGCATAGGTTAATTAAGAATCGCACACAGACAATGAATACGAACAACAAACAACAGAACTCTTCTTATTATTATTTGCGTATGCCAGAATATTACATTATGCTTGAATGATTGATAAGATGAATACAATGCTTCCCGAAGGGGTTATAAATACTTTCCGAAGAACTTTCTCGAAGGAGTCCGTTGGCCACATACATGTCGTTACATAAAAACCTTTCCGAAGGGATCCGTCGGCTGATACACAATTTCCTTTTCGAAGGGACTCGTCGGCTGATACACAATTTCTACCGACGACATCATCCCCCTCAAAAAGAAAAGTCGTCTCCTGACGACTATTACAAAATCTCTGAGAGAAATCAACAACCAAAATACATTGACTGACTAACTAGTCTTCAACACTGTCACCTTAGCCAATCTGACATCTGACCCTGATAGCCACCTGTGCCGCTTTCTGCCTTCTAATTCCGAGTACACTGAACCAAGTGTCGCTGCACTGCCTCCAACTGGATGATCAGCTCCTCCCGAGCTCTCTATGCATCCACCAAGACAGCCTCACGCCAACACCTACTCTCAGTGCTTCTGGTACACAGACACTCCATGCTTGCAGCAGCTCTAAGTCTTCTCAACTGGTCAGACTCCCACGACTGATATCCGCAACGACTAGGGGTCCAGGGGGCAACGCCCCCGGTGGGGTCGAGGGGCAGCGCTGCCCCTCGCCGCCAAGACCAAATTAGCACTCTGAAACCCACACAAAACTGCAAAAAACACACCATTTCTATCATTTTTTGCCGATTCTACACTCTTTCTGGCAATCGTTGGTTCTTCCTCTACCCTCTGGCATCATCTGATACTCATTCTGAGCATTCTTGATTTGTCGACGTTTTTTTTTTTTTTTAGAAAACCTCCTGTCACCCTTCTGTGCTACAATAGCAAGTAGAAGCCGTACACAAAAACCCCACTCTTCAGAATTTGTAATCTTGCAATCCAAATTCGTACACATGATATGCTTGAAAAATCCGTACAATTACCTCGCATTCTAAATTGTAATTTTTGTACGCTATCCTTACTTCCAAATTCCGTACACTAACCTTCTCTATTAAAATCCGTACGGTGGTCCCAATGTTACAATATGCAACTCTTAAAAAATCGTACTACACTAAAACCGTACACCAGCCTTCAGTTATGAAAATCGTACCTTGTCTACAAAATCGTACACATTAAATTATCCGTAAAATCGTACATCACCCTTCAGATGTGGAAAATCGTACGGTAGTCTCTCCTTCAAGTATGAAGCCGTACGGTACTTTTCTTGAAAACTGTATGGCACTCCTTTCTTTGAAAACCGTACGGTACATAAGGAAGGCATACGATATTCTTCCATCCACTAAGAAATCCGTACGGTGCTTATGGAAGCTGTACGGTACTCCTTGCTTCACTGTGAAATCCGTAAAACACTTTTAAAAACCGTACAACACTTTAAAAATTGTACACTGCATTAAAAATCGTACAACTAAAACCGTACATCAAATATGAAAAATGTACGGTACTTTTCCCTTCAGAGATGACACCGTACGGTACTTTTCCCTGAAAATCGTATTGTGCTTTTTTCTCTCTTCTTTTTCTTTTTCTTTTTCCGTAGCTTCGGGTGAAGGCCTTCAATGGACCATCTTTTCTGGAGCCCATCTGCCGGCTTATTCTCCATTTTATTGATTAAGTCTTTCAACCTCCTGGCAAAAACCCGTACTGTTTCATTCTTCTTTTGTTTAGTATTGAATATCTCCGCTACAATTTCATTATTGTCGCGCAAAAGTTGAAATTTTGCGATGAACTCCTTAATGTTATCCCAACTATTTAATTTTTGTGGATCAGCATCAGTAAACCAATCAATCGCAACACCCCATAGGGTAGCGAGAAATTGTCAGATCCATTCGTTTGTATTTGTTATGCCATTTGCCCTCCAGATCGTTTCACATGTTTTACAATGTCGAATGGGATCAACTGCTTCATTACCATCAAATTTAGGCAATTTTTCCTTCGGACTTGCCATTATCACTATATGTTGGGGGTTTTGTTGTGTACCTGCGCTATTTTGCACTCCCGCGCTGTTTTGAGCACGTGCGCTATTCTGAGCTCTCGCGCTGTTCTGAACACCTGTGCTGTTCTGCACACCCGCGCTGTTCTGAACACCCGCGTTGTTCTGCACACCCGCGCTGTTCTCTACACCCGCGCTGTTTTCTACTTCCGCACTGTTTTCAATACCCGCGCTGTTTTCTGCTTCCGCGCTGTTTTCAACACCCGCGCTGTTTGGTGAAGAAGAGGGTTCGTCAACCGAAGCCGTTCGTTCCGGAAGTATATCTCAGACGAAGAGGTCACTCCACGCTCGTGCTCCGTCGGCATTCCGAGCCGTGCGAGTCGATCTCCTTTCGTCAGGATTCTCTTCCCGTGGCGTATGCAAATTCAGAAACTCCTCCCTTGCTTCTTCCACCAACTCAAGCCGTTGTCGAGTCTCCTTCAACAATCCTTCCGCACTCCTGTTTCCGTCGGCAATTTTTTGAAATCTCCTTTGACGCTCTGTTTTCTGAGCCAGAATTAAATTTTCTTGCGCAACGCATATGTCATCTTTTTCCTTCAGCTTATTCTTATCTTTGTTCAACTGATTCGGCATTTAATTCATATCTACCTGCCTGCGTACCCAGTCCATCGGGCAACGGTGCCAAATGTTTACCGCATAGGTTAATTAAGAATCACACACAGACAATGAATACGAACAGCAAACAACAGAACTCTTGTTATTATTCGCGTATGCTAGAACATTACATTATGCTTGAATGATTGATAAGATGAATACAATGCTTCTCGAAGGGGTTATAAATACTTTTCGAAGAACTTTCCCGAAGGAGTCCGTCGGCCACATACATGTCGTTACATAAAAACCTTTCCGAAGAGATCCGTCGGTTGATACAGAATTTCCTTTCCGAAGGGCTCCGTCGGCTGATACACAATTTCTTTTCCGAAGGGACCCGTCGGCTGATATACAATTTCTACCGACGACAATCATGTGCTTCCTCTACAGTCTTAATAGCCCAAAGTGGTCTTTTCTTAGAATTTTGAGTTTCCTCAAGATTAAGATTTTGAATTTCATCTTCAATTTCTTCAATGTTTTCCCTCAAAAACTCAGATTCATGATTTTATTTAGAACTAGGTAAATGTGTGGGATCATCAGAACTAAGGGCTCTTTTGAATGCTAAATCTTCTTCAAATTTTACATCCCTACTAAGTTCAATGTTTTTCTGACCAGGTATGAAAATTCTATATGCTTTAGATGTTTCACTATACCTGACAAAAAGACCTTTTCTCCCGGAGGGTTCTAACTTAGTTCTTTTTTCTTTTGGAACATGTATGTATACTGGGCACCCAAATACCCTAAGATGACTTATATTACGTTTAACCTTAGAAAAGATTTCTTCAGGAGTTTTATCTCTAAGGTGGGAGTGAGGACTTCTGTTTGAATATAGACAGCAGTACAATAGACTTCTGCCCAAAGATAATATTCTAAATTTTGATCAAATATCATAGCTCTTGCTGGTTCTATAATTGTTCTATTCTTCCTTTCTGCTACCTTGTTTTGCCATGGGTTATAAGAAACAATATACTCCCTCTTAATTCCTGCTTCTTTACAAAAATCTTTAAACAAGTTTGAAGTATATCCCCCTCCATTATCAATCCTAAGAGTTTTAATTTGGTGTCCTGATAAGTTTTCAGTTATGGTTTTGAATTCTTTAAATTTCTTAAGGATTTCTTCTGATTCTTTACATTTTAAGATGTAAATCCAAGTTTTCCTAGAGAAGTCATCTATAAAAAGTATGTAGTACTAGAATCCTCCAAGAGAAGGAACAAACATAGGTCCACATAAATCTGAGTGAACTAATTCCAAAACATTGTTAGTTTTTCTAGTGCTATCATGAAATGGGCTTTTGGTGTTCTTACCTAGAGTGCATCCTTTGGATATGCTTGAATGATCTTTATTCAACTTAGGTAAACCAGTAACCATCTTCTCTATAGTTGATAAGGCTTTGAAATTTAGATGTCCTAACCTTCTGTGCCATATTTCATTTATATCAGCAACTTCGTGAATTAAGGCTTGAATAGGTTGACTAGGTTCTGTGTTTAATTCATACAAGACTCCCTTTCTTTGACGAATCAACTTTTATTTCTTAAATGAAGAGTTCTTAGACCAGGTCATTACTTAACTGTCCATGAATGCAACATTATGTCCATCATCTTCAAGTGTTGTAACAGAGATTAGATTCCTCTTTATTCTTGGTACATAGAGTACTCTTTTGAGATGTACAGAAACACCTGACTTCAGTTTCAAGGTGCAATCCCTAATTCCTTTGACTGAATGAGAGGAATTATCACTGATGGTAACTTCGCCATCAACTTTTTTTGATATTGAATTTAGTACTTCTTTGTATCTTGTAATGTGTCGAGATGATCCACTATCATTTACCCATGCTTTGCTTGATACTTCATTTGATAGTGCAGAATTAAAAAATACACGATTCTCAGGATCATAGTTTTCTTCTTTCCTGGTAATGTTTGTACAGTTTACTTGCTGATTTATATTCTCAGGGCAATTAGATCTATAGTGTTCAAATTTTTCACATTTGAAGCATTTTATTTTGGATAAATCTTTCTTAGGCTTGTGATTTCTTTTATTACCCTTCTTCTTGAAGTGCTTCTTCTTACCTTTATAGGAATTTGTGTTGAGAGCATAAAGTTCTTCATCTTCAGTTTTCAAGTTTCCTCCTTTCTCAAGTTTCTTGGATTCTTCTTGAAGGCAATCTCCTTTAAGTCTATTGAAGTCTGGAAGATTGTCTCTAGCACTTACTTCTTGTGAGAATGTTTCCCATGGATCCAGTAACCCATCTATAGCCATAAGTGTTAGCTCTTTGTCTTCAATTATGGTACATATGCTTACAAGTTCATCTCTTAGGCTAGCCATCGTTAGGAAGTATGAATTCATAGATTCTCGCTTCTTTATTTGTATATGATTTAGTTGCCTTTTTAGTGCAAGGGTTCTAGTCACATTATTCACCTCATATGCATTTAATAATGCATTCATCATATTAAATGTTGTTTGATGTTTCATTAGCATAGGTACTATTTCATTATTAACCCCATCTAATATGATTTGCATGGCTTTCCTGTTTCCTTTAATTCAGATAGTTTAATTAGGATCAGCATCAAGTCGCTTGGATTCTTTATCAACAAACTATATTACATAATTGGCTTCAAGAATCATCATAATTTTGAATTTCCAAGCAACAAAGTGTTCTCTTCCATCAAACCTATCGTCGGGTCTGATTGTGCTTGCCATTGAAGGTAGAAGGAGTTGCTAGATACTTTAAATCTGATTGTCAATTTGCAGAGCCAAGGTTCAACTACTAGAGCTCTGATGCCATGTAAAGTTTCTGCAAATTCTGCTATAAATTGGATTGAGATAATACCTTTCTTTATTGCTGAAGATGGTCTTAAATGTACAGACCTGTATATGACTTGTGACTAATAATATAATAATTATTCTGGAAATATTGTTATCCCTGCAATAAATCGTATAAGGCAGTAATGTAGAGGAGTAGACTTAATTGTATCTTGTGTGTCCTCTATCCTCATTCTTACCTCATCTTTATATTACACTCAAGAGGCATGTCCTTAGAAAGGACATGACTCCTCCCAAGTCGGCCCAATATAAAGTAGGGATTATGTTGTGAATATCAGTGTCTTCAAGGAAATATAATTAGTTAGTAAAGATACTAACTAAAACTATGCAAAAGAACATTATCATATCTTCCCAAGATAGACGCCGATTAGGTTAGATTATATAAGAGGCCAATCCTTTCATAAGGAACTTCATGCTTTATTAGATCTTGAGTGATCTACAATCAGACCAGTATTATTATCAAAGTTATAGAATTAGCATAATATACACTTGAAGCTAGAAACAATCTATTTCAAAGAAAACAAACTTACATAAATTTAAATCTATAGTTTAAAACAACCAAACCAATATCTTAAAAAACAGATTTGATATCTAAACTAATTATGAATGAATGAAAAAAACTCGGATAAAAAATAAAGGGAGGAATATATTCCTTATCCAAATTTAATAATTTATATTTCTAAACTATCCTCTTAAAACTAACAAACAAAAGACATTTATAAATTCATTCTTAACTTTTCTTACTACTACCGACTTACTAACTTATTAATGTTAACTATTAGAAAGATTGACTTACAATAGATGTGAATCATAGAAAAGACAAGTAAAGTGTGGAATGCGGGAAACAAATGCAAACGGTACTTAATCTTCCATACTTGAATGCAAGAAAAAGTCTGCTCTTAGTACATTGCAAATAAAGGAGAGAGGTGTTAAAAAAAATGCAGAGAACATTAAATTGCTTTTTGCTTCCCTGTGGAGAAGAAAGATGAGGAGTTGAGAACAAAGGGCCTTGCCCATCTCTGTGATATATATTTTATATAGAAATAAAAATTGTCTATTATTAATCATTTTCTCTAGTGACAGCAAGTCAGACAGAAAAGATAATCTTGCATTCATTAATTAAGAGAAAGATCAAGGGAGGTAAAACTGATTGTAGCCTACAGATGCTGATTGTGGATTCATGTAAACCACTGGAGAAGAAACTATTTGTCTCATAAAATATAATGATTGTAAGGTAAGAGATAAATGGTAGTTTAATAGAGACGTAGAAAGAATGGAGAGAAATTAGGGAAGGAGACAATTTAAAACCCTTGCAAAGAATGAAAGGACTAAGCCGATGGACACCAAGATAAGTCTCTTCACTGGACTGGAATGCAGGCAGCCTTACAAGATAATCATAGAAAAGAGAAAAGCAAAGGCAAAAGAACCAATGATGAACACCAACCAATACCCAAACTTCCTTCAATCAGAAGAGCACAATTAAATGGCTCTAAAGAATCTGTTAGGCATGAAGAGTCGTGAGGATTGCCAAAATAGAAATCCAATGCATGAAACAGTTATGACAATAGAAAACAGATCCAAACATACCAAAGCCATTGTTTGTATTTGGTCTTATGCTAATAAAGCCATTGGAATTATACATAAAGAAACCTTATAAAACATTTATGTAAGATAAAAAGTGAATAATGGTAATGATGGGCATGAGAAATGTGGGCTAATCCAAGGTCTAAGAAATGAAAATCATGAATCCCAACAGATATGCATGAGAAAACTGACCTCTGAAGAATGGCGGGGGACCAAATACGAATCATAATTAAGCATATGTTGCGCTTCCACTATAGACAAAGCACATGTTTTACTTGGAGTGGGTAAGGAGGAGATGGGTATCTTACAAGGAGATGTAAAGGTATTCTGAAAACTACCCACAGAGCCCAGAGGTCTCAGTTCCCATGTTGCATCCACAAGAAGAGGGTTTGAATTCATGCATGTATGGAAAAATGCAGCTAAAAACAATTCTTTACTACCACAAATGGTGCAATCATACGAACACCATACTTCCAAAGCAAAGTCTAATTATTGAATAATTATCAGAAGACATGCAAAAGTTGAAAAGGAGAACTTACTGATAATTTTCAATCTGAAGGGATTCCACTGATTTGAAAATTAATTAGTTGATTGGAATAAAACCCAAAGCTTGTTCCTGAGTGCAATAGATCCGATTACCAAAGAAAACAATAAAATTGCAGGTTAATGCACGAAGAAAATGAATTCCCAATATAAATATCCATGAAAAGAAAAAAAACATTACTTGCAGCGACCGATACCAAAAACATATCATACAAAATGAAAGAGTAGGGAGCAAAATGTAGAGTTACCTATCTGTTGTTTACACAAATATTGCTTCCAGACATGCCTAAAGCAAGGAGGTGAATATTTAATGTTACTGACAGAGTCGGAGGAATAATCAATTTTCTAACCGCTTCATTTGCAAGGTTAGCAATGATGCTTAACAAACTAATGAATCAGATATAACGGCTGAGTTTCAACCATTATTTTTTCAATAAATAGAAGATACTTCATTACCAAAGTATGAAAGATTTGATTCCTCTCCCAAAATGTAAATGCCATAAATGAATACAAGCTTAAGTAAAGAGATGCTTCGTAGGTGGGCAATTCCACCATTTCCTTAAGGACATGAAAACCGTAGAGATTAACCATGTCTGACAAAATAATGGTTTTCTAGTAATAGTTAATGACACTAACTGGATGTTAGATGATAAGTACAAGAATTTCTAATATTGATGCTACAAATGCAATTCACATCCAAGGTTATTTATTATGACCATAACCAAAGGGAAACATAATGACCCAAGCACCTATAAATGATGTTTATAAAGATATATCCATAACATATTTTTAACATTAATTGTTGTAAACTTGTAAGATTAACATTAATACACTTAATGAATGATGTGCCTCCACAAAATAAATACATAGAATATTTAATTATCACTAAAATCATAAAATGATGATAATAATCTAGGTAATTACTTTTATATTAATTAAATATTTAGTTAATCATTATTTCATATTTACATGATAGTTATTTTTCATTAGATTACTATTTATATATATAATTCAACATTAATGAAATAAGAAAATTAATTAGATCCCAAATAATTAAACACTATCGAAACTCAAGGCAAGACAAAACATAGTAGTCAAGAAGTCATGTAAGCAAAATAACTAGTCAGGGATAATATATACAGATAAAAGCCATCTAGAGCTTGGAACATGAACTAGAGCATAGATAGAGGAAGGGTATTATGCACGAGGATTTCATGATGAATTATTGGATAGAAAATGACATGTTTTCACATGAAAAATTACTCAATACAGTGTTTTTTTTTGGTTTGGATACTACATGTCCATTGCAAGAATCAATAGATAATAATTATAAACCATCATTCCTCTCCACGAGTGATTATGGGTGCGGCATATGTGGGACATGATGCTGTACATCCAAATATTAACTAACTTGGTGTAGAATAGCAAACGATCATTGAGGAAGATAAGGTGATTAATCTCATAATGGTTACTCCCACATTAGACCTTTGCAGTTGCATAGAAAATTTGGTCAGTGCTTCCTTGACCTCGCATGATGAGCAAAGGAAACAATGGATGATTGAGCTGGAGTGCACGTCTTGAATGGCAATGTTTTGTGGAACCTCCCAACCTGGTCTACCATAGGATAGATATATATCTGATATATATTATTGGTTGATTTTAACTACATTTTATGTTCTTAGAATAATTCTTCTTAATTATTGTCATGGACTGGACTTCTGCTATTTTTTTCTGTCACTAATTTGTGGCTACTTATTTTCTTTGACAATAAATGCTATGAAGTACTAGTTGGCACATATATTCATGGAATGATGTTAGAAAGTTCTTGTAATACTTTAGTGAACATCTCTCACTTGCCTCATAAGTACAATAGAAAAAGCTGCAAGCTTTTCTGGCATAGTCTTCAGCTAGTAGAACCTTTGGTTTAATATTTCTGAAAGTTTTGTGGTTGATTGCAGGGATCACATCCTGAATGTAATTCTCGAGTGCCAGCAATCTTAGAGACTCTCCAAAACCTAGAACTGACTCCAAAGGTCAACTACATCTGTTATTTCTTTGTTTTCATAGTTTCTTGTCGCCATCATTTCTTTGCTAGAAGGTTTTAAGTTCATCTGCTATTTATGCTTTTTTATTGTGTATTGTTATTTTTCACATCTAGGATAAAAAGAAAGATGGAATTTGAATATGCATCACTTTTCTGTACTTTTGAACATCTTTTATTGTAGGGTTAGTATACTTGCATTTAAAAGGTTGGAGTTGTCAAATGTGGTTTGAGTATGATTATGCTACCAAATTCTTTCTTATCACTGTCAGGCTTGCCAAATTTCAAAATAAACCCTTAAAATTGTTTAAAATTTGAAAGAAAAATTATCCTACTATACAAAGCCATTTGAACTAGCACATTGAATTGTGGCGGATAAGGCTACATCATTGGGAACAAATCAAACAGTTGGGGTAACATATCCTGCAACAAGTTTAAAGTGGACTGCTGGATTGCCTTCAGCACCAACTTCAACTACAAGTCCATTGCAACCCTACACTTTTCTCTTTCATTTTTTTTCCTGGCTTTGATTTCCTTCATACATGTTATTAAAATATTTACATCCAATGGGAGCATATATGTTTAGAGCCCCCACACATAAGTTCCATTGGTTTTAACTTAAATCACATCTCTTGCTTCCATGTTTCTACTCTTTGACTTCATCTTTGATGAAAATACACGTCATTGCATTATGTTTAACATTTGTCAAATCGGTAGATAAAGTAATATTTAATTATGTGAAGCTCATTACAAGCCAATGACTTCGTCTACAAGTTATTGGAAGTGTCTATAGACAAGTTACTAAAAAGGAAAAAAGGTGTCCTAGTTTTAGAGTTGTCAGTTTGAACTCTAGACAAGACTTTCATTTGTTAATTTTGTGCCTTAACAAAGACTTCGCCTCTGTTATTTTCATTTGTTATATATCGAAGGGATAACTCCATTCCTAGGTCTGAAGATGAAAGTGGTGCCACCATCCTTCTATGCTGATGCTTGCACACGTGCCATGGACATCGAAGGTGAAAATAAAACCTCAAAAGGGAGAAAGCATGGAATTGACAACGAAAACACGAAAGGAGAAAGTGGGGAAGAAACCAAAACAATCCAAGCATTAAGGAGGGACATGATGCGAATGATAAAGGAGATGGCCTCTAGGAAGGGAAGTACGAAAAAAGAGGAGGAGCTTTGGTCCATGAATTGTCAGATGGAGGGACACACGAAAGCGAATTGTCCAAAGAAGGCACTCTGTGATATATGCTAGGCATTAGGACATTGCATTAAAGATTGCCCTTGTAACCTGAAGGCAAGGAGCACCCAAGTCTTCTTCATGCAAATTGAACAGGCCACATCTCTTTCTACACCTCCAAGAACCACTAACGTGGAAGCATCACCAGGAGGATACCATAACAATCGACGGGGAAGTAATAAAACTAGCAATTCTAATACACCTCGAAGTCACATCCATTACGATAGTTGGGGACACCCCATGATCCAATACAAAAGATGTAATGAATGGGGCTATTTCACTTGGGAATACCAAATCCAAGGACAAGGTGGAGGGATGCTATGCAAATGGTGTGGACCTGGCAATCATGAGGATGCCAATAGTCCTAGACAGAAAAGTATGAATGTGCTTGATATCTCGAAACCAAGGAGGGAAGTGTTGACCATTGCAAGGACTCGAGCCAGGAAACTCACTTACACAGATGCAAATACAGAGAATGAGAAATTAAGGGAGGCAAGGAGAGATATCTAGGAGGCCATGACAAATGGATGGGTGGGATCAAATGGATGGGTGAGTATCCCAAACCTACTTCTCTCAAATCAATATGAGAAACTAATATTATACAACAAATGTTAAAAGCTACTGTACTGATAAGGGTAGTAGATTTGTTAGACACTTGACCTCAATTGAGGCTGGCTATAACACAAGGAGTGATTGATAAGGAGAAACCCAAAGGAGGAGAAAAAGAGAAAGCAAAGGGAGAGAAATACAATAGCATTCTTTTCACTATAGGGGTAGGGATGATGCTTGCCATTGTAGAAATGGAAATAATGGGTTGTAAACTAACAAATACTATTGTGGACGGAGGGTTTGGTGTTAGCATCCTTCTTGAAGAAACTTGAAAAGCCTTTGGAAAACCAACCCTATAGTCGCCCACATTTCAGTTGGTAGGGGTCGATCAACACGTGATCAAACCCATTAGAACATTGGTGGGACATAAAGTTGTGATTGGCACACAATAATTCTTCTTGGACTTTGTGGTCATCGCCTTAGAAAAGAAAGGGTATGATGCTTTATTGGGGGAAAGGATGGCTGGTTATAGCCAAGGCAAATCAAAATTGGAAGAAAAATACTCTTTCCATTGAAGTAAAAGGACGGAAGCATGTGATTGACCTTTGGAACCAAACGGTGAGTCAAGAGTTGACATCAAATTCAAAGGTGGGAGGAGAAGAATGAGACAAAGGTGAAGGAATGAACCTCATGAAGAAGGCATATTACGGCTAGAGAATTGCTTTGAAGATGAAACGAGTTCCCTCAACGGGTTGTTTCATTGGCAAATGGGAGATTACGAGGTCCTCCAACTCGAATGTAACATGTTGCAAGTTCAAGAAATAGAACTTGAGGAAGAGTATCCGGAACACTACGGGAAATACAAAGAAGGTACGGCCAAACTAGATGACACTATAACACACAAATTTGAGGACAAAAATAAGATTCAAAGAATCTAAACTGAAAAGAATGAATCTAGGGGAGGAAGATCATCTCAAGGAAATTCTTGTTAGCGATGACTGGGACCCAGTGTTAAAAGCAACAACCTTAGGAATTTTTCTTGAGTACAAGGACGTGTTCGCATAGACATAAAAACTTGAAGTGAGTACTACTAGAATTATGCTTCCATCAAATGCTCCTCATACCAGGAGCTGGTGTAATGTGCCTTAGTCGGCTAACCTAGATAAATAGGACAATTATCAATTTCTAATTACTTATTTTCCCATTCGGTTTGAGTAAAAACCCAATCAAGATAATTATGCAAAGATATCAGTTGTTATTTCCTAAATATGTGTATAGCAGTTTCTAATGTTCAATGATTTAAGATGCTATGGTGTTATTATTTTATCATAGGCCTGACAAACTAATGTTTTTGACTAATATATTATATCTTGTGCAAATCAATAAGTATTAGTAATTGGACTGCTATGTCTGTAATGATTACTTTGTAATGTCCCCTCTTTAGTTCGACATGACATTGATCATGGATTTTGCCTATTCCAGACTCTCGTAGGCAAATGGTGTGGAGAGAGAGTCAATTCTGCGGATCAGATGGTCATATCTTGCTCTTGAAGAAGTGTTAAGAGGTTATATTTTATTATTATGTGTTATTGGGGCCTACATGTTATAATTTTAAGTTGAGTTGCACTTTTTATTTTATAAAATTACTTTATTATAAAAAGTGCATTATAATGAGATTTTATAAAGGATGTTTCTAGAAGTTCTAGAAAAAGTGCATTATAATGAGATTTTATAAAGGATGTTTCTAGAAGTTCTAGCAACTTCTTAGAAAAGTGAATAAATAGAGGGCTGGGCCTCTCATTTTGGACATGCTTGGATTTGAGATTTCTTCTACTTCTTCCATTGTGGAGCAAATTTGTAGTCTCTTGGGTCTGCAAATTATTATTTGATCTTTGGGAACGAATCACTCCCTTGGATTGGCGACTTTGAGGGTGTGAAATATCACCTGAATTGTTGCATTTGAGGAGTTGGTAATTCAGCCATCTCATTTGGACTTCATTGAGATTCAGTTATAAGGGTTTACTTTGGTTGGAATAAGGGTTTCAGTTGGAATAAATAATTATTTCCAGTCATTAATAACTGTTGTAAAAGTTTCGTCATTTGCATTCCAAATCTGAACTGGGTTATTGTTCATGTCATAACATTGCATTGTCAAGAGCTTGATGTATTAGAAGTGCATAGTTGTGACAGTCTCTCATTGTAATCAGTTCTATTTGCTGTCATAAAATCAGAATTGCATTGGACTTCATATTTGAGTTTCATATTGTCATCTATCTCTTAGATTGGTAGTGTTATAATCTGGAATTGTTGTTCATACATTATTGGCATCATATATTGAGGTTTCGTTGTACAACAATTAGTAATATTGCAGCCTTATTCGGTTACATGCCAACTGTTTGACAAAATTCCTAAGTAACAGTTTGAGGGTTTCAGTGGCCTTTATAGTAAGGGTCATTACATACTTAAATGGAGATGAATAATGTTTTCACTTATATGATGGACATTAGAATTGATTTATAATTCTTTTCCTAGTCTTCGAGAAATCATATTGTTTGATTTGTAATCTTCATATGTGTATCTACATTCCTACACGACTTGGTTGTTGGTGCTATCTGACCTGGCCGCTGGTGTTTGTTTGTTGTTTGTGTATTTATAATGCCGTTACTATCTCCCGATTGGATAAACCTCCGGTTCAATCCCCAATATGAAAGGTGTTCGTTATCTGTATGATGCCGCTCACTATAAATAATATCTTTCGCTTTTTTTTCTCCAAGGAAAATCTCTGTTGCATCTGGTGTTTATCTACTCTCCCGTGTTCTCTTTGTCCTTGTTCACCTTCTTATTTTTATATTGCTTATGCCGAATGGGTGTATCCTAGGGCTTGTCTATAAGAGTTTGTGGTTCTTTGGTTAGCAATAATTTGTTTCTTTAATTATCCTGTATACGTAATCCCATTTTTTGTATTGGGATTCCCATGAATTATATGCCGTAATGATATTATTTTGATAGTGTATACAATAGAATGAGTATATTATATATCTTAGAATTGGTGTGCATATATTTCTATCATGTATATTAGTATTAAATATTAAATGTAAGCTTAATATTGATCAACATGATTAGTTGTGTCTTATGTATAATGAATATGTATTAACTCTTTAGTATAAATTTATCAATTAAATAATCTATGCATAGGTATATATTACTTTATATCCCATTAATAGTTTAATTATATTGTATCACATATTCTCTCTTTTTTGTATTATTACTTAATTAATAAAGTTTTATTATGATATTATTTATTTAATCTTATATTTAAAATCCATTATTATTAAAAGTCCATCTCGGAAATGGGAACATTACAGCTAGATTGGTGTGTAAAAGACCCTACTAAATGAATAGAAACTATGCAACTAAGGTACAAGAGGAGATCACTAAGATGTTGGATGCCCTATAGTCATATCCCTGGAAAATGAAGGTAATTAGTTTGAATGCAATGACTGTGAAAGATCCCTTTTCAATTCCGTTTATTGATACCGATCTAGAAGAAGTGGCAAGCCATGAAATGTGCTCCTTTATGTACGGGTTTTTAGGGTATAATTAGATCAGCATAGCTAAAGAAGACAAGTTGAAAACCATGTTTGCAGTGCGAGATGGTGTATATGCATACAAGTGGATGTCGTTTGGAGTCTGTAACGTGTTAGCAACCTTTTAAAGGATTATATTCCAAATCTTTGATGGGATGTCTGCGGGCAACTTCAAAGCTTTTTTAGATGACTAGTCAATCTATAGTGGAAAGGAACAACATTTGAAAGCCCTCGGGGAGTGCATGGAAAGATGTTGACGAGCATGATTGGCTCTAAATCCAAAGAAATGTCGGTTTATGGTTCCTCAGGGTAGACTCCTTGGCCACATAGTGTGCAAGGAAAGACAAAACAAACCCAGATAAGATCAATCTGATCATCCATAAGGCTCTAGGCCTACAAAATATAAGGGGCATCAAATTATTCTTGGGACATGTTAGATACTACAAAAGATTCATAAAGGTTTTTTGAAGGTGTCCTTACCATTGGAGAAGTTAACCAAGAAAGTAGAACCATTCACTTGGCAAAAGGAGCAAGAGGCTTTCTAGGAGCTGAAGTCAACAGTGGTAGGAGCGCACATCTTGGTATACCCGGATTAGAGTAAAGAATTTCATGTCCACTAGCCCAGACATGTCGGGAGGGATTGGACCATACAG
Organism: Cupressus sempervirens; assembly: GCA_028749045.1. Taxonomy (NCBI): domain Eukaryota; kingdom Viridiplantae; phylum Streptophyta; class Pinopsida; order Cupressales; family Cupressaceae; genus Cupressus; species Cupressus sempervirens. Next base: position 552,713,631 of record CM053785.1, on the reverse strand, counting down.
TGTACTTTGCAAGTGGACTACTATTAAAGGTGGAACAAAACTATAGCACAATGAAAAGAGATGTACCAAATATGGTTTATGTTGTCCAAAAATTTAGACACTATTTATTAGCCACACCATTCACATTTTTTGTTGATCATCAAGCTTTGATGTACTTGGTAAACAAGCCTATTATACAAGGAAGTGTAAGTAGGTGGCTAATCCTCCTCCAGGAGTTTACTTTTAAAATCCTAGTACGTCCTAAAAGGAACCAATTTGATTGTAGATCAATTGTCTCAGATACGGTAAGGAGAACCTGTAGAGGAGGGAGTGAATGAGGATTTTATGGACACACATTTGTTTCAGATTGCAGTATTACCTCACTGGTATAAAGGAATTGGCCAATATTTATCAACTACTTTTCTGAGAGACGTGGGTTAGTGAAAGGAGGAGGATTGCTTTGAAGAGTAAGACATTTCAACTTATTAATGGATTATTGTACAAGTTGGGGCCGAATGAGGTGCTACGAAGATGCTTAATGGAGGAGCAGATTCTATGAGTACTCAGGGAATCCTATGAAGGAATTGCAAGAGGCCGTATGGGACTTGATGCTACAACATGCAAGGTGTTATTAGTTGGGCTATGGTGGCCTACTTTACATACAGATGCCTCTTTTTCCATCACAACCACAAGATTTTTTTGAAAGACGAGGATTGGATTTTGTAGGACCCTTGAAGGCAAACAACATGCACAGATGCAAATATGTAATAGTGGCTACAAAATATCTACCAAAATGGGCAGAAGCAAGTTCTCTTCCTGACAACACAACATTAAGTACGACCAGATGCAGTTAGGAACAAATAGTAACCTAGTTTGGTATACCACTTCAAATAATGAGTGACAGATTCAAATCAAGTGATCTGAACTATGACAATTGAGTTCAAGATCTTCCATACAATTTCCAATCCATACTATCGTCAAGCTAATGGTTAGGCTGAGGCCACAAATAAAGTTTTGGTATCCATTCTCTACAAGACATGTAGATTAGAATAGGATGATAGGGAGGAGAGGATGGTGTTATGGGTATACTGGACGACTTATAAAGAAACAACTGGGCAAAATCCATTCCAACTAATGTACGGGAAGAGGCTGTAATACTTGTAGAATACACAGCTCCAAGCCTGAGGGTGGTAGTTGAGCATAATCTAGGGGACACAAAAAGCTTGAGGGAGAGGCTCAACACTTTATTAACACTGGATGAGAGAAGGATGATGACGCAATGGGCTACCGAGGTAGCACAAAATAGAAGGAAATTCTGGCATGACAAGCGAGAATGAATTTTCAACTGGGACAACTAGTACTTAAATATAATGGCAAGAATAAACTATGACTAGGAAAATTAAGACGCGCTGGCTAGGATGATACAAAATAAGAGAAGTTGGATTGAATAGAGCAATAAAATTATCCACTCTAGACAATAATCTCTTGAAAGACCTGGTAAATGGATCAAAGTTGAACATTTATAAAGAGAGAAAAGAGAATTTTCATGTTAATTCACTTGAAGTAAAAGAGGGACAAAAAAAGACACTTGTGCAAAGAGGGGGAAAGTTGCTTGGAAGAAATGAAGGAAAAAATGGGAAAAAAAACAAAGGCAAAAAGAAAAAACATAAAACAAAATTGAATAATTTGGAAACAACAAATGTAGAAAGATAAATGTGAAGCTTATAAATTCAGCGTAGAATACACAGAAGACATCGTACGCACAGAGGAGAAGAGTGTAGAAGATGCGAAGAGGAAAAGTGTTGTACACACAAGAAGAAAGACCAGCATCCGGGAAGCAAATAAAGAGTTGGTGCGGTGTACGATGAGTAGTCTACAAGAGCAAGAACAAGTCATCATACAACGTACAAACTTACAACAATCAACTGATGACAAGAGGACAAGATTGCATCACCGGATGGAGGCAACTGAATAGGGAGAAGAGAAGGGCACCATGCGACATATAACCGTACGATGTATGGATGACAAAAGGAGAAGCAAGTGATATTGTGCGATAGGAGTATCATACAAAACGAAAGACCGGAAGGAAAAAACAAAGCAACCGTATGGAGGGAAAGTGATTATACGGCTTCAAGCGTAATGAAGTTGGAGAAAAATTCATGCAAAAAGAGGAAATGCGATAGTACAAGGGCGCATAGAGTGTAATTATTGGCAGGAAAAGGGAACAACTGAAATGGAGAATAGGGTATTAAATTATCCTACTAGAATGGTGAAAACTAGTATGGGCAATCATAGCAAGGGCGCAATTACAAGCTGTGAAAAGGACAAGAGGTTGAAGGTAAAACATATGGCTTCTTCCAAGAAGAAAAGAAAGGGAAAAGAAAATAAATGGACTATAGCGACAAATATTACATTTGCAACGGTTTTTGGAGGCAAATGCTGAGTTTGGTGGGAAAATGGTGAAGAACCTATGTAATGAAGGAGGCATTAGAGAAAGTAGAGGTAGATAAAATTATTTTTATGCCAATGTTTGATTTGAAGGAATTTGAGCTTGTACTTACAACAATGATTGTTGGGTATGATAAGAAAGGGCACAAGTTTGTCATTTAGTACTTTCAACAAAGTATCGAAATCTCTTATTCTGCAAAGGAAGTGAGCATGGTATTTGGGGTTCCCAACCGAGGGAAAGAACCAACAAATCCCCCAACTAAAATGACAATAGAAGAAGAAAAGAAATGGCTTGGATTAATGTGCAAGGATGACCTTACGGATAAAGAGTGGGAGAGCATTCTGGGTAAAAGCAATAGTCGGGGTTTGAAAAAAAACTTTCATAGCTAATGTAGAATAGAGATGTATTGTGGATTTGATCAAAAGTAAGCTCATAGGAGGGAGTTGAACCTCTGATATGGCCTTATGGATGTTGCCCTTGGTGAATGAAGTGAATATGGGGAGGGTGTATAATTGGGCTCAACTCTTCTCAAAATGATTGAAGGATTTTTTGGAGCTAAGGACCTTCTACATGCCTCATCATGCCATAGCCATGTTTTTGGAAGGGATCTGCACACAGGTTGCCCCAAAGCATTGGAAAACATTTTTCCCTACACAAAGTGGTGCCCGTCCGGCTTGCAATGACATATTGGCTGCACATGAACACATTCGAAGGAGGAAGTGGTGAACCACGGAACAAAAAGGGTAAGATAGAAAGTTTCCATTCGGACACAGAGCATAGAGGAAGAAGGAAGTTCAGATGATGAAGGAGCAACAAAGGAAGATACAAGTACAAAAGACTCATCTTCAAGTTCCCACGAAAATGAGTTTCGATTGCTAGATAATACTTTCCAAGGAACGTGTAGAAAAGTTACATTTCTACCAATTGAAGGACCTTTGCCAGGAGCCATAACGCAATAGGCTGAAATTCAAAGTGAGAAACAAGTTCAACACGTAGAAGTAAGAAAAGACACCTGTTCGATGATGGAAGTGCCTGAAGTCTGTATGACCGTGATACAAGAGGATGTATAGGAAACATACCAACCTAAAGTGGTAAATTGATATTGATTCCAGTGGCAATGATTGGCTTTAAATAGTATTTGCAAAACAGGGATATCAAGGAGTACTTGACTAAGTTGTAGAACTTATTAGTGGAACATGCTACTTAGCAAAGAGAGCGGATTCTATAACATTCAGATTTGCATTTGATTGAGGCTAAGCAATCTTTGGGAAGGAGTATTCTAATGTCCACCTCTTGCACCTATTCAGTTTGGGTTTTCCTTTGCCTATTCCTGGGTTCCCATAGGTTTGGTGGAGTTGGTTAGGGGATTCATTGTGTTGTCGAGACCTCTACCAAGTCATTTGAGTGCGTACTAACAAAGATTTTAGTTTTAGCATATGGCTATTTTTACATACAATTTTGGGCACTTGGTCGTAGTGTCTTTTTTGTCTTAGTTAAGAAAGAGCTGTTTTCAAAATCAGTTTCTTGGTGAGTTCTAAGGTGGGATTTATATTATTTATTTGATTTTACTTAAGTGTTCTAAATTTTACTCTATAACTTAAGTGAAAAATGCAAGTGTTCATGAAAAGTCCCTAGGATGCTATGCCTAGGGAAGAGGCATATAAATTATGTCTTACAAGTTTATTTTATATCCCAAAAGGGGGATGCCAAGGAGAGAGACTGTTTAATATTTTTAAAATCTGAAAAGTGAGGGAAATGAGATTCATTTGCAGAGTGTTGCCTTAATTCTTCCCTCCACATCATAAATATGAGTTTCAAACTCTCATTTGCATTACTGATTTGTCAACATAAAGATCTTCTGTTGCATTGAGCTCCGAGATTTCTGTTGCTGGTCAAGGACGAAACCCCTCTGCAATGTTGCTGCTTTCAGCAGTGAAATATTTTCCCTAGCTTGTTGGCGTGATAAACTTCAACTCTATAGTGAATTTGGCTTGTGTTGTAGATATGGATTTGGTTTTCTGATATGGGTAATTTAGCTTTTGGTGTTGTGTGTTTCTTTGGAGAGCACTGTTCGAATCTTGTGGTATCTGGATGCTTTTCCAGTGAGCTGATCGTAATTTTCAAGTATTTAGGGAATCACATTTTATCTTCTATTTCACTGGGTGAAAGTTATATTGTTCTGTGTTCATTACAATCTTCCAAGGTTGTGTGATAGAGAATGATACACAAATTTATAGCTTGTGGGCCTGATTTTATTTTACAAATCAGCTCTAGGAGGGCTGTATAATGCCTTTTCTTATCGCACAGATGATTAAGGAGGTCATATCTTCCATTTAGTGCTGCAAAGAACTGATCATCGTTGATGCCCGGGAGTTTTGAAGATGGGTTTATAGAGTTTTTGGGTAGAAGGTGAACAAAACATCTTAAGTAATTTTACTTCAAAGTCACCCCCATGTTTCCAGCACTTGGTATTTGACTCAGAAAAATTCTGAGTGTTATTTCAGTCCTTGGGAGAGTTGGAGTTCTCTGTGTCAGATTAATTTTCTGTGGTATCATCTTTAGAGAAGGTCAACATGGAAGGAAGGAACCATACTTGTTTGGCATTGTTTGCATGTCTGAAATTATTATGACAATCTGATTTTAGTTTATATGCTTAATGCTTGATTTGTAACGATTAAATTTGTGGTTTAATGCAAATGAAAGTAATACTCTTTCGATGCAGTGTATTCAATCTATGCATCAAAACATGGTGAATGAATCTTGAAAACAAACAATCAACAAACAACACACATTGGTTCCAAACTTGCATTACTGTGAAAAACTCTGGGCTGTTTATCACATTATATTATATTTTTATTTGTTTTCTTTCTTCTTTACTAGTGTGCATAAGTAAGAAAGCTATAAATTAAAATTTGTTTGCAGCTATTATATAGTTCTTAAAATGTCATATTGTTGTTGGGTGATTTTAATATTACAAAGAGAACTTGGAGAAGAAACATAAAAAAAGAATATTGTTTCTATTTCTCTTTCCCATTTGAAATCCATTTTAGTCTTGAGATAAGATAAGATAAATTTATTAATGTCCAACAAGAAGCCAACAAAAGGGGCCTAAGGGATTGCTAGAAACAGAGCAGCAACCCATCAAACAGCGGGAGCACCAAACGGGGTTTGAAAAAAGATAGAACAACAAACAAAGAACCAAAGGAAGAGGAAGCAAGCAAGAAAAACCTAATGACCCAACAAACTAGTTGCTCCAATCAATCGGGAAAAAGTCTGGAATCGATGGATACATTGTAGGATAGGAAATCCCAAGACACCTCTAATGGCCACTGGAAGTCCTAGAAGAAGAAGAAAGCCACTATTGTGTGGAGGATCTACGTGATCTCACAACCCTAGGAGATCTTGAAGAATGGTTAAGCATCTACTTGGTGCCCTGCATGGAGGCAACCACCATAAATAAGGAGGTGATGAGTTGAACAAATGCGAATTTTGGGGAGAATGCACTAAAGGCTGTGGTCTCTGAGTTTCTGTGTCTCCTGAAGATAAAGTGAAAGGCATCTCTGATTAATATAAGTGAAGAAAGTTGGGAGAGACTGGGCCTCTCTTAATAAGTAGTAGAACCTCCCTTTGATCTCGTACTAAATGGGGTAGCGAAAAACAAAGCAAGTTTCCATCTCAGCCTCCCTGAAATCAAAAAGCTTGAAAATCATATCCTCCCTAGCCAAATGGTGGTTAATCTAGATGCAGAGACTGTGGAATTTCACATTGAAAGAACCGAGAGAGATATGGAGAGCATGGGACCAAGGGAAAGATGCGAGGGGCACAGAATGATCTCGTCTTGCACCTGGAGGAAGTACTCCACAAAAAGCCATCTTAGGATGAAGCCCAATGGGGGAGCAGATCCAAGTAGTGTGAATGTACTATCAGTAGATGTCCAAATTGATAGGCTTTTACAGCTCTTGCTGGGATGACAAAAGATGAGATGGGGCATCTAGAGAGTACTGGAAGGGGGAAGGTGGTCAATATCAATCTCGATAGGTCGCAAAAGAGATGAAGCTTGACCGAACCAACAATAGGCATGACTAGTGGGGTTTGAGCATGCAATAGCCTCCAAAGAACAATAGGCTAGGTAAGAATATCTGTGATGTCCCTTTGTAGAGTCTGTGAAGCCTTGTAGACGGTGTAACAACCATGCCGGATAAAAAGTAGTGCCAAGTCTAAAAGGATGGGCCCCAAACTTGGCAAGAACAATACTGTGTAGGGTAGACTGTCTACATCTGATAATCCATCTTTGGAAAAGAGTTTGGACCCACTCCACTGAAGCCTAATCTGAGTCAAGTAAAGACAACCCCCAAACAATAGAACCATATAGCACAGTTGGCCTAATCAAAGTGTCCATAAGAGTCAGCCTAGATCCCATGTTTTGGAAATGATGTCTGAAGCACTGTCTCTCAACAAGGGCCAAAGAGCCATAGCCCTTGTTGATAGATTGTTAGAACAAATTCCATCATTGATAGGCCCTACATTTAAATAAATGGAAATTGTCTGTCCAGTCCAATTACATAAACAATAATATATAATTGATTCTCATTGTAGACCGTGTATTTATAATTAAATGCTTTATTTCATCCTCTAATGTTGAAGACGTAATTACTTTTTTTTTTCATTCTTTTTCTTACTTTCTGTCACCTTTGAGATTCTTTTTGTTTTGTTCATATATTTTTTAATTTAGTTTTCACAATTTTGTCAAACTGATGATTAGTTTCTCATTGAAATTTTTTTTATTTTCAAATTTATAGTTTCTTTCCAAGGAGGTTGTTCAAATCCAAAATTTCAAATCTGCTTCTAGGGATGATATCATGGGTGTTCACTCTGTCACATACGTAAGGGGCTTGGAAAAGGTAAGTTCTTCCGCCTTTCTAGTGTATTGATCAATGATACCTATCATAAACCATACACAATGAATATTTTCACTGTATAATTTGTTGTGGAAAATGACCACAATAATTCCTCCTTTCTAGTGTATTGAATAATGATACCTATCATAGACCATATACAATGAGTATTTTCACTATATAATTTGTTGTTGAAAATGACCACAATTGTTTTAATTTTTCCAATATATTAATACAGTTTTTTTTTTTTTTTTGAATTTTAGACTCGAGCTAAGTCTTTATGACTAGTTATTTTACGTTTAACTAGCATCTGGCATTTTTGATATTTTAAATTTACAACTTCTTCTCTTTTGCTCTGTATGGTCAGCTAACTTTATGCTAAAGGTTTATGTCACCACTTACTTTTATTATGAGGGTGCCAATTTTTTGGTATTACAATGAAATTTATATGCATATGCAGCTATACAATGCCTCTCCTTTTCCTTGGCTTATACAGTTTAATGTTCCCTGGTGGTTGAGCTTTAAGTCCAAAGAGAACTTGTATTTATCTCTATTATCCTAGGACAAGTTGCCTTGAAATATTTCTGATGCATAAAATTCCCTTTTGATGCCAGTGTTCTTGGGGTTAATGCGGCACTTCAGGGATGGACAGGGATATAATGTCTCTCACTATCTGCCAATTTTTGGAGATGTCATCAGGACATCTATTTGAAGATGTTTCCCTTTTTCAGGGAGCCTCTGGAGATAACCTGGTCCCCCCACCATTCCTATCGTGTCCCATGGATGGCATGAGATGGCATGAGATCCTTGTGTCTGCTGATTTGAAGCCTGTAAAAAATAAATTATAAAAGCCTCTTCACCCCCTTTTTTAAGGCTTTGTTATTTTTCTCACAATTTTCTTGTTAAAGATGTTGGCACTGCATGTTTTCTTAGCGTCATATTATATAATGACTATGTAGTAGTGTAGATAATGATATGTATGGATGTAACTTTTATAATAATGTCACCTTTATACTAAGATAATATAATTTAAATTACACTTAGCTATTTTAGGTTTATAATTTTTTATAAAAGAGATATTTTCTCCCTTTATTTTATTAGCAAGTGTTTCTCAGTTCCTTTGTGTGTTTCGATTTGTTATATGCTATCAGAGCTAGGAAAATGGATAGATTTCAAAATGAAACATAGACCCTACACTGGTGTTCCTATGACTATGTAGTAGTGTAGATAATGATATGTATGGATGTAACTTTTATAATAATGTCACCTTTATACTAAGATAATATAATTTAAATTACACTTAGCTATTTTAGGTTTATAATTTTTTATAAAGAGATATTTTCTCCCTTTATTTTATTAGCAAGTGTTTCTCAGTTCCTTTGTGTGTTTGGATTTGTTATATGTTATCAGAGCTAGGAAAATGGATAGATTTCAAAATGAAACATAGACCCTACACTGGTGTTCCTATACAAAAATTTGATTTACAAAATGTGGGAAAAAATGACTCTTCCTTATTTAGACATTTTTGGAAAGACCTACGCTAGAGTTTGGGTCCAAAATGTAGACACTCATTTTCGGCTCAATTCTATGCTACAGCAGGCTAATAACCATGCAGCTATACATGTTATTGGCATTTCACGAGTGGTGGCATCATAGGATGATCATAATGGGGCATGATAGGATCACCTCTTATGCCGATTTTACAGAGTTTGATTTAAATATTCTATAGAAGGATCAGGAGTTGCATTTCAAAGAGTTGAAACAATTGATTATCTCTAGTCTACATCTTCAGATATCATTTAATCAATCATAGAGATCTTGATCAGCATCACGCTGTCTTCATTCCACTAAACAACTTGCCCCAATCTTTTCTTATTGTTGGAGGGTAGAGCTCTTTCCCCAAGACAAGATAATATAAATAATATACTAAAAAATGGCCAACATCATAGTTCTTTGCAAAAATTTTTTGGTTACCCTTGAACAAAAATATTTGTCTATGTGCTTCTTATTATGCTATATCAAGATTCAACTTTTTTTTTTGAGCCAAATGAAATAGAGTTTTAATAGCAGAAAACTGTGTTCCTCTCTCAAAAGTTAATCTATAAAGTATTCTTATTAAATAAACTTTATTGTAGCATTCCATACACTGATTGTAGTAGCATGTACCTTAAGCGTTCAATACAACTGCCTCTTTACCATATACACGAGGCAACAAAAGCCTAATAAACAATCTTAGCTGACTGAAAGTCCTTTTGAACTCTTAAGTGTATATTGAAAAGCAATTTATTGGTCATTATTGATGAACACAATCCTTAGGCCTTACATGTACGATGCACTGCTCTAATACCACTATAGTATGCAACCCTGTTTGCCTTTGTTTTTTTGTTTGTTTTGAGTGTGTTTCACAATGTTTTTGAAATGTCAAATAAAGTGCAGATCATAAAGTAATTTGTAGCAAGTAAACAATTCTGAAAGCTAATGAAACTTCAGAAATAGAAGATGCTGGAAATTCCAGAATTTATTTCTGATCCAATTTTACAAAATTTCTCGAATGTAAGAGCAACCCAGAAGTTAAAATGACATTACATATCTACATTCAACATTCCCATTTGCTGAGAGGTCATGTGAAGGACTGCAAGTCTGCAACAGTAATAAGTTATTCGAAACTCGCTCAAAGCAGCCATCCAGAATAGATTCCTCCAAATGTGATAGAGTAAGAAGCAATGTCAAAAATGCTTGCAAACTACTGAATAATTGACCAGCTCCTAGGAGTTTCATGCCCAGCCAAGACAACCATGGATGTTGTATAGCCAGCTGAATATTGTAAATCCAGCCCAAAAACCAAGAACATACAACAATGCCTCCTTCAATCAATTAACTGAAAATAACTTCACAAATCTTCAACTAGCAGGCTACAAAATATGATCAAAATAACACCACAGATGCACAATCTGACTCCAATATGAGATCACCAAGTTATTTGCAAATTATATCTCCAAATAATGTTGAAATTGTTGCCCTCAAGTTCATTCGTCTTCACAAGCCAAAGGAGAATATTCCTTTAGAAGAAATAACAATAGCAAATTCAAACTCAGCATGAATGAAATGAAGTCCCAGAATGACTTTTGTAGACATCCCCAAGAGGTTGAACCCTTTCTCTTGGCACTCTGTATTTCATAAAGATAATCTTTTTGATTGTCCAATGTCGCCTTGAATATAAAAGACTCACATATTTAAAATAACTCACTTTATTAAATCAATTGAAACAAGAAAAAGTTAAATCAATAATTAACATTGTTAGTTAATAAATTATCGTCATTTCATTTAAAACTTGTTGATGCTAGTTTTATGCTACTAGAACATGCAAGATGAACCCATAGTATTCTATGATAGAATACCAAATATTGGATCCTCTCTTGAATAAAGATATCACATATGCTAAAGATTGCAAGGAAAAATTGTCGTGACAACTCCAAGGTTCCTTCTAATTGTGGACACTCACTTTGTAGTAATGATGGGATATGTTGGGTATCACAAAGGGACCTACATTGTTCATTCAATGGGTATTAACTGTTTCAACTTCTTCCAACAATACATTTAAAAGGAAAGGGTTTAGAAAACTATTCTATTCCTAGGATGCAAGAGGTAATAAATGTCTTTGTGACTCTACTGGACTTAGCTTTTTCATTGACTTCCCCCAAGCTAGTGTGATTTCCTAAGGTGAATGTAAGATGTTCAAACTATTACCACTACATCATTACTGTCAATAATGCATATCAATATGTGCAAGCAATAATCAAAGTAAAGTGCATTAAACTTCCAGTTGACCATGCAAAACAAACTTACAATCAGAAAATTTCTAGTGGTATGGATTAGGGGAGTTATATAAAGATTGATTGTAGTGTCCCCCTTTTGGGACATTAGAAAATTTAAAGCCAAATTCATGAAATATTAAAAATGGCATATGAGAGCTCAATTCAGATTTATAAAAAGGTCAATTTAATATCTCAAGGAGGTTCTAAAAGTGACAAAAAAGACAAGAAGACAAGGAGATAGGTAGGGAAGCCAAAGAGTCATGGTGTCGCGCCTAAAAGCAAGAGAATTGGTTTCATTGGACATGCCTGATATTGGATTTGATTTCTGATTTCTCTTGGAGAAATTGAGGAAGCTTCAGCTTCTATTTAGGATCCTGAAGACGAAAACCTTCAGGCTCTTCTTGGCGAATCAGACACAAACTGGGTTGTGGTGGATTTGAGATAGAGTTCACAGTGCACATACATGGTTTTTCTTAGTATTTTCCTATCTGATTGTGTTACTGTATTGAAGATTGGATTTCGGTGGTACAAAGTTATTGCATTGCTGGTTTTATAATGCAATAACATTTTTGAGGTTCATTGGACCATTTGGTAGCTTATTTGTTGAATAATTGTAATTTTTTTGCATGCAATTGTTTGTTTAAATTTTGTGAGATACATTTGAGGAATTTTGGGAACAATATCCATCTGGAATATTACAGTGGTATCAAATCTGATTTTCTTGCCAACTTATGAGGTTCTCTTTAAAGACATTTACAAAAGGGTTTAAACTGTGTAAGTCTTTCTGCAGAGGGGAAAAATAATTAAAAATCCTGTAGTTAATAAGAGTATATTGTGTCTGAGAAAACATTATTTTATCAAGGACTTTATATTAAAAAATCAAAGATCTTGAATGACGAGTATTTGGATATGTTATTCGGCTTTCATTAAACAATGCTAAGTTCCCAGTTTTGCCATAAACTTCAGCTGTGGTTTTGGGTTGATGCCAAATGATGGTTTGCATTATTTCTTGAGTATCATCTAAATGGGCGCTCAAGTTTATTAATTTAATAAATTCCGTGTATGTTTTAGAGGGATTTATTGTATATTGTTGTCGTGGGTGCAATATTATATCTCATTTTAATGAATAACGATTTATGTTGGGGGTTAACACTAATATAAGCATTAGTGATATCAATTATTAAATATTTTATGGGGTACATAAAGGCTATCTCATTGTGAAGTTATATTTGTGGGATGTTGTATTACAAGGTTTGATGATATCAAATTCTGATATGAGGGGTTTTATTTGTAAAAGGAGTAATTTTTTTAGGATTAATTTGAAAATAATCTTTTGTCACCTATATGCCATGAGCCGCTAAGAGACATTGGTTGAAGATTACTGTTTGGTCTTCCTTCATCTATTCGACAACCTATAGTTGGAGTGGAAGTCTTTAAAATAATTGCAAGTGCTTGGCCTCAATTGTGGCTTCTGTCTGCATTAGAAAACCCAATCATATCTTGAAATTTGTAGTGAAATGTTTTGGCTTATTTGTCGTAAGAAAATAAATGACTTTGTAGCTGCCATGAAGCTTGCAGGAGTTTCTTGGAAAAGATTGTGCTTCATCCATTTATACCAGGGAATGACAACCGGTCTTGGAATAGATACACACTAAGTCCAGTAACGAACTTGGGTTGTCTCCACTTTGAAGTGTTGATGACATCTTGACACTCTATAGAGGTTGAAGTCTTGACATCATTGCTAGTTGAGAACAATCGGGATGTAGTGAACTATAAGTGTAATAGAGCTTGGCATAGACAGGTGCAAGAATCATGGTACTAAAAATGGTAGAACAAGATTTTAAAGAAGTTGGCTTGTTCACAAAGAATTGCAATGAACACATTTGGGAGCTTTCATGGAAATTTATGGAATGGTTGATATCACTTGTTGGTTGTGACACAATTTAGGGAACCTTTCTTTACTCACCGTGGAGAATGAATGTCAAAAGATGGTAACAGGAGTGTATAGAAGGAACTAATGAATTGTTTCAAACTCGAGGGAGTATTGATTCCTAGTTTTGTACAGTTCTTTAATCATATTAAAGATTTTATTATTAATATGAGTTGGTCACCTAGCCAAGAACTAAATTACCAGTCACCACATTAACTTCAAATTCTTTCAAGAGCATCTTTTCGTGAGAAGAAAAAGAAAAGAAAAGAAATAGTGACCAATGAGAAATTATAACAGTTCATCAGAGTATGAAATTTGTATGCCGATTGTGCATAATATCTTCTAAAGGGAGTCAGAGCAGTTGCTTGGAAAAGGAAAAAAATTGTGGAGCAAATATCATTGGCTTTGAGATATTTTGATTACATTGGGAAATTTTTATCCCACAAAGTACTAAAGAAAGAACTGTTCAATCAACAGTATATTCTCAAGATAGTGGTGTCATTTCTTGGTAGTGACTCTTCAACTATATTAATTGGCCCTAACTAAAATAACCAAAAATAAAGTGCCATGAAACATTAGATATTCCTGACAGATTGAAAAAATGATTTCTTGATTTGGTGGAGTACATCTGACATTCTCAAATCCTAGCTACACAAATGTTTCAATGTCTTACACAATTTGCTTTGATCTGAATTAGCGAGATTCAATAAGGACTCATTTTAGCAACGTCGAAGACTGAGAGTTTGTTTTGAGTTGAAGTTGAAGAATACAAGAAAGTGAAGTTAATAATTCAAACAATTTTGCAAACATTAGTCCTTATGGGAATAATAACTGTCTGTTTCATGCAAATGTAAATGAAGATATTTTGTCCCTGCTATAAGATCTGGAAATGATATTATTTTTGTAACCTCTGTTGTAGAAGCTGAGAATACTCTTCTGCTGTGTATTTATTTAAAAGTCTGCTCAGTTAAAAGTTCATATTGATATATTGGGTTGGCTTATCGGGTGGAATGTAGCAATTCACTGCTGTAAGAGATTCTCTTGCACAATAACATCACTGTGAAACTTTTCCTACAGGTCTGTCGGTCCACCTCTATATTGAACTATTATAATTTTTTGTGAGATACTTTTTGCATTGGTTTGGAAATCAACTAGTTTGCAGTTGACTTGTTAATCTACTAGTTGCAATCTCATTATTCTATTACTGAGAAATTCTGCAATAGAAGTTAAACTCTAAAAACTCATTTATCACTACCAATTGGCATAAACAAAGAAAAAATCTCAGTCAACAACATTTCCAATAAACAGTTCCTTCAGAAAGCTCTTAAGTGACAGAGGCAATAATCAGAAGGACTATATTAAACCAACAACACATGGGTGGGTCATCTCAGTAGTATTATCAAGAGAGTGTGTGTGATTAAGGATTGTGCATCCTAGGGATGACAAAGTTAGCAGTGTTAATAGAGAATATCCAGAAAAAACAAGGGTAGCATCAATCAGTCCTCGTCTTGTGGAAATTCAGATAATAAGGGCAATGGAAAATCTTAAAAAACAAGGTCTGCTCCAGGGAATTTAATGACACTTTTAATCGTTAACTAAGAGACCTGTAGAAGGAAGAGAAAATTGAGAATGGGCTCTATATAGTCGGGTTGCAATAGGTGTTCATGGACTATTGTGATGGTGTTCTTTTAAAATTGGAAGAGCTGGATTCATGTTTAACCAAAGTGGATCAGTCTGATTGGAGGCTATTTAATTGGGCCTTATAACCTTCCATGGTTGGCACAGTGTGATACGGATTAATGGAGCATCCGAGAGAGGATGTGAGACAAATGATTGCCTCTTTCTGCAGTGAGCTTATCAGAATAAAGGTGCCTATCACACCTTATAATGATAGCATCTTGAAGGTCATGCAATTGACTGTAGATAAGATAAGATAAATTTATTAATGTTCAACAAGAGACCATAAATGGATCTAAGAGACTGACAAGAGTACAATAGGGCTGTAACAAGCAAAGGAAGCACCAAACGATGTCTAGGGAGAGATGAAGAAACAAGAAAGAAAAAGCCTAAGGCAGAGAACAAGTAAATAGAACAAGAGACAAGAAGAACCTAAGTACTTCCCATAGGCGAGAAGTACCCTCAAACTGAAGGATACAGCCTGAGGTGAGGGCGAGTAATGGTCTTGGGCTGTCTTGAGAAACCGTTGGAGGAAGGAAGGTCATGCAATTGATTGTAGACAACCTTGGTGAACTACATGATATCAAGAGCCATACATTTGGTCTCTAACCTTAGCTGAGGATGATTAAGTATGCACACAATTACAATCAGATTTGCTGGCAATTTGGAGAGAGGGGAATATAAAATATCACTCACAGGAGGAATTAATTAAGCATATCATATTTGTTTTAATTGCAAATGTACTTGGTCACTTGGTCACATTTATAAGAATAACAAGAAAGAAGGGTTAGTCCAAGAAATATAGATCAACATTGAGGAAGTTAAGAGCCCTATAGTTTAGCTCCAACAAAATGATATTCAAGCTTGCAAGGAGATGGAATTAGCTTTGGTTAATGATAAGGGATATACAAGTCTCTAATTTGGTGACTTGGAGGTTGTTATTGACAAGGATTTTGATGTTTGTAAGGAAGAAAGTGAATCCTCTCATGATGGTGAATAGTTCGGAATTGATGACATAATCGAAGATGAAGCCATGCATAGTGAGATGGAGGAAAATTCTGAAAATAGTGTAGCAGATAACAACATTTCTTCAAACCTAGGGACTGTTAAAAATTGTAAACTTGAGCTGGACAATGTCCAATTGAGACTAAAGGTGCTGATTTGAATGACCAATCAGAAATTTCATTTCTAGATGAGGAGTTTAGAGCATATACATTGGGAGATAGATTAAAGGTCTCAAATGATATGGTTATTGCAGCCTTAGTGCATTTCGATAACATTCACAAACACATTGAAGAGGCTTTGTGGGAGGTTCAAATTGACAAAAAGGAAAAGAGGATAGTGAATGAAATTAATACATACCTTCATACACTTAAAGGGGCCTCGATAAAGATGAAATCTGACTATTTGAAGTTGCTCAAGGATAGAAATATGACCATTAAACATGCAAAAGATAAAAAAGGAGATGAATGAGCTATGTCTTCAATTGAATATGATGCATTACTCATTATACCAGGCCGAAAATCAGACTTCTATGTCAGCCACTCTCAAAGAAGATTATCTTAATCTTAGGGCCAAGGAGATCATACAAATGGTATAAATGATCCATACCCATGGTAAGAATGAAGGTGAACTAGGTGTTTCCATTTCTCCCTATCCAAATGAGACACTCTATGCTAAAGAAGACCTAAAAGGACAAACAAGATGTCAACCCTATGAATTCTGATTTTTATATCAATAGTTACATATCTTCACAACATCAAGAGGAGAAAGATGATCTGAGTGAAACTAGTTCTGACACTCTGCGTGATGGTGATCATTTCGTTGATGGAGGTTTTGGTTGGATTGATAACACTTGTGATGAATCAAAAATAGGGTTTCCTCTATGCCACTGAAGGCATCTTCAATCCAGCTAGAGATTTGACACAGAGTTTTTATGATATGGAAACTATCTATTTATTGATTAGTTATTTCATCTTTATGCCTAGGTAGGTTATTAGCGGCTTCCCTACTCGGTTTGACATCCTCTTTTCAGATTTGGCTGAGACTACAAGAGATACTGAATTGCATGGGTATTTGTGGAGGCATGACTTTGGGTTAAATTTTGCACATGGATTGGATTTCCTACAACATGGGAATAATGAAGCCTACATCATTCTTAATGCCAACTATTCTATAGCAACGACATTTGGTGGCTCAATGGGCTGATATTCATGCATAGTGGAGGTGTTTCTGACATTGTTGGATGATACAGGAGAATAGTGAATGGATGGACCATTGGTTTTACTCCCAAGATCATGTTGATAGGCTGGTTCACGATCCAAGAGTTGTTGCACTTTGTGGATTATGGTGAGTTACTACATTGTTTGAGGCTTGGTGTAGTAATGAATAGAGCAATACAACATATAGGTGCAGTTGTGTTTTACAAGTTGACAGGGGATCCGAGGATCTTATTGATAGATTAGACACAACCTCCACAACATTGCATGTCCTGACTTTCGAGTTACCAGTATGAACTATAGGGCGGCTTGTGGATTGATATGGGATTTTTGTATTGATTGCTTGAGGACAATCAATCTCAAGGAGGGAGGACTCTAATTTTCCCTTTTTGGGACATTAGAAAATTTAAAGCCAAATTCATGAAAAATTAAAAATGGCTTATGGGAGCTTAATGCAGATTTATAAAAGGTCCATTTGATACTATCAGGAGGTTTTATGAGTGACAAAAAAGAATAGAAGACAAGGAACAAGTAGGGGAATTTGAAGAGTTAGGGCATTGGACTTTCAAAGATGGAGAGTTGGTTTCATTTGGGCATGCTTGATATTGGATTTGATTTGTGATTTCTCTTGGAGAAATTCAAGAAGGTTTAACTTCTATTCAAGATCCCGAGGATGGAAACCTTCAAGTTCTTCTTGGTGAATTTGATGCAAACCTAGTTTAACTTTGTGTTGGATTCAAGTACGAGTTCACACTGCACATATAGTTTCTTTCCTAGTATTTTCCATTTTGACTATGTTATTGAATTGTGATATTGCTATCAGGATTTAATTGTGTAGTTCTTTGAGTCAAACTCATCGACTCATGTTTCATGAGTAGTGATTCACACGAATCCATCTCTCATGACAATAAATGGAACACTTAGCACTCATTGGATCTAGGTGATGCTCAGAGAGGTGAAGCACTGGGACTTCTTGGGAGGTCACCCATCCTAGTACTACTCCAGTTCGAGCATGCTTAACTACAAAGTTTCCCCCATGGTTAAACCCACTATGTTATTGAATTTAAGATTAGATTTGGGTGTTATGAAATTATTGTATTGCTGATTTTATAATGTAATAACATTTTTGAGGATCATTGGACCATTTTTTGGTTTATTTGTTGAATAGTTGTAAAATTGTTGCATGCAATTGTTGTTCAAATTTTTTGAGATACATTTGAGGAATTTTGGGAACAATATTTTGGGATATTACATTGATTCACCATTTCTTCCATTCAATTAAACACTACTTCTAATTAAAATTCTACTCAAAGTGAGGAAATGTAGAAACCAAGCAATACTCCAAAATAGTACAAGAAATGTACCAGGAAGACCAACCATGAATTAGCAATTACTTTGATTGCATTATGATTTTTTTAACAAGTCTCCTACTCTACTTTAAACTAATGAGTCATAGATGAGAAAGCCTTGACCTTTTATAGTTCAATAACAATGAGTGGCCAAAATTATGCAAAGACAACCCTAATTTGCATAACCGCTACAAGTATAAAATGTTGTCCGATTACAATTATGCACCACCTTGGTGGCTAGTAAAACAATTAAATTGTTTCTAAGATTCAATGAGAAAATGGGTTAGGTAGAAGCTTATAGGAGATGACACCAATCAGTGGGCCAATAACGAAATGGCACATGGGCCTACAACAAATCTTCCTTTGGAAGATAATTTGTTTTGAATCTAGACATAATATACTTGAACTCTTTTGTGGGAACATTTGACATGATCTGGTTGGTTTAAGACAAATGGGTGCCATCTTAACATGCTTATCACTTTATCAAATTAACTTCTCTATCTTCATAAAGAAGTCTTTGTATCTCTAACAATATTTCATGATAACATTGTTCAGCCTTGACAAATGATGATGGCTCATATTCCCAAATTGCTTCATCTTCATGAACTTTCTCCATCCTTTATGTCTTTGAAAATATTATCATTAATATGGTTTATACTTGCTTGTATTTGAAATCTCTATTTCTTGATGTCCCGACCTTGGTCTTGCACTTGTACAAATGATGTTGGTGCTTCTTGTAGTTCAACCATCCAATTGAACTTGGATATCCTTAGGGAATTCAAGTTTGTAATGATTCCTTTATCTCCAACTTGTTTATTTCCTTGTGCAACTTGTACTTTGAATGTTTTGGATGCTTTGAACCTAGATTTGGATCTTGTTGACTTTGAATCACCTTGTTTGCGTGATGAACAACTTGAGGATTGATAATGCTTGAAGTGTTTAAGTTGTCCTTGAAATTGTGTATGCACCTGAATCATCCAATCCCTTGTTTCCTTCCTTTGAACTTTGACTTGAGCCTTATCTTTCCACCTTCATCTATCCTTTCACCTTGCAGAACAATATTATACTGTCAAGCATCTGAATTTCATATTGTTTACATCGAGTCAAAAAGGTTAGTATTTAAGAAATCAGAATTCAAGATGAGACATGTTTAACTTAAAGATCTAATTTGTCTACTTGCTTCTATGCTTAATGACCTGTCATGTCCCCTATTTTCCTCTAATCGAATTTAATAATAAATATAATAAAATAATAATAATAAAAAATAAAGGATAGTAAGACACTTTTAATTATGAGATAAATAAATAATGATATTACAATATCGTAAATAAATAATAGCATTAAAAATATATATAATATTATATAAGGAAATCCTTCATTATAAATTAAGAATGAAGGAGTTTGATGTAATCCCTACTATACGAAGAAGACACATAATTATTAAACTATATATATATATATATAAAATCTAAAATCTTATATGTATAAGATATAATATATGATTTATATATTAAATATAAGCTTATATTGATTTATGAAAAATCATGACCAAGAGTCATGACTCATCCTCCATAATATATATATATAGTTTTATTAATATCAACTCCTTACGCGGGGGGGAAAACAATTGGAGTTCAACACAGATATATGAAGCTCACTAAATTCGTAGAAAGAAGGGAAGAAAGGGGTATTATGAATAAAGAAGAAACAAAGACCGAGTACGCATATTATCCAACAATGAGTAAGGAGTTAAGCTAGGACATAATCTTATCGGGACCATACTTAGAAGGCTAACAAGGATGCGTCAGACATTCTAGAGTGAATTCCAAAGAATGCACCAGACATAAGGAGAAAGGCTAGAAGGAAGAGGCCTATTGTAGAAGATAAGAAATGGACGGATGGAAGACAAAATAAGATACAGGTCGAGAATCACAGTGGTAACTGTTGGTAGACTGTAGTGACATGTGCACAAGCAGACAAGTACCGAACACAGACAGATTGATAGCGTACAATCCCGTATATAATGGACCCAACAATCCTGTCAGTGCTATAAGCTAATAAAATAAATTGTCTCATATACGGAAGAGAAAAAGAAGTATACACAGACAGACTAGACACATTAGCTGATACGATCAGAAGAACTTCCAATTATTGTTAACAATCGATGATTTTGACAGCCATACAAGTACACAGGACATTTCACATGAACTTCATCACAAGGATTCACAACAGTATATTATCATTTGAGAGGCATCATAAAACATTGGAGGCACTGAATGTGCAAGACAACCAACAAGCACTTTTTGCGGATGAATTGGACATAATAGCAAATTAATAAATATATTTGATGTCCTATCTTGGCAGCCTTCTGAACTCACTACGGCAGGAGGAAATATCTAAGTTCTTATTATCAAAGAATATAATCTATCACACTCAGCAACAAACAAATAATACTATTGGAAGTTGAAGGAATATATTGGCAAGATGGAACTGCTGGAGTAGTATTACTGATTACATACAGATTCTAATTTGGAAACAAAACCCTCTACCAAATACTTAGAATTAGGACCAGTACAGATTTTTACAGAAAATCCTCCTCACATTAATCCAAGCATTCATATTAAATCAGGCATTCTTATAGCTGTCGTATTGAAAGGGTTTCAGGCACCTTCTTGGGTAACAGTCACACATATTCATAAGACTTTACATATTGAGAACACTAGTGGACTGAACAATCAAAACTCAAGTCTGATAATGAGACATAGACTATACGTACTACTGCCATAGTTATGATAAGGACCAGTCAGCACTGAATATATAGCCAATAATGAGAGCTTGTACATCAGCCAAAGTCGGGATAGATAATAAGACATGGAACATATCAGACGTGGCTTAGATTATCGTCAAGTACAATTAGCATGACTTTACAGACACAAAGTAAGGAAATTTTCAGAGGAATCGATGCTAAGCTAGGCGCCATATCACTCATCAGTGAATCAACTATTTTTTGTAAGATATAAGTGATTAGGCCAAGAGGAGCATTACCAGTATTAGTGTCAAAAATCACAGTCAATAATAATAAGTTACATCATCAGTCAGAACTTTAGAGAAGATCGTAGAGAACATTTGGAAGAAGTGAGAATTTAAGAAAAATAATGAAGTACAATCAAGAAGATTCTAGTGTTCTTTCATCTAGAAATGGGGACATTACATGACCTCTTGGATTAAAGAACAAAACTTCGATCATATACTTGATTTAGTTTGAATTCAATCCCTTAACATACATTCGCAGCCCCCTTTACAATCTAATATCTTGCCTAAGTGCAATGAACAATCTTAACTTGCAATTCAGATCTGGGATTGTTCAACTTCCATAAGGGTTCATCTTCAGAATTTAGAAATTTAACTTGTTTGCACAATAGGTATTTAGCCAGGTCTGATCCTTTTGGAAATTCAGTGCTTGCGCTATTGACTTGCCTTGATTTCAAGGCTTGGTAGATCTTGATGGAACCTTAATTTTAGTCTCCATTTTTATTATGAAGAGTGAGCAAAGATGGGAAGACTCCTTATACAGAAGAAAAGCAATTGAGGGAAAAACATAATCACACTCGAAATTGATCCTATTATTCAATAATCAAAGATTCTGTACAAAGATCTTAAAGCTTGAGTGGATTATCAAAACAATTTAGATATTACTAACTCCTTGAGAGTTCAAGCATAGTCTGCTTAATTCATGCAATACAATCAAGACTCTTAAGTATCTCATAGATACTAAATAAAAGATAGAGATAATCTGAATGCCCAGTATCTAAATAGATATATAATTTTACTGAAGCAGAAGTACAATGATCAGATTCAGATGCGATGATTACAGTTGCAGTATAGTCATCTCTTGAGTACCACTGATGAAAAATACAACTCACAGTCAGATGAATGCAGTGACCTTTTCAATGCTGAAGTTGCACTCTAGTTTTTCCAATGCCCAAAATCATTTCTATAAATTCAATTGTCAGTGAACTAGATATAGCACCAATTTGAGAGGAGGACCTATGGAGATACAAAATGAACCAGCAATATGTCTCTCATAAATGATAAGGAACATGTCCTTAAAGCAATACATTCGATCTGTATAATGAAAGTCAGTGATTGAATTAAGAGGTGTATATATGATACCAAAGAGGCAGTGAATTATAATGCTTAAGTGTTTATAACCTGTATAGGTGCGGTTAAATATTATATAGGAGTCAAGGACTATAACACTCAGTTCAAAATCTTTTTCATTCCCTTTGCAATGTAACATCTCCAGAAACTGCAATATAAGGAACTCAACGGTTGGTGAGAATATTAAAGAAATAACACAAATAAATATGAATGGAGATATGATCGAAGACCTGTAGGCGGATAAGATATTTTCGAAGAGTTTATGTGCATGAAATATGGTGGACGGGCTTAGGATTGAGGATTGTTACAGGATGACCATTTTCAGGCAGAAGTATCTAGGCCTTCCATTAGCAGGTGCCAGGACAAGGAAGGAATAATTGTACAGGATTCTTCAGTGCTTGTGGATATACGAACCTGGAGGGTACAAAGCTGCACAGGCATTTGTAAATTCCACCGTAATGCATTTTGAATGCATAAATAGTTGGTAGGCGATTAACAATTTACCAAGAAGCCTGATAAATATATAAGGAGTATGACTTTTGAAGTTGTTTGAAGACTAAGTAATATTTGATTTAACGAGATCTAATTTCTGAAGCCTACATGCCATCAAGAGTTAAAGTTATTTTATTAAAACAATAAAATAAGATGAAAGAATATTAGAAGATGATTTTACTACATTAGTTTATTTTGTTTATGAAGTAATGCTATATGAGATTAAGAAAGGATATATCTGAAGTGGCCATTTGTTAAATTTGAAGTGGTGCGATTAATTGAGGAAGTAAAAAGGAATATGAATTTTCATTTGAAAAGTCACACTTATAAAAATAAAAGATATAAATAAGGAAGGGTAGCAATAGCAAGACATATCCGAACATTCACATATTCTTAACGAGAAGTATTTATATTATTTTGTATGTGTTGGTTCCTAAAACTGCAGATTGGAAATCCAAGAGCCTGCCACTTCTCCGATAGGATTCCACAATCAGTTCTGGCCAATGAACAGGAATACTTCTCGATTCCCCTGCACTTTAGGCTCCGCTACACTTAGGCGGGTAGACCTTCTCCTCAAACTTGATTACTTGGTTTAGAGCTTTTCTAAAGCAAATTTAAACTTTAGGAGTTCTTCGGTTGGCAAAGTCCTCAAACTCAATTAAAATGAAAATTGGATACTAGATAATGGTTGAATGTTTTCTATAATTGAATAATAATTAATCTGATGCTTGTAGGAAGGAAGTTACAAATTTTTTGACTTCAATAATAAAAAGACTAGTGCCTCTGCCCATTCGGGCAATAGAGTCAACTTCAGTGATTTTTTACATACAACTTCATAAAGTTCTTAAGCACTTATACTACCAATAATTAAATAATCAAGATGCGACAGACCAAACATTACGCAATCTTAAATTAGTCCAGATTGAACTTTAACTCCTTTGGTAGGCAGACAAACTGGATACAGATACAGAAACCATTTAATATTTCACAATGTCTGTAATGATCAAATTTAAAATGCTAAATGATCGTGTCCACTTATCTGACATTTAAAATTGTATACAAAATTCCAAAAATAATTACAGAGGACAATTCATCTGCAGTTTAAATCTTCACGCCTTTAATAATAAGCAAAAAACATTTTATTTTATTATTAAAATAAAATAATGGAATTTATATTACAAAATCATATTAAATTCCTTATTCCTCCGTACAAGTAATATAAAATAATTTCTCCTGAATATGAATGTTTTTCCGAATATTTGAATATATCTTGTTCTCATATCCTACAACTCCTATATATCTCTTTTAAGTTTGAAATTGTGACTTTTCAAAATGAAAAGCCATGTCACTTTTCTTTTAATTAATCACATTCCTTTATTGTTATTGCTATTTTACTTGATTATTATCGGGGATAGTAAATTAAAACATTTCCCTCCTGAAGCAGACCTTTTGCAAGAATATTATATCACTAAAATGTGGGCATACTGTATTTCCGAATGACATGAATGTCGAAGAGAAAGGTTTCCAAAATCACGTAGATGTATGTATTTTCTGTCAAAGATTGCCTAGGAAAGACACCGCCTCACATCCATCACCAGAATCATCTTCTTAACCAGCAGAAGTCACGTATAGAATATGGAAACCTAGCATGCCCGTATTCCTTTTTACTACACACAAACATGCGAATTCGTTTTATTTTTGATAAAGCTTCAGAATTCATGTTCGCACATAATTATTTGTATGGACCCGATTCTTTGTTGCCGTTCATACTCTAGCACTCTCCTTTTCTTTGATGTCAGAAGTTTTGTCTTTAGATTCACTGAGTTGTGCATCTTAGGTAGATTGCTTGTCTTCAGAACCAATACCATCCTTACATGCTTCCGTCAATCCCTCAATATTTGGTATTCGCTATTGTTATTACTTCCTTTGTGGCCTCCAAACATCCGTGAGTCTGTTTGCTGCAAGACCATGGTTCTCGAAAGAGCCTATTCTTGACGTCTGGGGCCATGTCCAGGGCATGCACAATAGATTAGCATGATACCATGGAGATTCGTGACACCATATTTAGTAATGGATTCAACTTATCTAACTTTGATTTCCCCTTTTACTTTCCACTATGCTTGTGCTTTTTCTCGCTTCCATATAGATCAATTCGTATTGCTATATTGAAGATTGGATAGCTACTAGCAAACAAGTAATGTTCTTGAGAAGTAGCTTGTTAGTTAGGTGCTGTAGGTTCTCATATCCTCTACTTTTTAGTGTATTGTATTATAGGTGGAATATGAAAGACGCAGAATGAGAGGTACAATCTCTGGTTCGTGTGGGAAGACTCTTCTGATCGCTTCCTTCAATCAGATTGATTCTCTGTCAACCTTCATCTCTATTACGGTGCACTCACATGTTGAGGTAAGTCATTTGAGCCACGACATACCCAATGAATCTAAGAGAGTAGGGACATAATCTCTAATGTGACGTGTCTCTAGAACACGAAACATAGAAGGAAATTTACCAAGTGAACCTCTGTCTGCATTTAGGTTAGAAAATGGAAGCCAATGCAATAGTAAAACATCTATCCTTGCTATCCATGGTTTGTTCATCATATCCTAGTTGCCATTATATCCACTGCTCACATATGAAACGATTTCTTTATTGCTAGTTCTGTGATACTTTTGCTACCAGCATAGTCTGACTTCTTGTTGACTTTCTTTGTATTGATGTTCTAATCTTGTCTTTCATCAGAATAAATGTACACATTGGATCATTATACTTATCATTCTTCTTATTCATGTGTATTCTTTCAAAAATACACCACTTCTAATGCCAAAATATTGGTTTACGCCTTTGATTCCAACATTATTTCTCAAATGGAGAATCTAATCCTTTACAAAATTAGAGCGCCATCAGTATAGAGGGATAAGGAGCTATATTATGACTTTATAATATATATTCAATTATTTTATTTTTATAATAAAATAAAATGTCTTTTGTTTATGTTTTAAATGTCATGGAGATTTAAACTGCAGATGGTTCATCTTTTATAATTATTTTTTGGAATTCTGTATACAATTTAAATGTTAGATAAGTGGATATGGTCATTTAGTATTTTAAATTCAATCATCATAGATATTGTGAAATATTAAATTGTTTCCGTATGTGTCCAGTTTGTCTCCCTACTAGAGGAGTTAAAGTTCAATTTGGACTAACTTAAGATTGCATAAATATTTGATTTGTCTCATCTTGATTATTTAATTGTTGGCAATATAAGTGCATAGAACATTATAAAGTTGTATGTGAAAATTCATTGAAGTTGACTCTATTGCCCGGATGAGCAGAGGCACTTGGAATTTTATTATTGAAGTCAGAAAATCTATAACTTTCTTCCTACAAGCATCAAATCCATTATTAACAAACCTTAAACAAAACATTCAAACACTCAACATTCAGTTTCAGTTTCATCGAGTTCAAGGACCTTGCTAGCCGGAGAACTCCAAAGCTTAAATTCACTTTAGAAAAGCTCTGAACCAAGTGTTCAGGTTCGAGGAGAAGGTTTACCCGTCTACGTGTAGCAGAGCCTGAATTGCAGGGGAATCAAGGTGATTCTTGTTCTTTGGCTATAACTGA
Organism: Cupressus sempervirens; assembly: GCA_028749045.1. Lineage (NCBI taxonomy): Eukaryota > Viridiplantae > Streptophyta > Pinopsida > Cupressales > Cupressaceae > Cupressus > Cupressus sempervirens. The sequence goes on along the minus strand of CM053785.1, from coordinate 552,687,044 downwards.
TTGCGGAATCCTATCAGAGAAGTGGCAGGCACTTGGATTTCCAATTTGCGGTTTTGGGAACCAACAAATCTGACCTCAAACAAAAATCCAATGTCTTACCAGCTCAAATTTCTTAATTGCAACTCACTGTTTAATGAGTTTGAGCTGCTTCGATTAAGCTTGCAGTCAATTCATGATCACACCTCAGCATTTGATTGTTTGACTTATGTTGTAGCTGTCCATATTTGGCCACTATCATCAAAATTAGATGCTTATGAGCATTGGCAGAAAGCAGGAGTTCATATGGCAATATCATATTGCCATTTCAGAAATTGCATTGTTAAATGGCAAGAGGCCCTTCAAGATTTTCGAAAATGACAAGCTTATGTGGCAGATCACCTTGAAATCTTTCAGAAATTTCATTGTCATGGCACAAAGTCACTTACCATTTGTGGAATTCCTACACCCATATGGCAGGTCAGTTAGGGAACTTATAGGCTATGTGCCAAGGTAAAATGATTTGCAGAAATCTTAGGCCTATGTGGCAAGTGAAAATTGGAAATCTCTAGGTCTTGTTGCAATTGAATTTTGGAATTCTTCCTTGGATGTGGAAAATGTCATTAGGCTGGAGCAGAAATGAGACCCCGTTGGACCAAATCAATGTATTATTTGGAAATTAAGTATGTCTAAGCAAAATTACCTTGCTATTGGCAGAAGTCAGGTAGGGACTGGGCAGGATCACTTGGAAGTGAGCTAAACATGATTTGAAGATTTTTAGAAATTTGTCCTTCATTTGGCGAAATGCCTTGATATCCTTTTGGCAATAAGGTGTGGATTGGGCAAGGTTATGAAGCATTTTCATAAATTTTAGTGTGGTTGGGTGAAATACCAGCATGATTTCTGGAAATCTGCCTTCAGTTGGTCAAGTTACAACACATTTTTTAGAAATCCCATCCGAATTGGGCAATTTACATGAAGCTATTTTGGAAATCAGATGTCCATTGGTCAAAATACAAAGGGGCAGGTCGAGACTTACAAATTCTTTGGGCAAAGTCATCTTGTACATCTTCATAAATGTCAAGGGGATTGGGCAAAGACACTGAGAAGTTCGGAAATCAGCAAGGGATTGGGCTGAAAGCATTGCATTTTGCAGGTCATCAATTCATTGGGATTCAGGATTCACCCCATTATTGGGCAGAAAACAATTTATTTTCCTTTGTTATTGCCTTGCTAAAACTTGGTGTTTGCCACTCAAACTTACAATGTTTCATTATTTGTTTGTCAAGTTCCTAATCTTGAGTTGAATCATTTCTACAAAAATGGTTAAGTATAGGTTCAGTCCCAATCCTCGCATTTCATCATAAATTTCATCTTTCTCATTTGATCATCTTGAGTTCCAACTTCATCCATCTCTTCTTGTTTCACTCCAATCTTGATCCAGATTTCTTGCTCTCGATAATGCTTGGATCAATATTGAGTTTGAATTGGAATTTGTGAAGCCTTGTCGAGCTTGATCTGATCTACCTCGTTGCCTATGTTTCATTAATTATCCATTCTTTACTTGATCGTGACCAATCTTTATTGGACTCTTTCCTTTCTAAGGATTGAACACCACATATTGTCTATGGTATCAACTTGATGATTGAGCACGAATACTCCCTACTACCTCAAGACCTAGGCTTATTGGACACTTGGACTCTAAAATGTTGCCAATCTATTCTTAAATTAGCACCTATTGATAGCTAAAGTGAAAAGAGGGGATCACCATTTGTAATGGGGTGATGATGTGGAAAGATCATGACAAAACGCTTGGGCCGTAGTTTGTAAACTTGTGGAACTCGCCAAGAACTTGTTTGTCTTATGACAAGCTGGACTGAGTTGTTGCGGTTTTACAAGCCGAGCCTAGGTCTGAGACTCGCGAGTTTGTTGGCTCAGACTTGGGCAAGTTTGGGGTTGAGACTTGTGATTCTAGCTGTGAGACTCTTGTGCCTAGTTATAGAAGACATTGGATGTTTTGAGTTTTCTTTGTAGTTTTTGGGTCATTGTAAGCACTATCTTTTGGTAAAAACTAGGTATGAGGTGTGGAGTAAGGATTGAAAAAGGCGAGAAGACAAGATCAAAGCGGCAAAAGAGATCTAGGTAAGTGATTTTGGTTGTCTTTTTTTTTTCCATTTCCATCAAATGAAAGTAAAAATGTTCTTTAAAAACAAAGGCAATATGTTGGCAATTTTTTTTTTCCATTTCCCTTCCTAATTTATGTCCTTGTATTTTTAGCTTGTTCTTGAATAGTATTATTCTCAAACAATAGATTGTCATATTTTTGTTGAATTTTCACAAAACCCTACTGATTTTTTTTTTCATGTTCAAGGTTAAAACAACAGTGTCAAGTTGAACTTGAAGGGCAGCCCCAAAGTAAAAAACAAAAAAGAAGCATGGAAGTATGGGATACGAGGAGATAAAGAGGGAGACACCACCTCTCTTGAATGTGGTAGATGGATGATTGGTGAAACAAATAGATTAAAATGCCACCTTACAAAAATACCTGGACAAAATGTGGAGATATGCTTCAACTCAAATTTGAAGATGGTTAGAAAGATGAACATTATTATTGTTGAGCATGGTATGTTAGTAGAAGTAAGGCAAAAAATAAAGGAAGCAATGACAACAGCAATGAATTTGAATGTGTCCACTTTGTGTCTGCTTACTCGCCAAAGTCTAAGATTTTGACAAGCACATACATCTATTTCTGAAAATGAGACTGAGGTTAGTGAGACTCCTCTTACATTAGACCCAAATTACTTTCTACCACACAATGTTCCCGAAGGGAGCACAACCTTCACTTGAAGGTAACAAATGGCGTAGAGAAAAACATGAGCAAGCAAGGATAAGAGCAACAAATTGGTACTACAATAGTTTACCTTTCAATGCAGGGAGCAACCTGTATTGGGAACGTTTCGTTAGTGCATATAGAGTTGTAGGAAAGAGTTTAAAGGCTCCAATAGTCAGAGACTTTAGTGGGGCATTGCTAGAGCAAGTAATGAAAATACATAGGTTGTGGTTGTTTGTTGATGATCAAAGAAGATTTTGGAGGAGAGAACGATGCATCATCATATTGGATGGATGAAGTGATGGATGAAATAAGGACTCTCCTCAGTATTCCTAAAGTCTAGTGATGCCTCACATGAAATCAAAAACACTGAGACTTTGTGCAATTTATTAGATGGGATGTTCAAGGATGTCGAAGTTGAGAATGTTGTCGAAATTATCACAGACAACATAGTTACATATGTAGCTGCGTTAAAATGCTTATAGAGAGGCGTCCTACAATTACTTGGAGTCCTTGTGTTGTACATTGCTTGGATTTTTTGTTAAAGGACATTTGTTAGATTGGATGAGTGAAAAGGGTTGTTGAAGATGCTAAAAATGTCCCCAAATTCATCTACAGCCATACGTGGGTTTTTTTTAATGAGAAAACACACAAATGACAAGGGCTTTGTGTGATCGGGAGTGGACACAATTTGTTAGCCACTTCCTCATATTGCAAACAATTCTTGGTGCCATTTCTCATCTTAAGAAAATGTTTGTTTTTGATGCTTGTTGTAGTCTGCATTCTCCAAAAGAGTCGAGGTAGAGAAGATTGTAAGTATTGTTTTTGACGAAGGGCTCAACAAAAGTGGAGAGGAGTTTATCAAGGCGAGTAACAAACACAAACATAAATTTTATACAAGATAATTTATTTACTATTTTTTTTTGGCAGTGGGGGGGGGGGGGGGGGGCGGGGGGGGGGCGGGGGTGTATAATAATTTAACATTTTTATTCATGTTTTAAGGTGATAGAGCCTTTGGTAAGGTTCTCTGTATGGTGGATGGAGACCGCATGCCAACAAGTTTCGTTTATGTGGCCATCGATACGGTCAAATTGGCCATTTCACATTACCATGGTAGAAATTCAAGAAAATATGATAATCTTTTGTGCATAATAAAATATGAAAATCTTTTGTGCATCATTGATCGTAGGTTGCTAAAACAACTTTAATTGATACATGACTTGATCTACTTCTTAGACCCAAAATTCTACTTCTCTACTTCATTAGGGATGATGAGGAAGTCATGCTAAGTGTCGTTACATGAAATGATAAGATGGCACCTAATCATGAGTTGAGAGACAAGGTTCTTGATGAGTTGGAGGTGAGATTTGACATTTTCTATATCTAATTTATGAATTTCGAGATGTTCTTTGTTGAGTTTGACCTTCTTCTTTATGAATTTGAAAATATTCATTGTTCAAGACTAAGTTACCAGATTCACTCCTTGACCCCTCCAAGCTAGATTTAATTCTACACAAATTCCAATCCTTGTCAAATTTGTTGCTGATTCTGCCATAGTTAGCAAAATTTGCCGCAATTTGGATAAAGGGCCCAAGAGGAATTTGTAGTGAATGTGATTTTTGGCAGATGAACCCTGACCAAATTTGATATAAAAACTAACTTTTTTTTTTACTTCTTTAAAATGTATTTTGTTCCTAATTTGGTCTATTTGATCCTCCAACCCTAAAAGTGACCACCAGAAAGGCTAGAAAGTTTTTTATATGTTATTTGGATTAAAATGTTAACATATATGATGGCGTATTTTTCTATGTTGCTTTAATATTAGCATAGTGGCACATTAACTTATTTGCCATTGCATATACACATTTAAAAGGAAACTTGTATTTTTTGCTAACGAATCCAAAACCTATCGAAATCCAACCCTGAAAAGAATTGAACGAATTTCAAACCCAAATCTTGAACTCGAATTTGAATTGGCAACTTAGGTTCAGGATATAAAAGGGTGCAGAGGGGAGACTCTTCTCTTCTTAACAAGCAATGAACAAGAGAGGAAAATAGCAACCAGGAAAAATATTAGTTTATTACTAGAAAGAATCAAAACCTTGATGGTTACATTTTATTTTCTCAATTCTAATATTTCAAAATATTATTTTGTAAATTTATGGTTGGAGAATTATGGTGCTAGCATAACTAGTCTCCAAAAGTTACTTGTGTTTTGTCCCAACCATGTAGTGCTTTTGGGTGTGAATGGAATTGGAGTTTATTTGAGAACATTCACATGAAAGAGAGAAATAGGTTGACTTAGAGGCGCCTCTAGGATATTGTATTTGTTTGGTGCAACCTTTGCCTTTGCACTAGAGAGGTGGAGGGCATTTCACATGAGGCTATTGATTTGGATGAATTTGATCGAAATGGTGATTGGACCATGAATGAACAAAATTCATGTCGATGACATTCTACTTACTAAAGATCTTGCAAAAGTAGAGAGTAGCAGAAGAAGCAAAAGCAACAATATTGGATGAAATGGAGGAGGATGAAGACAAGGGCTTTGATCTTGAAGAAGAAGAATCAACTTATCAGGTATATACCTCAATACCTATTAGTTCAAGGCCTAAAAGAATGAGCTATATTAGGAGAGGAAAGAGTAGGATGCGTTCTTCATTTATCTCATTTGGACCTATTATTTTATGTAATTTTCTTAGGTACCTAGTTTTGATCTTGACCCTTCAAACCAAGCAAATTTCGACTTGGTCCTCGGGTTTGGTCCTAGTTCCCTTTTGGGTTCCACTTGGGTTCGATCCCAGGTGCGTTGCATCCTCTAGGCCAAACCTAGGTCGAACTAGAAACATTTTGTAATTTAGGGTAAAAAACGATTATTACAGAATTTGATTAAAGATCGTTAACACTACAATGTTTCTTCTTCTGAAGTTTATATATTTATTACATTAAATTAAATTAGCCCTCAAGATTTCTTTCAGTGAATTTTTATACCCAATTGTTGATAATGACCCTTATTCGATAAATTGGAAACTTTGTATAGTGATAAAATTGTTGGCAATTTGGCTAAGGTGATGGACTTATGTTGTCATTTATGGCAACATAATTTTGTTATGAACAAGGCAGATCATGAGAATGAAGTTTAGGAAGTTATCCATAGAAAATTGTCCAAGTATCAGACAGTTTTACTAGTAGCAAAAAGACAGTTTTGATGTGCATGGTCAGCAGAGGTAATATTAGCACATGCGTAGTTAGGTATGGACAATACAAATTGTCAGGATGGCGTGGTTAAGTGCGCATAATAGTACGACAATAGTTATGACTGATTTACCAACTAGACAGATTAAAGGGAAGAAGAAAGCATGATAGAGAAGTGAAGATTACGAGTTAAGTAATTATTTTGGTTACAAAATAATTACTTAACTAATTAGGGACGACATCCTAGATGTTAAACCTATGTTAGTGAAAGTTAATTTTGTATTATGCCAAGAGTGTGAATGCTTGAAGGCCGACAGGGCAAGTTTTGTAAAAAGGAAAGGTATAAGTAAAAGATCAAGATATGTGAAGTTGTGTGGATTTGTGACATGATATGCGAACTATATGTTGCAAAATCTGATGTATGATCAGAAGATTGCGAATTACAATAAACAACAGTAAGAGGTTTTTGTATCTATCTCTATTTGTATAAAGGAACTATATTGTATAATTGCATGTTTGGGCAATGGGCTCATCTTGTATACATTCTGTAATTGTAATATCAACTTCTAATAGGGTTGAGGCTTTTAACAGGGCTTAGTCCTCTAATAAGGACCGAGACACGAAATGTACTTCATAGACTCCTAATAGGATCAACATCCTTAACAGGATACTTTTGCTTAGTGGATCATTTTGGGGGTACCATCCCTACTGGGGTTTTCCCTTGGCTAGAATTTCCCTAGTTAACAAAATATGGTGTTATGAGTTCCCTTTATGTATGGTTATTATTACTGTTCAGCATTGTTAGTTTAGTTTCATATGCATGTTATAAAGTAATTAACAATATTCAGTTGTGGGCAAAAGTATCACTGTTCAACATTGTTAGTTTACTTTCATATGCATTTTATAAGTAATTAACAATATTTAGTTTTGGGTAAAAGTTTGTAGAATACTGATTCACCCACCGTTAGTATTACCTATTTTTAACAATTGGTATTAAAGCCTAGTTATTCTGAAGAGGTTTAACAACTTGAGTAAGATCCCTATAAACATGGAATAGTTAAAGATGAATCTTGAAGAAGCCCTTGAGCAGATTGATCTTCTTATTGAAGAAAGAGACAACCCGAAAGAAAGGTATGAAGATGCAGAAGATTACATTGGTAAATTGAAAGATAAGATTGATCATCTCAAATCTAGAAAAGAACCTAGAGAACAAACAAAAGATAGTGATGAGGTAGCAACCCTAAAGAAAGAAAATGAGATTTTGAAACATGAGTTGAAGATTGTTGAACGTATGTTGAGTTTGAAAAAGGATGATAGCAAGATTGAATCAGATCTGAAATTTGAGAATGCAGGTCTAAGATCCCATCTCACACAAGTGAAATCTAAATTCGATTCTATCAAAATAGAGCATGCAAAATTTGAGAAGTACAATCCTATTGTGAAAGGAGAATTAGCCTAGGCTAAGCAACAGTTAGAGAAGCTATATTCCAGTAGTGAGAAAATTGATGAGCAACTATATCATTGGAGAAAAACCAGCAAAGAAATCTGAAGCTAAAAAAGAACCAGATCCAGTTGTTGAAACCCCTGACCCTAAGAAGAATGATCATAATGAAATTGAGCCAAGTAAATTTGAAGAAGTACCTAAAGAAGTTGAGCAAGTCAACCTGGGAAATGTGATGAACCCAAGCAAACAAAGCAAGTTGAACCACCTTAAGAGGTAAGATATGAATTTAAAGGTAGATGCTTTATATGTAATGAAGTTGGTTATATGAAGAGAGATTGTACAGATAAGTCTTTCAGACCTATTTACTAATGTCTGTTATAATTCTCATGGTTTTGGTCATAAGGCAGTTGATTATAGGAAACCTAAGTTTGATGGTAATAATAGCAATAGTAGAATAATTAGGGATACTAACCCTGCAGGTAATGAAAGAAGGAGATCCTCAAGTAGATCTAATGAAGGAGGTAATGGAACAAGGAGAAACATTGTCTGGTACAAGTGTAAGAACCTTGGACACATTGCGAGGAATTGCAGAGCACCAGTTAATCAGAATGGACCTAATCAGAGAAGGAGTACACCTGTATGTCAGTTATGCAATAGCTTTGGTCACATTACAAGATTTTGTAGAATGGATATGAGGAATATCAACAAGAACCCAAACTTTAGAAGGAACAACAAGAAGAAGGACAGAAGGAATGATAGCAGCAACAATAGTTAGAAAGATGAACTCAGAGAACATATTGAAGAATTCAAAGAGGTATTTGTGAAGGCAAAAGATCCATCAAGTTTACATGTGGTATTAGAAGAACAATATTTTGATGCACCTCATGAAAGACTGAAGTCAGCCATTGTATGTGATTCATCCTACTTGAATAAAGCATTTTTTCTATTGAAGATAGAGCATCAAAAAGTTACAACTAAGGATAGAGATGGAGTCAAAAGTTGCGTAGTTAGCAGAAGGTAGAACAACTCTAGTTAAGAGTGCATGTCATTTGAAAATTGTATGAAGGCGTATGAACGAAAACAAGTTTATTGGTTAACAAAAACAACTTTTTACAAACTAAGTAGTTGACGATTTAATGTGAAGTTCAAATTGAAAGGATTTAAGGCATGCGAACAAGATTTCTTGTACCATTTGATCAAGAGAAGTTAAGAGTAGTTAAGAGCGAAAAGACAACAAATTGAAAAAGTTTTCAAGCATGAACTCAAGCAAGCCCCAGTTATGCGATTTCCAGATATTTTATGGAGTTTCAATTGTGGTTTTGAAATCGTTAAATCAGCTACAATGGAGAATTCCATAGTATGTGATGTGAGTGAGAGACCTAGGTATAAGTTTAAGAAACACCCCTACATTTCCTTTGAAGAAGACGTTATAGCTTATATCCATTGCAACTTTGAGAGTGTTGGCGAGAATGATATCCATAATGAGCTGAATGATGTTTGCAACAATGACTTGTAATTGAAACAAGGGTATGAACAGCTAAAGAACATTATTAACTAGATGTTCTATACTGAGTTTGACAACCATGAGTGGATGAGGATAATTCTGAGCAGAATCCACGAGGACATATTCTAGGTTGGAGACATTCCAATTATGATTTAATACTGATATGATCCATAAACTCATCGGCCTTAGCAATGAAGGAAGCAATCTAGTGAATTAGAAAAATGTGAAGAAATAGGTTGATGTAAACCTTGGAACAAAATCTGATGGAAGAATATGAGAACAAATTTCATAAGACAAAGTGATGTTAGATTGATCAGTAAGGTAATTGGCTACAAGTTCAACTATAGTTCAATAGTGAACTCTATACCTGTTGGATTCATTCATGCAGCTTATCTGATGGTGGCAAAGGAGAAAGTAAACTTATGTTGGATTGTGAAACAATAATTGTTGGACAATATTGATCGATTGAAAAAGACAGAGTGCAGTATTTAGATTTCAGTCATTGATAACTCACTTTTTTTCAAGTAATCAAACAATTCCCTGGGATATCTAACCATGAATGGGACAATGAACCTTGCACTATGAGATTAATAACCCAACACTTCAGAAGACAAACAAAAGAAAGAATTATTGAGGACATATCAACAATAATGAAAAGTTTTTAGTTTGCGATGAAACAAAGAGTTAGAATTCCACCTGTATTAGTTGAAAAGTATAAAAATGACATGTTTCATGGTTGAAACAGATGTCACATGTATTGAGGCAGTGGAACCAAGAGTAAAGTTCATAGACCCCATGAGCTATGAAATGAGTGAAGAAATCATTGAAGGGTATGCAAAGATCATACTTGAATTAGAAATAGATACAAATTGTCCTAGATTTGGGACTTATGATGAGAAAATCAGAGAAGTACAAGGAGAATTGTATAAAAAAGACATCAAGAAAAAAGTTGTCATAAAGATAGAAGCAATTTTGAAGGAACCTGGTATGACCAGAGAGGAGTTCAATGAAGCTAAAGGTATTGCCTTGGAAATGAAGGCAAGTGCACAAACAAAGATATTGGCTGTACTAATCTGATACTTAAATTTAGATCAAAATGCTGAATGTAAGGTTGAGGGGGAATTTAATCAAACAGTTCTCAAGCAACCGGAATATGCTCTGATAACACTGGAAACAAGCTTTACAAGTTTATCGAACATCACTATGAACTGGTTAAGATGTTCTATTGAACATTTGACATGAAACTCAATCCTTCATTCCATAAGCAAACTGTGAAAATATTATGATTCTACTAAATGTAGGAACATTACGAAACAATAAATACAATCAGTAATGAGGTATTGTTTCATAATGAACTCAAAGTATGACTAAGAATAACAACAGTAGGGATTAATTACGTAGAATGAGATAGGCACAGACCTGTGACCTTGCTGCTGTGCTTGATAGGATAGTCCGGTTCTGTAGTGGAGATGTGTCACGTCTACCTCCAGGTGCTCAGCTAGCCGCCATCAACTCGGGTTTATTAATCTTGCAATACTTACGTTCAGGATCTTCCAGCTTTCATGCTAATGTCTTCACCTTACTGCCGCAAACTGAGAAAAATGGAAGATATTTCCCTAATGCAGGATGTAACTCGTGCACTCTTGTTATGCCTTGGCGACTTGGAATATACTAGTGATTATCCTTAGCAAATGCCGACCCCACAACCTCCTGCCAACACGGGTTCCGATGACATCTTGTCACATCGCTGTAATTGTAACTGTAACTGCAGGCCGACGGTAGTAATACTAGAGTCTTAGTCGGGTTTCCTTCAACTGTCCACCGTTCTCATTGCTGAATGCTGCTCATGTTGCTATGTTTACGACCTCCTCACAATACTAGATCTTGCGGCCATATTAACTGTTATTTTCAAATGCAATAAATCAAGAAATAGATTCAACACATACCTAGTCTGAGGTTTCATCTGCATAGCCCTTGAATTGACCCAGCTACAATCCTTATTCACTTTGCCAATTTCTACTTGTATTGAGCTCTAACTTCAAAGGGGAAAGATTGGGGTGACGTCCAATCTATTCCGGAAAACTAACTCGAGGGATTTCGTTCTTAGAGTTTCAAACTAGTCACATTAAAGCAACCAGAACGTATTGATATGTTGATTTCATATATTCATCGTGTCAAAATCCCAATCCAAGCTCCTCATTTTATAACCTCGAAGTGAGGGAAAAACAATGAAGCAAGGAATGTGGGATTAAACACAATTTCGTCTTGTACTCACTTAAGTCACTTTATAAAGTAAAAGACTTTATAATATAAAGTGACTTTATCCACATACTTTAATAAAATAACTGAAGTACATAAAATAAACCTCCGACATGACTAGTGGGCATCTTGATAGCTAATGCCGTTAATCTATCTAGATGTAGAGATAGATTAACTTGGTGCCAAAACACTAGAGCGAAGAAGGGGACATGATAGTCTTCCCTTCCCGAGATTGCCTTCCCTCAAGCAATCTCAATGCTGGGTGCTAAAAAATAGACTCACCTTCCTAGGTTGCGTCCTCATATGGTAAGTCTTTCCAACGAACTAGATATTCCCTAATAGTCATGTTACACAACTTCCTTTCCTTGGTTTCAATCACCTCTTCCGGCACCAAAATAAGTTTACCCACCTCATCAAGCGGGGGCAAACTCTCTGAAGGTAGAATCTGCTGGCCCAAGACCTTCTTAAAGCACAGAACATGAAAAGCGTTGTGGATTCAGCAGTCATTGGCAAATCCAGCTCATAAGCAACCTCACCTACCCTCGTGGTGATGCAGTAGGGTTCGTAAAATCTGGGTCTAAGTTTCTCTGATCTACTTTTCTTCAAGGAGCTCTGTCTATACAACTGTAGATGGAGAAAAACTGTCACCCAATTCAAAACTTCACTCAGTACGATGCCGATCAACATATAACTTCTGTTGGTTCTGTACTTGCTGAATATTATCCCTGAGAGCTCTGTGGATGTCCTGCTGATCCAAAATCCAGTGCCCTGTTGTCCTGTAAGGCTAAATCAATAAAAGAAAGAGGCTCATAACCATAAAGGGCGCGGAAAGGAGTCATCTGAATAGACATATGATAAGTGGAGTTATAGCAATACTCCACAAAATACAACCACTTAACCCAAGCTCTCTGCTGTCTAGCAATGTAATTTCTCAAGTACTCTTTAGCCCATTTATTTACTATTTCGGTTTGACCATCTGTTTACGGATGATAGCTAGTGTTGGGAGTCAACTCTGTATCTATCAATGTGAAAATCTCTTGCCAAAAGGTGCTAAGAAACCTATTGTCCCTGTCACTCACAATAGTCCTAGGTAACCCATGGAGACAGAACACCTCTCGAAAGAACAACTCAGCCACTTGAGAGGCTGACCAATTTGCGACAATCACGAAGAAGTGCACAAACTTGGTCAGTTAGTCTACCATCACAGAAATGCAATCTCTACGCTGGACCCTAGGCAGCCCTATGATAAAATCCATGGAAATACTCTCCTACCGTTGAACTGGAATAGGGAGAGGCTGAAGTAAACTTGTAGGAAAGTCCTTTTTAGACTTGTTCTGTTGACAAGTCTGGCACTCTCTAACATGCTGCAATACATCATCCTTTAGCCCCTTCCAAGAGAATCTCTCCCTAATCTGCCTGTAGGTTTTGAAAAAACCTGGGTGCCCTGCCGATGGTGCATCGTGTATGGTGTGTATAATCTCCCTCTTTAGTTTAGATTCGGGTACTAGGTAAATTCTATTTTTGTAATATATAACATCATTCATTACCTTGTATCACTCATCTTGAAGTATACTATCCATAATTTGGCATGCGTGAGCATTTTTAGAATACTCCACTAACAGCTGGGACCTCCAATCTGCGGAAATCTTAGAAATGGCGTAGCACTCTAGCTTTGGGGGTCTTCAGGAGAGAGCATGAACAACTATGTTACTTTTCCCCTTGACATACTCAATGTCAAAATCGTAAGCTTGGATCTTGCTGACCCATTTCTGCCGCCATTCATTCAATTCCTTCTGTTCCAGAAAGTAGTGTAAGCTGTTATGATTGGTCTTCACTGTAATATACTTCCCACTAGGTACTACCTGAATTTGGCTAAGACGTGCATTATGGCTAGCATCTCCTTATCATAAGTAGAATAAAGTAATTCGGTGCCACTAAGTTTCCTGGTCTCAAACACAATGGGATGACGGTCGTACATCAAAACTGCCCCTATTCCGCTCCTTGAAGCATCACACTCCAAAACAAAGTGTCTAGAGAAATTAGGAAGTGCTAGCATTGCACATTTACTCATCACCTATTTCAGTTTATCAAAGGTTGCCTTTGAATCCTCTGTGCACCTAAATGCCCCTTTCCGTGTTAGATCGGTAAGGGGTGCTGCTACCTGGGAAAAACCTTTGGCAAATCATCGGTAATAGGAACAAAGACCAAGGAAACCCCACAACTCAGATACATCTCTCGGTGGTGGCCAATCCAGGATTGCCTGTATCTTCTCCTGATGCACTTTAACCCCCTCCGCACTGATCACATGACCCAAATAGAGAATCTCGGTTAACCCAAATTTGCACTTAGACTCTTTTGTGAATAAAAAATGTTCCTCCATGAGACTAAGGACCTCATCCAAGTGTTGCAAATGTTCTTCCCAAGTCCTAGTAAAAATTAATATGTGATGAAAGAAAACCAACACACTCTTCCTTAGCTATTTTTTGAAAATATGGTTCATGCAGGACTAGAAAGTGGCTAGTGCATTAATGAGCCCAAATGGCATCACTAAGAACTCGTAGTGTCTGTAGTGGCATCTGAAAGTTTTCTTATGCACATCCTCCTCTCGGACTCGTATCTAGTGGTATCTTGATCGAAGATCTATCTTCAAGAAATAAACAACCCCATGAAGCTCATCTAGTAACTCATTATTGGGGGGAATTGGGTACCTGTTTTTAATGGTTCTCTTGTCCAGGGCACGGTAATCTATACACATCCGAAGGGTGCTGTCCTTTTTAACCAACACCATTGAAGAGGCAAAGGGGCTAGAACTGGGTTTGATATTTCCCATATCTAGAAGTTTCTTGATTGTCTTTTCTATCTCTTCGTTGTAGTGCTTGGGGTGATGATAAGGAGTGGTAATAATGGGTTTGGCCCCCTCCTCTAGCTCAATGATATGCTCAAACCCCCTGTCTGTTGGAATTCTCGGAGGTATATCCTCGAACACCCTCCTGTGCTTGTTTAGGACCGTTTGAATGTCACAATGGTACTGCTGTCCTGTATCCTATGTCTCCTTGGACGAAATGAAACACTGTGTTCCCCATTCTTTATCATCGTGCCTCAAAATAGCTTCCATCCTGTGAGCTGTTATCAACCTGGGTCCACTAATTGGTATGGCTTTTAGGACTACTGACCTATCACCCTGTAAGAATTCCAACTGCATGGTCTCGTGATCAAAAGTGTACCTGCGGAGTCCTTAACCATTGTCTACCCAGAATGGCATCCAAACCATCCAAATCAGCAACATAGAAATCAGTCTCCAAAAGATAATTGTCAAACTATATTTGAAGATCAACTACTTTCTCTGTAAATCTCAAAACTTCACCGCCTGCTACCTTCACCTCAAACTTGGGTATGTCAACTGTCTGCAAACCTCTCCTAGATACCATCCGTGTACTAATGAAATTATGAGAGGCGCCTATATCCAAGAGGCAAATAATGCGCTGACCCTTAACCACACCCTTCACTCTAAAAGGATGACATGCCGGATCACTAGAAAGAGTGGCTATAACCGGAGGCTGTTCCATGACGACTTTGTTCTTTTTATCTTTAAGGGGTTGCTCCTCAACCTCTTCTTCCTCACTGTCCTCAACATCCTCACCTTCTTGTTGCTCCCCTTCATCCTTGGAAAGAAACTCAACATAGTGAATCTTGCCTTTACCGAGTCATCTGTGGTCGGGCGTCCAAGGTTCCCTGGAAGTGAAGTACAATTTCTTCCTCCTGAGTTCATTACAAGTTTCAACATCCAATTTGGGATGATTTGGTTTCTGTTGGTTTTTGTTTTCTTGGCTTGATGTAGATCCTCTGTAAGGTTTCTTTGGAGGCTGTAATATCGATGAAGGTGAATCCAAATCATGGGCAATCTTAATCGCATCATCCAAGGTGTTCGGTTTAAGTACCTTAACCAAACCCCTAAATTTGTCCAGTAACCCCTCTGTGAATAACATCACCTTGCACTGCTCTGACATATGTGGCACCATAACCGATATATGCTGGAACTCATCAATGAACTTATCCAAAGACCCACTCTAACATAACTGAGCCAAATCCTTGTAATAGACTTCAATATCCTTCCTGTCAAAGCGATTAATCAGCTTGGAGCTGAAAATCTCGTATGAAGTTGTAAGGCCATGATCCTGAGTGACTGATCCATGATGGCACCAATCGTACGCAGCTCCCTCAAGGTGCATAGTCGCAAATTTGATGGCTTTTGCTTAAGCCGTGGGCTTAAGTGTCAAATAGGTATCAAGCTTGTGAATGCAAGCTCTAGTGGAAGTCTGACTGCTGCCATCAAAGATGGGGAGAGTTAGTTTGTTCATAGCATGTTTTAGGTCCTTGTTAGGTGCTCTCGGTCTCCGATCCTATTGCTGCCTATCGGTCTCTTTTTTGTGATTTAGATATTGAACAAAGGTTAGATTTTGTTTAATTGGATCGGGAAACAAATCCCACTCATCAAACGCGGCCATAACATTGTCCGGTAATAAATTTGGAGTTGCTAGTGGTATAGCTTCTTCTTCTACATTAAAAATTAGCATTAAGGGCCTGTTAGTGTTATGTGTGGGGGCTCTAGTTGCTTGGGGGTAATCCAACTATACTACCGCCTCTACTGTGATGGCTCAGAGCTCTTCTATGGATCGGGACCAACTGTTGCATGGTACCTGCTAATTGCTGAAGAGCATTAGCAATGTTGTTCTGGTCATCTTTGATAGCTTGCAACATTTCTCAAACTTCTATGTCCTGTTCAGTTTCATTATGTGCCATTTGAACGTTGTTTTCTAGTTCAGCCTGTCCCAAATGATTAACCTGTTGAGTAATATCAGCTTGTTCACCTGTTCCAAAAGTTATGTCCTCATCCACTATAAAACTATCTTCAATATCGATATTATCTGAAGAATCTACTTGTTCCGGCTGTAGGTGATTGATTTTATGTTGTCTTCTACTCATTCCTGGCTGTCATTTTGGGTAAAAATTGTTTTGCAAAATGTTGTTGTTTCCCACAAGATGGAAGGTCTTCTGGCTCTGATACCACTGTACTAATCTGATACTTAAATTTAGATCAAAATGCTGAATGTATGGCTGAGGGGGAATTTAATCAAATAGTTCTCAAGCAACCGAAATATGCTCTGATAACATTGGAAACAAGCTTGACAAGTTTATCTAACAACACTATGAACTGGTTAAGACGTTCCATCAAACATTTGACATGAAACTCAGTCCTTCATTCCATAAGCAAATTGTGAAAACATTATGATTCTACTAAATGCAGGAATGTTATGAAACAATAAATACAATCAGTAATGAGGTATTGTTTCAAAATGAACTCAGAGTATGACTGAGAATAATAGCAGAAGGGATTAATTACGTAGAATGAGATAGGCACAAACCCGTGACCCTACTGTCGTGCTTGATAGAATAGTTTGGTTCTGCAATGGAGATGTGTCACGTCTACCTCCAGGTGCTTAGCCAGCCGCCTTCAACCTGGGTTTATTAATCTTGCAATACTTATGTTCGGGATCCTCCAGCTCTCATTCTAATGTCTTCACCTTACTGCCATGGACTGAGAAAAATGGAAGATATTTCCCTAACGCAAGATGTAACTCGTGCACCCTTATTATGCCTTGGTGACTTGGAATATATTGGTGATTGTCCTTAGCAAATGCCGACTCCACAACCTCCTGTCAACACGGGTTTCGATGACATCCTGTCACAGCGCTGTAACTATAACTGCAAGCCGACGGTAGTAATATTGTAGTCTTAGTCGGGTTTCCTTCAACTATCCACCATTCTCATTGCTGAATGCTGCTCAAGTTGCTATGTTAAACACATTCACGACCTCCTCCAAATACTGGATCTTGCGGCTATATTAACTGTTATTCTCAAATGCAATAAATCAAGAAGTAGATTCAACACATACCCAATATGATGTTTCGTCTGCATAGCCCTTGAATTGACCCAACTACAATCCTTATTCACTTTGTCAATTTTTGCTTGTATTGAGCTCTACCTTCAAAGGGGTAAAAGATTTGGGTGACGTCTAATATATTCCGGAAAACTAACTCGAGGGATTTCGTCCTCAGAGTTTCAAAACAGTCACATTAAAGCAACCAAAACGTATTGATATGTTGATTTCATATATTAATCGTGTTGAAATCCCCATGCAAGCTCCTCATTTTATAACCTCGAAGTGAGGGAAAAACAATGAAGCAAGGAATGTGGGATTGAACACAATTTTGTCCTGTGCTCATGCAAGTCACTTTATAAAGTGACTTTATCCACATACTTTAATAAAATAACTGAAGTACATAAAATAAACTTTCTATGTGACTAGTGGTCATCTTGATAGCTAATGCTGTTAATCTATCCGGATGTAGAGATAGATTAACTAGGTGCCAAAACACTAGAGCGGACAAGGGGACATGACATTGGCAGCTACACCTCTTGTAGTAGTAGGACCTACAAAAGGTGTTACAATAGCAGAGCCATCTAGTCAGATCCCTACTGCTCCCTATGTTGCAGTGTCAGAAGTACAACCCATTGTTGCACAACCCCTCCAGAAAAAGAAAGAAGAAGAAGAGGTAATCATAGTTGAGGAGAAATCAATTACATGGAAGTCTGAAAGTCCTTCTAAAGTTAAGACAGAACCTATTGAGTCCTTACTAGGAAAAGAATTAAACAACAATCTAGTGGACCGGGAAAAAGGAGAAAGTCATTGCAAATACTTGAATCTGATTCAGATGAAGAAGAGGAAGAGATAGAAGGTAAACCTACAGAGAAGATAGTTGGAGAGGCAAGAACATCATCTGGAAAGAATCCATGGAAACCCAAGGTAGAAAATCTAAATGTTCAAATCATTGTTAATGATAATTTTGTTCAAGTAAATAAGTATTATAACTTGTACAGTAACATGGATAGAGTACAAGTAGAAAATGCAATAGTCAGAAATATGAACGAGAGTTGTTGACGAAGACAAAGGAATTAGAGAAAATCTAATTAGGTTTTGCAAAGTAAATGATGGTGAAGATATGAGCAGCATAATGAAGGGTATCGAGCCCTTGCCAAGAAACAAAAGAAGAGCCATTCTTTTAATGGGCGGTAATTATGAAGAAGTGAACAAAGAGACCGTGGAAGCCATTGCCAAATACACGACTTCTGTATCCAGTACTACAGAGAAGAGTGTAGAGAAAGGGGGAGCAATCCCTATGACTGTTGAGTAGAGTGCAACGGAGAAAGAAAAGGACACTAAGATGACGACATCATCTTCGCAGAGCACAATTGGTAGTGAAACGATGCAAGTGGATAGTACACAAATAATTGTTGATGTGCAAGAAAAATCCTTATAAGGATTATGGACCAAACATTGTTGACAATTTGGTCACTTACACTAGCTCTGAAGATGATGAAGAAGATAATGAGTAGGAAGAAAAGAAAATAAGAGAAGATGAAGAAAGAAGGAAGAAAGAAGAGGAGGAGAAGAAAAGGAAAGATGAAGAAGAGAAGAAAAGGAAAGAGGCAGAAGGAAAGAAAGAGAAAGAGGCAGAGAGAAAAGCAAAGGAAAAGAAAAGGCAAGAGGAAGAGAGAAAGAGAAAGGATGAAGAGAAGAAGAAGGTAGAAGAGGAAGAAAAGAAGAAGGCAACAAAAGAGAAGAAGGAAGAAGAGGACAAGGAGCAAGAAAGAAAGAAGAAAGAGGAAGAGGACATGAAGAAAAATGAAGAAGATTCAAAAAAGGAAAGTGTACCTAGTTCCTCTAGGATACCTATGCCATTGGAAATATTGAGTGGAGCGGATGATGATGATCAGACGGAACTGATCTCATCCCTTAGCAAGGTTATAGAGAAAAGAGTCTACAGGCAACCTTGAAGGAAGCCACACAGAGACTTAAGAAAAATTTGGCCACAAAGATGACAAAATCTGATCCCCAAGATAGAGAAAATGATGTTATACAAGCATTTGATACAATGTTTACCAGATTATCTGATATTGCAGTAATACAAGCTCAAGCAAGGCATGATGCACAACTGTTCAACACAGTTTGTTAGAACATTCAAAATGAATTGGGAAATCTTGATGTATGCATTAAATAATTAAGAAGATGTGAATAGGAAGGAAAGACATTGTATGCTAAGTGCGCACTGACATTTAAGTTCATTATGGACAAAGATGAAGAGCTGAAGAAAAGGAATGAAGAACATGAAGCACTAGTGTATTTGTAAACCAGGATTTACAAGTTTTATAACTTTAATCGAAATACAGATTTAATCCTTGATCCAGGCAGTAATTATGTGGAATGTATTTTATACCGTTGAAATTACAAGAAAACTTATGCTTTAAACACAATTAATCAACTATGTGTCTAATAACAATAAAAACCTAAAGAATTGAGAGAAGAAGAAAGAGAATACAGAGACAAACAATTTGATACGGAGTTCGTTTGGGTAGGACTACGTCTCCGGGTTCGCTTCTCAATTGGGGACCGATCTATTAATTCTGCCAAGCAAAGCACTTTGTTACAGAATCCAAGCTTCAAGCATTCATAGTCTCTCCTATGCACTTGAAGACAATACTCAATGCCTTCATGCTTATAAATTCTCTCACAAGGGAAAAATTATTCCTTACTTTACAACAACCTCTCTCAAGAAATTCTCCAGGATTATACCCTCACAAGGTCTAATTGTCTTCTAAAGAAGAACAACTCCCCTTTTATACATAAAAATTAGTCATATTTGGTGTAAAACCAAATAACCACATAATAACCATTTTCTATTTGACCATAACAAAATAACCCCATTTTCCCCTATTTAATTTTGGGCTTAACAAATAACAAAATTTGTTTAGTAAATCTTGTTTTATTTGTCATATTTGGAGTTAGTTTTAACCATATACCTTATTTGTCGAATTATAACTCCTTGCACATCAAACAAATATTCTAATAGCTAAAAATAGGAAAGTCCGCCACATCTGGCGCAATGGTGGAACGCAAAACTTGGAAGCTTGCGGTTGTGGGTTCAACACCCGCCAAAGCCTATTTTGTCTTATTTGCACAGAACAAATAAAAACACGTTGCTATCCATGTCAACGTGCATGTCTATGGTGTAATGGTGTGGAGAGAGATTTGGAATCGTTAGGTTACAAGTTCAAACCTTATAGCTACATTTTTCCAAACCAAAACTGCCATTGAAGAGAGTATGTGCCACATCGCACAAGGTTATTTGCCCAACTAGTGATACATATCACTAGCTAATTGGTGTGCACTCAATGCCACTTTGATGCCACATCATCATCAACTTGCCTTGTGTCAACTTTAGACCACCATGTGTCTCTATGAGATTGGATCAAGTTGCTGACAAGGCTGCCGACGTTGTGCTGATGTCATCATTTTGACTAGTCAACACTTTTTTCCTAGGAACTTTGATTGGCTGTAACTTTCACATACACACTCCATTTTCGAAACCAAAAATAGTTCTGGAATCAGCATGATGAGAACTTCGACTTAGCATATATGTTTACTTGGATTTGAGAAAATCCATTTTTTGCCTTTTCTGGCCCTCTAATTCGCCTGTTGACTAGAACTTTGACGGAGTTTAATTTCTACGTACGAGCTCCTTTTTCACCTGTTCAAGTTGCATTGGGTTCAAGTTTTCAAGCTCCTCGCAGTGATTGTGAATTTTAGAGGTTTTGAGACTGTGAATTTTTTTTGACTTTTCTAGATCCACCTAGATCACTTGTTAATCAGCTTCAACAACCAAACTAGAGAATACAAGACCTTGAGACACAAATTGAGAAGATCTATGGAGAAATAAGAATAATAGAGATGGACAAAGAGAGGATTGCAACAAGATTTTCACTTTTCAAAGAGAATCTATCTCTGAAATTTGGAACTTTAGAGCAGTTAATAGAAGAATGTCTTAGAGCTAGGACATCATTTGAGAAGTTTGTCCATTCAGACCTTAATGCAGTAGAGGTTGCAGCTTATGGACTTTGCTCCCTTCTCAACATATCTGAAGGTGTTAGAGATTCATGGAAGAAGAACTTTAGGAGTCTAAAGACCAACTTTGATGATTGTATGACATGACTATCTATCTGACAAAGAGGTATTGATCAGAAATTTTGACTTGTAAATAAGTTTTGAATTTTGACATCTTTGTCATTGATGTCAAAGGGGGAGAGAAAAGAATGAAAATTGTATAGATGTAAGCCAAAAGGGGAGTAATGTGATATATTTAGGAGGTATAAGGAAAGATGGTTGACAAAATGATCCACAGTTTTTGACATTTTTGTCGAGGCCAATTTTGTTTTTGAAAGTAATGTTTCTTTTTGGACTTGGCCAATTTTCCTCACATTGCCATCAATGACAAAGGGGGAGATTGTTGGCAATTTGGCTAAGGTGATGGGTTGAGGTTGTCATTTATGACAGCATAATTTTGGTATGAACAAAGATAATTATACTTAGAAAATTGTCTATTAGACAGTTTTACTAGCAGCAAAAAGACAATTTTGATGTACATGGTCAGCAGAGGTAATATTAGCACATGCACAGTTAGGTATGGGTAGTACAGATTGTTAGGATGACGTGGTTAAGTGCGCGCAACGGTATGACAATAGTTATGATTGATTCACTAGTCAAATAGATTAAAGGGAAGAACAAAGCATGATAGAGAAGTGAAGATTATGGGTTAAGGAATTATTTTGGTTACCTAACTAATTAGGGACGACATCCTAGATGTTAACCCTAAGTTAGTGAAAGTTAATTTTGTATTATGCCAAGCGTGTGAATGTTTGAAGGCCAATAGGGCAAGTTCCGTAAAAAGGAAAGGGATAAGTAAAAGATCAAGATATGTGAAGTTGTGTGGATGTGTGATTTGATATGCAAAGTGATGGGAAATCTGATGTATGATCAGAAGATTGCGAAGTACAACAGACAACAGTAAGAGGTTTTTGTATCTATCTCTTTTTGTATAAAGGAACTACATTGTATAATTGCATGTTTGGGCAGTGGGCTCATCAAAACAATGATACTTGAACTCAATATTATCTTAATATTTTGGTGTTGATAATAAATATGATACTATGATTACAAGTTTACAATGTTTTTGTTGTTTTTATGATAGTATGGGGCATTCTAATCATAATTTATTCTTCTAGGCTGCATATATATATATATATATATATATATATATATATATATATATATATATATATATATATATATATATATATCTGTTTTTGTACTAATGAACCCCAAGCCCCATTTCAAAATTTTGATGTACCTGTGAATCGGACCCACAACATTTTAATCGCTAGTCTCCTAGAATAATTATTTTGACCTTTCAATTTATTAAAGTGCTCGTAAACATTTATCACACATATGCATCAATATGAAAATCATTGACTAGATAGAAAGTTAGAATCTCTAGCACCACAAATATAATTATGAAACAACGAAAAAATTTCCAATTTTTTTTTCAAGAAGACTAGATTTGGCACAAAAGTGAACTTCGTTGCAAATCCACTCCTAGATAGAAGAACTAGGTTTCAGTCCAGCTCTCCTGTCAAATCCCTAAAGGTTTGTGTCTCTAGAAACTCTAGCTAGCCAAAGTATCAAACAAATTCATCAATTTCAGTTAAACATCTGAAATACCTCAAATAATCCTCTCCATAAATTTTATAACACTGTCTAGGAAACTCTTTACTTTCTTGGCATTCCATTTCTTTTTCTTTTAACTTGAAATATAGTGACTTTTATTTTATGATTTCGGTTGATGTAAAATGTCACTTTAATATTAAATAATTAAATTCAGCTGCCATTATATTTTGACAACTAAATAATTAATTAATTTAATTAAATTTTTAAATGTCTCATAAAGGGGAGATTACATGGCAGGAGCTCAACTTACCATCAAATGTTGTCAAAATTCTAGGCAAACAACCTCCAAGGTTCCTAAATCTTCACTCATTAGCCTACAGGAACCAATTGAATTGGCTAAAGGTTTACCATCTCAACTAGTTAGGAAGGGGACATTACGGACGACAGAGTCCCTCTTCTACTTTGGTGGTGATTCCATCTGGGAATTGCTTTCTTTTTGGTTTGTTGAAAGATTAATTGAAGATTTCAGTTGTCAATGGTTGGATTGATGTATTTGCAAACAAATGTAATAGATGTTTTCATTTTTTAATTATAAAGGGAATTGATGATTATTTACTGCTATTGAAGTGCCCACCTATAGTTTGCTTTTCCATTATATTTACCAAACTCTTTTATGCCTATTTCATGGATGTGTTAGTTTCAAGGACATTATTTCATAACTTGGACTAGAGATATTTCAACGATAAATTACTTAGTTGATAACTTGATTATATTTCACATGTTGATTATGATTACTAGTGCATTAATAATGCTTTAATGGCTCTTATTTAATAAATCTGGTTGATTTCAGGATGATGTCAAATGATGAGTTTTCATGTTTCAATATGTGATGATTTATACCCAAGATTTATTATAGTACTTACCCCATACTTGCATGTCTATTTTTATTTAATGTAATTTAATTTTCAGATTTATTTATATTAAAAAAAAAAATTAATTAAAAATAAATAAATAAATTTCTAAAAATTTAAATAAATATTATTCATTTAGTTAAAGTGAATGTTACTAATATTAATTATTCTTTAAGTCAAATTAAACTCTTAGTTGCATATAAATAATTTAATATTTATTAATGCAAGAATGAAGTTAATAAATAAATATTTATAATTTTATTATATTTTAAGAGAAGTTGTGGTAGAGTTCACTTTGTAATCATTTAGTTCATAACTATTTGAGTTTATGAGAGAAATTATAAATAATTAAATTAAATTTATAATTTTAAGTTGCATTATGAATTAAAGGAAAAGTAAATATTAATAGTAGACTTAAATAGAAGTCATATTAATATTTTAGAAATTGAAATTAATATCAATATTTAAATATAATAATATACATTTATGTTATTAATTAAATCATTTATGATTTATGATTATTTAAATTAATAACATGATAATATTGCATGATATTTTATATGCATAGAAAGATTGGATATTTAAATACTTATTGTTGTAAACAAGTTTATTAGCATAACAATTTTAACACGTATATTCTTACTTTATTTCTAAACAGATCCTTATGACACAAATTATGTGTTTTCTAACATTCTAGTTATAGTTTTGTGATGTTTATTTTTTTGATAGATTTTCTTTGTGGGTTGTTTGGTTGGCCAAGTTAGGATGTGCACTAGAGACATTTTTGAGAATTCTTTTATGATTTTTTGACTGGATGTCATGATGATATTTATGATTTGAATTGAGATATATGTTTTATGAGCTTTATACTATTGAGCATTTATAAGAACTTGGGTTTCGAGAACCAATATTATTTCTTGGGTTGGCTATTAAAAAACCAAATTTGATTAATATTACTTTTTGTGGTATGGGACACTATTGTGGTTTGTGATTTTTGGGAAGGTAGTCTAGGTGCATGTCTATGGGAGTGGCTTGCAATGGAGGCTGGGGCTCAAAGTGGCTGCCAGGGTAACTCATTGTAAGTTGTGTAACAAGTGATAATGTAGTAAATAAAATATCTTGCCTAGCCCTTTTCCCTAAGATATATTAAAAAGATAAGTTAGAGATTTTTCCTCGTCCATGCCTTGAGTGCTTGTATAGACTAAGGATGAGATGGAGATGATACCTTGAGAGGTATGACTAGTTTCCTCATCATCATGAGATGGTATTCTGGTTCCGCATAGAGTCACTAGGGGGCCTAGGTATTGAGAGATTGCCAGGGTAACTCTAGAGGTTGCTCATGTGATGACACTCCATAGTATGTAGGTTAAGTTTCCTTCATGATTTTTTAATATATTCTTCTAGTGGTGTTTTTGTTGGATATTGCTTTTGATGATGTATTTATTGTGAATTGTTACTTATTGATTGGATGTCATTTATTGTTGACAGTTGACTTTTATTAATGAATGATCAGTTATTCATTGGCGCTGTTTTTATTGTTGGAGTTAGTGATTGGTAGTTTACTTTTATAGATGACAATTGGTATTAGTTGGTCATTGTGCTTGTGACACTTGACATTGATTTTGAGGTGGTTGTATATTTTTGGTCTTGGTATTTGTATGTTGACTTGGTATGAGATGTTAGTATTGGTATGAGTGTCCTTTCGATTTTGATTATCTCTTCTTCTTGAGTAGTTTGTGTTACCCTTGAGGTAGATTTGGCTATCGGAATTCCTTGCCTAGGATTATTTTATGATTTGATTATCTGTGTGTGGATCATACATTATCTCTCTTGCATGGTGAGAGTAGGAGCTTGATTAGGTGACTATAGGTTTAGGAGGTAGTGTATTTTTACCATTTGGGTCCCCCTTAGATTGACAGATGTTGGATGCTCTTTGATACAGTGGTACCATTATCATTCGTCCTCTTATCTTGAAGACTTCTATTCATTTGATGTATCTATGTATCATGTGTTTTGAGATCCTATGGGATATTGTATTATATATTTATGTACTTGTATCTATTTTCACATACACTGTGACAGGTGTAGTGGATGTGATTTCATATTATATTAGTTGTACTTATGCATTTGCTTATATGACTATGTATGTGTTTATTCATTATATGATTATGGACATTGTAATTGAGACTTAAACTTATTAGTAAAACTTTATTCAATGTGACTCAATGTGAAGGAACCTTTAAGGAATTGAAACTATACTTGTAATTTGATTATGTGTTCTTGATGTTTATGTATATATTGCTTCCATATTATTGTTACTTTGATGTTTAAACTTTAAAAAAAATAGTTCAGTAAATTTTGAACATATTAGGTGTATTTCTTTTGGGTTTCCGAGCAGTTACATCTATATAGATCAAATCTATTGATTTTGAAGGGTTTCTAGGCGTCGTTGTTGTTATACTTAAGTTATTGTTAACACAAAAGTTCACACCCTTGCTTATTGTGCTATCCTTAGGCAAGCTTGTGTAACATGGAAATAACCTCCAAGTATAAGACTTGCGCTTTGAGGCTCAATCTTTAGAGAAGACCAACTTCCTTATAGTCATGATGCACATAACTACAACTTTTGAGGAAAAGGGAGAAGGAATGCATGAAAAGTAAATGCTGAAAGGGAAATGTGGTGGTACACCAAATTGGAACATGTTTACTCTCTCTGCCTATGAATGCCAATAACAATAATAAAATACCCAAATACACAAATCCTAGCTCTAATCTAACATCCAAGGGCATATGAAGGTTATAGCTTACTAGATGTTGCAAAGAATTTTTTTTTTACAATACAACCACCATAAATAGATCTAACATGAAACATGAATTGGTAAAATCGAAAATAAACATTCACTACAAAGCACATGAAATGCACGATAGTAGAATGGTAAGAAAAGATAAAACTAAGAATTTTATTACTGCAACGAAAAAGGGAATTACAATTACAAAGCATAACGCTACTGCAAAGAACCAAGAGCTAGCATAACTCTGATTACAACCTTGAAGTTCAAACTCCAACCATGGTGGAGTTAGATTATTTAGAGAGGGCAGCAATAAATAAATATCAGAACAAATGTGACCTTCTATGCAACTTGATCCATGCAAGTGATAGGAAAGGCCCGATGAATGCATCCAGCAGATGGAAGGGACACAAATATCCCTGCAAAATAATAAATAGGTATGGAAACGTATTGGCATTGCAATTACAGAGAAAAAGAAATCAATCAGCAACAAATATTCAGCTCAGGTAACGTGTTGGGCCCCAAACGGTCAAATTGTGTCATTGGCGGAAAACCGTTTAGTTGTGAAAATGTGAAAGAAACCTCAATCCTTGATCATTATGCAGATGCACAACATAAAAATTTGATAAGCCATGGCAATAGTACTGGCCTGCATCACCTAATGTTCAAACAAAATAAAACTACGTGGCAACAAATTGATTGGTTTCGCCATTTCGTAAAGGGGAAAAAGGAACCCTGCAAAACAATGAAACAGGGATAACTCAAAATGTTAGCCACACATAACATGACATGATAACCCACTGTAACTGATTTCAGCCCATTGAAAATATCTTAGATCATTTATCTGTGATGGGCTGAATGGGGGCAAAAATAGCTAACAGCTACACATCTACTCTATTGATTTTCTAGTCATATTATTAGTTGTTCCTTTGTATATTCTTGGATTTGCTGATTTCTGGTCATTATTTTTTATCATTGCTGATTGCAAGGCATTTATGGTTATGGTTGTAGTTTCGGCTTATTGTTTCACACTGTTATATCACTTGTGTGGGGGAATATTTCTGTTTCATAGCTGCTGTGCAGCACTTTCCTAGCGTGCCAAGGTCAAATCTGCCTCTAAAATCATTAGTAGCAGTCACATCTTCTTCTTGTGCTGTTTAGAAGAGATGTGCCCTTCCTCCAGCCTGCCTACATCTTTTTTGTTGATTTGCCTTTAGTGCTACCATTGATTATGTGTTGCTGGTCTGTAAAAATGTATGGAAATATTAAAAGTGGATTTTGTATTGTTTGTGCAAGCAATTGGGACATATTAATAGCAGAGTGTAGTTCCATTTTGGGGAATTTATGTTGTGTATGAGGGCTTGGTTGAGTTACACTCTCTATATCAACACTTAAACATTCAGATTTCTTGTCTCTTTTAAAGATGTTTGGGATGGAACTTTTCCAAATTCATATCAACATTGTTGATTGTTGGATTTGCTGATTCATCTATGATCTATTGATAATTGAGTATTTCCTAAATTTTATTTCTGTTACTTGTATTGCTGATCTTCTCCATTGAAGTTTGAAAGCTACATTTTATATTCTATGTTATTTCAGCTTGCAAAATTTTAAACATTGCATATTAAATTTATTTCAGCTAGGCTCATTATCTCAGCCTTATCCAAATTTGTGAGCCAATGTTAACTTGCTGATCTTGAATCAAACTTGGATTCACAATTCCTAGTAGGAGCTAGCTGAGTGCCAACGCGTGCCTCTTATTCCATGTGTGATCCCTAATATTCCTTAGAAGTGATGCCACTAAGTATAGTAGGATGTAAAATATGCAAAATCTACAACACGTCAAATGTTAATCGACATGGATGCTCTCTTTTTGGGATATGGGTACTCTCTTCCTACTTAATGGAATCCACCTGCTGTCCATTTCTAAATGCTTATTGGTGATAGACATTGTCCCAATGTTTCTTTAGTTTTGGACAGCCAATACGTTGTTCTTTTTGGGTGATTGTTATGATCCTCTTTGTTGTGCCAATCTCTATGTAATGCTACTGCACTCTTTGCATCAATAGGTTCTTTGCATTGAATACTCATTTTTTCTTATAATGAGACAATAAATAAAATAAAATGGGTGCATACTTTCATGAGAAAAGTGTTTCCTTAGCTTTAGATAAACGAGATTAGAGGGTAACGAAGGTATAAAATATCAAGATATAAGAAAGGGATGTCATCCAGTTTACCTTTAAAAGTTAGTGCTAAACATAGAACCATTGCTCACCAACTGATTAGTGTAGAAACAGACAAAAAAATTCCCGAAGACATGTGGAAAACAGCAAGATAAGTTGCAAGAAACAGTCAGTCAGTGGGATCACTTGCATTGTTGGGATTGATTATATGTGTATCTTCATTTGTTGTGGCTGCATGCCAAACCTAACAGACTGGTCTTGGAGAAGGTCTGATTAGTCTTTTGGAGTATCCTCCTGTATGTGGCTGTTGGTCAATGTTGAAGTCAGAGAGTCCTTGTTTATCTCTTTGCATAGTTGGATTGCCACATCATTTGTTCAATATTTAAAAGCCTTAAAGGAGGGCATCCCATTGAGGCAGATTGGTTTGCTGATTCTGAAGTCAAAATAATTGCACGAGATTGCTACTGCTTCATTGGGGGGGCCTTGAGGATATTGCTTTGAGCAATTTTCCAAGAGGCTTTTCGAAGCAACAACACTTCATGCTTTCCAGGACAGAAAGGATCCCATTCCATGTTGTTTCTGGGTGGTTGAAGCCAAAATCTAACTTCTTTTCTTTTCCTTTTACATGACCTAGAAATTCTTTGTCTGCAATCTTAAAGAAACCTATTGTTTTCATGTACATGGTTTCTTTCCACAACAAATTAACCTTCATTACCAATGGAGTTTGGTTCCTAGGACCAAACTGTATCTGTTGTGCTGAATTTTCAAATGAAAATCAGATAGGCCTGACTGGATTTTAATGTATAATTACTTATGTCAATGCTAATTTAATTTTCCCTTCTAATTCTCTTTTGTAATAATTTTTTTGTTTTCAACAATTTGAGATGAAAATCTTAATTTTATATTAGGTGATGGATACTATTGGGGAGGAAGACTTAGTAACGATTGATGGGTCTGGTCCCACATATGCCACTGCAAATGTAAGTATTGTATTGGGCTACACTAAAAGATGTTTTTGGTAGGTAGATGAGTATGCAATTAATTTTTTATTTAATATGCATGCAAAAGCAAAAAAATCGGTGAATAGCTCAAAATATAGTCTAGTGGTATGTATGATAAATCTTTTTACATTTTAAGGAAATCCGGCTCTACTTAAAAAGTTCAGTACTGCGAACAAGCAGAATTTAAATCTTCCAGCCTGTAAACCCCAATTTACACTTCAAACTGCAAATTGCTTCGATGTATTATGAAATAACTAAAGTTTTGATCAGCGGCAATGCAGAGAACCATTGAAACCAGTTCCGGGAGACAACACCAGCAGATTCACCACATTTCTCAAATTGCATGAGGAAAGGAGCAAGGTAATTGCAAGGCAGAAATTGGGAGAATCCACTACGTTAGTAGACAGATTTGTCCTTCAACAATAATAAAATAAATTGACTCTTAAATGCCCAAAAAGAAGAACAAATAGAACTAACAGTTGGATGAGTTATCATTGATTGATAACTATTCTCTGAATTGAGAGGTACAGCTCCCTTTTATAAAGATTTACAATGAATTTGATGACTGGTTATATCTTTTACTTGAAGACACGAAGGTTTTTTGACATTCACCCATCAACATGGAATGAATGTGATTATCAGATTAAGAATAGAATAAAGACAGAGAATAGAAAGTAGCCACACGACTAATCATTAAGCTCCCTTTACATCAAAGAGAAACAAAGAAACATAATATTATATTGCAACTATGAATAATCAAAGGACTGAATTCAAAATATGAAAGCAATGACCATACGATCAGTAGTAATACTAGAATTACACTTTCAGACCACACAATCTGATGAACATAAACTATTTTTATTAAGTGCACATAACAGGTAACCATACAATTAGCCTGCCCCTGCAACTGTAAAAGAAATACAGAATAACAAAACAAAACTCATTTCCCCTTTACAAACAGAAATGTCTTCTTCCCTGCAGCCACACGACTTCTGAAAAAGAACCCTTGTTATGATGTTTTGCTGCATATTTATCCCTTAGCTTTCAGGTAACTTCTCAGTTACCATAACTGATTCTTGGAAAACCTCTCATTTGTCTTCCCTCCTCTTTTCAACTTCCTCTCCTTTCTCTACTTTATAAAATACATTTGTCAAAATATGCAATTCGGTGATGAGATGTTGTCATGATTTCATAATTGTCATTGACAGTTTTGACAGTTCATGGCAATGTTCATAACTTTTAATTTGTAAGTTAATAGACAAAACCATTTGGAGAGAATTTACAAAACTAGGCTTTAGAAAACATATCCGAAAATCAATGCAATCCAACGGTTGGATGGAAATCTATGCCCCCCGAAACATGACACATTTCTGTCTTTATTTTTTAACTCTTATGGATAATCTTGACAGTTCTGCACTTAGACGTGTAACTTTTGATCTATTAAGAATCTGACAAAACGCTTTGGAGAGGATTTAGGTAATTAGGTTTCTTCAAACATATCCGAAAATTAGGTTGATCCAACGGTGGGATTGGGATAGATGGCCCCCGTACCAAGACTGTTATTTCTGTCAGCATTTTGTAACTGTCAGATAATTTTGGTAGTGTTGCTGTCAAACATGTGTATCTTTTGATTTGTTGAGAATCGGAACTAACTCCTTGAAGAGGATTTAAAAAACTAGGTTTTCTCAATCATATCGGAAAATACGCTCAATCCGATGGTTGGATTAAAAGTTATGATGCTCGCACTGAGACCCTTTGTTTCTTGTCAGAAAATCTGTAGTTACAGATTGCTGTTGTAAAAAACTGGACAGTTTGAACATGCGAACTTGAACTTTGAATCTGAACTCTGAATCATGCACCTTACATATTTGAACTGCATTTCAAGCTTTGAACGTTGAACCATGAGTATTTGAACATATGAATCTGTCTTTCGAACTTTGAACTTTGAACATTTGAACTTTTAGGTTCAAGTTCAAGTTCAAATTCAATCATGAGCATAGGACACTACTTTTGCATAGTTTGAACTTGGCAAAGGCATCATCAATAACAAAACCAAAGATTCATTTCAGGGGTTGATTTTGAAGTTTGAAAATTGGGTGCTGAAAGCATGCTTACATATTGCCAATATAGCTTTAGAACAAAACACTGGATGGAAAATGGTGAAAAACAAGAAACATAGGCTAGATAGGAATTGAAATGCGAAGATTCTAGATAGAGAAAACATCGGATGAAAGCATTGGAACAGAGCTGGAAGAAACAAAACACAAATACAGCTTGGGAAAAGTAGATCCGACCCAAAGAACCCAGCTAAGGTTGCCAAAACCATTCAACGTAATAAGAACCACACCTAGACTAGGTCTTCCTCATTCTTATTCAAAGATAACGCAAATTACTTAGGAAATAGATCTAATGTGAAGCCCAATTCGGAGCATTTTAAACTAGTAGTTATTTTAGCTGTCAATAGCACACCCACAGGTAACCCTAAACAACCTCCTCCATATCAGAGGTCCGTCATAAGGATAGCCCCGCCTAGCTTCCACCAGAATCGTAGTGAGGTAATCAAAGATCATCAAAAACTCCCACATACCTCCCCTAATCCGTATTTGCCCCCACATCGTAAATTTCCTTCTCCACCTCGCCTTAACCTTATCCATCAAATTTCTAATGCAAACAAATCAGAATCGAAACCCACAATTATCATTAGTATTGAAACCCTAGAAGTTAAATGGCATGAAAGCCAATTAAAAGGGCTGTATGCATATTGGGATGCCCCGGGATACAAAGAAGAAAGTTTGGGGGACTGGTTTCAATCATTCAATCTATAACAGGTAAGTATATTTCCTCTTTCTAATAGATTAATTTACACACATTGTAATTCTGAAGTAGTTAGAAGAGAAATTTTGTCTGCAGCACCATGCTTCTTCAAAGGTTTTTAAATTAATTTTATTAAATGGTTACCTAATATCACTGAGGACGCAATTCAGCAGTTCAAATTTCCGAAATGGTTAATTATTAAAAACATTCCAATGGAAATATTATATTCTCAAACTCTGGGTAGAATAGGATCGAATCTAGGAAATCTGATAGGAATAGAGGTGGACAAAAATAACTATAGTAGAAGCAAAATACTTAAGCCAAACTCAAAAAATGAAGTAAATGGAGGCTTTAGAATTAGAACAAACAGATCAATTTATAATTTACAATATGAAAAATACAAAGTACGAATTAAAGACATATCGTTGGTCATTAATTCCTCATCAACAGATCCCTCAAACCTTGAATTCAAACCCATAAAGAGAAACACAAATCTTAAAAAATTAATCAACGAACAAGAGTGTAGAGAAGGCTGAGAAACTTTTCAAAACCATCACAAGGAAAGGTGATCAATCTGGCCAACATTGTAGAAAGGAATCCAGAATACAAAGTATGATCATTCAAGATATAGATAGTGAGCATAGAGGAAGGAGAGGAAGGAGAAATTCAAGATTATGAAAAAATCAAGAAATTAGAGCATTGCACAGAATCTCCAAATGCACAGAACCCAAGAATAGAAATTAAAGACAACGCTGACAACAGAGTAGAAGTTATTCATCAAAATTTGTAGAAGAGTCTGAAGCTTATAGGCCATAAGCACAAGGAAGATATCAAAAAGATCGAGATTTTTAATAAGTGTGCAGAACACAACATATTGATTAACGACATAAGCGAGAACTTGAAAACATACGATCAACTCATAAATGAGTTCATCCTGATCCACAATGATATTGTGGACTAGATAGAAATCTGGGAACAGGCACATACAGTACATCAAAAGATAGTAGGGAAGATATGGATAAAAGGAAAAAATTAAAAGGGGATAAAATAGAGGAAGGAGTAACCTGTAGAAACGCTCATCTCAATATAATCAGTATACATTGTGCACACTCGAAGAAAGAACAACGACTAGGAATTGGGAGAAACAAATAGGCAACGAAATTATCATGGAAACAAGGAAAGATCAGTCAACATCCATCAAGGAGAATGAGGCACTTAATAGTCCAAGCATCGAAGCTCCCACTGTGGTGGTAAATGAGAAACCAAATACTAATGAAGGAAAAGAAATCATAGATCAGAAAATCAGCAATGTACACAAGATCAAAGAATTAGGAAGGGTAAACCATTGCAGTCCAGCATAAAATGTTCACAGGAGAAACCCAAAAATCTCAACAAGCAAAAATTTAAAATTTTGGTAGACTTTGGAGAATGGAAGGAACATTTTTTCACTAGTCGGAAAGAGTCTTCAAACCTTAACAGCTACATCAAGCTCTAAGTTTTCTCTGCTGCCGAACAAAAATTACTACTGATTTAGAATTCACTCCAGTCAACTTTCAATAGAAGAGATTTAATGAGGTACTTGGGGAAGTAGCAACCTTGTTGAACGAAATATGGATTGACAACTTTGAGAATACAAACAATACAAATAATAAGGAAAGATACACAAATGAATTCTAGGAAGAATTCAAAGTATTGGATTAATTAGAAGAAGGACAAAATCCTGAAATAGAGAATGTGAGTAGAAAAATGACTGAGGAAGAGTTAACAATGGCAAAGGAGGTGAGAGTCATTCAGGAGGGATTACTGGAAGAAGTCAAAATGGAAGAGTTGGAAAACAAGGAAGAAATAGGTGAAAAGGCAAGTTTACAAGAAGAAAGAAATAAAGGAAAACTGGGGATAGCCCAAACTACAGATGGGATTTGTGAACCTAGATTTGGAGAACCGAAAAAAAAGAAGAGAGACAGAAAATCTCTAGCAGAGTTAAGGGCAGAAATTGGGAAAGTAGAAACCCTGAGGAAAATACAAGACACATTGAAAGGTGGGAAGGGGAAGACTCTTTCCAAGGAACAATGAAGATAACGTGGAATGTTAGGGGACTAAATGCCCCTAACAAGAAGCACTTACTAAAGCGCAATCTTACCTTGTTTAATTCAGATCTAATAATGATATAGGAAACCAAACTGAACAAGCAAGAAGGTGAAAAACTAAAGAAAAAGATTGGTTCTTCGAAGACCACTAAAAGAATTAGAGGGAGCCTCAAGGAGAATAGGTTTGATCTAGGATTTGCGGAAGATAGAAGTGGAAGAATTGTCAGTAAACTAAAATTGGATTGGGGGAAGAGTCAAAAGTCATAGACATACAGTTTATAATCATAAATATATATGGTCCAGTGCAAACGATAGAGAAGAAATTGCTATGGAATGAAATCCACAACTTCATCGACCACATTCAAGAAGAGAATATATGGGTAGGAGGAGATTTCAATGCAATCCTAGACTTAAAAGATAAAAGATGAGGTTCACAATC
Organism: Cupressus sempervirens; assembly: GCA_028749045.1. Classification (NCBI taxonomy): domain Eukaryota; kingdom Viridiplantae; phylum Streptophyta; class Pinopsida; order Cupressales; family Cupressaceae; genus Cupressus; species Cupressus sempervirens. Next base: position 552,651,992 of record CM053785.1, on the reverse strand, counting down.
AACAACACAAACCATGTTGGATTTCAAAGAATGGATTCAGCAAGATAATCTTATAGATATCCCCCCTACGAACAGACAATTCACTTGGTTCAACAGGAGAAAGGACTTTTGTCAGATAGCAGAAAGACGGATAAATTTATAGTGAAAGGAAACAAGCAGACCTTCAACTTTACATTTCAATCTTTGATTCTGCCCTATGCCGGCTTTGATCACTTCCTTGTCAGTGTTGAAATCTCTGAAGCCCTTAAACCAAATAGAAATCCATTCAAATGTGAAAGAATGTGGTTCAAAGATGAAAGTTTCATGGAAAACATTAATAAATGGTGGTTAGAAATAGAAGCAGAAGGGTCTAAAATGTTCTGTTTTGTCTCCAATCTTAAAATTCTTAAATAGTAGATGGAACAAAAAACACTTCAAAAATATATTTAAAGAAAAATTAGAAATAGAAGAATTATAAAATCTAAATAAAGATGTCATTCAACAAGGAATGGACAATGATAAATTTGAAAAAGAAAAAGCACTTACACATAAACACAAAGACATTCTTAACAAAGAAGAAATATGTTGGAGACAAAAATCTTGAGCAACATGGCTTCAAAAAGGAGAGTTTAACACCAAACACTTCCATAAAAGCACAATAGGTAATAGAATATTGAAAAGCAAGAATAATATAGGTACTATAATTGAAGAACCATCACAAATAGTGGAAAACTTTGTAAATTACTACACTGACATTTTAAACAACTATGAACATTCAAATCTTACACCACAAATGGTGTTGTTAGAATTGATACCAAAACTTATTACTAAAGAGGACAATAAGATGTTAAACAAAGCATTCACAAAAGAACAAATTAAAAAATGCCTTATTTAGTATGAATCCTGATAAGTCCCCTGGACCCGATGGCTTTCAAGTGCTCTTTAATCAGAAATGTTGGCATATATTAGGAGAGGACTTATGTGCAGCCATAGAAGCAACTAGAAACTTAGGTTCGCTATTGTTTGAAATCAATAATACTTTATTTCACTTATGCCCAAGAAATCTGAACATTTAGAACCTGGAGACTTTCGTCCTATCGCTTTATGTAATACCATCTGTAAAATTTTATCCAAAACATTAACAATTAGGATTAAACAAGTTCTCCCTAAATTAATCAATGAGGAGCAAACAGGCTTTATTCCTAATAGATGCATTTTGGATGGAATCATTATCATCTAAGAATTAATACACTTAGTTCAAACCCGTAAATCGGCATGCATGCTCATGAAGTTAGACATACAAAAAACCTATAACAAAGTAGAGTGGAGATTCCTATGCAAAACATTAGAAGCTTTGGTTTCTCTTAGCAATGGATTACTCTAATTTATAATTGCATATCAATGCCAAAATTTTCTAATCTTAGCAATGGAACCCCTAAGGGATTCTTCAGGTCATCCAGAGGAATTAGACAAGGGGACTCCATTTCACCCTTTCTCTTCATCATTATGGCAGAAATTTTTTGGAAGGGCCATAAAAAAGTCTGAAGTAGAAAATGAGATCTGGAGAATATCCGTTACGGAAGAGGTTAGCAATGTCACACACCAAGAATTCGCTGATGACACAATAACAGTAGGGGTTAGTAGCCTAGATGAAGCAAGAAAATATAAAGAAATCATAGCTACATATATGAGAGCATCAGGACAAAAAGTAAATAAGGATAAATCTGAAATTTTCTTCTCCAAGCTGATCTGCAACCCCCAACCTTTTTTGGCACACCCTTTTCCCCGTTGTTCCCCTCCACCCTCCATCCTTGACTTTCGGTACCTTACCTCTCACACCATGACTCTTTATGATATCCTTGGGCAACCTTCTATCCACCCCATCTCGCCTCCTTTCTGCCACTTGTTCACCCCTTCTTGCATTTACGAGGCCATCAAATTCATGAGATGTAGCAGAGCAGCGGATGAGGAGGGGTTCTAGGCTAAACTCTTCAAGTTTGGTGCCTTGGTTCTAGGCCCCTATCTCTATACTTTTCAATAGAGTGATTTGCACTAGGTTCTCGATTTCTTTGTCCACGCATCTAATTTATCCTATTCACAAGACTGGTTCTGCCTCTGATGCTTGGAATTACAGAACCATTATGATTGGGCACACGTTTGCCAAACTTTATGCGACAACCCTTAATGCTATGTTATCTAGCAAACTTGACAAGAAAGGTTGTAGGGCTAGAGGATAGGCTAGTTTCCAAGCCGACTATTAGACCATGGATCACATTTTCACTTTACATTCTATTATTGAGGCTGCTAGACATAGATTGACGAAAGTTTATTGCTGCTTTAGTGATATTTGCAAGGCTTTTGATTCTGTTCCTAGGATGGCTCTTTTTGAGAGGCTTTAGGAGATTGGGATCTCTAAGATGTTACTTACTGCTATTATGAGATTATATGAGACAGTGGTGGGTCGATTCAGGACCCCTGAGGGTTTCTCAAATCTGATCCATAGCATCATTGGGGTCAAGCAGGGTTGTCCTCTCTCCCCTACTTTGTTCAGTTTATATATTGATGAGCTTGAAGACTTCCTTTTGAAGTCATCGCTCCCAGGTGACGATTGCTACTTACACCAAGTTTTGATCTCTATTCTTCTTTTTGTGGATGATGTGGTTCTTCTTGCTTCCTCTCTAAAGAGTTTACAGAGGCTTCTTGATGGTTTGGCTTCCTTTTGTGATCAGCGACAGCTTGTGGTTAACGTGGGTACGACTCGGGCTATGATCTTTAATTGCGTAAAGACATCTCATCTTCACTTCTTTTTTCAAGGAAAGGAGATTGAGATCACTTCCTCTTATATGTATCTGGGGGTGAAGTTTTCTGGTCCTCAGTTCAATATGAGACTGGCAATTCAGTCCAGAGTTAATAAGGCTATGGGTTCTCTTACTATGCTTGAGAAATAGTGTTTTAGACTTCACTTTCAAGATACCTCGTCCAAGTTATCCCTCTTGGACTCCCTTGTTCGGCCAACGGTTCTTTATGGCTCTGTGGTTTGGGGCCCGTCTCTCCTTGGTTTTGATTGGGCCTCGGTCGAGTGGGTCTAGACTTTGCTGTACGGTGAATCATTAGATGCCACAAGTTCATTCCTCATAGTATCATTCTTGCTGAGTTCAGTGCTCATCCCTTTCGTCTTGCGACCATTTTTGATTTGATTTGGTTCCTTCATTGTTTGCATGGTTTTGCGGATTCGTTTGGTGAATTACTCCTACTTGGTGTATTGTTCTTCTATTACTACTGCAAGTTCTGATTCTTGTTCTTGAGCTCATTATTGGTATACACAAGCATCTTCTTTGCTGAGATTGATTGGGATTGATATTGATCGCCTCCTTCCTTACTAGTTCTCGCTAAATGCCCTTGCATATCTCCTTCCCTCATGGTAGGAGTTGAATGAGCATGTTAGACTTGATATTTACAGATGATACGTTATCACTACCTGAACTAACCCACCTGGTGGCTTACGTCCAAGGATGACCGTCAATGCGGAGCACTTTTTGGAGATCTCTGAAGAGATTATTGTTCATCCTAGTTACCTTTCTCGACGATGGTCTCATGCCCTGTGTATCTCCCTGGTGTCGTACAGAGTTGGTTCTCACCATCTTTGAGTTCAGATCAAGCATCATATTGATAGTGGAGAGTGGATTCATAAGCTGTGTACTTTAGATGAGATTGAGATAGAGACTCATTTTATTTTCTGTTGCCCTATCTATTATGACATCAAAAGGAGATTTTACCTATGTATTCCGGGATTGTTTTTCTCTTTCTGATTTCTTCAGTTACTATTACTAGCGGTGTCTTGCACTCTATCTTCAAGAGGCTACTATGCTCCATAATAGTACTTTATAGTCACTTCTTCCTCACCGACATACATCTACTCAACTCATTACTGCCTTTTTCACACCCTTATCTCCTTTGCAGGGTGTGAAAAGGTCGTCTAGTTCTTCCAATTTTTTCGGTCATTCAAGGTTGGTCAGACCTCGTATTGACTTCTTTCATCAGCAACACTCCTCTATGAGCTCAAAGAGACAGATTAGAGCTTCCATCCAGCCGCAAGCGTATCTTCTGTGACTATTTCTTTCTGCCTAGAAAGGGCTCCTAGTCTTTGTCCTGCCCTCTCTTTGTATCTTTTCTTCTTTGTTTTGTTATTCGTTTTTCTCGGACACCGTTTGGTGCTCCTGCTGTTGTCAGCATTCTTGGTGTAATCCTCCAATCCCATAGACATTTTGGTGGTCTTTTGTTGGACATTAATATTAATATCTTACCTTAAACACTAAAAGAAGTTTAGAAAACAACATTTGTCATATTATGGGATATAAGAAAAGTAACTTCCCTTGCAAATATTTAGGAATACAGATAGATAAGAGATCGAGGAATGGCAAAACCTCAGAGTCCATTTTAGAAAAACTTGATAAGAAAACTAATAACTAGAAAAGCAGATGGCTCACTAAGGCTGGACGGGTAACCAAGATCAATTTTGTTTTATCAACAGTTCCTTCTTACCACATTTCATTTCTCCCACTTCCTGTTGATGTATAGCATCAGTCAAAGTAATATTAAGTATTTGAATTCATGATTTATATGAACTATGTTTTACTGATGACAATATATACATATATATATATACCTATATATACACACATATATGATTATACATATATATTTATTTTTTCATAAAATGACTTCATCAATATCGTGCTCTTGTCCTTGAAGAGACTATTGTTATCAGGGCCTTGTATTTGTCTTTGTTTTACTGCCCGTTACAAAGTAGGCAAATTACATTTGGTATAGTTGAAAGTAATGATTAGTTATGCCCATGTATGGGCATGACCCTATGTGGCCTTTGGCGATGTAGAGTCATGTCTCTATAGGGATATGGATCTCTATTCTTATATAAATGATGCCGAGCAGTCGTTGGGGAAATATATCAATAACAAGGCATATACAGACCCAACGATTGCTCTCCCTGCATGTAAAATAAAGACAAGTTCATCGATCCTCCATTGGCATTCAAGGTTGAAGATTAGCTTACATAGACTGCTATTCAAAGTTGAAGATTTGCACCATTCAAACAACACCACCAGTCTGAGATACAAGTAAGTTAATCTGAATTTGTACAGTCTGCTATGATAGTTTATCTCTATAAGAGATCCTTACATTTAACATGGTATCAGAGCCATCCTAATAGGAATTATATTATCTAGAATTAGAACTAAAATCTCAGATTTATCATTATTAGAATTTACCCTCAATTCAAAATGGTTAATCACGTAAGATTAGAGGATAGACTTGAGGGAGCATCAAACTTTTCATCATGGAAAATTCAAGTCATGATAATACTAAGAGAAATGGAATTATAAGAGTACATAGAATGAAACAAATCTATTCCTGAAAATGATCCAGATGAAATGACATGGAATTTCAAATTCTATCGAAAGTCAGCATAGGAGACTAGGCCACCTTCATTTCTGTGCATTATCATCAATAGGGAAAATTGTAAAAGGATTACCTAATCTGAAAATTCATCACTGAGGCATTTGCAAAGGATGTGCTTGAGGCAAAAACACCAACCAATACTTTCCTAAAAGCATTCACAAATCAAAATTTGTACTTGAACTTATTGACATTGACCAATGTGGTCCTATGTCTGTACCTTCCCTAAATGGGTGCCTCTATTATGTAATTTTTATTGATGACTATTCTAGAAGAACTTGGATCTACTTCTTCAAACAAAAGGAATCAATTGAAGTATTATCAAAATTCAAAGTTCTGGTTGAAAACCAGTCAGGATAGAAAATAAAAATTCTAAGATCAGACAATGGAGGTGAATACATCTTTGAAATTTTTAAAGATTTTTGCAGTACTGTTGGGATTAAGGAGTTTTCTGTACCATATAATCCTCAATAGAATGGAGTTGCAGAGCGTAAAAATAGATCAATTATTGAATCAGCCAGAGCAATGATGCACGACCAAAATTTTCATACTTCTTTTTGGGCCAAAGCATCTAACACTACAATTTACATTCAAAATAGATGTCCTCACTTAGTATTAGAAAACAACTCTCCTGAAGAAGTATTTACGGGTATCGAACCAAATTTAATTCAGCTAAGAATATTTGGGTGTCCTGTTTATATTCATTTTCCTAAAGAGAAGAACAAAATTAGAACCATCTGGAAAGAAGGGAATACTCATTGGATATAGTGAAACAACCAAAGGCTATATGATCTATTTCCAGGTCAAAGAACAATTGAGATCAGTAGAAATGTCAAATTTGAAGAAAATATTGCCCTGAATCTTTCTAAGAACAATGATGAATCATATACAAAACTTGTCACTGAAATAGATAGAGATCACCTAGGAGAAAATGAGAGGAAGAATGATACTGAACCTCCTTCACCTACTATTACAAATCCTTAGAATATTGAAAATGTTAACAATATAAAGAGACCACTTTGGGCTAGGAAAATGATAGAAGAAAATCATGTTGAACGTGATGAAGTAATCAGAGAAATCAAGAGAACAAGAAATCAATCATGTTATGTGGCGCTGTTAACTGAACTTATCAAAACAGAACCTTGAAATGTTGAAGAAGCCTTATCAAGCAAACTTGGAAAGAAGCAACGATTGACAATATAATTCTATACTAAAAAATGATGTATTGGATGTTGTACCCAGACCTAAAAACAAATCAGTTGTTTCTTCTAAGTGGCTTTACAAATCAAGCATACACTCGACAACAACACTGAAAAATACAAAGCCAGATTTGTAGCACACGGTTTCTCACAGAAAGAAGGTATCGATTATGAAGAAACATTTGGCCCAGTTGCAAGATACACATCTGTCAGGACTATCTTGGCATTTGCAGCATCCAAAGGATGGAAAGTTCATCAAATGGATGTTAAGAAAACATTCTTAAATGATGAAATTGAAGAAGTTTATATTGAGCAACCAGAAGGGTTCATCACTCATGACAGAAATTCTCATGTGTGTAAGTTAAAGAAAACACTATATGGTTTTGAACAAGCTCTTAGAGCATGGTATGAAAGAATAGACAACTATCTAACAAAGTTAGGGTATTCTAAGAATGAAGCTGATCCTAAGTTATACTTCAAAATAGATGGTGATGACATGATTATTCTTGTGTTATATGTTGATGATTTGTTAATAACAGGTGAAAAATATCTTATAAGCAAGTGCAAACAAGAACTAATAGCAGAGTTTGATACGAAAGATCTAGGTCTTCTCCACTACTTCCTAAGATTAGAAGTCTGACAAAAGGGGAACTACATTTTCCTAAATCAGGGAAAATATACAATTGATATTTTGACAAAATTTGGAATGATGGATTGTAAACCAGCTACTATTCGTATGGAAGTAAACCTACGTAAGCTGAAGGTTGATATGATTAAATCTAGACCTACGGATCCTACTCACTATAGGAAGATCATTGGATCCTTAATGTATTTGGTGAATACTTGTCCTGATATATGCTATGCTACTAACACCTTAAATCAATTCATGTGTGCACCAAAGAAGATACATCTAATGGCAGCCAAATATATTTTAAGACATCTAAGAGGTACTATTGGCATGGGAATCAAATATGATCAAGTCAAAATCAGTCTTTATGGATATTCAGATTCTAATTGGATAGGCAGCTCTACTGAACGTAAAAGTAGTTCTGGATGTTGCTTCAGTCATGGATTTGGAATGATTTCTTGGTTCAGCGGAAAACAATCCTTAGTTGCGTTAAGCTCTACTAAAGTAGAATATATAGTCTCTTCCCTGGGAGCCAGAGAAGTTGAGTGGTTACAAAAGTTACTAGTTGATTTTTTTAAGAAGCTTTTGAAGCCCACTGTCATTCATTGCAATAATTAGAGTTGTATCAAGCTTTCAACTAATCGAGTTTTTGAGAATCGATCTAAGCATATTGAAATTCTTTATCATTACATTAGAGATATGGTAGATCGAGGTGTTATCAAACTGGAGTACATTAGTACTAATGAGCAAACAACAAATGTTTTTACCTAGCCTCATGCTAAAGTGAAGTTGAAATACTTAAGAGGAAAACTTGGTATGATTAAATTGTAATATTGAATATTGAATTTAAATTTAAATTTATGTGTTTATACTTCTATGGTTATTTAGTTGTCTCAGATATGTAATGAAAGGTGACGATCTTTCATGGACATATATATTTAGAAGGTAATCTTTGTAAGGTGACGATCTTGCAAATGATAGGCCTCTTATTATGACAGTTTTGTTCCGGATATGTTGGAAGTCATTGATAACGAATGCATTATGATTACTCTAGATATTGTTTTGGACATTTAAAAATCATAATATATGTTATGATAGTGTTCATAACATGGTGATTAAAAATATTTGACAAGTCACTATTTCAGAGTGTTAAAGTCAGATAATGCGTTATGTACAGATATTCTATATTCTGGTATCTCTTAAAGAGTTTAGCAAGGTAGTGTTTATGTATAGCATTAGTCGAAGTAATATTAAGTACTTGAATTCATGATTTATATGAACTTTGTTTTACTGATGAAAATATATACATATATACCTATATATATAAACATATATGATTATATATATATTTAATTGTTCATAAAATGGTTTCATCAATATCGGGCTCGTTTCCTTGAAGAGACTATTGTTATCGGGGCATTGTATTTATCTATTCTGCCACCGATTACAAAGTAGACAAATTACATTTGTTATAGCTAAAACTAATGATTAGTTATAAATGATGCCGAGCTGTCGTTGGGGAAATATATCAATAACAAGGCATATACAGTCCCAACGATTGCTCTCCTTTCAAGTAAAATAAAGACAAGTTCATCTATCCTCCATTGGCATTCAAGGTTGAAGATTGTCTTACATAGATTGCTATTCAAAGTTGAAGATTTGCGCCCTTCAAACAACATTGCCAGTTTGAGATACAAGTAAGTTAATCTGAATTTGTATAGTCTGCTATAATAGTTTATCTCTATTAGAGATCCTTAGATTTAACACTTCTAAATGGTGTTAAGAATAAAATAGACATGAAATTTAGGGATTTCTTCTGGAAAGGGACAAAAGAAAAGAAAAAACAAGCATTAATCAAATGGGACAATATTTGTAAACCCAAGAATCTAGGAGGCTTAGGAATTAAAAATCTCAGTTTGCAGAATGAAGCCTTTGGAGCTAAATTGGTATGGAGAATGTACATAAATAAAGACGATAAATGGGCAAAAATATTATATAATAAATATCTGAAGACCAACGACCCCGCATCTCTTTTTCGCACGATTAATCCCCCACAAAGATCGAACACCTGGAACTTCATGTTACATTGTAGACCTCTTATCACTAATTTTTTAGCATGGGATATTGGTAGAGGGGAAGAAGCATTATTCTAGGATGATTCTTGGGAAGGAATTCCCAAGCTCAGCTTTGACCCTTTCTCGGAGACCATCAACTTAAATTGATTAATCAATGGGGGAATTTTGTTAAAGACTACAAAAAAAGAGAAATTATTAATCAAACAAAAATATGGAAATGGAAGACTATAGAACACACTTAACTTATGAATCAAGAAAAAATATAGTTTGTTCAACCCCGAGGTGAATAGGAAAGAAATATATAATGAATGCAAAATGCTATTCATTTATCAAATGCTTTCCGTACAAAACAATGATATCTTATACAATGATAATGATGCCAAAATACATAATTGTTCATGACATTTATAATGTTCGAAATGATGCCAATGAAATGACACAACTGTGTCCGCACCGATAATTGTCTAACTACCCTTATGCCGAACAACATCATCCCCCCCAAACAAAAAAAGTTGTCTCCTAGTGACTCAAAAGACTAACAAAATTAGGAGACAACAGACATTCAAACATAAAAACAATATAGACTAGGAAGGAAGTTGCGTCCCTGAAGTGCTCTGTTGTCGGCACAACTCATAAACTTGATTTGTGCAAATGCATAAAAATCCTTTTGCATCTATGTAAACCTCCACTACCTCCCTCAGGAGAAGTGCTGCATCCATGGCTTGGGCCTTAGCTGTTTGCAATTCTTGTTCGGCCGCTTGTAATCTTTCTTCGGCCTGCTCCTTATCTCGCAAAAGTGCTACGTGCTTGGCTGCCCATGCTATTTGCTAGCTAAGCAATTTAGTAGCTAACTTCTCTCTAGTTTGCCTCTCAACTGTCACAGACCTCTCAGCAGCAATCCTCTCTAATGCCCTATCCACCTCTGCACGCCTATGAGCATAGTAGATGCCTTTATGTACCCCCACTATCTCGTGTGTCAGCTTCTCCATAGGAGTGTTGCACGGTCCCAACTTAGGCTCTGTAGCCCAATTAGCTATCATCTCCATTGTTTCCACCGCTAGCCATCCCCTGGCCTCAAAGTAGGAGCAAAAACGCTCAGGACAGACCCCTCGAATATAGGCCGGATCAAATGTAACTCCTTCCTACGAGTCAATCCCTGATATGCAAAGATGCGTCATCTCTCAATCACAACCTGCATAGCTTTGATGCATACCTTGCATCTATCCTCATCTGACCCATAATCCTCCTTTCCCACATCGTCGATATTCCACTCCCCATCGGTATCCATCTCTGCCTCTCCTGCAGTAGCCATGTCGCCTCCTCTTCGGGTGCATCCTCGGACTATGGTACTCCCACCTCCTGTGGTTCTAACATGGCAGCTGCTCTCGGGGATACCTCTCCATGCCTTAGGGACTGAATGGAGGGACCAACCTCTGTAGGAATGAGTCGGAACTGGTGTCACACGAATGCAGTGGCTCTGTCCATCACCTCAACCTTCTCCAGTTGTGCTGCCTGTGTCGGCTCAATGCTCTCAACTGACTGTGCTAGTTGTGCTGACTGGGGTTCAGTCAACAAAGATGATGATATGGTGACCACAACGTTAGAGCCAATCACATCTAGTCAAACTTGCGGTTCGGGCTCTGGAATGTGCATCTCTACTATCTCAGTTGTTGGCACTGGTGGTGCAACTGGATCTGGTAAAACACTCTGTGGAGTTAGAACATCTGTCATGGCCATTGGTGGAGTCAACATCTGTCGTGGCCATCGGTGGAGTCATGATAATTGGCGCATGCCTTTGCCCAAACAAAGGAATGAGGGAGGTAGTGGTTGTCAAGTGTGCCGAAGTTGGCAATTGGGGAGTGGTGAAATATGTGGACCCTTCGATTGTTGCATCGCTCCCAACTTCCGTCGAGGTACTCTCTTCCTCGGAGTTGGCCCCATTGCTCTTTGTGGTTTCCTACCTTTTGCTGTCCGTGTCCCCATATGTTTCCAACCCTTTCAATACCTTCTTCTGACCAGCTGCGGTTCCACCCATGTGTAAATGCCTCCTGTAAAAAACTGGAGGTTCTCCTGGCACCAACTCCCCCCTTGGTGGAACTTGAAAGTCGTCTATTGCAACTTGATGTAGGGTTGCTTCCAGAAGCAAGCCGATGGCATGATGTATGTAGAATGTTCGATGCTGCAATGTCATAAACTCCTCCATCTTGTTGGTGAGGACCGTGGCCCACCCGTACACGGTGCCATTCATGATGCCGTTCATGAATGTAATCTGAGGCAAGGCGATATTTGAGGCCCTACTTGCCCCCGTCAACCTGCTTTCAAATAGCCAAATGGAAAATACCAGAAGTTTTATTGCCCAATGTACTTGTGCTCGTATCAGAATTTGTTTGATTAAATCTGTATCTGCAGTCTCTTGACACCATTTCCGACACTCATTGCCATTCAATCCTTCAATCTGAACGGTGAGGTGTGATAGGTTGGCCTTCACTTTCTACTTTTTGTTGTTGGATGTTGTCGGCCCTGCAACTCAGATTCTGGAAGCCAAGACTCGCATTCTTTTCCATATTTGCCTTCAACTTATTTTTCCATTGCTTTCTTTTCCTTGCGGACTCCATAGTAATGGTCTCTTGTTTTTTTTTTTAATGTAACCAAAAGAAATGGTTAGGGTAGGGTTTGCTCTCTCTTTTTGTCTTCTGTTGCAGTGCTTCTCCCATGGCAGTGGTTCCCACGTTGAATGCCTTTCTTGTCCTTTACTTCCCTGTAGATATTCTTCTCTTCTTGCGGACACCATGATTTGAAATATGGTTCCTTTCCCTCGAAACGTGGCTTCTTTTTTTTCTCGTTCAGCGGATACTCTTTTTATGACTTCCTACGGATGTTCTTTTTGGATACCGACACCAATACTGCTACCGCGGATTGCCTTTCTCCATCCTTAGTGTAAACTGCTTTGTTCCTTTTGTGGCTTTACTTGCTGTTGATTAACTTTGGCCAAAAAAGAAGTTTTGCGACATAAATTTATAACTTCCGCGACATGTATTTAGGTCAACTTTGCAGCCGCGGTGGCGTAGATGTTTTGTTTTTTATGTTGTGTGGCACCACAGTCCGCGTCCACACACCTCCCTCTGTGGAAACATATTGCCGCGAGATGGTATCCGCAGAAACATATACCTGCGGGTCACTTTGTGTCGGCGGGGACATATGTCTGTAGGACAGTGTTCACGGAGTGATATGTCTGCAAAACCTTTTTTAAATTTTTTTGTTTAATTTTTTTTTTCCAATTTTGTTCTTCCCATCTGGTACTGCCCATTTTGCCTTGTCGTTCGCGATAAATTTTAAGCTTAGACTAGTTGATGGCATCAGGAATTTCTCACTCGTCGAGCGTCCATAGTTTTATGGATCCATTGTTTCTGACTTTTCTCACTTTATATAGTCCCAACCATTTAACCTTGAATTTCCTTGGTTTTATCTTGTTGGGGCCGTTGTACCGAAGCACGAGTTGGCCTAGCTAAAACCTTGTTCTTTTCAAATGTTTGTCGTGCTACGCCTTTTGACAGATCTATGCCATCTCTGTCGCCCATTGTGCTGTTAATCTGCATTCATCCAGTTTATTCAATTGATATAGGCGTTCAGGTAAACTGTCCATATCTCTGAGTCTATTGTCAATTGCAATTCACAGGCTTAAGACTGTAAATTCGGTTGGTACCATGGCTTCTTGGCCAAACATCAACTAGAACAATGTCTATCCAGTTGCGACTTTGAATGTAGTACAGTAGGCCCACAGCGCCGAAGGCAATTTTTCCTCCTAGTCTGGTTGTTTGACACCACACGATTTGTATATGATGGCTACCAAAATTTTATTTGTGGCTTCCGCTTGGCCATTGTCTTGTGGGTAGTAGGGACTTGACAATAAATGGAATATCTTGAATTTCGTTGTCAATAATCTGATCACATGGTTGACAAAGTGACCCCCTCTGTCACTTGTCAACTGAATAGGTATGCCATACCGTGTGATGATTTGTTCACACAAGAACTCAGCCATACTGATTGCTTAATTATCAGGTAGTGTCCGTGCTTCTACCCACTTTGTTAAATACTCCGTAGCTACCACTATGTATCAACAACGCTTGGCCCTACTCGCCTTCAGTGGACCCACGAAGTCTAGTCCCCAATTTTCAAATAGCTCCTAGGCGTGGGATGGATTCAATGGCATGAAGTCCCTCTTGGGTGGTTTGCTAGCTCTCTAGCATGTATCTCAGCTCAACACCCATTCCCGTGCATCATTGTAAAACGTGGGCCACCATAACCCAAGCAATAGAACCTTCCATGTTGTTGTGTTGGGTTCCATGTGGCCAGCTGCCGGATCTTTATGTGCTTCCCTTAGAACACCTTGCACTTCTTCTTCCATTACACATCACCGTAGTACTTGATGAGGATCCATCTTGTAGAGAAGACCATTTATTAGTTGAAAAGTTTGGCTTCTTAAAACTAACTTCTGTTGTTCGCCTGGTGGCATCTCTCTCGAAAATTGAGACATTGATAGATACTCCCCTATAGACTTGTACCATCCTGGAAGAATGGTGATTCTGAATAAGCGTGCATTTGGAAAATCATCATTGACCCCTTCCATTGGCTCCCCAGACCTGATTCGGGAGAGCTGGTCCGTAATGACATGATTCTTCCTGGGTCGCACAATGATGGTGAAGGTGAATTCCTGTAGTAGTAACAATCATTTGCTAATTTTACCTTGGATGATTGGTTTGTTCACTAGGTACATCAACGCCTGGTGATCCACGTAAAAGGTAAATGGTGTAGCCAATAGGTAATGTTTGAACTTTTGTACCGAGCACACCATCCCAAGAGCCTCCCTTTCAGTGGTGCTATATTTCTTCTCCGCTTTTGATAGTAGCTGACTTGCGAAATACATTGGATGATCAAGGCCATGGTCACCAGTCTGCGGCAACATTGCACCTATGGCAAAGTTTGAAGCATCCTCGTGGACGTGGAACTCCCTGTCCCATTTTGGATATGCCAATATGGGCGCCCCCAACAATCTATTCTTCAGTTCTATGAAGGCAGTCTCCTGCTCGGAAGTCTAGATGCATGATTCTCCTTTCCATGTCAACTTGTCCAGGGGCAGAGCAATTCAGGCATAATTCTTTACAAATCGTTTATAGTACCTAATGTGCCTGAGAAAGGACTTGACTCTAGATACCTCTGTTAGGGATTCCATTTCCACTATCACCCTTACTTTATCAGGGTCGATCTTTAATCCTGTCTTGCAAACAATGTGCCCAAGTAGTTTTGCTTGAGGAACCATGAATTGACATTTCTTTGGATTCAATGCTAGCCTTGTTTGTTGACACCTCTCCATACATTCTTGGAGTGCCTTCAAGTGGTTGTCTTGTCCACTGAAAATGGACCAATCATCCAAAAATGCTTGGAAGTTGCCAACCGACCTTTGGTCAAATATGTGCAAAATAATCCTCTTGGCAGGTGCATTACACAATCCGTAGGGCATTTGGTTGTACGCATACACTCCATCCTCCACCACAAAAGTCGTTTTCAGTTTGTCTTCTTCAGCAATGGAGATCTGGTTATAGCCAGAGAATCCATCCATGAAGGAATACATCTTGTGTCCGACCACTTCTTCCAGAATCGTGTCAGTGAACAGAATTCGGAAGGGATCTTTTATTGTGATCGCATTGAGGCACCGGAAATCCACACATTTCTGGATTTGGATCCCATCCTTCATCAATATCACAATTGGTGACACCTACTCACTTGTTTGAACTTTAAATATTATTGCAGCTTCCAACATTTGTTTTATTTCCTCATCTATGTAGGCTGCATAGTTCTTGTTCATTCTATACGGGCGCTTCTACACAGGTATGGCTCCAGGTACCAACTATATGCTGTGGACGCACATCTCTGGTAGGACTCTTTTAAATCCTTATAAGTCCACATAAATACATCTTTGTACTCCAAAAAGATTTTGAATACTGTGGCCTTCAGTACCGGGTTCCAGTCGTCTCCCACAAGTATGTTCCTCGGATTCTCTACGTCTCCAAGATTAGTAACATCTACGGACGACTCTTCGTATCTTATTTCTTCTCCTTCAAAGCAATGGGCGGGACTCTCATTGATCTCTGCATTTCTTTCTCTGTATTCCACAAACGCTAGTCGGAATACCTCCTGTTGGTTCCCAAAACCGCAGATTGGAAATCCAAGATCCTACCACTTCTCCGATAGGATTCCGCAATCAGTTCTGGCCAACAAACGGGAATGCTTCTGAATTTCATTGCACTTCAGGCTTTGCTACACCAAGGTGGGTAAACCTTCACCACAAACGTTGACTGTCTGGTTCAAGGCTTTTCTATAGCGAATTTAAACTTCTAGAGTTCTTTGGCTTGGAAGGTCCTCAACCTCAATTAAAATGAAAATTGGATGTTGCGAAATTGTTGAATGTTTTGTATAATATTTGTAAATAATGGATTTGATGCTTGTAGAAGGGATATATAGATTTTCTGACTTCAATAATAAAAGACCAGTGCCTCTGCTCATCCGGGCAATAGAGTCAACTTCAGTTAATTTTCACGTACAACTTTATAATGTTTTACACACTTAATTGCCAACAATTAAATAATCAAGATGCGACAGATCAAATATATATGCAATCATAAACTAGTCTAGATTGAATTTTAACTCCTCTGGCAGGGAGACAAACTGGACATAGATGCGGAAACAATTATTTATTTCACAGTATCTGCGATGATCAAATTTTAAATATTAAATGACCATGTCTACTCATTTGACATTTAAATTATATACAAAATTCTAAAAAATAATTACAAAGGACGATTCGCCTGCAGTTTAAATCTCCATGACATTTAAAAAATAAACAAAAGATTTTTTATTTTATTATTAAAATAAAATAAATCAATTTATATTACAAGTCATATTTAACTCCTTATCCCTCTGTACAAGTAATATAAAATAATCTCTGCTGAATATGAATGTGAAAGTCCGAATATTGAACATGTCATATTTTTCCTTTATTTATATCTTAAGGGAACGTGACCTTTTGAAATTAAAAATCATGTCCCTTTTAAAAATAAATCACACCTTTGAATTACTAATCACGCCTTTTCAAGAGTAAATTTTGGTGCCTTCAATAGTTTGAATGATTTTAACATTTTAATCCTTTCCTTCAAAAGTAATCTCGTGAATTTAAGTCGCAAAACCTTGGTGCCGATGGCTTCTATTATAATTTCTCTTCCACTGCATAAACTTGTTACAAACATAAATGGCAGAATACTTCATTGATTAAACAGAGATCAAAATGATCTATATATACAAAAGGAGAGTCGAATAGAGTAGAAACATCGTATTCTAGACTACACCTAAATATTAGAAACATTCTAATATTTACAATAAGCTACAATACTGAGCATTAAAGATTATTCTAATAGCCCCCCTTAATGCTCAATCTATTTACTACACCAATAGATCCCCTGAATTTAACAAACTTGTTAGGACCAAGGGGTTTTGTGAAAATATCTGTTGGTTGCTCTTAGGTAGGGACATAGAGTAACTGAATAGATCCATCTTCTACTGACTATAAGATATAATGGCAATGAAGCTCTATGTGCTTGGTTTGTTCATGAAACACTGTGTTTTTGGCAAGTTTGAGTACTGCCTGATTGTCTGAAAAAAAGAAGTCGGACCTGCTTGAGGAATATGCATATCTGCAAGCATCTGACAGAGCCAAACTGCTTCACAAGCTGCCTTGACAACTCCTCTATATTTTGCTTCTGTAGAGGAGAGTGCATGTGCTTGTTGCTTCTTACTGATCTAGGTAATTGCTGCAAATCCGATATTGAACACATAGCTAGAAGTAGATTTCCTGTCATCAATTGAGCTGGCCCAATCGCAATCGGTGAATCTACTGAGTTGAGGAGTAGTACTCGTTGTGTAAAGAAGACCATAATTTGAAGTACCATGTACATAGCGTAACACATGTTTCGCTGCAATCCAATGATCAGTCTTGGGATTCATCATGAACCGTGTGATGTAGTTGACTGCAAAACTGAGATCAGGTCTAGTAGTAGTAAGGTAGATGAGACTGCCTACTAGCTGCCTGAAGAGTGTTTCATCTACAGGAGGAGAATCAGATTGTGCGGACAATTTCAGACCAGTCTCCATAGGAGTGGAGGTAGGTTTGCTATCCTGCATTCGAAACCTGTCAAGCAAATTTCTGGCATACTTGGATTGAGACAAAAAAATACTATTGTCAGTCTGCCAAACCTCAATACCTAAACAATAATGAAGCAATCCGATATCGGTCATATCAAAAGTTCTGCATAGATCCTATTTGATATCTGAAATCAAATGTTCTGAACTCTCAGTAATTATCAGATCATCCACATAGACAACAAGAAAAAGAATATCATTACCAGAGCGTTTAATATACAGATTATTCTCTGACGGGCTGCGCTGAAATCCCTGATTAACCAAGTACTGATCAATCTTTCTGTACCAAGCCAAAGGGGCCTGTTTAAGACCATAGATGGCCTTTTGGAGTCTACATACTTTTGGTTTTGAACCGGCAACCTTGAAACTTGGAGGCTGCGTCATGTAGACTTCTTCCTATAATTCACCATTGAGAAAAGCACTCTTTACATCCATCTGATGAACTTTCCAACCATACTAAGTTTCAATAGCAAGCAGAATGCGAATAGTGCTTATCTTGGCTGTCGGGGCAAAGGTCTCCTCATAGTCAATGCCTTCGCGCTGGGTGAATCCTCGAGCAACAAGTCTAGCTTTGTATTTGTCCAAGGTACCATCTGCATGGTACTTGAACTTATAGACCCATTTACAGCTAATGGGTTTCTTCCTTGGAGGAATATCTAAAAGAACCCAGGTGTGATTCTTTTGAAGACTCTGTAGCTCAGCATCCATTGCCTGTTCCCATTCTGGAATTCCTTTGGCCTCTGCATATGTCGGGGGCTTAGGGATACTGTGGATGTTGGCCATAAGCGCAACATTAATTGTGTTGTGCTGAATGCTCTTATTTCTGGAGGTTCTACCCTCAATGAGTTCATCAGGATGAAGATCACTAATCATTTGAGCCCACCTTTTTGGCCGTAGAGTAGAGGGGCCAATATCAGATGCTGTTGGAATAGATGGATGAGGAACAGGAGCAGGAGCTATATTATCTGGAGGTGGCTGAGGTGTTGTATCAGTAGTATCAGATGGCTCATAAAATAGAAGGACCCAAGTCAGAGATTGTTGAAGACTGAATCTTGGAATGCGGTGGGGAGGCAGAGAGTTGAAATGGTCTGAGTTCCTCATCAAACACAACATGAAGGCTGAAGATTAAACGATCAGTGTTTACATGAATTAGTCTGTAGGCCTTATGTGTGGGACTGTATCCTGTAAACATGAGTTTCTGGCTTTTGGAATCCAACTTTGTGCGTTTGGCATTAGGAATCCACACATATGCTAGAGCCAAAAACTTTCAAACGGTTGATCCTAGGTTTACGACTAGACCAGGCTTCCTCAGGAGTCTTATGGTTAACTGCAAGGGTGGGTGACCGATTAAGAAGGTAGATAGCTATGGATACTGCTTCTGCCCAATATTTTGGGAATATTTCTATGTTCTAGCATAGCGCTAGCTATTTCTGTGATGGTATGATTTCGACACTCTACGACACCATTTTGTTGAGGGGTGTGAGGTGTGGTGAATTGACGTCTAATGCCATGAGTAGTACAGAAGGCAGAGAAAGCAGAAGAATAGAATTCCCCCCCATTATTGGTCTTAAGAGTACGGATGGGGGAACCAGACTCATTTTCTACTAGGGCTTTAAACTGTTGAAATACAAGAAAAGCATCTGATTTTTGGTTAAGAAAATATACCCACATTTGCAACTGAAATCATCCACAAAGAGTAAGAAGTACTTGTTCCGAGTGACAAGAGTATTCAGAGGACCACATACATCAACATGGACTAGTTGGAGTACTTTAGATGCCCGCCATGATTCACCATCCTTAAATGGTGTCGTATGTTGCTTCCCTACTTGGCAAGCTCTGCAAATGTGATGGTTCTGGGTTTGGATATTAGGTAGGCCATGGACTAAAATATCTCGAGCAAGTTGTGCTAGATATTGAATTTTCAGGTGACTGTATCAGTGATGCCAGAGGTTGCTGAGAGTGGATGATTTGGCGATGAAGGCACGCTCAAGGGAATCGCCTGAATCTACAAGCGTATAAATACCATGATCCTCAAGACTGACAACAAGTGTAGTGTGAGAAGCACGATCAATTATCGAACACTTATTTCCATTGAAAATGATATCCAACTGAGGGGAGTGCTTTATAATCTGACTAACAGACAAAAGATTATGTTTCATGCTAGGAACATAACATACATTGAGGAACATGAGTCTTTTTCCTTCGGACTAAATTTGAACACTGCCCTTGCCGACAATATTGTATTCTTCGCTGCCTCCAAAGATTACTGAGTCAGAATAGGGAGTGAATTCAACAAACCAATCACACCTGTGAATGAAATGTCGGGAGGCACTGAAATCTGTGTACCAAGCAAAAGATTTCACATGATCTGCAAGTATGCTAGCCATAAAGGCATGGTAGATAGATTCTTTCTACTCTGAGTATTCGGCAGCATTGGCTTGTTTGTTAGTTGACTTTGACTTCTGATGCTGCTGATACAGATGGTCATAATATGCAAATATCTCAAATGGCACAAACTTCAAGGTGAGAAAATGAAAGACCCAAAAAAAATGGAGAGGTACATGGACGAGAGCTCGAAAAACCCATAAGTAATATGCTCTCAAAAGTCGGATCCGTTGGCTCGAAAATTGAGACAAAAAAATCGAGGCAGCCACAAAAATCTGATGAAGATCCATTTAAGATCTCGAAAAACCCACAAAGGATGTGATTGGAAAAAAAAATTCGACCACAAAAATTAGGGTTTCGAGCAAAACCCTAGCCATCGGATTGGAGAGTTGATTTTCCAAAAAATGGCAACTTTGTTTGAAAAAAATGTTGTAGAACCAGAGGGATTTAGGGCTTCAGTCTTGAAGAAGAATAGCCGACACGAGTTGGAGAAAAAATGTGAGTTACAGACCCAATTTTTCTCTACAAAACGTGTTGGAAAACTCGGCCTAAATGTGGTTGGAGAAATCTAGCAGAAAGTAGTCCAGATGCCTAGCAAAATCTGGCGTGAGCAGAGAAATTTTTGGAAAGAAAGGACGCGATTTTATACAGCAAGAAATCGCGAGTTTTCTCCAGTAAGTCGTGAGTATTTCTTCAACAAATCACGGGTTACAGACTGAGAGAAAAAAAACGACAAGACTAAGTTGCACACGATTTTGAGAGTAAAAAACCTGTCGAAAACACGTCGAATCCGACCACTGAAAACGTGATTTGCTGGTCACAGTTTTGAGAAAAAATTCGGTCCAGTCCCAACCATGATTTTGCTAGATTTTCGATAAAAAATCGTAACTCGAGATTTCTCCAGATAGAAAACTCTAGGCAGGTTTTAGAGAAAATCGACTGAAAATTGAAGTATTAGCTCTGATACCATGTTACAAACATTAATGGCAGAATACTTCATTGATTAAACAGAGATTAAAATGATCTATATATACAAAAGAAGAGTCCAATAGAATAGAAACATTCTATTCTAGACTACACCTAAATATTTACAATAAGCTACAATAGTGAGCATTAAAGATTATTCTAATAGAACTTTCATTACTTTGTGTATGTGATGAATAGCATTTATTGTGTGTTATACAACTTTGGATGTGGGTGGCTTCATTTTTTGAGTTCGATTTTCTCCTACATATATTTCAATGACCATTAACGGCAATGAAAGTTCCAAACCTTATAACTCCGGCCAATGGAATTATTTGGGTTGCCATTGTGATCCGTATTTTCCACGTGAACATCTTCAATGTTTTCTATTATTTTCCTTCTATCACAGGTAGTAATGATGAAGTCACATATACTTTTGTTATGGCATCTCTGTAGCGAAGCTTTTGCAACATATATTGTCTCATCTTCATGCCGTAGAATGGTTTTGGTGTTTGTGGGATTCTAGCAATGCTTCATTGGTATTTTTATGCCAGAGATTCACCTATTTTCATTGGTCTTTATAGTTGTCGATTGTCTTTGAACACCTCTAAATGCCGACAATTCATATATCTTTGCTATATTCGAATGCTCAGTTCATTTACGCAACACATGCTCATTTTATTCATGTTATCACTGTGACATCATAAATGCCAACCCTGTAAGAAATGATATCGATGTAATTGGTTGAGACTCGTAGTTTTTGATCCTAAGAAATCGGTACATTCTCCTACACATTGTCAGCAATATTCATGTAAGAACCTTTGTCTTCTGAATAATCACCTTCTTTAACTAGTTCATGCTTGTCAATATCTTCTTCATCTCTGTAATCTGTATTTGAAAATATCGGATACAAACTTTCTTTTGTCCAATGGATGGCCCTCAACCTTGTACAAATCATTATATTTTCTTATCTATCAAGAAGTATACATCCATTGTTATGATGTGTTTGAGCAAACCTTTTCCTTTAGTGCTGAATTCTATTTCAGAGTCAAATCATGTGTAGACTTTCCAGACAACATAGCTTTATCTCAGTATGTTCTACCAACTCGATCTAAACATATGATAATCTAAGATTGTGATTATTCTGGCCTCTATGCACAATATACTTTTCTACTTTGATTGCGCACTTAGTTGTAGTTATGGTCACAGTGATCATAAAGCACAGGCAAGATGGCACTCCGATTGAAAATGGTCGACAGATAACAATTAGAGATATGAAATCAGACATGAGTTTTTGGTAAGATAGACTGCTGACAACAATTTTTGTTACAGTATCAAAAAGATTACATGCAATACTAAGTGGCAAGGACAATATTTTGTATGAATATGGAGAAGACTAATTATGATTGGCAATTTGTATATGTCACTAAATTTTGCTTTAAAATATGCAAAATAGATCAACAATATATATCATAGGGTCAAAAGTTTAAGTAAGGTGCGCAAATAGAGACACTAAATTTTAGGTTCCATTACCTCCTTCTCATCTTTTGGCTCCTCAATGCCAAGCGTGTGTGCATGGAAGAGTTCATAGTCTTCCATCTGTCAATGGAAAAGTCTATTTAGTGAATTGGTCTCATCTCCTAAACACTTCTCCAATTCTAAAATGCCTTCGTCATTCAGATCCATTCTTCCCTCATCTGTCCGATGCCCTTTGTCTAACTATGACTCTGACGGCGATGCCATTTCTTCACTTACCATTTGAGTTCAGAGATCAATCGCAAACTTTCGCCCTCCACTTTTCGTTGACAAGATATTCTTCTTCCAGTTGTGATTTACTTTCGCGGCCACTAGCCATCCTCTTCCAAGGATGGCATCATATCCCTTTTTTTTGAAGGGAATTACTACGAAATCCAACACAAATGGCTGCATCCAATAGTTACTTGTTGAGGCACCAAGGTCCCTAGGGGCTTTATCCCCTGCTGGTCGGCGCTGAACAATTTGAATGTGGGTAGCCACAGGGTAGGCTTGCCCAATTTCCTCTACGTCTCCTCAGGAAGGACATTCACCCCAGACCCGCCATCCAGGATGATGTCCGTCAGGATGGTTCTGAGGATTCCCATCTCGATCGCAGCCGGATGACGGCCGTTGCCTACTGTCAGTAACATGGGATCTTTCGCTGACCCTCTTGGTACTGTTGGTTGTTCCTTCATTTCCAACAGGTTTGCTTGGGCATTCAATAATGTTGTCTTTAGTTGCAGTACCGCTTGTAATAGGTCTTGAACTCTAACGGGCACCTCCATTTGTAGAATCTAATTAACTAAGTTGTTCTCTCCCTCCGATTGGCAAGGAATAGTATCTTTAATATCTTTGTTGGCCTTCGCTGCCCTTTCTACGTCTTCCCGTGACTCCCGTAGCCTTTGTTTCTTCGTGCGGTGGTCAAGATAGGTGGCCTGCTTAGCTTGGTTGCAGGTGACAACCATAATGTTTTCCTTGTCAATATTAATGAGGTTTACCTGTTTGGGGCAATTAGCATCTTCGTGGTCCCCTAGACCACACCATCGACATAATCTCTACAGTGTCGGTCTTCGGACACTCTCTGGCAAAGTGGCCCCACTGGTTACATGCTTGACATTGGATTATGGGCCTTCCTTTGGAATCATATTGTATCCGATTCTTATTGTCATTCCCGCCTCGTCCTCCTTGGCGGTTGTTCCGGTAGCAGCTAGATGTGGCATTATTGTTGCCCTAAGTCTCATTGTTTGTGCTAGAAGTAGATGGTTGTTCCTGTGTGAACAATATCTATTGGCTTCTAGTATTCATGTAAAATGGACATTCCTTTTGTAGAATGACCTAGGACCTGACAAATATCACACATTGCCTTTTTGGAGCATGCTTCCTTTGTATGACCTTTCTCTTTGCAATTAGTACACCAAATTTCTCCTTCCTCCATGTGGCCACTTGTTCCCATCATGGATTTGAATTCCTTTCTCATCCGCTTTAAGTCTTTTTGGAGTGCTTGTACTTTCTTCTTGGGCTCCTCCTCGCTGTCTGCACTGCTTCCCTCATTAGAGGATTCATCACTCTCGGAGGAGGATGAAGATTTACTTCTCATCTTCTTCTTCTTCTTTACTGTTTTTCTCTCACTTTTTAGATTTAAGGCACGGTTGTATGCATCTGTGTATGATGTGGGCAGAACTATCTTCATTTTCCTTCTCAATGCCCCACTGAGGCCTTCTACAAACCAATATTTCCTTAGTTCGTCCGTGTGTTGAGTACCCATCCGACTAAGATCTTTGAGCCTTCGGTTGTAGGCTTGAATAGTGTCCTTCCCTTGTTTACAGTTGTATATTTCCGCTACAAACTCTTTGTCGTCTCGGAGTAGTCAAAATTCTACTTGGAATTCTTTCTTCAGATCATCCCATGTGGCGATCTTTGCCTTGTCCATGTTGGAAAC
Source organism: Cupressus sempervirens (assembly GCA_028749045.1). Lineage (NCBI taxonomy): Eukaryota > Viridiplantae > Streptophyta > Pinopsida > Cupressales > Cupressaceae > Cupressus > Cupressus sempervirens. Next base: position 552,627,587 of record CM053785.1, on the reverse strand, counting down.
CCAATCCACCGCCACTCCCTGTAGATTGGTTGGAAATTGGTTCAACCATTCATCCGTATCCGTGGGCGGTCCATATTGTTTCACACGTACGGCAATGCCGCATGTGATCTTCCTTCCCATTGCCTGTGAACTTTGGGAGTTTTTGCTTTTGAGACATAGTGCTTCTTGCCCTCTCATTACCACTAGCTCGTGTCACTGAACTATTAGAAGTTGGTCTAAGTGGATTAGTCTGACCACAGTGCAGTGCCGCTCCAGCACTTCCTTTTGCTCCAGTGTCTGTTGGCCTTGCCTCCTCTCCTACTTATTCACAGGTTCCCTCTCGTAGTGGTGTACGTGATGAATGTAAAAATTGCTCCTTTGTCTCCTCAAGCACTGCTAATCTATGATGTGTTTCCTCGAGCAACCCCACTACGACCACCACACTAAGTGATTCCTTCAGCTGCCCCTCAGTTCGTTCCTTGACGAGTTGTCTTATTCTCCACTGTCGTTCGACTTCGCTACGCACAGTTTGTAATTCGTCGATTTCTTCCCTCAAATTCCTATTCTGATTTAAAAGATTGGGCATTTGGCATATAGTACCATGATAAAACAAAATCAAAACATAACACTCTTTTATTTATTTATTCTGTATACATCATGTGTCGACTTATGCGACAATTATAGATTTCTGAGTGCCCTTGACACCACGATGCAACCGCTTATGGTTTAGTTTTCCGGCACTGTGCGTCTCTCTCCTCAGAATTTCTTGAGGGTCTCCTGACGACATTCCTCACATTCTACTTCCTCTCGACGTCTCTTTTGTGCCATGTAGGCTTGTGCGAGCAGACGGGGGAGTTGGTCTAAAAATTTGTTTGTGGTTGGGCTTGGGTGCATAGTATCCCACACATTGTCTGTCGTAACCTCATTCTCCGTGGCCTCTCTTCGTACGAAAGTTTTAAGGCCTATGCAGTAGAGGATGTGAAAGTTCTGTGCTGCCTTGTGCTCTCCTTTGAAAATTTTTGTTTCACTGTTGTCATTTGTCTTTCGGTTGTCTTGTACTATTCTTCCCATTTATCTTTGTCCTTCCATACTACGAATTCGAACTAGCAATGGTGCCAAATGTTTAGCCCAGAGGTGAACAGGAAAGAAACATATAATCAGTGCAAAATACTATTCATTTATCAAATGCTTTCTGTACACAACAATGATATTTCATACAATGATAATGATGCCAAAATGCATGAGTGTTCACAACATTTATTATGTCCGAAATGGTGCCAATGAAATGACACAATTGCGCTCACATTGGTAACTGTCTATCTACCCTTTTGCCGGACAACATAACGTCCCTTTTGTTGGACAACATTGTTTAAACAATATATTGATCATAGACTGGTCTAACACATAGATTGTTGTGATAAATTAATATATGGGGCCTCGAAGGAAGGAACATACAAGGTTAAACTAGCACATGAGCTGATCATCAACTCACAAAGATGGGAGCAAGTAAAAATCTCTCTTGCTCTTTGTTGGGACCTTGCATGGCTTCCCAAAGAAAGGATATTCTTGTGGGCAGCATCCCAAAACAGAATCCTCACAGCAGATCAGTTCACCAAAATGGGTTTTGAAGGTCCTTCAAGATGCCCCCTCTACAAAAAGGCTTTAGAGACGGTAGATCATCTTCTCTACCAGTGCAACTTTGCTAAATCATGTTGGAACTGGCTATGTGAAAAACTAAATTGGTCTACAGCTCTCCAGTCCGACCTCTGGGAACACCTTAAAGGCTGGCGAAAAGATGGGTAGTCAAAAATATATAACAATTTTTGGAAAGTCTCATTATCTATCATATTGTGGGAGATTTGGAAGGAAAGAAATAGGAGATTCTTCAGTAATGAGGATATGCAACTTAACTCTTTCCTAAACAAAGTAGAGTCTAGTATCACGAAAGTTATGAATAATTACCTAAGAAATCACACCAAGGAAGGAGTGTTCTCAAAATGGGATGCACTGATGAAAAAGAACTGGAAAAATCTAATCAACCCACCTAGAGTTTATACCAAAACTAACAAACTTGCCTGAGAGAATTGTAAATGGATACCCCTACCAATAGGCTACGCTAAGGTAAATTTTGATGTTGCTTCCAGGGATTGTCGGCCTAGGTTGGTATATCACCTTCTCGGACAAGTGGATCCTTAAATGGGCTAAACCACTAGGGAGATTAACTAATAACCTGGCTAAATTTGAAGCACTCTTAGAAGGGCTTTGAGTTAGCCTGGAATTAGGAATTACCAAACTAATAATAGGATATTCACAAATCATTTTTAATGCTCTCCGAAAAAGAGGCACCCCAAATTGGAGTCTAAATTTAAAACTCGAAATAGTATTAAACATGGTCGAGAAATTTGCAAAGACTAGATTTCAAATATAGGGAAGACAACAAAATAGCAGATGTTCTAGCAAACTCAAGTGCTGATGGTCAAAATTACACTATTTATAATTTCATAGGATCACCACTCATGCCATAATTAGAAACATATAAACTCACCGAGTTCTTAAAATCTTTTAGATAGACATTATTGCGGATCAATCGACTAGGTGGGATAATCACTACTCAATTATTACCTCTGGCATTTAAGTTAGGAAGCACTTAATCGTGAAAACTTGCGGCTTCCTCTTCATAATTTGTCGATATCCTTTCGCACGCTCCTCATATTTCTACTTTTTAAGATTTCTATACCCCACCTCCTGCAAGCTCTTGGATGAGGGACGACACATCTGATTAAGGATGCTTCGTTGCAAGGATTAATTAAGGAAATCCCGTCCCAAGATTTTCTATATTTTCGGCACGAACTACCTTAGAGTAGGTATCACCTGATGATGAGGCTCTTTCTATTTAAGTACTGTTTGGGGTGATATGCGAACTTATTAATGCTAGTTGAGTGTGTTGTTAGGCTTAGTTAGTGGTCTTTGCGCATTTTTACTCTCAGGTTTTAGGATGGACACGTCAATCATGATGAAGCTTGGTCTCAGAGAGATGGCATTTTGAGGGGAAATATTTGTTCTTAGGATTAGCAAGTTGGTCGAATCCAAGGACCCTCTTGTCTATCATGCCATCAAGATCATTTTGGGCGAGGAATTTTATGCTCTTGCTGATAGGCTTAAGCATAACTCTGACATTGTAGCTATGTTCATAGCTACCATCCTACACGTGGATAGTGACCTTATGACTCTTAATGATTTTGTAAATCTGTTTTTAAGGCTCCTTTTCTCTACGAACAGGATGATGTCTTAGGGAATATTGACAATGATCTCTTGCTTCCTAAAAGAAGTGAGTTTAATATTTGGAACAAGCCAGTTGAGGTCTTTCCTATTCTGATCTTTCATGAAAAGTGCACCTTCTTGCAACGTATGGACCAAATAACCTGCAACTGGATGCTCCTCCTTGTTGCTTCCAACACGTGTATTTGTGTCGATTGGAGGGGTTTGGAATGGTACTTTAGGATGGAGGACATTTTGAATTGTTAACTCCGTTGAGCTCTTTTTGCTTAAATTTTGGAGGTTGGTTTTGCTAGACTGGCTTGCCTTCTATTTTGAGCTTCTAGGGTGGTGCTTAGTCTCTCTGCTCTTGGCCCTAAGTATGTATAGCAGCTGGTTCCTCTGGGACTTTCGGTCTTGGGTGTCTTCTTTTTAGCTTCTCATTAGGCTTTGTTGTTGCTTGAATTCTCGGTTGTTATTCTTGTTTCCGCTTTTATATTTTGCGGCATAGCTTTGTAAATTTTATTAATACATGTTCTTATGAATATAATTTAGCTTTGTTTCTCTTCTCATAATTGGTTTTACTCAAGGAAGATTTTGTCTTTTGGGTTTTCATGTTGATCATTGGTTTGGACCCTTTTCTCTCTTGCTTTCACTTTTGAACCTTTGCCCCTTCAATTATTTCAAAGGACACAATGTACTGTTTTTGTATATTAAGTAGTACAGTTTATTAATATTAAGACTATGAAATTTGTTTTAACATCAACAGCCTTATTAAAGAACAATTATCACTCTAAAGCTACAAAATGGAAAGGTTTAAGGACTAATCACAGTATCATAGCATAAACTCAATTGAAGAAAATGATTAATTAGTAATCCCGACACACATAAGCTCCATCATTTGATCAATAAAACTACGCTTCTTTTTTCAATTGTATTTTAGGATCCTCTTTTCCCTTTCTTTGTAGCTGCGACAATAGATTAATTTTCTGTTTTAAATCTGGGATTAATATTTTGGAGTTATCTTTATGTTGCACTCAAGCAATCACACCCCTGTAAACTTTGAAACTGAAAATGGTTTATCTTTTATCCTTTCATTTTTCTCTTAGATACCTAGGTTTGCCATATTGGCCCAAGAACTCTGCCAAGGTTTGAAATTTGGGTCTGGTTCGACCCAAGTTCAACTAGGGTTTTAATTTCCTTGGGGTGATTCGAACCCACAGCCCAAAATTCGAACCCTGGTGAATTTGGGCTGCCCAAATCGAACTCGTCTTGAATTTGGGACGTATTTCTGTTGTCGGTTGACTTTCAAGTCACTTTTTATAACAAATTTAATATGTTTTGAGGTCCGGTTGCCCTAAAAAGTGAATTTAAGTAGGTTATTTTGGCTTCTAACATCATTTGTGGTGTGCAAAAAGGTGATTTTGTGAGCAAATAGGTGATTGAGCAAAAGAAGTTTGTGCAAGGTGGAGTTGGAAGACTAAATTGTTAGCTATAACAAAGTGTTTGTGTCTCATTGCTACATCTTTGCAAGCTTACAATGCCAGGAAGAGGTAAGTTCTTGTTCTATTTTTCTTTCGTTTCAATGTTTCATAAATATTAAATATTAAAGGCTAGAGTTTTAAAGTTTATTCTCAATAATATTATCAATATGTCAATATGTACACAATTTCTTATCATAGGAAAAGGAGCTTTAAAGGGATCTACATCTTCCTCTGTAGGAAATGCCAATATCCCACAAAAAAAAGAACCCCCATCTGATTCTCCTTTGTGGACGTATGTGGATATTCTAGAATCTCTTCCAGGAGGTGGTGGCTTCTATTGGAAATGTCGGGGTTGTGATGTAGAAAGAAATAGTTCATATTATCGTGTGGTGGGTCATTTGTGTGGATACCTTGGTAGAGGAGTGAAGAATTGTCCAGGAAAAACAAATGCATCTGTGCTAAACTCAATAGTATTAAAATATATTGAAGAGCATGAGTGAGATGAAGAGAGAGAGGAACTTAGACAAAATGCCATTGATGGTAATAAGAACAAGAAAAGAACAAAGGGAATGAAATCCACCCCAGATGTGATAGAAAATCACCCTTTCTATACTACCTCAGATGCCCCTAATTCTCAAAATGAAGCACCCGTTCGACACAAAAGAAAGAGACCACTTGAAAGTGCATTTCAAAATCAGAGTAGGGAAATTGCCGACATTGATGCGGCAAGATGCTTGTATGGAAATGGGCTGTCTTTTAATCTTGTTCGCTCTCCATATTTCGAGCAGATGTTAAGAAGTGCTAATAAAGCACCTGTAGGGTATTTAGGTCCCAATTTTGAGAGAGTACAAACCACCTTGTTGGATGGCAAGGTCAAGTTGATTGATGAGCAATTGAAGCACATCAAGGATTTGTGGATTGAGACAGGGGTAACAATTGTTTCAGACGGGTGGAAAGATGCTTGAAATCGTCCATTGATCAATGTTTTGGTCTTGTCCCCTAAAAGGCCAATGTTTTTGAAAGCAATGGACTATTAGGGGCATGTAAAAGATGGGCCATTCATTACTAATGTCCTAATTGAGGCCATTGAACAAGTGGGTGCAAGAAACGTTATCCAAGTCATAATGAACAACACAAAGAATTGCAGGGCTGTTGGTTTGTTGGTTGAAGAGAGATACCACCATATTGTTTGGACACCTTGTGCAGTTCATTCATTTAACCTTATGCTACAAAAGATTGGGAAGAGTATTCAGTGGATCAAGATGTATGTAGAAGCTAAGGACATCCAGATGTTCATCACAAACCACCACATGACTCAAGGGATATTCAGAATGTTCTCACGTTTAGAGTTGTTGAAGGTAAGTAAATTTGAACTCAAGTTAGTTAATTTAAAAAAAAAATAGTATCTTACAATTATTGATATTTTGATTATCTAATGATGTATATTCTTTTATCAAGTATGTATCTAACAATTTGTATTGTTCTTGCTCATTTTTATGTTAGAGGTTGTTGAGACATGTTTTGCATGAAATGTAATCGTCTTGAGATGACTTATGCAAGTGAAAGAGGCACTTACCAATATGGTAACCAGCAACAATTGGGCTATATGGCGGCAAAGCAATACTGAGAGGGTAACCACAATAAGGAGGAGGATATTGGATGAAAATTGGTGGGAATGTGTGGAATATTTCATTAATCTTACCACACCCATTATGATCATGCTTAGGTACGTAGGCATGGATAGGCCTTGCCTTGGAGAGATCTATGATGGCATAGACTCAATGCTTGAGAAGATCAGGCAAATTGTAAATGAAACGGAACAAGATCCTCAAGAGACCTTTTTCAAACAATTGCGAGCAATTGTTATAGAAAGATGGAATAAAATGACCACTCCTCTACATTTGTTTGCCTATGCATTGATGCCCAAATACTATAGCTCCCAATATACTGATCCATTGGGAAGACTACCACCTTATAGAGACATAGAAGTTGTCGTCGGTAGAAATTGTGTATCAGCCTACGGGTCCCTTCGGAAAGGTTTTTGTTATGTAGTGACATGTTGTATATGGCCGACGGACTCCTTCGGGAAAGTTCTTCGGAAAGTATTTATAACCCCTTCGGGAAGCATTGTATGGATCTTATTATTGAAGAATAATGTATTGTTTGGCATATGCAAATAATAAGAAGAGTTCTGCTGTTCGTTTTTGTGTTCACTATCTGTGTGCAATTCTTAATTAACCTATGCGGTAAACATTTGGCGCCATTGCCCGATGGACCTGGTACGCAAGCAGGCGAATATGAATTAAATGCCGAATTAGTTGAACAAAGATAAGAATAAGCTAAAGGAAAAGGATGACATACGCGTTGCGCAGGAAAATTTAATTCTGGCTCAGCAGATAGAGCGTCGAAAGAGATTCCAAAAGATTGCCAACGGAAACAGGAGCGCGGAAGGATTGTTGAAGGAGACTCGACAACCGCTTGATTTGGTGGAAGAAGTGAAGGAGGAGTTTCTGAACCTGCATATGCCACGGGAAGAGAATCTTGACGGAAGAATATCGACTCGCATGGCTCGAAGTGCCGAAGGAGCACGAGCATGGAGTGACCTCTTTGTCGGAGATATACTTCCAAAAAGGACAGCTTCGGTTGACAAAACCTCTTCTTCACCATACAACGCGGGTGTCCAGAACAACACGGGTGTTGGAAATAGCGCGGGTATGTAGAATAGCGCAGGTGTTCAGAAAAGTGCGGGTGTTGGAAACAGCGCGGGTGCGCAGAATAGTGCAGGTGTTCAAACCAGCACGGGAGCTCAAAACAGCGCGGGAGTGCAAAATAACGTAGGTACACAACAAAACCCCCAACATACAGTGATAATGGCAGGTCCGAAAGAAAAGTTGCCTAAATTTGATGGTGATGAAGCAACTGATCCCATTCGACATTGCAAAACATGTGAAACGATCTAGAGAGCGAATGGCATAACAAATGCGAACGAATGGGTCCGATAGTTTCCAGCCACCCTATGGGGTGTTGCGATTGATTGGTTTACTAACACAGATCCGTAGAAATAAAACATTTGGGATAACATTAAGGAGTTTTGTGCAGAATTTCAAATATTGCACAATGATAATGAGATCGTCAATGAGATATTCAATACCAAGCAGAAGAAGAATGAAACAGTACGGGTCTTCGCCAGGAGGTTGAAAGACTTAATTAGTAAAATGGAGAATAAGCCGGCAGATGGGCTCCAGAAAAGGTGGTTCATTGAAGGCCTTCACCTGAAGTTGCGGAAAAAGATGAAGATCGTGCCACCATCGTCATATACTGAAGCATACAATCGGGCATTGAACCTTGAGAGTGAATAGTAGACAAAGAAGAAGAAGAAGACCAGCTCATCCGATTCACATGACGACGAACCTTCAGGAGAAGATAGCAGCGACGATGAAGGCAGCAGCAAGAAAATCCTTTCTCTTCAGAAGGACATGCTTCGGATGATGAATGAGTTCAAAAACATGAACAAGGAGACTAAGGGCAATGACCTATGGTGTACGGAGTGCAAGAAAGAACGCCATACGAAGGGATCCTGCCCAAAAGATCAATTTTGTGAGATTTGTTAGATTATGGGACACTCGGTAAAGGAATGCCCTTTCAATTTGAAAACAAGAACACCGCAACAAGTGTTCCTGACGCAGGAGGCATCCTCGTCGGGAGGGAACGAGAACACTAGTACGGAAGGTGCCACATCGGGAGGATATAGAAGCAATTAGTGCGGTCAAAACAACAACAATAATGGCGGGAGGAGTCGAATCTAGTATGATGCCAATGGCCGGCCGATAGTTCAATGCCGTGCATGCAATTTGTGGGGTCACTTCGCCCGAGAGTGTACAACGCCAAACACACCAAAGTTGTTATGTAGATGGTGTGGACCTGGGGATCATGACGATGCTAAGTGCCCGAAGTCTGAAGTAAACTTGATTACTGTCGGGATGGATGAGGAAGAAGTTCTGACAATCACTCAGAAGCAGGTGAAGCTATACCTCGATCCAACTGAGGAAAAGAAGAGATTGGAGGAAGCACGGACAAAGATCCAGAGAGCAATGCAGGTAGAAACGACACACCTGAAGGACACGCCTGGTACTTCTGTACGGAACTACGCAGAACAGAACATTGTACGACAAATATTGCAAGCTGAGATACTCGTTAGGATAAATGATCTGTTGCTCACTATGCCTCAGCTCCGATCAGCACTCACAAACATCGTTCCCGCTGCTAAACTACCAGGAGAACATGGAAGGGAGCAGGAAAGTGGAACAAGTACATCGGACAAAAAGGGGAAGGAAAGTGGCGCAAGTGCAGAAGATCCGATGCTATTAGCCCTCTCATCCGGACGCCATCCGACAGTCGTCGAAATGGGAATTATCAGGACTGTATTGACGGAAACGATTGTGGACGAAGGGTCCATGTCAATGTGTTGCCTGAAGACACCTGGAAAAAGTTGGGACAGCCGACATTATGGCCGCCTACATTCCAACTGCTAACGGCCGATCAACATGGAATCAAGCCATTGGGAGTACTCACAGCGCAACCAGTGACAATTGGAACACAACCGTTCTTGTTGGACTTTGTCATGATCCCACCGAAGCAGAGAGGATGCGATGCTATTCTCGGTTGGGGGTGGTTGATACAAGCCAAGGCAAAACATGATTGGAAGAAAAATACTTTATCACTTGAAAGCAAAGGCCGAAAGTATGTCATCGATCTACACATTCAGATGGTTGGAGAAGAAGCTCTATCGTCAGATTCCGAAGGAGAAGACAATGAGAGGAGGCAGAGTATGGAACCTGGTCAGGAGGGAGTCCTACGATTGGAAGGAGATGATGATTTGGATTCAGTAAATGGTCTTTACCACTGGCAGATGGAGGATTACGAGCTCTTTCCGAGTTGTAATATGCTAAGGATCGATGAAAGTAAGAAAGAAGGAAATGAATGTTCGAAGGAACACAGAGAAGCCGAAGAAGGAAATGAAGGTTCGAAGGAACACAGGGAAGTCGAAGAAAGAAATGAATGTCCGAAGGAACACAGAGAAGCTGAAGAAGGAAATGAATGTTCGAAGGAACACAGACAAGCCGAAGAAGGAAAGACAGGTATGACTGAAGCTGAAGGAAAGAACATATAGTGCGAACCCAAAAGAAGGAAAGATTCTACTCTACGATTGCGTAGGAAAATATTCTTACGTCGAACCACAGATATAGCAGAAAGGTACCGGCAGCAAGGAAGACACGATATGGTCTGCATAGGCAACAAAGAGGAAGGGTTCAATAAAAGTTGTAGCAGTACAGAGTGAATGTGTTATTGACAGACAAAAGGGGCAGCCGACGGAGTCCATGGTAGTGAGCTTTGGGAACAAACTGTGCGATATGGAGATGACATAGAACAGGCGTAGCAGGTTTCAACTCGGATAGTGGGTGTTGAAGTACAACGAATGGAATGAGATCAAACCAGGCAACTTCAAAGTTAAGTGGGTCGGGCCGTATCAGATCCGAGAAGTAGGGGACAATGGAGCAATAAAATTATGGACTTTGGATGGACAAGAATTGCCTCAGGCGATGAATGGCTTGAAGTTGAAGGTATACCACGGCTGAAAGACTTCTGCATCACAGAATGGCCTTCGGGCGACCCCTTCGTCGTTGCAGACCGACGATGATGATGATCGAAGGGAAAACTGACTTCGCTATTCATAAAAATAAAAATAAAAAATTTAAAAAAAAGCAAAAAAAAAAAAAGAGAGAGAGAGAAGTGGATCGTACGGATTTTTCACCCTGCTGACCATACGGATTCCCCATACTATAAAGTTACGAAGAATGTACAGTTTTTTTCTTGGACAGATTTCCTTGACAAGTGTACGAATTTTCGTGCAGTACGGATTTCATCAGGTTTTTGCATCCTCTTGTCGTACGGTGTATGGATTTTGGAAGAAGTTGAAGTGAAGGTAATGTACGGACTTTTCTAGAGCTTGGAACAGTACGGATTTTAATATGTGATGTATGGATTTTATAACAATAATGCAGTGTACGGTTTCTTAGAAGGCTGCCGTAAGGATTTTGCAGTTTTCAGTGCTTGAACTGCCAGTCACAAGATTACAAGGGTGCAACGATTCATGTAAACAATTGTATGGGTTTCGCACATGATAGCAGGCATTGCGTCTATCAATTTGGCACATTGGTGAACGGATTTGGGCCCGTGAAGCGCACACACACATGTAGTTGAAGGTCTCTGCGAATGATGATCAGAGTATTAAAAGCAAGAACCCCAACCGTGTTCAGATCTTGTAGCAAAGTAGAGATGCTACCATACAGGCACCATACGGATTTCGGGTTCTAGCCACTGTATGGATTTTCAGTATAATATGGTGTACAAGTTTTGCATAAATGATAAATATGGCATACGACTTCTACCTGTTATTGCATTCAGACTTTGGAGGACGTTACAGGATATTGCATAAGGAAGGAGTTGATACGGTGGCAGGATGTATGCTGTAGCTGTACATTGGTAGCACAGAAGAGTGACAGGAGGTTTTTCTAAAATTAAAAAAAAAAAAAAAAAAAAAAACGTCAACAAATCAAGAATGCTCAGAATGAGTATCAGATGATGCCATAGGGAAGGGGAAGCACTAGTGATTGCCAGAAAGAGTGGAATTAGGAGAAATTGTAGAAATAGTGTGTTCCATGTAGTTTCGTGTGGGTTTCGGAGTGCTGCCTCAGGACCCCGCCGGGGGGACCCCCAGTCGTTGCGAATATCAGTCGTGGGAGTCTGACCAATTAAGAAGACTTGGAGTTGCTGCAGGCATGGAGTGTCTGTATATCAGAGGCACTGAGAGTAGGTGTTGGCCGTGAGGCTATCTTGGTGGTTGCGTAGAGAGCTCGGGAGGAGCTGATCATCCAGTTGGAGGCAGTGCAGCGACACTTGGCTTAGGGTACCGAGGAGTTGGAAGCAGAGAAAGCAGCACAGGTGGCTATCAAGGTTAGCTTGAGGAGTCAGTATTGTGTTAACAAAGGCTATAGATGCAACGGGATCAATGTGAAAGTGATGTGGCAGATCAATATTGTTGTATTAGTTGTTTGAGTTTTGTTTTGTAGTCGTCAGGAGATGACTTTTCTTTTTGGGGTGGATGATGTCGTCGGTAGAAATTGTGTATTAGTCGACAGGTCCCTTCAATAAGGAAATTGTGTATTAGTCGACGGGTCCCTTTGGAAAGGTTCTTGTTATGTAGCCGACGGGTCCCTTCGGAAAGGTTTTTGTTATGTAGTGACATGTTGTATGTGGCTGACGGACTCCTTCGGGAAAGTTCTTTGGAAAGTATTAATAACCCCTTCGGGAAGCATTGTATGGATCTTATCATTGAAGAATAATGTACTGTTTGGCAAATGCGAATAATAAGAAGAGTTCTGCTGTTCGTGTTCGTGTTCACTATCTGTGTGCAATTCTTAATTAACCTATGCGGTAAACAGAAGTGTCTTATGGATACAAGGCAGCATTTGAAAGACTCTTTCCCGATGATGAAGTGCGAGATTTGATTATAGATGAGTTCATATAGTTTGTGGAAGCAAAAATTTAAGTAATGATGCTCTTCGTCATTGGTTTAGGAAGGATGCTCATAGTTGGTGGTGCCTCCATGGCCAAAGATTTCAAAGATTGCAGCCCCTTGCAATCAAAGTGATATCACAAGTAAGTTTAATTTAAAAAAAAAAATTGTTATTAGTTTCCTTTGTCTATAAAAATTGTTAGAAATTCTAAGATTCAAGTCACATAATTTAAATTTTATTTTAATTGTTTACATGTCATGTCTTCATAGATTGCTAGTTCATCTGCTTTAGAGAGAACTTTGAGCACATATTCTTTCATCCATTCAGTGAAGCGCAATAGGTTGGAATCAAAAAGAGCAGAAAATTTGGTGTATGTGCATTACAACTTGTGTCTCGTCTTGCACAAGACTAAAGAATACGAAGAAGGGGAGACAAAGAGGTGGGTTGTAGATGCAGAGTTGGCGGACTTGGATATTTTTGCTTCTTGGCTTGCATTGAAGACTTTGAAGATTTTGATGCCCGAACTATTGTTGTTGGTGCTGATCCCATTGGTCTTAGCTCTATTGCTGAGTCAACTAATGCAGAAGGACTACGAGAAGAAGAAGAAGAAGAAGAAGAAGAAGAAGAAGATGAATATTAAAATTTTATACATTATGAAAAAGAAGAAGAAGAAAAAGAAGATGATGATGAATATTAAAATTTTATACATTCTGATTACTTGACTTGAAGTTGAAACAATGATACTTGAACTACTTGTTATGATTCATAGATAATGATTTACTTTTAAGTTTCAATGTTTTGAATCTCTGATGTTGCACTTGAAAATTGAAATATATGATGGTATGATCTTTATTCATGATGCTATGATTACAAGTTTCGTGTTTAAAGTTTATGCCTATGGTGTTTTTGTTGTTTAAATGATTGACTTAGTTTACGTCATATGATTTTATGATACTCTATGCTTCTAGGCTTCATAAATATATATATAAATAAATAAATAAATAAATAAATAAATATATATATATATATATATATATAAATTCTACACGTTTTTTGTACGGATGAACCCAAACGAATCCAAAACCCTTTCCAAAATTCTGAACTGGTTCTTCGAACCCGTATTTCGAACCGAACCCGGACTGGTAATTAAGATTTTTCTCTTGTTATCCTTGATCGTTACAGTTTTGAGGCTAGTATCAATTATTTGAGATATTGAAATCTTTTAAATAATTTTCATTTTTAGAGAAAGATTAGTATGTTGGCTTTAAACCTACTAACAATATCAATGAGCTTCCAGGTTTTGACAAAAAACAAAAGGAGGATAGGCTAGACAACAATGTAATAATCGTCATGTAAACTGGGGCATGCCCATTTTAAATTGTAATTATGTATAGGACAAATGTCCCAGGCAAGACTAGAGGTTTTCTTCTTTGTACTTTCCTAATAGTGCCCATTTGAATGGAGCAAAATACAGTGTATTTAATTTAATTTTTTTATATATATATAATCAATGGTTTCGGGCTTTTATTGATCAAAAAGAAAAAAAATCTTTTTACATTTCGTTTTCTTCTAGATTCTCAGTTCCATTTCATTAAAACATTAGATAAGGTAATAAGATACATGGCAACAATTATTTATTTATGGCCCAAAGTAAGCCTTCAAATTTTCAGGAAATTGCTTACCATATATTCAAGCTGATGGAAACTGATCAATAAGGATCTAGGAAAAGATGACCCACCAATTGAAGGATTCATATTTGAAGTTTCTGGCTCCAAAATACCCTGGAGGAACTAGCAATTGAAATTACTGGTTCTGATAGGAGATGATTTTGAAATTCTCGTTTTCCTCAAGGGGCAATTAGGAAACTCGTGGTTTAGATGAAGGCAGTGGAGGTGAATTATAGAGTGAAAGGATGATCTAATCTTTTGGATGCAACTAATAAATGCGAGAGAACAGTCATAAGCTCTTTGTGTGCAAATCTTGTTGATGACATCAGTTTTATTTTTATGAGAATTGAGAAGTACACTTGAAAGTTGATTGGAAATATCTGCACTCTATTTTCCTTGTTTTCAAACCTTTAACTATTATAACCTCATTACAAATGGAATATCTCTTATACATTGGTGGTGTACCAGCTATAAGCTATATTTAAGTACGGATAAAACATAGCAGAAAAACCAGCCAAGCTTTTGTTTGAAACAATGCTTTACACCAATGATAATGCAACACACACATAATGGTATTGTTGCTATGTTTGATTCTGCATGAGGCCGATGGTGCACAAAAGAGACATCTGAGGAAATGTGCAAGGGAAATGTTGTAATGGAGCCCTCTCTGCTGAAAGTAAGGTTTATGGAATGTATATTGGATTCCTAATCATACCAGAAGTATAATTTTAAACAAACAAACAAAAACTTAATCTCTGTTATTGCTAACATGTGATTTTCCAATTAAACACTATCACAGCTGCTGCCAAAATCACAGATTCCACGATGGGAATAACACTCTTCAGAATTTCTAGACATAAAGTTTAACATTATTACCAGGACTCCTAATCATAAGACTGAGTTTGAGACTGCTCACTACAATATCTGAGACAAATAAATCAAACCAATAACTGTCATGCACCTGCCATGTGACCATCAACCTCACGAGATGTGACTTCTGTTGCATGGTAATGTATGGGCCAGAATTGTGTAACATCTTATTCATTGCAGTTGTGTGCAAGCATTCACCCTCTTCTTTATAGTGAAGCCAATTGGTACCTCTGAATAGAGAGATCTCCTCACGCAGTTACCAGTGATGCAATCCCTCCAACGATGGATAGTGTTTGATGCCCCGGGATGTAATGTCACCTGGTAGAACTATTAAGATTTTGAGACTACACTCTTATAATTTTAGTTGTAATGGACTTCGCTCTTATATACTATAACAATTCTTATTTCTTTATTGCAAGAGTATCAATATTATCTTAAATTGGATATATGCCAAAAAAAAAACCTTGCTTCTTGAATTGTGAAATAGATTATAATTATTAAATTGATGTTGTTGATGACTATCTTTGATATGAGGCTAAGGGATATGCTTCAATAACTCTTAGTGATATATGTTCCATTATTTCTTCAGTTTTATAGTTCTAATATATATCGATCTCTAATAGAGTAGATAATATTCCCTCTTGATTAGTTCTTCCACACTTCCATGTCATTGCTACCTT
Source organism: Cupressus sempervirens (assembly GCA_028749045.1). Taxonomy (NCBI): domain Eukaryota; kingdom Viridiplantae; phylum Streptophyta; class Pinopsida; order Cupressales; family Cupressaceae; genus Cupressus; species Cupressus sempervirens. Next base: position 552,612,075 of record CM053785.1, on the reverse strand, counting down.
TCTATGAATACAATATCCCATAATTTGTTGTTATTCTCCACCATCAATATTGAGACTATAAGATGTTATGAAACCAAACTATTTTGTTATGCCCTTTGGCTTTGTGCCTTATATGGTTAATGAATATGAATAAGGGTAAGAGGTGTATGATTTGTGATATCCCATGGATTTTTCTCAATTGTATTTTTTGTGATGACCATGATCAGGATATGAACTAGTATATGTAAGGAGTCCCTTCTATCGATGTCACTTGCATGACTTTAGCGCATCCAGCTCTATCCTTGATCTATTCCATTGTGTTCACTCATATGTTTTTCACTGTTGACTGTTTGTTCGTAGACATCTGAATATCATCATTGTGCCTCCTTTTTCTGTCTACATAGCTTAAGGATAACACTCATATAATATATACCTCCTTTATACATGAATTGGTGTATCTGAATTGCAGAGCTTTGCCTTACTATGATTTCTTTTGGTTGGGATCAGTCAATAACGTTAGAAGACCATTTGTAGCTAGACGGGGACATAATTACTTTTCTGCTTGGAGTGTTTCTTGTTTAGATGTTTTACCTCTGTTGCCGTTGATTCCCTTCAATTTTTGCAGACTATAAATTGATTTATAGTAATATCCCTTTCCGGATATTGTCCCAAAAACTCTCGATATTATACTGCAGAATTAAATCCGAACAGTAAAACCAATATTTGATACAAATTTCAGAACTTTACTGATTTATAACCAGCAGATAGACATACGAGAAAACCCATAAAAAATATGTTTATTTTCTCCAATGTTCAAAGTACACATTTAAACCAGCAATTAACGTAAGTAGTTGTCAAATAACGTTACTGTATTATACATCAGCAATACAATAACATGCAACAATTCAGAATATCCAATCTTACAAATAGAAATAACAGTCAGATTGGCAATACTGATAAAACCTATAAGAAGGCTAGGTTTGCGTCCAACCTCCAAAAGTTTCTTGAAGGGTTTGCGTCTTAGAAGAAATAACCAGCAACTGTTTCTAGCTCCCAGATTAATATTTGTCTTCAATATTATAATCTTCATGTATATCCCCTCATGTGGAGCATTGTTGTACTTTTATCACTTTTCTCAATGTGATGCACGCTCTCTTAAGCAATGTGGGATAAAACACCTTTTTTGTCCTTTAGTCACTTCAAGTGAACATAGTAACTTTTTAAAATAAAGTGACAAGTTAAATAACTTTAATAGTCACTTAGTTAGAAAACCATATGATCATTAGGCATTAAAATAGCTGACCAAATGAACTCAGATAATCACATGCAATAGCTCATTGGAAAGCTCTCGGCGAGACGCTTCCAACCTAGCACTGAGGTTCCGAAAATACTGTGCTCTGTTTACTTACTAAAAATAGTAAGTATTCGGACAAGCTGCCAAAACTGCTCCTGTGGGTCTGAAACTAGAAATGCCTAGGCTAAACCTCAAATTGAACACTGTAAAGAACCTTTTTGCACCTAAAACCTAGGCGAACAAGCCAACACACAGAATTATAATGTCCCAGAAAAAGGGGACATTACATTTATTTAGGTAATGGCTTTCAGTTTCTATGTTTTATATCATGACGATGATTTGATTTTACTATTTGTAAAACAGAGATACACACGTTGGCTACCAATTTATGCTTATCTCCATGTCAAGTGAGAATGCAAAGTATAACTATGGAAGGCTCAATGTCTTCCACTTCAACGCTGTGGTGCATCAACTGTTATTTTTTGCTGAATATACTCAAAACTACTGGCTATCTATTAGATGATTGTTATGCTCCCTACATGTCCTTTATGATCCATTGTTAAATCTCTCTATCATTTCATATGTATAATTAGTTTTCCCAGGATGAACTATCAACTTCTTTTCTTGCCTTAATGGATGTCAATGCCCACAAGTATCTTCCCCATGTTGTGTGTGTAATGAGAAAAATGTATACAATTATTGCCGTACCATCAATTATAATTTTTCTTTTACCCCTTCTAAGTGTCGTCGAAGTACCGATCCAAGATAAGAAAGAAAAGTGTTCCATTCATGAGATTTTGTAAAGAGTTCAAGTCCCATTTTATATCTTACAAATATTGAATTGGGACACAACGCTTAAATATTGAAGAGATGTATCTTTCCAAAAGGTCCTTGAATAATTTGTTATTTTAATATTATTATTTATTTAATGATATTATTTTATTTGTTTAAGTATTATATTTAAAATTAGATTATAATCATTGTTATCTTTTTATTTTTGGTAAATATATTTATTATCTATCATCTAATTTATTTAGTGTAGATGATATTATAATATAACTAAAGATCATATTATAATTATATTATTATTTAATTTAGCCGATAGGCTATTTGTGGGAACTTTGCTTTTGGAAATTATATTTTTGACGGAAAATTTGCAAGTTGGCCAGGAAAGTTGTCAGTTTGGCTGTAAAATTGAAAATCCTTCCCGTTAATTATTTACCGGCCAGTTTTTATTTCCCTCCACTTTTAACTCTTGTTTTGATATTTATTAGTTGTTATCTCCACTTTTAACTATTGTTTTTCTTTTGCTATTTATTAGTTGTGATCTATTAATTTAACTTTTGATTTTTAAAATTGATTTAGATTTTAATTTTTAAATTATTTTTTTATGTTAGTTTAATTTTTTCTTTAAGATCAGCCTGTTTGAGGAATATATCACTTCTTGAAAATGTTACGAAAGATGATCTGTCATTTTATGGACTTTGATCTGAAGCTTTACAATATGACTGGTTCAACAAAGAAATAATATCACAGGAGAACTCGTGACCTATTTGCAAGAAGAGTTGGTTGGCGGGGTAGCAAGCAAATGGTGTTTGGTGGTAGGAGGATGAAAAATGAGGAAGAAGTGGACAACAACAGTTCTGATTTTTATGACAGCAGTCATAATGGTGAGCATATTCATGAGATAACAACCATTCCATGTGTGAAAGATGGTTGTATGGAGTTTCCCAGGGTAGACACTCAAGATTTTGATGTTAGAAATGAGTGATGCTATGCAGCTGTAGGCCAAGATAAATTGGATTTTGCAAATCAGGCTTGGAAAATTAAATTTGCAAACTCAGTGGTTGGTAATAGGTCCTAGGATCGGGTTTGGGATGGACATTCAACTACCTTGGAAAAAATGTGTAAAGATACTGTCATATCAACAGCTTCTACCTTACCAGTTGAGTCATCTGTTAAGGTTCACTTTGTTGACAATCCTTTGTTCAAGATGGATACAACGTTGTCACGTGACAATCCACTTTTTGAGGTTGATGCTGATCACTAGCCAAGTGCTGCTTAAAAATATTAATTGTTCGGAGGGGACATGACAAATGTGATGCACCCATTTTGAAATAAGATTTAAAAATGAATAATCATTTAATTTTAATTATTTTATAAAGGATAATAATAAAAGAAGAATTTAATAATATTAAATATAAATATAAATTAATAGAATAATTATAATAAATAATAATATTGTAATGAATATATAAGTAAATAATTATATTAAAAATATCAACTAATATGAAAATAAGTTTTATTGAAGACTTAAATCCATTCATTATTTATTGATGAACGTAAATAATAAACCATGAAATAGATAAATAGATAATGAAATAACTCAATAAATAATAAAGAAATGATTAATAATGCATAATTAATCATTGAATGTTTCTAGATTAAATAGTGTCCCTGTCTTTTGCATCAATGTTTGGAATCATTTCTTTTGTTCTCTATCATTCATCCTGATGATGGATCACAGAGTGTGATCCGCAATGTTGATGCAAAAAACATCAACACAAATGAATCCATAAACATTCAAAGATTATCTATGGATTGTGGAAATTTACTTTCTCTGATTTATAATTAATTAAATAATTATAAATAAAATAAATAAATAAGTAACAGAGGATAATAGTTATAGTTCTTAAGCTAAAGATATATTTAAACTCATCAAGGGAGTCGACAAGTGAGATTAACTCAAATGCATAAACCACAAATTTTATAAAATTAAGAAGAGACTAAGACCAGATAGATCTTGTAAAATAAATATAGTCTAAGTGCTGCAGGAGCAGCTTCAGGAATAATATTTCCGTATTGTTTATGGGGGATACTTTGATGTTTTAGGGCATATTTTGTTACCACTTTGTAAATGATTGATGTTTTAGGGAATATTTTAATGTTTTAGAGCATATTTTGATGTTTTGTTATCACTTAATAAAGGATTGAACAAAACCTTTACAGGTCTGGTGGTTGCCAAAAACAATTTTTAACTATTTGTCATTGTTTATATATTCTCTCCAAAATCGATTGTTGGGGAGAGGATTTGCTTTTCTTTTCTGTGGGAAGAAGGCCGATAAATTGTGAAAATTATTTGTACTTTGCCCTAAATAGATAAAATTAAAAACATTGTGGTGCTTTCTTGATAGTTAGTTTATATTTTGTTCACACTGCAAATTGATTAGACATGCATATCATATTTATTGGTTTCTGAATAAAATAGTAGTGGCATTGTTTTTTGTGTAGAAGTTATTGCTGCAGGAAGCCAGACTCACACAAGAATCTCTGGGAGTTAATTTGGGCAGAAATGCCTCTTGCTCACATGAACACCATGTGAAGTGGCCTAAGTGTGGTGGAGAGCGGGTAGGAGGAATGTGCAGTACTTTCCCCATGGTCATTTGCAGGAATGGGCTACAATTTGAAGAAACATGTGGTTGGTAAGGCAGCATCCCTATGTGCTTGCTGTGAATGAATAGATGTAACCTATAAGGTGCTGTTCGTATTTGCTGTTTTTCCAGTAGTCTTCTCCAATTTCTTCTCTCCATCTCATAAGGAAGCTATTATAGAATTTATTCTTGTTATCTCCTCATCACTAAGTTAGCTTATAAAGTGAGCGCTGGAAATATTTAGGAGTTGCAATCAATCCGATTATAATCCATACATAGGAACAACGACCAAGTAAGAAAGGAAATACAAACAGCAGTTTTGAAAACCATACAGAAGCATTGGCGTAAGTAAATGATATGTACCTTGAGTTCGTTCTAGAGGGGAAAATTCATTTTTTAGGTAAAGCATGACATATGTCACCCGGAGCTTGTATTACGCAACATCCTATTTGGGAATTTGGTAGACATACCACCTATATTGCTGTGGAAATAATATTTGAAGATATCAACATTTATGGGGATATAGAAGAAAGACGAAATACATTAAGCCTATAGTTGTAGGCAGCAAATAAGGAGGATATGATCAGCATAGTAAACTAGTATTTCATTGATACAGTCAACAGCAAGAAATCTGAAATATATATGTCTGAACCAAGGCTCACTCTATTGGAGATTTCAAGGTAGAGGATAGAAGTGCAAATTTGTGAAAATATAATAAGGATGACTTTTTGGGCAAAGGAAAAAAATAAAATAAAATAAGTTTGAAGAATTTGAAGGTTGGAGCTATTCCCTAAAAGATAGTAATCTACTTTGATCAAGACCTTAAAATACATCAATCTATCTTGATCAAGGTCTGAAAATACACCTTGTAAGTCACAAGAGTGTAGGTTCATACCTATTCACTATTATTAAATAAGAAGATTTTGCCATAGCATTTCCAATACATACACACCTCATGAATTAAGCTCTCCAAAACCATTAAATTACATAACAAGGACATTCGAAGCTTATAAACATAATCATTAGATAGTGGAGATAGAAGAAACTTGGAAGGGAATTACAGGAAAGGACAAAATATAGATGTTATACGCTATAATGCAGCATGTTGGCACCCTTACAAAACTCCATTTTAAAGCCTCTTTTTGTTAGTCAGTTGTTAGTCAATCTTGGAGTTTGCAACAAGATCAAGTCAGCTATTAACCCTCTATTTTGCCTGTATATATGTTTCTCTTGTGACAGATTAGTTCACTAATAGTTTTTTGGGGTGAAGAAGATTGCATTATTGGAGTGGCTTTCTGGTAAAGTTTTCCTGAAAGGGAAGAGTGGCTTTCTCGGAAATCCAAACAGCATCTACCTCAAACAAAATGTTGTCTATAAGTTGAAGGTGATCAGTAGTTTTGGAACATAGTCGCTTGGGGCAACTATCCAAATTATACGTCTACTGAATGTTATCAAGTTCATCAATTACCTCTAGGAAAAATTCCTGGTTCTCTTTATCCTCATGTTTCCTAAAATGATTTGTGCTTCGAATCTGATTTTCCGCATCACAAAGAGAAAATTGAGTATCGACCAATGCCTCATGAACATACTTAATCTCCTTGTTGAGTGCCTTAACCTCATTCTTTTCTCTATTTGACTGATCAACATGTATTTCAGCAACCTTAAGAATATAATCTCCGTTGAATAGCAAATATAAATAGTTTGATTTCATAGCTTCGAGAGCTGTTTTTACCATCTGCAAATCAGCAACATGCCAAACTCCTTCCACTTCCCTTTGGGCCTTCTTGTAGAGATCTTCTACCATCTTGTGAATGCTGTCATGATGTACCAAAGATGCCACAATCATGTTTTGATTTCATAGCTTCAAGAGCCGTTTTGATCATCTGCAAATCAGCAACATGCCAAACTCCTTCCACTTCCATTTGGGCCTTCCTGTAGAGATCTTCAACCATCTTGTAAATGCTGTCATAACGTACCAAAGATGCCACAATCATGTTTTCATTAACCTTCAATTGGTTCTTTAAGGTGTGCATTTCATTATTGTCATGTTGAAGCAGTTCATCTTATTGTAGTGTCATCTCTTTCCGTTCCTCTGAATTCATGTCATGGGCATCAGAAATATATGGTTCATCATACAAAGATTCCAATCTATTACTACCTTGTGTGCAACTGACCTCATCAATCTGCTTGTCAACACTAACTTTCAATTCACCAACATAGAAAATTGTGCCCTGTGTAATCTCTTCTGCGTGATCACTCGAAGGCTACAAATCAATGGGGGTTGACTGCTCTTCTTTTTCAAGACCCTCTATTAGATGATTCTGGTCTGCTAGAAATTCTTCATACACATTATTGTACTGATCTTTTGCAAGGAGATCCTGAACTACTTCTAAATACTTTCTTTTTTCCCTATCCGTCTTATTTTGCTGCTCTAGCTGAAGCTCCATGTAATCGCTGAACGGTATGTTATTCTGAACTCGGTTAGAAAGTTTTTTATACTCTTTATAAATGTCGAGAATTTCTGATCTTATATCAGAATTTCCACTTCTATAGGCCAGCTTGTCATTAGCATGTTGTGGATGTCCATGTTTATCATAAATCTTCCTTTCATATTCATTGGTTTTCTTTACTTTTCCCCTATCCCCTATATCTTGTTCAGCTGATCTCAGATCTTGTTGATGAGATCAACTAAGTTTTGAGTAATCAAAATTTGTCATTGGGTAGTTGGGGCTTGACAAGTCAATTTCCATTAGGCTTGATAAGGTGGGAAGTTTTATCTGTTCAATTTCACAGTGCTCAAGTATCTCCTGTTTTCGAGATTTCAGCTATTCAAGTTGTGTCTCCTTCGCAATAATCTGTCACTTCTGTTTTGTTGTGTTTGTTGTAACATTACTAGCTTTCTTTTTCAGTTCCTGTATAACACTTTCGCACTCATCTGCCTTTGACTTCTACTCCTTAGCTTCTTTTCTCATTTCATCTAGTTCCTGTCTAAATTCGTTCATTAATGATTTTACTTCTGCTTCCTTATTTTGCACCCTTTTAAGCTTCTCTTGGAATTTACTCAAAGAGGTGGTCAATTTTCAATTGGAGCTCCAATGTCTCGCCTCTCCTCACACTCCAGTTAATACTTTAGTTTTGCCCTCTGATTGCGCAGCTCAAGCTGTCACATAGAAATTTCTTGTGCTTCCCTTAATTGGTTTTCCTCATACTTACGAATATTTGCCACACCCACTTACTGATTGAAATCTTTGTAGATTCTATCCACTATCTTGTTGATCTTGTTGTATCATCCACGTGGAATTCCAAGACAACATCATTCCTTCCTTGAAGTCGTGTTTGTGATACATCTGCCAGGGACAACTCAAAAGCTTGTCTTGAACCAACCATAAATGTAAGCATGTTTCTTGTATGATTCTAACGTTAAATATTTCATGGCAGGGGGTTCCTCATCATAATTCCCTACTCGGAAACTTGGTTCGACAATGGAAACATCTCACAATAATCTTCAAGGTAACGACTGTTGGTATTTCGGACCACACTTGTCATTCGACTTCCTAAATCTCCCATAACGGTGAGATATGGTATACACATCAGCTCATGGGATGCTTACACTTCACTGTTTCTCTTAATGCTCAATCATTTATGGTAATACCACCTATTATGGGTCCCTCAGCAGTTACAAACTTACAGATATGTTACAAAAGTTAGAGATCGAAAAGTAATCAAAATCCTCATTAAACGACATTTCCGATTTTTGAACCTATGAAAGATGTCAGACTTAGCTTCCTCATCGTTTGAAAAGGCTCTTTTGAATTAAACTGGTCCCAAAGCGTTAGAACCAATAACGGATCATTATCGAGCGTATACGTTATGAACTCTGAGTGGTTATTATCAAACTATTTCAAAACCAAGGAGCTCGAACCTTTTGGTCTTTCTTAGAGGCAACCCGATCACCACAAAGAAGAGAATGACTGTTGAGTGTCTCCCGCAACCAAAGATATTTGCCTTAACTGTGGATGCTTGACTGATTTTGATAATATAGATTGCTGTCGGTTGGAAATGAGGAAACCCATGAACTGCCCGTGAGCTACTAACAGGATACTTGGGTGACTTTGCAACTCCTCAAGCTTCCGTGTATGGTCCCTGTTATCAATTCCTTGCTCATCACCACTAGAGAAAGGTATTCAAGCGCTACATTCACTGTGATGCGATTCTGAACTGCCGTCCAGCTATTCCCTTATCACAAGCTCAGTTACTGTATGTTTGATGCTAGGAAGAAACATTGGTATAGATATAATGGAGTAACATTCACGCAAGGCATTGTGGTTATAACAATCTCCTATGCTACAGGGTGATTGTCCTCCTTGTCAGTTTGTCGTCCTAAGCCAGTATTACTCAATGATGACCTATGCATGCAATCCTCATATACAAACCTGTTTACTTCATTGCTATCTAAAGGATTCCAACTTCTAATTAACTTACCTTGCCCATGACAATTACATTCTTCTAGCATCAACCCTATGTAGAAATTTCCGCAATCTGGAGCAACAATCGAAAAATTTGTGATCAAACCATAGACTCCTCTATGTCGGCATCCCTCCAAACTACCTACGAAGGGGGAGTAGAAGAAAGTCTGTTGTTTGATGAGTAATTGGGCGACTTTCCAGTCTAAGATGGTTGAACTTGATGACTACGTGCTCTGTTGTAGGTTACCTCCTCACTGCCACTGACAGACACACCACGTCCTGCAATTCTATTGTGGCTGCTCTTATACTCCTTAGCCGGTAAAGCTGTTGTTTCACAACATATTGTAAAGAAGACAATGAGTCCCACTGCTATTCAAGTGTATGAACCAATAGATACTTCCAAACCTTTCTAGATGTGATACTTCTCATGCTCGAGCTTCCTTTGTGCTGTCTTTTTTTAATTGTCTTGTATTTTTCCTGTGGAGCATATTTACTCTTCAGATATCCCTATATTTCACCACAATTGTGAAAGAACATTGAATTGTGTCGATAGCAGGCAATAGCATCCAGGATATAAAATTTTGTATTTCACAATCTTTACAGAATTAAAATTGCTTCCCCTGATATTTCAATTCAAAATATAATCTTTATCTTATTGAATCAGGAAATTGATCTCTTATAGCCATGTACTAAACTGACAACCTTCAACCTTAGACAACTCTGTAATTTTATCAAATTAACCCACACAGGCTAGCAAGAAAACCAACTCTTACCACTGAAATAAACCTAACAGATATTTACTCGTTCTAACCCAAAATATATTCAGAACTAAACATATGCAGATGTATTAATCGAAACCAGTAGAAACTCCAACAGATATTTATCCAGCTTCTTCTTGAATATAGTATTAAAAAACTCGAACATAGGCAGATGTAATATGATACAATAATAAAACCGGAAGATTCTCCACAAGATAATAATCCATTGTTGACAAAATAATATTTAGAAATTCAAACATGTAAAATGTGTTACAAACCAACAACAGAAAACCAGTAAACTCACATACAACTCCTTAAAACAACGTTATTGCATTATACAACAACAATACAATAATTGACTTCCAAAATCCAATCCTAAATATAGCTTCACAGTTAGATTGAAAACTTAAGGAAAGAACTTGTAAGCACATGCGAGACACTTGATGCGACATCTCCGAGGACAATGGGTTTGCGTCCATTGTCTACTGACAGGAGGGGCTATGTCCTCATACTAGCTAAAAGCTGAAACTTTCTGAATAACTCTCACAAGAGAGAAAACTGAAACTGAATCATAAAATCAAGCATGCCAAATGAATGATTCTCATGTCCTTTTATCTTCATAGTTGTGACTTTTCGACTCCCTTCTTGGCCTTTTGTCTTATCTTTCTTTCTTCTTTTTGTCCACTTAGTAATATTAAATTGGCCTTTTATATTTTGAATCCACGCTCTCCAAGTCAATTTCAATATTATATATAATATGCCGTTAATATTTCTAATGTCCTAGAAAGGGGACATTACAGAAAGCATACCTACAACCAACTGACATTTTGACAAACAATTGGCATACAACTATTATGCTGATCATATATGCTATTAGATGGACATTTTGTGAAACAAATGGTATGCAACATATATCTCCTTTATTGAATTCATTCTCATGTACAATGTTGCTATGAATCTTCCAAGACAAATGGGCTTACAAGAATGACTATAGCAATGCCAAATCTGATTTTGAGTTATCACTTACAACAGCAAAATTATATGCCTAAGATTACAATGCTAACTAGTAATAGTTGCAAGAGGAACCTAATAATAGTGATGCCCAAGGATGGAGATGAAAGTTGCAATCGGAATCAAACATAAATATTGTAGCATGGCACTGTTCACGCATACTATAGCAGCAAGAAAAGAAATGATTACTAATGGTTGCCAAAGATGAATCTTCAGGTCTGCACTCGATAGTCCTTCAATATTCTTCAAAAACCTTTGGTTATTCCTTAATTTTAAGCACAAATAGATTCTCCTGAATGCCAAATTCAGTGGATATTTCACCACCTCAAATTGTTGCAACATTGAAGAATTGACACTTTCCAATGGCTAACTGAAATAAAAAACCCTTAGTTTCTTCTCCCAAGTTCATATCAAATGCAATTGACAAGAATTGGATGTTTAACAATGAAGCTCTTGCCTCTATTTATTCTTTTCCTTCACCCTTCTAGAAGGAAATAAAATATTATTTAATTGCACGCTCTAGAAGCTTACCATTTGTAATGCAATACTTAGTTTTACTTCTAGAAAATACACTCTCTAGAAGCTTCCCCCTTTCCAATACAATAATTTGTTGTACTTCTAGAAAATTAAATTAATTAAATATAAAGTCACTTTTAAATTTATTTATTTGTTGACTTTAATTTAATTTATTTCTCCTTGTTTCTCCACTTAGCCTTTGGAGAATGAAAAGCTAAAAACTCCATTGAGGGCACAAAAGATGGGGGACATTACAAAAGGTGATTATCAAAAGTATGTTAACCAATACTGGTTAGATAATAAAAGGAATAACTTTCAAAATGGCCAAAGACTGTTCATTGGTCTAATTTGAAACAAGAATACAAAAATCTCATCATTCTACTTAACAAAATTTGTGTTCTCAAAGATTCTACTAATTTCGAACTTTGGATGTACAAGTTTATCTTCCAAATCATCGAAAACAAAAAACATATCTTTTGGGGAGAGTTGATTAATAATGCACTTTGCCGGCAGTTGCTTAACATAGGAACTTCAACGCCCTTTTACATGAACTCTTACCTCGTCAATATTGCTGCTGCTATGGGATCTTTCTTTGGTCTCTCAACCAAAGGGGATCATCTTCAGATTCCAGTTTGGGATTACTATGACCAAATCACTCTCACTAATAGTAAATTCCATTATAGAAGAGTCCAAGATGCTTTCTTTGGGCATTTCTAGTGCTTATTCGATAAACAATTATCCATCAAGAGGGTATCTGATGCAACATGGGAAAAGGTGAATCAATACGGTTGTATTTTCATTCAGTTTCCAACTTTTACATACTTGAGAGTTGGGTATTTTAAAGACGAACTGTATACTTTTCCTAAGTATGCTACTGATCGAATCATCCTGATGGAGCTAGCTAGACAACTCATGGAAGTGCAATGTGATCAGCATACTATGCATAGGCCTGGTTTCAGTATTACTTTAGTTAAACCCTTGGCAATTGGTAATTACTCAATCAACTCTATGCACAAAGCAAAGAATATGGAAGCAAAGTTGCAGTTAATTACTTTGAAGAAGTTCAAAGCCCAACTCGATTTCGATTATCGAGAAATGAATTCTCAAATGAAAAGTGTATTCACACATGTTCATCACATTGAGGATGTCTGGATTGATATGAGAACAGAGCTAGATATCATAAAGATGGACTACTGCAGATTAACCTTGCAACAGATAATTGATCTTAACATGCTGGAGATTCCTTTAGATTTCCACGTCGAAGATGATGGCAGCATTCTTGATCTGAAATTTCATCAAGCCAGTTTGATAAGAGGTGCCCTTTTCCTATTCAGTGGCAACAAAAAGAAGGTACATTTATCTTGGATAGATTTCAATCCATTTTGGTAAACACCAACAAGTGGCTGAAGATTAAAGGCTTGAAAAGAGTAAATCCTAAGATGGATTTGGATTGTAGAAGCTTTGGCCCTCGTGGAAGGAAGTCACAACTAGAAATTATAGGGAAAGATGGCGCTTCTTCTGATGCTAAAGATTCCCTCAAATTCAAGTTAAAGGGCAAAAAGGGATCTAAGTCATCTTAGATCTTTGAACCAATTCAAGAATCAGAGGAGAAAATGGAGACAGAATCGGATGAAGAAGATACAGAGGAAGAAGGGGAAGTCATGATCATATCTCCCCCAAAGCCTGCACTAACTCATGCACTATCCATACATGAAGCACCTTTTCTGGATGAAGTAGATGATGATGTGGATTCATTCTCTGCTATTTTCACTCCTATTCTAGTCTCGGAAGTCAATACAATGACTCTTCCTATTTTTTATGTTGCTCCTCTCATCTTGGCAAATGAACAATATGAGCATTTGGCAAATGTGTTTGAGGATTTTCCAACTCTTACAAGTGGTCAGGTTTCCCAACTTGATACATCTTTGATGGGTTTTGAGCCTTTCATGACGAAGTCCTCTCATCATGCTCCTATGCCTTCAGCTGTGCAGACTGAATCTTGTTCAATCACAACGGAGATACAATCTGGATCAATGCAAATGGTCTCCACTGTACCTATTTCCATGGATGCAAGTTTCAATTTGCTTGCATGGTTGAGTAGAAAAACAAGAAAGAGAAGAAAAGTGTTTGTCCCTCTGGATAATCTCTGTAATGTCCCCTTTTTAGCATTCATAGCATGATGTTGTCGTTAGCCTATTTCCCCACGGTCCCGTAGGCTAACCAGGACATTAAAGGGGCTTAGAGGCCATTTGGCCTAGATAGTTTCAGTTGCACGTCTTTCTGAGGGGTTTTGAAGCAATTTTGGGCATACTTACTATTTATAGTAAGTCATCTTGGATATGGTCGGACATCCAGTGGCAGCGGTATGTCGATGACAATTGTTTAAAATCGATAAGAAGACTTGTTTATCATTGATAAGATTTGGTATGCATTGATAAAGCTATTTTATAAAGTTAAATTTAAATATTTAACTTTATTAATGCATAGACTAGAGTTTGTAGGAAATATTTAAATTAAAAGAGTCCTCTTTATTTTATAACACATTGGAGACATAAGTTACATAAAGGAAGTTATCTTTTATCCCACATTGACAAAACGAAAGATGGAGCTCTTGTGAGAACACTATAAAAGAAATGGAAGAGCTTCTATTTTAGCAGGCTTGGAAATATCAAAGAAATTGGAGAATTTTTTGGAGATTATATCTCAATAGTTTGAAGGACGAAATCCCTTCAAGCTGGAAATCTTGACGCCATTGAAAGATATGATCTTGAGATTCAACATGGTAGCAGTTTGAAAAAAGCAGATACGAAAAAGCAGCCCGAAAAAAGCGGAATCGAAAAAGCAAGCGGAAAAAGCAATCCGTAAAAGCAGTTCAAAAAGCGGAACCGAAAAAGCAAGCTGAAAAAGCGAGTACGAAAAAGCAGGCCGAAAAAGCAGTTCGAAAAAACAAAGCAAAAGGGGCAGCATAGAAGGAAATTATTTCAGCCATCTACAACCAGGTTCTTTGTTAGTATTGTTTTTAGGGTGTTATAAGCTTTCAGCTATAAGTGTGCATTATACCAGCATTATCATTTTGTAATCCATGTAAATGCCAACGTCTTGGCCATATTTCATGAGCATTGTAATTTTTATTGCAATTAAGAAGATAATAGTTGCTGATGTCATTTAAGCAATTTAATATCATTATTTATCAGCTAGTTAGTTTGCATACCAACTGTTTATAAAAATGCCAGTTGGCTGTAGGTGTTCATTTCTCATGCTTAGATCATATATATGCACTGAATATTGTCAAAATTAGTAGCACACTCATGTTAGGTCATTTGTGTAGTCCATTGTAGTCTTCTAGCACAAGATTTTCATTGATGCAAATTGTAAAAAGGTCATTTGAAGCTAGCTGAAATACTATATCAGTCATACGTCCCTTGCATGTGAATTGTTTGATGAAATTCCTTGAGCTTTCATCAGCATTTTTGAGGGCAGATTTGAGGAGGGTTATTACAGTGGTATCAGAGCTATAAGTCCTGCCATCCTGTGGAGGTCTTATAGGGAATTTGGAATAGTCAGATGAAGAGAAAAATGTTTGACAAAATGAATGCCGGTCCAGAGCAGGGAAAGGAAAGATTCTTACAATTATTAGACACCTTAGCACAGGGACAGTGATCAGCAGAGCAAAGGGCACAGGAACAGAGTTAGAGATTTGAGCTTATGATGCAGATGATGGCTTATCAAATGGGGTTGAATGCTAATATGGGTGGAGGAAATAATCAGAATGGTAATAATCAGGATGGGGCACATAATGGAGGCGAACAAGTTGAGAACAATTTCGGTCATGCACCCCAGCAAACTAGGACAGTGAGTTCGAGGCCCATTATTCTCACATTTCCTCCTAGAGCTCCAGAGCAGGCCATACCAGAGCCCCAGATCACTGATATACAGGACCAGCTAAGGAGAGATTGGGAAGCCAGAGGTCCATATTTTATTGCTGCAATCACCTTTAGGGAGTATATAGATGTGCGGATGAAGCATATGCCACATGGACATGACAGGAATTAGAGCTATGAGCTACAGAAGAAAGTAGGGAAACTTCAGTTACCATATTATGATGGCTCGGGGAAGTCTATAGCAAGAGCTTGGGTTCAAAAGCTTGACACATACTTTCAAATGAACCCTATGCTCGAGAAAGAAGCTATTAAGTATGCAGCAATTCACTTGGATGGGTTAGCACATGAGTGGTGGCATCATGGTATGGTCACTATGGGTCATGCACACATTACCTCATATGTGGAGTTTACGGAGAGACTGATTGAAGGTTTTGATAGGCCTAAGGATGGTACCTTCCCTATTACAGGCAGAAACTTGTATGAGGAGTTTAATAGACATGCTGATTCAATACAGGGAGACATTAGCACATCTTTAGGTAATGGTTTATCTGCATTATCTTCACAAACAGAAGGGGTTTCAGATGTTGTGCAGGTTGAGCCAGTTGCATCAGAAGGTGATATCATAGGCACACCAGATTGCGTGATTGACACAAATAGTGATTCCAGTACAGTTGGGCTGGATGAAGTTACAGCAGTTGAGGATACTGTCATGTTTGAGGATAGTACAGTTGATCAGAAAGTGAGCATTCAGGACTTTGCAGAAAATGAGTATCAAGCACAGCTGGATGCTTCTTCACATGAGATAGAGGCTAGTAGCTCTTCACTTGGTTTGGCAAGCCAGCTGAAGACAGGGGACAAGGATATTGTCGCGGCTTTATCTCATCATGACAGGATGCATAGATTGATTGAGAATCACATTTGGATGATTCAACTGCAGGAGAGACAGAAAGGAGTCACAACAAGTTCTTGTGACGACTTACAGTAGATCAAGGAAGGCATGGAGGCAATGAAGGTAAGTTACATACACCTACTTTCAGATCGCGATCACCTCCTTAATCTTGCAGGGATCTATTTAGATGCATTGAAGAAGGAGGAGGAGGAGGTTGACCGGCTTTCTCATGAGCTGGAGGATACTCAGAATTCCTTGGTGTGTATTCAGTTGGCTCTCCAGGATTATGAGAGACATGTGGACGAGCTTTGTCTTGAGGTGAGCTTAGTTCAGGAGTTAACGCATATAGCAAGGACTTAGTTTTTATTTACAGTCAGGTCACATGTTGATGATTTCTCAAAGATGACAGAGTTTACAGGAGAGTCCCAGGATCTAAGTATTACAAATGATAGCTATTCTAAGGTTACTCCTTTGGACAGTGTACCAGGGATAGAGTATAAGAGTTCGACCAATCGACACAATCATGTGTCTAGTCAGCTGAGAGTTGGCAAGTGAGACATTGCTATTGTGTGCGAACATTTTGATGCTGCTCGCTAGTTGTTAGCAGTTTATGGATGGGGTTCTCCTACTAGTGATGAGCAAGGAGGCAGTTATCTTTCCTTGACAAAGATCCACTCTTTATGGGAGGCTATTCGGATTCTGAGACAGAATTATATGCAGTTGGTAGCCGATAGAGATTATCTTATGGAGTGGGGGAGTACAGCATACGAAGCATTATTGGCCAAGGAAGATGAGGTGAGTGAGCTTACTCAGCAGTTCGAGGTGACTTCTGAGATTCTTGAGAGTATACAGTTGGCTTTCGAGGAGTCACAATTTCATTTGGCTAAGGTGACCGTGGAGTTAGAGCGACTGCAATCTTTACCAGATTCTGTACAGTCACAAGCTGTGGTGTCTGGTGATCTGAGGATGGCCATGGTCGAGATTGTCAAAGACAGTGGAGATGGGAATGCATCCATCCTTGATACTAACATTGGCATATCAGGTTCGTTCCCACTAGAGTCAGGATCAGTTGAGTTGGGTGCTGTAGCAGATTGTTGCAGTATGCCTGACATGGTGGTGGCCTCTAGTACTGATGGCACGGAGACTAGAGATGTTGTATCAAAGATCATGTGTGATATTGGTGAGTCGGCAGTTGGCATGGTTCCTGCTAGTAATACTACTCCCTTGGTGATGTCTTCGGAGGTAGTAGTCAGTTCCAACATGGTTAATGATCGATTGCAGTCTGAGCCACTGACTAAGATTGGCGCATTCTATCGACATTACATTGTGAGGTATGCTCATCAATTTACCTTTGATGACCATGTTGATGAGATGATGATACAGAGATGTACTTTGGTTCCTAGTGCTTGTCATCAGTTATGGGACGGTTTGACGCCTCAGGATGAGAGTTGTGATGGGCATGAAATGGCGATAGGTTCTCCGGTTGACAGCTTGATAATACATGACTTAGAGCAGGAGTTTGGGAGTGATGCTTGAACGGTTGTTGTTATTGATTCTACGCCTTTGGCTATGACATCTCCTGACTTAACTGGTGATCAATCACAGTGGGTTGTATCACTTGTTCATGGTGAGCTGTTGACTGAGGTTGGTTCTTTTTATCAGCATTATACTGCAGGGTATGTACATCAGTTAGCATTTGATCCTTGTGTTGAGGAGTTGATGGCAGGCAAATTTGGTTTGGGTTCCATTTCTTGCTGTTTATGTTGTGATGTCTTTTCACCAGTAGCGGTGCATGAGAGTTATGGTTATGAGACAGTGGCCGGTGATCTGCAGAGTTGTGTTGACTGCAGGAGTTGTGTAGTGTGTGGATTCTCCATACTTCGTGCAGTTTCATTCGGGAGCGTTTACCATTGTTGCAGAGTTGGATTATACATTCCGTATAGGCCAGTGGGATGCGTTGATGGTATTTACTGTGTTGGCAGCTTGATTTGTCCACTTTACTTGGGTTCTGATGTTCTAAGAGTTTGTGTCTCATGGGTTTCTGACTATGGCAGTTGTGATTTTGGAGTTTGGTTGAGCTGTAATTGTCAATTTGATTATGGATTCCTCTTGGTTAATTTTTAGAGGTTGTTGCAGGAGCCGATGTTGACTGACAGCAGTATAGTTCATGACTACATTTTGGATCTAGGTGGATTGATTGGGTTGTTGTTCGACCATTGCTTGGGGATAAGCAATTTTGGGAAGGTCGGATTGTAATGTCCCCTTTTTAGCATTCATAGCATGATGTTGTCGTTAGCCTATTTCCCCACGGTCCCGTAGGCTAACCAGGACATTAAAGGGGCTTAGAGGTCATTTGGCCTAGATAGTTTCAGTTGCACGTCTTTCTGAGGGGTTTTGAGGCAACTTTGGGCATACTTACTATTTATAGTAAGTCATCTTGGATATGCTCGGACATCCAGTGGCAGCGGTATGTCGATGGTAATTGTTTAAAATCGACAAGAAGACTTGTTTATCATTGATAAGATTTGTTATGCATTGATAAAGCTATTTTATAAAGTTAAATTTAAATATTTAACTTTATTAATGCATAGACTATAGTTTGTGGGAAATATATAAATTAAAAGAGTTCCCTTTATTTTATAACACATTGGAGACATAAGTTACATAAAGGGAGTTATCTTTTATCCCACATTGAGAAAACGAAAGATGGAGCTCTTGCGAGAACACTATAAAAGAAATGGAAGAGCTTCTATTTTAGCAGGTTTGGAAATATCAAAGAAATTGGAGAATTTTCTAGAGATTATATCTCAATAGTTTGAAAGACAAAATCCCTTCAAGCTGAAAATCTTGACGCCATTGAAAGATATGGTCTTGAGATTCATCATGGTAGCAGTCTGAAAAAAGCAGATACAAGAAAGCAGCCCAAAAAAAGCGGAACCGAAAAAGTAGGCGGAAAAAGCAATCCGTAAAAGCAGTTCAAAAAGCGGAACCGAAAAAGCAGGCTGAAAAAGCAGGTACGAAAAAGCAGGCCGAAAAAGCAGTTCGAAAAAAGCAAAGCAGAAGGGGCAGCATATAAGGAAATTATTTCAGCCATCTACAACCAGGTTCTTTGTTAGTATTGTTTTTAGGGTGTTATAAGCTTTCAGCTGTAAGTGTGCATTATACCAGCATTATCATTTTGTAATCCATGTAAATGCCGAAGTCTTGGCCATATTTCATGAGCATTGTAATTTTCATTGCAATTAAGAAGATAATAGTTGCTGGTGTCATTTAAGCAATTTAATATCATTATTTATCAGCTAGTTAGTTTGCATACCAACTATTTGTAAAAATGCCAGTTGGCTGTAGGTGTTCATTTCTCATGCTTAGATCATATATATGCACTGAATATTGTCAAAATTAGTAGCACACTCATGTTAGGTCATTTGTGTAGTCCATTGTAGTCTTCTAGCACAAGATTTTCATTGATGCAAATTGTAAAAAAGTCATTTGAAGCTAGCTGAAATACTATATCAGTCATACGTCCCTTGCATGTGAATTGTTTGATGAAATTCCTTGAGCTTTCATCAGCATTTTTGATGGCAGATTTGAGAAGGGTTATTACAATCTCCCTGTCAAGAAAACCAAATCCAAATCTTTGAAAGATAAGATTGTTTCAAGGATTTTGGTAGATTCAGATAAAACCAAATTTGTAGAAGTTACTGAGCCCTTGGTGGACAAACTTGTTGAAGAACTTACTCGTTCTGATTATTTTGTTCACTAGGTTGAAATCGAGAAACAATCACATTTGAGTTATTTACAAGATGCTCAAGATGCATTAGCTAATGTATCAAAAAGAAATCATGAACTATGGGAGAAGAAAAATCAACTCAAACAGGAGGTTTCTCGCCTGAACGAGGTCATCTGGCAATAATCTTCTCAAAGTGTTGTTATGTCTTAGACATCCAAGGAAAGGAAGTTGATTGAAGTCGCCAAGTCTTGGATAGGAGAAATCATCTCTAAAGGAGTTTGAGCCATCATGGAGACATTTGCAATTCTTAGGCATGTCAAAGAGATGAATGAAATGGAGTGAAACTTGATCTCTTCTTTGGCTCGAGAAGCAAATGATTTGAAGGAAATTGTTAATTATTGGGATGAAATGGCAAAATTTGATTTAGATGCCTTGGTCTTATGTGACCTTCTTCCATCATGTGAAATGTTCTTCAGATTTCAAGGACTTATTGGCTACAAAGAAGAAACATTGAGGAAGCTGAATACAAACTTGCAGGCAGCCCTTGGAGATTGCAAGCAGTTGAAACAGGTGTTACTTGTGATTTGGAACAAACGGTATACCAAGGTCTTGATGAACATGGTAATCTCATTGCAGTTGAAAGGGTAAGTTTAGAATATACAATCAGGATCAATGCTGATGTGGGTTTTAAAGACTTTAGTTCGCACACAATGAATAAGTTTGTCTTGTATAAATCCTCGACAAAGCACTTGTTAGAGTCTCTGGCAACAAATTCCAAGGTTGTACAATCAGTGCATGCAAATGCAGTGAGGATTGAAGCTATATCAAAGACAATGGAGATTGCTGATCTTCCTATAGTGTGTGATGTCATCGTCAAGCTCAAGACACTGAGAAATAATCTTTAAGATTGTTGTTTTTGTTTTTATTTTAGTTCGTAGGTCTAAGAGAATGCATTACACGAAAAAATGTAATTACAAGTAATGCGAGTTGCATGTGCAGTTGCATGTAACCCTATAATTTCTCTCATTTAGTTAGACTAGGTCAAAGTTGGATGAGTTGCTCCCACATTTTCCTCCTTTTTCTCAACTCCTGTGCCTATATAAAAGAGTGCCCCCTCATTGAAAAAATCATCTTTATTTTTATGCAAGAGAGCTTTGGAGAAATTGTGCCAGTAGAACTTTGTTTGTGTAGCACTATTTTGAGAGAAAAGTGAATACAAAGGAGCATTTGAGACTTAACTTTGATTAAGTGAGTTTGTTACTTGTGTGAATTATAAGATTTGTCTATAATTCGTCTAAGTTATCTTTAATTTATGATTATTTTGCTTTCTTGGTAATTGAATATAAAAGAGTTAAGAAGCAATTGGAGCTGGAGCTTTGACTAGGAGCAATTGTGGAAATATATAGTTAGAAGCTTTGTTTGTAGCATATACTTCATTCTTAATTCAAAAAGTAGTTAAGTTATTTTTACTTTTAGAGGTCTTTGTGCTCTAATTGTAAAGCTTTTTCATATAGAAGTACGACCAGACTTAGAGTCAAATTGATACACTTTTAGCTAGCCTTTGAGTTAGTGTTAGTTTATTGGTATCATCGTTTCCAACTTCAAGTAGAAGTGTAGTTAGAGATTTACTTTGCCCATTACTCGCTCTATGAGTAAGTGGATTTTTTTTGGAAGGATAAGAAGAAAGGATATTAGTAACACCCTTTTTACAAAATCTCTCAACTTCTTTCTTACCTTTGAGTTGATCCAAGGAATGGTGAGAAGGGGGAGCCTTCCCTTTAAGGTAGGAGAGACTGTCTCACATGTTGTGGCTGGTCATCTTGTTTTGCAACCGAATTTTTACCCAAAACTATTTGTTGCAAAATTTCCACCCAACATGTACCATCCTTTGTGGGATGGGTATTTGTCATTTGCAATAGATGGGATCACTGGCTATATGTAATAAACTAAACTCAAATTTTAGCCTGAATTACTTATTGTTTAATTTCTGACATTAATTCAAACATTTCGTTGACAGTCTGGAATGAGACTTATACCACAGAAGTTAAGGACTCAAATCTTTTAATAGAGATGTTATTGAATCACAGAGTAATTTTAACAAACAAATCATAAACAGTCAAATATAACAACTTCATTCAATGCAGACTGGTTCTTAAATCCATTGCCCAACATTTATTCAAACGGTTCATAGACAGTCATTGAGAAAAATTATGTTCAATGCAACTGATTTCTTGAATCAAGGAAAAATAGAATGTTTAAGAAAAGCTGAACCAGAAGACTGATTACAATAGACGAGTATACATTTATCATCCAAGAAGTGGAGTCAATGGGCAAGCAGACGTTTAGAAGCATATACTGGCACCCACACTCTTAATTTCCTGTATGCATTATGCGATCAAACCAATGAAACTCTGGTTGTGAATGGTGAGGAGAAATAATTTGCATACCAATCGACTAACTCCAAATTGTGTAATACTGGTGTCAACTATAGGCGTCCAGGCGGCGGTTTCAAAATGTGAACACGTTGAGAAGGTTCTGCCACTGTTACCAACTGCCCGACTAGAGTTTTATTAGCATTACATTAACCCTTATGACCCTTGCGGCTGTTCAAATATGCCGTTCTTTTCACAATTGAGGGGTACTATTACCCGTGCATCATAGTTTCCTTCCAACCCAACTGTGACCCGAAATTTCACTGTAGGCGTGCAAACCATGTATACAAATCTCTTAACCCAACAGTATGCAATGATGTGCCAGATGGAAGGTATAAACCGCTAGAGTTTCCCATTGCATAAAGTAATAATATAGCCGAACTTGTATCTCAGTGCTTGCACCCGTTTTCTATCCCTTCACCTGAAGAATGGACTCTTGGTATTCAGCTCCTGCATCAGATCCCCCCTTAGGCGTTTTTCCCAAGGTACTGCCTCCAACTGTTGGTGCTTCAAATCGTTAGAATTTGCTTTATCCTATGCCTACCAGTCAACACCTGTAGATAACAAATGTCTACAAAACCAATAATACCTATCCTGTCCCTGCTATTCAACTTCCTGTACGGCAAGCTTAGGCAATACTCCTTAATCTAATTATCAACTAAAACTCTTCTCAAACAAAATATTACCAATGACTTACTTCTTTGCCGATTTCTTTTCTGCCCAGACCTCTGCAATACTTTTCAAAATGTAGGAAATTGGGTTTGCGTCGAATTCCTTTGATTGTTTCTAGACTTAGAGGGTTTTTGTCCTCGCAGTCCTAACCAGTCACATTTAAGCAACCAAAACACACCATATTTTTTTCATAAACTCTTCTTCTGTGTCATAATCCCAATGTAAACACGTACATATATAGCCTCAGAATGAGGGAAAGTACAACATACAAAGAATGTGGGATTAAATGACATTTTTGTCCTGTAGTCACTTAAAGCTATTATAAAGTAAATAACTTTAAAAACATTAAAGTGACTTAGCTCTGCTTCATTTAATAAAGTTCTGGAATAAATTAAATTAAATTAAATTCCTCATTGTGACTGGAGAGTATCCTGCGTGAAATTGATATTAATCTATTCGGATGTGGAGATAGATTAATTCTGTCGCCCGGAACTAAAATCGAGAAGGGGACATGACATTATAGGTTGGATTGCTTGCAGAGTTAGCACATCAATGGGAACCTTGCAGAGGATGGAGATAGTGGCAGTGTTATAGACACCTTCAGTTGTACGTATCTCCATATAGAGAATGGATGTGAGTTCAATTTGCTTTGAGACTCGAGTGATGACATAAATAGTGTTGCAATTCGAGCGGGTCTTGTTGATTGACTTCACTACTTTGGGTATAGTAGAGTTAAGTTCAAATTTGAGCAGCATATGTCTATGCATGTCTTTCTTGGAAGGCTTGTGTTCAGAATTTGGGCTCCTTATAGTGCATCAGGATTTCAGACAGAGCTCATTGAGGAGTTTTTAGGAGTCTACAAAGTGAGGAATGCCTACAATTTTTCCCTTGACCTTCTTGTGCATGACCCCTTTTAGATGCAGGTCTCATTGATTGGCTTCACTACTTTGGGTGTGGTGAGTTAAGTTCAGGTTTGAGAAGCATAAGTCTAAGGATGTTCTTCTTGGCAGGCTTATATTTAGAGTTTGGGATCCTTATAGTGCATCGAGATTTCAGACAAAGCTCACTGAGGAGTGTTTAGGAGTCTATAGAGTGAGGAGTGCCTACAATTTTACCCTTGGCCTTCTTGTGCATGACCCCTTTCAGATGCACAATCTAGTTGTGCATATGTTGGACAGTGTGTATGATAGCTCACTTTGTGCAGTTTGGGGAAGCAAGCTTTGTTAGCATTCCGAGTTTCTTCCATTTGACATCTTCATTCATGACATCTATAGTCGAATTCGATTTAGGTTGGCAAGTTTTGTCAACTATATTGGTGATCATAGTTGAAAAACTTGGACTCAACATTAACTCGCTAAGGCCCAAATCTGTTCTAGGAAAAACTCGACTAGTTTTCTCAAAAAACTTAGCAAACAACTTTGGAACTAAAAAACCAAATAAAATTTAAGTAGAAATATATTTTTTTTGCGAAATTCACTGAAAAGATGCATCCAATGAGTTATTTAATAAGAATACAAACGAAACAAGCCAAGTCTAGATATATTTAAATGCAAAGTGGGTTGAAAATTGCATTCTCATGAGGAATGTTGATGGCTGGAAGCAAAATAGTAAATAGTTTTTGTAGAACTAAAACTAAATACATCATTACAAATTTACAATTACATCTTCCACTTCCCAACTTTAGTAGAAAATAAGGGAGGGGTAGAACTAGAGGCCTGTCCAATCCTAGTAGCCTACACTAGATGTGATTGTGCCTCCTCACTCAATATCTCTAATGATTTGTGGCTTGCCCTGTTCCATGAAGAAGCTCCACCTTACACTGGCAATGACTCCTCATTTGACTCATCCTCCCCTCAATGTCATCTAGTGTGAAACCCAATCCACCTTCGTCTGCCTCCATAGCCTACGTCTCCAAGTCAGTGACGTCCTCCTCTATAAATAATGGAGGTTGCTCCTAAGTTGTGTAATCACTCTAAGGATTTATATCATCCAAGTCAAGTGGACTAGCTACTACTTCTTGTGCCTTGCTTATGCACAACCAAAGATTATATTGCACATAGACAAGGTCATCAAAGTATTTTTGGGTCAACTTTCTCCTCTTCTTTGTGTAGATGACCTCAAATTGCGCTCACCAATGTATGAGCTTCAAGGCTGGAATAAGATTCTAAGGGCACTTTTTTAAGATGGGGGATATTTCTACCCCAACTTTGCCACCAAGCGTCTGCAAAATAAAATATTGAGAAGTTAGAAAGCAAAGAGAAATCAAAAACATAATTTATGAATTACTTTAAGTTTAGACCTCAAACTTCAAAATCCAAATGTTTTACTTCAGGTTTGAGTGCCTCTTCCTCTCTTTACCAGCTTTGAAGAGAATAAATTACCCTTTGCTTCCACATAGTTTTGGAGTTCTGCCACAACGAGGTCTCTCTCCTCAACCTCAAGTCTAATCCTCTAAATGCATACAGTGAGGCCCTCTATGACCTCTCAACTAGGATCTGAATAAGAATGATCGACCTAAACTGAGGGTCGAGGAAGTACCCTGTTGCATGAATGGGTTGGTGGAGCATACTATTCCACCTATCAATAATTTTCCAAATGGGATCGTATTTGAGTCTATCCCCCTTGTAGTAGATTTTATAGACCCCTTGGCCCTATCCATGAGTTCATAAGGATATCCCTTCAAGGTTTGATCCCCATCTACCATGAGTAGAGCAGTAACCAAGGGTTCAAACATGTATAATTGAAAAACACATCAACAATTACAATAAGATTAATTAAGACTTGAATTAGGAATAATTAAAAATTTAAGTTTTGAAGTTACCTTCACTATCCTCACGATAGCCTCTCCTTCAACTTTCTTTGAATAAGGTGAGTCTAGCCATGGTTGACTCACAAACATTTTCTTCAAAGAATCCAATGCACAAATAATGCTTTGCAATATCAAGGAGATTGTTGCAAATCTTGTGACTTCAAATCTCACCAAATCTCTCCCACGAGTGTGCTCTATTATCAATTTAGAACCCAAGGGTGATTATAGATATATTTTGTGATCTGCTTTCCATCTTCTACAATTGGAGTCACCCAATCAAGTCTTCCTATGTCCTCCAAAAGAAGGTCAAGGACATGGGCTGCACAAGGTGTCCAAAAAAAAGCAGTTTACCTATCTTGGAGAATTTTACCCATTGCCACTTATGCTGCTGCATTATTTGTGATGATTTGCACCACATTCTATACTCCCACCTCCATGACAATGTTCTCCAACATTAATGCCAATGTTGATGCATTTTTCACCCTGTTGGAGGCATCAACTGTTTTCAAGAAAACCACATTGTCCTTGCAAGTAACCAAATAATTTTTATGGTGTGGTTTCTTCTATTTTCCCATCCCTCAGAAAGAACGGTGCAGCTATATTTTGTCCATTCTTTTTTTTTTGTTCCTTCACCTCTTTTCAACTGCACTTACAAGCAATGTACAAAAACAAAGTGAAATTAAGTCTTAGTACACAATTTTGATTAAAACAAGAAAAAGTAAAAAACAATTAAAATTTAAAAATGAATTCAAGTTGACTATTTAGTATTTTACTAACCTCCCACCCATATCCTTGTGAGAAGGGGCTTTGTACCCTTTTCTTGAAACTGTCATTACACCAAATTTTGGCAATAGGGACTCTCAACCAAACACAATGGCATGTTGTTGAAATACCAAAAGTTAGCATATGCAATGTCTATATTCTATTGTGCATTCTTGTTCCATCTAGTGGCCTCTAATGATGGTTATTCTCTAGGTGTATTCTTAGGGATAAAATAACTCCCTAAAGGCGATGTCCTTGATGGTGATGAAGAAGCAAACACTCTATTAGAGAAAGAAAAAGGGGTAAAAGAGGAGGTGCTCAGTTTGTGGATATGCAGGCCACAGTGAGAGCTCACTATGCCCTCAAATGTTGCTTCTTCTTCTTCAATGTCAATTGGAGTGCATTGAGATTCAGCTATGACTGTCCTCATAGCTGATTTCCCCCTTTCCCTTTGCAATTTTCTCTCTTCCCTGGCTGCAAGTAGGTCATTAACAAATCTTGTCATCTCTTCTATAGTTTTGTCACATTTCTTAGTATCATGCTTGTGAGTGCCTGAAGGTGGTATTTAAGGTGGTTTATGCCTCCAAAAATTACTCACTATTTATGCAAATCACTTTCCTAGGCTCCAGTCCTTCATAGGCATACCTCCATGCCTTATCTCTGGCATTTTTAGGATGGGGGCCTATAAATCTAGAAGGGCATGGTTGTAATGGCCAGTCATCCTCTGAATTTTCTGTGTTGAATTAATGGTCAACTACTGCCCTACACATAGAAAGTAAAAAGACATTTAGAGCAAACTGTTTAGAGTGGAATTTTAGATGTTGTAGGCATTGGAAGTGTTTGGGAGGAAGATTTTACTTTTAGAGAGTTTTAGGACAGCAATGATGGCCAAGCTTTTGGCTTAAAGCTTGTAATCTTTAGAATGGTCCCCCACCCCCCCAAAAGGCTATGGCTCTTGGACCTTTGTCCTTGAAACACATCACCTGTTGTTTCCGTCCCTAAAACACCATGGAACATAAAAGTTTTTTTCTTGCACATCCTGCTGAACTAAGGATTTGCATGATATTGGTACTTGACAGAACTTGAGTTATATGACTTTTACGTTGGCAGTTTTAAAATGGTGAGTTGCACTCCATGGTATGCTTTGGGGCGCTAGGAAGCATCGGGCTTTTTTGTGTATGTGTGTATGGGTGGGTGGGTGGCTGTGATTGATGAAGTGCTAAAGGGAAATTGTTGTACCACATGCATGATTGTAACGAGAGTTGTGTGCACTAATAAAATCCTAGGTGAGGAGGGAATTTCACAACCACCTTATTCAAGCTGACACATGGCATGGTGAAGTATATCCATGCATTGTGAATGCCACACAAATCAGATTGTGCTTCCAAGAAAAACTATTTGATTATTTTTTGCATGTGACTTGGCATTATTGCAATGCCCATTTGGGACATTCATTATGAGGAAGGTCCAGACATAACATAGCTTGTATCTTTGTGGGATAGAAGTGCTCATTGGTAGGACACTAGGAAGATATAAAATATAAGGAATGAGTTGCACGTGTGTATAATTATGTAAAGTTCCCGTTATAAAATAAATAATAAATTAATCTTTGTAACGGGTCGATTGATTTATTTTATCTCGGACCCATTTTTATTTTGTTTTGTTTTCGTAGTTTGTGTCACCGTTGGCTAACTTTGTACACCCTTGGAAAGTTTTTCCTGATCGGTATTTAAGCACGGCTCGTAGTTAGTCTGTAGGCATGCTTGGATTATATTTTCTCTATACTATGGATTCGTGTTGGACTTTGGGATTGTAAGCCATTTCAGAAGTGAAAGATCTTCCCTATTTGGCTCGTGTAGTTTCGGTGGGATTCAAAACTCACCCTATTTCGTCGGTGTTCAACTCGGTTTGTATTTTGCAAATCTGGAGTGCTCTCATCATTTGCAAATACTTAGCAATCTTTGAATGTTCTTCACACTTTATGAGTGTTGTTGATGTTCAAGATCGACATTGTTTTTTGGCATTAATTAATTATATCAGTTGATGATTTACGGTGTACAGCTCTCTCCCTCTCCATCTACAAATCATCCTGTTACATCACCTATCCGTACAGAACTCGGTTATTTGCCTCACCTCCTAACCGCACGACATACATATTTCCCTAACAATCCGTACACAATTCCATCTTTGGCACTTCTGTACACCTCAATAGTTACCGTATTGCCTTCTCAATACACCGTACGGCCTATTATTTTAGCTACTGCACGGCTTTCTCAAATGCCGTACAGACTTCTAATACGCATGCATAAACTATCACTGATACACAGCGACTTATGGAAGAAACTCTGAAGAAGTTAGTAGAGAACAAAATATCTAGGGAACAGAATGGTCACAGTGCAGACTCAGTATCAGGTAAAGCACACCCTCAGCCAGCACGCTTTCGACCTTCCATGCCGACCTTCCTGCCACAAACGGAAGCACATCACGGAGACAAATTACCAACTTTTGAAAAGATAAGAGAGGACTGGAGGAATACGAACCTTGAAGAAGACATTTCCTACAAAGATTACACAAATCTGAGAATGAGATACTTGGGAGGTGGAAACAGAGGAGGATACTTTAACGATGATCTGAGGAGAAAATTGAGTAAGGTGAATCTGTCTCCATTTGATAGATCGGGCTCCATTTCAGCACAAGCGTGGGTGATGAAAGCCGATACTTCCAGTTGAATCCTATGCTAGAAAAAGCTATCAAATTTGCCGTCAAATTTGCCGCGTTGCACTTGGAGGGAGTTGCGCACGAACGGTGGCACCATAGCATCATCACATTACGGCACGATCAAATAAAAACCTATGCGAAATTTACGGAGAGATTAATAGAACGATTTGATGGGAAAGGCCCTGAGCTCAATTTCAAAGAGCTAGCGCAACTGAGAAAAACTGGATCGGTAGATCAGTTCATTCCAGAATTTCAGAGACTTTCTGTGTTGTTCATGGACATCTCCGAAAGAAAGCAGGTCGTGCTCTTTATGGACGAACTAGCAGAACCTCTAAAGGGTTGGGTGAAGGGATTCAATCCGTCTACCTTGTCGGAAGCAATCAGTAAGGCACGAAGTATGGCATCGTCATCGGCATCAACCTCATCCTCTTGAAGTGACTCACATCCGAAACCGCCGACGTTTCCGAGGGACAAACCTCCGCCCAAGAAGCTATCATTGGATAAAGCTACCCAACAGGAACTTGGAAGGAAGAAATTGTGTTTCAATTGCAAGGGCCCTTGGGAGCCTGGCCATCGATGCCTCGAGAAGGGAAAGATCCATTACATCGAGGTGGTGTCTGATGATGAGGATGAACATGAACAAAAAGAAATTCCCTGGCATGAATCCACTTTTAACTAGTCAATGCGGGGCAGATAATGTGATTTGAGCATATCATGCGTAATGGGGTTGAAGATGACCAACCTAACACTAACACCAACATGGCTAGTTTAAACCATACGGAGAGGATTGCCTCCTTGGTACAATGCGGAGGATCCATTGCATTGGCTGGCAATTTGAGGTGCACAGTTTTTCGTGTGTGGGGTACCCTTCAAGGAGAAAGGGTTACGGTGATGTTGGATAGCGGAGCTACTTTGAATTTCATAAACTCATCCTTGGTAAAGTGAAGAAGTCTCCCTACTGAAGCACACGCAGGCTTTCAGGTCAAGGTTGCCGGAGGGACATTCCTGCCTTGCACGCATCTTGTTCCTCAACTGAGCATCACAATGACGAATCACACGGTGACGGAGGACTTTTCCATAGTGGATCTCGTTGACATGGAAGTCATTCTTGGCATACAGTGGATGGAGACCCTTGATGAGTACACTCAGAGTTTTAAACGGATGGACTTCACTTTTGTAGTTGACGGAAAGAAGGTTGTCCTTCGAGGGATGGCAAATGAAGGGCGAAAGGAAGTTTCTACGCATTGGATGGAGGCAATCTTGCGGCACGATGACGTTGCGTGGGTTGCGCATTGTTTTATCTCGACAAAACCTATAAAGGGGCACCGAACACCTCCACAGGATGATGAACTCCAAAATATCTTAAGTAGACATGAAAAAGTTTTTATGGATATTCCTCCTAGCATACCACCTCACCGGGGGTTTGAACACAATCAAGTTGGAATCAGGGGCAAAACCAGTCATAACCACATCGTATTGCCACCCCAAGAAATTCAAGGATGAGATAGAACGAACGATTCAGTAATTGCTTGAGAAAGGATGGATCCGTCCCAGTTCTAGCCCGTTCACGTCATCTGTGGTGTTGGTCAAAAAGAAGGATGAAACGATGCGCATGTGTGTGAACTATTGCGCATTGAACAAAAGAACAATAAAGAACAGGTATCCCATCCCACAGATAGATGAGCTGTTGGATGAACTACATGGCATAGTTTATTTTTCAAAATAGATCTTCGTTTCGGATACCATCAGATCTGAATGAGGGAAGAAGATGTGGAGAAAACGGCTTTCCGCTGCCACTATGGACACTATGAGTTCCTTGTCATGCCGTTCGGATTGACCAACACACCTGCTACATTTCAATCATGCATGAACCGCATCTTCAACAAACAGTTGCGTAAGTATCTATTGGTATTTTTTGATGATCTTATTTATAGCAGGACATGGGAGGTGTATCTGAAGCATTTGAATGAAGTTTTGAATATCAAGGAGGAATAGCCCCTGTTCACCAAGCAGTCCAAATGTGAGTTTTGTATGATAGAGATATTGTACTTGGGGCATGTTGTCAGTAAATACAGGGTTCAAGTGCATCAAGAGAAGATTCAGGCTATCCTTGACTGGCCTTCCCCAAAATCACTCACGGATCTAGGAGGATTCTTCGGATTGTGTAGTTACTACAGGAGATTTGTCAAAGGATTTTCTTAGCTCAGCGCACCTTTAACGAATCTGACAAAGAGTAGGGCTTTCCAATGGAACGATGAAGCACAACTCACCTTTGATAAGCTAAAAGAGGCCATGAGCACTTGCCCAGTTCTTGCACTGCCTGACTTCACTCAACCGTTCATTTTGGAATGCGATGCATCCGGGGAGGGCATTGGAGTAGTTCTGATGCAGGATAGACACCCCATCGCCTATGAGAGCAGGAAGCTTACACTAGCAAAACGCTTGTATTCCATTTACGACAAAGAAATGTTGGCTATCATACATGCACTAACCAAGTTCCGACAGTATCTGGTAGGTGCCAATTTTGTCGTCCATACCGATCACAATAGTCTGAAATATTTCCTGGAGCAGCGGGACTTGAATGAACAGCAACAAAAATGGGTAAGCAAAGTTTAGTCTTTTGATTTCGACATTGAATATGTAAAAGGGAAGAACAATGTTGTTGCAGATGCTTTATCCAGAAAACCCACCATCTGCTCGCTAGACCAAATCTCAGCTGACTGGAAGGCTCAATTGTTAGTAGAATATTTCAAGAATACAATTGCCTGTGAAATAATGGATGACCACACTCACGATGATCGGTATAGAGTGGTGGATGATATCATCTACTATAAAGATCGGATATACCTGGTGCCAGAATCCAAATTGAAGCAGAAGATTCAGAAGGAAGTACACAACTCACCTCCGGCTGGACATCTCGACTTCCTTAAAACTTACAGAAGCATTCGGGAGAGATTTTCATGGAAGGGACTGAAAGGGGACGTGTTGCAGCATGTAAGAGAATGTACGGTTTGCCAACAGAACAAGTCCGAACACACTCTTCCTGTCGGGCTGCTACAACCTTTGCCTATTCTTGAATAGAAGTGGGAAAGTATATCCATGGTCTTCATAACAGGTCTTCCCAAGGTGAACGGAAAGGACTGTATCTTCATGGTGGTTGACAGGTTGACAAAGTATGCACATTTCTTTGCCATCCTCTCGGACCTTCAGGCGGCACAAGTTGCCGATCTGTTTTTCAGAGAATTCTTTCGTCTGCATTGGTTACCTTGAAACATCGTCAATGATCAAGATGGACGATTCGTCAGTATCTTCTGGACATAATTGTTTAGGATGGCAGGAACAAAATTATCACCAAGCACGAGTTACCACTCGCAAATGGACGGCCAAACTGAGATTGTGAACAAATGGCTTGAAGGCTACCTTCGGAACTACGTCTCGGCACAACAACGCGCGTGGGTAAAATGGATCCATCTCGGGGAGTATTGCTACAATGCCACGTATCACATGTCTATCGGGATGGCGCCATCCAAAGCTCTGTACGGGAACGAATCTCTCTCCATCATCAACATAGTTCTGGGTGACAGTTGCGCTCCGATTAGCTTCAAGAGGGGCAGGACATACTAAGGAGCTTGAAAGAGAACCTGCAATAGGCACAAAATCGACAAAAGGTGTACGCCGACAGACACCGGATAGAGAGGAGTTTTGAAGTAGGGGATTTGGTCTATCTCTAGCTTCAGCCATACCAACAGTCTTCATTAAAGGGAACAGGTAAGGAGAAATTGAAGCCACCCTTTTATGGTCCCTATTGCGTGATCCGTCGCATTGGTGAGGTAGCGTATGATTTAGAACTTCTGGAAGGTAGCCGCATTCACAATGTCTTCCATGTTTCCTATCTGAAGAAGGCTATAGGGAAAAACATCACAGTCACTACCGACCTTCCGCCACTCAATGAGGAAGGGAAGCTCATTCTGAAATCTATTGAGATTCTCGAAGTGCGTGAAAAGGCCCTACGGAACGGCACTGTGAGGGAATACTTGGTACGTTGGTGACACCTACCGTTGGATGATGCAACGTGGGAAGGCGAACACATTCTCCAGCACCCCGACATTGCAATTGCTTGAGGACAAGCAAATTTTGGGACGGGAGGACTATAATGTTCTCGTTATAAAATAAATAATAAATTAATCTTTGTAACGGGCCGATTTATTGATTTTATCTCAGACCCATTTTTATCTTGTTTTGTTTTCGTAGTTTGTGTTGCTCTCGGCTAACTTTGTACACCCTTAGAAAGTTTTTCCTAACGGGTATTTAAGCATGGCTCGTAGTTAGTCTGTAGGCATGCTTGGATTATATTTTCTCTGTACTGCGGATTCTTGTTGAAGTTTGGGATTGTTCACCATTTCAGAAGTGAAAGATCTTCCCTATTTGGCTCGTGCGATTTCGGTGGGATTCAAAAGTCACCCTATTCTGTCGGTGTTCAACTCGGTCTGTATTTGGCAAATCTGGAGTGCTCTCATCATTTGCAAATACTTAGCAATCTTTGAATGTTCTTCACACTTTACGAGTGTTGGTGTTCAAGATCGACATTGTTGTTTGGCATTAATTAATTATATTAGTTGATGATTTATGGTGTATGGCTCTCTCCCCCTCCATCTACAAATCATCCTGTTACATCACCTATCCGTAGAGAACTTAGTTATTTGCCTCCCCTCCTAACCATACG
This sequence comes from Cupressus sempervirens, assembly GCA_028749045.1. Classification (NCBI taxonomy): domain Eukaryota; kingdom Viridiplantae; phylum Streptophyta; class Pinopsida; order Cupressales; family Cupressaceae; genus Cupressus; species Cupressus sempervirens. Next base: position 552,578,004 of record CM053785.1, on the reverse strand, counting down.
GCATACATATTTCCCTAACAATCCATACGCAATTCCATCTTTGGCACTTTTGTACACCTCAATAGTCACCATACTGTCTTCTCAATACACCGTGCGACCAACTTAGTGGTCACCGTACGGCCTGCTATTTTCAACTGTACGGCCTATTATTTTAGCCACCGTATGGCTTTCTCAAATGCCATACAAACTTCTAATGCAACCATACACAAACTATAACTCCCGTACGGTTTTGGCCTACCGTACAGCCATCCTCCTGCTGCATTCATACGACATCTAGGTACCTAGTAAGGTATTCGGATTCACAGCACAATTTCACCTTGTACGGCTATTGACTCATCTCCCAGATTTGTCATCCGTACAGCCTCCTACCACAACGACCATAGGGAAAACGTCCTTCTAGGCAACTTATCCATACGGCCAATCAGGCATTTGTAGTTCAAGGCTAACTTGGAACATTACAAATTATTTTTATTGTTAAAGTTTGGAAAATGTGCATTTGCTATTTCCAACTAATTTTCCGTACCTTGAGGTTTCCAAGTTAGAACTTCCTTTTTACGGTGTTATTCGCTTCTATTTATGCTTCCAATTGTTTTGAATATCAAATCTTGGAAGATGAGCATTTGCTATTTCCGTCTAGTTTTGTTACCTTGAGGTTTCCAAGTTAAAATTGTCTCTCTATGGTTTGATTATTCCCTTTTTTTGATGCTTGTTTATTAAATGGATAGAAAATCAAGTAGCATCACACAGGTGAAAATTAATATCTGCAAGCATAATCTTGTATAAAATTATGGATCAAAAAAAGAGACAAGAATGGCAATTTGAAGATGCTAATCAGAGACAAATTTGGGCCAGAGACAGGCAAAATATGACTCCATGCTAACATTACTTTGACATCATTCATAACATTATTTACTTACAATTGTATTTCTAACATCATCATATATAATTATAGACAGGCAAACTTTAGACTGAAAGACAGTCCGTCTATTGAACTGGATTCTTGAGTTGGTACAAGCCTTTGTTTTTTCTTAAGGGCTCACTGTTGTAGAGAGACTGTAAACCTAGATAAAGGTGAATTCATTAAAGGCAAACCTTAGTTTATTTGAAAGGTTCATAAACAGATGAGGTACTTGCAAATAGGAGGTTCATTTGAGAAGTTCATAAACAGATGATGTAACTTGCAAATGGGAGCGAGGCCACGGAGGCGTTCTTTATAGACTTCCTGTAGAGCAAGAACAGATGACATCGTTGGAAGAGGTCATATAGGAAATAAACAAGATATGGCATAAAACCTATATATTAACTAAAGTATTTTTCCAAGAGTATTCTCAACCTTAGGAATATATATACTTAAGAGAGTTGACCAGAGAAGAAAATCCTGGTTGATGATGGTGGCGCACTTCATAAATTCAGAGAGGTAATGGGGAGCCTGGAATTGGCCGATAATTGTCTCTTAGAACCTTGCGATGGCAGCAACAAAAGCATCTGAAATAATAATATCACCTAGCTTTTAAGGCATATCTAACATCTTTTTTGTTCATACATCATTATTATTTTTAAATCATTTTTGTAAATTTCTTTATATGCTGCTTGAAACCATCAGCACGCTGGTAGTACCTTTTCTGGAGATAGAATTTAAGCCTCTCTAATATTTTTTGTTTATAAGCAAGCTTAAAATTATTGCTTTGCAGACCTCTTTATGAGATGCAATGGCTCTGAGTTGAAATAAATCAAATTACTTGTTATCTTATTTTGAGTCTTGACAGTACAAAGCTATTATAAAGAGAGCATCATCATTCTTCTAAATGATTTGGATACTTTTTATTTGAAGAAATTAATGACTTGTGTGTTAAAATAATCTAAAGTTTGTTCTGATGGCATATTCCAGACTTTTTCTGAGGCCATGCTTGCAGCAGGCACAGGCATCACTCTTGTTGATTCTGTGGTGAGTGATCATAACATACATTAGTGCTCTCATTCTAGTGGGAATGAAAAAATGTCAAACGGTTTACCGATGTTGATGATTAATAGGTGATTTTGCTTTCCTTAAAAAGGCTTTGGCATTTTAACTAAAACACATATTATAAATGTTTTTAATGTTTTTTGCTTATTATTTATGACAAATTACTTTTTAGTTTTTAGTTATCAGTAAAACTTCCTCACATTTTTTCAGTGAGTGACTGATATATAGTTTATCATTATGAATTTATATTTTTGAAATACTACATGCAGGTTGCAGCATCAAAAATAACAAACGATCCTCCCACAGGTTTTGCCCTTGTCAGACCTCCGGGTCATCATGCTGTACCAAGAGGACCAATGGGTTTCTGTGTCTTTGGCAATGTGGCTATAGCAGCTCGTTATGCCCAGCGCATACATGGGTTACAACGTGTGTTAATAATTGATTTCGATGTCCATCATGGAAATGGGACAAATGATGCTTTCTATGAGGATCCTAATGTTTGTTTCATCTCAACACATCAGGTAGGCATTTTATAAACCTTTTCTAGTTCTTTTGAAGTGATTTATTGATTTTTATTAATCTTCTTTTTAATATTTAAGAAACTGTCTTTGAAGGGGAAATCACATAGTGGTTAAATAAAATTTGGACGACTAGGAATTTTTATGTATTAAATTGTGGGATGATTCACGGTGTTATTCATTTGGAAATTACATGTAGAAGCAAGAACACAGGTTGTTTACTTTTGACATTAAAATTTTAGAGAAGGGTATCTGATATTTAGGGACAGTGCCAGATCTTATTGGCTGTAAAAACCTGGAGAGAAACTGAAAACATTTAAAGCTTTACATTGAAGATGCTTGAACTTTGGGGATTTATAAGTTAATTCATATAAGTTGCAAAATGATTGTATACTGTACCTATGCTTGCAGACGGTATTACACAACTGTATGTGGATGCTAATGAGATATAAGATATAAAGTATGTAATATAAGGCTCATGAAAAGAAGGGAAACATGCTTGATGAAAACATGGCACAAGTGTCACAAAAAATCTGAAGAGAGTTTGAAGCTTTAAGGTTTTAAGATGCTTGGAATTTTAGGGATTTATAATTAATTCATGGATGTTACAAGATGATTCTATATTTTACCTATGCCTGCAGAGGATAATATACTACTGTATGAGGATGCTAATGGGATATAAGATATAAAGTGTGTAATAGAAGGCTTATGAAAAGGAGAAACATGGTTGATGAAGACATGTTATATCCCTTTTTTTGGGTATTAGATATTAACTAAGTAATAAAATTCTTCATTGAAAATTTAATTCACTTTATTATTATTTCCTTAAGTTCAAATTAATTTTGAAAAAAAGAGAGAAATTAAGAGACAAAGGAAAGGAATGTCAGGTGACAAGCAGAAGGAAAGCCAAGAGTCACTGCAATTGCCATATAAGAACAGAGAGGGATTCACTGGGATTATGCTTGGTTATTTATTTTCTTGGAAGAGCTCTCAAAGCTTTTGGCTTTAGCAGCCCTTGGATGGAAACCCTTGGGTTTGGGGAACCAGACAAACCCAATTCCATTTTTGAGATTGATTCATCTAGAATTCACAGTTGCACTACATTGTTCAGTATGATGAAACTTTTAACTAGAAATCTCACAGAAGGTTTACATATAGTTTTATCAAATTTCTGGTGTTTGCAGGTGCTTGAATAATGTTGCACGATTATTGTATAGTTGTTATTTTAATGTCAATTGCGCTATTAATTAAAAGAACCTATATTATTTTTGTGTTGGGTGCCATATATTTTATAAGGAAGTTGTGGGTTACTAACTTATTGCCCAGCTAATAAAGAAGTGAATATCTTCTTTGTTCTTTAGTGTGATTTCAAAAGAAGGTTTTCCTGGTTTAATTTAATGGAATAAAATAAAGTATTCTATGAGTATCTTGTTTGTGACCTTGTGAGAGCAGTGGGAGTTATATTATATTACTTGTTTGGGTGTGGAATATTACACTGGTATCTATATGGTACAAGTAGATTGTGGCCCCTTTTCCCTATGCTGTGTGTCAAGATTAATTATGATTTTTGGCAGTAAAAGCTTGGAGTCTTATGCAGATATATTTTTAGCTATGAGGGCGTTTTATTTCATATTTTGAGCGAATCACGATTTCAATATTTTTGGTCAATAATTTAATTACTTGGCATAAGTTGGTAGCAGAGGTTCGCAGGCTCATTCATTTTACCTAGTTGGTTGCAGCCCCTCTATTTGCAGTTTAGCGTGCCTGGCTTGAAGTTTAACATGGTCATGGCTCTTGGATAAGGGAGTTCAGCTATAATTTTCTCCGGCTTGTGCTTTTGCATGCATTGGACTTTCATGGAGATTGAACACCTGAACTAATATTATCTTGGTCATGAAAGAAAGTGCTGAAATATGAATGTGTCTCCGCACAAGTCTGAGCCTTTAAGATTATTTGACTACTGGATGCGGGAGCTCTTTTACTGATATGGCACTGAAGAAAGTGTTAGAGATCTTAAACATTATTGTGATTACAGCAACTTACTTTCAGGTGGAGAAATTGATGGTATTGGCTACAATACAGAGCTATGCATGTAGCTTGGAAGAAGTTGATCATGTTTTCAAACTGGTCAATTGTAATCTGCTCAGAATTATATTTCAGTTATAAACATTGCAGGTGAAAGATCACTAATATCTGGTCAATTGCAAGTATAAGTTGCACAAGTCAGATCTGAATTTGAAGATGAATGTTCTTCTACAGCTGCAAATGTGAAATAGGAATATCTCTCCAATGTCATTAACAGTGGAGAATATAAATAAGTCTATAGAGAATTGTGAAAGTTCATTTCAATTCTACAAGGTTGCCACTGTCAAATAAAAGTCAGATATTTGTACTGTTGTTTTACATGCAAATACAAGTTGTTCATGCCTGCTGCTTATTCAGAAATTTCAGTAGTCTAAATGAGATCTGTCATATTTGTATTTGTCCACTGAAATAAGAATCAATGTGCCAAACATACATGTGTGTCATTCATGAATGAAAATACCTGGAAGCTTTGACCACAACATTAAACCTGAACTCAGAACATATCAACTATACATGCTTGCAAACTGTTTGTAAAATGCTTTTGAGCAAACTAGCAGGAGTGCAATTTTGGTACAAACAGGGTTAGGACATTACAACATGGCACAAATGTTGGAAAAACAATCACATGCCTCTCATTCAACCTTAAATCAGCTCATTATACCAAAATGTTTTAGGAATTCAAGAAGATATGAAAGTGCTTGCACTTGTGTAAGTATTCGTACTTAAATAACAAAATATAAAGGAAAAAGGAAACGAATAATTGACATTTTTGGGAAATACATCTTGCTCAAGTGAGGACACATCGAATCCTGTGCCTAGGCAAGTTATATGCATAAGAGTTAAAATATCAGCAGTTGTTAAATAAGTCTTGGAAATGTTAAAAGTTTTCTGCATCAAAGTACAAAGAAAATGCTTTCTTAATGTAAGTTTTCTGCAAATTCTGATGACACAATACTGATATAAAACCTTCACCTTGATGGAGATGATCCTTATATATTCAGGACAGAATATTTTGCGTTCTGGAGTATGAGGTATTATTCTGAAAATGTTTTGTCTCTGCTATAAGTCACTAAAGGCAGCAATGCTAGAGGAGCAGACTTCTTGTAATTCGTGTGTCCTCTATCCACATTCTTACCTCTCTTTATAGTAACCCAAGGGACATGTCCTTGCAATGGACATGACCCTTTCTAGGTCGGCCGTCCATAAGATATATTAAGTTACCAAGATCGGTGTCTCCATTGGATTGACTAATAGTTAGTTAAAACTAACTACAATTAGGCAGTTAATACATTAAGAGAATGTTCCCAATTGGATTGTGATCTGCATTATAATTTAGTATATCTTAAAGGCCAATTTACTTAAAGAAATTCATGCTTTATCAGATATTGTACGATTTGCAGATTCAGAGCAGTATGATGTCAGAGTTACAAAATTAACACTCCCTTTTAACTTGATAATCATACTAAGATATAACATATCTAGCACCATCAATTAAGATGAATAAGCATAGATTGATACTCTATATCTATCTGAATCTTCTAAGCATGTGGTATCATTGAACACATGATACTATGTCATATTACTATACTCTGATATGACTTATCACTTGTACTTGTGATAACAGTATTGCATGGAATGCAATATACAAGATAAAATCCGGAGAGAGATTAAATTCTTCCTTTATCCAAGTTGTGACTCAGGGGTGCTGATAGGCCTATATCACAATATGATCCTGAGTTAAGATCTGTTAGTACATAGGGAAAAATCTAAAGAATGGTTAAATTCTTCCTTTATTCAAATTGTGACTCATAGGCATAAAAATGTCTACATCAAAATGTGATCTTGAACTCATCTTGATCTGACAATAGTTCTCTATTGTTCATTACATTATTTCAGAGATCGTCATCTCTCATAATGTTTTTTATACAAGTGTTCATTATCTTAGAGATCGTCACCTTTTAGATAATGAATACAAATGGTGAAGCCCATAACAATCAATAACCTGACAATAATAATTTTAACACAATTATTTCATTAATAATTTAAAGAATACAAATGTATTATACTTCAACGATACCAAGTCTTTTCCTGAAGTGATCTTTCTTCACTCGAGAGAGAGGTTTGGTAAGAATATCTATTGTATGATCTGCAGTGCAAATGTATTCTAACTTAATAGTTTTCCTATCTACTACATCTCTTACATAATGATAAGGAATTTCAATATGCTTGGAACTGTCGTGAAAAACTAGATTCAAAGAAAGCTTGATTGAAGTCTAATTATCACAGTGAATAATAGTGGGATTCATGGGTTGACCAAATAATCTCACAAGTAACTTTCTATGCCAAACTGCTTACCGAGAGGCCATTGCTGCTGCAATGCATTCAACTTCTGTGGAACTCTGTGCTACTTATGTCTTCTTTTTGCATATCCATGATATCATCGCTGAGCATAAACTGAAGCATCCAAAAGTGCTTTTTCCTATTAGTAACACTTCCAGCCCAATCTGAGTTTGTGAACCCATGTAAGTCCAAGTCGACTTTCTCATACTTGGGCCCAAGGTTAAGAGTGCCTTGTAAGTTTCTCATAATGTGTTTGATTGCAACTAGGTGAATCTCCTTTGGCTCACACATAAACTGACTTAAGGCATTAACAACATAGCAAATATCAGGTCTTGTATTTACCAAGTACATAAGAGACCCAACCATCTGTTTGTAAACAGTAGAATCTACGAAAGGTGATTCTTCTGCTGCTTAAGTTTGTGTACATTAGTCTCCATTGGAGAAGACATAGGTCTGCAGTTCCAAATTCCAAATCTCTTCAAGATGTCTAATGTATACTTTCCTTGATTAAGTATGATATTGTCAGAGTTTTGCCACACTTCCAGTCCTAAGAAGTAATGAAGGAGCCCTAAATCTTTCATATCAAATTCTTTGGTTAGATCTTTCTTGCATTGATCTATAAGATGATCATCACCTATTATTAGCAAATCATCAATATATAGTATCAAAATTATCATATCATCTTTATTCCTTTTATAATAGAGTTTTGGATCAGCTTCATTCTTAAAGAATTCTAAACTGGTGAGATATGTATCGATTCTTTCATATCATGCCCTGGGAACCTGTTTAAGCCCATAGAGAGCTTTCTTGAGTCTGCAAACAAAGATTTTAGGATTATTAGTTTCAAATTGTTTAAGTTGTTCCAAATATACCTCTTTAGTAATCTTTCCATTTAGAAATGTTGTTTTCACATCCATCTGATGTACTTTCCATCCCTTTGATGCTGCAATAGCTAGGACTGCTCTTACTGAGGTGTATCTGGCAACTGGAGCAAAGGTTTCTTTATAATCAATTCCCTCCTTCTGAGAGAATCTTCTTGCTATGAATCTGGTTTTATATTTTTCAATGCTATCATCAACAACATGTTTGATTTTAAATATCCACTTAGAAGAAATAATAGATTTTCCTTCAGGCCTTGGAACAATTTCCCAAACATCATTCTTAATAATGGATTGGTATTCTTCCGTCATAGCATCCTTCCAAGTTGTATGTTTAATACCATCTGAAACATTGGTTGGTTTTGATTTAGATAAATCACTCATGTTTGCTGCATAGCTAAAAAATCTTTTGGGTCTTTTTCTTTCTCTGAAGGTTCCAAATGGTGCAACAAAGTCTTGTCCTTCCTCTACAGTCTTAATAGCCCAAAGTGGTCTTTTCTTAGGATTTTGAGTTTCCCCAAGATTAAGTTTTTGAATTTCACCTTCAATTTCTTCAATGTTCTCCCTCTAAAACTCAGATTCGTGATTTTCTTCAGAACTAGGTATATGTGTAGGATCTTCAGAACTTAGGGCTCTTTTGGATGCTAAATCTTCTTCAAATATTACATCCTTACCAAGTTCAATGTTTTTTTGACCAGGTATATAAACTCTATATGCTTTAGATGTTCCACTATACCCGACAAAAATACCTTTCCTCCTAGAGGGTTCTAACTTAGTTCTGTTTTCTTTTGGAACGTGTATGTATATTGGGCACTGAAATATCCTAATGTGACTTATTTTTGGTTTAACCTTAGAAAAGACTTCTTTAGGAGATTTATCTCTAAGGTGGGAGTGAGAACTTCTGTTTTGAATATAGACAACAGTACAGGAGGCTTCTACCCAAATATAATATTCTAAATTTTGATCAAATATCATAGCTCTTGCTGCTTCTATAATTGTTCTATTTTGCCTTTTTGCTACCCCGTTTTGTTGTGGGTTATAAGGAACAGTATACTCCCTCTTAATTCCTACTTCTTTACAAAAATCTTTAAACAAATCTGAAGTATATTCCCCTCCGTTATCAGTCCTAAGAATTTTAATTTTGTGTCTTGATAGGTTTTCAGTTAAGGATTTGAATTCTTTAAATCTCTTAAGAATTTCTTTTGATTCTTTACATTTTAAGAAGTAAATCCATATTTTCTTAGAGAAATCGTCTATAAAAAGTATATATTACCAAAATCCTCCAAGAGAAGGAACAAACATAGGTCCACATAAATCTAAGTGGACTAATTCTAAAGTATTGTTAATTTTTCCAGTGCTATCTTGAAATAGACTATTGGCGTTCTTACCTAGAGTGCATCCTTTGCATATGCTCGAATGATCTTTATTCAACTTAGGTAAACCAATAACCATATTTTCCATAGTCGATAAGCCTTTGAAGTTTAGATGTCCTAACCTTCTATGCCACATTTCGTTTATATCAGTAGCTTCATTAATTAAGGCTTGAATAGGTTCTATATGTAATTCATACAAGTATCCCTTTTTTTGACCAATCAACTTTGATTTCTTAAATGAAGAGTTCTTAGACCAGGTCATTACTTTACCGTCTATGAATGTAACCTTATGCCCATCATCTTCAAGTGCTGTAACAGAAATTAGATTCCTATTGATTCCTAGTGCATAGAGTACTCTTTTGAGAAGAAGAGAAATACCCTACTTCAGTTCAAGATGCAATTCCCAATTTCTATGACAGAGTGAGTGGAATTATCACCTATGGTAACTTCGTCATTAACTTCTTCTGATATTGAGTCTAGTACTTCTTTGTATCCTATAATGTGTCGAGATGATCCACTATCAATTACCCATGCTTTGTTTGATACTTCATTTGATAGCTTTGAATACAGTACATGTTTCTCAAGATCATAGTTTTCCCCTTTAGAAGTAACATTTGTACAGTTTACTTGCTGATTTGTGTTCTCAAGGCAATTGTTTTACTGCATAGATTAAATTGATTAATGCACACAGACAATGAACAAGAGCAGAACTCATTTATTTGCATATGCCAGAATATTACATTATGCTTGATAAGATAAGATCCAATGAGATAAGATGATTTACAATGATCCTAGACAAGCATAAATACTTTCTGCCAAACCTTCTCGAAGTGGTCCGTCGGCTACATAACAATCCTAAATAGATTAAATTGATTAACGCACACAGACAATGAACAAGAGCAGAACTCCTTTATTCTCATATGCCAAAATATGACATTATGCTTGATAAGATAAGATCCAATGAAATAAGATGATTTACAATGATCCTAGACGAGCATAAATACTTTCTGCCGAACCTTCCCGCAGGGGTTCATCGGCTACATAACAATCCTAATATACCCGTCGGCTACAAAATCTTTACCGACGACAACACCCTGTCGGCTACACAATTTCTACCGACGACATCATCCCCCCCAAAAGAAAAAGTTGTCTCCGGACGACAATTACAAAATATCCAACACAAATTAACAAACAAAATATATTAACTGACTAACTACACAAAATAAATCTTTTTCTGTCACATCAGTTTCATATTCATCCCGTGCTTGCACCAAACTAGTCTCCAACCCACATTGCATCTATAGCCACAATATTGTCTCCTTAGTCAAGTTGACCTTGATAGCCACCTGTGCTGCTTTCTTTGCTTCCAACTCTAGGTCCACTGAGCCAAGTGTCGTTGAATTGCCTTCAACTGGATGATCAGCTCCTCCCGAGCTCTCTACGCATCCACCAAGACAGCTTCACGTTCAACACCTGCTCCAAGTGCCTTTGGTACACACTCCATGCCTACAGCAGCTCCAAGTCTTATCAATTGGTCACAGTTCCCACGAATGATAACCGCAACGACTAGGGGTCTAGGGGCAATCGCCCCCAGCAGGGTTGAGGGGCAGTGCCCCAGGGCTAAACATTTTTTAGTTGTCATTTTTTTTTTCTTTTTTTAATTCTCTTCACTCCTACCTCTGCCTGTCCTGTCTCTCTATCACTCCTAACTACTCTGTTTCTTTTGTCTTCCTGCGGAGAATATGAGTTACCGTGTCCGTGGGAAAACAAATTTAACAAATTTAGATGCCAAGCAGTAACATTTCTCTCTTGCTACACCACTTGCCGCCAATTCTGTCTGCTACTTGGTAATGTCAAAGAGGCTCTATGACTGCTGGAACCAAGAAGCCGCGGCTAAAAAGGATGCAACCATGAGCTCAAACATACCCCGCGGCTGAATGAAGGTGAGTTGCACTTACCCTTGTGAAAACAAGGCTGCACTGAATCACTGAGGAGGTGACTTGCAGATAACAAATTTGTTTATGACTTCTCCAACTTCGACGCACAATGAGCAATGTAACCCGCGGAACCACCATGCAACCGAAAGAAAAGAACTTCATCGCTTTCGCAAAGTGCTGCGTTGAGGAAGTCTACCGTGGAAAAGAAATGTTGTGGGTAAAGAGGGTGAATTCTCGAGTGCAAGGCAAGGAAGATGGATGAACAGCGACTCAAAAACAACCTGTTGGAGCATAACATCATTCGCGGAAAGGAGTGTTCAGCCACGGAGAAAACAAATTTTTGGCTACAGGTAAAAGAATACCACCACCGGCATGAAGCCGTAGACTAACAAGACAACCCACGGGAAGGAACCAAGACTATCCATGGGAAACAAGCTTGGTCGGCGTCTCATTTGCGGAAGGGCGCAAAGTATCCTTGAAGAACCGTTCGCGGAAGGAGGAAAACACATACATCTGCGGAAAAAGAAACACAATTGTGGGGAACATTCAGCATCCGCGGGACCACACGCGGAACATGTTTTCTGCGGAGCAGCAGTCCGCGGATGTGCTTCTCTTTTGTCTGCTTCTTTTTTTTTTTCTTTTTTCTTTTTTGTCAATTTTTTTTTTTTTTTTTTGAAATATACAGCATCTCAATTTTGCCTCCAGGCGTTGCCATTCTGCAACAATGAGGGAGTCATCTAGCCATTCTGCGACGACGACAGAGTCTTCCTAGCACGGTATATTTTCAATTTTGATCCGTTGATTGCCTGAGGCACCTCTTGTTCGTCCAAGGTTCACAATTTTATCGCTCCATTGTCGCCGACGTCCCGGATCTAGTATGGCCCAACCCATCTGACCTTAAACTTCCCTGGTTTAATTTCATTCCGACCGTCGTACTTGAGTACCAACTACCCCAGCTGAAACCTATTGAGTTTGAGATGCTTATCATGCCACGCCTTACATTTGTTCCGTGTCACCTTCGTGGCCTATTGTACCTATAGTCATTGCTCATCTAGATTATTTCTTTGCTGGTAGCACCCTTCAACTAATTTTATGGTGCAGTGTATTCTTTTCTTTTTGTGCGGTCTGTTCACCATGTATCGGACAGTGAGATCTTTCTTTTTTTTGGGTTTGGACTATATGTTCTTCCCCTCAGCTTCAGGCGTAACCGCCTTTCCTTCTTCCGCTTTTCTGTATTCCTTCGGACATTCATTTTCCTCTGTTTTCTCACTTTCATCGACCCTTAACATATTACAACTCAGGAACAATTCGTAGTCTTCTATCTGCCAATTGAAAAGGCCATTCACCGAGTCTAGGTCGTCGTCATTTGATCCTCCTAGTCTCAATACTCCTTCGTCCAGTTCCATTCTCCTCTTTCCTTCATCATCACATTCGCCTTCACCTTCTGAGTCTGACGACGCTACCTCCTCTCCTACCATTTGTGTGTGTAGGTCAATTATGAATCTTTTGCCTCCGCGCTCCATTGATAGGGTATTTCATTTCCAATCATGTTTTACTTTTGCTTGCACTAACCAATTCCGTCCCAAAATAGCATCATATCCTTTTCTTCTCAATGGAATGACCACAAAGTCCAATAAAAATGGCTTCGTTCCAATAGTTACCAGTTGCGCCCTCAAGGTTCCCAATGGTTTGATCCCGTGCTGGTCTGCCATGAGCAACTGGAATGTAGGTGGCCACAACGTCGGCTTTCCCAACTTCTTCCAAGTATCCTCTGGTAACACATTCACGCCGGACCCTTCCTTGACAATTGTGTCTATCAGAACATTTTCCAAAATCCCCATCTCGACGACTGTCAAATGCCTTCCCGTTGTGAGTGCCAGAAGCATTGGGTCTATTGCCGTCGCTTCACTGCTATTCCTTTCTTTGTCCTCCGTTGCTTTCGGAAACGGTGTATAATTCAGAATGGTCGTTTGTAACTGGGGCATTGTGAGAAGGTCACTTATCTTGACCGGTACCTCCATTTGTAAAATCTGTCGTACGATGTTTTGTTCCACGGAGTTCCTTGCCGGGGTGCCGGTGGTGTCCGTCAACTGAGATGTCTCTACCTACGATGCCTTTTCAATTTCCACCCTCACTTCCCCCAATTTCCTCTTTTCTTCCGCCGGGTCAGGGTACACTTTTGCTTGCCTCCATGTAATTGGCAAAACCTCCTCTTCGTCCGTCCCGACAGTGATCAAATTTACTCCGGACTTTGGGCACTTAGCATCTTCATGGTCGCCGAGTCTGCACCATCTGCATAATAATTTCGGTGTGTTTGTCGTTGTACAATCCCGCACAAAATGACCCCACAAATTACAGGCTCGGCATTGAACGATCGGCCATCCGTTTGCATCATACTGGATTTGACTTCGGTTGCCATTGTTATTGTTATTGTTGTTTTGCCCTTTGCTATTATTCTTGTACCTACCCGAAGTGGCACCATCAATGTTTGCATTTTCGTTCCCTCCTGACGTAGAAGCTGCCTGTGTCAGGAGCACTTGTTGATGTCCTCTGGTTTTCATATTGAAAGGGCATTCTTTTAGGGAATGTCCCATGATCTGGCAAATCTCGCAAAATTGGTTCTTTGGACAGGACCCTTTAGTGTGACCTTCCGTCTTACATTTCGTGCACCATAGCTTGCTTCCCTTTGTCTCCCTCTGCATGTTTTTAAATTCCTTCATCATACGGATCATGTCCCTTTGTAGGGTGCGAACCTTCTTGGTACTATTTTCATCATCACTGCTATCCTCTCCCGAGGACGTGTCGTCATTTGAGTCGGAGGAACTATTCTTCTTCTTTTTTGTCCTCTGCTCGCTTTCCAAGTTCATTGCTCTGTTGTATGCTTCTGTGTATGACGACAGCGCGACAATTTTCATCTTCTTCCGCAACTTCGGGCGTAAGCCTTCCACGAACCATCTTTTCTGCAGTCCATCAGCTGGCTTATTCTCCATTTTGTTGATCAAATCCTTCAACTTCTTGGCATAGACTCAGACTGTTTCGTTTTTTCCTTGTCTTGTATTGTATTTCTGCTACAATTTCGTTGTCATTGCGGAGTAGTTGAAATTCCGCCTTAAACTGCTTCTTAAGGTCATCTCAAGTGGTTAGGTTCTGGGGATCTGCATTGGCAAACCAGTTGATTGCAACACCCTGTAGGGTGGCCGGAAATTGCCGAACCCATTCGTTTGTATCGGTTATGCCATTTGCCCTCCAAATTGTCTCGCATGTCTTGCAATGTCGAATGGGATCGACCGTACCATCACCATCAAACTTCGGTAACTTTTCCTTTGGTGCTGCCATCACTACTGGGTTTTGTGCAAAGGTGTTGTTCGGTCCTACAACACTGGCGCTATTCACTCCCACACCATGGCTTTGCACTCCCACACCGGCAATCTGCAATCCCACATTAGCGACCTGCACTCTCACACCGGCAGTCTGCTCTCCTACATCGGCGGTCTCAACAGCTACGAACTTTGGTGAAGAAGGATCTTCTGAAGTTGTCCCTTTCGGAATTGTATCTCGAACGAAGAGTTCACTCCACGCTCTTGCTCCCTCGACACTTCGAGCCATGCGAGTCTATTCTCTTCCGTCTGGATTCTCTTCCCTCAACGAATACAAATTCAAAAACTCCTCCCTTGCTTTCTCCACCAATTCCACCCACTGTCGAGTCTCCAACAATTCTTCTGCGCTTCTATGTCTGTCGGCAATCTTCTAGAACCTCCTTCTGCATTCGGCTTGTTGTGCCAAAATTAAATTTTCTTGTGCAGTACGTATGCCATCTTTTCCCTTTACCTTATTTCAATCCTTGTTAAGCTGATTTGGCATTAAGTTTCATTCCTCCCTCCTTCCAGGTTCATAGGGCAATGACGCCAAATGTTTTACCGCATAGATTAAATTGATTAACGCACACAGACAATGAACAAGAGCAGAACTCCTTTATTCGCATATGCCAAAATATTACATTATGCTTGACAAGATAAGATCCAATGAGATAAGATGATTTACAATGATCGCAGATGGGCATAAATACTTTTTGCCAAACCTTCCCAAAGGGGTCCGTCGGCTACATAACAATCCTAATCTACCCGTCGGCTACAAAATCTTTACCGACAACAACACCCTGTCGGCTACACAATTTCTACCGACGACAACGATTAGATTTATAGTGTCCAAAATTTTCACATTTGAAGCATTTTATTTTGGATAAATATTTCTTAGGTTTGTGATTTCTTTGATTACGCTTCTTCTTGAAGTGCTTCTTTTTACCTTTATAGGAATTTGTGTTTAGGACATGAAGTTCTTCATCTTCAATTTTTAATTTTCCTCATTTCTTGAGTTGCCTAGATTCTTCTTGAAGGCAATCTGCTTTAAGTCTATTGAAGTCTAGAAGTTTGTCTCTAGCACTTACTCCTTGTGAGAATGTTTCCCATGAATCCGGTAACCCATCTATAGCCATAAGTGATAGCTCTTTGTCTTCAATTATGGTCCGTATACTTGCAAGTTCATCTCTCAGACTAGCCACCCTTAGGAAGTATGAATTCATAGATTCTCCCTTGCTTATCTTTATATGATTTAGTTGCCTTTTTAGTGCAAGGGTTCTAGTTGCATTGTTAACCTCATATGCATTCAATAATGCACTCATCATATTAAATGTTGTATGATGTTTCATTAGCATAGGTACTATTACATTTGTAACTCTATCTAATATGATTTTCATGGCTTTTTTGTTTCCTTTAATCCAGATAGTTTTATGAGGATCAGCATCAGATTGGTTGGATTCCTTATTAACAAACTGTATTACATCATTGTCTTTAAGAATCCTCATAATTCTGAATTTCCAAGCAACGAAGTGTTCTTTTCCATTAAACCTATCTTCAGGTCTGATTGCGCTAGCCATTGAAGGTAGAAGGATGTTGCTAGATATTTAAATCTGATTGTCAATTTGTAGAGTCTAGGTTCGACTACCAGAGCTGTGATACCATGTAAGTTTTCTGCAAATTCTGATGACACAATACTGATATAAAACCTTCACCTTGCTGGAGATGATCCTTATATATTCAGGACGGAATATTTTGCATTCTGGAGTATGAGGTATTATTCTGAAAATGTTATGTCTCTGCTATAAGTCGCTTAAGGCAACAATGCTAGAGGAGCAGACTTTGTGTAATTCGTGTGTCCTCTATCCACATTCTTACCTCTCTTTATAGTAACCCAAGGGACATGTCCTAAGGACATAACCCTTTCTAGGTCGGCCCTCCATAAGATATATTAAGTTACCAAGTTCGGCCTCTCCATTGGATTGACTAATAGTTAGTTAAACTACAATTAGGCAGTTAATACATTAGGAGAATGTTCCCAATTGGATTGTGATCTGCATTATAATTTAGTATATCTTAAAGGCCAATTTACTTAAAGAAATTCATGCTTTATCAGATATTGTACGATCTGCAGATTCAGATCAGTATGATGTCAGAGTTACAAAATTAACACTTAATGTGTACAAATAACCCAAATAGGTCAATGGAAACAAGAACCAGAAATTGCAGAAGGAAGTCGAAACAATCTAAAAATGCTTCAGTAATTCAGAGTGGGAAGGGTCCAAATTTAGGGGCACTGTAGGTTCTCTTGCAGACCATGTGTTGTAGTGGTACAGGTGCTGTATAGGCTGCTACAAGCACCTTACATCCTGCTGCAGGCATTACGTAGGATGCTACAAACATTTACATCCTGCAATAGGCATTGTTTTGGCTGCTGCTAGAGTTGTGCTAACTGATAATAGAATGTTGTAGGTATTAAATCTTGCACAGAGAATACATGAGTTCGTTTGAGGAGTATCATCCAATCACATGTAGATTATTGGAGTTTTGATTTTCTATTGGGTTTGTCATAAGGATTTCTGTCATTGGTTTTAGCAAAATGGAGAATTCTATGATGAAAAGTATTGAGTGTTTGAATTGAGAAAATGAGTCTGCAGGGCCTTGGTGGTGGTCTGGAAGATCGTTGGTAGATTTTTGGCACTAGGAGTCTATATATACATTTCTTTCCAATTATTTTTTGTAGTAATAATTGTTGAAAGTTGTTTTAGGGATGAACAACATGAAAGGGACTATTTTGTTCCTTGTTTGGTGTCATATGCCTTTGGAAAGGTCAAGTTTTTTGTTTACTTGCATGTGCATTAGGCAGAAAATTTTGTCTTGGTGGGCTGTTATTCGTTCACAGCTGTTTCTATTTGTCTCCTATGGAGCTGCGGTGGTTCTTATTGACTTGGTGGGCAATAATACCCTTGGTGTTGTTTTTGGGAAGCTGTTAGAGTTAGTTTGTAGTTCATTTGGATTCCTGTGTGGGCAATCAAAATATTATTTAAGGATGACCATTTTCATTCTAGGTCAACTAATCCATCTCTCATAGATACAAGGCAGAGAACAATAAATGGCAGCTAAAAACCCTTTTGGCTGGCTAAGGATATCCCTAAAGTACAAAAATGTGTTGTAGGGTACTTGTGATTTGCAAGGAGTCGGGACAGGTTGGAGAGAAGGGAAGCTATACTATTGTTTATAGAGGCCGATAAAAGCATTTTCATGGCAAAATCTCCACACAATACATTAGATAGTCAATCTGATGCCATACACATTCTATTATTGGATTTTTTCTATCCATATAGGTTTTGTCCAAAAGAATCTCATGTTATGTGACAATGTCAACTAGCTCCTAGATTGAAGAATGGCTTTCCTAAGTTCTTAAGTGTTGGCAGTTAGCTAACTACAGACATTTTCTCAGCATTCAAAACAACATGTGGGATTCTTGGAGTTGAACATGAAGATGTAGCAGATTGTTTATTTGCAGAAACTTTGGTGGAGGGTGTTTTAGATGGGTTCCCACTATCTTGAGGCTGGTTCTACTACAAATTTTAACACCATTCCCAAGAAATTATTGATGTGTTCCAAACCAAGAAAGATGATTACATTCTATTTGCATCTCTCAATCAGGAAGGAGGACGATAATCAACCTGATAGATAATTATTGATCAGTTCAATCAACTGGTCAGCAAAATCAATACTGGTTTGTGGCCATATCCAAAATCCATCTAATTGCTTCATCAATGCTCTTTCATCTGATATTGCCTTTCTAGTAAAAAAAAGGTTGAGTACCTAAACCGGCGCAAGATCAAGTCATTGATTTTAGAAGATAAAATGGCAAGAAATTTCTTGATCAAGCCTCTTGTTCAAAATTCTGCTTATCTTTTGCAGTTGAAACTTGAAAGTATTTAGGGATGTGACCATTATGTAAAAATTATATGCCTCAAAGTCTTCAAATACAAAAGTATCAAGGTCCACCAAAGAGGAACTTTGTTCCATTCAAAAACAATAATGGATCTTGATCTGCATGTTCCACTGACAGCCAACTTTGGACACACCTCTAGTTTAGTTTTATTGCATATTCCATGAAACTCATAGTCACGATGGATGAAATTGTCTGAAGATATGGGCTTGTACAAGTATTAGTAGTTTCAAATGCTATTCAAGGGGCTTCAAGCGATCTTTAATGTCTCCAAGATGATTGTGACAGTGACTCCCGAATAGGATACATTGAATTTCCACATGTTTTGATGAGGTAGTGAATGATTTCAATAGCCATTTATATTTCATCTTCACATTTATATAGAACCAAAGATTTGAGAAAGCAAACAGACATGGAAACGAGAGGAAGAAAGTGAAGGAGAGAGGAATATGGAGGAACCATTAAAAAAGCAATTGTATTTTTATGAGAGCATTCCACTCCCCATGTTGCGAAGTCCTAGAAAGAAGATGTGAAGATTTCACCTACTCTTTTTGCTTTGCTCAATCCCATGTGCTAGATGAAGCATCTTTTCTGAAAGAAGAGCAAATTATCAAATCAGATACCAAGAGCAATTGCACAGGTATGTCACATGTTCTCCAGTGACTCAAATTTTGCAAAAATATAAAAAATAATGGCCTTCCAATGCTTTGGAGCTTGCTAGAACTAACAGTGTCGCAAAGGGTTATAAAAGATGTCATAAAGACTTGATATTTAGAAAAAATAGGTGCATTGTTGCATAGGGTGGTCTAAATGTTTTAAAAGATCCAAAAGGACGACATCCTATAACTGAAGTGTGTACCACTGCAAAAAGCTGCCAAAGTTGGATGTGATCATGCCATGTGGATGTGGTTTGTCTGGAGCTGTTTTAAAATCTTTCATCAAGTATATGAGACTCACTGGAGAAACTCCCATTTGGATTTCTGAATGATTGACAATCATCAATCATTTCAGATCTCTTGAATTTCTACATGTTTTCCTAATTCTCATGCCTTGATTTGTTGATATACATAGCAGCAGCAGATGCCCAGAGCTAAACTCAAATGCATGATGACAATCGGCTGCAGCATCGTCAAGTTGACAATATGTATTGAAGATCAGACAATTGGACAAAGTTGATGCTGATCAAATTTGTAGTGTTGTGAATTGATTTTAATAATACCTTTATAATGTATTATAAGAAAATTATTGAGGAAATCTGTATTAAATGAATAATAAAAAATAGGACATTGGAATGAACATTAGCATATATATAAGTTATTATAAAAAGAGCTGGCAAATATGTTAAATTGTTTTTGTTTTGGCTAAATTGTTGGATGCCACATTGCAATCGATCATCATTCAGACTTGTCAAAACAGGCTCCCACCATGTTACTATCTCAAATTGAATCAAATAATAAATATCTGTAGCATAAACATGTTTTAACTATCACATTCTGGGATGGGCCTTCTAATGTTGTTACTCATAACTTTTAATGCTTACCATTATTTTTCCTATGTGCTTCCTTGCTTGGGGAAAAAAGTTACTGCAAATAAATTACAAAAGTATATCATGAGAAGCACCGAGTTTCCTTTGGAAGACAACTTTTATTGTTTTTAGTATGGACTTCTGTGCAACTACAATTTGCAAGAGTTTGTCTTGTTTTCTTTCTTTTTTGTCTTGAACCTGGCAACATAGGATGGAGCTTTTGGACTTCAATTTTACTTTATCTATTAGAAATTTAGAAGCATTATTACTTCTTCTTAGCATATCAAACTTAAAGTTGTGAAGGAGAAACAAATCAAGGTGAGGCTGAATTTGTTTGCACATTTGTTTTCAAGTAGAAATAATTTTCAGTTATTAAAATTTATAGCATGGAAAGTCTGGATAATGGTTTATTCTTTGCAGGAAGGTAGCTACCCTGGTACTGGGAAAATGGAGGAAGTTGGAAAGGGATCTGGTGAAGGGACAACTTTGAACTTCCCTTTGCCTGGAGGCGCTGGCGATCAAGCTGTATCAGCTGTTTTTAATGAAGTTATTGGACCAGCTGCTCAGAGATTCAAACCAGATATAATTCTGGTTTCTGCTGGGTGAGTACTTATTCATTTATTGTTTTAGTTACTCGGGCTGGAAATTTACTATTTCTTATGTAGATTCAAAGTTGCAGGTCTCTTGAACTGTATTAGCTTGTTTTCTGATGGCTGTAAATGTAGCATGAATAGTTTGCAGTCACCTTGCCCATCTCGGGATTGGTGTTTTGAGCAGGAAAGCATATATTCTTATCTTATTTGCAATTTCTTCAAAGATGTGGTTCATGAACAGGCTTCTACTGATTATTGGATTTTTTAATTTTATATTGTTCCTTTCTAGCATGTCTATAATTTATTCAGGTTTATATTGCTTCTTATCCTATACTTTATCTCAATGTTATGAAAACTTGAATATATAACTGCAAGGATCCGAAAAAGATAAATTGTGAAAAAACCTGGAAACAAATGTTAAATATTTTGGGAAATGGTTATAAAAGTAATTTTGGATAAAATGATACTTCAGCATCACAAGCAGTGGAAACATATCAATCTATTAACATTTTTTAAAGTCCTTTAACAAATTAACACATACCTGCTAATTGCATATATATATGATGAAAACGTAAAATGTTTTTTACTAGCATTCATCTATATGCACATCATCTGGTATAAATTCTCATATTTCTTCATGCAGTAAAACATGACCATATTTGACATTTAAATTTTTTTTGCTTCTAAAAGTTGGTTTCCTCTTTAGCTATATTTAAAAAGGTTCTACTGAGTAGTCAATTAAGAGATGTGTAAGATTTTAAAGTATTGTACATTTTTTAATGTTTTTATTGGGGCAGTCTAGGGGTTTATGTCCCTACGGAAACAAAATAGAGATGTGCCACTTCAGTTGTTTACGCCAAATTCTTCACTCATGCCTGTCACATGGAAATACAACTTCTAATATTTTTCCACGATTCTCTAAAGATATTTTTTGTGTCTTTTGACGTTTCTAGATTTCACACAAATTTAAATGTCAAGTTTACCATTTGTATAATTTGAACAAATGATTCATATTGTATGAATAACCACTCAACTAAGTTCATATAATATCATAGTAAGAATTGAATGCACCAGGTAATGCTGGCTGGGATTATTGTGCTGACCCGAAAACATGATTAAATCATTTTTACAGCTCAAGAGAAGCTGCTGTCCCTCTTCGCCTTGGTGGCTAGCTGAAATTTCAAACAAATAATCTGCGATTCCTTGTGGAAGCATTTCCAATGAACTTGTATTGCCTTTTTGGGTTGTGATGGACTCACAAAGAGATAAGGCTGGGCTAAAAGGATGCAATAAAGTTTGAATCTGTTGATCCCTCTTTTGGTTTTCTGTTGACCTTACCTTGACCATCCCACCCTTGGATGACCATATGCCTCTGCTCCAGATCAGGTCTGCGTTGCCTCCTGCCCCTCCCCTTATGTGCTGCGACTTATGAATCAACAATCTTCAAAAAGCACTACAAAATATTTAAGGTTCTTGCCAATCTTCCTTTCATGCCACCTTCCCAAGGTTTGATTCTTTTCTCGTCTTTTTTTTCAGTCCCACACCAATCTTCCAAATGTGGGGCAATTACTGATTTTTGGTGGCTGGAGGGTAAGATTCCAGGGAACAACTTCAATAACCTTTGAAACGTTTGCAATCCTCCTTTGGCCATTGATTAACACATCTTTCAATCAGGGATTACTCTTCATTGCAACATCAATCTGTTTTTGAAGCTTAATGAATATTTTATTTTACTTTAATCTTCTTTCTCTTCCCAAGATTTGGTAGATCTAGGCAGATAAGACAAATAATTTAATCTTTGAATTGGCCTCTTCAGAAAATGTATGACTAGGTGTTTTAATCAGCACCAATACAAATTCTGATTTATTTAATAATAATGATTTATATATTTTTAAAAACTAATTTTATTTTTTTTGACTTTTTTTCAACTGCAATACTTCTAAATCTATAAATTTCATAGAAGACGAGTTTGATTTCTTGGACGAAGCCAGTCGTGAGAATTGGAAGGGTTTCATCTCTTAATCCCAAATTAACCAAGAGGGTTTTCATTCTCCAAGAAGATGTTGAGCTCTGCTAGTTATATAATAATTAATGCTTTTCTTCAAATATTTTTCTTCTATACTTTCTCTAAAAACCCTTTATTTTATATTGAATGTCTATCCATTATGTTCACTAAATATTTTATTGCTTTCATTTGTCTTTTGTCTAAACTCTGGAGTAATAGTAAGTAATAAATTTAAGTCTCTTTATCAATGTTATACTTAGGCGCTTTTGCACACTAGAAGATTCGTTAGATATACTTTGCATAGCTCCACCTCTTTTCATTTACTACAAGGAAAAAAGATAGAATTGAGCTAATCATTTGTGTTTTCTATTTCATAGAATAGTTTCCCCTAATTATACTCTTTTTCCGTTCAAGGTTGTAATGACCCTCTTATACTTTGTCTATTTTGCACCTTGCAGATATGATGCACATGTTTTGGATCCTTTGGGTGGTTTTCAATTTACAACTGGCACCTATTATAAGCTTGCTTTATTCATTAAGCAGCTTGCACAAGATCTGTGTGGAGGACGATGTGTTTTTTTTCTCGAGGGTGGTTATAACTTGAAATCACTTTCATATTCAGTAGCTGACACTTTTAGAGCATTTCTTGGGAAAGATAGTATTGCTTTTAAGATTGATAATCCAGCAATATTATATGACGAGCCAATAGTCTTGGTAGATAAAGCAATTGCTAAAATCAAGGCCATCCACACATTGTAAATATGTGATTGCAAATGTAACAACAATAACTGCTTCAAATTTACGAAGCCTTGACACAACCATTAAGCTTAGAATAGATTAGTGATAAGATAGAATATTTTGCATAAGTAGACTTGTTCACGTGTTTACATATTATGTGCTTACCATGCTCTTATTTTTATTAAACCTTGAAGCACTAAAATATGATACAAAATTAATAGCTAAAATGAGAAGACATTCTTTTATTGATTCTTAAGTTTTAATATGTGATCAATTGTAGCATTTTCAATTAGAAGTAGTGTTCATATTTGTAAGCCAAGCTAGTGGGTGAAACTTGATGAATAGTCTATAAATTTGAATAGCTGTTAACACTTCAACATAGTTTTCCCACTTAGAATTGGTAAGTAAGCTATTTTCATCAAGTTTACATGACTCAAACCCGTTTAGGACTTGGTAGTTGATTTTTGACTTAGATTTGACCTCAACATCCAAACTTAGCAAGACAAGACAAATTGAAAACCTAAAAAATGTAGACATTTTTAAGGAGTTAAAATTTGTTTCATGCACCATTTGATAAATATACCTTAAAGATAATAATATGAACAAATAAAAGCTAATTTGGTCATTACACAATTATACATCAATCGCATAAGTAATATTTTAGTTGAAGGAAATAACACAGTGATATGCATGTTGGCAAATGTATACAAAAGTTGTGTAGCACAAAGTCAATGACATTAACAATTTTGAATAGCTATCAAAATAAAGCCTCATTGGTCTAACCAAATTGTGTTTCAACCTCCTCTAGTATGTGTACACTCGAAAGTGTCACACTCTAAACCATTCTATCCAAACGATTCCATGAGTTCGGAATGCTTGGATGCCGGCTTAGAGCTCCCTATCCATGGAGTGCAAGAGAGTATATTTTAAGAATAAGAAGGCTCTCAGATGAGCCTTAGAGATACTCTTCTTGCTAGTAAACCATGCAATGGGAGGTTCCAAAGACAAGATGCAAGAATGCAAATGTCTCAAGGAGTTCCTCAAGAATGCAATGCAAATGAAGATTAAGCTAGAATGAGATGCAAAGTATAGCTATGCTAAAATATGTATGAGAGTGTTACAATCCAAATATTAAGCTATGTGAGATTAAGCTACATGTAAAAATGAAAGCTAAGCTAAGCTAAAATGCCATGATGCCATGGATGAGAGAATGTAGACAAGAAATAGAAGTTCTCCACAAAGCTCCAAAGAAACCTGTTAGAAAACCTGCAGCATAACAATATTCAAAAGATGGATTGAGGGGGAAAGCTCTCTCCCTTTAAAAGATGTATGGACGGTAGAGATCAAGATGAAGATGGTGGATGATCAATGGTGGAATTCAAAAAGAGGAGTGATCCATGTGCACACACAAGTCAACCAATAGAATATAAGTTGACTTGTCATATAAGACAAAAGTTACAAAGCCTTTTCTTTTAATTGCAAAATAGAAAAAGGACTTTATGTGTGCACTTTATGTGGGTTAGAAGAATGGGGTCTTTTATTTAATTAAAAGGGGACATGTTCTTTTAATCAAATAATGAACTTAGGATAGCATAGTCAAACTATAGGTTATAATCAAATAAATTGATTATTAGCAATTTGGCTTAGGTAAGTGATTAAATTAATTTAGCCAAAATGTTGAAAAGGGGGCTAATAGTCTAGATGACCATTTTTAGGTGATTACATTTGCCCCTCTTTGAC
The DNA here is from genome assembly GCA_028749045.1 of Cupressus sempervirens. Lineage (NCBI taxonomy): Eukaryota > Viridiplantae > Streptophyta > Pinopsida > Cupressales > Cupressaceae > Cupressus > Cupressus sempervirens. Next base: position 552,552,995 of record CM053785.1, on the reverse strand, counting down.
TAATGCGTGATCGATCTGGGAACACATTATGTCAAAGAAAATCAAAGCCAAGTAGGCGATGATAAATATAGATGTCTAATTTCGAAGAGTGAAATGCAGAAATAGATAGCAAGTCCTGAATGCACAGCCTGATAGCAGTAGTACTGAACACTAGGAAGAGATGATGTCAGAATTCAAGAAGAATACTAACACTTAGAAAAGCAGATAGAGTGAGAGCAAGTGAGAAGATCAAACAAATGCTCCTAAGCAGTGATAGAGTATTTCTGCCCCCTCGGGATCGAAATTGAAATGAGGTAAGGGGATGCAAAAACTGGCTAGAAATGAGAAAATTAGAATGTAGCAATGTCCAAGATGACAGATAGATGATTAGAACCCAAGAATGACTATATAAAAAAATTGATAAAATGACCTAGTTTGACTAGAGTTGACCTTGAAGGATATAGCATAAAAATAAGGTCGAAATGAGTAGAAAGGTGATTTTAGACATGAAATAGTGAATTTAAGTATAAATGAAGTATGGAAATGATGAAGACATGAAGAAATGAAGATGCCCTAGTGATGATTCAGAGATTAGACCTCAAAAGGTCAGCTAACTGCTCAGAAGAAAGTAGAATTTTAAAATAAAAATTTGACCATCAAGATGAACTCGAATTTGGATTTCGATCCCGGAAATGAATCTAGGACGTTGAAATTATTTAAGAGGTCAAAACTTTATATAATCTGATGATAAGATAGAAAAGAGATGAAGTGAAAGATTAAGAAGGTGAAAAGACATGAACAAGAAGAAAGTAAAGAAATATATGAAAGGAGTTAGCTGATATGTCCACAAAAAGATGAAGAGAGAGCTCTCCCCATATGCAAGAATGCAAGACTAAGCTAGAAAATGAACCTAAAATGCAAGCTAATATGCAAAATGGTTTACCAGCAAGAAGCGCATAACATTTAGACTCTTAATTTCATCATTGAGCATTTATTAGGGACATCATGAGATCATACAACCATCACTAGTATAACTATGAGGATATGAATATGATCGATATCAGATAGGTATGTGGAAATCCAATCTAAGCATCAGAGACATGTAAGTCAAGATAACTACGTGATTAGATTCCCTAAGTTTAATTTAGCAAGATTACACCTATATCAAGGCATAAGTGTCAGGATAAACCCCAAGTGCGATCTTGCAAAATAGTCAAGGATGATACATTTATAAGTCAAAGTGTTGAATAGGACAAGCACGAATGCTTACAACACTATAGACAAACAAAGTATACCCACAAGCAAAAATCAAGAAAGCATGCCCCATGCCCCCAGTCTTCTAGTCAATGACATCCTCGAAAGACTATTAGGGAGGGAACACATGGCAAAGAAATCATCATAGACAACACACAAAGTAGATAAAGATCAGCATAGCTCAGTCGTTTAAGTGTTAAAGTGTGTGTGTGTAAGTCACTTGGCCATTTCTTCCAGACTTGATTCTGATAGTGAGAAATATTGCGACATCGGAGACCATAGGTAAACTATCTGTAAAGTGTTGAAAAACACTTGATGTCAAAGTGGGTGGGGTAGTGTTGAGAAACACTGTTTTGTGAGTTGTCAAAGAAACCCTAATGCACAAGAATACCTCAATAGGCTAAGTAGCTATGCCCCCAAGATGAGGACAAGAAACAATTCCAAGCTAGGAAATGTGTAGCAAAGTGGATGATTGAGATTGATAGACATAGGTGCGAGGGTTTCAAGTAGTGCCTGTTTCCAGGTTTTCACCACTTCGACAGATTTTTTTTTTCAGAACTTTTTTCAATTTTTTTGTATTTTTGAATTTTTGAATATTTTTTTTGGTGATACATCAAAGTGTCTATTGCTAGGTTTTCACTAAGATGATCATTTTTTCAGGACATTTTCTGATTTTTAAGATTTTTTCAGCATCATATATGATTTTTTGGATTTTTTAGAAGGTTTTAGAGATTACTAGTTCTTAAGCAAGATCATATCATTTTCTCCCAATGTCTAGCAAGGTGTAGGACATTATGGAGAAGAAAGTTGGTGGATAAGCAAAGATGGATGAAAAAGGAGCATGAAGCAAGTAAAAGTGATCCTCAAGGACTAACTCCTCAAGAGTACCCAAGCTAGGGAAAGAGGTGAAATAGTCATATGAAGCACATTTTGGATAAGCAATGGAAGTAATGAGAAAGATAGCATGTAGGATAAGCAGTGAAGCCAACAAGTGCGATAGCATATAAAATAAGTGATGGAAGCTAATGAGTAAGATAGCATGTAGGATATGCAGTGGAAGCCAATGAGAAAGATAGTATGGAAGCGTGAAATCCAAGAGAGTAGACATGTCAAGAGACCTATGAGAACCATGTTTCATTTATTATGATCAAGACCAAGGGGTCAACTAGATAGGATAGCGATGGGATAGAGCAATAAGAATAAAGCTCAAGATAGAGGCTATGAGTGAATGGGAGAGCACAATAGAAAATCTTTTGGATAAGATAGCCAATATGCAAAGATAGCTCAACATTGTCAAGATCAAAGAGAGAAGAGGGGATAGATGGATGATGAAAGAATTACGCATGATGCCTGTTTGCCAGGTTTTCATCATGGTACTTATCCAAGGTGCCACAAGAAGTAGTTTTCACCATAAGATGGATTTATTTATCTTTACTTTTGCTACCAAGGTGCCACAAGAAGTGGTTTTCACCAAGGCACATTTTCTTTTTTTTTTTTTGTTGCTTTTTTTGAATTTTTAGAAAGAGCTCAAGCTTTTTGAATTTAGATAGTGCTCCTATAGAAAAGATAAGTCATGATAAGCCAAGACCATAGAAAGGTATGCTCAAAGATGTTGATAGGGTGATGAAAGGGAAATGGTAGTAGGAAGAGTATATGGAGGATAATAGTTCATGTATAAAAAGTTAGTGTAAGCTTTAGAGAATTTCATGAGGGTAGTTGAAATATTGTACAAGATCAACATTGACACAGATCTTGAAGGGTATTGGAACAATGGAGGAATAATGGATGAAATAGCTTGATGTTTAGATCTATGACATGGTAGAAGAGATTTGGAAAAAAATGGAGTGGAAGGCTTTGGAATAATTTTAGGAAGATTTTTGGAAGAAGATGGAATGGAAGCCTTTGTTAGCTTGAATGTCAACTTTGAAGTATTTTCAATATTCAAGTCTTCTAAAAGAGACTTGGGAATCCACATAGCTTTAGATTTTCCTCGTTCTTTGGGTGCTTGAGAGTGCATTTCTTCAAATATGGATTTAGGAACCCACATTTTCTTTGATTTAGCTCTCTTAATAGTGGACCTTTGTGGTCTCTTTTGTGCATTTTCCTTCTTAATATTCACATGTCGATTAGATGGGACATAGTGATCTTTCTTTTTCAATGGATTCTTATGTTTATTCTCACTTCCAAAGGACTTGGGATTTGTGGATGAATAAGGATGATATGACTGGTTTAGATGTATAGATGGGTGAAAAGTCATCAAGGATGAGTGTCTTTGTTGATCTTGAGGTATGATGGGAGAGCTAGGGAATGAGCTAGGAGTGGAAAATGTAGGAGATGACGGAACATAAGGTTCCAATATAGATGGAAGGTTTGAAGGCTTTAGCTTTGATGGATAAGGACCAAGGATAGACTTAGGAGATGCAAATGGATAGTGAAAAGGGACATCAACATCTTTAGAGTGAGAAACATGGTCAAAGCCATCAATAGACTCATGAGTAGCTTTGACAGAAGCAACATTTTTAATAGGAGCACTTGAAGCTTGAGCACAATTTTGAAGTGGATGTGGAGAAGTATAACATGAGGGGATGCTTTGATCTTGACAAGTAGCCTTGGATAGCATATGAAGAGAACTTTTCTCATAATTTTCAGTAAGCTCAAGGGAGATAATGGAAGTTGTGTCTTCATCATACTTAGGAGGTGGATAAGATATAGAATATGGAGGGGAAAAATCTTGAAAGAGATGAAAGGGTGCTTGATCTTGATCTTTCTTGACATTTATAGCTTTTTCTTTTTGAGAGTCCTCTTGACATGGAGCCACTTCTAAGGACAAGGGAGAATGAAGAGTGAATGAAGTAGTGCTTGGATCTTTAGGCTTAGTAGCACGGAAAAGGTTTGCAACCAAGTGAAGGTTAGCTTGAGTTTCTTTTAGAGGTAGCCCTTGAGGATACACGTAGTCAATGTGGAAAGCATTAGGTTCTTTATTTGATGGAGGCATATTGGAAAGATTTGAAGTGTTGGGACATGCAAGAGTGTTGGAAGAAGTGGAAGATGTAATAGAGCCGCTACTAGACATAGGTTCATTAATGTAATCTTGCTCAAGAGAAGTATCTTCACCACATGAGTCACTAGAGGTTCCAATAATTCCATTATCAATAAGATCTTGGATTTTATGTTTTAGCTCAATGCAATCTGAAGTACTATGCTCATTATGTTGATGATAAGCACAATAGATATCTAAGAAAGGATTTCCATAGGAGCTAGACTTTGGTAACATGATGATCTTATTGCTAAGAAGTTTTTGCAAAGTGTCATCATAAGAATCTTCCAAGGGAGCAAAAGTTCTATTAGAAGTATGTCTAGAGTCCTTTTGTTGTTTCTCAAGTGAATGGTATGCATCCATGTCTTCATCATTAGCTTGGTCAAAGATAGGTCCATCATGAAATTTTAGCATAGGCTCAAAGTAGGTATCACTTGCTTATCCTCTAAAGAGGTCTTTAGATTTAGAAGATGAAGACATTTGATGTCTTGAAGTAGAGCATGTAGACCTAGAAGAAGAGGATGACCTCAAAGAAGGTGACTCACATGCATGTAAAGACCTTAAGGAAGATTCATGTAAGTATGCAATCTTCTCCTCTAACCTTTTCTCAAGTTTAGACTTCATTTTTGTCATGCGCTTAGAGAGATGAAGGTAAGAAAGATCATTTGTCTCTTCTAGTTCTTTGTATTGCGCATATAGATCTTGAAACTCTTTAGTAACATGGAGGATATCATGATCATCTAGATTCAGTTGAAGTTTGGTAGCACAAGATTTGAATTCCATAGTGGTAGATGCAAAGCCAAGCATAAAAGAGCCTAGAAAATAACTTGATGTTGAAACTATAGGAGGTAGAGTGTTCACTTGCCAAGATAGTAGAGAGAGATTAAAGCGACTTGTCAAACAATATGTCCAAGAAATTTACGACATGAATGACTCAAGTCAATAGCTAGGCAAGATGCCCAAATAGCCAAATAGATAGAGCAAGCAGGGTGACAAGTGAACAACTCTCCAACCCAAGAGTGTAGTCAAGAAATCAAGGTAACCATTTTAGCAAAAGGATAACTAGCAAGCATGCATAGACCATGAAGACAAAAAGACCAAGAGCACTAAGACCAAAGAACCACTTTAAGCATGTTCAAAAACTAGAGACATAGCAAATCAAAGTCAAATGATGAGACTCCCCTTAGCAAGAAACACAAGAAAATGTTTGCATTTGATGTTTTGACTTGGTTGACAAAGTTTGACAATAGTTGATAGCATAACAAGTTTGATGTTTAAAAGCAATTTATTTCCAAGCAAGATAGTGACACATGGAGTATTCTTCAAACAATCAAGCAAGGGACAAAGCAACCTTGCATGATACAAGCATATGTGAGGTCTTAAAAAAAATCCCTAGAACTATCGTCATGTGTATGTTCAAAATATTTTCACAGGTCTAGCACATTCAAGAACACATCAAGCAATATCTACCTAAAGGACATGGTTCATTACTCAACAACTTGGCCCACGCTTGATGCTCCTTCGCCTCACACCAAGTGGTTGCCCACAAGAGATATTGGCTTTGTCATGGAAATGCCATAAGCATAACCAAGGGAACACATATGGTGAGTGTAAATCTTGGGGTGATTCGGGTAGTCCACTAGGATCAATCCTTGCACCAAGAAGTTGAGCGAATACAAAAAAGGTAGTTACTAACTTAGAGTTTTTAGATCGGGCTTCCGTTCATAGTGTTCCTCTTGCTCCCAATTACGGGACACCTCACCTTGCGATGAGTAACCGATCTCGCGATCACAAGAGTACCTTAAGCATTCTTGCCTAGTGATCTTCCTATGGTCGAAATCCCATAAGCGATCACACTAGACGAAGATAAACACTACGTCTACCAAGGTTTTGTGTCCTTCATAGCCTTGAGTTTATAGTGGGTTGGAAGAGCCAGGTAATCGGCTTGTTCCCACTTGGGTCGTTCCTCTCAGGTTGTCCGAGAGCAGGCCCTCTAAAGGATTCTAACTACACAAAGTGGATCAAATTTTGGAAGTCAAGATTTCTAGTTCACCACAAGGGTGAAGAGCACACTCTCCTATTCCAATCATTTTCTCCCAAACACGCCAAGAAGATTCAGTTACCCCTTGCTTTTGAAACCAAATGGCAAGTCAAGATTTCTGATTCACCACAAGGGTGAAGAGCATACTCTCCTATTACCAAAAGACTCCAATCACAAGTTTTATGTGCCTATGAAAAATGAAAAATTATTCAATGCCACACATGAAAACAAAAAAGCAAGAAATTTTGGGTTTTTATGCTTTGGGCAGCCCTGCAAACAATCGTTAGTAGCCCTTGTGCATTTTAAGCTTTGACATGCGTTCTTTTTATGCAATGTTTCAATTTTTTTCACAAGGATAGCAACATGAAATCATAACTTGTTAGCAACAAAAGTTAGTGTGAAATAACATAAAAATCTGCAATAAAAAGTGGTGAGTTGCTTCAAAAATCTAATTTATCTTCCAACCAAGTACATGCAAAGAAAGTGCAAGTTAATCACAAATGCTTTCATTTTTACTCTTTGGTTTTGACTTAGTCAACAAGATTGGACTTGTTTGCTATGATTTCGTATCCAAAAATGAAAATAAAAAGAAGAGACCCCTATTAAAAATCAGAGAGCTTTCCAAAAATGCAAAAAAAATTTAAAAATTTCTTCATTTGCTCCCTAGAGATCGATTTTGTCAAAATAGGCCAAATTTATCAAATCGAGTTTTTGATCCCTAATACGACTTCAAAAGTCAAAACACAAAGAAATAACCTCCATTAAAATTGAAAACCCTTTCTGGAAATGTAAGTTTTTCTAAAAAAGACGCTGATGTGCGACCAGAAACGACTTTTTATGAAAAAACAAGCAAATATCATAACTTTCGCAAATCACATAAAAATGCTCTGAAAATTTGACTAAAGCATTTTGAATACATGACCAACCTACAGAAAAAATTTCAGAATCGAAATCCAAGCGATTTAAAAGATACGATCAAATCTTTAAACCAACTAGATTTTTTGCCTTCAAACCAATCTACATATGGGTTGGCCTTAAAACCAAAGTGATAATTCTACAAAAGCACTTGATTAGATCCAATATGCTGCTGTAAAAAACCAGAGATAAAAAATAAAAGCAAATGGAGCTAGAAACTTGATTCAAGCCCCACGGTGGGCGCCAAAAATGTACACTCGAAAGTGTCACACTCTAAACCATTCTATCCAAACGATTCCATGAGTTCGGAATGCTTGGATGCCGGCTTAGAGCTCCCTATCCATGGAGTGCAAGAGAGTATATTTTAAGAATAAGAAGGCTCTCAGATGAGCTTTAGAGATACTCTTCTTGCTAGTAAACCATGCAATGGGAGGTTCCAAAGACAAGATGCAAGAATGCAAATGTCTCAAGGAGTTCCTCAAGAATGCAATGCAAATGAAGATTAAGCTAGAATGAGATGCAAAGTATAGCTATGCTAAAATATGTATGAGAGTGTTACAATCCAAATATTAAGCTATGTGAGATTAAGCTACATGTAAAAATGAAAGCTAAGCTAAGCTAAAATGCCATGATGCCATGGATGAGAGAATGTAGACAAGAAATAGAAGTTCTCCACAAAGCTCTAAAAAAATCTGTTAGAAAACCTGCAACATAACAATATTCAAAAGTTGGATTGAGGGGGAAAGTTCTCTCCCTTTTAAAGATGTATGGACGGTAGAGATCAAGATGAAGATGGTGGATGATCAACGGTGGAATTCAAAAAGAGGAGTGATCCATGTGCACACACAAGTCAACCAATAGAATATAAGTTGACTTGTCATATAAGACAAAAGTCACAAAGCCTTTTCTTTTAATTGCAAAATAGAAAAAGGACTTTATGTGTGCACTTTATGTGGGTTAGAAGAATGGGGTCTTTTATTTAATTAAAAGGGGACATGTTCTTTTAATCAAATAATGAACTTAGGATAGCATAGTCAAACTATAGGTTATAATCAAATAAATTGATTATTAGCAATTTGGCTTAGGTAAGTGATTAAATTAATTTAGCCAAAATGTTGAAAAGGGGGCTAATAGTCTAGATGACCATTTTTAGGTGATTACAGTATGATGTGGGTTGGGTCATTGCCCAAAATTTGTTTGTGGCGAAGATGATGGTGGTAATGAACATGGACTAGATCATTTAACCTTTGCAAAGACAATCTATTGCACTTCTAAAGTGTATGTGCTTGAAACTTGAAGCGTTGCATGGTTCAATATTAGAATTACGATCCTTTGAAGATTTGGTACCCTACAACCAAAATTTTCTCACTATGAATCATTGATGAGAAAAAGGAAAAAAAATACTTTGAATTTCATAATAGTACTTATTTTATTTTATTTTGGACTTAAATCATGCCCTTCGTAGATTTGCATGTTTCATGGTAAAAGAGATCTCTTTGTGCAAGTCTAAAGGGTTCAATCTCATGGACAATTTGTGTTCCAACACTAGCATCACATGTCATGCTCTCAATGTCTTAAGCCCGCTAAAAACCTCCTCATTTGCCTTGAATTAAGGACGATTTTGGTATGTTGGATTGAGGAAATAATAGATGTGTGTAGGGGATTGGTACAATACTTATCCTCAAGTGTTGCATAAATGGATCTAACAACCTTCTTGGCTCTATTCATGCCCTCAAATTTGCAACCCATTGTGAGCTTTTTCTCACCATGTGAACTACAATTATAGTGACAAACATTACCATGGTAAGCTTAACTGAAAATAAGAGAATAAAAGAAATACATAGGTAAAAATAAAGCATAAGGTAAAATTTAGATTCATCTTTATGATGTCTACATTAGGCGCCTTTAAGCCTTGTTTATTAAACATCTCATTTGTGTTAAGGAATTTAGATCTGATAGGGTGTAATACTAAATTCTATTATGTAAAGGAGTCCCCAAGGGCCTCCCCCACAGCCTCTAGGACTGAATCCAACCAAAAGTGAAGAGGAAGATTTGGCAACCTTACCCAAAGATGAATCTTATTAAAGGATTGCTCATCAATGTTGATGTACACCAACTTGATGACATTTCTATCCACCATATCCATGATGTAGTGGCAGGGAATGTCAATGTGCTTTGATCTGTTATGAAAATTTGGATTTATTGATAGCTTTATGCAACTCTGATTGTCAGTGTATGACTGTAGGGTTCAAGGATTTCTCAAATAAGCCAACCAGTAACTTCCTTAACCAAACCATTTCATGGGCTCTCATAGAGATGCTATGTATTTTGCTTCAGTAGGACATTGTGCAACTATGGATTGCTTTCTGTTGAACCAAGATATCATTGCAAATCCTAACCTAAAACAATATCCTGTAGTGCTTTTTCAATTATAAGAACTACTGGCCTAGTTTGAATTTGAATACCCTCGAAGTTGTATTTCAACATTATCATATTTTAGACCAAATCCAATGGTTCCACACAATTATCTCAAAAATATGTTTGAGTGCCATAAGGTGATTTTTCTTAGGTTCACACATGAATTGACTTAACACATTTATTGCATAATAGATATTAGGACGAGTATTCACCAAATACATTAATGAACCAATTATCTGTTTGTAATATGTCGGATCAATAGATTCAAATTTAGATGCATTACTTCTAAGCTTGTGAAAATTTGTTTCCATTGGTGTAGATAAAGGTTTACAGTCCGTCATTCTAAATTTGTTCAAAATGTTAATAGTGTATTTGCCTTGATTTAAGAAAATATAGTTACCTTTTTGCCACACTTTGTCATGTCCCCCATTTTGACACTCCTTTAAAAGAAATTTAAATAAATAGATGGTAATAAATAAATAAACAATAATAAATAGAAATAAAGATTCAAATTAAAGAAATAGATTTGATACAAAATGATACAATAAGATTATGATATAAGTATTAGTAATTTAATTATTAATAATAATGAATCAATTATAAAAAGCTATTTTTACTATTAGGTAATAATAATATGTCATCAAGATTTAATTACTAATATTGTTATCATATCATAATATTAATATAATAATATATATCATTACCCAAAATTAAATCAATATCTTAAAAGAAAGTTATATTGATATAATAAAGAATAAATAATCAAATTTATCAACCTTCTTACTCAACACTTAGCCGACTACTTAGAACTCGACTCAAATGATCTTTTGAGGCCATCCATGTGAAACTAGTGGGAAATGGAAGAGTCTTCAAAAATTAACCTGTATTATCACTCCTAATCAACAATTCAAACTACAATCATCAAACAATAACAAGTCGTGTACGAAGTAAGGGATGCATTTACGCTCATCGCACCTTATCACATAATATAAAGAAATCATATCGATAGAAAAAGGGGGAACATGGGGAAGAGTACATGGACATGAGGTGCAATAAAGGATATAATCAGAAATGATAGGGGAAGACATCCATTAAGGAAGATGGAATTGAATATGTAGACTGATAGCAAGTTAAGACAATAACTATACATTTCCAAGCAAATAGAAATTCATGGAACAATCAACAAAGAACTCATAAGGTTATTTGGCGTCAATGAATGTTTATTGGAAAAGTATAGATGACTTTCTTAGGTCATCTACGAGTATCACAAGTTGATCATTTGAGTAAGTTGATTCTCAATGGAGTAATGGCTTGTCATCGAGAATGTCAAATTATAGTGATTGCAGAGACAACACAACAAGACATACAATTGGGCAATAGAATACCCCTTCTCATTACATATTGAAAACTTCACTATTGTACAATATAATACCCCTTCTCAGACATTGCAGATCAACTACTGAACTTGGAGAAGAACATATAAATGAAGGTCTATTTAGCATAAAAATACTAGATATTATTGAATGAAGATTGTTGATTCTAGACCTTCATCAACAGAGAACACAAACTTCCATCATAAAGACTATAGCTTTTATTAAGATGGGATTCTCTCAATATTGTACGGTTTCAAGAAATACAGTCTCACTAAGTGATGTTTAAACTATTAGATCGTGTATCACTAGTTAGTGAAAGGATATTGAGGTGGGTTGCTGAAATCGATGAAGGGACTATGATGCTATAATTTTCATTGGTGGGCTACACCAAGGATAGATGAACGAAGTATAATTCTAAGGAGAATGCTTCTACTAAAGATGAGAGTATTTGAAGTTGAGAATGAGTAATAATATCACATTCTATGTACGAAATGATAGAGATCTTTAAATATATAGAATATGGATCAATAATATGGGAAATCAATATCCATACATTGATTAGGGAGAGAATGGGATACAAAATTAATAATCTAGGTGAGAAATGTATGATTTAGAATTATGATTATAATGATCAATAAGAAATGAGTGATATATATAACATTAGGAAGAGATGAGAAAGGTTATATTCCATTAAGGGTGAAGCAACTATTATATGGTTATCCCTGATAGGAGACGATCTGAAGAGAGATCTTTAAAGAAAATAAAGGTATAAGAGTGAAACCAAATACACTCAATAACAAAGATTGAGAAATAAATATCAAATAAAGAGTATGAAATATGGAAATGAAGATATAGAAACTCGTGGAGTAAGGAGAAGGTACAAATTTCAAGTATCGATTGAGAAATATTGAGTAAATTAAGGATGTCTCTAGTTGGGGACATTACAAACTTCTTATCCTAAAGAACAGTGTAGGTGACCTAGGTCTTTCATATCAAATTCAGACACAAGGTCTTGCTTACATTTTGAAATGAGATGATCTTCTCTTGTTAATAGTAAATCATTAACATAGAGAACAAGTATTAACATGTTACCATCAGATACTTTGAAGCATATATTTGGATCTGCTTCATATTTAAAGTGTCCTAGTTTGGTACGATAATTGTCTATCCTTTCATACCATGCCCTGGGGGCTTGTTAAAGGCCATAGATAACTTTGTGTCATGGATGACAAATCCTTTTGGTTTCTCTAGATACACTTCATCAATAACACACTTTAAGAATGCAGCCTTTACGTCCATTTGATGTATCTTCCATTCTTTAGATGCAACAACAACAATTATGGTTCTTATAGAGGTATATCGAGAAATAGGGGCATGTTGGTTTTTAAAATTGTTGGTTGAATTCCTACGAGTCTTGCCCACTCCATACTGAGAATTGCAATACAATCTTGGTCAACATAGAAGACTAAAACTTAATTATTCAATCTCCACACTTTAGGCTTTGCAAAACCTAGGTGGTTGTGCCTATATTTCTATTTTTAAAATGAGTTAGTGATTACTAATGCAAACTTTATGACTGATACTCTTGAGTTGGCAAGAATTCTCAAGGAGAAATCAAATGTGTAAATTTTTTGAGTGCATATAAAATGTTAAAGATAAACTAGGCAATACTTGTGGATAGAACTTCACCGATCTACAACTGTATATATCAACTTAGAAGAAATATGCAAAGATGAGTACTTAATCCAATTTGAAAAATAGAGTCAAACCCCTCATAATCTTATTATATCAAACCCTCAGAGATAGTGTGCACCCCATCAACCATTGGATAGAGAAAATATAAATGCAATCCCTAGTCTAAATAAATTTAACCCCAACTAAAGGAGACCAATCAAACACATACCATATTGTAGTATGAGAATATCTAATAATCAAGGGCATGAATTACTTTAATCCATAAAAAGCAATAGTATAGATCCAAAGGGACAATGAAGAACATGAGCAATTAGAATACCATATGCAAAAACAGAGGTAAGGAAAGCATCATTGTATTAATTTCATTGATAAGGAAATACAACAAAGTAGTTTAGGTGCATATACCAACAAGTAATTGCATAGAAATAAAATTACTCCATAATTTAAAGAAATATACTATATTGTATCAAAATTATCATATCATATGTGTCTCTTTAAAACATTTGATTCTTAAATTAGGGTCTTGCTACATTTTCTCATAAAAAATGAAAAGGTGCAACATAGCTTCAAACCTCTTCATAACTATAACTAACTAATAACTAAATGTATAACAAAGGATTTTTCTTTTTGACGAAACAAAATAACAACTTAAAACATAAAAATCATTTCAAACTTCTTCAATATCCTTATTGTTGAAGTTGATGAAAGATCAACCCCACAACTTCCTAGAATCACTTACATGCACACACCTATCAAAGAAAGAGAAACAAAAAGGTATGGAGGTAGGAATTGCCAGATCCATAGATGAGACATTCTTGATAAGCAAAAAGATAAATTGTTATTATCAACAATGAATTAATCTCAATTCTCAATGAATGTTTACAATGAGAGATTGTCCTTATATAAGAGATCGAAACCCTAAAAAGGTCTAACCTAGGTTGCATAATAATAATTAATAAATGAATTAATTATTATATGCCTAAAGTTTAGCTTAAGCAACTAGAGTTAATTAGGAAATATCTAATTACTCTAAACCCCCCCTTAAGATAAACTTGGGGAGTAGCCAAAAACCTAGAAACTATTACTGAAAGTAGAATTGGGTCCTGACAAACAATGCCTGATGAGGTACCCAAGCACAACTAAATCTTTGAAAGAGGAGAAATAGAGAAAACCACATGGGAAAAACCCTACTCCAAAAAGAGATGGAAAAGATGTTGAAAGAAACTTGTGAAGGACTGAAGAAGCCTCCAAACTAGGGAATGTCTCAGAAGATGGGAACAAAAGATGATCATGAAGAACACCACTGAAGCATGTAGAAGTTGCAAAGCTCTATCAAAAGTAACTACCGATCTAAAGAACTTCCATTGAAATAAAACTTGACCAAGTAGAGAAGACTGTAATCTACATTGAATTAGGAGTCACACAAAGACAAACAACTGAACTCGAAGATACAGATGGTATGAAATACCAGAGCCTAAAGAGTTGATCAATCAAACCAAGTAAGCATGAGAAACAATAGAAGAACCCCCTTAATGTAGACAAGGGTGAGGTGATAGGGAACTGGAAAAGTGGGCCAAAAGAACTGCAAGTCAAGGAACAATAATCAAGATGCACAAAAGAGTACATATGTGTGTACTGAGATAATCAATCTTAGACACATGATGTGGCTAATGTTATGGAAAGGACACTCACTAGACAAAGGAAGATGGAAACCAAAGGCAAAACATCAATCTCCATGACACTTTAATCATGAGTAGTGCATGTACAATAAGGCACAAGATATGGTGAATCCTAAGAATACAAAAATCTGTATGAGTGTCCTTAGATGACACTGCTCAAATCAGAAGGCAAAACAAGGCAAACAACTTAAATGAAAAATACAGATGCAATATGACACTTTATTTCAATGTGTTTGCAAAAATGCATAAAAATGATGTCTAAATAGATTAGAAGAGACATAAGACTAAAACAATAGATAGTACAAGTCATGATGAATCACTTAAAGCAAAGAAGTTGATCCCCAAACTTAAAAAAATAAAGATATCTACCAGAATACAGAAATGCAGAAGACTGAATAGAATGTTCCTAATGCAAAATTTGGAAAAACAATCGGCATCACTGGAAAGAGTTCGGAAAGACCCTTTTGACAATATAAAATATTTCCAAATTGGAAATCAGATGCTTAAGATATATCCCCCGAAGTGAAAAATTGAACTCTTGATTTTGATAACAGAAAAAGCTATCAAAAAAGCATCAAAATTGAAACTAACTATTCCACTGTGACTAGCTCGAAACTAGCTTTTTGGTGATATATCGTTTGCAAAAACCAGAGTCCATATGCTTGAGATATGAGCAAAAATGTGAAGGTAGGTCCAAACAGAAGTCGAGGAGGTGACAAGAAGTGGTGATGCAGTGCTAATATCAGCAAGTGACGAGCTCAAATTTGATGGTCAAATGGTCGTTGAGGCAAAAAATGTCATAAAAATGACTCGTGATGTCAGAAAATAACACATCCAGTATGTCGGAAAAACAATATGTCGACAAACAACGAGTCGGTCCCAGATTAAAAATCGATGGCCAAAGAGCATGTGCCACATGTCAAAAAGAGATTTGTTGGCGAAAAAAATCACCTAGTAGCAAAGAGCTGGAGCGAGTAAAAAAAGGTGGCCATGATGATGCCATATGTTTAAAGCCAAGATGTCCATGAAAGTGGAAAATCATTGAAAATGTGATTGGTGGGCGCCACATCAAAAAAAGCGCACCAATGAAGGGAGTGTACCCATGTGAAGAGGTCTTACTACAAAACATGAGCTTCAATCAAAATTAATGCTAACAAAACGCGGTGACTGAGGCTAGATAGAGGCCCCAAAAAGCACTGAGAATACTTTTAATAATAATAAAAACATCTCGAAAAATGCAGCCTGCCCTTCCTTACATACATCATCCCCAAACAAATGCAATAAGGAGAATAAGCACCCAAATCTGCAAATTTGGATTCAATAGTCAAAGTCTTCTCATTTAACAATGCTAGCTGGCTCTTCACAATCTTTGCTACCCAAATGACGCTGCCCTGAATCCGGAGAATCTAGGAGCAATCTGTTTAGGCTTGCACAAGAGAGATGCTGTTATATGCATCTTGGTTGAAGAAGCTACCATGCTCGAAATAATAGAAAAATGAAAACTAGAGATCTCACAAAAAGAGGCAAGAGCGCAGCCGAGATTTCCAAATCGCTAACTCCCAAAATAACCATTTCAGCCCCACTACTCCTCCCAAATAGCGATGCTGAAGGCAGACATGACCACCAATAGAAAAAACATAGCTCCCAAAATATCACAGACTTGGACGATGAAGAGCAAATAACAATGCTAAGAAAAAGTGCGGGCTCCTCTATCTGGCATGGCGCTGAGTGCGTGTGCAATGTTCAGCACAAGTACATGCACATGGGCAGAGAAGGTATCTTTTTGTTAAAAATTTCAACACCGCCTTTGTTTTAATTAAAAAACCATGCACTCAAATATGTCAAACTGCCCAAAATCACGGTTGACAAGCAAGGACTGCGATTACAAAGCCGCCACTGCATACGAGCTGAGCATTCTCCGAAATCACTTATAAAAAGATAAACTTCTGCATGTCCCCCAAAATGGGTGAGGTCCCAACCTTGACAGCTCCGGCAAGACCCTGAGAAGACGCACAAACTTATGAAGTCGCTTGACAGCTTGGGCAGTGACAGGACAAACAACTCCAAATCTGCATGTAACAACAAGACCACAAGTGCACAACAAGCCATTCAACAAAGAAAAAACTGCAGAATCACTGGATGCGGGCTGGAATGGAGGCCGATAAACAAGGTGGGTATGGCAGACGTGTGGGAGGATCCCAAGGTCCCAGGCGTAGGTGGTGCTGTCAGCAAGTACAGAGGGTCTGCAGATATGAGCATAGTCAGCGCCTTGATTATTTCCACGCATTTGAAGATGGGTTCCCCGTAGTCTGCATTACCTCCTTTACCAATGTGATGCACAGTGACCAGACAACCTAAGAAAAGAATAATATGAGAGCAATCTCCCAAAAAAATTTCCACCACCACACATAAATCAGAACCATAGATGGATGGGTGCACGGCCGATGTAGCCTTTGCCTCCAATGCATGGATAAGTCACGGGGACCACCAATGAGAAGGTAAAGAGATCGTGGAGAGTCCGAGGTGGAAGGAATCACTGAGAGCCAGAAAGCACGCATTGACAGCTCTCAAGACTACCAATCACCAAGAAATGTGAAGACCACAGGAGTCTCAACACACAAAGTGTCGATGTTCCATTGAAAAAAACGTAGGCAGATCTAAGGCTCTGTCAAATGTGGCGCTGACATTTGATGAATCAATTCCATATGGCTCCCAAGGCAAAACCTGTGCATGTGAAGGAATTTTGGAAGGAGATCTTTTTGATACATAAATAAAAACAAAAAAATCACTTTCACTTCGAGAAGCGTGCCCAAAGTTAAAAAGGCTTGAATAAAAAATTTAAAAAAAAAAGTTTCTGTCAGATTTCAATAGCATCCAAACTAGATATATTTTATACAACATTAATGTCCGTTTGAGCTCACAATGCTCTGAAAAAATACCCCCCTCAAATCCAATACAAAACACTTTTGAAAACTAAAACCCTTTGAAAGAGAAAACTCAAATCTAAAAACCGCTGCTAAATTTTTCAAGAACAGAACAAGGGCATGAGGATCTGGAGCTCTGATACTATGTTGAACTTGATGAAAAATCGACCCCACAACTTCCAAGAATCACCTGCATGCAAACACCTGTCACAGAAAGAGAAGCAAAAAGCTATGGAGGCGGGAATCGCTAGATCCATAGATGAGACATTCTTGATGAGCAAACAGATAAATTGTTATTATCAACAATGAATTAATCTCAATTCTCAATGAATGTTTACAATGAAATATTGTCCTTATAAAGAAGATCAAAACCCTAAAAAGGTCTAACCTAGGTTGCATAATAATAATTAATAAAAGAATTAATTATTATATGCCTAAAGTTTAGCTTAAGCAACTACAATTAATTAGGAAATATCTAATTACTCTAACACTTATCTCTAGCGACTGCTGCATCCTCTAACACATATTTAGGAACTTTCATGTAAACATCTATCCATTTGGCAATCTAGGCATGTGTAGGCCATATAAATTTGGAGACTGTTGGAGTGAAGGCTTGCAAATCTACCTGCTTTCTCCCTTAAGAAATCTTAACATTTGTTATGAATTTTGTAAACTTTCTCCATTGCAATCAATTTGTTCAATAGCCTATGAAACAAGTCCAATTGGAAGTTGTGTTCCTCTTAAAATTTGGTTATCACTGTTTGGGGCAATATTGCAAGTTCATACCTCTAATCCTCCAATCATTTGATTTTTTCTTCTCCATGTTTAGTGGCAGGAATACATGAATGATTAGTAAAGGCAATTGCTTTTAGTTTTTCTTCCAACTTAAGTTGTTCCTAGTTTATGTAACTCAAATTTTTAGTCATAGCATCAATGAAATCAATAGTAGTTTTTATTTGTACCGGTACATCCAGATCTTTTTTAGTAACTTCAAAGAGTTTATTCAACTCATATCTATGGGAATCCATTTCCTTTTTGTTTCTAAAAGTATGTTCTTTCCTTTTGTACATAAATCCAACATATTACGAATATCATTGAACCTTTCAAACACTTTGTCACACTTGGCTAAGACAAGATTCATTTGGTAAGCAAGAATTTCCTCCATATTTTTAAAAACACAGTCTTTATGATTGTCGTTTTGAGTTATTTCTTTATTATGATCTTTTCAATAGCAACAGTTTGAGTATTGTAGACTACAATAGCATCAATAGACTTCAAGTCACTCAACTCTTTCTCCAACCTTCTTATATTACATATATTTTGTTTAATATTGAATTCATTTCAATTTCCCTCTGTTGAGATTCCTTGATTATTTCTTGAATATGTTTGATATGGGCTTGATTGAATCTAGATTCATGTGGTATCCATGCTACAACAAGCACAAGGTCTCTATTATCCACGGTTTTTACCAAGGGCATTCCTTCCTCTCTTTTAGGTATGTCAATCATTCTGAGCTTATTTCCTTTAAATGTAACCCAAGTAGCAAGAGTCTATGTTTTTGGATCATATCGAGTTCCTTAAACCTTGTCAAGTGATTGAAATTCTGACACAAAGATTGAATCTTTTTGCTTTCCAACTTGATCTAATAAAAATGATTCTTTCAATGTCAAACCTAGTAGAATTAATATGTCACTTTGTTTAACCATTTCCCTTGCTTCCTCTGCAGTACATGAAATATCATCTAAATGCAATTCATCCATCATTTGCTAACAATTGCAGCATGTTGGGATTCATCAACATCTTCAAGTCTTTTAATCTTTCTTTCCTCAAAGTGCCTCATCTTATGCATTATCTAGAAAAGTCCTTGAATTATGTTTTTGTGCAAATCTTTCTTGCTTAATTAATTTAAGAGAAATGAATTCTTTTTCATCATTTGTATCAATTAGGTCATTGATATCCATAGTTTGATCACAATAGCCATGTAATCTTGGTAAACTTTGGAGGCAGCTCTGATGATTCAACATTTCTATCTTCCTTCAAGATTTTCAAAATACTTGCAATTTTTTGACCCTTCATTATTGAATCTTCATAAGAGACCAAAAGGAGTACTAGTCCCCTCTTCTTATTGAGGCATTGGTGGCAGAGGGGTTGAGACTTGATCATGTTATACTCAATTTCCTCTTCTTGTCTTGAGGAAGAGGAGGCATCGGTTCAACATTGTTATCTTTCTCCTATTCAACATATTCCAGATATAATTTATCAAAATATTTGATACATTTATCAATTCTATTTATTTCCAGGCCCTCCTTGGGATAATATTGAGGCAAACCTTTACTTAACATTTTCCCTTCTATCCCAGACAAGACATTCCACTTCTTTAAATTTAGGTATGCTTCTTGTAGATCATCACAATTTTTTGATAACATCATCTTTCGTGTTCAACTGATGTGCATATCTAGGTTTTATGGTTTTGATGTTTCCCTTAGGATCATAATCTCTATCTTTGTCACTAACTAGCTAGTATGTGCTCATGATATAATCTTGAACTTCCTGTATCATATTATACCCAACTACAAAACCATCAAACTTTATGAAATGAGGCATCATGTCAGCTTCTTCCTTGGTCGAACTATTTGTTTTTCAACCCACAACAATTGCCATATAACTTCTAGAAAACCTAATCTTTCAAGAACAAATAGAGGAAGTCAATGAGGTGGCTGCCTACATCCATTGATGAAGGGTGTTATGATACCACTAATGAAGGGTTCTTTGATATCATTGATAAAAGGCTACACCACCTTACCAACTCATTAAAGAAAAAATAGAGACAAAGAGAATGCAAAATGCTTCACCAAGCATGCTTTTATTATACTTGAAAATCCTTACAATATCAACAAGATGATATCATAGCTACAACTTCTTCCAAAAGAAACCTTGCATATTCTTAAAAATGAGAGAACTCCCAAATAAGAGCTTCCAAACCAAGAGCTTCTACTACAAGAGCTTACAACCAAAGAGATTGAACCCAAAGAGCTTCACCAAGAAGAATTTCCCAACTAAAATCTTACACACTAGGATCGTTCACCTCCAAAGCTTGCTTACAAATGCTCATATGCCTTTCTTATATAGGCACTTACAATCTAAGATATTACAAACACAACTAATGTGGGATAAAAGGTAAATGCAACTACCTTACAAAAAATATTAAATACCCAATGTATGACAACTAAGCACCACCACGTGGACCAATTAGAAAATTACATTTCCTTTGTGGATCACAACAAATTACAAATGCACAATTTAAGGAACTTTCCACAAACTTCTAAAATACCATCTACACACCTCAATAAATGAAATGATGATTGTTTTAATTTATTTTTCTTTTAATGCTACCTATGCACCTTGAAAATGGAAATGAATTTTATTTCTTTTTTCTCTTTTTCATTTTTAAATTAATTTTCCTCAAAATTGTGTCACTTTCTCTCTCCTCCATTTTAAAAATCTCTCAAGTCAAGGAATCCTCATAATCCATCCAATCATAGAAGTCATCTTCTTTTTTCTATTCTCCATAATCATGTCTTCATAAGACAAATTTCATCGAACACAAACACCTCATGCAAACCGCTCCATGGTCAACAATCTATGTATAGACTCAAGAACCCCTTCTTGACAAACTTCACCCAACCCAAGGTCCTAGTGAAAACTACCTCATGTTCGACAATTTGTATGCATACTTAGTAAATCTTTCTTTGATACCACTTATGAAGGGTGCTCTAATACCGCTGATGAAGGGTTATGCGATACTATTGATAAAGGGCTAAAAGACCCTTACTAGCTCATAACAAAAATAAACATAACAAAATGGAGACAAAGAAAAGACAAAATGCTTCACAAAGCATGATTTCCTTATACTTGAAAATTCTTACAATATCAATAAGATGATATCATAGCTCTGACTTCTTCCAAAAGAAACTTACATATTCTCAATTTCATTGGCAAAGTCAAATTCCAGATAAGTGTGAGGATTTTATATTTTCATGCACATATACATGTAGTCTATTGATATTTTTTTCTTTTCATCTTCTTCAAACTATTATAACTAGGCATAAAAAGTGTTCTTGAAGAAATCCATAAAAGATTCAATAGGGTGAGGACCCATTGATCAACATACATGAACTTGTTATTGTGACATCTATACATGAAATGTGTAATCTCTATGTACTTCCCAAACTTCATTGTTCTTTGATATTCATTCTTAAATTGTTCTCTGTCAATTTTTGTAAGGGCATGAGTACTAAGTCCAGAACATTCTTCAATACAAGTTTTTGTGATAACTAGTAATGGTGTACCATCCATCTCTCTCACAGTTCTAGTAAAAGGTTCATAATGATTGGCCAAAATATCTATGAGTTTTGTGTCTACAAACACGTTAGGGTCCACAACTTTACCTAGGTCTAGCCTCAATGGGTTATTCCTAGGTTCTTTTCTATCCTTGTTTTCATAAAAATACCAAAATAAAGATCTACCATGCAGTGGAAGGTTAACATCCCTACATTCTTTGAATTCATCAGAGAAAAAAAAAAATTTGACCACCATAACAAGAACCAGGAAATATCTCTAACAATATTTTATGTATTAACTTCTATGTATGTTCTTCTTTAGATTCTTTAACACTAGTATCCCTTTTTACCGAAATTTTGGTTTATATAAATTCTAACCAGAGTAAGAATTTTTTAACTTACTATTTAATCTCGATTTGTAGAGAACACCATCAAACTTTCATCACCAACTTCTTTCTCAGCTCTATTCATATGCTTAGTATGGAGAAACTCATTTTCACTAAGACTTTAATTTTTTATATCCTTCATTTATGATTTATAATGGTATCATCTTAAAATGGAAATACATGTTAAGAACATTTAGCCCTTTGATTAAGTGGTTTGGGGTCATGTCAAGCACCTTGAATAGGTATTTGCATGGATCTGGTTGTTTCCCCCTTGTTCTTCTTTTCTCCCCCTATTTCTGGCCTCTTTCTAACAACTTTCTCTAAGAAACTAAAGACTTTGACTTTTTGGGTCAATGATGACCTAATGGGTCAAGGTCAACCTCAACCATGACCTAGGCCAAGGTCAACCTTGACCCTGACCTATGGTAGAGTCAACCTCGATCATGACCCCAGGTCCGAATTTCAAGTTATGGAGGTTTTGGGATATCAGGGTTTAGAAAGTTTCATTTTCCTATTTCTGGGTTGGTTGTTTCAAATTTTGGAATGGTAAACTCTTAAATTGCATTTAATCTAGGTCCATTTCTAGGGGTTAAGCTTACTTGGGATTTAATTCTCCAATGTTGACCTCTCTAGAAGTTTATGCCCTAGATCGCTATATAAAGAAGTATCCTCCTCTCATTTTCTCCATAAGATAATGAAAGAAAGAAAGCAAGATAGGATAATAAGAGAAGATATCAAAAATCCATTATTTCCACAATAAAGCTAGTGCAAGCAAGGAGAAAGAAAGCATTCAAGCATTTAAGATCAAATTTATCAAGGAGATCCATTGTTAGCCATTGAAGGATTCAATCTCTATGGAGCCCTTTTGTTGAAGATTTCTCTATCCACATTCATTCAAGCCTCTTCCTATTCTAAGATCCATTCAAGATTGATGTTGAAGAACTAATTCCATTGATTTGAGACATCCTACATTCATTTGGATCATCCCTACTTATGGATTCAAGGATTCAAATCCTCCACAAGGATTTCAACATAAGAAAGATGAATAGTTCCATTTACTTTGTTTATACATATTGCAATTTCAAGATTGATTCCAAACTGGGGTTTGACCAAGGAAAATCCCCCATCCAAACAACAAAACCATTTTTCTTGCAAGTACATGTATAGGACATTGAATTGAAGTTTAGATCTAGATACCCTTTTCGAGGAACTTCCAAGATCCACAAACAAAATTTTTATCAGAGCAGTGCAAGTCAAGGTCGAGAATAAATAGGTAAGATTGTGCCCCGCTATCTAGGTCAAAAATGACCTGACTTCAAAAAGACAAAAGTTTTCTAGGTTTTCTTTGTCTCGGCATTTCCAATCCAAAGCAAGTTGTAGAATTCCCTGAAACTATGCATAGACATCATAAATCAACATTTTCTAGATTTTGCCTACTTTTTGGTTAGTATTTTTCACCTATTCATTCAAGATTTCAAGTACATAATATCTATTCATTCAAGATTTCAAGTACATACTTTCTATAGTAGATTAAAGGATTTCCTTCTTTCTTCATATTCTCCATCATTTGATTCATTTGTGCATTGATCATTTTTTTGTGATTAATCAATTTGGATCTTTCTTTTTGAGAATTTGGGTTAAGGATAGGTCCTATATTTTGTTAGCATGAATGTTGATGTTATAGGAAAACTTTGTAGAACATTATTATAGTGTTTGTTTGTCATTGATGACAACATAGTAAGAGTGACAGAGCAACAGACTGAGATTTGTGAATTGAGGACAACACATTGTATATCTATCCATGCGCAATTAACAGAAGGTACTACAACATGTATTTGACATGTGGTCAAGTGTGCAGAACCTAAATCGACATCGTATGGAAGATATCAGTGATTTACAGAGAACCATAGGGAAACAGAGCATTAGAAAAATAGTCTCTATTGTTTGATCAATATAACACTTTGTGTTTGGAATGAAGGGTTGCATAGTTAACTAGAGGAATTAGACTGACAACTGATGATGTCAAAAAGTGCATAGGTACAGAAGCCACACATGTGGAAGTTTGTGAACAACTGAGAGCCAATAACATTAATTAAATCACATTTCATTTAACTAAATATGGAGCTGACTCAAAATAATGTTGAGTATGTGGAATAGACTCATAAGGTTAATAATTGAGTATGGTATAAAGAAAAAGTGTTTTCCAAGTTCTAATCATCATTAGAATGATCAAGGAGCAGACAGACTTGTGAATTGTGAAGGAGAAGAGAAGAATAATCTACTATGTGTGTAAGTGACCTTAAGGGTTATTGATGAGTTCTAGATCAATTTGAGTGATCTAAAGGTGAAGAATTCTAACGTACTAGACAGAGAAAGAGAGAAGGAGACTTTTCCACATCTGTTATTCTGAAAGGAATAGTAGCGAGGTCAATTGGACAGTGGGTTCATTGATCTGATCCAAAAATTGTTTGGACAGTGGGTTCAGTTGTCTTCTTCAACTCCTAACTAGGTTGGAATCTCCTAACAGGGACTCTTTGTACCAAGCATTGTAATAGACTCCTAATAGTATCTATCCTCTAACAAGGAATATTCAAATCAGTACATTATTCTATGGGCATCATTCCCACCGAGGTTTTCCCTCTGATCAAGGGTTTCCCTAGTCAACAAATCTGGTGTATGTGTGTATGTGCATTTCTTTATGATTGTTGTTTACTTTGGTTAATAAAGTAATAATTTTTTAAGATTGATAGATGACTGATTCACCCCCTTCCCCTCTCTCAGTTATATTGGTGAACTATCACTTCTAACAATTGGTATCAGAGCATCAGGTCCTTGAAAGAAAGTTTAACAACCTTGGGAGATCCATGGTGAATATGTTCAGAAAAGAAAGTCCTAGATTTGATGGCACTAACTATGACAATTGGAAAGATAAAATGAAGACTCATCTCTTGTGCATAGGACCAGGATATTGGCTTGTGACCAAGACATGCAAAAACATTGTAGAAGAAGATAATCTTGAAACCTGCATTGAAGAACAAAGAGAAGCATTTATGTGCAACATAAGGGCAAAAGAAGCAATACTATCAGCATTACCTGAAAGTAAGTACAATCAGGTAAAAATATTTAAAACATCTCATGAAATTTGGAAAAATTTAGAAGCTAATTATGAAGGTGATACACATGCAAAAAGAGTTAGATTGCAAAACTTATATTGCACATTTCAAGATGCTAAAATGATGGAAGATGAATCTGTAAGAAGCTATGTTGGGAGAATATCTGAGATTTTTGTAGGAATCACATCTCATGATGGAAAGAAATCTGATGATGAAGTAATATGGAAGATCTTGAAAAGTCTAACACCATCTTTCAAGTCAATAGCACAAATGATTCAACTAATGATACCTTTCGCTACTAATTTCACCAAAGAAACATTGCTTGGTAGATTGGAAGCTACATAATTTGATCTGAAATAGTCTAGAGAATTGGCAAAAGTTGAGACAACATTTAGTGCATTAAACATCAAACCTGGTTTAGCAAGGAACACAAAAACATAGGGAGACATTTCTAGCTGCAGCAAATCCATTGAAGAAAAGATCCAAGAAGGAGTGGCTCTTCTTATGGAAAGAGAAAAGGATGGTAAGAATATCTTTAAATGTTGGACTTGTAATGAATATGGTCATTATGTATCTAAGTGTCCTAAAAGAGAAAGGAAGTTTAAGGGTAGATTCAAATCTAGAAGATCTAGAAATTGTTTATATGCTAATGAAGAAGAAAATGAAGAAGAATATGATCAAAGAAAAAGTGAACATGAATTAGGATTTGTAGCTATAAAAGAGGATGATCTTGATAGAGAAATTAGAGAAGAAAGTGCACTAATTTCACAAGTTGAAAAGAAAGATTGGATTATTGATAGTGGTTGTTCACATCACATGACTAGTGATATGAACAAGTTTGTCAAATTCAGAAGCTATGATGGAGGAATTGTTAGACTTATGAACAAAGGCTATCAACTGCAATTTGGTAATGATACATGCATTATCAAGAACAAGGAAGGAAAACTACTTGGTACTGGCACAAAAACCAGAGGTAATGTATTTTAGTTAAACTCCATTGAAATAACATGTTTAGTAGCAAGGATTGACAACAATTGGTTATGGCATAGAAGATTTTGTCACATTAACTTTGATAACATTGTGAAGGCCAGTAATACACTTGTTGTGAGAGATTTTCCCAAAATCTCTAAGACCACTGACACTATTTGTAAGGAATGCATTTTGGCTAAGCATAAAAGAGTCTCATTTCCTAGCAGGCAGTTTTGTACTACATAAAAGCTAGAATTGGTACATACAGATTTGAGTGGTCCTGTAAGAACAAGAGGATTCTATGGAGAAAAGTACTCTATGATTTTTGTTGATGATTTCACTAGGATGATGTGGATAGCTTTTCTTAAAGAAAAATTAGAAGCATTTGAGAAATTCAAGATATTTAAGAAAAAAGTTGAGAATGAATCTGGACTTAAGATCAAAAGCTTAAGATTAGAAAGAGTAGGAGAATTCACCTCTAGAGAATTCAATATCTATTGTGAAGAACATGGCATCAGGAGACAATTATCCTCACCCATAAACCTAAGCAGAATGGGATTTCTGAAAGAAGAAACAAATTAATTGTTGAAGTAGCAAGAGCCATGCTATTTGAAAATGATTTACTAATGACCTTTTGGAGAGAAGCAGCCAATACAACAGTATACACACTGAACAAAGTACAGATTAGAAAAGGTATGGACAAAACACCCTATGAATTATGGTTTGGTCAGTCACCATCAGTCAAATACTTCAAGTTATTTGGAAGCAAATGTTATATCAAAAGAGATGATGATATTGGTAAGTTTGATCCAAGGAGCGATGAAGGTATGTTTCTTGGCTATTCATTAAAAAGTAAAGCCTATAGATGTTTCAACTGTAGAACAAAAACTATAGTAGAGTGTGCAAATGTTAAAATTGATGAAAAGTTTGGTACCAAGGAAAAGATAATGAACTATAACTCTGATGGAGATGATTACTCTGGAATGGCTAACAGAGGTAATGAATTACTTTTCAAGACTAATAATGACTTGCAGAATAATGTGCAAACTAAAAATGTGAGAGAAGAACAGAGCACGGTACCTAAGATAAGAATTGAAGCAAGAACTCCTACTCCAAATAGGAACTTGATAAAGAATCATCCTACAGATCAAATAATAGGTAGTAAGGAAAAACGGGTGATGACAAGAAGTAGAATTAATGAATAACTATGTTTGATATCTCAAGTAGAACTAAGAAGCGCAGATGAAGCAATCAAAGATGATCATTGGATAAAAGCAATGGAGGAAGAACCCCAACAGATAATCAAGAATGACACATGGGAATTGGTTCCTAGACCAAAGGACAAAAATATGATTAGCACGAAATGGGTATTTAGAAATAAAATGAATGAACAAGGAGAAGTGATAAGAAACAAATCAAGACTTGTATGCAAAGGTTATTTTCAGAAAGAAGGAATTGATTATGATGAGACATATGCACCTGTAGCAAGAATGGAAGCAGTTAGAATGTTCCTAGAATATGCAGCAAATAAGAATTTTAAGGGATATCAGATGGATGTTAAGTCAGCATTCTTAAATGGAGAACTTGAAGAAGAAGTTTACATTGAGCAATAGAGGGTTTTCCTTTAACAGAAGAAAAGGATATGGTCTACAAACTAAAGAAAGCATTGTATGGATTAAAACAAGCACCAAGAACTTGGTATGCAAGGTTGGATAAATACTTAGCAAAGCTTGGATTTACTAAGGGCCCGTTTGGTTATGGGCATAGGAATAGATAATTGAGAATTGCTATTCTAGAATTTTTATTCTGGAATAAGAATTTGAATTCTTTGTTTGGTCAGACAAATTACAAATTGGAATTCAAGAAGGTTTTGAACCACAAATTGTAGGAAAAAACCTACAAAAATGATAGAGTTTTCTTTGTTTCACAGAGCAATTAAAATTTATGAGGAGGACACATTGATCCACTTGGCCACCTTGATCATCTTAGCCTCCTTGAACTGCAATCCAACAATGAATAATCTCTAATTTTTTTATTATGGGACAAATTGGAGGGCCAATTTCTATAATATATTCTCCAAAGTTTAGCAGTTCCAAACCCTTTATGCCCATGATTTTTTTGAGAAATATTATTATTTCACTTGCGATTTTCTCTACATCGCCGACTGATTTCCAATCTGTGGAGCCTATCAATTATTCATCCATTCACAATGGCTTTTTGGAATGAAAAATAATTCATTCGAGCTCAAATGGTTTCTCTGGTTTGATCAACAAATCTTTAAAAATATTTTTTTCAATATCATCAGTTTGAAATTGGGTAGTGGGAGACCTTGAGAACAAGTCAAAATGATTCGGATCTAAAAACATTTTCAAATAAGAAAAAATCAAAATGGGAATGGGAATAACAATTCCAATTACAAGTATTTTGGAGAATGGACAAATGCTCATTTTGGGACAAAATGGGAATATGTATTCCTATTCCCAATTCTGATTTGGCACAACAAACAGAGAATTAAAAATGAATTCTAATTTTCTATTCCTATTCTAATTGTATTCTAGCAATCAAACGGGGAACAACAAATGGTAACTTGTACTTGAAGAAAATAGAAGATGGTTTTCTAATAATCATTGTATTTGTTGATGACATCATTTTTGGTGGAAATGATGAAGCTGGTAACAAATTCTTAGAAGACATGAAGAATGAGTTTGAAATGAGCACGATAGATGAGATGAAATTTTTCTTGGGATTGTAGATTGTTCAAAACAAAGAAGGTATCTTTATTTCCCAAACCAAGTATTTAAAAGATTTACTAAAAATATTTGGTTTAGAAAGTTGTAAACCTGTTGGAACTCATATGGTCACTAGTCATAAATTATCTAGCAAAGATGAGACACCTACTATTCAACAAAAGAAGTACAAATCTATGATTGGAGGATTACAATATCTGACTCATAGCAGACCAGATATAGTTAATGCAGTTGGAATTGTGGCAAGATTTCAAGCTAATCCTAAAGAATATCACTATGCAACAGTGAAAAGAATATTCAGATATCTGAAAGGGGCATTAGATTATGGCATTTGGTATGACAGAAGCAACGATTTCACTCTTTGCACTTATATAGATGTTGATTATGCAAGAGATAGGGATGACAGTAAAAGCACTAGTGGAGGAACATTTTTCCTTGGAGGAAGATTAGTTTCTTGGCTTATCAAGAAGCAAGATTGTACCTCACAAAGTACTGTAGAGGAAAAGTATGTTGTAGCATCAAACAACTATAATCAAGTCATATGGATGAAGTAGATGATGAAGGATATTGGAATTACTTTCACAAAACTTGTTATAATTTATTGTGATAACACAAGTACAATCAACATGTCTAAGAATCTTGTTTTGCACTCTAAAACTAAGCACATTGCAATAAAGTATCATGTAATAAAAGAGAAAGTTGCAGAGAAAGAAATTAGATTGGAATACATCAGCACCAAAGAATAGATTGCAAACATTTTCACAAAGGCTTTACCAAAGGATACATTTGAATACCTGAGAGGTATGCTTGGGGTTATGCCCCTACCTAGCTCAGAGTAAGAGATGTAAAAGTGCATCAATCCAAGGTACATAGTGTGTGCTAGAAAATGAGACCTGCAAGAAGCATGGGTTAACACTAGTTTAAAATTTTGAAATTGCATCAAAGACTTATCAAAATGAAAAGAACAAAATACCAATTAATGCTTGCTTGGGTTTTGCAACCCTAAGCAACCAAAAAATCCAACCTTCCAGCCACCTCTACAGCTCAACAAGGACACCCATGAGAGGCCTTGTTGGTGTGTTAAGATGGGGGGGGGGGGGTGTTTGATGTGCTCTCCCAAACACAACAATAAATGAATCTCTTGAGTGAGTGAGTGCAAGTGTGTATGCAAGTAAGGTATGAATCTAAACTAAATGAGATGAAGAACACCTCAAGAAATGGCTATGGAGAGAGCCATTCTTGAAGGCATTCAAAGATGAAGATGATATGTAATGAAAAAATTAACTAAATATGAAAACTATGATAAAAATGCAAGCTAAAATGAAGCTACAAATGCATGTAGAAAATAGATTAACAATGCATAATGTAAACTAAATCAGCTACCAAATTGTTAGTATGAATCTACAAAATCACTATGAGACTCTACTAATGCAAACTCAAACTACCATGAAAGCTCAAACTATGAATGCAAACTCAAATCTCAAACCAACATGGTAACAATGCAAATGATGGGAGATGCAAATGCTTGAGACAAGGCCTCTATTTATAGGCTTGAGGGAGGGCTTGGTGAGGTGGCATCCAAGTAAGTGCCACATAAGGTGACATGCAAGCCATGCAAATGGTCAAAAATTCAAAGTTTTCTCACACGTGTGAGCAAACTTGAGAAGAAGAGTGGGAGACAAGAGTGTGTAGGCATGCCATCTCACACATGTGTGAGCACACTCTTAGGCTAATAAGGGGGATTAGGGAGATAATTAAGAATGATTAAGTGGGATTAGGCTTAAGAGGATGAAAATGATGGATGTAGACTAGGCTCTAGATTAGGTTTAAGACTAAATTAAATGATATTTAATTTAATCATGGGTTTAGAGGAATTAATAGGATATGAGGATTTAAATAAATAAAATTTATTTAAAAAAGGGGAAAAGATGGAGGGTCATTTGTTAAATTAATTTAACACATTAAGGCTAGAAGTATTTAAATAAAATTTAAATACCTAAGAGAATGAACTTATTTAATTAATTAATATAATTAAATAATTAGAAGAATGTGAACAATATAATCAATTAATTAATAATTAATTACAATGTCACAAAAATAATTTAAATTAATTAATATAATGTTTAGGGACAATTTTAAGCGTCTACACATAGCACCTTTGTTAGACTTGACTAAATGCTAATACTTCTCCAATGGGGGAGTATCTGTGATGAATAGAGTTAGTCAAGGACTCTTGGAATAGGTAATTGGTATACAAAAATATCTTTAGATACTTGTAGTGTTTATAAAAGAATTGTAGAGCAATAGACCGACTTGTGGTCATGCTAATAGGTTGATTTTTGTACTACCTTTGACATTGATGTCAATGGGGGAAAGTGAGTGATATGAAAAACATTAAAATGGGAGAGAGAGTAAAATTTAGAATAGAGTGATTATATTAAAAGTGAGCTTGCATTATGGGGGAGCAATAAGAAAGATTTGATTGATTGGTATTCTTGGAACTAGATGTTTTTCATCTATGTTGCCATCAATGCCAAAGGGGGAGATTGTTAGCATGAATGTTGATGGTATGGGAAAACTTTGCAGAACATTGTTATAGTGTTTGTTTGTCATTGATGATAGCATAGTAAGACTGACAAAGAAACAAATTGAGATTTGTGAATTGAGGCTAGCACATTGTATATCTATCCATGTGTAGTTAACAAAAGGTACTACAACATGTATTTGACATGTGGTCAAGTGTGTAGAACCTGAATCGAAATTCTATGGAAGATACCAATAATTTACAGAGAACCATAGGGAAATAGAGCATCAGGAAAATAGTCTATGTTGTTTGATCAATATAACACTTTATGTTTGGAATAAAGGGTTATGTAGTTAACTAGAGGAAGTAGACTAACAACTGATGATGTCAAAAAGTGTGCAGGTATGAAAGCCACACGTGTGGAAGTTTGTGAACAACTGAGAGCTGACAACATCAATTCAATGTGCATTTCATTTAACCAAAAATGGAGCCGACTCAAAATAATATTAAGTATGTGGAGCTGACTCTGAAGGTTAATAATTGAGTATGGTATAAAAGAAAAGTGTTTTCCAAGTTCTAATCATCATTGGAATGATCAAGGAGCAGAGCAGACTTACAAATTATGAAGGAGAAGAGTAGAGTGATCTGCTATGTGTGTAAGTGACCTTAAGGGTTACTGACGAGTTCCAAATCTGTTTGAATGTTTTGAAGGTGAAGAAGTCTGACGTACTAGATAGAGAAAGAGAGAAGGTGATTGCTCCACGTCTATTATTCTAAAAGGAATAGTACCAAGGTCAATTGGACAGTGGGTTCGTTGATCTGATCTAGAAGCTATTTGGATAGTGGGTTTAGCTACCTTCTTCAACTCCTGATAGGGTTGGAATCTCCTAAAAGGGACTCTTTGTACTAAGCATTGTAATAGACTCCTAACAGGGTCTATCCTCTAACAAGGAATATTCAAATTAGTACATTATTCTGTGGGCATCATTCCCACTGGGGTTTTCCCTCTAATCAAGAGTTTCCCTAGTCAACAAATCTGGTGTATGTGTGTATGCGCATTTCTTTGTGATTGTTGTTTACTTTGGTTGATATAGTAAGAATTGTTTAAGATTGATATATAACTGATCCACCCACCCCCTGCCCCCCCCCACCCCCCTCTCAGTTATATTGGTGAACTATCATTTCTAATATATTCCTCCTCTTACATCATACATCATACCCACACATATTTATCCCATTCATTTTGGTGAACCTGGCACACTTACCCTCTATTCTTTTGTGGAATTAGATGCCCTATTGTGTTTTGTGGTGTTAGATTTCCATTTATTTAATCTTGTTGGTGTTAGATGTGTCTTTAATGTTAAATCTTGCATGTTAATTAGATTTCTTGCATCTATATTTCAAAAATACAAAAAAATTGCAAAATCTCTTTCAAAATACAAAAATATTCATGCTTTATGTTTTCTTAGTTTAGTTCATTTGCATTGCATTGGTTTATGAGCTTTACTACTTCAAGTCCTACTTATAATATTCCAGTTAGATGAAGTCGTAGACTTATGGGTGTTTTTGATCCTAATTTTCTCTCTCTTTTCCTTAGGATCCCTGAAGATAATTTGATTATCATGATTTCAATCTTGTTATGGATCAAAACTCTTCTCACTCATCTCATGATGAGGATGATTCTTTAAGAGTTTCTCCTAAAAAAATCCAAAAAATTTCAACCAAACTTGATAAAAGGGGTAATTGGCTAATTCAAGAAAACCATAATCAAGATTTTATTCAAGCTATATAGGCTCTTAATGAAGTTATTCATGATAGTGATCAAGGTGTTAACCTCTTGCATGGTATTACTCACCTTGTGCATTCAAATGTTAAACCTTTAGCTCAAGAAGCTTAATATTTAGGGTTGATTCCTCCCGTCACTAGTGTAGAACCTTCTTTTGTTCCTTTACCTAGTATACCTATACTCCTTCTTTGGTGACTGTGATGGTTCCCTCTATTCCTATGAGTTTTCCTCCTGTGTCCCTTCCTAAATCACAACCTTCTTATCATAATGTTCCTTTTACTTATTCTAATCCTCTACCAACTATAGTTCCAAGTGTTTATCCAATTGTATCTCCCATTCCCATAGCTTCATACACTTTACCTAGTGTTTCTAATGTTTTCATTCCTCCTATTTCCTCTAATGATTCAACAATTATCAGTTTGGCTCAAACTATGTCATCTTTACTACAACAACTTGCATCCTTCACTCAAAACAAGTTTAGTATTCCTATATGTGACATGGGAAGTCCTTTTTCCCAAGATATTATTCGTACTCCCATTCCTTAGCAAGTCAATATGCCTCATCTTAAGAATTACAATGGTAAGGGAGACCTTGTTCATCATGTTAAAACATTTCAAATCCTTTGTAGTGATTATGCTCATGACCATAGGATTTTAGCCAAGTTGTTTGCTAGCACCTTTTGCGATAAAGCCTTACAATGGTTTTGTTCCTTGCCTCCTTATTTTATTGATTCATTTTCGGAACTTGCCAATGCTTTTATTCAAAAATTTCAAAACAACATTGGCCCACAAGTGTCTTTCACTGATTTGATGCAATGTAAACAAAGTGCTAAGGAAAAATTAACTAAATTTATTGGTAGATTTAAGCACTTACATGCTCAGATTTCCTATCTTGTTCTTGATATTGATATTCAACTATGATTATTTCAAATTTACAAAAGGATATTAGAGATAAGATTCTACTTATTGAATTTACCTCTTTGCAACAAATTTGTGCAGCGCTTCATCATTATCAATTACAAGTGAGTCAATTTGAGAGAAGAATTCCAATGGCTCATATTCCTATTGATAAAATTGATGTTACTCCTAATCCAAAAATAAATAAATAAATTCAACAACTATGTCAAGATAAATAAACAAGAGAATGCAGTTGTTGATCAAGTTGTTGTTGCATCTCACAATGCCACTTTTGCATCCACTGCTTTTTGAGTTAATCATACTTTTACTCCTCTTTCAAAATCTTTATATTCTATTATGAATAGGTTTCTAACTACTAATATGATTACTTTACCTCCTACTCAACCTCTTTTACCTACTACGATTGCATCTAAATCCTTTGATCCCAAAGATTTTTATCAATATCATTGTCAAAATGGTCATGATACTAAGAAATGTTATTCTTTAAAACATAAGGTTCAAGACTTAATCAACCCTAATGCCTTATCTATTGATGGTAGTGGGAACAAATTTGTTTCTCCTCCTAATTAAAATATTCAAATCTATATGAATTCTTTACCTACACATGATACTAATATCATTGTTCAACCATCTTCTATGGATATTGTGTACAATTCAAAGATGGATGATCTTAATCACATTGTTAATCAAGTGGATCATTTTGTTCAATCTGCATCTCCACCTCAGCCTCAACCTTAGCTTCAATCTTTAGTTCCATCTCAACCTCAACCAAAATCTAAACCTAAATTGAAGACTCAACCTAAACATCGATAACAACCTAAGAATAAAAGACCTTGAGAATTATTACTTTTGATGGTTCTAAGACTAATAAAGCTCTTCATGGTCCCCTTTATATTGATGCTAGGATTTCTTAGATACCTACTTGTGGTTGTCTTGTTGATCCTACATCCTTAGTCAATGTTATTATTGAAGGAAATCTTTTTATGAAAAACTTGCAGTGCAATTCTTATGAAACATTTGATGTGTGGATTCAAACTTGTAATGGTTTTCTTTATCCATCATTTGGTTCTATTAGTTTATTGGTTGAACTTTGTGGCAAAATTGTGAACACTACCTTTGTTGTTGTTCCTACTTTTGATGAGTTTTAAGTTAAGATTGGCTTTCCATGGTTAAATGCCATGCATGTTGTTGCTTCACCTATCCATAAATGTCTTAAATTTTTTCATGATGAAGAAGTGAAGACAGTTAATCATAGTTTATATCAACCTTCTAGGCCTAGAGATTGTGCTACCTTTGACTTCTTTTGGCCTTCATTATGTAATTCATGTCCTTCTCAACTTGATAATATTTTTTGCTCATATCAAGTCTATACGCATCATAAGATTCTCGATTTAATCTTACCTCCTATGGATCTTAATCATGGTCTTTTTCCTACACCTTCCATACCTCCTTTATCTATGGCTTCTACATATGTTAATCAAGCTCCTACTATTGCTTATCCATCTATTGATAATCCTATTAATCCTCCTATAGAACATGTGAAGGATCTAGTAATTTCTCCTCCTAATTCTCAACACATTTTGAACAAGACAAAATGTAATCAATATGCTAATGAACATCATAACAAGTGTTGTGCTCAAGCTAAAGGTTGTAATTCTATTCTTCAAAAATCTTTACCTTCTTTGAATAAATATATGCATGATGTGTTAGAAGAAGTTGTTAATAATGATGTTAAGATGCATGATCATAATGATTTCATTCATATCTTAGATCTTATTTTGATTAATTTGGATAAAGAAGATACTCTTGATAATGTTAATGATGAATATGAGACTATTGACATTGATATTGATTTACCTAATATGCTTTCATAACAATTGACACTTACACCTAGTATCAAACATAATGATTCTCAAGAGGATCATTATTTGGAACTGGCTATCATTCCTACTATGTTGGATATAGTAGTTCTTATGAGTTATCCACCTTCCCTAAATGATATAGAATGAGATGAGGAGAGTACGCTGCAGGCTTGACTGGTTTTTCCTTTATGGTAGCTTTATTGTATGTTTTCCTATTGTACTATGCTTCTCCCATGATGTGTTTGCTAAAAGTTGATAGATTCTTTTATATGACCCTTGTGGCTCTTTTGGTGCAAGGTGATAAAGGAATCAAACTTGTTATACCATTCCTCTATATGTATCTCTATTCTTCCATATGTTGTTTCATGTTATTTTGTACCTATGTTATTGTTTGTAAATGTTTCCTTTTGTAATCTTCTTGGATTCATGACTTGGTAGCACTGATTCATTTTGGTCTCTAGGTCATGGTCTGAAAATATTCTTCTTTGTATCTCTTAAGTGACCTTTCCTCCTTTGTGATTTTAGTTCTACTTGTTTTTGGGAATGATGTAAATTTATTTGTGATAATATCATATATACATATATTATCTTATGATCATACTGACCCTGCGATAGGTAAATCCCTTTTGTGTTCTCTATATATTTATACAGTATTTCCCTTGATTTGTCTTTGTTTGGGGGCATCTTGTAGTGGAAACATAATCAATGGAGTTGTTATGTTTTTGTTAAAGCCATTTCTTTTGTTAAAGTGTTAGCAATGACTTTAACATGGAGATATATGATCTGCTCACCTATTACACACACATACTTTTTGATACACATTATTTTTCAAGGTACATTTTCTCCCTTTTTGGATTAGTGACTAAACCTTAAAGTATGGATTTATATTTTAGGATCTCTTGATCCCTCTAGTTTCAAATATTTTGATCCCTTAAGGTCGAAGGTATCCTTAAGACTAGATGTCTTTTGCTTTTGGTTTTACTCTTATAGAATAGAATATTCTTGAGGGTGAATCCTTGATGGGTTGACTAGTGAGTAGCCACATTGACTAGATGGTTCAATTCCATCTTTCCAATTGTGTCATTTCCTTGTGTGGTTCACAATGGGACATAAGATCT
The DNA here is from genome assembly GCA_028749045.1 of Cupressus sempervirens. Lineage (NCBI taxonomy): Eukaryota > Viridiplantae > Streptophyta > Pinopsida > Cupressales > Cupressaceae > Cupressus > Cupressus sempervirens. The sequence continues at coordinate 552,515,918 of CM053785.1, read as the reverse complement.
CATTGACCAAGATAATAACACTCTTTCTCTTTCTCTTTTTTATAGAGATGTCCCTCTTATTGTGATCTTGGAATTGACTAAGACAGAGTCCCTGGGGGTTTGATAATCTCTTTGTCCCTTCAATTTTAATAAGATTATCTTTTCATTATGATCTTGTTTACCAAGATTTTGCATTGAGTCCATACTCTTGCTAAAGTGGGGGCTTAATGTATCATCTTAAAATGGAAGCACTTCCATATTAAGAACATTTAGCCTTCCAAGTAATTGGTCTAGAGGCATGTCAAACATCTTGAATAAGTCTTTGCATGGACCTGGTTGTTTCCCCCTATTCCACTTTTCTCCCTCATTTCCAACCTCTTTCTAACAAATTTGTCTAAGAAATTGAAGACTTTGACTTTCTAGGCCAATGATGACCTAATGGTTCAAGGTCAATCTCAACCCTAACCCTAGGTCAAAATTTCAAGTTTCAGAGATTTCAAGATATCGAGCTTCAAAAAGTTTCATTTCCCTACTTCTGGGTGAGTTGTTTCAGATTTTGGAATCGTAAACTCTTATTGAATTTAATCTAGGTCCATTTCTAGGGGTTAAGATTAATTGGGATTTAATTCTCTAACGTCGACCTCTCTAGAAGTTTGTGTCCTAGATCACTATATAAGGAAGCATCCTCCTATCATTTTCTCCATAAGATAAGGGAATAAAAAAGTAAGATAAGATAATGAGAGAAGATATCAAAAATCCATTATTTCCACAATCAAGCTAGTGTAAGAAAGGAGAAAGAAAGCATTCAAGAATTCAAGATCAAATTCATCAAGGGGATCCATTGTTAGCCATTAAAGGATTCAATTTCTATGGAGCCCTCTTGTTGAAGATTTCTCTATCCACATTCATTCAATCCTCTTCCTATGCTAAGATACATTCAAGATTGGTGTTGAAGATCTAATGTCATTGATTTGAGACATCCTACATTCATTTCTACATTCATTTGGAGAATCCCTACTTGTGGATTCAAGGATTCGAATCCTTCAGAAGGATTTCAACATAAGCAAGGTGAATACTTCTATTTACTTTGTTTATACATATTGCAATTTTAAGGTTGATTCCAAATTGGAGTTTGACCAAGGCGAACCCCCCATCCAAACAAGAAAATCATTTTTCTTGTAGGTATAGGTATAGGACAATGAATTGAAGTTTAGATCTAGATACCCTTTTTATCAAACTTTCGAGATCTTTGAACATAATTGTTGTCAGAGTAGTGTAGGTCAAGGTTGTAAATAAAGGGGTAAGATTGTGCCCCACTATCTAGGTCAAAGTTGACCTGACCTCAGAAAGACAAAATTTTTCTAAGTTTTCTCTCTCTCGACCTTTCCAGTCCAAAGAACATTGCACAATTCCCTAAAACTGTGCACAGACATCAGAAATCAGCATTTTGTAAATTTTCCCTACTTTGAGGTTAGTATTTTCTATCTATTCATTTAAGATTTCAAGTACATACTTTCTATAATAGACTATAGGATTTCCTTATTTCTTCATATTCTCCATAGTTTGACTCATTTGTGCATTGATCACTTTTTTGTGATTAATTAATTTGGATCTTTCCTTTTGCAATTTGGGTTAAGGATAGGTCTTATATTCCTCCTCTTACATCATACATCATACCCACACGTATTTTTCCTATTCAATAACTTTTTGCACATATATTCAATAAATTATCAGATCTTTAAGTACTTAGCTCGTACTTTGAGTAACCAAATTAATAATTCTGCCTTTTAAAATCCTGAGAAGTTAGTTTTGCCTTTTTTGTAAATCATCTTTGAAACTATCTTTGAAATTACAAATTTTTAGAACCTCGTAAGTTGTCTTCAGAGGATCCTTTGAAATCACGATTTTGTGACTACCCTTTTATGTTGTTAGTGAAATAGCGACAAATCACTATCTCCCAAACTCTTGACATATTAATTTCTGAAATAGCAAATTTCTTGCAACTTTTCTCACTATCATTTTTTATGTCTCTAAATTCTCGGTACATTGCATGCATCTGGTCTTCCTTTCTTTGAGATGGAAAAAAATGCATCAAATTACTACTTTTTGAGCAAAAAAAATTAGGATCCACCAAGACGAATGCTTTTTCATAATCAATTCTAGCCTTCTAAGAGAACCATTTAGCAACGAATCTAGCCTTGTTTTTTTTCAATAATTTCATCTTATGCATGTTTAATTTTGAATATCCATTCAGTGGAGGCAACATATTTATTCATAGGTCTAGGTATGATGTCCCATACATCATTTTTCTAGATAGATTGATATTCTTCAATCTTAGCATCTTTCCAAGCTTTGCATGTTAAGACTTCTTCCACATTTGATGGTTCAAATTTTATGATCATACTTATAAGTGCAACATAGCATGAGTGACTTCTTATTTTCTTACTTTCTCTAAAGATTTCTTTAGGGGCAATGTTATTTTCATTTTTCATATTTTTTTCCTATAGGGGTTGTTTCCTGTTGGATGAAATCTTAGAATTTTTAGGATTAGATTATATGAGTCCATGATCTTCTAAATAATTCTCCCTCTAAATCTCAATAGTATGGTTATCATCTAATTCTATACTTGATTCATTATTTGGTTTTTCAATATTTTTGGAAATCTTGTATGAAACATCTTCTTCAAATTTAACATCTCCACTTATTTCAATTGTTCTTTTCCCTATAATATATAATCTATATTCTTTGGAAGACTCACTATAGCCAAATAATATACCTTTCTCTCTTGAGGGTTCTAGTTCAAACCTCTTTTCTTTGGGAACATGAATATATATAGGACATCCAAACATTCTTAAGTGACTTAAGTTTGATTTGTTTCTTGTGAAGGCCTCTTTAGGTGTTGTATTCTCTAGAATTGAATTAGGGCATTTTTTTTAATGTACTCTACTGCATTTGAGGCTTCAACCCTAAATCCTATGTGAAGGTTTTGATCATGCATCATTTCTTTAGCAGCTTCAATAATGCTTATGTTTTTCCTTTCTGCTATTTCATTCTATTGTGGATTATAAGGTATTGTATACTCCCTTTTAATACCAATAGAAGTACACAATTCTTTAAATTTTTTGAAAATATACTCACCCTCATTTTCTTATCTGAGAGTCTTAATTTTCTTTCCAATTTGATTTTTGACTAATTCTTTGAACTCTATAAATCTCAAGAATACTTCATTTGATTTGTAAGCTTTAGAAAATACATTCAATTTTTTTTGGAACAATCATCAAGAAAAATGACGTAATACAATAACCTCTCTAATGATAGTATTGACATTGGACCACCCAAATTGGTGTGAATAAGTTCAAGTACAATTTCTGATTTGTGTTTACATGGAAAAGATCATTTGGAATTCTTCCCCAAATCACATCCCTTGCAAGTTCCAACATGTTTAGATTCTAGATTAGGTAAATCTATCACAATATTTTCTATAGAGAATAGGGCATGGAAATGAAGGTGTCATAACCCTTTGTACCAAATTTAATTAGTTTTGAAAACTTCATGATTTAATACTTAGTTTTGAGTATTACATAGTTTATATAAAATTTCATCTCTAACTCCTTTAGTGATTGTATTTATTTATGTTAGAATTCTTAGTCCAAGATATAACTTTATCGTCATGAAAGTGACATGATATCCATGATAGACTAGGATGGAAATGGAGACCAATTTTATCTTAATGCATGGTACAAATAATACATATTTTAGTTGCAAGGTAACTCTGGTTTTCAATCATATTAAACATGTCTCAATTCCTTTCACTAGATAGGTGAAGTTATCCCCTATTGTAACTTCTTCAATTGACTGTCTTTCAAAGGTTTGAAATTGATCTATGAATCCAGTTATATGTCAAGATACTCCACTAACAATTATAAAAGTATTCTTGTTAGAGTTTAGTTCACTTGATAAGGCTAAAAATAATAGTGATTTTTCATCTTCCTTGACTTCATCTATAGAGATGTGAGTTTTGTTTCTTTTCGAGAAATACATGTGAGTGTCCAAATTTATTACACTTGTAAAATTGTATTTTAGAAATATATATCCTCTTTTAGGTATGTTCAGGATTATTCTTCCCCGTCTTTCATTTGAAATTTCTTTTCTTTCCTTTATTGTTTGTGTTTGCATGTAGGGCTTGCATTTTTCACTCTTTATTTAAACTAATCCCTCTCATAATTAATATTGATTCTTCTTCAGTGTTGTCATTCTTAAGTTGATCAAATTTAGGTAGTTCAAACCATACACAAATCTATTGAATAAAGGATTCTGAAGAAGTTGGTAACCTTTTTAGGGTTATGAAGGATAATTCCTTTTCATCTACATGATTTTTGATAGTTGAAAGTTGATCTTTTAATTCTAAAATTCTCATAAAATATGATATAATTGTTTCTTCTTTATTCATTTTGATATGAAGAAGTTGTCATTTCAAGGTAAAAAACCTACTTTTATTATTGATTTCATATGTGTTTTGAAGAGTCACAAACATCTCATAGGTGGTTTTCATATTTGATACAATTGGTAGTATATGATCCTTTACAAAATCTATTATAATTTTTATGACTTTATTGTTATGTATTTTTCATATGGTTTTATTTGGTTCATTGTCCGATATAGTTTTCTTTTCTTCCACATATGATTCTAATTTAAGTTCTCAAAGAACATCCATTATTTGAATTATCCACAATATAAAGTTTGATGCACCTTTGAACCCATCTTCGAGTCTAACGCCATTCAACATAGTTGCACTTTTGAGTAGATTTTATGTAAGTCTAATATTTGAATAGAAATTTCAATATCTTATTTGAACTCTATTAGTTTAGCTCTGATACCATGTTAAGGAATTTAAATCAGATATAGTGTAATATTAAATTTTATTATTTTTCAATTTAGACTAAGCAACATATAATTATTATATAGACAATGAATTCAAACTTGTATGTGAAGACTTGTGATATTATCCTTTATCCTTTAAGTTGTTTTGTTTCAATTATTATTGATAAATGTTTTAAGTACTTAATTATTACTAAGAAACTATTACATACTATAGTTGTAGATATATTTGTGTACACTAAGAAAATGCACTTCTCTAAACCCTTCTATCCAAGGTATCCCACAGATTGGAACACTTGAATGAAGGCTTAGAGCTCCCTATCCATGGAGTGCAAAGGTGTATGTTTGTGCATATGAGGATCTCTCAATTGAGCCTTGAGACACAACCCTTGCTAGTAAACCATTCAATGGGAGATTCCTTAGACAAGAGCAAGAATGCAAATGTCCAAGCGAGATCTCAAACATTTAATGCAAGCATAAACTATACTATGATGAAATGCAAGAATGCAACTAAGTTAAACAAGATGAATATGTTACAACCATTTTTGATTAGGCTATGTGAACTATGTTATAACAAAGGAAATCAAGCTATTCTAAATGAATCTAGTGCTAAGATGAAGGATACAAGAATGGGGTAAGAAGAATATAAGTTCTCCTCAAGTGCTCCAAGAAACTTGTAGCATAACATTAGCTCAAAATGGGATCCTTAGAGAGGGAGAGATCTCTCTCTTTTAAAGGTAGATGGGCAGTTGAGATCAAGATCAAGAAATGGATGATCAAGGGTGGGGGTTGACTTTTGGCATGATCCATGTGCAACATCAATTCAACCAATGAAAAGGAATTGACTTTTCATATGAGACTAAAGCCTTTTCTTTTAATTTGTAAATAGGAAAAATACTTTATGTGTGCACATTGAGTCTGTTAGAAGAACGAGATATTTTATTTAATTAAAAGGGGACATGTTCTTTTAATCAAATATGGACTTAGGATATTATAGTCAAACTATAGATTAAAATAAAATAAATTTTTTTTTAGCAATTTCTCCTAGGGAAATAATTAATTAATTTAGCCAAAATGCTAAGAAGAGGGCTAATAGTCTAGATGACCATTTTTATATGATTACAATTGCCCCTGTTTGAATAATGTATGATCAATCTGGAAACACATGACATCAAAGAATATGGAAGCCAAGTAGATAGCAATAGATAGAGAGATATGATTATAAAGAACAAAATGTAGGATGAGATAGCAGGTCCTGAATGCATAGCCTGGTAGTGATAGTACTGAACACTAGGAGATAGACAATATCAGAACTCAAGAAGAGTACTAACATCAAGAAAAATAGATAGATTAAGAGAAAAATCAAGTGTATTCTCTTGAGAAATAGATAGTTGTAGTAGGCAAGCAATGATAGAGTATTTTTGCCCCCTCAGTATCAAAGTTGAAATGAGGTAAAATGAACGCAGAAATGAGCTAGATATGAGAAAATTGAGATATAGCAAAGTCCATGATTTGAGATATACCAAAGAGTGGCCATAAGGAAGTGATGAGGTGTCCCATGACTAGAGTTGACCAAGAAGGATAAACCTAAAAATTAGGTCAAATTGAGTAGAAAGATGATTTAGATGAGAAATATGTGAATTGAATTTGGTATGGAGTGTGGATGAAGATGCCCCAACAAAGAGTCAGAGATTAGACCTCAAAAGGTTAGCTAACTACATAGAAGAAGGTAGACTTTTAAAATACAATTTTGACTATTAAGATGAACTTAGATTTTGATTTTGATCCCAAAAATGAATCTAGGATGCGAAATTATCCAAAGGTGCAATTTTTATAGAATTATGAGCAATTTGAAAAAAGAGTCAAAATGATGTTGGAAGACTCTATAAGGGGTCCAAGGGTCATTTTCAATTCATTTGTCTTTTGTGATTCTTGAGAACTTTTGAATGATTTTGAGAGAGAACTATGGCTCTTGCTAGCATTTTGATGCATAGACATTGTTTTGAGTGCAACCAGTGGCACAATTGACCACCCAACTATGAGGCCCTAGTGAGTTTTAAAAATCACATTTTTCGAGCCTTTTAATGCAGTTCAACACATTTTTAATGCATTTTTGTGAGTTTTTGGTAAAATATTGTGTGATACTTTATAAGAATTGCATGCCTATGCTAAGAAGTATCATGTGATACTTCTTTTACCGAAATTGTATGGCACACATTGAAAAGTTTCATCATATCAGTCATACCCAAATATTGTCTGACATGGAGTGAACTATCGAATGGAAGGAAAGTATCACTTGGTAGTTGTAAGAAGTATTGTGTGATACTTAGTCAACAAATTTTATCATCTATATGTTATAAAAAGTATTGTCTGGTTATTTATTGAGCATTTTTGCATGTGTAGTGGTAAATTTTGAGTGTGGGATTGTTGTTCTCTATTGTTTTGATCTATTTATGATGTTACTTAGTCTATTACAACTGATACTTACATTTCAATGTTTGCTTGACTTGGTTATGCAGATTTTTTCCTGACACTTTTGATTAGAGCCCCCAAGGTGGTGGGGTTGTGAGTCCTCTATCATCTAGAGAGAGGCAAGAAGGCTGCTATAGATAGTATGGGATTCAAGTGGTTTTTGTGCATGTGAACTATAGATTGTTGACTGCATTGGCTAAGTGGTGGCAAAGTGAGCATAACACCTTTCATTCTCTTAGTGGTGAGGTCACCAGTACTCTAGAGGATATATATTGTATCCTTCATGTCCCATGCCACAGAGACCCTATGAGTATGATCATTATGTTTTGATGTTTGTTCATCTTAAATTTTTGGTTTCCATATGAGGTGTGTTGATATAAGTTTCTACATGTCACAAGTTTCCAATGATCAGACCCCAATAGAGGGGAGGTTGGCAATCTAGCAGATATTTGAGGATGTCACCATCTTGGACTGACACCTTAGCTAGGAGAGGTTGATAGGTGAGCACATGAATAAGAATCCATTAGCCTATCTTATTTTCTCATTAGTTGCCCAGACTCTAGTCACTAATAGGAGCCAAAAGGGCTTCCCTCTAGGATGGGGTTGATTGGTGGTGGAAGTGATTGGACAACCCAAGAGGATGGCATAGGAACTAGCTATCCTTTCTAACATGTATCATGAGTTGAATGAGATAGTATATCAAGATGGCAGGACTTGGGCATGCGACATAGTTGTAGCATAGATATAGGCCTAAGAGCACATAGCAGTGATACGACCATGGGAGTGCAACCACCCATTCATCTAAAAATACACATGATTCATCCCTCAGAGTCATAGTGGGGATGTGACATATTACTAGAGTTTATTTTATGAGATCACGTCCTTTTTCTGGTGACCATATTGTTAGTATGCTAGAGGATATGCATTATAGTAGGTCGTTGGTCAGGAGGCATTCAGAGATAGTGGAGAGGTTTTCTATCAGTCAAGTTTGGAGAAAGTTGGCCAAAGATAGGTGATTTTAATGGAGACTACCACATATGCTTGCTTTTGTAGAGAGGAGGACCAAGGATGGCTACCCATGCTAGACTACCAGATGGCCCTCAAAGACACAACAACATTGATGCGAGAGCCTTGGGACTACCATCTAGACTTGGCAGATGCAAGGGTTGATCTAGCCTATCTTTATGAGATACAAAGGCATCCATTCCCTCTTTTCACTAGACCAGATGTACCACCTATAGAAGCAAGGTAGGGAGGAGATGGTGGATATGGTGGCAGAGGTAGAGGTAGAAGTGGGAGACAAATGGAGGTTAGGAGTAGTTCTTGAGATGCTAGGGTGAGATAGACATGGGCTCAAGTTGTGAGGGAGGAGGAGAGTTGGGATAAGGAGCATCTGTAGTGTTGCAAGAGGGTGGAGGGGGCAGAGCCACAACAGGAGCAGCCTGTCGTGCAAGATTAGCAGCTCATAGATGAGGGGGCATAGGGCAAGGAGCTCCATAGAGAATGAGATGTTGTGAGGTGAGAGTTAGAGAACTATGATGTGTACAAAGGTGTTGTGCCACCCAAATAGGGGCTCCCAGACTATTCAAAGTGAGTGGGTAGATCAGAGTGTATTGTATAGATGTCAAAAAGGAAACAGGCTCCCCCAACATGAGCACCACCATCCTAGGAGGGTGAAAGTTAGTCTTAGGTCTAAGAGTTGATCTAGGTTGATGTCCTTTTGACACTTTTTTTTGTATCATATGTATTTTGATATAGTTAGCCATACTTTGGATCCCATGTTGTATTCAATTGATATATATATATATATATATATATATATATATATATATGAGATATTGGATTCAACTAATATGCCTTATGTACTTGTCTCATTTTTATCTCTCATGTATATGACGTAGACTCATGTTTAAAAAATGTGATACTTGGATAGATTATATGTGATTGTTAGATAAACCCCTTGTGATGACAGGTATAAAAGAAGTAATAAAGTGGACATGGTCGATCAGAGAATGAAAGACATGGTTGAAAGAAAAGTAAGAAGATATGAACTCAGTTAGTTGGTGTGTCCATGAAAAATGAAGAGAGCTCTCCCCATATGCAAAATGCAAGACTTAAGTTAGAATGATCCTATAGTGAAAACTAGTATGAAAATTGGTTTACTTGCAAGGGACACAAAACATTTAGACTCTAATTTCATCATTGAGCATTATTAGGGACATCGAAAGATCATACAATTGTCACTAGTATAACTATGAGGATATCAATATGATCTATGTCAGATAAGTTTGTGGGAATCCAACCTAAGCATCAAAGAAATATAAGTCAAGATGACTAATGTAGTTAGACTCCATAAGTTTAGGTGTGCCAATATTACACTTGTATCAAGGCATAAATGCCAAGATAACCTTTGAGTGCGGTCTTGTGAAAATAGATAAGGATGATACATTACAAGCCCAAAGTGTCAAGTAGGACAAGTGCAAAGGCTCTCAACACCTTAAAGTAACAAAGTATACCCACAAGAAGAAAACAAGTAAAACATGCCCCATGCCCCTGTCTTCTAGTCCATGAAATCCTCAAAAGACTATTAGGGAGGGAACATTCAGCGAAGAAATTGTCCTAGATACCACACAAAGAAAAGATAAAGTTCATCATATCTCAAAAAATTAATGTTTAAGTCTATGTGTATGTCACATGGCCATTTCTTTAGGACTCACATATGATAGTGAGGAATATCATAACATCCTAAATTGTAGGTAAGATATCCAAGAAGTGTTAAGAAACACTCAATGTCAAGGGGGGAAGTGTTGAGAAACATTGTTTTATATGAGTTTCCAAAGAAACCCTAACACACAAGGAGACCCTAATAAGCTAAGTCATGCCCCCAAGACAAGGACAAGAGACATTTCCAAGTTAGGAAGTGTGTTGTGAAATGAATGAGATTGATAGACATAGGTGCAAGGGTCTCAAGTAGTGCTTGTTTCCAGGTTTTCACCACTTGGCATATTTTTTCAAGACTTTTTTCAATCTTTTTATATTTTTTGATTTTTTTGGTGATACATCAAAGTGCCTATTGCTAGGTTTTCACTAAGATGATAATTTTTCTATTTTTTATGATTTTTTACGACCATAATATATATACAGAAAGCTAAAAGCAAAGAGCCTTAGGCATAAAACTTTTTCAGATGTAGAATGCTGATAGGCTCAACAAGTTGTTCCCCTTCAAGTATAGAGAGATGATATGCACCAGATCCAAATGTTGTTGTGATGATGTAAGGACCCAACTAATTAGGCTCAAATTTCCCTTCATGTTTCCTATTTTTTTTATTCTTAGGGTTCTCTCAAAGAACAAGTTCAACCACTTAGAACTCACGAGGATGAACCTTTTTGTTTTAGGTAGTAGACATCCTTTTTTGATAAGCCCTCATGTTATCAAAATTAGCCTTATAGTTCTCATCAAGGGTTTCTAGCTTGTGTATCCTCATAGCCCTATAGTCTTCATCATTTATTAACCCATGTAGAGAGACTCATAGTGAGGGAATCTCAACTTCTAAAGGTAGGACAATCTCATAACCATAGACTAGTGAGAAAGGTGTACCTCATATAGGGGTACATATAGTGGTCCTATGAGCCCATAATGCTAGATTGATCTGTAGATGCCAATCTCTACCTGATTTGTGGGCCGTTCTATGTAGGATTTTTAGCAACATCTTGTTAGAGGCCTCAACTTGGGTTGTTCCCTTAAGGATAGTATATTGAGGACGACTATTGTTTTATCTTGAACTTCTTGTAGATTTTGCTTAAGGTTCTTATTTTTTAATTGTTCTCCATTATCAATAATAATAGAGGATGGGATACCATAGAAAAATAATAATATGGTTGAGAACAAACAAGGCAACATATTTTCCTATAGTAGCAAATAAAGGTACATCTTCAACCCATTTTGTGAAGTATTTAGTTAGTATAATGATGAATTTGTATCCATTGGACGAGCCTAGATGAATCTTTCCCATCAAAAAAAGGTCCACTGCTAAAAAGGCCAATATGTGATAGAAGGGATGAGCTCACAACTAGAAGCATGAACCAAGTTACCATGTAGTTGACCCTTCTTGTAAGATTTAGCATATCTAACAGCATTAGCCTACATAGTTGGCCAATAATAGCCTATCCTAAGTAATTTTTGAGCAAGTACAAGGCCATTAGAGTGTGCCCTACAAATGTTGTTGTGGACTTCAGCCAATGGTATCGTGAGAGACATTTCAAAGAAGTTAGAATTTTTGGTTATGTGTGAGATTTTTAGTAATTAATTGACCACATAAGTAGGAGAAAATGACAGAGTAACAAGAGAAGTCATGACTGACAATAGTGTAGATCACATGAGTATCAAGATGTCATATGCAGGATGTTGTAATTCTTCCACCAGGAACTCAAAGTGTGATTCATGTTCCTATAATCAAAGAATAGATGCTAGAGTGGCCATAGCATCTGTAGCCTTATTTTTTACCCTAGGAATTTGCTAAAATATTACAAATGTGAAGTAGTTCTGTAGGGCATCAAGAAATTTCTTGTAGGGTACAAGCTTTTCATCTTTTTTTTGATAATCATTATTAACATAGTTAATAACAAGCTAAAAGTCTCCATAGTTGTGCAGTTATGCAAGCCTCCATTCTAAAGCCATTTTAATCCCATTAGTTAAGGCCTCGTAGTCTAATACATTATTGGTGTATGAAAATAAGATTTTGTAGGACTTAGGGATTGTATACCCATAAGGGGTGACATACGAGATTCCTACACCAACTCCATTATGGGTTTGAGAGTCATCAAAGAACATATTTCATTTTCTTTCAATGACATACATGATGGAAGCATCAAGAAATTCAATCTACGTAGGAGCGGTGTCTTGCAATGAAAAATCAGCAAGTTGATTAGCTATGGCTTCTCCCTTAATGGATTTGTGTTTGACATACTAAATGTCAAATTCGAAGAGAATCGTCATTCATTTAGCAAGACATCCAGTAAGCACAACTTTACTTAGTAAATATTTAAGGGGATCAATCTTTGTAATGTGATGCACTGTGGGAGCTAGCATGTAGTGCCTAAGTTTTTGGGAGGTGAATACCACCTTAATGAAATCCTTTTCAATGTTGCTATAATTCACTTCATAAGCCACCAAAGTGCAACTAATGTAGTAAATACAATGTTCTTTTCCATTCTCATCACTTTGTGCCAGCAATGCTCCTAAAGAATAATATGTAAATGAGATGTATAGAATCAAAGGTTTCCCTAGTATGGGTGGCATTAATATTGGAGGTTTAGCCATATATCCTTTGATTTGATCTTAAGCTTTCCTAAAATTCCTCATTCTAGATACTTGTGGAGCCTTTTGTGCAAGTTCTTTTTGAAGGATTGTGCTCGATCAAATAGTTGAGATATAAACCTCCTAATGGATTGAAGATGCCCCTGAAGACTTTTTAATTGACTAATATTCCTAGAAGGAGGCTTTTCCATAATGGCTTGCACCTTTTCTGGATGAACTTTGATGCATTTAGCAGATATGATGTATCCTAGTAATTTGCTTGATATGACACCAAAGGAACACTTTTAGGGATTTAATCTGAGCTGAAACTATTCCATGTGGTCCAATATCAAACTTGAGTCATCAAGATGTGTATCTCTTTTTTTAGATTTGGTCAATGTGTCATCAACATAGTCTTCCATATTTTTATGCATCATGTCATGGAAGATAGTGATCATGGACCTTTGGTAAGTGGCTCTTGCATTCTTTAACCCAAAGGGAATGATATTCCAATAGAAAGTGCCCCATGCACAAGTAAAGGTTGTTTTCTCTTGATCCCCAAGGGAAATTTTCATTTCATTATATCTAGAGAAGCCATCTATTAAAGAATACAGTTCATAACTTGTTGTCATATCCACTATCATATCTATGTTGGGAAGTGGAAAACTATCCTTAGGCATGCCTTATTCAACTCTCTAAAATTAGTGCACACACTAATGGACTTTTCATGTTTGGACACAAGTACAATGTTGGAGATCCAATCTGCATTGTCAATAGCTCAAATGAAGTTTTCACTTAAGAGCTTTTCTAGTTCTGCTTTAACCAAGAGAGCAACATGTGGATGTATTTTTCTCAACTTTTTCTTGACGGGTTTGACATTAAGAGAAATAGATAAGTGATGAATGATTAGATTTGTGTCAAGTCTAGGCATGTTTGAATAGGTCCATGCAAAGTTAATTTTATTTTCGTGGAAGAATTTAGAAAATTCCTCCTTTTCCCCAACTAATAGTGATTGAGCCACATGAATGATCTTAGGAAATGCTTATGTACCAAGATTGATAGGCTATGTAGGTTCAATAAGAACTAGAGATATATATTGGAAATAGCTAGGCAGACTACCAAGCACCTCATCTGCAGGAGCCTCAAAGAGGCTTTCACCCTTGGATACATCTTTAATTTTACTTTTTTAAGGTTCAGACACTGCCACAAAGTGGTTTTTGCCATATGAATGCTTATTTTTTTTTTTTCTCTTGATTTTTTACTAATTTACTTGATATATATTTTTTCATGTTAACCATGAGTTCGTTGGTGGAAGATATCATAGGTTCAATGGCATTGAGGTAGCAGGCAATCTCATAGTCATTATGAAAAGATGGTAGTTAGGATCTTTAGTGTTGAGAAGACCAATCTATGAGATTAGGGTGGATCAATGAGAGGGAAGTGAAGGCTTCAAGCTCTTTGATGTGGAAGCACTAGTACATTTGGGCTCATTTTTTGACCTTTATTGGTCAAAATTTTGACCCAATTTTTGACCAAACTTCGACCAACTTTGACCAACACATTGGTTGAAAATTTTTCGGTTTAAAATTTGACCAACCTACTGGTTGGTCAAAATTTTGACCAATACGTTGTTCGAAAAAAGTTGAAATTGTGACCACATTTTTTGCCATTCATTGGTCAAACTTTCGACCAATGCTTGGTAGAAATTTGCAGGGCATTGGTCAAAATTTTGACCAATGCTTTGTGGAAAAGTGCAGGGTAATGGTCAAAACTTTTTTGGTCAAATTTTTGACCAATACGGTGGTAAAAAATTGTTGGGATTGTTAGGGCATTTTCTACCATTCATTGGTCAAACTTTCAACCAATTCTTGCTAGTAAACTAAAGGGCATTGGTCAAAATTTTGACCAATGCTTGGTAGAAAACTACATGGAATTGGTCCAAATTTTGACCAATGCTTAGTCAAATTTCTTTTGCGGCTCACAGTTATTGAGGTCCACTTCAATAATGGCCCTTCCTGTGAAATTGTTGTCTAAGACCTTTCTAATGAGATAATGTGTTATGAGCTCTTCATCAGTGGGATGGAACGTGAATCCAGGAGGTAGTTGTGCATCACCCATATGAAGAGCTCATAACACATGATCTCATTAGAAAGGTCTTAGACGGCAATTTCACAGGACGGGTGATTGCTGAAGTGGACCTCAACAACTATGAGCCTCAGGGAGGGTTCAATTCCCTCCTTTATTATTCACTATTCATATAATCCCATACACCCATTTGATCTCAAATGATGATATGTACTGAATGTTGAGTGTTGGTGCTGAGTGCTCCAAAACCATCCATTGCATGCCTTCATCTGTACACAATGTCTTTCTAGTTTCTTTCTACTCGCACACCCATTTCATTTCATATGATCATCTGATATGGGTGATGCACAACTGCCTCCTGGATTCACGTTCCATCTCACTAATGAAGAGCTCACAACACTTTATCTCATTAGAAAGGTCTTAGATGGCAATTTCATAGGAAGGGCGATTGTTGAAGTGGACCTCAACAACTGTGAGCCTTAGGGAGGGTTCAATTCCCTCCTTTATTATTCACTATGCATATAATCCCATACACCCATTTGATCTCAAATGATGATATGTATTGAATGTTGAGTGTCTGTGCTGAGTGCTCCAAAACCATCCATTTCATGCCTTCATCTGTACACAATGTCTTTCTAGTTTCTTTCTACTCGCACACCCATTTCATTTCATATGATCATCTAAAAATTGTATCACTCTAAGCTCTCAACTATTTCCTCTTGATTGATTGGACTCGCCAACTTGCCCCACTAAGTTGATTTTTCAAGTATGCTCGCTAAGTTGACTCTTTGAGTTTGGTCATCAAGTCACCCCACCAAAATGCCTCATCAAGGTCAATCTTTAGGTCCGCTCATCGAGCTTGCTCACCAAGTCAGCTCGCTCACCAACATGCCCCACCAAGTTGCCACTTTAAGCCCACTCACCATGTTAGATTGTCAAGCTGGCTCCCCAAGTCAGCTTGCCAAGCTAACAATTAAAGTATGCTCACCAATTCAACTCTCTAAAGTCTACCCCCTAAGCCAACTCTCCAAGTCAACTCACCAAGTCACCCCCACTTGCCCCAACAACTCCCCACTTTAAGTCAACTCTCCATGTTAGCTCACCAAGCTGACTCCCATAGTCAGCTCACCAAGCTGACAATTCAAGTATGCTTACCAAGTTGACTCTTTATGTTCGCTCACCAAGTCCGCTCCCTAAGTTAGTTCACCAAGTCACCCCCACCCAGTCACCTCAATGAGTCGACTCTTTAAGTTAGCTCACTTAGTGGTTTTACCACCTTGCTTCGGCAAGCTGGCTCGTTATGTGTGCTTGCCAAGTTGCCCCACTAAGTTTCTTCTCTAAGCCCACTCACCATGTTAGCTCACTTGTCTGGCTCACCAAGTCAACTGTTCAAGTATGCTCGCCAAGTCACCCCACCAAATTATGTCAACAAGTTGATTGTTTACATATACACTCGCAAAGTTGACTCTGAGTTCGCTCATCAAGTCACCTCGTTGAGTCACATTAATGAGTTGACTCCTTAAGTCTGCTCTCCAAGTTAGCTCTCCAAGTCATCTCACCAAGTCAACTCACCATCTCGTCTCACTAAGTGGGGCTCTCTACATAGGCTTGCCAATCTACCCCACCAAGTTGCCTCTTTAAGGCTGCTGACAATGTCGGCTTGCTAGGTCTATTCCTAAAGTCGACTCATCGAGTCAACTATTCAAGTATGCTCACCAAGTCACCTCACCAAATTGACTCTTTAAGTTCACTCACCAAGTCTACTCGCCATGTTAGCTCATCGAGTTAGCTCACCAAGTCACCCCTCTAAGTCGCTTGAAGCAAAGAAAAATTTGGTGTCATTCAAACTTACCATATCTGAAGGAATATAGTGGTTGAAAGTGCATATTAGATTCATGGCACTGAATATGATGGCTGGAAATTGCATATCAAACCCGTGTAGGATAATATTAGTCTTTGTGTTGTAGATCATACTTCATATCATACCTTAAAGTGGTCATTTACTAGTCCCAAAGTGGTCTACAGAAGCCTACAATAGCTAGCTAACATCTGGATGTGATACATGTTGATTATATGGCATTAAAACCTATGGATTGAATTGTTATAGTTTGATTTATGAATGATAATAGGTCTGTAATCTCTCTTTTTATTCTTAGCAGTAAAACAATAAACTCATATTTTGCCATATCATTTAGTTGTACATTTTTTGATTCATTGCATAGTCATTTGTAATGTGTTATCATAAACAAGCATCAAAGTGAGCTCATTCTCATGAAGAGGGAACATGAATACCAAAAATATCATTAGAACCATTTTCATTGGAGCTAATAAAACAAGCACATTAAGCTCTAAACCTTGTTTGTGTTCCTCAAGTTAAATGCTTGCAAAACCAACCTTCAATAAAACCATTTTCAGGCTGCATATAAATGTCCATGGCATTGTCCTCACTATCCTTACCAACATAATCATTTTTCAAGGGTGGAACTTACTTTTCATTTCATCCTCGTGTGCACCTACTTGCAACAGGGTGAACAGTGACACAACATTCCTCAACAGAATAAAAGCCTTGGATTACACATCTAGTAGATGCTAAGTTTTAACTTTTTATTCTTTGATTGAAATTTTGCTTCAGTACCATTGTGACCTTTTCACACCTTCATAACCCTTGTTGCTTCATGGCACTGTCCTCACTGTCCTTACCAACATAATCATTTTTTAGGTTTGAACAAGTTGAGTTTTTTGACACTTAGTCAAGTTTCCACATCTGCTATAGATGGAGCCAGAGAGGAGCTTGATTAATGCCCTCCTCTTGAGGCTCCAAACCCAAATTCATCACAATTTCCTTAGTCTTGATACAACAACCAAAAAATTACCTGGTAAGTAGTAACAACAAGTTCCATAGGCTTAGGGTAAAACTTCCCATTAATATTACAAGTACCCAGAGATTATATCCATGTAAGCTTTCTATGCTTTTTCTTTGTTTGATAGAACTGCTTGAACACCTCTACGCATCTTACTTGCATTAAGTAGCAAAGGTCAAAATGTTAAACTGCTTCAGAAATTGGCAAATTTAAAAGGTATACTATATACAAAATGGGCATACCATTTCGGCTGGCACGTTAAGATCAAATGATTTGTAACTCGGCCAAAACCCAGTTGTCAAAACTATCATAGTCAAGTCTATGCCAGGATGTGCTTGAGAATTTTCATTAAGATAATCATCAAAATGCCCTTGGTTCTCCTTTGTTAATGTTAAATCTATGACCTAGATACAAGCACACAGATTTTTACACAATTTACAATTAGATTAACTTCATTGATAAGAATCAAAGTGAGTTTTTTATTTATGTATGATGCAGCATACCATTCCTTCCATTTTAGAAGTAAACTGACCACCACACTGTTGCTTCAGCTTTGTCAATATGCTTCTTTCATGATCATCATTTGCACTTTTATCAAACAAAAGTCTCTGTGCAAGCTTCTTCCTGCAATTTCGATAAATATTAATTATATATCACAACACATAACAAGACAAAGTCCTAAATTTTAAAACAGCATTATATGGATGAAGATTGTCATTCACGTCATGAATTCCAGATGTGTAAAGTTGTCATTCCTCATGCTTTATGGCCTTTGGTAGAGTCTAGGTTAATCTATACTTGATAATTCCAAAAAATAGTCATTTAAATCTTTTTAAAGCAATTAAAACTAGACTAGTACAAAAAGAAATTGAACCATATATTAAGAATATGGAGTATGTAACCTGGACATACCAAAATAGAAAATGTATCATATTCTAATAAACAGAACTCTACTGTTATAAACATTGGATTAGATTGTTTGAAGTAATAAAGGTGAACCAGTTAAATAATGGGCTAATAAAACATGCTTTATTGCTAGTGAGAAGCATTAAAAACTATATTAATGGTATGTTAGCCTGCACACCTAGATTCTGGGTCAATTCAACCATGGAGATTCCTAGGGTCCTATCAAATGGGTCATACTAGACAACCCTTCTATTCTAAAAACCTCAACGGGTGGTCCACATTGACTGTCCAAGCAACTGCCTCCTCAGGGAATCGGCATAGCAGATGCCTATGTACCAACTTTTGTTTCCTTCTACATTAAAGAAACCTATTTTGAAGATATTGCGTTGTACCAAGAAACCTTTTGGATAGAGAACTGCCTATCAATTGAGTCAATCATTTCTTTTCAATTTGTATAATCTGTTCTATTGAAACACACATTAATTACCTCTGTTGGCTATTATAATTTGATGCCCCAGTCCTCCGAGGGTGACCTTGATGGTAACCCCCCCTATGCTTGTTTGGGGCACAAACATAAGTGTTCAAGATGTCAATCAAGTAGTTTAGCACTTTTTGAGGAATTTTAGGGATGATCCTTCAGACCTTAAGGGGAAATACATGAGGCTCTTGGAACAGGTTCAAATTTGTCCTTGCTGGCTTCTTATGGTTACCATCTAGTCTCATTTCAAATTATTGGTTGAGCACATTTGCTTTTGTATTCAGTTCATTTAGTTGATTTCTCATTTAGACAATGGAAGTTGAAGGTGATTCACTGAATATTGATGCAATGAACATCTTTGAATATGATGAAGAAGTTTATGGCAAGATGGTCAGATATCCTCTTGAAGTTCTTGCCATTTTTGACATTTTATTGATGGATGTAGCTGTTCACCTCAAGCCTTTGTGGGAGAAGCACATACAGGTGACTGAATTGTATTTTTGGAAAAATATGTTTTGTCAGTTAGTATGTTTTCATTTAATGACTTTTTTGTTTCAGATTTTGTTTATTTATGCACATAAATATGCCTCAAACTTACATATAACTTCCATTGCATTCAGGCAAGAATATTCAATCTTAGAGATACAGTTAACATGCAAGATCTGAATCCATTAGGTAGGCAATGCTTTTTAAAGTTACGTCTTCATTGTTCAATGCTATTAAAAAAATCTAATAAGGGGGTTTTGTTGTCTTTGAAATCTAGATATTGAGAACATGGTTTTAGTCAAAGGAATGATAATTTGGTGCAGCTCAATTATACCAGAAATCAAAGAAGCATTCTTTAGGTGCCTTTTTTGTGGATATGCTCTAGCACCAATACCTATTGATAGAGGTAATTCGTTGGATTGAAATTGAACTCTTAATATAATAGTCAATTGTGTCTTCATTGTATGTTATGTTTGTTTCTCAATTCTATTTTGCATAAACTGTGGCGGAGAATCTACAGCTTTAAACAGATTCATGCTTATGAAAGTGATCTCAGAAGCTTTTAGATTCCAAGATTTTGCAAATAAGATCTTACTCCTTATTGTGACACAGCCACTGTTGATCTACTCTATGTAACCTTAATTGGAACTAATAGGACACCATACATGAGGTTCTTCTCACATTGAGATGTTTGCTTGATGAAAGCTATATATGAGAGAGCACATTTTTTTGTGTGAAAAAATCCCTGTATGAGAACTTTCACACCAAATTTTATTCTCATATTCCATAAGAATCTTCTACCAAATTTTTTCAAATGTATTTCATATTTTAAAAAAAATCTCATATCTTTGCTTCACTATGTACAATGGTACTTGTTGTCTAAAAGTGTTTTTGCTAGATTTGTATTTGC
Source organism: Cupressus sempervirens (assembly GCA_028749045.1). Classification (NCBI taxonomy): domain Eukaryota; kingdom Viridiplantae; phylum Streptophyta; class Pinopsida; order Cupressales; family Cupressaceae; genus Cupressus; species Cupressus sempervirens. The sequence continues at coordinate 552,495,567 of CM053785.1, read as the reverse complement.
ATCCTATTTTATGCTTCAAATGCTCAAGTCAGATTGATAAACCTACACGTTGTGCAAGGCCAAATTTTGTTGATGCCATTCCAAAGGGGGAAATCCTGCACACTATTAGCTTGTTGATGCATGGCAAACTTGTTGATGCTGCCAAACTTGGTGATCGAATCAAGGTGTGTCTGACATTACATGATATACAAATTCTACACTCATTTTTATTGCCAAGTGTTAGCATTTGAAGGTTGACATTGGTTTTTTTTGTAGGTTACTGGGATTTTCAGAGCTATGACAGTTAGAGTGGGACCAAACCAAAGGATTGTGAAATCTCTATTTAAAGCAAAGCTCTCAAGCCTATCTTAGTCCATTTAAGTTGGAAATGAGGACCTTAATGTTGTATTCTATGATTTCTAATTCTAATTTGTAAATCATTTGCTGCTACAGACCTACATTGATTGCCTTCATCTGAAAAAGGCAGACAAGACAAGATTGCGAGTCGAAGATCCAGTGGAACGTGATACCAATATTGATAGTTTTGCCTCTTTTCAAGATGGTGATATGTCACCAGCTGATTATGAAGCTAAGGTATAAACTCGTACTTTTTACCTTTTTTATATAACATGAATTTTGTAAGCTCTAAAATTGAATTTTGACTACCAATTTCCAAATTGAGAAGTTCAAAGAACTATCTCGCATGCCCGATATCTATGAGAGGCTAACTAGGTCCTTAGCTCCAAGTATTTGGGAGCTAGAAGATGTAAAGAAAGGGCTCTTGTGCCAAGTATCTTTCTTTGCATTCATGTTCAATTAATTGGTAATTTTTTGCATTTTCTTTGAACCATATGTTAACCATTATGCTTCTTAAACAACTTTTCGAGGGAACTACAGTAAAACTAGCTTCAGGCACCACTTTTTGTGGTGATATCAACGTCTTGCTTGTTGGGGATCTAGGTACAAGTAAGTCTCAACTACTTTAGTACATGCATAAGTTGGCTCCTCCAGGCATTTATACAAGTGGTCGTGGAAGCTCTACGGTTGGTTTGATTGCTTATGTATCAAAGGATCCTGAAACTAGTGAAACAGTAAGTTATTAACTCATTTTGTTGATCATTGAGCTCTTTGGGCTGCCTACTCCCCCACTGCTACCTACCACTTTATTTTATATAAACTGCTTATTTCTTTGAACTCAACAGGTTCTAGAAAGTGGAGCATTGGTAATGAGTGATAGGGGTGTTTTCTGCATAGGCAAGTTTGACAAGATGTCAAACAATGCTCATAGCATGTTACATGTGGTGTGATTTTTCTCTGAGCTCTTCGAATTATGTGCTTTCATTGGTTTCTTGACTTCGTAATCTATGATGTTGGTTGACTTGTTTATCAATATTTGGTCATTCCTTTGAAGTAGGTTATGGAACAACAAACAATGTCAATTGCAAAGGCTGGGATCATAGCATCTCTAAATGTAAGAACATCTATTTTAGCTTGTGCCAATCCTAGTGGTTCATGCTACAACCCTCGATTGTCAGTAATTGACAATATCCAACTTCCTCCAACATTGCTTTCCAAGTGGAGTATGTTTGGTTTTAGAATTCAAGCTGGAGAATTTATTCGTTGTCACTCAAGTATAAAAGAATCACAAAAAATGCCTGCAGGTTTGACTTGATCTACCTAGTGCTTGATAAAGCTAATGAACAAATGGACAGGCTCCTTGCAAGGCATCTTGTTGCATTACATTATGACGAGCTGGAGGTAAGTTCTGATTTGGTCAATACTATGTAGTAATTAATGGGGGGTCCAATGACTTGATATTTTTTATGTGAACTACATTATGAATCTAGGACCAAACGCTAGATGCATTCGACCTCCTGACTCTCACTTTGTATATCACTTATGCAAGACAACATATACATCCTAAGATATCTGATGAGGCAGCAAAAGATCTGATTCATGGTTATGTTGAAATGCATAGGAAGGGAAACTTCCCTGGCAGTAGCAAGAAGGTTAGCTCAATATATTCTCAAATTCAATTTCTATATAGTATGCTTACAAGTTACACACATGAAAAAAGTAACAATATATCTCATACTTCTACTGAAGAATGCATCTAGATGCAGGGCAATTCTCATGTTATGTTAACTTGTTCTCCTGAATGAATTGTATAGGTTATCACAATGACTCCATGCCAAATTGAAATCTTAATAAGAATAAGCGAAGTCCTCGCCCACATCAGATTCTCTGAGTGGGCAAGAAAATCCTATGTAGAAAAAAGTGGGTTACATTCCTTAATGTTTTAAAGCTGGATTGAGGCAATAAAAAGATATCTTACATTCCAATTTTGTAGGTTGAAAGGTGTGATGTGGCAGAATCATTCTGGCTTCTTGAAGTTGTACTTCAACAATCTGCCACCAATCATTCAACTGGTAACCATTGTGCATCTTTGGCAATGAGGATTGTCAGTTCATTTAGTTATATATTGAATGCATTATCATCACAAAATTAGTCAACTCTAAAAGAACTATGTTAATTGGAAGCCACTGAATGCATTTGAGTGTCATGGTTACAGGGACCATTGACATGGATCTCATAAACATGGGAGTCTCATCCAGTGAAAGAATGAGATGAGCCAATCTTATTTCATCACTGAGGATTCTTATCATGGAAAGGATGTAGGCAGGGGGACCATCAACCTGTATTACTAAGGTAACATTCTTTATACTGCCCTAAATAGTGTTGAGAAAATTGTTGGTATGGCACCTAACCAGATATGAATGAATGCAATCATAGTTGATGGAGGAAATGCACAAATAGGGATCCAAGGAAGTCAGCCTGAATGATGTAAGTAATTCTTTGTTGTGGGTAAATTTTAAGCTATTTCCAGCTTCATTTTCTTGGGGGAAATGAATACATTATGAGTTATGTTGTTCAATTTCAAATTTGTAATGCAATTGGAAACCTTGTGAGTGAGGGGTTTGTTACAATTCATGGGGACAATGTGAAGAGGACCTGGATGAGTTTTGAGGATGATATGGCCCCTATAATAATTAGTAATGAAGTATCTGATAAGACTACGGTCAATGTGTTGTGGAAAACTATTTTAATATGCCCTAAGCCTCATGCTTTGTAGTACATCGATGGGTACTTTCTCTTGTAAAAAAATCTAGAAAATTGAAGGAATCCAAAGCCTAGGTGTACTATTTATGACAAAGACAACCACCGAGGTAATGATGGATATCTTATAATTCTTGCTCAAATAAGAGGATGATAATTATAAATTATGAGAATCATTGGTGTTTTGTTCTATCAAGTTTTGGAGTGAGGAAAAAGTAATTGCAATTATAAAGGTATTTTTTTTCAACCAATGTAATGGAAAAAGTTCATTTTAATGTTCACAATGGCATTTGTCCTCTCCCTCTAGTTTCACGTGGTTACCTAAATATAAAGAGAATTAAATATAAAAAGAGCAATTTATTTTAATCTATATTTTAAATTAAATATAAAGAGGAAAAAATAGAATCTAATCTTAATGTAGTGATGATTCTATGGTGGTGACTTCAACAATTGAGAATGTTGAATATCATCAGCAACTTGTCTTCTATACACACCAATGATGTCAATCATGGTGGCATGAAGACTTGGTTTTCTATGAATAGCTACAAGGTAGAAACAACAAAAGTCCAGAATGCAGATGAATTTACTTGGCACAATGCATCATATGCTCTACTATGAAGCAACTACAAGATGTGCAAACACATAGCTATTAGCTATTTATCTAGATATGATCATAAGAAGTTTTCAAGATGTAGAACATTGTTATTATAAACTTGAAGCACTTATAAGGAAAAGGGACAAAAAAAAAAAAGACGGCAAAGAATCATTATCAAATTGGGAAGTCATTATTCAAAATTTATGAATCAAAGGGAATCACAATGTACAAGATATTATAGAGGTGAATTCAAAAGCTTTATAAGAGTCTAGAAATCATGACCATGATACATCACAAGGATAATCTCTAATAAATGCTACCCATAGTCAGTTTCAAGCCAAAGAATTCAGGAAAGAATACGGATTGTTTGAAATTACTCGGATGCAGTATTGATGCAAATTCCTTCTACAGTACTGATGCAAATTTAATTTATTCAAATATATATCTACTATTTTAAATTTATAGACTGAGATTTATATGCAGTACAACTAAATGTTGCAACTAGTATACAGCTAGCCCCACTGAGCTGAAGTAATTAAGTGTCATGAATACATTGTTGATAAGAAAAAATAATTATCATAGTACATAGTACAACTATTTTTTATAACACTCAAATTTATGTTTGAGATTACAGATTCTCTACCTGAAATTTGAATTTTTTGATAGAAAAATCAATAAAAACTGATTAACTGAGAGCCCGAGCTATAGATCCCACCATGGCACAAGGAATTCCAATTTATTTTTCTTCCTTCAATTGACTTTCCATTGGACCAATCTCAGATTTCTCAAAACCATTTTGCCTCCTCCTGTAATCCAACAAAGACTGTGTATCAAATCTAGCAAATTTATAAATAATCAAGTCATCTACATAATCATATTCATCTCATTTCAAGATCAAAAAATACATAGTTAAATGCAGTCAAATCATGGTTTCATTACAAACAAAAATGCATGTTGAAGGAGATTGTACTCCAAAGTTCAATCAAGGGTCAAGATAACTAATTGCCTTAGATTTCCATATTGGAAAAGATAATCCAAGTTTTGGGGCTAGATATCATTAGTGTCGAGTTTGTGCAGATTGACCAAATGGATAATGGTTAGATTTTTCTACATGGAACTGAAAGACATTGTTTGAGGGTTTGATGAAAAAGATTTGTTTTTTAGCATGCAGATTGATGTATTTTTGAATGGGATGCAGGAGCTCGGTGAAAAACTATTTGCCAAAGTACAAGAGGAATGAGTTATTTTTAATTGCCTTAAATTTTCTAGGTGTTGAGTTTCTCCTCAATATAGAAGTTGTTGTGAAGGTCCTCCAAGAATGAATAGGGAATGAAATTGAAGAAGTATAGGAATCTCCAAGGTAAGTTTATAAAGTTGCTATTGAATTTTAATATATCAGAATGTGCAAAGTAAAGTTCTGCAACAAAGATTTATGCATAGAGTCATTGTCCAGATTTGACAGTAAGGTAAAGATAGGATTGTGGTTATGATAAACCCATCTAATGATAATACAAGGAAAATTTGGAATGTGTTTGGTCATTAATAGGCTTGAATTTTCAGAATTGTGCATAGAAGCTAGCATGTGGGAAGTCTCCAATTTTGACAACTTGATAGTACTAATTTCATTTAACTTTTTTGACAACATTTTTGAGTAACTGTTTTAATTATATTTTTAAAAGTTATAGTTCGGAGTTTAGCTATTCAAATTATTTAAATAATCTTAAGTATAGAATTATAAAGAGTCTTTAGCAATTCAAAATGATAATTTTTACTTCTAAAAATCTCTACTGTATTTACTTACCGTTGTTCATTTTTGGCAGATTACCTACTTAAGTTTTCACTATGATGGATGAATAAGTAGACATTTGAAGCTTTAGTTTTGGCACATTTCAAGCCTTGTGAACTACTTTTGTATCATTTGCAGTAACAAGAAAATATCTACTTTCATTTGTTTCCATTGGGGGATCCAATGGAGGTGAACTGTGTAAACTGATTTCAGTTGCCATTTGCAATAAACTTTCCTCACTCATTTCATCCATGGAAAATTGGATCTCACTCCCATCCACTGCAACTAAATCAACTTCAATTGGAATAGCTGACATTGGATGGTCTCTCAAGTGAGGCTATGGAAGCTTGTCTGAATCCATCACCTCATAGCAGGCTTCACATAGATCACAATCTAGGCAAACATTACAATGCCAACGCTGCCTAAGAATGGGAATAGTTGAGCAACCATCACAGCAATACTGAACAGATGAAGTATTGGTATCTTCTTCAATAATCCCCTGGCCACTACCTCCAGTGGCAACACTTGTGTCTGAAGGAACTGGCAATGATCTGTTATTCTCTGTCACATCATCTGTTGCCAACATTGTCTGCTTTGGGAAGGGAACCTAAAACAACCTGGAAGACATGGCCAAGCTAGAAGAGAACAAAAAATAAATAATTTTATGCATTTGTGAATGCAATTATCCCAAAATAGTCAATTTTCCCTAAAGAAAATACAAACTAAGCATATTTGAATATCAAAGCAGAAACCTGCAGGATGTCTGAACTGTCTCATAAGGAGAAAATAGAATCCTTTTTAGTAATGCAACAACAAGTGCAATAGTAGAGCATGTGAGCATTCACTATTACTATCATCATCATCTTCTTTGTCCATACTAGTCAGTTCACCATCTGACATACCATCATCTTCATCTTCATCTGTTGATGTGGTATCACACTCCATTGCAGCAGATTGAGCTCCTTGATTGATTGGATTAACTAGTGCCTCTGTGTTCTTTTTAGTAACATTTGACTTCAACTTACATATAGCAGATCCACTGCTACAACTAGTAGTTGACCATGGCTTTTTTGTGGACTTTTCCAAAACATGTTTGTTAGAACCACATGCAACCAACACAGATATCAAGAAGCCAAAAATAAACTTCAATCCTTCAAGTTGAATTTTGCAAGAAGATAGCTTGACCATTATACTAATTGCACCCTTGGCAACATGCTTTATGGCAGGCTCACTATTTACCAGCTAAACCAAGAAATTGAAGTAGGCTTTCGCACTCTAAATATCAACCGACACAAATGCTTTCTCTAGACTGATAAGAATTGCATCCAAAAAATGATCAAGAAGCTCTCTAGATTTTAAATGAGATGATGGTAACAAAAGAGCATTTATGAAAGCAATTGCTAAGTCCCTTACTGAATTGGCAATTCCATGTGTTGATGCAATACCTGATGATGATATAATGGTATATCCTAACAACCTTTTCTCTAACCATCCAACCAAAGTAGACAAATCCATCAATAATTTTTTTTGTTGCAAATCCTACTTTATGTTGAAATAACTAGGATCGTCAGTCAAAAAGTTGACGAAAAGCTGCAGCACCTTTACATTTACTGATTCACTATGGCATCCATCTAAAGAATCAACAAGAGCTAAAAGGTTTCCATGTTCTCCCAAAAAATTTCTTAACTTCAACTCGTTCAACATATTTGATTCCCCAGCATGACCCAAATAATATTTAAGCACGTCAAGCTTATTTGGATCCACCCTAAGACATCCCACTGTATCATCTGCATTTGTGATTACATTCTCTTGTACAGCTAAGTATATATCCTTCGAGTTCATTTCACTTACCAAACCTTCCATATGCTTGATTAAAAATAGATCAACATAGATGTGCCTCTCTTCATTTTTGGGAATCAAATAATTTAGGAATGCCTCACATTTATCGTGTATACCATCAAACCGTTTGTCAAACTTCATGATCATTGTAACATTGATCAAAGCATTTAAAACTTTTGACTCCATGCCAGCCTTACCTAATGCATCACTTGTCCTAAGAAATTCTTTGTAGTGCACCAATATTACAGTCAAAGGAACCAGCAAATATAAATATATTTTTCTTTTTCAATGAAAGCATTTTTATTCTATTTTATTTGTTTATATTTATTTTCCTTGATCTACAATATTGATGTACATTAATACAATACATTTAACTTCACTAACCACTTTAGTCCCTTCCAACCAGAACATTATTTGAAAATCTAAAAAAATGTCTTTATAACCAAATGTATCAATTTCAAATGGAGACACACATTTTCTCTTAGAATCATTTTAGAAACAAAAACATAACAAATTTACTCATTTCTATATACTATAGGATAGTGCATGATATATAAATTTCTTTAATCACTGAATGTAGCAACATATCAACAAGTACAGTCCACTTATACAGTCCACTTATACAATTTTCCAGCTTACAAGTTGTCATAAAACACAAGATTGGGAGTTAACCAAGGGTGACTCTCCCTAATACAATAAGAATTCACTTGGAAGTATGTTTTTGCTGCACATGAAAATAAGACAACATCCTTCTTCTCTTCAAGTCTTCAATCCATAGATCACAACCTGCAGTACAACACACACAAACAAGCCCATGGTACTCTCCTCCCAACCTTAGGCCTTTTAAAGGCCACCCCCGAGCAGGGAGAACCTTGACTAGGTGGACATACATTACTAACAACCATTTACAACACAATGCTCACATTACAAAACTGTTCACACATTTTACAGTTGACAAATAAAACCACAAAGATTCCCAACCAAGGTAGACCACTTAGGATCACATGTAGATCCATCTCAAGGGTTAAGGGTGGAAAATGAATGTTGAGGAGACTCCACCTGCAACTATGCCTTCATTAGGCTATACACTTTATACACATGCCTTCACAAGGCAACCCAACACCACATACATGCCCTCACATGGCATCTTTACAATACTTATAACTCCAGGAAGGTGGCATATGGGGCCCATAACACCCATATGGCATCCCTCTCCTACTCTAGGAGAGACTCTCACCCAACACATTCCCTATGCACCCCTTACCCTCACAAGGCTCTCTTTCCCTCCCAAGAGATGAGACTCACCTTGTCACACCCAAATCAGAAAACTGCAACAAGAACATATGAATTCACAACACAAAGTAAATCACAATACACGCATACACCAAAACTGAAACATGATCCCTCAACCTTACACAACACAAAATTACAACACACCATATTACAACTACATTACAAAAAACTCACATGCATAACACAATAAAAATAATCTACTTAACAACAAACTTTCATAGCAAGGGTACATAAGGTTACCAACCTGGTTTCCAAGCAAATTTTAGCTCCCTCTCTTTTTTACCCGAAATCCTCCTCCTAAGCTATCTTCTTCTCCTTGTTTTTTTTTCTTTTCCAAAATTTACCCCACTTAGATTCTTTTTCCAGATCTATCCAAAAATTCTCCCCCCAAGAACTCTCCAACTAACTCTCTCTAAAGAATGTTTTCTTTTGATGCTTAAGTTTCCAAATTCGGCCAACTTGGGAATCCACAATTTTTGGGTGCTCTTTTCAATGCCTAGGGAAGCTTATAATACTTAAAAATGCCCCTACCCCCTAGGTATATCATATGGGCTTTAAAATAAGACCTCAAACTACCCCTAGGGATGGTGTAAACCTCCTAGAAATTCACAAAAGGTGTGCATTCGACCTAGCATGGAAAGAATCCCTCTTGGACCCATAAATACACCTAGGGAAAATAAATCCTACCAAACCACTCCTTGGTTCACTCAACCACCTACCATCCCACTAAGCATGCTACAAAGGAGAACATGTGTCAAGTGACACCACAATACACACAACACACTTGGCAAGCCATCAAGAAAAATAAATTTACTTTTATAGAATCACAATAATACACACAAATTGGTTTTACAAATAAAATACAAGGGTAAAAAGGTTATACCCTCCTTAGGGTTAACCTTGGTTTTTCCAAACACCTAGCAAGGTTCTCCATAAATCCATGGGCTTCGTTCCTGCACACTTATTGCAAATATCAGTAGTCCAAGAATAAGGTGATAAAATGATAACGTAAATATAAATCACATAGATTCTATCATCAATGAATAACATAACTAATATGAAATATGTATTTTCATTCATATCACATTACACACTTCACATTTGTAGCAATTCTCTAGTCTAGATAGTAAAACATTATGATCATTTATTCTTACAGAAAATTATGGAATTAATCTACCTTAAGCAATGCATCAAATATAATATAAGTATACAATTCTAGTTTATTCAAATGATACATGAATTCTTAATGTTACTCTAAATATGCTAAGACATGATTATCTAGCACCATATGGAGACCACAATTCAAAAATCAAACATTCACTTGAGTATAACATAACCTTTAATCATGACATATGGATCATCAAGAAGGTAAGTAAGCATATCTGAATAACATCATAAAAACTACTTAGAATATTAGTGTCCTAGTAACATCATAAGGAATCATCATATAGCCTAATGATATAGGTATCAATGTCCCAATAACATAACATGAAATCAAATAGTCTAAGGATCAAAATATCAATGCCCATAGGGGGTAATAATGTGTCATCTAGAGTCTAACTATCAAAGTCCAAAAGAAACAAAATGTCAATAGTGCTATGAGGGTCGGGGTAGGACATGACATTCTTTGATTGTATCCAAAATACCTTCCACCGAAAGGATATCTGATACTAGTACCACACTCCCCGAGTGACCGTGTGATGGGAAACCATGCAATAAAGATCTCAAGAAAAATTTATTGAAATTCCCTGTATTTTCTTGATTCACAAGTCTTTCCAAACTTGACACTGTTACATATATAGATTTAATCAGTTCAAACCTAGCTCCAAGCTTCTCCAGGAGTGCTTCCTCCTTTGACTTATCCAATCATGATTTAAGGAGTAAATTTATAGAAAATCGTGTATCATTTTTACACTATTTACCATCAAGAACAACAAGTGCAACATCTTGTACTGCCTCAACATACATGCTTAAAACAGATCTTAAAATGTTCAACACCAAACTTTTTTCCCCTTCCTCCAGTATATGAGAAATAAACTGCTCGGATAGTATGAGAAATGCAGTATCCTTATATGTCTATTATATCCAAGGCATATCATCCGTTGAAACATCCTGCCTCCCCAGGGACACTTTCCACAAGCCTACTTCAAGTAATGATATAACTAGAGATAGTCATGCTCCATTCCTCAAAAAAATCCAACCCTTCTCATTCAAATTGCCCTATTTATGCACCATTTGCTGAGTAGAAATTACTTCCAAAAGGAAACTTTTTAGCTACAATAGCTCTCCACAATGTGCCAAATTAATGTTATGGCGCAAAATTTTGCTAAAATGTATGAAACATTCAGTTCCCAACAACTTGCCCTCAGGTTCAGCTTTCCAAGGTAGAACACTGGCTGCCTCAAATCCAACATCACATAAAGTGCTCCAACCAAGAATAAAATAGTACCTTTCTAGGATAAGCTCCTCCACTCAGGAAGGTGTCTTACCCTACCAAGCTTCCAAAATGCATGAAATCACAGAATATAGATCAGGCCAATCCAAACCCAAATCTTTAATTACATTGTATTCTATGATACTTGAATTAGAAATCCCACTAACATCAATAAGTTGAAAAGAGAGATCATCCATTCCTTGCTCTCCTGAGATCCCCTCATTCAAATTTATAACATTTTGTACTACATGGTAAATCCATGATTCTAGTCTTAGATGTCCCACACCCTTGAATAGATGAAGATCTTCTCCTTGTGAATCCTGCCTCAACTTATTCCTCATTTGCAACATCGGCCAAGATGGAAAGGTAGTGAAATAATGAATCATGTGCCGAATGACTAGCATTAGTCGAGAAACTAACAAAGACCAACAAGCCAATTGTGTATTGTTAAATTCTACTGGAGGACTACTCACATTTCTTAAAGCCAAAAATGTAATCTTCGCCATCTTATTTTTTTCACATGCACTTCATAATTGATATACCATGAGTAGAATTTCCAAGTGAAATAGATATGGAAAGCTTGCAGAGACTTCTCGTACATTCCCTGCAAGCTGTGTTAAGACCAGTTTTCCACATTTTGCACTTCAGCAAACTGTGGATGCGAATGGGATTGAAAACAAGCTAAGTGGAAATAGGATGAATGGGAATTGAAACATGATAAATGGAAAATAAATAAAAAGTTTGGTTGGACGAGAAAGGTCTAGATGTAAAAGAAAACTAATCAAGTGCTCCTCAATCAAACTAGTCACACTGAAAGAACTTGCAGATAAGATATTATTAACCAAAATTCAACAATTCCTTTTGAGCAATTATTTTTCATCATTGAGCCATTTTATTTTTAAAAATGGGTATGTCCAGGTCAAGATATTGACATATCAAGATGGAATATTCCCTTTTCATTTAACAAGCACTTATAAGACTAGGAATGTTAGCCAATCCATCTAAGCATATGGGTATTAAGGGTCAAGATATGTGTAGCAGTAATCAGGAACATTGCTTTTTCTTTGCATTTTTTCTACATTTGATACTTTTCTTATAGGTGAACATGTAAACTTGGAATATACCTTCATAAAAATTCTACCTTAGATCTGCTTGTCATATTCAAAATAAGCATTCACATGTCTATTCACTTAGGTCTGATTTAGGTCTTCCACAAATTTGGCTTATAATTATGCTCTTGAATCTCTTAAAATCTTCTTTGTATTCAAATGATATTTAATGAATTGATTGATACAAATTTCATCATACTTGAATCCAAATATCATTATCATTGTCAAACATAACATAGACATAAAATCATTTTGGTTATTCGCTTGTTATACAAGTTAGTCTTATCTTTTTGGTTTTCACAAGTCATGCACTTATGCATCTTTGGGATATCGACAAGCTATTAGAGATGTTTGGATGGTTCATGTCCTTATTTTTTGTGTGTTGTTTGTAGGGTTTTTGCCATGAAGTCTAAGGAAAGACATGTTGGATGTTTGTGATAGACATGCATTTATTGAAAAACACTATTTCAAATCTTAGTGGATTATTCATAAGTACAAGGCAGATTTTTTGAAGACCTTGAAGGAGATCTAAGGCAAATCTACCTACATTATAAACACTTTGCATTTCAAAGGTCAGTTCCTTCTGCATTGCATTGCAGGATTTGAGGTTGGTGTCTCTTGCTAATTGAGCCTACAAATTTTTTTGAAGTTATATACATACATACATATATGTGTGTGTGTGTACATACACAGACAATTCACCTACAAGGATTTCCATGCTAAATAGTATATGCATCTTGTTTTCTTTTGTTAGACATCAACTATGTGGATGCTTTCTATATTGCTTTTAGTTGACTAAATATGTATAATAAAATATGCAGGTTTCTATGCCACACTAACTCCAATGTGGAAAAATATCTAATAATTGGGATTTAAACTAAGCAAGAACTATATGTTCAAGGAACCAAAAGATGACTGCAATGAGACTATTACACCCAAAAAAAAATTCAGTCTCGTTAAAGAGAATTGGGATGTGTGTTTGAAGACTTAACAAATTTGAGCTTCACTTGGTTTCAAGAATACTATAATATTCTCTACTTAACAAGGCCAACCATGTGAAGGTGGAAGCTCATCTGGCCTCACCCCCCTCCCCCTAACATCAATCTAAAGTACCCATTATCATCTAATTACATACTTCATTCATTTATTCATCCATTTATGAACTATAACATTCAATCAATACAATCACATAACATTCATTAATATGATATAAAATTCATTAATACACAATACTAATCAAAAATTCAGTAACACATAACAATATTCATTAAAATAAAATAAAAATCTGTATTAATATGCATCATTCATACATAATTACTTAAAACAAAGTTCTTTCATTATCCAACAAGGTTTATCAAAGAACATTTTTAAAACATCATTTCTTTTTTTTGTTTTTCTGAGCTCTCTTAAGAAAATCACTCATAGGGACATCCATATCTGCTTCATTCTCCTCCTCTTCTGACATGTGTAATGTCAAATTATGTTGGCTCCTTCTCTTTGGAGGAGCAAGAGGTTGCTGCACTAAAGGGGGCTCTGTTGCAAGAACAAGTGAATGCGATAAATTGGCATACTCTTTTTCTTTTTCTAACTGTTACAAGTTTGTAATTAAGTACGAGTACAACATAAAAAGCATTTTTCTTACTGGACAATGCCACATCATGTACATCAACATTTTTATTTGCCACCGCGTCAACATGTTGAACACTTGGAACATGGTCCACTCCTTCACCATGATGTTCAACATGCTCTGAAATATTCAAAAAAAGGATACACGTCAAATTCCAATTGAAGATGTTAAATTGTATTCATAATTGCATAATTAATTTCCAATAGTAAATTAATACCTCCACCACTATAATGCACATCATGGCCTTCGTCAGGAGCAGGTTCTGTGGTAGGATATGAAGGCTTTAGTAAAATGTTATGCACATTGTTATGTAGTCAATTTACGTTTAAAACTAATACCAAAAAAAAATCTTCTCAACTATTTAATTTCATTTACTTTTCATTTGACCAATTTACCTATGAGATATCATTTGGTGCACTAGATTCTTGGGCAAGGCTTACAGATTCTTCACGTAGGCGTGCAACCACAACTTTATTGCCTTCCTTCAAGGCAATTTTGCTATCTTCATCTGTGACCTCCACATTGAAATTTGTGCCCTTCGCATTGAAATCTGTGCCCTATGTTTTTTGCTTGATAACATCATTTTTCCATGTATGGTTTCATTAAACAAAACTATTTGCAACATTATATTAAAAAAGAAAACCTAAATTCATTGCTCTACTTACAAGTCGAGACTGCAGATTCATATAGCCACCAGAGCCAAGTTTGTGTTGGCCAACCTTTTCTATTCTCACTTTTGTAGCCACAAATGTGTCCTGCAATCTATGAACAATTTCAAACATCTTAGATTATATATTTAAAAATATCAATAATTAGTGCATGATTACAATGTACTTAATACTATAATGACATACCTATTTTTTCCCTGTGCTGCTCAATTATCTCTATCTTCACATAGCCTTTTCTCCTTTACATTTTCTATTATTTCATTCCACTCTGATGGGGACACAACCCAACCACAGAATGGACACAAGCAAGAAAGGGGAAAATTTTATTAATTGTGAAAATATGCTAGTACACTTGGTGCAGAGAAATAGACTCAAAAACATGCCCTATGGGCTTACAATAGCATAAATATGGAGATAAATTCTTCTCCCAGTACCTTCTCTCAAACTCCACTCCAAACTGCCTTTTACAGTGCCAGAAATGTTCTTAAATAGACCCCAGAGGGTTAAGGATTAGGAATACATTCTAGAAAGTGCTAGTTGGCATCCACTGACCAAATAGAAGGTTCTAGATGTCGCATTAGAAGTCGGCACAAAATTAGAAGAATCCAAAAATGGTAATCAAACTTTTGAGAGGCATAACTTTTGAATCGTAGCTCTGATTGACAAACCATTTACATTTTTGGAAAGCTCTTGAAGTGCTCTATAGCCCTATAGACCAAATTTTCTCATCCCCAATTTTTTGGCCCTGTTTGAGGTCATTTAATGCCCCTAACTTGACTTTGAAGCATTCTTAGGATGTCTCCAGAAACAAAAAAAAAATGTGATAACTTTCAAACCGTGGGGCCTTTTGACCTGATTCATTTTCTGGAATGCTCTAAATTACAATGAAATTCATCTGACCAATTTACACCTTCTAGTTCACCAAAATGGTGGCTCAATTACATACTCCTTTTTTTTTGGCATTTACACATATCCCAAGGTGATTAAAAACTCTAACTCAGAACACTAATAGTGGAATTGTGAGAGTTGGAACCTTTATTTGACCCAAATGAGTATCCAAAAATGAAAACACATGAAATAGAAACTAATTCTAAGTACATTTTTTTGGATGACACAGGATTGCCCTTATACCTTTGGATGCTCCTGCATCAGACACCCAGCGTAGTTTGAAAAGTGATCTTGTCACTTTATGAATGGTAGAAGAAATCCCAAATGGAAAACCTTAGCTGCTGATATCCAAGTTGAGTCCTCTATCGATCATCCTTTCCACTTGACTAGATACTCTTCATACTGCCTATTTTTGGTACTCCTACCCACACGACTATCCAGAATCTCCTCTATCTCCTCCTTCTTAGAAGTAGGAATTGGACATGGCTCTAACATTAGCTCCTCATCTACACCATCATCATGATACTCTGTCAAGTCTGCAATGTTGAAAATAGGAGAAATGTGAATTCCATCTGGCAACTCTACTTCATATGCATTTCTTGAGTCATGTCTCTTCAAAATTTTGCAGGGGCCAAATTTTTTCATCTTCAGCTTGTTGTCAGTACTAGTTGGAAATCTTTCTTTTCTTAAGTGTACCATGACTAGATCCCCTACTTGGAATTCCTTATGTCTTCTCCTTTGATCAGCCCTAGCTTAATACTCTTGATTCATCTTGGTAATGTGTACCTAGAACTCCTCATGTAGACGCTTAATATGTTTAGCAAATTCTTCATCTTCAGCACTTGTCCTCTCCCCTTATTGTATCTTCCTCAATTCTGGTGCAGTCCTTGGCCTACTTCCATATACAATTTGGAATGGTGATCTATCGGTACTCCTATTTATAGAGTTATTGTAAGCAAACTTTTCTTGTGGTAGAATCACATCCCACCCCTTGGGCTTATCCCCAACTAAATTTCCCAGACTTCTGTTTACCACTTCTATTTGGTCGTTAGTCTGCAGGTAATGTGTGGAATTGAATTTCAAGTTTGTTCTCAACTTCTTCCACAATGTTCTTCAGAAATACCCCATAAATTTAGTATCTCTGTCAGAAACTATACTCCTTGGAAGACTATGTAGTCTTACCACCTCTATGAAAAACAAGTCTGCAATATGGACAACATCATGAGTTTTGTGGCATGGAATGAAATGTGCCATTTTGGAGAATCTATCAACCACCACAAATATTGAGTCATTACCCCTTTGTATCCTCGGAAATCCAAGAACAAAATTCATACTTATGTACTCCCATGGCTTTGATGGAATAGGAAATGGCTGATATAGTCCAGTATTGTGACTAAATCCCTTGGCAACTTGACAAATCTGACAACTCTGTACAAACTTCTTTGCATCCTATGAAATTTGAGGCCAAAAATAATGTTCTCTAAGAATTCTAATGGTCTTATCTCGACCAAAATGTCATGCCATCCCTCCACTATGTTTCTCCTTAATCAGATTTCCCTCATGGAACTCCTTGGAATGCATAATTGACTGCCCTTGAATAACATACCATCCTGAATCAGATAGTCTAACCACTTAGTTTTTTCTACAGCAACAAGCTCTTTACAAGCTTTCCACGCTTCAGCAAAATCAAGATCCTCAGGGTACAGATTCTTGAGTTCATCAAACCCAACTACTTCAACCTGCATTACTATAAGCAACAACTGTCTCCTACTTAGTGCATCTGTAACCCTGTTAGATTCTCCACTTCTATGCTTCAACACAAATTTATAGCTCTACAAGAACTCTACCCACTTCATATGCCTCTGATTCAATTTACCTCAGCTATTTAGGTACTGTAATGCACGGTGATTAGTATATAAAACAAATCCCTTTGGCAATAAATAATGCCTCCATTTCTTTAAGGCCTAAACTATTGCATAGAACTCTTGATCATAAATAGAATACTTCTTTTTTGCATCATTCAATTTTTCACTAAAATATGCAATAGGCTTACCTTCTTGGCTTAATACAGCTCCAATAACACTACCACTAGCATCACAATCCACCTGGAACACCTTTCTAAAATTTGGAAGTGCCAACACATGTTGTTTTGTCACCTTTTTCTTCAGCAATTCAAAACTTCTCGCAGGTACCGCAGTCCATTTGAACTCTTTTCTATCCCCTCTTATTGTGTCAGTCAAGGGTGCACATATGCCACTAAAATTCTTAATGAACTTCCTGTAAAAACTAACCAGATCATGAAATGATCTTACCTCAGTAGAAAACCTTGGACTAAGCCATTCCAAGATGGCTTTTACCTTCTCTGGATCCATTTTGAGACCTTCAAGTGATATAACAAACCCCAAGTAGACTAATTCCCTTTTTACAAAGATACACTTCTTCAGATTAATTAATAGTTTCTCTTCCCTTAACCTTTCAAGGACACTTCGAATATGCAATAAATGTTCTTCCAAAGTCTTGTTGAAAATTAAAATATCATCCAAATAGACAATAATAAATTTTCTCAATAACTTCTTAAGTACCTCATTCATAAGCCACATGAAGGTGCTTGGGGCGTTCGTCAATACAAAGGGCATGACTAACCACTCATAAAGACCCTCCTTGGTCTTGAAGGCTATTTTTCACTCATCTCCTTCTCGTATCTATATCTGATGATAGCCACTCTTGAAATCTATCTTTGTGAAGTACTGAACTCCACTTAAGCAATCCATAAGATCATCCATTCTTGGCAAAGGTAATCAATACTCGATGGTTATCCTATTTATAGCTCGAGAGTTTGTACACATCCTCCACTCTCCATCCTTCTTTGGTGCTAGTACTGTAGGTACTGCATATGGACTCAAGCTCTCTCGAATCAAGCCCTTCCTCAATAGCTCCTGAACCTGTCTATTTAGCTCCTCAGTTTCAGTAGGAGTCATCTTGTGAGAAGCCTTGTTAGACAAACTAGCTCCTGGAATTAAATCTATCTAATGAGTGATTTTCCTTACTGGTGGCAATCCTTCTGGAACATTATCAAAGACGATATCTCCAAACTCACCTAATAAATCTAAAACTTCAAGTGGTATTTCACTACTACCTTCTTTATCTTTCCTAGGTATCGAAGCATAGCACATACGCTGATGTTTCATGCCATCTACAAACTTCCTTCCATCAACAAGACAAATCGTAGCACTGCTACATACCTTTTTTCCTTCCTTTTTCATGGGCTTCATTTTGTGGTGAACTCCATCCTTGGTTAGAGAATATGTGTTTTCATGACCATCATGTATTGCATTCCTATCAAACTTCCATGGTCTTCCCAACAATAGATGGAAAACATCCATTGGAATAACATCATTGAGAACTTCATCATGGTAACTCCCAATTTTGAATTTCACTAAACATTGTTCACTTACCAGGACCTTATGATCATCTTTCACCCAAGCAATTCGATAGGGCTGGGGATGTTTCTCCCTCTTGAGCTTTAGCTTAGAGACCATCTCCTCTAATACCAAGTTATCAGTGCTACCACTATCAATGATCACATCACAACATTTATCCTCACACTTGCATCTGGTACAAAATAAACTCCTCTGTCTTGGTTCAATCTCACCACTTAGTAGGACCCTTTCATTTACTAAATTCTCTTATCTTTTTGCATCCTCTGAATGTGATGATTGTGCATCCTAATCCACATGAGCAACCCTAGATTGACCCTCAGCTCTCATATCTGTCCTTCCTTGTCGTTGAGGGCATTCAAAGGAACGATGACCTTCTTCATTACAATGGAAACAGGTACCACAGAAGCCTCCTCTTCCTTGTCCACATCCTCTACCTCTTCCTCTCTAATTTCCAAAGTCTTGATCTCGGGAGCTGTTGAAACCCTCATTCCTCTGGTTCCTGCTAGTACCCACATCTTTAGTTTTCTTCTGGGTTTCATTTCGGCCTCCAGATGACCTACCACTACCCTTCCTCCTTCACCACGCCCTCTTTGTCTCCCTTCAAACCTTTTATTTAGTTTCTCTACAACTTGTAGGGAAAACTGGTATGCCTCCTCAATGTTGGTCATTCTTACCAGACTTAATTCCTCCTGGATGCTTGGTCGTAACCAACTGATATAATGAGCAACCTTCTCCTTATTTGCTTCTGCATACCCTGCTCTAATCAAAAGTTGATAAAACTCCTCTGTATATTCCTGTACTAATTTTCTTACTTGCTTAAACCCATGCATCTTCTTAAACAAATGTAGCTCATAGTCAACAAGAATGAACTGCTTCTTTAGTTTGTCCACCATGCGATCCCACCTTGTGATCTTATCCTTTCCTCTTCTATTTCTTTCCAATTGAACCTCTTGCCACTAGATTTTGGCATGTCCTTTCAGTTTGGCCTTTGCAAACTTAACCCTATCTAGATCCTTGATATCCTCATACTCAAAGTACTCTTCCAGTTCATTGATCCAATCGATCAACTTGTCTAGTTTCAGATTTCCTGAAAATACACTGACATCAATTGTAGGTTTTTTCACAAACTTAGTCATGGCCCTAAAAAGCCTTTCCTCTACCTGATTCAGAACTTCCCCGTCAAATTCCCCTTTTGGTCCAATTTCTTCTTCTTCATTATCATCCTCACTTTAGTCGCCTATGGCAACATTTGTTCCTCTACAAAGCTCCTCTTGCAATGCTTGTACCTGCCTTTGGAGGGCTCTAACCTCCTCAAGATTAATAGCGCTGGCCCTTCCACCATGCTCTCTTCGTGGAAGCATCTTCTTAACTCAAACCCACAACCACACAATCCATGTGCAAACTGCCTCACAGTCAGTGCTCTATCTACATACTCAGGAAAACTAGCTCTGATACCACTTGATGGGGACACAACCCAAGCATAGAATGGACACAAGTAGGAAAGGAGAAATTTTTATTAACTGTGAAAATATGCTAGTACACTTGGTGCAGAGAAACAGACTCAAAAACATGCCCTATGGGCTTACAATAGCATTAATCTGGAGATAAATTCTTCTCTAAGTACCTTCTCTCAAACTCCACTCCAAACTGCGTTTTACAATGCTATAAAGTTCTTAAATAGACCCCGGAGGGTTAAGGATAAGGAATACATTCTAGAAAGTGCTAGTTGGTATCCACGGAACAAATAGTAGGTTCCAGAAGTCGCATTAAAAGTCAGCACAAAATTAGAAGAATCCAAAAATGGTAACTGAACTTTTGGGAGGCATAACTTTTGAACCGTAGCTCTGATTGATGAACTGTTTACATTTCCAAAAAGCTCTTGAAGCGCTCTATAGCCCTACGGACCAACTTCACTCATCCCCATTTTTTGGCCCTATTTGAGGTCATTTAATTCCCCTAACCTAACTTTGAAGCATTCTTAGGATGTCTTTGAAAATCAAAAAACTGCGATAACTTTCAAATCGTGGGGCCTTTTGACCTGATTCTTTTTTTGGAATGCTCTAAATTACAATGAAAATCGTCCAACCAATTTACACCTTCTAGTTAACAAAAATGGAGGCTCAATTACATACTCTTATTATTTTGACATTTACACACATCCCAAGGTGATTAAAAACTCCAACCTAGAACACTAATAGTGGAACTGTCAGAGTTAGAACCTTTATTTGACCCAAATGGGTACCCAAAAATGAAAACACATGAAATAGAAACTAAGTCTAAGTACATTTTTATGGATGACATAGGATTGCCCTTATAGCTCTGGATGCTCCTGCATCAGACACCCAGCGTAGTTTGAAAAGTGATGCTATCACTTTATGAATGTTAGAGGAAATCCCAAATGGGAAACCTCAGCTGCTGATATCCAAGTTGAGTCCTCTATCGACCATCCTTTCCACTTGACTAGATACTCTTCATAGTGCCTATTTTTGGTACTCCTACCCACACGACTATCCAGAATCTCCTCTATCTCCTCCTTCTTAGAAGTAGGAATTGGACATGGCTCTAACATTAGCTCCTCATCTACACCATCATCATGATACTTTGTCAAGTCTGCAATGTTGAAAATAGGAAAAATGTGAATTCCATCTAGTAACTCTACTTCATATGCATTTCCTGAGTCATGTCTTTTCGAAATTTGGTAGGGGCCAAATTTCTTCATCTTCAGCTTGTTGTAAGTACCAGCTAGAAATCTTTCTTTTCTTAAGTGTACCATGACTAGATCCCCTATTTGGAATTTTTTATGTCTTCTCCTTTGATCAACCCTAGCTTTATACTCTGATTCATCTTGGTAATGTATACCTAGACATCCTCATGTAGACGCTTAATATGTTCAACAAATTCTTTAGCTTCAGCACTTGTCCTCTCCCCTTGCTCTGTCTTCCTCAATCGTGGTGTAGTCCTTGGCCTACTTCCATATACAATTTGGAATGGTTATCTACCAGTA
This sequence comes from Cupressus sempervirens, assembly GCA_028749045.1. NCBI lineage: Eukaryota > Viridiplantae > Streptophyta > Pinopsida > Cupressales > Cupressaceae > Cupressus > Cupressus sempervirens. Next base: position 552,473,788 of record CM053785.1, on the reverse strand, counting down.
CTCCTATTTATAGAGTTATTGTAAGAAAACTCTGCTTGTGGTAGAATCAAATCCCACCCCTTGGGCTTATCCCCAACTAAACATCTCAGCAAATTGCCCAAACTTCTATTTACTACTTCTGTTTGGCCATCGGTCTGCAGGTGATGTGTGGAACTAAATTTCAAGTCTGTTCTCAAATTTTCTACAATGTTCTCAAGAAATACCCCACAAATTTAGCATCTCTGTCAGAAACTATACTCCTTGGGAGACCATGTAGTCTTACCACCTTTCTGAAAAACAAGTCTGCAATATGGATAGCATCATGAGTTTTGTGGCATGGAATGAAATGTGCCATTTTGGAGAACCTATCAACCACCACAAATATTGAGTCATTACCCCTTTATGTCCTCGGCAATCCAAGAACAAAATCCATACTTATGTCCTCCCATGGCTTTGATGGAATAGGCAATGGCTGATATAGTCCAGTATTGTGACTAAATCCCTTGGAAACTTGACAAATTTGACAATTCTATACAAACTTCTTCACATCCTATGAAATCTAACGCCAAAAATAATGTTCTCTAAGAATGGTAATGGTCTTATCTTGACCAAAATGTCCTACCATCCCTCCACTGTGTTTCTCCTTAATCACATTTTCCCTCATGGAACTCCTTGGAATGCATAATTAACTGCCCTTGAATAACATACCATCCTGAATCAGATAGTCTAACCACTTAGTTTTGTCTATAGCAATAGGCTCATTACAAGCTTTCCACGCTTCAGCAAAATCAAGATCCTCAGGGTACAGATTCTTGAGTTCATCAAACCCAACTACTTCAACCTGCATTACTATAAGCAACAACTGTCTCCTACTTAGTGCATCTGCAACCCTGTTAGATTTTTCATTTGTATGCTTCAACACAAATGTATAGCTCTGTAAGAACTCTACCCACTTCATATGCCTTTGATTCAATTTACCTTGGCAATTTAGGTACTGTAATGCCTGGTGATTAGTATATAAAACAAATTCCTTTGGCAATAAATAATGCCTCCATTTCTTTAAGGCCTGAACTATTGCATAGAACTCTTGATCATAAACAAAATACTTCTTTTTTGCATTATTCAATTTTTCACTAAAACATGCAATAGGCTTACCTTCTTGAATTAATATAGCTCCAATAGCACTTCCACTAGCATCAAAATCTACTTGGAACACCTTTCTAAAATTTGGAAGTGCCAACATAGATTGTTTGATCACCTTCTTCTTCAATAATTCAAAACTTCTTGCAGTTGCTGCAGTCCATTTGAACTCTTTTCTATCCCCTCTTATTGTGTTAGCTAGGGGTGCACATATGCCACTAAAATTCTTAATGAACTTCCTATAAAAACTAACTAGACTATGAAATGATCTTACCTCAGTAGTATACCTTGGATTAGGCCATTCCAAGATAACTTCTACCTTCTCTGGATCCATTTTGAGACCTTCAGGTGATATAACAAACCCCAAGTAGACTAATTCCCTTTTTGCAAAGATACACTTCTTCAGATTAATTAATAGTTTCTCTTCCCTTAACCTTTCAAGGACACTTCGAATATGCAATAAATTTTCTTCCAAAGTCTTGTTGAAAATTAAAATATCATCCAAATAGACAATAACAAATTTTCACAAGAACTTCTTAAGTACCTTATTCATAAGCCGCATGAAGGTGCTTGGGGCATTCATCAATCGAAAGGGCATGACTAACCACTTATAAAGACCCCCCTTGGTCTTGAAGGCTATTTTCCACTCATCTCCTTCTCATATCCATATCTGATGATAGCCACTCTTGAGATCTATCTTTGTGAAGTGTTGAGCTCCACTCAAGCAGTCCATAAGATCAATCATTTCTTGGCAAAGGAAACCAATACTTGATGGTTATCCTATTTATAGCTCAAGAGTTTGTACACATCCTCCACTCTCCATCCTTCTTTGGTGCTAGTACTGTAGGTACTGCACATGGACTCAAGCTCTCTCGAATCAAGCCCTTCCTCAATAGCTCCTGAACCTATCTATTTAGCTCCTCAGTTTCAGTAGGAGTCATCCTGTGAGAAGCCTTGTTAGGAAAACTAGCTCCTAGAATTAAATCTATCTGATGACTAATTTGCCTTACTGGTGGCAATCCTTCTGGAATATTATCAGAGATTATATCTCCAAACTCACCTTGTAAATCTAAAACTTCAAGTGGTATTTCACTACTACCTTCTTTATCTTTCCTAGGAATCAAAGCATAGCACATATGTTGATGTTTCATGCCATCTAAAAACTTTGTTTCATCAACAAGACAAATCCTAGCACTACTACATACCTTTTCACCTTCATTTTTCATGGGCTTTAGTTTGTGGCAAACTCCATCCTTGGTCAGAGAATATGTGTTTGCATGACTATCATGTACTACATGCCTATCAAACTGCCACGATCTTCCCAACAATATATGAAAAACAACCATTGGAATAACATCATAGAGAACTTCATCATGCTAACTCTCAATTTTGAATTTCAGTAAACATTGTTCACTTACCAGGACCTTATGATCATCTTTCACCCAAGCAATCCGATAGGGTTGGGGATGTTTCTCCCTCTTGAGCTTTAGCTCAGAGACCATCTCCTCTGATACCAAGTTATCAGTGCTACCACCATCAATGATCACATCACAACATTTATCCTCACACTTTCATCTAGTATGGAATAAACTCCTCCTTTGTCCTGGTTCAATCTCACCTTTTAGCAGGACCCTTTCATTTACTAAAGTCTCTCCTCTTTCTGCATCCTCTAAATGTGATGATTGTGCATCCTCATCCACATAAGCAACCCTAGCTTGACCCTCAGCTCTCCTATCCGTCCTTCCTCGTCACTGAGGGCATTCAAAGGCATGATGACCTTCTTCATTACAATGGAAAAAAGTACCATGGAAGCCTCCTCTTCCTTTTCCATGTCCTCTACCTCTTCCTCTCTAATTTCCAAAGTCTTGATCTTAGGAGCGATTGAAACCCTTATTCCTCTAGTTCCTGCTAGTACCCACATCTTCATTTTTCTTTTGGGTTTCATTTTGGCCTCCAGATGACCTACCACTACCCCTTTCTCCTTGACCACACCCTCTTTGTCTCCTTTCAAACCTTTTATTTAGTTTCTCTTCAATCGTATGGCAAACTGGTAAGCCTCCTCAACTCTGGTCATTCTTACTAGACTTAATTCCTCCTAGATGCTTGGTCGCAACCCACTGATATAACGAGCAACCTTCTCCTTATTTGCTTTTGCATGCCCCACTCTAATCAAAAGTCGATAAAACTCCTATGTATATTCTTGGACTAATTTTTCTACTTTCTTTAACCCATGCATCTTCTTAAACAAATTCAGCTTGTAGACAATAGGAATGACTTACTTCTTTAGTTTGTCCACCATGCGATCCCACCTTGTGATCTTATCCTTTCCTCTTCTATTTCTTTTCAATTGAACCTCTTGACACTAGATTTTGGCATGTCCTTTCAATTTTGCCTTTACAAACTTAACCCTATCTAGATCCCTGATATCCTCATACTCAAAGTACTCTTCCAGTTCATTAATCCAATCGATCAACTTGTCTGGTTTTAGATTTTTGGAAAATACACTGACATCAATCGTAGGTCTTTTCCCAAACTTAGTAATGGCCCTAAAAATTCTTTCCTCTGCTTGATTCAAAACTTCTCTATCAAATTCCCCTTCTGGTCCAATTTCTTCTTCTTCATTATTGTCCTCACTTTCGTCGCCTGCGGCCACATTTGATCCTCTAGGGAGCTCCTCTTGCAATGCTTGTACCTACCTTTGGAGGGCTCTAACCTCCTCAGGATTAATAGCTCCAGCCCTTCCACCATGCTCTCTTTGTGGAGGAATCTTCTTAACTCAAACTCACAACCACACAGTCTTGGTGCAAACTACCTCACAATCGGCACTCTGTCTACACACTCAGGAAAACTAGCTCTGATACCATTTGATGGGGACACAACCCAAGCACAGAATGGACACAAGTAGGAAAGGGGAAAATTTATTAACTATGAAAATATGCTAGTACACTTGGTGTAGAGAAATAGACTCCAAAACATACCCTATGGGCTTACAATAGCATAAATCTGGAGATAAATTTTTCTCCCAGTAACTTCTCTCAAACTCCACTCCAAACTGCCTTTTACAATGCCAGAAATGTTCTTAAATAGACCCCAAAGGGTTAAGGATTAGGAATACATTCTAGAAAGTGCTAGTTGGAATCCACCAACCAAATAGAAGGTTCTAGAAGTCACATTAGAAGTTGACACAAAATAAGAAGAATCCAAAAATGGTAACCGAACTTCCGAGAGACATAACTTTTGAATCGTAGCTCCGATTGACGAACCGTTTACATTTTTGAAAAGCTCTCAAAGCGCTCTATAGCCCTATGGAGAAACTTTACTCATCCCCCATTTTTTGTCCATATTTTAGGTTATTTAATACCCCTAACCTGACTTTGAAGCATTCTTAGGATGTCTCCAAAAATTGAAATACTGTGATAACTTTCAAACCGTGGGGCCTTTTGACCTAATTCTTTTTCTAGAATGCTCTAAATTACAATGAAAATCAGCTAACCAATTTAAACCTTCTAGTTCACAAAAATGGTTGCTCAATTACATACTCCTATTTTTTTGGCATTTACACATATCCCAAGGTGATTAAAAACTCTAACCCAGAACACTAACAGTGGAACTATGAGAGTTGGAAATTTTATTTGACCCAAATGGGTATCCAAAAATGAAAACACATGAAACAAAAACTAATTCAAGTACATTTTTTTGGATGACACAGGATTGCCCTTATACCTCTGGATGCTCCTGCATCGGACACCCAAGGTAGTTTGAAAAGTGATCCTATCACTTTATGAATGGTAGAGGAAATACCAAATGGGAAACCTCAGCTGCAGATATCCAAGTTGATTCCTCTATCGATCGTCCTTTCCACTTGACCAGATACTCTTCATACTGCCTATTTCTAGTACTCCTACTCACACCACTATCCAGAATCTCCTCTATCTCCTCCTTAGAAGTAGGAATTGGACATGGCTCTAACATCAGCTCCTCATTTGCACCATCATCATGATACTTTGTTAAGTCTTCAATGTTGAAAATAGGATAAATGTGAATTCCATCTGGCAACTCTACTTCATATGCATTTCCTGAGTCATGTCTCTTCAAAATTTTGCAGGGGCCAAATTTCTTCATCTTCAGCTTGTTGTAAGTACTGATTGGAAATCTTTCTTTTCTTAAGTGTACCATGACTAGATCCCCTACTTGGAATTCCTTATGTCTTCTCCTTTGATCAGCCCTAGCTTTATACTCTTGATTCATCTTGGTAATGCGTACCTGGACCTCCTTATGTAGATGCTTAATATGTTCAACAAATTCTTTAGCTTCAGCACTTTTCCTCTCCCCTGGCTCTATCTTCCTCAATTCTGGTACAGTCCTTGTGCTACTTTCATATATAATTTGAAATAGTGATCTACCGGTACTCCTATTTATAGAGTTATTGTAAGCAAACTCTGCTTGTGGTAGAATCAAATCCCACCCCTTGGGCTTATCCCCAACTAAACATCTTAGCAAATTGCCTAGACTTTTGTTTGGCCGTCAGTCTGTGGGTGATGTGTGGAACTCAATTTCAAGTTTGTTCTCAAATTCTTCCACAATGCTCTCCAGAAATACCCTAAAAATTTAGTATCTCTATCAAAAACTATACTCCTTGGGAGACCATGTAGTCTTACCACCTCTCTAAAAAATAAGTCTATAATATGGACAACATCATGAGTTTTGTGGCATGACATGAAATGTGCCATTTTGGAAAACCTATCAACCACCACAAATATTGAGTCATTACCCCTTTGTGTCCTTGGCAATCCAAGAACAAAATCCATACTTATGTCCTCCCATGGCTTTGATGGAATAAGCAATGGCTGATATTGTCTAGTATTGTGATTAAATCCCTTGGCAACTTGACAAATCTGACAACTCTGTACAAACTTCTTCACATCCTATGAAATCTGAGGCCAAAAATAATGTTCTCTAAGAATGATAATGGTCCAATCTCGACCAAAATGTCTTGCCATCCCTCCATTGTGTTTCTCCTTAATCAAATTTTCCCTCATGGAACTCCTTGGAATGCATAATTGACTGCCCTTGAATAACATACCATCCTAAATCAGATAGTCTAACCACTTAGTTCTTTCTACAGCAACAGGCTCTATACAAGCTTTCCATGGTTCAGCAAAATTAGGATCCTCAGGGTATAGATTCTTGAGTTCATCAAACTCAACTACTTCAACCTGCATTACTGTAAGCAACAACTGTCTCCTACTTAGTGCATCTGCAACCTTGTTAGATTTTCCACTTCTATGCTTCAACACAAATGTATAGCTCTACAAGAACTCTACCCACTTCATATGCCTTTGATTCAATTTACCTTGGCTATTTAGGTACTACAATGCCTGGTGATTAGTATATAAAACAAATTCCTTTGGAAATAAATAATGCCTCCATTTCTTTAAGGCCTAAACTATTGCATAGAACTCTTGATCATAAACAAAATACTTCTTTTTTGCATCATTCAATTTTTCACTAAAATATGCAATAGGCTTACACTCTTGGCTTAATATAGCTCCAATAGCACTGCCACTAGCATCACAATCCACCTGGAACACCTTTCTAAAATCTAGAAGTGCCAACACAAGTTGTTCTATCACCTTCTTCTTTAGCAATTCAACACTTTTCGCAGCTGTTGTAGTCCATTTGAACTCTTTTCTATCCCCTCTTATTGTGTCAGTCAGGGGTGCACATATGCCACTGAAATTCTTAATGAACTTCCTATAAAAACTAACCAAACCATGAAATGATCTTACCTTAGTAGTAGACCTTGGAGTAGTCCATTCCAAGATGGCTTTTACCTTCTCTGGATCCATTTTGAGACCTTCAGGTGATATAACAAACTCCAAGTAGACTAATTCCCTTTTTGCAAAGATATACTTCTTCAGATTAATTAACAGTTTCTCTTCCCTTAACCTTTCAAGGAAACTTCGAATATGCAATAAATGTTCTTCCAAATTCTTGCTGAAAATTAAAATATCATCCAAATAGACAATAACAAATTTTTCGAAGAACTTCTTAAGTACCTCATTCATAAGCTGCATGAAGGTGCTTGGGGCGTTCATCAATCCAAAGGGCATGACTAACCACTCATAAAGACCCTCCTTGGTCCTTAAGGCTCCTTTCCACTCATCTCCTTTTCGTATCCGTATCTGATGATAGCCACTCTTGAGATCTATCTTTGTTAAGTACTGAGCTCCACTCAAGGAGTCCATAAGATCATCCATTCTTGGCAAAAGAAACCGATACTTGATGGTTATCCTATTTATAGCTTCAGAGTTTGTACACATCCTCCACTCTCCATCCTTCTTTGGTGCCAGTACTGTAGGTACTGCACATGGACTCGAGCTCTCTCAAATCAAGCCCTTCCTCAATACCTCTTGAACCTATCTATTTAGCTCCTCAGTTTCAGTAGGAGTCATCTTGTGAGCAACCTTGTTAGGAAAACTAGCTCCTGGAATTAAATCTATTTGATGACTGATTTGCCTTACCAGTGGCAATCTTTTTGGAACATTATTAGAGATGATATCTCCAAACTCACCTAGTAAATCTAAAACTTCAAGTGTTATTTCACTACTACCCTCTTTATCTTTCCTAGGAATCAAAGCATAACACATACGCTGATGTTTCATGCCATCTAAAAACTTCCTTCCATCAACAAGAAAAATCCTAGCACTGCTAAAAACCTTTTCGCCTTCCTTTTCCATGGGCTTCAATTTGTGGCAAACTCCATCCTTGGTCAAAGAATATGTGTTTGCATGACCATCATGTATTGTATCCCTATCAAACTGCCATGGTCTTCCCAACAATAGATGGAAAACATCCATTAGAATAACATCACAGAGAACTTCATCATGGTAACTCCCAATTTTGAATTTCACTAAACATTGCTCACTTACCAGGACCTTATGATCATCTTTCACCCAAGCAATCCGATAGGGCTGGGGATGTTTCTCCCTCTTGAGTTTCAGCTTAGAGACCATCTCCTCTAATACCAAGTTATCAGTGCTACCACCATCAATGATCACATCACAATAGTTATCCTCACACTTGCATCTGGTACGAAATAAACTCCTCCTTTGTCCTAGTTCAATCTCACCACTTAGTAGGACCCTTTCATTTACTAAAGTCTCTCCTCTTTCTGCATCCTCTGAATGTGATGATTGTGCATCCTCATCCACATGAGCAACCCTAGCTTGACCCTTAGCTCTCCTATTTGTCCTTCCTTGTCATTGAGGGCATTCAAAGGCACGATGACCTTCTTCATTGCAATGGAAATAGGTACCAAGAAAAGCCTCCTCTTCCTTGTCCACATCCTCTACCTCTTTGTCTCTAATTTCCAAAGTCCTTATCTCAAGAGTGGTTGAAACCCTAATTCCTTTGTTTCCTGGTAGTACCCACATCTTCATTTTTCTTTTGGGTTTCATTTCAGCCTCTAGATGACCTACCACTACCCCTTCCTCCTTGACCATGCCCTCTTTTTCTCCCTTTAAACCTTTTATTTAGTTTCTCTTCAACTCATAGGGCAAACTGGTATGCCTCCTCAATGTTGGTCATTCTTACCAGACTTAATTCCTCTTGGATGCTTGGTTGTAACCCACTGATATAATGAGCAACCTTCTCCTTATTTGCTTCTGCATGCCCTACTCTAATCAAAAGTCTATAAAACTCCTTTTTATATTCCTGGACTGATTTTCCTGCTTACTTTAACCCATGCATCTTCTTAAACAAATCCATCTCGTAGTCAACAGGAATGAACTACTTCTTTAGTTTGTCCACCATGCTATCCCACCTTGTGATCTTATCCTTTCCTCTTTTATTTCTTTCCAATTGAACCTCTTGCCACCATATTTTGGCATGTCCTTTCAGTTTGGCCTTTGTAAACTTAACCCTATCTGGATCCCTAATATCCTCATACTCAAAGTACTCTTCCAGTTCATTGATCCAATCGATCAACTTGTCTAGTTTTAGATTTCTTGAAAATACACCCACATCAATTGTAAGTCTTTTCCTAAACTTAGTAATGGACCTAAAAATCCTTTCCTCTACCTGATTCAAATCTTCCTTGTCAAATTCCCCTTCTAGTCCAATTTCTTCTTCTTCATTATTGTCCTCACTTTCGTCACCTGCAGCAACATTTTTTCCTCTACGGAGCTCCTCTTGCAATGCTTGTACCTACCTTTGGAGGGCTCTAACCTCCTCAGGGTTAATAGCTCTGGCCCTTCCACCATGCTCTCTTCATGGAGGCATCTTCTTAACTCAAACTCACAACCACATAGTCCTGGTGTAAACTACCTCACAGTCGGTGCTCTGTCTACACACTCAAGAAAACCAGCTCTGATACCACTTGATGGGGACACAACCCAAGCACAAAATGGATACAAGCAGGAAAGGGGAAAATTTTATTAACTATGAAAATATGCTAGTACACTTGGTGTAGAGAAATAGACTCCAAAACATGCCCTATGGGCTTACAATAGCATAAATTTGGAGATAAATTCTTCTCCTAGTACCCTCTCTCAAACTCCACTTCAAACTGCCTTTTACGTTGCCAGAAATGTTCTTAAATAAACCCCAGAGCGTTAAGGATTAGGAATACATTCTAGAAAGTGCTAATTGGCATCCACTGACCAAATAGAAGGTTCCAAAATTTGCATTAGAAGTTGGCACAAAATTAGAAGAATCCAAAAACGGTAATCGAACTTTCGAGAGACATAACTTTTGAACCGTAGCTCCGATTGATGAACCGTTTACATTTTTGAAAAGCTCTCGAAGTGCTCTATAGCCCTATGGACCAATTTTTCTTGTCCCCCATTTTTAAACCTTGTTCAAGGTCATTTAATGCCCCTAACTTGACTTTGAAGCATTCTTAAGATGTCTCCAAAAATTGAAAAACTGCGATAACTTTCAAACCATGGGGCTTTTTGACTTGATTCTTTTTCTGGAATGCTCTAAATTATTATGACAATCATTCAACCAATTTACACCTTTTAGTTCACCAAAATGGTGGCTCAATTACATACTCCTATTTTTTTAGCATTTACACATATCCCAAGGTGATTAAAAACTCTAACCCAGAACACTAATAGTGGAACTGTGAGAGTTGGAACTTTTATTTGACCCAAATGGGTATCCAGAAATGAAAAAACATGAAATAGAAACTAAGTCAAGTACATTTTTTTGGATGACACAGGATTGCCCTAATACCTCTGGATGCTCCTGCATCACACTCCATTGGTGGAATCATAGGAGGATGGTTGTACTTTGGTTTATCCTTAATACCCCTTCTATATTGATCCCTCATAGTCTTTATATGCTTTTCTACTCTTTTCAGAAGTAGGTCAGTGTCAAAAATGTTTTTCTCAAATTTCTCCTCAATGTATGCAATCAACTGATTTTTTAATTCCACAGCTTGTAAATTCCACCTTTTTAAAAACAAATAGATTGTTAGATCAATAACTTTAATATATTACAATAAATAGAAGAAAAGAAAAATTATGTAGCAATGAGATGAAACTACGTACCTTTAAGGTATGGTGGATCCAAACAGTTTCAATGTCATATGAAAAAGATGTTCAAAGAAAGCATTATTACCTAAAAAAACATAAAGGATTTATCAATCCAAAATGAATAATGTAAAAGTAAACTAAACTTACACTTTAAATAATATCAATTTTAAAGCACCTGGAAGCTTTCATTCTCTTAATGGAAACATAGTTTTCTTATTCAGCAACAATGTCCCTTCATACGAACCAGTACTAATCACACGAACTGCTCCAAGAAATGGATCAGCTTCAGTAGTACTGCTCTCTATTTCTCTATCAACTGAAACATCATAACAATTAAATGACAATTTTAGTACTACTCTCTATTGGTCTACCTCCCTGCCTATGTCCATGTCTCTCTATGTGTGGCTATATATATGTATGTATGTATGTATGTATGTATGTATGTATGTATATATATATGTATATATGTATGTATGCGTGGTGTGTGTATGCATGTGTTTGTGTGTATGCAAGCTTCTATAGACATCATTTAAGCACTAATATGCTACTTCTTTGTTCATCAACTTGTAGAAAGACATTGCAAAATATAGCACATTAAAAAATATAGCAAAACAAGGTTTTACCAGTTCTACTGGGCATAGATGATGATGTTTGCATGGTCCTTGTTTTCGACAATGCATCAGACAATAGTGGACTGCCAACCGAATGAGGAGTCTGCACTTCATCATGAGCTGAAGAATAGAATATTGTTAGCAAAGACATTTTCAATGGATAAAGATCAAATGGGATACTAGTGAGAAACGTCGACAAAAAAAAAGGTAAGTGTTATAATGTTGATCAAAACAAACAAAGTGTTACTCACATGAAGGTACTGTGAAACAACCCTGACCATGTTCAGCATGTGATGTCATAACTGGTACATATGTCTATACAAGAACACATAAAATCAGAGATCATGATCCATAAGATACTATAAAATATTAATATCTATTGAACTTCTATTACTACTTTAGTCGAATTACTACTTACTTTCAAAGATTGGATTCTACGGTCCAATTCTATTCTCAGTGCCTCTTTCTCCTCACTTCTGTCACCCTTGATTATAATTTGAACAATCTCATCAGTGTATCTTTGTGTAATTTTTTGGGTGATGAATACAGGGTCAGTACTAAGGCCAATGTCATGTAGATATGATGCCCATATTTTAGATTGCATTTGATCAGTGATCATTGTAGCTTTTTCCTATCATTTGTGACATCAAATATTCGTATACTTTCATCAAAATAACTCCAAAGCCATAAAGAAAAGAACATAATAATAGGACATTTGTTTCTATATTAACATTAAAATTTATAATAATTAATATTTACCTCTACTGAAGGTGTTTGACATGGTGCATCCATATCGCCCTGTGAAAAAAATTAGTAAGTCTTAGAAATCAGCAGCGAAATTAAAGTAATAGACTTACCAAAAAAATATTAATAATAAAGTAGATTTTATATGTAAATCATTTGCCTTAAGTTAAAAATTTAGCGTAACTAATGTTTATATCTAAAAAAATATTTGACATATTCTACTTAATGTTTATATGTGCACATATGGTTTGGAAAGAAATATTTGGTCATACAAGACCCCATCATAGTTGACATTGATCGTACCTGAACATTTTATTGATCATCATGATCTTGATCTGTGTCATCATCATCATCATCATCACCATCATTGTCCTTTTCACTTTGATTGTCATCGTCACCACCACCATCTTCATCACCATCATCATCCTCTTGATCACTATCATCATCATGACCATCATCGCTATGATCATCACCATCTTCATCACCATGATCATGATCGTCATCAGCATCATCATCATCATTATCACCATTATCGTTAGCATGACCAAAATCATCACCATCTTCTTTTTCATCACTAGGTAACTGTCGTTCCTGATAATCATTTACTTCCTCTTGTGCTTCTTCAATATCTTCTTCTTCGATCACATTATACTTTACTAGCCTTCCTCTTGGATCATGTCTAACAAAAAATGACCAACCTGGTTTGTCTGGACACCAAAGTAAAACACTTGCTCACATTGACTTGGAAGAATATAGGGCTCATCTCTGACTGGCTCAAATGACCTTATATTAATCATAGTAAATCCACTATTGTGTTCAATAACAGTCCTATCAGGATCATTTTGATTCAGTCATAACCTAAACCATTTGATGAAAAATAGAGCTATTTTGAATGAATTAAAGTCACACTCAAGTATATCATCCAAAATGCCATAGTATCAATTTTTAGATTGTTGAGGATGTATGTTAGTTCTAGATGAAATATTGGTGACCGTGAAGACAACACTTATCCCAAAATCACACATTTTTGTGTTTCATCTAAATTTTTTGTGCAAAATTTATAGCCATAGTAGTACATAGCTTTGTGGTGTTTGACTTGCAATTATTCAAAGATGTCAAGAATCTTCTTATTGATCTGTGAGTTGATATTAAACTTATGTCTCATGATTAGTAATCTTATGCATACCTTTGTATCTCTTAAGCCATATATTAGACCAAATACCATTGGCATAACATTGGGATCTCCATTATAATGAGCTTCTTTAACCAACAATGCAATACCATCCCATGTTAATGAGCGACCATTTTCTTGAGACTGTTCAATCCACACTGTCATCCAATCAAGATTGTTTGTATACAAGTGTAGTGCATCCCACTCATGACCAACTATAAAGAAGATAATTACACCAGTTAGAAACAACTTATATATATTGATGATGGATAAGAATTGTTAAATTACAAAAAAAAACTTATAATTACCTCTCACCCTCCTCAATCTACCTTTCCCTGTCAAGTATTCCCCTTTGAATTTGTCATTACAGTTGGGATCCCAAATGTGATCTACATGGCTACCTGCTGCAAACTTTGGAAGATATTCACTGATATACACCATGGTCTGGTATATCATATATCCCTCTATCATAGAACCCTCAGAATGTTCTTTTTGTCAAACCAAGCCCTTCATAAATTTTAAGTGCCTCTCAACCATCCACATTGATCTAGCTTGTACAGGTTCACACAATTCAATCTCCTCAACTTGATGTATGAGGTAGTGTTCTTGATCATTGAAAAATGTTGGTGGTAAACACTTTTGCATTTCACATATAAGCTGTGAAATTTTTCTCTTCCAATATTTTATATCTTTTTTATCAATTTCTTTAGATGATAACCACCTAAAAGAGATTCAACACGCAAAAACACATAAAGGAGATTTCAAATAAAATTATAAAATAGATTTCAGATAAAAAGCTACAAATCTAAGAAAAAATACTCTTGTAACATCATGTATTTTCCAAGATCATATATAACTTGTTTAATACTATTGTCAAACTATTGTGGAAGGGATAGAGCTAGGATGAACTGCAATCATTAAAAAATGATCATTTCAATATATTATTAAATAATGCAACTAGTACTACATTCAATCTTAAAAATATACTGTAAATAGAAAACATGACTTACCTTGAGGAAGGTATGCCAATCATGTGTCTTCAACCCTGGCCCAAAATCACCTTTCTTTGATAGAAGAGTGCTTATATTTGCAGCAAATCCTATTGGAAAATTTGTTTTTTTTATGACTTCTTTTAATGCATCACTTTGTTGTTCCGTTAATAACAAAGGAAGGGCACTTGTATTTATGTGTTCTCCATTCCTATTTGATTCAATGAAAACTTTTAGTGCATGATTAGATTCATGAATGTCAGTACAAATTTTAGCAATTTGTTCTCTATCACGCCTTCCATCAAATATTTTTCATAGTGTCTCTGTTACATTCTTTCCAATATGCATAGCATCAAACAAATGCACGATTAGGAGATCCTTATAGTATGTTAACCTACTAAATTGAGTAGGATAAATTTTCATTCCTCTAGGAAGTTGGTCATTAATGCCTTGATGAACTTCATGAGCATCAGTTACAGCATTAGTAAATATAAGACAATATCAAAATACAAATTGTAAACTTTAAATGACAAATTGGACATTACCTCGACGATTTAGTTGATCGTATTCCAACTTCCATAAATGAGGTGTCATTCTTCGTGGCCTTGATGATGTCTCTTCTTTCCCATTGAAAATATTTTTTTTAGCAATTTGATACCTATGATTATTGTGGAGAAAGTGTCTAAACTCATCAAACACCTGCTTTCTTAAAATTCTTGAATGACGATATTTCATCTTCGAACCACAAACTGGAGATGCAAATTTTCCCTTTGTCTGAAGACCTAAAAGATCATATATAATTGGATCATGTACAATTATCATGTGCAACTTAAGCATTCAATAATAATGTGTAAGCACTATAACAGACCAAAAATATGTGATCTTAACAATATAACATACCACAAAAATGAGTTAGCCCAGGGGCATCATGTATTGTCCATACAAGCATTGCATTGAATTGAAATTGTCGATGTCCTATCGGTCTAGAGATGTCATACATAGTGATGTCATTCCATAACTTCAACAACTCGTCAATTAGGGGCTCAATATACACGTTCATATCTTTAACTTGGTATTTACCTAACAATTGAATGAACATAAACATTACGTAATTATTATAACCATTTTCATGCACTATTTATAAATTAATTTAGATAACTATAAAATAAAAAAATACCTAGCACAATCATTGACAACATTATGTGCTCCCTCTTTATGGACATCCAAGGAGGAATGTTATTGTTAATAAAAAAAATAGGCCATACTGAGTAAACAGATCTCATATCTCCATATGGATTGACACCGTCTGCCACCAATGAAAGTTTCAGATTACGAGGTTCTTCTTTAAAGTTTGACCATGTTTCTTCTATTTTTTTAAATGTAGAACCATCGATAGGCATTCGCATAATGTCATCCTGACTTCTATTGCATGCATGGTAATCCATAAATTGTGCCAAGCTAGCACACCTGAATAACCGTTCAAGATGTGGAATAATGGGAATGTACTGAAGAATCTTGTGAGGTACTTTTTTTTTTATTTGATGTGATTAATATCTACTAACATGAAAATCATGACATTTTGTTGCAAATTCATGTTGTTTATGATATAGAATGTGATCATTGGGACATGCATGTATTGTCTAATACTTCATTCCAATCTGATCCATAATGTTAGATAATTCTCAGTACGAATGAGGCAAAATGTTTGATGGTGGTAACAAAAACTCACTAATCAACCTACAACAAAAAATATGCATTGTTAATATAGTGAATAGTAATTTTATGCTAACATTGAAGATGACAAAAATGACATACCTTAGGATACATGACATTGCTACATTGGATATACTATTCATAACCTTTAAGTTCACCAACAACACTATAGCCAACAGTAGAGTTTTTTGGGAGCCTTCGTATAAGGGCTCGTGTACCTTCTCAAGTAAAGGTATATCAAGACTATCTTCATCATTATTATCAAATTTGCTAGTACCATCATTGTGAGCCTCTTCATCACTTGCCCCAATACCATCTTCTTCAATCATTTCCTCTGGCACATTATCATCTTCTTCCATGGTAGTGTTATCCTCATCTTGGATATTCACACCTCCATGTTCCTCCAGAAGGAAATCCACATTTAGTAATGGACGAAAATAGTGGCCCCCTTCAACATGACCATATTGCCTACAATGACTCTGGGCTGTTGTGATTAGAATTCTTTGATTCTTTAAACCCTTACACTTTTTGCAAGGACAATAACATTTATAAAGTTTTCTTTGGAACTGAGCCCACAATGCAGCCATTGTCTCATTAGTTTCTTTTGGATTCATATTTTCAGGCATGGTCTTTCTTCACAGGAAAGTATACCTACAAATAAATTGGACATGTTGTGATTAATATTTATATCTGCACATATGGTTTTTGTTAATTAATGTTTTCAAATGTAACTAGGCTAAGGACCAAACATTGAATCATGGAGGCAATCATTAATATTTGGCAATCATCGATCATGTGGTTATTGCAAAGAGGCTAAGAACCAAACATGGAATCATGGAGATAGTGCACGGATGTATAAAGAAAATTTGTTGCTCTTTAGCTACTAATCTTGCTTTGTGCTTGTCAATTAAAACATTATTTAAACTTGATCTTAATACTTTTTATAATCAATGGATTTCTTCCCAATGTCTATCTCTCGACTCAACACATTTTTTCATTTTTCTTTCCTTCTTGCTTCATCATAAATACTTGGTTCGCAAGCACTTATGGTGTTCTTCTTGCTAAGATTATGGAGTGGACAATGACTTTCAATCTAGATAATCAAATGTTTGGCTCAACTTTGTTGGGTAAGTGATGATATGTAGTGCACTATAAATTTTCTCTTCAATGAAAGGATTAGCATCTCTAATTTTCAAATGGTGATCAACCAGAACTAGCTGACAATCTAACCTTAAAAATACATTTTATGCCAAATTCCAATCACAATTAAAGACATTTAGCTATTGGAAAATGCCAAGATTATGTCTTATTTTAGATATGCAATAAAATGGGCAAGAAATGTGGAAGAACGTTAAGTTTTTATCCACCAAAACATGAGTACAATTGTATAAACTGAATGTATTTTTAAAAATAATGTCAATTCCCTTTAAAAGAAATATTTTGTATGCAACTTACTTGCTGAAGATATTTCAAGTTTAGCAAATCTTTAATCACAGGATCCACAATATTTGGAAGCTTTGACTTGTCTTTCAGCTATGGCTTGGCCTACAGCAACAAAAAATTCATTAGTATATGCATCTCAACATTTAAAAAATACATCAAGCAATTCAGGTCAGTTCCAGTCTATAAATTAACTAGCATTTGTTTCTTCTTTAACATATTCAATAATCAAGTACAAGGTTTTTTAGTTTGGACTCTACCCTGATGAGCATTCCCTTACAATCAAATTTACTTACTTTGGCACTGTAGTTTGCATCAAGGAGAACATTTGATGATTTCAAATAACAATGAATGATAGATGGATCGTAGTGCTCATGCAAATGCTTTAGCGCTCTGTAATATTTAGGGCATAATGACTTTAGATTCTGTTGCACTGTCTTTATTTTTACAAAAGAAAAACATAGAGAATCTGCTCTTGGCTCAAATCATTATCACTATTGGCTCAAACCATTTTCATTGAAACTAAATGAATAGGCATAAAAAAATAGATAAAACAATGCCAAAACAAAGGATGGTCTATTTAGAAGTTTTAACAGCCCATTGAAAGTGAATAAAAAAGGGACAAGGTTAGGAATTGAAAGAAAATAATAAATGAGTATATAATCTCACTTGAAAACAAATATAACTAAAGATTTAATGTGATGAAGAAGACTGGAAAAAAAATGCCAATGAATAGAGCAGATGAAGATGTAATGATTGTGTGGACAATAGAAACATCTACCAGTTTAAGCTTTGAAGCCTTGGGAGTTGGCGCAAAACCCACAATCATCCATATCACAGTTTTGAATCAGTGAGAACCTGCAACATCAAATTATGTTCTTGGCAGCAGCAGCTAAAGATTTTGTGCATGGCCACACATCTGTTGAAGTGCCATGACTCTACAATATTTTTATTCTACATCAACAAAGTGTAAAATGGACTTAAAAGTACAAAGTTATTTTTGAACAAGTTATAAAATGAAAAAAATAAATATAAAAATTACAAATATAACTACAAGCAAATAAAAATAAAATAGAATAAAGAAAAAATTGAACATTCCAACCATTCATTAAAGTAATTGATGCAAACTGATTGAAATGCATTCAGACAACCAATGCATTTAAAGATTTATTGGCTACATACCATTATCAAATTGAAATCAAACTATATATATTTCCAAGTCTATCTTTAACACCTATATTATGTGCAACATTTCATATATTGATTCCTAGCCAAGACTTTTTTAATTTTAAATTCAGACTTCTTTTTCTTGTTTTCATATACTGATTATAAATCACTATTTTATGCAAAACATCTATGACAAAATTTTACGGAAACAAATTCTAAAATATATTAATGACAGATAAATCTAAACTCAAAAATCGCCCTTTACCTACAAGATTTGAACAAAAATTTAAAAAGTCCAAATTGATCGACATCAAAAACAAGTGAATAAAAGAGATATAACAAGTACAGAGGAAAAGTGATCTATGAAAAGTGATGAGACTTTCGATAAGGTTTTGGGCTAATGAGATTATTGATCAAAATTTATCAAAACTGAAATGCTACTAAGATAACTGCTGGAAATGTTTTTAAAAAATCTTTGGGTCTATTATTGTATTTAGAAATAGGATTTTTAATTTGGGCTAAAATTGAATTTCATATTTTCTTAAATTGTGAACTCCTATAGTTGCAATTTATGTGTACTGAAAAGAAGAGGGAATACAGTTGAGAATAATCAGAGAGGCCTTTGATTGACCATTTCTATTTGAATCTAGTGTTTCATTGCAATATTCTTTGCACAATGCTGAAAACATAGACTGATAATAATCCAACTATTTCATTGCAATATTCTTTGTGCGCAACATAGCTAGTATTGAAAGGTGGTGAATGAAAATGCACATACCTGAAATGGGGGTTTCCATGATCAATTGAATTGGGAAGAACATGCATGCTCTTAGGCATTGAATATTTTCCATCTGCTCCTAAAGTGTGTGGGTAGTAACCAAATTCCTCACAAGCCAGAAAGATTTGCACGATATGAGAGAAAGATCACTAGTTTTGTAAGCATCAAGATCGTGATATGAGTCATAAGATGAGAAAGGAGAAAGCCAAATTCCCACACACTCTGCACCAATTTCATCAACAACTATTTCCACAACTTCGAGAGCAAATCTTATTTAATTGTAGAACAGTTGATGTAATAAGTGTAATGGGATAGAAACAAAGTTATTTTTGGCCAAGTTGGAAATGCTTCAGTGTCTTTTGGTTTGTAGTGTTAACTATTGGCTCCATTGGGGGGGTTTAGCTAATCTAGAAGAAATATAGGATCAATGATGGTGATTCCCTATATTAAGTTGCACATAGGATCCTCCAAGTTAGAAATGCTTCAATGTCTTTTGGTGTGCAGTGTTAACTAGTGGTTCCATTGGGGGGGTTAGCTAATCTTGAAGAAATATAGGATCAATGATGGTTATTCCCTGTATTAAGTTGCACACAGGATCCTCCAATTTTCAATTGATTGATTGCAACAAATAAAATATTGCTCTTTCTATGTATTCAAATAAGGAATTTAGTTGAACCAACCAAGAAATGTATTCAAGAAACACTTGTGTCTTGTTTCAAATTCCAAGAGAACTCAACCAATGTTGTTCCTGCTTTAGTAGATAGCCCCTTTCACATCCTCCCTTGCCTCTCTAATTAAGTGAATAATCGCAAAAGTTGTCTATCATGAGAAATTGAGCCATGGGGATTACATTACTGCCTTAAAATTCAATAATAAACTAGGTGTTCCAACTATTCATATATGTGCTATTGATACAGATTCGAAAATGGTCCTTACTATCAAGATAATTCGAATAGATATTGGATGTGAACATTGATTATGAAGAAAATGCCTGCCCGAATCAAATCAGAGCAGCAACCTGATAAGGCACAATAAGCTTGTCTCCCAAAGAGGAATAATAGTTAAGGAAATGCAAGGCTTAACTGATTTGATAGCATTGTGGAAGCATTTGGGCCTATTCAAGCTTCTTATAAGGAATCAACTCAGAGCTATTCAAGAAGACAGTATTGTGGAAGATATCAAACTTAAACACCTAAACGAGTCAACCAAAGCCATTCAGAACTGATTTGATACCAAAGAAAAGAGAATCAAAGAATTACCTTGGATGAAACTCCAACTAAATACTTTTCGTACCAAACACCAATGCTGCAGAACTATAAAATAAATAACTAGATGTAAAATAAAATAAATAACATCAACATTGGAAACTATGATTGCATTAAATAAAAGGTAATCTATTCCATCCAACATACGTTTCTTGAAATATGAAAAAATGGTTCAACTAAACAAAATGTCTATAACTTGTATGCACTCCATACTATCAAAAAATGTGGTTTGAGGTTCTTGAAAGGGCCAATGTTTAGATTTAGTATGTTACAAGATACTCATTAATGTTTCTTAGGATTGATAACGCTATGTGGAATGGTGTGCAAAATGTTTGGTAAAATCATTATTATCTACATAATGGAGACCATTGAACATGTAAAATCAACAATTTATTGAGTTCTTTGATTTGTATAATACCACATAAAATGTATGGTCAACTTATATTCTACTAATATCTTGCAACTATGTCAAGTTGAAAAC
Organism: Cupressus sempervirens; assembly: GCA_028749045.1. Classification (NCBI taxonomy): domain Eukaryota; kingdom Viridiplantae; phylum Streptophyta; class Pinopsida; order Cupressales; family Cupressaceae; genus Cupressus; species Cupressus sempervirens. Next base: position 552,452,768 of record CM053785.1, on the reverse strand, counting down.
AAATGCATGCTCAAAAGAAACTATATTTCATATTGGAAAATAGAACATGATTTCAAGTTAGTAAATGTCAATAAACCTCCCTAGCTGAAGGTCTGATCTCTCTTGGCAGGATAGGTTGAGGTGCCTAGTTCTTGTAAGGGACTTGATTTCCTCCTCATGAACCCTTACATGTATACTTTAATGGAGGTTGGTAGTACTTTTTGGATGAGTGTCAATAATCTTTGTTTTCAAGTTAAGCTTTGGGCTCATTATTTGGGGAGTATATCCCTCTGATGTGTGTATTTCATTCGTCATTAAGGTTGTCAAAAATATTCACTCAATTTCAAGAGTGACCTTTGTTATGTTAAAAAATGTTGTGCTGACTAGTTTTATTATTTTAATTGTTGGCTAAGGTATTTTATCAGATGACTATACATTTTTAAATGCAAAGGTTAGGTTTTAATTGACAACTATTCATCCTTAAAATGGTACTAATGCTGTCACAAAAAGGGAACATTTATGAAAGACCCTCCCTATATCACTTGCACTATAAATGGAAACCTCTAGAATAAGGCATTAATTGTTATATACTAATGCAATCATTTTGGTCTGAATTGTTATTCTTTTTTTCTACCATGACTTATTATCTTGTAGTGGGGTAGGATTTTTTATGGTTACATCATTGTGTGCATGTCATTCTAAGCTCATCCCGCATACATGGATCATATCAAAATAGAAAAGGTCATTGGCAAAGCTAAGAAGCTCAGCGATGTGTCCAAGGTAGATTTGATGGATGATTTCCTTGAGATGGAGAGATTGGCTTCCATGGATTCAACTAGATTGGATCAAGTAGAAGTAGGAAATTCAGATGAAATAACTAACAAAAATGTTTCAAGAAGTTTTGATATTTCATCTAATCAAGAAGATAGAGCTTTCTTTGAAGAAGCTCTTGCACAAAAAGAATCAAAGCTTCAAACTGTCAATCACGAATGCTCTAAGTTGTTAAAAAAATTAACCATTTACAAGAAAATCTAATTGTTTTGCAAGCTAGAAACACTTGGAATGAATTTTCCCTAGTTAGTCTCAAACTAATATCTTTTGTTATCTCAATTTAGGAAAATTTTGCACTTGGTTTCAGTGAAATCTTCCAAAATAAAGCCATAGATTTTGGCAACCAATTGCCCAACCTAATGTAGTCTAGTTTTCTCCATAATTTGATTAGTACAGATAATTTCACAAGATAAGAAAGTGCTCAGGATCTTTCAGGAGAAGAAAAGGATAATAGCCTATGCTTTCAACTACTTGTGGAAATTTATACATAATTGGGAAGCTTAATAGCATTCAAGTAGAAAAAACATCTTTGGAATCTGAGTTGAAGGTCCAGGCAAGTAGAATTGGAGGCCTAAACTCCCAAATACAAAGTTATGGTCAATTTTCTTTATAACATATGGCTTAAGATAATAATGGAGCCTTGAACTCCTTAATAGTTAAGCCTTTTTTGGTACATCTAGAGTGGCCAAACACTTGGCAAGTCGAGGTAAGGCATTGTTATGGAAATGATTAAGGATGGGCTAAACTTGTGTAATCACTTAGTGATGGGGTTCAAGTACATGGCTTTAGTTCTCTTGGGACTTCTTTTAATATCATGCAGCTTAATACAAGCCTACAGTCAAGGTAATCTAATGCATAAGTTGTAATATTGTCAAGTTTGAAATCTTTCAAGAAGCGGGTCATCTATGCATAATTCATGTTGTAGCAAGTGATAGTAAGTATATCTAGAAGTGATGATATGGTCTTCATTGCAATCTTTGTAGAAATGGATCTTCTAGTATAATTTATATTGTAGTCATTGATAATAAGCATTAGCTATATGGGATTTCTATAATCTATAATATTTCTTTGTGTTGTTTGTGGACTATGTTTATTTGTATGGACATATTAGATCATATCTATTGATCCAACATCAAGATCTTCAAGAGTTCATAAGTAGAAAGATGAAATTTGTAAAGTTTTGATGTTGGGTCATTGAATAAGATCTGAATGTTGATGGAAATAAACATACACAATTAAATCAAGAAATGACAGAAAGAAATGGTAAGTATATCTAAAACTGATGAAAATCTTGTAACATCATAGTTGAAATCTTCCTTAAAATAGATCCTTGCATAACTTATGTTATAGAAATTGACAGTAAGCATGTATGAACTGATGAAGAAGTTACAATACTATCTTAGTTGGAATCCTTCAAGAAATGGATCCTCTAGCATAACTTATCTTATCGTAACCAACAGTAAGCATATCTGAAACTAATGAAGAATTTAGCCTACAATTATAAATTGCTAACTTGGGTCTCTTCTCTTGTAGATCAAAGTATAAAGAAAGCATTACAAATTGACCATCCAGCTGCTTCTACAACCGATGAATCATTCCTTACCTCCTTTGGGAAGCACAAGGTATTTATATGATATAAAGCTCTCTTATCTTTCTAGATGGGTACAAGGGTTTTCTCCTCTTTAAGTCTTGGCTGACTATATATAAGACTTCTATAAAACAAAATGAATTCAAACATTGTGTTTGATACAACCTTAGATTCATGTAGCATATATTATAATCTGATTCTTTTTGTTTATTTGGTACAATCTTATCTGATTCATGATATGTTTGTCATGGTAGGCGTTAAGGGGCAGAAAATTATTAGTGGAAGGGGAAGCATTGAGAGAGAAGAAAGTGGGCCGTAGCAACAATAACTCACCTGAGGGAAGCCATGCACAAGCCTCCAAGATTGGGTCTGACATGAGTTGACAGGTGCTAGTTTAAATCATAAATCTTCACAAAAATGAAGGGAAACATTTGCCTTCAAATGAGATGACTAAATCACCTACTCAAGTGCACATACCTCCTCAAATGTATGGGAAGCCTAATTTTAACATTGATTATAGTGGACCCCAAACCCACGGCCCTAAGCACCACTGAGTTGGTTCTGCAATATTTGTTTAAGCATCATCCAAAGAGGATATTACTAGACAAGAGATAGGATTAACATTTAGATTTTGGATGTAAGCAGAAGTATATGTAAACTTAGACCAAGTAAAAGAGAACAAACAAATCAGGGCTTCTGTATAGATTTGTAAGAAGCTCATGACTGAAAACTCAAACTAGTTCTATAAGCTCCATCCATGGGGTCAAATGTATGAATTAGATAGACATCATAATATTCTATCATAGCTCTTACAAGATAAAGTTTGCACATTACTCTCTCTGGGGTGTGTGAAATTTGACAAAATTATCCATTTATGAAAACTTAAGTTATATGTATATATAAATGGGATTTTTAATATGTGGTTGTATGTTGTTTGGTGTGTAATCCAAAGACTCAGTGCTTAGCACTATGAATATTAAACAAAATGTATTGATTTTCTAAAATATATGAATTAATTGTAGATTTCTTTTAGATTCAATTGTGTATTTGCTTCTATGTTAATATTTTAGATTATATTCTATGATCTATCATCATTGTTTATTGTATTAATTCTTCTTCATCTTGATGATAGATCATAGAATATTATCTAAAAAGTTGATAAAGAAACTAACACAATTTAATTTAAAAAGAATCTATAATTAACATTATAATAACTTGAATGAACTGGTATTATATTCTCTTTGTTTTAAAGCTCTACAGTTTGGTCTTCAATATTTAAGTTTGAATTATGCTTGTCTACCGATTCTCAATCATGATCACCAAACTATACTTCATAGTTCAAGCTTGTTCTTTTTCTTCTGATCTGACCGTAATACTGCATATTCTTATTTTTTTATGGGTGTTTTATGTCTTCTTTAGGTAAGTATGGTTTTTGAGGCTAGTTGATAAAAAATTATGATGGACAATTGTTATTTCTTGCTGCAGAGAAACTGGCTTCTTCCATTTGGACAACTAGGGCAATACAAGTAGTTAATGGAGAGGACAAATCCAACTTAGAGGTATTATATAATGATGTTATCTTTAGATCAAATTTTCTTTTCTAATTCTTATTTCAAACTTCTATTTCATTTTATACTAAATCATTAAGATTAGGATTAGGGTTAGGGTTAGGGTTGAAATTTCACACCTATTGATAATAGTCATTTCATTTCATTAAGATTAGGGTTAGGATTAGAGTTGAAATTTCACACCTATTGATAATAGTCATTTCATTTTATCTTAACAGACGAATGAAAAAAAACACATGAGAACATCTTTGAAATCATTTATGAGCAGCCTTCTCAAAACATTACACAAGAGGCCAGTAGTGCTAAAGGTCTCCTCCAAGAAGATGTTTGGTAGAACTCTTGCTTCTAAAAATGCCATTCCAGATTCAAATAGTAAGAGACTTAGCCCAACAAGTCCACTTTCTCAAGAAAATTCTCAAACATTCTTCAACTCACATTCAACAAAATCAACTGATTATGATGATAATGGAGAGATTACAAGAATGGACTACACTCCTGCTTAGAGAAAACCCCCTATTCACAATGAGGCATTACCTTAAATGTAATCAAATCAATGCAAATAATAATACTCTTAATCACATCTTACACCATCTTTTCACCTTATAGAATTTCCCTACTATAAAAAAAAATTGAGACAATGTGTATAAGAGATTCATATGTGTTATCTATAGATAAGGACCCATATTTTATGGTCTTGTAAGTTACTTCAAACAAGGGTCAGATTTCAAGCATAGTTACAATGCCATTGTGAGCTATTGTCCCAATGTCAATTTGTGATACTTCTGTTCAAAAGAAATACAATCAGTGTGTTTTATTTATTCATCTTCTATATGTTGAGATTTCCAAACATAACCTTTTTTTCCTTAAGCATGGAACATTCGTTGTCTCTCTATTCCTCACTGTAATAAGTTAACAACATTTGTCTCTCAAACATGATACACAAGTTTTATTTTTTGTTCCATCAATGCTGATGGGCTTCAATACCTTTACATTTAATGCATGTGGGCTTAATCTAGACTAAATAAAGAGGTTTGTAAGAGTTTTTTTTGAGACTTCCATCACTTCCATGTGTTGTGAAGTGGTCTGTCTATTTGGAAGAAAATATGATAAGCATGTGAAGATGATATGTGATTGGCTAAATGCCTTGTGATTTTCAAATTATATCATATATGATGGAGGAGACAGTATAATTAATGCAATCAATTTTGGTCGACTTGGGTCTGGATTTAGGTATTAAGACAAGCCGTCCTAATAATGAGGAATAGTTCTCGTCCATTTGGGTGTGGATGCATGAATGGAGACAAGGTGTCCCAATGAAAACAATACAAGTTCATTCCTTGGAAGTTTTAGAGCCATTCAGTCATTCACCTAGAGGATTCACCTCTATTATTATCTTAAAGACGACCATCTCTCTTTTGTGGGGATGTTGACATCTCAACTTTCACATGCGAATGAGTTAATCAACTTAAACACCTATACCTACATGATTTTCCTATCAATTTACTTACTTCTCTAATGGATTTGTTCTAATCAACAAAAAGGGAAAAAATGATACACTGATCTAAACTGCCCTTAATTGCATACCCATGCCTTTTTCATTTCTTGATTTGGTGACATTTTGATCAAGTTCTTTTCATATATATATGACCATATATGTTGATATTTTTTCGTATGAAAGTTGGTGAATAATATTATTTTAGTTTCATTTATATGTGTGAATCCTATAGGTCTAGATCTAGTTTTGGAATTTCTATCATTCATCACCTTAGTTTTGATTCATAGACGCAAAGGTAACTCATTCAACTTTGATACACAAATTAGAGTCCCAAAATTTAACATGTTTTGACATCATTTTAATTAGGTTTTTTTGTAAATTGATTAGATTTAAAGTAGGTGATTTTTGCATGGAAGTTGGTAAATAATATCAACCCAACTTCATTTACATGTATACATCCAAAAGGTCTACCTCTAATCTTGCAATCTCTATCAAACATCACCAAAGTTTTGGTTCATAGATGTAAAATTGACCCATGTTATTTTCATTACTCATTTGAATGGCTTGCATTGACATCTCCAAATTTAAGTTTGACCCATATTCCATCTTTCCTACTAACTACTATGGGTTTCTAAAATACAAATTATTTTAAACTGTATCCTAATATGATGATTTAAATGATATGCCCAAATTCATTATTATTATCTAAGTAGAAATTCAAGAGTAATATTGATATAGTATAGAGGGCATAGCTAGAGTTTTAGCATTGCATCATCATAGGCACACTACATGGATTTTGATAGTATTTGATATTTTTCATTTCCTTTGAATCAACCCACTTTAAGGTTTGGAAAAAAACATACTTCCTAACTAGAAAACTCTTCAATAATATTTTTAAACATTATTGGCCAATCGTTACATGCCAAAAACACATTGGTGAATAGATCATAGAAGCATCAAGAAGAGAAGTTCACATCCTCAACTCTATGTGCAATTTTGCATATTGGTTTTATTTTGTAATAACATAGATCATTTTAACATGAGCATAGAGCAGGATTGGATAGTCATACAAAGGTTTTTAGTATTGGTCATGCATGCATGTAGAGAGCATAACTAGAACATTAGCATTACATCGTCATAGGAACACTAAATAGATGCCTGTTGTTTTGATCTTTGATCACTAACATTGAATTAAATCACTTTAAACTTTGAACAAAAATATATCCCCTATCTAGCAACCTCTTCAAACATTGTTAGGTAGTTGTTATAAGTCACAAACACATTAGTGAATAGGTAGGAGTCATCAATAGATGCTCACATCTCAACTCTAAGTATAATTTTCACATGGGTTTTATTTTGTAATCACAAAGATCATGACACACTCATCTAAACGAACCATTTTCTCATACCATGAAAAAATAGTATCTGTCTATCATAATAATTCCTTCTTGACTTTTGGAGTTGATTGCAAAATTTAATTCATTTAATTACTTGACTAGTTTTATATATTTCTATGAAATTAGTAAGTATTTAATGTTCTCCAAGTTTAATAATATTGTTGTAGCATTATATTTCATTTTAAATTTATAATTATGATATTATGGTAGCATGAATACATAGGATGGACTTTTGTTGCCGCATAAAGTACATAAGTTGAAGCATATTCTAAATTCATGAAATGTCATCATAAGTTAAAATGTTCATTTGAACAATAAGGGGCCAAGGAGATATAATATCAAAGAACACCATATCATGGAGTCCATACTAGGTTTATATAATCAATGGTTTTTATAAATCTTCAAAGATTCATTATGTATTGAATCTTAGGGCTCAAGGCCTCAATGTATTATAATTATTTTTAGGCAATAATCGATATCATCTGAAACATAGTTATGTTTTGGTATAATGTATTAATTTATATGCTTTTTTTGTATTTCCATTATGCATCGGGCTAGTTGGTGTAGAGAAGTGAATTGGTTTAAGAAACCTTTAACTGGGTACTTTGATCTTTTCCTATATCATTGATGGTATTACTGTAGGCATTTATGAAGTTTAAATTATGTGTTCAAGAGAAGAACCAATAGGAAATAATATATCTTAAAGGGTAACCAAGTTTTCTAAACCTATGTCCAAAATATATATGCATAGTTAAATATACATAATTGCATAACTTGTTGTTAACATGCTAGTAAAAAGAAAGGTTGGAAGAAGTATACATATATTTCATTATATAATGAGAATATTGAAAGAAAAAATTGGAGATAATATTTTGAAGGACACAATTCTTTAATTAGTCATCTTTTAGTAAATACAATCAAGAAAGTAATAAAGGAGATCATAAAAGGGTCATATAGAGAGCAGCAAGATAATATCAAGCCTCGTGAATGGTGAGGCAATTGACATTGTGTAATGAAGTAAATGAATGATAGCACAAGATATTATGATGTACATGCATCATTTAACTTTCCAAATGAATTGGGTATAAAATGCCCCACTTTTGTCTCTGAAATCTAAGAAAAAAATCCAAGCTATATATCATCTTGGTATTGTTGTGGCACACCCCCATTTTTCATTCTCATTCTAAGATTCTTAGGCACCTGAGTTGACCCTAGTTTATTAAATATTTCTTTAGATATCTCGTGGTATAGCATCCCTCATTATATTTTAGGAACTTCTATCTATCCCCAAATAGTGATGGTGAATTTATTATGGCATCTAATCATTTTTAAAGAGGGCTTGGTTTTTGTTAGGGTGATTCAAGCACTTTAAAAACACAAAGAATGAAGGCATAAAATCTCTAAGTAAACAAGAGGACAAATCTCGAGGTTTAATATTTCCAAAAGCTTACTTGTTATATTGAAAATCTGTGACAGACCAATAGAAATGTCTCTTCGATAAGACCCTCATAGAACTTCGTGAAAACACTCATTCATCATGGCAATTTGAAATGAAAAAGCTGAATGAATAGGCCACAGGTTTTATGAGGGCCTGTGCAACTAATGCCTGCCTCTCGATGCAAGAAGTCGTTGGATCATGCGCGATGCATACAATTAAACACTGATGTGGATCTCTATCATAAAAATAAACCTGTAAATATATGTTTTCACTCAGAGCTCCCTAGTTCTTCAATTCCCACACGTGCGTTCAACCTGAATGGAGAATACAATCAAATGGGTGGCCTTTGCTGAATAGAGAATACAATGAAATGGGTGGCATTTTCCCTTTTTAGATATTAAGCTCATGTTGGTCAAAATTTCAACCAACACGGGCATAGATTAAAAAAAAGACATAGTTTCCCTTTCCATACTGACCAATTTAATAAATATTCAAAAAATTTGGTCAAAAAATGACCTCAAATCTACTAGTGAAGGAGTCATCTTTGGTGACATGAGAGGTTGATCCTATAGGGAAAGCCCCAAAAGAATCTAAATCAGGAATAGACCTAGAGGGACCAATGTGATCCACTAAAGCAATTTGCAAATTGAACTTGTGAAACCCTAGACTAGAATCATTGACTGCATTTGGTTCGGTATCATAGGCATGGATGACATCCACTCCTAGCTCACAAGATGCATCTGAAAGGGATTCCCATTCATATTCACCAAAATCTATACTCTAGTTTTGGACTATCAAGTGAGCAATGCTTTCTCTTATCCTTCCTTTGTTAGGATCTTCATGCTCATATTCATTAGGTTCGTGTTGTCTAGAGGTGGAAGCCTCAGCATCATTATGGGTGAGAATTGGTTCTTCTCCCTAAAGGAGAGAAGTTGGAGGCTTAAAATCCTCTTCTTATATAACAATGGTAGCAAAGGGTGGATCTTCATCCTTTGATTCACTAAACATGGAAGCCCTTCTATCAAACCTTGGTAATTCATCCTCTAGCCCAAAGCCTAGGCCAATAGTGTCTCTATTTTTGTGACCCTCAGTATGACTTAAGTGTTCTACAAGAGCTTTCTTATCACCAGTTAAGGAGCCTTGGCCATGATAGCCCATGTTATTCAGAGATTTGTAGCCCTTTTCATAATGTTTAGGAGAAATAGGAGTAGTGAACATAATCTCCTCAACATATTCTTCCTCCCTATAGATTCAATCTCATATAACTTTCTCTTCTTTTTCTACTTCTAAGGGAATAGAGGACTTAACAAAGGTCCCAAAAATGGTCATAACAGAAGCTGAGGGATTCAATTTTTTAGAAGGTTTATTGTAAGATCTAGGATAAAATAACAAAGAAGCAATAGAGTCTAGAGTGTACTCACCCATACCAAGGCTCGTCATTTTCAATTTCCATTCACACTCTTTGAGGGATGGTTTGAGCTCATGATAAGAGTGATTGTGGGGGACTAGCATTTGAGCAGTAGACAATGTGTTGATAGACATTAAATTATCCCCTAGAATAACTATCTTGGTACCATTGAAAGGGGATTTGATACATTGATGCTCCATTGATGGCACTACTTGCATGTCATGAACCCATGGTCTTCCCAGCAACAAATTATATGCTAGCAAGATGTCTAAAACTTGAAAGACCACATCTTTTTTAATAGGACCCACATGGATTGACAACACAATAAGGCCTTTAGAAGGTCATTCAACCTCATCATAGGCTTTGATGGTGTTCTTCCACCTAGCATCAATAGCAAATTTAGACATGCCTAACTACCGAATAACATTGAAGGAGATGATGTTTAACCCATCACCATTATCTATCAAGACTCGATGAATGCAAGTAGGGAAGATTTGGACTTTGATGTGTAGGTGAGGTTGTGGGGATGACTAAGTTGCTTGTCATCTTCTTCAAAGAATGTGAGGTAGTGAAGTGATGAGATATGATTCACCATATCTTGGAATCACTCAGCATCAATATCCATGGGAACATTGGGTGGACATAGAGCTTTTTAAAGAATCTCCTTTGTGCAAAAGAGATAATTCTAGCAATTTAAAGATTGAAATTTTCACAAGGGTTTGTTGCAGCTAACTAACAAGGTCATAGATGGATATAACTGGAGTAACCACTTTTTTGGATGAGGAAGCATAATTAGGATCATTTGCAACTTTGAGGACAACCTTGGATTTCCCCCTAGTGACAACATTCAGTGTTTCACCATGCAAGGAGGAATGTTTTTCCACCCTCAAAACTACCTTAGGCCTCGTGTCCCTTTGATCTTTTTGAGCATCACGTGTTCTTAGGACTACCTTCAGTCTTTCATCATATATATTGTAGTTGGGTTCCTTGTCAGATTTAGGACCCATCATGCAAATATGTTCAACAAGCTCTAGCATGCTTATCGCATTGTCTATGTCAGTGTAGGTGTAGTTGATCTTTGCATCATGATTTTTCTTGTGAACATTGGACGATTCCCCTTTTTCATATTTAGGTAATAGTTGTTTGAAGGCTTTGTGGTCAAAATTTTTAACTAACCCATCTGTTACTGCTTTTCCTCCATTAATGAGATCTTGGATAACATCTTTGAGCTTGAAGCAATTTTTGGTGTTATCTCCCTTGCTCCTATGGTAGTTACAAAAATGATCATCTCTCCACCAATCATATTTGATGGGTGGGTTATTGGGTTGAGAGTTGTATAGAAGTGTGATAAGCTTATTTGCAAGCAAGGTCTTTAAGACCACTTCATAAGATTCTACCATTGGTGTATAAACATGCTTTCGCTTAGAAGGTTTTTTTTTTTTGTCAAATTTTTGAGGCTTTGTAGTCTCCTGTTGTTTTGTAGTATAGATATCATTAGAAAGATTAAATTTTGATTCCTTGGTCTTAGGAGCATCTGCTACTCCATCATTGACAATGTACTTGTTTTTATTCTAAGGTTTATTCTTGTCTTTTCCATTCCCATTTCCATTTTTATCCTTGTTGAACATAATGTCACCTTTCCTAACAACAACATCCTTAGTATGGTAAGCACTTTCAACCATATTATTGAAGGATATGAACAATTGTTTCCTAAGGTCATAATAGAGATTAGGTACAAGTGTATTGACAAAAATGTCAATCTTCTCAGTCTTAGGCATCTGTTGAGGGCACCTAGAGTGTAAAGATCTTCATCATTGGAGGTACATGGCAAAAGGTTCACCTTGGTTTTTCTTAATGTTGCATAGGTCCAACATAGTGATAGGATGTTGAATGTTATAATAATATTGTTGAATGAATCATTGTGCAAGTTCATAAAATAACTTGAGAGGAGGTGACAGCTTCATGAACCATTCCATAGCTTGGCCTCTCAAGACCTTAGGAAACAACCTTATAAGGTAAGTGTCTTCATGCATAAATTCCATGCTAAGAGCATAGAAGTGTCTTACATGATCATGAGGATCACCATTTCCATCATATTTTTCATATTTGGGAACCTCTATATCCTTAGGAAATGGGATCATGTAAAGGCTCCTATCAAAGGGAAGGGCACATATTGATTCTACAAAAGAGGTCTTTGGTTCCTTGGAAACTTTTAATTGAGAAAGTTGACTCTTGAGTTCTTGCATTTCCTCTATCAAGATCTCAACTTCAGTAGGTTCTCATTTTTGGATGATTCTTTGCACATCAAAATTGTGAGGGATTTTCCATCCCTTAGAAGTCATGTATTGAAAATATTGGTCCCCATTTTGTTCTAACGCTTTTAGCATTAGCCTTTGGGCAACCTCATCTTGTTAAAATCTCATAAGATCTTTTCTAGTGATTTCATCATTGGTCTCACTTTCATGATGTGACTTTGAATGTCTAGGTGGTGATGGACATACTCTTGCATTTACTCTAGGAGTTCTAGAAAGTGTGTTGTTTCCATCATTGCCACCAAGAGGAATGTTCTTAAAAGGATTTCTATAGTAGCCATTTCTATTTTCAGCATTTCGTGCATGAGCATCAACTTTAGCTTGATGATAGGATATTTCTCTATTAACCATGTGTATGGCCTCTAGGCATGTTTATTCTTCTAAGTAGTGTTTCCTCTCTTTTGGATGTATGGTGAGCCACATATTGTCTTCAGCCCTAGGAGTATCAAAGGGCATATCAAATGGATTCTCAATGCTATAAAGAGGGTTATGACAAGTATTTTCTTCATGTGGTTTATCAGAGACAGGTTCCTCCATGCAAGGTTGTCCATGAGGATGCCTAGTTGGAGTTTCCAAGTGTTCAAAGGTAAAAGAAGGATAATTCCCTTTACTAACTTAGAACCTAGTCACAACTGACATGTAAGGTTATGTCTTCATCTATTAAGATGAGGTAAAGAATTTTAGATTTGAAGCTTGTAAGGTTAAGAATGATCACTTGTTAAAGATAAAATAAGCAAGTGGCTTGTTGAGAGTGCTCAAGAGCTTACAACACTAATGAATCAAGCTGAGAAGATAAGCAAGAAGCTCAATAGCAAGTAACTAGCATAGAGAGGTAACCAAATTTTGACAAGTGTCCATTAGCGACATTTTTATCTTACATTTGATGAACTAGACCCATCTATTCAACTTAGAATAGCACCTAACATGGAGATTTTAGACCAAACCTAGGTAGGATGAAGTGACAACACCCCTAAATCATTTGTGATACAATTTCGAGTATGTTTTGGAAGCAATAGAGACTAGGTGATATTCTTTAGAGAAGTAGGCAATATTTGGTCAGAAAAATGTATTATATGATAGACTTTACTATAGAAGGGTGATAGTTTTCTCTCATATGATAGTTTCTCTCAAATAGGGTGATAGACTTTACAACTAGCAGATGGTAGATTTTATAATAGTTAGATGATACTTTGACAGGTATGAAATGTTGCACAATATTTCTCAAAAGACCATGCGATAAAGGGCCAATGAACTATGAAAAATATAGTTTGAAGCTCAGAAGCCCTATGCTTTAGTTTGACTTCTCAAATATTTCAGACCAAAATGTAGTGTAGATAGTATAGGACCTCAATTCATAGCAGAAAATAACATGGTTTGAAGATAGTAAGGGTAAACTCACATGTCTCAAATAGTTGGATAAGGGACAAAGCAACCTTTCCAACACACATTTGTGCTATCAAAAGAAAATTCTAGGAATGCCACTGAGATTTTTTGATGTTTAAGAATGTTTACATGGGTTTGTTCACATTCAAAGACACATGTCAAGTAATACTACCTAAGGTCACAGTTCATTACTAAACAACTTGGCCTATGCTTGATGCCTCTTCACCTCACACCAAGTGGTTACCCATGAGAGATATTGACTTTGTCATGGAAGCATCATTGGGACAACCAAGGGGACATAAATGGTGAGTGTAAAATCTTGGGGTGATCTGGCTAATCCACTAGGATTGGTCCTTGCACCAAAATATTGAGCAAAAAAGTAAGGTACCTTCTAACATATGGTGTTTAGAAAGGGCTTCCATTCATAGCACTCCTCTTGCATCCAATTATGGTACACCTTTCCTTGTGGTAAGTAATGGACCTCAGGGTCACAAGAGTACCTTAAGCATTCTTTCTTAGAATTTTTCTCATGGTCCCAATCCCACAAGTACACACACTAAGCGAAGACAAGCACTATGTCCACCAAGGTTTTGTATCCTTAATAACCTTGAGTTTATAGTGGGTTGGAATAGCTAGGTTTTCTTGTCCCTACATGGGTTGTCCCTCTTGATTACTCAAGAATATACCCTCTAAAGGATTGTATACTTCACAAAATGGATCCACTTTTGGAGGTTGAGATTTCTAATTCACTACAAGGGTGAAGAGCATACTCTCCTATTCCAATAATTTCTCCCAAACACACCAAGAAACTCAATTATCCCACTTAATTTCTAAATCTAAAGGTGGGTCAAGATTTTGATTCACCACAAGGGTGAAGAGCATACTTTCCTACCACCAAGAGATCCCAATTGCAAGTTTGATGTGCCTATGAAAGATGAACAACTAGTAATATTGCCACACACCAAAAAATAAGGGAAATAAAGAACACTTTTAGGCTTATAAGAAGCCCTAAAAAAAATAATTAGTAGCCTTTTTTCATTTGAAGCTTTGGCATGTGTTCTTTTTAGAGCAATTTTGCAATAATTTAGAGAAACCCTACAAGCAAAAATGTTAGTCTGCAACAAGAGCGTTAGTCCAAAATAAGGTAAAAACCTACAATAAATTTTTTTTCAGATAATAATAGATCTAAGAAATCCAAAAAATAGAATGTCAAAGACCAAAAATTGACTAAATAACCCAAACAACAACACATTCTAGGTTGGGTGATAGTTTTCAGTTGACAAAATATTGTATTATACTTTTCAATATAAGGGTACAATACTTCTGTGTTGTGTGATATTTCTCACTATACCCATGTGATAGAAGTTTGTATTCTAGTGTGATATACTTATATATGTGTGAATGATACTTTTACTAGTAAATTATCGCACTAAAATATTGAGAACTATCATATGATACTAATAAAGCATCACCCAATAATCATGACTGCAGGGGGAAAAAAAAAAGATGGAATAGCAAGAAAAAATTGCAAGATAAAAGTGTAGAGTGAGAGGAAAAACCAAGTCATTCTACCCCATAGTGGGCACCAAAAATATACACTAAGAAAGTGCACTTCTTTAAACCCTTCTATCCAAGGTATCCCATAGATTGGAACACTTGAATGGTAGCTTAGAGCTCTATATCCATGGAGTGCAGAGGTGTGTGTTTGTGCATATGAGAAGCTCTCAATTGAGTCTTGAGACACAACCCTTGCTAGTAAACCATGCAATAGGAGATTCCTTAGACAAGAGCAAGAGTGCAAATGTCCAAAAGAGCTCTCAAACATGCAATGCAAGAATGAACTATTCTATGATGAAATGTAAGAATGCAACTAAGCTAAACAATATGAATGTGTTACAACCATTGCTAATTAGGCTACATGAGATATGTTATAAAAAATTAAATCAAGCTATTCTAAATTAATCTAGTGCAAAGATGAAGGATGCAAGAATGAGGTAAGAAGAATAGAAGTTATCCTCAAGTGCTCCAAGAAACCTACAGTATAACATTAGCTCAAAATGGGATCCTTAGAGAGGGAGAGAGCTCTCTCTTTTAAAGGTAGATGGATGGTTGAGATCAAGATCAAGAAATGGATGATTAAGGGTGGGGGTTTACTTTTGGCGTGATCCATGTGCAAGATCAAGTCAAACAATAAAAAAGAGTTGACTTTTCATGTGAGACAAAAGCCATTTCTTTTAATTTTAAAATAGGAAAAGACTTTATGTGTGCACATTGAGTGGGTTAGAAGAATGGGGTCTTTTATTTAATTAATAGGGGACATATTCTTTTGATCAAATATGGACTTAGGATATTATAGTCAGACTATAGGTTAAGATCAAATAATTTGATTTTTAGCAATTTGGCCTACATAAATAATTAATTAATTTAGCCAAAATGTTGAGAAGGGGGCTAATAGTCTAGATGACTATTTTAGGTGATTACAATCTATGTCACATTGGTGAAAAGGGAAGTCACTATGATGTTGGAGATAGTCTCTATGGTGTAGAAGACAATAAATATGATAAGGAAGTATCATTGAGGTGTAATGGAAGAACATAATATGATAGTAACATGTTATGTTGATTGATATATTCTCATATTACGATTGGGCTTGTATTTATAAGAATGTGAACAATCATACCTTGTGTAGGGACATGACCCTTATGTGTCTTATGCCACATAGGTTCATTACCCTATACAAGATATGACCCTTGATTATTTACCAAATAAGCCACAATGATTTTTGATGTCATATATATGTATATGTATGTATGTATGTATGTATGCATGTATATGTATGTATATGTATGTATGTATGTATGTTTATATCTGATTTCATAATCCAACTGCTGTTATATTTTCAATAATTTTCCATCTCAATCCTTGCACATACACCTTAAAGATACTTTTCACTTAAGAAAGGATTATAATGTGATGAAATTTGTTGCATGTGTTTTTTCTAGGAAAATTTTGTTGGTCCCAATTGGTTCTGACTTGCCCTAGGAAACTATCCTCATTCACATCTTTCTCCTTTTTTCTTCTACACTAGTATGTTATTCTACTCTCTAATTTAGCTTTTTATTCTTTTCTACTCTCTCCATAGTTACATTTTTAAATTAGAAAAAATAACCAATTTTACTTTTTTCTTCTAAATGAAGTTCATACAATACACTCTCTTCATTAGGGTGCCAAAACCATCATATTATCCCGTTCAAATCATGAATTCAAATTTTGAATTCCATAGATGATCCTATCACATGATACTCACAACTACCTATACATAATAGGTGCCTATTGATAAACCTATCTATCTATAAATACCCCACCCTTTTTTTCTATTATCACATATTATGTTGTTAGACTCTACTAGATCCTTTCTATGTGCATGTTAGTTCTTGAGTTATATTGATGGTGTGGTACAATGATATATGAACTATTTGATTATATCATGATAGTTTGGATAGTGGTGATTACTTGCATATGAAAATGATATACTATGTGC
Source organism: Cupressus sempervirens (assembly GCA_028749045.1). Taxonomy (NCBI): domain Eukaryota; kingdom Viridiplantae; phylum Streptophyta; class Pinopsida; order Cupressales; family Cupressaceae; genus Cupressus; species Cupressus sempervirens. The sequence goes on along the minus strand of CM053785.1, from coordinate 552,435,828 downwards.
TTTTAATTGATGACTATGTTTTTTCTCTTGATGATGATTTGGAGGATATGATTTTATTTATATTCATGGATTAGTAGTTGTACTTACCCCACACCTGCATGTGTATGGTTAGCGTGCATGTTTTACATTTTTGTTTGACATGCTTGGTCATTGAGAGATGGAGTAATAGTCACTTCCATGCAGGATCTACATATGATCTACCACTCCCCTTCATTGTCTATTATATACATCTATGCACATGCTCATCTTTTATGCAGGTTCACAAGTACTAGACATCGACTTCCTTGAATTGCTAGGATGAGTGTGCCCTATTACATTATCTTGATGGTAAGAGAGGGGAGATAACATAAGGCCTAGACCCTACCATGATCCATCATTTTTCCTAAAATAGTGGACAAGTATATGATTGACTCCTAAGAATTTCTCAAGGTGATATAAATTCATAAACCCTTGTTTAAGCATGCTTATGTATGTTGCATATTTTTTGTATTTTGTTTGAGTTAGATTTTAGTACACTTGAAGTCAAGTGAATCAATGTGGCAAGTTATTTTGACGTCAAAAAAAGATTTATTAAAGGTTAATCACAAAAATTAAATAATTAAATATTCTAGAATAATAGAATATTGATATATGGTTATTTGATTAATAAATATTAATTAAATACCCATTTTAATTATCAAATAAAAATTGATATTAAATATGTTAAATTGGTAATATATTACATTAACCTATCTTTAATATTTTAAGGTTGCACGTTTTAAATTATACTTAGGCTATAATATGATATTTAATAATAAATAAATAATGTATTTGGAGTGCACGCATGTTTCATAAATTCAACTTTGAACTTTAATTAAGAAGTTAAGCTAATTCAAGTTGAGTTAAAAATGAATCATAAATCTTTTTCTTGATTCTTGAGTTGAGTTTATTTGTTTTTAGGATTTCTTTATCTCAAGCCCTAGGTTTTGAATTCTCTTTATATTAGTGGATATTGTTAGTTTAGGGGTTGGTTTCCTTATATTGGAAGACATTTTTTTGGAATTTGGGAGATAGTTTAACAGGTTACACATTTTGTCTAAATTTTAAAGTTAAAGATTTGATTTAAAGCTAGAGTATTTTGAAAAACTTGATATGATCCATGTTGTTTTCGATCTGTTAGGATTTGAAGAGACAAAATTAACAATTACATGCAAATATAACCAATATCAGAAAATAATAATGCACACAAAAGAGAATACAAGACATAAAAATTTAATGTGGTTCACCCAATCCCTGGGCTAGTCCACCAACAATGAGTCCAATATTCTTATTATCTAGTGATTACCACCTAATTAAAATCTATAATCCCTTATAGCTCAATACCACCACAAGAAGATACTATTGCATCACACATTATGAAATCCCTAACCTTAAGCCATTTTATACAAGATTTTTTTTGCTTTAGGGTTATAGTTGGTTATAACATGTTGGTCCAAAAATTGCCAATAAAATAGCCCCAAACCTCGTCAAGGAATTATGGAGAGTGTACAGTACTTCCCTAACCATTCACCACAAACTAACAATCTCCCACTTGGGGACTAATCAGGCTCCACCCTAGACAACAATCTCCCACTTGGAGACTAGTCTTGTAGCAATACCGCTACTCTGTGAGGCTCCCATTGGATCAAACCACCCTAAACTTAGATGTTCCTTTATTCTATTCAGTCTAGAAGACCAAACAAAGTTGAAGAGGAGTTCAACTTCTCCCTTGTTACTACATTTGTAAACATATTGTTGGATTATCATCTTTATATATCTTTTTCTATCTTTAACTATCCATCATCCCAAATAGATTGAACGAAATGGTACTAAAACTATATGTGTTTTGTCTTTGAATGTAGATCAAAATTCTTGGCAAGATGAATGAAACTCTAACTATATGTATAAAAAAATTTATCCCTCTATAGGTGTCCCAATTCTTTTGAAAATAAATTAAGCCATATCTTCTCCTTAGCTACTTCTATAGCAACAACATACTCTCCCTCTGTAGTGGATAACTCATTCACTTTATGTAACCAAGAAACTTAGCATATTGTTGCCCCACCAATAGTAAATACATAACTTGTAGTACTCTACCTGGTATCAAGATCCCCCACCAAATATGAGTCAACATAGCCTTGTAAATCAATAGTAGATCCCCCAAAATGTAAGCACTTACTAGATATTCCTCTAAAATATTTGAGAATTCATTTGACTGCATTGAAAATGCTCAATCCCAAGATGACTCATATACCTACTAAAAAATCCCACTATATGTAAAATATATGACCTTATACATGCCATGGCATACATTAAGCTCCCTACAACTGAAGCATAAGGTACCTTGGACATCTTACCCTCCTCTTCTTGTGTCTTTAGACACATCTCCTTAGTCAATTTCAAATGACCAGGAAAATGTGTGCCAATAGCTTTCACATTCTCCATAGAGAAATTGCAACACCTTCTTAATATAATCAGCCTGAGATAATGTCAATTTTCTATTCTTCCTATCTTTATAAAGTTTCATACCAAGGACTTGTTTTGCTACCCTAGATCCTTCATTGAAAATGAATGTGCTAAATGTTGTTTTAACCCCTTAATGTGGTCCATGTTAGACCCAACTTTTCATATCATCAACATATAAACATAAAATAATGTAGCTATCATTATCCAGTCTCTTAAAATAAATATGATAGTCTGAATGACAACGAGTATAGCCATGCTTATTCATAAAATTGTTAAATTCTCTTACCTTTGACCTCAAATCGCTATGGCTATGCCATATATCCTTTCATCCAAATCACCATGAAGAAAGGTGGTTTTAACATCAAGCTACTCCAAATGCATATCTTCAGTAGCCACAATAGTTAGAATAGTGTGAATAGAAGTCATCAAAATAAATGTCATTTTTCTATACAAATCCTTTTACAACTAACTTGTTTTTAAATCTTTTCTTACCTCCATCCTCTTCTTTCAACTTGTTAACCCATTTATTTTATAAAACCCTTTTACTTGCAAGAAACTTACATAAATCCCAAGTCTTATTTTTTAGCATGGAGTCAATTTCTTTTGTCGTTTCTAACTCTCATTGAATCTTTGTATCCACCAACACAACTTCACCATAACATTCAGATTCACTAGCATCTATTAATAAAATAGAATAAAAAGAGGGAGAAAATATTTCTAGAGGTCTACTTATCCTTGTTGACCATCTAACATTCATTGGGGTATGTGGTATTTGTTGTTACAGTTCTTGTGAAGCATGAGGAACTGTTAGAACATCATCCTTTTGAGTATCATCCAATACTAAATAATCATTTTCTTTCTTTTTATGTTTCTATAACATATCTTTTTACAACACTTTCTCATTGAATATAACATCCCCACTTCTTACAAATTTATGATTTTCTAAATTTCTTAAAGCCTATAACCAAATTCATCAATGCCATATCCAAAAAATACACATTTCTTTGATTTAGCTTTCGTCTAGGTTCTATTTTCATAATCTACATGTGAAAATGCTTCACAACTGAAGGTTTTGAGAAGGAAAAAAAAACTCGCCTTCTTACTAGTCCATAATTCCTCTAGAATACCACAATCCAAAAGAGTAAAGGGACCTCTATTAATCAAATATACAATAGTATTGACAACCTTCACCCATGTATTTAACGGTAGCTTGACATGCAACCTCATAGTCCTTGCACACTCCATTATTGTCCCATTTATGTGTTCAACCACTCTATTTTCTTGTGGATTCCTTAGAGTAACTTTCTATCTACAAATACCATTAGTGGAATGATAAACTCCAAATTCACCACCATTATTAGATTATTTTACCAGTCTCATTTTTAACCAAGCATTTCTATTTCTTAAAAGTTACAAATACATTAGATTTATGTCTAAGGAAAGAAACCCATACTTTTCTAGTTTCATCATCAATAAATCTAACATAATAATGAGAACCACCAAAGGAAGATACGTGAGTTGGTCCCTTTACATCTATATGCACAAGCTCTAATTTCTCATTTATTTTTTCCTTCCAACTCTTCACAAAACCTTCTCTCTTTTATTTTTCATATACACATTCACACATTTTAGACTTGGTTAAAATTTATTTGAATGAAGTAATTTCATATATCTTTCTCACTCATGTACCCGAGTCTATTGTGTCATAGTGTTATTTCAGAGTCTCCAACATCTTTTTTTTGTTCTTCCTACTCGACTACAACAACTATTCCTCAACATTCATTTTTCTCTAAAATAATTAAAGTAGAATTAACCATATGACACATACAAAGATATAATGTGCCTACTTTCACACATTTTTCTACTACAAGGGAACATTTTTAAGCCTTCCAATTTTTATCATTAAAAGTAATTGTGCAACCCTCATTACCCAACTGCCTTGCTGAAAATAAATTCCTACTCAACCTTGGAACATGTCTTATCTCTTGTAGTAGCCAATGATTCCCATTCTACAACTTATTCATATTTTTTCTCTTCCAACAATCTGATAAGTTTCAATATCCTCCAACTAAATAAGCCCAAAATCCTCTTGGATATAATCAAGAAAATAACCTCTATGGGGAGTAGCATGAAATGAAGCCCCATAATCTAAAACCCTTGAATAATGAACACTTTCTAAGGAACAAAGCAAAGCATCCTCTTTGGATTTTTTACTTACTAAATTTGCCTCCTTGTTTCCATCTGTTTTGTCTCATTCATTGTTCTTTCAGTCTAGAAATCTTTCTTCTAATGCCTAGTTTCCCACATTACCACTTGGTCCTCTTGATTGAAACCTCTTCCCCTTTGATTTTCCATGATTTTTTAGAATTGTTTCCTCTCTCAGTCATTCTGCCTATCATTTGTGTGTTCAAAACACTTCCTAATGTAGATCCACCTGATCTTTTCCTATGAGTTTCCTTATTGAGAATAACGCCAAGCACATCACCAAATTTTAGGGTTCTAGATCCACAAACATAATTACTCATAGCCATTACCAAGCCATTTCATCTTTTTGGCAAAGAACACAAAATTCAAGGAGCCCTAATTTATTCATCACAATTAACATTTATAGAAGATAATTTACTAGTAACTGTTTAAACTCATTTAAATGATCTGTAATAGATCCACCTTCTACCATCTTCATATTAAATAAACACTTCATGATAAATACCTTGTTTGAAGCGGAGGGCTTTTCATACAACCTTGCTAGGGTATGCATCAACTCTTATGTCGTCTTTTCTTTTTTAATATTAAATGCCAATGATTATGCCACATAAATGAATACTTCCAAGTGCTTTTCTATCCAAAATCTCCTAGTCCTCATCTATCATAGCAGCTAGTTTCTTGGATTTTCCTTCTAATGGCCACCATAAATCCTTCTGATAAAGATAGTCCTCCATTTTTATTTTCCATAAGTAAAAATTTTGTCCATTAAATTTATCAACCTTTATCTTACCCTCATCTACCATTGCTCCCACTCAACCATGAGACTTTCCTACAAAGAATAATTGAAACAACCTCACTCTGATACCGCTTGTTACGATTTAAAGAGATAGAAATAGTAATTACATGTAAATATAACCAATATTAGAAAATAATAATGCACACAAAAGAGAATGCATGGCGCAAAGATTTAATGTGGTTCACCCAATCCCTAGGCTATGTCCACCAACAACAAGTCCAATATTCTTATTATCCAAGGATTACCACCTGATTACAATCCATAATTCCTTACATTTCAATACCATTGTAAGAAACCACTATCACATCACACATTATGAAATCCCTAACCCCAAGCCATGTTACACAATATTTTTTCCACTTTAGGGTTATAATTAGTTACATTGGCTCAAAAATTTCCAATAAAATAACCCCAAAAAAATTTTCTCAGGGTTTATGCCCTCAAACCCCCAAGAATCGTGGCCTATTGGCCACCATTGTATTGAGGGTTATCACCCTCAAACCATTGCTTGGAGCCTTAACTGACCCCTAACCTCACCGAGGAATTGTGGAGGGTGTACATGCTTCCCTAATCAATCACCACAAATTAAAAAGATCAGCTAGTGGAATTAAGGTAGGGTTTGAAACCCCTTGTAATCTTTCCTTTTGAAAATGTTATTTCTCTATGTTTGCTAGGTTGCACATGAATTTTGGGTATTGAAATTATAATTTGGTCTTTCTTTAAATTTTAGACATGAAAGAATTGATTAGGTAAATTTTCATGTGTTTATGAGAAATTAGAAAAAGAAATTGTTTGATGTTCTTGAGTGAAAACTTCTGCTAAAGGCTTCGATCTAGAAACCTTAAAATTTATTTCAAAGAAAACCATGTAAAAATAAAAGCTATTAAAACTCTAGATTTCTATTAAGAAAAATTTAAAGGAAAATAATTAAAATTTGTGAAAAATCAACCAACTAGTGTTTCAATAAAAATCTTAAGATTAAACTAAATTAAAGATCATAGGTCAATAGATGTTTTTATGCAATTGAAAATTGAATTCAATATTTGAGGGAAAAAAGATATATATATATATATATATATATATATATATATGGAATTGAGCTTTCAATTTAATTAATTATTTTTTCTTTTCAATGTAAATTTTTTTATTTTTTTATTTTTTATTTTTATTTTTTATCGGTAAATAGTCATAGCCTTGATATATTTTATTAATAAAATTTAAATGTACAAGCAATCCACCATTCTAACAGGCACTGGTAGGAAAGAACGAGGCAAGAAAACCTCCAGTCTTGCCCGGGAGTGAAGTCCTATATTATACATTGATAAAAGGGGCATATCCCAATTTTTTTACATCATGTTGAGAGTCAAATATGATACGCAAAAGGCTTCAAAATGTCCAAGAAGCACTCTGAGATAATAACTGCAAAGGACCTAATCAAAAAACATCACATAATAAATAGTAGGGTGGGTTAGGTGTTAATATCCTTAATTGGAATTGGGGGAGAAAACTCCGTGTAATAGCAAATATCAAAAGATTTTAAGGTACTATGTGATTAGTAATCACTAAAGAATGTAATCATAAACCAGAAGTCAGAGTAAACCAACACTTAATGTGAATTCCTTTATCACTGTTATATGTGGTAGACCAAAAATCTATGCAAAGATCATGTGTCAAGAGATAAATATTTGGAGATCCACTAATCCAAACGATAGAAGCTCAAATTAAATAATAGAAATGAATCTTGCATCCAAATACTGCAAAAGAAACCCAATAATAAGGCTTTAATTTAGCTAATGAACTATATTCATTAATATTGGTATCATTATTTACAATTTCAAAACTTATGCATATTACAATCGAAGAGGACATAGTTTAAAAAGTGTCCTACTACCTACTATTCTAGTATAGTATTAAGACAATTAAACTATCAACAAAATTAAAACCTACACCTATTACATATACTTAATCCTTTAATACTGGGTTGGATTTAATACCAAAATGACCCTAACACTATAGATATCACTATATTTTCCTAAAGACCACGATGATTTCTGAGGCCTCATGTAGATTTGTGGCCTTTGAGCCTAGAGAAAATTTTATAGGTCATCATTCCTCTGCTTGACTTTTTGTAGTTGGGCAGGCAGAATTCCACATTCTCCAAATTGGTGAGATTAGCGTCTGGCTAAATGTATGCATCATAAGCCCTTAAATAGTTCATGAGCTAGTCTCTACCGAGGTCTTCAATGATACCTGTCTACCTAACCAGGAAATTGATACTTGTCTCCATTTGTGGCCACTCTCTGTAAAACTAAATGTTATCCCTTATAACCAAACATGGATGCCTCGGGCTTCTTGCAAGTTTTGGACTATCCACCACAAGTTCCATATAAGCCTCAGGTAGAGGAATCCAAAGCATTGTGTCAATGTTGGCAACCATACTTTCCAACCCTATCAACCAACAAGGGTCAAAGATGTTGTAGGTCAACCTGATGATGTCCCATTTCTCCACTCCAGCCCTAGTTAAACATCCAACCCCTTTTCCCTATGATATCATTGCTAGTCCTCCATGAGTATTTATAGTTAAAAACCCCTTCTCCTAATGCTTGGCTAATTGCGACTCAACTCATGTCATCAATTGGCCAGAAAAGCCTATTCCATCTTTCTTTCTTTATTGAGCCACTAAATGCCATAGCTCAATTTTCAAAAGCATGAAAAAGGAAAATGTTGGTATCCATGGAGGACCAAATTTGTAGACCATGAGCAAAACTAAACTGATATCAATCACTAGCTAAGCTTTACTAATAGATGAGCTTGATATTGAAACATAAATAAAGGGAGGAGAAACATCTAGAATCCAAAATGATGGGAGTGACACTCTAATCAATACAGGAGTTCTTCTCAAATACATCATACCAAGGAATAACTAACATGAGAGAGAGAGAGAGAGAGAGAGAGAGAGAAAGAGATTTTCCTCAAAATCAAGTACAAGGCCTGATTGATGTTTAATAAGTTCTCACGTGGGGAATAAAGTGGCTATATTTAAATCCAATAACTATGATGATTATAAGGTATGATTATACATTAAAGAACTAATTCCATCAGTTCCTAAGTTGGCTAGACTATTGGCTTCCTTATTGCCTTTTCTGTAAATATGCGAGAATCTTATGTCTTCAAATTTTGTGAGATATTGGATGATTGTTTCTAGTTTTGAATTTAATATCCAATTTGGAATTTCTCCTTTTTTGAGAGCATTAATTCTAATCTGAGAATCCTCTTCTATCATAATCCTTTTGATATTTAGGTTTATGCATAGTTTGATTCCTTATTCTACTACTTCAAGTTCTGTAATGTTATTCGACACCATTTCCAGAGGTTTGGAACTTTTTGCTAGCCAATTACCTGATTTATCCCTTATTATGCATCCTATGCCTACCTTACCTAGATTTCCTCTTCAGGCCCCATCAAAGTTCAATTTCTTCCATCCAGATGATGGGGGTTCCCATTTGCAAGTTTTCCTAGCTGAATTGTTTTTCTTTTTGTAAAACAGGGGTGGATTGATTAGAAGTAGCCATAACTTTTTGATCTCTGCATCCCAATCCAAAAATGTTCCTTCTTCTCTAGGTCTCTTCCTAAGATCACTACTCATGACTTCTGTTATAGCCACTTCTATTTTTGCAGTGAGAGCTTGCTCATTAATACTAAGATTTTGGAAAATGTGGCAATTCCTTTCTTTCCGAATCTCCCATGTTATGATTGATGGGGAAATATTCCATAGTTTTCCATATACTTTATTTGAAGTATCTTTATGCCAACCTAGTATATGATCTATCCATTTGTTTGCAAGTGGGGCTGTCCAATTTAGTTTGCTTTGGAGCCACCTCTAGAATCCATGGGAAAATTTACAAGCATATAGGACATGTTCTACATTTTCTTCATGTTCTTTGCATAATTTGCATCTTGAGGGACCTTCAAAGCCCATTTTTTGAATTCTATTTGCTATTAGTATTCTCCTTTGTATGGCAGCCCAGAGGAACATACCTACTTTAGGGAGTCCTACTGGGTCCTAACATAGATTAATTGGGAGGGTATTAGCTTCCCAGCTCTGTGAATTTGTAATCACTTTATATCCTTCTTTGACTTTATAACTCTCATCTTTAGAGGCTGCCCAAATTAGTTTGTCCTGCCTATTTTTGGTTGAAATTGATCAAGTTTTAAGAATGTTTTCAAGTTTCTCTCTATCCATCTAGTTAAGTCCATAGTTAGTAATGGTTTTCCATTTCCATATATTTCCTGAGTCTGACTCAATTTCCACTATATAGTCTTTCACTTTTGTCCCTCATATTGCCTTGAGATGAGTAATTGCTTCTGGAGCTAGGTCTGAATAGTTTAGGGGGGGTATCCATTCCATGAATCCTCCCAAAACAAATCTTTATCACATTTCCCTATATCCCGAGTGAGGTATTTGGATATCAGGTTTCGACACTTAATAAGGAAATTCCAATCCACTGAGTCTTTATTGGGTTCTCTGATTTTGAATAAAGATGTACTATCCAAGGGGTTCAAACATTTATTGAATAGGATTCTGGCCCACTTCCTTTCCCTTTCTTGATACAGTCTCCAAACTTTTTTAGCACCTAAAGCTTCGTTCTGCCATTCTAGATTTTTTATTCATAAGCCCTCAGATTCCTTAGGTTTACAAATTTTTCTCTAGCTGATTAAGGCCACTTTTTTCTTGTCCTTTAGTCCATTCCATAAGAAATCATGCAATTTCTTTTCCATCTTAAGGTTAATATTTTTGGGTAGAAGTGAATAAGAGAGTTGGTAGGTTGGGATTATAGATAAGACCGCTTTGATCTTAGTTGTCCTCCCAGCCTTGGTTAACCATTTTCCTTTCCATGATTATGTTTGACCATCAATTTTCCTGAGAATGTGTTCCCAACCAGGGTTGGTTTTTTTGCTTTTGTCAAGATAAATTCCTAGGTACTTAAATGGCAAAGTGCTTTTTTTAAACCCTAGTTTATTACAGATTTGATCTTCTCTAACTTCGAGTGTATTTAAGAAGAAGATTTTTGATTTCTCATCATTTATCATTTGTCCTAATGCTTTGGTGTAACTTTCTAGGATGTGTTGCATTTGATTAGCCTCATCCAGGGTACTGACTCTTGCTAGTATTGTGTCATCAGTAAATTGTTGATGGGTGGTATTTTCCACTTCTTTAGTGACTTTAACACCTTTAATTTTGCTTTCTGCTTGTGCAGCTTTGATTACTCTCCCAAATGACTCTGCCATTATGATGAATAGAAATGAAGATATTGGGTCTCCTTGTCTAATAACCCTTAAGATATTAAAGAATCCTTCCAGGGTGTCGTTGATGAGAAGGGAAATTTTGGGGGTAGAAATATATTGAAAGATAATGTTAATCCATTGCTTAGAGAAGCCAAAGGCCTCCAATGTTTTACAAAGAAATATTCAATCTACTTTATCATATGATTTTTGGATGTCTAGTTTTAGTAACATGCAGGCTTCGTTATTTTTAACTGCAGAATGAATAGTTTACTGAATTATGGAGATATCATCTAATATAGATCTACCTGGGACAAAACCCATTTGTTCTTCTAAAATAAGCTTGGGGAGAAATCCCTTAAGATGATTAGCTAGGATTTTTTAGAACACCCTGTAAATAGTATTACACAAGGCAATTGGTCTAAAATCCCAAGGCACTACACTTTCATTTTTTTTGGGGATAAGAGTAAGAAAATTGTGATTTATTTTAGTTAATATTGAGCCTCCATTTCAAGTTGCTTATAGGGATTTCTATAGTTCTTCTCCTAAAATGTCCCAACATTGCTAGAAGAAGAAAGCTTGAAAACCATATGGACCTGGTGATTTATCTGGATTGATGTTGAACAGAGAAAATTTGACTTCATGAAGAGTGAAGGGTTTGATAAGGAATCTGTTATCCTCCATTGAAATCGGCTTAGGAATATATTTAAGCATTTCCTCTTGGGCCGATCTATTTGATGCGTCATAATTGTTAAGGGTGTCATTGAAATACTTGACAAAGGTATCTTCCATTTCTATTGAGTTTTTAGTTTGCTCCCCTTCCAAATTTTTATCTTTGATATGTTAATAAGGTTTCTATTATGAATAGTGCTATTATGAAAAAAAATTGTATTATGGTCACCTTCTAGCAACCACTTTTCTCTGGATTTTTGTCTCCAAAATATCTTTTCTTTAGCTAATATTTCTTCATGTTTTAGTTGGTATTCTTTTTCTAGGTGATAAGCTTCATTATTCATACCTTTCATAATGAATTATTTTTTCTTCAATATCTAATTTTTCTTTAAATATATTTTTTAAATCTGTATTATTCCATTTTTTTTTTAAAATCTTTAATACTTTTTAATTTGGATACAAAGCAAAACATTCTTGGTCCCTGAAACTGTTCCTCCTACCACCATCCTCTTATCTAATCCATAAATGATTTATCCATGAACCACATTTTCTCACATTTGAAGGGGTTCTTGGTTGGTTTGAGTTGCTCTTTGATTTCCAATTTTATTAGGAAGTGATATGAACCTATCGTTGGTAGGATTTCAAAATTTACAACCTTATCCATATCGAGCTCACTTTTTAGAAGAAATATGTCTAGACATTTTGCTATGTAACATAATCCTTTCCTTCTATTATTCCAAGTGTAAATTCCATTCTTAGTAGTGATGTCTATAAGGGAGTCCTTCTAGACCAAGTCTTTAAAGTCTTCCATGGCTTTGACTATTCGATTGCATCCTCCGTGTTTTTCTTCCTTCCTTAAACCCACATTGAAGTCTCCTCCTATGATGAATATCTCTTGGTACATTGAGTTGATAAAAGAGCTTATTTCATTCCATACTGCTAGTTTGTCTATTGTTTTGGTAGGCCTGTAAACATTTATTATGACTGACTGCAAGTTTGATTTTATGCTGACTACCCTCACTCCCATCCAATTGGTATGGGTGGTGATTACTTCTATATTAATTTTCCAAGGTTTCCAAATAATTTTAAGTCCTCCTTATGCTCCCTATGACTGATAAAATTTTGATTTTCATTTTCCCAATTTTTGACTTAATTTTATTCCCTCGTCTTTGTTTAATTTAGTTTCTTAGAACAATGATATGTCAGATTCGAATAAGGTGAGGTTACGCTTAGCAAGTGTTTTTTTCTAGGGGTGTTTAGGCCCCTAACATTCTAGGTTGTGATTTTCATTGATATTTGGGAAGGAAATTCCCCTTCCCACTTTGTAGTATATCGAGGATCTTGGTTTGTTCCTTTACCTGCCTAACTACCTCTTTGAGTTCTTTTAGTGATTTCCTTCTGCATTTCTATTTTGATTTCCCACAGTTTGGAGTCTTCATTCCTTCCTAATTCACTAATATGCCTATTCTTTCAAGATTTTTTTCTTTGATTACTTTTTCTACAATTTCCAAATCCTCTCTCTCCTGAGAATCTTCTATGATAATTTCTTTAATCATTAGTTTATTGATTTGGTAATCTATGCTATCAAAGATTTGGTCTAGCCTTGAATCCTTGACCTCTTTACTGGTATCATCTTCATTAAGGTTGTTCTTTGGTTCATTCCACATGATTTGATCTTTGTTCAAGATATTTGATGGCTCTGATGATGTTCCTCTCTTTTTTGAAGCTAATTTTGTATCCTTTGTATCTGATTCAAACATATCCATTCCATTACTTGGAGTTTGCCAAAATTTGTAACTTTTCTTTTTTTCCTTTTTTCCTGATAGTTATGTTACTCCATGGGCAGAGTCTGCTACAGGTATATTAGCCTCTTGCTCTACCTTTTCTTTTTGAGTTTCTCTATCTTGTATGTTTTCCGTAGTCTGGTCATTTCCTTTATCTGGTCTTTGGTCCATTTGCTCCATTTCTACAACTTTAATTAGTTCTTTTACTTGATCATGCCTTGGCTTCTCATTTTGTTCATCACTTTTTCCTAATGTTTCCCCTGTTTCTGTAATTTTTATCCTTTTTCCTTTATGTTCCTTATGAACTTCTTCCACTATTAAGCTCTAGTATATTAGATCATATTGTATCAGAAGGATTTCATGAAAGAGCTTATTTAGTTTAACGATGTTGAAATCCATTTCTCCAATAGTCTCTTTTTCCATTTGGTAGTCCTTACACCTTTTGAATTTTTTTAGAGAGTGCTGGTAGTTTATATTATCCATCCAATCTTTTCCCATCAATTCATCCTTATCCTTTTCTTCCTGCAATGGTACTTTATCATTTTGTAGCTTTCTTTTATCAGAATTGTTTACTTCATTCTCTGCATTCTGACCTCCTCTGTCATCTTTTCACTCTATGATAGCCTCATCTACCCGAGCTTTCTTTTTGCCTTTGCTCCCTTTTAAGGTTATGCTATCTTTAATGTTATTTTTAATATGCAATTTGATTAGGTTTGAATCCTTAATTTTGTTTATATCTCCTGAGTATTCTCTAAATTTTAAGTAATAAATGGATCTATTAGTAATTATTTTTCTGCTTGCTATATTATTTAGATATGATTTTACCAAAATCCTAATTACAATTGCTTTATCTATGTTATCTTCAAAACCTATAATTGTTCCTAATGAATCTCCAATTTTCTTAACAATATTTTCCTCCATTAATTCTGATGGTACTTCTAAGGTTTCCATCCATTTGATTGATTTTATGTTTTTAATGAGGTTTTTGTTAAAGTTTGGTTTCCATGCTGAAAAATTAATGTGATGTCCTTTGTAAAAATAATTATCTGATTTCAAAATTTCCTCTTTATTCTTTGAATTTTGACATAGAATAAATCAATATTTATCTACAAAAGAGGTAAAGTTACTTACCTCATCACCCCATTTCTTTGTTATGATGTGTTCCAGCTTAGATCTCTTCCTTAGCGGACCATTCCAATACATATATATGCCCTTTTCCTCGCAAACCTCCCATTTTCCTTTGCTATGTGAATTGCTAATGATAATGTATTCACAGTCTTTGTTCATGGTTCGAAATCTTTGCTCGAAATTTCTTGCCACTCTTTGCTTTGTTGTTGCTTGATGATTCTTCTAGTGTGGCAGAATGTAAACTGCTTTTTCTTTGTAGGAAATTTCTAACTGTGGATTGTGGTCACATTTACTCTTAGGTGGATCAGAGGTGTGCTTTTTTTTAGGCATATTCTTTGGCACCTGCCCTAGGGGGACACAGTTAGCCTCAAAAATGATTTGGGGTCATTTTGCTAGCTTCTTCAAGGGAGACTTTATGCACATCTTGGGGCTAGGGTTTTTCTCGGATGACAATGCATACTTAGTTTTGCTAAAAAAAAATATTTGGTTGTGAATTTTTGCTTCCTTTCCTTCTTCATGTTGGTATGTTGTCTAACAAGGGTCTCAAAAATGCTTTCGCTAGTGTTGCAATTATTTCTTTGGTCGGTATTCCACAATGAAAGGGCTTCAAACTTGTTGCTAGTGTTCAAGGGAGAGAACAATTTTTTCTGCTGCTAGGATGCATAAAAGCTCAATTTGGGGTGATTTGAATTTGCACGCAACTTTTCTTTTTTTGCCATGTTTTGCAGAGCAGAGCCTTTTCTATTTTTTCAATGTAAATATTTCTCATTGAGAGCATGAATCTAATTTCAATAAAATTAATATCTACTTCACCAAAAATCTATGGAGAGAAAAACCTATAAAATGGAGATAAGATTGAATATGTAAATTATTAATTTATTAGAAGACTAATATTTATTCATTATAAAAGTTATTATTGACAAGTAACTCAGATACACTAGAACTCATGGGCCTTACATTTCCTTTAATATTTCATTTCTTGGTTTTTTTTTAATAAGATAAAAGAAGAGGTGGGCCACATAAGTTGGGTTATTATTTTAGTTTGTATGTTTTATGAATTAGGGTATATAAGATCAAGCTTACTTAATTTAGTATTTAATTTATTAGTTTATTGTATTTAAAATTTATTTTATTTTGAAGTTAGCTTAAGTTTTAAAAAAATAAATATTTTATATATTACTATTTTTGAAAATAAATAGTTTAATTTGAAATTATGTATATATATTTATTGGTTGATTTTTTTATAATTTAATAATATTTTAAATTATAAATTAAGTGATTAATTATAAGTAACTAAAGGCTTATTTTTATAATAATGTTTATAATGGGTGTTCTATATTTTTAGTAAATGTTGTTAGTATGCGAGAGTAATGCATGAGAAGGAGATTTTGTTCTAGAGACTTAAATTAATTTTATGGGTTTATAGTTTTTGTGTGTTGGGGTTAAATTGTGAAAATTTCATAACCATCTTTTTTTCATGATCGGTTCTTGTATTGTTGGGTGCATTTGAGAAGTATGTCATGCTTTCTATTGAGTTTCAATTATTTTTTTGGATGACTACAAAAGGTGATGACCATATTTATATTAAGTCATAATTAACTTGGTCACCTTGTTTCATTGTTGTGATGACTCTATGATCTATATTATGGTATTTTGGATTATGTGTTACTCCTTGTTTTGGAGGGACATGCTATATATACTTTGATGAGTAATTGGATCTTGTGATAAGATAGCCATGTGTATTGGTATTTGATTTATTGATATGTTTAGTATGTGATGGAAAATTTGTATACTTGTATAGGATGTGTTATTATTTATTATGCTCCAACACTTGCCTTGATGACTTTAAAGATTTAATGGTCTACGGGAAGTCTTTAAGGATTTTTTAATCTTTTCTTTGTTCCTTTTTTGGGGAGCAATAAGGTAGGTTATCTAGGAGCATAGAAGGGAAGTTTCTTGCAATCACTAAGTGGTTGCCAAGGTAACTCATTATAAGTTGACTTAATAAGTGATAACTTAATAAAATTTTGGTTGGGACAAAATATTAGTAATATAAATGTGGTCCTCATCCATGCCTTGAGTACTAATACATACAATCATGGGAGTGGGAGAATATGCTTGATTGAGGTCTTGCATAGTTAATTTCTCCTTTTTTGTATGAGAGGATTACTGATAATGAATAGAGTCACTAGGGGATCAAGGTCTAGAAAGACTTCCAGGGTAACTCTAGAGTTGACTTCTATGATGACACTTCCCCATATGTGTTCTTGGTTCCTACATTGTATCTGGTACACCTAATTTATATCTCAATCATTTATACTTGATAACCTTATAACCATTTATTACTTTTTTATGCAATGTACCATTTGTATTAGTCTTTCTTTTTTGGTTATTTTCTTTGAATGAGGTCTGGTGCTATCTCCTCAGAATGATGGGAGTGGGCCTTTTTGGGTTCCATGTGTTAGGTGGTAGTGATACTTTTTTCGTTGAGATCCAACATTTGTGTTATTTCGATTAGATGATCCTTGTTTTTTCTTTTATTTTCTAATTTATTTCTTGGAGTCTTTCATATTATTCATCTTGAGATGTTATAATGTATTCTATGATATTCATGAGATGTATACTTGTATTGTATGGTGACTTGATTGATTATTATTATCCCTACAACAAGTCCAGTAGAAAATGTGTTGTTGTATCTACCATGATGTATCATTATATCTTATGGATTGTACATTTTCTTATGTGGATATATTAAATGTATCTCAATTTCTTCTATGCCATGTACATGTTATAGCTTACTTCTTGATATTTGTTCATTTATGGCTAACTAAAGGATTATGAATATTTCATTTGGGTTTTTAAATGAACTTAGGATGAATCATGTGAATATGTATGGTTGATTGTATAGTTTAGTAGTGTAGTTATAAGTTACTACATCTTGAAACCCTTGGGACACTTAACTAGTATAGAGATTAATCCAATGTCTTATCATATATTAATATTTTGTCATAACTTATAGTTGTACTTGTTTTCACATTTGTAATGCGTAATGTATGTTAAACTTGTAAGAAAAAACATATTGCATCAAATTAGTGTAATGTTAGGTTAATTTCTCATGAGTTCTAGGGTGGGGCATTACATAGATGATCCTATCAAAGGATGACCATGACTACTTATATATAGGTGCTTATTCATAGGCTTATTTTTCTTCTTGTGATTCTACATCTAGACTCTCATCCTTATGTCCTTTTGTTTCTTCAAACTATTTTCTTGTCACATCAACTCTTTGTTTGTCCTTTTCTCCTATGACCTCCTTCATGACTCTATGCATGATCCACAAAAAATTATCCTCTACTTTATATTTTTCAGTCATATAATTATTTGTGTCTTAACTAGTACACTATTCTACCAATACTTGCACTATCTTGCAATGCTCCATCTTTCATCAATTGGTTGTCAATCAATGAGAACACTTGATGTTTTCATGATGCTAAGTATTAGTCATCACATTTTGATTTTCTAAATGCCAATGTAATTCTCTAAGTCCAAAAATCTCCCCCTTTGGCATTGATGGCAAGACCTCTTAAACAAATCCTTTAATTACCTCACGACCTCTATCACATGGTGCACTCCCTTTGTTGGGATGCATTCATCTTCTTCTCATTTATCTCTTATTTATGCTTTATTACAATGTTTCTCTCCATTTCATGTCTTTGTCCCTTTTCTCCTCCTTTTCTCATTCTCCTTGAGGTTGGTCTTTTCTTATTCCCCCCTTGTGTTCTAATCCTTCCTTTGCTTCTAATTTTTTCCCCTTTTTTATCCTTGTCCCCCTTTGTTAATGATTGACAAAGGGTAACTTGATCTCACAAAATTTCATATATGTCTTTGAAATGATCATGTGTTGTGCTGAGTTGAGCCTCTCGTGATTCCTTTAGGTGGGTGAGAGATACAGTATCACTCTATAAGTCTTCTAGTTACTTGTCTAAGTTGTCCATGGAATCTATTGGTGGCTGCACAATGTGGACTTCTACATCTTTGGCATGATCTTTTAATATTCCTCTCAGGGATGACAAGAAACATTTCAAGTCAAGTAATCAAACTTCCCTTCTATCTTCTTCTTCTTGTAGTTGATTAAATAAATTCATGGTTTCTTGTATCTTTGTGGAATTCTTGGATGTAGTGATAGAATTGGGAATAGTAGTGGGGGGAATATCAACAGCAGAAATTGGGGGATTATTGAGGTTCTTCTAGTAAGATGCAATGAATTTTGTATCTCTTGATTTGTTGAAGTTTAATATAATTCCTCATCTGTAGAAATGGTTTTCCCTTAAAGGTTTTCCCAAGGATGTGGTGGATCCTAGAAGATTTTTTTCAAAAAATAGTCATTTGATGCATTTTTAGAGAAGATGAAAATGATGGTGTGCGAAGTTACAAAATTTTCTATTATAGAAAGTAATATGTCAGGAATCCATGAGATAGTGATTTATCGATATTTTGCTAACAACATAAAAGGGTAGTCACAATATCACAATTTCTAAGGATCCTTTGAAGGTACCTTGCGAGGTTCCAAAACTTCATATGTTGGAGATATTTTCAAAGATGATTTGCAAATAGGTGAAAATGACTTCTCTGGATTTTAAAAGGTAGAACTATTAATTTGGTTACTCAAAGTATGGGCTAAGTACTTAAATATGTGACAACTTGGAAAAATTATGAAGTTGATATTTGTGTGAAAAGTTATAATTCATAAATCAAGGATGTAATGAATTTAAGTCTTGGAAAAAATGAGTCTTTCCATAATGAGCATACAAATGGAGCTGGCAGTGAAAGTTAGAAGGTGTTATCTACAAATCCAGATAAAACATTAAGTTATTATTTTGTTTTGTCAAAAAAAAATTGCTATGTATTTAGTTATTAGTTAGTTATAGTTATGAAGAGGTCTAAATTAGCTATGTTGAACCTTTTCATTTTTATGAGAAAAGGTATTGAGTCCCTATTTAAGAATCAAATATTTTAAAGAGACATATAGGACAAAATAATTTTGATACAATACAATATGTTTCTTTACATTATGGAGTAATTTTATTCCTATGCAATTATTTGTTGGTATATGAAACTAAACTACTCTATTGTATTTCCTTACCAATGAAATTGATACAATGATGTTTTCCTTACATATGTTTTGGCATATGATTTTCTAATTGCTCATGTTCTTCATTGTCCCTTTGGATCTATGCTACTATTTTTGATGGATTAAAGTAATGCATGATCTTGATTATTGGGTATTCTCTTACTATGCTATGGTATTTTTCTAATTGGTCTCCTTTGGTTGGGCTTAAATTTATTTAGACTAGGGATTGCAGTTATATTTTCTTTGTCCAGTAGTTCATGGGAAGCACATTGTCTTTGAGGATTTGATGATAAGATTATGTTGGTGTTGAGATCATTTTCCCAAATGGATTAAGGACCTGTCTTTGCATATTTCTTATAAGTTGATATATACAGTTGTAGATTGGTGAAGTTCTATCCACAAGTGTTGCATAGTTTATCATTAACATTTTATATAAACTCAAAACATTTACACATTTCATTTCTCCTTGATAACACATTTCATTTCTCCTTGATAACACACTTTCCAACTCAAGAGTATCAGTCATAAAGTCTACATTAGTAATCCCTAACTCATTTTAAGAAATAGAAATATAGGTACAACCACCTAGGTCTTGCAAAGCCTAAAGTGTGGAGATTGAATAATTAAGATTCGATCATTGACATTGACCAAGATTGTGTTGAGATTCCTAGTATTGAGTGGGAAAGACTCATAGGAATTCAACCAACAAATTTGAGAACTAACATATTGGTGACTCTGCTGGGGAGAATTGCTCACAATTTAGATTGTGAAGTTACCTAGGAATTTTTGTTTCACAAACTAGAAAAGGAAGTTTTGCACTCTTTTGTAGGGAAGAACCCAAAAGATCATGTTGAAATTTCCTTCAAAGAAGGTGGCTACTCTATTTAAGGTATTCAGTGATTTTATTGGAAACTAAAAGAAGCAGAAGTAGAAGTTTTTATTATGTATACATTAAAAATGAAACCACTAATTCCTAATGGTATTAGACCATTAGATCTTAGAAAATCCATTTACAAACCAAATGGATTATGTTCAACTTTGATCAATGATGTACAATTTTTTTATGGAAGATGGAAAAGATTAGTAATCGACCATCTAAACACATTCTATACTTTATAAACAAGAATCAATATGCCAAAAAAGTAACATGATGATACTTTTTCCTAAGTCCTTGAGAGGTGGATACAAGGAATGAATATGAAGCTTTAGTCTTTGGAAGCATCTCATCATGGATGCAACTGGAAAAATGGTTTCTTTATACTTTTCAAGATGATAACATAGAAGATTGGAGCTATGAAAAAAATAGCCTTGATGATTCATAAAATAAATAGAGCTAAGAAAGGACTTAATTGATGGAAAAATAAGATGAATCTCTTGATAAAGATGAACTATCAAAGTTGCTAGAGGTGTCCCGAAAAATGATGTTATTTTTTCACAAAATGGTGATCAATTATATGATGAGATACCCTTTAATGAAGAAACAATGATGTCATTTTTCACAAATTGGTGACCCAGTGTATGATGGAATAAACTTTGATGAAGTTAACTTAGAATAGTATGCCCTCTACACAAATGAAATTCAAGATTCTAACTACTTGATTTCTGAAGGTCAGAATCAAGTAGGAATGATTGTGATAGTAACAATCAGGAATACATCTAATTTGAAGAAGGATCATTGTAGCAAACAAGATTTTCATAAAGAAGTATTTGTACCTATATGTAGGAAATAATCTAGGATTAGTAGACACAAGAAAAGAAAACATTAAGGCATTGAAAAAAATATTATTTCTTATAGACAATACTTGGAATACTTCTCATATTTGAAGTACATCTATGATGAAGAAAACATCAACATAAGAAAAAATATTAGAATGGGAAAATGAAATATTAAAGGCTCTCAAAGAATATGAATCATATCATTCACATAATGACATGTCCTATGATAATTATTTTTTTGTGTGTAATCAAACCATACTCACAAGATATATAAAGAGGAGATGCATAAATAGTATACTCTGAAAAGGAATGATGTTGCATAAACAACAACAAAAATTGATAGAGGAAGAGAATAAACTTCATGGTCTTCTCTTGCAAGAGATAACTAGGATCTCAACATGCCTAAAATAGACATGTGTCCCCAGAAAGAGCCACTAATGGATCCTAAAAAAAATTTCTCAAAATATAGTAATTTGATACATTTTTTGCCACCTCAGAGAAGTGAAGTCAAGATGTACACAAAGAAGCAAGATTTTGGTACTTTGAAGAAGACATAAATTATGGTGTGTGATGTTACAAAAACTTTTCTATTTCAGAAAGTAATAAATTAGGAATTCGCAAGATAGTGATTTATCACTATTTTGCTAACAACATAAAAGGACAGTGGCAAAATTGCAATTTTGGAGAATCCTTTGAAGGCACCTCGTGAGGTTCCAAAAATTCATAATTTTGGAAGATAGTTTCAAAGATGATTTTTGAAATGGTGAAAATGACTTCTCAAGATTTTAAAAGGCATAACTATTAATTTGGTTACTCAAAGTACAAGCTAAGTACTTAAAGTTGTGACAACTTGGACAAACTATGAGGTGGATATGTGTGCAAAAAGTTATAAATCATAAATGAAGGATGTAATTATTTGAAATCTTGGAAAAAATGAGTTTTCCCATATTGATGATATGAACGGATCTGAGAAAGAAGTTGGTAGAAAATTTTTGAAGGTGTTCTCTACAAATCTAGATAAAAGAGTAAGTTCAAATCTTTCTTACCCTAGTCAAAATTTATATAAGCCAAAATGCTAGTAAAAAGGGATACTAGTGTTAAAGAATCTAAAGAATAACATACAGAGAAGTTAATACATAAAATATTGTTAGAGATATTTCTCAGTTCTTCTTCTGGTGGTCAAATGTATGGATGAATTCAAAGAATGTAGGGATGATAACCTTCTACTACATGCTTATTTTGGTATTTGTATGCAAACAAGGATAGAAAGGAACCTAGGAATAATCCATGGAGGCTAGACCTAGTTAAATTTGTGGTCCCTGATGTGTTTGAAGACATAAAAATGATAGATATTTTGGCCAATCATTATAAACGTGCTACCAAAATTGTGCAAAAGATGGATGGTGTGTCATTAGTAGTTATCACAAAATTATTTATTGAAGAATATTTTGGACTTCGTACTCAAGCCCTTACAAAAATTGACAAATAACATTTTAAGAATGAATATCAAAGAGCAATGAAGTTTGGGAAGTACATATAGATTAAACATTTCATGTATAGAGGCCATAATAACAAGTTGATGGATGTTCCATAGAAAACTAACTTTGTCCTAGGGAGACATATCCTAGACTCAATAATGATGGTTCATGAGGTTATTCACTCTTTCGAAGCTGGGAAGAGGGAAGGATTTCTGCTCAAGATAGACCTATCTAAAGCCTATGATAGGGTAGACTGGGACTTTTTGAAAGCTATTCTCCAAGCTTTTGAATTTTATGCCCAAGTTTGTAAACTAACTCTTCAGCTTGTCTATACCCCCTCTCTGGCCATCTTAATCAATGGAGCCCCCTTGAATTTCTTCCTCCCCTCAAGAGGGCTTAGATAGGGTGATCCCTTATCCCCTATTCTATTAATTATTATGGTAGAGTGTATTGGGAGGTTAATACTAAGGAAAAGGTAGGATCAAAGCCTGCATGGTATTAAGCCATCATCCGAATAGATTACATTTACCCATCAGCAATTTGTGGATGACACAATTTTGGGTGGGGAAGCCAGGGTTCAAGAGGCTAAGGTGTTAAATTGTTTGTTGGATACCT
This sequence comes from Cupressus sempervirens, assembly GCA_028749045.1. Taxonomy (NCBI): domain Eukaryota; kingdom Viridiplantae; phylum Streptophyta; class Pinopsida; order Cupressales; family Cupressaceae; genus Cupressus; species Cupressus sempervirens. Next base: position 552,412,536 of record CM053785.1, on the reverse strand, counting down.
ATATGAGGGGTTTAGGATAGGATATAAACTAGGAGAAAAGCATGATCATTTTTGTAAACACCCCAATTGAGCAACAAAGAAAGATAGCTCACATCGTGGGATGTGGTGTGGGGTCCCTTCCAACTAGTTATCTTGGAATACCACTGGGGTCAAAACCATCGAAATCTTTCTGGAATGGCATTATTGATAGATTTAATAAGAAGTTCGCAGGATGGAAAGGAGCTACCCTCAATCAAGTAGGTAAATTTACTTTGGTGAAATCAACTCTTCAAAACCTCCCTACTTATGCCCTCAACCTATTCGAGATCTTGGTTAAACATGTTGATAGAATGGAGAAAATCTAGAGGGACTTTTTGTGGACAGAGGTTGAAGAAAACAAGAGATATCATTTAGTGGCATGGGATAATGTTTGCTAGCCAAAAAACTATGGTGGTCTAGGCATTAGAAAAATCAAACACCTCAACAATGCTCTACTAGTGAAGCAGATATGGCACATTTTTCAAAATTTTGGAGAATGGCAGGATATCATAGTGGAAAAATACTTGAGAAGGCAATCTCTCAGCTTCATTTTTACTGAAGTTGATCTTCCACATGGATCCTTTATTTGGAATGGGATCCTTAAGGCCAAATCTTTGGCTAAATCAAGAGCAAAATGGAAAATAGGCAATGGGGAAAGTATCTTATTTTGGCAGGACAATTGGTTAAGCTAGGGGCCCCTCATAGATCACCCCAACTATGAGAGATGGGCTGATTTATGTGTAAGAATATTTTTCTTGAAAGGTAGTGACTACAAAGATTATCAAGGATGGAAAGACCTATCCCTTGTTTTTGAGGATCTTAAATCTCTGATGACTATCCTAAATGCCATGATCCTTAATAATAAGAGGGATGAAATTATATGGGGAGACAATTCCAATGGGTTATATTTAGTTGCTTCAAGCTATTTCTCATTGTGGAATATGATGGAGAAACCTATTTGGGCAAAGGCTTGGATGATTGGCCTCACTCCAAAAATTAACATATTCATCTGGCTGCTTCTTCAAGAAAAAATCCTTACTTTGGATACCCTGATTAAGAGGGGTCAAATTATCCCAAATAGGTGTAGCCTTTTTAAGAATGATTTGGATTCAACTAATCACCTTTTTATTCATTTCCCCTACTCCTCAAAGGTATGGTATCTCATGACCAGGGGCCATGGTGTCAATTGGTGTAAACCGGCCAACATTCAAGATTTCTTTGAACAATGGAATAGTATGTACAAAGGAATGAAGACACAAATGATATGTTCCTGGTCTCTTCCACATTTCTATTAGGGAATATGGAAAGAGAGGAATAATTTTATTTTCAGAGATAGGGAAGCCCCTGCTTTTGTTATTGCAGATAAAATTGCTAACACCATGAAGGAGAACTTTGCCATTAGAAAGGGGGAGACATCGAAGAAGGAGGAAATAGTATAGAAAAGAAAAAGGATAGGGAGAGGAAAAGATAGGAAGCTAAGTGTCTTTTTCCCCTTGAAGAATTGCATAAAGCCAATTTCGACGGGGCAGCCAAAGGAAATCCTAGCCCTGCCGACTATGGAGGAATTATCAGAAATGGTTATGGAATGGGAGTTGGGGCTTTTTCTTATCCCTTAGGGATTCAGACGAATCACTTTGCGAAAGCCAGTGTGGCCTATCACATTGTTAAACTGGCTTTGGCTACTGGAATTGAGAACCTTTGGTTGGAGGGAGACTCTTTAAATATAATAAATTGTTTAAAAGGTTTCTCTAAGCCCTCGTGGACAATTGCAAATCTGGTGGAGGAGACTCAATCAAACTTGGCTAAATTCAAAAGGGTCCACATCATCCATGTGTACAGAGAGGCCAACTCAGTCATGGACTAGTTTGTGAGTGAGGCAGTAGTCAAAAACATAGTGATGATGTGGCACAATGGTGATATCTTTCTAGTGGTCGTTAAAGATATTATAACATTGGAATGTATCTAAGGAAGTACGAAGGCAATCTTACATTAATTATGGAAATATATGTAACAATGCAAGTAAGACAAGATGTTAATGAAAATCATGAGAAGGTAATAACTCTCCATCATTTCATGTACTTGTGGCATGTTTTATGGGTCACTTTGTACTATCCCCATTAAAATTGCCAAAGGTAAGAAAGATTTAGCGATACAAAAATTGCAGGAAGTTGAAGTCTGAGTGTAGGATTTTTGAACAAGAATTCAAGATGGTTGGGGAGAGGAGTAGGAAGGAGCTGACCCAGGGAGGCAAAAAAATGGAGGAAAAGAATGAAAGTCTGGAACAAGCTCGAGAAGGGTGGTATAGCGAGGTATATTGAGAAACTCCATGGCTTTGATAAGGAGATCACCAAGCTCATGGTGAATACTTGGAAGGACGAGCGTGTAAAAATTGATGGCATTTCTCATCAAATCAATGTGGAAATGATAGCTTAGCTCATAGAGATACCCATGGAGGGGATAAATTTTTATAGGGATAAGAAAATTTTTGCTAATGTAGTTAAAGATTTTGTGAAGAATGAGGAAGAACAGAAGCGTTTAGTGAAGGTTGAGACATACTACGAAATGGAGTTGATAAAAAAGTTGTGGAGGTATGTTTTAAGTGTAGTTATTCAATATATTTCTTTGGACACTAGATTCAACAAGGTCAAAACACACCACTTTGTTCTGTTAAATCACTTTAGGCATGGCACAAAAATTTCCTTTCTTTTTTATCTATTTACTTTGATAAGTAAGGGCATTAAGGGTTTTAAGAAGAAACCCAATGCAAACCTAGCTCTACATGACGATTTTCTCCTATTGGTCTATGAATATCTTAAGACTCAAATGAGGGGGAAATGTTTAGGCTACTCTGGGGATGATTTAGAGGCCACTGGGAGCTCAAACTATTTTGACTTTAAGGAAGTTCAAAGTCTAAGCTCAAAAGATGAGGAAAACACCTCCTCGAAAGGCAAGAAGTCTAAGGGAGGGGAGAAAATTCCTCCTCCTTCCAATATTGTTCCTAGCAAAAAGAGCCCTTGGGGTTTAACCCCTAATCTAGTGAAATAGGAGGAAGAGGAGTATACTGAAGAGGAAGAGGAAATGGAGTCGAAGGAAGAGAAGAAGTGGGAAGAAAGTGAGAAGATGGGGGAAGATATTTATATTTAGTCAAGAAACTCAAAAAAGAGAAAGGTCGAGGAGGAGCTGCAGCTAGAAGAGAGAAAAGATCATACCCCTAAGGCTTTGGGACCCTTCCCTTCTATCTCTCCATCTCAAGGGATTAAGGAAAGTGTGGTGGAAGATAGTGGGGAGATAATTATGAAAGATAGAAGGAGGTCATGGAGAAACTTCAACACTCAAATGGCAATGATGGGGATTGTTAAGGAGAAAGTGAACTTGCAAGTCATGGAAGATATAGATGGAAATGCCCATTTTGATGATCTCATAGATCCTGCTCAGGTTGCAATTTTAGAAAATTCAAGAGAAATAGGGCTCAATCTACTCAATAATGCCAAAAATAGCATGATAGATAATTTTTTATCTATCAAGTAGTTGTTCCATGAGATTGAGCCACTCAAGGAGAAAAGGAGCCAAGAGGAAGGCCACAAGACGAGCAGCGACCAAGGTCATCTTGCTAACCAGGAGGATCATCTATCTACAGTTGAGAAAAGGGTGCAAAAGATGGAGATATCAAACCAAAACCTAGCTAATTAGGTGATTGCTACCCTAAACATTCTAAATGAGAACATCAATAGTCTAGGCGAATCACTAAAAAATGTAGGAATCTATGGGGATAAGGAAGAAAAGGCCAGCTTGAACCTCAGGAAGATCGAGGGAGAAATGAAAGAGACCAGGGACCAGGCAGAATGAACTAATGATCCGAACCAAGAATGTGTGGGCATGGAGATCTAGAGCACCAACAAGGAAGCAAAAAATTTGCAAGATCTAGATAGTGAGAAATAATTTCTAGTGGCCTTTTTTTTGCTTTGTACTATCTTAATTTAAGTGTTTTTGGCTTTTATCTCCTAGTCGTGAGTCTGTCTTTTGTTTTTGGCATTTTTCTTCTGGCCGTGGGCCTATCTTTTGTTATGGCTTTTTATAGGCAATTGAATAGGGTCTGGTCTTTATTTAATATAATTATTTTAGATATTATGTAAAAACTCTCAGGTTTCAAGATCCCTCTAAAACCTATTTTTCTTAATCAAAAATAAGTTTATGGATGTTGATTATATGGTTCTTCACCCTATTATAACCTTTATGGATTTCTTCAGGAACACTTTTTATGACTGGTTGCAATTATTTAGAGAAGATGAAAAGTAGAAATTTCCACTAGACTACATTTATATGTGCATAAAAATCCAACACCCTGACACTTATCTAGAATTTTACTTTTCCACCAAAATTGAGAAAATACTTCATAATCAGTTGGTCGGATGGAAGACCTCTAAGTCATTTAAGAATTACTCTTTTCTTTGCTACCTAGTTCTCTATTAGAATATCAATCAAATCATGTGGATATTAAATATATCTATATTAAATATGGTGCAAAGAATGTTATCCAGTTGAGGTACATTATCACTAATGATCAAATGGTTGATAATCTCACCAAGCCCCTTGCCAAAGTAAAGTTTGTGCATTTTTTAGGACTATCTTAGAATTGTGGAATGAAGACCTTGTTGAGGAGTCTCAACATTATTAATATCTATATATGCAATTTAATACACTTCTTCTATGAGAGAAGTTTGATGTGCAAGCCCTTCTTAATGCATTCCTCTCTATGAGAGAGAAATTTTGATATGCAAACCCTTGTTAATCCATTCTTTTCTATGAGAGTGAAGTTTGAAGTACAAACCCTTGTTAATTATTTTTTCTCCATGAGAGAGAACTTTTAGGTGAGACCCCTTGTTCCACCCTCTAGGAGTACGCATGGTGGATACACTCTAAGAGTAGCTATGGTGGATGACATGTGAGAGACTCCATGACTTAGAACTTGTGTTTATTCACCCTCTGAGAGTAGCCATGGTGAATGTCATGATACGATGGTGACATCATACTGAGTGATTTTGTGATTAGCAGTTTGTTTATTCACCCATCTAAACATGCACACTCGAAGCTTTGACTTCCATGTCATTCCCTATGGGTCCCTTTTTAAACTCAACCCACTCTTAGTTTTTAATCACATCATCTTTATTTTCTCTTTGTTCAACTATATTGGTACAAGCACTCTATTTTTTCTATCAAATTATCATGCATCCACTCTTAGTAATATTTCATTCCCCCCTTATATATGCTATAATAGATACCAAATATTATTATTACACAAATTAGGGGATCCAAACTAGAGCGCATCACAAGGTGGTCTCATAATAGACATCCAAGAATTATTCTTAGTTAGAAGTAGAAGTAGAAGTAGAAGTAGAAATAAAAGTTATAGGTTTAAGTTGAAGTGAAGAATCAAAAATTAGAAACCTATATTTTGTTTGCACATTGTGAAGATAAATCTTTAGGAGTGCAAGAATAGATATCCCTTGAATGAATATCATATATCCCTTTGTGATAACCAACATATCACATCATCAAACTTGGTGAAGTCCATTATTGAGAAGGAACCTTGAAGCCATTTCATGGTCTTATTTTTCAAGCTCAGCATGACAAATGACCTTATATCAAGAGATGATTGAGTGTTTGGTGTTTCTTCTTGAAACATTAAGTATTTCATTCTACATTTTGTAGTGGAATAAAACTCACATCAATAGAAATTGGCTCTAGAAAGAGGGCATGAAAAAGGTTCATTTATGGAATTATCAATAGGAGTGAGCTTTCAAGTATGCTCACAATAGAAGATCTCTCTTGAAGTGAAAAATCCAAAAAAGGTGAAAAATTAAAATAACCCAAAAAAATAAAAAAATAAAAGGTTTCTTAAATGGATAGGTAGGTGGATGTTCTTCCCACTTGGTTTGATATGAATAAAAGGTTGCATTGATGTGATTTGACTCAACTTGCACAAGCGAAGTAGTGTAGGATACATGGCACCACTAAACTTGAGGATATGCATTGTTTGGTATTTCTCTTGAGGGTGGACTTGGTATTATGAGGGAGATTTTAGTTTTCACAAATAGATGAACTAGTGATACTTGTCAATTCAGAAGAAGATTTTCTTGAGTTCAAAGAGAATATCATTAGGAACCCAAGAAGTCGATATGGAGGAAATACTTGATGTAGTGCCCATTGCCTCTCACATTTGGAATCTACTTGCCCATCTTGTCAAGAAACAATTGACTTGATAAAATTTCAAATGGGTTGGTATGAGGAAATATCTATGGCATGCGGCAAGAATTTCTTCCAACTCCCAAGTTAGATGTCAAATGAAGGTAGTAGTTATCGCTCAAGTTGGGAAACAAATGTTGAATAAATAAATGAGTTGCATCAAGGTTCACAATAATGGTCATCAAGAGGAAGAGATTTCACACACCACTTCACTAGAAGGGGTGGACAAGAAAATTAAGGAAGCAATATATTTTATTCAAGGAAGAGGACATAGAAGGAAAATATCAATGTCTTGAAAACTAGAAGGTGATCATAACAAACTTGAGGAGGTGATATTTGTTGAAATTTCTCTCCTGCTACAAGGACAAATTCTTGAGGATGAACTGAAAGGGATTTCAAACACCCTTTGGGAACAAGACAATCATGTGAATGAATTGAACAAGGAAATAAAAGTTACCATAGATGATACAAAGTATGAAGAAAGAAGTATCTTAAAAGATATTACAATCTTTGGGGGAGTGAGAAAGAATATCATGAAAGAATTTAATTCATTTCCAAATGAAAGATGATCAAGTTACTACAAGTGGTGTGATTCACCTCCAACTCTAGCCTCCTAAAAATTTACCCATTATAATTGAATTCGATGAATTCATGAACATGTTAGATGATTTTCCTTTTATTCATGAGGTTGTTATCCTTGATGAGATTATACATAGAGAACTGAAAGATGTTCCTAAAGATAAGTCTACATGTAATTTTGTGAAGAAGACAATGAAGAATAAATTGGCTTAAAATCACAATTGGATATTTGATTTGAACAACATAGGAAGATATTTCAAGGAGACTACATAAAAGATTCCTTGATTTTTGAGGATGCACTTAGCAATGTAAAAAAAGATATGTGATTCATGTTATACAAGAACAAGCCACCTAAAAAAATATTTTATGGGAATAATTTCAAGATTGATCCTTCCTTTACTATGCATGAGTTCAATGTTGAGGCCAAAGGGAGAATCCACCACCAACTTTGACCTCCTAAAGCTATAGATGATCAACTAGAATCTGTACAAAAGTTGTCATTCAAATCACACCAAGTTGTATCTTTCCCTGTATCTGATTTTGAAATTCATATTTTTTTCAATTTTGATTGATCTAGGAAAGACAACTTGCATTGGATTGACCATGGACCATATGAGTCACCTCAACTTTTGATCTTACATGATAATTTTCCTAAGTTTATAAATGAGGTAGAAATTATTTTCTCAAAATAGAAGGATAAATTTGCAAAATTAAGAAGTGTCATGCAGTCCTTGTTGCTCCTTGACATTTTGAGAAATCATGCCAAATCAAGTGTATACATCATTTTGGGGGTTTCATCCCTTTAGGATCCATGCATGTAGTTATATTAGTTTTGTCTTCAACTATTTGGCTCAAGAACCTTAGTTTAGATTTCCTTTTCGATGGTTAGATTAGGTGTTTTAGGAGCCAAGAGAGTACTTTGATATGAGTCAGTTGACTAGTGATCTCTTTGGTGACTTTGTCAACTTCTCTTCTGAGTTTTCTTTATGAAGTCAATTTCAAGGTGCCTTGAGTCATATTACCCAGGTAGTTTAGCAGTTCTTTCATTTTGTTGTCTAGTCTCCTCAAGTTTACTTGTCTTCTTGGTTAGTTTAGTTTAGAGGGATCCAAATTTATGGGAAAGATGAGGTGTTAGACATCATTTGAAATGTAATGCCCTACCAGGGAACCCAAAAGAAATTAACCTAAAGTTCCATTAAGTTTATCAAACATTTTTATTTAAGATAATAAACAATAATAGATATAATATAGCGGAAGCAATAACATACACATATACATAAGCAACACATAAACAGACTACATCTCTTAAGGGTCCCATGACATTGAATCACTTTTAACTTTAATTAATACTAAATCTAATATATATAAAATTCACATTAAAGAATAACTACAAGTACGAATCCATTTAAATAATACACAATTATCTCGAATGCCACTTGGCAATAATCATAATGCACAATCATCTACTGTACAAGTCACAAGGTATGAAAGGTTGAAAGAATATACATCATAAGATAGATTACATCATCTCATAAGATCTATGAAATCAAATACAATACACTAGAGTATAACCATCCATCATAATACACAAGAATAGAATGAAAGGTAATACAGAACAGGGAACTCCAACGATGACATAAAACTATCAAATCTCAACGCTAAAAATAAAAAAGCACTACCACTTGACCTTGTGGTAACCTAAATGGTCCACTCCCACAGTACAGAAGAGATAGTCTCAATTCCCAAATAGGATAACAATACTAACAATCAAAACCAACATATAGGTCAAGGAAAACTTGAAAGCAATCTATCTCAAAGGTACCAAGACACAAATGACATCTAAACCCCGAGGAAACAATGACATGTAGGAAATCTACTATGTAAGTGGGCAAGTGTCATCGCATGAGTCAACTCTAAGGTTACCCTGGTAGCCTCACTAGACTCCAGCCCCCTAGTGATTCTATGTGGTACTGGTATCCTTTCGTACTCACAAGGCATACTAACGAAGCAAGGTTGCAACCAAGCATACTCTCTACTCCCATCCTAGCCTATACTAGCACTTGAAGCATGGGCGAGGAAGAACAATGACTCTGATGTAGAAGCATCCAGAGGTATAAGGGCAATCCTGTGTCACCCAAAAAAATGTACTTAGACTTAGTTTCTATTTCATTTGTTTTCATTTTTGGACACCCATTTGGGTCAAATAAAGGTTCCAACTCTCACAGTTCCACTATCAGTGTGCTAGAAAATCTCAAAAAAATAGGAGCATGTAATTGGGCCATCATTTTGGTGAACTAGAAGGTGTGAACTGGCCAGATGAATTTAATTGTAATTTAGAGCATTCCAGAAAAAGAATCAGGTCAAAAGGCCCCATGGTTTGAAAGTTATTGCAGTTTTTCAAGTTTTGGAGACCCCCTAAGAATGCTTCAAAGTCAGGTTAGGGGCATTAAATGATCTCAAAAATGGTCAAAAAATGGGGGACGAGTGAAGCTGGTCCATAGGGCTATAGAGTGCTTTGAGAGCTTTTTAGAAATGTAAACGGTTCGTCAATTAGAGCTACGGTTCAAAAGTTATGCCTCTTGGAAGTTCGGTTACCATTTATGGATTCTTCTACATTTGTACCGACTTCTAACATAGCTTCTGGAACCTTCTATTTGGTCGGTGGATGCTTACTAGCACTTTCTAGAATGTAATCCTAGTCCTTAACCCTCCGGGGTCTATTTAAGGAGATTTTTGGCATTGTAAAAGGCAGTTCAGAGTGGAGTTTGAGAGGAGGTACTGAAAGGAGAAATTATCTCCAGATTTATGCTATTGTAAGCCCTTAGGGCATGTTTTGAAGTTTATTTTCCCTGTACTGTTGTACTAGCTAATTTTCTTAGTTAATATAATTTCCCCTTTTCTGTTGTGTCCACTCTGTGCTTGGGTTGTGTCCCCATCAAGTGGTATCAGAGCTGGTTTTCCCGAGTGTGTAGACAAAGCGCCGACTGTGAGGCAGTTTGCACCAGGACTGTATGGTTGTAGGTTTGAGTTAAGAAGATGCCTCCACGAAGAGAGTGTGGCGGAAGAGCCAGAGCTATTAATCCTAAGGAGGTTAGAGCCCTCAAAAGGCAGGTACAAGCATTGCAGGAGGAGCTCCGTAGAGGAACAATTGTGGCCACAGGTGATGAAAGTGAAGATGACAATGAAGAAGTTGAAATTGGACCAGAAGGGGAATTTGATGGGGAAGTTCTGAATCATGTAGAGGAAAGGCTTTTTAGGGCCATTACTAAGTTTGGGAAAAGACCTACAATTGAAGTGGGTGTATTTTCAAGAAATCTAAAACCAAATGAGTTGATCGATTGGATCAATGAACTGGAAGAATACTTTGAGTATGAGGATATCAGGGACCCAGATAGGGTTAAGTTTGCAAAGGCCAAACTGAAAGGCCATGCCAAAATATGGTGGCAAGAGGTCCAATTGGAAAGAAACAGAAGAGGAAAGGAGAAGATCACAAGATGGGATCACATGGTGGACAAATTGAAGAAGCAGTCCATTCCTATGGACTATGAGCTTGATTTGTTTAAGAAGATGCATGGGTTAAAGCAAGCAAGAAGATCAATCCAAGAATATACAGAGGAGTTTTACTGACTCTTGATTAGAGGAGGGCATGTAGAAGCAAATAAGGAGAAGGTTGCTCGTTATATCAATGGGTTGCGACCTAGCATCCATGAGGAATTAAGTTTGGTAAGAATGACGAGCGTTGAAGAGGCATACTAGTTTTCCCTACGAGTTGAAGAGAAGCTAAATAAAAAGTTTGAAGGAAGACAAAGGGGGCGCGGTCAAGGAGGAAGGGGAAGCAGTAGATCATCTGGAGGCCACAATGACACCCAAAAGAAAAATGAAGATGTGGGTACTAGCAGGAACCAAAGGAATGAGGGTTTCAACCACTCCCATGATCAAGACTTTGGAAATCAGAGAGGAAGAGGTAGAGGACGTGAACAAGGAAGAGGAGGCTTCTGTGGTACCTATTTCCATTGCAATGAAGAAGGCCATCGTGCCTTTGAATGCCCTCAAGGACAAGGAAGGACAGATAGGAGAGCTGAGGGCCAAGCTAGGGTTGCTCATGTGGATGAGGATACACAATCATCACATTCAGAGGATGTAGAAAGAGGAGAGACCTTGGTAAATGAAGGAGTCCTACTAAGTGGTGAGATTGAACTAGGACAACGAAGGAGTTTGTTTCGTACCAGATGCAAGTGTGAGGATAAATGTTGAGACGTAATCATTGATGGTGGCAGCACTGATAACTTGGTATCAGAAGAGATGGTCTCTAAGCTGAAGCTCAAGAGGGAGAAACATCTTCAGCCCTATCGGATTGCTTGGGTAAAAGATGATCATAAGGTCCTAGTAAGTGAACAATGTTTAGTGAAATTTAAAATTGGGAGTTACCATGATGAAGTTCTCTGTGATGTTATTTTGATGGATGTTTGCCATCTATTTTTTGGTAGACCATGGTAGTTTGATAGACATGTAGTACATGATGGATATGCAAACACATACTCTTTGACAAAGGATGGAGTTCACCACAAATTGAAGCCCATGAAAAAGGAAGGTGAAAAGGTATGTAGCAGTGATAGGATTTGTCTTGTTGATGAAAGGAAGTTTTTAGATGGCATGAAACATCAGCATATGTGATATGCTTTGATTCCTAGGAAAGATAAAGAAGGTAGTAGTGAAATACCACTTGAAGTTTCAGATTTACTAGGGGAGTTTGGAGATATTATCTTTGATAATGTTCCAGATGGATTGCCACTAGTAAGGCAAATCAGTCATCAGATAGATCTGATTCCAGGAGCTAGTTTTCCTAACAAGGCTGCCCACAGGATGACTCCTACTGAAATAAAGGAGCTAAATAGACAGGTTCAGGAGTTGTTGAGGAAGGGCTTGATTCGAGAGAGCCTGAGTCCATGTGCAGTACCTGCAGTACTTGCACCAAAGAAGGATGGAGAGTGGAGGATGTGTACAGATTCTCAAGCTATAAATAGGATCACCATCAAGTACCGATTTCCTTTGCCAAGGATGGATGATATTATGGACTGCTTGAGTGGAGCTCAGTACTTCACAAAGATAGATCTGAAGAGTGGTTATCACCAGATACAGATTCGAGAAGGAGATGAGTGGAAAACAGCCTTCAAGACCAAGGAGGGTCTTAATGAGTGGTTAGTCATGCCCTTTGGATTGACGAACGCCCCAAGCACCTTCATGTGGCACATGAATGAGGTACTTAAGAAGTTCTTGGGAAAATTTGTTATTGTCTATTTGGATGATATTTTAATTTTCAGCAAGACTTTGGAAGAACATTTATTGCATATTCGTAGTGTCCTTGAACGGCTAAGGGAAGAGAAACTGTTAATTAATCTGAAGAAGTGTAACTTTGCAAAAAGGGAGTTAGTCTATTTGGGGTTTGTTATATCACTTGAAGGTCTCAAAATGGATCCGAAGAAGGTAAAAGCCATCTTGGAATGGCCTACTCCAAGGTCTGCTACTGAGGTAAGATCATTTCATGGTCTGGTTAGTTTTTACAGGAAGTTTATTAAGAATTTCAATGGCATATGTGCACCCCTAACTGATACAATAAGAGGGGATAGAAAAGAGTTCAAATGGACTGCAGCAGCTGCGAGAAGTTTTGAATTGCTAAAGAAGAAGGTAACAGAACAACCTGTGTTGGCACTTCCAAATTTTAGAAAGGTTTTACAGGTGGATTGTGATGCCAGTGGCAGCGCTATTGGGGCTGTATTAAGCCAAGAAGGTAAGCCTATTGCATATTTTAGTGAAAAATTGAATGATGCAAAGAAGAAGTATTTGCTTTATGATCAAGAGTTCTATGCAATAGTTCAGGCCTTAAAGAAATGGAGGCATTATTTATTTCCAAAGGAATTTGTTTTGTATACTGATCATCAGGCATTACAATACCTAAATAGCCAAGGTAAATTGGATCAGAGGCATATGAAGTGGGTAGAGTTCTTGCAGAGCTATACATTTGTGTTGAAGCATAGAAGTGGAAAATCTAATAGGGTTGCAGATGCACTAAGTAGGAGACAGTTGTTGCTTACAGTAATGCAGGTTGAAGTAGTTGGGTTTGATGAACTCAAGAATTTGTACCCCAAGGATCCTGATTTTGCTGAAGCATGGAAAGCTTTTAAAGAACCTGTTGCTGTAGATAGAACCAAGTGGTTAGACTATTTGATTCAGGATGGCATGTTGTTCAAAGGTAGTCAATTGTGCATTCCAAGGAGTTCCATGAGGGAAAATTTGATTAAGGAGAAACACAGTGGAGGGATGGAAGGACATTTTGGTCGAGATAAGACCATTGCCATTCTTAGAGAACATTATTTTTGGTGTCAAATTTCACGGGATGTGAAGAAGTTTGTACAGAGTTGCCAAGTTTGTCAAGTTACCAAGGGGTTTAGTCACAATACAGGCCTATATCAGCCATTGCCTGTTCCATCAAGGCCATGGGAGGACATAAGTATGGATTTTGTTCTTGGATTGCCAAGGACACAAAGGGGTAATGACTTGGTATTCATGGTGGTTGATAGGTTCTCCAAAATGGCACATTTCATTCCATGCTACAAAACTCATGATGTTGTCCATATTGCAGACTTGTATTTCAAAGAGGTGGTAAGACTACATGGACTTCCAAGGAGTATAGTTTCTGACAGAGATACTAAATTTGTGGGGTATTTCTAGAGGACATTGTGGAAAAAGTTAAGAATTGACTTGAAATTCAGTTCCACACATCACCCACAAACTGACGGCCAAACAAAAGTGGTAAACAGAAGTCTGGGCAATTTGTTGAGATGTTTAGTTGGGGATAAGCCCAAGGGATGGGATTTGATTCTACCACAAGCAAAGTTTGCTTACAATAACTCTATAAATAGGAGTATTGGAAAATCACCATTCCAAATTGTATATGGGAATAGCCCAAGGACTGCACCAGAATTGAGGAAGATAGAGCAAGGGGAGAGGACAAGTGTTGAAGCTGAGGAATTTGTTGAACATATCAAGCGTCTACATGAGGAGGTTCAAGCACACATTACCAAGATGAATCAAGAGTATAAAGCTAGGGTTGATCAAAGGAGAAGACATAAGGAATTCCAAGTAGGGGATCTAGTCATGGTGCACTTATGAAAAGAAAAATTTCCAGCCGGTACTTACAACAAGCTGAAAATGAAGAAATTTGGCCGCTGCAAAATTTTGAAGAAACATGACTCAGGAAATGCATATGAAGTGGAGCTGCCAGATGGTATTCACATTTCTCCCATTTTCAACATTGCAGATTTAACAAAGTATCATGATGATGGTGCAAATGAGTAGCTGGTGTTAGAGCCATGTCCAATTCCTACTTCTAAGAAGGAGGAGATAGAAGACATTCTAGATCATCGTGTGGGTAGGAGTACCAAAAACAGGCAGTATGAAGATAGTTGGTCAAATGGAAAGGATGACTAATCGAGGACTCAACTTGGATTTCAGCAGCTGAGGTTTCCCATTTGGGATTTCCTCTACCATTCATAAAGTGACAGGGTCACTTTTCAATCTACCCTGGGTGTCTGATGTAGGAGCATCCAGAGGTATAAGGGCAATCCTGTGTCACCCAAAAAAATGTACTTAGATTTAGTTTCTGTTTCATGTGTTTTCATTTTTGGACACCCATTTGGGTCAAATAAAGGTTCCAACTCTCAAAGTTCCACTATCAGTGTGCTAGAAAATCCTGAAAAAATAGGAGCATGTAATTGGGCCATCATTTTGGTGAACTAGAAGGTGTGAATTGGCTAGATGAATGTAATTGTAATTTAGAGCATTCCAGAAAAAGAATCAAGTCAACAGGCCCCACGGTTTGAAAGTTATTGCAGTTTTTCAAGTTTTGGAGACCTCCTAAGAATGCTTCAAAGTCAGGTTAGGGGCATTAAATGACCTCGAAAAGGGCCAAAAAATGAGGGACTAGCGAAGCTGTCTATAGGGCTATAGCGCGCTTCGAGAGCTTTCTGAAAATGTAAACGGTTCGTCAATCAGAGCTACGGTTCAAAAGTTATGCCTCCTGAAAGTTTGGTTACCGTTTCTGGATTCTTCTAGATTTGTACCAACTTCTAACACAGCTTCTAGAACCTTCTATTTGGTCGGTGGATGCCTACTAGCACTTTATAGAATGTACTCCTAGTCCTTAACCCTCCAAGGTCTATTTAAGGAGATTTCTGGCATTGTAAAAGGCAGTTCAGAGTGGAGTTTGAGAGGAGGTACTGAAAGGAGAAATTATCTCCAGATTTATGCTATTGTAAGCCCTTAGGGCATGTTTTGAAGTTTATTTTCCCTGTACTGTTGTACTAGCTTATTTTCTCAATTAATATAATTTTTCCTTTTCTGTTGTGTCCATTCTGTGCTTGGGTTGTGTCCCCATCAGACTCTTATTAATTCATTTTACTCTCATTTAATGAAATGTTATCACTTGTTAAAATAGCCTGCAATGGGTTACCCATGCAGCCACTTTAGGGCTCTAGCCTGCATTGCAAGCCACTTCCCAACATGACATAAAGATAACCTACCCTAATCTCAGTAAAAGTAGAAGGTCTCATACGACCATAAAATACATAGCAGTTCTTAAATAAGCAACTAGAAAACATTGAAATATCATAGATCTCACTAATACAATCATCCAAAAAGGATTCATCCAAAATCAAGTACACAAAACACAACCATGACATCAGCAAAGCAATAACTCTCAGCCTCTTAGTAGACATCCCAAAATTGGTCAACACTCTAAGTCAACCCCAACACAAAGATACAAGAAAACATACAACTGGCAGTGTAGTTTCATAGTTTTGTTTGGTTTTGAAAACATATAGTTTGGTTTATCAGCAAGGTTCAAATTTACATTTTGTTTTAAGTTGTTGACTTTATAAAGTTCACAGATTTCCCATATAACTAAAACCCATAGTACCCTTCTAAATTCGAACACACAAAATCAATGTTTTTATTAAAACTATAAAACAAATTAAATTATTATTATTAAATTATTAAATAACAATTATCAAATTAATAATACAAATTATTAATAACCATAATCATTACTTAAAAATCTAATAAAGGTTTATTTAAAATTATTAAATAACATCTTATATTAATTTAATTAATTTAATATAATTTAAAACATATTAATTAAATTAATAAATAAAAATGATATTTAAAAACACTTACTAAATAATATTTAATATTTAATAAAACTTACATTAAAAAAATTATTTTAAAAAAAAGCGATTTTAAAGGTCCATCGGTCTTCCTTAAAAGGTCATCATAGCAGCTTGTTGTGACTGCAACAATGTACTATTTGTTATGGTTAAGCCACGGACAGAAATAACAATTACATGCAAATATAACCAATATCCAAAAATAATAGATCACACAGAAAAGAACACAAGACACCAAGATTTAACGTCGTTCACCCAATCCCTAGGCTATGTCCACCAAACAGCAAGTCCGATATTATTATGATCCAGTGATTACAACCTAATTACAATATGTAATCCCTTACAGCTCAATACCGCTACAAGAACCAATTTTCACATCACTACTATCAAACTATCCCTAACCCTAAGCTCATTTATACAAGTATTTTTACCGTTTTAGAGTTATAATTAATAATTACATGTTCACCCAAAATCTTGATAAAATAGGGCAAAAATTATTATTAGTATGAAGTATGTACAGTACTTTCCTGATCAGTCACCACAATCTAACATTGTTGCATCAGCAGTAGTACATGTTGTGGCAGCAATAGAGTTTGCTACGTGTGCAATAGCAAATAGCACTAGTGGAGGGTAAGGTAAGGAGGGGAGGTGGGGTGTGGTGGCCTGCCTCCCACTAACAATTTTTTTTTAATTAATACAAATAAATCCAACCCCCCCCCCCCCCCCCCCCCCCCCTCATTCAATTTTGATTTTATATATACTTTTCTAATATGTGATGAAATTATCACACACACACACACATATATAAAGATTTTCCCTCAAATAAATTGATAAGAGAAATACTAGAAAACAATCAAATCTATATAAACAATCCTGATATCTTTTCCAAACCCTATTCATATCAAAATACGATTCTCTAAAGTTTTACAATGAGGGTTTTCCAATTATCAATTCATACACAGATAATCTCAAAAAAATGAAGAACGATAAATTTACAAGGGTTTCAACCTAATTCAGATTATGAAATAAATTCATCCAAACATGAAGAATATAGAAATTTGAAGAACGACAAACTATTGTACAAATAAACCCACAAGACCCTACCTAGATCTAATGCTAAAAATGACAAATGCACGAAGGACACAAGTAATCCCCCTTCTCCTGAAAACCTCCTCAAAAATTGCTCCTCCAAATCTCGATATGGAGAAATGAACTCTAATTTCCTGATAAAGAGTTTTTCCCCAAATTAGGGCTTCGATTGTACAATCACACGAAAGCCCTTTTTCTAATTACTTTATTATATTGATTTTTCATGTGCAACCTTTTTGCAATTTTAATTAAAGTAACTTTATTAAATCAATTTCTTTATTTCTTCTTTAATTAATTCTCGAGACATTTTTTGATCAAATATTTATTAACTTAAATAATATTAATATTAAGAGTTTATTATAAAAATGAAACTCCTAAATATATATTATTAAATTAAATAAATATGATTAAGCTCAAATTAGAACTTTAAATATATCTTTAAATTTAATTCTTTTATTTAATTAATTTATCGATTAATTAAATATTGATTTTTAAAAAAATAAAATTTCCATTAAATTAAATCATTACAAACTCTTTTAATTTGATTTAATTATAATAGAAAATCATCACAGACCCACAAGACTAAATACGAAAAACCCATTATAAAGTAGAAAATACTAGATCAAACTCAAGGGTCAAAATCATGAATTTGCGTCACTTGATGAATTTGAAAGGGTAGACAACTCAAATACTTGTCCTACTTTCTAGGATAATTGGCTTAAGGTTAGGATTTGAACTCAAGAATTATCTCCCCTCTTTTACCATTAAGATATTGTGATAGGGTACGCTCATCTTGGCAATTTAAGGAAATCAATACTTGATACCTACAATCTGCATAAAATCTATGCATGTACATACACATATAATCTAAACTAAACAAGTAATGGTAGGAAGTGGTGCATCGTGTATATTCCAACTAGCAGGTGACTACAACTCCCTCCCTCAACCATATCAGAAACATCATACATAAAGTAAAACATGCAGGTACACCATACACATGCGAGTATGGGGTAAATATCTATAGAAAACATATATAAATAATCCATCTAACTATCATCATGAGATAACTAAAAATATTGTATACTGGCATCATCATCGAAAGAATAATCATGCTTACATGAAATAATTAGTACCAAGGTAACTCATCATATAATCAACTGAGTATGAAATAATATTCATAATTTGGAAAGAAAATGTTGCTAATTATCAAACACAATCATAAAGCTAGACTAAGAGAGTTTGACAATAATAACTAAAAAGTAAACTAGGGGTAGGCATTACATTAAAAGGATTTGTCTTAAATTTGGATAGGATGTTCTGAGTTTCTTAGACTTTCATTTACAACATTTTTACTTACATTTAAATGCTCCAAGTTCTTTAGAAATTTTTGAAGTGAAATTGACATTAGTGGGAATTATACACTTTCTTTAATGTCATTGTGCTCCAAACCCTCTACAAGGTTCACTACTTGTAAAACAAAACAAGAATTGAAAAGAAATATAAAATCAAAAGAAAAGAGAAGAAATAAAAATGATAAAAATATGCAAAAAAGAAGAAGAATGAAAATGAAGAAATGAAACAATTTGGCTATAGGTGTGTGAATATCTCTTCTCTTAAAAAATAGCTAATTTAATTTGATGGTTGGCGCTCTGACTATTTTTGAATTGTTTAGTGTATTTCTAGGTGGGAAACTGGTAGGGGAGAATCTTGTGGGAGGAACTGATCCAAGCAGGATAGAAGGGTGAATTTGGGGAAATCTACCAAGTTCTGATGGGACAAAAGGCAACTTGAGGAAAATCTAGCCTTTTTTGAAAAATCTACGGATGTTGGTTCCACTAGTTGTGGGGTCTGAGACCTTTCTTTGGATTCTTCTACAAATCATGTGACGGGCCAAATATTTGAGAAAGAGAAAAATCCTTTGGATAGTGTGAAGGTTATTATTGAAAGAATGCACATGACTCGTCGAAAGGAGTCGATGATCAAAAGACTTAGTCATCCCTATTTGGTAGGAAACCAAGAGGAAAATCATCCTTCCCTCTGGTAACATCAAATGCTTGTTGGGAGAAAGGTGAGTTTCAATTTTTTATTCCTGATCCGATTGTTGATTTCTCTATTTCCTCTATGGAGTTTACTCTTGTGGGAAAATTTATTTGGGCTGGACTAGATATAGAAGCTTTTAAAAAATGGTTAAACGAAAAATGGGCTATCCGTGGTCAAGTTGATATTGCCCCTATGTTGAATGCTTTTTTTTTCTTTTGTATTTAACTGCAAAGAAGATATGAGCATGGTTCAGTATGGAGGTCCATGGGCATTTGGCAAAAGTACCCTCACTATTAAAAAGTGGGAGCCAAATATGGATTTATCCGATACCTTCTTCTTAACTACTCTAATCTGGGTAAGACTTCCTAGCCTTCCCTTAGAGTTTTGGCATGAAGATATCGTTAGAGGAATTGTTAGATCCTTTGGGGATCTTATTGTAATGGATCAAGCAATGGCTTCGAAAACTAAACTTTAGAGTGCCAGGTTATATGTGAAAGTGGCAAACTTGAATCACCTCCTTGAAAAAGTGGAACTCATTTCAAAATTGGGGAAAAGAATGTAGGAAATCATTTATGAAGACCTCCCAAATACATGTTTTGCCTATAAAAAATAGGGACATTGGGTGAAAAATTATCCTAACAAAGGAAAGAACACTTTAATACTAAAAAGGAAGATAAAAAGAAAGAAGCCAAAGTCCAAAAGAAAGTGTGGAAACCTAAATTTATTCATGCTAAAGATGCAAAGAATAACTTGAACTCAAAATCTCTAGGATTTGGTAAAATGCAAAAATCGACTTTGAAGGAAAACTTGAGTAGTGAAAATCAGGTGATTGGGGAAATTCTATTTTCTATCTCACCTGAGAAAAATATAGAAATCTTGACAGATACGATGAAGAAAATGGTTATTTATCAAAAAATTGAGACTAATTGGAAAGATCTAGTAGAGATGGAGGAATTAGAGTGCGAAATTCTATTGGATAGTTGCAAACCGATGGTGCAAGAAGATGACCAGTATCTTCATGTGATTGAAAATCACATTGCTTCCCCTAAACACCTTGAGATAGCTTCATGCAAAGAAATTGTTCTCTTTAAGAATGATAATGATTTTGAGGAGAAAAGAGAGGAAGGCAAGGACTTGAAACAAAAATTGAACCAAAAGAAAAAGCTAGAAAAGAAGAATAACTCAGTTCCTAAAAGAGTGGAGACTTGTAGTAGTAAATTGGAACAATTCAAGGTGAAACCAAATGTTGGAACTTCGGAGAAAACTAGAAGGAAATCTACAAGGAAACCCAAAGAAATGGAAACTATGCAGAATATTGCTGATGGATGACAAGTAACAATTATGGATTTTACCCCCAAAAAACAAATATGAAAATTATTACTTGGAATATAAGGGGTTTGAATAAAAGTCATAAGCTTGATGTTGTTAGAGATTTTGTAAGAGAGCATAAATTGGATTTTATGTTGCTTCAAGAAACCAAAATGGAAAAGGAGAAAGTTGAACAAATTAAGTCTTTTAAAGATTACTGTATAAAAGCAAGTAGTTCAAAAGGAGCGTCGGGAGGTACTTTGATGCTATGGAAGAAATCCTTTTACTCAGGTATTGTCTTAAATGCTAGTAAACATTTTATGGTAGTCAAATTTACTAGCCTTGACTAGAAAAATGTTTGGTATATTGTTAATATGTATGCTCTAAATTTAAAGAATTCCAAGAAAAAGGTTTGGGAGACTCTTTCTCATATAAAGAGTAAAGATTACTTTGGGAGATGGATTTTTTTGGGAGACTTTAATGTTCCTCTCTATGACCATGGAAAAAAGGGAGGTAATGTGAGTCAATTGGATGGTAGATTGGATCTTATGGAGTTCATCACTAAAGAGGGTTTAATGGATCTAAATCTTCATGGAATTGAGTTTACTTGAAGTAATAAGAGGATTGGTAATGATTGTATTCAGGCCCAATTGGATAGAGCCCTTATTTCCCCTTGTTGGTCTAAAGAGTTTTCTTGTAAATTGGAGGCTTTACAAAAGTTTGGGTTTGATCATTTCCCTTTGATATTTACTGTGGAAAAGATCAATTTCAAAAACCACTTTCCTTTTAGGTTTGAAAAAATGTGGATGCAACATCCATAGTTTGAATGTAAACCAGCTGAATGGTGGAATATAGATGTTGAAGGTATTGCTCTCTTCAAAGTGGCTGCAAAATTAAGAAATGTTAAAAATGAGGTTAAAATATGGAATAAAAGATGTTTTGGTAATATTTTTGAGAATAAAGCTACTTTAAAGGAGGATCTACAAAGTATTCAGAGCAAGATTCAGAAGGAAGGCTATTCTTCTGACCTTGTTAGAGAAGAGAATGAAAAACTGGTTGAGCTTCATGACATTGTCACTAAGGAGGAAATCTATGAGAGACAAAGATCTAGATCAATTTGGCTGAATGAAGGAGATAAGAATACCAAGTTTTTTTCATCTTTCCACCTTGAAGCACAGAGCTAAAACTCATATTGCATACCTTAAAAAGGGTGATCTAAAGATAACTGAGGAAAAGAATATCTCAAAAGAGATGCTCTCTTTTTTCTCTTCGTTAATGACAGCTGATCCTAATATTCATGTAGGTAACCAAGAAGATCTCTTAAAGCTGATTCCTTCTTTAATTACTGAAGAACAAAACAAATTGTTAGGATCCATTCCTAAGGAAGAAGAAATTTTTTAATTTGTTAGCTCATTAAAAGGGGATAAGTCTCTAGGACCAGATGGTTTTCCTATGTTCTTTTTTCAGAAGGCATGGTATCTGGTTGGAAGAAATGTATGTGATGTTGTAAAGGAATTCTTTGGGACTAAGAGAATGCTTAAGGAGATCAATACTATCTTCTTGTGTCTTATTCCTAAAAATATTGGGGCTGATTCTCCAGACCATTTCATACCTATTAGTCTTTGTAATTCCTTTTATAAGATTATTTCAAAGGTTCTCACATCCAGGTTGCTTTTGGTGCTTCCTTCTCTTATTATTGATCAACAAAATGGTTTTGTCCCAGGAAGGCAAATTCTTAATTTTTTTATTATTGCTCATGAGATTATTCATTCCTTATCTTGCTCTAACAAACAAGGATTCATCATGAAAGTTGATATTGCCAAAGCCTATGATAGAGTAGAATGGGGTTTTCTTGTTAAGATTTTGCAGGCTTTTGGATTTAACCATAAGATTGTTAGTCATATCTCAGCTGATCTCCACTTCTTCTATTGTTGTCTTGGTGAATGGTTGCTCTTCTGAATTTTTCAACGCCTCCAGAGGATTAAGACAAGATGATCCTTTATCCCCTATCCTCTTTATTATTTTGGCTAATTACTTGGGAAGATACATTGGGAAACTGGTTTCGCAAGAGGATATTAAAGGTTTGCAACCTTCTTCTCAACCTCTTACTTGTTCTCATGGTCAATTTGTTGATGATACTTTATTTATGGGTAAAGCTAATGTCAAGGAAGCTAGAAACCTTAAGAAAGCCCTTAATTTGTACTCCTCTTCTTTAGGTCAATTGATTAATTGGAATAAGAGCTCCTTGTTTTTTATTAACACCCATGTTCCAAGACAAAACAAAATTGCTGAAATTCTAGGGTGTTCAATAGGATATTTTTCTTGTATTTATTTGGGTCTCCCTTTGGGACCTAAAGTTCCAAACTCTTTCAGGGAAGATCTCATAAAGAAGTTTAACAAGAAATTGGCAGGCTAGAAGGGCAACCTTTTAAGTCAAGAAGGTAAAATAACCCTCCTTAAAGCTTGTCTTCAAAGTATTCCTACTTATGCTTTGAGTCTTTTTAGAATTCTAGCAAAATTTGCAGATACTATTGAAAAAATCCAAAGAAATTTTCTATGGTCTGGAACTGAGGAAAGAAAGAGAATGGCTTTGATAGCCTAGGATCAAATCTATCAACCTATTCAGGAAGGAGGCATGGGAATCAGATCAATGTGAAGTATTAATAGAGCCCTTTTGGCTAAACAGGGATGGAGAGTATATCATGATGATAAGGAATGGAGTACAATATGGAAACATAAATATCTCTTTTATGCTCATTCTTTACCTGGTTTTTTATCTTCTCTTGATGTTCTCTCCCCTTCTGCTATTTGGGGTGTTGTTCAAGGAACTAAGAATAATACCATTAGTAAAGGTTGCTATTGAAAAATTGGAAATGGGTTAAAAGTCAGATTTTGGGATGATACTTGGATAAAGGATCACCCCCTAATTGAGAACTTTGAGGATAGAACTCAAATTGATAGATGTAAACATTTTTTTGGAACTCTTGTGGAACACTACTGGTATAATAAGAACTGGGTCAACCTTGTTGATGTAAACCAGGTTTTTCACAATATCCAGATTATGTTGAATGCCTTTTCCTTCCATCCCCTTCAGGAGGATAAGATGATATGAAGTGATGATCCTAGTGGACAGTTCAAAGTTTCCTTTATTTTCAACTTAAAAGAGAAAGGTAATCAACCTTTTTGGACAAAAGCATAAATTAAGGGTCTTATACCTGAAATAAATATCATTTATTGGATCCTGCTTCAAAATAAAATTCTGACTTTAGACAATTTGCAAAAGAGAGGCATTAATGTGGTTAACAGGTGCAGTCTTTGTAAAGAAGGTTTTGAAGATAGAGATCACTTGTTTTTGAATTGCACTTATAGTCAAGAAGTTTGGAGCTCTATTCTTAACTATTGGAATATTTCTCGGGTCCATCAAAACAATGTTGATCTATGTTTTAAAAGTTGGATCTGTCCCTCTAAGGATACTGATGTTGTTTTCCTATGGAAGATTACCCTCCCCCATCTTTGGTGGGGCATTTGGAAAGAAAGAAATAACAGCATCTTTCGAAATAAAGAAATGCTAGATTGGGTGCTTGGACAAAAAGGAAAATTTTAAGGCTCAAAAGAACTATAATAAAGATTTTTCAAATTGACAACCCAATGCTTTCTACTAATTCAAATATGAAGAAAGAAGACTCTTGACTAAAGACTAGATGGAAGGCTCCACCTACGAGATGGCTTAAAGGGAACTTTGATGGTGCTATCAAGGGAAATCCAGGTAAAGCGGATTCTGGTGGAGTCTTAAGAGATCATACAAGAAATATAATAGATTTTATAGCCATACCTATTGGTATATCTAATAGCCATAAAGCAGAGGCCATTGCAACTGATCTATATACTATGAGGATTGCTATGGAAATTGATTTTCGAAATGTCTGGCTAGAAGGAGATTCCTTAAACGTTGTTAATATGCTAAATGGTAAAAGTTTGGTCATGTGGTCAATTGAAGATTGTGTAAGGAAATTTAATCATTAATGAATAATTTTGAGAAAGTTTCTATTTCCCATTCTTATCGTGAAGGTAATGCAGTGGTCGATTGGATCGCCAACAAAGCAGTCCAACGTGAATGCAAGATGATGGTTGTGTTTTTTTAGTTTCTAACTCTTTTGATTACAACATTTTCACTCTTTGGAAGTTTTTAAAGTGAAGTTGGCATTAGTGGAAATCATACACCTACTCCAGTGCCATTGTGGCTTTCCAAACCCTCTACAAACTTCACTGCTTGTAAGCCAAAACAAGGATTGAGGAGAAAAGAAAAGCAGTATCAAATCAAAAGAAAATAAATAAATTTCATAAAAAAAAATGAAAAAATGAGGAAAATGAAGCGATTTGGCTATGGATGTGTGAATATCTCTATCGATGCTACTAAATAAAAATCACTAAAGGTAAAGCAATTTTTGTAATGGACCATAGTCATAATCTTATCGAGGCTATGGACATATGATTAACATCAAAGCTCTATCTAGCATTTTTTGGAGTAAGGATGTCTAAATAGCCAAGTCTAATGGATCTAAAAGGCTTTTTTGGTTCTTGTCAAGCAAGTAATAAATCTCTTGCACACACACATGGGTAATCAAGGATGAAGACTTTTAACTCAATTTGTGGTTTCTTCCTTTTTTAGTGCATTCTTAGTTGTCTGATAGGTGAAAGTGGAGTTGATAAAAGGTTCTTGGTTCCAAACAAATTTTATTCTTGAAATGTTCAAGAACATTTCTTTGGGGGGTGTTAGGTGTTATGTAGTTTCTACACAAGTGCCCCATCAAAATGGGGACCCCTCTTTTGCATTCTTGTTACATAATTAGGAGAGCATTCAAAATCCTCTTGTCATAGCCAACTTTTCCTTAGAATTATGGATCCTCTATGTCAAATTATGCTAATGAAAATTTCATTGTATCTGAGCTTAAAAATCCTCTCCTAGGGTTTGATTTTGTTGGGTTGAGAGGATTTTCACCTCCCAACAAGTAAAATTATGTCCCTCATTTTGCACAAGAATATAATGGAGATTGCAATCTTCGGAAGCTTTCATTAGTGGGGGATTTGTCGAGGGATTATAGGGATGAAGGATTTGATCTTCTCCTCCCAACCTCATAGTTTTCACTCACCCTAAGGTTTATTTATTTTTAATTAAATTTAGAACACCTTTTTTTTAAACTCAAAAATTTAAGAAGGTTATTTTTTTAGTTAATTGGTTTTTTGGTAAAAGTTGAGTTTGACCTCTTATAAGGAGTCACGCCTCACCCTTGTAAGAGAGGTGGATTATTTTATTTTACAACTATGGAGTGAAATCCCTTTTTTTTTTCTTTTTTTGTTTTTGGCATAGCAGTTTGAGTGAGGGAGAAAAGGACTAGGGGGTTTGGAGATATTTAATAGTCAAGAAGTTTAAAATGGTTCTTTTGATTTTCTTTATCAATATGAAAAATTAAAGGAGGAAAATCATAATTCATGCTTTTTATTAAATTATCATTTTTCCTCTCTTTTTTTGAAGTTTTAATTTTCTTATATTAAATAATTGATACATCAAGGGAAAAATTAAGACTAGTGTTTTTCTCTCAAGTGACAAGAGGGTTTAATTAGATTATTTATTTTAATTTGAATTCTTATTTAAACGGGCTAGTAAATTTAATTTGAGAGTAAACATTTTATATAATTAACAGAAACAATTTGACCTTTTTGTTTTCTTTACTTAGAGAAAATTTAAAAGGCTCTTTTCAAATCTTAGTAATAAAATTTGTTAACAAATACCAATTAGTAAACTCTAGCCTATTAATTTGAATTCAAATCGATTGAAATAATTTTAATTCTAGAGGTCTAATAAAAGGATTTTATTTGGCAGGAGGGAAAATGTCAAGAGCTAAAGTCATAGGCTTGGTAGGATGAGGATGATGTCAACAAGATGCTCTAGACTCCAAGTTGATGCTACAAGAAGAGTTCAAGCTTTTTTTTAAAAAAATGAGAACTCAACATCCAAGTTATCGAAGACAAATTCAAAGATGAAGATCAAGTTCACAAGGGTGTAGGCGTAAATTCAACGCCATGGTCATGAAGAAAATTCCCAAGAGACAGAAAAGATGTAAAGGATGAAGCAATTTGGAAAATGAAACATCACAATCATCCTCAGGAAATTGTTTTTCAAAAGAGTTAGAGTATTAAGTGAGATTATAACTTCATCAAAAGGATTAAATAGCAAGATAAGAATGATAAGGTGGCATCAAGTCTTTTCCCCAAATAGAAAATTCTAATTCTAAGCGTAGTTAATTACAACATGCCAAGTGTCCAATTTTCTCATTAGTTAGTGAATTGGCAACCCTAATTAGGGTTTGTGGGAAAAACTCTCGACCCTTAATCTTGAAACGACCTTGGCCCTTCATTGTAACTAAACATTTTTAAATGGACAAGGCCTTCTCATTTGTAATTCATTAGTTTAGGTGGTGGGATTAGAGAGCTAGAGTAGAAAAGGCTAGCTAAGGGAGAGATTGGATCAAATCGCTGGTATGATGCTTTCGAAGTAATAGATAGCTCATTGTTGGTTGTTCATGGAAACTACTTATTATTATTTTGAAGTATACTATGTGGTTTTTTCAATCTCACTTGGAGTTGAATTTTTTTCATAATCGAAGTAGTTTAGTTAAATGAAAGCATTTGTGGATGTTTATCTGATTGAGTCTAAAAAAATCAAGCCACTGTGCTATTATTAATTATAAGTGTGCCTTGTGTGGTGAGCTAACGAAATCACTTAACTTCAATTGGTGTTCAATCTTTAGTTTGCATCCAGATGGTTGGAGTTGTTGATTAAGCTGCATCGAGTAGAGTCCTTTCATCCATGATTCCTTTCATTCATAATTAGAAGTAAAAATAGAAGTTGTAAGTTTAAGTTAAAGTGGCAAATTGGAAAGTTAGAACCTACAATTTTTTTGCATTGTCAAGCTAAATCTTTAGGAGTGCAAGATTTGATATCCCTTGAATGAACAATGTAAGTCCCTTTGTGATAACTAGCATATCACATCATAAAACTGAGGAAAATACATTATTGAGAAGGAACCTTGAAGTCATTTCATGATCTTACTTTGCAAATGACCTTATATCAAAAGAGGACTGAGTGTTTGGTGTTTCTCCTTGAAATATTAAGTATTTGATTCTACATATTATAGTGGAACAAAACTCACATCAACAGGGTGGAATGCTTTCTCATAGATACCAATCATTTTGCTGCAAATATGAGCATAAATCTGAATATACTACCATTGTATATTTTACATGTGGATAAAAGAGGAAGTTTCCAAGCAGGAAGTATGGTCCTAAAATATGGCCCGCAAAGGTTTCCTCCCAAAACAATTCCCTGCATAACAGATTTTATGGTCCATTTGAGAACTTAGGTATACATGTATAAAGCACAGTAGCATTTAGACTTAATTGGATTCCTTAATCTAGAATTCAAAGCAATTCAAGTTATCTGGAATTCAGGTACTTCAGGAGTCTTCATTAAAAAATTGTGTAAAATATGCAGCATTCTCTTCATTGACTTATTTACAGGTAGAGGAACCAAGAATAATACTAAAAGATTCATTTGAACACTAGGCATTTTGAACCATCCACCTCACAATAGATAACCGGGCAAATTAAGCTCAAAACGAATTAATCCAACATCAACTATGGTACATATGAAAATGTGCATTATCCACGGAAAGAGACCTGATACCACAACTTTTGTTAATTTCTACTTTATGCTATTGTGATATTTTTCAGAAAGTGTAATGGAAAAAGAACTCGGCAAAAGATAAATACAGAAAACTCTGTATTTATATGGCGAATATTTATGTCGATTTTAGTGTCATATTCAACTGTTTTCCAAGTACTAACAATTTTATGGGTACAGTAAAACTCTCTCAAGGACCGAGAACACCCAATAGAATGCTACCAAGTAAACATCAAAAATAACATTGACAACATTAGAATGGAATGTTTTGCAACACAAGATAGGGATAGAAAGCTTTCCAGCGACAAAAGCTTTTCTCGAAGGGTAGTCACAAAAAATTTGCATGAAATATGTACGGTTTTACATCATCTGCAACCCGGAGACATCCCCAAGGTTCACCTGCATAAATCCTCTACCTGTGCCAAAGTTGGACCAAAAGTATCAAGCAGATAGGAGAATCTAAAAGTTTAATAACATAAATCTGCCTAAAAACGGGTGTTTTTTCATGCAAAGTTTGCAAGTGGTTGGTGTTACTGTGACAATGCTCGTATAAATTAGACTGCAATCAAGTCAGTAATCAGGATTACCCAATACTGCTGCTTCATGTTGGAAAATACAGAAATGATGATATTTTTTTCTCATTTAAGAATGTTAATAGAAAAAAATTATCATAAGTCGACCTGAGTGGAACAAGACAACCCTACGGATAACAATGATATTACATTTTAACCGATGGATTGGATAAGCATTGCCGGGGCACTCCATAAATTATATTATATACTTGATGACGAGATTGAATCTTCTAGGCTATTCAAAGATTTTCACCAGGTGGTAATTCAGGAAGCTTTGCTGGCATTCCAAGCACGCGTTCCATGTCAAATCGAACTTCAATATTACGAATGCTGTAACCAACCACCATCAGCCAATAAAGCAACCTGGCAAGCTCTGGGGCAGTTGTTTCTGTTGGTGTTCTCTGCACAAAGTTAAATGCGTAAAACAAATAAACTGATAAGTTACAGGTGAACTTCCCTCTGCTATCAAATCTCTAATGCAGTCGAACAAAGGTTTATACACAATGTGAGTCAAAAATTATATAAAATGAACAACTGTCTGGCAAAAATTATATAAAATGAACAATTGTCTGGAATTCTTTTGATCAAAAAAGTCTGGAATTCCTTTAACCAAAAAACAGATTAACCTCAAGTTCTTTTCTTCACCACTGAAGCTATCGGCTATTCATCTTAACAATACCAGACAGCAATAGGCATTTGGATTTTGTTATGCTGGTAACATCTAATGAGATGGTGACTAGTTTTAGTACTCTAAATATTCCTTGAAAACATTTGAAACGGTGACGAACAAATAGATTGATACTATAATTGGTTTAAAAAGACAATAATATATATTTGAAGATATTAATTTATTTTTATAATTATTCTTCTCGCTACATATGTGTTAAGATTTAAATTTGTAAGCCTGTTAATGGGCCATCCTGGGATTAATCCCATTACAAATAGAAGAGATGAGGTGATTTGGATAACACTGGAGATGGGGTGGATCAAGGTCAATTTTGATGGGGTATCCAAGGGTAAGCCTGGTCCATCAGGGGCTCGATGTGTTGCTCTGGAATCAGATGGTGATATCTTGGAGATTGAAACAAAGAGATTAGCAAATGACATGACTAATGCTGCTGAAGCTCAAGTTGCATTGTCGGTTGCAGATTTAGCGTCTAGAATCAAGGCAGAGCAAGTTCGAAGGTGACTCACAGATTATTGTCAATGCCATTTCCAATAGGCAAACTCATATATGCAGGACTGATAGAATTATTCAAATTATCAGGAAAAAAAGAGAAAATTTCAAGAATTTCAATGTGTCACATATCTACCAGGAGAGCAATACATTGGGGATTTTCCTATCCAACTTTGCGCTACTGTTTTCTGACAGGGTTGGGTCCAACTTGGCGGAAAATTTGGTAGAGCCAATATGCAGTTTGCATTGATGAATGCGCAAGGTGGTGTAAGATGGATGGAAGCAAGATTTTCTGTGAACTGTCCACACACACTTCAGATGATGTTCAGATGGTGCATTTACATAAATGTCAGGAAGAAGGAAAGTATCAAGAGGTTTTATAGGATTTGAGATGTCTGCTTCGGTGTCTTTGTACTGGTAAATTGAGTTGGCTGGTGACATGTGCGAGATGAATATCGATGCAAATTTCAGTTTCAAGGCTTCCAAACAACATATATCCTCTTGGGGACAAATCTTTGAAAAGCGTTTGAACTTGAAGTCTATTTTCGTAACAGATGACCCATTATTTCTGATGTTGGTGAGGGCTATGTCAGGGGTGGATTTCATTGCATATAAGTTCAAACACAGGATGAATACGGATGTCTTTGATGTATTGTGCATGAGGTTTGGAAATGGGCACCCACGATGAGGTGAGACGTGGTGGAGAGCTGTGAAACTACAGCGGTGAATGGTTTTGTCACTGTAAGAGGTGATTGGATTGGAGTTCCTGGTTACCCTCACCATGTACACCAATTCTTTTTGTGGGGGAGCTTTGGAAAACAAAGACCAAAGGAAGGTGGAGGCAAAGAAGTGTTGGGGGCTGATCAAAGACTATGTCCAAGATTGGGAGACGCTGTTGGTGTTCTGAAGGAGCAAATGGACAAGAACCTCCTTAAGTTCAAATTGGCAGACTTTTTTAGGCAGATTCCAGCACTGGGTCCTGGCAGAAATCCTGGTGCTCGTAGGGATGGGCGTGGGGGAAGGTGAAGTTTTCTCTGCGAGGGATTGATGGTAGCATTTTTCTATTGGGTGGTGATCAAGTTTTTTGCAGCGCGAGCAGTCTGTGGACAACATGGTGTTGTTCTTGCATCCAGGTGGCTCAAGGACGAATTTTTATTGTGCAGTTTTCTGCGATAATAAATTGTATATCTGTAGTGAATTTGTGTATAGGTTACTGATGAGGATGTAGTGTTTATGATGTGAATTGGGTTGGATTCGCCTTGGATGTTGAGGTCTGGAATTTTGTAGGATTTGAACAAAGGTGATGACAAGAGGTGTGTATGCGAAGGTATCTGGCAGGTTAGGTTGTGATCTGTTATTCTGCTCTGAACTTTGTATCTTCAACACTAATTATTTTAATAATAAATATAAACCAAATTTACCAACCAAAAAAATGAAAAAAAAAACTGAACTTGTAATTACACTGATAGGTCAGATTTATTTATATTTGGGCCATTCATATGCTTTTTATAAAAATCCTCTCAGGTGAATCAAATGCTTAACTGTAGCAAGGAAAAGTCCTACAATGATGGCATAGTGTAGAAAACAATGTAAGCGACAAATAATGGAGCCTGAAAATTCCATCATCTAGTTTAGACTTCTATACCAACAATAATATTGCCTGCCAACATCTCTTCAGGTAACACTTCAACAATAAAGAATATCGTTCTCTTTTTTGTGTTTAACATTGGTTCCACTACTTTTCAAGAAAACTTTTTAATTTCTGTTTTGTCCCAGTTCAGCACTTCATCATTCAATAACATGGTTACCTTTTCCTTCTCTCCTGGTAGGTTCCATTGTTGGTGACCTAGTTATGTATTCATTAGTTGTCAAAGATACCAAATTAATTATATTTATTTTCTTCATGTTTTTGTCCATATATTTTCAACTTTGAACCATTCAATGTGTATGCATTCCATCCAGCTCCATTTCCCACAACTTAAAAAGTTACTGTATCCTAAGTGGTCCAAGGCTGTGTAATGTTCCCATTTTTCGGCCCAAATTTCCAGAGAAGAAATAAAATATTAATCAAATTAAGTTGTTAAAACTAATATTTTCAAGCAGCTTTTATTTAATTCACTAATCATGAGTTTCATATTATATGACTTTAACTACCATCAAAAGTAACTTCTTATTTATGTATTTAAAAATTAGGCCTGTACGTCTGATTTTTCATTTAATGCAAGGGATATGCAAGGGAGCTACTCCCTAGGGTAGCAATTTTTCAAAAAAAAATTAACTTATTATGTTTATGAGCTTAAATTATATTCAAGAAAGTCAGTTTAGAAGCTAAATAATTTTCTTTCTAATAGTGGTTTTTATATTTGAAAATTTCAGAATGTTTCAGGAGGATTTAAAGAGGTTAAAACTTAAAAACTCAAAAAGAATATGATATTCTGAATTGTTGAGCTTGAAAAATCCCTATGTGAGGAGTCAGAATAATGGTTTCTGTGGATGAAAACCCACCTAATCTTTGGTCAATCCTTGATGATTCATACAGGACTCACAGGTAACACTGTAACAACCATCATCTTATCTTTTAGGTTCACTGTAACCTTTTCCAGGCCTTACCTAACAACTAACATACCATTGAGACAGTTACTACTTCACATTCATGAGAACATAGTTATAACAGTTATGTTCATGCAAAAGAGATTAATGGTTACAATCTGCTTAACTGAAATATCATAACTAACAATAGAAGGCAATATCAAATGAAACTAAATTGTTTTAAGTTTTGTAATGCCCTAAATTCCGAAACCAACTGATTTCAATCTGTAAAATCAACTGATTTCACTGATTTCCTAAAACATTTAAAAGGAATCTGATTTCTAAGCACAGAAGGAAATAACTGATTAAACGATATTAACCTTCTAACATTACTTCAACTTGAAATTGCAAATATCATAAATTAAAATACCCGTTACCAGAACATATTGAATGCTGATCATATCTTTGTCTTGTGTGAGCGTTAGCATCTGGATGAAAGGAGTTCTTTCAGCAGTTTAGGAAAGTTTGCCAAGAGTCCAAGTGTGCCATTGAAAAAGAGAAGTGAAGTATGAGATCTGACTGTAAACAACTTTGTCCTCTCCAATAGATCCTCAATTTAATTTCATTTGATTTGCCTTCAATTTTTAGTTATGATATTTCAGTTAAGCTGATTGTAACCGTTAATCTCTTTTGCATGAACATAACTGTTATAACTATGTTCTCATGAATGTGTAGTAATCGTCTCAATGGTTAGTTGTTAGCTAAAGCCCGGGAAAAGGGGTTGTCACATATGGTATTAGAGCTCTTGGCTTGAAACTGAACCTTGAGCCCAACACTGTTTCAAAAAAGCTGAAAATGTAATGTTGAATGAGACAGGATGAATATTTAATTTGCATAACTGAATACTTTACACTGTAAGTTGGAAAATCACACCAGAGATCATCCAGAATAGTCGAGAAGGGCTGAGATGATGGTGTGGTCCATATGAATTGGACAGATGGATAAATTTGCAAAATCATAAAGATGAATTAGAACTAAGGAAAGTAACATGATTGGTAAATTGAATGGTGGGTGATCGGGCACACAGTGTCCACTGGAAATCCCTAGCCATGGTAGGTTTAGTGGCAAGATTGTTGCTGGGATCACCAAAGGTCAGAGTGCTAACAGTTAGAAGATAGGTTGATGAAGGGTATCCACAGCCTCATTTGCTATGTAGTCAACACTCTTAACACCAGGATGCTCATGGGACAGGACCAGAATGATGCAAGTGCCTTATCCTAGGTCAGGAGGGCCGTTCTCTTAAGAGAATGAGTGCGGATTACACTACATCCAGATGCTGAGGCTTGCACATTACAAACCGTTTTCTATATCCCTTACTGCAGTGTTATCTAAACCTTGACCATGACTAGTTATTTCTTTCAGTTGCATCTTTTCAACATTATACTTCTGTACATATGAAAAGATAGCTAAGATTTTGTTATCCATTTTTAGACTTGAACTGGAAAAAAAATTGTGAACCATGATTTTGAGAATTCTTTTATCTTGAAAGTGATAATCTTTTCTAATGTTGATTAAATGACGAGAAGGCCATAAATTGCATTTTGTGCTCCAATAAGCACACTTGCATAACTAAAACTACCAATGCTTATTTGTAGACGTAACTTTTGTTTAACTTGAGTTTTTCCTTGAAACATTATGGCAACAAGTAGGACATGAGAACCTAGGCCACATCAATGGGAAAAGTGGATCCCCAAATCTTTACAGGCGATTGGCGAGCATGTCTAGATGATACAGCTGATAAGAACCATAAGTAAATTTGTTTCAGATTCTTATGATCAATTTATGACCCAAGCATGGATTGAGCTAAGAAATTTCAGCATAAGAGGTAATGATTTTCAGCATGGAACTTGTTTGAATAGGTTACGAAGAACTTACAATATTTTACTTGCATCTAAATATTTGAACTTGTTATAAAAACTAAATTAGTGTGCACATAGGTGCATAGATTTGAAATGTCTTCTACAAAACAAACAATGCTGGACAAGATATATGATATGAGTTGATGCTATGAGAAACATATTATGAACTTGATTATGGATAAGTGAGAGGATCTCTATAGGTAGAGTCCCATGAAAATGTAAAAGTTTATGCTTAGATCGAACTCAAGATCCTGGCCATAATTGGAATGATGCGAATAGAACATACAAGTATTTGGGCCACATCCCATCTCAAGAATTGTGTGTGGGTGTTAGTCCAAGGGCTTAGGAGACTGGGATACAAATAGTGGTACCTTGTTTACCCTAACCTCAATGATCTTGATTGGACGTATGATGATCTTTCATAGCGTATTATGATTATACCTTTGACAAATTGTTATAGATGTATAATACACCCACGGTATTCATTTTATAAGGTAATGAAATATCAAGACATATTGAGTTGTTTTATATTGTCTTACAGAAGAAATATATTTCTATCAAAAAATGATTATTCTAATGAAATATTGTTGTGATAAGATGGGCATGAAGGCCCGTGTTACATAAACGGAAATATGGATCCACTAACCATTTCAGGTGATCTGTAAGCTTACAAGGATGAGTTACTCACTCAATATGTATGAGTGATTTAAATTCTTTGATCAAGTTATGATATAGAGCATATTAGTTGAGGAATTACAAATTTTTGAACGATTGTCTTACTCTTGATTATTGAACATTGAAAATTCTCTTATACGAGATAACAGAATGAGAATTGAACTAAAAATATTGTAAGTGTCTACATGAGTATGACAAGAATATAGAATAGAATATCCTAAAAATATGATCAATTTAAAGTGATGCTGAAGTGGGCACAAGTACGGTAAAGTAAACATAGGTGACTGTGTGATTCATTTTTTATTTTATGATATCATGTAAGCATTTTTCGAAAAGCATTTAGATAATGGAATGATAGACCTTTGATTTTGATCATGGCCTAGATTTCGATTCAAATTCCAAAAGAGATGATTTCATGGTGCTATATACATTACGGTGTAATTGGTAAAATACT
Organism: Cupressus sempervirens; assembly: GCA_028749045.1. Taxonomy (NCBI): domain Eukaryota; kingdom Viridiplantae; phylum Streptophyta; class Pinopsida; order Cupressales; family Cupressaceae; genus Cupressus; species Cupressus sempervirens. The sequence continues at coordinate 552,376,971 of CM053785.1, read as the reverse complement.
TGCTTATTATTAACAGAGACTGAGAGGTCAATATATACAAAAGAATTGAACGATGTTAGGAAACAATCATAAAGAATAGAAACATTCTATTTTATCTAAAAGAAAGCTAAAGAAAGCTAATAGACAACTACAAACTAACTAATATTAGAAACATTCTAATATTTACAATAGATTACAAATAGATAACCATTAACTAATAATAGAAGCTATTTATTATCATAATACCCTCCCTTAATGGTTAATCTATCTGCAACACCAAGCTATCCTCTGATTTTGACAAACTTGTCAAGACCAAGAGGCTTGGTGAGAATGTTTATAGTCTGATCCATTGTAGGAACATACTGCAAGTCTATTGTCTCGTCTTCAACTAGTTGTTGCATGTAGTGACAATGAACATCCACATGCTTGGTTCGTTCATTGAAGACTGGATTTCGTGCTAATTTGATAACGTCTTCATTATAAACAAACAAAGTGGTTGGTCTTGTTGGTGACATCTACATATCCCCAAGCATCCAACGAAGCCAAACAACTTCACAACCTCCTTCAACTATCCCTCTGTAGTCAACCTCTATGGAGGAGAAAGAAACTGCCTGTTGCTTCTTACTAGACCATGTGACGGCATTGGATCCCAAACTGAACACATCCAGAAGTTGACTTTTTATCATCAACAGAGCTTGCCCAATCTAAATCTGTGAACCCACTAAGTCTAGGATTAGAACTTCAAGAGTCAAGAAGCCCATAATCTGTAGTGCCCTTCACATAACGAAGCACACGCTTTGTTGTCATCCAATGATCATCTTTGGGAGTTGTCATAAAGCGTGAGATATAACTAACTACGAAGCTAATATCAGGCCTAGTAGCAGAGCGGTAGATGAGGCTATCTAAAAGTTGCCTATATGTATCATCATCAGGAGGAGAATCAGACTTGACTGACAACTTGAGACCTTTCTCCATGGGTGTAGATGCAGGCTTGCAATCCTGCATGCGGAATTTATCTAACAGGGCCTTGGCATATTTGGACTGAGAGATGAATATACTAGAAGACTATTGCCAAACCTCAACAGCTAGGCAACCCAAGGTCAGTCATATCAAAAGACTGGCATAAATTATGTTTAATTCCCTGAATCAAAGATGTCAAACTACCAGTGATGATCAAATCATCAACATAAATCACTAGAAGGATGATGTCACTGTCAGTAATTTAGATGTACAAATTTGAGTCTAAAGAACTCCTTTGGAAGCCTTGATCACTGAGGTACTTATCAATTTTCATCTACTATGCCCTAGGGGCCTGCTTTAAGCCATAGAGAGCTTTCGCTAATCTAAGAATCTGATGTTCTTTACCAGCAACCTTGAAACCAGGGGGTTACGTCAAATAGACCTCTTTGTGGAGATAACCATTTAGGAAAGCACTCTTGGCGTCCATCTAATGGACCTTCTAGCCAAACTGTGTTGCCATGGCTAGGACTAATCTTAGTGTGCTCATCTTTGCAGTAGGAGCAAAGGTCTCCTAATAATCAATGCCTTGATGCTAAGAAAAGCCCTTTGCAACTAAACGAAATTTTTACTTATCCAAAGTACCATCAAATTTGTATTTGATTTTGTAAACCTAGTTGCAACCAATGGGTTTCTTCCATGGTGGAAGATCGGAAAAGACCCAGGTGTTATTCTTCAGCAGGCTCTGGAGTTCAGATGTCATGGTTGTTCCCACTCTGGAATTCCTTTAGCCTCAGAATATGTTTGAGGTTCAAACCAGTGTTTCGGGACTCTGCAAGTCCGAGGTAGAGGCGGCCTTTCCGAGGCAAATGGTCTCTGGACTCAAACTCAACCAAGTCCTGGCAGAGTCCAACTCGCCGAGTCCCGAGCCCAAGACTCTCCGAAAAAAATAAATAAATAAATTATTTAAATTATTATCTTTTAAAAGATAGAGATTTCTAGAAGGTGTCTTTTTTTCAGTATATATTAATTTTGAAAATGATCTTGTGGTATGTCAAGAATTTATTAAGGATTGAATCTTGAATCTTAAATCTTCATATTTATGTCTGAAAATCTTGAATATTATGGGAAATTTAATGTTTAAATCTTCAGATGTCATTAACCAGGTCATAGCAAATTACACAGCCAAATAGCCCTGCATCTCAAAATGAAGGATAGTTACTCAAATTGAAGGCTCACTGCCAATATTGGTTACTATCTCGGTTTCATTATGAAGAAGTCACTTTCAGCATTATAGAGTTCAGGAATGTTGTATAGATTTTTTCAGATTTACATATATTTGTGTTAGAATTCTATAATAATGCATATTGAGTTTTTCTTTTTTCTTTTTTCTTTTTAGACTGACGTGTTCATGAATGTTAGAACTCTCTAGTGTTGTACATAAAGTTCTAAACTTTCAAACTTACGTGTATATGTGTTGCTGGCTATGTCCTTGATCATTTTCTTGACAAAAATTTGTAAGCCAACTATAATTGTTATTAAAAGACCTTTACTGTTAAAGGTTGTGTTTCACCAAGCAAATTGATAGACATACTTGAGAGCCCTATTGTTGTCTACAATGCGCACATAAGCTGTAACAAACATATTTCTCAATATCTGAGTCTTCCATGACTTATCTTAGGCGTATTCATAGGAGGGCATAGGCTACTATAAACCTTAGTCTTCCATACTCTAGCTGATATATATATATATATATATATATATATATATATATATATATATATATATATTCAAATTTTGATTCCATGGATTTCATATATTGTAGACATGACAATGACACTATGCTTAACTTTATATTATGTTATTCAATTTTTTTCCTTCAGAAATTTGTTGTTATACTTACATGATCTATACAAAATTGTGTATGAGTGTTAAGTAGCTTCTATTTATCTCAATTATTGTGTATTTGATGCTAATTGACTAAATGATGCATGAAAAAATCTTTAAATCCTTAAAAATCTTTGAATTTCATGGGTTTTTCGATTTTCCGAGTCCTTGCCAAGTCCGAGTCCAAGTCAGATTTTGACTTTCCGAGTCAGAGGCGAGTCCAAGTGTCGTAACTATGGTTTAAACACACTATGAATGTTGGCCATGAGAGAAAAGTTAACAGACTCTATAGGTTTGCTCTTTTTTTGAGTAGTTCTCCCATCAATGAACTCATCATCACAAAGATCAACAAGTGTCTTAGCCCACCACTTATGACAGAAAGGAGAATGACCAACATTAGTATCAGGAGATGCTCTATGATCAGGTTCCTCATTTAAAGAATCTAGATCAAACTTAGGTGAAGCATCTACAAATTTGGGTGATCCTATAGGAGAAGCTAGAGGTGTCTATACAATGATCACTGGTATAACTCGAGCCGCAGGAGCTAATGGATCCCTCCCATCAGGTGGACCTAATGGAAACCTAACTCCCAAATCATGTGCCTTCATAGTCTACTGGATTAGGAACAAGAGAAACATGTATGAATGATCCTCACTGCTCATCAACGACTACATCACGACTATACATGAGACAAAATGTCTCAGTGTCAATCAGGCAGTAGGCTTTGTGAAGACTACTATATCCAACAAGCATGAGTTTGACTCTTGGAATCCAACGTGGTGTAGGATGCATTAGGGATCCAAACAAAAGCAAGAGAGCCAAAAACCTTTAGGTGACTGATTTTGGGCTTCCAACCTAACCAGGCCTCTTTCGGAGCCTTACCTTTGACCGCCACTATGGGTGACCAATTCAAAGATAAACTGCAGTGTTAACTGCTTCTGCCCAGAACTTCTTCGAAACATGTATATGTTCGAGCATGGATTGAGCCATCTCGGTGATTGTTCTGTTCCGACATTCAACTACACTGTTATGTTGTGGTGTGTGGTTAATTGGCATTTGATCCCATGAGTATCCAAGAAGCTAAAGAATGCATTAGAACAAAATTCCCCCCATTGTTTGATCTAAGAGTAATAATCGATTTCCTAAACTAAAGGTTTAAACTTCTGAAATATAGGAAATGCATCTAATTTCTTTTTAAGAAAATGTACCCACATTTTTCTACTGAAATCATCGACAAACAACAGAAAATACCTAGACCCAAGAACAGAAAGAGTGGCCATAGGGCCGCAAATATTGGCATGAACAAGTTGAAGTACCTGAGAAGCTTGCCATGACCACTGGTGAAAGGTGTGTGATGTTGCTTCCCAGCTTGGCATGCATCACAAACTCTAAGCTGCTGAGTCTGACTCTCTGGCGAACCGAGGACAAGTTCTTCCTGAGCAAGCTAGAAGAGATAATGCACATTTAACCCATACCGTTGATGCCAAAATGTGCTAATAGAAGACCGTCGAGTAGCCATAGCTAAGTCTTGAGATCACTAGAATCAATAAGTCGAAAAAGACCATGATCCTCAAGACCCACTGCAACAATAGACAGAGTTTCCCTATTAGTGATGGTACATTAATGTGAACTGAAGGTGACATCCAACTATGGAGAATGTCGCAACAACTGACTGACTAAGAGAATATTTAGTTCCATCCCTAGAACGTAGTACACATCTAGCAACATGAGATTCTTCCCAACAAACTAAATCTGAATGTTGCCTTTGCCGACAACGGTGTACTCTTCCTCGCCACCAAAAATAGCAAAATTTGAGTAAGGGTGGTAGTCAATGAACCACTCTCGGTAGTGGGTGAAACGATGAGAGGCACCTGAATCAATATACCAGCCAGAGGACTTCACAGATCTGCAGATCTTTTAGCCATGGAGGCGTAAAAGGCATATTTCGTCTGCTCTGTGTGATCTACACTATTTGCTTTGGGCTACAAACCTAATTAAGGTTGGTAGTAAGTGAACCACTCTTGGTAGTGGATGAAATAATGAGAGGCACCGAATCAATATACCAGGCAAATGACTTCACAAGATCTGCAGGTCTTTTAGCCATGAATGCGTAAAAGATAGATTATGTTTGCTCTATGTGCTTTGCACTACTCGCTTTGGGTTGCAAACTTGATTGAGTAAGGCTAGTAGTCAATGAACCACTCTCAACAGTGGGTGAAATGACGAAAGGCACCTAAGTTAATATACCAGGCAGACGACTTCACAAAATTTGCAGGTCTTTGAACCATGAAGGGGTGTAAAAGGCAGATTCTGTCTGCTCAATGTGCTCTGCACTTTTCGTTTTGGGCTACAAACCTAATTGCTTAAATTCGGCAACTAAGCATTTCCAACATTCAAGCTTCATGTGACCAAACTTATGGCAATAGTTGCATTGCGTGTTCTTCTTCCGAGAGCCTTTGGAAGCTAGAGCAGAGGACCTCTGCTGAGAATGAATCTTGCCTTTATCCTTCTGAAAGGATTTAGCAGCAAAGGCTTTCTCTGTGGAGGTGGAGGTAGAGTTGCTACCTAACTATTATTTCCATCGATCTTGCTGAAGCAGAAGTGTGCAAAGATCTGTGAACTTCAAATCAACACCAAAAAAAGTGATGTTGAGAATCTTGATAAAATGCTCATAAGACTTGGGTAAACTCCTGAGAAGTGATGACCACAATGTCATCTTCCTCCATCTTGCAACCAATGGCAAGCAATTGGTCACAGATTTCCTGAATCCTATTCAGGTGAGCCCGAAGCAAGGTTCCCTCATCCATGATAATAGAAAACAAAGTGCTCTTCAAAAAGAGAGCTCTACTTTTGTCATTAGTCTCATGAAGATTCTTGAGATGCGCCCCATATCTGGGCAGTTGTCTTGTCGATTGGAATTTGAGAGTTGATCATCAGTACAGATAATTGAGAAGCATCACTGCCTTCCGATTATTCAGATCCCATGTATCCTGATCAATACTAGGGGCAGTCGGATGTTGTGTAACACCCAAAACAATCTGATTAGTATTTCGATATTCAAAAATTGCTACTATCTGCTGCTTCCAAGTGCTATAATTCCGACATTGAATTTTGAATTGCTCTCAACCAAAATATTAGTCAAAGATGCCATAGCACATTTTTCAAAAAAGTGTGAAAATCTATGAATGCTAATACTTTGAGGCAAAAAAAAGAAAGACCTACAAAAATTGAAGGGGTACCCAAAAGAGAGCTCAAAAAATCCAGAAATAATATGTTGTCAGTTTTCGGATCCGCTAGCTCAAAAACTGAGGCACAAAAATCAAGGCACCTAGAAAAATGCAACGACAGCCTAGTTGAGCTCTCAAAAAACCCACCAAGACTATAATTAGAAATAAAATTCAAGCCCAAAAACTAGGGTTTTCGAACAAAAAACCCTAGCCAACCAACAAAGGCGGAATTAGGCCCAAAAAAATTGCAGAATTTGGGTCGAAAAATGGCGGATTCAACAAGAGACCAGTGCTAGAAGGAGTTTGCAACAATATGGAGAGGAAAGACGACAAAAGATACATGAGTTTGTTGTTTCAAAGGTCACGTGAACAAAGGAAAAGGAGGAACCGATTTTTCCAGTTGCGGGATGACAAAAAAAGACCATGAAAAATGCGTTGAACAGAGCAGAAGACGTGATTTTACAATCACAAGCATGCAAAAACAGCCATAAAAATCGACCTTTGCTGTGTATAGGCATGAGTTTTAACAAAAAGTCCAGACAAACCCTAGTTTGAACCAAATATCTAAGACAAATAATTTCAAAAATAGCTTCTAATAATTTCGCAAAAGAAATTATTATTTAAAAAAAAAAATTAAAAATCTTGCTTTGATACCATATTACAATGTAATTGGTAAAATACTTGCTTATTATTAACAAAGACCGAGAGGTCAATATATACAAAAGAATTGAACGATGTTTTCTTAGGAAATGATTGTAAAGAATAGAAACATTCTATTCTAGCTAAAAGAAAGCTAAAGAAAGCTAACTAGATAACTACAGACTAACTATATTAGAAACATTCTAATATTTACATTAGATTACAAATAGATAACCATAAACTAATAATAAATGCTATCTATTATAATAATATATATCTTATATTTGAAATATCCTTTTAGTGTTCAAAAAAATTGCAGAGTTCATCGAGGACAATGAAACACAAGGGGGAGGTTATGTTACATCCCAATTTTTGGCTCGATTTTAAAATGTTCATATAGCCATTGAGGTTTCATGTGAAGTCAGTTGACAAGTAAAAGCTATGATCATGTGAAATGGTAAGATGGCTAATCGTTATAATTTCATATGAAGATGACATATTGGTTAATTGTTATGATGCTATTATATCGTTATTTTGAAAATCTTGGAAAGTGGGTTATTCATCATGGGAAATGAAATGGTGGTTAGCCATTATGATGGTTTATGAATAATAACTTACTATGGTAATTGTGACTATACTAAGGAATATGATATAATCTTGGAGAATTTCTTTACTGCAGAAGCACATTGAAGGGGAATTTCTTTACTGCAGAAGCACGTTGAAGGGGGCAAGCATTGCTAGGAAGGAACTGGGCACAGGGGCCACCACCATTACTGGGCAAATAGGTATGAGTTGTGAACCACTATGGCTATGGGAAAATGGCTAGACAAGCAAGGGTGTATGTTGGACGACCATGAGCTACCAGTTGGTCTATAAAACAAGAAAAACATTAAACATTTAAATAACACAAAATTGTTACCTTTTTATATTTGAGATCGCTAAGTGGTCGTTTTGAAAAAATCTCGTGAGCCTAAAATATCATCTTGGCCTCTGAAATTGGATTTTTGTGTTTTTATCCAGTTTTTTAGAAAGTTGTTTTTGTAATAAATCCAAAATCATATTTTTGATTTCGTAGATTAGTTGGCAATTCATCTTGCCTTAGTTGGGGGGCTTTTCTTAGGAAAAATCAGGATTCATAGGATGGGTTTTGAAAATTACCAAAACTACAAAAATCTGCTTTTCCCAAAAATCTGTCAAATATGCTAATTTTCAAAATTGTAATAAGTAGTTGTTTTTCTTTCGTTGTAGGGGAAAGTAGAGTTGGAAAAGTTTAATGAAGAATCTGGCATTCTGAAACTTCTGTGTTGTGTAATTTTCTGAGATATTGTTTTGAAGGGTTTGGGCTACATCATTTGGTATTAGAGTAGGAAGATGGTTGGGGGAGGAAGAGGAGGTGTCACTCCAATGCAAAGATTTATGCTGGATATGCAGAGGCAAATTGAATAGCTGAATGAGCGAATGGATAATCAAGGAATACCAGTAGTAAGGAGAGAACGAATTAGATGAAGAGGGAAACCGAAGAGGTGCTAATCAAAGTGAAGAAAATGAAGAACACTTGGAAGAGTTGAGCTATGAAGATGGAGTGCTTCGGGCTTAAGAAAGTAAAAATGAAGGGATCAAGATCAAAATTTCAGACTATGCTAGTAGTCTTAAGCCAAAATAGTTGATAGACTGGTTAAATGAGATGGGGAATTTTTTTCAATGGAAGCCTATGGTGGAGGAAAAGAAGATGAAGTTTGAATGCACAAAATTAAAAGGACATGCAATGATATGGTGGGATCACCTCTAGAAGGAACGAACCAAAAAACAAAAGGAGAAGATCAAAACGTGGAGCAAGATGGAGAAAAAGCTTCGGGAAAAGTTCTTACCCTTGGATTACTCACAAGCCCTCTTTCGTAAGTTCCGTAATTTGAAGCAAAATTTGTCTCCTGCACACGAGTACACAAATGAGTTCTATAAGTTATCTATGAGAATAGAGCATCAAGAAAATGATGAGTAGACGGTTGCTAGATACATAAATGGCCTAAAATTTTCTATCCAAGATGAACTAAGCATGCATCGTGTTAATAGTATGGAGGAAGCCTATCAATTAGCTGTAAAGCTTGAAGAAAAGCAGAATAGGCAATATATCCAGAGGAATAGAGGTGGTCGAAGGGGTACCTCAACTCTATTTCAGGGAGGTTCTAATAATGGTTGAGAGTCTCTTCAAGGATTTGAAAAAAATTTAGACACTGGGCAAGATCCTCCAAATCAAGAAAGAGGAAGGGTGTTTCAGAGAGGTCAAGGCTATGGAAGCGAAAGAGGTTGGAAAAACCAGATAAGGCCTCTCACTTGTTTTAGGTGTGGAGAAGGACATAGGGCCTTCAAGTGTTCCAATTTTAACATGCAAGATAGAAATCAAGAAGGGCCATCCAGAGTGAACCTAGCCTAGGCTGACAATGACGGATCTAAACAAGAAGTGTCTCTGGATATCGGAGAAAGACTCATGATGAGGAGGACAATGATTGTTCCAGCCAAGGAGGATGTAGAGGAGAGAGGCATTGATGATTCATGGTTTAGAACCAACATATTTCGGACAAGGTGTATCTCAAGAGGAAAGGTATGTTAAGTAATTATTGATGAAGGCAATTGTGAGAATATGGTTTCTAAAGAAATGGCGGAGAAACTAAATCTCCAGTGTGAAAAGCACTCTCATCCTTATCAGATTGCATGGTTTAAAAAAGCAAGTGAAGTCACAATAGATAAAAGGTGTCTTGTTAAATTTTCCATAGGAAAGGTCTACAAGGATGAGCTATGGTGTGATGTGATTCCAATGGACGCATGCCATGTCCTCTTGGGTTGTCCCTAGCAGTATGACAAAAAGGTTATTCATAATGGGGAAAATAATATTTACACCTTCTAGAAGGATGGATCTAAGGTAATCTTATTACCTCTCAGGGGTGATGGAAAAATTGAGAGTATGCTATTTGAAAAAGAACTTGTCAAGGAGATGAAAGGTGTTGTTATGCATTGGTAGTACAAAAGGGGAAAGAGGAAGACTTAACTATACCACTAGAAGTAGCTGCGGTGTTGGAAGAATATTCAGATGTTATTCCAGAGGAGCTACCTAGTGGACTTCCCCTAAAACGAGATATCCAACATCCTATTGATCTTATTCCAAGAGCAAGTCTTCCTAATCAAACAGTATACAGAATGAGTCTAACATAGCATGCTAAATGGGACAAACAGGTCACTGAGCTCATACAAAAAAGTTTAGTACAGGAAAGCATGAGCCCCTGTGTTGTCCCAGCATTATTAACCCCAAAGAAAGATGGAACGTGGAGGATGTGCACAAATAGTCGAGCCATCAATAGAATAACCATCAAGTTTCGTTTTCCTATCCCACGTTTGGATGACATGATGGATGTTCTTGTTGGAGCAACATATTTCTCTAAGATTGATCTACGAAGTGGGTACCACCAAATCCACATCTGAGAGGTGGATGAGTAGAAAACTACTTTCAAAACTAGGGATGGTTTGTATGAATGGAAGGTTATGCCTTTTGGTTTATCCAACTGTCGCACCTAGTACTTTTATGAGACTCGTGAACATTATGTTGCATTCCTACATTGGTAAGTTTGTAGTAGTTTATTTTGATGATATAATGATTTTTAGTAAGAGAAGGGAAGAACAGCTACAACACCTAAGGATCATATTGGGGGTATTGAGAAGAGAGGAACACTATAATAATTTGAAGAAGTGTAGGTTCATGCAAGCAAGTTTGGTTTCTCCAAGGTTCGTCATTTCTACAGATGGTGTCAAGATGGATCCAGAGAAAGTTTGAGCCACTCTTGAATGGCATAGTCCACATAGTATCACCGAGGTGATTAGTTTTCATGGCTTGGCTACTTTCTATAGAAAGTTCATTCGTAATTTCAGCAGCATTGTAGCACCTATGACAGACTGCACTAAGGGTCGAGAGTTTTCATGGACCAAAGAGGCTGAAAAGAATTTTCAATACTTAAAGGTGGTCACTAAAGCTCCAATACTAGCCCTACCAGATTTTGATAAAGTGTTTGAAGTGCATTGTGATGCCTCACGTGTGGGCATGAAAAATTGAATAATGTGCAAAAGAAATATTCTACATATGATATAGAATTCCATGCAATTGTACAAGCTTTGAGACACTGGAAGCATTATCTAGTAGCCAAAGAATTTGTATTGTTTACAGACCATATTGCTCTGAAATACTTGACCACACAAAAGAAATTGAACGCTAGACATGCAAAATGGGTCTCTTTCCTACAGAGGTTTACTTTTGCTCTGATAAATCAAGGAAACAGAATCAAGTTGCAAATGACTGGAGCAGGCAATTGTTCTTCTGACCATCATGGAAACAGAAGTGGTTGGCTTTGATGCAATCAAAGACTTGTATGAATCTAATAGTGACTTTTGGGAAGTTGTTGATCAATTGAAGAATCTAGTACCTAGGCATGCAAAACTATTCAAGGTGAGTATCTTATGCAAGATGGTTATTTATTCAAGGGGAGGCAGTTGTGTGTTCCTGTAGGCTCAATGCGAGAAAATATTATTAGAGAATTTCATAGCAGTGGTATAGCTAGGCATTTTGGGAAGGATAAAACAATAGCTTTGGTAGCAGATAAGTACTACTGGCCAAAGATGAAGCGAGATATCATCAGGTCTGTGGAAAGGTGTCGAATTTGTCAAGTGGACAAGTGGTACTCCCAGAACACCGGATTGTACATGCCATTACCAGTACCAATAGGACTGTGGAAAAAATTGAGTATGGATTTTGTATTGGAACTGCCACCTACACAATGAGGTAATGACTCTATCTTTGTAGTTGTGAACAGATTCTCAAAAATAGCTCATTTCATTGCTTGTAAGAAAACTAGTGATGACACTAGGGCAGCTCAGTTAATTCTTTTTTGAAATAGTTAGATTGCATGGGGTTCCAAAAACAATCACCTCTAATCGAGATACTAAGTTCTTGAGTCATTTCTGGAGGACCTTATGGAAGAAGATGGGGGCATAGTTACAGTTCAATAGTGCTTATCATCCACAAATTGATGGACAAACAGAAGTTGTCAATCATAGTTTGGGTAATTTGTTGTGATGTATTGTTGGAGAGAAGCCCAAACAATGGGATTTGGCATTGCCCTAGGCAAAATTTGCTTATAATAGCTCAGTGATCAGGTCAACTTGTAAGTCACCATTTCAAGTTGTTTATGGTCGTAATCAATTTGGTGTAACTTCCCTTGGGCGATAGAGACAGTGATGATGGAGAAGCCCTTGTAGAGCAGCTCTACCAGTTGTAGGAAGATGTGAGACAGAAGTTAAAGGACAGCAATGAGCGGTACAAAGCTTCCACAGATGCTATTAGAAGGTATTAGGTTTTCAGTGCAGGTGATCTAGTGATGGTTTATCTCAGAAAGGAGAGGTTTCCTACCGGGACTTATCATAATTGAAATATAAGAAAATTGATCCCTGCAAGATTCTGAAGAAGATTAATGATAATGCTTATGAGGTAGGGCTCCCCAATGGTTTTGATATATCTCCTGTGTTTAATATTTCTGATTTATATACTTTCCATGGTGATGATGCCTCTATTGAAAATGAGGATGCAGTAGACTGGACACACACTATCCCCATCAAGAAAAGGTTTCAGGTTGCACAGATTCTAGACAAGAAGACTGTTCAGACTCACCAGGGTGACTACAATAGATATCTCGTGCAGTGGGAAGGGTTGGCACCAACAGATAGCACTTGGATTACAAAATGGGATTTGCAAAAGCTAGATGAGCCTAAATGGAAGCAATTTGAGAACCGGACTTGTAGGAGTTCCGTTCTTTTCAAGTAGGGGAGAATGATGCAGGAGCATCCGAGGATCAAGGCTATTGACTCAGATGTGAGTTTTGGTAGATATTTACTTCCGAGGGTCATAAATTTTCACTCGGGTGTGGTTTTTGGCTGAAATTTTACAGGCAGTTGCGTAAGGAGTTATTTGGATTGCCGATTGAACTCAGCTCAATTGGTGGCCATTTCAACATTTTTCGGGAGCCTGAAATATCATCTTGGCCTTCGAAATTGAATTTGTGTTTTTATCTAGTTTTTTAAGAAAGTTGTTTTTGTAATAAATCTGAAATCGTATTTTTGATTTCATAAATTAGTTGGCAATTTATCTTGCCTTAGTTGGGGGCTTTTCTTGGGAAAAATCAGGATTCGTAGGATGGGTTTTGAAAATTACCAAAAATGGAAAAATCTGTTTTTCCTGAAAATCTGCAAAATATGGTAATTTTCGAAATTGTAATAAGTAGTTGTTTTTCTTTCGTTGTAGGGGAGAGTAGAGTTGGAAAAGTTTAATGAAGAATCTAGCATTCTAAAACTTTTTTGTTGTGCAATTTTCTGAGATATTGTTTTGAAGGGTTTGGGCTACATCAATGATTAATTGAGTAAAACGCCAAGATAATATGGAAGTTTGGATGATACGATACTCTGCTGCCACTCTGTATTTGCTGCAGCAAATCAATCAGCACATGCAATAAGACCATTCTAGAAAGTAGTAGGGGGCTCATCATTCCAGACCTAGTGTGCACCGCTGTTTCTATCTGAAGCCTTACTTGTGTCATTGCTAGCATATGAAGTTTTGAGTATATATTATTTTGTAACAGTAATATTGAATATACTATAATAAGCCAAAAAAATTGTTGATTATATTATGCAACAGTTGATTGGAGATGTTATCAATGATACATTTAAAAATGATTAAGAAGAGTATAGTGAATACATGGTTAAATGAGAAACTTAAAAAGCAAATAGAGCAACATGGATGAATGCAAAGTGTGGGATATGCTTCATATTTAACTAGTTATCAAAATTCTATCACTACCAAGCATCTAGGTTTAGATGTCAAAGTTTCCTAGCCTTGATGAATTGACTAGTCTTATGATTCAACAAAAAACCACCTTTCCTTTATTGTGCACCTATGCCCCTTATTTCCAATCTTCCGCTTGAGGAATGGTGTTGTTTCTAGGCCTCTCACTTTCTTCTTTGCATCCTTTTCTTCATCTCTTATAACTATAACACATCTTGAAAAGATTCACAACTAAACTTACATGAATATAGCTGCAACTTTGGTTTGAGAGGATGCCCTTAAGACCAATCCATTCCTTTGATTACTCTACACGTTTTTTTTTTAATTGAGATCCTAATTGATTGTGTGATGCACTCCTTGCTTCCCTCTTCAGCCTTACAAACCTCTCTCTTACTCTCTTTGGCAAGAAACGAACTCTTGAAAACTAATGCTACATTCACATATATGTTCTCTTAGACTCTATCTCTGCATACTATTATTACATTCGTAATGTCCCTTGCCACAAGCAAACTAAGATTAGCATGTGCATCCTTCTTCAACATAAAGGTAAGAGTAGTATGTTTCAATTCATTTAATTATATAATTTCCATTTCTTTTTGGCATATGCAACAAAGCAACATCACCCCATTACATTACTTGACAAAAAATGATCTTCACAAGGGGGTGCAATAACCTCAAATGTAGGAAAATAAGTCAGCAAGCTTAAATATTTGCTAATAGATGTGTTGTGGGTCATTATTATTGCCCAAAATGCCTTTTACTATGGTGCCCTATTTTTCCCACTTTGTTTCGTCTTTTTTTCTTGTATTTTTTGCCTCTTATTGCTTCCCTATATTATAATTTTGACATCAGAGGGAGTATCAAGGCATATTTCATTTTTTTTCAAGGGAATTAATTTACACAAATAAAAAGGAATTTTTAAAATCTTATACTTCAGGATTCATTCCCTCAGAATTACTTATAATTCCAACTTCCTCTAATCCCTACATGTGTTACTGCAACCAATAAACAAGCTACCCTATAAATCTTGACCTCTAATTATTTATTCAAAACAAAAATAGGTTTAGATTATTATTTAAACCTATAAATAAACTAGCTATAAATACATATCACGTCTCTTTTCTTCTGCCAATAATTGCCATTATTAATCACAAACTGTTATCTAGTACATGTTATTTTATAATATAAAGTAATAAGAATGATAAAACATAAGACAATAAAGTGAAAAGAAAAAAAAATTACAAATTAAAAAAGGAAGTTTAAATTGTGGCCCTTAAAAATTGGACCTCTGAGTCCTAAACAAAAAGGAAATAATTACAATTTTCACTCACCATATAGTGAATCGAATATTCATTTTTACAATATAATCTTCTCACTAGAGCATCCAGGCTTTTGAGGATGCTATACCTTAACTAGTTCAGAAGGACATCTATGCATTAAAGAAAGGAGCAAACGAACCGCATCAAGCAGCACTTGAGATTAAAGTCTCAGCACCAACCATCATTGGATGGGGTCACTATAAATCTGAGCATACCTTATTGCAGACCAATCACCATTTTTTGAGTAATGCCATTAACATGGGGACATTTCACTACAGTTCAGTCACCAAGCAGAGAGTGCAGATCATCTACAGCAGCTGGAAGGAGAATCATCCAGACATTGCTGTTGAAAACCAGAGTTCATCACTAATACCTAGTACATAATCATTGCGGGTGTAGATCTCTTGCATCCCACCCACCTATTTGAAGGCAAAGGAGTTCCACATTGTTACAAAACAGCTCAATTTGCATATCCAATCCCTTTTCTTGTATACAGTAAGTGAAGATTCAGATTTGTCATAAGGACAACGGCCTACAAAAGTAACAAAAAAGCATTAATAGAAGTTGTTTAGGGATATTGCACTAGTATCAAAGCAATTTATGATACCTGTAATTGGATATCATGGTGACAGGGGAAGATCATTATAACTGCTTATGATGTATCAAACAATGGTACAGCTAGAGCATGATTGCAGGAGTCGGATACCTAGTTCTCCTTGAACCCCCATATATAAGGACGAAGAAATTAAGCTTGTCGGCTTACACCTAGGAGATGTAGCTCAAGAATGCTGGTACTACAACATGGTGAGTACTAACTTCTATTACTAACCTAGAAGAGTTTAGCCAAAAAGTGATAGACGGGTTTGATGTGAAGAATCTAAAAAAATTCATTTAGAGAGTTAGCATAGTTGAGGTAGGATGTAATAACCCCAACCGGTTATAACTTTGTCAAATGTAAAGATTCTACAAATTCCTTATCTCTGAATCAGACTTTTAATCCAGTCTTTAAATGCTGAGAATGGTCTTCTAAGAATTCTGAATATTGATGAGTTAATTCCTAATTTTATGCAGATCTAATAATGAATATTCGACTTTTGATTGTGACGAAGTATCTCTGATATTATTCGCAGGATATAGATGCTTAGAGGAGCAGACTTTGTTGTAGCTGTGTGTCCTTAATCTGCATCTATAACCTCCCTATATATCCTTCCTAAAGGGTATGTCCCTCAAAGGGACATAACTCTTCCTAAACTAGCACTAACTAAACTCCCTCTAAGTCGGTGATTAGAGAAGACAAATTAATAACACCTAACTAACTATGTGTTAGTTTAGGTAAGCATCATACTATTGCTTCCTGAAAATTCACTGGCTTCTAGGAAGACTTATATATATGCTATACTACCAGTTTAGAGATATATAATAAGAAGAGGAAGTATAGTCTGTACTATCAGACCTATAGGTTATTTGGTTAATATTCTTAACACTCCCTCTTAACCTGATAATCCTACAAAGAGATATTATATCTAGCAACACCAATACAGATGAATAAGCAAGAATTAATACTCTATATCTATCAGTTTCTTCTTAGTGTGCATTATCATAGAACACATGATACAAAGTCGTATTACTAAACCTGTAATATGACAAATCACTGCTACTAGTGATATTATACAAGATAAATCTGAAAAGTGATCTCTTCATTTATCCAAGGTGTGATTTCATAGAAACTGGTATTTCTATATCACAACAAGATCCTGAGTTTTAAGATCTACCAGAATACAGGATAAACTCAGAGAATACTAAGATTCTTCCTTTATCCAATTTGTGACCCATGAACATAGCAATGTCAATAGCACAATATGATCTAAAACTCATCTAGATCTTATAGTAAAATCTACTGTTTAGAACATTATCTAAGAGATCGTCATCTCTCATAATGTCTTTTTATACAAGTGTTCATTATTTCAGAGATCGTCACCTCTTTAAATAATGAATACACACAGTGGAGCCCATAATAGTCAATAGCCTAATAAAATAAAATTATTTTATTAATGATCAAAAGAGTACAAATAGATTACAACTCAACCATACCAAGTCTCCTCCTGAAATGTTCTATCTTCACTCTAGATAGAGGTTTGGTGAGTATGTCTACTGTCTGATCTACAGTGCAAATGTATTCCAATTGTATAGAATTCTTGTCTACCATATCTCTTACATAATGGTAAGGAATTTCAATATGCTTGGACCTATCATGGAAAACTGGATTCACTAAGAGCTTAATGGAACTCTGATTATCACAATGAATAATCGTAGGATTCATGGTTTGCCCAAATAATCCCACAAGTAACTTCCTCAGCTAGACTGCTTCTCGATAGGCCATCGTTGCTGCAATGTATTCCGCTTCTGTAGAACTCTGAGCTACTAAAAACTGCTTTCTACAAATCCAAGATATCTGTAATGACCACTTTTTCAATTTTTTAAACCTGCTATTCAATTTAGGTATAAATTAGGAAATCATTAATTTTTTAAACAAACAACCTAAGATCCTTTCTTCTATTAGTTATGTGAGGAGTTGAGCATTATCATTAATTTATTGATTTTCAAGGAATATTTTTCCTCATAGTGTCAGGTCACCTTTCATCCTGATTATGATCAGTCTGAGACGGTAGAATGACGGTGCAGAGGGCGCGTGAAACAAGGTCCAAGCGTATCGGACAAGTCCTCGAAATTACTCCGCCTTTCCCTCCACCAACTCCCTATCTCAGGATTTCACAATTCAGGTTAAGGTACAACCTTCAACACTATAATTCAAAGTATATCTTGATGTTATTCAAATTTCTATATATATATATATATATAAGTTTATTGTATTAATATCCTTTGATACAATATTTATTATTACCTTATGTATCAATATTCATTTTATCTTTGATTATCGCGCGCATATATATAATGTAAAATATGATAATCTGAATAAGTATTGCAAATGTATTTAAATAGCATTGAGTACTTCTCGTTATTTATAATATCCACTTTTAATATGCATGTGATAATACTCATGAGTTCATAATGTAATAAAATTGCGAGCACGTAATAATCCTCTCATGCTAAAACCCAACCATTTTGATATATGTCGGGGCACGAGACAGGAAATTACGTATTTCATAATCCCACGTAATAACATTGCATTCATTAACATTATTGTGATAAGACACAACTAATATTTATTTCAATACCTTCAAACATTAGATAATCGGCTATTTGAAACGTACAGGAGGGATTTGTGATAGTACCTGTATTCTTGCTGCGGAGTAATTTCGACAGTGCCTATACTGTGTAATCTTTTCTCGTATCCGATACAACGTTTATGCTACTTAATGCGCACCAAGTATTATTATCCTGCGTCCACTGTTTGTTATAATTTGTGTGATTTCCCTTTTCTCATGTTTTTGACCTAACCCTAATATGATTCTTTATAGGTTATCCGACAGTCATGAGTATGACGTCGTGCCTTTTCAAATTAATTTAGTTATAGTTTTATCTTTCTTATTCGTGTAATTCAAAATGTTCATTATATTTAATAAGTCAGCTTATTATATTTGTATAGTAAGCTGCGGTAATCATTTATAAGTTTTAATGTAACAATAATGGAAAGTTTAGGGTTTCTTTGTATTATAGGATGTTTAAATAATCAAATCATTTATAATATTAGTAGGATTTATATATTAATATATGGTGAAATAATACATTCATAGTTATGAATGTTCACGAAGGTCTTGGAAGTAAATAAAACAATATTTGAAACAATAACATTCAAAATAATTATTTATTATAATTTGAGTAAAACAATCTTACATATTTGAATTTATTACATTACATCGGAAGAGAAATATATATATATATTAATCCAGGTTCATTACAGTCCCCCCTTCCAGATTTTGCTTGTCCCCAAGCAATGTTGACTGAGAAAGGACTTCTTCTCCAACGCATGAAGCATCTTCCCTGGGAAGATTTTTCCACTTCACCAAGTACTCTGGAATAGCCCAATTTCTTAATCTTCGTTCACGTCCATCAAGAATAATCTCAGGCTCCAATATCAACTTCCCTTCACTGTCTAATGGTGGAAGATCACCACACAGAACTATATGTTTCCGCAATTCTATTTCATATGCTACCTCTCCTATCCTTCTTAGGATCCTGTATGGTCCATAGAAACGTGGCTTTAGTTTTTTTGCTCCACTGATTTTGATAGAAGATTGTTTATAGGGTTGTAATCTCAGGAATACTAGATCTCCAATTTGGAATGACCTGTCAACTCGCTTCTGGTTAGCATATATCTTCTGTTGATTCTGAGCATGGCGGAGGTTATCGTTAAGAGTCTTCATAATGTCAATACTTTGCTGAATGAAATCTTTGGCTCCAGGGACTCTGCTTTCCTGATTGATTAGGTCTCCAAATGTAGTAGCATCATATCCATATAATGCTTTAAATGGACTCATTCCAATTGACATGTGATGAGTATTATTATAACAATATTCTCCCAAGTACAACCATTTGATCCATGAATTTTGTTGTCCGGTTACATAGTTTCTGAGATATCCTTCTATCCATTTGTTAACAATTTCAGTTTGTCCATCGGTTTGGGGGTGATAGCTGGTGTTGGGAGTTAATTCAGTTCCTACTAATCTAAAAAGTTCCTTCCAGAATAAGCTGAGAAATTTACTATCTCTATCACTAATGATATTCTTTGGTAACCCATGTAATCTAAAAATTTCCTTAAAGAATAATTCTGCTATCTATGGTGCCTTTAGATGTATGGATATGGGAAAGAAATGTGCATATTTGGTTAACCTATCTACTACTACCATGATGGAGTCTTTGTCTTGCACTTTAGGTAAGCCTGTAATGAAATCCATAGAAATGCTCTCCCATTTTTGTTCTGGAATAGGTAATGGTTGTAATAACCCAGCTGGATAATCATGCTCAGCTTTATTTTTTTGGCATATTATACACTCCTGAACATATTTTATAACATCTTTCTTTTGGCCTTTCCATGAGTATCTTTCCCTTATTTTCCTATAGGTTTTGTAGCATTCAGTATGTCTAGGTAGAGGGTTGTCATGATATTCTCTCATAACCTTACCTTTAAGTTTGGAATTTGTTGCAAGTAATATTCTTCCCCTATATAGTATGAGTTCTTCAATTATTTTGATTTCATCACTAGTTACATTTCCTTCCATGATTTCCTTAGTCCTAGGATCCTTAGCATATTCTGCAATAATTTCATTTTTCCAATCACCTGTGATGCTAGTAAGGGTGTTCAATTGACCATTTCTAGATAAGGCATCTGCTACCACATTGTGAGTTCCTTTAACATAGTCAATATCAAAATTATATGCTTGGATTTTACTTACCCACTTTTGTTGGCGATTATTAAGGTCCTTTTGATTCATGAAGAATCTCAAACTGTTATGGTCTATTTTAATGTTGAATCTTCCACATACTAGGTACTGTCCGAATTTTGCCAATGTGTGCATGATAGCCAACATTTCCTTATCATAAATTGAATAGTTTCGTTCAGTTTTTGTTAGTTTCCTGCTTTCAAAAGCAATAGGGTGTTTGTTCTGCATAAGTATAGCCCCAATCCCTTCACGAGAAGCATCACACTGTAATTCAAAGGGTTGTGAAAAATCAGGGACCGCTAAGACTGGGCAAGAACTCATTGTCTCCTTTAATTCTTCAAAAGCCCTTTGTGCTGCTTCATTCCATCCAAAATTTCCTTTTTTTGTCAAATCTGTTAGAGTTGCTAACTTGGAGAAATTTTTCACAAACCACCTATAATAGCTACATAATCCCAATAATCCTCTGAGTTGTGTCAGGTTTTTGGGTTTTGGCCATTCCTTGATTGCTTTAATTTTTTCCTCATCCACGCTTACACCTTTGGTGCTGATTTTATGGCCGAGATAGAGAATCTCTTCTAATCCAAATTCACATTTTGATGCCTTTGCAAATAATGATTCAGACTCTAGTATGCTTAGTATTTCTTCAATATGTTGAAGATGTTCTTCCCATGAGTTGCTATAGATGAGGAGGTCATCAAAGAAGATAAGGAGGAATTTCCTGAGTTGTTTCCGGAAGTTATGATTCATACATGACTGGAAGGTGGCCGGGGCATTAGTGAGGCCAAAATGTAGAACTAGAAATTCAAAATGTCCATAATGGCATCTAAATGTTGTCTTGGGGACATCCTCCTCCCTCATTCTAATTTGATGGTATCCTGAACGTAAATCAATTTTGGAAAAATATACTGCTCCATGAAGTTCATTTGTAAGTTCATCCACCCGGGGAATGGGATACCGATTTTTTATAGTTCTCTTATTTAGTGCCCAATAATCTATACACGTTCTCATTGTCCCATCTTTCTTTTTCACTAGTACTACTGGGGATGCAAAAGGACTGGAACTGGGTTGAATATGCCCCATGGCTAAGAGTTCTTGGATGGCCTTTTCAATTTCATCTTTATACTTTTGAGGATGTCGGTAAGGGGTGGTGATCACTGGCTTAGCATCCCTTTCCAATTCTATAATATGTTCAAATCCTCTTTTGGGTGGCAATCTTGGTGGAATTTCTTCAAATACCTTCCCATGTTTTTTAAGGATAGGTTCAATATCTATATGGATAGCTAATTCTTGAGGTATGGATTTATTCAATAAGAAAAATTGTGCAACCCACTCTCCTCAACCATGCCGCAATGTTCTTTCTATTCTTTTGCATGAGACCAATTTTGCCGAACCATCGGGTATTCCTTCCAATGTTATTTCTTCCCCCTTGTGCTCAAAGTGGATTTTTAAGTTTGGAAGGTCAAACCTAAAACATCCCAAAGAAAATATCCATGGACCTCCTAGAATTATATCTGAATCCAGTGGAACCACATGTAGATCTTCTCTGATGGTGTGCTTCCTTCCCAAAGTGATTTCCTATTGTGGAATTACCTTTGTACATTGCACTAATGATCCTGTGGCCTGAACGACAGTGAAACCTTTGAACTTCTCAGTTTTTAATTTCATTCTGTTGACAAGTTTTTCATCAATGTAGTTATGGGATGCTCCACTATCAACTAATGCGATGACTTTTTGTCCATTAAGAGTGCATCTAATTCTCAAGACTCGATTTTTGGAGTGTTGAGTCATAGTAGCTATCACTCCATATTCTTCTCCCACTTCTCCATTATCTTGGTCACATTTTGCCTTTTTGTTGACCTCTTCTTCTTCCAAATCTTCTTCTATTCTTTGGATGCGACCTCTTTTTTCACATCTATGTCCTGGTACCCAATCTATACCACAGTGGCGACAAGTGTTTCTTTTTCCGTTACAGTTATGGTCGGGTTCCCATGGCTTTTGGCATTTAAAGCATACATTTTTCCTTTTAAGTTCTTCTTGATCCTTTGTAGGAATAGGTTTTTTGTGGAATTTATTATTTTTGTGATTTTTCATATTAGGTTTATTCCAGGGTTTGTTATTTGTGGTTGAAACTTCCAACCTTAATGCTATTTCAAAAGCATCATCTAAAGATGAAGGTTTTAAGGCACTTACTAGACCCCTTAATGAATCTTTCAATCCTTCTATGAATAAATATGTGGAGCATTCATCATCTACTCCTGTGACTTGAACTGAAATCTTTTGGAATTCCTTAATGTAGTCTTCTACTATTCCTTGCTATCTTATTTGAGTCAGTTTCTTAAAATTTTCTTGGGGGTGCCTTCTATCAAATCTCTTAACAAGTTTCTGAGAGAATTCTTCATAAGAAGTAATATTTTGGTGTCCTTGAGTAACAAGACCATGATGCCACCAATCGTGTGTTGTTCCTTCTAAGTGGAGGATTGCAAATTGAAGTGCATCACCTTCAGCCATTGGACTAAGGGTTAGATGGGTGTTTAGTTTTTGCAACCAGGCTCGTGCAGTAAACTTTTCGGATCCATCAAAATTTGGAAGTGTTACTTTGTTTACTTTACTTCTAAAGTCTTGATTTTGAGTGCTCCTTTCTCTTTTATGTGTCTCCTGTCTGTTGGCTTCACAAAATTCCCTGAATGTGATTAATTCTCTAATTTCTGGTTCAAGGTTGGCATAAGCTCTGGCATTCTCAATAGCAGTATTGGTTGTTTGTCCTTCTTCTTCCATTGAGGGGCCTTCCTTGGGTAAGAAGGTAGGTTTGGGCACTCGAGGTGGTGAAGCTCCATTATTTGCTAAATGGTTTGAACTTATGTCCCTTCCACCAGAATTAGTACTTTTAAGATTGTTTATGGAATTTCCCATGTTTTGTAGAGCTTGAAGAAGTACTTGATTTGATCTTTCTATTTGCTCTGCTAAGGTTTGGTTTGCATGTTCCATAACATTTCTAATTTCATTAGATAATTGCTCGCTCATTTTTGCTCCTCTTGTCATTTACTATATTTTCAAGATGGCAGGATCAGGCTCTGATACCAATCGTAATGACCCCTTTTTCAATTTTTTAAACCTGCTATTCAATTTAGGTATAAATTAGGAAATCATTAATTTTTAAACAAACAACCTAAGATCCTTTCTTCTATTAATTATGCAAGGAGTTGAGCATTATCATTAATTTATTGATTTTCAAGGAATATTTTTCCTCATAGTGTCAGGTCACCTTTCATCCTGATTATGATCAGTCCGAGACGGTAGAATGACAGTGCAGAGGGCGTGTGAAACAAGGTCCAAGCGTATCGGACATGTCCTCAAAATTACTCCGCCTTTCCCTCCACCAACTCCCTATCTCAGGATTTCACAATTCAAGTTAAGGTATAGCATTCAACACTATAATTCAAAGTATATCTTGATGTTATTCAAATTTCTATATATATATATATATATATATATATATATATATATATGTATGTATATATATATATATGTATGTATATATATATATATATATGTATGTATGTATATATATATATATATATATATATATATATATATAAGTTTATTGTATTAATATCCTTTGATACAATATTTATTATTACCTTATGTATCAATATTCATTTGATCTTTGATTATCGCGCGCATATATATAATGTAAAATATGATAATCTGAATAAGTATTGCAAATGTATTTAAATAGCATTGAGTACTTCTCGTTATTTATAATATCCACTTTTAATATGCATGTGATAATACTCATGAGTTCATAATGTAATAAAATTGCGAGCACATAATAATCCTCTCATGCTAAAACCCAACTAGTCTGATATATGTCGGGGCACGAGACAGGAAATTACGTATTTCATAATCCCACGTAATAACATTGCATTCATTAACATTATTGTGATAAGACACAACTAATATTTATTTCAATACCTTCAAACATTAGATAATCAGCTATTAACATTAGATAATCAGCTATTTGAAACGTACGGGAGGTATTTGTGATACTACCCGTATTCTTGCTGCGGAGTAATTTCGATAGTGCCCATACTGTGTAATGTTTTCTCACATCCGATACAACGTTTATGCTACTTAATGCGTACCAAGTATTATTATCCTGCGTCCACTCCTTGTTATAATTTTTGATTTCCCTTTTCTCATGTTTTTGACCTAACCCTAATATGATTCTTTATAGGTTATCCGACAGTCATGAGTATGACGTCGTGCCTTTTCAAATTAGTTTAGTTATAGTTTTATCTTTCTTATTCGTGTAATTCAAAATGTTCATTATATTTAATAAGTCAGCTTATTATATTTGTATAGTAAGCTGCGGTAATCATCTATAAGTTTTAATGTAACAATAATGGAAAGTTTAGGGTTTCTTTGTATTATAGGATGTTTAAATAATCAAATCATTTATAATATTAGTAGGATTTATATATTAATATATGGTGAAATAATACATTCATAGTTATGAATGTTCACGAAGGTCTTGGAAGTAAATAAAACAATATTTGAAACAATAACATTCAAAATAATTATTTATTATAATTTGAGTAAAACAATCTTTACATATTTGAATTTATTGCATTACATGGGAAGAGAAATATATATATAAATCCAGGTTCATTACAATATCATAGCTGATCCTAAACTGAAACAGCATCTTGAAGTACTTTTTCTGTCTTTAACACTTCCACCCCAATCTGAGTCGGTAAATCCATGCAAGTCTAAAGAAACTTTCTCATATTTGAGTCCAAAATTAAGAGTGCCTTGTAGGTATCTCATTATGTGTTTAACTACAACTAGGTGAATCTCCTTCGGTTCACACATCAATTGACTTAAGGCATTAACTACATAGCAAATATCCGTCCTTGTATTTACTAAGTACATAAGGGACCCAATCATCTGTCTGTAAAGAGTAGAATCTATGGAAGGTGATTCTGTTGCTGCTTCCTTAAGTTTATATAGATTAGTTTCCATTGGAAAAGACATAGGTTTGCAATTCCACATTCCAAATCTCTTCAAAATGTTTGATGTATACTTTCCTTGATAAAGTATGATACTGTCAGAATTTTGTCGTACTTCCAGTCCTAGGACGTAATGGAGTCTCAAATCTTTCATTTCAAACTCTCTAGTTAGATCTTTCCTGTACTGATCTAAGAGATGATCATCACCTATTATTAGTAAATCATCAACATACAGTATCAGAATTACCATATCATCTTTATCTCTTTTATAATATAAATTTGGATCAGGTTCATTCTTGGAGAATCCTAAGCTAGTGAGATATTTATCAATTCTTTCATACTAGGCCCTGGGAGCCTGTTTAAGCCCATAGAGAGCTTTCTTGAGCCTGCAAACAAACACGTTAGGATCATGAGTTTCAAATCCTTCCAATTGCTCCAGATATACTTCTTCTGAAATCTTTCCATTTAGGAATGTTGTTTTTACATTCATCTAATGCACCTTCCATCCCTTTGATGCGGCAATTGCTAAGACTACTCTTACAGAGGTATTCCTGGCAACAGGAGCAAAGGTTTCTTCATAATCAATCCTTTCTTTCTAAGAAAATCCTCTGGCTACAAATCTGGCTTTATACTTCTCAATACTACCATCAACAGCATGCTTTATTTTAAATATCCATTTGGAAGAAACAACAGATTTTCCTTTAGGTCTTGGAACAATTTCCCAAACATCAATTTTCATAATAGATTGGTATTCTTCTGTCATAGCTTCTTTCCAAGCTATATGTTTAATAGCATCAGAAGGATTAGTTGGCTCTGTTTTGCATAAATCACTCGTGCTTGTTGTGTAATCAAAGAATCTTTTAGGTCTTTTGCTTTCTCTAACTGTTCTGGAAGGTGCAACAAAGTCTTGAGTTGCTTCAACTATTTTAATGGCCCAAAGTGGTCTTTTCTTTGAATTTTCTTCAAGGTTCATATTTTGAATTTCATCTTCGATTTCTTCCAAGTTCTCCCTCTGGGACCTAGATTCACTATTTCTTTTAGAATTAGATAAAGGAGAAGGCATCAAAACTTATGGCTCTTTTGAATGCAAGATCTTCTTCAAAAATTACATCTCTGCTAAGTTCAATATTTTCCTGTCCAGGTATGAAAATCCTATATGCCTTAGACGTTTCACTATACCTTACAAAAATACCTTTCCTCCCAGAGGGTTCTAATTTGGTTCTCTTTTCTTTTGGAACATGGATATATACAGGACACCCAAAAATTCTAAGATGACTTATATTGGGTTTTACTTTAGTAAATACTTCTTCAGGGGCTTTATATTTAAGATAGGAGTGAGGACTTCTATTTTGAATATATACAGTAGTACAAGAGGCTTCTGCCCAAAGATAATATTCTAAATTTTGATCAAAAATCATAGCTCTAGCAGCTTCTATAATTGTCCTATTCTTTCTTTCTGCTACCCCGTTTTGCTTTGGATTATAAGGAACAGTGTACTCCCTCTTAATCCCTGATTCTTTACAAAACCTATTTAAAAAATCTGAGGTATATTCTCCTCTGTTATCAATTCTGAGGGTTTTAATTTTATGCCCTAAAAAGTTCTCAATTAATGTTTTGAATTCTTTAGAACTAAGTAGAATTTCTTTTGATTCCTTGCATTTTAAAAAATAAATCCATGTTTTCCTAGAGAAGTCATCTATGAACAAGATATAATACCAGAATCCTCCAAGAGAAGGAACAAACATGGGTCCACATAAATCAGAATGAATTAATTCTAGTAAATTATTTGTTTTCCTATTACTATCATGAAAGGGACTTCTTGTATTCTTACCTAAAGCACACCCTTTGCAAATACTTGGGTGGTCTTTATTTAGTTTAGGTAATCCAGTAACCATCTTCTCCATAGTTGATAAAGTTTTGAAATTTAGATGCCCTAATCTTCTGTGTCATATTTCATTTGTCTTTGCAGCTTCGTGAACTAGGGCTTGAATAGAACAACTAGGTTTTGTATTCAATTCATACAAATATCCTTTTCTTTGACCAATTAACTTTGCTTTCTTGATAGAGGAGTTCTTAGCCCAAGTTAATACTTTACCATCTACGAATGCAACATTGTGCCCATCATCTTCAAGTGTTGTAATTGAGATTAGGTTTCTTTTAATTCCTGATACATAAAGTTGTTAGTGTAGTTTTTTATTTTTCCTATATTGCTAGGTTTTTCCTACACTTTTAATAATCTCGCTTAGGTTAATAAAGCATGTCTTATTAGGTGAATGGTTGTGAGGTGTCACCTTCCTACATGTGAGCATCCATTAGCTATCTTGAGAAGATACTTTGTTATCTTTAGTCTAATAGATGGTTGCTCTTCATTGGTTGGTGTTGCCACCTCCTCCCTCTTCCTAGCCTATATAAGCATGCTACTTGGCTTGTATTTGCATCTCTTGTTTTTGCATCCTCTTAATGTTATTTTGCTTCTAGCATTTGCATTACTGTCTTGGAGACTAACTCTGTGTTGCTATTTTGATTTTGTATCATTTGCATTCATAGTTTAGAAATTTATTCTTTGCACTAGTTTTCTGGGTTATTAATCTTTTCAGATTCTAACAAAAGTACACCTTTAAGAAGAGTATTTCCTGATTTTAGTTTCAAAGTGCAATTTCCAATTCTTTCAACGAAGTGTGCTAAGTAATCACCAATTGTAACTTCACCGTTAACCTTCTCTGATAAAGAATCTAGAGTGTCTTTGTATCCCGTTATATGTCTAGAAGATCCACTATCAATTACCCATGCTTTATTTGAAATTTCACTTGATAGAAAAGAATACAAAACACAGTTTTCAAGATCATAAGTATCTTCTTCTCTAATGACATTTGTACAATTTGCTTGTTGTTTGGAATTTTCAAGACAATTAGATCTATAGTGTCCAAATTTTTCACATTTGAAACACTTTATTTTAGATAGATCTTTCTTAGGTTTTTCATTCTTTTGATTTCCCTTTTTCTTCTTGAAATGCTTCTTCTTGCCCTTATAGGAGTTTGTATTAAGAACGTGAAGTTCTTCATCTTCTACTTTTGGTTTCCCTCCTTTCTTTAGTTTTCTGGATTCCTCTTGAAGACAATCATTCTTGAGTCTGTTAAAATCCGGAAGCTTATCTCTCGCACTTATTCCTTGTGCAAATGTCTCCCATGAATCTGGCTATCCATCTATAGCCATAAGTGTTAATTATGTGTCACTAATGATGGTTCCTATGCTTGATAGTTCATCTCTAATGCCGGCAACTCTTAGGAAGTAAGAATTTATCAATTCTCCTTTCTTTATTTGAATGAGATTTAGTTGCCTTTTTAGTGCAAGAACCCTAGTTGCATTGTTTACTTCATAGGCATTTCGTAATGCATTCATCATATCAAAGGCAGTTTGATGTTTTGTAAGCATAGGTACAATATCATTTTTTACTCTATCCAAGATGATTTGAATAGCTTTTCTATTTCCTCTGCTCCAAATAGATTTGTGAGGTTCAACTGGGGGTTGTTTGGATGCTCCATCAACTAATTGTTTTACATCGTTCTCTTCAAGAATCATCATTATTCTAAATTTCCAAGCTTCAAAGTGCTCTTTCCCATCAAACCTGTCCTCGGGTCTGATTGTGTATGCCATTGAAGATAGAAGATAGTTGCTAGATATATATAAAGTCTAATGATTGAATTTTGCAGAGCCTAGGTTCGACTACCAGAGTTCTAATACCATGTAAAGATTCTACAAATTCCTTATCTCTGAATCAGACTCTTAATCCAGTCTTTAATGTTGAGAATGGTCTTCTAAGAATTTTGAATATTGATGGAGTTAATTCCTAATTTTATGCAGATCCAATAATGAATATTCGACTTTTGATTGTGACAAAGTATCTCTAATATTATTTGTAGGATATAGATACTTAGAGGAGCAAACTTTGTTCTAGTTGTGTCCTTAATCTGCATATGTAACCTCCCTATATATCCTTCCTAAAGGGTATGTCCCTCGAAGGGACATAACCCTTCCTAAACTAGCACTAACTTAACTCCCTCTAAATCGGTGATTAGAGAAGACAAATTAATAACACCTAACTAACTATGTGTTAGTTTAGTTAAGCATCGTACTATTACTTCCTGAAAAGTTGCTAGCTTCGAGGAAGAGTTATATATATAATATACTGCCAGTTTAGAGATATATAATAAGAAGAGGAAGTACGGTCTGTACTATCAGACCTGTAGGTTATCTGGTTAATATTCTTAACATCAAACACCAAATTCTTATATAATTCAGTTGTTTGACATTTAGTCAAACACTTTGCAAACAAACTCTGATACCACTAAAATAAACCTTGTTGGCTCTCAAACAATCTGTGCTGAAGAATTAATTTCTTTTCATTTTTTTTTGTTCATGAGGTTTTACAATTTCGATACAAGAATATAGCAGCAAACTAGAAGATTTTGCAATAATAATTTCAACTCAAATATTTAGATATTACATAGGGAATATATAGCTGAAAATTTTTAGATTTCATTATCCACTTAAATATTGAGTATTTTCACAAAATACCAACAACCCAGTTGATAAAATATCCCCTATTATCTAAATCAACAATACCTAGAATAATTAGAAATTACTATCCATCAACTTACAGGTAAGACATGCCTTGAAACCCTCTGAAATGAAGAGTAGCAACAACAAAGAATTCTTCAATAAACAAATGCAACTGCAGATCTAGAAAATGTTGCTCCCAAAGGTGCAGATAGAAAATAACACCCAACAACAAATATAAACTAGCACTCAACCAACTCCATATTAACCAGCACACAATTTGATATAACAATTCCAGTGAATCCCTTCGCAAATTCCAGAACAACCTTCAGCAACAAGAAAAATTAAACTTCTCCTTAGCAACAGTTACTACAGTAGGAGAAATGACAAATCATATACCTCAACACAATTTGCCAAGCAATCTTAGAATTGAGTCTACAATACTTCAGCTATAGATACCAAACCTTTATACTTTAGCAAGGGCACAAAAAATAAAACTTCAGAAGTGTCACAAAGACAACAAAGAAAGATAAGATAATCAAATAATTAGATGCTTTTCTCATCAAATGTCCTCATATTTATAATCTCCAAATGGCACCAGTTTCCCAAAAGGACTCCATTTAAGAAGCTTTCTCTACACAACATTAAAATATAATAAAGTGTCATTAATATAATTATTAATTGATTTTGGCTCCAAAAATGACATTTTCTACCATAACTTAATGTACTGACACACAAGGCCATTGTTTCTTGTTACCACAATTTAAAACTTTTCGTCTTGGTTCCAACAAGCTATTATACTAAGGTGACTGACCAACAAAACCAACAAAAATAGCAACCTCCGCTTATTTAGATGAATAATAATAATAATAATTCATTTGTCTTGCGAAAACAATTGAAGAAGCATCAAGATCGAAATCTAACAACACCAAAGTGATCCTGATGATGAAAGACGGTGAATGAACCTCACGGGGTGACTTACTATAAATAGACGCTCCCTCTAAGATTCTTGGAGCCCAAACTGGAAGCCCGAAATAAAAACTGAGAGCATCACCCAACTCTTCTAACTCAGTTGAGCTGATTGGAACCAACAGTTCCCTCAATTTGAGCCAAAACACAACATAGGCTACTAAAAAGCCTATAACCCCACAACTGATACCCTCAAATCCCACTGTCAGCTCGCAAGAGTCGCAATTGTGAACTCACCAAACCAACTGCAAGAACCCACTGAAAATGGGGACATTACATAGGAGGGTACAAATGAACATTATGTGGCAAAGGTTTGAAGACTATTAATGATAGTTTTGGATGTGACAGAGAGGAGGGTCATAGTGTTATTCATGAAGAATAGCACTGAACCACTCAAGGTTTGGTGAGGACATTTGATCCAAGTTCCTTGTAGCAAGCCATCAAGAGAGTTTTGAATTTGAAGGATGCAGTGATTAAGATCAAGTTCTCAAAAAATGCACCATTGTGTCAGCATAAGAAACCTTTTTGTAAAGGTTTACCTCAATCTAAGGGAGTACCTCCCAAACCAAGCAAGGTTAAAGAATCCAAGAACAAAATTCACAGGAAAATAATTATGCTTTTCTTCAAAGAGTACAGAGTAAAGGTTATGTTTGTGTTGTAGCAGAAAGTCTCACTAAGTACGCTCATTTGTATGCTATATCTCACTAGCATAGGGCTCCACAGGTGGCTGATTTGTTTCTAGAGAGTTCTTTAGACTACATTGCTGCTACAGAATCCAAGGAATGTTGTGAGCGACAAGCACGGAAAGCTCATTATTTTGTTTGACCCCAACTACTAGTTATCAGCCTCATACAAATAGACAAACCGAAATTGTAGACAAATGGATTGAAAGGCATTTTAGGAACTATTTCACAAGAAAGCGAACAGCATGAATTAAGTGGCTCCATCTCAGTAAAAGGTGCATGCTGAATGCAATAGTTTAAAGACAACTTTTAAGGCACCCATAGATTTTCTGAAGTTACAGCCTTATAATCTCCCCTCAAGGGCAGAGATGTAAAAAGGCTTAAGCCACAAACTTATGAACCCTATAAGATCATATGGAGGATAGAAGGGGTTGCATATGAGTTTGAACTACCAGAATACAACACAATTTACCAAAAAAGAATCATGCATCATGCCTTAAGAGGGCTCTTGGATAATATGTTAAACCTTCCTTGCAGCTGCCACTACTTATGATGAAGAAAAACTGACATTGGAGCTCATGACTACATTGACATCATGGAGAAGACTATGAAACAAAGTCATTCCAAAGTACTTGGTGAAATGGAAAAAATCTTCACTCAAAGATGCAACATGAAAAGTGAGGAAATTTTATCATCGATATATTAAGTCACTTGAGAGCAAGCAATTTTGGGAAGGGAGAACTCTCTCAATCCCCTTTCTCCCACTAAATCTGTTATTTTTAAACAAAAATAGTGTTCCTTTACATTGATAGTACATTATAAAGTAGTAGAAATAATAATAAAATAAAAGATAATATAGTAAAATCAAAAAAAATGAAAGCAAATTTAGTTATGATGCAAAAGTTAGGATCATGTGTCTTAAATAAACAGGGTTTAATGAAAAAATCACTCTCTCATTTGGAGGGTCCTAATTTTCATTTTTGCAAACTACGTTCAACAATGCTACCCCTTGAAAGCAAGTTTGGAGGGAAATATACACGCTACGGAAAGGAACAAGCAAATCACATCATTCATTACCCAAGATTAGAGACTCGGCACTAGCCATCATTAAAGGGGATGCTCTAATTTGGGATCATTCCATTGTAAACCAGCTGCCATTTTTTAATGATGCCATTAAATTTAGACAAATTTCACTAATATGTCTGGGCACTAGTCATCATTGGAGGGTGATGCCCTAAATTTGGGCATATCCCATTGCAAGGCAGCTGCCATATTTGAATGATGGCATTAACTCTGGGCACATTTCACTACAGATCAGACAAGTCATCTGGAGCTGCTGGAAGGAGAATCATTTAGACATTACAATTAAAAACTAGTTCATGGCTCATATGTGGTACAAGCTTATCACTGATCTAAATTTGCAATAGCAACCAAGAGTGATGTGGTTGTTGGTTTGCTACACCCCATGCACACATATTTGGAGGCGAAGGAGATCCAGATCTCTACTACTTGACCAAAGTTTGCATATCCAATCCCTTGATTTATATATTGTATGTGCATATTCATATTTTATCCCATTGCAAACCAGCTGCCATTTTTGAATGATGGCATTAAATCTGAACACATTTCACTACAGATCAGCCACCCAATAGAGTGTGCAAGTCATCTGGAACTACTGGAAGGAGAATCATTTAGACAATGCAATTGAAAACTAGTTCATGGCTCATACATGGTACGTGTTTATCACTGATCTGAATTTGCAATAGCAACCAAGATTGATGTGGTTGTAGGTTTTCTACACCCCATCCACACCTACTTGGAGGCAAAGGAGATCCAGATCACTACTACTTGACCAAAGTTTGCATATCCAATCCCTTGATTTATATATTGTAAGTGCATATTAATATTTGCCATAAGGTCAACAGCCTATATTGGTAACAAAAGCATTAAATCAGAAATTTCTTATGGATATCATAAAGAGTATTATAAGCTATAGATATGATGTGATAATTCTACCATCATTGGCAATCTGATGATATTTGGGTTCATATACTCAAAGTAAACTTACCAATTTTTTTCCCACTGTTTTCCAGGAGTATTTGTCAAAAATTGGCGTTTCCCTACACCAAAACTGACATTGGATCATGACATGATTTCGACGCAAGTCAAACACAATTTTGAAACATGTCAGATATGATTTTGACTCAAAAGATGCAATTTGACTTTGGAAATAATTTATTTTTGCTCTATAAAACCTCCATTTACCCTTCTACAACACACACAACAGCAAACAAACATTCTATAGTGAAATGCGAAGATTTTAGGTAGATATCAAATTGGTCAAATTATAATTTATTTTTTACCATTTTTTTCTAATATTTCACCAAAAAAAAAACTAAGCCTACACCTGCATCATGATCACACAAAATCAATTAATTGCTTTATCAATGATCGAAGAAATAAACTGATGATACATACCAGCATTGAATTGATCCAATTAACTAAATTTGTGAACTGATTGAAGTTTTTGTTGATCTAAACTAAATTCACTCAATTTATTTAAATTGTTTAGTTTGAATATATATTATAGGTAATATGGTTTACGTTTTAGGGCCCAGAAATTATTTAGCAGAAGGTTGATGGTGTTCACGTGATGAAGCAAAATAAAATGGCTCAACAAGCCTCAATGGTCCCATATTTGTACAATACAACATTTGCCTTTACACAAGAAAAGTGGACAAATTAGAGCAGCATATTCATTGAGATGAGATTGGTCCCTAAAGTAACTAAACTGTGCAAGATGATGTACCCTCCTTATTTATAGAGGATGAGACTGTTGATTTTGAGGTGCAAGCTATTAAGGATGCCTTCACAATAAAAGTAGGGAAAATCAAAGTGTCATTCAATGACATTGATAAGTAAAAGGCATCATTGCCATTGAATTGCAGGGTGGAGACAAGCCACAACCAAGTGCAAGATCCATACACTCTATCACCCAACTATTCACTAGAGTAAGGAAGAGGAAATTGTAATATCCTTTAATTTTTAACTTCCCTAGACATGCAGCTTATGATAATGAATTTAAAAAACAATCATCATGAGTTTATTGTAGTTATCAATTAGTAGCTAGTGATTGTATCCAAATTTCCATGATGATGTGATTTTGCAACTCATGGAGAGTTTTATACATACCCATTTACATATAGCTAACCTATACAAGACGACGAGCCATAGGGTGAAGCTCTTTGGCTAAGAGCCAAGCACTGAGGGGTGTCAATCCTGCCAAATTCACTCAAGGCACTACCCTGGCCTCATCCCATATGATGTCGGACACTTGCACTTAGCAAGAATTGCAAACCAATTTAACATCATCAAGCAAATGGTGTTGTTTTTGTCCCCTTTCATAACCAACATCACTTGCCAAGTTGGAGATGTCTATTTCGACATTGATTTTAAAGGTTTAAACTTCAGACCCATGGGTATAGATTTCTATTCCAATTCCAAAGTGGATATCTATGGTATTGTAATGTCCCCATTGAAATAGGATTTTTAATAAATCAAAAATTAAATAATATAATTATTTAAAAATTAATATTAAAAGAGAATAATATTATATATAGAGTTCCCCTTTATGGAATGGATAGTAGGGCTCCCTCAAGATATTGCACACGGCAAAGATATGCTATCTGCCCTACCTTTATAGCAGCGGGGTTAAGGTTCCCCAACCGATTATTGGGAGTTGCCCCCAGGCAAATGGATGTTGTGTGAAATGCCCAGGATGGGAAGGAAGAAAGGAAGGAAAGGTGGGTAGCCTCTCCATATAGTTCAAGGGGAGGGGCATTCATATTATGGCCCTTACGTTTCTATAGATGCCAAGCTATTGTGACAAGGCTTCACTCCTTTCAGAAGACGGAAAATCTACTCATTAGTTAGGAGGACCATTAGCCCATAGCACATCTATCCTTTATACTTGTTTGACAACATACACTCATTGGTTCATGAAATCATTGGTGAATTCACTGATTATAAACCCTTGCCAAGGAGGATTATCAGAAATGAAGACGCTTCTTCGACAACACCAAGCAAGGATCCCTTTTCTCAACAATTCTAGTTCAAAGAACGGCCACAGCTAACTCACTAAAAACTATCCAGCCAATCGTGCAACGGTTCTGGAGAAGAAATAAACATATATATATATATATCATCATTTAACATAAATAATGTTAAGTAACATGGATCTTTTCTGCAAATGTAATAATATGGCCATTGTAATTGATATGTTCCAAATGTAGATCCCAATCTCTTATAAACATAAGAGTAGGAGACATGTCTCATGAAAAGACATGTTTCTATGATTAATCATTATTAGTTAATATATATTAACAATATAAATCACAATATGTATTATATATAATATATATGTATAATATATATATATATATATATATATATATATATCAACATTGCATCTTACGATTAAATCAATCCAACTGTAGGTATAATCTTAGCTAGGGAGGATTTTTTATGGAACACAATATGTTCTCAAGCATATGGAGATATATCATCTCAAGGTGATACTCCTGGAATGGCATATTTACAGATATCAATATAAATCCATCAACACACACATATATATTAACATATATTACATATGGAATTTTCTTCAATTCACTATGAGGCTAAATTTCTCAACTCTCCCTCTTTAGCAAAGAGAGAATTAAAACAATTATAATACAAGATTTGATCACCACCTTAAGTGTGTTCTATGATAGATTTAAGTTATGGTGTCCGGCAAGATTCGGCCCGAAAAACCATAACAAATTGATTTTCATGGTGTCTGGCAAAATCTTGCCCGAAGAACCATGATGAGTTGATTATCAAGGTGTCTAGCAAAATCCGGCCCGAAGAACTGTGATAAGTTGGTTATTAAGGTGTCCGAAAAAATCCGACCCGAAGAACCATGATAACACTAGCTCCAACACATTTTGGTGTTACGAGATAGATCAACTATTGATAAAGTCGTCACCTTACAATACTTACCTTCTGGCTAATATGTTCATTATCATGACTTCCAGCACTTTGGGACAACAACTTAATGAAGTCTATCATGATAATAAGTATACCATTTATAAGATTGTCACCTTACAATGGTTACCTTTTGTTTATATATGTCAATAAAAGATCGTCACCTTTCATTACATATCATATGTAAAATAGTAACCACCATGAACCAAGTCAAAGGGTGGTACAAAGGCTTTCACCTCAATTCTATCTCATAGAGAAGAATACATTACAATAAATTTTACTTAGAACTTCTCATAGAGAAGATATCATTTACAAAGGATTGCACCTCAAAATTCTGCCTCTATACATTGATACTAGGAAGTCAGGTCCTCTAGTTACTTCTTCAGAAACTCTCTTCACCCAACGATGCCTGTCGAACTCACTCTAAATCTAATATTAATCTTTTGATTTTCTAGTGATAAGTCATTACTTTTTCATGATGTACGCAGTGGTAGGCCCATTAAAATCATGCAATCATACACATGTATTTCTAGACTCCCTCTGAGTATTAATCTTCTAAGCTCTTGCGTTGCCTTAGAAGAAGTTCATACTCCCTCTTAATGTAGAAAAATCTCATAATCTCAATCATCAAAGATGTTTCAAGAGCCTCATTTTATCCTTCTTGATCATCAATGTCTTTGGAGCTACTGTCATTAGATTGAGTGTGCACAATATTTGGTAGCATATGTAAAGTACCAACCTTCTTTTCCTATAAAAATATCCTCAAACACAAAGCAAAAGATCAAGGCAAATATCCCTCATAGTATGTATAGAATTACAAATAAGAGAGAGACTACAAGAGTAGATAAATGTAAAAGATAAGAATAGTTATCTATACATGAAGATTCAGAAATTTTCTTCTTAGATTATTTTATAATGGAACATCTCCCCTCTAAATAAGGTTCTAGTGGGAATGGAACATTGACTATTATCCCCCCAACAATGTAAAATTTCCACTCATTCTTTTATTTTTATTTATTTTTTGAATAATGACAACTCCTTTCTAAGTTCCAACTTGCTATTTTTGTTCATTGAAGGTCCAAACATTCATTTAGCTTAACAGTAGAAGTAAACATGTCCCTCCATTTTCTCAAACTCATCCACAGTACGCCAATATCTTGATTATGATTGTGCCTCATGGATGAATCTTTATTGGAGCGCTAGTACCTCATCCAATTTGTGGGTAGATCAATAGTACTATCGACGTACATTGGGAACACTTGTGTTACATTCCTCACCTTAGAGTTATGTGGTAGGCAAGGGTAGGCAAGGCAGGTAATTTCATATGCCTTCCACATACCCAAAGTTCTACTTCAAAGTCTTTCCGTCTTATGATTCTAATTTGTTGATCATGAGAGCTAATTAATGATATGATTCATCATTCACAAAGGGTGTGTGACAATTATATGAGTAGAGATTATTAAAATTTAGATATAAAATACATCTCCCCATTTTCTGGCCTGGTTTTACAGATTTTGTATAATGATCATTCCCTCTCTGTACTATTTCCCAACGACATGTTTCTGCAATTAGATTTTACTGAGTAGATTATATTTGTCATCACCATCTTATAGGGACATTTTGCTATCGAGCCCCAGTCTGTATATGGGCAGGCATTTTAATTCCAGGATTTAGCGGTAACATAATAGTTGATGTGAATACTTATCTACGATATCATGCACTTATTATCTTCTCTAGAAATCATCCATATCTCTACAATTTAACCTTCATAGATATCCCTCTTAGTTGTTCTTGTCGATTCCTCAGTTGTAGTGATTTAATTTGATAAAATCATGCTTTCTCCTAAAGTTAAAATCGGTATTAAAGATCTCAACATCTTGATGAATTCTTCATAGTCGTTGGCTTAATATCTTATATATAGTATTAACTGGATCTCTAGGTCCATGCTTTGTGCGTTGATGTCTCCAGGATAATTCTCGTCCCTTTTGTATTTCTTTTGATCGGGAACAAGGTTTTGACTGATGAATAAGATGAGTCGCCAATATCTCTTTTTCTTCCCATTTGAATATATTTGCCTTTATTATCGTAATTGATATTTGTGTTTTGGTTTGATATTCCCAACCATAGTATATGACAAAGATCTTCCACCCGTCATTGTTCATCTCCTTTGTATTCTGCTCCTTGCGAATATTTAGTTCTTTGAAGAGTAGTTATCTCTTTACATTAATCAAATATATTTATCTTCAATCATGAACAACCGGCAAAGAACAAACAAATACATTCAAAGACCCATTAGTATTTGGCAGGATACATGGAACCAAGTAACGACGAAGGAATGTGGATTATCATAGAATGAAATATATATTAAAAGATACCATAATGGTGACCTCTAGAGTGCATATTATCGAGTAATGATGCCAAAACAAGATACTCTATATAAGGAAGCTAACATTCATAATCTGAGATATAACATCCTCTTGTTGAGATAATGTATTGTTGTGGGTAATTCAAAGCAATATTTTATGCCAACAATAAAGCGCTAAGTCTGAGACAACAATCAAATACATTCAGATTTGATTGACAAGAACAGGATTATGGGAGAGGATAATGGAAGCGTCTTTGTCAGAAATGGAGACATACAAAGTTAGCACACCAAAACACAAATATCAATTACAATAGCCATATTATTACATTTGCAGGAAAGATCCATGTTATTTAACATGGTATCCTTATATAGAATATCTTGTTTTGGCATCATTACTCGATAATATACACTCTAGAGGTCACCATTATTGGTATCTTTTAATATATATTTCATTTGATGATAATCCACATTCCTTCGTCGTTACTTGGTTCCATGTATCCTGCCAAATACTAATGGGTCTTTGAATGTATTTGTTTGTCCTTTGCCGGTTGTTCATGATTGAAGATAAATATATTTGATTAATGTAAAGAGATAACTACTCTTCACAGGACTAAATATGCGTAAGGAGCAGAATACAAAGGAGATGACCAACGACAAGTGGAAGATCTTTGTCATATACTATGGTTGGGAATATCAAAACATAAACAAGATATTTTAATTATTTCAGAAATTGCCTTCAATCAAATAACAAAATATACTTTATCGTTTGTGAATAAAGTAGTTTGGGGGTGTTCATGAGAACCTAGCAGACAATGCATTGAATATTTTCACCTTGCCATGCTGTAATCACAGTGTTATTGGGTGGATGCATAAACAACAGGTTTGATACAGTGCAATTGTTGCAAAACTTTGCGTACTGAATTTGTGTAAACAGGCAGCCTAAATGCTTTATAGTCCCAAAATCTTTTCACAGCCGTTATTGCATGCACTCTGCAGTTACTAATGCTTGTCTACTGCTAACCAATTCATAACTATTATTGATGATTATCCATCTTAAATTGTCGCCATATTATATTTGCCGCAGTCCATGTGTTTGATGTTTTATTATAAAGATTATATAGGCACGATATCTTTTGAGCCACACCTTATATATCTCAGGAATAATTTTATTGAATAGTTGTCAGTATTTTCAATTTGTATGTTCAGATCATGATGAATAATACCTCTGAGCAAATGTTCCCGCATTTTAGTTGCTACCGTGATCTTTACATACTCTAGTCACCATAGTAATGACAAGTATGGCTTAATCTATTCCTCAGGCATATGAGTTGATTAATGTGGCTTAGAATTGTTGTAGTTGGTCCTTTGATTGCTAAAGTCACATTATATGTTGATAATAAACCAATTGAATGATGGGAATTCTCACAGTAATCATGTGCAGTATGAACTGAATTTGTATCTGAATTATAGATTTCGCTCGACTATAATATATCCTTTTAATATTTTTTATACTTCTGAATGACTAAGGAAGGAGTATGTTGATTAGATTTCTTTGTTGATATGTATGTAGCTATACATCTTTTCTCTTTTCCTCACTACTGATTGCTTCTTCTGAGCCAAAACTTTTTTGATCTTCAATATAATAATAAGTTGTATTCCCTTTATA
This sequence comes from Cupressus sempervirens, assembly GCA_028749045.1. Classification (NCBI taxonomy): domain Eukaryota; kingdom Viridiplantae; phylum Streptophyta; class Pinopsida; order Cupressales; family Cupressaceae; genus Cupressus; species Cupressus sempervirens. The sequence continues at coordinate 552,336,413 of CM053785.1, read as the reverse complement.
TCGTTCTATTTCCTTGCTCACTTTATTTTCTTCTTGATTATGATGAAATCTGTTTACATTTGCAACTAGGCTCTGATACCACATTAAGTAACATGGATCTTTTCTACAAATGTAATAATATAGCCATTGTAATTGATATGTTCCAAATGCAAATCCCAATCTCCTATAAATATAAGAGTAGGAGACATGTCTCTATGATTAATCATTATTAGTTAATATATATTAAAAATATAAATCACAATATGTATTATATAAATAATATATATGTATAATATAATAAATAATATAATATAATATATATTTATAATATTATATATATGTAGTATAATTATAATATTGTATATATACGACATATATATATCAACATTGTATTTTACAATTAAATCAATCTGACTGTAGCTATAATCTTAACAATTAAGAATATTAAGTCAATAAAACTAGCCTTAATAGGAACCTTAATATTTATTTATATAAAGAGATAGTTTAATAAATAATAAAAGGAATAAATATTACTCTAAGAATAATAGTTAATAAATAACAGTCAAACATGACATAATAATATTAAATTATCTAAAGTTCAAAAGTTCTGTGATGCTAAATAAAACACTGATATGTCATCAGGGATAAACACAGAGTATATCGAATAGTATTTAGATCCTACAAGTGATGAACGGCATAGAACAGAGAATAAAGATGACAGAAAAATACATAATGAAGCAAGTAAATAAATAAGTGACAATAGAGGATGATTAGTGAGGAGTTTACAAGGCACAAAGATGAGTATTCAATGAAGCGACATGAAGCCTGATCAATAAAGAGACAGAAATAGTAAGATTGAGAGTAATTTTGCTGTTGTTGAGCAAACAGCCTTTAGCTTTGAACTCATATATACCAGAAATGTATATTGGTGCAATATCCTTGAAATTCACGGGATAATTAAGCCAAGCAAGGTATCAGGCAGATTACCGTCAATAAATTCATTTCATTAGATCCATACAAAGGATCCGTACAGACACACATAGTCGCCTATATTAATACAAGTTTTATCCAATAAAATGATATCTTGGAAAGAATCAATGAGAAGACAGCAATGTGAGCAATACCAATTTAAAATACAATGGTTATACAATAATGGCTAATCAATCGATCGTACCAACATCAACTATATTGTCTTATAAGAGCACGATAAAAATAAACTCTGCTTCCATTTTGCCGCTAATTAACTTCTTTATTGAATCAACTCTGAATCCAAATGGTACAGTCAATATAGTATTGTCTAATCTAAGGTATAGATGATGCTTATTGACCACCATTGATGAGCAGTAAAAATAATAAACAAATGCTAGTCTAAACCGCTGAAGTGATTAAGATAGGGTGGACAATAATTAAATTAAAATAAATAGATATGGAAAAAAGAAACGGGGAGACATAATCCTGTCAGCACATCAATATCCAGGGAAGAACACAAAAAACACAGCAGCAAGCAGGGCTGAGTACTAAATAACAATCAACGTTCAATTGAGAACCAACATCTTCAGGAAAGGAGAGAAGACAAGCTCTATCCAGCGAATAAAAGGTCAAGGATGATTCAGAGAATAAACATTAGAATTCTATGAAACTGAGATTATATCAATAAGGAATCCAATAATTAAAATATTTAAATTCAATTGAATAATAAAGGCATATAATTATATACCAAATCCATACATGTACCTTGGGAGCAATAGCATCTGAAAATCAATCAATATATTATATACATCTACAAGTAGAGAAAAAAATCTCACATATCCAGGGCATCATAAGACCGTTGTTCCACTCATATCTGGTAGTATTTCATGGTTTTTGGGTGCGAACATAATTTAACACTTCAAGAATAGAATATATTTTTTGGGAGAAGTCTCCTATGGTTGATGTTTCCAGAGCAATGCCCTAAAAACCAAGTCAGTCAGATAGGGGACATTATAGGTATGCTATGCCTGTGCAAACTTTATCATTCAAGGATTACAAAAAGAAAAACAAGTTCTTGTTTGTTCAACAAATCATAGTCAGAATTGAAGGTTTCTTGGTCGTACATGCCTACAGCATAATATATAGCATAGTAACACGGAGATGCGTCCCCCCTCTTTTTTGCCCCAAATCTCAGAGATTTGGATGCACTAGGGACTTGGGGACTCCGTTACCCCGTCCCCAATGGCGCCATCGGATTCCACCACCTCCACCGAGGATGGGGGATGTCTCGGTGTTGACTATTTGTTGATTTGACTATTTATGTTCAATGTTCAATGTTCCAATTCAATGCAATGTTTAAGTATTTACTTGTTTACATCTTTATATCTTATATTGCAATACATCTTTTCATAACTAGCCATTTAAGTACCATATGTATATGATGCAGTGCAGGGAAGGAGAATCCCCAAAGGAGATGTCCTAGCAAGAAGCAAGAAGCAATAATGACAAGATCTGATACCAAATCACAACTCTTTATTCATAGATATAACTAATTACATGCAATATGCCCAGCTGTAAGGCCTTCCGAGTTAGGGCCAATACAAACAGCAATTACAAAATCAGTTCTGCACGATCCAACCAGATCCACTTACAAATCCAATCCTAGCTAGTCCAAATACACAACTGGATAAGAACACCAAGAAGAATCCACACTTGTACCCTCAAGTCCACCAAGCAATCCTCTGGTTCTCAAGCTGCAGCCCTAGCTCTTCAAAATTCGCATCTACACTTCATTCCTCCAAAAAAAAATGAATCCCCAAAAGACTCCACAAGACCCCTTATTTGTACTTGCCAAAATGGCTTACAACACATTCTAGAACATTACAAAACAAAAAGGCTGACCCAAAGATGGTCGGTGCACATCCCAAGACAAGATCTAATCATAAACATCATGAACGAAATAAATCCCGCAAGTTGGCTCGCACCAAAAACGCAAGAAACATGTCCAAAATGCTAACACTAGGCATCAACAGGAAAACTTGGCACATGAAGGATCACTCGGCACCCACTAAAGAACTCGGCACACACTACAAAACTTGGCACATACTGCAGAGTGAGATGGGATAATACGCTAACCCGAGTGTTAACACGATGTGGGATAACCTCAACTCGACTAAAAATACAAATTTACTTGCACTCGGCAATTGCTGCAACTTGGCAATGACTGAAACTTGGCAACAACTAGTAGAATGAACACAAATGAGCAAGATAACACATCAACCAAGGATGCTCCTGCATCAAACACCCCAAGTTCAAAAATATGTTCTAGAAGCTGGAAGAACATCTTATGCAATTCAACACATAAATCCCAAACTGGTTCTTCACATACATGTCCTCCAACTTGCACACTCTTTCCCTTGTTTTTCTTCTTCTTTTGTACATCTATCTTAGGTGTGCTACAGGTCTTCTTTCCACACTAATTTTCAACCTTCTCAGAATCTGCCAACTCAACTCAGTTGCCAATACTTAGGTTCCTCCTACTGAGCTCTTCATTCTGTAAAGGAATCAGGGAAAACTTCCTACCACCTTTCTCAACAGTAATGACATTCTTGACACAATCATGCACAGCCTTGCAATCATACTGGCAAGGTCTACCAAGTAACACATGACAACTGTTCATATCCACAATATCACACAACACTTGATCCTTATACTGCCCAATCTGGAAATCAACAAGGCATTGCTCCCTTACTTCCAAAGCATGCTCACCTTGCAACCAGCCAATCCTATAAGGATAAGGATGTCTCACTTTCTTCAAACCAAGTTTCTAAACCGTCTCCTCAGCGACAAGGTTATCAATACTACCACCATCCACAATCACCTTGCAGATTTTGCCACTAGACTTACAACAAGCCTGAACAAACTAGTCCTCTGACAAGAATCCAATGTTCTTCGACCCACCAGTACTCACCGAGCCAGCAAATTCTCTCCTTGCTCAAGCTAACTGTCCTAAACTTCAACCTCATTCACAACAGCAACTGTCCTACCAACCAAACATTCAAAAGATCTATGACCTTCTTTGCCACATTTGAAACAATTACCTCTGAACACACCTCCACCTGTCCTCCTTTTCTGATCAACAGGTTTTGATTCACCTTCTGCACTCGATTTAGCTTGTGCTAAGCTATCCTACTTCTCCTTTCCTCAAGGATTTCCTTGATGTTTCCTCTCTTCAACTCTCAAAGCATACTAATAAGCATCCTCAACCAAAGGAATATTTAGCATACCAAGCTCATCCTGAATATTGAATCTCAAAATCATTTATGTACCGAGCTACCTTTTCCTTTGATAATTCTTTGTGCCTAGACCAAATAATCAACTTGTAGAACTCCTCAGTATAATCCTTCACAGTCATATCCTTCTGTTATAGATTCTACAACTTCTTAAACAACTCAAGTTCATAATCCACAGGAATGAACTTAGCTTTCAACTTAGTCACCATCAATCTCCATCTAGAGATCTTCATTTCACCTTCCTCCCCTCCGTCTCTTTGCAGTTCCTTCCACCAAAGAGCAGCATGTCCCTTCAACTTAGTTCATGCCAACCTTACTCTGAGTGGATCCTCAATATCCTCAAGCTCAAAGTAGTCTTCCAATTCACCAATCCAATCAATCAAGTCTTCAGGATTCAAAATACCTAAAAGATTAGAAACCTCCATCTTATGCTTCAGCTTCAACTAAGATCCAGGTCGAGCAAACTGAGCAGGCCTAATTCCAATAGGTCTCTCCACAAGATCAGTTATGTCCTCACCACTCAATCTAGCAACTTCAAAGTCTTCGGCAACTTCCTCATAACTACCTTCAGTTTCCACATGCCTAGGTACGCCACCTAAAGCACTCACGATTTCAGCAATCATGTCACTCTTCATTAATGCTATCTGAGATCTGAAACTGGCTTTAACCTTCTCCATCCCAGATTTGAAATCTACTTTAACCTTCTCTAAGATCCGTTCTTCTACAGCATCACTAAGATCATCAATCGCCCTAGGGTCCAATCTTCTTGGAGGTATCTTCCAAGATTTTCACAAACCCTAAGCAATAGATCCACAAATCTAGAAGATTGATCGGCTCCACCAAATCAACCTTCTCCAACCCACGATCATGGTGCAAACTACCTCAACTTCGGCGATCTGTCTACACACTCAGGAACAACCTTCGCATACCACGTGACGCAGTGCAAGCCAGGAGAATCCCCAAAGGAGATGTCCTAACCCCAAGCACATAAACACACAACAGAAACACAACAGCAAGAAGCAATAATGACAAGTTCTAATACCAAATCACAACTCTTTATTCATAGATATAATTGATTACATGCAATGTGCCCAACTATAAGGCTTTTTGGGTTAAACACAAACAGCAATTACAAAATCAGTTCTGCAAGATCCAACCAGATCCACTTACAAATCCAATCCCAGCTAGTCCAGATACACAACTGGATAAGAACACCAAGAAGAATCCACACTTGTACCCTCAGGTCCACCAAGCAATCCTCTGGTTCTGAAGCCGCAGTCCTAGCTCTTCAAAATTCGCATCTACACTTCATTCCTCCAAAAAAAAAATGAATCCCCAAAAGACTCCACAAGACCCCTTATTTGTACTTGCCAAAATGGCTTACAGAACATTCTAGAACATTACAAAACAGAAAGGTAGACCCAAAGATGGTCTGTACACATCCCAAGACAAGATCTAATCATAAATGTCGCGAAGAAATAAATCCCGCAAGTTGGCTCTCACCAAAAACACAAAAAAATGTCCAAAATGCTGACAATCGGCATCAACAAGAAAACTCGGCACATGAAGGATCACTTGGCACACACTAGATAACTCGGCACCCACTGAAGAACTCGACACACATTGCAAAGTGAGATGGGATAACATGCTAACCCGAGTGTTAACACGTGGTATAACCTCAACTCAACTTAAACTACAAATTTACTGGCACTCGACAATTGCTACAATTAGCAATGACTGAAACTCGGCAACGACTGGTAGAATGAACACAAATAAGCAAGATAACACCTCAACCAAGGATGCTCCTGCATTAGTATAGTATACCAAACCCCCTCTCCGTCCTCGCCACCGTTCCCCCGCCATCCTCCAACCGTCCCCAAATTAAGGCCCCTGTCCCCCCGTCCTGGAAACTTGTACCCCCGTTTCGTCATCCCCATGTCCCCCAGGGTGGTGTAACTATGCTATATAGCCTAAGAAGGGTAATGTGTGACTTCCAAAGACTAGCACATTAGCAAAGCTTGGCCATTAACCAAAACTGATCTACATAACAATAGCACTTATTCTACTACGATTAGCCTACACTTTGTCCCACATTTGCTGCAACTACCTTATTAGACCTATCAGTATTGTACAACAACATACCAGCTAGTTCATATAATCTAACTGCATTCTTATTTCCCAACAACCACCAATATTCCGTATATGCACAACATAGGAATGTCCCCTTTTGGGATAACCTTAAATCTTGCCCTAAAAATCACAAGTTTGATTAAATAATAAATATAGCTAATTAAAAAAACTTACCAATTAACAATTGTTTTTCCATCACAAATTTTGGTTTAGCAACTACAATAATGTTAGTCAAAAATTGAAATGTAATGCAAAAGGTCAATTATTTCCATAAGGCAAGGGAACCGATAATATATTTAATCAATCACGTTAACAATCATATAGATATTTAAGTTAAATAACCTCACTCAATGGGATCTAATCAATAGTTGTATTTCCATGAATAAACCTTAATAAGTGTTGCCAGACTTTTAGTCTCCCCCTTTTAAGCTTCTAGTTTGGAGTCAAATTAATGCAATTATGTCTAAGTGTCAAACTCTAGGTTGACATAAGTGGCTTTTTCTTATCATCATTTGTCTTTAAGCTTGCCTATGTGGGATTTCAGAAATTCCCTGATCCAACTTCTCCCCCGACCCTCGATTGAGGGACTCAAGAAAATCAAGTGCGTCAAGGTCTTAGAGGTCTTAGGATTGGGAGGCATGGTTGTTGAGCGTCTCCCCCTGATGAGAAGAAAGCCAAAATCTCAAATTGGATCATCAAAAGTGTGGAAGTATGCTCTTTTCGAAGTTTCTCTTGTTTGTCTACTTCTCCGCCGGAAGCGAAACTCATGCAATGAGTCTCTGACATTTGATGAAAGACAATCTCCAGATGAAAACTAGTAAAGGAATACAAGGTCACATTCAAAGTAGCATATATAAGGCAAACGACTCCCTGAATTGCCCTAGAAATGAAGAAACGACTCAATTTTATGTAGAATCGAAGATGCACCTCTATGACTATGCCCTCGCAAGAGTAGTTTGGAACCTAGTTTTCCGACAGAGGGAATTTAGCTCCATTTTTTGTGATGGAAATGATGGATACATACACAGGGAGTCTGCATTAAGTTGCTCAAACAAGATCATGTGTCCTAAGGTGAAGAAATGCGAAGTGGTGGGCGTCCTCGGAAAAAGCTCATTTCGGGTGTACAGCGAAGCTAGACTTCCATTTTCCAAAAACATAGACCTGGCTCATTCCATGAAGCATGAAGTTGGATTTTTGTATTCTGAAGGTGCCTAAAGGGATTCTAAACCAAAACGAGCTATCTATGAGGCACCTCGAAGCTGAAGTGAGATGATTTCCCCCTTGTCAGAAATCACCCCTACAACTATGACTCCGAACAATGGAGCACCCCGAAGGGCACTTTTCCAAAAGTGTGAATTTGTCCATTTTATGAGCTATGCATATGGAGTTTTTCATTCTAGAAATGATTGAAGGTATTCTAAGTAAGAAAGAACCATTTTGGAGTGTCTCACAGATAGGAATTGTTATGTCGGAATTTGGCCATTTTCAATGAGTTGGTGTACCTGCGACATTAGTTTTTCAAAGAAGCACATTAGAACGAGTGCTAAAGGCATGCGCATGAAGATTTTGATTCCTAGAGTTATTTAGAGAGGCCTTAAGTCAAACGATCATATGATTTCCCCCTTGTCAGAAATCACCCCTACAACTATGACTCCGAACAATGGAGCACCCCGGAGGGCACTTTTCCAAAAGTGTGAATTTGTCCATTTTATGAGCTATGCATATGGAGTTTTTCATTCTAGAAATGATTGAAGGTATTCTAAGTAAGAAAGAACCATTTTGGAGTGTCTCACAGACAGGAATTGTTATGTCGGAATTTGGCCATTTTCAATGAGTCGGTGTACCTGCGACATTAGTTTTTCAAAGAAGCACATTAGAACGAGTGTTGAAGGCATGCGCATGAAGATTTTGATTCCTAGAGTTATTTAGAGAGGCCTTAAGTCAAACGATCATTTAGATGAGTAAGTTTCAATTAAATCTGAGTTGTGTCAAAGTTTCCATGTTTCAGCTACTCCTCCAAACAATGGAGCACCTTTCAAGCCACTTTTCCAAAAAAGCATATTTGGAACATATCTCTTCATAGAACCGGAGGGCACTTTTCTGAAAGTGTGAATTTGTCCATTTTATGAGCTACGCACATGGAGTTTTTCATTCTAGAAATGATTGAATGCATTCTGAGTAAGAAAGAACCATTTTGGAGTGTATCACAGGCAGGAATTGCCATGTCGAAATTTGGCCATTTTCAGTCCGTTGTACCTGCGACATCAGTTTTTTGAAGAAGCACACTAGATTGAGTGTTGAAGGCATGTGCATGAAGATTTCGATTCCTGGAGTTATTTAGAGAGGCCTTAAGTCAAATGATCATTTAGATGAGTAAGTTTCAATTAAATTTGAGTCGTGTCGGAGTTTCCATGTTTCAACTACTCCTTCGAACAATGGAGCACCTTTCAAGCCACTTCTCCGACAAAGGATATTTGGAACATCTCTTCATAGTAGGAACGAATATTCTTTCGGAAATGCTCATATCTTGCTTCTCCAAGTAAATGTGACTAATTATAAAAGAATTTCGAAAAAGTAGTGAAAAAACTTCTCCCTTTTCGAGAGCGCACTCCAAATGCTACTTCCTCGAAAAGGTTAAGTATATTGCACCTTTTGTTAAGGGCTCAAATTTAAAGGCCTAATATTCTTCGAAGATTCCCATATTATACTACTCCAAGGGAAAGTGACCAATTATAATGCCCTTTCGGAAAGAATGAAAATGGACACCTCCAGTTTCGAAAAAGCACCTTAAAGGCCATTTCTCTGACGAGCTATGTTAAATTGCAATTTGTGGTAGCAGCCCAGCTATGAAATAGAATATTCGGTCAGAGATGCCAACATTGTGCTTCCTAAAGGCGCCTAAGAGAGAAAAATGGCTAAGTATAAGGGTTTTCGAGAAAATCGATAATGAAGTTCTCTACAACCAGAAGTTCACCTAAAGTGTCGCAATCCCAATAGAGGCAAATTGTGACGTTTTTAAGCTTTTCGAGAAAGCAGTGGAAGTCACACTCCTTCGAAATAACTAAAAGGGAGTGTTGCAAAAAGACAAAGGTAAGGCTTCTTTCCTAATTGGGGTAATGAGCATCGTTTTCGGATTCTCCCATCAAAAGCCACTTCTCTGAAAGCCTGAGAATCGGAAAAGTCCATTCTCCACTGCGCCAAGAGTTAAAGACTAAAACTCATTGTGCAACTTCCTGTTAATAGTGGATTTGATATGAAATGGAGTCGTTAACCAACTAAATTAAATGCAAATTCAATCGTTGCAACATTAAAGGAGAAATCTAAGTTAAGGGTTCATTATTCACTCCTGTGACGTGGGAAATTCAATGCCCAACGTTCAAATTTGAATTCAACAAGAATGAATTGTTGGTAAGTTCACTTCTGCATATTGCAACTGGCACAATTTCATGATTAGTGCGAGTTTTCTTGCTCTGTGGGATGTTATATAGCGAATGGTCGGAAGGATTGGTGGAACCAATCGCTTGCCTGGATTAGAGAGTGAGCTTAAGAGTTATACAAACACGTCTCTTAGATTTTATAATCTCAAAGACTTCCATAGAAGACTCAACAATCAGGCCATTCTAACTATCACTCTAAAGCTTAAAGTGAGTGGGCTTGTGGAGGCTGTTGGTTTTCCAATGGTCGTTTAGGCGCCAAAGCTTGTTAAGAAGTGCATAACCAAATATAACCCAGCGATAAAGAAAATTATGATGACGGACAACTCTGTCTTGCTCACATTTGACAAAGGATTGATGCAGAGTGCTTATGGGATTCTAGAAAAATCCGAATACTATGATATTGACTTTGGTTCATCCGCATCAATGTTTAATGAGAAGAAAACTCTAAGGCGAGGAGACATTTTGACAACATGGTTCCAACCATAGAAGAGCAAAAAGAGTAAACTTCCAAAGACGTTCGAAACCAATCTTAAGCAAGAAATTGTGCATATCTTGGCCCTACTTCTGAGGTTAAAAGGATATGAAGAACTTTGAATTTCATGGAGCACCCTTTCTTCTTGGTGCAAACGGCCTGTGTGGATGGCCAATATATTGATTGGGCCCAAATTATCTGTGATGAATTTACTAGTTGGATGGGCTCAACTAAGGCATTTAAGCAATTTTATATGTCTTCCTATCTCATATATGTCTTAGCAACACATCATCTGTGGCTAGGCTTTCCCTGTATTGAAGACTTTGATGAGACCACGAAGGCGTACGACTTCTACCCTTGCTTGTAATTAGAGAAGATCTATGAGGAGTATGCAAAGGTGGATGATGCCTTTACTATGAGATTGTGTAGAGAAATTCAACGGTGTCCAAAGAGAGGATTTTCACCTGAAGCTATTTCAATGGTGACCCAATTCAGATGTTGCTTCATCCAATTCTCAGTGTTCTCCTACATAAGAATTGGTGGACTCAATGGTTTCCCATAGAGACTACCAAGGTATCCAAAGGATAAGATTGTGTTAATCAAATTATGTAGACAAGTGCTAGAAGTCAACACCCTATGTGTTGGTTCCCAAAACCACAGATTGGAAATCCAAGAGCCTGTCACTTCTCCAATAGGACTTCTCCATCAATTCTAGCCAACGAACGGGAATACTCCTTGATTCCCTTGCACTTCAAGCTCTGCTACACCTTGGCGGGTAGACCTCCTCAAACCTAATCACATGGTTCAGAGTTTTTCTAAAGCGAATTTAAGCTTTGGAGTTTTACGACTGGCAAGGTCCTCAAACTCAATTAAAATAAAAACTGGATGCTGAGTGTTTGAATTGACTATTTTGTAGAATATTTGTAAATAATGGATTTGATGCTTGTAGGAAGGAAGAAATTGATTTTCTGAGTTCAATAATATAAAGACCGGTGCCTCTGCTCATCCAAGTAATAGAGTCAACTTTAGTGAATTTTTACGTACAACTTCATAAAGTTCTTAAGCACTTATATTGCCAACAATTAAATAATCAAGATGCGACAAACCAAATATTACGCAATCTTAAATTAGTCCAAATTGAATTTTAACTCCTCTAGCGGGGAGACAAACTGTACACAAATACGGAAACAACTTAATATTCACAATATCTGTGATGATCAAATTGAAAATGCTAAATGACCATGTCCACTTATCCAACATTTAAATTGTATACAAATTCCAAAAAATAATTATAAAGGACAATTCATCAGCAGTTTAAATCTCCACGCCTTTAATAATAGACAAAGAACATTTATTTTTATTATAAAAATAAAATAATGGAATTTATATTACAAAATCATAGTGTTGCTCCTTATCCCTCCATACAATAATAAATATAAAATACTTTCTCCAGAATCTGAATGTGAATGTCCGAATGTGTCTTATCTCCCTTTTTTAAATTGACTTTGTCTTTCATTTTATATCTTGAATACTGTAAGACATGACTTATCAAATAAAAAGTCACAAATCTTAAGATTATATCTTCTCAAACACAATTCTTAATAATATTAAATCTTTACGGAAGCACCCTTTGAGAATAATCATCAGGTCTTTTAATTATTTACATCATCTTCACAAACTATGATTAAATATAAGTCTGTCATTAATCATTTTTAGCTTTCCGGGCTTGTTTGATAAAAAACTATTGTTGCCTCTTCATTGAGAATCAACCGAAATCCCAAATTATTTCCTTGTGCATTGAGAAAGAATTTATTAGTATCGTATCCAACTCCCAGCAATCAACACCATGATACTATCTTCTACACGTTGATTCTTAAAACGTTGGCATATGTGTTCAAATCTGGGCACGAATGACAGTTGGAATTCACACGGTTTCTGGGAAGACCATATCTGTTGATAGTCACTCATCGCTATTCCCTTGATTTTCATCCGTGATTGCAACTCTTGTCCCCTTGCGGGTGCATTTTATTTCCGGAATGCTCCACTCATTGTATTTGTTCACGCTAATATTCTGAATCTCAATCTTGTGAAGTTTTCAATGTCCCTTACGAGTTTGGAGATTCGTGGTGAAGATGTGTATTGGATTCCAACATCATCGTAATCTGTTATTTTTTTAAAATATCTCACTTTCTATTGTCAATAACTTGATGATAATGAAGTCCAGGTTGTTGATACTGGTGGGTTCTTGAGCATTAAAAAGGGTCTGAACAACATGGAGAAGATTCAGAATTAACATAAGTAGCTAGGGTAAAGTTGAACATCCTTCAATGTGTTGCTGCTTAGTTATGGCCCCTCAATATATCAAATCCTCGATGATTTATGGCCTCTGCTGTAGACAATGTGCCATCTATATCACCTTTGTTCAGTGCCAAACTAGAAGCCCAATCTGGAGTATGTGGATGACCGTAAAGTTTTCTGGGTGAGCTCATGGTAATTGCAGTGCTACAGACTTGTGATTTTTAATGATTGGAACCAATTCTACTTTGTCGCCAACCATCCCAAGCACCAATTTTCTGATTAAACATCTCTTTCTAATGCCAGTTTTTGTGACTATGTTCTATACTTGCTGTTCATGTTTCGCTTATCAGATCTGCACATTCTTCCATAAATTGGTTTGAATCTGCGGGTCACTATACACCTAGCATAGGGAAATCATTGAAACATGTAAATATAATATTATTTGTGGGATAAAAAGGTCAAATAAGGTGCTTAAATGGAGGCACAAATTTGCCAAAAATTTTAGGCTCCATCACTGTGTTCAGCACTTAAGAAAGCGAGAATTCCTTTTGCACTTGTTTTAGAAGCCTACTCATGTGCATCAAGATCTGATGCTAAGAACTTACTAAAAGCTTTTGAGAGCAAGTATAAGTTGAAAGACTATGAAGTCATAAGGCCACAATTTGACCTGTGAATTATGTGAGGGATAATCTTCACTTGGTTCCACCTACAAGCATGTATCGAATATTGAAGATCACTGGGCAGATTACTACACTGAAATTCAAACACGAGAAGTTTTGGTCACGGCTCACAGTGGAGCAAGTCAAACTATACAAAGTGACTATCAATGTGGATGATATAGAGGACAATGGATCTCAATTGTGGTCCTCTACCTATAAAAGACAGAGATCAAAGACAAACCTATTTTGTCTACACCAGAGGGCCCAGAAATTGACAAAATGGAGTCTGATGAATGGAATTATAAAAGGACTGATAAGTGGGTAGAGTGGACGAGAGCCAGAAGAAAGAGGACAGGTGCTACAGGCTCATCTACAAGCATGTCCGGTGGAGCTCAAACAACATCAGCCCCCACTTCTACTACTGCAGCTACCGCTTCTACATCTATGGGACCATCTCAATTTAGTAGGAGGAGGTGATCAACCACCAAATGACAGGAATGTACAAGTCCCTCCTACTTGTGGAGGAGGCTCTCTGCCTGACACGGGTAAAGTTGGTGATACAGAGGCGGAGAAAGAAAAGGAGAAAGAGAAACAGCAGTCAACGGACAAGGATTCCTCCACAATGCCAGTGATTAATCTTGATGGGGACAGTAACCAGCCTGAGAACAATCCACCTGATGGCAGCCCGGATGGAGATGGTCAAGCCCAAATCACTCCACAGCAACAAGGCGGTCGCAACCATGGTAATCCACCTGCATATTTTGTTACTAAAACTGTTACTTTTCCTTTCTCTGGCAGGGAATTGGAGATGCCTCTAGTTGCATGAAGTTATTTGACCCCTCAGCTCTCCAGTCATTGCTTAATGTCCTCAAACTGATTCTTGGTTGGAGGATACCATTGAGAGGAAGAAGAGGAGGATGGAGGATAATGCATCTCCTAAGAATTTGATAGCCCAGGCTATGCAATCACAGACCCCATCCCAGAAGGCTAAAAAGCGAAAGACATTGGCGGCTCTGGCCATTGATGCCAATACTGGACACATGATGATGGAAATTGTTGAACCTCAGAAGGAAGGGAAAATAGAAGAGCTAACCCCAGGATACTTCCAAGTAAGGACACATGAGATGGGACCTCAATTGCACAACACCATGCTCAATGTGTGGAAGTACTCCAACATGAAGATTAAGGATAGATTGGAGGAGCTAATGCAGACAAAGGCAACTTTGAAGGCGAACTCAAATATTGAGCTTACTGACTATATCAGAGCAATGCTCGGGCCTTTAGCTATCGTGCCAGCAGATAGTGCTACTCCAAGCACATTTCATCCAACTGCAGATCAAACTACAGCAAGAGAGGCATTTTGGTCAAACTGGTCACACATGGATAGAGAATTTGAAGACCCGAGGTCCTCTAATCAAGAACCTGGTTAATTTGATTTTGGATGCAGGTAAGTTGAGAGAGGTTGTATCTACTCACCAAGTCTCGATGCAAATGGAGTCAAAAAAGTTAACAGAAGAACTGGAGCTGCTCCAAGAGGTGATAAACATGAAGACTGATGGTGCTATCAGTCTTGGCATCCTTAGAACTGGTAAAGAATCGTTGCTTCATTGGAAGCAATCAATGGAGTTCAAGAAGGAGATCTCGGTAAAGTCTAAGCAAGAGTTGAATAGTGTGTATGAAGATGTGAAGAAGGTGATCGAAAAGGTCTACGTGTACCTTGAGGATTTGCACACCGAGTCGTACGTGACTATGAACAAGCAATTGGTAGACATTGGGTGAATGAAGCAAAGTTCCTAGAATTCATAGAAGAATCCACCAGCCTTGCCAATTTTCAAGATTCTAAGATCCCAAAGCTCATTGCTATTGACGGAACTTTGAAGAGGGCATCTAATAAACTCCACTCAAAGATCACCACGGTGGAGGAACTAACAGAAGATCATGACTACTGGGTGGTCAGAGTAGACAATGTCTACATCCTAAGCATCAAAGAAATCAAAATGGTACTCAATGCATTGAGAGAGCATAAGGCCATCTCGGTTACCCAGAAGAAAAAAAACTGACATAAACAAAAGCATTTCATTCTTCTGATAATTCTTCTTCAGTCTGAATTTTGACAAGTGTCACTCTCTCTCTCACTTCATCTATTATAGCCATTTTTGGCAATTCTCCTCGCATGTATATTTTTGCAACGGATGACTGTCAGTCAATCCTAATTTTGGCTATGCCTCCGCGAACACTTTGATTTGTAATAATGAAATGTAACCGGTCGAATCTCTATGAGGGCCTACAAATGTAAATTTCAAAGATGAATAAAGGATCGGCAAACTTTTGGTGTGATTTGGCTATGTAAATGTGTCTACCTAATTTACTGTGAATGTTTGTCATTCATTTCTTTTTGAGATTAGTCTCCCTTGGAATTGAAAGACAATTGTATGTGATGTTGTTGATTTCTTGCTGATCTGAGTGTTAGTATAGTGTTGATGGGACAAGCAAATTGTATGTTGCCTTTCATATACAATTATGTTTATTTTCCTTCGCTGCATTGCATTTCACAGTTAGTTGCATGTTCATTCTATTACGAGGTAATTGGTAAATACTTGCTTGTTAATAACAGAGACCGAAAGGTCAATTTATACAAAAGAATGAGACGATGTTTCCTTAGGAAACAATCGTAAAGAATAGAAACATTCTATTCCAGAGAAAGCAAAAAACGAAAGCAAACTAAAGCTAAAGATATTTACAAGATAACCATTAACTAATAATAGACGTCTTATCTATTATTGTAATACCCTCCCTTAATAGTTAATCTATCTAACACACCAAGCTGTCCTCTGAATTTGACAAACTTATCAGGACCAAGAGGCTTGGTGAGAATGTCTACAGTCTTATCTATGGTAGGAACATATTGCAGATCTATAGTCCCGTCTTCAACCAGCTGTCGTATGTAATGACAATGAACATCCACATGCTTGGTTCGTTCATGGAAGACTGGATTCCGTGCTAACTTGATAACGCCTTCGTTATCAACAAACAGAGTAGTCGGTCCTGTTGGTGACATTTGCATATCCCCAAGCATCCGACGAAGCCAGACAGCTTCACATCCTGCCTTAACAGTCCCTCTGTATTCAGCCTCTGTAGAAGAGAGAGAAACTGCCTGCTGCTTCTTGCTGGTCCATGTGACTGCACCAGATCCCAAACTGAACACATATCCAGATGTTGACTTTTTATCATCAACAAAGCCTACCCAATCTGAATCTGTGAACCCACTGAGTTTAGGATTAGAACTCCGAGAATACAGAAGTCCATAATCAGAAGTGCCCTTCACATAACGAAGCACACGCTTTGCTGCCATCCAATGATCAGCCTTAGGAGCTGTCATAAAGCGTGAAATATAGCTGACTGCGAAGCTGATATCAGGCCTAGTAGCAGATAGGTAGATGAGGCTGCCTACTAGTTGCCTATACGTAGTATCATCAACGGAAGGAGAATCAGACTTGGCTGATAACTTGAGACCTTTCTCCATAGGTGTAGATGCAGGTTTGCAATCCTGCATTCGGAATTTGTCTAACAAGGCCCTGGCATATTTGGACTGAGAGATGAATATACCAAAAGACTGTTGCCAAACTTCAACACCTAAGCAATAATGCATGAGCCCAAGGTCAGTCATATCAAAAGACTGGCATAAGTGTTGTTTGATTCCCTGAATCAAAAATGCCGAACTGCCAGTGATGATCAGATCATCCACATAGATAACCAGAAGGATGATGTCACTGTTAGTAGTCTTGATGTACAGATTTGAATCTAAAGAACTCCTCTTGAAGCCTTGATCACTGAGGTACATATCAATCTTGATGTACCATGCCCGAGGGGCCTGCTTCAAACCATAGAGAGCTTTTACCAATCTGAGAACCTGATGGTCTTTACCAGCAACCTTGAAACCAGGAGGCTGCGTCATGTAGACCTCTTCATGGAGATCACCATTCAGGAAAGCACTCTTTACGTCCATCTAATGGACCTTCCAGCCAAACTGTGCTACCATGGCTAGGACTAATCTGATGGTGCTCATCTTTGCAGTAGGAGCAAAGGTCTCCTCACAATCAATGCCCTGACGCTGAGAAAAGCCCTTTTCCACTAAACGAGCTTTGTACTTATCCAAAGTACCATCTGATTTGTATTTGATTTTGTAGACCCATTTGCAGCTAATGGGTTTCTTCCCTGGGGGAAGATCAGAAAGGACCCAAGTGTTGTTCTTCAGCAGGCTCTGGTGTTCAGATTGCATGGCCTGTTCCCACTCTGGAATTCCTTTGGCCTCGGAATATGTTTGAGGTTCAAACACACTGTGAATGTTGGCCATAAGAGCAAAGTTAACAGAATCTATAGTTTTGCTCTTTTTCCGAGCAGTTCTCCCATCAATGAGCTCATCATCATGAAGATCAGCAAGTGTCTTAGCCCACCACTTAAGCCGGAAAGGAGAATGACCAACAGTAGTACTAGGAGATGCTTGATCAACAGGATCCTAATCAGAAGAATCTGGATCAAACTCAGGTGAAGCATCTTCAAAACGCGGTGATCCTGCAGGAGAAGTCGGAGGTGTCTGTACAGGTATCACTGGCAGGACTGGAGCTGTAGGAGCTACTGGAGCCCTCCCATCAGGTGAACCTAATGGAAGCCGAACTCCCAAATCATGAACCTGCATAGGCTGGTCTGCTGGATCAGGAACAAGAGAAACAGGCATGAATGGTCCTCGTTGCTCATCAAACACTACATCGCGGCTGTATATGAGACAAGATGTCTCAACATCAATAAGGCGGTAGGCTTTGTGAAGACTACTATATCCAGCAAGCATCAGTTTCTGACTCTTGGCATCCAACTTGGTGCGTGAAGCATCAGGGATCCAAACAAAAGCAAGAGAGCCAAAAACCTTCAGGTGACTGATTCTGGGCTTGCGACCTGACCAAGCCTCTTCCGGAGTTTTACCTTTGACCGCCACTGTGGGTGACCGATTCAACAGATAAACTGCAGTGTTAACTGCTTCTGCCCAAAAACGCTTCGGAACATGTCTGTATTCGAGCATGGAACGAGCCATCTCGGTGATTGTCCTGTTCCGACATTCAACTACACTGTCCTGTTGTGGCGTGTGGGGTGTGGTGAACTGGCGTTGGATGCCATGTGTATCCAAGAAGCTGGAGAAAACATTAGAACAAAATTCCCCCCCATTGTCTGATCTAAGAGTAATAATAGATTTCCCAGACTCTTTTTCAACTAAGGGTTTAAACTTCTAAAATACAGTAAATGCATCGGATTTCTTTTTAAGGAAATACACCCACATTTTTCTATTGAAATCATCTACAAACAACAAAAAATACTTGTACCCAAGAACAGAAGGAGTGGCCATAGGGCCACAGATATCAGCATGAACAAGCTGAAGGACTTGAGAAGCTCACAAAGAATTGCCACTGGGGAAAGGTGTGCGATGTTGCTTCCCAGCCTAACATGCGTCACAAACTCCAACGTGTTGGGTTTGAATTTCTGGCAAACCAAGAACAAGCTCATCCCGAGCAAGTTGTGAGAGATAATGCACATTTAAGTGCCCATATCGCTGATGCCAAAGTGTGCTGATGGAAGATCGCCGAGCAGCCATAGCTAAGTCCTGAGAATCACCAGAATCAGTAAGTCTGAAAAGACCATGATCCTCAAGACCAACTGCAATAGTAGACTTAGTCGCCCGATCAGTGATGGTGCACTGATGTGAACTGAAGGTGACTGCCAAGTGTGGAGAATGTCGCAACAACTGACTGACCGAGAGTAGATTTAGTTCCATCCCTGGAACGTAGTACACATCAAGGAATATGAGCTTCCTCCCAACAGACTGAATTTGAATGTTGCCTTTACCAACAATCGTGTACTCTTCTCCACCACCAAAGATAACAGAATCTAAATAAGGCTGGTAGTCAGTAAACCAATCTCTGCGGTGAGTGAAATGTCAAGAGGCACCTGAATCAATGTACCAGGCAGATGACTGCACATGATCTGCGGGTCTTTTAGCCATGAAGGCGTAAAAGGCAGATTCCGCCTGCTCAGTGTGCTCTGCACTGTTCGCTTTGGGTTGCGAACCTGATTGCTTAGACTGGGCAGCTAAGCGTTTCCGATATGCAACCTTCATGTGACCATACTTGTGGCAATAGTTGCATTGAATGTTCTTCTTTTTGGTACCATCAGATGCTGGAGCAGAAGACTTCTGCTAAGATGTTTGCTGAAACTTGCCCTTATCCTTCTGAAAGGATTTTGCAGCAAAGGCTTGCTCAGTGGAGGTGGAACTGGAGCTGCTACCGAACTGTTGTTTCCATCGATCTTGCTGAAGGAGCAGGGTGCAGAGATCAGTGAACTTTAGATCAACACCAGTAGATGTGATGTTGAGAGTCTCGATAAAATACTCATAGGAATTTGGTAAACTCTGAAGAGTGATTACCACAATATCCTCTTCCTCCATCTTGCGACCAATGGCAAGTAACTGATCACGGATTTCCTGAATCCGATTCAGGTGTGCCTGGAGCGAGGTGCGCTCATCCATGACAATAGAAAACAGAGTGTTTTTCAGAAAGAAGGCTCTGCTCTTGTCGGAAGTCTCATGAAGACCTTTGAGATGTGTCCAGATTTCGGCCGCTGTCTTGCCGGATGGAATCTGAGAAAGCTGGTCATCAGCTACGGAGAGTTTGAGAAGCATTACTGCCTCTTGATTGTTCAGATCCCATGTATCTTGATCAGGACCCGGAGAAGTCGGACGCTGCTTAACACCCAGAACAAGTTGATCGATGTTTCGATATTCGAAGATTGCGATGATGCGCTGCTTCCACGTTCCATAATTGCGACCATTGAATTTGGAATTATGCTCGAGCAGAATATTTGTCAGAGATGCCATAGCACGTTTTTCAATGAAAAACAATGAAAATTTGTGAAGGCACGTTCTTCAAGGCAAAAATACGGAAGACCCAGAAGAATCAGAGAATGACACAGAAGAGAGCTCGAAAAACCCAAAAGGAATCTATTGTCGTTTTCTGAATCTGCTAGCTCGAAAATCGAGGCACCCAAAAAAACGGACGACAACCCAGTTGAGCTCTCGAAAAACCCACCAAGAATCTACAAACAAAATATTTTTTCGACCCCAAAAATTAGGGTTTCGAAAAAAACGGCCCTAGCTGAAAAAAGCTTGAAAAAACTTCAGATTTCTTGATAAAAAATGGTCGAATCTGCTTCCCAGAGCACGATGACAGACTGAGACGGCTACGAGCATGAAGATTTGATACAGAAACATGCAGATTTTCACCCCAAAAACGCGCAGGCTGAAGACGCGAAAATGGAGTGTAAAAAAAAAACGCGATTTGCAGAGGATGTTAGGCAAAAGAAATCGCGATTTTCAGATACCAACTGAGAATGGTACAAAACGACCACGATTTTCATGCAATTTGTAGACCCGAGTTCAGAATTTCTCTAGACAGAAAAACCTAGACGGGTTTTTGGAGAAAATAGCTGAAATAATTTTGGAAAAATTTAAACAAATAATTTCAAGAAGAAATTATAAATTTTAACAAAAAAATTTAAGCATTTGGCTCTGATACCATATTACAAGGTAATTGGTAAATGCTTGCTTGTTAATAATAGAGACCGAAAGGTCAATTTATACAAAAGAATGAGACAATGTTTCCTTAGGAAACGATCGTAAAGAATAGAAACATTCTATTCCAGAGAAAGCAAAAAACGAAAGCAAACTAAAGCTAAAGATATTTACAAGATAACCATTAACTAATAATAGACGTCTTATCTATTATTGTAATACATTCCAGTGGCTGAAAGTGGATTGGCTTAGTGAGAAACTGATTGGGTTAGGATCAAACTGTGAGTTGTAATTTGACAGGGTGGGCTTTGTATCACTATACCATTAAGTCCTCCATTTTCTTGTTGTTGTAGCATCTCGATGGTATAGTTTTGCATTGTGTACTTTGGGATTTGGAAGTGAGTGAACTAGAAGATTGTTGTTGGGCTATCTTAACTAGCCAGAGATCCACTTCGGTTCATGAATGCTCTGTCCTCAATGTGCACTCCTTGCATCTAATAGTTATAGCAGTAGGAGTAGAGGTAGAGTAGAAGTTAGTAGAGGTAATGTATTTCAGTTTAATGCCTCTGAAGTAAGTTGTTTTCTTGCAAAAATTGATGACGGTTATGGCACAAGAGATTATATGAACTTTGATAATATGATAAGGATCGGCAATTAAATGCAGTCAAAGATCTACCTAAGATAGTGAAGCCTACTAACATTATGTGCAAGGAATGAATGATGGGTAAACAAACCATGAATAAACACACTCAACTAAAGGAAAATTTAGATCTAGTGCATACAAATCTGGGTGGTCCTACTGAGACAAGAACATGCTATGGTTAGAGATAATTCATTCATTTTGTTGATGATTACTCTAGGATGATGTGGGTTGCATTTCTCAAGGAGAAACTTGAGGCGTTTCATAAGCTCAAAATTTACAAATAAAAAGTAGAAATGAAACGGGTTTGAAGATCAAATGTTTAATGTTAGATTGAGGTGGAGAATTCACATCAGACAAGTTCAATGCATATTGTGAAGAGCATGGGATTATCGAGAAGACATTTGCTCCCAGAACTCCATAGCGAATGGGGTTGCAAAAAGAAGAAATAGAACAATAATTGATACTGCAAGTACTATGATGCTTGAGGTAAGCTAC
Organism: Cupressus sempervirens; assembly: GCA_028749045.1. NCBI lineage: Eukaryota > Viridiplantae > Streptophyta > Pinopsida > Cupressales > Cupressaceae > Cupressus > Cupressus sempervirens. Next base: position 552,314,426 of record CM053785.1, on the reverse strand, counting down.
TTCATGTTCACTATAGAGTAGATCATGCATGGTACACATAAGACTTAATATGAACTTTGGTTTCATCATATGCCATTAGTTAAGTATTTCGGAATTTTTTGAAACAAGTTTTATATCAAAAGAAGTGATGAGATATGGAAGTTTGATCCTAAAGTGATGAAGGAATATTCCTCAGATATTCAACTAAGAGCAAAGCTTATAGATGATAATCCGAGATTGAGAGAGATAACTGAAAGTACTAATGTGAAAATTGATGAGAGATTTCAAGTACAGGAAAGGACTTTTGACTCTAATTCAGATAATGAAGCAAATCAAGCATTTGCAAGTCAAAAACCAAATATGAAAACTACAGTCAAAAACAAGAATAGTAATTTGAGATTGATAATGGAATATAGATACACATTTAAGAGCCAAGAGAAGCACCTAGAACTCCAAGGTATGTTTCTTTGCATCATTCAGATGATTGGATTATTGGTAATGTGAATAGTGGTGTGATGAATAGAGCAAGGATGAGGAATGAATTGTGTTTGATTTCACAAGTTGAGCCTACAAGTATTGATGAAGCATGTAGAGATGAATTGTGGATTAAATAAATGCAGGAAGAACTGGAACAAATTGAAAAGAAAAACACATGGGAATTAGTTCTTAGGCCTAAAGATAAAAATGTTATAGGAACTAAATGGGTAATCAAGAACAAAATGAATGAACAAGGTGAAATGGTCAGAAATAAAGCAAGATTAGTTTGTAAAGGGTATTCGTAACAAGAAGGTATTGATTTTGAGGAGACATTTTCTCCTATGGCCAAAATTGAAGCAATGAGATTGTTTTTGATGTATGCAGCTAATAAGGACTTCAAGGTCTATTAGATGGATGTGAAGTCTGCATTTTTTAACAAGGAACTTGAAGAAGAAGTACACATAGAGCAACCTAATGAGTTTCCTTTGACAGAATAGGAAGACATGGTATGCAAGTTGAACAAAGCATTGTATGGGTTGAAGCAAGTTCCAAGAGTTTAGTATGCAAGATTGGATAGGTATCTTTTACAACTTGGTTTTAGGAAACATAGTGCAAATAGCAATTTGTATTTGAGAACTAATCCTGAAGGTATTTTGATTGTTCAAGTCTTTGTGGATGATATTATTTTTTGTGGCAATGATTAAATGAGTAACAAAAAAATTTAAGAGAGGAAGAGTGAATTTGAAATGTCTATGATAGGAGAAATAAGGTTCTTGCTTGGTTTACAAATAACTCAAAATAAGGATGGGATCTTTATATCATAGACTAAGTATCTTAAGGACTTGTTGGTAAAGTTTGGGATGGAAATTGTAAACCAGTAGGTACTCGTATGGTGACAAGTTGTAAGTTGACTTCAATGAATAATTCACCTGATACATTTCAGACAAGGTACAGATCTATGATAGGTGGATTGCAACATCTAACACGGACAAGATTAGACATATCCAATGCTATTAGGGCCCGTTTGGTTGCTGGAATATGATTTTGGAATTGGCATCCGGAATCCTTGATTTGGGATTCTAGAACTTGAAATCCAGGTTTCGGTTTTGGGGATTCGATTTGGGCTCGTTTGGTTCACCCAGAATTCAATATTAGAATACGCATTTCCTCCGTTTGGTTGCACATTTAGGAATTGAAATTGGAATAGACATGAACAAGTCATTTTTTTAAAGATGAATGAAATATATTTTGAATACATCATTTTAGCGTGATTACACATTATATGATTTAAAGCCATTAATATTTATTGTCATCAAAATTGTGGAAAATACTTAGTCCACCAAAATAAAACTACACTAATTTATAATTTGTTGTGATATTCCTAAAAAAAGGGTCGAATATTTGTATAGAAAACAAGAGCTCAGAGCTTGAGTCACAACACATATTGCCAGGTGTTAATAATGTAATTTGCATTGATAATATTTAATTTAAAATGGATAATTTTAAGTTATATGTAAAATACAAAAGTTTTTAGGGCCAAGGCATTTGAGCAGCTTTGTGGGTGACCCACAAAAGCATGACTTGGGAGGAGGAGAAACCGATCTTAACCTGTGGGAGGGCGAAGCCATGAAATTTCTTTAAGAATTGCGCTCACTAGGGCTCCAATTCGAACCACCCCGTGCTATGGAGTTGGACTCACTAGAACAAGAATCCTGATGTTTTTGGGTTTCTAGAGAAGGTGCAGGAGGTTGTTGGTTTGAGTCTCGTGCCTTGAGTTTCGCATACCTGGCTTCCAGTTCTGGATCGAGCCCATACTCTGTTCCCACTGGATGGCGGGTAATTCTTAGGACTTCCTCGTCAATAATTTGAGAGAGGAGGTCTTCCACTGCACTTTCGTCCACATCAGAAGATGAAACTGAAGGAGAGAAATGAATATGAAAATGCTCCATTTGCCTCTACTTCCCTCTTGCTTCGTCACCATTGACTGCTAAAATTGTTCTGTGGTAGGTGCTTCACATCTTACATCAGATTTCTCCGACTCTCTATTTTCATGATTTTGATTTTGTTGGATTCCCCAACTTCATTTTCCCCACATCGGCTGCATTTCTGTAAACGGATATTTCCCAGCGGGAAATGGAATAGCTCCTCGCAGATGCAAAAAATTATGCCTTTCAACAAATATCATATGCCAATTTTAATAAAAATTGGAATTAGAACGCGTTTATGACCAATTCCAGCTATTTCGGTGGAAGACGAAATCCACGAAATGGATTATAAATGAGGATACGGAATCCCATTTCTATCAAATTCTAATTCGTGTTTCGCACACCCAAACAGTGGATTGAAAAGTTATTAGAATGCGGAATTCTAATTCCACCTCAAATCCACGAACCAAACAGGCCCTTAGAATTGTTGCAAGATTCCATGCAGAACCTAAGGAAACACACTTAGTAGTTGTAAAAAGAATTTTCAGGTATTTGGAAGTAACTTTAGCCTATGGATTATGGTATGACAAATCTAAGGACTTCACATTGTATGCTAACACTGATACAAATTAGGCAAGTAATCTTGATGACAAGAAGAGTACTAGTGGAGAAGCCTTCTTCATTAGTGGGAGATTGATTTCTTAGTTAAGCAAGAAGTAAGATTGTATATGTTACATCCCAATTTTTGACCCAATTTAAAATGTTCATATAAACTGATATATTTCTGGATTCGATTGTGTAAAGATTTTTTACCATCAACGTTTCGAATCACACCAAGTGATCCATCATCAGGATGAAGAGAGCAAGAGATGTCAAACAAGAGAGCAAGAGATCATGATTTTGTTTGACATCTCTTGCTCTCTTCATCCTGATGATGGATCACTTGGTGTGATTCGAAACATTGATGGTAAAAAATCTTTACACAATCGAATCCAGAAATATATCAATTTATTTGCTATGGATTGTGGAAATTTAATCTCTTTAATGTTCATATAGTCGTTAAGGTTCACATGAAGTCAATTGATAGTTCAATTTGTTATAATCCTGCAGAATGGTAAGATGGTTAGTCGTTATAATTTCATATGAAGATAACATGCTAGTTGATTATTTATCATGAATTCATGGAATTGAAAAGGCAGTTAGCCGTTCTAATCATTTATGAATAATAACTCGTTATGGTAATATGATTTAATTGTGGAGAATTTCCTTGTAGGGAGCACGTCAAAGGGGTGGAAGCATTGTCAAAAAAGAATTAAGCACAGGGACATCACCATCACTGGGCAAATGGGTATGAATCTTGAATCACCATGGTTGAGGACCTAGCAACGTGTATAACAGGATACAATCATTAGAAACACATGAACTATTGGATAATCTTTAAAATATTTTAACATTTTAACTTAATTAAAGTACATACCCTTATTTGATCATGGTTGACATTTCCATCACTTTATTATAAAACATATTTATGTACTTGCACATAAATATAAAAATAAAGGTGACACCATGGTATTATTTTATACAAGATTTTATCTATTTAATACGCACATTTTAATGCATGTACAAGAAGATCAAATAATTTTTCAGATGAAACATGTATTTAGATATATATATATAAAAGGTACGACCTTGGATAAACATTTAACATGATGTCATCTTAAATAATATGTTTAGTGCAAGTAAATAAATATACTTATAAATTATCCTTATTTTATAACCTTCAAGTTCTTTTCCATATTTATTCATTTCTTTATTAGAAACCAAAATGCACACTTGGCATATAATATCAGTGTTCAAGAAGACAAATCTTTTAATTCTTTGAGTTACGGCTTTTTGGAAGCCATTGAGATATCGAATGCCTCGATATATTTGGAAGTCGAGAGAAGGTATCATTCTCCACACGATTTACCTCTACATATTTTTCCACGTTGTTACTTCATGTTCTACCCCCTTGCTGAAGGTCGAAAATCAAAAATATTCTAGAAATTGCATACGGATTGCTTACGTGAGGGAACCAGTTGTTAAACATCAAGCCAAGGCTCACGTTTCCATTAAGTCAGACCAGGTTAAGTGGTCATTTCCTTTTCGAGTGATACATCTTCATTCTTTTATTCCTACTTTCGAAATTATAGCAGAAAGAAGTACGTCCATGAGAATTTCATACTGTATTACCAATGAGTCTAATCTTTCCGTATTAAGTCAAGACCAATTGTACATGACAAGTTTATACATCATTGTTTTGTTGTAGTAGAACAAAATGTATAACTTTACAAGCTTGTTAAGATCATTCTCTATTATTTGATATTATGAAAAATTGCAATGTCCCAATCCCTGTTGGCGCTTAGCAAAAGAGTTGGATACTCTAAGATTATAAACACCTGGGACACCCTGTTGTATGGCCAAGGAAAAGGGTGATGAGGTGAGAGATAGAAATTTGCAATGACATAAAACAAAATCAATTGTGACAACAATTATTTATTATTTTAAAAGAAACATTTAATAGCTCATGCATATCCAATTCATTCTTTGTTGTCAAGTCGAGTGTTGTGATTGAATACCAAAATGCTCAGTGGCTGACAAGGTGTTCCATGTCTATTCCAAGTAGAGAGAGTCTTTCTAGTTAGAGAAAGTGTGGCAATAAGTATAAGGTCCGTGGTTGGGTGGTTAAGTCTCTGACAATATTCCCCTCTCCACAAGATGTCAGGACATGCATCAGACAAGACAAGTTAAGCATTCAAACATTTATTGAAAACAAATAATTTATTTTTATGATGTTTATTAGATATGATGGATTAATTTATATTGTTGAATTAAGTTATTTCCTTTAATGAAAGCAATCTTTCTTGTCAATGTAATTGGTAAACAATTAGATTGGTCGATCTTCCAACTGAACATGGAATATATTCATTTGCAAGTGATAGGTTTATCTAATGGATTGTTATTTCGGTCTTTCATTTATAAGAATATTGATTATAGCATATCTTCTAATCTTATGTTATTGCCACAACTAACAATGGAAAGAAAAGAAAAGATACAATGGTATTTGACGCCCTAAATGATACAGTGGTATCTGATGCCCTAAATGATACAGTGGTAATTGATGCCTTAATTGATACAGTGGTATGTGATGCCCTAAATGATCCAATGGTAATTGATACCCTAATTGATATAGTGGTATTTGATGGTAATCGTCATTTGATCCTAAGTGGTATTTGTGGACTAACCTGGGTGTTTGCAGAAGCATCCCTAGATTGATTTCAGTTTCGATTTCCATGGTATGTAGATTTTAATTTCCATAGTAAATGCATTGATGGTGTTTTCAATTGTTAATTATGATATTTCCGTTTAACTGATTGTACCCATTAATCTCATTCCCATGAACATAACTGATATAACTATCTTCCTATGAAAATGAAGTAATAACTGTATTTCTTTGATATGTTACTTGTTAGTTAAGACCCAGGAAAAGTGGTTGTTACAATATATCTATCTACTGCTAAAGCAAGTATGTGGCTACTCTAAATAATTATACGCAATTGGTATGGATGAAACAAATGTTGACAAACATCGGTATAACTTTTGATGAGCCTATTGTTATACATTGTGGTAATACAAGCACTATCAATATGTCTAAGAATTCAGTGTTACATTCTAAGACTAAGCATATATCAATCATATATCATTTCTTAAGAGAGAAAATGGCAGAGAAGTCAAATTGGAATTTGTAAGCTCTAAGGAACAAATTGCAGATATCTTTACTAAGTCTTTGACTATAGACGCCTTTAAGTATCTCAAAGGTATGCTTGGGGTGATGGCCCCACCTTGCGAGCATTAATTGATGCAGGAGTGCATCAGTCCAGAAGTTATCAGAGCATATTCGTACACCCGGACTTGATGCTTAGTGTTGCTCCTCAAGGGGAGTAGTCTCAATGAGAGTTTGAGAGCTCTTTTTGTTTTTTGGTGTCACTTGATTTGTCCTGTGATAGAAGGTATGCCGCTTAGATCAAAGGAATTGTGGAAATCTATGTTCAAGAAGATTTGATGTCTAAGGGGATAGATTGTTCAAAAAGTTTGACACTATTTGGCACCCTTTGCCATTGATGCCAAAAGGGGGAGAGATTATGTGAAATTATAATTATACGAGGTGTCGTGTACATCTTAGCATGGGTTTAATAAACTATTTGTGCATTGGGAAGTCCTAACAAGCCAACTTAATTGCTTGTTTGCAACTTGTATAAAGGACAGTAATTTCCCTGTATCGAATGTATGGGAATTTGATTGTGTGCATGTAGTCCCTACCCTCGTTCACATCTTTTCTGAACATATTGTTGCTATTATTATCCGACTATGATGGACTAGTTTTATGTTGATAGTTTAGTAGTATTGTTTTGACACTATCAGATACTATGATATGGATTCAGTTGATATATGATGAGATCATTTAGACTTTACATTTCATGTATGTATGATGATCATTATATTGTTTTCAGATATTATTGATGATTAGTTGATGGTTATTATCTTATGTGTTTTATTATGGATACTTACCCCATACTTGCATGTGTATGGTGTGCGTGTTTTCTTATTGTATGGTGTTTCTGATGTGGTTAAGGAAGGGAGTCGTAGTCACCTGCTTAGTCGGGATCTACACGATGCACCACTTCCTGCCATTGTCTGTTTAACTTAGCATTATATATTGTATGTACATGCATGGTTTTTCTGCAGGTTGCAGGTACCGGGTATCGACTTCTCTGAATTGCCAGGATGAGCTTACCCTATTATACTATCTCAATGATAAGAGAAGGGAGATAAATTCTCAAGTCCAAATCCCAAACCCTTAAACCATTTGTCCTAGTGAGTTAGGACAAGTAGCAGAATTGAGTACCCACCGAATATGTCGGATGACATATTTCGTGATTTTTAACCCTTTAGACTAATTTTGTATGATTTGTTCTATGATGGGTTTTCATATTTTATTTTGAAGGTCTATGGAAAATTTTTCATTAATTAAGTCTTAATAAATAGGTTTAATTAATAAATTAATTATTTTGGAGAAAATTAATAAAATATCATGATCTTTGATATTTTGAGTATAATTAATTAAATGTGAATTATTGAGGAAAATGAATTAAATAAAAGAAAATTAGAAAATTAAAATTAATAATAACAATAAAATAATAATAAAGTAATAAATAAATAATAATAATAAAAGTTATAAAAATCAAAATGAAAGTTATAAATATTTAAATAGAAATTATATAAAAAGTAAATTAGAGTTGTAAGCTTGCATGGGAATTAACGCACTTTCCTATTCTCATGTGTCAACAACATGGGGGTTAGTGCATTAATTAAGCACATGGTGTCTACAACCCTATGGCTCATCTTGAAGGTTGGAAAAGACCCATGCTTAGTTGGTGACACCTTCCAGCTGTTTCTAGAAGCATTCTAGATGTTTCCTGAAAGCTCTTTATATTGAAGCATTCTTAGAAGCTTAGACACAGGGTTGGAGAGCAATTGGAGCATTGGAGGACTCAAGAACTCTGAAGAAGGGAGCTTGCTCTGCGGGTTTTCTGAGGAAGAGCGAATTAGCATCAGAATCCGGGTAGATTCTTGTGATTTTACTTATGCTATTTCTGCATCATGCATTCCTGTCTTCTTCGTGTCTTCCATATGTCTTCTGAGAAATTTCATATTTCTATTGTATGCATTCTCAATTTGGGCAATTAAATTTATTTGAGAATTTTATATGCATGGATCTAAAAAGAACACGAGGCTAGGGTTGAAATTCATAGTCAAACCCATTAGATTAATTATTGAAAAAATTTTGAGATCAATGGTTGATAGGAAAATTCTGAGAATTGAAATTTATATATATACCTTATGTTTTTTTGTCAATTTGCATACTCATACACACGTATATATATATATATATACACACACACACACACACACACACATATATATATATATATACATATTTATACCCGCACAGATATATATATACATATGTATTTATTTAATTTAAAATCGAATTCGCATATAGTAACCAGCGACCGAAATCGCTTACACGATTTTTTAAAAAATAATATATAATATGCTTTGAAAAGGGGGGGGCGGATGTACTCTCACCCTCCCCCGTACTGCCACTGTCATATCAGAATTTATTAGCACAGGGTACCTGCGCATCGCAAGGTACCCGCGCATGGGGTTAGATCCGTTTCAGACAAATTTGGGTGGGGCGGGTTTATCCCAACCCCGTACCCATTTACCTTTGTTTAAGGCAGCAATCGGAGCCGTATGTGCTACGACTATCCGCTGACGCTTATGTATACAGGCTGCACGGTTTTATAACCGGCGGTGTCTGTTATTAAACAATGGGATGTGATCAAAGTTTTTAAATCAAAATTTTGTGATTCGATTTCATATTTCGTTTTTTTAATAAAATGCGAAAATCATTATTATTTATATATTTACATATGTATGTATATGTATATATATAAATATATATATATATATATGAATATATGTGATATGTAAATACGTTATTAATAAATTTGAATAATTATTATTTGATTAAGGATTTAAGGATTCATCTTTTATAATGATGAATTATAATATTATAATTTAACTATTAGAATTTAATTAATAGTTTTGAATTATAAAATATATAAAGTATATGAAATTTAATTAAAAGTTGGCGGAGAACGATTTCAACAGAATATTGAAAATTGGATTTTAGACTTATAAAGGAAAACTTTTATCCATCCAAAAACAATATATAGAAAAATGTACAAAATGTTCCTCTAATTCTTTCTCTAAACTTGGAAACATAAACTGAGACTTTTGCATTGGAATTCAAATTTGAAAACTTAGCAAAATCAAAACATGTGTTTACATTGTGTATTCTTGATGCTATTGTTTTGGGTTCTGAGTTGACTAGTGTTGACCAGTATAGGACGTTTACCAGAGGCTTGGGGGTTATGTGATTGTGATGTCATGATGATGTTTTAATCCCAGTCTTTATAAACCCAACCATGGTTATGTGTTGAAATGCTCTGTGTATTGGATGTGAGTACTGATTGTTATAGTTGAGATTCTTATATATGAGACACTTGACTTAACCATTATTTTGGTCATCGATCAGTTATCCTTGGTTATTTTCTAGTCGCCATGATGGGACTGAAATGTGGATTTATTCTTGATGATGTCATGTTGTGACATGTTTTACTCAACCATTTTTGGAGTCTTCGATCAGTATGATTGAGATATATTTTGGTTATTGAGAACCATTGGATATTTGATTATCAGTGATACTTCAGTTGCCAATGGAGAGCTGTTGTGTTCATGATTTTCTATGGATGTTTGCTCATGGAGATTTGATGCTTTTATGCATATTTGATGATTTTATTATGGATTATTTTTGTGATTTTGAGGCTTATGATTCCATGAGCATTAGAGTAGGATATCTGCATGTAGTGACGGGAAGTGGCTTGCAATGGGGGTCGGGGCCCTAAGAGGCTGCCAGGGTAACTCATTGTAAGTTGGATTAATAAGTGATAACATTCACACCTAATACTAACTGAATGAACCTAAAAAGATAAGTGTTTTGTTCTCGCCCATGCCTTGAGCGCTTGTACAGGCTAGGATGGGAGTAGTGAGACACATGGTTGCGACCTTGCATTCCGTAGTATGCCTCGTCAGTATGAGAGGATACTAGTGGCCGCATGAAATCAGTATGGACCCGTGGAGTTTAGCTAACTACCAGGGTAACTTGTACGTGATAATTGCGATGACACTTACCCGCTTGCATCGTAGGTTCCTACATGTCATTGTGTGCCTCTGGGATTAGATGTCAGATTTTGTGTTTGGAACCTTTGAGTTAGTATACTTTTAGGATTCCTGGACTTATAAAGATGTGCTATGTGATTTTGATAGCCTGTTTGGGACTTGAGATTATCTCCTTAGCACGGTGGGAGTGGACCACTTAGGTACCACGCGGTTGGGTGGTAGTGTATTTTCCACTCTTATCATTTTGAGATTCATTGAGACATCGTAGTTGATGCGTCCTTCATGTTGGTGGATATGTATCCTTTTCCATTGATGATTAACATATGTTAGATGATGTTATCTTATGCTTTTATTTGCATATTAGATTTCTTCTACATATGATGTTGTATTTATTAGGAGTGACATTCCTACTATGTTAGTACCGATGATCTCTTCAGTGATTTGGAATGTTACGCACGGAGGGATGGCTAGGATCCACGATGGTCTAATGATGCTATTGACGGTTGGGAGGAACCATGCACTTAGTTTATTATGTTTGATGTTTATGATGGATGTTTATATCTTCTATGATGGTGTACCATGTGATTGTCTTTACTTGATGTATCATGCATTAGAATAGGATGATGTACCTTATTCTACATATGTATATTCTTTGAGCCTATCATACCCTGTGACATGTACAGTGGATGATTGTGCATTCTGGAATGTAATTCAGAAAGGACATTTGTATATTGGATGTATCATTATTATTTCATGTGGATGTTGTACTAAATGGATTCATGTATGTAATTCAACGTTAAGGGATCTTAAATTATGTAATCTGTTATTTATGTTATGTTTACTCTCAGATGGACAATGCTATTGCTTCCGTTATTGTGCATAAGTTATATGTGATGTTTACTATCATGAAAAAAAAAAAAAATGTTAGTGAAATTCTAGGTTAATTCTTTGGATCCCTTGGCAGGGGGCATTACATTTGGTATCAGAGCTCGAGTTTCTACATTGGGAGCTCTGGGTATTTTGGAACAACTAGAACTTTGAACTATCAAGTGTATCTGTTCAATTTGAAACTAGGTGAACTGAAACAGAACTAGAACTGTTACTTGTATATTTTTCATACTTCAACACTTAGTTTTCAAAACTGAAAATTTTACTTAAACCTATTCATAGAACTGAACATAGTCTATGGCAACATGTGATTTTAATAGTACTTTGTACTGTTGTAGGATGGTATCTGGGACTAGGTCTTCTGTTAGAGGCCATGGTAGAGGCCGTGGAAGAGGTCGTGGTCGTGGCAGAGCTGTCAGTGCCCATGAGTCTGCCCATGAGGGATCGGCTCGTGTAGAGAGCAGGGAAGAGCACTCTAGTAGGCAGCAAGAAGAGAGCCGTAGAGAGGACCAAGCTAAGTCTGAAGAGGTTAGTTTGAGACAGATGATGCGAACTATTCTAGAGCGTCTACCTCCTGTTCAAGAACAGCCTAAAGTGCATCAGACAGAACAAGAGCATAGCCCCAGGTCTAGGAGTCCTCGAAAGGATCGTCAGAGGTCCATTGTGTCCACTCAGATGAAGGATCTTTCAAGATCCAAGGTTAAGCCTTTCAATGGGCAAGGTTCTGGTTATGTGGTCGAGTAGTGGTTGATTTCCCTCGACAAGATTTTTGCCATGCAAGACTTTGACAGCAATGTTAAGACAAGATTTGCGATCACCAATTTAGAGAATTTTGGAGCCACTTGGTGGACGATTGAGGAGAAGAAGTTGGGAAATATGAGCAGTGTTACATGGGAGTTATTCCTAGAGAGTTTCCGTGAACGATTCCTACCGGAGGAATGGAAACAGCAAAGGGCTGATGAATTTCATAATCTCAGACAGTACACCTTGTCATTGACCGAGTATGAGCGTAAGTTTTATGAGCTCATGTCTTTTTCAGGGTTCAGTGAAAATTCGGCTCAGTTGACACAACATTTTATTAGGGGTTTGAATAACCGTATTATTGGGGGAGTTAAGGTATTTAAGCCAAAAACTCTCAAGGATGCGGTACATCGAGCAATCCTTGTTGAGCAAAGTGTCAACCTTGATCAAGGTGGTTTTGTAGGAGCGCCAACGGCATCAGGATCTAAAAGCAACTACAATTCAGGTGGTATCAAGAAGTTTTCTTTCTCTAAGGGGAAACAGTATCAGCAGCAGTCTCAACAGACACAGCAACAAAAGGGCTCAAATTCTCAAACTCAAGGTGGTGGCAAAGGTTCTAAGAACAACCGCAATGCTCAACGCAATAGACAGAATCAGTCCAATCAGCCAGCTCAGAGTAGCCAGTCTTTTGTTAGCAGGAACAATCGCCAGCAATCTAATGTACCACCTATGGGAAGTGTAACCACCTAAAAATGGTCATCTAGACTATTAGCCCCTTTTGGCTAAATTAATTTAATCATTTATCTAGACCAAATTGCTAATAATCAATTTATTTAATTACAAGCTATAGTTTGACTATGCTATCCTAAGTTCCTTATTTGATTAAAAGAACATGTCCCCTTTTAATTAAATAAAACACCCCATTCTTCTAACCCACTTAAAGTGCACACATAAAGTCTTTTTTCTATTTTTTTATAGCAGCATATTGGATCTAATCAAGTGCTTTTGTAGTATTATCGCTTTGGTTTTAAGGCCAACCCATAAGTAGATTGGTTTGAAGGCCAAAAATCTAATTGGTTTAAAGATTTGATCATATCTTTTAAACCACTTGGAGTTTGGTTCTAAAATTTTTTTTGCAAGTTAAATATGTGTTCAACATGTCTCAGTCCAATTTTCAGAGAATTTTGACGTGATTTGCGAGAGTTGTGATTTTTTTTATTTTTTTCATAAAAAGCCGTTTTTTATCGCAAATCAGCGCATTTTTTGGAAAAACTTATATTTTCAGAAAGGTTTTTGAATTCTAATAGGGGTTCTCTCTTTGTGTTTTGACTTTTGAGGTCATATTAAAGATCAAAAATTCGATTTGATAAATTTGGCCTGTTTTGACAAAATTGATCTCTAGAGCGCAAATGAAGAGATTTTTTTAAATTTCTTACATTTTTGGAAAGCTCTCTGATTTTTAGTAGGGGTCTCTTCTTTTTATTTTTGTTTTTGGATTCAAAATCATAGCAAACAAGTCCAATCTTGTTGACTAGGTCAAAATCAAAGAGTAAAAATGAGAGCATTTGTAATTAACTTGCACTTTCTTTGCATGCACTTGGTTGGAAGATAAATTGGATTTTTGAGGCAACTAACCACTTTTTATTGCAGATTTTTATGTTATTTCACACTAACTTTTGGTGCTAACAAGTTGTGATTATAAGTTGCCATCCTTGTGAAAAAAATTGAAATATTGCATAAAAAAAACGCATGTCAAAGCTTCAAATGCGCAAGGGCTACTAACATTGTTTGCAGGGCTGCCTAAAGCATAAAAACTCAAAATTTATTGCTTTTTTGTTTTCATGTGTGGCATTGACTAATTGTTCATTTTTCACAGGCACATAAAACTTGTGATTGGAGTCTTTTGGTAATAGGAGAGTATGCTCTTCACCCTTGTGGTGAATCAGAAATCTTGACTTGCCATTTGATTTCAAAAGCAAGGGGTAACTAAATCTTCTTGGCGTGTTTGGGAGAAAACGATTGGAATAGGAGAGTATGCTCTTCACCCTTGTGGTGAACTAGAAATCTTGACTTCCAAAAGTTGATCCACTTTGTGTAATTAGAATCCTTTAGAGGGCCTGCTCTCGGACAACCTAAGAGGAACGACCCAAGTGGGGACAAGCCAATTACCTAGCTCTTCCAACCCACTATAAACTCAAGGCTACCAAGGACACAAAAATTTGTTAGACGTAGTGTTTGTCTTCGCCTAGTGTGATCGCTTATGGGATTTCGACCATAGGGAGATCACTAGGCAAGAATGCTTAAGGTACTCTTGTGGTCGCGAGATCGGTTACTCATCGCAAGGTGAGGTGTCCCGTAATTGGGAGCAAGAGGAACACTATGAACGGAAGCCCTATCTAAACATCCTAAGTTAGTAACTACCCTTTTTAGCCGCTCAACTTCTTGGTGCAAGGATTGATCCTAGTGGACTACCCGGATCACCCCAAGATTTACACTCACCATATGTGTTCTCTTGGTTATGCTTATGGCATTTTCATGACAAAGCCAATATCTCTTGTGGGCAACCACTTGGTGTGAGGCGAAGGAGCATCAAGCGTGGGCCAAGTTGTTGAGTAATGAACCATGTCCTTTAGGTAGATATTGCTTGATCTGTTCTCAAATGTGCTAGACCTGTGAAAATCTTTGGAACATACACATGATGATAGTTATACGGCTTTCTTTTAAGACCTCACATATGCTTGTATCATGCAAGGTTGCTTTGTCCCTTGCTTGATTGTTTGAAGACTACTCCATGTGTCGCTATCTTGCTTGGAAAGAAATTTTTTTTGAACATCAAACTTGCTATGCTATCAACTATTGTCAAACTTTGTCAACCAAGTCAAAACATCAAATGCAAACATTTTCTTGTGTTGCTTGCTAAGGGGAGTCTCATCATTTGATTTTTATTTTCTATGTCTCTAGTGCTTAAACATGCTTAAAGTGGCTCTTTGGTCTTAGTGCTCTTGGTCTTTCTATCTTCATGGTCTATGTCCACTTGCTAGTTATCTTTTTGCTGAAATGGTTGCCTTGATTTTTTGACTACACTCTTGGGTTGGAGAATTGTTCACTTGTCACCCCTGCTTGCTCTATCTATTTGGCTATTTGGGCATCTTGCCTAGCTATTGACTTGAGTCATTCATGTTGTAAGTTTCTTGGACATATTGTTTGACAAGTCACTTTAATCTCTCTCTACTATATTGGCAAGTGAATAATCTACTTCTCTAGTTTGGACATCAAGTTATCTTGTGTCACCTTATTAGCTTCCTCTAGTCTCCTTCATGCTTGATTATCTATCTACCACTATGGAATTCAAAGCTTGTGCTACCAAACCTCAACCAAATCTAGATGATCATGATATCCTCCATGTCACTAAAGAGTTTCAAGATCTATATGCACAATACAAAGAACTAGAAGAGACAAATGATCTTTCTTATCTTCACCTCTCTAAGCGCAATGACAAAAATGAAGTCTAAACTTGAGAAAAGGTTAGAGGAGAAGATTGCATCATTACATGAATCTTCCTTAAGTTCTTTACATGCATGTGAGTCACCTTCTTTGAGGTAATCCTCTTCTTCTAGGTCTACATGCTCTACTTTAAGACATCAAATGTCTTCTTCTTCTAGATCTAAAGACCTCTTTAGAGAACAAGCAAGTGATACCTCCTTTGAGCCTTTGCTAAAATTTCATGATGGACTTATCTTTGACCAAGATAATGATGAAGACATGAATGCATTCTATTCACTTGAGAAACAACAAGAAGATCCTAGACATACTTCTAATAGAAATTTTGCTCCCTTGGAAGATTCTTATGATGACACTTTGCAAAAACTTCTTGGCACCAAGCTCATCATGGTGCCTAAGTCTAGCTCCTATGGAAATCCATTCTTGGATACCTATTGTGCCTATCATCAATCTAATGACCATGCTACTTCTAATTGTATAGAGCTGAAACATAAAATCCAAGATCTCATTGATGATGAGATTGTTGATCTTGGAACCTCTAGTGACTCATGTGGTGAAGATACTTCTCTTGAGCAAGATTACATTAATGAACCTATGTCTAGTAGCAGCTCTATTACATCTTCCAATTCTTCCAACACTCGTGCATCTCCCAAGACTTCAAATCTTTCCAACATGCCTCCATCAAATAAAGAACCTAATGCTTTCCACATTGACTATGTGTATCCTCAAGGGCTATCTCTAAAAGAAACTCAAGGTAACCTTCACTTGGCTGCAAACCTTTTCCATGCTACTAATCCTAAACATCCTCAACCTTCATGCACTCCTATACCTAATCCAAGCACTACTCCATTCACTCTTCATTCTCCCTTGTCCTTGGAAGTGGCTCCATGTCAAGAGGACTCTCAAAAAGAAAAAGCTATAAATTTCAAGAAAGATCAAGATCAAGCACCCTTTCATCTCTTTCAATATTTTCCCCCTCCATATCCTATATCTTGTCCACCCCCCAAGTATGATGAAGATACCACTTCCATTATCTCCCTTGAGCTTACTGAAAATTATGAGAAAAGTTCTCTTCATATGCTATCCAAGGCTACTTGTCAAGATCAAAGCATCGCCTCATGTTCTACTTCTCCACATCCACTTCAAAATTGTGCTCAAGCTTCAAGTGCTTCTATTAAAAATGTTGTTCCTATGAAAGGTACTCATGAGTCTTTTAATGGCTTTGACCATGTTGCTCACTCTAAAGATGTTGATATCCCTTTCCAATATCCCTCTGCATCTTCTAAATCTATCCTTGGTCCATATCCATCTAAGCTAAAGCATTCAAACCTTCCATCCATATTGGGGCCTAATGTTCCTCCATCTCCTACATTCACTCCTAGCTCATTCCCTAGCTCTTCCATCATACCTCAAGATCAACAAAGACACTCATCCTTGGTGAATTTTCACCCATCTATCCATCTAAACCAATCATATCATCCTTATTCATCCACAAATCCCAAGTCCTTTGGAAGTGAGAATAAACATAAGAATCCATTGAAAAAGAAAGATCACTATGTCCCATCTAATTGACATGTGAATGCTAAGAAGGAGAATGCACAAAAGAGACCACAAAGGTCCACTATTAAAAAAGCTAAATCGAAGAAAATATGGGTTCCTAAACCCATTATTGAAGAAATGTGTTTTGAAGTATCCAAAGGAAACTCTAAAGCTATATGGATTCCCAAGTCTCTTTTTAAAGACTTGAATATTGAAAATACTTCAAAGTTGACATTCAAGCTTCCAAAGGCTTCCATTCCATCTTCTTCCAAAAATCTTTCTAAAAATATTCCAAAGCCTTCCACTCCACTTTTTTCCAAATCTCTTCTACCACCTCATACATCTAAATCTCAAGCTATTTCATCCATGATTCCTCCATCATTCCAATACCCTTCAAGGTGTGTGTCAATGTTGATCTTGTCCAATATTTCAACTACCATCATGAAATCCTCTAAAGCTTACACTTACTTTCTATACATGAACTCTTATCCTCAATATATTCTTCCTACTACCATTTCTCTTTCATCACCCTATCAACATCTTTGAGCATACCTTTCTATGGTCTTGGCTTATCATGACTTATCTTTCCTATAGGAGCACTATCTACATTCAAAAAGCTCGAGCTCTTTCTAAAAATTCAAAAAAATCAAAAAAAAATTACAAAAGAAAAAATGAAAAAAATGAAAATGTGCCCTAGTGAAAACCACATCTTGTGGCACCTTGGTAGCAAAAGTAAAGAGAAATAAATTTATCCTATGGTGAAAACTACTTCTTGTGGCACCTTGGATAAGTACCATGACGAAAACCTGACAAACAGGCGTCATGCGTAATTCTTCCATCATCCATCTATCCCCTCTTCTCTCTTTGATCTTGACAATGTTGAGCTATCTTTGCATATTGGCTATCTTATCCACAAGATTTTCTATTGTGCTCTCCCATTCACTCATAGCCTCTATCTTGAGCTTTATTCTTATTGCTCTATCCCATTGCTATACTATCTAGTTGACCCCTTGGTCTTGATCACGATAAATAAAAAATGGTTCTTAGGTCTCTTGACATGTCTACTCTCTTGGATTGCACGCTTTCGTGCTATCTTACTCATTGACTTCCATTGCTTATCTTATATGCTATCACACTTGTTGGCTTCATTGCTTATCCTACATGCTATCTTTCTCATTACTTCCACTGCTTATCCAAAATATGCTTCATATGACTATTTCACCTCTTTCCCTGACTTGGGTACTCTTGAGGAGTCAGTCCTTGAGGATCACTTTCACTTGCTTCATACTCTTTTTTCATCCATCTTTGCTTATCCACTGGCTCGTTGCTCCATCATATCCTAGACCTTGCCAGACATTGGGAGAAAATGATGTGATCTTGCTTGAGAACTAGTGATATCTAAAACCTTCTAAAAAAATCCAAAAAATCATATATGATGCTGAAAAAATCCTAAAAATCAAAAAATGTCCTAAAAAAAGATCATCTTAGTGAAAACCTAGCAATAGGTGCTTTGATGTATCACCAAAAAAATTGAAAAAAGCCCTAAAAATAAATAAATAAATCTATCAAGTGGTGAAAACCTGGAAACAGGCACTACTTGAAACCCTTGCACCTATGTCTATCAGTCTCAATCACCTACTTTGCTACACATTTCCTAGCTTGGAATTGTTTCTTGTCCTCATCTCGGGGGCATAACTACTTAGCCTTTTTGAGGTATTCTTGTGCATTTGGGTTTCTTTGACAACTCACAAAATAGTGTTTCTCAACACTTCCCCCACCTTGACATCAAGTGTTTTTCAACACTTTTCAGATAACTTACCTACGGTCTCCGATGTTGCAATATTTCTCACTATCAGAATCAAATCTTGAAGAAATGGCCAAGTGACTTGCACACACGCACTTTAACACTTAAACAACTAAGCTATGCTGATCTTTATCTACTTTGTGTGTTGTCTATGACAATTTCTTTACTATATGTTCCATCCCTAATAGTCTTTCAAAGATGTCATTGACTAGAAGGCTGGGGGCATGGGGCATGTTTTCTTGATTTCTGCTTGTGGGTATACTTTGTTTGTCTATAGTGTTGTAAGCATTTATGCTTGACCTATTCAACATTTTCACTTACAAATGTATCATCCTTGACTGTTTTGCAAAACCACACTCAGGGTTTATATTAAGATAATATCTTATACTTTCTATAATAGTCAACTACTTGTCTGTAGTCCGTCTTTCAGTCTAGATAGGAATGTTTCCTATCCTATCTCTTTTTACTTCAGTCCAGATAGGAATGTTTCCTATCCTGTCTCTAGTTTTGTTTCTAATTCCGTCTTTAGTCTACGTTGTTTCTTTTAGAAACAACGTCCTTGTAATTCTTTATAAGGAACACATTTGTTCCTCTGTTAATTAATGAATCATCCGGAAATCCGTTAATCTGCCAACTCTTCTTGAATCTTGTAACATGGTATCAGAGCTATTACTTAAATTTTTTCGAAAAAATTTATAATTTCTTCGTGAAATTATTTGTTTAAATTTTTTCAAAATTATTTCTATTGAATTTCTCTAAAACCCGCTTAGGGTTTTCGGCCTAGAGAAATTCTCGAACTCGGGTCTGCCTGTGTTTGTTCAACACACTCTAGCCCCATTCGTCCATGCACATCGATCCTTGAAGAAAAATCTGCCATTTTTTATCAAGAAATCTGAAGTTTTTTCAAGCTTTTTTCAGCTAGGGCCTTTTTTTTGAAACCCTAATTTTTAGGGTTGAAAAAATATCTTGTAACATGATTTTTGATGGGTTTTCCGAGAGCTCAACTGGGTTGTCGTCCATTTGTTCTGGGTGCCTCGATTTTTGTGCCTCGATTTTCGAGCCAGCGGATCCAGAAAACGATAGCAAATTCCTTTTGGGTTTTTCGAGCTCTCTTCTGGGTCTTTCGTATTTTTGCCTCGAAGAACGTGCCTTCACAGATTTTCACAATTTTTCATTGAAAAACGTGCTATGGCATCTCTGACAAATATTCTGCTCGAACATAATCCCAAATTCAATGGTCGCAATTATGGAACCTGGAAGCAGCGCATCATCGCAATCTTTGAATATCGAAACACCGATCAACTTGTTCTGGGTGTTAGGCAGCCTCCGACTTCTCCGGGTCCTGATCAAGGCGAAGCTGCATTTTTCGCCTTCTGAATCTGTTTCTGTTTTTTATGGGTTTGTTGATTTTCTCCTCAAAAATCATTTCAAGTTGTCTGTAATACGCAAGGTTGCGTGAGATTCTGGGTTTGTTGATTTTCTCCTCAAAAATCATTTCAAGTTGTCTGTAATACGCAAGGTTGCGTGAGATTCTGGGTTTGTTGATTTTCTCCTCAAAAATCATTTCAAGTTGCCTATAATACGCAAGGTTGCGTGAGATTCTGGGTTTGTTGATTTTCTCCTCAAAAATCATTTCAAGTTGTCTGTAATACGCAAGGTTGCGTGAGATTCTGGTTTGTTGATTTTCTCCTCAAAAATCATTTCAAATTGTCTGTAATACGCAAGGTTGTGTGAGATTCTGGGTTTTACCGTTTTTTCCACAAAAACGAAGTTTTGTAAATGCAACCTATTTTGAGTCATAGCACTCTTCTGGCAAAGCTTCTTGGTTTCAACATTCTGTAGATCCAGGGAGGGTCTCAATTATCACAGAATGTTCCGACATCCGTACGTTGACCATTAAGGGAGGGTATTAAGATAATATCTTATACTTTCTATAATAGTCAACTACTTGTCTGTAGTCTGTCTTTCAGTCTCGATAGGAATGTTTCCTATCCTTTCTCTTTTTTCTTCAGTCCAGATAGGAATGTTTCCTATCCTGTCTCTAGTTTTGTTTCTAATTCCGTCTTCAGTCTACATTGTTTCTTTTAGAAACAACGTCCTTGTAATTCTTTATAAGGAACACATTTGTTCCTCTGTTAATTAATGAATCATCCGGAAATCCGTTAATCTGCCAACTCTTCTTGAATCTTGTAACATTATCCTAGCGCTTATGCCTTGATACAGGTGTAATCTTGCTAAATTAAACTTAGGGAATCTAATCGTGTAGTTATCTTGACTTACATGTCTCTGATGCTTAGATTGGATTTCCAAATACCTATCTAATATCGATCATATTCATATCCTCATAGTTATACTAGTGATGGTTGTATGATCTTATGATGTCCCTAATAAATGCTCAATGATGAAATTAAGAGTCTAAATGTTATGCGCTTCTTGCTGGTAAACCACTTTGCATATTCGCTTGCATTTTAGGTTCATTTTCTAGCTTAGTCTTTCATTCTTGCATATGGGGAGAGCTCTCTCTTCATCTTTTCATAGACATATCGGCTAACTCCTTTCATGTATTTCTTTACTTTCTTCTTGTTCATGTCTTTTCACCTTCTTAATCTTTCACTTCATCTCTTTTCTATCTTATCATCACATTATATAAAGTTTTGACCTCTTAAATAATTTCAACGTCCTAGATTCATTTTCGGGATCGAAATCCAAATTTGAGTTCATCTTGATGGTCAAAATTGTCTTTTAAAATTCTACTTTCTTCTGAGCAGTTAGCTGACCTTTTGAGGTCTAATCTCCGAATCATCACTGGGGCATCTTCATTTTTTCATGTCTTCATCATTTCCATACTTCATACCTACTTCAATTCACTATTTCATGTCTAAATCATCTTTCTACTAGATTTGACCTAATTTTTATGCTATATCCTTCAAGGCCAACTCTAGTCAAACTGGGGCATTTTATCAATTTCTTATAGTCATTCTTGGGTTCTAATCATCTATCTGTCATCTTGGACATTGCTATATTCTAATTTTCTCATGTCTAGCTCATTTCTGCATTCCTCTTACTTCATTTTGATTTCAATCCCGAGGGGGCAGAAATAGTCTATCAATATTTGATGCAGCTATCTACTTCTTTAGAGCATTTGTTTGATCTTTTCACTTGCTCTTGATCTATCTACTTTGCTAGGTGTTAGTATTCTTCTTGAATTCTGACATCATCTCTATCCTAGTGTTTAGTACTACTACTATCTCTTTCTGCATTTCATTCTTTGGAATCAGATATCTATATCTATCATCGCCTACTTGGCTTCGATTTTCTTTGACATAATGTGTTCCCAGATCGATCACGCATTAGTCAAAGAGGGGTAAATGTAATCACCTAAAAATGGTCATCTAGACTATTAGCCCCTTTTGGCTAAATTAATTTAATCATTTATCTAGACCAAATTGTTAATAATCAATTTATTTGATTATAAGCTATAGTTTGACTATGCTATCCTAAGTTCATTATTTGATTAAAAGAACATGTCCCCTTTTAATTAAATAAAACACCCCATTCTTCTAACCCACTTAAAGTGCACACATAAAGTCATTTTTCTATTTTGTAATTAAAAGAAAAGGCTTGTGAGACTTTTGTCTTATGTGACAAGTCAACTTATATTCTATTGGTTGACTTGTGTGTGCACATGGATCACTCTTATTTTTGAATTCAACTGTTGATCATCCACCATCTTCATCTTGATCTCCACCGTCCGTACATCTTTAAAAGGGAGAGAGTTTTCCCCCTCAATCCATCCTCATTTTGAATATTGTTATGCTGCAGGTTTTCTAACAGGTTTCTTTGGAGCTTTGTGGAGAACTTCTATTTCTTGTCTACATTCTCTCATACCATAGCATTTTAGCTTAGATTCATGTTGCATGTTAGTTTAGCTTCTATTTTGCAATAATCTATCTCACATAGCTTAATATTTGGATTGTAACACTCTTATCCATGCTTAGGATAGCTGCATTTTTCATATTCATTCTAGCTTAATCTTTATTTGCATTTCATTCTTGAGGAACTCCTTGAGACATTTGCATTCTTGCATCTTGTCTTTGGAACCTCTCATTGCATGGTTTACTAGCAAGAAGAGTATTCTTAAGGCTCAACTGAGAGCCCTTGAACTTGAAATACACTCTCTTGCACTCCATGGATAGGGAGCTCTAAGCCGGCATCCAAGCATTCCAACTCATGGAATCGTTTGGATAGAATGGTTTAGAGTGGGACACTTTCGAGTGTACAGGAAGAGGTTCTAGCAGAAATACGGAATGTTTTTCATGTGGTCAGATTGGACATTATGCAGCTCAGTGTCCACAATGAGCACCTCAGTTTTCAAGACCTAGGCCTACAGCTTCAGAGCCTACAGTTGGTGATGCAGGTAGAGCTCATAGAGTTTTTGCAGCAGTTGATCAGCGTCAGGCAGATCATCAAGGAACAGTGGTTGAGACCACAGGTGCTATTAGAGGTATATCTCTTTCAGTATTGTTTGATTCAGGAGCTACAGATTCATTTATTTCACCATCTATAGTTTCTAAGTGTAAGCTGGATGCGATGAAGCAAGATTGTGGTTGGCAAATGGAACTAGCCTTCAGGCATAAAGGTCTCCACAGATTCTGTAGTTCATAAGTGTGGGCTTGGCTTAGGAAGCTTTGATACGGCAGTGGATCTTCGAGTCATACCCCTTGGTTCCTATGATGTGGTTTTAGGCAAGACTGGCTTGGATCTCATAGAGCTAGTATAGATTGCAGGAAGAAGATCATTTTGTGCCAAGATGACCAAGGGAATGATGTGCAGATAGTTGGGATACCAAGGCCTATATCTCTACGGATGATTTCTGCTATGCAATTGAAGCGAAATTTCCGTAAGGGATGTCAAATATTTGCTGTTATGGTAAATGATCTTGATGAGGGAGATTTTAGATCACCCAATTTTGCAGGAGTACGCAGATGTTTTTCCAAGTGAGATTCCTGGCATGCCTCCGAAGAGGGACATTGACTTTAGTATTGATCTGATTCCTAGAGCGGAGCCTATTTCTAAAGCCCCTTATCGCATGACTACTCAGGAATTGGGTGAGCTATAGCTAGAAGAACTTCTGGCCAAAGGGAGCTTTCGACCTAGTGTATCACCATGGGGAGCTCCAGTGCTCTTTGTGAAGAAGAAAGACGGTTCTTTGCGCCTTTGCATTGACTACAGACAATTGAATAAGGTGACTATTAAGAACAGGTATCCTTTGACTAGGATTGATGACTTATTCGATCAGATCAAGGGAGCTACAGTATTCTCCAAGATTGATCTTAAGTCAGGATATCACCAGCTTCGCATTAAGGAAGCAGATATTCACAAGACCGCTTTTCGAACGCGCTATGGGCATTATGAGTTCACAGTGGTACCTTTTGGGTTGACTAATGCTCCATCAGTTTTCATGAGTTTGATGAATGGTGTTTTTCGATCATATCTTGACAGGTTTGTACTTGTGTTTCTTGATGACATATTGATATATTCTAAGACTCAAAAGGAGCATGAGGAACACCTGCGGTTGGTATTGCAGTGTTTGAGAGACAATCAGCTTTATGCTAATGCAACTAAGTGTGAATTCTTCAAATCGGAGATTCAGTATTTAGGGCATGTTATTTCAGGTGATGGTATTTCAATGGATCCTGCAAAGATTCAAGCGATAATAGAATGGCCTACACCGACTAATGTGTCAGAAATTCGTAGTTTCATGGGTTTAGCCAGTTATTATCGCAGACTTGTCCAGAACTTCTCTAGGATAGCACATCCTATCACTTCTCTTCAAAGGAAAGGAAAGAAATTCGTATGGACAGAGAAATGTGAGGAAGCTTTTCAAAAGCTCAAGGAACTTTTGACCAATGCACCGATTCTAGCTGTACCTGATCCAGAAGGTGATTTCATGGTATGTACAGATGCTTCTCTTGAAGGGATTGGGGCAGTGTTGATGCAGAATGGACGGGTGATTGCGTATGAATCACGCAAGCTCAAGGATCATGAGTTAAATTATCCTACACATGACCTTGAGTTAGCAACAGTAGTTCATGCTTTGACAAGATGGAGGCATTTCTTGTTGGGGCACAGATTTGAGCTACACAGCGATCATCGTAGTCTTCAGTACATTTTTACTCAGCCTAATTTGAATGCTCGCCAGAGGCGATGGATGGAATTTCTATGCGAGTATGATTTTGAGGTTAAGTACATTCAGTGAAAGGAGAATGTGGTGGCGGATGCTTTGAGTCGCAGGAGACATGTGATAACATCGATGACTCTTAGTGTGGATTTGAGGAGTTGGATTCTTTAGGCACTTCCTGCGGATTCTTGGTATCAGGAAGTGTGCAGAGAGATTGATTCAGGAAGGCCTTTGGAAGGTAAGTTTGCAGGTTACGTTCGAGAATCAGATGGTCTTTTGAGACATTTGGGGAGGATTTATGTGCCATTTTCGGATGAGCTTCGCACCTTGATTCTAGCAGAAGCCCATCGTACACCGTACTTAGCACATCCACGTGTTAAGAAGATGCATGCTGATTTGAGACGTTTGTTCTTTTGGTCTGGGATGAAGCGAAATATTGCTGATTTTGTGGCTAGGTGTCTTGAGTGTCAGAGAGTTAAGGCAGAACATCAACACCCGGCTGGACTTTTGTAGCCTAATCTCATTCCTTCTTGGAAGTGGGATATCATCTCCATGGATTTCATTGTAGGATTACCTATGACAGTTCGGCGTCATGATGCTATCATGGTCACCGTTGATCGGTTGACTAAGGTGGCACATTTTTCACCGATTAGGTCTTCCTACACAGCAGCTTCTGTAGCTAATGTCTTCACGCATGACATTGTGAGACTACATGGTATTCCTAGAAAGATTATTTCTGACAGGGATCCTGTATTCACATCTGCATTCTGGACATCGTTGCAGCATGAGCTTGGAGCGCAGCTAAACTTCAGTTCGGCATATCATCCAGAGACAGATGGTCAGATAGAGAGGGTGAACCAGGTTTTGGAGGATATGCTACGGATGTATGTGATGGATAGGCAGACACATTGGGAGGACTATCTCTACCTAGTGGAGTTTGCTTACAACAATGGGTATCATAGTTCTATTGGCATGGAACCTTTTCAGGCATTATATGGTCGTCCTTGTCGTACACCATTGAGTTGGGACAGTCTTGAGAATCGCATCCTGTTGGGTCCTGAGATGCTTCGTGATATGGAACAACAGGTAGTGCGTATCCGTGAGCACTTGACTACAACACAGGATAGGCAGAAGAAGTATGCTGATGCTCATAGGATTGATAAGCAGTTTGCTGTGGGTGATAAGGTTTTCTTGAGAGTGCGTCCGCGAAAGAGTCCGATCCAGTACGGAAAGGGGTCTAAGCTAGCACCTCGTTTTGTGGGACCATTCGAGATTCTAGAGAGGATTGGCCCGGTTGCTTACCGTCTTGCTCTACCGCCCAGCCTAGCTCGCATTCATGATGTTTTCCATGTTTCAGTGCTTAGGCAGTATATTCTTGATATTGTGCATGTTCTTGATTGGAATGCGTTGCAGGTAGAGGATGGGCAGCTGGCTTTGGAGCCGGTTCGTATTCTGGAGCAGTGGGGGTTGACCCTCAGGGGCCGAACCATCGAGCAGGTAAGCGTCCAATGGGACCCTACTGATGATTCTTCAGCCACTTGGGAGGATGCAGCTAGATTATGGGAGTTATATCCCTATTTGTTTGTAGGCTTCCAGGAGTAAGCCTAATCCAAGGGGGGATGGATGTAGTGTCTACCCTCGTTCACATCTTTTCTGGACATATTGTTGCTATTATTATCAAACTATGATGGAATAGTTTTATGTTGATGGTTTAGTGGTATTGTTTTGACACTATCAGATACTATGATATGGATTCAGTTGATATATGATGAGATCATTTAGACTTTACATTTCATGTATGTATGATGATCATTATATTGTTTTCAGATATTATTGATGATTAGTTGATGGTTATTATCTTATGTGTTTTATTATGGATACTTACCCCATACTTGCATGTGTATGGTGTGCGTGTTTTCTTATTGTATGGTGTTTCTGATGTGGTTAACGAAGGGAGTCGTAGTCACCTGCTTAGTCGGGATCTACACGATGCACCACTTCCTGCCATTGTCTGTTTAGCTTAGCATTATATATTGTATGTACATGAATGGTTTTTCTGCAGGTTGCAGGTACCGAGTATCGACTTCCCTGAATTGCCAAGATGAGCGTACCCTATTATACTATCTCAATGATAAGAGAAGGGAGATAAATTCTTAAGTCCAAATCCCAAACCCTTAAACCATTTGTCCTAGTGAGTTAGGACAAGTATCAGAATTGAGTACCCACTGAATATGTTGGATGACATATTTCGTGATTTTTAACCCTTTAGACTGATTTTGTGCGATTTGTTCTATGATGGGTTTTCATATTTTATTTTGGAGGTCTATGGTGAATTTTCCATTAATTAAGTCTTAATAAATAGGTTTAATTAATAAATTAATTATTTTGGAGAACATTAATAAAATATCATGATCTTTGATATTTTGAGTATAATTAATTAAATGAGAATTATTGAGGAAAATGAATTAAATAAAAGAAAATTAGAAAATTAAAATTAATAATAATAATAAAATAATAATAAAGTAATAAATAAATAATAATAATAAAAGTTATAAAAATCAAAATGAAAGTTATAAATATTTAAATAGAAATTATATAAAAAGTAAATTGGAGTTATAAGCTTGCATGGGAATTAACGCACTTTCCTATTCTCATGTGTCAACAACACGGGGGTTAGTGCATTAATTAAGCACATGGTGTCTACAACCCTATGGCTCATCTTGAAGGTTGGAAAAGACCCATGCTTAGTTGGTGACACCTTCCAGCTGTTTCTAGAAGCATTCTAGATGTTTCCTGAAAGCTCTTTATATTGAAGCATTCTTAGAAGCTTAGACACAGGGTTGGAGAGCAATTGGAGCATTGGAGGACTCAAGAACTCTGAAGAAGGGAGCTTGCTTTGCGAGTTTTGTGAGGAAGAGCGAATTAGCATCAGAATCCGGGTAGATTCTTGTGATTTTACTTATGCTATTTCCGCATCATGCATTCCTGTCTTCTTCGTGTCTTCCATATGTCTTCTGAGAAATTTCATATTTCTATTGTATGCATTCTCAATTTGGGCAATTAAATTTATTTGAGAATTTTATATGCATGGATCTAAAAAGAACACGGGGCTAGGGTTGAAATTCATAGTCAAACCCATTAGATTAATTATTGAAAAAATTGAGATCAATGCTTGATAGGAAAATTCTGAGAATTGAAATTTATATATATACCTTATGTTTTTTTGTCAATTTGCATACTCACACACACGTATATATATATATATACACATGTTTATATGCTGTGATGTTTTAAAATCTGTATGTATCTATATATATATATACATATTTATACCCTCACATATATATATATATATACATATGTATTTATTTAATTTAAAATCGAATTCGCATATAGTAACCAGTGACTGAAATCGCTTACGCGATTTTTTAAAAAATAATATATAATATGCTTTGAAAAGGGGGGGGGCGGATGTACTCTCACCCTCCCCCGTACTGCCACTGTCATATCAGAATTTATTAGCACAGGGTACCTGCGCATCGCAGGGTACCCGCGCACGGGGTTAAATCCGTTTCAAACAAATTTGGGTGGGGCGGGTTTATCCCAACCCCATACCCATTTACCTTTGTTTAAGGTAGCGGTCGGAGCCGTATGTGCTACAACTATCCGCCGACGCTTATGTATACGGGCCGCACGGTTTTATAACCGGGTTTTATAACCGGCGGTGTCTGTTATTAAACAGTGGGATGTGATCAAAGTTTTTAAATCAAAATTTTGTGATTCGATTTCATATTTCGTTTTTTTAATAAAATGCGAAAATCATTATTATTTATATATTTACATATGTACGTATATGTATATATATATATGAATATATGTGATATGTAAATACGTTATTAATAAATTTGAATAATTATTATTTGATTGAGGATTTAAGGGTTCATCTTTTATAATGATGAATTATAATATTATAATTTAACTATTAGAATTTAATTAATAGTTTTGAATTATAAAATAGATAAAGTATATGAAATTTAATTAAAAGTTGGTGGGGAACGATATCAACAGAATATTGGAAATTGGATTTTAGACTTATAAAGGAAAACTTTTATCCATCCAAAAACAATACATGGAAAAACGTACAAAATGTTCCTCTAATTCTTTCTCTAAACTTGGAAACGTAAACTGAGACTTTTGCATTGGAACTCAAATTTGAAAACTTAGCAAAACCAAAACATGTGTTTGCATTGTGTATTCTTGATGCTATTGTTTTGGGTTTTGGGTTGACTAGTGTTGACCAGTATAGGACATTTACTAGAAGCTTGGGGGTTATGTGATTGTGATGTCATGATGATGTTTTAATCCCGATCTTTATAAAACCAACCATGGTTATGTGTTGGAATGCTCTGTGTATTGGATGTGAGTATTGATTGTTATAATTGAGATTCTTATATATGAGACACTTGACTTAACCATTATTTTGGTCATCGATCAGTTATCCTTGGTTATTTTCTAGTCGCCATGATGGGACTAAAATGTGGATTTATTCTTGATGATGTCATGTTGTGACATGTTTTACTCAACCATTTTTGGAGTCTTCGATCAGTATGATTGAGATATATTTTGGTTATTGAGAACCATTGGATATTTAATTATCAGTGATACTTCAGTTGCCAATAGAGAGCTATTGTGTTCATGATTTTCTATGGATGTTTGCTCATGGAGATTTGATGCTTTTATGCATATTTGATGATTTTATTATGGATTATTTTTGTGATTTTGAGACTTATGATTCCATGAGCATTAGAGTAGGATATCTGCATGTAGTGACGGGAAGTGGCTTGCAATGGGGGTCGAGGCCCTAAGAGGCTGCCAGGGTAACTCATTGTAAGTTGGATTAATAAGTGATAACATTCACACCTAATACTAACTGAATGAACCTAAAAAGATAAGTGTTTTGTTCTCGCCCATGCCTTGAGCGCTTGTACAGGCTAGGATGGGAGTAGTGAGACGCATGGTTGCGACCTTGCATTCC
Source organism: Cupressus sempervirens (assembly GCA_028749045.1). NCBI lineage: Eukaryota > Viridiplantae > Streptophyta > Pinopsida > Cupressales > Cupressaceae > Cupressus > Cupressus sempervirens. The sequence continues at coordinate 552,284,508 of CM053785.1, read as the reverse complement.
GTAGTATGCCTCGTCAGTATGAGAGGATACTAGTGGCCGCATGAAATCAGTATGGACCCGTGGAGTTTAGCTAACTGCCAGGGTAACTTGTACGTGATAATTGCGATGACACTTTCCCGCTTGCATCGTGCGTTCCTACATGTCATTGTGTGCCTCTGGGATTAGATGTCAGATTTTGTGTTTGGAACCTTTGAGTTAGTATACTTTTAGGATTCTTGGACTTATAAAGATATGTGCTATGTGATTTTGATAGCCTGTTTGGGACTTGAGATTATCTCCTTAGCACGGTGGGAGTGGACCACTTAGGTACCACACGGTCGGGTGGTAGTGTATTTTCCACTCTTATCATTTTGAGATTCATTGAGACATCGTGGTTGATGCGTCCTTCATGTTGGTGGATATGTATCCTTTTTCATTGATGATTAGCATATGTTAGATGATGTTATCTTATGCTTTTATTTGCATATTAGATTTCTTCTACATATTATGTTGTATTTATTAGGAGTGACATTCCTACTATGTTAGTACCGATGATCTCTTCGGTGATTTGGAATGTTACACACAGAGGGATGGCTAGGATCCACGATGGTCTAATGATGCTATTGACGGTTGGGAGGAACCGTGCACTTAGTTTATTATGTTTGATGTTTATGATGGATGTTTATATCTTCTATGATGGTGTATCATGTGATTGTCTTTACTTGATGTATCATGGATTAGAATAGGATGATGTACCTTATTCTACATATGTATATTCTTTGAGCCTATCATACCCTGTGACATGTACAGTGGATGATTGTGCATTCTGGAATGTAATTCAGAAAGGACATTTGTATATTGGATGTATCATTATTATTTCATGTGGATGTTGTACTAAATGGATTCATGTATGTAATTCAACGTTAAGGGATCTTAAAGTATGTAATCTGTTATTTATGTTATGTTTACTCTCAGATGGACAATGCTATTGCTTCCGTTATTGTGCATAAGTTATATGTGATGTTTACTATCATGAAAAAAAAAAAAAAATGTTAGTGAAATTCTAGGTTAATTCTTTAGATCCCTTGGCGGGGCATTACAGTGCAAGTCTTGATGTTGAATAGCATAGCAGAGCTGAAGGATTGTCAGATGCTTTGGTAGAGTTATGAGTGGAATATGTTATCATTCCTAAGTGTACTTCATTGGAACTATAAAGGCAATTAAGTTGTCATTCAATCAGTTCATTAAAGGTGAATTTTGTACACTCGAAAGTGTCCCACTCTAAACCCTTCTATCCAAACGATTCCATGAGTTTGGAATGCTTGGATGCCGGCTTAGAGCTCCCTATTCACGGAGTGCAAGAGAGTGTATTTCAAGTTCAAGGGCTCTCAGATGAGCTTTAGAGATACTCTTCTTGCTAGTAAACCATGCAATGGGAGGTTCCAAAGACAAGATGCAAGAATGCAAATGTCCCAAGGAGTTCCTCAAGGATGCAATGCAAATGAAGATTAAGCTAGAATGAAAATGCAAAATGCAGCTATTCTAAGCATGGATGAGAATGTTACAATCCAAATATTAAGCTATGTGAGATTAAGCTACATATAAAAATGAAAGCTAAGCTAAGCTAGAATGCCATGATGCCATGGATGAAAGAATGTAGACAAGAAAGAGAAGTTCTCCACAAAGCTCCAAAGAAACCTATTAGAAAACCTGCAGCATAACAATGTTCAAAAGATGGATTGATTGAGGGGGAAAGCTCTCTCCCTTTTAAAGATGTATGGACGGTAGAGATCAAGATGAAGATGGTGGATGATCAACGGTGGAATTTGAAAAGAGGAGTGATCCATGTGCACACACAAATCAACCAATAGAATATAAGTTGACTTGTCATATAAGACAAAAGTCTCACAAGCCTTTTCTTTTAATTGCAAAATAGAAAAAAGACTTTATGTGTGCACTTTAAGTGGGTTAGAAGAATGGGGTCTTTTATTTAATTAAAAGGGGACATGTTCTTTTAATCAAATAATGAACTTAGGATAGCATAGTCAAACTATAGGTTATAATCAAATAAATTGATTATTAGCAATTTGGCTTAGGTAAGTGATTAAATTAATTTAGCCAAAATGTTGAAAAGGGGGCTAATAGTCTAGATGACCATTTTTAGGTGATTACATTTGCCCCTCTTTGACTAATGCGTGATCGATCTGGGAACACATTATGTCAAAGAAAATCAAAGCCAAGTAGGCGATGATAGATATAGATGTCTAATTCCGAAGAGTGAAATGTAGAAATAGATAGCAAGTCCTGAATGCACAGCCTGATAGCAGTAGTACTGAACACTAGGAAGAGATGATGTTAGAATTCAAGAAGAATACTAACACTTAGAAAAGCAGATAGAGTGAGAGCAAGTGAGAAGATCAAACAAATGCTCCTAAGTAGTGATAGAGTATTTATGCCCCCTCGGGATCGAAATTGAAATGAGGTAAGGGGATGCAAAAACTGGCTAGAAATGAGAAAATTAGAATATAGCAATGTCCAAGATGACAGATAGATGATTAGAACTCAAGAATGACTATATAAAAAAATTGATAAAATGCCCCAGTTTGACTAGAGTTGACCTTGAAGGATATAGCATAAAAATAAGGTCGAAATGAGTAGAAAGGTGATTTTAGACATGAAATAGTGAATTTAAGTAGATATGAAGTATGGAAATGATGAAGACATGAAGAAATGAAGATGCCCCAGTGATGATTCGAAGATTAGACCTCAAAAGGTCAACTAACTGCTTAGAAGAAAGTAGAATTTTAAAAGGCAATTTTGACCATCAAGATGAACTCGAATTTGGATTTCGATCTCGAAAATGAATCTAGGACGTCAAAATTATTTAAGAGGTCAAAACTTTATACAATGTGGTGATAAGATAGAAAAGAGATGAAGCGAAAGATTAAGAAGGTGAAAAGACATGAACAAGAAGAAAGTAAAGAAATATATGAAAGGAGTTAGCCGATATGTCCATGAAAAGATGAAGAGAGAGCTCTCCCCATATGCAAGAATGCAAGACTAAGCTAGAAAATGAACCTAAAATGCAAGCTAATATGCAATGTGGTTTACCAGCAAGAAGCGCATAACATTTAGACTCTTAATTTCATCATTGAGCATTTATTAGGGACATCATGAGATCATACAACCATCACTAGTATAACTATGAGGATATTAATATGATCGATATTAGATAGGTATGTGGAAATCCAATCTAAGCATCAGAGACATGTAAGTCAAGATAACTACACGATTAGATTCCCTAAGTTTAATTTAGCAAGATTACACCTGTATCAAGGCATAAGCGCCAGGATAAACCCTGAGTGCGGTCTTGCAAAACAGTCAAGGATGATACATTTGTAAGTCAAAATGTTGAATAGGTCAAGCATAAATGCTTACAACACTATAGACAAACAAAGTATACCCACAAGCAAAAATCAAGAAAATATGTCCCATGCCCCCAGTCTTCTAGTCAATGACATCCTTGAAAGACTATTAGGGAGGGAACACCTGGCAAAGAAATCATCATAGACAACAGCATAGCTCAGTCATTTAAGTGTTAAAGTGTGTGTGTGCAAGTCACTTGGCCATTTCTTCAAGACTTGATTCTGATAGTGAGAAATATCACGACATCGGAGACCGTAGGTAAACTATCTATAAAGTGTTGAAAAACACTTGATGTCAAAGTGGGGGAAGTGTTGAGAAACACTATTTTGTGAGTTGTCAAAGAAACCCTAATGCATAAGAATACCTCAATAGGCTAAGTAGCTATGCCCCCAAGATGAGGACAAGAAACAATTCCAAGCCAGGAAATGTGTAGCGAAGTGGATGATTGAGACTGATAGACATAGGTGCGAGGGTTTCAAGTAGTGCCTTTTTCCAGATTTTCACCACTTGACAAATTTATTTTTTTTGGTGATACATCAAAGTGAGGTTTTCACTAAGATGATCATTTTTTCAGGACATTTTTTGATTTTTAGGATTTTTTTCAGCATCATTTATGATTTTTTGGATTTTTTAGAATAATTTAGAGATCACTAGTTCTCGAGCAAGATCACATCATTTTCTCCCAATTTCTAGCAAGGTATAGGATATGATGGAGCAACGAGCCAGTGGATAAGCAAAGATGGATGAAAAAAGAGTATGAAGCAAGTGAAAGTGATCCTCAAGGACTGACTCCTCAAGAGTACCCAAGCTAGGGAAAGAGTTGAAATAGTCATATGAAGCATATTTTGGATAAGCAATGGAAGTAATGAGAAAGATGGTATGTAGGATAAGCAATGAAGCCAACAAGTGAGATAGCATATAAGATAAGCGATGGAAGCCAATGAGTAAGATAGCATGTAGGGTAAGCAGTGGAAGCCAATGAGAAAGATAGCATGAAAGCATGAAATCCAAGAGAGTAGACATGTCAAGAGGCCTATGAGAACCATGTTTTATTTATTGTGATCAAGACCAAGGGGTCAACTAGATAGGATAGCAATGGGATAGAGCACTAAAAATAAAGCTCAACATGGAGGCTATGAGGGAATGAGAAAGCACAAATAAAGAATCTCATGGATAAGATAGCCAATATGCAAAGATAGCTCAACATTGTCAAGATCAAAGAGAGAAGAGGGGATAGATGGATGATGGAAGAATTACGCATGATGCCTGTTTGCCAGGTTTTCATCATGGTACTTATCTAAGGTGCCACAAGAAGTAGTTTTCACCATAGGATGCATTTATTTCTCTTTACTTTTGCTACCAAAGTGCCACAAGAAGTGGTTTTCACCAAGGCACATTTTCATTTTTTTCATTTTTTCTTTTTCTTCTTCTTTTTTTTTTTTTTTTTTTTTTTGAATTTTTAGAAAGAGCTCAAGCTTTTTGAATGTAGATAGTGCTCCTATAGGAAAGATAAGCCATGATAAGCCAAAACCATAGAAAGGTATGCTCAAAGATGTTGATAGGGTGATGAAAGAGAAATGGTAGTAGGAAGAATATATGGAGGATAAGAGTTCATGTATAGAAAGTAAGTGTAAGCTTTAGAGGATTTCATGTGGGTAGCTAAAATATTCTACAAGATCAACATTGACACACACCTTGAAGGGTATTGGAACAATGGAGGAATCATGGATGAAATAGCTTGAGATTTAGATGTATGAGGTGGTAGAAGAGATTTGGAAAAAAATGGAGTGGAAGGCTTTGGAATATTTTTAGGAATATTTTTGGAAGAAGATGGAATAGAAGCCTTTGGAAGCTTGAATGTCAACTTTGAAATATTTTCAATCTTCAAGTCTTTTAAAAGAGACTTGGGAATCCATATAGCTTTAGATTTTCCTCGTTCTTTGGGTGCTTGAGATTGCATTTCTTCAATGATGGATTTAGGAACCCACATTTTCTTTGATTTAGCTCTCTTAATAGTGGACCTTTGAGGTCTCTTTTGTGCATTCTCCTTCTTAGCATTCACATGTCGATTAGATGGGACATAGTGATCTTCATTTTTCAATGGATTCTTATGTTTATTCTCACTTCCAAATGACTTGGGATTTGTGGATGAATAAGGATGATATGACTGGTTTAGATGTATAGATGGGTGAAAAGTCATCAAGGATGAGTGTCTTTGTTGATCTTGAGGTATTATAGGAGAGCTAGGGAATGAGCTAGGAGTGAATGTAGGAGATGGAGGAACATAAGGCCCCAATATGGATGGAAGGTTTGAATGCTTTAGCTTAGATGGATAAGGACCAAGGATAGATTTAGAAGATGCAAAGGGATAGTGGGAAGGGATATCAACATCTCTAGAATGAGCAACATGGTCAAAGCCATCAATAGACTCATAAGTACCTTTGATAGGAACAAAAATTTTAATAGAAGCACTTGAAGCTTGAGCACATTTTTGAAGTGGATGTGGAGAAGTAGAACATGAGGGGATGCTTTGATGTTGACAAGTAGCTTTGGATAGCATATGAAGAGAACTTTTCTCATAATTTTTAGTAAGCTCAAGGGACATAATGGAAGTGGTATCTTCATCATACTTAGGAGGTGCACAAGATATAGGATATGGAGGGGTGAAATTTTGAAGATGAAAGGGTGCTTGATCTTGATCTTTCTTGACATATATGGCTTTTTCTTTTTGAGGGTCCTCTTGACATGGAGCTCCTTCTAAGGACAAGGGAGAATGAAGAGTGAATGGAGTAGTGTTTGAATTAGGCATAGTAGTGCATGAAGGTTGAGGATGTTTAGGATTAGTAGCATAGAAAAGGTTTGCAGCCAAGTGAAGGTTAGCTTGAGTTTCTTTTAGAGGTAGCCCTTGAGGATACACGTAGTCAATGTGGAAAGCATTAGGCTCTTTATTTGATGAAGGCATGTTGGAAAGCTTTGAAGTTGTGGGAGATGCATGAGTGTTGGAAGAAGTGGAAGATGTAATGGAGCCACTACTAGACATAGGTTCATTAACGTAATCTTGCTCAAGAAAAGTATCCTCATCGCATGAATCATTAGAGGTATCAATAATTCCATTATCAATAAGATCTTGGATTTTATGTTTTAGCTCAATGCAATCTAAAGTACTATGCTCATTATGTTGATGATAAGCACAATAGATATCCAAGAATGGGTTTCCATATGAGCTAGACTTTGGTAACATGATGATCTTATTGCTAAGAAGTTTTTGCAAAGTGTCATCATAAGAATCTTCCAAGGGAGTAAAATTTCTATCAAAAGTATGTCTAGGATCTTCTTGTTGTTTCTCAAGTGAATAGAATGCATTCATGTCTTCATCATTATCTTCGTCAAAGATAGGTCCATCATGAAATTTTGGCATAGGCTCAAAGAAGGTATGACTTGCTTGTTCTCTGAAGAGGTCTTTAGATCTAGAAGATGAAGACATTTGATGTCTTGAAGTAGAGCATGTAGACCTAGAAGAAGAGGATGACCTCAAAGAAGGTGACTCACATGCATGTAAAGACCTTAAGGAAGATTCATGTAATGATGCAATCTTCTCCTCCAAACTTTTCTCAAGTTTAGACTTCATTTCTGTCATGCACTTAGAGAGATGAAGGTAAGGAAGATCATTTGTCTCTTCTAGTTCTTTGTATTGTGCATATAGATCTTGAAACTCTTTACTGACATGGAGGATATCATGATCATCTAGATTTTGTCGAACTTTGGTAGCACAAGGTTTAGATCCCATAGTTTTAGATGCAAAGTCAAGCATAAAAGAGCCTAGAGGATAACTTGATGTTGAAACTATAGGAGGTAGTGTGTTCACTTGCCAAGATAGTAGAGAGAGATTAAAGTGACTTGTCAAACAATATGTCCAAGAAACTTACGACATGAATGACTCAAGTCAATAGCTAGGCAAGATGCCCAAATAGCCAAATAGATAGAGCAAGCAGGGTGACAAGTGAACAACTCTCCAACCCAAGAGTGTAGTCAAGAAATCAAGGAAACCATTTCAGCAAAAGGATAACTAGTAATCAAACATAGACCATGAAGACAAAAAGACCAAGAGAACCAAGACCAAAGAGTCACTTTAAGCATGTTAAAAAACAAGAGACATAGAAAATAAAAATCAAATGATGAGACTCCCCTTAGCAAGCAACACAAGAAAATGTTTGCATTTGATGTTTTGACTTGGTTGAAAAAGTTTGACAATAGTTGATAGCATAGCAAGTTTGATGTTCAAAAGCAATTTCTTTCCAAGCAAGATAGTGACACATGGAGTATTCTTCAAACAATCAAGCAAGGGACAAAGCAACCTTGCGTGATACAAGCATATGTGATGTCTTAAAAGAAATCCCTAGAACTATCGTCATGTGTATGTTCAAAAGATTTTCATAGGTCTAGCACATTCGAGAACACATCAAGCAATATCTACCTAGAAGTCATGGTTCATTACTCAACAACTTGGCCCACGTTTGATGCTCCTTCACCTCACACCAAGTGGTTGCCCACAAGAGATATTGGCTTTGTCATGGAAATGCCAGAAGCATAACCAAGGGAACACATATGGTGAGTGTAAATCTTGGGGTGATCCGGGTAGTCCACTAGGATCAATCCTTGCACCAAGAAGTTGAGCGGCTAAAAAAAAGGTAGTTACTAACTTAGAGTTTTTAGATCGAGCTTCCGTTCATAGTGTTCCTCTTGCTCCCAATTATGGGACACCTCACCTTGCGATGAGTAACCGATCTCGCGACCACAAGAGTACCTTAAGCATTCTTGCCTAGTGATCTCCCTATGGTCGAAATCCCATAAGCGATCACACTAGGTGAAGACAATCACTATGTCTACCAAGGTTTTGTGTCCTTGATAGCCTTGAGTTTATAGTGGGTTGGAAGAGCCAGGTAATCGGCTTGTTCCCACTTGGGTCGTTCCTCTCAGGTTGTCCGAGAGCAGGCCCTCTAAAGGATTCTAACTACACAAAGTGGATCAAATTTTGGAAGTCAAGATTTCTGGTTCACCACAAGGGTGAAGAGCATACTCTCCTATTCCAATCATTTTCTCCCAAACACGCCAAGAAGATTCAGTTACCCCTTGCTTTTGAAACCAAATGGCAAGTCAAGATTTCTGATTCACCACAAGGGTGAAGAGCATACTCTCCTATTAACAAAAGACTCCAATCACAAGTTTTATGTGCCTATGAAAAATGAACAATTATTCAATGCCACACATGAAAACAAAAAAGCAAGAAATTTGGGTTTTTATGCTTTGGGCAGCCCTGCAAACAATCGTTAGTAGCCCTTGTGCATTTGAAGCTTTGACATGCGTTCTTTTTATGCAATGTTTCAATTTTTTTCACAAGGATGGCAACCTGAAATCACAACTTGTTAGCAACAAAAGTTAGTGTGAAATAACATAAAAATCTGCAATAAAAAGTGGTGAGTTGCTTCAAAAATCTAATTTATCCTCCAACCAAGTACATGCAAAGAAAGTGATGTTAATCACAAATGCTTTCATTTTTACTCTTTGGTTTTGACCTAGTCAACAAGATTGGACTTTTTTGCTATGATTTCGTATCCAAAAATGAAAATGAAAAAAAGAGACCCCTGTTAAAAATCAGAGAGTTTTCCAAAAATGCAAGAAATTTTAAAAAATCTCTTCATTTGCTCCCTAGAGATTGATTTTTTCAAAACAGGCCAAATTTATCAAATCGAATTTTTTATCCTTAATACGATCTCAAAATTCAAAACACAAAGAAAGAACCCCCATTAGAATTCAAAAATCTTTTTGAAAATGTAAGTTTTTCCAAAAAATGCGCTGATTTGCGATCAAAAATGGCTTTTTATGAAAAATAAAGAAAATATCATAACTTCCGAAAATCAAGTCAAAATGCTCTGAAAATTGGACTGAGACATTTTGAGCATATACCCAACCTGCAAACAAAATTTCAGAACCAAATTCTAAGCGGTTTAAAAGATATGATCAAATCTTTAAACCAACTAAGTTTTTGGCCTTCAAACCAATTTACTTATGGCTTGGCCTTAAAACCAAAGTGAAAATTCTACAAAAGCATTTGATTAGACTCAATATGCTGCTGTAAAAAACCAGAGATAAGAAATGAAAGCAAATGGAGCTGAAAATTTGATTCAAGCCCCACGGTGGGCGCCAAAAATGTACACTCGAAAGTGTCCCACTCTAAACCCTTCTATCCAAACGATTCCATGAGTTTGGAATGCTTGGATGCCGGCTTAGAGCTCCCTATTCACGGAGTGCAAGAGAGTGTATTTCAAGTTCAAGGGCTCTCAGATGAGCTTTAGAGATACTCTTCTTGCTAGTAAACCATGCAATGGGAGGTTCCAAAGACAAGATGCAAGAATGCAAATGTCCCAAGGAGTTCCTCAAGGATGCAATGCAAATGAAGATTAAGCTAGAATGAAAATGCAAAATGCAGCTATTCTAAGCATGGATGAGAATGTTACAATCCAAATATTAAGCTATGTGAGATTAAGCTACATATAAAAATGAAAGCTAAGCTAAGCTAGAATGCCATGATGCCATGGATGAGAGAATGTAGACAAGAAAGAGAAGTTCTCCACAAAGCTCCAAAGAAACCTGTTAGAAAACCTGCAGCATAACAATGTTCAAAAGATGGATTGATTGAGGGGGAAAGCTCTCTCCCTTTTAAAGATGTATGGACGGTAGAGATCAAGATGAAGATGGTGGATGATCAACGGTGGAATTTGAAAAGAGGAGTGATCCATGTGCACACACAAATCAACCAATAGAATATAAGTTGACTTGTCATATAAGACAAAAGTCTCACAAGCCTTTTCTTTTAATTGCAAAATAGAAAAAAGACTTTATGTGTGCACTTTAAGTGGGTTAGAAGAATGGGGTCTTTTATTTAATTAAAAGGGGACATGTTCTTTTAATCAAATAATGAACTTAGGATAGCATAGTCAAACTATAGGTTATAATCAAATAAATTGATTATTAGCAATTTGGCTTAGGTAAGTGATTAAATTAATTTAGCCAAAATGTTGAAAAGGGGGCTAATAGTCTAGATGACCATTTTTAGGTGATTACAAATTTAACCTTTATCATCTCAAACAATGGGTCTTTTTGAGGTGGATTTAACCTTCTCTCTTTGAGCAATGTGCTCTAGCAGTGAGCCTTTTTGTTCTCATGAACTCCTAACAGGGTTGGGAACTTTTTAATAAGGGTCCAGTCCTTAAATGGGGACAAATACACTAAATGTATTGTATCGACTCCTAACAGTGTCAAGTCTCCTAAACAAGGATTTTTTCATATTAGCGCATGACCTTGTAGGTATTATTGTTACAAGATTCAAGAAGAGTTGGCAGATTAACGGATTTCCGGATGATTGATAGAGAAACAGAGGAACAAATGTGTTCCTTATAAAGAATTACAAGGACGTTGTTTCTAAAAGAAACAACGTAGACTAAAGACGGAATTAGAAACAAAACTAGAGACAAGATAGGAAACATTCCTATCTGGACTGAAGACAAAAGAGACAGGATAGGAAACATTCCTATCTAGACTGAAAGACGGACTACAGACAAGTAGTCGACTATTATAGAAAGTATAAGATATTATCTTAATACCCTCCCTTAATGGTCAATGTACGGATGTCAGAACATTCTGTGATAACTGAGACCCTCCCTGGATCTACAGAATGTTGAAACCAAGAAGCTTTGCCAGAAGAGTGCTATGACTCAAAATAAGTTGCAATTACAAAACTTCGTTTTTGTGGAAAAAACGGTAAAACCCAGAATCTCACGCAACCTTGCGTATTACAAACAACTTGAAATGATTTTTGAGGAGAAAATCAACAAACCCAAAAAAACAGAAACAAATTCAGAAGGCAAAAAATGCAGCTTCGCCTTGATCAGGAAGCTCGACAACTTGTGTTGTTGGCTGGGAAGCATTTTGCCTTGCTTGGGCAGCCAAACGTTTCCGGCACTCAAATTTCATATGGCCGAACTTGTGATAGTAATTACACTGTACATTTTGCTTCATAGAGTCATCCAAGGATTGAGCAGAAGGTTGATGCTGGGAAGGCTGAGAAGACTGATGGTTGCCAATGTTCTGTTGAAAGGATTTTGCAGCAAAGGCTTGCTCAGTGGAGGTGGAACTGGAGCTACTACCAAACTGTTGTTTCCACCGATCTTGCTGAAGCAGCAGGGTGCAGAGATCAGTGAACTTTAGATCAACACCAGTAGATGTGATGTTGAGAGTCTCGATAAAATGCTCATAGGATTTTGGTAAACTCCGAAGAGTGATTACCACAATATCCTCTTCCTCCATCTTGCGACCGATGGCAAGTAACTGATCACGGATTTCCTGAATCCGATTCAGGTGTGCCTGGAGCGAGGTGCGCTCATCCATGACAATAGAAAACAGAGCGTTTTTCAGAAAGAAGGTTCTGCTCTTGTCGGAAGTCTCATGAAGACCTTTTAGATGTGTCCAGATTGCGGCAGCTGTCTTGCAGGATGGAATCTGAGAAAGCTAGTCATCAGCTATGATAGTTTGAGAAGCATTACTGCCTCTCGATTGTTCAGATCCCATGTATCTTGATCAGGACCCGGAGAAGTCGGACGCTGTGTAACACCCAAAACAAGTTGATCAGTGTTTTGATATTCGAAGATTGCGATGATGCGCTGCTTCCAGGTTCCATAATTGCGACCATTGAATTTGGAATTATGTTAGAGCAGAATATTTGTCAGAGATGCCATGGCACGTTTTTCAATGAAAAGCTGTGAAAATCCATGAAGGCACATTCTTCGAGGCAAAAATACAAAGGACCTAGAAGAATCAGAGAATGACGCAAAAGAGCTCAAAAAACCCAGAAGGAATCTGCTGTCGTTTTCTGGATCCGCTGGCTCGAAAATTGAGGCACAAAAATCGAGGCACCCAGAAAAAACGAATGACAACCCAATTGAGCTCTCGAAAAACCCACCAAGAATCTGCAAACAAAATATTTTTTCGACCCCAAAAATTAGGGTTTCGAAAAAAACGGCCCTAGCTGAAAAAAGCTTGAAAAAACTTCAGATTTCTTGATAAAAAATGGCAGATTTTTCTTCAAGGATCGATGTGCATGGACGAATGGGGCTAGAGTGTGCTGAACAAACACAAACAGACCCGAGTTCGAGAATTTCTCTAGGCCGAAAACCCTAAGCGGGTTTTAGAGAAATTCAACAGAAAAAATTTTGAAAAAATTTAAACAAATAATTTCATAAAGAAATTATAAATTTTTTCGAAAAAATTTAAGTAATAGCTCTGATACCATGTTACAAGATTCAAGAACAGTTGGCAGATTAACGGATTTCCAGATGATTGATTGATTCACAGAGGAACAAATGTGTTCCTTATAAAGAATTACAAGGACGTGTAGACTGAAGACGGAATTAGAAACAAAACTAGAGATAGGATAGGAAACATTCCTATCTGGACTGAAGACAAAAGAGACAGGATAGGAAACATTCCTATCTAGACTGAAAGACAGACTACAGACAAGTAGTTGACTATTATAGAAAGTATAAGATATTATCTTAATAATTATCCCCACCAAAGTTTTCCTGTAATAGGGTTTTCCTCGAAAACAAAAATCTGTGTTATGGTGTTGACTTTCATTTTGTTATGCACTATTATATTTGTGGTTGGTAATTTGATTAAGAAGTTTAAAGTTTATAATCATTACACAACGGATTCAACCCCCTCCCCTCCCCCCCACATCCCCCAGTTGTGTTGTGTGGACTGTTATTACGAACAATAATGGTGGCAGAGATTTGATATTACCATCCTTCAAGGTTGCATATAACATTTAATACAGTCAGGTAAAAAGGATATCAGATTTTATCCAAGGCGATGAAGAAATTTACAGAGCCTAGGTGAAGAACGAGGAAAAGTTAGAGAGGACAAAGAAAGGAGAATGCCTAACAATGAAGTGAACTCATTGCATGAAACCATCAGCCAAAGACACGGAGAATTGACATGTACGATGAGAGAGAGAGTCTGTGGCAAAGCTAGTACAAGCCTTACAGATTATGAATCAAGCAATATGTGATGAAATAATCCCACAAGATCAGCCCCACAAAGACATAAAGCGTTACTTGGGTAGATTACAATTCCTACATATAATGAATCCAATAAACTGCCAAGTCTTGGTGCAAAAGCTAGACACCTAGTTCATGAAGAAGAGGCGTATAAAGTTCACTAACCTCCACTTAGAAGGATTAGCAACAATAATGGTGTCAGAGATTTGATATTACCATCCTTCAAGGTCGCATCTAACATTTAATACAGTCAGGTAAAAAGGATATCAGATTTTATCCAAAGCGATGAAGAAATTTACAGAGCCTAGGTGAAGAATGAGGAAAAGTTAGAGAGGACAAAGAAAGGAGAATACCTAACAATGAAGTGAACTCATTGCATGAAACCATCAGTCAAAGACAAAGAGAATTGACGTGTACGATGAGAGAGAGAGTCCATGGAAAAGCTAGTACAAGCCTTATAGATTATGAATCAAGCTATATGTGATGAAATAATCCCACAAGATCAGCCCCACAAAGACATAAAGCATTACTTGGGTAGATTACAATTCCTATATATAATGAATCCAAAAAACTTTCTGCCAAGTCATGGTGCAAAAGCTAGATACCTAGTTCATGAAGAAGAGGCTATAAAGTTCACTAACCTCCACTTAGAAGGATTAGCACACAAATGGTGGTATAACAGTATGACCACCCAAGGCCAACTTTGACTTAGCATTGGGAATATTTAACCAAAGACTGACAGACAGATTTGACAGACAGGATTCCAAAATTCATTTCAAGGAGTTGGCTTAGCTTAAGCAATATGAAACAATGGACAGCCATGTTGCAGAGTTTCAAAGATTATCAATAATGGTTCCCAATTTATTATAGAAAGACGCATTGTCCTAGAGTGGAAATATTAACTGAATTTCTTCGAAGTTAGGTAAAATCCTTTGCTCCATCTTTACAGAAAGCCACTCGTTTATTAGTTTTTAGCAGACAGCAATGTCAATCAAAAAGAATCAGTTCTCAAGGCATCCATTTCTACGGCACTTTATATTCTTGCACGTGGCTTTGCTCCAATTTGTGAACATAATTTACATTTATTTTAACAGTGTGTTACACTGAATTGAATATCATTTATAAGATTTTACTAAAAAGGAAATATTATAGAAACAAAATAATTTTTTAAGCAGTACTTTTAATACTATAAAAACCTAGAATGCAGGAAAAAGGTGAAATAAGTGAACATAAACCTTAAGTTGTGCTGGGTCCGAAACACCAAGCAAACGCTGAATAAATGTGTTCATTGCATCCAATGCATCCTCTCCTGCACTGCTAGTCAGTTCCTGCATAAAGGAAATCAATTAGTTTGTACTTCGTGCAGAAATGCAGCCAATCTATACCTCCTTCTCTACTACGTACTAGTATAAATATCTTCAATAAATCTATCTAAAACTAGCCAAGATATAGTTTGAAGCTATTTTATTTGCTTAAATACTATTTCTAGCCAAGATCTATCTAAACTTTAATTTGTTTCATTTCTCTATTTTTAGTAAAACAATATATTTTAAATATTATATATACATCGATTCTAAAATTATAATAATTTCAAACTTTCATTTATGTTGGATTGTTAAAGTATTTAGTTATAGTTAACAAATCAATTTTTTATTTCAAATTAAAAAATATTTTTAAGTTCTTAACTTTTCTATTATTGATTGGAAATTTTATCTCCAAAAACGAATCAAAATCTGTTGCACACTCCAACAAAATTGTAAAATAGCATTCTCATAGATTAAAACATGTGTAATGGAGAAATGGATAGTGTTGACGAGGACATAGGGGAAGAGCACCAGTAACCTAATGTGTTCCAATAACTACACACCCTGTGCACACTTGACCCCCCAATTACTAATTTTAAAGAAGCCCTGAAAAATGATAACACGTGTACCAATAGCTGATCAATTTTTAGCTTTTCTGGTTCATAATTGACCCATTTGTGCAACACTATTGGGACATTTTTGCATGACTACTAGGACATTTGTCCACAAGTAGTGGCAATTTTGAATGAACAGTTATTGGTGCATCTTACGGTTATTGGTGCATCTTTAAGTGGGTATTAGGGGACACTTTGAAATGGCAACCCTTTGATGCTCAACGATCTCTACAAGAAGTTTCGTTAATACCCAAAAGCCAAGGAATATTATTTTAGGTATCAACTTGCATAGGAAGACAACCAAAAGCATCACTGAAATCCGATGTAAAGCTTAGGCTCTACAGGAGCACAAAGTTGGGGTGTGTGGGTACTAGCACTCTTCCCCTATCTTTGATTCTATATGCTACTTATTTTAGGAAGATTAAGTTTATTATTAAATAATAATAAAATTTGTGTAAATGTCTATCAAATGTAAGGCAAAATTTACACTCCATGCTTACTGCCTTGTAGAATACCTCTCGTCATTGAAAAAAAGTGCATGCAAATCCACCAGTGGTTGAAAACCAAACATTGTAATACAAGAAGACAGTTCTGCAAGGAAAAAAGAAATAACAGATAAATCTCTAAACCAACCATGCCCAATGAAGCATAATTGTTCATTTCGATATATTGAACTTGAATCTGTAGTGTTTAATAATTATAGCATTATTCATGCCTCAAAAGCTGTTGATGTAACATTTTTAATAAAAGTTGACAATTATAAGTGCATATAAATATATAATAACCGACTAGCAGTTATATGTCTGATATTAGATGACATGTGAATTTGTAGAATCCAAATTGGTAATTCAATGTATTAACAATGGTGAAAGTGCCATATAAAGGAATTATAAAACATAAACACAATGTTTTTAAAAGAAAACAATCGTTAAACAGTAATAGAAAAAATCTTATGGCACTGCTCCCAAGTCACAAGTCTGCACAAGAACCCTCTAATTTATTTTTTATAAATCAGAACAAAACAAATGTTTGATTGAAATTTGTAAAAAAAATCTTCAGAAATCCCTAGGGTGGAAATGGCAGAAACCCTTGGTGCTAAGACTCACATGATAATGGTGGAGATGAGAAGGTAACCCTACTATTTTGGAGTTTTCCTATATTAAGTTTTTTCTGAATATTTTAATTCCTCTTTGCATTTACCCTTTTGTTTCTTTACATGCTTATTGTTTATTGTTCGTTGTATGCAGCTACTTGGTCAGTTTTCCAAATTAAGCATAGCTCTTGGAGGACAATAAGAAGAAATTAGTAATATAAGATTTTCAGTTGCTAGGATTCTTGTTGATGAATTAGGAATGGAATAACTATCCGACTTACACATAGCATGCTACTATAAACCTAGTGCAGATCATATCATCATACACTTACTCGTATAAGAAAAATTAACACAATAATGTAAGATTTAAACATCCCATCATGGTCATTGATATGAACTTCCTAGAGGGGCGGGCCATACACAAAAAATGAACAAAACTTCAGTTTAATTTTAATTTTTCTATCACATGTCAATATGCCAGACAAACCTTCAACTGTCTCCGGCACACAACTTCCTAACATATCACCTCATCCCAGTTTCACATATATAATATAAATCTTTCCCCAAAACACCTGATGACAGAGGAACAAAGCAACATGTATCTAGGATATGTGTGGACAATAGAGGCACTCAAACTGCAGAGCATGTCACAAGGATAGTTAATTTTAAGGAACAAACAACTGAGAACACAATAAATAGGGAGGCATATTGGTGATATGCTGATCCAGGCACAAGTGTGCAAGGCTTGGGAACCTTGCAAAAGTTACTATAAAATTTGCCAATCCACAAGTCTCTTCGCCCCTTTGCACTACAGTAAAAGCATCCGCAACATCACATGTTATAGGACACAACTCTTGCACTGCATGCACAATTTGGCAAGCACCCACACAATCAACAACCTCATATGCATGGGATTAAAAATGTTTTATTAAAGATCACCACAAAACAGGAACATCAATCATTGAAATTTGGATTCTAAAAAATCAAGCAACAGAGGTTATGGGATATGTATTGTTCCATAGTAACATCTTGTTACTACATTGTACATATAGCCATTTGATTCGTCACATTGAGGATCAAATAACAGAGAAGAATATAAGAAACCCCTTTTGATATGTTTACCCCTCCTGGTCACAGGGATTTCAATTTCCATCCTTGCTATCTGCAACATGATACATCTATTGTAACCTATTTGCTTCTGCATTGAAAAGAAACAGCACACTTTTGCTAAAAAAAGTCTTCCAGACATTCTCGATGCTGGTTTCTAGGATATAGGATACCCATCATCATCAAAGACAAAAATAATAGAAAATAACAAAAGCATTTGAACATTTTTTTTTTGTTTAAGAATTACTAATCCTATAGTATGCTTCCATTCAATTAAAGAAACAATATGATGCTTGCTGCCCACTGCAAGAATCCTTGCCAGAAGGGTGGAAATAAAAAAGGATTCCCACATTCTATGATATCTAATTCTACAACTTCTTTAGCCCAAAAATTAATTTTCAAAGTAAAGGATATTTTATTTACCAAGTCTTTAGTATATCACTGTAACATCGAAGTCAGAGGCTCATATGCACTTAATAACTACCAAAACACTCTATTCATAAGATGTGATTCAATGGAATAAGAAATCTGCTCCAAGTTTGTTGTATTAACCAGTATTACAGGGAGACTCATCTCCCCTCTAGGAGACATGTCTCAAAGACAGTCACGTCTCTGAAGACCTCAAGAAAGGTTGGAGACTCCATGACGAAGTCTCCTAGAATCTCCAAATTCAAAAAGTGAATTCTCCCCGGAGTCTCCTGATAAAAAAACATATGTAAAATATAATATTAAATTATTTTATGTATTTTGGCCCTCATTTTTGTTTGCATATCAGTGATTTAGCATCAAACTATATTATTTTGAATTTAAAATTTGAATATGTAATGATAATCTCAGCGATTATTATTCTGATATGATGATGATCATATTCAATATTAAGAAATCAGGCATGACTATGAGATACAGTAATGTGATTATGTGAATTTTGAACTATTTGACTCTAAGTCTACATTAATGTGACATTACCATTAGTCTCTAATGTAGTCTTTTGGTTTTACAGTTTTAATATTTTGTATTTACTGTTTAGTATTAGACTCTTTAAACTTTTTTTTTTTTAAATCCCGTCTCCAAGTGCCCGTCTCCTATTTTTGAAAAAGAAGCCATATCAGTACCAATACCTGTACCGGAGACCTCCAAGTCTCCCTGTCTCCAGGTAACCTTGGTATTAACATATGAGGTGTCATTAGCCTTAGGATTAGACAGGGTTTTATGGTCAACACTAGGATGGAACCTTCAGTAAAGTGAAAAGTGAAAAATATCAGTTTTCTATTTTTTGATTAGGGTCTGGGCAGGTACTTCGTGTGTAGTATTTCCAGTAATTCTCAATACTGTAGATGCTTCTGGTGGGGGCCATGGTAAAATATGTACATTGTAAATTACAAAGTACAGCTTCCAAACCCAAATGCATTATTCCTTACTTTCAGTTTTTGATTGATGCAAAGTGACAAAATAGTCATCCGTAAGGATTTTCTATTTGTTCTTGATACATTTGAGAAGCAAATATAATTATACTTCAACATTTTATACCTGCAAGTTTTGGGGTTCAAGTGACTTAAGATACTCCAATATTTCATTCTGTCCAGTGGTTGCCTTTCTCTGTTCCACTTGACGTTGCAGTTCATCAATTTCACCTTCTAAGAGTTCTATATATTTGAAAGCATCAATTTTCTCTGGCCCGGAATCATTACGCCACCTGATTACTTCACCGCTTACTTTTTTCTGCGTGCCTCGTGCGTAATCTGGATTTGACTGCAGAGTGATCAAACAAACATATAAGAAAAACTGATTAGACTAATTTGCCAAATAAACCAACAACAAACAGGTGGCAAAACTTCACAATTTAAGTACGATATATAGGAAAACTAAGGACTAAAACCACTCAAAAAAAGCCATTTATTGATGAAACTGTTACAAAACCCAGTCAGATTTAAAGAGAAACATACCACAGAAAAATTATGAAAGTGTGGACTGAATCACTTGTAGATACTAGAAAGTAGAAACTCCTCGAACTAAAAGACAACTCTGAGCATACCATTCAGTATAGGAAGGATAGAGTTAAGGAACTATTTGAAATGCCCAAACTTCCAAAAGAAAGACATGTACTTTCTAAACATATGGTGTGCATCCATGTGACCATTTGTGACTGTGTGCGCATAATTTTATACAATACAAAGAAGGATGTACAAATGGAGGTACAAATGGAGGTTACAATATTAAAGTTGCTGCAGCATTCCAGCCTAATCGAATGCATACAGTATCACAATTACAATTTACAACTCATGAAAGGTACAAAATCAAAAGACAATTAACAAGCACTACCACCACCACAGAAAGATTTCTGATGACCACCAACACAAAGTCTCAGAAACTTGATGTTTTACAAGCACTACATATAGAATATACAATACAGTGCCTTCCATTAAGAAGAAACTTGCACAACCTCACCTATTTTGAGGTGAAATTGTTATTCATTTCCAACAAACAAATTTTGACAGCTTTAAAATACAATTTCTTTACAAAAGAACAAAGTCAAAAGTTTCAGTGATGTTGACTACAATGAATAACCAATGTTGCATTTGAACATGACATCAGACCAAACTTTGAAACTACCACAACAAAGAATACAAACGAAGGCAAAGTACATCAAAACAGAGATTTTAGCTACCATGATCCCTATACTGCAAAAATTGCATCTTGCCATTAATGATTACACTTACTGAATCATTTTGTGACAGATTGGAACTAATCTCAGCAGAGTATGACAACAGAACAAAGGCTCTATAAATTTATAAAGTATTCTTCTGCTCCTTTCTAATCATACCCTAATATTTTGTCCATCAGTAAGTGCCACTTGTTCTAAGCTTTGCTGCAATTCAAGCCGATACTGTGCATTCTTGAACATATACCCAGTCATCATCACACTATACATAAGTTGTGCCAGATTCTCAGCTACCTGCACAAAAATATTATAGATTATCATGACCTTTCCAAAAACTCGCAAGAAGCCAGCAAGAGAGTTTAGTTGCATAAATGATTTCCAAAGGGGAAAAGCAGTTAAAGTTCTAGTCGTAACACCCATAATGTAAATGCACCACTATAAAACTTACAGTTGTTACAGTTATGGCAAAGAATTGTTGTGGTAGTGTCCCTATCATGTTTGTTACAGTTTGACGCATTGCTTCCACAACCTGCAATCATCCATCTCTTAGACAGGGCTAAAAATTATCCAAAGTTTCAACAAAATGCATCTCACTGCGCATCTCTCTTTCAAAAAGTGCAATAAAGAAGACCCTAGCATGTTTTCGCACAGTACAAAAGTGATCAGTTACAGTAATTCAAATCCTGCAACATACTGGTAGGAATAAAACTCTTTAAAAATGAGAACAAAGGAAAGGAAATGGAAATCACAGAAGATAAAAATTAGACCTGTGGTGGTGCTCTTTTCACAAACAATTCCAAAAATTCTGGTTGCACATTTTTTACGTACTCCAAAAGAATCTCCCTTCTGCTCTTTGACTGGAACAGCCATTGCAAACATAAATATTATCAATATTCTATTCTGAAAACGCCAGAGAAAAGAAAAATTAACAACTCAGAATAAAATACTCAAAAATAAAAGGATGACTAATAGTTTCTGTTAAAGGTGTAACAACTGTCAGGAATGTAAAACATTATTTTCCATATATGAAAGCATCTAATAGGACAAGTGGGGACTCAAATACATGAGATGATGAGTATCAAAAATAAAATCAAGTATAACTGACAAAAACAATTACCATTTAAATTGTTCTAGAATCCTGTGCTTCTCAAAAAGTTCACTCTTAATTTTAGATGGTTCAAAAACGATCTCCAGGTATATATGTTCCTAAACATAGTTAATTTTGAGGATTAGTGTTATTTAATTCTGAAAATTAGTGTCTCGAGCATGTCCAACTTTTTGAGGATAATATTTCTGAAAAATTTTAGATAGAACTGCATTCCAAAAAAATTTAGAAGTTTACTTGCATCGTCATGTTGATGGCTGGCACATGCTTTTACAACATGAGTTCCATCCGATCACATGCATCTCCATCTGCTAACTCTTGCATACGAGGAATCACTCATATAGGACAATCAAGTTTCATCATTTCAGCCATCAATCTGCACCAGTTGAGGCATTAAACATTCTTCAATGCATTGTTCTCAAGTGACTTATTTGTATGTCTCTGCTCTTCTATATTGATTGAAACTCCTTACACCCTTCTTGGTCATCCATGTGGGTGTCTTCAGTTGATTCCTCGATTATATCATTGTGCACATCTGTTGAGACTTTATCCACGGTGCCACACCATGGTGTTTAGAGTTGACTCGGTGAAAACTCAGAAAGATGATTTTAGAGTTGGAATAAAAAACTTAACAAATTTAAGAAATTATTAAGAAATCATAAGAAGGCATACTATATTGCATCTCTAAGTTGCTGAATCAAAATTGGGTACAAATACAGAAATATGTGTATGATATACCAGTACAGAACCATTCTGTTAACGGAACTAATATGTTCTGAGTACTTCAATACAGAATAATATGAAAATCATATATAAATTAAAATATTTGTAGCCTAAAAAACAACAATTAAGTTCAAATACCACACTAAACAAAACTGTTGTCAATATTATGAATTGGAAATTCGATATCAATTTATCAAACTTAACTGTGATGATAAATATTCACTGCTCAATAAGACAAATCATAACACTATAATTAATCAGCATCATATGGTCATCTTGAAGCCTAGCATCATCATGATCATCATAACTGACACTGAATGAGGCAAGTAGATTAGAATAACCACATGTAATTCAACAACCATTCACATTAAAAGTATGTTCGCTATCCAACTCCTCAAAAGTGAAGATCGTGGGCCACAAACAAAACCAAAATTAGCTTGGGTCTACATCCCAGAATTTTGTTTCTCCTTATACTTATTTGTTTGTGAGTAAGAAGACACAAGTTAAATGCGCATAAAGCTCCTTTGTTGTACTCACTGCCAATTGATTGTGTTTCACTCAATGGAAGGAGTATGTACTTAAGTTTTGCTCAAATAAAGAACTATAAACCTACTGAGGCAAAGTGAGAGAGTTACAGGTATAAAATAGTAAACCAAACTTCAAATTTGAAAAAAAAAACAAAACAAAACCTGTGAGTGCAATAAAAAATAATAAACTTCTCTATTGCAAGATTCTAGAGATGTCAATGTATGGCCATTGAAGTACAACCAAGCATGGTGATCATTCTTCTTGTACTTCTCATGGAGAGAGGAAATACGTTAGCCATTGAAGGACACAAAACCAGAGAACTCATTCCAACCTGAATCCGCCATATTAGGATCATGGAAGAGTTAACCATGTGCTTTCCTGTCCCTTCCACTAGCTTCTTTCTATGGTGACATTCTTAACACATAGTAAAGATCTTAGCACTATAAATTTTGGGAGTCAATGCAAAGGCAATAAGATGTACTGAGGCAGTCATTTTGTTCCATCACTTATCACAAATTGAATACAACTCTTTGAAAAAAGTTCAATTAAGATCTTGTTTTTCTTCATTTATTATAGACTTCATCTTCTCAATCATGTTGGGGGTGTCACAAAAGGCGTGACATTGAAGGACTCCCATGAGTCCTCCAACCATCTCGGGACACCTAGGAATATCTTGTGGCCTACAACTAGAAACATCAACTTAAAACAAAAAAGGTGTTAACTTGTGAAAATGGCATTCATAACGAAGGTTTGTGAGGTTTTGGGCCTTTTGTAGGCCTTATTTATGCTTGTTGGCAAGCCTCAACCCCACGACCTTGCCTCATATCACGACAGGAGTGCGCCAAGGACATTGCCCCAAAGCTCACAAGGAGTGTTGCCTCTCGACCCTACTAGTAGTTTGTTGTGAGGTTTTCACACCATCACCCCAAAAATTTTGGGGACCCCCTTTTTCGGGCAAGCCTTGGCAATTTTTGATGGTGTTGGAAATTTTTCAGTTGCCTTAGCAAAATTTGAAGTTGTCCAAAGGTTTTTGAATTGGTGATTTTACACCTTGGGCGCCCTCGGGCCAGAAAAGGGATTTGGTTTGTTTTCACATGGTGCGAAACTAGATTTTTCAGAACATGTAATTTCGTCCTTAGGCCTAACAAGTTTCGACAGCAACATTTTTTTTATGGTTAAAGTGATACCTGGCAAGGTAAAATTGCAAACTTTGGACTTAGATTTTGAAAATTTGATTTAATTGAACAAGCTTGAACATTTTCAAAATGAATTTTAGATTTAGTTGTTTTGGAAAATCTTGAAATTTTTCAGTGAAGAGAAATTTTTGATGGTGAAATTGAATTTTTTGAATTTCGATTGCCAAGAAAAGGATTTATTTAGTTTTAAAAAATTGAAATTGTATTGCAAAATTGAAATTGGATTAAATTGCAAAATCTCATTAATTTGGTTGAGATTTTGCCTAGAGGATTTTAGAAATGTTAAAGGAAATTGGTAATTTGGAATTGAAAATTGATTTTTGGCTTGCTAGGTTCGATTTTAATGATATTTTAATTGTCAAAATGTTGTTAAATGAAAATTTTGACATTTCATAGACGTACCTTATTTCTATTTTGCAATTTTGGGTCAGACTGGCAATTAAAAGGGTCAATTTCACTATGGAGTTTAGTCATTTTCATGTTTTATTTAAAACTGGGTCATTTTGGGGGGTTTAACTTAAGATTTTGTTTCCCTCTAGGCAGGTCGGCCCACTCTACAGGTCAACAGGAGGATATAAGAAGGGGCTTCCCCCCTCTTATTTCCTCATTCCATTTCCACTCCTCTTGCTTGGTGTTGAGCAATTTCTTCTAGTTGGGCGAATTTCTCCTTTAGCAGCGATTTTGGCTTGAGGATTTCCATTTTTAGGCAGCGATTTTCTTCCTAGAGGCTGGGCGATTTCTACCCTAAGGAAAATTTGTGGGTGAAGATCTGATTTTAGGCAAGATTGGACAATTTTGGAGGTCTAATTTTCCTCCTAGGGTAGTGAATTTTTCCTTCAGCTAAGGTGATTTTGTCTGGTGGAGAGACAAGATGCTTTGAGGTCTGATTTTTGCAAGCATGGTCGAATTTAGATGGGCAAAATTCTGATTTTACCCTAGGGCAGCGATTTTCCTTCTAGTTGGGCGATTTTGGCAAGGAGGTCGAAATTTGGTGAAAGAAGCAGATTTTTGCAAATAATCCATTTGCTAAGGCATCACATTTTGAAGGACTGAAATTTCTGAGATTAGATCTGAACTTGAAGAGGCCTGATTGTTGGTAGAAGGCAGATTTAAGGTAAGATTTTCATTCATCTTTAGAGCTGAAGATTGGGTTTAAAGGTGGACTTTATTTCCTGTTCTTGCTTGGTTCGTTTCCTTTATCTTCTTCTTGCACTTTTCACCCACTACTTCATCATCTCCATTGATAAGCTGAAGTAGTGTAGATTTCATGATAGGACATTTGAAGAGGCAAAAATAAGCTAGACCATCCTAGGATTGAAGTTGGGAGATACAAGTGTAGTCTGTCCTAAGGTAACGAAGAAGCAGAAATAAGTGGTAGTCCCACCCCTAGGCTAGAGAGGCAATTATAAGTGTAGAGATAGGATTTGGAGAGGCAAAAATAAGTTAGATTCCATTGATAGAAAGAAGTTGGAGATTTAATAGTGTAGTCCATATCATTTAGAGTGAAGAGGTAGAAATAAGTGTTTAGGATGGTGGATGTTAGAACAAGCAAGAACCCAAAGGGAACGAATACCAAGAAAGACAAGGAAGACATGATACCTAAGACCACCTTCTTCTCGAAAATGAGGCGAATAAGTGACACCAATATCAGCACGGTGAACATGGTACAGTTGAAGGATAGATTGAAGGAAGGACAATCCCCCATGGCGAAGAAGATCTACAAGAGCGGAATTGTACATGCGACGGCTTTCCCCCCTACCTTGCATTGTCTGGAATTGGTAATGGAGTGTGCATCCTAGTTTGATATTGTGACCAAGTCTATCGTTTTTGATGTAGGGAAGAGAGTGTTGGCTAACATCAGTGAACAAGTGGTCGAAGAAGTATTCAATATTCCCCAGCATAAAGGCATGATAGTGGTAATGATGGATCAAACAGCCAAGTTCTTTCAGGATAATCAGGATGCCTACTTCATTCATCTAAAGCAGAATTGGTTACACAAAGGCAAGAAGAGAGTTACCAAGTCATCAAAGCTCACCAAGTTAGATTTCAAATTAGAGTATGGCGACCTTATTGTGCTTCTCAACCGAATCTTGGGCGTGCCTCCAAGGCCTTAGAAGTGATTGGCAATGGGTCGGGGCAATGTTCGATGCATGAGTCTTATCCACAACTTCATTTGCACAACACCAAAGATTATAAGATGTTTTATGACACCTTTGCTATGAAGACGATAAGAATATTACAAGGGATACCTGCTAGGAGGCTCTCATTAGAAGCGGAAGCAAAAGTTAAGAAGTATGGGAGTTGGTTTATCCAATTTCTGCAATTCACATATATCAGAGTAGCAGGAAGTACAGTTTGTCCCAAGAGACTTACAAGGTACCCACCCGACGGAATAGTTTTGATGGAGTTGGCCAGGCAACTTGAGCATTATGACAAGATGAAGAAACTTAAAGGTGAGACAGGGATTACCTTCTCATTTGGAATAGGCAATGATACTTGCCCCAATCTTGTTGCCTTTGCAGCTGCAGAGAAGGAGTTAGAACAGTATCATCTAGGATGGTATAGAGCAAGACAGGGATTCGATCCTAATGGTCTTTCAAGGCATCTCACGAAAACACATTCAGACATATTCATACTATAGAAGATTTTTGGGCCAATGCACAGGATGACTTTCATGTGAGGAAGCTAGCTTTATCAAAGTTGTCAGTAACCATGATGAGGGCAATCAAATGGAGAGGCCTTGATATTCCCGATCAGCTAGAAGACGATGAAAATGTGCTAAGAGAAGATTATGATACAGTGGATGGAAAAGAATTGGGTCCAGTGGATTGGAATGATCATCAGGACCCTTCCTTAGAGGCAATTACAAGGACAATTGATCTACACACTAAGTCATGGTACAATGAGAAGTTAAGGCAATTACAAAGTCGGAAGGTACACCTTACTTATGAGAAGATGAAACTGAAGAAAGAAAGTCTACCAGAGTCAGTCAGATAGAAAGGTGGGGGCAGTAGCCAACAACAAAGAGCAAGAAGAGAAATTTGGAGGGTGAGAAAAGTAAAGAACATCAAGAGCATCTAGCAAAAAGACAAAATGCAACACCGTCAGGGGAAAGCATAATTGAGGCTAGGAGCCAAGAGGTTAATACAAGTGGACAAAGGATCGAAGTAGAGGTGAGCTCTGTTTTAGAATCAAGTGGTTATAGTAACAGTACCGAATACTCTCCTCTCTCGGAGAACCAGCATGGTGGTGATATGACAGTCAATAGTAAAGAAGAGGATAGGCCAATTGATATTGAGAAAGTAAGCCAGACACCTGAGGCTGTTGGTGATGCTTTGTTAGTTGAACCGAATCCAGATTTGGGAAGATGCACTGCACCACTAGGTTAAGGCAAATGCTTATGCCAAGAGGCGAGGTGGTGACTGTCCGAACAGTTGAAGATATTCAAGGATTAGTGGAAAAGGAAGATGGTGAGAAACAGAAACAAATTGCAAAAACAATGGCAAAGGTAATCAGAAGCGATGATGAGGGTTATGTAGTGGATGAGATTGTAGCCCAGGAGTATGAGATAGTAGACCGTGACTTGGGAAGAATCATGGATGACATGGAATGTGAGGAGATCCAAGAAGGCATGGTTTCAATTAGAGAAAGGTTGAGGAAGGCAAACAAGAGGATTGTAAAGTTGGAGGTCGGAAACAAGTATTGGAGAGATTGATAGCCTATCCAATAGTTGCATCAGGCAGCCCTTCCACAAGACAGTGGGAGCAACATAGAAGAGATATCAGCTCAACTGCACGAAATAAAAAATTGGATCAGTGATATAATTCAAGATGGGCAAAATTTCCTACCTTCCTTTATCTCGACATTCAGGTCATTGGTGGCTATTAGAGACAAATTCAGATCATTTGAAGGGGAGTGGAAGGATTTCCTTCCAGTTAAGGACTTAGCCATTCCCAGGCTACGAGCAGTTATTGGGCTATCGGAGAGATTTTTGGAGAGAACCAAGTTGGTGGATGAAGGAGGAAGGAGTACGGTGGAGTCTTGGTATGTTACCTTGACCATTAGATTGATGATACTTGAAGAGATAGGGAATGAGATTGCACAACATAGCGCAAGCGTTGATGCTTCCATCTAAACCATGATGAGCCATGTTGGGGTTGCACTTGATTTTGAAGATATCAAAGAGGAGAGCATCAATGAGACAGAGTTTGGATCAAGATTGGATGAGTTGGGGAAGGTTGCCATCAGGAATAAGCATTTGGGCACCCTTGCCTCCCTCAATGCCTTTATCGAATATGCGAAAGAATATGAGAAGGATCATAAGAAGACACTGCAAGCAACGAGCAACATGATGAATTCAGCTGAGCTCAAGATGAAGCACACACCTTGCCTTCCCATGAAGGAAGTCAACGACAGGCTAGCCAAGTTCATTGCCTTGGCTAAGAAGATGAAAGAAAAGGGTAGAATTATATTAGAGGATCATTTGATGTAAGCCCAAGTGGCAGTTTCTCCTTTCTTCTTGGGTAGGGGTAGTGTCTGATTCTGATTGGCTACCATTTTGGTGCCTTCTCATTGGTTGCCACTTTTTCTTTTTTTCATTGGTCCATTGATGAGGTGACGTCTTCTCATTGGCTGATGAGGGGGCAACCCTAGATAGGGTTTATGGGATTTGATATGGATCATTGATTTTGCCTCTTAATCTCTACCATTGGTTGTATTTTTGGCCCCTATATAAGGCCATTTGCACTCATTCGTAAAGGGTTGAAGAAAATTGTTGCTTATATAATACCAAAATTGCTTCTCTTATCATTGTTGTGTCTTGCATGGTGATTAAGAACACTTGGTATTATTGCATGGTTTCTACTTCCAATAGTTAAAGTTAAATTCCATTGAAGTTGTTAAAGTAGATTTTATTTCAAGAAAGTCATTAAGCAAGAGTAAGAATAGATGGATAGTTGCATGGTGATATTAGTGAATGTTTGATAGGGATCCATAAACTAGGCCCCTAGCATCCTAGCGGCCTATTAGGAAGCCTTGTGCAGTAATCTAGTCTTTTTTCCCTTGAATCATTGCATCTATAGAGGTAGCGCCACTAGCAAGCTTTCATCAGATTTGATCCCCGTCCATCTGCTAATCTTTCCATTCATAGGAGTAGAAGTAAAGCAGCAAGTAGTTTAGTAGTTGGAACTTTTGAAGGGTGAAGTTGGAAGTGAGATAAATTGGAAAAGTAAATTGAGAAAGTCAAGTCAATATACGTTGCAAAGCTAGATTTCATCACAATCACAACAAAAGTTTGACATCCTTGAAAGAACAACGTAAGCCCGCCTATGTGATTAACCAGCAAATCACATTAATATAACTGAGTTAGTATCCACAGCTGTAAAGATCCTTGGCATTTTCTCATGTTCTTTATGAGTATTTACTTTTCAAGAGAGGATTGAGAGTTTCGTATTCTATATCAAGTATTCAATTGCTATATGTTATGTAGTGGTATAAAACTAACATCAACAAAGTTCTAACCCCAGACCCACCTAACCCCCCCAACCCCTCACCCTGAATCTCCACCCACCATTGTTTTGTAAATGCAAGCACTCCCATGTTTATTATGTTTATTAGTTAAAATTTCACTAAATGTGCCAAATGTTTCATTTCCGATTCTTAAATCTTTCTTTGCTCTCAAATGTCCAAAACTCTACCCACCATTGTAATTGTTCAAATTTGAATACAGTCATTGTCACGTTTCTAATATTTATTAGTTTAACTTCAAACTTCACATAGTATGCCAAGATTTGTTTGCAATTCTTATAGCTATAGGTATTTATACGTATAACTTTTTATGACTAAATTTTTAAGTACTATATGTATTTGCACCACCCCACCACTCTTCCCCCGGCTATTGTACCCACACTTAGTCCCTTGGTCCCCATCACCCTCAAAACCAATCACCCTGTCAAGAATTTTCAAATTTTCTCTGGAATTTGGTACTTTCAGATGTTTTCTCCTCATAAATGAATTAGGATTTCCAAATTGATTTTTATGCATCTAAACCAGTAATCCTTACAGAAATAATCATTGCAAGAAACTTCTTGCAACTAGAGCTAATCCTACTACACAACTCCATCTCCCTACCACCATACAAGTAATCCATAATATTACAAGGTCTCTCTAAATATATGGGAATATGGAAAACCCATGACCCCCCACATAATATTTTATCGACATATTGGCTATAAACTTCATCAAAGATTACCTACTAATTATAAGTAAATGTTATATACACCATGTTGTGGCTAATCCATAACCTCCATATATACCATAATACCATGTGCCTAACTGTATAGAAATCTATTACCGTTATTTCTTAGCAAAGTCCCTCAGTTGAATTTCTTTGTGTTAATGGAAGCAACTGAGACTTCCAAGGTTAAACTTTCTCTGTCCACGTGGTATGGACATTCAAATCTGACTTGCTTGCATGAAGACACTTGCCATTTTGCCAACCTCTAGAGTCTAAATTACAGCCTGGTGAATGTAAAACCATTCTTCAATTTACTAGAGATAAGTTTGGTTTCCATCAAGATTGTGAGATTTGCCTTGAAAGTGCTTATTCGAAATTCACCCTCCTTGATAAGAAAAAAAGTTCTTGAATCAATTCAGTAGATAGTTTCTAATAAAAGTCCACGACAAATTTTGTATTTTTAGATATCACCTCAGCCTTGTGGGCATGTCCTTGTAAAACTTGTCAACTCTTCAGAAAATATGTGACACACTATCTACGGCAGGTAGGAGGTGTTTTCCCAGTTATCAAATTATTCGTTTTACTTTTTATCAGTATTCAACTGTGTAATTCTGAGATTAATTAATTGATTCATATTCATGAGTGGTGATTCACACAAAACAAAACCATCTGTAAGCATGAACAATCAAATACGCTGGGGAAAAATACACTTCCTCTTAGCCTGATTTAGAAAGTTTGACAAATAGTCTTAGGAACAGATGTTAGGAACCTGTGTGTTCCTTCTGTTTATTTTGTTAGAGTAGTGTTGTTGGACGCATATGCTTTGTAAGTCGTCCCGTGAGTATATTTTATTATCCCACATGCATAGGTAGTATTACTTTTCTAGATCGTACTCAGTATATAAGAATAGGTTGAGGCCCTTGATGGGCACGGACGAATTTATTGTATTGAGCTTGCTCAAAGGAGGTTACCCCCTCGAAGTGGCCTGCGATCAGTAGATTCATTCTGAGTTCTGCTATCACTTTGTATTCTGTTATTTCGAGCATTCTCACGATATTGCTATAAGGAGGTTCTTCACAACAGAGCTGCAAAGGGGACTGCAGCTCCTAGTTTTAGTGTGCACGGTACAAGTGGTTTAGTCCACTCTTGAAACAAAATTACAATCTCTCCAAAAGTTGGATGTCCACCTATTTAAGATGGTAGTTTTCTGCTAGCGAAGAGGTTGGAGGTTATCGACACTCTTTACAAAATCTGAGAAGACATTTAGCCAAATTGCGTACCAAAAAAATTTAAAAGCCTCTAGATAATAAGGAACAAAAAATCCAGATCGTTAAAACCTGTTTGTAAAGGTTCGAAACCTCATGGCTCTTGGTGCCTATCTATTAAAACCGATTCTATTTGTGCAGAACCTCAATGGGACCATTGCTTTAACACAATGTAGCGTGCACAAAGAAAAAATGGTAGGATAATTGTCATCTTGCATGGAAACTGCAGAGTCATAAATGACAACTACAGCCTCACAGTTCAATAATCATAGCATAAGTCACAAGTCTCGTCACAATAATCACGATAATAGACACTGAGAGCATGATGCTTTAAACAAAACTTAATCTTTGAGGAAAGATTACACGTTACTAATGAAATTTCCTTGAAGAGGGGTCTTGAAGGACAAAAAAAACCTGAATTGATAATAATATTTCCTATCCAAGAGTCGTGATATCATTGTGCAAGTTCCTTTGAAAATAGTTATATTACGCTGCACACGATTAAATCTGGCGGTTTCCTTTCAAGAGGGATTTTGAACAAAACGCGAGCTTCTAAAATTGTAGTGTCAAAAGCAAAGTAATGAGAAGCATACTATAACAGAAGATGCTGCTGGTCCTTCTCCTTGGCTAAAGTTAGAGAAGCCATTCTGATTATGATTAGGCGCTGCGTCGCCCCCCGCGCACCACCTCCTTGTCTTTCTTCTCAAACTCAAATACCCTCGGCCCACTCTTCTCCGCGAGTAGCACTCAGCATTCAACACCAATTTAGTGTTGGGTGATAGAGAGAAGGATAAACAAGGAGCCGGGCGGAGAAACATAGCCAATGCTTTCTGTTGAATAAGACTCTGCTTTGCTTTGTAATACGATTTGAACACAGGTAGGGCTAGTTCCGCTGCCTACAACCTCGTTTATGAAGAATTATTTCCATCTAATAAAACGGAATGCTTTTTCTAGGCTCCATTTTTTTATCGTCGTCCTCAATTTTAGAGCTTTCATAAACGTAACCTACTGTTTAGGTGTTAATTAATTTGGAATCACTTTCTTACCAAGTATTGGGAAAAATGGGATCTCTCTTTTTGGAAGGAGCTGAATCACCCTCGTATAAATGATTATTTTCTTATAGATAAATGTGGCTAGAGGGCCACTCTCGATATATTAATCAAGAATTTGTATTCGCATTATATTTCTTGCTTTCATTTATGAGTTTGATCGAAATTTATAATTTGTATATTATTAAAAGAAGCAAATATTTGTAACTTAGAATTACTTCTTAACTATGTAAAGTGTCAAGGGAATGAACTACTATTCCTTCATATATGTTCATTGGTTTTCTCAGAACAACTTTATCTAACACGTCTTTGACAAACTCTCTTATTGCCAATGTTTGTACTATTTGTTAACTTCATCCATAGTTATCCATCATATCATGAACTGTTATAGTGAGTTGTTAAACCAATAATATGTTGAGATTAAGGTGTCTCAACCATAGAGTTCAAATATTATTTTTTGCACCCACTTTGGAAGTCCTAAGATTAAGGGGACTAGTGTCATAGGTTGTTATGTAGGGACTATGACACTTTCTTTAAATTAATATGACAATAACTATTTCAAGATGACTACTATGGGTGAGTCATGAGTTAGTGCTTTGGAAAGTTATTATGTGCAATGTGTCATGGAAATGGCAACTTGTTTTTTTACACTCTAACATCGTAAATTGCATCACTATACAATTTATTGTTTACCTAGGCCCTATTTTAACATGTGTGGCCTCTTATGTCCATTTATGTTCACTCCAATTCAAGTTTGACCATAATTTGGGCTTCTTCTCTCCAAATAAGATCTTAGGTCCCTTTCGGGACCACATTGGAGGGAGCAAGGTGCCTTGGGCAACTTGCTTTTGGGAGCAAGCTTACCTAAGTGCCCCTTTGCTCGATGTTCAAGTCCAAATTGATACCATTTAGAGGTTTTCTTATTCTAACATGAATTTTTAACTTGCATTAACATCATTTGAGTTTAACACTAGAAAATGGTCTGGAGAGGTATAAAAGAAAGCTAACCTCCCTCATTTTGCAAGACACTTAAGTCAATTAGAGAGCTCTTAACTATGATTTTGCATCTCAAGTCCTCATGAGCAAGTTTTCAAAATTCAATGTGTTTTGTCCCACCATACTCTTCACTATGGTAAGCTTCAACCATCTTCATGCAAAGATGTCTTTGATTATTTCCTTTTAGGTTTTTGTGGAGCCTTGTTATTACATCAACATTTATGATGACATTCAAAGAGCATGATGTCATCAAGGTACGAGACAATAAAATTCTTATATCTATGCTCAACTACATATCAACACACTGTATCTTCAAGCATATTTCATTTCCATTTAAAGATTAATTCCTAATCTAGAGTTTGACTTGGGCAAACCCCTTCTAACACAACCTTTTCCTTTTTATTCTATGTGTAGATATAGGTGACAGGCAGAGATACTATCAAACTAGGAGGAGAGCTACAATCTACAATTTGTCATATCAAAGACTATTGAGAATAGGTTGAGCAAGGTGCCCTAGTTCAGGGAGCATGTTGACTTGGGCACCGCAATCCCTCTACATTAGCCACAAAATCATATTCTAGGTTAGTTATAATATGTGTTTGTTGGATCTATTTCTTAGTTCCTAGTCATCTTGTTCATGCAGAAACCCACTTTTCATCCTATTTGGTCCTAGATCTTGCATTTCTCAATTGTAATTATAGAGTCATAGTGTAGTGAAGAGTCCTTGATGTGTGCTTTTTGCTAAGTTTGATTTTGATAGGCAAGACTATTTTTATGTAAGTTTTGTGTGTTTTAGCTTTTATTGAGTTTTCTGAGGTTTTATAATTTTTACAAGTCTTTTTAGAATAATAGTTATAAACAAAACAAATGAGAAAAGCTATCAACTAAATATGAAATAATGTTAATTCTAATCATTCTATTTTATGTTGATTTATTGAATATTTCTAGTCAAATATGAAATCATACTAGGGAAATCATCAAGCTGCCTCGAGCTGTTGGCAACAATGAACATACATAGGACTAAAAACTCCAAATCTATTGTAGATGTTGGAAGGAAGTAGTGTTTGGAGAATATCTTTGTTGGGTATAAATTCCCATGCCAAGATTAGTAGTTAAACACAAAGCCCGAGTATGTATGACAATGTAGAACACTATAGGACTAAAAATATCTCTTTTTTTGTTATTAGCAACAAATGAGACTCTTAGGTTGCCACAACAAAGAATATGTGTGTGTGTGTGTGTGTGTGTGTGTGTCCAAATTGCCTATGATCGTAGAAAGTAGTAGTACATTCAAATAATAATGGTATGGCTTCTCAAAGATGTAGTATGACTACTAACCCACTCATACTAATAAGATGTGTAATGTTTAAGCAATTATATGATACATTGTTACATATTTACCCAACTATTTGTTTGAAAGAGTGCATTTTCCTTTCTCCAAATCAATTTGTGGTTGTAATTCTCTATTAATTTACCCTTAGGTGTTATTTTATGCTTGTGGACAATTTTCTATCTAAGAAGTTTCTTCCTTAGAAAGAGTAGGTTTAATGAAAAGAAACCCTTACAAGAGCTTACTCAACAATGTTGGTGAAAAAAATGTAACAAGAGAGCGAGATGTTGAGCGCCCTTTCAGAATTTGAATTAGCTGGTTCGTGGGTAGGCGAGAAATTGGTTGAGGGGAATCTAGCTGGCGGTACTGACTCAGGGGGAATGATAGAGGATGTTGAGAAGTTTACGGTGTCAGAATCTTTGGTTGAGGTGGACAATGGAAAGTCTTCGGGTGAATCTGAACTTTTGTGTGGGGTCCGTGACCCACCTTTGGGATCTCATTCTGCTTCTCATGTGTCAGGATAGGATCTCGAGAAGGAAAAAGAAAATGTTGTCTCTTTCAAGGATAAGTCTTTTGGAGGACAGAAGCAAGGTGCTTTGGAAGGAAAATCCTAGTCATCCCTATTTGGCAAGAAACCAACTGGAAAGTCTCTCTTTCCGCCGGTGACTGCGAATACTTATTGGGAGAAAGGTGAGTTTCAAGTCTTTATCCCAGACCCTTTAGTTGATTTCTCCATGTCTTCCATGGATTTCACTCTAGTGGGAAAATTCTTAGGCACTAGACCTGATATTGACACTCTTAGAAAGATGGTGAAAAGATTATGGGTTATTAGAGGAGAGATTGATATTGCCCCCATGTTGAACGGGTTCTTTTCGTTTATCTTCAACTGTAAGGAAGATATGGATAGAGTTCTCTGTGGAGGACCATGGTCTTTTGGTAAAAGTTCTCTTACCATTAAAAATGGGAACCCAATATGGACCTCTCTGACTCTTTCTTCTTAACCACTCCCATTTGGGCCAGACTCCCTGGGCTCCCTCTCGAATTCTGGCATGAAGATATCTTTAAGGGTAATGCTAGTTCCTTTGGTGAACTAGTGGCTATGGATAATGCTACGACTTCTAGATCCAAACTTCATTGTGTCAGACTTTATGTTAAGGTGGCAGACTTGAATCACCTCCCAGCTAAGGTGGATCTAATCTCCAAGCTGGGTAAAAAATCTCAAGAAATCATGTTTGAAGATTTGCCTAATTCCTGTTATGTCTGTAAGAAGCAGGGGCACTTGGTCAAGAACTATCCCTTTAAAAGTAAAAAACAGGCTAGTAGTGGGTTGGAAAGGAAAAAGAATAAGATTCAACACAAGAAAGTGTGGAAACCCAAAATAGGCCAAAGCCAAGAACAAAAAAGTAATGAAAAGCTTCAAACACAACAGGTTGAGGTAGAGAAAGAGACTGCTTCTGAGGAAAATAACTCTGAGAAAGAAGGTCCCGGTTCACAATATGAAACCAGTATACCTGAAAAAGAATTGGAAAATCAAGCAAATATCTCTAAACAAATTGTTATTTACCAAAGGTTGTATGAACAATGGGGAGATATTGATAACAAAATTGTGCTCGAGGATGGTGAAATCTTGGCTGATATTGGAAATTTACCAGAGGAAGGAGTTTCTTCTCCTTCTCAATCTAGGGAGAGTCAGATGCAAACCTAGATGGAAATTGACCCTTCTATGGTGGAACCTCCTCCATTGGAAGACAAGAAAGAAAATGGCTCAATTCATAAACCTATCCAAAGGAAAAGGGTTGAAAAAAAGAACAATACCAAGGGGGTAGAGACTAGAAGCAGCAAAATAGATCAACATGGCAAGGCAAAACCTCCTATTTCTAATTTGGAAAAAACTGGAAGAAAAAAAATAGATCAACACATTAAGGTAAAACCAGATGTTGGATCCCCCGGTAATCCTGGAAGAAGATCTATGAAGAAAACTAGAGAGTTAGAAAGTATGCAGAATATTGCTTATGGGAGGCAGGCAACCATTCTGGATTTTTCTCCTAAAAAATGGATATGAAATCATAACCTGGAACATTAGGGGGTTGAACAATACTCATAAATTGGACATTGTTAGGAATTTTGTTAGAGAACAAAACCCTGATTTTCTCCTGCTTCAAGAGACTAAGATGATTAAAGAGAAAGCAGAACAGATCAAAGCTTTTAATAACTATTCTTTAAAAGATAGCAGTTCTGAAGGAGCTTCAGGAGGAACTTTGATGTTATGGAAGAAGAACTGTTTCTCTGGAACTATATTGTTTGCTAGTAAAAACCTTATGATAGCCAAAATTTCTAGTTCAAACCAGAAGGAAGAGTGGTATCTTGTGAATATTTATGCTCCTAACTCAAAGCCTTCAAGGAAAAAGGTTTGGGATTTCATTTCTAACTTTAAAAGGAATAACTATTCTGCCCAATGGATCATCATGGGAGATTTTAATGTCCCTCTATATGACCACGAGAAAAAGGGAGGAAATGCTACTCAATTGGAAAGAAGATTGGATTTAAGGGATTTCATCAATAATGAGGGCCTTATGGACTTGGACCTCCATGGAATCCAGGATCGTGCTCTTATATCTCCTGATTGGACTAAAGACTTCATCTGTAGCCTAGAGGCCTGTCAGAAAATTGGTTCGGATCATTTCCCTCGTTTATTCTTTACTGATAAGATTAATCTTAAGAAGAATTTTCCTTTTAGATTTGAGAAGATGTGGTTACAGCACCCTCAGTTTGAAAATAAACTGAAAGATTGGTGGAATATTGAGATTGAAGGTACTGCCCTCTTTAGAATTGCTTCCAAGCTAAAAAATGTTAAAAGGGAAGTCAAAAAATGGAACAAGAACAACTTTGGGAACATTTTTGAGAACAAATATGTGGTTAAGGAGGATATTCTTAATATTCAGGAAAAAATACAGAAGGAAGGTTATACCTCTTATCTCCTCCTTGAAGAGAATGAAAAGCTTGTCCAATACCATGACATCATTACTAAAGAAGAAATCTTTTGTAGACAGAGATCCTGATTGCTATGGTTGAGAGAAGGGGATAAAAATACTAAGTTTTTCCATCTTTCCACTCTAAAGCACAGGGCCAAAACTCGCATCTCACATCTTAAAAGGGGTGATGTGAAAATTGTTGATGATAAGGTTATCATGAATGAGATGGTGACTTTTTTTTTCTTCCCTTATGACGGTTGATTCTAACATTAATGTGGAAAGTCAGGCTGAACTTCTTAAAGTGATTCCACCACTGATTACTAAGGATCAGAATAAAATGTTATGTTCAATCCCTAAGGATGATGAAATTTTCAAGGTTGTTAGTTTGTTGGGAGGAGATAAAGCCCCTGGCCCTGATGGTTTCCCCATGTTCTTCTTCCAGAAGCTTTGGAAAGTGGTTGGTATAGATGTCTGTGATGCGGTTAAGTAATTCTTTGGGGCTAAATAGTTGCTCAAAGAACTCAACTCCACTTTTCTGTGCCTTATTCCTAAGAAAGTTGGGGCTGATTCTCCAGATCAATTTCGCCCGATCAGCCTTTGTAACTCTTTCTATAAAATTATTTCCAAAGTTCTAACTTCCAGACTTGTTAAGGTGATCCCGTTGATTATTGCTGATCAACAGAATGGTTTTGTCCCTGGTAGACAAATCCTTAATTCTATCATCTCTGCTCATGAGAATATTCATTCCTTGTCTTGTTCTAACAATCAGGGTTTCATTATGAAAGTAGACATTGCCAAGGCATATGATAGAGTGGATTGGTCTTTCCTTTGTAATATTTTGCTTGCTTTTGGCTTTGATCATAAGGTTGTGGGTTTGATTCGCCAATTGGTTTCTATTGTCTCTATAGCGGTCTTAGTTAATGGTAGTTCCTCTCCCTTCTTTTTTCCTTCTCGTGGGCTAAGACAAGGAGATCCTTTATCCCCCATCCTTTTTGTTATTATGGTTGGTTGTTTGGGGAGATTTATTGGGGAGTTGGTCCAAAAAGGTCTGCTCAAGGGCTTACAACCTTCTTCTCAACCGTTAACTTGCTCCCATGGTCAATTTGTTGATGATACTATCTTCATGGGAAAGGTTGAAGTGAAGGAAGCTAGAATTTTAAAATAGGCTATTAACTTATATTCTACTGCTTCCGGTCAAGGGGTTAACTAGAGAAAAAGTGTTGTGTTCTTCATGAACACCCTTATCCACAGACAAATTAAAATTGCTAAAATCTTGGGTTGTTCTATAGGTTCTCTCCCTTCCTCTTACTCGGGGCTCCCCCTTGGTCTGAAGGTCCCTGATGCTTTCTAGGAAGATCTTACTAACAAATTCAACAAAAAGTTGGCGGGATGGAAAGGTGATCTTTTAAGCCAAGCTGGTAAGTTAACTATTCTCAAAGCCTGTCTCCAGAGCATTCCTACTTATGCTTTAAGTCTTTTAGAATTCCTTCTAAATTTGCTGAGTTAATTGATAAAATTCAAAGAAATTTCTTATGGTTTGGCTCAAAGGATAAAAGGAGAATGCCTTTAATTGCTTGGGACCAAGTTTGTAAACCTCGCAGTGAAGGGGGATTAGGAATTAGGAAAACCAATAGTTTGAATAAAGTCCTTCTTGCCAAACAGGGGTGGAGAGTGTATCATGACAATAGAGAGTGGAGTTTCATATGGAAATATAAGTATCTCTCCAATGCTTACTCCCTTCCTGATTTCCTTGATTCTCCTGATGTTATTCACTCTTCCTCCATATGGGCAGCTGTTCAGGGGACCAAGAATACTTTTTAAAAAGGTTGTGCTTGGAAATTTGGCAATGGATTTAAAGTGAATTTTTGGGAAGATATCTAGCTTTTGGATCACCCTTTGACTGAAGATTTTAATGACAAGACCTTTATTGATCGTTGCAAGCAGAGATTTGGCCTTCTTGTTTGTCATTACTGGCAGAATGACTCATGGGTGAATTTAACTGATGTTAGCCAAGTGTTCAATAATATCCAGTTATCCCTTAATGCTGTCTCTCTTTACCCTTGTTTGGAGGATGAGAT
The DNA here is from genome assembly GCA_028749045.1 of Cupressus sempervirens. NCBI lineage: Eukaryota > Viridiplantae > Streptophyta > Pinopsida > Cupressales > Cupressaceae > Cupressus > Cupressus sempervirens. Next base: position 552,244,737 of record CM053785.1, on the reverse strand, counting down.
TATCTGGTTTGTTGAACCTAGTGGGAATTTCAAAGTCTCTTCTATCTTTGCTCCTAAGAATAAGAACAATCAACCTCTTTGGACTCTAGCTTGGATTAAGGGTCTCACTCCCAAAATTAACATTTTCTATTGGACTCTTCTCCAAAACAAAATTCTGACTTTGGATAATTTGCAAAAAAGAGGTATAAATTTGGTTAACAGGTGTTCTTTATGTAGAAAGGGTTATGAAGATAGGGATCATATGTTTTTGAGTTGTTCTTTGTCTCAGGAAGTCTGGACTGAAATTTTGAACTTTTGGGGCATGACATGGGTTCATCAAAACAATGTGGAGCTTGCTTTCAAGAGCTGGAGATGCCCTTCAAAGGATCCTGACGCTCAATTTCTTTGGAAATTAACACTCCCCCATCTTTGGTGGGGTTTATGGAAAGAAAGAACTAACAGGATATTCAAAAACAAAGATCTTCTAGGTTGGGTGTTGGGTCAGAATATTATCAGAGCATGCAAGGAGAACTTTTTTTCCTAGAGGGAGCCTGCTCAGACCTTCCAACTTGATCACCCTTTAAGATCTCAAGATCCTAAGTTGAAAATTGATAATCCTAGATCGATTATAAAATGGCTTGTTCCTCCTAATGGATGGATCAAAGGATATTTTGACAGAGCAGCCAAGGGCAACCCGAGAAGAGCAGGATGTGGAGGTGTTCTCAAAGATCATATGGGAAATGTTATTGATGCTGTTGCAATCCCTATTGGTCACTCGAATAGTCATATTGTTGAAGCTACTGCTGCCCTTTATACTACCATTTTAGCTGTTGAGTTGGGATACTCCAAATTATGGTTGGAAGGTGATTCTCTGAACATTATAAATATCCTTAATAAAAATAATAATACCTCTTGGTCTATAGAGGCAATGGTTATGAAAATCAAAACTCTTTTTCAAAATTTTGAAAAGGTGGTCATCTCCCATACTTATAGAGAAGCCAACGGGGTTGCTGATTGGATAGCTAATCACGCAGTTCAAATGGGGCAAAAGATGAGGTGGCTCGATGACTTGCACAAACAAGTGAATCTTAAAGCGATCATTAATTATGATGTTATTCATTCCAGAGTGGGAAAGATTTGCTTGGATTAGAAATTTAATAATTTGCGAGAGTGGCCTTACGATTGTTAGTCCAGCATTCCCAAGGAGGTATATTCATGTGAAGGCTATATGCTCTCTGCACGTATCCTCAAAAAGGCATTCTCAATATCGTGTCACAAAAAACTGGTCTTACTTCTTTCTCTCTACTTTTGATATCTGGGTGTCTCTGGTTTTTTGTCTGCTCTGCAATATGGGAGGTGAACCGAGGAAGCAAGAACCCAAAAAATGTGATGATTGGAAGGCTAGGCAGGACATTTGGAAGATTCTCTAGAAAGGAAAGGTGGCCAGCTACCTGGAGCGGTTGCATGGATTCAAACCCCATGTCACCACTGCCTTCTTTAAAAGCTGGGCGAACGATAAAGTTACCCTACATGGAGTGTCTGTTAAGCTGACTGAGGAATTCATTGCCGAAGTCACCAGTCTTCCCATGAAAGGTATCAAGTTTTCAAAGCAGACCAGTATTTCCAACGTGGCCTACAAAAAATTCCCAAAGATGGAAGAAGAAGAACTGCAATTAGAAAAGAGTGGCAACTTCTTTGATGCGCAACAGATAAAAGGTATTTGGCATGATGTGCTTGGTTGTATTCGCGAATATTTCATCCTTGATGGTAGAAGTAAAAGGGTGCACAAATTCCACTTTGTTTTACTTAACCATTTTAGGTACAAGGATAGAATCTCCTTCCCTTTCTATTTGCAGTTTTCTTTGCTCCAAAGTTTGAATGCCCATAAAAAGAAACAGTCTCGACCCATATTACATGAAGGTTTGATTTTACTCATTGAGGGTTTTTGTAAAAATAAGTCCATTGCTTCGTCCTCGTCCACTGGCAAGCATAAGAGTCCTAATCCCGTTATTGGAAAAATAGATGAGTGTTAAAAAGATAACAAAGGTTAAATTGAAACCCTCCAGTTCTTAAAGACATATTGAGGAAGAGGATACTGAGGTGGAGAGCACTGATGGTTCTAATAAGGAGGCCCCTGAGGAAGAGGAGGGGATAGATGCCAGGGAGTTTATCTCTAACCTGGATGGTTACGCAAACTCGAAAGACAATAATGAGGAGGGGAGAGAGAAAGATACTATGGAGGTGAATTCAAAACAGAGCAAGTCTAAAAATGAGGACACACATCTCAAGTATGGGGGAGGTGACAAACAGAAACAAAATAATGATTTAGCCATTTTGTGTGAGGAGGAAAACACGGGGAAAGCTTCCACTCCTCTAAAGAAGACTAAGGGACATGATAAGGTGGGACAGAGCCACCATACTCAAGAGGAGCCTGGTGAGATGGAACCGTTGGATGGGGGGATTCATATTGATAAAGATAGCCCTGTTCCACACACCATTGTTGATGATGCGAGTGACTCCCCGGAGAGGGAAACTAGTCTTTCCTTTCCACTCTACTAAACAAAAAGCTGACTCTTTCCTTCAGGTTGACTCCTGGTTATATAATGAAATAATGGGGCTGAAGAAGAAAGTGGATACATTGCAACATAACCAGGAGGCTGACCGGGCTATTATTCAACGCATGGAGGTGCAAATGGGAGATATCCCAAAAAAACTAAAGGACTACGAGCAGAATCTTAGAATTCTCATCAGGGAAAGCGAAACAAAAATGGAGCAAGTTACCTCAAGCATCTGTGCAGCTGTGGCAACTCTGGGTAAAAGAGTTAATGAAGGAACCATATTTCGGAGGGCCCAAGCAAGAGAACAAGACAAAGTTCGAGGAAAAAAGCTTTGATTGATGCTGCTTCTTCGGCTGCTAACTCCATCCAGGATACGGCTAAGATTGGTAAGGAGGCTGTGAAGATGATTACAAAATTGTAATAGTTTCCTGGGTCTTCTTTTCTGGTCAGTTTCTTGTGTAGGTCCTGTTTGTTGGCTAGTTCTTTTGGTTCATGTGTTTGGTCCTGGTTTTTGGATTTTAGTTTTTTTATATATACTATTGGTTCCAAGTCCTTGTAAAACCTGGGTTTTTTATCTGGACTTTAATAATGGTTTCAGGTCCCTGTAAAACCTGATTGTGATGCTACTTTTTAGTAGGTTTATGGACTCTTTCCTTTTGGTTAGCATTTTTTTTCCTTTTTTGAGGATGTAAAAGGGTTTCGGGGTCCCTTCAAAACCTGTTTTTACCATAATCTAAAACAATGTTGGTGAAAAAAGGTTTTTGCATATGAAAACTCCAACTTCCTTTTTCATTGTCATTCTTCCCTCCAAGTACAATTTCAAATTAAGGTTTTTTTAATTTACCCTTTTAATCATAAATTAATGTTTTATTTCATTTAATTCTCCTCCTATGAATTAGAAATTTATGAGGGGGTCATGTTCATGGCTTAAATCCCCTTTTTAAGTAATAATATAAGTTATGTGTCTAGGGAATTGTGTCAAGTCAATAACTTATAGTAATATATTATTATATTTTAAAGTGATTATAATACTCACTTTATATTATTATTGTACTTGGCCAAACATAAGAAATAATTAAAGTATACACTAAACTATGTACAACTCGCTCATTTGGACTCTGATTTGAATTATGTCCAATGCCCCTTATCTATTGATGTTGTCTGACCATTGTGAGATAACTAGTGTCTCCTTCCCAAAATTTAGGAACTCTCCAAGAAAATAGTCCAACTATGGCATACTTGTCCAAAATGATCCTAGAGTTCTCTTGGTGTCTTCCTACTAAAAGCTAGTTCATCCCTAAAGTGGAGATTCCTCCTGAAATCTAGGAGATTGCCCAAGGCTAGTCGGATTGGCTCTCCATCCATCTCATTAGCCTACGAGATCCTGCTAATAGCCCAATCTTGTTAGCTGGTACTAACACTAAGGGAGACATAGAAATGGGGACATTTTAGTTTTCCCTATTTGAGGATTGCTTGTCCTCAAGAAAAACTAATACAATATTCTCCAACCAACAAACTAATCCAGACTAAAATCAAGAATGTTCCTAGGGTCCAAAATCATCTGTAAGAAGCAATCACCATACTGATTTTGTGTCACTCTGATCACAATTGAAATATCATCATGTTAAGCCACCATACCCCATACTCAATCTCTCTTACATCAATCTAAAGTAATCATTTGTAAAAGAAAGACCAACGAAGGAATGGGGTGAACTCACGTTGGCCAATAAGTCAACACATAAAGTTTCCTAATATTGTTGTCATGACCTCATCCAACAAAACAAAATGTACAAAAGGTGTCATCATGCCAATGCATTCCATACGAACTCATCTAATACCTATTTATTATACACAATCTAATTTGTACTTGACCCAAAATTGATTCAAAAGTATCTGTTGAAGTTGAGAAAATTTCAACCCATAGCTCCCAAGAATCATTGCATCCAAACAATTATCACAGAAAGAGAGAAGCAAAACTATGGAGGCTTGAATTCATAGATCCATAAAAGAGGGAACATTCTTGATGCAAAAAAAGGAATTGCAATTGTATCTATTGAATGAATGAATGTTACAAACAATGATCAATCTTTGTCAAGGAGATCAAAACCCTAAAAGATAACTAACCTAGGTTGCATGATAATAATTAATTATTATATGCATAAAGTTTAGCTTCGTTAAACTAGAGATAATAAGTGAATTAATAATTAAATCAATGATATTTTAACTAATAAGAAAATATTTTATTACTCTAACAGAACAAAAAGATCTTGAAGCATCACCCTTCCATTGGTATCAACAAAACTCCATTGAATCCATTACTGCACCATATGATCCTAACTAAATACTACCATGGATATAAAGTCCACCAACTTTGAGTTATTGGTATGGTAAAATAATGACACCTAATAAACTAAAAGTTGTGCTATAAAGCATAAGATTATCCTCTGATTCAAACCAAAAAATTGTTAATAACATGTTCGGATTTGAAGAAATGATGGGTAGTAAAGTAGAGCCACCACCAATAACTACAAAGCCACAACAACATCATTACTAATAAGGCATATCGAGTGGAAACAACATTATCCCAACATGTCTATCATGACATAATACAACACTCACTAACCACTTGCAGCTCCAAGAGGCATAATACTACTTCTAGATGGACATGAAAAGTCCTCTGCTTACTCAGCTAAGGAAAAATAACAATGCTCTCACAAGATTGTGTTAATTGAATCATGAATCCCTATGGTGTACAGCCTCCATGACCCAAAATACCTAGGCACAAAGAATTTTCTAGGGTACCAACAAACACATATTCCCCAATATCAAGCTAGGAGTCATAATTTGACTACAATGCAAGCATTGATACCCCCTAATCATCAATAATAGCAAAATCACATACCTAAACTTGTTATCTAACTAAGTCTCTAATGTATGCCAATCTAATACAAGTAAACTTGTCACCAATAGACTCATCAAGGGGTTCATGAATGTTCAAGTACCAAGGTAATCATGTGTCCCTCACATGATGATATTCATGTCTAGTAATAACAGTAGGGCTTGATCCATAAAGTGTATGCTCCATAACACCCTTCAGTTATGAGTAGTGATCCCTCATGTATCTCTCCACAAGAAGTGATACCAAATTCTCATAAATAAAGTCATATAAAATCACAAGGGATTCTAAAGAAAACTTGAGTGGGTGAAAAGTACCCCTCAAATTCCTATATAATTGTGTCTAGCCCACTCCACACTACAAACAACCCAACAAAAAAGAGAGGTTGATGTACACCTAAATAAATCCAAAAATGTAATGGATAACCATGAAGGGCATCAACTTACCAATAATAATTCCTTCCCAACTATCTCATATCCCAACCAATGAACTATTTTATAAACATGTGAAATAGAATCCAAATTCATATTTGCAATGTAGATGACTTCACTAGCGCCTAAGAAAAAATCACAAGTGGTTAATCCATTATTTGTAACATCCTAAAAGTTACGATTCCCATGAATAATATTGTCAACATCAACAAAAGATTTAGAATTAGAAGGTTATTTTTGGTCATCAATCATATGTTGGTGTGAATCAAAGATACATTGAAGGGGAAATTAGGCTTGACGAAATATCAAATAATCTCACTCTCCATCTATCCAACCATCACCCAATTTGGGGATCTTTTTATTTATTGATGTTATCAAATATAAAAATCCAGAATACTTGGAAGATGCATCAACATAACTATCAGCCTTGGTATATGCATCTCATATGCCACCCATTGTGGACTCGATTACACTAATCTTTGTATGGGTAAATGTTTTTAGCTATTGTAAATAAGTAAGTACATTATTGTTGTCCTCAACCCAAGATTCATGATTGAGTGCACCTTATCTTTTAGCACTCTAGTAATCTTCATTGCTAGCTGCAGGAACTTAACAACCCAATATTGCACTATAGGATTAGTGTATGTAAAGCGTTGATTAGTTTCAATGTCATCACAATCAAGAGTGGACGATATATATTATTTTCCAATTTAAAAAGTATATTCCTATGAACCTTGCCAATGCCCACCTCAGACAAGGGGTTATAAATGAGCCATAAGAATTCCTTTCATGCAAGGTAAATAGATTGATGTTGTGGTAAAAATATGGAAACATGTCTATATCAAATATAGGGTTTGTCACACCCAAATACCAAATGCAACATTGTTGATTAGTCTATATAGGTGATGTTGTATCAAATCCTTTTTGTTCACTACATTCCAAATCTTCTAAGCTTCCAACATGTGAATGCCCACCATTTTGAACAACCATTACCAAACTATGGTCAAATTCCTTGCCAATATGAGGTGGAGGTGGTGAAACAATGTTGAACTCATTTCGAGGAGGACCAAATGAGTTCATAGGTCCTTTTGGTTGACCTATCATAGTTAGTTCTACAAAATGAATAATAATATCTTTTTTATCTTCATATACCCTTCCTCTAGAATCTCACGAGTACACTCAACACTGTCACTAGATATATAAGACAATTAAGGGATCATCATGCACATCCTCAGATACCATTTATTCTTCTTCTTGAAGGACCATTATTATTACGCTACAAAACTAAATTTGTGAAGAGGGAATATCATATTTCATGAATCACCATATGATATTCCTTAAGCATGATAATAATCTCCCTCCTCTTCCTTTTCACATAAGAACCCATTATTAAAATCTAGATTTTGTTGAAGGCATGGGATGACAAGAAGAAATTTGCTTTGATATCACTATATCGAAGCACACTTGATGTTTATTTTTTTGTTTAGTCTAATTTTGACAGACAAGACTGAATTTTTTGTAATATTTTTTGTGTTTTTACTTTTTTTGTGGTTTTATATTTTTTGAGTTTTTTTATGGTAATAGTTGTAAATACAACCATTAACCAAAGTTATCAACCAAATATAAAATGAATATTGAATATTTCTAATTTTATTGTTTTATTGAATATTTCCTGTCAATTATAGAACCATACTATGGAGCCCACCAAGCTACCTCTAGATATTGCATCCATTGTAGATGTTGGAAGGAAGAGTTATTTTGAGTGTTTCATTACCAAGTATAGATTCCCACATCCAAGATTAGTAGTTAAATATAATGCCTAGGTTTGTACAACTGATGTCAAATACTGAAGGGATTGAAAACATCTTTGATTTTTGTTGCGCATACCAAATAAGACTATCAAATTGCTATAGAAAAGAATATATCTGCCCAATTTTCCTGTAATCACAAAAAATTACCAACACGTCAAGCTAAATAATGGTGGTATGGCTTCTCAAATATGTGTATGGCTTCTAACTCACTAGTACCAATTAGATCTATAATGCTAAATAAATTATATGATATGTTGTTAGATGTTTGCCTTTTCCCTCCTCCAAATTAGTCGATGGTTGTAGTTATCTAGTAAATCACCCATGGGTGGTATTTTACACTTACGTGCAACTATCTATCTAAGAGATTTCATCCTCTGAAAGAGTAGATCTATTAGAAAAACCCTTACAATGTCTCTCTCCTCAATTTTGGTAAAAAAAAAAGACTTTTGGATATGAAAAATGGCTCTATGAATTCTTTTTATTCGTTTTTATTTTCCCTTCAAGTACAATTTTGAATTAGGGTATATCATTCACCCTTTTAATAATAAAATATTATTTTATTTTATTTAATCCCCCTCCCAAGGTTAGAATTTTAGGAGAGCTCATGTCCTTGGATCAAAGTCCCCTTTTAAGTTCTAAAATAATTTGTGTGTCTGGGGAATGGTGTCAATTCAATGACTTATTGTAATTTATTATAATATTATAGAGAGATTATAGTAATCACTTATTATTATTTAATTAAGCCAAACACAGGAAATAATTAATTCATTACCAAAATTATTTGTAGCTCAATCTAAGAGATTTCATCATAATTATTTGTAGGACTTAAAATTTAATTTTGTCTTATGCTCCCATCCACTATTGTTGTCCAACCACAATGAACTAACTAGGGCTTCTTTCCTAAAATTTAGGAACTCTCCAAGAAAATATAAATTATGCTAGAATTGTCTAGGATGATCTGAGAGCTCTTCTGGTGTGTCCCTCCTAACTCATAGTTCATCCCTTAAAAATAGGTATTCCTTCTGAATCATAGGAGACTACCCAAGACTAGTCAAACTAGCTCTCTAAGCCCTGATATATTGTCATAAGCCCCTACACATGTTCTTTATTTATCTCATTGGCGTACATGTATGAACACTAAGGAAGTTATACATACAATGGGGAAATTGCACATAGTTCCCCAATAATGATCATTGAATCTACTCAGTGCTTAAATCATCTTGGGCCTAATAGATCATCTTCATTTTGGTGTAAGTGAATATATATATATATATATATATATATATATATATATATATATATATATATCTTCGTTGTTTGTCCATACAAGATAGTGAACTTTATTTTTCTCCCCTACATTTTGGTGGGCTCAATGTGTTGTATACTTGTGTCTTTTAATTTTTCATTCTTAGATAGGATTTGGGTTCATTTCAATTTCATAATGGAATTTCCTAAACCAAATTGATTTTTAATTTCATGTGCAAATACATTACTTCTTGGTTATATATTTTAAAATCATGCATTAGATAATAGCTTCTTCCACTTTGAATTACTTACATTTATTCCTGGTACTCTTATATATGATATATTTTGATTTTTTCCCCTTATTTGTAGGTCATTTCTTAGAGCTCTTATTCATATGATATGTTGTTACATCATTATTTTTTAAAGAAAATTCATGGAATATGTAGATCTAATAAGAGAGTTTATAGAAAGTAATAATCCTAAAGATGAAATTGAAATGAATAATGTTAGTACCTCTCTTAAGTTATCTTATGTTAATGAGGATAGAGTCCATACTCCTATTAATACCACATTAGAGAGTAGGAGATCCTCTCCTCACAAAGGTACCTTGATGTAAAAGTATAAGCAAGTTAGTTTATGTACTTCTCTATAAGCTCTTTAGTCTCCTAGTTCTTATGTTCACCATTAAAAAATAAATTAAATGAAGATGGTGTTATGCATTTCATTCTTGGTTTTTCTCTTAAAATAATATTGAGCAAAGATGAAGACCTATTTGACCTTTTTTTTTCCAACCTAATAAAGTCAATGTGAGTAATGATGGTAGGATTCGACATCTCCCAAAGAGATAAATCCTCATTCCTATCCTTAGAGAAGAAATTTCATGTAAACCACAAATAAAAGACTTCCATCTTCCCAACTAAAGGCCTATTATGAGGCAAGTTATGGCATTTCTTCTAAACAAGGACGTAGTGGACAAGGTCTTGGAATAGAAAAAAAGCAAGAAATGAAATTACTAATAGATCCTCATACACAAGTTACCCAAAGTGGTATATGATATATATAAATCAAAAAGTATTTCTCCCATTAGTAATCCTTCTTCTTTAAAACCATAGGAATAAATGTTAAACCATATATAGAATATCATTTGGGCATAGCTATAAGAATTGTTTGGAGACTTGAATATGATAAGCCCATTAAATTCCACTATCACAACTTTCCAAAGAATAAAAAATCAATGATAATAATATGTATTGTCTTTTTCATAATTAGTAATATTCAATCAATTGTTTATTACATCCAATTTAGAGAATTTGTTCAAGTTTTAGTTGATAGATGTCTTATTCACCTTACAGGAGATTTTTTATTTTTTTGATATTAATAGTGTTGTGCATTATTATTGCCTTCATCTATTATGTTCTTCAAAATATGTAACCTTAGTAGCTGCCGTTATTGGGGGATCTTTGTTTTACATAGTCTCATACTTTCATCTAAAATCCTATCAAATGAACAACATTAAAGTTCATTCCCTTGTCTTTATGCTTGGGAGGAATGGTTTATCTTCTCAATTTCTTATCCTCTCTAAGGATCCACTTTCCTTAGTCATTTTTTTTTTTAATCATGTGATATCCTTTCTTATATGGATTTGTTTATTTTTCTCAGGGATTATCTTTGTTTGCAAGATTTGTATATCCTTGATCACAACCTCTTTATTTTTTGCAATATTATATGTATCATAAACAAATTCCTTTCTTGGGGGCTTAAGGTGTATAATTCTACATCAATAATTGTTTTACCTAGAAAGAAGAAGAGCGACAATTTTTATTCTCCTTCCCCTCTTTTGATCAACATTGTAAAAAAATTTAAGATCCCATCTTAAGGGTAGGTGTCTCTAAGGATATGCATACATTCTCCTCATTTTCCCCTATGCATCCCTCAAAAGGATACATTTACACTTGATGCAAGATAACCTTTTTTTGTCTCTTGTCTTAAAAAGAGTTATGCCTCTTTAGCTAGGGTTGCATGGTCATAGTTTATTGAAGGATAGATGCTTGGTAGCAAAAGGTGTGTATCATTTCTTCTTCTTTTCTTTACAATTTCATTATAGATTTATGATACCATCTAGACGAGGGGAGCATATTTGGGGTCTTCTTGTATAATATTATATTTTCAATTCCCTCAAAGACAATTGCCTTCATTATTCTTTTTATACAACTTTTTTGTGCATTTACTCAAAGACAATGCTTTCCTTGGTTATCTTTTTATACCATTTTTAGCAGGTCTCCTTGTAGACAATTCTTTCCTTGGTTATCATTTGCACCTTTTAAAATCAAATCTTCATGGATACAATACTTTCCTTAGTTATCATTTTTGCTTCATTTATAGTAGATTTCCTTGGATATCCTTTTGCACCATATATACCAAATTTTCTTAGAGGCAATTCTCCACTTGGTTTTCCTTTTGTGCCATTTTTAGTAGATTTCCTCGGAGAAAGTTCTTTCCTTGGTTATTATTTTGCACCATTATAGTGTATTTCTTCACGTGTAGTAATTAAGGTAATTTGTTATGTAGAAACCTGCAATAACATAAAAATCTCATCTATTTGGCAACTGTGATTATTAATATCAAGAAAGGAAACAATTAAAATGACAAACATAAATAATCAATAATATGAAATTATTTCAAACAAATAAATATATAAATCATATAGTCTTTCATTGTTGTTCTCTTTCTCATGTAAGGGCTCTTATTAATAAACTAAAACTCATGGCAACATAAGAATTCGAAATACATGGTTACCAAAATAAGAGAATCAACTGTCTATTTATAAGAATTTTAAGGGTTTTAATCAAGATTCCATGATTGAAGGAATATTTCTTGTGAGTGGTTAAAGATTTAAGCATAGAGTGAATAGGAGTTCAACTAAGTTGATTTACATGACAAAATGATTGATTGCCTTGTTAGTAGATTAGATTGATCTATTAAGTGAATAGATTGATCAAGCAACTATTTTGGTTGTGGAGATAAAAAAATAAATGGGTGTGTTCAATTGATTTAATTGATTAGAAAATTGGTTAGATGGAATAGAAGACTAAATTGATTAAAGACTTAAGAAAATGCCGAGGGAGGAATTAACAATGTTGATTGAATAGTTAAGAATTGTAATTAAAGAGTGAATTGAAAGTTAATATGTGTTAGATTTTGGAAGATTAATTATGATTAATTAAATTAAAGAATTTTCTACATGTACATGTGAGAATTATAAATAAATAATTACTTATTTATTTATTTATCAGAGGAATAATTAACGTGATTAGTTAAATATAATTAATTTAATTGTGAGTTGAGATTTGATTTAATTATTACATATATTAATATTTAGACAAAAGGGATATTCATAAAATAATATGTTTTAAATTTGATTAATTATAATGAGATAGGGCATAATTAAGTAACATTAATTATTTAATTATATTATAGATGAATAATTGATGAAATAATTGATTTTATGTTAAAAAATCAAAGTAATAAAATTAAATTAGAATAATAATAAAATTAAGGAGAAATAATGAATTTGGCTTTAGAATAAAATAGAAAGATGAAATTTAACTAGATGATAAAGATTATTTAATAAATTAATAGGAATTATTGCAAAGTTGTTGCATTGAACCATATCACCATCTTTAGGTGTGTACATTTTGCCCCTCTTTGATATAATGCATTTTAGGTGTTGTTTCAAAGAATAATAAAAATTATGTTCACCCAGCATGAACAATTTGATTATGAGGTAAATGGCACCCCCTTGAGAGATTGTTGATATAAGAAAGGTATGAATGATCTCTTGAAAGAATATTTAGATTAAAACATGCAAGATAAGAATAATTAGTAAGAATTAAAGAATGTTATGGTGATTGTTCAATTACCATTGGTCATAGAGATTGTTGGTAAGAATCAAGGGTACATCCTGAATAAGACTAGTGAAAACATCTAGTGTTATGGAAGATATACCCTATATAAAATAAGTGACATTGTATGGTTTTAGGAAAGATACATCTTGTATAAGACAAATGATGATGTATGGACTCAAAATAAGACATATCCTATATCATAGAAATGATGACGTCTAGTTTTAGGAAATATACATCATCTATAAGATAAATGATGATGTCTAGTTTTAGGAAAGACATATCATGTATAAGGTAAATGATGATTGAATGATTGACCAATTTATTTGTCTCTTTAAAAAGTTGATTTGATCCTTTTGATAGATTGATAAATTTTATGACTGATAAAATGTTAGAATTGAATGATAAAATGTCATAATCAAATGATAGAATGTGGGAATTGACTGATGGAATGTTAAGAGGGGAGATAATGAGGATGGACACCAATTGAGACCCTTAAATTCTAATAACCATATTTGAATTCCAATTGATTTGAGAAAATTTATTTCATTATTAAGAAAATTTATTATAGCAAAAACAAATGCCATCCTACCTAGATATGGAAGATCTAGGCAAGACTATCCTCTTGTATTTTTAATAGGCACTCATAACAAAAAATGATTGTGGCCCAATCCATCTAGGTCAAGGTCGAGGTATGTGTAATATATCATAATCAAAATATCCATTGTAGTCGAATATTATAAATAGATGTGAAGGCTCTTACCACATACACCATAAATTCTCATTTAAAACTATGAAAAGCATTCCACATATAACAAACATAAAAATAAAGTCATGAACAATACCAATTTCTCCAATTAATGGTGGATATCTTGGAGATACATAAGATAATGAGTTACAAACAATTGAAACATAATAAGACCAACTTGTAAACTCAAACATATACAATCATATTGTTTATGTGTTTGTGTTTTTGGTATTAGTTTGGACACTGACTTTTGATGTTTTGTTGATGCTATCTGATTTCAAGATTAAGGCAGCTCGTCTAAGACTACTTCATTTGACTTCAAGTGTCCCTTCCCTTGTCTAAGACAACATAATTTTTAACAAAATGCTTTATTATTTTTCTCAGTTTGCTAGATGAGATAGTTAGGTTGGTTTAGCTAAGGACCTATTGATTAGTTTTTCTTTATTTCATTGAAGCTCAAACTTGTTGTATGACATCATTAAATACTTATTGAAAATTCTAAGGAATTTTTTTATGTACAAAAGATATTTATTGTAGGTTTTTCTTCATTTTTGAGTTTTTTTGTTTGTCTTTGATGAAATTTTTAGGACTTTTTTGTAATACTTTTTTTTATAGGATGTTTCTCGATGTTTTTGTGCTTTTGTGAAGGACTTTTATTGTGTTTTTGGTATTTTTTCATACAAACTGATATGTTTTTGGAAAATTTTAAGATCTTTTTGCAATATTTTTTGTATTATTATTATTAGATATCAATCATGTGATTAAGCTACCATCAATTAGGAGAGAGTGGTTCATTTTATTGTAAAGTGGACATGATAGACTACCTTTTTGTTGACTATGATGGGACAAGGACAAGTTTGAATTTCAAGCCAAAACTAGAGATATCTATAATTTTATAATAGAAATTGAGGTGCAATGACAAGTTCTATCAATTTTGGATAAAATAATAGATGGTAGAGAAAGGATCTTTACACATAGCACCAGATTGCCTCGTTTAAACCATAGTACTTGTGCAAGGCACCACCAAAGTTGTTTCACCATATGACATATTTATTTCTCTTGTATTTCTATTTGTATATCACCAAAGATGTATCTTTGCTAGGTTTTCACTAAGGTAACATTTTAAAAAATTTTTAATTTTTTAATTTTATATTTTTGAAAGAGGAATACTCTAAAAATTATGTGTAGAACTTGTGTAGATGCAAGTTGTTGATTGGGTATGATAGAGGGTCAGCCTCTAATGTGGATAGGTGATATGCACTAGACCCATACACTACTATAATGATAGATAACCCTAACTAGTTTGGCTCAAATTTCCGTAGTTTTTCTCTTTCCACTTGATTTCTTATCTTTCCATTAAGACAAAGTCCCCAACTTCAAAATATTAACTGGTGACCTTTTTATCCAAGCCTTTGTTGGTACACTTGTAAATGTGTTAGTTATTTTAATCTCTTTTCACGAACAATGCTTGATGATATAGCCATGATACACGATATACCTCATCTAAAATAATGTGTTTAAGGGATACTCATAGTGATGGGAGTTGACCTCAATTGATAAGATAGTTGCAGTGCCATAAACTACTAAATATGAAGTGAATCTAGTGGGGGTTCATAAATTTGTATGATAGGCCCATAAGGAAAGATTGAGTTTCAAATTTTATTAGTCCTCATGGCTTCATTGACTACTTTATTCAAGCTTTTTATGATGGTTTTGTTTCTAGTCTCGGCCTAACCATTGCCCACAAAATGTAATATGAAGAAAAGTTGTGACAGATGTGGAAATTCTAGCTATTTTATTTTATTTTATTATTATTAAAAGGAGAACCATTATGTATGATAATGTTTTGTGGGAGTTCATGTCAGCTTATAATATAGTTCAAAGGGAGCTTGGAAATTTGTTTACCAATAGAATGGCTCCCACCCACTTTGTGAAATAATTAGTGGTTATAATTATATATTTGTGGTCATTTGAGGATAATGGATGGATCCTTTCAAAAAAGTTAAACCCTTACTACAAAAAGGGCCATGATGAGGTAAGTTTTTATAGATCTTAAGCTAGTGCATGGATGAGGTTCTCATGAATCTCAAATTTCTTACATTTACATACAAATAAACATGCATTTGTTTCCATTGTAGGCTAGTAGCCACCCAATCCTAAAAAGTTTCTTGGCTAAGGTAAGTTCATTTGAATGGACACCATAAATTTCCTCATATACTTATGACAATATTACTTGCGCTTCTCCCAAATTGAGACATCTGAGGAGTACTTCATCTTGACTTCATGTATGAATGGTATTGGTAACAATAGTGTATTGGGAGGCTTTGTGAGTTAGGATTTTATTTTATTTGCAAGATAGATCAATGAGAATGGTTTGGCTAGTCAAATGAGTACATATTTTCTGATACCATGGGGAATTAGGACCAAGAAGTTTATGTACACAACCTCAAACTTGGGGGAAAATTCAAAACCAAGGACAGTGAGTACTTGGACAAAAAATTCACAATGTGTCACTTTTAATGACACGTCTAATAAAGATCCCAAATTAACTATTTCATCCATTGCTTTATTCTTGATTTTGTGGATTCACTCAAATGATATATATTCAAAGCATTACTTGTAATTTTTAGTCAAGGCCTTATAGGCAATCAATTTGACATCCTTGATGTCATAACTACTATTGAATTGATTTAATATCAATTGAGAATCATAGTATACCTCTAGGTGTTGTATCGTCTATTGGATAGTTCTTTAGACCACCTATGAGTAGGGCTTCATATTCATCTATGTTGATGGTGTAGTCATAACTAAGTGTATAGGATCTAGCGATTGAATCTTCTTGTGGTGTTATGAAGACTATACCTACTCCTAAAGCTTATTGTGTATCTGATCCATCAAAGTATAACTTCCACTACTCATACTCTTCTATCACACCTTAATTAGGAAATTATATTAGCATTGGATGACTTGAAGGTAAGGATGCATTTTATAATCAATTGACAATTTCTTGTCCCTTTATTTGTTTTATTCCTATATACCCTATGTTGAACTCACTTCCAATCATGATGCATTTAGCTATTAATCCTGTTAATGTTTCTTTTCTCAATATATTTTTCAATGAATCAATCTTTGCAATTAGGATCATTTTGTGACTTACCATGCAATGTTTGAGCTTCTAAGAAGAAAATACTGCAACTAAACATGCCTTCTCAATATCATTGCAATTTAGTTCATATGTCACAAGGATTATTATGCCCTTGGAGGGAATTTATTTATAATCATAGACTTTTGTTATGATTTTCTTGGTAATATAAACATAACTTTTAGAGTAACCCAAATCTTGTATTAATTTTGTGCTAGTAATTCTCCTAGTGAGTATTTTTAATTCGATATGTACATAAATAATCATTGATTTGGAATGGGCATCGCTAGAATTGGAGCCAATAAGATAATATTTGAGTATTTGTAATTCATTCTAATACTCATCTTTCAAGTCCAATTTTATGCCTTTGTGAAGAAAATACTGGAATGGATTGTACTTATCTGCCAAAGGTGTTATATGAACCTTCTAACAAGCTACAATTTGCTTGGTAGACTTCCCAAAAAAATTAGTGTTGTTAGTGGAGGCATTTCTATGATAGCTTAAAATTTCTCAAGATCTCACCATAGTTAATGAAATATTGGACAAAATATTTTAGTTGCATAAATGTAGTAGTTTTGCATCCTTTAGTTTTGTGGTAGTTACTATAAAATTTGTCATCCCACCATGTTGGTATTCTAGGACCTTTATATTGTCTTATCTTGGGTAAGGTGATTGAATGGGAGTGTATCAATTTCTTCATAATTATCTCAAGAGGTTTTGAAAGAGGTATAAATTCATTTTGTGGAGGGGGGTTCCTTCTTGCATAATTCTTTGTTGGATAAGTGCATTAGTCTATTCGAGACTTTGTCTAGGAGGAGTGATATTAACATTGGGTGTAATTGGTGCTAGTTTATTTTGTTACAAAAGTATTGGTTGGGTATATTGGATAGGTGATAATATATGTACTTGTAGGATAAATTGAGCTAGTTTAGCATTTACGATGTTTTCATTTGTAAACAAAATATTTTTGGACAAGTATCTTGATTTATCACAAGGTGTTGGGTTATCGGTCTCTTTCTCAAGCATTCCTTTCAAATTGAGGGCTCTCTCTTCTTTTAACACTTGTCTAGCAGCCTCTTTAAGAGACTTAATACATTAGGAGTGTAGTTCACACATTAGGTCTAATTGATGATTCCCTATGAATATATGGATCTTTTCCTTTATTGGTAGATGGAATGATGCCTTAGAGGCAACATTTCTCCAACAGTGTAGGAATAAGGCAAATCAAACCCCATTATTCTTCTTGGTGATGCAAAGAGCCATCAATGTTACTTCCACGACAATATTACATGTGAATAGTAGGATATGATTTTTTTTGCTAGTTTGTTCCATGACTTTATCCTACGAGGGAGTCTAGATAACCATTCCATGATCATCCTACTAAGACTACATGAAAACAACCTCATAATATACGTGTCATTATGAGAGACTTCCTTGCAATCTATAAAAGAATCTTGCATGCAACCACAAGGATCACAGTTTCCCTTATTGAAGCTTGGTGTGACAAAGTTGTGTGTAAAAAGGAGGTATAAGTAGAATTTTGTCAAAGGGATAAGGAATTAGGTCTATTTTGGTATAAGAACTTTTAGGAGTGTGTTTTTGGTATATTTATGATTTTTATTTGGATGGATTAGAATTATGGGTGTCAATGTAGCAGATACTGCATTGGGATCAACAAATAGAATTCCATTGTTATGAGGGGAGTAAGGTACACAAGGTAGTGGAACATGATGAGGTGTTGTAATCTATTGAGATGTTGGGATATATTATGGCTATAGAACTTGTTGATGTGTTGGGATTTGTTGAGGTATTGGATTTATTACTATTTTGGGATTTTTTGGAGTGTTATGACTTGTTGTAGTGCCAAGATTTGTTGAGGTGTTTGAGCTTGCTAAGTTGTTACAATTTTTTGAGGTGTTGGTGCATACTAAGGTTCTAGGATATGCCAAGGTGTTGGGATATACTAGGGTGTTGGAATATGCTAGGTATTGGGATATGTTGGGATGGTGGAACATGTTTAGGTGTTGAGATATGATGGGGTGATGTGAGAGATTTATTTTATATTAGTTGCTTGATGATACTAGAGACACTTAATGAGTAATTATGATTAGCCAAACGTATCCCTTGATTGATTTGGGGTTGTCTTGAATTGGAAGGGACACATGATTAATACTCGGAAGCTATTGTTGATGTTCCCCCATGGGGGGAGTCCTTTCTTAGGTGTAGAAAGCATACTAGATGAACTTGTTTCTATTGTTTGTGAGGTTACCATTAGATGGATAACATAAATATTGAATGTGTTATGCTAGTGACTGCACTCAATGTGGATGAAAAGTTGGCAAATATGGATTGTGGTATTGGATCCCTAGGGTAGTAGAAGATGTAATGAATTGGAAGGCATTATGTGTGGAACTAGTAAATGGTAGGGATTAGAAGAGGTATTGTTGAATCAATTCAAGATGGTGGCATATGCATGTCTTCTATTATTGTGGATGTGTCATAATTAGAAAGTAATTTAGCACCTTTTTGTATAAGCATATACAAGTATTTACATGGATTAGATACCATCAAGGACTCTATGATTGTAATTAACTTCCTGTCATTTAAGCCCTCGTCAACATCTTCTTTTGTGCATTTAACCTTAATTTCCTCAAGCTAGTGTTCTCTTAAAATATCATCTTGATTTTTTGCATGATGTGATATTACCTTAGGATTCTTGAAATCTAGTGCCAAAGTTCTTGGTGCAAAGTCAATGTTTCAAGAGGGATCACAATTGGGGTCCTGGTTGTCATCCATCGTATCTTTACTTTACTTGGATTGTGTTTCAGAATATGCAAGGCAACTAGGGTAACTAGATTTTTGGATTTTTAGGATTTCAACAAGGCAATTGACAATACATAAAACTTTTTTTTATTGGATTTTAGGATACTAAAGTAATAAATGAATAGAATGAAACCTAAGGTATGATTAATGTGATCTAGAGAGAGATTCTAAGGTAAACTCTTTGTATAAAGACCTAAATAATAATGTGTATTATCTTGACTTCAAAAAGGTAGGACAAGTGATCATTTTTGTCAATGATGTATGTCTAAGACAAATGTTGGGTACTTAAGACAAGTCAAAGAGACAAGGATGATGTTGAAAAAGTCAAGATAATATGACAGACCATTAAACAAATGTCCTAGGAAAATGCACCCTCCAATTTGGAAATTAATTCTAAGAAGTGCAATACATAGCCCTAAGATGTGAAAATTGTTTTCTTTTAATTTTTCAAAACTATATTGATGATTACATAGGTAAAAAAAATTCTAAATGCAAGATATGACTATCTAAGTATTTCAACTACCAAAAACCAAGAATAAAAATTTGTGTAGTGTGTAGGAATTGTTGTGATTATGCTTTATCTTTGTAAGAAAATATTGAGGGAAAAATTCTCTATGTAGGACCAATGTTGTAGGATTAGTTCTCTTTGAAGGACATATATTTTAGGAAAAATTTGGTTCTTTTTTTCTCTATGGGATGGATATTGTAAGATAATTTGCTAGTAACAATAAGACACAAAAAAAAAACACTCAATATGGTTGGAGGAATAACTTATAAAAGAAATGATGTTCAACAATATTTTCAAGTTACAAGGTTTTGACAAGGTCAATCACAAAGAAAGGAATATACAGACAACTAATATAAGGTCAATGGATTCAAATATAATGGTGCAAGTCCATTTCTTGGACGTTTGTCAGCTTTCACAACCATGTCACATAAATAGAGTTTACAATCCCCTTTGAAAGCATACATTATTCTTTTTCCTTTATTAGGTATTGTCTATGTACTAATAAATATCTCTTTTGTGTCACAATACCCTAGGACACATATGGTAGGAAGGGAGATTCTTCCATCCCCTTCACCTGTAATAAGATAATAATTTAGAAGGTGAATCAAGTGGCCTCTAATTAACACGGTTATAGTCAAATCTATGGGTTCTTTGCAATCAAGTTGTACATGTGTGAGACACTTAAGTCTCTAGTTAACTATGTTGGCTATTTAGGCACTTTGGCCCAATCTAGACTATTTATCAACACACCTTACCTGAGATTACAAAGATAAAGGACAAAAATTATAGAATTTGATCAAAACAAATTCACAAAACCCATAGAATACCTGCATGCAAAAACCTATCACAGAGAAGTAGAGAGAAGCCAAATACAAGGGTTTTTGCTTAGACAATATGCAAGATTGTTTTATTAGCCATAAAAATGAATCAAATGTACAATGGATCAATCCTTATAAAAGGAGATCAAAAAACCTAATACAAAACCCTAATATGTAAAAATGTATTTTAAAATTAATTTACTTATTAAGTGACTAATGCAAGTGCATGAAAGTAAAATCTTAAGAAGGGAGTAAAGTTTTTTTAATAAATGCAATTAAATTAACACTTTACTCTAACACCCCCTATTAAGATGAGCAACAATGCAACTACAATCAATGCAAGAAGAAAGAAAAGGAACTACAATGCTGAATGTAGAGTTGGGTCCCAACAACATGGCCTAATGAGATACCCAATCACAACCAAATCTATATGAAATGGAGAAATTGGGTAAACCACATGAGAAAAACCCTACTCCAAAAAGAGATAGAAATATGTTGAATGCTTAAAAAGAAAGTACAAATGATATGTCTCAAAAGATTCTCTCAAAGCCATAAGTACAATGGAACCCCCCATGATAGAGGCTTGAGACTTCATAGCTCCCCCAAAATGGTAGAACTCCTATGTCGATGATCAGATCAATGTGGCTCCAATATGGAAGAAATAGAGGCAGTGGACAAGGAAGATGAAACCCTTGAATGTAAGGTTGAGTTGGAAGTCCTCGTTGATGCTCAAAAGAGAATGCATGAGAGTCATATAATGGAATATCTAAGGGAGGTGGGATAACATGTGTGCTAAAATTGTTTATGAGAGGAGATAAGTGTCCTCTAATATATCCTTAACAACTCTAGTAGGTGACTTAACGAATGAAGCTCCAATGTCAGGTAATGCTAAAGAGTAATATTGTGCTACATATTGAATTTGAACATGAGGTGGAGTTGTAGAAGTCACAACTGTAGGATCAAGAACAACACATAAGTTCAACTGATTTGACTTCACCTCAATAAGATCTCATAAAGAAAGAGAGTGATTCTCTGGTAGTGGAGATGGTGGACCAAAATGAGAGAAAGTATTCAAAGAAGAAGAATGTTCAATATTCCATGTAGCAAAAGTATTGCTTGTCTCACTATCACTAATGTGCCATAAATCTCGTGTGAACTCAACTATCCACCATATCCTATAACACCCTGCTAGGGAACAAAAAAAAAAAAACCTATTATGTCACTAAGTTTGCTAAACACTTTTTTTTGAAAGGTTAAAACAAAAAGAGATAAGATAGCAAAAGTAATAACATACAAAGATACATACATACATGAGAAATACATTGACAGTTACATCTTTGAAGAGTTCCATGCCATTGAATCACATACATAAGTTTTATTAAAATTAAATCTGATACATAACAAAGTCCATATCACAAGACAACCATAAATATGAAATCAAATGAAATAACATACATGTACATAAGATGCCACATGGCATGACTAGAATGCATACTCATCCTCGGTACAAGTTACATGGTATGAAATGCTAAAAGAGTATACATCATGATAAGGTACAACATCCCATATGATCTCAAATAATTAAAGTACAATAAATCAAAATATGACCATAGAACGTAATAACAAGATAAGAAGAATAGAATAATTGTACAAATACATCTGGCATTAGCATCCAACTATCAGATCTCAATGGTGCAAGGAGCACTAACACTCAACCTTGTGGAATCTAAATGGCCCACTCCCACCATGCTGAGGACATAATCTCAAGTCTCAAATGGATAACAATCCAAAAATTGAACAATAATCTAGTTCAAGGAATTTTGGTAGAAATTTATCTGAAAAGTACAAAGTACACAAGTAACTTATAATCCTAAAGGCAACAAAGACATGTACGAAACCTAATATGCATGTGGGAAAGTGTCATCACATGAGTCAACTCTAAGGTTACCTTGGCAGTCTCTTTAGACACCCCTCCCCCTCCTAGTGACTCTATGCAACATCAATATCTTTTCATACAGACAAGGCATACTAATGAGGCAAGGTCACAACCAAGCATCCTTTGTACTCCCATCCTAGTGTGTACTAGCACTCAAGGCATGGGTGAGCTTAAATACCAACTCTTGTTAGTTCATTTCAACCCCATTAATGAAATGTTATCATTTATTAATACAACTTACAATGGGTTACTTAGACAACCTCTTTAGGGCTATGACCTCCATTGCAAGCCACTTCCTAGCATACACATAGATAACCTACCCTAAGCTCATAAAAAGTATATCTCCTAAAACCACAATATTCACCTCAGTCCTATACAAGCAATTGGAGAGCACCAATAGATAAATCAAAATATTCACCTTAGTCCTATACAAGCAATTGGAAATCACTAATAGATAAATCACAATATTCACCTCAATCTTATACAAGCAACTAGAAAAGACCAATAGATAAATCACAATATCCACCTCATTCCTATACAAGCAACTAGAAAACACTAATAGATAACTGATCAAAAACCTCATTGGTTACACCAAGAAAATCACAATACATGAGCTTACAAAATAGAACTCGATCTCATCACACAAACACGTGGATATAGCACATTGGTTGGGAATAAAATAATTGGGACTAAACAACATCATATAAAAGCATCACAAAAACAACCACTTTCCAAGCCTCTAGCAAACATGCCTATCTAGTCAAACTACTAGGTTTCCCCCAAAGCCACCACAAAATAAAACATGACATCTTGATAGACATTTAAAACAAGTGTAGTATTTAGTCTTTTTTTTTAGTTTTTCTATTTCTATTTCTATTTTAAATATAATTCCATAAAAAATGATTTGTGTCAAATTCAAGTTTACATTTCATAATCGTATCACAGTTGGATAAAGGTTATGAATCATGCAATATTATAATGTTATTAATTTAAATAATCCTAAGTCATTAATGATTTAATTAATCACATAGATGTATATTATTAGATTAAATCTTAATATCAATTTCATTTCTAAATTATTAATTTGACTTCTATTTATGTCTAATATTAATATTTACTTTTCCCTTTAATTCAACATGCAACTCGAGATAACCCAAACTTGAAATTATAATTATAATTAAACTATTTACAATTTCTCTCATAATATTTAAATATTCATAACTAGATGATTATATAGTGAACTCCACTATAACTTCTCTTAAAATATAGCTAAATTATATATTTTTTTTATTAACTTCCCACTTGCATTAATAAATATAGAATCATTTATATGCAACTAATAGTTTAACTAAACTTAAAGATTCTTTAGTACCAACATACACTTTATAACTAAATGAGTAGTATTAATTTAATTCTTAAAATTAATAAATAATAATGATTTTTTTAAATTAAAATATATTTTTTTATTAAAAAACTGAATAATAAATAACTCCAAAAACAAGTTCAAAAATAAATAAAAAATAACAAATTTAAAAATTAAAATTTTAGAATTAATAAATAATCATTAAATTATTATTATTTTTTAAATAAATAAATCCAAAAATTATATTATATTTTTATAAAATAAAAATAAATATACAATTAGTATTTTTGCATACATTTGATCTCTCAAATCATGGAACCATGCTATACTTAGTTTTTTATCTTTAGTATATTTGTTTTCACATGCATGCATAAGTTTAGTTACAACATGCTTTCTTGTTAATTAATCTTTTGCTTTTCTAATAAAATTTTCAATTAAATTATCTTTATTTTAAAAAATTCAAGATCATAACATGACAAATTTAAAGTTCATACCCTAGTTGTTCAATTATTGTTTTCTTCCAATTTTCTATAATCGAATTAGAAAGGGTTTTAAAAGAATACAATCACAATAATCTTCTACAGTTTTCCTCAGTCACATTTTCTTGATTAATAACTTTTTCTTTTCAAAATCCACAACATAATTCTTTATCCAAAGATTTATATAATAAATTAATAAGCATTATGCAAGCACCCAGGAAGACACAAAGTATATAGATCTTTCAAGAAAATTCTACAATGGGTTTTCAAACCCTACCTCAAAACAACAACTAAAATATGAGAAAACCTGTGAATGCATGCAAATCCAAACCCTTCAAAACTTTCAACAATTCTTTTGCTCCAATTCCAAATTTTGCTCCCCAAAACCTGTGTGTGGAGACATGAGCTCTAATCTCCTACTAAAGAATTTCTCAACCTAGGGTTTTGGTTTTACGAACATGCAAAAGCCTTCTTTTTTAATATTTTAATTTATTTAATTCTTTGTGCAGACTTTATATATATATTTGATAGATAAACGACCAAGGCCTTGATAAATTTTATTAATTAAATAAAGAGTTACAACAACTTTGCTCCGTTCAAATGAGCACTAGTAGGAAAGAATGAAAAAGAAAACCTCCAGTCTTGCCTAGGATAGACATCCTATATTATTACATTTTAAAAGGGGCATACCCCAGTAAAATTGTTAGAATTAAATTACATCAAGAACAGGGGCATACTCCTAAAGAGAAATAATGGCAGAATCCCACTTATTGCTACATTGATGAACTTCTACCAATGCAAGAAAGGAGACCCACCTGAGTATAAGCATCTTACAAGCCAATCTCACATCTTCCTAGTCATCTTGAGAAATTATCAGCTAATAGCATGAAAAAGGGCCAAAGGGAAACATCCCACTCCCTCCTATTTGAAGGGGGCTATTTCCTTTTGTAAGAAATAAAATAGCCTATTTCCTATATTAGCACCTTCAAAAAAATAGATAGTCTACATAGAGCTGAAAGAGAACATATAAAATTCTAAGAAGATAACATTTTGTTAATAACAAGAAACCATTTTTGAAACTAAGTATTAGATATTAACATACAACCCCAAGAGTAAGATACCAAAAATAAAAATGCATGAGCTATCTATAAAGTTGGGAAGCCGTAGCATACATAAATAATCAACTAACTAAAGTATAATGCCACACAACAGATTAATAGAGAGAGAAAAAATTGTGGATAAATGCAAGAACAGACCACATCTAATCATACTATAGAGTCTTAAATCAAGGATCCAACTAGACACAATAGATCCTCATAACTGAAAGTGAGAACCATGAAACCTATCCTGCTAACTGAGCCATGAATAGTACTGCCAAAACCAGCGTAAGCTAATACTAACTCAGAGCACTTCTCAGTAAATCATCTAAACCATAATCAGAGAGTGTCAAAATAATGAAACCACTAAAGATTGAAACCATCATATCCCTTGAGATGTGACGAAGAAACTAAAAAAAAGTAACAGATCAAATTGCAAGCTATAATATGGGAAGAGGAATTCAGTGCTAAAGTTCATTTTGTGCCCTAGATTTAATGTTAATTAGTTGAAATTATGTAAAGATGTCAACGAATCCATGACCAATTATAGGCTCTGCTCCTTATTTAAATGACAAAACGCCAAGCTTGCTTAGAATATGTATACTAAACCCATCATAAGGATTTGATCTAAGTAAAAACATCAACATAAAATACTAGACATTATGAAAAATAACTTAAATCCAAATTAAAAGACCTAACAACTGTAAGGAATGTATTACATCAATAAAGACCAATCGAAATAGAGGATCAAGACACCATACATTCCAATCATTCAGGAGAGGATAAATAGAACAAACTATTTATATAAACTTACTTATATTTAGCAAGGTTTTCAGTACATCTTATATAATAGTAATTTTGCATTAATTATAATCTAGATCTATATACATTTGTGCCTATATAGTACAGGGTATATAATATTCTATGACTAGCATCTTAAAATTACAAAACAAGAATATATCCACCATCAAATACACCTTACTTAATATATCCGCTAATGCCAAACCCTAATTATGAATACCAAAGGCTACAAAAAGCCAGAGACCACTCCTCATTTCCATATCACCATGATAACATCTGTAATGTCATTTGGGTTCTCCACTTGACATTCAGGAGGGAATTTGAAACTAGTCTTGGCCCTACTAGATTTCTCAGAGTTTGGAGTATAGAAATCAAGAGCCTCCAAGTTGTCGAAATTAACTCTTGGTTGAATGTATGCCTTGGATAGGGTGAGATAATTCACTAGCCATTCCCTATTTTCTTCAGCTATAATTTCTCGCCAGCAGAGTAAAAACTAAATATTGGCCTCCATTTTTTGCCATTCATGATAAAAGGCCATACCTTCCTAAATGATAAGTGATGGTCGCCTAAATGTAGTTTCTAAATCAGTGTCACCCCACGATAGTCTCATATACTTCTCTGGCAGTGGGATACAGAGTTTATCATCAATACTCCTGACAACTTTCTCCAAGCCCTTCCTCCAAGTAGGGATGAAAATATCCAAGCAGAGCTTGACAATGGCCTCAGTTTCCACCTTTTCCCTAAACAAACAACCAATGAAGGAACCTATGATGTCACTATTAGTCCTCCAGGTGAATTCATAATCGAAGTCTCCTTCTCTGATGGCTTTGCTAATGGCCAGTCGAGACATGTCATCAATTGGATATAGTATCTTGTTCCAGTGTTCCAGTTTAACATTTTTTGCAAAAGACCATAGTCTGGTTTTCTGTAGTGTGAAAAAGATAGATGTTTGTCTCCATCTTTTTGAAAGGAAAGGCAGTAATTTGAAAGGAGATCTGACAAGACCATAAAAAGACAAAGGAAGCCTCTAGAAGATGAATATGATGATGTCATCCTATGATATAGCCTATCTCATATTCATGTTATCCTGCCCTGGTTCCATAATGATGAATACATCACAAATAACTCAAAACCAACTACACATGACAAGGGCAAATTGAGGGCTATCCCAATTCATGATGACAGAGTCTGTAAGTGGCCCTTGTTTAACATGAGTATATTAAAATGTGCCACATGATTGTTAATTGGCTTAGTGATTCTTCTCCTTCGAATCTACCACAGGGGGAGGAGAAAAGACACATTCTTAGAATATAATTTTGGCTATCTAAACTTAGATATATGTGTCTATCTATAGAGAAATATGAGATAAGCCTATGTCAATAAGCCTTCTACAAACTTATGCCTATGAACAATAATAGTAAAGACTATGACCGATAACACAGGAGGATGACAGTTATGGATTTTTATGTGCGTGAGACTGCAGAGTCGAATATTTAAATAAGAAAGAAAGCATATATATATAAACATCAATATGTGAATAGGTAGTTTATATATATATATAAACTACCTATTCACATATTGATGTTTATATATATATATATATATATATATATATATATATATATATATATATATATATATGTATGTATGTATGTATGTATGTATGTATGTATGTATGTATGTATGTATGTATGTATGTATGTATAGAAATATCTATATATGTGGATCTGTCAATATATTAATATATATAAATATATGTTTCTAAATATGAAGATGCAAATATATCTAAAGATACATATAAAAATACATCTATATATTTATAAGCGCACGCGCGCACACACACACACACACATGTATATATATATATATATATATATGTAAGAGGAGTATCCAACAGGGGGCAAAAGCACATAAGAGCAAAATTAGAACCAAGAACAAACTTGGAGGAAAGGGGGGATAAACATTCCTCACTGGGGAAAGCCCTCCATCATTCATTTGACAAAGGAAAATGGTCCTTAATAATAGTCAAATTGGCCCCATCTGCCCCCAAGTTTGCTAAACTATGTACTTTCTGATTGCCTTCCCTGTAAATGTGATAGATCCTATAATCTGCTAGCTTGTCCAGGAGAGCAAGGACCTCTTCCAGATAGGAGTTAACAACCCAATTGGGGGATGATCATTTTCTCATAGCATTTAATATGATTTGAGAATCTCCCTCAATAATGACATTGGGTAATTTCAATTTATAACATAATTGAAGTCCTTGCTTCAAAGCTTCCAATTCCGCAAGATTATTAGTGGTAGGTGGAATGAATATCGCTATTTTGGCTATCCAGTGACCATGCTCATTGTTGATGATGCACCCAATGCTGGCCTTTCTGGGATTACCTCGGGCAGCACCATCAAAGTTTAATTTAAACCACCTGATTGGGGGAGGGGCCCATCTATAGTTTGCTCTAGCCTCCTTACTATTTTTTGGATAAATAAGCTAGGGTTGATCAATTTAACCCAAATTTTCTTCATTTTCTCATCCCATATGGAGAAGGAACCTTCCTCTTTCTGGGAGTTTTTGAGGTGTGGGTTAGTGGTTTCCACAATTCTAGCTTCAATCTTTGTAGTTAATTCTTCCAGCCCCAATTCTAGGTTTTAGAAGATACACCAATTTCTTTCCTTCTAGATTTTCCATATCAAAATGGATGGACATATGTTCCAGAGCTTATTGTATACACCCTTGACCTAGAATGTGGGCCATCCCTTAAGCAGGTTAGACAAAGACTTCAAAAACGGTGTTGACCAGCTCATCATTCTCCTAAGCCATTCCCAACACTTTTGGGAGAAATGACAGCTGAATAGAATATGGTTAGCATTTTCACTATTGCATTTACATAAAACACATCTAGAAGGACCTTGCAGGCCAAACTTCTTCATCCTGTCCATGGTTAAAATTATGTTTTGGAATGCTAACCATAGGAAAAAACCAGCTTTCAGGAGACATGATGAATCCCAACAAATTTTGAGCAGGATATCTACCTCGTCCCATTTTTGAGAGTCTAAAATAGCCTTATATCCATTTTTCATGTTGTAGTTACCATCACTAGAGGCTACCCATATCAGATCATCTTCCTTCTTAGATTGCCTAATCCTTCTATCTTCTAGCAACTTTTGGAAATAATTAATTGATTCAACATCCACATCTAGGCCTTTCAAGGATTTCCATACCCATTTTGGATTCCCATCCTCATAAACTCTTGTTCTATAATTGCAGACCCTGTTTCCCCACAGAGAGCTTAGTTTGTCTTTCAGGTCCTCAATTCAGTTGTAACTGTGCAAAGGAGGATGACCATCCCATGAATCTTACCAAAACAAAGCCTTCTCTCCCTTCGCTATAGCTCGAGTCAAGAATTTTGAGATCAAGTACCCACATTTAAGCATAAAGTTCCAATATTCCAACCCTTTTGGGGGATCTTTGGTCTTGAAGATTGATAGAGGATTCTTCTTATTTAAATATTTTTTGTATAAAATCTTAGCCCATTTGTGATCTCTATCCTTATAGAGATGCCAAAGAAGCTTCGCCTCTAAAGCTTCATTTTTCCATTGGAGATTCTTGAATCCTAACCCACCCAAGTCCTTGGGTTTATAGATTTTTTCCAATTTAATGAGCGCCAGTTTTTTGTCCTCTTTACAGTCTTTCCAAAGAAAGTTCTGCATTTTGGTTTCAAACTTGTGCAGGTTCCCTTTGGACAGTGGTAGGCAAGATAATGGGAAGATTGGAATAGTAGATAATACAGATATGATTTTAGTACATTTTCTAGCCTTTTTCAGCCATCTATCCTTCCAATATATGAGTTTAGCATCCATTTTTTCAATGGTATTGCTCCATACTTTGTTGGATTTCGTTCCTTTTTCTAAGGCAATACCTAGATATTTGCAAGGGAATCGACCTTTTTTGTACCCCATAATTTTATAGATCTACTGTTCCAATACTGGTTTCATGTTCATTAAGTAAATTTTGGATTTAAGCTCATTGGCTTTTTGACCTAAAGCTTCCATATATGCTTTAATGATGGATTTAAGCCCCAAGGCCTCATCTTTCCTACTTCTACCTGGTAATAAAGTATCATCTGCATATTGTTGATGGGTGATATTAGACATATTTTGAGTAACCAAGATACATGATATCTTTCCTTTATTATATGCATCTCTCACTGCTCTTCCAAATGCTTCAACCATGATAATGTAAAGGGAGGGGGATAAAGGGTCTCCCTGTCTAATGCCTCTCGATATATCAAAGAAACCTTCTAGTGTTCCATTAATGAGAATCAAGATTTTAGTGGTAGATATGAATTTGAATATGAGGTTGATCCATTGGTGGGAGAAACCAAAAGCTTACATAACCTTACAAAAGAATCTCCAATCCACCATATCATAACCTTTTTGAATATCCAATTTCAAGAACATACATGGCTCTTTGTCCTTGCAGGCTGAATGAATCGTCTCTTGAATGGTAATAATATCATCTAGGATAGATCTACCTAGCACAAAGCCTATTTGTTCTTCTGATATAATTTTAGGGAGTATCTTCTTTAACTTGTTAGCTAAAATTTTAGAGAAAATTTTGTACACAGTATTGCAGAACAAAATGGGTCTAAAGTCATCAGGGGTTTCTGGTTCTACCTTTTTGGGAATCAAGGTGAGGAATGAGTGATTGATCTTTGATAAAAGAGCACCCCCATTTCTAGATGCTTCAATTACTTTCCAAAGATCTATGCCTATGATATCCCAACATTTTTGATAAAAGAAGGCTTGGAAGCCATCTAGGCCCGATGATTTGTCTGGCTTCATTTCAAACACCACCTGTTTGACTTCTTCCAATGGGATGGGTTTGTTTAACGCCTTATTATCCTCTGTGGTGACAATTTTAGGAATTACTTTAAGTAACTTAGCCTGTGCAATTCTATTGGACCCTTAGTAGTTATTTAAAGTATTCTAAAAATATTTGATGAAGGTCTCTGCGATTTCACTAGGTTTATCTGATATGATACCCAAATGATTTTTAATAACCGATATTTTGCTTTTAGATCTGTTGTATAAAGTGGAGTTATGAAAGTATTTTGTATTTTGGTCTCCTTCGTCTAACCATTTCTCTCTGGATTTTTTTCTCTAGAAGATTTCTTCTTTGGTTAGAATATTCTCTTGTCATGTCATTATCCATTCCTTTTTTAATTACTTTTGAATTTAGGTCTCTTAATTTGTTTTCTATGTCTATTTTTTCTTTGAATATATCGTTAAAATGTTTCTTGTTCCATCTAAGGAATCATTCCTTAAGCATCCTCATTTTGGCAACAAATATATACATCTTAGATCCTTCAAATTTGTCCTGTGCCCACCATAATTTGATATTATTAATGAAATCAACATCCATGAACCACATTTTCTCATATTTAAATGGGCTCTTGGTAGGTTTTTGTGGTTCTAAAAAAATGAATCTGACTGGAAAGTGGTCAGACCTAGCAACAGGAAGCATGGACAAGTGAACATTCAGATTGTTAACATCGAGATCCCCTTTAATCATGAACATGTCTAATTTCTCTGCTATGTATGAAAAACTTTGTCTCCTATTGTTCCATGTAAACTCCATTGCTAATTGGTATGTCTATCAGACTATGGGTATTGCACCATGCCTTGAAGTCCTTGGAAGCTTGCGATAGATGCTGATTAC
The DNA here is from genome assembly GCA_028749045.1 of Cupressus sempervirens. Lineage (NCBI taxonomy): Eukaryota > Viridiplantae > Streptophyta > Pinopsida > Cupressales > Cupressaceae > Cupressus > Cupressus sempervirens. Next base: position 552,212,481 of record CM053785.1, on the reverse strand, counting down.
CACATAATTTTTCATTAATTTCTAAAATAGTATTGAAGTCTCCTCCTAATACGAACAAATTGTCTTTAAAATTATTTATAAAAGAGCCAATTTCTTCCCATACTAATCTCTTACAGTGGTTGGTAATAGACCCATAAATATTAATGAGTATGAATTTGAGGTCAAATTTGAGGCTCTAAACCCATCCGCTCATCCAATTGTTGTTTATAATCATGATGTTTATATCTACTTTCCTAGGATTCCAGAGGATCCCTAAACCACTTGAGGTTCCTATAGATTCTTGAAATACGGAGTTCCAAAGTCCTAACCTTTCATCTAGTTTAGGAATTTCTAACTTATCTAGTTTTTTTTCTTGGATGAGAATAATTTCAGAATCAAAACATTTGAGGTTATGTTTTGGTAACCTCTTTTTGCTAGGGGCATTAAGACCCCTAGAATTCCATGCCGTGTTCCTCATTGCTCCTTGGGAAGGCACTTCCCCTTCCCGACATTGAAAATTAGATCAATCTTTTGTTGTTCTCTACTATTCCCATCTGCTTCTCTGAGTTCTTTTAATGATTTTCTACCCCTTTTGCCTTTCAATTTTCCACAGATAGGAAATTTAAGCCCTTCTTGATTCATTTGAATTCTTAGCTGATCTAGGTTTGCTTCTGTCAATTTAGTTGCATCACTTATTCTTACAATGCTACTATCCTTTTCTTCCTATACTAGTTCTTTGAGGAGTTGATACACCACACTAGATTAGTTCTTAGTGTTTACATCTACTCCCAATATGCACTTATTACTGTCATCTTTTCCCTTCTGGTCCTATTCCTCATCTTTCTCTTTTATCTGTGATTGCCATAGGTAATCCTCCTTTTCAATTTTTAACAAATCTTTCCTTAGATCTTCGTATGTGTAGTTATCTCCTCCTAGTTTGAGGATTTCTTTAATTAATTCCTCTTTTTGGGTGTTTGTACTCTCTTCAATGTTTTCCTCACAAAAGACCTAAACTAGCTGCTTAGTAAGGAGGTTCAACCTATCTTCTTCAGATTTTGATATGCTTAATTCCCCCATAGTCAAATCCAAGGTATTATCATTAGTCAAAAATTCTTGAAGTTCTTTTATTGGTACCTTTTTTGCTATACTTAAATTCCTCTCTTTGCTTTGGTGACAACTACTAGGAGTGAATGGAGAACTCTTTGAAGTTGTTGGTGTTTACCAGAATTTGCATAGCTTCCTAGGAGCCAGAAAAGGAGATTGGTCTACCTTGTTATGATCCAGAGTATTCTCCAATTTGTTTGTTTCCTTTTGTGATAAAAGACACTCTATGATGTCTGTTTCAAAATTAAATAGTAAGTGGTTCTCCATCTCCTCTATAACATTTCCTTTGTTATCCTTTTCGAATTCTATTTGGACACTACATGGGATCTTCTCCTACTCTGCACCTTTATTTGTAATATTTATGATCAGTGTAGAAGGCTTCTCTGAGACTTCAATTACTCTTTCTCTATTTATTTATTACTTCTGTGTAGAAACACCATTTCCATTTTTGCTTGAGTCCTTATTGATTTTATTTGCTTCCTTTTTATTTTTTGTGCGACAAACCATCCAAATCCATCTTAGTTTTATCTTTGAAGTTAGTTACTATTACTGATTTAAGTTTTCCTTTATCTACTTAGCACTCTTCTGACCTTTTGTTGATTGTTTCTTCAGTCTGAAGCAGTTCGACATGATCTTTCTCATCCAAGGGAAATTGCTTCTGAAATTAGAAGTGAGAGGAAGGATAATTTTGTGAATGTCATCAAATTTTAAGATATCAACAATTTCTCCTTTATAGATATGGAAGTTAAGATCATATGAAGCTTTTTTAGTGATGACTTTCTTTTGAAATTATAATGGATGATTAAAATTGGTATTAATAAGCAATTTAACACTGTTATAGCAGTAAAAGGATGAATCAATACCTATGACTTCACCAACAACAGATCCTATAGAATTAATAATATCTACTTGACGCAACTTCGGAGGGAGAGAAGGCATAATGAACCATGAAGGAATCATACATTCTACCTTTTCTATGTGAAAGTCATGAGACCATTCTATGAATTTGACACAATGACCATTAAAAAAACATTCAAAGACTGAAATGAACACTTTTTTAATAGATTCTTCTTCACATTGTAGATAAAGAATTCTATCCAAATAGTGGAAAATACTTACCTGGTCCTCACAATTTTCCAAGTGTCTTCAACTTCTTTGATAGAAATCTTGATAGGCTTATCCATAGTTTTAAATGGGGTCAAACCAACAAATAGTTTAGGGTTTGATGGAGGGGATCTATTTGAAGATGCTTTTCGATGATGTGGAGGAATGTAGGATGACAAGGGCTTTGAATTAGATGAAGACCTTCCTGGTTGGGGCGTTTCCAGAGGAGAATGACTTAATGAAATGGAAGAAGGCTTATATAGCTCAGGATGTACATATTTAGTTAGGTTGAAGACTCAAAATTGGTAGTCTAAATGCTCAATTGTGAAGAAAGGGTGATGAGTGAGGGTTTCAGATAAATTTGTGCATGCAAGAGGGTTTTCAGAAATGGCTTCTATGTGAATGTTTCCCTTTTGATGGGTTTGATGCCCTCCATTCCGTTGCTGACTGAGGATCTCTCCTGTGGGCTGTTCAAAGACTGCGGATCTATTTGCCAATTTTACTGCAAATCTGGCGTCCCGTGTATCTTGAGAATCCTTGTGGAACCATCTTCAATCTATAGCAAGAGATGTAATCTGCCATCTATTTCCATAGGCACATGAGTTCCTAGGGTTTCTCTTTTTTTTTTTCCTTTGAAGAAAGTTCTGCCCTAGATTTTTCGCGGGTCTGTAAGAGTTCAGCATTTTCGCTTTGTAAGAAGAGCAGAGCAATTTTTAAGTAATATGACAAACTTTTTATATTTTAATTATAATAAAATTTATTAAAAATTTTCTCACTTATTTTTATTAAATAATAAGACATATTTAGAAAGTATGTTTATTAGTTTAACTAATAATAATATTTAGAGTTTATTATTATTATTTTGATCAATAAACAGGCAAGGCCTTGATTATATTAATAATAAAAATACAATAAAGTAACTCTATTCTTATGGGCACTGGTAGTAAAGAATGGAGAAGAAAACCTCCAGTCTTGTCTGGGACCACAGTCCTATATTATTACATATTTAAAAGGGGCATACCCTAGTTGACTATTTCAATCTTTTATTTTGAGTACAAGAAGATACATAATATAAAATTAATGAATAAAACTTCTTTGATCAAAATGAGAATTAAAAAATTTGTTCAGAACTAGTATCTTAGGTAGGATCCACTTCTAAAGAAATGATTTCCTCTTATTAACCTGTTGATAAGAAATAACACTTAACGAACACATTAGTTTAGTTAGTGATAAAATTATTAAATAAAATCCTTGAATTTCTAGACTGAAGATAATAAAATTCTAAGTTTAACCAAATGGTACAGGATTGCTTGTATCCAACCTTCCTATTAATTGTTTCTTTCTATCTTCTCTACATGATCAGTATGATACATATATATTCTAAAAGGCATCTAAAGTCTAATAATAATAATTGCAAAATTCTAATACAATGTTTAATGGATTTACTAATACTATAGATGTAAGATAATTTAATTCTTATTTTTCAAAGTTATCCTTAGGCCTCATTTGGAAGATTTATCTAGTCATAATTAGATTCTGATTATTTATCTTACATTATGCAAGACTACTTATTGGATCATTATATATTAAAATATTTTCACCATCTGCACTCTTATTTGCTAACTAATCTGTCTTTTTGTTGCCTTCCCTAAAAATGTGGAGGATCTAAAAATCTATAAAATGATCCAGAATATTAAGCACTTCTTCTAATTTCGAGTTTAAAACTCAATTAGGTGTCTTTCTCTTCCTAATAACATTTAGGACAATATGAGAATCTCCTTCAATAATAATCTTAGGTAAACCTATATCTAAACATATTTTAAGACCTTCTTGTAGGGCTTCTAATTCCACTAAATTATTAGTAGTGGGTTCTATAGATTTAGCCCTTTTAGCAATCCACTTACCTGACTCATTATTGATGATACATCCAATTCCTGCAGAACCAAGATTACCTCTTGAGGCTCCATCAAAGTTTACCTTGACCCACCCATTTGGTGGAGGGGTCCATCTACAATTTTCTCTAACCTCTTTATTATTCTTTTTATATACAAGTGGAGGATTAATTAGATTTACCTACTTATTTTTCATTAATCCATCCCAACTTGAAAATGATCCTTCCTCTATCTCAAATTTCCTGAGATAAGAATTTAAAGTCTCAACTATACAAGCCTCATTTTTTTAATAATCTCTGCTTGCTACACATCTTGATTGCAAAAAATTCTTCTATTCCTTTCTTTCCACACTTCCCACATAAGGATAGATGGGAAAATATTTCATAATTTACTATAAATACCACTACTATACTCTATTGGCCATCCCTTAGGGAAATCAACTAATGATTTTGGCATTGGAGTAGTCTAGTCCATCATATGTCTAAGCCAATCCCAACAATATTGTGAATATGTGCAACTATATAAGATGTGATCAGAATCTTCACTATCTTTCTTACGCAGTATACATTTTGAAGGACCCTCAATACCCAGCTTTTGGAGTCTATCGACAGTTAGGATCCTTTTTTGAAATGCCAACCATAAAAAGAATCTTGCCTTTGGCAGACATGATGAATCCCAACAAAGTTTAAGTGGAATATTCACTTCTTCCCAACTTTGGGAATTAGTGATAGCTCTATATCCTTTTTTGACACTATACTTGCCATCGTTCGATGCTACCCAAATGAGATTGTCTTTTCTATCTACTTGCTTTACTTTTCTTTTTTGGATTATCTTTTCAAATGCCTTTTTTACTACAGGATCCATATGCAAAATTTCCTTGGATTTCCATTCCTAATTAGAGACCGCATTAATAGTTTTTATTATTTTGAAATCACTAACCTTGCTCCCTCAAAGTTTGATGAATTTCTCTTTACTACTCTTTCGGAATCCCATACTATATATTGAGGGATAACCATCCCACATATTTTCCCAAAATAAAGCTTCATCACCCTTACCCACATCCCATGTGATAAATTTACTAATAAGGGCTTGACTTTTAGCTATAAAGTTCTAGCTTTCGGATCCTTTTGGAAGGGACCTCATTCTTAAGATTGAGTAGGGATCATCAGTATTAAGGTATTTGGTATACATGATTTTAGCCCATTTATGATCCCTTTCCTCAAAAAGGTGCCAGGTTATTTTAGCCCCTAATCCTTCATTTTGCCAGCTTAAATTGTTTATCCCCAAGCTTCCCAGCTCCTTTGGCTGACATATATTATCCCATTTTATGAGGCCTCCCAGCTTTTGTTAGCCATTTTTCTTTCCAACCTCCTATCCTTGCATCCAATTTTTCAAGAATCCTATTCCACTCCTTTTTATATTTACTTCCTTTCTCTAACTCTATTCCTAAATATTTGCATGGAAATGTGCCTCTTTTATACCTCATAATGCTACAAATCTATTTTTCAATATCAGGTTCAGTGTTAATAAAATAAATTTCAGATTTGGCTACATCAACTTTTTGACCAGATGTTCTCAGTCAAGAAAGGGCAATAGAGATGTTGGACAGAGTGTGAAAAAGGAATTAATGATCAAGGATACTCCCCAAAAAAATGAAGAGGAAACAATTGAATCTTCTGATAAAATGGGGACAAAAATGAAGAGACCGAGGAAGAGACAGAGATGGGAGATATTAGTTCTAATATGGGGGGTTATCCTACCAGTAAAGATGATACTGGGAAGAATGATGAGGATGAAAGTCCGAATAAAAATGAAGGGTCAGACAATATTGGTAATGAGGTCACTAACCAGGGCATAGATGGAGAGGAAAATGTGGAGGAGGAGGTGGGCAAGGAGAAAGATTTAGGAAAAGAAGAAGACAAGGGTATGGAGTGTAAGGAAACTCAGGTGCGGAAACAGCTTCCTACACTAATCTCATAAGGAAAGTATGGTGCAAATCCTTTTAAAATATTCTACACTTACAGATTCAATATCATGTAAACAACATTATTGCAGCCAACCATGCATACAGAAAATAGATAGAGAAAGAAACACATAACACAAAGATTTTTCGGTGGGGAAAAACCTTTCGATAAAACAACCCCACCCCTCCAGAACCTGCACAATGTATTATCTTCAACACAAGATTACAATACACTTGCAATGCAAGTTCAACATCAACAATAGAAGACTCCAACAACACCTTAGTACCTACAAACTTTCATCTATCACACTGTTGCATTACAACATGCAATACCCATTTTATGAACATCTTAAGACCCAACAAAATGCCCATAATGGAGTTGGGCATTTTTAATGGCTCAACCACCAAGAAACATGCACAATGCCACATGTACATCTAATACCAAGAAAAGGGTGTCCATCCCTTGAATAGACAATGACAACTTGTCATAGAATCCGCCAAAAATAGCGGTCACAAGAGAAGTGTAAGGGAATCCATCATACCAACCTATTTTTGGCATATTCTCTTACACACACCAACCACTCATTCTTGGGTGCCCAAATAGGCCTCATGTCATAAGATGCTCTTACACCTATCATAGCTCATTCCTTAAATAGCTCTTATGCATCATAGGAATCCGTCATAACCATTTCAGCCATGATCTCCTTCACACACTTCAAGATGCTGACACATGTAAGTGATCAACATGTCAACTAGACATGTACACTCACATTTACATATTATTTACAAAAATACATTTAAAAAAAAAATAATAATAAGAATAGGAATTATACAAGGTTGAGACACCTTATTCCTAACATTCTCCCACTTGTCGAACACCTTGTAAGAGCAATCAGGAACATAACAGGAACTAACCACTATAGGCCGAAAGGCCCATAGACTCTGAACACCATCTAAACTTCTTAGTGCCCATTGGTTTCATTAATGCATCTGCAACATTCTTCATAGTATCTACCTTCTCCAAATTTACCTTTCCATCTTCCACCATATCTCTCACAAATTGAAACTGCACATCAATGTGCTTCGTTCTAGCATGGAAAGTTGGATTCTTCGCAAGACAAATAGCACTCTGACTGTCACACCAAATAGTAATCTATTCTGCATCAACACCAACATCAAAAAACAATCTCTTAAGCTAAATGGCTTCCTTACAAGCATGAGTAGCAACCATGTACTCAGCTTTTGTAGTGGACAAAACAACCACAGGTTGTCGCTTACTCATCCAACTGATGGCACCACCAAACATAGTGAACACATAATCACTGGTGGATCTCTTGCGATCAATATCACCTACCCAATCTGAATCCAAAAACCCATGAATACAAACTGAATGCAGAGATCCAGAAGAGTTACCATGATAACATATGGAGTAATCTGATGTACCCCTCAAATATCTGAATACTCACTTAACTGCATCCCAATGTATCTATTCAGGATTAGCCATAAATTGACTTAGGACTCCCATTGCTTGGGTAATGTCTGGTCTAGTACAGACCATAGCATACGTAAGACTGCCAACTACACTAGCATAAGGTACTCTACTCATGTCCTCCACCTCATTAGAAGATTTTGGACAATCATCTACAGATAACTTTGTTCCCATAGGAATAGGAACACATAGTGGTCTGCAATCTGCCATGCTGAACCTGTCCAACACAGACTTTACATACTTACTCTGATTTAACTAAAGTTTTCTATTAGACCTGTCTCTACTGATTTCCATACCCAAGATGTACCTCGCTGCCCCAAGATCTTTCATCTCAAACTGTGCTGACAACTGAGATTTAAAATCAGAAATCATACCCTTACCCTTCCCAAACAACAACATATCATCAACATATAATGCAACAATAAGAAGGCGATCATTTTCAACTCTGAAATAAACACAATGATTTGATTTTGATCTTACAAATCCAATTGACAACACAAAGGCATCAAACTTAAGGTACCACATCCTAGGAGATTGCTTCAAACCATATAGAGATTTCTTCAATCTGTAAACAAAGGATTCTTTACCTTTAACAATGTAGTGCTCAGGCTGTGACATATAAATCTCTTCTGAAGGAAAGTTGTCTTCACATCCATCTATTCTATCTCTAAATCATATGATGCAACAAGAGATAACAGAAATCTAATGGATGTCAACTTTGCAACAGGAGAGAATATTTCACTATAATCTATTCCCTCTACCTGTGAATACCCCTTTGCAACCAATCTAGCTTTGTACCTTTCAACACTACCATCTACACAGAATTTCTTCTTGAACACCCATTTACAGCCAATAGGTTTTCTCCCTTTAGGCAAAGGTACAAGGTCCCATGTTTTGTTTTTCTCTAATGAAGCCATCTCATCATCCATAGCCTCAATCTAGGAACTTGCATCTTCCATGCCCAAAGCCTCTTTCACAGATCTAGGCTCATCAGTGTTAGTAATCAAAGAAAAAGCACAACTGGAATCTAACATAGAATAACCAAACCTTTCTGGTTGCTTTCTTTCTCTCGTGGATCTCCTCAAGGGTTGAGGTTGAGGTTGTTCTTCCTCTTCTTCTAAACTATTAGAGCTGCTTGAGCTCTCCTCATCATTAGACCCAACATGGTCTCTCTGTTCAGTCTTCTCAGGGGTATGAGGCAACTGAACAACATCTTTTTTCTTTTCTTTTTCATCTGGTTGTAGCACAATAGGAGAAGATGTTAGCTCTCTAAAAATAACATTTCTGCTATACAACACCTTACTAGTCACAGGATCCCAAAGCTTGTATCCTTTCACACCAGCACTGTACCCGATGAAAATACATTTAACAGCTTTGTTTTCCAACTTAGATCTTTTCTCCTTTGGAACATATGCATAAGCTTCACAACCAAAAACACGAAGATGTCTAATTAAAGGCTTCTTACCAGACCACACCTCCATGGGTGTCTTACCAACAAGAGCTGATGTAGGAGATCTGTTAACCAGATAGCAAGCAATGGCCATAGCTTCGGCCCAAAACCTTTTGCTCTAAACCAGCTCCACTAAGCATACTCCTAGCCTTGTCCATCAGTATCCTGTTCATTCTCTTTGCAACTCCATTTTGCTCTAGGGTATAAGGAGTTGTCTTATGCCTCTCGATACCTTGTTCTTTACAGAACTATTCAAACTCTGCTAAGCAAAACTCACCACCATTGTTAGTTCTCACACACTTAATCTTCTTACTAGTCTGATTCTCTACAAGGGCTTTAAATTCCTTGAATTGACTAAAGACTTGTGTCTTACTTTTAAGGAAATAAATCCATGTCCTTCTACTGTAATCACCTATGAAAGATACAAAAAATACAGACTTGGAGATCGAAGGAACTTTTACAGGACCAAATACATCAGAATGAATAAGATCCAAAACATCAGAAGATTTGTGAGAACTAGAGTAAAACTGAACACGATTTTGTTTACCATATACACAATGTTCACAAAAGTTGAACTCAAGATTGCAATCATTTAACCCCTCAACGAGATTTTTTTTTTCCAGGGTTCTGAGACCCTTCTCACCAATGTGGCCAAGTCTCATATGCCACAACATTGTCTTTTCTGCAGGAAGCTTTCCTTCCAAAGTGTTTGCATTGCCATCAGAACCAATAACCACAGAATTCTTCACTGCTCGTTCAGATGGTGAGGATGAAGAACTGTTACATAGAGGAATACATGCATCTAGCTGAAACAAAGTACCTCTCCTAGTACCCTTAGCAAGCGCCATTGATCCTCTAATAATCTTACATCCTTCTTTCGAAAAAACAACTTGCACACCTACATCATTCAAAATACTTATAGATAATAGGTTTCGTGCCAAGCCTGGAATGTGCATAACTCCATTGATTCCCTTTACTTGTCCATCAGGAAATTTGATAGTGACCCTTCCACGTCCAACTATCTTCAGGTGAGAATCATCACCCAAGTACACCTTTCCACCATCGAACTCTTCATATCTTGAGAACCAGTTTCGATGAGAGGTCATGTGAAAAGATGCACCCGAGTCAACCAACCACACATCATCAGATGCATGGGCTCCCAAAGCTATGATGAATGCATCACCATCTTCTTGAGATTTTTTAGAACCAGAATCTGAGGCTTTCTTCTTCTTCTTAGGCTCTTTACAGTCTTTACTGAAGTGCCTAGTCTTTTCACAGTTCCAACATTTTGCCTTGGACTTATTGGAAGTCTTTGACTTCCCACGAGATTTGGATCTACCCTTATTGTCAGACTTATTGTCATTTTTCTTTCCTCTTTTCGTGGATATCCCACAAATAGCAAGGGCTTCTTTTTTCGAAAGGGAAGCCTTTCTCTGCATCTCCTCTGATAGCAACGAAGACACCACATCATCCATTTTGAAGGTGACTAATGTGCTTTCGAGAGCCATCACAAGATGGTCCCATGAATTCGGTAAAGAACACAAAAGTGTGTAGCAACGATCCTCCTCCTCTAACTTGACACCAGCAGATGTCAACTGTGCAGCCAATAGATTAAATGCATCTAAACGATCTGTTAAGGATCCACCTTCCTCCATTTGCAGAGAATACAACTTCTTCCTTAGGAACAACTTGTTCACCAAAGATTTGGCCTGATACACGGCCCCAAGTCTCTCCCACAAACTATATGCGGTTTTCTCATCTAGAACATTCAAAAGGACTGCATCGGTTAAACATATGAGACCCTTAGCTTTACGATCTTTGATATCCCAATCTGCTTGAGTTATAGTTGTTGGTCTTGTAGCACTTGTAGTTGCTTCCCATAGGTCACGATCTTCCAACATGTCTTCCATCTCAATCTGCAATAAGATTCAGGATGCTCTACACAAGACTCCTACTCAACTTGAGATTAGCTCAAAAAACCCTACCCAACAACTAGGATCAAAAGTTGATCAAGCTCTGAAACCACTTGTGAGGAAACTTAGGTGTGGAAACAACTTCCTACACTAATCTCATAAGGAAAGTATGGTGCAAATCCTTTTAAAATATTCTACACTTACAGATTCAATATCATGTAAACAACATTATTGCAGCCAACCATGCATACATAAAATAGATAGAGAAAGAAACACATAACACAAAGATTTTTTGGTGGGGAAGAACCTTTCGGTAAAACAACCCCACCCCTCCAGAACCTTCACAATGTATTATCTTCAACACAAGATTACAATACACTTGCAATGCAAGTTCAACATCAACAATAGAAGACTCCAGCAGCACCTCAGTACCTGCAAACTTTCATCTATCACACTATTGCATTACAACATGCAATACCCATTTTATGAACATCTTAAGACCTAACAAAATTCCCATAATGGAGTTGGGCATTTTTCATGGCTCAACCACCAAGAAACATGCACAATGCCACATGTACATCCAATAGAAAGAAAAGGGCATCCATCCTTTGAATAGACAATGACATCTTGTCATAGAATCTGCCAAAAATAGCGGTCACAAGAGAAGTGTAAGGGAATCCGTCATACCAACCTATTTTTGGCATATTCTCTTACACACACCAACCACTCATTCTTGGGTGCCCAAATAGGCCTCATGTCATAAGATGCTCTTACACCTGTCATAGCTCATTCCTTAAATAGCTCTTACGCATCATAGGAATTCGTCATAACCATTTCAGCCATGATCTCCTTCACACACTTCAAGATGTCGACACATGTAAGTGATCAACATGCCAACTAGACATGTACACTCACATTTACATATTATTTGTAAAAATACATTTTACAAAACAAATAATAATAAGAATAGGAATTATACAAGGTTGAGACACCTTATTCCTAACATGGAGCACCCTAAGGATAAGAAGATGGATAACCTGACTATGGGGGCTATGCTTACCTTCCTTGATATTGCTAAGATGAAAGTTGATTCCTCTCTTTGTGGTGACTCCTAGATTTACAATGAGATTATGAAACTAAAGAAAAATTTGGGTAAAGTGTAGAAGGACCATGAGAATGATCGGGCCAAACTTGTGACGCTAGAAACCTAGGTGAGAAATATACCTGGAAAACTAAAGGAATATGCACAAAATCTCTGGCACCTAATCAATGAAAGTGGCAACAAAATGGAGCAAGTGACTTCTAGTTTGTGTGTGACCGTGACAAGTTTGGAGAAGAAGACTAATGAGGTTGTGTCTCCTAGAGGACCAAGTAAAATGACCAAACTAAGCTCACGGAAGAAGGCTACTGAGGATGCTACTGGTACTGGTCTTACCCCTACTAATACTATTCTTAGTACAGCTGATGTGGGTAAGGAGGTTGCTAAGATAATCAAGGAACTGCAATAGTGGTCTATTTTCCTTTTGTTTTTTTGTCTTCATTTTGAAAACTTTATAACTTGTAGGTTTCAGGTCCTTGTAAGCCCTGGTTGTGTTTTTTGGTTACATTCTGTGGTTTCAGTTCCTTGTAAAACCTAATTTTGTGTTTGTTTTTGGGTTCTAGGAGCGTGTTCTCCTGGTGTGCTTAGTTGAATATTTTTTTTCTACTATTCAGGGTTTTGGGTCCCTTCAAAACCTACTTTTACCTTAATTTAAAACTTCTTGACCAGATGCTTCCATATACAGATGGATGATAGACTTGATGTTTAGGGTCTCTTTTATGGTTCTTTCACTTGGCAGAATAGTGTCATCTACATATTGCTAGTGGGTAATATTGAGAACATTTTCAGTTACAGTGATACCATTTATTTCCCCCTCCATATGAGCTTTGGTTATTGCTCTCCCAAAGACTTTTGCCATAATAATATATAGAAACAAAGATAAGGGATCTCCTTGTCTTAAACCTCTTGATGTTTCAAAAAATCTTTCAAGTGTTCCATTAATGAGGACTAAAATTTTAGTTGTAGAAATACACTAGTAGATAAGATTAATCCATTGATGCAAGAATCCAAAGGCTTCTAAGGTTTTACATAAAAACCTCCAATGAACCATGTCGTATGCTTTTTGAATATCTAGTTTCATGAACATGCTTGCCACTTTATTCTTATTAGCTAAATAAATTATTTCTTGAATAATTAGTAATCCATCTAGGATTGATCTGCCTAGGATAAAACCTATTTGTTCTTTGGACACAATCTTAGAAAGAATTAGTTTAAGCTGATTAGCTAAGATCTTAGATAATATTTTATATATAGTATTACATAAAGCAATAGGTTTGAAGTCCCTTGGATTTTCAGGATCCCCTTTTTTAAGTATCAGGGTAAGAAAAGTAAAATTGATTTTAGATAATAATGATCCACCATTTCTTGAAGCTTCAATGGCTTTCTAGAGATCTAGACCAATTATATCCCAACATTTTTGTTAGAAGAAAGCCTAGAATCCATCAGGTCCTAGAGATTTGTCAGGATTCATGCTAAATAACACTGATCTAACTTCTTCCAAGTGATGGGTTTGTTTAACATTCTATTTTCTTCTGGTGAGACCACTTTAGGTATAGATTCAAGCATTTTTGCTTGAGCTACCATATTCAAGCTATCTAAGTTATTTAAAATATTTTGAAAGTCACTCAAAAAAATCTGGGCTATTTTATCAGGATTTTCTGTGGTTATGCCCAAAGGATCTTTGGCTTTTACTTTTTTTTTAATTGCTCTGTTATGAAGTCTACTATTATGAAATTTTTGTGTGTTTTGATCTTCTTCTTCTAACCATTTTTCTCTTGACTTTTGTCTCCAAAAGATTTCTTCTTTTGCCAATATATTTTCTTGCTTAGCAAGTAATTCTTTTTCTAAATAAAAGCTATTATTATTCATCCCCTTTTTAATTACTTTGATATTTAGCTCTTTGAATCTTTCCTCAATATCTAATTTTTCTCTAAATATGTTATTGAAATGTTCTTTATCCCATTTAAGTATATATTTTTTGATCATTTTCATGTTGGAAACAAAGATATACATTTTAGAACCTTTAAAATTGCCTTGCTTCCACCAATCTCTAATAAGTTCCATAAGTTTTTGTCTAAAAACCAAATTTTTTCACACTTAAAAGGATTCCTAATAGGTTTATTTGGTTCAAATAAAACAATTCAAATAGGGTAGTGATCTAATCCTACTATTGGTAGAATTGAGGATTGAATGTTGAAATTAAAATCATTGAGTTCTTTGATTAAAAAATCTATCCAATTTCTTAGCTATATAGGAGAAATCTTTCCTTTTATTGTTCCAAGTGTATTTCCCATTATTTATAGGAACATTAGTTAGATTATTACCTTCAACCAAATTTTAAAAATCCTTAGTTACTTGGGTTCTTTGCTGCAAGCCTCCAAATTTTTCCTCTATGTTTAAGATAGTATTGAAATCACCACCTAAAATAATGATTTCATTGCCGTGTTCATTAATAAATGTACTAATTTATTCCCATAGGATTTTTTTATCTATGTTATGGATTGGACCATATATATTTACTAAGATGAACTGTCTATTAGTTTTTAAGCTTTATACTTTGCTGCTCGTCCAAGAATTATTTGAATTTAATATATTAAGGGTAACTTTCCTAGGATTCCATATCATGCCTAGACCTCTTGAAGCTCCTCTGGACTCTTGTAGGTTAACATTCCAACTACCTAATTTCTTATCTAGCTTGACTCCTTCTTCCTAATTCAATTTAGTTTCTTGTAACATAATAATTTTAGATACAAATTGTTTTAGATTTTGTATTAGTAGTCATTTCTTTCTAGGAACACTTAAACCCCTAGCATTCCAAGTAGAGATCTTCATGTTGACTTGGGAAGGATCTTCCCCTTCCTTGGATTAAATAACTAACTAATCTTTTGCTACTCTTTTGCCTACCCATCCACTTCTTTGAGTTCCTTAGAAGATTTCCTACCTCTTTTAGCTTTCAATTTACAATATCTAGGGACATTTATCCCTTTTTGGTTCATTAAAATACCCAACTACTCTATGTTCTCCTATGCATTTAAGATGATTTCAAATTGTTTTCCTTGTGTCTCATTTTTTTCTTCATTTTTCAGCTCTTGCAATAGTTGTTTTGCAATGGTCATCTGATCCTTTGTAGATTTATCATCTTTATCTAGAATCTTTCTAACACTACCTTCCTTAGTCTCATTGCCTTGTTCTATCATTGGTTTATATTCAGAATTCTGTATGTATTTACTATTCTTGTCTTCCTCTTCTATGCTTACTAGATCTCTTTTTAAATCTTCAAAAGTATAATCATCTCCACCGAGTTTTAAAACTCTCTGCAATAATCTCTCTTTTTGTGATTCACTACTCTTGTCTATATTCTCAAAGCCGAATACTTGGATTAGTTCATCAATTAATAGTTCCAAGTTTTCTTTCTCAATCTCATCTAGAATTTCCTTTTCCAAGTCTGCATCCCTGATCATATCATTTTTCAAAAAGTCATGAAAGTCCTGTGTTATAGTTCTAGTAATCTTTCTCTAGACACTTTCCTTTACCTTTTCCTCACTAGTGTCATACTTGAGGAATTCTTTACTAGTAGGTGGAGTTTGTCAAAATTTTGTGAATCTATTTATTTCCTTTTTATTGGGGATTCTATTCTCCCACAAATTTTGTTCTTTCTATTGTTGTGGAGTCTCCAATTTTCCTTTTGTATATATGGGCTTTACCAATTTAGAGCCTTCATCAGAGAACAATAAGTTATTTTCTAATTCTTCAATACTACTGCTCGAGTTATCCAAGGCCTTTGAATTTTTACCTAATGATTTACCTTCCTCATTGATTAATTTTATTCTTTTTCCCTTCTTTACTTTCTTTGTTCTTTTTTTAACCTCTTTATTGCTAATCCCTATACTCTGCTACCTTATGTTATCCATATCTTGTATAAGAATTTCTTTAATTTTGGATTGATCTTTGGGTTTATGATCCTCACCAGTAGTCTGTTCATTAGGGTTGATTCCTTTATTGACCTCTACACTTAACATTTTATTAGATCATTTTTCTATTTTTTGAGCTTTCTGATTTCCCAATTTTTGTGTGTTGTAGCCCCTCATGTATTAGCTCTACCACTTTTTCCAAATCTTTCTTGGGAATATGAAGTGAGCTTTTATTAGTATTAGTGGGAGAGCTTGATTGAGAAGACTTATCTTTTCTTGTTGTACCATCTTCAATATCTGGTTTGACTATCCCTACTAAATCTAGAGTTGTCTTCAAGAGGTTTTTCTCATTAATGGCATTCCTTTGGTGCTCTCTATGATTTCTAATGTTTATCATAGGAAAGTTTTCTACAAGATTTGTAGTAAGTTGAATATTTTTAAAAATGATATTCGTCTCATCATTCAATCTAATTATTTATGAAATTTTACCCTCAATTCTAAGGCAACTTAAGTTAGAGATATCTATGTTTGTTATTACTTTAATAGGTTTGAATTCCATGATATTTACTTTATATTTTATCAAGATTCTGGCATTATTATAGTATTTAAAAGATGCATGCATACCAATCAAATCGCCCATAGAAAACCCTATTTTCCTGATCATTTGTATATGAATTAATCTCAGAGGAAGAGATTGAAGGGTTATCCAAGTTGGAATAAAAAAGTCTAGCCTTTCTTCCTTACAATCTAGAATCCACTCAAAGAATTTAACATCAAATCCTTTGAAGTAACAATAAAAAATGTAAATAAAATCTTTTTTAACATATTCATTAATGGAATGAATATACACCGATCTATCAGAATGGTGAGAGATACTTACCTAGTTTTGGTAGAATTCCCCTAACCAATTTATGAGATTGAACATTTCTAATTTAGGCTCATTCTAGAATGTGAAGATACCAACATTTTGGCATTCCTGCCATTGATCTTCACTATTCTGATTACTAATAATAATGATATTTTCTTTAGATTTGGGTGAGATGTGTTTAGGAACCCATGGGTGGCTATATCTCAAGCAGAACAAGATGTTTGGAGGTGGGACTCCTGCAATGAGGCAGGATATAGATTTTAGGAGAAGGCAAGGGAAGGTGACTTTTAAGTAGATTTGGGGGCTCCGATAAGGAATTAGATAGAAATCTTGTCTGTTGGGAGAATAGAGTCTTTTTATTATTACCTACATATTTGGTAAGGTTAAAGAAATAGATTTGTTTGTCAAGAATCAAAGTAGAGAAAACAATTGGCCAAGAGCTGAAAAAAGCTTGTTTCAACTCTGGAATTACTTGAGCAATGCTATTTTCCTTGGATTTTGACAAAATTTGAGGCTTTGTCTTCTCTGCACCTCTTGCCAACTTCTCTTCTTGCATGACCCTTGTTTTTAGGACATTTAATTGTTTCTTGATTGACTGAATCAACCTATTTGTCTTATCTAAGACAAAGAATGAATTTGTTGTTTTGATAGCATTAATGAATGTTGTGGGATGAGAGCATTTGCAGGAAGGAGGATCACTGCATGTTTTTACCTATTTTTGCTTTCTTTTGCTAAGGTTTTGGTATGGATGTGGAGCCATCTGTAGATTAGGTTTTATTCGAGCCCTTGTATTTAATTGGTTTTTTCATTCATTATCATATTTCACACCTTTAATTTCTACTTTGAATGCCATCGATTTTCTTGCTAGAAATTAGTGTTATCTCCAATGGTCTGCCTTTGAATTTACACATAGTATGATCATATTAGAGTGTTGGTGCTTTGGAATTTGATTGATATTTGCTAACATTTATTCTTCAACTTTGCCCCTTTGAATGAATATGCATAAATTTTTCTTTGTTCTTCTCTCTGCCTTGTATTCTTTGCATGAATTTGACAATTTCTTTCACCAATAAGGAGCTTGGTGTATGATCCTTTCCCAATCTGCCTTATAAAGAAACAATTACACTAGAAATCACTTCAAAACACTAGGTGTTCACAACAAAAATATACTGCAGAAGTTGTTCAACCTCTATGTTGCTGCCACTCAAAATTTTTGATTGAAGTGTAGAAGATTGGGAGCAATCCTGTTCAATGGTATAGCTTCGATTGTGTTTCACTAATCAACCTCTTTTGTGAATGATTTAGTTAACTTTTCAAGGGTTTTTCTAACCAATTTCAATAAACTCTGACTAGTAGCTCCGTATAGAAAGAAGAATCAGATTCTTTTTAAAAAATCAACATTATTGATTGAATGAATGCTTTCATCACTCATAATAGCCTTTGTTACAAATAATGTGATTTATAATTTACTTCATAGATCCTTCGCATTCATTGAAGGAAACTTGTATTTAATATATATTTAAATTGTGTCAATTTATTACAGAGTGACACCTAGGTTTTGTCAGCGAACGATAGTTATATTAAGAGTTTATTATTAAAATGAAACTTCTAAATTAATTATTATTAAATTAAATAAATATAATTACGCCAAATTTGAACTTTTAATTAAATTTTTAAATTTATTTCTTCTATTTATGTAATTTCTCAATTAATTAAATATAATTAAAATATTATTTTTCTTTATAATTTTTTTGTTAAATTAAATCATTTAATAATATCTTTATTTGATTTAATTATAACTTACCCACAAACTTAATAAGAAACCAATTTAAAAGGCAAGGTATGAAATCAAATTCAAAGGGTCAAAATCTAGATGATCTAGATTATATAGAAGATCAAATGTTTGAAAGCATTTTTTCATTTAAAAAAAAATAGTTTTTCTATGTCTTTTTATTGGCCTTTTTGAATGTTTGTAATGAACCCTTTTTAGGGGTCCATCATTTATTTACGACTTTTCTTTTGTTTATATTCTTTTTGCCATATTTTTTGATAATTACTTTGACAGATGCTAAACTGCAACACTCACACCATTGAAACTAAGAAAGAAAGCTGCTCAATTTGCCATGGGTTGCTGGTTGTTCATGTCAAATAATATTAGCACCTAGTTTCCTCAAAAATCATAGCTTACAGTGCCTTTATTTGTAGTGACCAATGCAACAATAATATGCACACATGACCTTTAGAATTCTATCCAAGACTTTGCATTTGTATTAGCCATGATCTTTAATCACTTTCTTCTCTTCTCATTCATTGCTCTTGCACTCCAAAATAATTGTTTAATACAATGCACACCTAAACTCTTCGTATATCATACAGGCAGCGACTCTCTTCAATAAAGGTAGTGGTTGTTTAATATGTTGAAGAAACTTTGTAAATATACTATCATTTCTCATCTAGTGATAAACCTGTTTGATCATATATCATCTTTAGTCTTCAATCACAGAAAATGAAATATTTTGTTAAATCTTATTACACCATTAGACAATTCATCTCAGCCAATGGATAATGATCTTCTAAAATTTGCTAAAAATGGGTTTCTCTAATAATGTTATCCTTCAATGTCTAGTTTTGCTTGATGCACCAAACTCAAATTTGAGAACCTAATGTCTTCCCTGTTACATCTTCAATGCACTTTGATTCTTTGATAAGAGAAGCTCTCTCTTTGATATATCTTAAACCAATTATGCTTCTAAGAACGTCGACCCTGATATGAAATATGAATTTCTTGCTATGGCAACTTGTTATGGTCTTACTGAGTGTTGCATACAGAAGATATATATATATTTATCCAAAATCTAATCTGCCCTCTTTGTGAGCTGCAACACTTGTATTTTTATATGCCATGTTGCATGAAAGGATGCAGTGGAAAAGTCGCCACCCTTAATAAATAATGATGGAAGGTTTGTTGGTTCATCGTGATAATCATTGTTAGATTTAATATTATCAATATTATCTTTACCTTTATTGTAATCTTGTTATATATAATTTTGTTTACTTAATTTACTCATCATCTATTTATATCATAAGTAAAATAACATGGTTAATTTTACATTATCAAACTTCTTGAATCCCATATTAGACACTCGCAATATGATAAATAATTATATATATAATTGATATTGAATACTATTATAAGGGTATACTTACATGATAATATTTTATATCTACAGAGTCTTTACTTTCTTTATTAATAATATTTAATTCTCAATTATATTATAATATTATCCTTGAATATGTCCATTTCATAATATAATATCATTAATTGTCTATTTATATATTTTTATACTATCATAATAATGATTATATATCAATATTATATAATAATGATTATATATCAATATTATATAATAATGATTATATATCAATATTATATAATAATGATTATATATCAATATTATATAATAATGCTTGATGCACTACTATTAATATTTATATATTCAATATTTATTTAATAATAGTGTACATAATTTATTGTGTACAATTGGTATCCATGAATCTTGATTACCTTACTAATATTTTTATTTATTATATTTTAATACTATTATCACATTATAATTATAATGTAATATCATACTGTATGATAATAACATTATTATTATTATTATTATATTTATTGATAATGATTTGACCTTTAATATTACCTTATTACCTTAGTAACGTATTATTATTATATCAATAATATATTATTATTTATTCTTTAATAATATATTATACCATTAATAATATATCAATATTTATTTTAATATATTATAACATGAAGAAATAATTTATTTATTCATAATAATTTACTTATATTACCCTAATTAAGGGACATGACAGTCCGCCCTTCCTCAAATTGGTTGTCCTTAAGCAATGATTGTTTACACTAAACCTTTATTGTGAATTCAATAGACAAGTTATACATTGGAATGAAAGAATACATAAGGTATGCATGTAGTTAATGTCATAATGCATGAAGTAAATATCTGAGTACTTGCAGACACGAAGCATACACGAAGAAGACACATTAATGCATGAAGACACAAAGTATACACGATGCAGACATATGATGCATGAAGGCACAAAGCATACACGATGCAGATGCATCATACATTCTTTGTTGATTTTCACAATGAAGTAGAGTAAAAGGAATGAAAAATATAATTCCCCAATATGCCTTTTGATCATGGATCCTGCAACACAAATAATTATTAGCATATAATAGCTCCAAAGAAAGATGAGTCTTGTGATGATCTCTTTTCTCATTTACATAATTATTTGGAAGGAATCTTTCTCTCTCCTTGTTAGGATCATCATAAGATGGTAGATTTACAGTATAGAGGGCATGTGAAATAGGCTACAAGTGGTTCCCTGGAGGATATCTTGTCATGTGCCCAAAATTACTCCGCCTCTCCCTCCACCAACTCCCTACCTTAGGATATCATAATGTGGATGAGAAGATTGATATAATGAATGTAATTATTTGGAATATTTCTTTATATAGTACACAGACAACTTTCTCTCTTCTTATTACGATCATCTTGAGATGGTAGATTTACGATGCAGAGGGCGTGTGAAATAGGCTACAAGTGATTCCCTGGAGGATATCCGTCATGTGCCCAAAATTACTTCACCTCTCCCTCCACCAACTCCCTATCTTAAGATTTTTTAATGTGGATGAGAAAATGAGTACTAATATAATGAACATAATTATTTGGCACATGAATCTTTCTCTCCTTATTACGATCATCTTGAGATGGTAGATTTACGATGCAAAGGGCGCATGAAACAGGCTACAAGTAGTTCCCTGGAGGATATCTGTCATGTTCCTGAAATTACTCCGCCTCTCCCTCCACCAACTCCCTATATTAAAATATCATAATGTGGATGAGAAATAGACCCCTATGTACTATCTAATCACATGGCTTTCCCTTCTATCATAATTGGTTAAATTCTTTCCTTTTTGGAATATACACTGCTCTATGGACATGTATTTACTCTTTTGTAATGTCAAATGTAAAACCAATAGTCACTAAACTATGATAGGTCATTGCACCTCATTTCATATATTTCCATGGTGTTTAATACTTCACTTGAGTGGTGGGACAACATTTTTCATGGCTCATTCCATACCCCTTTTTGTTTCTCAAACCTATTTGATTTCCCCTGGTCTAGCAGTCTGTTGATATTATTCTCTTTTTCCATTGTCTAAGAATACTAGGATGGTCTTGTTTATGTAAAATCAACTACATACTCTATCCAAATACCTTTTTAAATCTTAGTGGTACCTAGTTTACAGTATTGTACTCCATACAATCTAGAAAATTTTCATGGTGGTGGTACTACCATCCTCTCTCTATAACATAACATTTAACTCTGCATTTGATTTCTTTGTATTTTATTCCATTTTTTCACATTCATGGCTTCTTAAAGTGTTGGATGACACATTTGAGTGTTTTTTGATATACGTGGATTTCCCATGAATTCTTCCTTTCCTCATGGCATTATCTCTTAGTTTTATGTGTCCCACATATGTACAAAGAATGGTGCCAATGTAATATATTAGATACCTTCAAATCCCCATGTACTCTAATATATATAGAGTTCCATATCTATTTCATTATTATACAAATGCTATAATATATTGCTGATTTTGTATCACAGATTTCAAAAATGCTTTTGCACTAATAATTTTCCCTAGTGTATTTCCCTGTTTTGCAGATAATGACATTTGAGCATGTAACAAGCCATTTCTTGCAAGGCAGGGTACTTGTTCAAGTTCAAATTTCCATGTTGGTAGATATGCTAATAAGGTAAATGCATGGCCGACTGAACTGTAGTTCTTCACGTTTGGGTGATATAGAGATGCCATTTAAGTAGAGAAGGAGATTCACAAGCCTCGTCAAAAATTTCTTTAGTCAACATTTTATTAAGGCTGGGTCATCAACTTAAGGAACCACTAATTTGATTCATAAACAAAGATACATATTTGACATGTTCTTTGATACTTGAATTCTCACTGTATTTTGTTTTTCCTTCTAATAAGAATCATCTTTATTTACTTCATTTCTATTATTTCAACCTATATCTGAGTATTGAGCATCTTTTTATTTTGAGTTTCCTAGTTCTAGGAGTATTTCACACTTCGATTGTTTAGTAACTCAAATACATGAAAGCCCTTATTGAAATAACTTCTGCAATCAAAGGAGGTCACTATGTACGCCTTTTTATATTATAAATATGCAACTATGTTTGTCCTTTTAAATTTTTCATGTCATTAATCTTAACAAGCATCTTGCCAACCTAGAAGAGAATTAAAAGAATTTCATTCGATTGTGGTTGCACTTTACACTAGTTAGTGTATTTCACCATGTATCGTTCAATATATGCAAACTCCATAGTGAGAGTCCCTATCGTCTTCCACATACCTGTGCAATATTGATGACACAATAGTTTAACATTTAACAAATTATGGCAAACAATCCTGTGCCATTAATTTCAGAGCAGATGATATATGTTTGGTGGAAGAAGAGGGCATCTAAAGAAAGGTCTAGTTTCCTTATGCTCATCACCATTTGTCTAAACACTTTCTATGAAATATATGACTGCAATTGCACAGCTCCCTGATTCTGTCAACTGATACTATGAACAATTTTTTTTTTCGAGATAAGTTATTGAACTATGGTCACTGCACCCTTTGTATTGGCTTGATGACTAGTTTAACCACTCTCCTTCCAATTGGAATGATGTTGAAAACTCACATATTTTATCATTTAAAGGTTCTATTCTTGTTTTGTAAACTTAGATATTTTTTCTTACTATTTTTTCTTGTGATTTGTTGCTTGTGTGTTTACCGCCAAACCCAATTAACTTCTGTTTGCTCTAATTTGTGCAGGTTTTGATATATTGTTGATAAAAACAAAATATAAATTTATAGTTATCACACTCCTCTATCAGCCTAATAGGCTCTCCAGCTTTGGATTTTTTATTTTTTATTTTTATTATAATGAATTAAAAAAAATTATTTTTATTTATTGTAATAAAAAAAAAAAATCCAAAGCTGGAGAGCCTATTAGGCTGATAGAGGAGTGTGATAACTATAAATTTATATTTTGTTTTTATCAACAATATATCAAAACCTGCACAAATTAGAGCAAACAGAAGTTAATCGGGTTTGGCGGTAAACCAACCAAACCCAAAAAAGAAAAAAAATTCAATTTCTTCCAACTTAAGAAGATTAAAAAAGAAATTAGAGAAATATCTCTCAAGAGTCTCCTTCAAATCATACCTTCATGCAAACACTCAAAAACAAAGATTAAACTGCTCTGATACCATGTTAGAAACAATAACATCGAAATGAACTAAGATAAAAGAATTATCAATTAATCCAAGAGAGTTTGTGAAAATAGTTACCATAAACTTGGATCCAAAGAGAGAGTGAAGGAATGAACAACCACCAATGAATCAACAAGAGGAGACAAAGATTTGAAAGGGGAAAGCAAAAAAAACCCCTTGTGAATAATATGAATGAGGCAAATGTGTAAAGAATGAAAGAAGGAGAGAGAAGAGAGAAAATGGAGCCAGTAGCTCATTACAATAACTACATAGTGATTGTGTGTTTAGAATGAGAGAGAAGCATCTCTTATAAAGAGATGAGAAGGGGAGTTATTTGTAACTCCCAAGTGAATGATTGCCACATTCATAAGTGTGTGCATAACAAGTGTCATAATCCTCTTAAGGAGGAATAAACTATTTTCCTTAATAAAGGAATTACAAAAAAGTGTTAGGATAAACCACAGACAGAAAAAAAAAAAAAACTACATGCAAATATAACTACATGCAAATATATAAAAAAAACTACATGCAAATAATTATTTGTTTACAGATAGTCAAAGTGCCATTCATCTTGCTAAGAATTCAGCTCTGCATTCTAAGACCAAACACATACAGTTGCGGTACCATTTCATTCGGTCAGTTTTGGAGGATGGACAGTTAAAGCTAGAGAAAATATAACCAATAATAGAAAAAATAATAGAACACACAAAAATGAACACAAGGCACCAAGATTTAATGTGGTTCACTCAATCCCTGGGCTACATCCACCAAACAGCAAGTCCGATCTTATTACAATCCAGTGATTACAACCTGATTACAATCCGTAATCCCTTACAACTCAATACCGCCGCAAGAACCAATGTTGCATCACAACATAATGAAAAATACCCAACCCTAAGCCCTTTTATACAAGTATTAAACTGCTTTAGGGTCATAACATGTCAGCCATAATATGTCGGCTACCATGTCGGCCACTATTTATGAAGTATGTACAGTACTTTCCTGATCAGTCACCACAATCTAACAATCTCCCACTTGGGGACTGATCAGGCTGCACACTAAACAAAAATCTCCCACTTGGAGACTGATCCTGTAGCAATACAACTACCACATGGGGCTCCCACTGGATCAAACCACCCTGGACTCTGCTTTTCTTTTATTCATGTTTAGTCTAAAAGACCAACTGAAGTTGAAGAGGAGTTCAGCTTCTCCCTTGTTACAACCTTTGTCAACATATCTGCTGGATTATCATTGGTATGTATCTTCTCTAGTTTTAACTGTCCATCCTCCAAAACTGACCGAATGAAATGGTACCGCAACTGTATGTGTTTGGTCTTAGAATGCAGAGCTGAATTCTTAGCAAGATGAATGGCACTTTGACTATCTGTAAACAAATAATTATCCTTCTGAGGATGTCCCAATTCTTCCAAGAAGAACTGAAGCCATATCATCTCCTTGGCTGCCTCTGTAGCAGCAACATACTCTGCCTCTGTAGTGGATAAAGCATTAATCTTTTGTAACCTAGAAACCCAGCTCACAGCTACCCCACCAACAGTAAAGACATAACCTGTAGTACTCCGCCTGGTATCAATATCCCCTGCCAAATTTGAGTCAACATAGCCTTGTAAATTAGTAGTAGAGCCCCCAAAGTGTAAACACTTATTGGATGTCCCTCTCAAATATCTGAGAATCCACTTGACAACATTCCAATGCTCAAATCTTGGATGACTCATATACTTGCTAACGACTCTCACTATATGTGCAATATCTGGCCTAGTGCATACCATAGCATACATCAAACTTCCTACTGCTGAAGCATAGGGTACCTTGGACATCTTATCCTCCTCTTCCTATGTCTTGGGACACATCTCTTTAGTCAATTTCAAATGACCAGGTAAAGGTGTGCTAATAGATTTAGCATTCTCCATACAGAAACGTTGCAACACCTTCTCAACATAATCAGCCTGAGATAGCGTCAAGGTTCTGTTCTTCCTATCTCTGCAAATCTTCATACCAAGGATTTGTTTTGCTGCCCCCAAATCCTTCATAGCAAATGCTTGTGCTAACTGGCATTTTAGGCCCTTAATATGATGCATGTTAGACCCAGCTATAAGCATATCATCAACATATAGACATAAAATAATGTAGCTATCATCATCCAACCTCTTAAAATAAACACAATAATCTGAATGACACTTGTTATATCCATGCTCATGCATAAAACTGTAAAATTTTAGATACCATTGCCGAGGTGCTTGCTTCAAGCCATATAAACTTTTCTTCAATTTGCACACTAAGTTCTCCTTACCTTTGACCTCAAAACCCTGTGGTTGAGCCATATATATTTCTTCATCCAAATCACCATGAAGAAAGGCTATTTTAACATCCATCTGCTCTAAATGCAAATCTTTGATAGCCACAAGACTTAAAACAGTACGAATAGAAGTCATTTTAACAATAGGAGAAAATATCTCACCAAAATCAATTCCCTTTTTCTATGCAAATCCTTTTAAAACTAACCTGGCCTTAAATCTTTTCTTACCTCCTTTGTCTTCTTTCAACCTATAAACCCATTTATTCTGTAAAGCCTTTTTAGCTGCAGGCAACTTGCACAAATCCCATATCTTATTTTTCAGAAAAGAGTCCATTTCATCTTTCATTGCAGACTCCCACTGAATCTTAGTATCCACCTGTACAACTTCATCATAACTTTCAGGTTCACCAGCATCAGTAAGTAAAATAGAATACAAAGAGGGAGAAAACCTTTGTGGAGGTCTAATTTGCCTTGTTGACCATCTAACATTTACTGGTGTGTGTGGTATTTGTTGTTGCAGTTGTTGCACATCATGAGGAATGGCTGGAACATCAGCTTTTGGAGTATCATCCAGCACTACATAATCATCTTTTTTCTTCTCATGTTGCTGCAACAAATCTTTGTACAACACTTTCTCATTGAATATGACATCCCGACTTCTAAAAATTTTAAGATTTTCAAAATCCCAAAGCCTATAACCAAATTCATTAATGCCATATCCAACAAAGACACATTTCTTTGATTTAGCTTCTAGCTTGGTTCTATTTTTAGAGTCTATATGAGCAAAAGCTTCACAACCGAAGGTCTTGAGAAAAGAATAACTCACCTTCTTACCAGTCCATGCTTCCTTTGGAATACCACAGCCCAAAGGAGTAGAGGGACCTCTATTAATCAAATATACTGCAGTATTGACAGCCTCTACCCACATGTGTAAGGGCAACCCAACATGCAACCTCATGCTCCTTGCATGCTCCATTATAGTCCTGTTCATGCGTTCAGCCACTCCATTTTCCTGTGGAGTCCTTGGAACAGTTTTTTGTCTATGAATACCATTAGTGGAGAAATAATATTCAAATTCATGACTACAATACTCACCACCATTATCAGATCTGAGACATTTTAATTTCTTACCAGTCTCATTTTCAACCAAGCATTTCCATTTCTTAAAAGTTTGAAATACATCAAATTTCTATCTAAGGAAATAAACCCATACTTTTCTAGTTGCATCATCAATAAATGTAACATAATAATGAGAGCCACCAAGGGAAGATACCTGAGCCAGTCCCCATACATCTGTATGCACAAGCTCTAATTTCTCTTTTTTGTTTTCCTTCCCTATCTTTACAAAACTCACTCTCTTTTGTTTTCCATACACACAACTTTCACAGAAATCCATATTCACACATTTCAGACCTGGTAAAACTTTCCTTGAATGAAGTACTTTCATACCTTTCTCACTCATGTGCCCAAGTCTATTGTGCCACAACGCTGTATCAGAATCTACAACAGCTATTTGTTTTCCCTGCTCAACTGTAGTAATTGTTCCTGAATATTCATTTTTCTCTGAAACAATCAAAGTAGAAGGAACAATATGACCTGTACAAAGATATAAGGTGCCTACTTTCACACCTTTTGCTACTACAAGGGAACCTTTTGAAACCTTCCAATTTTTATCATTAAAAGTAACTACACAACCCTCATCACCGAGTTGCCCTACTGAAATTAAATTTCTACTTAGTTTTGGAACATGTCTTACCTCATGTAGTAGCCAATGATTCCCATTCTGCAACTTAATCTTAATTTTTCCCTTTCCAACAATCTGATAGGGTTCATTATCCCCCAAATAAACAAGCCCAAAATCCCCTTGGACATAATCAATGAAATAACCTCTATGAGGTGTAGCATGAAATGAAGCACCAGAATCTAAAACCCATGAATCATCAACACTCTCTAAAGACAGAAGCAAAGCATCCTCTTCAAATTTGTTACTTACCACATTTGCCTCCTTGTCTCCATTTGATTTATCTCCTTCATTTTTCTTTCGATTCCAACAATCTTTCTTTTTGTGCCCTGGTTTCCCACAGTACCAGCAATCATTTGGTCCTCTCGATTGAGACCTCCTCCCCTTTGACTTTCCTCTTGATTTCCCACGATTTCTAGAGTTACTTCCTCTTTCAGTCATTCTGCCCCTACTTTGTGCATTTAAAGCACTTCCTGATGTAGATCCACCTGAGGATTTTCTACGAGTTTCCTCACTTAAAATAACACCGATCACATCATCATATTTTAGGGTACTAGATCCAGGAACATAATTACTCACCGCCATTACCAAGCCATTCCAGCTTTCAGGCAAAGAACACAAAATCAAGAGAGCCCTAATTTCTTCATCAAAATTGATACCCACAGAAGATAATTGACTAGTAATAGTATTAAACTCATTTAAATGATCTGCAACAGATCCACCTTCTACCATTTTCATATTAAATAAATGCTTTATGAGAAATACCTTGTTTGAAGCGGAGGGCTTTTCATATAGTGTCGCTAGGGTTTTCATCAAATCTTCTGTCGTCTTTGCTTTTGTAATATTAAATGCCACCGATGGTTCCAAGCACAACCAAATGCTTCCGAGTGCCTTTCTATCCAAAAGATCCCATTCAGCCTCTGACATAGTTCCCTGATTCTTGGCTTTTCCTTCCAACGGCTTCCATAAATCCTTCTGATATAGATAGTCTTCCATTTGCATCTTCCATAACTAGAAGTTCTGCCCATTAAACCTATCAACCCTCAACTTACCCTCATCTGTCATCACTCCCACTCAATCGTGAGACTCCCACTTAACCATGAGACTTTCCTGCAAAGGATAACTGAAAGACAACCTCGCTCTGATACCACTTGTTAAGATAAACCACAGACAGAAAAAAAAAAAAAAAAAAAAACCACATGCAAATATAACCAATAACAGAAAAAATAATAGAACACACAAAAATGAACACAAGGCACCAAGATTTAACGTGGTTCACCCAATCCCTGGGCTATGTCCACCAAACAGCAAGTCCGATCTTATTACAATCCAGTGATTACAACCTGATTACAATCCGTAATCCCTTACAGCTCAATACCGCTGCAAGAACCAATTTCACATCACAACATAATGAAAAATACCCAACCCTAAGCCCTTTTATACAAGTATTAAACCACTTTAGGGTTTAACATGTTGGCCATATGTCGGCCATAATATGTCGGCTACCATGTCGACCACTATTTATGAAGTATGTACAGTACTTTCCTGATCAGTCACCACAATCTAACAAAAAGGACTTGTCCTCACATGTGGACTAGAGGACAAACAACTTAAGGGATACCTTGGTTTATCCCATTTAATAAATACAACCAAGGAAAGATTATAATTTCTAACAGATTTGTTACACCCTTTCAATAAATCTATTTTTGATGGATCACTAGTATCTCTATTTAAGACTGACTATGTTATCTTTCATTGCCATAATAGCTCTTTCATTGGAGCTAATGCAACTTTTAGGGCTAGCATGACCTATATTTCTTGAGCAAGCTATACCCAGTTTAATGTCCCTTGTGGGTAAGTTCAGAATTATTTCTAAATAGCTGCAAGATCTCTTCCCTTACTCTTTGGTGTATTGGAAAAGACCTGGAAGGTAAATTATAATGGTTGAAGCTTAGGATTATCATGGTTACTAGTTCTGTACCCAAAGGCTATGTGCTTTTCCTGAGCAAGTCTGAGTCCAAGGACAGTTCCCTTTTTTATTTGTGCATTGTACATAGGTTGCTGAAAACCATTTTAACGAGGCCTTCAATTAAAGTCCTCTTTATCTAAAGATACATTCAAATCCTGTAGATATGCAGAAAGGTATGGATCTTTTGATGAACTCTCCTCATATTTTGTAGGATGGTAGGATCATGCTCTGGTACCACTTGTAATGAACCCTTTTTGGGGGTCCATCATTTATTTACAACTTTTATTTTGTTTATATTATTTTTGCCATATGTTTTGATAATTACTTTAACAGATGCTAAACTTCAACACTCACACCATCGAAACTAAGAAAGAAAGCTACTCAATTTGCCATGGGTTGTTGGTTGTTCATGTCAAATAATATTAGCGCGTAGTTTCTTCAAAAATCATAGCTTACAATGCCTTTATTTGCAGCGACCAATGCAACAATAATATGCACACATGACCTTCATAATTCTACCCAAGAATTTGCATTTGTATCAGCCATGATCTTTAATCACTTTCTTCTCTTCTCATTCATTGCTCTTGCACTCCAAAATAATTATTTAATACAATGCACACATAAACTCTTCATATATCATATTAGAGTGACTCTCTTCAATATAGATAGTAGCTATTTAATATGTTGAAGAAACTTTGTAAATATATTATCATTTCTCATCTAGTGATAAACCTGTTTGCTCATATATCATCTTCAGTCTTTAATCAAAGACAATGAAATATTTTGTTAAATCTTATTCCACCATTAGACAATTCATCTCAGCCAATGGATAATGATCTTCTAATCTATTCTAAATTTGCTAAAAATGGGTCTCTCTAATAACGTTATCCTTTAATGTCTAGTTTTGCTCGATGCACCAAACTCAAATTTGAGAACCGAATGTCTTCCCTGTTACATCTTCAATGCACTCTGATTCTTTGATGAGAGAAGCTCTCTCTCTGATATATCTTAAACCAATTATGCTTCTAAGGACGTCAACCCTAATATGAAATATGAATTGCTTGCTATGGCAACTTGTTATGGTCTTATTGAGTGTTGCATACGGAAGATGTATATATTTATCCAAAATCTAATCTGCCCTCTTTGTGAGCTGTGACACTTGTATTTGTATATGCCATGTTGCATGAAAGGATGTGGTAGAAAAGTCACCACCCTTAATAAATAATGATGGAAGGTTTGTTGGTTCATCGTGATAATCATTGTTAGATTTAATATTATCAATATTATCTTTACCTTTATTGTAATCTTGTTATATATAATTTTGTTTACTTAATTTACTCATCATCTATTTATATTATAAGTAAAATAAAATGGTTAATTTTACATTATCAAACTTCCTGAATCCCATTTCTTTTTTAGATAGAAAACTTGATCATTCATATATATATTTTAGACACTCACAATATGATAAATAATTATATGTATAACTGATATTGAATATTATTATAAGGGTATACTTACATGATAATATTATATATCTATAGAGTATACTTTCTTTATGATAATATTATTATAATAAGGGTATACTTTCTTTATTAATAATATTTAATTCTCAATTATATTATAATATTATCCTTCAATATGTCCATTTCATAATATAATATCATTAATCATTTATTTATATATTTTTATACTATCATAATAATAATTATATATCAATATTATATAATAATGCTTGATGCACTACTATTAATATTTATATATTCAATATTTATTTAATAATAGTGTACATAATTTATTGTGTACAATTGACATCCATGAATCTTGATTACCTTACTAATATTTTTATTTATTCAATTTTAATACTATTATCACATTATAATTATAATGTAATATCATACTGTATGATAATAATAATAATATTATTATTATTTTATTTATTAATAATGATTTGATCTTTAATATTACCTTATTACTTTAGTAACGTATTATTATAATATCAATAATATATTATTATTTATTCTTTAATAATATATTATACCATTAATAATATATCAATACTTCTTTTAATATATTATAACATTAAGAAATAATTTATTTATTCATAATAATTTACTTATATTACCCTAATTAGGGGACATGACAATGTTTTCTTCTCAAAATTTCAAGCCAAAACCTTCATCGATCCCTAAAATTGGGGTCATAGGCTCATTGTTTTAGGGATTGAAATTAGATTTTTAGTTCTTCTTTCTAATGATGTAAGCGGTTTAAAAATCTGAGCCCTAGGTCAAAAGTTATGACCTTGACAAGTTGGGGTAATTAAACACCTAGTTTTGAATAGTATTACTTTAATTTTGTTTGTTTTATTATAGCCACACAAACATTTTGAATTCATGGCTGTGGTGATTGTTGATATTCCATCATTGTATATATTCTTTCAATTTTGATTAATAAAATGGCTTTTGGTTTGCATACAACTCTTTCGAGTTTTGCAAGATTTTCCAAAACTTGAACATTGGTATCACAAGTATTTGATTCACCAGATATCATGTTTGTAGCCCATTCTTAAATTCATATCACTTGAATTCATGTCACTTTGACAAATTTAGAAAGGTAAATAAATCATATACTTGTCCTATATTTTAGGACAATTGGTTCAAGTTTAGGATTTGGACTTTAGAGTTCTATCTCCCCTCTTTACCATTGAGACACTACGACATGGCACACTCATCCTAGCAATTTAGGGAAGTTAATGCTCGATACTTGCAATTTGCATAAAAGTCAGACATGTACATATACATATAAATTGAAACTAAACATGCAATGGTGGGGAGTGATACATCATGTAGATCCTGACTAGTAGGTGACTATGACTCCCTCCCTCAACCATATTAGAAATGTAAAACATAAAGTAAAACATACATGTACACCATACACATGCAAGTATGGGGCAAATTCCATAAAAACTATAAATAAATCATCCATCTAACTATCATCACGAAACAACTAAAATCACTATATGAATATACAAAGCATCATCATCAAAAGAATAAACATGAACACATGAAATAACCAAGTATCAAGTAGCTCATCAAATATATAACTAAGTATGGAATAACATCAATCAAATTAGGTAACCAAGTATGACTAAATCATAACACATAACCATAAAAGATGGCCTAAAAGAATTCGATAGTATAACAAAAAAATAAACTAAGGGTATGCACTACATATCCCACTATGACTAATCTAATAAATAGAGAGAAGGTTATAGGACAAGGATGGAACACATAATACATCATAAAATGTACCATCATTAATGTTAATAGAACCTTTCCCACATACAGTCATAAAAATGTTGTTCCCTATCAAAATGTATGGAGAGGAGAAGGCTCAAAAGAAGATAACAAATTTGGAGAGGATGTCATATGGTGAGAAGTGTACACTCCAAAAGGTGCACTTCTCTAAGTCCTTCTATTTGAGGGATCTCATGGATTGAGAGCGTTAAGTGCCAACCTAGAGCTTCCTAGTCATGATGTGCAAAGGGATGCAAACAAAAGTAGAATAACACTTAGATGAGAGTAAGATTGTAGCCCCTTTCAAGTACACCATGAAATAAGAGATTCCAAGATAAGAGCAAGGATGCTAGTGTCTAAGATTCTACATGCAATGCAATGCAAGTGAAAACTAAGCTATAAAATGACATATGGAATGCAAACTAACTAGCAAAATGAGAGTCTTACAATCCTTCTAATTAAACTAAGTGTGTTATTCTAATGCATAAGAGGAAACTATGCTAATGCAACATGATGCTAAGCTACTACGATATGCAATTGAGAGTATGAGGCCAAAAGATCTTCCAAAGCTCCATGAGTACCTAGAAAAAACCTGTAGCATAACAATAGTACCAAAAGATTCGATCCAAGATGAGGAGAGAGCTCCCTCTTTTAAAGAAGTACGAATATTGGAGATCATGAAACAAGAGGATCTAATCAAGGGTGGGGATTTGAATTTTGCATGACCCACATGCACAAGTATTTCCACCAATCACAAAGAGTTGACTATTGTGTCTCCATGTGAGACAAAAAGACTTTTATTTAATTTTTAAAGCGAAAAAATGTTTTTATGTGTGCAACTTTGGATAAGAGATGAGTGGGGTCTTTGATTTAATTAAAGGGGGGACATGTTCCTTTTAATTAGGATATAGTGGTCAAACTATAGAATAAAATCAATTTTTTTTTTGAAGATTTGAAAAAAGAAGTGATTTGATAATTTTAGCAAAAATGTTGAGAAGGGAGCTAAAGTTTAGATGACCATTTTTTAAGTGATTACATTTTCCTCTCTTTGACTAATGTGTGATTGATCTGGGAACACATTACATCAAAAAATGACGAAGCCAAGCAAGTGGCAAAGTGATTTGATTTCAAAGAACGAAGTGTAGAGAGACATAACAAATTCTGAACACATAGTCTATTAGTAGTAGTACTAAATACTAGAAGAGAGTGAGAGAGAAAATGTTAGAATCCAAGACAAGTGCTAATATGTTGAGACAAGTAAGCAGATAGATCAAGAGAAAATGGAAAGGTCAAGCATATGCTCCTGATAAATAGATAGCCATAGAAAAGAAATTTAACATGATGATAATATATGCTTGCCCCCTTGGGATCAAAATAAAAATGAGGTAGAGGAGATGCATAAATGAGAAAAAATGATCAAATCGAGATAAAATGAGGTCCATGATGATAAATAAGTGATTAAAGCCAAAGAGTGACTTGAACTGATGAGAAGACCCAGTTTTGACTAAGTTTGACCAGGGGAGATAAAACATTAATATTAGGTCAAAATAAGGAGAAAGGTGAAATGAAATGAAATTGTACAATCAAGAAGTGTGGAAGAGAGTAGAAATGATGAGGAAATAATGATTCCCATTTGAGATTTTAATATTAGGTCTCAAAAGGTCAACCAATTGAGTAGAAGAAGGAAATTTTGAAATGCAATTTTGACCATCAAGATGAACTCAAATTTTGATTTTAAACCCGAAAACAGATCCAAGACATTGAAATTAGCTAGGGGTGCAATTTTTGTGCAATTTTGATGAGTTAAAATGAGTTCAAAATGAGATCGAAAGGTATAAAAGGGGGCCCAAGGGGTCATTTTCAATTCATTTGTGTTCTTGTGATTTTGAGAGCTTTGAGAATTTGAGAGAGAAACAATGGCATAGGGAGGTATTCTAATGCATACACACTATTTTGAGCATAGCTCGTTGTATTACCAACCTCCATAGTATGGTGCCCCAGTGAGTTTTTGATTTTTTGAGCATTTTGGGTCATTGTTTGAGCATTTTGGTCTTTTTTCATAGGTTTCATAGTTTTTTCATAAAATATCATGTGATACTTTAGAAGTATCGCACTGTAGTTTTATAAACTACCTTGTGATACTTCTGGTAGTCAATATAGCATCACACAGATATTAGGAAAATTGTTGTGTGATCACCACCCATTAGTTGCATGATATGGTGTGAAGTATCGCACATCTGAAAATTATTGCACAGATACTATTTGAAGTATTGCATGATACAAATGCATTTTCATACTTGCATTATGACTTACTTGCATATAGCTCAAATTTCCTTTATGCTTTAGAATACCTCACATAGCTTAAGTAGTAAGGTTTTGTAACACTCATATTGTTAGTTTGTTTAGCTTGCATTTGCATCTATTAGTTTAGCTTTCATCTTGTATTTCATTCTCTTTGAGAGTTCTTGGATATTGGCACTCATTGCCTCCACTCTTTGAATCTCTCATTCTATGGTGCACTTGCAAAGGTTTCATAGTTTTGGTTCATTTGAGAGCCACCATTTCATTATTTGCACCTCTTCACGTCATGGATAGAGAGCTATAAGCCGTCTCAAAAGGTCAACCAATTAAGTAGAAGAAGAAGGAAATTTTGAAATGAAATTTTGACCATCAAGATGAACTCAAATTTTGATTTTGAACCTGAAAATAGATCCAAGACATTGAAATTAGCTAGAGGTGCAATTTTTGTGCAATTCTAAGGAGTTAAAAAATGAGGTCAAAATGAGATCAAAAGGCATAAAAGGGGACCCAAGGGGTCATTTTCATTTCATTTTTCTTCTTGTGATTTTGAGATCTTTGAGAATTTGAGAGAGAAATGATGGTGTAGGGAGGTATTCTGACACATACACATTATTTTGAGCATAGCCAGTTGTATTACCGACCTCCATAGTATGGTGCCCCTATGAGTTTATTTTAAATTTTTTTGAGTATTTTGGGTAATTGTTTGAGCATTTTGGTCTTTTTTCATAGGTTTCATAATTTTTTCATAAAATATCGTGCAATACTTTAGAAGTATTGTGCTATAGTTTTATAAACTATCATGCGATACTTCTGGTATCAATATAGCATCACACAGATATTAGGAAAATTGTCATATGATCACCACCCATTAGTCACATGATATGGTGCAAAGTATCACACAGCTAAAAAGTATCACACAAATACTATGTGAAGTATCCCATGATACAAATGAATTTTCATTCTCATCCTTGCATTTCCATACTTGCATTATGACTTACTTGCATATAGCGCAGATTTTCTTTATGCTTTAGAATACCTCTCATATCTTAAGTAGTAATGTTTTGTAAAATTCTCATATTGTTAATTTAGCTTGCATTTGCATCTGTTAGTTTAGCTTTCATCTTGCATTGCAATTTATTTTAAAGTTCTTGGATATTGGTACTCACTGCCTCTACTCTTTGAATCTCTCATTCTATGGTGCACCTTGCAAAGGTTGCATAGCTTTGGTTCACGTGAGAGCCAACCTTTCATTATCTACACATTTTCATATCATAGATAGAGAGCTACCATCTCAAAAGGTCAACCAATTGAGTAGAAGAAGAAGGAAATTTTGAAATGCAACTTTGACCATCAAGATGAAATCAAATTTTGATTTTGAACCCAAAAATGGATCTAGGATATGTAAATTAGCCAGGGGTACAATTTTTGTGCAATTCTGAGGAGTTAAAATATGAGGTCAAAATGAGATCAAAAGGTATAAAAGGGGGCCCAAGGGGTCATTTTTAATTCATTTATCTTCTTGTGATTTTGATAGCTTTGAGAATTTGAGAGAGAAAGGATGGCATAGGGAGGTATTCTGATGCATACACAGTATTTTGAGCATAACTGGTTGTAATACCAACCTCCATAGTATGGTGCCCCAATGATTTTTTGATTTTTTGAGCATTTTGGGTCATTGTTTGAGAATTTTTGTCTTTTTCATAGGTTTCATAGTTTTTCATTAAAATTTCGTGTGATACTTTAGAAGTATTGCATTGTAGTTTTATAAACTATCATGCGATACTTATGGTATCAATATAGCATCGCACATATATTAGGAAGACTGTCATACGATCACCACCCATTAGTCACATGATATGGTGTGAAGTATTGCATAGCTGAAAAGTATCGCATAGATACTATGTGAAGTATCACATGATACAAATGAATTTTCATTCTTATCCTTGCATTTTCATACTTGCATTATGACTTACTTGCATATAGCTCAAGTTTCCTTTATGCTTTAGAATACCTGACATAGCTTAAGTAGTAAGGTTTTGTAAAACTCTCATATTGTTAGTTTAGCTTGCATTTGCATCTGTTAGTTTAGCTATTATCTTGCATTGTATTCTCTTTCAGAGTTCTTGGATATTGGTACTCATTGCCTCTACACTTTGAATCTCTCATTCTATAATGCACCTTGCAAAGGATGCATTTTTTTGGTTTATTTGAGAGCCACCATTTCATTATTTGTACCTTTTCACATCATAGATAGAGAGCTATAAATTATCTCTTGAGATGCTCTCTTTCATGGAATTCCTGAGAATGATGGTTTATATAAGTGTGATACTTTTTGCACACACATTTTATGTGTCACAAGTGTACTATGACCAAATCTTGATAGGGGGAGGGCTATAATGTTGGAGTTGTTCTAGGATGCCATTGTTTTGGACAAAAAAATTGAGTTGGGAGAGACTATTGGATGAGTATGGAGAGCAGTATCCAGTGGCTTGTATAGTATTCTCTCTAGTGGTACAGGTCTTGGTGATAGACAGAAGCTAGAAGAGATTCCCACTAGGATGGGGGAGCCTAGTGATGGACCTAATAGGTCGATCAAGATAGATGGCATGAGGGCCAGCTATCCTTGCAGACATGTACCATGAGCTACATGAAATAGTTTATCAAGAGGGCAGGTCATGGGTGTGTAGGTCTATCTTAGCACATGTATGGGCATGGGATCATTATTTGCACCTTTTCACGTCATAGATAGAGAGCTATAAATTATCTCTTGAGATGCTCTCTTTCATGGAATTCCTAAGAATGATGGTTTATATAAGTGTGATACTTTTTGCACACACATTTTATGTGTCACAAGTGTACTATGACCAAATCTCGACAGGGGGAGGGCTATAATGTTGGAGTTGTTCTAGGATGCCATTGTTTTGGACAAAAAAATTGAGTTGGGAGAGACTAGTGGATGAGTATGGAGAGCAGTATCCAGTGGCTTGTATAGTATTCTCTCTAGTGGTACAGGTCTTGGTGATAGACATAAGCTAGAAGGGATTCCCACTAGGATGGGGGAGCCTAGTGATAGACCTAATAGGGCGATCAAGATAGATGGCATGAGGACCAGCTATCCTTGCAGACATGTACCATGAGCTACATGAAATAGTTTATCAAGAGGGTAGGTCATGGGTGTGTAGGTCTATCTTAGCACATGTATGGGCATGGGATCATATTGTTGTGATTCAACCACGAGTGTACCCTTGGGAGAGGAGATATCCATTCATTTATAGATACTTTGGCTTCATAACATAGTCGCAAAATGGAGATATTACCTATTATCAAATATTATTTAATGATCTATCCTCCTTTGATTGGAGGCCTTATGTTGGATGCGAGATTTGGTATAGTGTTGTAGATGAGCTTGGGTATATGTTTTACAATAAACCACTATTGGGTAGGCACTCAAAGATCATGGAGTGATTCATGATTATCTAGGTTTGGAGACAGTTTGGGCAGCGATAGATAGTGTTCACTAAGACTACTACCTATGCTAGGTTTAGGGGGAGAAGAACCTCAGATGACTACCAATGCTACATTATGTCGTAGTGAGGCACGATACAATAGGGCTATGATGGGATGGATGGGACTACCTCCAGGATGTCATGGATGGATACAACATATGCCCAAGAGATGCAGAGGCACCCATTCTCTCAGTTCACTATCCAAGATGTGTTGCCAAGAGATGCTGGTCAGGGAGGGGATGGTGGAGATGACAAGGATAAAGGGAGAAGTATCCAAAGGAGGAACTAGGGTAGAAGCTCTAGGTGTGCATCAAGTAGCCAAAATCAATCATAGAGCTAGGTAGATATGTAGGAGGTAGAGGGTAAGGAGGACAAGGAGGAGGAGGAGGAGAGGCTTACTAGGTGACCATGGGTGGAGAGGGCTAGTGAGTAGAGGGTAGAGAAAAGGTTGACAAGCAAGAGAGATCCTTGCAAGAGGATTTTGTAGAGGCTCAAAGTGTGCCTGAGAGAAAGGGAGTGTTAGCATCACATTATCATGGAGTATACATAACTTTAGTTCCAACAAGACAATGAATTCCTCTCTATTCAAAGGGGGTGGGTAGATTAGATTAGTCACCAAATATGATGAAAGCACCCTGTCCACAACTACATCCTACTCATGAGTGGGGGGAGTCAGTCTTAGGTCTAGGTCTAGAGTTAGGTTGATGCCCTTGTGGCACTATTGATGTATATTTTGAGATAATTATCCAAATTTTGGATCCCATATTGTACATGTACTTGATTTATCATTATATATGAGATATTGGATTTGATTTATAACATTGTGTACTTGTCTCCTTTATGGCTCATGTCATGGATGTTTATGTGTATTTCAATGCTTGTATTTATGTTTCCATGTGATGTTGATATGTGTTAGTGCTTATAAGTTTCCTCGCACTCTATTATGTTTTTAGTCTAGAGTTTTTCTTGTCTCAAAGTTGAACTTGAAGTTTTAGTTTACCTCAACTTCAAGTTCAGGTCTGCCTTAGTCGTCGTGCATCTAGTTCGATCTCTTTCCTCGAGTTGGTCTTAGTTTAAGTTGAAGTTGAAGTTGAAACCCGGTCACTCAATTCTTCAACTTCAACTTCAATGTCAATGTTGCACGCTAACTAAAAGTTGTATGCAGGTTTTAAATCTTCGAACTAAATCAAGGTGGGTCCCAGTGCAGCATTTCCCAGACATGCGAAGTTATGAATGAAAAGATTTAAGGCAGTACGTGTTTGGTTACAACAAGATTTGGTTGAAGGATAAAATTGTCATGTCATGATCACCTAACACAGCAGCATATGTGCGAATTTAATATAGTATTTAAAACAAAGTACACACAACATCTTTCAAATCCATGCTACATGAGTGGGTAATTAGTGCACTTACTTGCCAAATCTATTCCTCCAATCTTCCACACAAATCTTTCCTTAAATGCATTTATTTTAGCCCTTTTTTGCTCATTCCATTTTCTTCGAAGAAATTCCCAGTATTGTCGGGTAAGAAGGGCGAGTAGTAGGCTTTTTCTCTATTAAATGGTAAGTACATCTTCATCCCCCTTTGCATTTCAGATTGTGTTTGCTTTTTTTTGAGGCATTTCAAGCCATATATTGTAAAGCCTATTTTTATTAGCAGTCATGACGCTTTTCCGCCCAAAATTGCCTAAGCTAGAGAAGCCTTCTTTGCTCAGTTCTCTGCCTGAAATTCATGGTAAATAAAAGTTTATCTAAGTTAATTGAATGAGCCAAGAATACCCAGTTAAGCCCCATTTATCAGAGGTTAGTCGATAGTGGATTATTAGAAGCTGCCACTTTTCTCGCTGCTATCACATAGCCAAAACTTTTCCTTGAATGTGCAAACCATTCTGACCCTGTTTCTTGATGTATCAAAAAAGCCTGAGAGTAAGTGATTGATAGAATCAATACAACTAGTGTCCATTCGACCTTTAGAATTCTCCACAAGGAACCTTATGAGCCATGGACATTTGAAGAAGCTGAGCGCCTATATGCCGAAAACAAAAATAGCTATGATAACAAGATAGCTCAGTCATTGCTTTTGAAACCAGCAGAGGGAGGTTCTGGACTGCCTAAGCCATTGACTATTGAAAATTTTATAAAAGAAATTGCAAACATGGTTCTTCTGTTGAATAGGATCAAAGGAAATGAGCATGCATTCCACTGGGAATCTTGGATGTACTTTTTCATACAAAAGATTGTTGAAGGGGTTAAATTCATTGATTGGTTTGATCTCATAGCAGAAAACCTGCATAGGGGTTTAATGGTTGTTAATAACTGTGGCCCATTTTTCTTGTCTTCTTATCTAATTTACATCCTAGCTACATCGAAAGAATGGGACTATCTTCCACATGCACCTTGGGTTAATGACATACCCATTTACCAATATTATGACGATCTTTAAGAAGCCATAGTATGCAAAGAGTTCAAGAGGGTCAATGATGTCTTTCTAGGGAAATTGGTATTTGAACTTCGAGGCCAAGAGAATGATAGGATGACAAAAGAAGCTGTGCAAGTTGTGCAAATCTATGGTTGCTATTATATTCAATTTCCCAGATTTACATATATTAGAGTGGGTGTTTTTTCTGATGAGCCTTGAAAGCTGCCACGTTATTGTTTAGATTCTATAGTGTTATCTGAGATGTGTAGGCAATTTGTTTCAGTGATTGAGTCCTTTCAAATTTTTAAAAGATCATCTTCAACATTCTTCCCAATTGAGATTGGACACTATAGATGTCCTAGTCTGAAAGAAGCCATATTGTCAGCAAAATCATTAACCCGCTTATGCTTGGAACCTTTCATTTCTTAGTTAGATTTTGACTATACTGACTTTATTAGAAACCATGTTAAGAATGTGGTATCCCTGGTTCACTCTCCATAATTAGAAGATTTTTGGGCAAACTGCCTTAATGAACTTGAGGTAAGGAAAAGACTATGGTCTCGCTTAACCATTAAACATATTACTATGTTTAATGTGGAGTTGGATACTTATGGGATAAAAGATGATGATTCTGAAGAAGTGTTGGATCAGTTTTACATCGATTAGATTGAATGCATGCCCATTCCTAAAATTGATTGGGAAAAGAAGGAAGAAAATGATGTCTATTCCTGTACCAAGGATGTAATAGCTAGAACTGCCAAGTGGATAAAGTTAAAGGCCATGGCTACTCTAGATCTTTCTAGGAAATTTTCAAAAAGCAAAGATAAAAGGACTGCTAGGAAGAAAACTAATCAAGGTGTTCCTGATCCTATTGCAGGTCTAGCTGAAGTTGAAGTTGAAGAAATTCTTGAAACACTTCAACTTGAAGTTCAAGAAGAAACTCCAAAAGGAAGGAGAGTAACCCGCTTAAGCACAAAGAAGGCATTAGCCGTCAAAAGAAAGAACACCATAACCGTAGACTTGGAGACATCAGAAGACTTACCTATGGCAGATAATGTACTTGAATCCTAGAATTTGCAAATGGCTACCAAGAACCAGGAAAGTAATCTCTCCTTAGTTAAATGTTCCCCTGCTACTATGAAAGATCAAGCTACACCTAAATGGCTGGAGACATCAATGGAGAAGAAAAGGAGCATAGTCCCAATATCTATGCCTATTAACGATTTGGTCAGTAAGTGCCTTAGTAAGGCACCTAAAGTAAAAAAAGCAAGGACCAAAGCAAGAATCAATTTTGACAAAAGTTCAGGTCGATGGGCAACAGAAATAGCTACACCACTAGATGGAAGCTCTTGTGATTTCGTAGTACCTCAAGACTTCCAAATAACAAAGGTTGATTTGGGAAAAGGGAACTACGAAGTAGATATGGAATTCTTTGAAGTTTCTAATAAAAAGATCGTGCACAGAGTATGGAAAGATGGGCAAGATAAGCAAGAAATGAAGGAAACAATAAAAAATATGGCGCAGTACATAAACGCTATCTTGCACCCTGAAGCAAAGCCAATCTGTGAGATGTCAGCCCTTATTGATGTATCCTCTGTGAACAATTAGCAATCATTGGAGAATCTACATAAGTGCAAAGCAGTAGCTAAGGGTTCAGGATGTACTACATGATACCATGAAGCATATAAGTCACTTAGATCATGCTTCAAAGGAAATATCAAACATTACCAAAAAGGTGGAATCAAGTAATGAAGGATATGAAAAAGAAAGGAACAACTAGGAAAAAGTAGTGATGTGGTTGGAAGACGTGCAAGAACTTGGCCTACAGAAATTCTAGGTCGAATGTCCTGTAGCTGGTCTAGATGAAAAGGCCCTGTACATCATCAAGGATTGCATTGAATGGAGAAATGAGGCACTCACACAAGGAGTAACTAAAATTAAAGAAATGTTGCAAGAGCTTAGGGTCATACACCAGATCATTCAAAATGATCTTAAGTGGTTTGTCAAATAGTTCATGGGAAAAGAAGATGACTCTGTTGCCCAATTAGATGAAATAATCAAAGAGGTTCAGAAGAAGTTTTAGGAGTGGCAAGAAAAGAAGGCACCAACTAAGCAGGAATTTTCCAACGTGGCGTATACAGAGGCTATGTTAATCATTAATCTGAAACATTTGGAAATGCATGAGGAAAAGGTGGCTGAATTGAAGAAGATGAAAGAAATATGGAAGCAAAGGTTTGCCTACATCGGATTGCCACATCAATCTGTTATCTCGGCCTTTTCAACTGCTTACGAAATGTGGAAGACAACGATAGGAGTGGCAACAGGGGATAGCGCTATTTGATCAAGATAGGCGGTTACACTTAATCGCTTAGTTTCTTTTTCATTTCAGTTTCATGTTTCTTGCATTTCAGTTATTAGTTACTTTGGCAAAAGACAATCAACTCCTGGCAGGGTAATTTTGGCAATGGTCTAGCCCCATGCCTATATATATGTAATAATTAGTATGTAGAAAGGGTTAGAATTCTCTAGTAGATCGATAGACAAAACTATTTTTGTTTATGATTTTCAAGTTAGAAGTAACATTTCAGAATTTCTGCAGATATGATGAAACTCTACAGTTTGATTTATGGTTAAAAGTTTTGTAAGTGGATACCATTATCTGCCTATTTAAATTAGTGTTTCTAAAGATACTGTTTAAGCTTTTAGCTGTATTTGTTACTTATTTTGAAATTGCCAATTCATACTTGGATGCTGTGAGAAGTTAGTTTTATCAATTTTCCTACTTGTAGTTTTCATTTTTGAATATGTGGATCATTTTGATAATTAAAATCGAGTGGTTCTTTTCAATTAAAGTTTATTTTGTATTGATGAGATAAAATAAGTTGATTCAACATTTTCAGTGGATTATTTTCCTGAAAGGTCTTTCTATTGAGTTATAGATCAAAAATCTCATTGCAATAAAGGTAGCTGTGCCTATTTTTAGTGAAGAAATATCAAGTAGAGAATTCCCCAATCACTTCTATAGGAATTCATTTGTTAGTTTACATGATTTTTCTCTGTTTTTACATATGAATACATGTGGGAAAAACTATTTACTAACAATATGTATGCTCATCTTATGTTTA
The DNA here is from genome assembly GCA_028749045.1 of Cupressus sempervirens. Lineage (NCBI taxonomy): Eukaryota > Viridiplantae > Streptophyta > Pinopsida > Cupressales > Cupressaceae > Cupressus > Cupressus sempervirens. Next base: position 552,167,665 of record CM053785.1, on the reverse strand, counting down.
TATACTCATGGATGTATAGATATATCTCTCTCATAGATGTTTTAGCTCTCATGTTATGATGTAGAGTTGTGATTTGAAAATTTAGCACTTGAATAGGTTAGATGTGATAGTGGGATTAACCCCTTGTGATGATAGGAATCAAAGAAGTATTAAGTTGATATGACCAACAAGGAGTGAAAGATGTGATCGAGAGGAAGTGAGAAAAGGTGAGTGCAGTTAATTGATGTATCTGTGAAAGATAAAGGGAGAGCTCTCTGAAAATACACTATGCAAAAGCTAAACTAGAATGAGTCCTAAAATGCAAACTAGTATGCAAAGGTGTGATTTCAAGGGGCACATAAGTAAATTCTAATTTTCATCATCAATCTTTATTAGGGACATCAAAAGATCATACAATCATCACTAGTATAACTATGAGGATATGAATATGATCTATATCAAATATGTTTGTGGGAACCCAACCTATGCATCAAAGACATATAAGTCAAGATAGCTAGTGTAGTTAGGTTATCTAAGTTTGGTATAACAAGATTACACTTGTATCAAGGCATGAGTTTCATGATAACCCTTGAGTGTAGTCTTCCAAAAATAGACAAGGATGATACGTTGTAGATCCAAAGTCAAGTAGGAAAAGCATGAATGCTAACAACACTTTAGGTCAAAAAAGTATACCCAAAAGTAGAAAACAAGTAAAATATTCCCAATGCCCCTAGTCTTCTATTCCATGACATCCTCAAGAGACTATTAGGGAGGCAACACTCTACAAAGAAAACGATCATTGAAAACACACAAATAAAAAATAAAGTCAATCAGATCTCAACAAGTTTAATGTTCAAGTGCATGTGTGTAAGTCACATGATTGTTTCCTTAGAACTTGAATTTGTTAGTGTGACACATAAAAAAATCCTAGATGGTAGATAAGGTATTTGATAAGTGTTGAGAAACACTTGATATCAAAGGGGAGTGTTGAGAAACACTATTGAGAAAGTTGCCAAAGAAAACACATACGCACAAAGAGACCTTGATGAGCTAAGCAGTTTATGCCCCCTAGACCTAGAAAAGAGTTAATTCCAAGCTACGAAAGGGGAAAAAAGAAGTGAATGGATCATTAGTGCAAATAAAGACAATGCTAGACATAGGTGTGAGGGTCTCAAGTAGTGCCCATTTCCAAGTTTTCACCACTTGGCCATTTTTCGGGGCTTCTTACATTTTTTAGATTTTTTTCAAGATCATAGGGTATGTACAAGCAATTGAGCAATAAGAACCTTTTAGGAATAGAAATTTTTGAGGTGGAGCATGTTGATAGGCTTAGGAAGTTGTTCTTCCTTAGGTGTAGAAAGATGATAAGCATTGGATCCAAATGTAGCATTGACATTGTAGGGACCCGACCAATTAGGCTCAAACTTACCTTTTTTCTCTCTATTCTACTAATTCTTTGGGTTTTCTCTAAAAATAAGGTCACCGACTTGAAATTCCCTTGGATGCACCTTCTTGTTGTAGCTAGTAGATGTCCTCTTTTGATAAGTTCACATATGATCAAAAGTAGCCTTTTGGCACTCATCTTGAGTCTCAAGCTCATGAATCCTCATAGTTCTACAATCCTCATTGGTGATTAATCCTTGCAAAGAGACTCATAAAGAGGGAATCTCAACTTCTAATGGGAGGACAACCTCAAAACCTTAGACCAATACAAAGGGCATAGCCCTAGTGGGAGTGTGTATGATGGTCCTATAGGCCTATAGTGTAGGATTAATCTATAGGTTCCAATCCCTTCATGATTTGTGAACCGTCCTATGCAATATTTTCAAAAATGTTTTATTTGAGGCCTCAGCTTGGCCATTCCCTTGGGGTAGTAGAAGGAGGACCAATGTTTCTTGATTTTAAACTTCTTGAAATGTTTCCTAAGGTCATTGTTGTTAAATTTCCCCCCATTGTTAGTGACTATGAAGGAGGAAATTTCATAGTGAAAAATAATGTGTCTCGGTATAAATGAGACAACATGTTTGCCTATAGTAACAATTAGAGGAATAAATTTGACCCACTTAGTGAAGTATTTAGTTGCTGTGATAATAAACTTGTGTCCACTAGAAGAGCTTGGATGATTCTTTCCAACCAATTCAAAGGCCCATTGCTTGAAAGACTAGTGTGTAATAGTGGGGATATGCCCAGGAGCATGAATCAAATTGTCATGTAGTTGGCACTTCTTACAAGATTTGAAATATCAGACAACATCAACTTGCATAGTTTTCCAATAGTATCTCACCCTAAGAATTTTATGAGAAAGTGTAAGGCCATATTATAATGTGAACCACAAATATCGTCGTGAACTTTGACTAATACCTTTTCAGACTCATGTGTCTCTAGACACCTAAGAAGTGTTCCATCTAAGCCCTTCCTATATAGGTCACCAGAGATGAGGGTGTAATGGGAAGCGTTACAAATAAGTTGGTGCTTTTAATTATGTGTAAGATTATCGAGAACGATTTGGTCTCGTAGAAAGAAGAAGATGGTGGATTAATGGGAAGAATCATGATTGACAATGGTGCAAATGACTCAATTGTCAAGGGAATCATAGGTGGGATGGCATAGTTCTTCCATTGAGAACTTGAAGTGAGACTCATGCTCTTGTAATTGTAGGATAGATGCCAAAGTTGCCATAAAATTTGCAACCTTGTTTTTAGCTCTAGGATCTACTAGAATGTGATAATAATAAGGCAATTCCATAGAGCATCCACCAAATTCTTAAAGGGTATCGACTTATCATCCTTGGTTTGATACTCATTGTTAACTTTATTGATGATAAGTTGGGAATCTTTGTAAATGTGCAGCTCTATTATTTTCCATTCAAGAGCTAGCTTGATCCCATTAGTGAGAGCTTCACATTTGGCTATGTTATTGGTGCATAAGAATAATAGCTTGGAAAATTTTGGAATAGTATAGCCATGAGATGTAATAAATAGAATTCTAGCACTAGCTCCATTTTGAGTATGTGACCCATCAAAGAAAATATTCTAGGTCCTTTCTATAACATACATGATAGATGCATAGTCGAAATCAATCTGCATAAGAGTGCTATTCGAGATTGGGAATTAAACAAGTTGATTAGTGATAGCTTTCCCTTTGATAGCCATATGGTATGTGCGAGCATGTAGTGGCAACATTTTTGGGATGTAAACACCACAACAAGACAAGCTTTCTCAATATTTTTGTAATTGATCTGATAGGAAACCAATGTACAACTGATGTAATATAAAGCTATTTCCTTCCCATTCTCATCATGTTGTGCTAATAAAGCTCCTAGAGAATTTGTAGTAGTTTAAATGTAATGAATCAAAGGCTTCCCCTAAATTTTAGGCATAAGGATATGTGGCTTTGCTAGATATTCTTTGATTTGGGCCAAGCTCTTCTCACACTCCTCAGTCCATATGCATGCGAACCCTTTATGTAGATTTTTGTTGAATGGATAGGATCTATCAGCTAGTTAAGATATGAACCTCCTAATGGATTGAATGCATCCTTGTAGATTCCTTAGTTGACTAATGTTTTGGGAGGTAGCTTTTGCATAGTAGTTTGTACTTTTTCTAGATCAAACTCTATGCCTTTGGCTAATATTATGTACCCAAGTAATTTTCCAAATGTAAGACCAAAATAACACTTTTCCAAATTTAGCTTGAGCTGAAATTGTTCCATACATTCCAATATCAGACTCAGGTTAGCTAGATGGGTGTTTTGTTGTTTACAATTTGCAAGGGTGTCATCAACACAATCTTCCATGTTCTTATGCATCATGTCATGAAATATGGTAGTCATGGCATTTTTGAGCCCAAAGGGCATGAAACTCCAATAGAATGTACCCCATGCATAATTGAAATCTATTTTCTCTTGGTCTTTGGGAGTTACCTTAATTTGGTTGTAACTTGAGAAGTTGTCCATTAAAGAATACATTTCATAGCTCACGATCATGTCCACTATCATATTGATGTTTGGTACCAAAAAATCATCCTTTGGGCATGTCTTTTTTAAATCCCTAAAATCTATATAGATGTAAATGAACTTTTCATGTTTAGAAACAAGAACTATATTAGATATCCATTATGCATAGTCAATAGCTCTGAAGAACTTAACACTTAGCAATTTTTCTAGCTCACTTGTGACTAACAATGCAGCATGAGGGTGAATTTTTCTTAATGAGTGATGGAAAGGTGATGCATAATGAATTTTGTATTCAGGTTAGGCATACCAACATAGGTCCATGCAAAATTGGTCTTTTTTTTGTTAAAGAACTATGTGAACTGTTCTCTCTCTTCTATCGATAAAGATTGAGCTAAATGTATAATCTTGGAATATTCCTTTGTACCCAAGTTGATAGGATGTGTCAGTTCTATCAAAATTGATGATCTATCCTAATAATAGCTTGGAAGAATAAACAATACCTCATCCTCGGGTGCCTCAAAAGAGCTTTTCACTATAAGACACGTCTTTATTTTTACTCTTTTTTGGCTTAGACACTGCCACAAAGTGGTTTTCTCCATCTGAATTCTTATTTTTCATTTTTCTTTTCAATTTATGATTGAGGTGCTTGATGTCTATTTTGGTTATGTTAGTTATTAGTTCACTAGTGGAAGATACCATGGTTTTGATGATATTTAGGTAGCATCTCATCTCATAATCATTTTGAAATAAAGGTAAGTGTAGGTCTTTGGTTTTGAATGGACCAGTCTATGAGATTAGGGTGCATAAGAAAAAGTGAAGTGGAGCTTCAAGGTCATTAACATGAAAGGAATTATTTTTGGTGACAAGAAAGGTCGAGCCTATAGGGAAGGTTCCAAAGGAATCCATATCAAGATAAGTCCTAAAGGAATCAACATAATCCACTAAGGCAAGTTGCGAATCCAACTCATCCAAATCTACATGAGACTCATCAACTATATTAGGTTGAGTAACATTGGCATGTACCACATCTACACTCAATTCACATGAGGCATCAGAAAGGGATTCCCCCTCATATTCTTGAGAATCAAAACTTTGTTCTCGGGCCACAAGTTAGAAAATATTTCTCCTAATTCTTTCTACATTAGGAATCTCAATGTCAAATTCATCCAATTTGGACTGTCTAGAAGGAGACACTTCATTTTTTTAATCATTGAATAATATCTCTTCCCCCCAAAGAAGTGAGGTGGAGGGGGAGGAAATCCTCTTCATGTGTTAAAGCAATGGTAGTGGGTTGAACATCATCTTCATATTCACTAGTTATAGGGATTTTTTTGTCAAACCATGGAAAATCATCATCAACACTATACCCTAAGCTTGTTGTATCTCTTCCTTTTCATCCCTTAGTATGACTCATGGGTTCTAAGAGAGAATTCTTGTTATCATTTAAAGGTTCTTGGCCATGATAACCCATTTTTCTAAGAAACTAGTTGCCTTTCCTATATTTCTTGGGTGAAATAGGGGTAGTTAGTATGACTTTGTCATCATTGATTTATTCTATATATATCAATTTGCTAACAACCTGATCCTCTTTTTCATCTTTTAAAGGAATCAAAGATTAAACAGAGGTGCCAAAGATAGTCATAGCCAATGAAGTGGGTTTTACTGTCTCAAATGGTTTTCCATAGGAGTGTGGAGATATAGGTAATTTTGCAATGGAGTCCAAGGTATAACCCCCCATGACAATAGTCATCATTTTTGAATTCTTTTTACATTCTATAAATGATGGTCTAGTATCACTAGAAGGTTGGTTACGTGGCACTAGCGACTGTATTGTAGTAAGCATATTGATCGACATGGAATTATTACATGGGCTCATAATCTTTGCACGATTGAATATAAACTTGATACACTAATGGTACAACTTGCATGTTGTGAATCCATGGCTTGCCCAACAAAATATTATAAGCAATTGAGATGTCTAATATTTAGAAGACCATATCTTTCTCCATGGGACCCACACAAATAGGAAACACAATTAGGCCTTTAGAAGGTCGTTCAACTTCCTCATATGATTTTATGGTTATCTTCCATCTAAGATCAATTGCAAATTCAAACAATACCAATTATTTTGATTAAGTAAAAACAAGTTTTGAAAGGACCTAAAACTTTTTACAAAGAACCAAGCAAGTGCTATAACACCATATAAATAGTAAAAGCCTAGGAGAAACTGTACATCAACACCAAAAAACTAAACATGCTAGAACAAAAGACCTGAAAACATGCAAAAAGGGTACAAAAAAAGATAATAAAGAAACAACAACAAGACAACTATAAAGTTTTCAATAGGTCAGCTGCTTGAACAACTAAAATATTCATGTTCATAGCAAAGGCCCTGAGCTCGTCGATCTCTCTATCATCAATAACCTCTATTTTCTTCAAGTTTTCCCTTTTGTATTTTCTTGGACCTTGATCATCTTTCACCTCCTTTATACCCTGATTCTTCCCTTGCTCCAGCTTTTCCAGAAAATTCCTGATATTCTCTGCAATTGCTTTCAATATGGAGTAGATTTGATCAACAAGTTTTTTCAAGACATTGTCTGTGCCCTCAACTCTATTCTAAAAAATGTCCATCTTCTTCTACATGTCCTTTATCACTTGATCAATAGCTCTATTTTTAGCTTCAAGAGGTGAGACTCTCTTCATCAAATTCTTAACTTTTTCAGTGTTCCCAATCACCTTTGAGAGCCTATCAAAATGCTGGCCTAAAGTCATCTAAAGGAAACAATACCAATTGTTGAACTACATTAAAGGAAACAATATTTAGACCTGCACCATTATCTATCGGTACTCGCTGGACTCAGATGCATTAGATTTGAACTTTGATATAAAGGGCAAGATTATGAGGATGATTAAGAGACTTGTCATGTTCCTTTGAAAAGGTGAGATAGTGTGGTGAAGATATGTGATGGAATCTCTCAACATAAATATTTGTAGGGACATTAGTTGTGTGTACAACTTTCTCTAGGAGCTCATTGTGCAAAGGAGACAACTCTGATAACTTGAAGATGGAGATTTGCATGGGAGTTCACTACAATTGACTCATGAGGTCATAGTTGGATATATAAGGTGAAGCCATATTTTTGGAAGATGAGACTTGCCTGGGCCCACTAGGTACCTTAAGAACAACCTTAGAATACCCTCGAGTGACATCGTTTAAAGTCTCACCACAAGAGGAATTTTTCACGCTCAGCAAAATTTATGGTCTAGCAATATCAAAGCAATGAAAAGAGTTGTGCATTCTCAAGGAAACTATAGGTCACTCATCATCAATTTCATAGTTGGTTTCTTCATCAAATTTAGGTCCCATCATGTAAACACTTTCATTTATGGGCTCAATCATCTTGATGACATTGTCTATGTTGGCATAAGTATAGTTGATCTTAGCATCATGAATTTTCTTGTTGTTGTTTGATGTTTCTCCTTTCTCATGCTTAGGGATAGGATCCTTAAAGGCCTTGTGATCTGAGTTCTTAGCTAAGATATTTGTGGCAACCTTTCCTTCATCAATGAGGGCTTGCATAATGCCCTTGAGTTTGGAAAAATTCTTAGTATTATGACCCTTGTTCTAATCATAATTGCAAAATTAGTCATCTCTCCACCAATTGGGTTTTATAGGTGAGCCGTAAGGTTGGAAGTTGTTAGAGAGTAATAAGCTTATTAGTGAGCAAGGTTTTCAAGAAAACTTCATACAAGTCAACAATTGGGTTGTAAGTGCATCTTGCTTTAGAGGGTTTCTTAACCTTGTCGAAACACCACACCCTTGTGGTCTCTTGTTGCTTAGTAGCATTTATAACATTGGTTAAGTGAAAGGATGACTCTTTAGTCTTAAGAGAATCCACAACTTCATCATTGACCATATTACTTGTTTTTGTTCCATGGCTTACTCTTATCCTTCTCATTTTCATTGCCATTTTTATCCTTGTTTAAGATGATGTTTCCCCTTTTTACACGAACATCTTCAATACAATAGAGACACTTTCAACCATGTCATTGAAGGTTGTAAACAATTTCTTCCTAAGATCATAATATAGTTCAGGCATGAATTTGTTGACAAAGATGTCAATCTTTTTAGCCTTAGGAATTTGTTAGGGATATCTAGAATGTAGTGTTCTCCATCATTGTAGGTATGTGGCAAATGATTCTCCTTGTATTTGTTTTATGTTCCAAAGATCCAACTTGGAGATAGAATGTTCTATGTGATATGAATATTGTTGGATGAATCGCTATGCAAGTTCATCAAATATTTTAAGAGGAGGTGACAACTTGGTAAACCATTCCATGACTTGTCCCCTTAAACTCCTAGAAAAGAGCTCATGAGGTATGTGTCCTTATGGATGAAATTTATGCTAATAGCATAGAAGTGTCATACATGGTCATGCAAGTCACCATTTCCATCGTATTTGTCATACTTGGGAACCTCTATATCCCAAGGAAATGAGACCATGTAGATAATTCTATCAAATGAGAGAGTACATATGGTTTCCATAAAGGAGGTTTTGGGTTGCTCTCTCACCATTTGCATTTAGGCAAGTTGATTTCGTAGATCTTGTATTTCTTTCCTTAGGATCTCAACTTTGACTAACTCTCTTCTCTAGATGATCTAGTGGATGTCATAGTCATGAGGGAGTTTCCATCCTTGAGAAGTCATGTATTAAAATAATTGATCTTCATTTTGTTATAAGGCTTTAAGAATAAGTTTTTGGAGAAACTCTTCTTGTTGGAATTTCATGAGGTCTTCACTAGTAAAATCATTATCTACCTCACTCTCATAGTGTGATTGCAAGGGTTTGGGTGGTGAGGAACATCTTGCTATATGTATCCTTGGAGATCTTGGCAGAGTGTTGTTCCCATTGTTGCCACAAGGCAGGTTGTTCATGAATGAATTGCTATAGTTGGTGTAAGCATGTCTAATTTCAAAGTCGTGTGTGGGTACTAGTTTAGCATGTGGTGAGACATTTCACTAAGAACCATACATCTACATTCTTCTAATCTATCTCTATCTAGCATAGCTTTCTCCTCTCTCAATGAAAAGAAGTCTTCTAGGTAGTAGTTCCTCTCATCAAGGTTCATGGTGATCAAAACACTATCCATAGCCCTAGGAGTGTCAAAGGGAGTATCAAAGAAATTGTCAAAGTGGCAAAGTGGGTTGTGCCAAGTAGTGGTTTTAGACTCTTCTAACCTATTAAGGACATGTTCTTCCTCACAAACCTTCTTATGAGGGCATCTAGTAGGAGTGGGCTATTGTGTAAAAGTAAAAGAGGGATGACTTACTTGACCAACTTGGAGTCTAGTCACAACCAACATGCAAGGGTAAGCCTTTATCCTAATAAAATGACATAAAGCCTTTCGAGATCTAAAATTGTATAGTCAAAAGCATTCACTTGTCAAAAGATTAAGTAGACATAATAACTTGTCAAAAGTGCCCAAGAATTTATGAAACTAGTGATTCTAGCCAAGAGTTGGGAAAGGAGCCCGATAGAAAATAGCCAAGAGAATGGAATAACTAAGTTTTGACAAGTGAGCAATAGAGACATGAAGTTCATATCCAAGAGACTGAACTAATATTTTTAGCTTAAGACAATACCAAACATTAAGGTTTTAGACAAGATCATGGTAAGACCAAATACAAACACCCTTAAGCTAAAACATAATTTGGACTCAATTATGCAAGCAACAAAGATCAAAAAATACTTCACATCAAACTAGGCAATATTATATCAACACATTCTATTATATAATAGTTTACATAGTAAGTGGGCAATACTTTTTAGATAGACAATACATTCCATAAGGATATATGATAGACTAAAAAATAGCAAGGTGACAGACTTTGTAAAGTGGAGTGATACTTCTGGAAATCTAGAAGTATCACATGATATTTCTCTATAGTATCATGTGATTAAGGTTCAAAAAACTTTATAGCATGTGGCGTGGTGCTTAAAACTTCTATGCTTTGACTCAAATTTTGATGTGTTTAGACAAAGTAATATTTATGCATAGTATTTTCTAGTTTATAGAAAAATAATATTTTAAAACCAAGTAGATGTTACAAACATGCGTCTACAAATAATTGAACAAGGGACAAAGAAACCTTGTCAACACAAGCATATGTAAGGTTTTCAAAACAATCCTATGAATGCTACCATCATGTGTATGTTCAAAAAGTTTCCACAAGTCTATCACATTTGAAAATACATCAAGAAAGATCTACCTAGAGGTCACCACTCATTACTCAACAACTTGGCCCATGCTTGATAGCCCTCACCTCACAAAAAGTGGTTTCCCACAATAGATGTTGGCTTTGTCATGGAGGTGTTATCAACACAACCAAAGGGACACAAATGGTGAGTGTAAAATCTTGGGGTGATTTGAGTAGTCTACTAGGATTGATCCTTGCACCAAGATGTTGAGTGGATAATTAAGGTAGCTTCTAAATCCTAAAGTGTTTAGAAAGGGTCCTGTTTGCAATACCCCTCTTGCACCTGATAACAAGACACCCTATCTTGAGATAGGTAATGAACCTCACAACCACAAGAGTACCTTAATTAAGCATTCTCACTTAGTATTTTCCTCATGGTCACAATCCCACAAGTACTTCAACTAAATGAAGACAAGTGGTATGCCCCCCAAGGCTTTGGCCTTTGTCAAGAGGTTTGTGATTATAGCAGGTCTGGTTAGTTGGGGTGTGCTCGTTCCCACTTTGGCTCATTTCTACTGGTATCTTTCCACCAATAGAAGGTTCTCTAAAGGTAAAATCTCACTAAGAGATTTAAATAAAATGGATCCACACCAAAGAGGTCAAGATTTTAGATTCACCCAAAGGGTGAAGATCATACTCTCCTATTCCTTAGTGCTTCCCCCAAACACACCAAGAATATTAATTAAGAACACTAGAAAGTGGAATATACCACTCACTTTCTTTGATTCAATGAAGGGTCAAGATTTTTGATTCACCCAAAGGATAAAGAGCTTACTCTCCTACCAATGAAGGACCCCTACTTGTGAGTTTTATGTGCCTAGAAAAGGAAACAACTAGTAGATGCTGCACATGAAATGAAATAAAATAAACAAAATGTTTGGTTTGTTTTTCTTGCTTTTGGGTTAGGCCTATAACAAAGATTAGTAGCCCCTTTAGACAATATAAGTCTTTTACATGCATTCTTTTAAGATTTTTTTGGCAAGCAAATAGGCAATCCCTACAAAACAAGTACATCAGGGCATCAAAAAAGGTTAGTAAAAAGATGTAATAAACTTACAGAGCACTGGTTAGATTGTGAAAAACTAGAAACCAAAAAATAAAATGCTTCAAGAACTCAAGATGTTAACAAAAAAAACCTAGACAACTATCTATTCTAAATTGGGCAATATTCTCTACTGCAAAAATATCGTATGATACTTTCCAGTATAGCCAGGTGATACAATTTACTTGGGTGATACTTTGTGTCTCTAGGTATAACATTTCACAAAACTACAGTGCGTCAGAATGTTAAACAATGTGTGATACTTTAACTAGTAAAGTATCACACCACTATAGAATGAAATATCGCATAATACTAGAAAAGTATCACATGATAATTATGTCTACAAAAAAAGAGAATAGGGAAAAAACAAGCAAGAAAGTGACAAAAATGAAAAAAGAAGGGCGAAATAGAGCTGTTTAGCTCCACGGTGGTCACCAAGAAATGTACACTAAAAAAGGTGTACTTCTCTAAGTTCTTCTATTCAAGGGATCTCATGGATTGAGAGCCTCAAATGTTGCCCTAGAGCTCCCTAGCCATGACATGCAAAGGGATGCAAATAGAAGTAGAATAGCTCTTAGATGAGCATAAGAATGTAGCCCCTTACAAGTACATCATGAAATGGGATATTTCAAGACAAGAGAAAGGATGCTAGTGTCTAAGAATCCACATGCAATAAAATTCAAGTGAAAACTAAGTTATAAAATGAGATATGGAATGCAAACTAACTAGGAAAATGAGAGTATTACAATCCTTCTAATTAGACTAGGTGTACAATTCTAATGCATAAGAGGAAACTATGCTAATGGAACATGATGCTAAGCTACTATGATATGCAAGTGAGAGTATGAGGCAACTAGATCTTCCAAAGCTCCAAGATTACCTATAAAAACTTATAGCATAACAATAGTTCCAAAAGATTTGATCCAAGATGAGGAGAGACCTCCCTCTTTTAAAGAAGTACAGATGATGGAGATCATGAAACAAGATGATCTAATCTAAGTGGGGAGTTGACTTTTGCATGATCCATGTGCATAAGTATTTCTACCAATCACAAAGAGTTGAATTTTGTGTCTCCATGTGACACAAAAAGACTTTTCTTTTATTTTTAAATTGGGAAAACACTTTTATGTGTATAATTTAGGATAAGAGATGAGTGAGGTCTTTTATTTAATTAACGGGGGGACATGTTCCTTTTAATTAGATAAGAAATTAGGATATAGTGGTCAAAATATAAAATAAAATTAGATAAATAAATTTTTGAAGATTTGATTAAAAATAAGTGATTTAATAATTTTAGCAAAAATGCTAAGAAGGGGGCTAAAGTCTAGATGACCATTTTTGGGTGATTACATGAAACACTTGAATCCATTAGCCATCTAGAAGAATGTGGAGTAGTAGTTTCACATAATGCATGACCATTTCCTATGTCTTTCCCACCTGTCTAAAATGATGAAGAAGACCTACGAGAAGTAGAAGAAGGAATGTCAATATTGCTCTTCTGAAGAAGAGCGGTCAAATCTGCAACCTATTTTGCATCTCCATCTATCTTCTTCTTAGATAAATGTGACTCATCATGATTGGTTTTTTGAAAATAAGCACATTTGAGTCTTTATATTTTTAATGTTTCTCCCTTAAGAGAAGGTGGGCCCGAGGAGAGTTGAGTACTAGAATCCTTTTGAGGCTCTGTAGGTTGTGATTGCTATATTTTCTTCATTTTTCCATAAGATCTATGAGCTACCAATGCTTGATTCATTGATCCTATTAGAGAATCCAACTAAGAGAGCTTAGCTTTCTCTCAAGTCAACCAATAAAAAAATACCTCAATGGATGGCATGCTAAATTGAGGACTGAAAGCACTCTTGGTGGAATAAAAGAGAAGAAAAAAATCTAAAAGTTTCCATGAAGTTTAGAAAGAATTAGGTAAATGCACTATGTGCCATCTTATTCTTTCCACAAACCTATAATAAAGATCTCTATTGTTTGAACTCCATCAAGAAGTCCTCACTAGTGGGGAAATAATTAGATACCAATTATGTGAAGTCTACCTCAATCTAAAGTGCTCTAAACTCATTAATTATGCCATACAAACTCTCAAATTTGGTCCAAATCTCATGACGAGTATTACAACCATCAAGATGAAAGAGAAGAACATTTGTAGCATGCAATTATAGTAGTCCCATAGCCTATTCCATGTTGTTCCTGTACTACATAACCTCAAAAAGGGGTGTCAACTAAGGCCAAAACACATCCAAACATGACCATAACCCTTGTGATATTAGAAGGTGATTCATATGACCTTTATAGAGATGGTAGTTATGTAGAGCAAGAGGCTCAATTAAAGTGGAATTTTTCATACTGCAAGTGGCACCTCAACTACTCTAAATATGATCTTTTAGAACTAGTCAACAGATACAAAAGGGGTTTTTTGGTTTGTGTTTTTGAATGTTGGTTTTTGATATAAATAATAGAAAGCAAGAAAAAAATCCCTGGACAATAAAGATAATGAAACCCCAATACACTTTGGAAAGAAAGTATAGGAAAAAGAGCTAAAAAATACTTTAGGATAAAATTATGTCTACCTTAATTAAATATTTATGAAAATAGAAAAGAATTTGTGTAGTGCTCGAGAAGAGATTTTTGATGCTTCTTTGAAATAAAAAAAATGGAGCTAAAATGAGCAAGTTATACCCCTTAAATGCAAAAAGGGTCAACTGACTTGGACTACACAAAAAAGCACCATACTAGAAAAAAAAACCACTAAAAACCTCTATAAACGCATCCATCTCAGAATTAGCTTTTCGATGTTTGCCCAAAAATGCCTCCAAATGCTCAAGATATCACAAAAAGATGACAAGGTACTATGTAAAGCAAAGAAAAATAGTTCAAACCCTTAGGAAGCAAACATAAGTTCTTGGGGGCTCACATGTGACTGTTAGCTAGCAAAAATAGGGCTAGAGGCCCTATGGTGGTACGCAAGATGTGATCGCCAATGGTGGTGGTAGTAGGGCGGTGGTGGTAGAGAGGAGATCGTCAGTGGTGGTGACACAAATGGGTGGAAGTGGCACTACTCTGGTGGGCTGTCGATGATGCTTAGGTGGTTCATTAGTAGCGCACCTCCAAGAGTTGATGCATGTGGTGGCTTATGGGTGACACCAATTGTACACTAGGGTGCACTTTTTTAAAAAACATTTTAAAAATATTTTTTTTGAAATTTTTTTATTTTCCAACTTCAGAATGTGTGCTAAGGGTGATACGACCCTGGTATGCAATATTTTTTGCCTGCCCTATCAATAGTGTCCAAATTTGACAAATTTTATATCAAAATAGGGGTTCTTGGGCACTGTGAACTCAACAGTGAGGTCCATTTTTGCACCAACATATAGTGACCCCCTATTTGCAATAAACATACTAGAAAAAGCTAAATTTGAACCACACAAACCCCTATTTCTTTGTTCAAAAATCTGAACAAGTTGCAACAAGTCTAGCTTTGATGCCATCTAAGATTTGATCAAAACAAATTCACAAAATCCATAGATACCTGCATGCAAAAACTTGTCAGAAAGAAGTAGTGAGAAGAAAAATACAAGGGTTTTTGCTTTGACAATATGTAAGGTTGTATTATCAGCCAAAAAGAATGAATGAAATGTACAATGAATCAATCCTTATAGAAGGAGATCAAAAAAGTTAATAGGAAATCCTAATAGATAAAAGGCATTTAATTATTAAATGACTAATGCAAGTGCATGGAAGTGAACTCTTAAGAAGGGAGTAAAGTTAATGTAATTAATATAATTAAATTAATACTTTACTTTAACAAGATTACTCAACTCCTTTATTTACTATTGACTAGAGGTATTTTTTAATTTGAGGTTGTTCAATGAAGGTTAAGAGAACCCCCAGTCAACCCTCTCTATGAAAATAAAATGGTTGCTAATCTAACAAATTGTGCAAGTGCACCAAACACAACATACACTGGGCTAATTGAATTAAACACCAAAACCAAATGTTAGCTATTCTAAATAATCCATACAAATGCATGGGTTCAATTTAAAGTGCAAATCAAATGATATTTGTATATTTCAGTTTTAAGTGCACCAATCTCAAATGTGTATTAAAATGCCCCACCAAGGGATCCAAAGAATTAACCTAGAATTTCACTAAGTTTGGTAGCATTTTTTTTTCTTTTTCATGAAAGTAAATACCACATATAACTTATGCACAATAACGGAAGCAATAGCAATGTCCATCTGAAAGTATACATAACATACATAACAGATTACATTCTTTAAGATCCCTTAACATTGAATTACATCTAAGAACATCTAACATACATGAATCCATCTAGTACAACATCCACATGAAATAATAATGATAAGTCCAATGTTTATTCTTTACATTTCAAATGCTCAATCATCCACTGTACATGTCACAGGGCATGACAAGCTCAAAAGAATATACATATGTGAAATAAGATACATCATCCTATTCTAATCCATGATACATCAAAGTAAAGATAATCACATGATACACATGATACATCATCATAGAAGACATATACATCCATCATAAAGATCAAACATAATAAACTAAGTGCACGATTCCTCCCAATCGTTAATAGCATCATTAGACCATCGTGGATCCTAGCCATCCCTCTGTGCGTAACATTCCAAATCACCAAAGAGATCATTGGTACTAACATAGTAGGAATGCCACTCCTAACATATACAACATTATATGTAGAAAGTAATCTAACAAAAGATAACATCATCTAACATATGCTAATCATTAGTGAAAGGATACATAATCACCATCATGAAGGACGCATCAGCCACGATGTCTCAATGAATCTCAAATGATAAGAGTGGAAAATACACTATCACCTGACCACGTGGTACCTAAGTGGTCCACTCCCACTGCACTGAGGAGATAATCTAAAGTCCCAAACAGGCTATCAAAATCACATAGCATAAATCTCTATAAGTCCAGGAATCCTAAAAGTATACTAACTCAGAGGTTCCAAACACAAAATCCGACATCTAATCCCCAGAGGCACACAATGACATTTAGGAACCTACTATGCAAGCGGGAAAGTGTCATCGTAATTATTATGTACAAGTTATCCTGGCAGTTAGCTAAATTCCACGGATCCATACTAATTTCATGCGGCCACTAGTATCCTCTCATACTGACGAGGCATACTACGGAATGCAAGGTCGCAACCATGCGTCTCACTACTCCCATCCTAGCCTGTACAAGCACTCAAGGCATGTGCGAGAATAAAACACTTATCTTTTTAGGTTTATTCGGTTAGTATTAGGTGTGAATGTTATCATTTATTAATCCAACTTACAATGAGTTACCCTGGTAGCCTCTTAGGACCCCGAACCCCATTGCAAGCCACTTCCCGTCACTACATGCAGATATCCTACCCTAAGCTCATGGAACCATAAATCTCAAAATCACAAAGATAAATCCATAATAAAATCATCAAATATGCATAAAAGCATCAAATCTCCATGAGAAAACATCCATAGAAAATCATGAACACAACAGCTCTCTATTGGCAACTGAAGTATCACTGATAATCAAGTATCCAGTGGTTCTCAATAACCAAAATATATCTCAATCATACTGATCGAAGACTCCAAAAAATGGTTGAGTCAAACATGTCACAACATGAAATAATCAAGAATAAATCCACATCACAGTCCCATCATGGCGACTAGAAAATAACCAAGGATAACTGATCGATGACCAAAAATAATGGTTAAGTCAAGTATCTCATACATAAGAATCTCAACTATAACAATCAGTAATCACATCCAATACATAGAGCATTCCATTACATAACCATGGTTGGGTTTATAAAGATCGAGATTAAAACATCATCATGACATCACAATCATATAACCCCCCCAAGCCCCTGGTAGACATCCTATAACTGGTCAACACTAGTCAACCCAAAACCCAAAACAATAGCATAAAAAAATACACAATGCAAACACATGTTTTGGTTTTGCTAAGTTTACAAACTTGAATTTAAATGCAAGTCTCGATTTACGTTTTCCAAATTAAATATCAAGTGGAGAAATTTCACGTTTAACCTAACCCATGTTTTTGTTTAATAGATAAAAGTTTCTCCCCAAAATCATTAGACTCAATTTTCTAATTGATCTAATAATATTTTGTTTATATAAACATTGTTTGAAAATAACATTCCCAATGATTCCAATATTATCAACAAAATCTACATATTTCAAAACTTTGATTTATTACATGTTCTAATAATCAACCTTAATTAAACTAATTTTAATTAAGTTAATTATTAATATCTCTTTATTTTAATAATAATTGATAACTTATTATTCATATTTTTAAATCTTTTACAATAACTTAAATTTACATATATACATACTTACATATATACATATATAAACATATTTATATATAAATATATATATATATATATACATATATAAATATATATATATACACATATAAATATAAATATATATATATAATTATTAATATTCACATTTTTATTAAAACAAAATGTAAAATCGAATTATAAAAATCGATTTTCATATATAACAATTAATAACCAAACCTAAGGCAATTAATATTGAATTCGCCATCGATCATATTGCTAGCACACGACTTAAACCCGTCACGGGTACTCTGCATCCACAGGTACCCTGCGACCACTGCCATATGGCAGTACCGTGTCGCAGGTACACTGCGCATGCAGGTACCCTGTGACCCACCTATGTAAAGATCAGTGGGGAGAAAGGGGGGGTACGGGTATAATCTGCCCCTCCACACATTATTATATACGTTTTTTTAAATTTTAAACCAACGATATCAATAACATTTTTTCAAATGTTGATCTCATATAAATCGCAATGCGATTTTATATATATATTTACTACGATTTATAAAGTATGATTATTCAATGTATATATATGCATATATATATATATATATATATATATATATACATATATATATATATATATATATATATATATATATATGTGTGTGTGTGTGTGTGTGTGTGTGTGTGTGTGTGTGTGTGTGTGTGTGTGTGTGTGTGTGTGTGTGTGTGTGTGTGTGTGTGTGTGTGTATTTATATGTACTCGCAAAATTAAACATCACAACACACACACACACACACACACACATATATATATAAGTATGCATATATATATATATATATATATATATATATATATATATATGCAGATGTGAAAATTATAAACATGTATATTTTATAATGAGCATATACACAATTCATTTAAAGATCTCAATTTTCAGATTATTCCAATAAACTATTTGGTCTCAAAATTTATCCAATAAATCATCTAATGGTTTTGGCTACGAATTTAAACCCTAGCCCCATGTTTTTTCAAATTTTTGCATAAAATTCTCAAATAAATTAAACCACCCATATTGAGAATGCATACAATAGAAATATGAAATTCCTCAGAAAACATATGGAAGACACGAAGAAGATAGGGAATGCATGATGCGGAAATAGCATAAGTAAAATCACAAGAATCTACTCGGATTCTGATGCTAAATCGCTCTTCCTCAGAAAACCCGCAGAGAAAGCTCCTCCCTTCTTCAGAGTTCTCGAGTCCTCCAATGCTCCAATTGCACTCCAAATGCCATGTCTAAGCCTCTAAGAATGCCTGAATATAAAGAGCTTTCAAGAAACATCTAGAATGCTTCTAGAAACAGCTGGAAGGTGTCACCAACTAAGCATGGGTCTTTTCCAACCTTCAAGATGAGCCATAGGGTTGTAGACACCATGTGCTTAATTGATGCACTAACCCCCATGGTGTTGACACTTGAGAAATAGAAAAGTGCGTTAACTCCCATGCAAGCTTATAACTCCAATTCACTTTTAATATAATTTTTTTATTTAAATATTTATAACTTTCATTTCAATTTTTATAACTTTTATTATTATTATTTATTTATTACCTTATTATTATTTTATTATTATTATTAATTTTAATTTCTAATTTTCTTTTATTTAATTCTTTTTTCCTCAATTAATTCACATTTAATTATTTGTAATCAAAATATCAAATAACATGAAATTTTATCAAATAATTAATTTATTAATTAAATCTATTTATTAAGACTTAATTAATAGAAAATTCACCATAGACCTCCAAGATAAAATATGAAAACTCATCATAGAGAAAATCACACAAACTCAGTCTAAAGGGTTAAAATCATGAATTATGTCATCCGACACATTCGGTGGGTAAAATATTCAGATACTTGTCCTACCTCACTAGGACAATTGGCTTAAAGGTTTGAGATTTGGACTTGAAAATTTATCTCCCTTCTCTTATCATTGAGATGTATAATAGGGTATGCTCATCTTGATAGTTCAGGGAAGTCGATACCCGGTACCTGCAACCTGTAGAAAAACCATGCATGTACATACAATATATATAATGCTAAGCTAAACAGACAATGGCAGGAAGTGGTGCATCGTGTAGATCTCAACTAAGCAGGTGACTACGACTCCCTTCCTTAACCACATTAGAAACGCCATACAATAAGAAAACACACACACCATACACATGCAAGTATGGGGTAAGTATCCATAATAAAACACATAAGATAATAAACCATCCAACTAGTCATCAACAATAGCTGAAAACAATATAATGATCATCATGTATGCATGAAATGTAAAGTCTAAATGATCTCATCACATAACCTCTGAATCCATAACATAATGTCTGATAGTCTCAAAACAATACCACTAATCCATCAACATAAAACTAGTCCATCATAGTCTGATAACAATAGCAACAATATGTCCAAAAAAGATGTGAACGAGGGTAGGCACTACATGTATCACCTTGTTGAGTCTTTTAGCTACACATCCTCTTTTAGCACCAAAATGAAATGTGAATTGTCTTGTTTAAGAATGCATTGTTCATTTAAAATAACCAAAAATAAAGATGAATTAATTTTAAATTAAAATAATTAACCATGGCATATGCTAAAATTAAAATGTTAGTACAAAAAAATCCTAGAAAATAGTTATGAGAATTGTGAAATATACTAGGATGAATGTAACCCTCATTAACTTTGAATTTCTCATAGATTCTACTTACCTTATACATATGCATATGGAAAACTCCTATGTAACCAATCTCCACTCCCAATTTATCAATTTTTTTCCTACATGTCTTTCCTTTGTATTCTATAATTTCTTGATCTCTCTTGCAATGATCATTGAGTTCACGAGTTTTGAATTTTTTTTGTTTAGGTGATTTGCTATATTTTTTTCATTACTAGAACCAAAAAAATAATGTGTGGGAGTACAATAGAAAATAATTTTTTTAGACAAAATAATGAAGACAAAGAGTTGAGTGGAATTTTGATATATCATGCATTTCTCTTCAATTCTCCATTTGTGGTTCTCTATAATTGTGTCTACGATGACCCTTTTTAGTGGGTGCAATGATCCACTAGGCTATCTATGGAGGAAACATCCTATAAATGTGTCAATTTATTCTATCAAGTGTGGTAATAGCAATGGTCAAGTGTGTCGATCTAATCTATTACTTGCAAAAAAATTAGAAAATCCAAGCAAACAAAAAATATTATTCCAATTGAAACATTTAGAGCATAAATATTCTAGAGTGTTACAATATCTCATAAATTGTCAATACTCAAAGAAAAAAATAAAGAAACAACAATTGATAATAACACAAAAAACAAAATTAGAGATAATACAATGACATAAATCAATAGAAATTTATAGTGCATTCAATTAGTTAATGTGTCTTTCTATGTATTTGTGTTTGTCAATTTATCAAAATGAGGGCAATGTTTGTGATTCACAAGTGTACATGTGTAAATTGGCAAGTATAATGAATGACAACAAAATGGGGAAAGTGTGTCTTTATGATTGTTGATGTCCATCGACCAAATCTATATTTGCAAAAACAAAAAACAAAAATATTATGAATCGTGTGCTTCACGTCTAGATCTATAAAGACCACTAATAGCATGAAAATATCAACCACAAAGATATTTGTTAGGCTGATAATATTCTCAATATCTAGAATAGAAATATTGAAAATAACAAGCATAAACGATCAATAATATGAAAACATTTCAAACAAATGAATATGCAAATGTATAGTCCTTGTTGTTATCATTCTCATGTAATGTTGGGCCCTTAGTAATAAGCTTAAAATCATGCTAGCATAAGAATTAAAAATCTATGGTTAGCAAAATAAGAGAATTAGCTCTCTATTAATATGAATTTTAAGGGTTTCAATCAAGGTTCTATTCTTGAAGAGTTGATTGTGATTAATTAAAGAGTAAAATTTAGAGTGAGTCAAAATTTTATTAAGATTGAAGAATATTGAGAGGTGGGGAGAGGGGTGAATAATTATTCTAGATCTTTTATTAACTTTGAATTGATTGTACAAATACCATAACAAGTAAATAGAAAGTAAATTGGAACAGAACACAAAAATAATCCAAGAAGTCATAACACCACATTTTTTGCATGGAAACTTAGTGAAGAAAGAAACCATACTAGGAGTTGTGACCCATGAAATTACTCTAGAAAATAATTATCTCGATTAAAGGTTTTATAAAAATGATGAGCCATATTAAAGGTTAAATAAATGTAAAAGATATTATATGTTTTCTTGGAGCATACTACTCTATTACAATGTTAGGGCTATAACCCAATTCAATACAGCAAAATATGGGCAACAAATCAATTATGAACTATAGAGTAGCATCAACTATGCTTAATCAATTTCTATGTAGCTTTGCTTTGTATACTATCCTTCACATCACAAATTACACTATATCCTTCACACAAATCTCAATGCAAATCATATCAGCAATCATATCTCACATATCCTCCTTTGTAAGGAAAAAATTGATCTCATATATGAAGTCAGAACTCAAAAGTATAACTTTGTTGGATTTCTAAGTGAAGCATGTAGAAACCTTTACCTTGTTACAACCAAACCATAAAAAAAAAGATTGCTAACCAAGAGTAATTAACTCCAATTTCAAATCAACCAAAATATATCATTTACCCTAAACTGAAATCAGATTAATGAATCGTATTAGTAAATATTTACCAAACTATTTTGTTTATAATAAGAGCTCTATGATTATTGGAGTAGACATAAGAATATATCTATTATCTATGTCTAAAATCACATCTAATATCTCTTAAATTTTATTATGATTCAATCTTTTTTTTTAATTGTCTTATTACTTTGCTTTTGGTAAAATATCAAATATTCGAATTGGCCAAGATAAAATAAAATTAATTTCCATCAATGACAACCTGCTCTTTCCAATAATCTCCCCATCTAGGATTGATGACAACACAATGTTTAGTGAAAAATGGCTAAGTGTCCATCCCAAATTATTTCAAGCCGAAAATTGATGTCCCCCTAAGATGGTATAACATTATTCTCACACACCTCTACCCCTTTAATATCAATGAAAAAGGGGGTACTACAAATTTTTTTTTTCTACAAAAATCCTATATTGTCTGCATGTACATACACACAAGTGTTGAATTTTTTTTACAACATTTTGAAAACATTTGAATAGATTCTCCTCAATAAGTTAATATCTACAATCTAGGTCTTCCTTATGTTATTAAGTATCTGAACATGTCCATAGAATTCATAGGTTGTCTCTTCAGCATGTATAAGATATAGTGGTGGTGGTGAATTGCTCAAAGCTATTTCTTCCTCAAGGGTTCTTTGAATAATATCAAACTTAGAAATGATTAGTTTTCTCAAGTTAGCAAACCTTCCAAAAACTCTTTTCTTCTCTATCTCTAGAGTTTCAATCTTGTTATGCAATTTCATAATTTCTCCCATATGATTAGACACAAATGTGTTTGATGAATTAGAGTTCTTTTCTTTATTTTCTAGTACTTCCTTATTATCCTTAATAAATTTATATAACTCTAATAATTTATTAAATGGATTTATACAAGCCTTCAGAATGTTACTTTCTTCTCCTATTAACTACTTAACCTTTACAATACTTGCATCTAGAGATGGTTTTTCCTACACAATCAATGTACAAGGGTATTTGAACCTTTTTTCTCTGAATTCTTTTTGTACCTTATCCTCTATACACTTTTTTAGATCCTCAAATTGTTTACAATACCTACATATAAAGGTGTTTTTTTTGACTTCGCAATCAATTCAAAAACATATTTGAACCTTTTTGCTTTGAATTATTTATGTACCTTATCCTCTACACACTTTTCCAAATTATCAAACTAATTACCAAAATTATTGACTAACTGGTTAAGAGAGGAAATACTAGTATTGATTTGCATGTTAGGCATAATCTTTCCAAATATCTTAACTAATTTTCTTATCAAATTTCTTCCTTTCCTTTTCTTGCATTAAGATTTTGCATGTGCTCTTTCTTGGGTTAATACTGCTACTTTCATCAAATTATCCTCATCTATAGTCTCCAATTCAATAGGGTTGTGGTGCTCAAATAACTCAAATTATTCAAAAGGATCTCTTGCTAATAATTCTTCTTTATTCTTAGTAGATGTACCTATTCTAGTAGTAATTTGATATGTCATAATAACATTAGGTACCTTATCGTTCTTGTTCACATCATTAGTATCATTTCCCTTAATATTGTTAGAATATTTTTATACTCTAACAACCTATGTCTCCATTACATCTACATTATGAACAACTATATTTAGTCATGTCTCAACTATATTCAGTAGATCTGTCATTATTTCCTTAAACTCTTGCTTACTAATAAAGTTTTCCAGACCATCAAATAGATATTTCTTGGTCTTATCCTTCTAAATATTAATACCATCATGTGGATGAATGATTATAGAGATGGATGCAATGAATGTATTTAGTTCCTTAACTAGAAACATAAATGAATTGATCATCAACAAATACTTTATCTTCTCTCTTTTTTGTTTAGGGTTCCTTTCTTCCATTCACATCAAGTCTTCTTTCTATGTCATTCTGCTAAATATGTCATCAACTTTAGAATTTATGTTTTTTTCAATGCTACCATTAGAATATTTACTCTTTTTTTCATTAAATTTTTTTCTCTTTCTCCAACATATGTCTCCTTCTTGTCAATACTAATAACTATTACTGTCTAGGTAATAGAAGCTTCCTCGAGTTTCTAAGCTTCCTTAATAACAAATAATCTTTTCTCCTTTAAAGTTTTATTCTAGTCCTCAAATAATTGATCCTCAACAATTTTTCTACTAAATTTTAGCATGTATTATTCCCTCTTCTCAAATTCATTGAATAAATGATAGTTATTTTTTAATTCTACCAAAATACCATGCTTAACAACTTTATAAAGAATCTTAGACCCACTCATTCCTTCAAGTCTCTTTTTCCTATTAGCAGAGGTTGCCACAATAATTCACCTTCAGTTTAGTTTAGTTTAATCTATACTTTTCCTTAAGTGTTTAGTACTATCAACATTTTATAGTGAACTTGAACCTTGAACTCATTATCCCTCCTAAGGTTCATGGTTTAAGGTTCAATGCGTTGGTCCACTCACTAATGAATATACTAGGGGGGATCAATGTATTGCAAATACTTCAAAACTTCTTCTAACCTTACTTTGCATTGGTCTACTGAAATGGGAAACTATAACTTAATTTATTAGGATTAAGAAAAAATAATCAAGACACAAGTAGCAACACACAATGAACAATTTTTTCTCATGGAAACCTCACTAGGGTGAAAACCACATTGTGTGAGATGGTCCTCACAAGGCTTGCACTATTCTAAAGCATGCTTAATCAAGAGCTTATCTCTATTAAAATATTACATAGACACTGTCAAGTGTCACCTAATTAAGGATTTAGTATAGACCTATGAGAGTATTTCCCAATTAAAAGAAGCCTAGTTAAAGGACTTAAAACACATAGCAATGTGTCACCCTGTTAGGGGATTTGATACAAATAGCTTGTTAAAGTTCACCCTTAACAGGATTTTCCATTATAGTGGGTAGAAAGCAACAATGTAATTGATCTAAATAGGATATCTACTTCACTTACCTTGATATAGATCACTCTGATGCTCCCCGGACCTGTCTACAACTTTCTCTACTCTCTCTTGGCTTTGTAACTCATACATGATTTCTAGTGTGCTCGAATCCACTGGCTATGATACATCTTGTTACTATGTTTATCAAGATACTTGATCTTGTCAACTTCACCTTTTCACTACTCTTATCTCTTCTTCTTCTCATCTCTTTCGAGATTACACAACTCGTCTCTCTAGATGTTTTCTTATCAATTTGCAATCTAATATTCTTCTTCAAAATAACAATATTTTGTATGATCCTTGTTCACTCAGCTACAATCCATACTTTGAGAATTCAAAATTTGAATTCACCATCCTATGTCTACCATTTACTCATGTCACTATTCTGCATCATTCTTATCAATTGTACTTTGTACAAAAAGAAGTCATTTATGTTTTATGAATTTGATAGCTTGTCTATCAAGCAATAATTCAAATTTAAATTCTTTTGTCTCCCCCTTGATGTAACAGTACAAAATCCATTAATTGGGATGTCAGGAATGACCCACTTGCTTTGTGATGTGTCAATCACATGTTTCTTTCTTTTTTACTTTATTTGGTTTTCATTGCTCAAACCACTCTTCATGGCCACTAGCCGCTACATCCTTCATTCTTCCTTGACTTCTTGCAAATTGTTCTTACATACTTGGCCCAATTTGACTAAGTATAAATTTCTTTATGAATTCATTTGCTTGTCATA
Source organism: Cupressus sempervirens (assembly GCA_028749045.1). Taxonomy (NCBI): domain Eukaryota; kingdom Viridiplantae; phylum Streptophyta; class Pinopsida; order Cupressales; family Cupressaceae; genus Cupressus; species Cupressus sempervirens. The sequence continues at coordinate 552,141,605 of CM053785.1, read as the reverse complement.
ACCTTGTCTTGTCTTGTGTCACTTGTGGATGGGAGATGCACTCATGTGCACACACTACATCAACGAATACAATCTTGTATTGGTAGATAATTTACATAGTGAAAATTTTCTTTTAGAATATGAAACTTGCAACCACAACAAGATAATTAAATAATATTAACATTCCCAATCACTAAATGAAGCTTTAAAATTAGATTTTTGCATAAAAATATGAAAAAAAATGCAAACTTCCCTTTATTTGTGCTCCATTATTTTTCTTTTTCCTTTTTAGTTTGATGGTTCTCTTCGATGAGAAGTGCACTAATTTGGTTTACTCAAAAATGTGGCTAAACAAAAATGAATAAAGAAGGCCATTAAATGTAAAAACAACTTGAAAATGAATGGTCACAAAAAATGAAATGAAAAAACAACAAGAAAGGAAGAGCTAAGTGTCAATAATAAAAGCCCATTAATAAAACAAACTTTCATATTTTCCTCCAAAATGCTCAAAAGACATTTAGATAATAAAAATATTCAAATGAAAAATATAATAAGACAATAAAGACATAAAAAAATGAAGGTGACTAAAACAGAAAAAGAAAGCATAAATAAAGGAAATTTATTTATGCAAAAGGCGACATTAGAACATTAGGACATTTAATTAAGTAATTGTGAAAAATAATTAATTAAATTCACGATAGAATGAAAAGTTAATTAAAATAAATTAGAGGAGAATCATGATAAATGACAAATGAAAATAATTAAAATCCTTCAAAATTGATAAAAAATAGCTAAACTAGACCAATGATATAAAAGACAATGAAAAATGGGAGATATGAACAATAACCAGTTTTAGGTGCCTACATTTTCTCCCTCTTTGAGACAACGTGATTATTAACATTGTTTCAAAGAAAAAAATAATGAAAACATTAAAGGGATGAAAACTAACACACAAAGGCACAAGGGTTCCCCCTCAAAGAAATAGATAAAAAAAGAAAAGAGGAGGTCATTTAAAATAAAAATAAAGCCAAGAACACAAGGGTGAATGGAAAATGAGATTGACTGAAGAGAAAACCAAGGTAAGATGAAAGGAAAATAAAACCAATGGGAGAGGACACAAATGAGGATAACAAGGGAAAACAAAAGAAAAATCAATCATTTATATTCTTTATTAGTGCATTATTTGTCTTTTATAGAGCTTTTTGGTATAGCAATTTGGATGCATTACATCATGACACATATAAAGTCAGAGTGATCTTTGATCCTTTTTGCATGTGATCAATCATAATACAGACAAGGAATGCCCCAATCCACTTTGAAACACATATGTTATGGCTCGAGGTATGTATTGTTAAAAATGTTTAGAATAACTGAGTGGAGGGGGGGGTGCAATAGTTACTCAAGGTCCATAAGTACCATTTGAACAATTAGACACATAACACTCACTATTCTACTTATCCTACTATTGCTCAATCTCTACTGTACTAATAAAAAAAATTATTGTCCCAAACATAACATACTTTGTTGAATATAAACTTTATCAAATGTAGAACATATAAGGCATTCAACACAAGTTTGACACTAGGATTTTACATGAAAACACAATTTGGGAAACACCACCAACAACATGTCACCACTTTTTCACTCTTTTAAAGTGAGCTCTGTTAGGAACCAAGCCTATTAAAAGTTTAAAATATACACTGTTAGTTATGACCTGGTTAGAGGATTTAATCACCCTATTAGGAGTGGCCTTGTCAGAGGACTTTGATCATTCCATTTAGAATGTCACCTTGTTAAAGGATTTACATAGACTATTAAGTCCTTCAAATGGCTGACAGGTCAACCCTTGTTCAAAGGATTTCAATACAAATTGTTTAAAATTATTAGAAAGAATACAATAGGGTTTTGATTTGTATGATTGCAACCCACTTTGCAAGTTTAGATCACTATTTGGCTCATGTGCTGATTCGTTGATAAGATCTCCATTTTCATCTCTATACTTGATTCTCTTGGAAAGCCTTCAAGTAATCAATATTCTCTTTACAAAAAAACTTAAGCCATCTACTCAGATTCACTTATCAATATCAACAACATTTGCACAAGTAATCTCTTTTACCTTCGCATTCATTCTCACACACTTGTGCATCTCTAATCCACCTTTCTCTACACATGCCTGTCTCACCTCCCTTTTAAGTTTGGATCTATACATCTTTAAATAGGTAATTCTTTCATTTCCATTTTCTATGATCACCATAGATCTTAGGGTTTACGATCAGGTTCAACATGATTCATTATATCTATCCACCTTCTTGATCATCCTCTAGAGACTTCTTTGGAATCTATTTATTAGGTCTTCACCTAATCCTCGCCTTGAATTTAATGATCCAATTCATCAGTCTTATCTTCAACATGATTTACATCTAAGAAATTAATTGAGTAAACTAGAATTCACAATTTCCTCAAATTCATTCTTAACACTATTACTCAACAATCACTAAATTCTAACACTCAGTCATCACTTAATCACTAGGTCACTGTAAAAATTCTAGCTCAACATTGACTATCTTTCTCAGTTGATACTGATGCTTGGTCAACACTAGATTTGCTTGACACTTACTATGGTTCGGTTGACACTAGCAAAACTCAACATTCCTTAATTTTTAAATCTATTTCTTGACTTAGCTTAAACTTCTTGATATAAACAATCACTTTGTCTTATCAAAGTCTAACTAATCAAATGTCCATTGTAACTTCCTTTTCATAACTCAACCTTTCCTCTAGGTGCTATTATTATGAGCAATTTCTCAAATCTTCTTCATCAAGGAAATAAATATAAAATTTAGATTAGGTAGAAATATGTCTTATCAATAGATTTGAAATCAATGACAAAACAACAATTGTTCCAATCGTAAGTTTCCAACAATCTCCCTCTTTGGCATTAATGGCAATATCTCAATATTAGCAACAACTCAATGTCTCAATGTATCTAACTTTGTTACCATACAATCCAAAAGATTTCATTATCATGAGTCATCAATATCCTTAGTTTCATTCTGATTCTCTTTACTAATTTTCTCCCTGTGAAGTAATAAATCTCCTTCTTTTTATATGTCTCTTTCTGTGTATATTCTTTGTCTTTGTGTATAGATCTTTATATATTCTCCCTCTTTGACAACAATGCCAAAGACACTTAGCTTTCTTGGCTTCACTCTCTTCATACATATGAATTATGTATATTTTTCATGTCTAGTTGATTTCTAACATTTGTCTATGACTAATCTATTATGCTATACTTGAATATCTACCTTAGTCATTTCTCAAAGTAGAGCTAGTTGTGTCAATGTGTAAGATATTCTGATTAGCACATTTGATGCAATGCACCTTTTCCTTAAGTTGCTTTGTCTAAGGGAATTACCCCTAATTTACCTCTAAGATATTCATGAGCATCTTTAGGTAAAGATTTAGTAAATATGTTAGCAATTTTTTCTTTGGGTTGTACATATTCTAACTTCACTACTTTGTCTTGAACTAGTTCCCTCAAGTAGTGATACTTGATACAATGTGCTTTTTCTTAGTGTGCATCACTGGATTCCTTGAAATATTAATAACACTTATGTTATCATAATAGATAACTATTGGATCTATAATTTATTCTTTCACACCTTTCAGTAACTACTTTATCTACATAATATTTGAGCAGTTCACTGTAACTACCACATACTTGGTTTCAACTGTTGATTGCGAAATACAATTTTGTTTCTTGCTTGTCCATGACACCAATCTCTTTCCTAGAAAGAATGCACCTCCACTAGGTCTTTTTTTTTTTGTCATCAATATTTCATGCCCAGTTAGAGTTAATGAATAACTTCAGTTAAAATCTATCACTTCTCTTGTAATACAATCCATAGTCTTCTATACCTTTCAGATATCTCATTATCCTTTTCACTGCCATCATGTGAATCTCACTAGGATTTTTTGAAAATCTAGCAACTATCCCAACTGCTAATGCAATATCAGGTCTACTATGAATCACATATTACAATTTTCCAATCATGGATATGTATAATGTCTGGTTCACATCAATAGATTCATCATTCTTATATAGCTTATGTCCTATAGACATAGGTGTACTCAATGGTCTTGAATCTTCCATTCCAAAAGTTTTTAGTATTTCCTTGATGTATTTGGATTATTTAATGAAAATACCAAACTTAATTTGACATAGTTGTAATCCAAAAAATAATTTAATTTCACCAAACATAAACATTTCAAATTCCTTCTTCATTTCATAAGCAAATGATTTTCATAATGCCTCTCTTCCTCCAAATATAATGTCATCAACAATTATTTTAGATAGTAGTACTTCATTGTTCTTACCATTCTTCAAATATTGATTATTGATATCATTTGTCCTTTCAAAACCAATCTTCACCAAATAATTATGTAGTCTTTCATAGCATGCTCTTGGGGCTTGTTTCAATCCATAAATAGCTTTGTTCAATTTACATACCATGTTCTTCTTATTTGGATCTACAAATCCTTCAGGTTGATCAATGTACACTTCTTCCTCAAGTTTACCATTCAAAAATACAGATTTGACATCCATTTGATAGACCTTGAAATTATTGTAGGTAGAATATGCAAGCAAAGTTATGACTCCTTCAAGTCTTGCCACAAGAGAAATTTTTTTTCCATAATCAAATCCTTCTACTTGAGAATATCTTTTGCATACCAGTCTTGCTTTCTTTTTTGTTACTTCACCATTTTCATTGAGTTCATTCTAAAAACCCACTTTGTTCCAATGGCATTTTGGTCTTTAGGTCTTGGCACTAAAGTCCAAGCATTGCTCTTCTCAATCTATTCAATTTCCTTATTCATTGCTTGAATCCAATATTCATTGTCTAAAGCATCCTTTACTATTTTGGGCTCAAATTCACAAAGTAAGCATGTTTCATTTTTGATTATTTTTATTGTCATAACACTTGATTCAACATCACTAATGATTTGTTCAAGTTTGTGATGTCTTCTTACAAACTTCACTAGCACAGGTGTTTTCCTTCTCTATTTTTCTACAGGTTCATCTTGGAAAATAATATCAAGCTCATTTTCTCTTTCTTATTCGAGTTATGGTTGATGTTCAACATGCTTGACATTCTCTATCAAATGATCGACATTTCCTATCTGTGATTTGACATCTTTAGTCTATTGCTTGACACCCACTATTTGCTGCTTGACAATTTGTTGCACTATATCATTTCCTATCTATTGGAAAATTGTAGCTTGATTGCTTGTTCATTTGGAGTACTGTGAGCACTATCATCTATATAGATGAATGTACTATAATATTTAGGTTCTTTTTTGCATGCAATGTCACTTCTTTCTACAAAATCATTAATTTTCATATTTGCACTTTCCATAGTTTTGTTAGTGTTAGAGTTTAAACACTTGTAAGCTTTACTCTTGGTAGAATATCCTAGGAATATACCTTCATCGCTCTTTCTATGAAGTTTTCCATTCTTATTATTTTTAAGTATATAGCATCTACTTCCAAATATTTTGAAATATTTCACATTTGAAGCATATTCATACCATATTTCAAAATGTGTAGCATTTGTACCTTTCTTGACTTATAATCTATTCAGGGTATAAACAATAATACTAAAATCTTCTCTCCAATACTTCTTTGATACACTTTTCTCCATCATCAATGTTCTTGTACAATCCATTATTTATCTTTTTCTCCTTTCAGTTATCTCATTCTGAGGAGGGGTCCTTGGTGTTGACATCTATTTTTAAATTCCTTTGTCATTGTAGAATGTATTGAACTCATTTGAAATGAATTCACCACCTCTGTTTGATCTCAAGCACTTCAATTCTTCCCTATTTCTTTTTCAACTCTAGCTAAATAGCACTTGAATAATTGAAAAAGAATTAGAATTAGCTTTAAGGAACATCATAGTCATCATCATAGAGTAGTCATCAAAAAATAGAATGAAATAATTATCTCCACAATAACTTTGAACATCAATAGGTCCACATAGGTCAGTATGAACCAATTCAAAAATATCATTAGAAGTGTATGTTTTGCTCTTAAAACTAGACTTGTCCATTTTTCCCAATTGACATTGTTTAGACGTAGCATTGGCAGGCTTCTTTAGCTTAGGAAACCCTCTTATTTTCTTCATTTTATTGATGTTCACCAAATTATCAAAATTTACATGACATAACCTCTTGCTCCATAACCAAACATCTTCTTGTTGTGCAAACAAACATGTCTCATTAGATTAATCTAGATAGAACAAGTTACCTCTTGTTTGATCACCACTTCCAATCAACTTACCATCAACATCATGTATCTTAGCTTCCTATTATGGAATTCAACTCTATAACTTGATTTGTTCAGTTGTGAAACACTCAACATATTATAGTTAATTCTTTTAACCCAATAAAAATTGTCACATTTTATCTTAACAATTAGTTGAATAGTACCTTTACCTTTTACAACACATAGGATATCATTACCAAATTTAACACATCCACCTTTGTATGGACCAATATCCTCAAATTTATCTCTATCACTAGTCATATGATTTGAACATCCACTATTAATTATCCATTTATCACTTTTGTTTACATATGAGATTAATGCAATTTTCCATCTTCATCAAAATCTTCTTTCATAGCAACATATACAACTTAATCATCATTACTTTTAGATTCATTGCTAGATTCTTCTTCATCAATATAACAATATTTCTTACCTTTTTCCTCTTTGTTTCTCTTGTAGTCTATGTCATCTCTTCTTCCTTTGTACTTGTTTTCCTTCCTTTCATCCTTATCCTCTCTGTTAGGAAACCTAGTAACAATATGCCCAACTTTTTTGCATGAGAAACAAATAATAGGTAGTTTACCTTTGTCTTTACCTTTTCCTCTTCCAAATAATTTTGCAATCAAAGCTTCAAATGCATCAATCTCATCATCAAAACTATCACTGTCACTATCACTATCACTATCACTATCACTATCACTATCACTATCACTCTTCACATGTTTTCTTTTCCTTTCACTAAGAACCAATTATGACTTAAAGGAAGATTCTATAGTAATAGGTGTGTAGTTATCAAAGTTAGACATCTCAAAATTAGTTAGTCTACCAATTAAACTTTCCAAGGTTAAAGTGTTACCTAGTGTGCATCTCATTTCTTGAATTGCATACACTCTAATGACATAGATAAGAAGTAGAGTCCTTAATACCTTTCTTATTATTGTTTCATCTTTGATTTCTCCATTTGTAGCATGCATAGCATGAACAAATTCTTTGACTCTTGTGCAGTATTGTACTATATTCTCACCTTCCATCATTCTCATGTCAGTAAATTCACCTCTTAGGATATCTAACTTGGTTCTCAAGACATTATCATCACCTCCATATATGGTTTTTAATTTATCCCACATCTCCTTTGCACTATCACAATTTTTTAAGTCATCAAATTCGACATAGCTTAGGGCTAAGGAAATCTCCAACATTGCTTGATTGTGTTCTTACTTTTTCTTTAGTTGGTCAACTATCAGAGGAGTAGTTTTTACTTTCACATACTCATTATCTACAAAGTTGATAGCACCATCACTGATACTGGATATATGTAAACTCATAAAGGTTTTCCATGCAAGAAAATTTTCCTTGTTCATGCATACCAATTGTTAGAAATGTTTAGAATAACTGGGGGGGCAGGGGTGGGTGGGTGGTGAATTAGGTACTCAAGGTCCATAAGTACCATTTGAACAATTAAACACTTAAGTCATTACTTAATATAACTTAGTGCTTGTCGAGTAAGTAGTGTATGTCAAGCAATATACATAGTTAGTGTCGAGCACCAATATGTGCTAAGAAAATGGTATGTGCTGAGTCATTCAAGTGCTAAGCAAGTCATATATGCCAAGTGATTTAGATGTCGAGTAAAAAAGTGGATGTTGAGTCATTCAGGAGCTGAGTTACAATATTAAGGATATAGTGAATGTCGAGCATCAGAGCTTTCAAGTGATGAGTAAACAATTTTTGTCATAATTGTTTGTAAAGACACAAATTCCTATGTAAACAATTTTTGGGCCAACTTAAGGATTGTTTTAAGATTCTAAAAGATATATATGAAGGTATATTGAGAAACCCTATGCAACACATGAAACCAATCAAAAAAAGGAACGTATTAAGCAGAAAAATGGATGAATCACAATCATTGATTCCTACCTAACCCTAGCTCACCTAAGTCTTCTTAAGGAGGACAAACCCTAAACAATTTGTATGCATGAAAGAAGAGAAGGAGACACAAGATAGGAAAATGCTAAGTGTAGAGAGAGAAAATTCAAGGTGACTAAGGAGGTTGTGAGAGAGCAATGAATAGTAGAATCAGTTAAAGGAGAACAAAACATAGCAAACATATGACATAAGAGATACATCTGACTAGGAGGATCGAGTACAGATCAGGAAAGAGGAGATCTAATATCTAGTAGAGAGGTGCTAACCAAAGGATCAATGCTGAAACATTCTAACAGGTGAATCAATGAAAATCTCTTAACATAGTAGCCTTGACAAATTTCAAGTTCTAACAGACTTTTGTAAAATCTCTTAACCAAGTGCTTATTTTATTGCAAGTTTAAGTCCTCTAACAAGGCACACTTTTAGTAGGGTGTTTAAATCCTTTAACAGGGTAAGGTTTAATAGTCTTTGTAAGCCTTTAACAGGGCAAACCTTTCATAGGGTAGATCATAGTTTATGATCAAATAATTGTAACCTTAATTGGATACACTTTACAACTATAGTAGTGAAGATTTGTGGGTGTCATCTGCACCCTAGTTTTACCTTCTCATTGGAGGGTTTCTAGGTAACAACATTATTGTTATGTGTTATTTGTTTCATGCTATGAATGAACATGTGTAGTTAGCTATTTCAGTTTACAAGATAAATTATAAGATGGATGTGTGGTGAATGTTTTATGGTTAAAGTTTTGAAGCACTAATTCACCCCCTTCCCCCCTCTTAGAGTTTAGTTTCCCATTATTAATTCCAACAATTGGTATCAAAGCCTTGTTCTCTAGAAAGGAAATCTTTACAACTTTGAGGAAAGATCTTGAAGATGGAAGTCTACAAGTTGGGAAAGACTATTGAGAACCAAAAGATTGAAGTCCAACTTTCCCTACACCAACTTATGGAAGCTAGAGATGAGCTGCAACATTCATTGAGGAGAAGGAAAGAGATAACTATTGAGAAAAATGACACTCATTACTAAGAGGAAGACACTATTGGACTGTTTGAGAATGGAAACTCAAGTGAGTTTATTGTAGTAGTTGTAGATCTAATGGAAAAGAATGGTTCCCTAACTGAAGAGGTTAGAAATCTTAAGATAGAATAAGAAGTCTAATCAGTATTTCTATGTGAGGTGATTGAGTAGAAAAAGAAAATCAAGGAAGACAAAGTCATGATTGAAGATGAAAAAAGAACACTGACCAACAGACTAGAAGAGAAGACATTAGAGGTAAATAAAATTGCTCACATGTAATTGGAAACATAATGAAAAAATGAGGAATGAACATAGAAAAGAAAAGGATTTTTCTGAAAGTTTCAACAAACCTAGTGAAGCCATAAAATACTTTGAAAGACTAATGAGATCTCCTAGATCTAGAAAATATACTACTAGATTGGGATACACTAGTACAAAGGAAGAAGAATCATCTAAAAGTGGTGAACAAAGAAATAAAAAAGGTAAGAACTACAAACCCACTTGTCATAATTGTGAAAAGTTAGGTCATACAACAAATGCTTGTAGGAGCAACAATGCAAATAAGAACCCTAAGTAGAAATTCAAGGGTTACTATCATAAGTGGAGCAAGTATGGACATACAAAATATGAATGAAGATCTAATGCAAAGTGTACATCAAACAAACAGACAAAGGTACAACAAAATGGAAAATCCTATAATTAGGATTACAACACAAGGTACAATTGTCACTATTGTCAAGAGTATGGGCATGTTCCTAAGAATTGCATTATAACACATTTAAGAGGAAACTAGAATAGATGGTTGAGTGAGACTACATGCTTTAGCTATTTGAAGATTGGTCATATTAGCAAAAACTATCCAACTAGATCACCAGTGCCAAGTAATGAAAACAATAAAGGAAAAGAAAAGGCCAATGTTGAGAAGGTCAAAGTACAGATGAATAAGACATGTAAGAAGAAGGAAGATTGCAACACATTAAGTTTAGATGAGGTCACTTCATCCAGTGGATCAGATGATCACATCAACCCCAACTAAGAAAGCATAAGATATGTGTGGGGCTGATACTTCAAAGTTATTTCATACATTAATTCCAAGAATTTAAGATTTGAAAAGATAATATATGCATGAATTAAGATGCAATGTATTAGTTAGAACTTGGAAGAAATTTATAGTTTTGTTAATTTTCATGTTAAAATTACTGAGTGATGGGATTATGTTAGTAGTGGACAAGCTTGATTTGGTTGTTGAGCATAGTAGAGATCATGTAAAATCCAAGTGAGTGGGAAATCCTATGATAGCTGAGCTTACAACTATATAAGCATTAAGCATTTATTACCAAATATTAAGGGTTATATAGTTAATTTTTGACTCATTTGAATTCATCAAAGATTGAAGAGTGCATAAAGAGCATAAGGTGAACTGAGGAGAAAGATTCAAGTGTTTGCAAAATAGATTCAACTGGTACTCATTATCATTCATCAGATTCAAAAGGTATTTCACTAGTGCCGAGTTTTGTTGTTTGATTTTTCATGAACCTTAGTTACATAAAATGGCGTCTAGCTCTTCTGCAAATGTTAGGAAGGAAGGAAAAGAAGTTTTTAATGTGCAATTAATTAGTAATAAAATTAGACAACCACCCTTCCAAGCTATTCCTAGGATAGCATATAAGGGAGAATCATCTGGTGCACTATCAATGATACCACTGGAAAGATAGGAGATGTAGGAGGCATGGGAATAAGAGATGCATATAGTAAATTATGTGATAATGGAGTTTTGAGGGAAGAGTACAAGATTGTTGAATGGAAAGGGTTAAATCACGCCCTAGATTTTCCTCAAGTTTTTAAGAATGATCAGATACACATTTTTCTAAGACCTATTCATAAAAATATTGTTTGGTTAGAAAATAGACCCATTAATATCAGTAAAAGGATCATCAATCGAGTGACAAGGTATCCAACCCTAGATAGACCTAAAACGATGCAAAGTGATGCAAAGGAGATAATTGAGAGAAATACATGGGCAGTATGGAATAAGAGAGGGATGTCAATAGACATGATTTCAAACTCCCTAATTGACTTTTTAGTGAGAGTAATTGCTCACAAGTTCTTTCAATCGAGTAGATTAAATAATTTATCTTGCATGGTTGTAGATTTGGGATACAAGATAGTGAAGAAAGATCACACTTATGACCTTGCCGAGTTACAACTTCAACAGTTATCAAAAAACTTGGAGGCCATAATAAAGACAAAGAGTGCACAATACAAATTTGGTTCACTACTTGTCAACATATTCTTCTATGTGTAGAATACTTTTCCAATTTTTGGTCAAATAGTGTAGAAGACCAACAGGCTAGTGACATTATAGATTGTGGATCTAATTGAGTGGCTTGGAGAAAATTTTGAAATAGTAATGACAAGCTACTTTGAGGACTTCAAGAAGTCTATGAAATAGAGGATAAGGATTCTTGTATCACTAGTTGAACAATACTACAATGATGTTTTCTTTCTAGTTGATGCATATTACATTTATATGTAGGTAACCATAGCTAGGGTTAGATGGCTAAAGCCCTTGCCTTATGAAGTCAATATAGATGACGCATATACAACTATTACAACTTTACTAGTAGAGGAAGTTTACAAGAGTGTCACCTCATTTGGAAACTATAAGGAAGCCAAATCAAGAATCACTATTTATTTGAAGACAACTACTATGATATTAAGGAGAGATTTTGTGAAGGAGGGAGGAAGAAGAATAAGATGAAAATGATGAAGAAGAATATCAAGCTAAATCCCCATTGGCACTCACTCAAGGCCAAGGAGAAGATCAAGAAGAGAATGTAGAAGGTGCCGAGGAAGAAAAAATTGAGGAAGTACCCTAAGCCAGTTGAAAAGAAGAAGAGGAAAGAAAAGGAGCTTGAAGTGGAGAAACCCAAAAATAAGCTTGTAAAACTTTCACAATAGAAACCACAAGTACCTTCTACCAAGTCAAGCACAAGGATAGTCACCAAGAAAGTAAAGGAGGTAGATAAACCAAACGAAAAGAGGACTATTGCCTCAGCAGAGTCGAGCTAGCCTGCAAAGAAGACATATGCATGGGGAAAGTACATTCCAACATCTGAGTTATATGAAGAAAGGATAAAATTAGATGAAATCAATCAATTTTAGGTGGTAAGCCACAATCTCTCATTAGATATAGACAACTTGTGTGAAAATGTCAAGAATAATGCATGTTTGTCTAGTTTTGCACATGTTGTATTTGATAAGTAAGGAAAGATTGATCAAAATAAGGTGGAAGAAGCTATATATGTGATGAAGGCTACATTTAAGACCACACCTATAAATATTTCCAACTCACTACCAAAGGGTCTTTATGACCAAGTTGAGCAGAAGTGGTAGTATAGTTTAACAATAGAAAGATAGATTAGGGAGACTACACTTGCTAGAGTTATGCCTACTTTGGATAAGGAAATGGTGACAAAAGGAATGAATAAATTCAAGGGGATATTTTCCCCCAAATATAGAGATTTTATTATTTTGCAAAATAAAATTGAAGAGGTCGTCAAACGGAGTACCCAGATATCGAAAGTCATCTATGGGTTGACAACAAAAAAAAGCCAAGTGACCAAGTTCTTGAGGAAGTTGGAGATAAGAAATATGAATAGGGACAATAGGTCCAAGTCAAGGATGATCATGTGGGAGATATTGAAACAATAGCAGCAGTAGAGGCCATAGTTGATGACGAGCAACATGATAATTAGAATGTACTAGAGTTACACGTGCCAAGTACTAGTCCCCCTCATGTAGACCAAGTGAGTCACCAGGACTCAATACAAATTAAGGATGTTCTTGACAACTCTGCTCAAAACATCAATCCCTTGATAGAGGAAGACATGCAAAAACATTTTATTAACTCCACCACTATAGCTAAATTATGTAACCATCCTAGATTGGTGAGAGTAGATGAGATTGAGAAGGCATAATTGGCATCTACAAGGGAGAAATCACAAGAAATATCCAATGTGCCCCCTCAATCTATAGAAGTTCAAGAAATGACAAGTGTCACAACTGATACACAAAGTGCATTTCCCATTGTGGTATATTAGGTGAACGATGGAGTGACACTAGATATCAGCACATTAATGCCAAAAAATTTAATGCAAGCAATATTAACTATTGAGAAGGATGGGACAAAAATACACATAGGTCAAGAAGCCAGCCTTGCACCTATCTCACAAGTGCAAGATGAAGAAGAAAACAAAGAGAAGGAGAAGGATAGGACTAAACAGTTAGTTTTGACTACTAAAAAAAAGAAACAAATTGCTATATAGACCTTGATTACCCTACCAACTTTTGTATCACCTCTTACTAGTCAAACTCTTCAACGACCAAGTACAGATGCTACACCCCTACAAATATCAAGGCCTAGTCTTGGTACATCTATGTATGCTAAAGGTACATATTATGGAGATCTAAACTTAGATGATGTGATTAAACTACCAAATTTTGATCTTGCAACGATCGCCATAGAAAAAATGAGCATTCTATGGGAATTTCTTGAAAGGAAGAAACAACAAGAGTTTCTTAGACAAGAGCATAAGAAAAAGAAAATACTTCATGACATCAAAGAGATATTTCTTGATGCGTTTAGTCTACTAGAGCTAAGTGAGGAAAAACTAGTCATTGAGAAACTAGTCAACATAGTTGATAAGATCAGGGATGAAGACGTAGAATACAATGTTAAACTTCTAGAATGGTCTAAAAAGAAGTTTCCCTCTAAAGTTATTGAAATTTTTTTGAGTGTTATTGCATTAAGACAGGTTGACTTAGCAACCAAAATGGAAAATGTAAAAAAGGTGTTGGAGAATATATTTTCTCTATACACAAAGCTTTGTGATGTGAATTTATTCACACAAGAAGTACAGAGGGCTATTGACCAACTACAAGGAGATCTATAATTCATAGGTACAACATTGAAACTATCTCCTAGTCAAAGCCAGACTCATTTTTATAGACTACTATCTACTCAAGGTAAGCTAGGTGTACTATAAACACAAGATGCAAACACAAGGGCTACCTTGATTAGTATCTAGTCCATGTTGACCCCACACATGGAAGTATTACATAAGGAACTAGCCTTTGCTAAAATATTGATGAAGAAAGATAATCTAATTTCAACACATGATGGCCTAGTTGACCTTGCTGCCCAACTAGATGTTCAATACCACTCTCTAGAGTTAGCATGCAATAATTGGGGTGCAACATTAAAAATTATCATGGAGATCCACAAAACATTTTTGGATAAACACGCTATTAGTGTACTACCCAAATGACATAAGTGTCAAAAAAGGGGGATTAAAAGGTTTTTGTAATAAAGGAGAGTATAATTTTGAGTTAGGGGTTACTCATACAAAAACAAGGAACAAAAAAGATCACACACTTATTCAACAGGAAAAATTCATTTATAGAAAGAAAATATCAACATAGTGGGAGTTATAAAATTTTGGTGAAATAAGGTATGACAATTATGTCATCAGTTTTTCAATTTTTGTAATTTTGTATGAGAGAAAAGTAATGTATACAAATTATCTGAGTTATGCACATAAGTTCGGCTGTATATGCATGACAAAGTGTTTTTTCCACTCATGTCAAAGGGGGAGATTGTTGATCTCATTTTAGTTTTGACAAGGTAGTGAAAAAACACTTAAAACATTATTTAACAAAACTTAGTGCATGCCGAGTAAGTAGTGTATGTCGAACAATATACATAGTTCGTGCTGAGCACCAATATGTGTCAAGCAAATAGTATGTGCTAAGTCACTCAAGTGCCAAGAAAATCATGTATGCCGAGTGATTTAGATTTTGAGTAAAATAGTGGATGCTGAGTCATTCAGGAGCCGAGTTACAACATTAAGGATATAGTGAATGTCGAGCATCAGAGCTTTTAAGTGCTGAGTAAATAGTTTTTGGTATAGTTTTTTGTAAAGGCACAAACTCCTACGTTAACCATTTTTGGGCTGACTTAAGGATTGTTTTATGATTCTAGAAGATATATACGAAGGTATATTGAGAATCCCTATGTAGTACATGTAACCAATCAGAAAAAGGGATGTATTAAGTGACAAAATGGATGAATCACAATCATTGATTCATACTTAACCCTAGCTCACCTAAGTCTTCGTAAGGAGGAAAAACCCTGAAAAACTTGTATGTGTGAAGGAAGAGAAGGAGATTCAAGATAGGTGAATGCTAAGTGTAGAGAGAAAGCATTCATGGTGACTAAGGAGGTTGTGAGAGAGGATGAATTGCAGAATCAGTTAAAGGAGAATAAAACATAGCAAAGAGAGGACATAAGAGATACATCTGATGAGAAGGATCAATTACACATAAAAAAAGAGGAGATCTAATATGTAGCAGAGAGGTGCTAACTGAAGGATCAATGCTAAAACATTCTAATAGGTGAATAAGTAAAAAACTCTTGTACACGGTGTGAATACATATTCATGGAACTTTGATGTAGAATGTAGATAGACTGACAACAAACTAGACCAAACCCAAGATATCATCATCAAAATGTAATCTCTACTAGCATATCATGTTTCCCTAACTAGAACTACTAAAATAGCTCTCAGACCAACATCTTAGTGATAGTTCTAGAATGGCAGAATGCTAAAATGCAGATCTACAAGGATACATGCAAGATCTAGGACTAGAAATATAGATTATATGCTATCAAAATGGACATGTAATAAACTAACATGCAATAGCTAAATAACATAAAATAATGCTAAAATGCTATGAATACACTAGAATGATAATGCTAAAATGATAACTTAGAATGTGCCTATAATGCAGATGCCTAAAACTTGAGTCCCTTAGCTCTTGGATTTCTCTCCTATTTATAGGATTTCAGAAGGGGTTGGGGTAAGAATCAAGATTTTCACCTTTGACTGATGGGTGAAAGTGAAATTGAAAATATTTCATAAGAGACCAGGAGGAAGAGTCCAACAGACTTGGTTTTGAGGATAATTGAGGACATTTCTAATTCTCTTAAAATGAAAAAGGGAGATTTTCAATTTTGTGAGGATAAATGATTTTTTGTTTTAATAAATGTCTTATTTATTCTCAACACTTTTTCTTTTTCCTCCTTTTTTGAATTGATTTTCTCCTCTTTTAAAGTTGATTTAGGTCTTGTCAATTTGATAGATAATTAATGACCTGATTTGATTTTTGATTTGAAAGTTTGTTGTGTTTCTTTTGATTTTCTCTTTAATTTGTACTAATTGATCAAAATTGTGTGGTTTAGGTCTTTGCCATTTTTTGGGTGTCTACATCTCTTAATAGAGTAGCCTTGATAGGTTTCAAGTTCTAATAGACTTTTGCAAAATCTCTTAATTGAGTGCTTGTTTTATTGCAAGTTTAAGTCCTCTAACAAGACACACTTTTAGTAGGGTGTTGAAATCCTTTAACAAGGTAAGATTTAATAGTCTTTTTAAGCCTTTAACATGACATACTTTTCATAGGGTAGATCATAGTTTATGTTTATGATCAAAGAATTGTAAGCTTAATTGGATACACTTCACAATTGTAGCAGTGAAGATTTGTGGGTGTCATCCCCACCCTAGTTTGACCTTCTCATTGGAGGGTTTTTGGGTAGCAAAATTATTGTGTTATGTGTTATTACTTTCCCATTGTTAATTCCAACATCAAGCAATCAATCTTATCCTTACAACAAGACTTAAGCAATCTGCTTAGATTCACTTATCAATATCAACAACATTTGTGCAAGAAATATCCTTTACCTTCACATTCACTCACACACTTATGCATCTCTCATCCCCCTTTCTCTATACATGCCTCTCTCACCTCCCTCTTAAGTTCATCTCTATACATCTTTAAATAGGCAATTCTTCCTTTGTGATTTTCCATGATCACCGTAGATCTTAGGGTTTAGCTTCAACATGATTCATTGTATGTGTCCACCTTCTAGATCATCTTCTAAAAACTTCTCTAGAATCTGCTATTAGGTCTTTACCTAATTCTCACCTTGAATTTAATGATACAACTCATCAATATTATATTCAACACAGTTTACATCTCCCAAGGAATAAACTGAGTCAACTAGAGCTCATGTTTTCATCAAATTCATTCTTAACACTATTACTTAGCAATCACTAAGTTCTGACACTCAATCATCACTTAATCACTTGGTCACTGTAAAACTTCTGGCTTGGCATTCAATATCTTTCTTAGTCAATATTGATGCTTGGTCAACACTAGATTTTCTTGGCACTTACTGTGGCTCGGTTGACACTAGCATTACCCGACATTCCCTAGCTTTTTACTCTATTGCTCGTCTTAGTTAAACTTTCTTGATATAAACAATCACTTTGTCTTATCAAATTCTAACTAATCAAATGTCCATTTTAACTTCTTTTTCATCACTCAACCTTTCCTCTAGGTTCTATTGTTATGAGCAATTTCTCAAATCCTCTTCATCAATCACATAGATATGACATTTATATTAGGTAGCAATATGTCTTATCAATAGATTTGACATCAGTGATAAAGCAACAATTGTTCCAATTGTAAGTTTCCAACATGTACCCCAAAATTTCATGAGAACATCCCACAAATAGAACACTAAGCCAAAATAAAGGACTATGAACTATCCTAGCCACTCTAACCAGTTAGTGGTATCCTCAAGTAGCATAAGAACATGGAAAGTGATAAAAAATGATGACAAAATAAGACAAAAAGACCATGAAGCATCTTGGCTACTCTCATCACTTAGTGATATCCTCAAGTAGCATAGGTACATGGTGCCATAATAAAATCAATGAAAGATAAGACTTACTAAACCAAGCAATCCAACAATCACTCATATCTAATCATCAAATTTGATAGTTCCAAAATATTAATGATAGTAAAAGTGATCAATGTATCTAGTTTTAGAAAGGATAGATCTTGTATAAGACACATCATAAGATGATGGCAATGTCTGGTTTCGGGAAGGATACATCACATATAAGACAAAATGCCAATATGACAAAAGAAAAATAACCAGATAATGATTGATTGATAATGAACAGTTTGATCAAATTGATTGCTAACATGATTGGATAGGCATATCTATTGATGCATGATTTGTGAAGCAAATAGTTCTATGTCTCTTGATTGTGTCAACTAAAATGTATGTCTTGTTAAAAATGACAACTTACTAAAAATGAAAAGAAATGAAATGATATATTAGTGTCAAAAAAAGATACTTTATTGCTTTGGAATTTTAAATGTTATTTAATTTTTTTTGGAATTTTAAGATTTTTTGGGTTCTTTTTTATAGATTTTTTATAATTTCTAGGACTTTATACAATTTTTAGAACTTTTTAAATAGTAATGCTTGAGAAAGATGTATTGGGTTGCCCCTAGTGTCTAGTAAGGTAGGGACATTATGAATGAATATACTAATGTAATGAAAATTGATAAAGGAAGGATGATGGAAACTTTATGTTGGCATTAGGAATGGTTTGACTCCCAAGGACTATCTAATATAGGGAGAACATGTTCCTATTGCAAGCTAAAGAATTAGACATGACAAGGTAAGGTATCATGATATTGTGCACTGAATGAAAAGTGATGGATGAAAGTGGATAGGTCAAGAGGTTTTAAAAATATGTTTTTGTACTTTGGAATCCCTATTTTATATTGAGATCAAGGAAGGGATTGGACATGATAATGATTGGATAATAATAGGATATGAAAAGATAACCAAGATCAAAATGATGGATAAGAAATACAACTGGAGAGTTAGATAAGGGCCAACAATAAGGACTAAAAATATTTCAAATGGTATTAACAATAATGACCAATGAAGATAAAGGAAACGTCAATAAAATATAATACATGATACTTATGAAGATCCTTAGCCTTGCCAAGATCAGAGAGGGGAAACGAAATATGTATACAGAGAAGGATGGTGTATATGAGGGATAAAGGTTAATGAAGGATGCAATGGAAGCTCAAGATCAATAGGATATGAAAGGATAACATGAATAAACATTCCCCTAAGTATGGTACATAAGATGTTCATAGATTACACATGATGCATATTTATGAGGTTTTCATCTTGGTACTTACCCAAAGTGCATGTTTGTCGGGTTCTCACTATTAGACAAATATTCTTTTATCTCTTTTTTTCTTTTTTTCTTCCTTTTTTTTATCTCTCTTTTTATATTGATATTGTGTGCTTTTAGACCTTTAAAAAATAAAATTAGTAGATGCATAACATGAAATGGGCTAAAAAATCATTAATATTTTGCTTTAGACAATACTATTGAAATATATATAATTATGGACCATGGACATGAAATTATGCTCAAAGACATTGATAGGGTAAATAAATGATTTTAGAGAACATGATACCAAATTTATGGAAAGGGTTGGACAAGATGAATGAAGTGATGGAAATTAGGTGGTGGATAATGGAAGGGGTGTAAGAATGCTTGATTTTTGAGTGAATGGGAATGAAGAAAAGAACAAAATTAGAACATACCTTGAGGGGTAGTGAAGTGATAGAGGATAAGTAGATTTAGAATTTGGAGGAATAAATGTGGGTTTTAGATTATAAGGACCCAAAATGGATTTGGAAAATGGAAGACACTTAAATAGATGGGTAACAATTTTGGATGCTAGCTTGATTTTTGTTTTGGGATTTGTGCTTCAAGGAGATGTTTGAAAACCCATGTGAATTTTGGTTTTTATTTCTTGTTTGGTTCCTTGGAATATAATGCTTGTATAAGGGATTTAGGAACCCATATTGCTTATGACTTTTCCTTTTTCTCAATGGGATTTTGTGGCCTTTTGATTTCTTTTTCTTTTTCTTTATGGGCATTAGTGGAGTTTTGGGTATTTCTTTTTATTTTTGGATCATTTATTTATTTATTTGTACATGTACATTAGTTTGGATATGTTTATCCCTAATTGTGTGTAGATTTCTAGAGTTAGAGACTTCATGCTTGTCATCAAAATTTTTGGGAGAACAAAAGGGGTTAATGCATGGATATGAATGATATGAAGCTATTTTAGATGAATGGGAATAAGTAGAGGTCTTTTGGATGGGTTGTAGGATCTCAAATATGTGTTCCTTTGTTGATCTGGACCTATAAAAGGATAAAGGGATTATAAACTAATGGATGGAGGAATACATGGACTTGAGATGGATAAAAGGGTTGAAGGGGGAAGTATACATTTGTATTTAGATTTTGTGGGGATACCAATGACTTGAGAATATGGTATGTAATTCATTCCATGAATATTAGGATTTTCTTTGATACATATGGGTTTTAATATGTCTTTATTATGGAGGTCTAACCATTTATCTCAATAATACATACTTTGAAAGCTACTAACTGGATTCTCTTTGTTTTGGAAATATGACATGAGTCCATTTTGAGGTGTACATGGTACAAATGACATGATAGAGGTAGGAAGTAAAATAGGTCAAATCTAAGTAGAGGAACCAATGATATATTCTAGGTTCATGAAAATCTTACATAGGCTTGTTGGAATCATGAGGGGGATCCATATATTTGATAGGTTCTTCACGAGGTGGAATAGAGGAATTAATGTGATCATTTGGGAAAATAGGGTCTTATGGTGGACATGAAGTAATAGGACATGGAGATGAAGGAATAGAGGGATCTTGAGGAGGATCTAAAGGGATGGTAGGATCTTGTGGTAAACATAACATTGGAGGAATTCTTTGATCTTGACTTGGGAGGGGATCATCAATCTCTGTATTAAGTATAATCTTGCTTGACCTTGGACGAAATCACCAAGAATAATGGAAGGAATAACTTGATATTACATAGTAATAGGAAGTAATAAGAATAAAAATATCAATATGTTGGGCTAGATGAGAATTATACTTGATAGGATGGACATGGATGTTTGGATCAACATTAAATTTGAGGAAGATGGGATCTGGGTAACACTTGTATTGGATTGACCATGCTTGGGATCTTGATATTTATTTAACTTAGGATTCATTGCTTCATGCATTAAATCATTCTTTTGACATGGAATATAAAATGGAATATGTGTGGGAGACCTAGAGAAGCAATTAATTTCTTGACATACAAAAGAAGAAGGTTGGACAAGACTCTCTGAAATGGGTTTTCTTGGGAAGGGAGCATATGGTGGCATTGGATCTATAATTTTTGAATTGTAAAATTAGCTTGTACTAATGAATTGATTAGTTTGAATATTCTTTAAAGATAGACCTTGGAAGGTTTTATCATTAGATATGCCATTTGAGGGTGATGGAATAGATTGTGTAAATGAAACTTTCAAGGTTGAAGACATGGTAAGAGATATGGAAGAAATTTGAGGGAAAATTTCTTGATGGGATATGAATGTTTCATTAGCATGATTTCCATGGGATGAACCATTGCTATACATAGGTAAATAATTGCGACTATTCTTAGAGATAGTTTCTTGTATTTGAACCAACATTTGAGACAACTCTTTAAAAGTTTGGGTTTTTATTTTTTTTCTTTTTGAATAGTTTTGTTTGATTACAAAGTTTTAATTTAGCTCCATTCCACCTAGATGTGAGTTCAAAACTTGACTCAAATTTTTCTTGAAGAAAAAGTGCATATGCAATAGGATTAGTAAGCAACAATTCTTC
The DNA here is from genome assembly GCA_028749045.1 of Cupressus sempervirens. NCBI lineage: Eukaryota > Viridiplantae > Streptophyta > Pinopsida > Cupressales > Cupressaceae > Cupressus > Cupressus sempervirens. The sequence continues at coordinate 552,119,667 of CM053785.1, read as the reverse complement.
AATAGCTCTATCAGTTTCCTCTTGAGAAGATTTTTCTGAAAGGTCATGACCATCTTGTGAGGAATTTAAATTCAAGGATGATTAAAATTGAAGATGAGACTCTTTTTGAGGATCTAAGGTGATTTAATTGGACATAATTGTAACCTAGATGAAAATTTAAATTAATATGGAGGACTCCAAGTCTAAAGATAGTCGAGATTGAATATGAGACCCCCTTTGAGAATTAAAAGGTGATTTATATTGGACATGATTATAATGTATGGAAGCTAAATTCAACTTGTGATAATGATGCATCGAGAAACCAAGGGTACTCCTATTGGAGGTAATCTGGATCCCTGCAAATAGCCACACAACATAAATACAACAACAATGCAAGATCTAATATCAATTCTCAAGAATTTATTCATAAAATAACTATTTACATGCAATATGCCTAGTTGTAAGGTCTTTTTGTGTTAGGGCCAAATACAATAGCAATTACAAAATAAATATTTTTGCAAGATCTCTCAAGATCCAACTCAATCCTAATCCCAACTAGTCCATATCCACACTCTTGTAGAAAACCCCCAGGAAATCTCAACTTGTGCTCACAAGCCCACCAAGCTATCTCCTAGTTTTCCAAGCCTTAGCTACTAGCCCTTCTCAAAATTTTCTCCTACCTTTCATCCCATTCTCCAAGCTAGATGACTATCCCTAATCTATAATCGACCTTAAGACTTCACAAGACACCCTTTCTTATACCCAACTAAGCCACAAATCGGCCTAACCCATTAAAAATTAAAATAAACCCTTACATTAAATGTCCATGCAAGCCACAAGTCAACTGCAACACAAATTAAATACCTATACAAAAATTAAATTCCAAAAGTCAACTCACAAAAAACTCGGGCACCATAAAGACCAAGACCAAATTGAGTGTCAGAAACCACCACCGAGCATGAGCATTCCACCAAGCATAACTGAGCTCCATTATTGACCAAGCCAACTTGAGCAACACTAATGTAGAGCCCCAGTACAAACCAAGCTTACAATATCTATCGAGTGCTCCAAGCATCACCAAATGCCTTTATTAACTAAGTCACTTGATTAACACAACAACCATGAAAAACTTAGTATCAACTAAGTACCACCTCTTTATTGACCAAGTCCTCCAACTCAAACCCAAAATACCCAACACGTAGGATTTCCATCCAACCAAGGATGCTCCTGCATCAGACACCCCAGGTTTCAAAAGATGTTCTTAATAGTTGGAAGAACATATTTTGGGATTCAACACATAAATCCAAACTAGTTCTTGACATACAAATCCTCCAAGTCCTCAACTTGTATACTCTTTCCATTAATCTTCTTCTGCTTCACATCCATCCTTGATGTTCCACATTTCTTCCTTCCACATAGATCTCTAACCCTCTTAGAATCCTTCAAATCAACTCGACTGCCAATACTTAGGTTCCTCCTACTGAGCTCTTCATTTTGCAAAGGAATTAGAGAATGCTTCCTACCAACTTTCACAATTGTAAACACATTCTTTACACAATCATGTACAATCCTGCAATCATACTACTAAGGTCTACCAAGAAATAAATGAAAATTGTTCATGTTGATAATATCACACAACTAATCCAAGTGGATCTTGAAGACCTCAAAAAGTCAACCCACTTTGAATCTCGCAAGATTGTCACCAATGCATTGAGCACGGTGAAATGGTACTAATACAACAAGAAGCATGTCAAAAGGAGTCTATTTTCTCAAGATATTATTGGTGAAAGGTTTGGTTAAATAGGCATAGCAAAGCTTGACCAAAAAGGTAGAAATTTTACCATCTTGAAAATGGTCAACAACGAGTTTCAAATTAAAGATCCTATCAAGAGCTTTCCAATGGCATTCATTTCGTCAAAAATGGAGTTCATATGTGAAAGTTATGATCGTTTGAAGTTAGATGATAAAGCCAAGTATGATGACATCAACATGACATCATCATGATAAGGTGTCATGATTTTCCATGATTTACCATAATTTTTCAAGATTTTTAAGAAGTTCATAATAAGAGGCCATAATATAATTGAGATTTATATGTAAGGCTTGAATTATAAATCCAAAAATTGAATCGGTTGGAATATAATGGTTATTGATATTAAGAATTTACATGAGAGGTATATGGAAGATTTATTTATTATTTAAGGGGGAGATAGTTATGAAATTTTTTATTTGGTTTTACACCAAATAAAGAAAATAATTTGTATAAAAGGGGACTTATTCTTCTCTTGTAAAGGCAATAAGTCCTTGGGGAGAAGAAGACTTGGATAAGTCTTTATAATTTTCTAGAGAGGAAATTTGGGAGAATGCTCTAGAGAATCAAGTGGTCTTATAATATGAGATAAAAACTTAGAATTCTCTTGAGATGATTTTTCATGACATTATGTTGTTATTGTAAAGGCTTAATGCCCATTGAGAGAGAGTTATAGTTTTATTGCTTAGCATTGTAAAAAGTGACAAAGAAGCTAGGCACAAACATGTTTCTAGCAAGTTCCTATCATTGCAGTGTGGAAGTGGGAAGCATATTGTAACTCCATGGAAGACCATGGTGATGTATGAGTTTTGCATCATAATAATGGAATTGATCTTGTAAATTTGCAGATCCAAAGACGTAGCCAGAGTCTGGTGAACTCTAAAATCAAATCCTTTGTCTCTTGTTCTCTTGATACATGGTTTTCCTACTTATTTATTTTCTACATTTCAAAGTATTATTTGCTTAGTTCACAAGAAATTTCTAGTAATGATCTTTATTAAATTTGTATACTAGTGAATCTTAAAATTGTAAGAGATTCATAACAACGAGTTTACATATCAAGTTTGGTATCAGAGCTAGTTCGAAAAGTTGTAGGTTGTGAGATATTTGGAGAAAATTAAAGAAAAGTGATGCAAGATGGCTTCACATAAGGAAAATAAGTTTCCTTTTGTCTTTGATAAAAATTTTTGCAAGGCTTTTATGGAGATAAAGACAAGGTTGATGAGATGCATGAGGAATGGAAGTCTAAAAAAGAAGGTTTCTTGAAGGAAGCTAAATATGTCGACTCAGTGATGTATCCTCATTCTTCTTATTATATTCCTTGTTCTCTTGGTAATTCTCATAAACAATCTCAAAATTTTGGATTGAGGTTGTTAACCAAGATGGGAAACAAAGGAAAGGGCCTTGGAGTTCATGAAGAAGATATGGTTGAACCTATGAAGGTGAAAGCTAGACTTCTCTATGCAAGGTTGGGGGGTGGTGAAGGAGAATGCTCCCATGCATGGGATGCAAATAATTCTCTAGATGAATAAAAATCTCAAGAACAATATGAGAGAGGCAATGGAACATCATTTTCAAGCAGTGGTGACACATGCAAGATGTCAAAGAGAAGAGCAAACATAGATTCTTCTCGGCATGCATGCACCAAAGGTGCCATGAAAGGTATAGAAAGCCTGATAAATCTAATGCGCCTTTTGATTATAAGAAGATTGGAAATGTAGAAAGATTATGGTTTAGAAAACCATGGATATTTTGTGGCTTGAATAACCATAGTGTTTCCAACTGTTGGAAAAGAATGGCTTTGTACAAGAAGATCAAGTCAGCCAGTAAAATGATAATGCATCAAGACTCATCTCCAAAATAGAAGAAAGAGAAGGATAAGAAAGAATGGATGTTGAAAACACCTTTCTCTTATTGCAAAAAAGGTGGATATCATGAAGCTAACTATTGGAAGTTTCAGCTAGAGCTTCATCCAAAGAAGGACGAAAAGAAGATTGCAGTTGATTCTCCATTGGTGAACACTAGGCAAATGAAGAGGCTCATTTATGTGAGAAAAAATTCTTCACTCATGTTTGTAAAGGTGGGAAAAAAAGCTAATTTGGAGCATGAAAATGATGTAGTTTCTTGTATGCCTAACCATCATGTGCTTTAGGGATGATCAATGCCACAACATGAGGATTTGTCATTGAAACCTATTAAGAGGATCAAGAGTATTGTTAGTTCATTAAAATTATCATCTTTGTATTTTTTTAGTGTTTTTAATGTATTTTACATTGATAGCAACTGGGGTAATGAATATAGAAAGATGTGGGAAAATGTAAATGGGTAGCAATTTGATTGTAGTTTTCATAATTATTGTACAACTTTTTGGTGAAGTAGGTGCACAAATAAGGTGGATAGATACTGGACAAGTAGGAAAGTGTTTCTCTCACTTAGTGTCTGATTAAGAACCTTTTGGAGGGCCAAAAGTTCCTTTCCTAGGGAGGAATGATCTAGGTGGATCTCCAAGACCTTAAAAATTCAACCCACTCAGAATCCCCCACAATTGGCACCAATGCATTGAGCACGATGAAACGTTCCTGACACAATTGGAAGCATGTCAAAAGGAGTCTATTTTCTCGAGATATGCTTGGTCAAAGGTTTGGTTAAATAGGCATAGCAAAGCTTGACCAAAAAGGTAGAAATTTGACCATCTCTAAAGTGGTCAACAAAGGGTTTCAAATTAAAAAGCCCGTCAGGAGCTTTCCAATAGCGTTCTTTTCATCAAAAATGGAGTTCATATGTGAAAGTTATGATCATTTGAAGTTGGATGATTAAGTCAAGTATGATGACATTAGAATGACATCATCATGATAAGGTGTAATAATTTTCCATGATTTTTCAAGATTTTTAAGAAGCTCTTATGTCTTAAAATGACTAATGTTGTTTTAAAATATTAAAAATGGGCCATTGTGGCTAGTATTTGCTTAATAACTAAATATAGTTTTTATATTTAATAGAATTCAATAAATTTATAATTTAAATTAATAAAAATATAAGTATAAAATAATTTAATAAAATCATAAGAATAAATTAATAAATTCATAAGAATAAATTAATAAATTAATAATATAAATAAAAATATACATTGTTGATGATTATATCATAAATATGTGTACTTTTGAATATTAAATTAGATGAATTAGACTTCAAATTTAAACTAATCATAATTTTTGGATGAGCTCAATAAATGCGGGTAGTGCACCCTAAAATACTGTCTCATTTCTGTAAAATTCATGTATAAGATGTTAAATGCATTATCCCATTAGTGCTAATTTTTTTTTTGATAATGTTAAAGCTTAAAAAATTAACATATAGACTCTAGAAGTTATTGAGAAAAAAATAGAAAATGAAAATATTCAATTGTGATTGGTAGAAATAATTATTTTTAATAGCTAGTTAACACGAAGTGATTGCAATAGTATTTAGCCTATTGGCAAATACTAATGAACATATAGCCTTCCTATTAATAAGGCCTCACATTCTTATTTAAAATTTTAATAAGAGGCCACAATCTAATTGAGATTTCTATGTAAGGATTGAATTATAAAAGACAAAAATTGAATTGATTAGAATATAAGGGCTATTAATATTAAGAATTTACATGGGAGGTATATGGAAGATTTATTTTTTATTTAAGGGGGAGATAGTTATCAAATTTTTTATTTGGTTTTACACCAAATAAGGAAAAAAAATTGTAAAAAAGGGGGCTTATTATTCTCTTGTAAAGGCAATTAGTCCTTGGGGAGAAGAAGACTTGGATAAGTCTTGATAATTTTTTGGAGAGGAAATTTGGGAGAATGCTCTAGAGAATCAAGTGTTCTCATAATATGAGATAAAAATATAGAACTCTCTTGAGAGTATTTTTATGACCTTATGTCATTATTGTAAAGGCCTAATGCCCATTGAGAGAGAGTTACAATTTTATTGCTTTGAATTGTAAAAAGTGATGAAGGAACTAGGCACAAACATGTTGCTAGCAAGTTCCTGTCATTGCAATGTGGAAGAAGGAAGCATATTGTAACTCCATGGAAGACCTGTTAGAGTGGGATTTTTGTTGCACCAAAAGACTGATCTATCAATAGCTAATACAACCACTCAACTTATAGTACATAGAAGGTGGTTAAGCTCTTGTCATGAATCTCAAGGGGAGCATTGACCAAATTTCCAACAATCTCCCCCTCAGTGTTACTCGAGGGTTTGAGGATTCAAACCTGTGACCAAGCTTTAATACTACTTGTTAGAGTGGGGTTGTCATTGCACCAAAAGACCAATCTATTAATGCCTGATACAACCACTCAACTTATAGTACACAGGAGGAAATTAAGCCCTTGCCATGAATCCCAAGGGGAGTGCTGAAAAAATTTCCAACAAGACCATGGTGATGTATGAGTTTTGCATCATAATAATGTCATCAATCTTGCAAGTTTGTAGATCTAGAGATGTAGCTAGAGTCTAGTGAACTTTGAAATCAAATCCTTTGTCTCTTGTTCTCTTGATGCATGGTTTTCCTACTTAGTTATTTTTTGCATTTCAAAGTATTATTTTCTTAGTTTACAAGCAACACTAGTAATGATCTTTGTTAAATATGTATCCTAGCAAATCTAAAAATTGTAAGTGATTCATAACAAGGAGTTTACAAATCAACAACACTTGATCCTTATACTGCCCAATCTAGAAATCAATAAGGCACTACTCCCTCACTATGAAAGCATGTTGATGGGGAGCTTCTTCTTTTTAGAGCCTTCTTTCTCTACCAAGGCCACTTTCTATCCTTCTTAGGGTCTCTTATCTAACCCTATCCTAGAGGGTTCTCTCCTAATCCCCTTCTGCCAAGAAACTCTCCCATCAATTCAAGTTTCACTCTAACTCCAAAATCCCAACTATGCACCTTTTGACTTATCAAGCCAAAACTTCACCAAATGCTACCAGTAGGGAAAAGTCAAGTTTAGGCCTTCCTCTTGAGGTTCTTGACACACTTCAAGTCATTATACACCATCTTGTTAGGTTTCACACACTCACAACCCATTCTTGCTCTGTTTGTCCTTGTAGCCCTATGAGGCCCTATTAACCCTCTGTTGGTTGACAACTTGTCCTCCTATTAGATTTTATAATCTAACTCTTTTATACCTAATTTTTTGGAGAGACAAAAGGATTTTTACCAACAAATGGGATAGTGTATGTATTCTATCACTACCCTCTAAATGATTAGGTACAACTCCCTATGATTTGTAATGATATGAAATGCATATGTTTTTATGAGATTAGAAGTTTTGACATTATAATCTCTTAACCTGAGAGCAGTAAAGTATAACCAAATTGTTTGTAGGCACAAAAAATTTAGGCAAAATGGATTTGAATAACCTATCACACTCAATGGAATGACTGTAGTAGATTATCTTGAGATTTCTAACTCTTACTTCTATTCTAAATGTAAATTAACCATCTAAATGCAGAAGAGGAATGAAGAAGATATGCACATGAGGGAAAATGGAATTTCTTTAACTATCAACCTTGAATGAAATGGATTCCAACCAATAACTTATAGATTCACACACATTTATCTTTCATTTCCCAATGAAACTATCTAACATGTTATGAAACCAACAGGAGAGGAAACATAATCATATATGAAGAAAGTAAATGGAATCACTATACTAAAAACATCAAAATGAAATGGATTTCATCTAATTATTCATAGAATCATACGTGATCATCTTTCAACTCTTAATAAAAAACTACTTTATGCATGGGCCACAAAATATGACAAGCAAATAGGGTAAATGGAATTACAGAACCAATTCACCATCAAGTTTGCCAACCTTAGTATTATCAAAAGAGATTACATTTATATTTTTTTGTCATCCCTCAATTTTGGTAGAGCAACAATCACAAAATATAAAGAAAATATGAATAATACATGAAAAATATCTAATCTTCAATATGGTATAGATATGTGACATCATTCCTTGTGAAGTCCTAATCCAATGACACTTCTAAGAACACCTAGAAACCATTCATCTTCATGTGACTTTAGAAAACCCTGTTAAACTCTTTGTTTCATTCATATTCTGCTATTGGTGTCAAATCCATATAATTTGTATCACAACGATCATGATAATTTTGAATTTTGATAGTCAATCTTAAATCAACGATCATGATTGAATCCCAACCATTTGCCTTTATGATTTTCTCCATGGGTCCACCTAGGTACATGTGTGGAATCATCATTTTGTTGCTATAATTAATGTTTAGACAACTTTCCATAGCGACATAACAACAATCATAGATGTCTTTTTGATGTGATGATGACGATAAACGATGTTAAGTCTTTGTTTTGCTCTACATTGTGGGTCCACTTTCCAGCTATGCACACCATGGAAAATAGGTGACACAATTTCATTGCTTGGAGAATCTAACATTAACCTTTTTACTGAGTTGCAACTTAACATGCCTTTATTTCATTAACCATAGTGACTTGGTGACAACCGCTCATTAGCTGTGATCACAATTTTGCAACATTTAAACTTAATTGTTACTTCTAACCTACAATTATGTGATGACCATTTGATGCTGATTGTTAACTATTCTTCATGACTTCTTATCATTATATTTAACTATATCAATCCACATGTGATACAACAATAACCATAGATTTCTAGGATTTGATAGTTTTGATTTAGAAATGCCTTAACTATCCTTTTTGTTCTATAACATGGGCCCATCTATTTCATGTGTCGTGTTGTCTCTATGTCACCATGATTAGTGATCGAGCAACTTTTTATAATGATATAGCAATGACCATAGATGTTCTTTTGATCTCATGGCTATAATTTAAAAATCTTAACTCACTGATTTCCTTTTTAGTGTGGGTCCATTTGTTCCATGTGTCACATTATCATTATGTATCTTTAGTTATTATTCGTTTAACTTTTTATAGTGACCTAGAGACAAGCATAGAGACTTTAAGATCTGACGGCTGTGGAAAAAGATCTTATGTCCAAGGTGACTTGACTATTCAACTCAATGACATGGACATTTAGATGTGTTTTGGACTGTCGATTTGATTTTCAACTTAGTTTCCACCACCTTTTACTATGTTCTTCACCATTTGTACATCTTTTAGTGTTCATTTTACATCAAATTCAACTGATATTATTTTTGGCTGGTTCTCACGATCTACATATCATCTTTTAGCTTTGGTCTTTGATGTTCTCCACTACCATTTGCTCTAAATATGCATGTGATCTTTTTAAATGTATCATTCCTTTAGATAGAGACCTTTAATAGGTTCTTTCATCATCTTTGATGATTTATTTTCTTCTCCTACATTCTATCATGGTCATATTGAATGTCTTTCATGAAAACTAAAACATAGTATGAATCTTTGTCTCCAACATGAATAAGAATAAAGAAAAATGGATCATAAGATATTCAAACCTTCTTCTCATCAGGAAAACACATAATAAACCCTCCAAAACCTAATCACCTAGCCATTGGACTAGTGCATTACTCATATGATTTCCTACATCAGGTTAGCTCAAAGGAATGATGAGAAGAAAGGTCATCCTATGGACAATCTAGACTTAGAATCGAGACATTGACACTTGACTTGACCCAAAATGCTAGAGCAAAAAGATATTAACGAAAAATTGGACAACAAATAGCTCTGTCTAGGGATTTAAGCATGATAATTCTTGAAAGAACTCTAGCAATCTTTGGTTTCACATGAAAGGTCACAAAGTGGAAACAAAAGAATAGGCTAAACTAGGGAAACAACTACCTAGAAAGCAAACAACTAAGCTAAAGAAAAATGCATGAAGGGAAACCTACCTATCTAGCTACTATGTAAGGGTTACCTACTTTCAATTTTGCAATTGATACAACTTCAAATCTTGCCCATTATAGAAACATGGCAGGGCTTCTCTAGTGGTATATGACAATTTGAAAGAGTTATTCTAGTTTGCTTGTATGATCTAAAATGGTCCTTTCCAAAAAGGCTGGAACTTTGAATGCATACCTCTTGGTTGATGTCCCTTATCCCATAAAAACACCATTAAATCACCTTTTATGAATTTACTAGGCCTTGCCCTTTTATCAAACAACTTTTTTACTCTTCCTTGGTGTTCAAAAATTTTATCAACCATCTATTCCCTTTCTTCTTACAATTTAGTAAGATACAAGATCCTCTTCTCTAATCCATATTTGAAAACATCTTCTTCAATTATAATGTTTAATTTACAAGCAACAAACTCTAGAGGTAGTGGCAAATTAGCTTCCACTCCATAGACTAATTCAAAAGTTGAGATACCTATAGCTCTTTTAGGTATGGTTATGTTAGGCCATAAAGCATCGTGTATTTTATTGTGCCAACTTTTCTAATTATTTGAGACCAATTTCTTTAGAATATTAATCAAATTCTTATTACTGGAATCAACTTGCCCATTTCCTTTAGGAAAATAGTCAGAAGAATGCCCAACTTGAATACCATTATCATAGCAAAATTTAACAATTTATGAAGAAGAAAAATAAGATGCATTATCCATTATCAACTTCACAGGATCTCCAAGCCTGACTAGTATATGTTCTTTAAGAAATTCACATACTACCTTTGATGAAGTTTTCTTCATTGGCTTGGCTTCAACCCATTTGCTGAAATAATCTGTGGCAGTATATAAGAATGACCTTGACTAGAAGGGTGATTAATTGAGCCTATAAAATCTAAACCCCATTGATGAAAAGGAGCTTCAATTACCATTGGCCAGAAAGGTAAGGTGACAAGCTAAGGTTCACCAGTAAGCATCTTGCATTTCTCATAGTTAGCAACCCACTTGTATGCATCTTTGAATGTGCCAGGCCAATAATAGCATTGCCTCAAAATTTTAAATGCAGTGATAGTAGAAGAGAAGTGTCCTCCACATGCCTCATTATGAAAAGATGTCAACAACTTTACCTGCTGCAACTTATCCACACATCTCAAAAATGTTCCATTAATTTCTCTCTTGTACAAGACATCGTCATGAATCACATCCTTCAAGACTTTTGTTTTTATATCTCTTCTTTTCTTAGTAGTAAATCCATTAGGCATTCACCAAATGTTAGAAAATAAGCAATGTTTGAGAAGCAAGGATCCTAAAGACTTACCATAAGAACATTTGGACTATCTTCTTCTTTGAATTTTTGATCCTTTACTAAATATTTACAGAGTGCATTACCTCTTACAAGTTTGGTTGGCTTTATTTCTATATCATATTCTTGGAATTTTGCTATCCACACTCCTCTATTATTACAACCAACCTCTTGTTGTGTTAGAATACTTTTTATTGTAGGGTCTGGCACATATATTACTGAATGAGAATGCAGCACATAAAACCTAAATTTTTAAGGGCTCTCACCACTGCATAAGCATATTTTTCCATCTGTGAGTATCTCAATTCCTGATTTTTTAATGGTATACTCATAAAAGAAATTGGAGCTTGTATTCTCTCTTTATTTTCTTTCATTAATATAGCTGACATAGTATGTTCTGAGGCATAATAGTAAATGATGAATTCTTTAGTGTAGTCAGGATGGACAAGCATAGGGGCTTTGGCAATGGCACCATTGATATCTTCAAAAACCTTTTTCCCAACATCACTCCATTTTACAGTTTTATTTCCATTCATCATATCAAATATACATTTACCTATCTCAAAGAAGTCAGGAACAAATCTCCTCAAGAAATTTACCTAGCCAAAGCAAGACTTCACTATGGTTTTACTCAATGGAAAACTTAATTGTTGGATAGCTTTGACTCTGTCTATGTCAATATTCACTCCTTGAGATACAATATGACCAAGCAATTTTCCTTCTATCACATAAAATATTGACTTCTTTGGATTTAGTGAGAGACCATGATCTCTACATCTTTGTAGCACTTTTTCTAGATCTTTAATATGATCTTCTCTCTTTTTAGAAAAGACTATCAAATCATCAAGATATATGAAAATGATTCTATCTTTTAGATCACCAAAGGAAAAATTCATACCATGCTAAAAGGTTTCACTTGCATTGATTAAGCCAAAAGGCATCCTATTGTAGGCAAAAGTACTCTGTGGTGTGGTATATGCAGTTTTGAATTGATCTGATTCATCCACTTGAATCTGATTGTATCCTAAAAAAACATGTAACATGGACATCATTTTTTATCCTACAATAGTTTGTAATAGATGATCCATATTAGGAAGAGCAAAATTATCTTTGAGTGAAGCTTGATTTAGATTTCTAAAATCTACACAAACCCTTATCTCTCCATTCTTTTTCCTCACTAATACAATATTAGCAACCCAAGTAGAATGATGAATAGGATATATAATCCTAGCATATAAGATTTTATCAATTTCTTTGAAGATTGATCCTTCAACTATAGGGTTATAATTCCTTTTCTTTTGTCTGAATGGTGTTGCAATGAGAAACTTTGAGCAAGTTATGCTAGTTTGGTAATTGAACCCATCAAAATTTTCCAGTTTGGTTTCAACCCTTATAAAATGATCATATAATATCTAAGGACCTTTCATAAATAGTTATTTCTCCCTCTAAGTAAATTTTCCATATTTTTCCCTTTTGGAGCAATTTTTGCACTTCTAGGCTTATTAGGACCCAATTGCCAAAATCATGACTCAAACCTAGTACTTAACTATTCACACCTCCTAAACACACCATGGGACTTCATTCTTAGTCCTTATCCACAAAATGGTTGGCTAGACCATTTACAAGCCAAAATTGCTTTAGGAATTTTCCTTTTCCCAAGGTGCTCCTGCATCATACTCCCCCTACAAAAAGAAGACTAAGGTACTTGTGGTGAGAGGGGCTCCTTGCTAATGCCATGCTTCTTGAAGTCACTCTCAATAATCCAAGTGGCCTTAGCTTTATGAGAGTCTTTCCATTTTACTAGATGTTCTTGTACTCTTCTTTATCCTAGAGTCCAGTATCTTCTCCACTTGTGGTTGCTTCGTTTTAGGTACCGAAAAGTTTGTTATGTCTTTGTCTAGCTCTGTCTTATACTAAATTTCATAAATATTTGGACCCTTGTAAATTATCAAGTTTTTGACATTGAAAGAGGGAGAGATGGACATGTCTTTTGGGAGGTCACTTTGTGGTGCAACAACATGCATGAAATATTTAATTCTGATCATTATTTATCTGCTGTTATGCAAAACATGTAAGCATACAATTCAAAATGGGTAAATGTGATAAGTTTTAGCAATATCATGCCACATGTAACGAGAATCTTGTGTTCTTAAAGAACTACCAAATAATCATGTAACTAAAAGGGAAAACATACAGTTTTGTAACTATTACAATTGTCTTTATATAGACAAGATTATTCAATTGGAGGGGCATAGAGAATCAAGACGAGTGCAAATAGAATATAGTTTTGGTAGAGGCATTGAGATGGTTCTCTGGTTGTAGCCAGAGATCCATCCATTGTTGTTTTTGTAATCTGCAGATCATTTTGTAATGGAAGAGATTGTTTGTGATAATGTCTTAGTCTTGTTGAGTTTTCTCCTTATTGGTTCTCTGTCATTTCTTTGATACATTCAGTTTTGATTCTTTGTGGAAGGACATAATAGTAATCGATTTCAAGATTTAGTATTAAAAGAGTTTCCTTCAATGAATAATTTGTTGTATTATTTGGTTGAGTATTGCAATAGTTTTCAAGAACTAGTATTCAATATTTTATGTTTTGAATAATTACCTTTAAACCTAGTTGTATGCAAGGGAGCTTCAAAATCGGGTTGGGCAGAGGTTGAAATATATGGAAATCTGAAACATGCATTAAAATTTTTTATGGAGTCGGCTGTGTAAAGTTTTATGTTACAACAGGAGGTTGACAGAGTTCCTGTCGCTTGCCATTTTTTTCGACAAAATTAAATTTGCAGATTATGCATGTTGTAGTACGTATCATGGGTCATATATTGTTGTTTGGTTTTAGTTTATAGAATGGATTTAAGATATGAAATGATTTCAAGAAGCTGTTACACATTTGGGGTGTTGAAAAGTGTAGTGGTTATTATGAAGATGAGAATGTACTTTCAGTTTGATTGATTTTTCTCTGCAACAGATTGATTGACAGTGTGTTTGTAGATTTGATTGAAGAGCTCATTATAAACTTTATTAAGATGTAGAGAAGATCCACTATTGAGTCCCTTGAGTGTTTAATTCCTTAAGGAGTGTTCCAATGTTGATCCCTCTACATCACTTTGTAGGCATTGGAACCATACTTCTCTGGCACCTTATATGGTCCAATCCTCTTCATTTGCAACTTGCTTGGGATGCCTTTCTGTAGCCTATCTTTATTCAAATAGACCATGACCAAATATCCTACTTGGATTTGTAGTTCTCTTGTCATTTCATCCTTCTTTTCCTTCAACCTCTAATTTGCCTCCATCAAGGTCTTCTTAACCTAATCATGTATCTCCTTCATGGACTAAACAAAATCATTTGCATGTCCACTGATGGTGTCATGTGTTGGTAGTTCTCTCAACTCCATTAGTCCCCTTGTATGTGACCCATACACTATTTGGAAAGGACTTAATCTAGTTGTTCTATTCTTTCTATCATTGTAGGCATATTCTGCTTGAGGGATGACTTGCTCCCAACTTTCCCCATATTCTTTAGCAAGACAACTTAATAGGTTGCCTAGGACTCTGTTAATGGCCTCTATCTGCCCATCTATTTGTGGATGGTAGGTAGAATCATGAGCTAAGTTTGTACCCAATCTCTTCCATAGGGTCTTCCAAAATGCCCTATAAATTTTACATCTTTGTTAGCCACAATACTCATTGGTAGCCAATGAATTTTGACCACCTCTTTGAAGAATACATTAGCTATATTTCTAGCATATGGTTTGTTTTGCATGGCATGAAATGGCTCATCTTGCTAAACTTTTCAACTACCACAAACACACTATCTAACCTTGACTTTGTCCTAGGTAAGCCCACTATGAAATCCATGCTTATATACTGCCAAGGCCTATTAGGAATGGGTAGTGGCTTGTGAAGTCTTGCATTGGATGAAGTGCCTTTTACCTTCTAATATATGCCACATTTCTCTACATATCTCATCACATCTCTTTGCATATTAGGCCAATAGTATAACCTTTCCACTAGGTCTAGGGTCTTGTTAAGGCCAAAATGCCCACTCATACTTCCATTGTGCTTTTCTTGAATGAGATTCTCCCTCATGGATCCCCTTGGGTTACATAATTATTGAACCTTAAACAAAAAACCATTCTACAATGTGTATTCAAAAAATTGACTATGAAAATGGTTTTCAAAATTAGTTCATACCTTGTATGCCTCTGAAAAATTAGTGTCATCAACATACAAATCCTTGAATCCTTCAAGCTCAACACTCTACAACTTGACCTCTTGAACAGATAGCAATCTTCTGCTCAAAGCATCTACCACCATGTTGTTTGTAGGACTGCAAGATTTCCTTCCATCTAGTTTATGTTTCTCAGACTAAGCTTCTCCCTTGAGTTTATAAAACTTAATGCTTGGTTTTTAGTAAAGACAACAAACTCCTTAGGCAGAAAGTAATGCCTCCACTTATTAAGGGCTTGGACTAAGGCATATAGCTCCAATTCATATGTTGAATACCTTGTCTTGGCTTCATTAATTCTCTCACTGAAAAATGCCATAGGCATCCCCTCTTGGCTTAATACTACTTCAACTGCTATGATACTAGCATCAATCTCTACCATAAATGGTTTCTCAAAACTTGGAAAGACCAATACTAGTTGGGTCACCACCTCCTTCTTTAGCCTATCAAAACTCTCATCTATAGCTTTGGTCAATGTGAACTGTTCTTTCATGCCTCCCTTTGTGGTATCATTCATAAGTACATAAATTTCACTAAACTTCCTCACAAACTTCCTATAGAATTGTGCTAGGCCATGGAAACTTCTGACCTCAGTAGCAGATCTAGGAGTAAGCCAACTCAAGATTGCTTCTACTTTACACTTATCTATTTTGTAGTCTTCCTTGGGAAACTACAAAGCCCAAGCACACTAGCTCTTCCTTTATGAATTCACTCTTCTCAAGGCTCACTATCAACTTCTCCTCTTGGAGTTTCCTCAATGCCATTTCTAAGTGTTTTATGTGCTCTTCTTTTTTCTTATTGAAGATGAGGATGTCATCTAGGTACACAACTACAAACACTCCTATATAATCTTGTAAGACTTCATTCATAACTCTCATGAAGGTGGTTGGTGCATTGGTAAGACCAAATGACATTACCAACCACTCATGGAGACCCTTAGTAGTTTTAAATGCACACTTACACTCATCACTCTCCTTCATCCTTATTTGGTAATAGCCACTCTTGAGATCAATTTTAGAAAAGTATCTAGCTCCACCAAGATAGTCCATTAGATCCTCTATCCTAGGAATAGGGAATCTATATCTAATTGTAATTCTATTGATTTCCCTAGAGTCTATACACATTCTCCACTTACCTCCCTTATTATGGGCTAGGACAACTGGGACTGCACATGAATCAATGCTCTTCCTAATCAATCCTTGATCAAGCAATTCTTAGACTTGTCTTTCTATCTCCTTATTCTGCTATGGTGTCATCTTGTATAAAACCTTATTTGGTAGAGATGCACCTAGTATGAAGTTAATTTGATGACTTATGGATCTCTTTGGGGGTAAACTTGGTGGTGCTCCATCACATATAATGTCCTTGAGCTGATCTAGTAGTTCTTGTACTTTTGCAGCTATAGGTGCTTGTGCTGATGACTTCTCCTCCTTTGGCTTTACCATGATAGCATACCCTACTCCTTCACCTTCCTTTATGTATTTGAGGAACTCTTTCAAACTCATCAACATTGTACTAGAAATAGTCTTCTTCATTTCATCTTCCTCTAATAAGGACTGTATTCTATAGGTGCCCCCATCTTTCTTGAAGGAATATTTGTTTTCCTTACCATGGTGCACTACCTCCCCATCATATTGCCAAGGCCTTCCTAGGAGTGGATGACAAGCATCCATTGGAAATACATCACATAAGATCTTGTCTTACATTAGTACTTGCCAATGATGATAGCCGCCCCATACTTTTTCATTCACTAAGATGTTCTATCCTTTGTTTAGCCATGTCACTCTATAAGGACACACATCTAAGATCTTTGTTAATCTAAGTTTTTTTACTACCTCCTCTGAGATTAAATTGTTAGTAGACCCTGAGTCTATGATTACCTTGCACACTTTTCCAAGTACCTTACATGTAGTCCTAAAAAGTGCCCTCCTTTTCTTAGCTTCCTCCTTCACTAGTTTTTTTGACTTGGACTCTCCTCAACATTAGATTCTCACCCTTATCTAGTTCAAGGTCCACCTCACTTGACTTCTAATTGTCACCCTCTTGTACATAAGAAATTTTCTTCTCTCCATATGATGTTGATACCTTCTCTGAACACCTATAAGCAGGATGCCCTAGCTTTCCACATTGGTAACATTTCATGTCACTAAAAAATGATCCCCTTCTACTATTCCCATATCTTCCTCTACCATCATTATTAGAACCTCTTCCTCTGTTGGAGCCTCCCCTTTGACTAGTCTCACTAGTCTACTCAGTCCATTTAGACTGTCTATAACTCTTTTGATAATTGGTCCTTCCACTAGAACCACCTCTCAAGTTGCCTCTGAAGTTTTTACCCTGGCCTCTACCTTTAGAGCTATCACTCTTCTCTCTCAACTTGTCTTCCACCTTTAGAGCCATTTGGAAACAACTATGCAAAGTAGTGAGACTAAACAAGATTAGTTCATATTGCGTAGACCACTTAAGGCCATTTAAGTATCTTGCTACCTTGAGGCTTTCTACCTCTTGTACCCTTGACCTTAAAGCTAACTTTTGGAACTTAATGTAAGAAGCCACATCAAGATCCTTTTGCTTAAGATTATTCCTTTGTTGATTGTACATGGTGTGAATGCATATTCATGAAACTTTAATGTAGAATGCAAATAGACTGACAACAAATTAGACCAAACCCAAGATATCATCATCAGAATGTAATCTCTATGAGTGTCTCATGTTTCCCTAACTACAACTACAAAAATAGCTCTCAGACCAACATATTAGTGACAATTCTAGAATGGGAGTATGCTAAAAATGTAGATCTATAAGGATGCATGCAAGACCTAGGACTAAAAATGCAGATGATATGCTATCAAGATGGATATGTGACAAGCTAACATGCAACAAATGATGCTAAATAACATAAAAGCAATGCTAAAATGCTATGAAATTTCTAAAATGATAATGCTAAAATGATGAATCAAAATGTGCCTATAGTGCAGATGCCTAAAAATTGGGTCCTTTGCCTCTTGAATTTCCCTCTATTTATAGGATTTCGGAAGGGGTTGGGGTAAGAATCAAGATTTTCACTTTTGACTGATGGGTGAAAGTGAAACTAAAAATATCTCATAAGAGACCAGGAGGAAGAGTCCAATAGACTTAGTTTTGAGGGTAATTGAGGATATTTCTAATTCTTTTAAAATGAAAAAGGGAGATTTTCAATTTTGTGAGGATAAATGATTTTTTTGTTTTAATAAATGTCTTATTTATTCTCAACACTTTTTTCTTTTTCTTCCTCCTTTTTTGAATTTCATTTTATGAATTTTAATTATTTTTCTCCTCTTTTAAAGTTGATTTAGGTCTTGTTGATTTGATAGATAATTAATGACCTGATGTGATTTTTGATTTGAAAGTCTATTGTGTTTCTTTTGATTTTCTCTTAAATTTGCATTGATTGATCAGAATTGCATAATTCAAGTCTCTTTCAATTTTTGGGTGTCTACAAATGCCCCTCTTTGAGCTAATATGCAAAGCATATTAGTTCAAAGACTATCTTGGTTTTCTTCTTTTAGGTCAAATTTTGATGATTAAATAAGGTCTGATTGATGATGTTTTGATGCCTGATTGTCGATGGTTTGATGTCTTGATTGCCCTTGATTTGATATTTTGATTGCTGTTGATTTTTCTTAGAGAGCCTAGTTTTGGTAGATTTGATGTTTGAAATTTTGGTTGGGGTAGCGCATTTTTGATATTTGAAGATTTTTAATGCCTCGATTTGGATCCCCCATTTAATATTGATATACTACCCCCTTAGAAATGAAATTGGAAGAAAATATGGAAGTACAAAAGTTAAGTAGGTTCCAATTATATTTCTGAAATGTGGGATAGTTGACGAAAAAAGATGATTAGATTGGTTTGATACAACACCCAATTCATCAGAATGAGCAAAAAGATTCTAATGGTGGATAAAGGGGGTGAAAAAGTGATATAAATGCCCCTTAGGGGTTTAAATAGGTCAAAAAGACCCTTTGCCATTATCATTTCCACACTCCCCTTTTGCATTTGGTGATTTGGAGCTCTAATTCAGTGAGGATGGTGGTCCCTTTATGAGAGCATAGATTCGAGAGGGGTCATCGGTATGAGCATCCAACAGACTATAGTGCCTTGGTAAGTCGTCAAGATCTGCCATTTTTGAGATTTTTCATTTGTACTTGTGTTTTTGGATTTTTGCATGAATGTTTAGGATAAATGTGGTAATTTGAATCTTTTAGCACATTTACATTTTCTATTAGTGCTTTTGAAATAGTTTAGCGCATTTGAATAGGCATTTAGTGCACACACAAGACAAAAGAGCACATTTGAAAACCTAGGTTTTGAGTGAAATAACGAATTAATAACTTTAAATAGTGCATTTGTAACTTTAAATAGTGCATCTGTGTCTTTAAGCACCTGTGGCTAATATTGTAGCACATATGCATCCTATCTTAGTGCTTTTGGATAGACTAGCACTTATGCATTTAAAAATAGCACATATGAGTAGTATATAATGCTTAACCATATAAAAGTGCATGTGGTGCATGAAATAGCACTATTAATAGTTTTAGTAATGCATTAGCCTATTTTATCACTTATAATTTATGTAGGAGTGCACAAGTCTGAGGAAATAGCACAAGTGATTATTTGAAGTGCAAAAACTGGGTGTAGGGCCTCCATTGAGCATAAGATAATGCAAAATTCT
This sequence comes from Cupressus sempervirens, assembly GCA_028749045.1. Taxonomy (NCBI): domain Eukaryota; kingdom Viridiplantae; phylum Streptophyta; class Pinopsida; order Cupressales; family Cupressaceae; genus Cupressus; species Cupressus sempervirens. Next base: position 552,099,760 of record CM053785.1, on the reverse strand, counting down.
AGATTCTAAGGTTGTCAACCAAGGATCGAGTAAACAATACTAATTAGGTATTCATGAAGTGATATTGTAGGATCAATCTAATGATAGATAGGTGATGCCCTTGCTTAGGATACATAGTAGGGAAACCAAGTAAGTCTGACTCAAGATAGAGAAAGATGAGTAACAAGTCCAAGATAAAACTAGTAGCTAGGTAGCTACATATAAATATGAGATTGATGTTTGATGATCACATTGTGATGAAAATTGGCATTTTTGTTTGTTTGATGAAAAATAGGTGCATGGGAAAAAGCTCATGGTATGAGGACTACATTTGTGGCCCTTAGAGGTAGTAGGCCACTTAATGGGTGCAGACCACCAGGTGATAGATAGATGTGGGTTGACATATTTCTTACAGATGCCCCAGTTTTGAGTGAACAGGGGATTACTGATAGCTGTGGCCAAGCGGTGGCACTCAGACCACAACACCTTTCATTTACAAATGGGGGAGATGATAGTGAATCTTGAGGATGTATACATGATATTTCAAATCCAAACTATAAGGGATTTGGTTTATTATGATTAGACTACCTATGGTGCTACTTTTCAAGACTTGTTTGGGATGACAACATTGGTGATGACATTGTATCATGGTTTCAGATGTTGCAGTATGATGCATTTTTGAAAGTTTTGGCAGGATTGATAAAAGGGTTTTTGTTGCCAGATTGATAGGGGTGGGGATGTCCAGTTGGATGGGGCTGATTGATACATGATATGATTGATCAACCATGGAGATTTGCATGGGGCAGTTGCATTTTGGCCCATTTATATTATGATTTACACCAGGTTGTGTATTCTAATGCATCATCATTATCTACAGGGGTGATTTTGTTACATCTATGGATGTGGGAGCATTTTTCCATTACTTTTCTAGTGTGTGTGTGTGACAATGGCCACAGGGTATACCCTTCATGTATACTTATTTTGGTGTGATCATGCAGCCCCATTTGGGAAAGATAGAGTATTGGCGATGGATTTTGGATGATATTGATGAGGTAGTGTGGAGACCACACTAGTTTACAAAGCCATGAGTGGAGGATGATGATGAGATGCTATAATTCTTCAGTTTGAGGTATTTTCTAGGCTGGATACTAGTAGTGATAGAGCTATTTTGTTTCAGGTAGGTGGTGATATAGTTCGGTTGGCAGCAGGGCATGCCACAAGGGACAATACATTACACTCGAGTGCAGTCAGAGAGAGTAATGTAGGGGCTGACCTTGGAGTATGAGGCTTGCCTAGAGGCCTTTTTGTAGATGATAGACACGTCACAGCCATGGCCTTGAAAGATGTGGTGGAAAATGCAGGGATGAAGGGGGATTATGCACAGTGGTTTTGGGAGCATCCCTTCCTTAGATACATAGATCCAAATGAGCCTATTCTGGGGATCGATGAGCCATCAAGTGGGGGATAGGATGATGATGATAAGGGTGGCCTAGGGAGAGGTAGTGGGAGACGATGAGCTAGAGTTAGGGTGAGGGGTATGGTCAAAGCACGGGGAAGGCAAGCTGAGTAGTTGTGGTACTACCATAGAGGGCAGTGACACAAGGCCTAGTGCAGGGACCGGTGGGTACAAGGAGGGTTGGAGAGATCCAAGGCCATGGTGGGGCGAGGGTGAGAGTAGGATTGGTTGGTGGTGTAGCTGTTGGTCAATGGGATAGAGCAGAGAAGGTGAGGGCTAGATTGCCAGAGGATGTGCAGTTTGTCCAGCACCAGAGGTCATGGGTGTAGGCTCCTATTAGAGATCCACCTGGTGCACACCCATAGGGATAGTAGTAGGTATTAATAGAGGCACAACCATAGGTAAAGTAGTTGGAACTACCAGATGCATATCCACCACCAGAGAGGCTAGGGGGATTGATAGATTTGGAGGCTAGGATGAGTTCCATGGAGGTGCAGATGGGTGAGGTGTTAAGTACCCTACAAACATTCATAGCTATGATGGCATTGGGTGTAATGTAACATAATGTAATGAGATGTAATAAAGTGGTTGTAATGTAATGAAATGAAATGAAATAGGTAATAAAATGGAATGGAATGAAATGTCTAATGAACAAAATAATATGTGATGACAAGAAATGAAATGAAATGGGAAATGAAATGGAATAACATGTAATAAGTAATGAAATGGAATAAAATGAAATAAGTAATGAAATAGAATGAAATGTCTAATGAATGAAATGATATGTGATGACATGAAATGAATTGAAGTGGGTAATGAAATGAAATGAAATGTAATGGGTAATGAAATGGAATAAAATGAAATAGGTAATGAAATGGAATAAAATGTCTAATGAACGAAATGATATGTGATGACATGAAAAGGGAATGAAATGTAATAGGTAATAAAATGAAATAGGTAGTGAGATGGAATGAAATGTCTAATGAACAAAATGATATGTGATGACATGAAATGAAATGAAATATCTAATGTGATGAAATGATCATGGCTAATGTAATGAAATGAAATGGAAGTGGTAAGCGCATGAGAAATGTGATGAAATGACAAGGAAATAAAAATAAAAATAATATGACATAATGAGAGGAAAGATGATAGGAGATATGATAAAATAGGATAGTATGGAATGGAATGAATGTAATGCAATGATATGTAATGAAATGAATTTTTTAATGATGGGATGCAATGTAATGTAGTGATATTAAAATGAAATGAAATGAAATTTTTTGTGATGGGATGCAATGTAATGTAACGATATGAAAATGAAATGAAATGAAATTTGTTGTGATGGGATGCAATGTATTGTAATGATATGAAAATGAAATGAAATGAATTTTTTTGTGATGGGATGCAATGTAATGTAATGATATGAAAATGAAATGAAATGAAATTTGTTGTGATGGGATGCAATTTAATGTAATAATATGAAAATGAAATGAATGGAATTAAAAATGTAAATGGACAAACATGTGGAAAAGTGTCATGGAATGGAACATGATGAAATGAGAAATTAAAAAAATGAAAATGTGAAGATGGGAAGAAATGATATGATATGATAAATGAAAGAATGGGATAAAAGGTACCATGACCAAAGAACATGAATGAAAGTGAAAAATGGAAAGAAATGAGATTGGCTTAGATTTGAAAGTGATGAGATGGGACATCAAATTTTTAGATTCAAAAGCCACGAGATGAAAGAGATGAAATGCATGAAATAAAGGTAATGTGATGATGAACACGAAATGCAAGTCACAAATGAAGGAAAATAGGGGAAGCAAAATAAAATGAAACAAACTATGATATGGAATGAAATGAAATGGAAGGGAATGGGATATGACATAGTGAATAATGATAGATGAAAAGGGAATGAAGTGGGATGTGATGTGATGAGATTTTTTGAGATTCTAAAGCCATGGGATGTAAGAGATGATGGGGTGTGATAAGGAATGAAATTTGATACAAGGCAATAGTGACAAGAATGGTTTGAGATGCAAAAGCCACGTAATGCAATAGGTGGGATGAAAATATAAGATGGTGATGTGAAATAATGAAGTGTAATGCATGGTGGTGATATTGTGAGGAGACAAAGTCCATGATAGTTGAGTGCTAAAAGCTCATCCGGATGTTGATGTTGTTGCCTTGTTATTGGATAACCAGTCATGATTTTGTTGAATGATGTCATGAAGTTTGTCTAGTTGAATCTTGACTTATGTGCCAACCATTTTTTTTCAAGGAACCCAAGATGAAAATGCAAACTAGATGAATGCAACTAATTGTCACTTTTTAAAGAGATGCAAACTCGTTGTCATCATAGAGCGTGTGATAAAAAGTGACTAAGTACAACCACCACTAGCTTAGCTATAGAGGTATGAGTACTATGTCATGCTGAGAAGTACTAGCAAAGACGAATAATGTACATGGAAATATGAAAATTGCTAGAAAATAGAAATTGCAACTATAGAAGAATAAAAAATAGGCACGCAAATAGTCACATGTCAGGCAAAACACCTCACCCAAGACAACACACACAATTTGTCAAGGTACACATGGCTCTCCAAATGAGAGGAGGCACTTACAAGTGGACACCAATAAAGCACAAAACCAAAGGATTGCTAGAGTTAAATAGTGAAAAACCAATAAAAATATCATGATTTCATCTCGGTACCTCTAGTCAAGCACATCATCGAGGTACTTAAAGAACATGATAGCATAGAAAACCATTATTTGTGGACCAAGCATGCTTCCATTTGTGCATAATAGTATCAAGTTTGTTTAGTTTTTCCAGGGAGTAACTATTGTACCAGGCGGATAAGAAAGCATGGAATGTGTCAACGGTGATTTAGTAGTGGATGCTGCCAGGTTGTGTGCATCCATGAGAATAAGGGTGGCTAAATGTCAGAGCCAAGGGTCAAGTGTATCGAGTACTAGTGTGGTGAGGTGTACAAAGCAGATATATGGAAGGCTAGTAAAGAGAAATCCTCAAGTGAGTGATGGCTATAAGTAAGTAGATAACATTGGAATGGAACAAGGTGAGGTGAAGAGTAGAATGTGATTATTAGATATATTGAGAAGTTATAGGAATCATTCAAGTGAAAGTATGTTGAGATCACCAGATTAGTCATAGCAAGAGGGTGATTCTAGCTAGGGAAGGTGGATGAGGCAAGGGTAAAGAGCGAAGCACATTCAATGAACCTTCAAGGAGCTAGTGGACCAGTAAAAAATCCAAGTATTAATTTCAAGGCTAGGTGAGGTGAGTTAGGTGAGGCAAGGGTTAGCACAACTCAAAGAGGTGGGGATTAGGGCAAAGGAAATGCCCTTGTTGGTTTTAGTGATGTTGTTGGGGATTGCAATGCAATAGGCATTGGAGGTGATATTGGCTAACAAGCTAATGATGGAGGTGGAGAATAATCCACCTAGGATGGTGAAGAGTATATCAGGAGTAGAGGAGGAGGTGGGGGAGATAAAATCTCCTAAAAATTCCATGGGAGAAGCTTCAAAGTATGTGAGAGGCATTGGTGGGGGTGAAGTAGCTTCAAAGTACGAACACTGGGACAAGGGACAACAAAAGGGGGAATGAGCAGTGCAAATGTGGATGAGCCATGACTAGAGGTGGGAGGCAGAGATTAATCATCATGGGACATGGAGGAATTATTGAAACTATTAACCACAGAGAGAGTCTGAGTGGAGAATGCAAAACAAGAGGTCATTTTTTGCTAGAATTGATGGAGAAGGCATGGGAAGATGGGGCACAAATAGAGGTGAGACGACTGCAAGTGGTGGTGGAGGTAGAGTGGGCACAGTTGTGGTCACTAGAAATAGAACTATGTGTGAAACACACATGAGTTGAGGGAAGTGATGCAAGAATGTGAGCGGAGTGGTCATTAGCTCAGTAGTTTTAAAAATCTCTGAAGATGGTGCAAGGAGGTTTAGAGAGTACTTAAAATGAACTAATGTTACTGTAGTCACAGTCTGAGTCATTTAGGGAGGTGATTGCAAAAAAAAACTCCTTGGCATTGAAGTTGCAGGAGTGGTTAGCATTAAGTGAGGGGAAGATGAGGCAATTGCAATAGCATTTGGGTGAGGCAAAAGCATAGGTGGAGCGATGGTGAATGGCGACTGATCAAATGCAATAGGAGTAGGATGTGGCCCAACGAGTGATCACTGCACTAGGAGTGAACAAGTTGGTGGAGAATGTGTTTGTGGAAATGCACTGGATGGTGAAGGTACACTAGGAAGCCGCTTATTGGATGGGGTGTTATTACCAGGCATTCTCGAATGAGGACAAGTGAGAGACACAATTCATAAATAGAGAATTTACACAACTGCTGAATACATACTTACATGGTGGGAGGTTTCCAATTCCCATGGATGAAATGTGGGTATGTAGAGGATTGACACTAGGGGCTTTGTCCTCTGGAGCTAGGTCAGAAGAGATACCATTGATTGGACACCCTGTCCTGCCACCTCCCTTGGGTAGGCATAAATAAATGATCCACTAGACATTGTTTGAATGTAATGCTGTCATTTCCATCGTAGGAGAATAAAAAGTTTGTGCTTGTTGTTGTGGCAATCAAAGGGACAACAAATATTGATTGTAATGCATCGTTATGTGTGTTTCTGGTATTTTCAAAATATATTTGGATGTTTTGCATTTTGTGGAATATGTAAATGTTTTTGTATTTTGGATAGGTATTCGAATGTTTTTGTGTTTCTGACAAATATTGGAACAATTTTAATCTCTGTAAAGTGGGAACAATTCGATCCATAGAGTAAGGATAACTATTACTAGTAGGTGAGAATGTCTATGTGGGGTTGTAATGGAGGAGGAATACAAATTTATGTAATATATGGGAAGCTGCAATGTGTAAGGCATAATTTTGCGTATATTAATAGCCATTATAGATAATTACAAGGCCAATGTTGGGATATTCCTCTAGGGATGTGTCAAGACAGACATTCTCGAGGTCTAATAATTTTTTTGGGGCCCAAAAAGGACACTTAGGTTGTGAAAAAGGAAAAATAGGGCCTTAAGAAAAGGCGTTTAGGCCTAAGAAGGCATTGAAGGGGCTTAAAAAAGGTGTTTTAGGCCTAAAAAGGCATTTTGGGCCATAGAAGGCACTGGAGGGGTCCGAAAAGGACACTTGGGCCTTGAAAAAGGAATTTTGGGCTAAAAAGGCACTGGAGGGGTCCGAAAAGGACACTAGAGCCATGAAAAAAGTGCTTGGGCCTAAAAAGGTGCTTTGGGCCTAAAAAGGCATTTTGGGCCTGAGAAGGCACTGGAGGAGTCCAAAAAGGACACTTGGGCCTTGAAAAAGGTGCTTGGGCCTAAAAAGGTGCATGAGGGGCCTAAAAAAGGCACTTGAAGGGCCTAAAAAGGCGCTATGATCCTAAAAGGACACTAGAGGGGGAGCCAAGCTCTCACACTTACACCTACTTATTCTATGCCACTAGTTGAGTGAAGATGAAAGAGTCCAAAGGATATCTAGGCTTTTGAGATAGCATTGATATATTTGTTGAAGGGGGCTATACTAATCATGGCCATTACAACATAAATAAGACTAATGATCCATTGGGAATTGTTGCTCGTGACAAGAGGAACGAAACAAGGCACCTCTTGTGCTATTCGTGTTTTGCTAAATTTTCTGAAGTCCAACGAAATGTTTTAGGATATTACTATTCTACTTCTTGATATCGACGAGGTGTGTTGGGTTCAAAATATTTTATGTCTTGTTGTATAGCCTGATTGAGCTAAAGTGAGGCAGGATTTGACATGAATTTTGGGGTGTTGTTAATTTTCTGAGTGTTTGTGGCTTTGTTCAATAATTATGACCCCCTTTTGAATGCCTTTAGCAAAATTTGAATTTTTTCGATACTTTTGGATGATTTTAATTTTTTTTTTTGGTAATTTTAGTCAATTTTTCAATTTTTGGTAATTTTAGGCAATTTTTGTAATTTGTTTTGGTAATTTTAAGCAATTTTTGATTTTTTTGGTAATTTTAGGCAATTTTTGAATTTGTTTGGTAATTTAAGGCAATTTTTGAATTTTTTTGGTAATTTTAGATGATTTCAAAATTGTTTTGGGGGTGGAATTAGGATGCGAGTGAGATTTGTTGGAATACCAGGGTAACCAGGGCCATGTGAGGCACCTAAAGAGGAAAGGAGACCAAAGTGGGCCAAAAGGTAGGAACATGGGCATGGATGGCTATGTTTGGGACACAAGGAATAATGAAAGGAGTTGGGACATCAAATGGGTTGAACGAGGGCTAAAATAAGCATTGATGATCATTGGTTAAGGTGGATAGCTGATATGTGCATTGATTTTCCTGCAATTCATGTCTATGGTATCTCAATACATAATCAGACTCCTTTTTTTGTTGAGTTTGTTGTGCTCCCTTTTGTTACTGTCATACTGGTATGTCAAAGAACCACAAAACTATGACCCCCAAGTGTTCCTCAATTGGGTATGTGTGAAATTAACTTGACTATGCTAGATGAGCGTCAAACAAGCAAAATGTGTCCAAAGGTGGTTGCTTGAGGGCTATCTTGACTATTTTTCAGCATTGAAGGACTTGTGTTGTTTAGGGAAGTCTAAAGGTGTTGTCTCTTGCCCCTTTTCAACCCAAGGGTGGCATGCTCACTTCTTTTGTACCAATTTGTTTTTTGATATTTTTTAGTGTTTTTGATTTTTTTGGTATTTTTGATGTCTTTCTCAAGGTTCTAAACATAAAATCTCTTGAGATGGATGCTATTGATGGGTTCTACTAGGTCTATGCCATCACAATTTGAAAGTCTATAAGTACCAGTCCCAAAAGGACTCTGTGATAATGTAAGGACCAATCCAATTGGCTTCCCATGTTCCTTTCTTTTCTCTAGCCACTTGATTCTTAGGGTTTTCTTGAGCACTAGGTCACCAATCTAAAAAACACAGGGTTTGACCTTTTTGTTGTAATGTCTTGATAACCTATTTTGATACGCTTTGAGATGTTCATGTGTTGCATGCTGATGTTCTTCTAACAATTCTAGTTGTTCTAGATGGGCCATTCTAAAATCCTCATATGATAGGATGTCTCAAAGAGTAACCCTCAAGGATGAGATCTCAACTTCTAAAGGAAGAATGGCTTCATAGCCATAAATCAAGGAGAAGGGTTTCATGCCTGTAGGTGTCCTAACACTCATCTTGTAGGCCTAGAGGGTGAGGTTCAATTTGTAAGTGCCAATCTCTACCAATATCATTGACAGTTCTTTTGAGGATGTTGATAATGGTTTTGTTGGTGGCCTCTGCTTAGCCAGTGCCTTGGGGATAATAAATTGATGAGGAGTGGTGTATAATGTCAAACTTTTCACATAATTCATCAATTATTTGATTTTTAAAGTACAAGGCATTATTTGTGAGAATGGCATGGGGTATGCCAAACCAAAAAATGATATGGTTTAGAATGAAGGAAGAGATTTATTTTCTCATAGAGTTGGCAAGTGGCATTGCTTTGACCCACTTGGTGAAGTATTCGATGACAATGATAATCCATTTATGTCCACTAGAGGATGGTGGATGGATGGCTCCAATTAAATCAAAGCCCCACTAATAAAAAGGCCATGTTGTGGCCAAAGGGTTGAGCTCTTGGGCTGGTTCATGAACAAGGTTGCCATGGAGTTAACATTTTTTACAAGTTTTGACAAAGTTGACAGAATCCTTTTCCATGGTTGGCCAAAAATAGCCCATCTTAAGCATTTGGTTTGCTAATGTGAACCCACTAGAGTGTGACCCACAAATCCTTGCATGGACTTCTTGTAGAGTGACTCTAGACTCATCCTTTTCAAGACATCTAAACAAAGTACCATCAAGAAATTTCCTATACAGCGTATCGGCCACCAAAGTGTAACGTGAGGTTTTTTGAATAAAATTTCATTTTTGGCTATGTGAGAGGTCAAACAAAATGTTATTATCATGAAGGTATGTGATGATGGAGTTATACCAAAGAGAATCAGGAGTGTCTAAATGGAAAATGATAAGGGAATGGGGTTGAATAAACATCGGTTGAACCACCTCTTCTAGTAAGAATTCATATCGCTCGTGCTACTCCAAGAGCTGGAGTAAGGATGTCAAGGTGGCCATAGCATCTGTTTCTTTGTTCTTCTCTCTGGGAATTTGTTCAAAATTAATATGAACAAAACATGCCTTGAGTGTGTCAACCATATGTTTTTAAGGAAATGACTTTTCATCTTTGGTCTGATAAGTGTTAGTGACTTGATTGATGATCAACTGGGAGTCTCCATAAACCTCTAGTATTGTTAGTTTCCATTCTAAAGCTAGCTTGAGACCCAAGTCTAAAGCTTCATATTCTACCATGTTGTTGGTGTAGGGGAAAAGAAATTTGTAAGACTTAGGGATGGTAAGACCTAGTGGCATGATGAACAAGATACTGGTGCCCGATCCATGGTGTGTGTAGGAACCATCAAAATAGAATTTCCATGTTACTAGCTCTATCTGAAGAATGTGCATATTTGGGAAATATGCTAGGATAGGATTTGAAAACTATAGGCACATCTACCAATTGATTGACAATGGCCTATCCTTTGATTACCTTCCTATCTACATATTCAATTGAACTCGCTTAGGATCATCACCCATTTAGCCAATCAACCGATTAATGTTGTTTTTCTAAGAAGATATTTGAGGGGGTCAATTTTGGATATGAGCTTGACTTTGTGTGTTAGAAGGTAGTGACATATTTTTTGGGAAGCAAAAACTATAACTAGACAAGCCTTTTCAAAAAAAGAGTAATTGAACTCATAATTGACCAAGGTACAACTGATGTAATAGATAGCCCATTCTTTTCCTTGGTCATTTTTTTGTACTAGGAGGGCTTTGATTGATTTATCTGTTACATAAATGTATAGTAAAAAAGATTTGTGTGGTATGAGAGGTACCAACATAGGCAGATTCATCAAGTAGGTTTTGAGTAAGTCAAAAGCCTTCTGCCATTGGTCATCCCACTTAAAATTTATATCTTTGTGTAGCAAGTGTGTGAAAGGTATACACTTTTCTGCCAACTAAGAAATGAACTGATGAACTAATTGAAGCCTGCCTTGAAGTGAGTGTAACTGATTTAGGTCCTTTGGAGCTAGCATACTGATTATGGCTTGTAACTTTTTGGGGTCAACTTCTATCCCTTTGGCTGAGACAATGTGTCTTAGGAGCTTACTTGATTTGATGCCAAAAACACATTTCTTGGGATTGAGCCTAACTTTGAATGCTTCTAGGTGGGTGAATATCTTGGCTAGTATGGGAAGATGTTCTTCTCAACCATGGGATTTGGGAGGATGTCATCCACGTAATCTTCCATAAAGATATGCATCATATCTTGAAAGATAGTGGTCATGGCTCATTGATAGGTAGCCCCAACATTCTTTAGCCCAAAGGGAATTACATTCCAACAAAACGTGCCCCACACACAAGTAAAAATTGGTTTCTCTTGATCTTTTGGTGCTATATTGATCTGATTATACCCTAAAAACCCATCCATGAGTGAAAACATGGAATGACCCACTATGTTGATGTTGGGAAGGGGGAAATCATCTTTGGGACATGCTTTGTTTAAATCTCAAAAGTTGATGTAGATGTCTATGTTGCCATTCTTCTTTGATATGGGAATAGTGTTGGATGAAATTGGAATTGATTAAATTTTCTAACTCTGCTTTGACTAATAGATCTATATGGGGATGCATCTTTCTAAGCTTTTGTTTTACTGGCTTGGCCTCCAGAGAAATGTTGAGATGATGGAGGATTAAATTTGGGGACCTAAGCCAGGCATGTCTACGTAAAACCATACAAAGTTTATCTGTCTTTCTTCAAAGAAGTAGATGAATGTCTGTCTTTCCTCTGTGCCTAAGGACTATGTCAAACAAATGACCCTTGGTTCTTGCTCTGTGTCAATGTTGATTGGTTGAGTTGATTCAATCAAGATGGAAGATCTTTCCCTAGAGTATTCAGGTAATGTATCAATCACCCCATCTATGGGTGCCATAGTTGGGTTTTCACCTTGGGATGGATCACTTTTGTTTCTTTCCATTTTTTTCTCGAGGTCAACCACAACTTGGTAATGATCATTAAGGTTGTGGAATGCTTGACCTGTTCTAGTGTGACTGAGGTAATTGATGCCAGATTCAATTATATGCCTTTCTTTTGTTCTTTGTCAATGAGACGATTCAACTAAATTAAGGTAGATGAAGACTTCACGGTTAGTGTCAAAATGAGGGATGTGGTGAGGCTTAGTTCTATACTAGTTAACGAGTTTGGGATGGACTAGGGGTAGTTATTTGTAGAATGGAAAGGGTTCTACAGGGTTTAAATACATGATTTCATTGGATGACTCATACATTGTAACTGTTAGATCTATGGCACGAGATTCTTCTAGAGTTTCAAGAAAAGTAGAGCTTGCAAGAGGCTCATAAATATCATCTTCAACTTCTACTAGAAAGAAGTCAATGAATAGGGTTTGAAATTGAAATCCTTCAACATGTTCATCATCTTCTCAGTTGTTCTGTGGTACCCTGATTCTTAGTAAAGTGGGTCTTAGACTAGAGGTTATTTCTTGTGTAGCCAAACTATTAGATGTGGGTATGTGAACAACATCATATTATTTATCATGAAGAAACTCCTCGAATAATGACTCAAATTCCCATTTAGTGGAATCATCATCATCTTCATTATTAGAGTTGTTTATAGATGGTTCTTTCATGGGATGTGAATCTGAGAGGGATAGATTCACATTTATGATGTCAGTTGTTTTCTAGCTATAACCATCCTTTTGTTTAGGTACCCATGCTAGGTTGGAAAAGGAGGAATCACTATGCTTAGGATGAGCTTCAGAAGAGGTTTGTCTCTTGTCTTGTTCATCATATCCTACCCCTGTTTTGGACCTGTTAGACATGAATTGTGCCATTAGAGGTGCAATGATGCCTATCCCTTTCCCTAAAGGACCATCTCCTGTGTATCCCATCTTTTTCATTAGGTCAAAAAAAATTTCTTTTAGGTCAGGGGAGATGTCAATGTTTTGTTGACTGATTTCTACCACTGAGTTTGGAGATGTGCTACTTGCTTTGATAAAATGTGCATGATAAGGCTTGGTGGATGATGGTTTTCCATGAGATCTCAGATAAAGTGGGGGATCAAATAGGGAGACTAAGTACTCACCCACCCCTTTGTGATGTAATTTAAACTTTCTATCAAATTCTTTTATCAATTTATCCATTTCTTCATAATATGACTGTTTAGGGTCTTTGGATGATGATGTTGAAGGAACGAAAAGACCGAAACAACCCACTTACTCTTTACACTTAGTTGATGTTGATGAGTGGTTTTTATCTTGGTTGGTAGAACATGAAGTGTCTATAGTTGTGGATTGGTTGATGTCATCTATTGGTGTGCCAGTTTCTTCCCTATTGTGAGGGAGAAGGGAATTATAGTATTGGCCAAAGTGTTGATCTCCTGGTATGGTCACCTCTTGGACCATGTTAGGAAATTTAAGATACTGATAATAAGTATAAGGAATGGCCTACATGTCATGGATCCACGGTCTTCCCAATAGGATGTTATAAGTAAATTGTAGGTCTAAGACCTGACAAATAGTTTCTTTCACAACTGGTCCTAGTCTGATGGGTAGAATAACCATGCTTTTGGAGGATCTTTCCTCGTCGTCATAAGCTTTGATAGTAATTTTTTTTCTTGGGTCAACAACATCCTCTATATACCCTAGGGATTTTATTAAATTGAGTGTGCAAATATTGAGGCCTGCTCCACCATCAACCAATGCTCCCTTAACTCTATTTCTATGGATAAAGACTTCAATATGATAAAGGAGAGTTTTGTGGCTAGATGACAGACAAGTCATCTTGAGCTAAGAAAGATACATAGTGAGGGGAAACTAGGTTACTGACCATGTTCTGAAGTCTACTCACATCCAAGTCATTCGATGCTAAGGCTTTGGTGAGTATTTCTTTATGCCTTGGGGAAATCTGTAATAGTTCAAAAATGGAGATATGGGTTGGAGTCTTAAGTAATTGGTTGACCAGGTTGTACTTGGGCAAGGAGAAGCTCACAATTGCATGATTGAGATTTGTCACAGGTCCTAGTAGGATAAATTTAGAGGCTTGGCCTCGGGTAACAGCGTTTGAGGATTATTTTTTGTTTTTATTTTTAACTATGATGACATTTACAGTGTCACCAAAGCTAGAAATCATGTTAATGGTATTGTCATAATGATGCACATAATTAACCTTAGTGTGAGGGGGTGCATTCTAATTGGATTTGGAGGATTCACACTTTTCATGACTCATGAAGGGGTTCTTGAAGGTCGTATGGTCTTCATTATTGCTAAGGTTGTTTACTTTGATGACCCCATCATTGATTAATTTTTGGATTTCCCCCTTAAGGGAAAAATAGTTGTTTGTTAAATGCCCCTTGTTTTGATGGTAGGCACAAATGTGCTTGTCATTCCACCATTTTGGTTTAACTTGGGGTTCATAGGGTTTGGCCTCAAGAACGTATAATGAGCTCATTAGTCAAGAGGGTTTGCAAGGCACTCTCGTAAGACACCCTGATAGGAGTATACACCTTGGGTATGTTGGAGGATTGATATCTACAGGGAGGAGGAGCTTGATTGTAATAAATTTATTGATTTGTTGTCGAGGCTGTTTCCACATTGTGTCGATAGAATGGGCAGGCATTATCTTGTGGATCTAATCTGCCAAAATATTTATCATATTTTGTTATTTGTACATTTTGTGGGAAAGGTGTGAAGGTAATGTTCTTATCAAAGGAGAGAGGACACACCTTTTCAAGGCTAAATTCTGGAGGTTGTACTTTTCCTCCCTTCATTCTTTCCATTTCCATTTGTAGGTCATGTAACTTGTGCGTGACAACATCTAGGGGTGACTCTTCTTCATCTCATTTTAAGTTGGTCGCATCAAAATTGGACAACAATTTTGCACCTTGTTGTGCTAATGCTAGTATATAATGTTTCTTATGTTTCTTGAGTATTTTGTCCATGATATTGACAAGTTCAAGATTTTGTTGAAAATCTTCGATTTTAGTTTTGATACTCATGTCATCCCATATGTTAGGTGAACCCATGGTGGCTAAGGATTCCAAATTTTGATTGAACAAGGATGACTTGTGAATAATTGTGTTCTGTGAGCAATCTGTTGATGTGTTAGGTTCAAGGAGATTTAAAGATTTTGTGAATTTGATGGTTCTACTGGTTATTCTAGCACTCACTCATATAGGAAATTATTTTGGTTTTGTCACTATACTAGTCTTATGTAGTGGCATGAAAATGTGAATTGGATTCATTTAGTTCTTAGGCATTTTTGAAATGTGAGAGTTTCTGTTGACCGCAATTTGTCTATAGTAACAAGCTAGATTGGATAGGGCATTTTCCAGTGTTGATAGGATGAGTTTCACTTTTGTGAAGCAGGTAAGGGACAAATGTGTGTCTCTGAAAATTTCTAGCTTGATGTGTGAAATGAATCGATGATAATTGTTGGGTTGATAATGACATTTGTAGCTTTGCTTGTTTTGAAAGCTATTTTTGGTTAGGTATGGAATTTCTCAAACTTTGTAAAATACTAGCAAGGAAAAGGGTATCCAAATTCATCATTTGTTTGCAATTATCATGCACACATATGGCCTCTATTTTATGTTTTTGCTCAAATGCATCATAGGAATGGTCAAATGCACTATTTGATTGATCAAATGCACTGTTTAAAGACTTAGATGCAATTTTTTATAGGAATATGCATTATAATAGAGATCATAAGCATTACATGAATGTTTAAAAGTGTTGCTTTATTCATTATATGTGCTACTTTTAGGATTATTCAACAATGTTCTCATCTTGGACTTGGTTTCTCGATACTAGTTTGAAGTTTGTCTTTCTGGAAGGATTGTAATCCACACTAGTGTTTGTTATCAAGTTTTAAAGAATTTCCAAGCACAATAGTAGTGAAACCAAAACAAAATGTAAAACCACACACACCTAGAAAATACAAGAAAATGGATTCTTAAGAAGCTTATCGAAAGCCGGTGACTAGTGAGTCTTAGTGTTTAACCAACTATGTTTAGACTTACCTCTCTTGTGATAAAGAGCTTCCCACCAACACTAAGGAGGTTTGGCACAATCCCTTATGGGACTAGTTGAGGAAGGCTATATTTTGAACATGGGTGGCTTGTATTCAATTGGGAATACAAGATTGGGAGGCAATCCCTCTCACCAACCTTGCTAAGGCAACTCGAGAGGTAGCCTTTCTATGGCTAGATAATCCTACCTAGTGAAAAGTGGGAAATGGAAGTCACAAATAGGTTTGGGAATCTGATCACTTGAGAAGAGTGAGAGCATATCCCTACTATTTTGGCTCCCCAAACACAATAGACACAAAGGTTTAATCACTAGCCCTTATACTACTAAAAATAGAGGGGCTCCTAGTTACACTATGTGTGGATTATTTCCTTGTTCAATTATAACCAATCTTTATAGAAGTTCAGGCATTCTGATCAACTTGAAGGAGTTGAGAGTATAGGCCTACTTCTATTTTGGATCAGTGAGATTGAATGCTTCTATTAAGCTATGTTTAGAACTTTGAAATGCCACACTTTATATTGACAAGAGTCGAGGTCCACTTACTTGATTTGGAGCTAGCAAAGGCTAGGCACTTTTAGGAGGGTCTTCATTCCTGTCGCATGTTGTCTATAATATGAGAGCATTTCATTAACTTAGAAGGGACCTGTAAGCAAATAATATTAAGATCTAGAAGTTAGATTTAGGAAACTATAAATTTTACCAAATGCACTATAGAAATACTCATATGCATTACAAAAGCCTTATATGCGCTATTTAATTTGGCAAATGTGCTATAGTAAAATCAGATGCACTATAAGACACTTTTTATGCACTTCAAAAATCATTAGATGCATTATAGAAAAATGTAAATGCATCACAAAAAACCTCAAAAGCATTGTAGAAAGATGTAAATGCATTATAGAACAATTTAAATGCACTTTAGAAAGATTAGATGCATGAAAATAGAATTCAAAAGTGTCAGAATATCTCTTGGAAGTGTTAAAATAAAGCTTAGAAGTATCAAAAGACTCAGATTTGGCCCTTGTGTGTCTTGGGAAGACTTTGGGATGTTGTTCTTACTGATATGAGACCTCTCGAATGCTATAGAACCTATATTTGATCAGATATGCACAAGAGAATAGCAAGAAACTTAGATCTATACTAGAAATGAAAGATTAGACTAAAAAATTTCACAAAACAGAGGCTTTTAGTTTAAGCCCCACAGTGGGCACCAATTTGTACATGGTTCAAACGCGTATTCATGAAACTTTAATGTAGAATGTAGATAGATTGACAATGAACTAGACTAAACTCAAGATATCATCATCAAAATATAATCTCTATGAGCATCTCATGTTTCCCTAACTACAATTGCTAAAATAGCTCTCAGAACAACATCATAGTGATAGTTCTAGAATGGGACTATGCTAAAAATGCAGATCTACAAGGGTGCATGCAAGACCTAGGAATAAAAATGCAGATTATATGCTATCAATATGGATATGCAACAAGATAACATGCAATAAATGATGCTAAATAACATAAAATTAATGCTAAAATGCTATGAACCTACTAAAATGATAATGCTAAAATGATAAATCAAAATGTGCCTATAGTGCAGATGCCTAAAACTTGGGTCCTTTGTCTCTTGAATTTCCCTCTATTTATAGGATTTTGAAAGGGGTTGGGGTAAGATCAGGATTTTCACTTTTCACTGGTGGGTACTAAAAATATCTCATAAGAGTCTAGGAGGAAGAGTCCAACAAACTTGGTTTTGAGGATATTTCTAATTCTTTTAAAATGAAAAAGGGAAATTTTCAATTTTGTGAGGATAAATGATTTTTTTGTTTTAATAAATGTCTAATTTATTCTCAACACTTTATCTTTTTCCTCCTCATTTTTAAAATTTCATTTTATGACTTTGAATTGTTTTTCTCCTCTTTTAAAGTTGATTTAGGTCTTATCAATTTGATAGATAATTAATGACCTGATGTGATTTTTGATTTTTGATTTGAAAGTATGCTGTGTTTCTTCTAATATTCTCTTTAATTTGCACTGATTGATCGAAATTGTGTAATTCAAGTCTCTACCAATTTTTGGGTGTCTACACTTATGAAATTTGATCTCATAGTCCTTTAGTAAATAGGTCTCCTTTTATCTTTGCTACCATAGCCTTCTAGTTGGCTATTGGTTTCTTTGCTTCACTCTCTCTTTCCTCTTGCACAAACGTTCACCAAGTTAGTTCTTTCCCTTTCAATATATACTTTGCTACCCTTACCTTTTGAACCTCTGTTACTCCTTCACATTGAAAATGATTCTCAATGCTTTCAATCCATTCTAGGATTGCTTTTGCATCCATCTTTCTATAGAATATTGGGATATTCTCAAGACTCTTTCATCCTAATGCCTTGAGGGTCTTGATGAATGGTTCTTGCTCACCAAGTGAAGGATCAAGTTTAGGAACTTCATCTTCCAAATCTACCTTATTTTTGCCTTTACTAGTGATGGTGTCTTCATCTTCCTTTGCTAGAGTTGCCTCTGCAACTTCCTTCAAATTCTCCTTCAACTCTTCTATACCCTCATCTAGAAGCCTAGGTTTATCATCCATGATTCTATTTTTCTCATTTACCTCTTTAGCCAATTTTTCATTGGTCACCATTTGTGTAGATCCACTAGATTTAGTAGGATACAACATACCACCAAAGGCCTCAATCTCATAATCTCATAGCTCTGATACCACTTTGATGGGGAGTTTCTTCTTTTTAGAGTCATCCTGCTCTACCAAGGCTACTTCCTAGCCTTCTTAGTGTCTCTTCTCTAACCCTAGCCTAGAGGATTATCTACTAATCCCCTTCTATTGAGAAACTATCCTATCAATTCAAGTTTCACTCCTCTAACTCCAAAATCCCAACTATGCACCTTTTGGCTTATCAAGCCAAAACTCCACCAAATGCTACCAATAGGGAAAGATCAAGTTTGGGCCTTCCTCTTGAGGTTTTTCACACATTTCAAGTCATTCTATACCATTTGTTAGGTGTCACACACCCACAACCCATTGTTTCTTTGTTTGTCCTTGTAACCCTATGAGCCCCTATTAGCTCTCCTAAAAACAAGGATTCTTCTATAAATTGTAAAATATCTTAACAAGACCTATGGATTTCTACTAGAAATTACCTCATATTAATCTAGAAATATGGATTTTCTAGGTCTTAGGTCTTTAAAGTGTTTGCACAATACTATTCTAGAAAACCCTATTTTTAAGGGATTCTAGGGAAATGATAGAAACTTCACCTTTAAAATAATAAATAATTCACATCAGACCTCCTATGCTATTTTAAAGACACTATACAATCTCCTCTATCATTTCCCAACCTTGATTGGTACACACCAATCCATCTCTCCTTTCATATCTCTCTTGCAAGGATATTTGTGCCTTGCCAAGCTTCCACTAGATTGCCTAGGGCTTGCTTGAAAAATTAGAAAAAAATCTTCTCAAACCTCCAAAATCCATATTTACATAATATACAAAGGTTTTTACTTGATTCCCAAAGACCATAGGTTTTCAACAGTGGGAACCCAAGTTCTAGCCATTTTTGTGTGACCTTACCAAATCTAACTAGCAGGAACAATGAAACTAAATAATTTTAGAAACTTGATAAATTGAATGATAATGACCAAATCAAGATTGTATAGATTTATCACATTACCAAAATAATCTAATCCATAAAAAACAGTAAGAAAATCAATCAAGTTCTTCAATTAATCCTTCAAAAACCACATTTTGTGTCAGCAACTACTCCTTTCATCAACTGTCATACAATGGTATAACAAACCCCTTCTAAGGAGTTATCTACTAGTTAAATAGCCTTTCCTAACTACCCTAATCCTTAGGTTTAATGTTAGGTTCACATTATGCCTTTTTCACCAAAGTGCAAAAAGTTGTCATTGTAACTTTGTTGAAATGCAAAATTGTCAACGAGAAACTTTGACAAGTTTTGCCAATTTGACATTTGAGCCCAACAAAATTGTCTGGTTTGGTTTCAACCCTTATAAAATGATCTAGAACATATGAGGACCCTTTTTGAACACTTTTTCTCCCTATAAGTTATTTTTCCATTTTTTTTTTGGAGCAATATTTGCACTTCTAGGCTTATTAGGACCTAATTGCCAAAATCATGACTCAAACCTAGTACTTAACTATTCACACCTCCTAAACACACGATGTGACTTCAGCCTTATTCATTTTTCAAAAAATGGTTGGCTAGACCATTTACAAGCCAAAATTTCTTTAGGGATTTTCCTTTCCCCAAGGTGCTCCTGCACCACATGTTCACCTTGCAACCAACTAATCCTATAAGGATAAGGATGTCTCATTCTTCTTCAATCAAGTTTCTAACCAATCTCCTTAGCAACATGGTTTTTACTACTACCACCATCCATAATTACATTACAAACTTTACCACCAAAATTATAACAAGTCCTGAACAAGCTATTCCTCTGACAAGATTCCATTGTCCTTTGACCAATCAATACTTGTCAAACTAGAAAACTCTCTCCTTGCTCAGGTTGACTACCATGATCCTCAACCTCATTCACAACAATGACTCTTCTACCATCAGTCTTAGGATATTCATAAGATCTATGTCCTTCTTCACCACATTTGTAGCAAGTACCCTCAAACTCACTTCTACTTGTCCTTTGCTTCTGATCAACAAATCTTGATTCATTTTCAACACTTAGTTTAGCTTTTTTCGAGCTATCTTGCTTCTCCTTCCCTTTGGAATTACCTTGACTTTTCCTCTTCAACTTATCTTCTCTCTTTAGGGTATACTGATAAGCATCCTCAATTGAGTCAATCTTCAAGATACTAAACTCATCTTGGATATTTAATCTCAAACCATTTATGTACCAAGCTACCTTCTCCTTTGACAATTCTCTATGCCTAGACTAAATAGTCAACTTGTAGAACTCCTCGGTATAATCTACCACAAACATATATTTCTACTTCTAATTATGCAACCCTTTGAACAACTCAAGTTCATAATAAGTAGGAATGAACTTAGCCTTTAACTTAGTCACCATCAACCTCCATCTGGTGATCTTCATTTCACCTTCCTCCTTTCTGTCTTTTTGTTGTTCTTTCCACCAAAGAGCAACATGTCCTTTCAACTTAGTTTGTGCCAACCTTACTCTAAGTGGATCCTTAATATCCTAAAGCTCAAATTAGTCTTCCAATTCACCAACCTAATCAATTAGGTCTTCAAGATTCAAAGTACCTTATAGATTAGAAACCTCCATCTTATGCTTCAACTTCAACTGAGATCTAGGTGTAGAAAATTGACTAGCTCTATTTCCCATAGGTCTCTCCACATGATTAGTTCTATCCTCACCACTTGATCTAGAAACTTCAAAGTCTTTAGCAAGCTCTTCATAACCATCTTCAGCACCCACATGCAAAGGTACACCACCTATAATACTCACAATTTCAACAATCATGTCACTCTACCTCAATGCAATCTCAAATATGAATTCTTCTTTAATCATCTCTAAGGTACTTTCTTCCACATCATCACTAAGATCATTAATCATCCTAAGGTCCTATCTTCTTGGAGCCATCTTCCAAGATCCTTGCAAACCTAAAGCATTAAATCCACAAATCTAGAATATCAATCAACTGCACAAGATCAACCTTTCACTTCCATCCGTCACCCAAGTCTTGGTGCAAACTGCCTCAACTTCGGTGCTCGATCTACACACTCAAGAACAACTAAGATATGATAGCACATGATGAAGCAATAATATGAGGGTACCCCTATTGGAGGTAATATGGATCCTTGTAAATAACCACATAGCAAAAACACAACAACAATGCAAGATCTGATAGCAATTCTCAAGACTTAATTCATAAAATAACTATTTACATGCAATATGCTCAGCTATAAAGCCTTCTGGGTTAGGTCCAAATACAATAGAAATTACAAAATAAATAGTTATGCAAGATCCTTTAAGATCCAAATTAATCCTACTTCCAACTAGTCTAGATCCACACTCTAGTAGAAAACCCCAAGGAAATCTCAACTTGTGCTTGCAAGCCCACCAAGCAATCTTTTGGTTTTCCAAGCCTCAGCTACTAGCCCTTCTCAAAATTTTCTCTTACTCTTCATCCCCTTCACCAAGATGGATGACTATTCTTAGTGTGCAATCTACCTTAGGACTCCACAAGACACCCCTTCTTATACCCAACTAAGCCACAAGTCAGCCTAGCCCATTACAAATTAGAATAAACCCTTACATTAAATGCCCATGCAAGCCACAAGTTAACTACAACACAAATTAAATACCTACACACAAGATAAATTCCAAAAGTTGGCTCACAAACAACTTAGGCACCATAGAGACCAAGATCAAATTGAGTATCAGAAACTACCATCGAGCATCAACATTCTACCAAGCATAACCAAGCTCCATCATTAATCGAGCCAACTCAAACAACACTACTGATGATTCCTTGTGCAAATCAAGCTTATAGTATTTTCCAAGTGCCCCAAGCATTGCTGAATGCCTTCATTAACCAAGTCACTCGGTTAACACAACAACCATGAACAATGTAGTATCAATCGAGTACCACCTCTTTACTGACCAAGCCCTCCAACTCAAAGCCAAAATACCCAACATGCAGGATTGCTAGCCAATCAAGGATGCTCTTGCATTAGATAACAATCCTTGTAGTTCATGATATTTATTTTCTTTTTCAAAGCTAAATGCAAATGAGGACCTAGGATTAGGGAATTGGGAATGATTTTGAAAGTTGGGTTGTTGTGAAAATCTAAAATTATTCCTATGCAATGATTGGGATGGATTTCCAGGTGACCTTTTATCAAAATATAGACATTATGTGTGATTAGTTTTAAATGGTATTGAATTAAAATTTTCCATGGATGTTTTTGAGGATTATTCTCATCTCTTAGTAGCTTGGGACCTTGTATAAACCATGGATATGAACCTAACATAAATACCCAATATGATTCTAAAGGGAGTGGAAGAGGTAAATGAAACTTAATGGGGATAATATCCATCTTAAAGGTTTTGGATAATGCAATTTAAAGGTGATAAATGAAATGGAAGGGGACCCTAAAGATGACCTAATGAAATGAGGGTAAAGGATAGAGTGATAAAGACAAGGTTATGAAAATGGGGAACTAAACACAAGCAAAGGGAAATGACTAAATGAAGGATGAATTAAGGGATTTGATAAGTCGAACAAGATAATGATAAAATGGTAATAAGAACAAGCCTCTAGATGAAACCTAAGGTCACCAAATAAATGAGAAAATAGTGTATGCAAGGATGGACTCAGGAAATGATGGAAGGGATAACCTAGGATAAAATATGAAAGTGAGGAAACCTAAAGGACACCTATGGAATGTTGAAACAAAGCTGCAAGGTTTGAGTATCCTATGTTCTGAAAGGTTTGAATTATGATTTTTATCAAGGTTTTGTAATGTGTTTGTATAGATGTTTTAAAGTTCGGACAAGTGATTGTTGATAGGAAATGTATTTTTGAAAAATGAGAATGAAGACAAAAATAGCCTATGGTTAGGCAAGTATAATACTCATTGAATTCCTAGTTGAACAAAGTTCATCTACGCTTGTTCATAGTAGATAAACTAGAAACTTGGTAGCATAGTATCGCCCTTATAGTGCACTCACTTCTCTAGCATACTAAGTTTTGAATTCCAAGGGAATCAATTTGAAAGGAACCATTGTCTCTACTAATAGATGAAAAAGTGTGGGATGTCTTCATAGGCATGGGTGACCCCTTGAGTCAGTGAATAGAAAGATTTTGGCCACTAGCACAATAGGTTTCTAGTAAGGGCATCTATTTAGGTGGGTATACATGTGACGTATTAGCTTCATGATGGATACCTCATAACCTAAAAAAGTTATGTTCTACATATTTTTATGCACGATGCGGGTAATAAGAGAGATCTTTTGTCAGTTCATTGTGCGACTAATCTCAATGACCTCTTTTATATACTAGTTCACAAGGGCTTGGCTTTAGCCTATTATCGGTTGGGTTGTTCACTAGGGTGAGTACCTATTTTCCCATGAAAGATCTCCCTTGAAAAATAAAACAAAATTCTCTACACCCAAGATCCATGACGGTGAGGGGAGAGAATACTATTTTATCTTGGGTTCTAAACAAAATGTGCCAACACACCAAACACACCAAATACTTGGTTATTTTGAGCATTAAACTGAAATATTTTCTAACTAAACAAGCAATTGGTTTAAAGAAAAGTGAATGTTCAACAAATTTAATACACCAAATGTTGTTATTAGTTTCAAGATAAAATATTTGATGATTGATTAATACTTGCACAAGTCCACTAAAAAAAGTTAGATCCCACAAAAAGAAAATAAAGATACAAAAGTTTGACAAATAAAATAAAATAAAAAATCTAATCTAATCAATTTAAACTAATTAGAAAAATTAATCTTAACTAATCTAAATTAAAAGGTAACCCTGGACCTTCGGGTTGTGGAGGAATCATAAGAAATAATTATGGTGGAAGGGTAGCAGCTTTTTCTCATCCTTTGGGTTTCCAAACTAACCATTTTGTAGAAGCCAATGCTACTTGCCATACAGTTAAATTGACCTTTGACATGGGGATTAAAAATTGGAGGGGGATTCTAATAAAATTATAAGATGTATTAAAGGAATCACTCAACCTTCATGGTCTATTGCTAATTTAATTGAAGAGACCCAAACTTTCCTTAAAATTTTTGAATGTGTCCACGTTACCCATGTTTATAGGGAGGCTAACCCCATGGCAGACTGGTTTGCCAATGAAGTCATCAAGCAAGACAAGGTGATGACCTAGAATTTGGGTGGGAATATTTCGAAAGAAGAGAAGAGTATTATCAAACTGGAAAAAATCTAGGAAGGTACGGTGGAGATCTTAATGTAATAATGATCAGTAATGGTAGCTTGGGTGTGATTTCTTGCAATTATGGAATTTAGGGTAAATGCAGTCAGGTGAGTTTATCAGTTTCATATCAACACATTTTGTAGGTTGATTTTTTCATCCACCACTTTTTTGGGGGTATAGAAAAATATATCGACGCTTTTCAGAGAAGCGAAAACCAAAGCATTCAAAGGTTTGAGAAGGGTTTTCAGAGGTCGATGTTTATGAAAATTGTAGGGGTGGAGAGCTCAGAAATGGTGTGAGAACAAAGTAGGAAGGAGCCTGTGGGTGAAGTGGAAAAATGGAAACAAAGGGAAAAATTATGAGAGAAATTGGAGAAGGGAGGTATAGCAAATTACATCGCTAAACTCTATGGCTTTGACCCAGATGTTACTAACAATATGGTTAACTCTAGGAAGGATGAGAGGGTTAAAGTGAATGGAGTTCCATTTCAGATTATAGAGGAAGTCATTACTCTTGTGTCTAAAATTTTGACAGAGGATTTCAAATTTTATAGAGACAAGAAGCTATCGGCGAATGCGGTCAAGGATTTTGCAAAGAGCTCAGAGGAGAGAAATGATCTAGTAAAATGTGAAATGTACTATGAAATAGATTCTATCAAAAAACTTTGGAGGTATGTTTTACGAGCTCTTATAGAGCACATTTCATTGGATACTAGATTTGACAATGTGAGAACTCATCACTTTGTTCTTCTCAACCATTTCTGCCATGGCATTAAGATTTCTTTCCCCTTTTGTTTATTTACTTCTATGAGCAAGGCTATTTCAGGATTCAAGAAAAAAAACCTTAGCGAATCCTACCCTACATGAGGGATTATTACTGTTAATTTATGAGCATTTTAAAGCTTAGACTTTAAGTTTTGCATGGTGCAAATGCCTCTGAGGACTCAGGAAGCTCTAGTTTTTCCTCTTATACAAAGGATATCCAAAGTATCATCTTGGAGGGGGAGGAAAACATTCCTCTAGAAAGAAGGCCAATGAGTTGGAAAAGAAATCACCCTCATCTATTACCCCAAGTAGGAAGAGCCTTAGAGGACATGGGCCTAAAACTACAGTCTAGGGTGATGAATATTATAATGAGGAAGGGGAGGAAATGAAATTTGATGATGATGATGAGGAGGAGGAGGAGATAGAAATTAAGAGGGAAGAACTAGTTACTAAAAAATGAAAGAGGGTTAAAGAGATGGAAGCTAAGGGGGTTTTGGGTTCACGGCCAAAAATCTTAGCAATACCTCTTTCCCCTATTCATCTCTAGGAGCAAGAGAAGGAGAAAATTAGTAGAGAGGGTGGAGAAATGGTTATGAAGGATAGGTGAAAGGCATGGAGAAATTTCAATGTAAGAACAACCAAGAAGGGAATTGTCAGAGAGATAATGAATCCCTAAATCCTAGAAGAAAAATAGGGCCAACTCTAGTTCAAAGAGCTCATCGATCTAGCTATGGTGGCAATAATGGATAATGTTAGGGAAATGAGCATGAATTTGTTGAATAATGCTCAAAATAGCATGATCAACAATTTCAAGTCAACCAAATGGCTTTACCATGAATTGGAAGAGTTCAGGGAAAAAATTGGCTAACTAGAAAATAATAGGAAGGAGCCAGGTCTGGGAAATCAGAAGGATCAGGAGGATTGACTCAATTTGGTTGAGAAGAGAATCTTGAATCTGGAAAACTATAATCATAATCTAGCAAACCAAATGATTTCCATCCTCAATTCTATCAATGATAACATTATGTCCCTTACTGGAATGTTAAAAGCCAGAGGTCTACTAGATGAGAGTGAGGACAAGGATAGAGAAAGAGCTAGGAAGGAAGAGGATGTTGCAAGAGAAATAACTTTCAGTAGCTTGGATCGGGAAGCTTAGAAGACTCGGGAGAAAATGGCTGAGGAGACTCACAAAGTCTATGAAGTAGCTCAGACGATGCAAGAGCTCGAGTGAAAGACAAAAGAGTAGACCTCAGGAGTCTTCCCTTATTGACCCCCTGGTCCTTCGGTCCTCCCCCCCCCCCCCCCCCCCCCCTTTTTAATGTTTCTTTTATTTATATTTATATTTTATTTATTTTCTTTCTTCAACCTCGGAGTGTGTGCTATCTTTCTTGGCCTATTCCCTTTATATCTTTCTTGAGTCATCCATTATCTGCAATATACTTTTGTGCTTCTCTTGCTCTTCATCCTGATGATGGATCACGTAGTGTGATTCGAAACGTTGATGGTAAAAATCTTAACACAATCAAATCCAGAAACATACTAGTACAAGACAAAAGAGTAATCATGGTTTATTTTTTCCTATCTTATGCTATTAGTTTACTGCTATTTTTTTTTGTCAAGTTGGCTTTTTCTTGTTCTGGCGTTTTGGTTGTAAGTTGAACTGGCCTTTTTGTTGGCCTTTGTTTTTGGTTGGGCTCTCATGCTTATTATCAACCTTGTGACTTGTCTATTTTTGGTTGGGCTTTAACTACTTATTATTAGCCTTTTTTTTGTTTTAACTATTGGATTTCAGGGCCCCTATAAAACCTGTTTATCTTATTAAAAACACTAATCTAAAATAAAAAATAAAAATAGCTATCTAAATTAATTATAAAATTAGGCTAACAAACTAATCTAATTAATAAAGACAAAAAAAAAAAAGGAAATTCTAAGTTAAAAACTGATTAGTTACTAATCTTAAATGATAATAAAATCACTCTAAATAAATAAAAAGATTAATCTAAGTTAAAATTAATCTACATTAATTAAATTTAAAAGAAATTCTAATTAAAATCTAGCTAAAATGAAACTATACCATTTAATTAGTTAAAAGTATATCCAAAATTAAATTAGATACAAAAATATAAGCCAACATTTCAAAATCTAGGCTAACTAAAAGCTAACCAACTAGCACTTGCACTAGGAAAAGGTGCAAGGGTATGTCGATAGGTCATAGAAGTAAAAGTGACATCCAAAAAATATGACATCCTGAAAGTGTCACTTGTACCATTTCAATTAATTCAAACAAATTAAAAAAATTTGTATATTTGAGCACAAATGCAAGAGCCACAAAAGGAAGAAAGTAGGAGACCAATGTTTGAATTGAACAATAAAAGATGGAAATAAAATCGTATCTTGCATAAAGAAAGTATATTTTTTATCCATTTCATTGGGCTGCAAAAGTTTCAAAGTTTATGTATTATACTTTTACTCAATCCACCATTAGTATCAACCCAGAGAAAAAGTGGGGTATAGAATAAAAGAGAGATGGGATGCATCAAATTTCATCGGTGAAACATACACCATACATAGCACAAGCTAACACTTTGAATCAATAAAATGACACATAACTACTTGGGTCTTTAAATCAACTAAGATGTCAAACCTCAATATTTTTTTGTTGAATATCAAATTGAATAGATGTAATTTAGCATTTGAATGCAAGGAAATTTTGACATCAACAAAGAATATTCTGTTGTGGTTGAAATGTGAAGTCCATACCTTATAATAAAAAGTATCATAATTGCAACAAAACACCTTCTAACTATTTTGAAGTTAAAGTTAAAGTTACTTTGAATGTTTGCAAAAAAATAAAGATATTAAAGTGTCAATATTGTCGAAAGTTGTAATAAAGAGAGGAGCATCCAACTATGATGAATTTTAATTACACTATTATTATACTCATTTAACATGCAAACCTGCAACTCATACATGGAGGACTAAAAAAAGTACTATTATAGTTTAATTATTGCCACCTACAGAACAATCAAGGTTTTCTAACAAGGTTAGAATCCCACTGCAAATTTCTTAAGAAAGCTTATAAAATGAGGTCAAATATACATACATGTTTTAATTGAAATTGACAGAGAAATTTATTCAGAGTAGGAAAACATTTTTATACAAAGAAAGAATAAACACAAGTGAGAGTAATGCTTTCAAAGAAAAACAAAATAAATAGTCATTCATAATTGTGTATTGGTCTTTTGATTGAATTGAAGAGCAACAAATTTATAACAACAAGACACAGATCTTGACTAGTGCTATGAGCAACATTATAACAATTTTAGAGACACTCTTGACCAATTCTAATCATAGACTAAGATAATAACAAAAAATGAAAGATGCCTAGGATCTCATATAGCAAGGAGAATAAAAAAAAAAAAATTGGAACTTGTTAATGTTAAGAGATGATGTCTTGCTTTTGTCAGGCATGTTAATACAATTTTATCCCATCAAAATTCTACAATTTCAAACTTTCAAAAGACTTGCAAATTCATATAAGATACAACACTCTAGCAAACATAGTAGTAAAAGAAAAAGAGAATTCAGTGCATATAAACCAAATGTTAATAACCAACTAACTATTGCATGTAACATTAAGATAACTCATATAAGTTACAAAGTTGTTACGATCAAAATAGAATGTAAATAGTTTGTGAGCTGTTGTATTGTAAATTCCAAATTTGAGAAAACAATATAAATTTTATTAAAATATGTAGAGTTCCTTATCTTAATCTGAGACTTACTGTACACTTAAAAATAATTAATTAGTCTTAGATGGCTACTCTAGTATAGAGCAAAATCTTCTAAACCAATGAAAAATAGAGTTAATTGGGAATTTTCTCTTGCTTACAAAATGAAGGAAAAAAATTAAAAAACACACTGCTAAAGAAATAAGGGTAAATGGTAAAAATTCTTAATGCTAGTGAGTTGAGTTCTAGGGTAATTAACAATAAAAATGTCCTGTTATTTTTATAAATGATGGGAAATGGAAAAATTCCCATTCCTTGTGCAATTTGTGCTAAATGTGAAAGTCAGGTTACTTGTGAAATTAGGGCAAGTGATAAGACCATTGTTGTTTGTGGAAGTAGCATAAATTATAAAATTCCCACTTGTGAAGATAGGGCATGCGCTAATGTTCTAGTTGTTTGTGAAATAAGGTCAGATTGTAAAGTTCCCACTTGTGAAATGAGTGCAAGTGTGAAATTCCCAATGGATACACATTAAGGATTCCCTCTACTTGTGAAACTAGAGTAGGTGGTAAAATTCCCTCTAGTTATGAAAATAGGGCAAGTAGTAAAATACTTGCTACCATTGTAATGAAGGTTAAACAATAAGATTCATCTATTAATGAAGTAATGGTAAAGAATAAAATCAATTTGATTATGAAATATGATTAGAAGAAAAAATTCACACATTTGTGAAATAGGGTTAAACTACTAACATGACAATTATTGCTAAAATTGGTAAACTTTTGAACATAATTGGTACATGCTTAGAAATACCTACTAATATTCATAATTTTAAATATGACAAAAGAAGCAAACTAGAAAATATCATAGAAATCCATGTCATTCTTTCTAAAACAAAAAATTTTAACTTTTAGCTTTTCAAACTTACATTAAAACATCCATATTAAAGGAGAATCATGTAACATACAGTCAACAATAATGGTTTGGAGGAAAAAGAATAATGAAAGAGAGTTGCCAAATCATTTTTAGATTATAGTAGTTGTAATGAAAGCTAAACAAAGGGTTTCCTCTATAAGGGATATTTTAGATTCTAGCTTTGCCTCAACATAATGATTGTTTTCTTGTTTACTAATGGTTTTTGGAACTACCTATGCAACACTACTATTTTCTTGATCATAGATTTCATTTCATGCATTTTTCAGATATAAATCAGCTTGGGGAACATATGATGTCAAAGCACATATATGAACATATTGTGGAAACACATATCATCCTAGCTATTATCCAAAACAATAAGAAATATTTTTTGGAATAAGAAAAATGCCTATTCTTTATAAATAAGCAATGAATACCCATAAATTTATTGGAAAGAAAGGTTATATACAACACCTTCAATTTGGTCACACCAATGCACTTGCGAATCTAGGACGAGGGAGATGAGTGTATTAGATGGACTACACCACAAAACTCCAATTGTTACTATGATTTGCATTCAATATGGATTATATGAAATAACTTGTGTGGCTCCCCTATTTATGGGTGTTCATTATCCTAGGCATTTAAAAACACAATGATATTGGTGTTATTTTTTTGTGTGCATATCCAATGCCATCCTAAGAATTTGTAGTGATAACATAAGGAATTCATTAAGGAGTTATGCTACATTAAATATGATATGAGTCCCATTGTTCACTTTTGTAACTTTGCACCATAAGAGGTCATGTGAAAATCTGTGGAAAATTTCCACTTCCCCACCATCACATCATGCATTATTTCATCGAAAGAAATTTTATTGAGTTTTGGCTTCATAATGAAGTGCAATAAATAACTAAACATGTAAAACCTAGTGATAAGGATACATAGACATTGTATGAGAAAACACTATATTTTCTAAAAAAGAGGCCATACCATTAAAGAAACCTATATAACTTAAAAATCAAGGCAGACCTTGTGTAATAGCATAGAATAAGATGATGCCAAGAGTCATATTTACCAAATTCACTTGATGTGAGCATTGAGATTATGGTCCAGAGCATTCATTTAACAAGGTTTTGGGTGAGAAATAACATGTATAGATTGTCAATTTAGAGTTGGAATCATGTGCAATACATAAGAAAATAAATAGGTTTACTGGAATGTTCAGGCGAAGAGATAGATACATAGGATAAGTAGTATGGAGTATCTTTCACGGATGTGTCATGTTGTTAGTGAGTGGAATACAAGCCATTATATTTGTATGCGATAAAGGTAAGCCAATGGAATGGTGGTAAATGTAAACTAGGGAAATGCTGGTATATGTGCGTAATACATATATTCAAATGGTTCATATGTGGGAAACCTCTCACATTAAGCCTATCAACTAATTAAGTATAAATCAAATCAGCAACCATGTGGCAATACTAAAGATAGCATTTTCGTTTAAAGTGAAACTTTGGATAATACAAAATAGAGACCAACATATATCCAATAGCTTTGGATAATTAAAGATAGGTGCTCAACACAACTCTTGATTGAATTCCACTTAAGATTCTCCTTCTAATCTAGTCCTATGGGAAAATCTATCCAGAGTTATCTATCTAGAGTTCAGAATTTTAAATGGTTATACTGATGGAAAAAATCACTCCTAGGTTCACCTTTGGAAAACTATTTTCTTTCCATTGATCTTCATAGAAAGGTTTAATCATTGAACAACATGAAAGCCACTCCATGATTATACGCTAAAAATTGGAGTGAAATCTTTCTTTATTCTCATTAATCAACTAAAAATTATTAAAATTATTGTTCAAATGTTATGTGAATAATAAAATATTTTTCCTTTTAACAACATATCGAATTATCTCAGTTTTAAAATGACATAATTATAATCCTAAAAGAGAATTCCTTATTCCAAAATTAATATTAATATATTTCAAATTGGCTTTCAAACAAGATTTCACCAAATTTAGGATCAATTCTTTTTAGATTTTCTAGATAAAATATTTCCCCTAAGTTCACCATTTGCAAAAAGGAAAAATCGTCTTTTAGAAAATGAAACCTACAACCACAACAAGATAATTACAGAAAAAAGAACAAAGAAGGCTATTAAACATAAAAACGACTTGAAAATGAACATCCAACAATAAAGGAAGAGCCAAGAGTCAATAATAAAATCCCATTTATAAAACAAATTTTCATATTTCCCTCCAAAAAGCTCACAAACCATTTAAAATATTAAAATAAAAAATAGAATCACACACTAAAGACATAAAAAAATGAAGGTGAATAAAAGAAAAATAATGCATTAATAAAGGGGACATTAGAACATAAGGACAATTACTTAAATAATTATGAAAAATTATCTAATTAAATTTAAGATAGAATTACATGTTAATTAAACTGAATAAGAGGAGAATAATGATAAATAATAAATTAAAATTAATTAAAACTCTTCAAAATTGATTAAAAAAAAGCTAAAATTGACCAATGATACAAAAGGCAATTTAAAATGGGATATAGGGGCAATGATCATTTTTAGATGTCTACGTATACTATGTCTTAACCTTTGACATCAATGACAACCAACTCATAACTAGTCACACTAGTAAGCTCCATCGGTCTTGTTCCTTAGTCTTTTGATGGTTATGCAAACAATATCCCCCTTTTGCATTGATGAAAATACTTACCACTTTCAACACTTGTATGTTGAAAACTGTCCCTTGTCATATCTAGTTAACTACTTCATAATTAGAAAATAAATTCATGACTTTGCCTTGTTCTTTTCTTGATCCACATCCCTCCCTTAGGATGATACCACTTGTTGCAAGTTTATTGCTTTGCTTAGATTCCTCTTCCACTTATTTTGCAGTGTGCCACTCTCTTCTTGTTAAAAATCACCTCCTTGACTTCTCCCTCATTGTCTTGTTCTTCCTCTATCTTGTTCTTTCTCTTTTTAAAACACTTTCTACCTTGTTTACTTTTTCCCTTTTGACAAAAATGCCAAAGGTGCATGTTATGTCTCATTGACTACCCCCCTTGTTGAGTATTCCCACCTTTTTAATCAATACACCTTATGGTTAGTCATTAGAGATCATGGATTGATGCTTGATTCTTTGTTCTACTTTAGGCTTGATAGGGGTAACACCCCTAGTTGTTCTCTAAGATACCGAAGGCATCCTTCTCAAGAGATTTGTGAATATGTCTTCCAATTGGTCTTTGGTTAGTATATATTCCAACCTTACCTCTTACTCCCGCACTTTCTCCCCAAGAAAATGATATTTTATTGCTATGTGCTTAATCTTAGAGTTCATAATTGGGTTCTTTGATATATTTACTGAGTTGTTGTTATCACAATCGATGACCATCAATTCTTCTACTTTATCTTGAATTTCTTTATTTAGTTGTTTGATCCAAACAACTTAAGCACAATTCATTATTTATACTACATACATTTCATTTGATGTGTTTTTTTTGGATCGGTAAATGGTCGAATCCTAAATTAATTATTGTTATTTATTATAGTTAATTATTATTTATTGTGTTAAGAAAATCTGATCTCAAGACCTCCCACATGAGAGGCTCACAAGTTACCATTGTGTTGTAGGCTCTTGCCTACACTTCATTTGTGCCTTCTTCAATCTCAAACCCTTATGGTTATTCTTTGTACACTTCTTCCTCTAGTACTCCATTCAAGAATAAAGATTTCACATCTATCTAGTACACTTTAAACTTCTTATATGTTGTAAAGTCTAGGAGTATCCTAACTCCTAATCTTGCCACTAGTGCAAAGGTTTCTCCATAGTCTATACCTTCTTCTTGTGCATATCCTTTGCAAACAAGCCATGCTTTGTTCTTGATGACTTCTTTGACTTCATTCATTTTATTTCTAAATACCCACTTCATGCCAATGGCATTTTTTCCTTTGGCCAAGCCACTAAGGTCCATGTTTCATTTTTCTCCATATGGTCAATATTTTCCTTGATGGCCTTTCTCAAGTCTTCATCCTTTAATGCTTCTCTTATGGGTTTGGGCTCAACATGTGAGATAAGACTATCTCTCTCACCTTCCTCCTTGTCATCACTCCAACATCCTTTTCTCCACTCATCTGATATATTGAGTTGTTCCTCCTTACATATTTCTCTAACACTAGTTCCTCTCTTGGTGCTTCGACTATTTTTTCGCTAGGCTAAATTACTTCTCCTATGTTGGAGCTTTCTCTTGTACTACCTCAATTGGTGCCTCTATCATTGGTTCATTCAATGGAGCATATACAATTCTTTTATAATCTTCTATTTCTTTTCTTTCTTTCTTTTTCATTCTTCTCTAAGAACTCATCTATCCATATATTGGCAGATTCCATAATCTTATTTGTTTAGGTGTTCAAACACCAGTAAGCTTTTCTTTTCATAGAGTATCCAAACAAGATAGCTACATCACTTTTGGGCTTAAACTTCCCTTGGTACTCATATCTTTTTATGTAGTGCTTGCTTCTAAATGCTTTAAATAACTCACTAAGGGTGACTGTCCAAACCATAGCTCATATAGTATTTTTTCGATATATTTCTTCATGTATACCCTATTCAAGGTGTAAAAGTTATGCTCACAACTTCTCTCTAATATATTTGTTCAACATTGTTTTGGAACATTAATGTTCTAACACAATCTATGATTTTCTGATTTCTTCTCCTTGCAACACCATTCTGCTATGGTGTCCTAGGAGTTGACATGTGTCTTTTGATGTTGTGTTCCTTGAAATATCTCTCAAATTCTTGTGAGTTGAACTCACCTCCATGGTTTGATCTTAGGCACTTCAATACCTTATTGATATCCCTTTCTAATTTCACATTTAAGGCTTTGAAAATGTGAAAAGATTTTGACTTTTCCTTTAAATAAATAGTACACGTCATCCTAGAAAAGTCATCAATGAAAAACATGAAATACCTATCACATAGTACACTCTTAGACCTCATAGCACCACATAGGTCAGAGTGCACTAACTCTAATATCTATTTAGAAGAAAATGACTTGCTCTAGAAAAACTAGAACTAGCCAACTTTCCTAGTTGAAAGTCTTCACACATGATATTGTCAAGCTTCATTATTTGAGGTGATCCTCTTACACATTTTTTCTTTCCCACCTTAGTAGTTCTTTCAAAATTTACATGACATAACCTTTTATGCCACAACCAACTATTTTTAGACTTGGCTATCAAACAATTATTTACAAAATTATTGAGGTAAAGTATATTACCCCTTCTTTTCTCACCCATAGTCAGTAGTGTAAGAATTTGCATAAGGAAATGAATAAAATGCCAAGATCTACAAGCTCAATAGATAGAAACAAGAGATATAGGAAAATAATGATCAATTGATTATGTCAATATTTATTAAGAGTACAATGCTCATGTCTTTTCAGATATTCAAATACAATGCATGTAGAAGTGCCTGAATATATAGGCAATGCATGATAACTAGGAGTCATGCAAATACTAAACATAATAACTAAGCACATGTCCATGAAAGATGAATTATCCTCCATTGTGCATGAAAGTATACACAAAAATGAGAGGATAAAAATTCAAAGTTGTATCATACAAAGAGAGGTGTAAGACAACATGTGCTCAAATGGAATGCAAACTCCTAGGTGTCTACATGACAACTAATATGAAAATGCATTATCCTAAGTAAATTTAAGTAAAGTGTAATTAGTAACATTTAATTACACCAACACTCCCCATAAGTGCAACTTAGGGGAATGTAGTTAAGCTTATGAAATCTAGATGCCAATGCAAGATAAGTCCCAACTACTAGGCCATGTTAGGTACACATGTACAATATGCAAAAATAAATGATATGCAATGCACTCTCTCATAAAGTGGAGAAAGAGGCAAAACCTCATGGGAAAAAACCTCCTCTAAAAAGAGACATACAAAAGAAAAGAAAGATGCATAAAAGGATGGAGTAATCAAGCTATTATGTATGGCATACACCATGAATATACAATATAGAATTCCTACATAGAAAGGAAACAAGGAGAAATGGTTCCCCCCTCCCCCCCATAATGAATAATTCCCTAAAGGTATGGTGAGTGCTTGAAGATAAAAGGTGGTCCAATGTCTACAAAATTTTTCCCCTTAGGAGAAAGATAGACCAAGTGAAAGTGAAAGAATGCTTCTTATTGTGGGTAGAAAGAAGGAAGGGGAATCCATATGAATTATGAAGTCCAATGGCATGTTACCATGTCCTCGGTTGATGAAGATGTCATGAAAAAATCAAGATTAGGCCAAAGAAAAGAAGGTGACAAAAAAGGAACCAATGGAAATAGGTCCACATAAGGATATGATTCAAACTTCAAAGAAAATGATGTATCCTCAAAAGATGAGCTAGGAAGAGAAGAAATGAAGCAACCCCTTAGAGAAGAATGTATACCCATGAAAGATGCTCCTTGATCAATGTAGAAGTTGTACCAAGAAAAATGAATAATGCTCTTCCCTTTAGGAAGAAATGGTGCATAGGTATCAAAGAATCATCCCCAATCAATAGGAAGAACCCCAAGATGTATGATGTCTTAGGAAACTGAATGTGAATCTCCAACACATGAGTATGATCAACCATGCGATGTGACATCTCAAGTGAAGTTTTAAACTCATCAAATCCAATCTCAAAAGCTGCAATTGTGTTATTTGAAGTGAAAGAGACCTCCTCCAAATGTAAGAAATTATCCACAATCATGCCAATATTGAAGAAAGATCAAGTAGAGAATCATGAGGATCAAAGTTTTCCCTCACAAAAATTGAAGAAGGATCATCCTCAAAAAAGAGAAGATGGATATCATCAATAATGTCTCTTAAATCCTCAATGTAGGACTCCATAAACAAAATTACACATCAGTCAAGAAGTCATCCCAAGGAGCTGTAACTAGAAGAAAAAGAATATCTTGTTGCACTCAATAAGAATCATCATCATCACTAGGATCAAACTGTCATCTATGTCACAACTACAAGACTTCTTCATAAAAGGGAATATTTGTTGTATCATCAAGTAGAATAATTCTAGATCTTTTGGGATTGGAGGAATATGTGGATCTCCAAAATGCTCCCAATACTTTATCCAAATGTCATGTGGGCACTGAATAACAATTATCATGGGGTCAAAGGTAGGGATTAAAGAGACACTCATGGTTCTAGTAAGTAGAAATTTGAGATAATTGTTCTTATCTTCCCAAACATATTGACTCCATTCTTCTTGTGGCTCACAAATGAGTCCATAGAGATGAGGCAAGAGATTCATCCATGTACAATGGTGATTATCCCTTTCATCCATAATGCATAATTTTTCCCAATGAAAGGTATGATAGTAGGATGAAAGACCGTCGTCATGATTACATCAATAATGTAGACACCCCCCCCGACCCCCCCCCCCCCCCCCCAAAAAAAAAAAAAAAGCTTTTGGCACTTTACATGTAGTGTGAGTATGATTGCCACTTGCTCAATTTGGCCAATGTGGACTTCTGATTTTGATTATTACAATAAAAAAATTGAGACAATAAATAGACTCAATACAATAGGACATGAGATCTCTAAAAAATATTCAAAGTACAAGCATCCAATAGAATAGACCAAATGTTGAAAGTAAAATTTTCATCCAAATAAGTGTGTTCTATGATAGTAGATCTAGATTTCTCTCTAACAATTAAGCACTTAAAAAAATGGCACTTGAAAATGTGTTTGTATGAGACCAAACAAAGCCTTTAAAGTTGCAAAATCAAGGATTGGACATGTACATGCACCAAAGTATACACTCTCTAGAAAATCTACAAACCAAAAATTGAAAATAGCTACACTACTAAAAAATTAAGGAAATTTATGCCCAAAAAAATTTGCATCTGATTTGGAGTTGGTATGACCAAATTATGACTTGGCAAAGTTGGACTACCAAACTAAAAAATATAAATAATGAGGGTTCTAGTTTGCGCAAGTTTGATGACACCAACAGTTCTTCTATTCTGAATTTGATGGTCAAATAGTCATTGTAGCAAAACAATATCACTTGTTATGACATTTAGACGATCATCAAATTAAATATCTTGGACTAATGATGCACATAGATGATTAAAGTTTGCAATCTCCCACCATTTAATTTAAAACAAGAAATCAGGCATGTCTTGAGCCCAGGTGTTAACTAGCTGATGTATCTCTTTGTTGTTTTGCTTCCATGCACAGAGGGATCTATGATTGGGTGTCTTTACCCTTTGTGATTGTATGAAGACTTGTGGATCTGTTGATGCATGCCTTGGGTAGATTAGGGTATCAATGTCAATTCAAATCTTGCACACTTGGTTGAATTGATTAGAGCCAAATGAGAATTTCATTACATAGCCTGTGGAGAGAATTTTGCTTCATCTTTTGGAGGGACACAATTTAGATCTAGGATCAACATTTTTTAGGGAGTGTCTAGAGAAAGATCAAATCTCACCATTGCATTTGAGTGACCATTCCGATGAATTTTACTATGAACTTTCCTATTTTGGAAAAAAGTAAAATTTGAGGCAAATTTTTTTTGCAAGTTAGGCTTGAACAACCTAATTCAGAAGTTGACAGTATAGATTCAAAAAAATTATTTCAATTTTTTTTTTGTTTAAATCTCTATAATTCTTTCCATCATTTTGCTATTCAAAATTTGGAGAAAAATATTCATTGTAGGTCAAATTGGTCATTGCACAGTGTATTGATGTGCAAGGTGTTCAAATCACAATGGAAATCATCTTCTATGAAGCCCAATAATTTATTGGACACACACATATGTTGAAGAAACATCAACCCGCCATTGTTTCACCAATGTTGACTAAGTTGTGGAGAAATCATTAAAAAGGGAAAACTATTTTATGCACACATGAATGTGGGACTAACACCTTGAAGTTCTTGTACCACAACAGACATCTCTTTTTTCTTGAGCTCCCCACAATCCACACTGAATATTGCCATGAACCTTGCATGCTCCACATGCCTATTCTACAATCCAAGGAAAACATCAGTAAAGGTAGATTGATCTACATTGGCTCCAAGTTCCTAAATTTTGAGATCACACTCACACATTGTCCAAATTTGGAAAACATCACATTCAATTAAAAATGCATCCAAATCAACATGATAGGTTGCATCATCATGATCCACACGCCCTCTCCAATGTGATCCAAGTCAAATCTGGGAGGAGTCTATGGATTTTGCTTTGCTATGATACCATGTAAGAATCTACTTCAAGCTCTAATACCATGTAAGAATTTTTCTAAGGTAATTAATAAAATTCTAAGATCTAGAACCTCAATAGGCGATACAAGAGAGATATAAAAATGGCGATATGCAATGCATATATATGTAGAGTTTCCTGAATATATATGCAATGCATGATAACTAGGAGTTATGCAAGTGATAAGCATAAAAAATAAGCACATGTCCACCAAAGGTGGATTATCCTCCATTATGCATGAAAGTATGTGCAAAAATGAGAGGATAAGAATACAAAGGTGTATCACACAAAGAGAGTTGTGAGACAACATGTGCTCAAATGGACTGCAAACTCCCTGGTGTCAAGATGACAATTAA
This sequence comes from Cupressus sempervirens, assembly GCA_028749045.1. Taxonomy (NCBI): domain Eukaryota; kingdom Viridiplantae; phylum Streptophyta; class Pinopsida; order Cupressales; family Cupressaceae; genus Cupressus; species Cupressus sempervirens. Next base: position 552,060,147 of record CM053785.1, on the reverse strand, counting down.
TATGAAAATACATTATCCTAAGTAAAATTTAGTAAAATGTAATTAGTAATATTTAATTACATCAACAAGTAGTTTACATGTCTTGTTAAGAATCATACAAGACCCTTTGTCAAACTTAATCCTATAACCTTTATTGCTCATTTGAGCTACACTCAATAGGCTATATTTTAGACCTTCTACCAGATAAACATCTTCGTAATTAGTGGAGTCATTTAGGGGTATGGTACCTTTACCTATTACCATGCACAAAGAATCATTGCCAAATCTTAACATTCCTCTATCATACTTGTTGGCATTATGATACATTTTTGTCATTAGTTACAACACTTATTGGATTCTGAATGCTTACCGAGCTCTCACCGAAAGCCAAGCCTTACCTAGTTCTCAGTGTTTACCGAGTAATCAAGGTGAACAAAGAAGTCAGTGTTTACCGAGTGATCAAGGTGAACAAAGAAGTTAGTGTTTACCGAGTGATCAAGGTGAACAAAGCAGCCAGTGTTTACCGAGTGTTCGAGGTAAAGAAAGGAATCAGTTTTGACCGAGTATTGATCGAGAACTTTGTGATAACCGAGCTCAGACGGTTATTAAGGAAATTAATTTTATCGAGCTCAGACGGTTATCAAGGAAACCAACTATCACCGAGTCACAAGGTTCCATCGAGTGTTTCCTTTGATCACCGAGCTACAGTTCAGACAGAAGTATTCATCGAGTGACATCTCTTCTACCGAGTCTCCAGTGGTTACCGAGTTCAGAACTACTCGAAGTGTTTAGTATGAACCGTGCCTTCACTTCTACCGAGTGCATGACGATGCCGAGTAATGCAGTGGACGCCGAGTATCAGAAGGACACCGAGTCAGTTTAGTGAACCCGAGTTTTTACCTTGGGCCGACGTTGTATAGAGATTTGCACTTATTTTTTTGGCCGACCTTGCATGTATTGTTTATTTGTATGGTATATATATGTAATGTATTGTATCATTTAGATGTAAGGAAGTAAGAAATGAGATGAAAAGAAATTGCAATGGCAATAGAAATTGTAATTAATGAAACTGCGAAAGTGTGAAAGAAATACATGCGTGCGAAAGTATGTGTGCTAAGTTGTGAAGGTATTCAGCAAGGTCAAATTTTGGAGCAGAAAAGTTTTATCTATCACATCAAGGTGAATCAGAGCATAGCGGATCTTATCAGCAATCAGTTGTAATCAGATCCACTGTTTCATTCTAACAGGTGAATCAGTTTTTGTAAATCCTTTAACAAGGTAGACTTAACAGTCTTTTGTAAATCTCCTAACAGAGTGCATACTTTATTGTATGTTTGGAAATCCTCTAACAAGGTGGATCTAGCAATCCTTTGTGCTCCTAACAGGGCAGATCACCAAAAGTGGTCATTGTAAGCCTTAACCAGCCAACTTCATACTGCAGTAACGAAGCTTGTGGGTTTCATCCCCACCCCAGTTTTACTTTCTATTTGGAAGGTTTCTGGGTCACCAAATCTGTGTGTTCAAGTGTTGCAAATGATTTTGTTTCATGCTTACAGTAGGTTACTTGGATGAATGGTGAATATATCAGTATACAGTTTTATTGTTTGAAATTTTAGAAGTTACTGATTCACCCCTCCCCTCTCAGTAACTTGTCATATCTTGAATATTTCCAACAATACTCTTCCACTTCGTTGAGCTTACTTTGACCATTGATCATGTGATAAGAAAAGACACTATCTATGATCAAATTTTTATTGTGACTGGTGCTTGATATTAGGGATCTTTCCACCCTTTCTTCATTTAAATAAATAAATTCTATCTTCTCCTCCTTGTCATTAGAATAGGTTGATTCCTCATTAACCACACCTTTAACAATGTAACGATGCTTCTTATATTTTCCTTTGGAGCTTGTCCATCTCCTACTCTTTTCTTTTTCTTGATGGGCTCAGGACATCTCATAGCTATATGACCTATCTTGCTGCACTTAAAATACTTGAAATAAAGTTTACCATTATACTTTCCTTTACCTCTTGGTAGTCATTTTGCAAACATAGCCTATAACTTTTCTTTCTCAACTTCCTTAGTGAAGAGACTTTCAAGATATCTTATGTATTTGGAAGTGCTTTCCATTTCTTTTCCATTGTTGGGTGAAAAAGGTGTAACTAAATCTTTGAATGCAACTTCAACCTTGGGTTGAATAACTATTGTCAAAGTTGCTCAACTTGAAAGCAATCAACTTTCCTATCAAGGCATCAAGAGACACCTCATCCTTCTCTAGTGATCTAAACTCCTAAATTACTGAGACCCTTATGGAATATTGAGGTTATAGATTTATTAATATTTTTCTCACCACATCTTCCTCGTCCAGTCTACCTCCAAAAACTCGTATGCTAATTGTTGGGTGAAATTGTGGAACAAATATTAAGGATAAATGATAAGATTAAGAGTCAGTTCATCTCACATTTAAATATCAATCTAGGGTCATAAACTCGTGAAAGGTATAGTGGCCATATGCTCGAGGGATGAAGATAGCATGCCAAGTAGATATGAATGCAGCTAAAATGCATTGGAGGAAACCTACAATAAACCAAACAAAACTGGCGACAGGAACTGTCACTTCCAGGCAATAGAAGCTAGTCTAAATTTGTTAAAGAAAAAATATTTAAACTAAATAGAAAGAATAAAGTTCTAATCTACAAATTAATATTACAATAATTAAATAAAGAAGCACACAAATCTAAATTTGCATTTGAATCTCAAACAAACACAAACCAAAGATAATTCTATGTATGAAATAAAATCAAAATAATAACACACCAAAAATAAAAACACACAAACAATCTAAACTAAATCACCAGACATCCCAAGAAGTGGATCCTGCTTCCTTAGTATTCCTAGTGATGAGATATGAAGAACTTTCTACTCTTCCTTGATCAGAATAGTGACATTTTATTCAACCATAAATAATATTGAACTCACATAGAATTCTGGTACAGGAAGATTTGTATGCAGAAGTATTTTTCTGATATATCTGCTCTCCTCCTCCCCCTAGGCTGATATTACAAACTTATTTAGAAACCATGGCTACAACTAATATCTAAAACTAATATCTAAAATAGTATAAAACAAAATAACTTATTTTGGCCTATGACCAACAAAATACTAGTGTACATGTAGTCTTGGCCACAACAATAAACCAAAAAATTATGCCTTGAGAAAACCACTTGTATCTTTCCCTTCCTTCTATTTCTAAAGATTTTTCCGCACAAAAACTTAATTAGGCCCATTTTGGACAAAACCCACGTCTTGGATTTTTCGGATTCGTCCTTATTTGCTCACAAATTGAAACACAAAACTGATTGTTGTAAAGTGGATGCATATAAAAAATGGCTCAAACTGATTTTAATTTCTTCCAAACAACTAGCACATACATTATAGGCTCTCCTTAATTAGCTCTTTCAACTTCAATGTGACATAGCAATAACAATTGATAGATAGATATTCTTGTTGCAAACTATATTGTCCAAGGCATAAAATAATAATGCTTACTAATAAAGACAATCAATAATTATTTTCCATATTTTAATCTTAAAACTATATTAAATATGTCTTATATATTGAATCATATGCAATGTAAAAATGGTGAAATAATATGGAAATGGAAAGGAAATGGAATGTAGAATTGGATAGGAAGGTGTATGAAAGGGTATAAAAGGTGGTATAGAATAGGAAATAATTGGGTCTCATCACCAATCACCATGTGATTATTCTCTTTCTATATTGCTCAATTTTTTCTCCTTCTTGCATCCTTATACCATCGTATTTTCCTCTCAAACTGTCAGTCTTTTCCTTTTGGACGTTCTTGTTACCTATACACATAGTCTTGAGCTTCTCCCAAATTTCATACGTAGTCTTAAGATCTTCTACATCAACATACTCAACATATGAAAGAGTACTCGCCAGTGCTTCCATAGTAGCAATATAAACTTGCTTCTCCTTTGTTTGATCTAGAACAAGTGGTGGTCTAGGATTAAGTTACTTGATTTCTACATGCTTCCAGTATGCATCTCCTAGTGTTTTGAGATGTAACTTCATCTTTCCAGACCATGGAGCATAGTTTTCCTTTGGAAAATTTGGTGCTTCCCTCTCATAATTTTGATCTTTCTTTCAAGTTCTTAAATTCCTGCTTTTGAAGAAATAAGCTCTAATATTGATTGTTGGTTCATTCACTAATGAATATGCTTTGAAGGGGGTGGGGTGAATCAATATATTGCAAAAATTTAAAATTTCTTCCAACCTTACTCACATTGGTTTTCTAAAATGGGAAACTACAATGTAATCGGTTAGGATTAAGAAATAATAGTTAAGACACAAATTACATCACATAACACACAAATTTATGTTGTAGAAACCCGACTAGGGTAAAAACCATAGTGTGTGAGATGATCCTCACAAATCTTGCACTGTCCTAAAGCATGCCTGGTCAAGAGATTATCTCTATTATAATTTTACAAAGATATTGTCAAGTGTCACCCAATTAAGGGATTTAGTATATACTTGTGAGAGTCTTTACAGGGTAACAACCTAGTTAAAGGACTTCAAACAAAAAGTAATGTGTCACCCTATGAGGGGATTTGATAAAAAGAACTTGTTAAAGTTCACCCTCAACAAGATTTGTCATTGTAGTGATTAGAAAAAAATAGTGTAATTGATATAAATAGGATAGCTACTCCACTTAGCTTGATCTAGATCAATTTGATGCTCCATGTACCTATCTACAACTTTCTCTACTCTCTCCCAACTCTACAAATCAAACATGATCGCTAGTGTTCTCAACTCCACTAGCTATGAAACACCTTGTTATTGTGTTGATTGACACACTTTCTCTTGTAAACACTCTTCACCTTCACATTGATCTTATCTCTTCCTCTTCTCCTTTTCTTTGAGATTACACAACTCATCTCTCTAGCATTTTGCATGTTAATCTGCAATCTAATCTTCTTCTTCGATATAATTTTTTTAATATGATGCTTGACCACTGAGCTATAACCCATACTTTGAGAATTCAAAATTTGAATTCACTAGCCTATGTCTAGCATGTACTCATATTGTCATTGTCATGCATTATCTTTTCAAATGTACCTTGTACGAACATAAGTGACTGATAATACGAACATAAGTGACTGATAATACGAACATAAGTGACTGATAATTTATGACTTTGATAGCTTGTTCATTAGAAAAGAATTCAAATTCAAATAATTTGATATCCTCCTTGATGTGATAATACCAACTCCATTAATTGGGTTGTCAAGTGCAATGCCTACTTTGTGACATGCTTGTCAGGTGTTTCTTGCTTCTATACTTTATCCGATTGTCATGGCTCAAACTAGTCTTCCTGACCTACATTCTTCATGCTTCCTTGACTTCTTGCAACTTGTGTTTACATATTTGGCCCAATTTTACTAAGTTTACATGTCCTTATGACTTCCTTCGCTTATAATAACCTTTTGTCTTCTATTGCCCATGGATGGGAGATGCACTCATGTGCACACTACATCACTGATCATAACTTTTACTAATAGATACTATGTCTTAGCCTTTGACATCAATGACAACCAACTCATAACTGGTCACACTAGTAAGCTCCACTACTTTTGTTCCTTACTTTTTTGACAGTTATGCCAACACAATGTCTATTTCTTTGAGTATGCGAGTGTTGTAGCGACAAATTCATGTCTTTAAATGGTCTCAAGTCTTGCATCAATTCTTGTTAACCAATAAACTTGAATCTAAAACTCATTTTCTTAAGCTTCATGGTTCAAAGTTCATTTGCACTAGGACTTTGAGAGGAACAATCATTAAGCATCAAGCTAAAAAATGAAGTACGAAGAAGCCTAGCATTGAGTTTCAAATTTAAAAGTTTGTCATTAATAAGTGAACACAATGAGTTTAGCTCAGTGTAAGAGGGTATGCGTACACAATACTTTGTCATCCCACCATATTTTGAGACATTTGTGTTCTCAAGAGTGGGCATGTTGTCATATACATATAACTATCCTTTAGATATTCTTTTCATTACACACAAAGTCAAAAGGTAAACTTTTTGTTATTACTATAAGTCTATAGTAGAAATTCAAAGCTTTGTGAATTAGATGATGTGGGCGGGTAATCACAAATTCCCCTCCCCCCCCCCCCCCCCCAATTTTAAAGAGTGTTGATTAATACCCAAGGTGAACCCTACCTTCCTATCTCTAATATTGTGCTTATTTGAAAAAACTACGGCTCCTATATATTTATTTCTACATTACTATTAGTACTTCAATATTGATGATTAGTCAAAAATGTTTGGTGAATGATTTTTTGACAGACATATTACTTTTCCTCTCATAGTGATCATCTTTTCACCAACATCTATCCCTAGAACCTAGCACAAGACTAGGTAGAATTATTGGATTTAACACTCAACTTGGGTAGCTTTAAAAATCTATTCTTCCTTGTGGATAATAGCCAATAGTATATTGTTGTTTGTTGGGCTTAAGTATAGAAAGTTCACATACTTATAAATATGATAATCCTTTTTGTATAAGGTACTTATGTTTTGACTATTCAATATAGTAGCATCCTACCTAGGGCCAAATATCTTCTAGATTAGCTTCTTGTTGACACATTAAAGAGCAGAGATAAATTAATTGCATGCTATCCATGTTCTTATAGAAGCTACATTAGTGCAAATTTATTTGAACTACAATGTTTGATCAATGAGTCATATTTTCATTAAATGACCTTTTGATCCAATATAAAGTACACACTAGATGTTGCAAAATCGTAAACATTTTCCAAATAGGAGTGGTTTAATTTTTAGCCACTTAATTTAGTTCACACAAGCATACGTTGACAACTTAGAACTTATATTATACTTGGTTCACGACATTATAACTACAATCATGACAATAGATTATTGTGATATTTTTTATATAAGAAAAAGTCATTTTTTATATACGAGCATCACAACGACCAAGTCATGTATTTAGATGGTCTCAAGTCTTGCATCAATTCTTGCTAACTAATGAACTTGAACCTAGAACTCTTTTCTTGAGGTTCATAGTTCAAAGTTCATTTGCACTAGGACTTTGAGAGGAACAAACATTAAGCATCAAGCTAAAAGTGAAGTATGAAGAAGCCTACTATTTACTTTCAAATTTAAAAGTTCATTGTTAATAGGTGAACACAATGAGTTTAGCTCAGTGTAACAAGGTATGTATGTATAGTACTTTGTCAACCTACCATTTATTCAAGCGTTTATGTTCTCAAGAGTGAAAAAGTTGTCATATACATATAACTATCCTTTAGATATTCTTGTCATTACTTGCAAAGGAAAAAGGTAAACTTTATGTTATTACTTTTAGTCTGTGGTAGAAATTCAAGGCTTTGTGAATTACCTAACATGGGTAAGTAATCACAAAATCTCCCTCCAAATTTTAAAAAATATTGATGAATACCCAAGGTGAATCCTACCTTCCTCTCTTTGAAATTGTGTTTATTTGAAAAACTATAGTTCCTCCTACATTTTATTTTTGTTGCATTACTATTTAGTACTTCTATATTGATGATTAGTCAAAAATGTTTGGTGAATGTTGTTTTGATAGACATATTACTTTTCCTCTCATAGTGATCATCTTGTCACCAACATTTATCCTTGGAACCTAGCACAAGACAAGGTAGAATTATTGGATTTAACACTCAACTTGCGTAGCTTTAAAAAGCTATTCTTCCTTGTGGGTAATAGCCAATCGAAGATCATTGTTTGTTGGGCTTGAAGTATAGAAAGTTCATATACCTATAAATATGATAATCCTTTTTGTATAAGGTACTCATGGTTGGCTACTCAATATAGTAGCATCCTACCTAGGACCAAATATCTTCTAAATTAGCTTCTCGTTGGCACATTAAAGAGTAGAGATACATTAATTGCATGTTATCCATGTTCATATAGAAGCTACATTAGTGCCAATTTGTTTGAACTACAATTTTTTATCAAAGAGTCATATATTCATTCAATGACCCTTTGATCCAATATAAAGTATGCACTAGATGTTGTAAAATTGTAAACAGTTTTTTTCCAAATAGGAGTGGTTTAGTTTTTAGCCACTTAATTTAGTCCACAAAAGCATACTTTGACAACTTAGAACATATGCTATACTTGGTTCACAACATTATAACCAACACTCATGACATTATATTATTTTCATATTTTTTATATGAGAAAGTCATGGTTCCATTAATCTATTTTTTTAACCAAAGAAATTGCTCATGCCTTGCCCACTACTTTATTGGGATCGTGGCTTATGTAACACATCTTTTGTTTTAGATTAATAAGAGTGCACGATTGGTCTTTGGACCTACATAAATATTAGTTGCAAGAGATTAATTAATGCAAAATAACTTCTTTACTTGTAACACCTATGCTTCACACACCTATTAATAAAAGAGAAATGAACAACCTAATAACATCATTCACCATAACACAGTAATGTAAAATGAAAATTTATTTGAAAAATATACACAACCTCTAAACAATAACCTAATAGATTTATCGATAACAATATCAATTACAATATTACCCAAGCAAGGAACCTTTATTGATAACACCACCAATTCAATTTAAAATAATTTGGTATACCTTTTTACTACACAATAAAAACTCCATTCCAAACAACCAATAAATAAATAAACAAATACATGGAACCACCAAAGGAGAAAAAAAATATATGAGCTACTACTATAGATAAATTCCCAAATTCCAAGAAGATCCATATTGCTAAATTTAGCATATTCCTTACAATTGTCATAAGAATCATTCATTACATGTCATCATTATCCTCCCAACTTCAATACTCCATTTTTCCTTATCAAGAACATGTTATAGGTTGGTTTTAGTGTTCTTGATCAACATGTATAACTTTGTATAGCTCTTTTATGCATCATACACATTATTTACATTTTTAACGTTAAGAACCTAACTTGTGGAAGTCAAAAGTTTTAGTTTTAGAATCTAATTGAACCCTTTATCAAATTAGAAATAATAAGAAGGTTCATCTCATTGTAATCCACTTTTAGAACTTAAAACTATTTTAAACAATTTTTGCAAGTTGAAATAACCTTTATTGCCTATATTTTTATTTTAATATTCCCAATCCTAAGATGCAAGGTTGAGAAACCTTTTGACATCAACAATCAAACACTTTATAAATTGGTGCATTTAAAAATACATTTATAATCTTGTTTAAAGGCATTTTTTTCTATTGACCTTTAAAACACATTTAGAACGAATTAACAAAGAGATCATGTCCTCATATTAATAACTCTCTCAAAGAATTTTTAAGTATTGTTAATTTCATAGTGAAACAACATGGTTGTAAAATATTTCTGAGTGCAAATCTAATTTCTATATACAAAACTAACTCATTATAGTTTAGTCATTATTTTTATCTTGAGGTGAGATACAAACAACATTGCATCTTCCCACATTTGAGGCATTTAGAATTCAATAATACCATTTAAAATTGTGTTCTTCACTAAGCATAGAAGTACAACTTTCCTCCTTTGCATTTACTTTCTATGAATATCAATAAATTTTAAATCATCTATGCCTGAAACTATAACTTAATCTAGGTTATTTTGTGTGTATTTTGAATTATTCTAGACCATGATATCTAACAAGTTATTTTCAACATATGATCAACTTGACTTCATGTCAATCCAATGTCCTAAAGCTTGTAATAGGGTCATAGAAAAATATATGCAAAAAATTGTAGAGAATGTAAATATGGCATTGACTATGATTGCAAATCTAAAATAAAAAAAAGGATCTTAACTAATCAAATATGAACACTTTCATCCTCTTAACTAAACATACATGAAACTATAAATAATAAATATACTATGATGATGTTCGAGATCTATTATAATTATATGTTAATCAAAGAAAATTTAATTGTTTTACCATTGATGAATATAAATGTGTTTGTTACAAGTGAATATAGCATCAATAGTCTCTTACTTAAAATAGTTACAAATTGTGTAACGATGACAATCAGTTGCACATATGTGAATTTTAGATGATAAAAATAAATAAATTACTTCCATGAAGTATATTGAAATCAAACAAAAATTTAACATAAACATATGCAACTAAAGTTGAAAAGTTGAAGAAGTACAATCTTTTTTACTTTCTCAACAATGACATTTGAGAGTTTGTGAGATCAATATTTATACTATGTCACTAATGATATGTTTAAAAAATGCACTTTTATATCCCCACTTTATCTATTGTCCATTTCCTTACATATACCAAGTCTTAGAACTATACAAATTAAAACATAACATTTTATTTTCTCAAAGTTATCAAACTAATTATTTATATTAATAAAATATCTAGCGTCGTTGTCCATTTTTGGAAAAACAAAATTGTTTCTCATATCCTACAAATTCCAATGTTCCCAATGTGGACCATTTGTGGGCAACTAGCATATACTAACTTATTAAGTAAATAATATATTACGATTTTTGGTTTAGAAAGTTCTAAAATATGAAGAAACAATTCTTGCATACCCATATATCAACAAGTACGATAATAATAGATTTTATTTTTAATCAATACATTGTTAATCAGAGGCTAACAGCTAGCCCTTAGATGCCAAAATACATATTTGTTGCTTCTTTCTTAGTGGCACATAAAATCATATAATTGTTGCAAATCTAAATAATAACAAGGGCTCTACAAGAGCTAGAGTCCCTGCCTTTTGACGAAAAAATAGATTGATCCTGCTAGCATTACAGTGGATCTCGACAACTGTAGCAATGACAAGGTGGCATTCGTTGAAGGCAATTCTATTAGCAAGGTGGCAAATAATGGGGGCTCTCTTAATTGTGATCTGCCAAATAACGTCCTAAACAAGTGTGATCTTTCCTTTCTCTCAAACCCTTCACACGCTTCTCCATTTAATTTTTCTACAGGCGTTGTACTGCCAAACACAAACCCTCTTGTGATCATAAATAATGTTCAGAGTAATAATCTTAACAATGTGTCAAAATCTAACAACAGTGCAGGAGGTAAGCCAAGGTCCTTCCTTGAGGCAATTACTAAGTCGACTCCATCGATTGTCTTTAGAGCCTATTTTACCTCATCTGCGAACGATGAAAACTCAAATGGTAAGCAATCTAGAGACATTTCTTCTTTTCATGTTACCTCGAACCAAGAAATGTTAGCTGAGATAATAAGGGAGAAGGAAAGACTGCAAAACACTGTCATTTTCTTCTCTGCTGTAGAAATTGACAAGGTTCCAGCAAATAAATTTTTAGATCACTAGTTTCATAATTATTGGAATCTTAAGTTAGGTTATCAAGTTTCTTTCTATAGGAAAATACCAAAAGGCCTCTTTGCGGTTTTCTTTAATAATAATTATTCATAAGTTGTTGTTTTAAAGAAGGAATATTGGACAGTAGGCAACACCACATTTAGAGCCTTAGCATGGAACGCTAATACCAATCTAGATGAAATAGTTGCTTTATCAGCCCCCAGATGGGTTCTCATTAAGAACATACCTCCTTTTTTGTGGTGTTTTATCCCTTATCTGGTTGAACCTCTTGGCAAATTTATCCGAATGGATGATTCGGCTAGGTTGGTTCCCCATCTTGATGCTAGGGTTCTTATTGCCCTAAAACCTAGCAATGATTTACCCAAAGAAATCTCTATGGTTATTGATAAGGAGAAGATTTCTTGCTAGGTTGAAACCCTAGGTGGTTTAAATGCATGTCTTTTATGTAGGAAAGAGGGGCATCTGAGAAAAGATTGTCCCATCATCAAGAATAAAGTTTCAAAGAACCCTTCTTTGGTGATTAACCCTACCCCCACTCAAGTGATTCCTTCTTCCTCCGCTAAAACTAATCCTTTGCCTTCCCCCCTTATGCCATCATAGTCGCCTCTTTCCCCTTTGCCTATTCCCTCTTTTAGTAATGCTTTTGTTACTAGTATGGTGGATGCCGATGGTTTTCAAGAAGTTACTAAAAAGAGGAAAAATAGGTCTACCAACAATAATGTTGCCTCAAAAATAGTCCCGCCTCCTTCATCTACTAAGTCTATAGAAAAATTGCAGGACTTTACAAAATCCTCTTCCTCCTTGGTTAATAAAGTTGTGATGGAAGCCACCTATGGTTTCTCCCCCTTTAGTTAATATGGTTGGGCAAGAAACCATTAAGGTATCTCACCCCGCCTTAAATACCCCCAACCCAAAGTTTCCTGTCAAAAATTTTTAGGAAATATCTGATGAATTTTTCTTTGAGGTAATACCTGCGACCTCTGTTTCCAATCAACCCATAGAACAAGATGTGGTTTCTTCTTCGCTTTCGGATAGTGAGGATATCCTCATGGCAAAGAGAAAGGGGAGACCTCTTGGCTCCAAAAATAAAAATAAGAATAATAAAAAGTATAATATGAATTTCTCGAATAATTCTTCTCCTATGGAGGATGTTGTTTATGAGGTGTCCATCCCTAAAACTATTTCACAATGAATTACATTTCTTGGAATATCAAAGGACTTGAATGTCCTGATAGAAAATTTGTAGTTAAAATTTTTCTCAGTTCTATTAATAATATTGATGTTATCATGGTGCATGAAATCAAATCCACTAGATTCAATCTTGAATCCAATCTAAACTTTATTTGGAAAGATGCGATCAAATTTTCTACTAATCATTCTCAAGGGAGAGGAGGACTTGTGATTTTAGTTAACCCTATATGGGGACCTAAAATTAAGAGCTTTGGCTGATTTTTAATCATAATAATATGGATTTTGGAATCTTCTCTATATATGTTGCCAATGATTATAATGAAAGATCTGTGTTTTGGTCTTAGCTTTGCTCACTTCCAAATATTCCTTGGATGTTTGGAGGTGATTTTAATATGATAGAACATCAGGAGGATAAGATGGGGGTCTCCCCTTCTCCTGGAAAGAGCAGGAAAGACTTTCTTGGAACAATTTTAAACTTTCTAAATCTTTGTTTGACCCGTTAACAGGGAACAAGAACAATAATCCTGGTCTCTGGTATACCTGGTGTAATTACCAGAAAGGTCAAGCTAGAATTTATTCTAGGTTGGATCAGTTTTATCTTAATCATAATTTTTTCTCTGTAATCCTAGATAAACTTAACAACCTTGTTCTAGTTTCTCCCACTACTCTTTCAGATCATCATCCTATTTATATTTCAGTTAAGCTTGGCTGTCTCCCTTCATGTAGTAAAAGTGTTAATAATAAATTCATTCTCAATACTAGCCTATTGGAAGATGAGGATATTATTGCTACTATCTCTATTATTAGACTTATTAATGAGTCTCAGTAGATCCTACTTTATCGTATATTGATAGGTGGAATATGGATAATTCTACTTGGCAGAGTCTCCTTAGAATGGTGGGCCAAAAGAAGGCCAAGGATTACAGACATAAGGAATCCTGGCTTATCAATAATTTTTACAATGCTGAGAAGGCCATCTAAAATAATGTGGATGACCCCTATCTCTATCACCAACTGGCTTATGCCAAGAACGCCTTATGAAAACATCAACACCCACCAGAAGGCTTTAGGAGCTAGAATAAGTTCTAGAGCTCATAGACTTCAATTTGGTGACGGAGGAAGTAAGTTTTTCTTCAATCTTATTAAACAAAAGCAAGCTAAAGAAACTATTGATTAATTACTTATTAATAATAAAATGATTTATGATATTGAGGTTATTAAAAAAGAGTTTGCTCGATTTTATGAGTATCTTTTCACTTCTAAGGATTCTCAGGAAGCTAGGACTCTTAGGAATCAGTGTAGAAATCTTATCCCCAAAAGAATTTCAGTTAATGATGCTTCTTTTCTTGAACATCCTATTTCTTTGGAGGAAATTGAGAAGTCCATCAATTCACTTAACAATGACAAAGCTCCAGGACCCGATGGGTTACTTGTGGAATTTTATAAAGCTAATAGTAAATGGATTTGCAATGAATTACTTAATATTTATAATGAAGCTATTGATACTGGTACTTTGGGTAGGGAGATTAATTTTGGAATCATTAAGCTCATCCCTAAAGAGAGAGATAAATCTTTGTTAAAGAATTGGAGACCTATAACTCTTCTAAATGTTTCTTACAAGATTCCTGCCAAAATTATGTCTAAAAGATTGGAAGCTATTCTTTATAAATTTGTTTGCCCTACACAAACTGGTTTTGTTAAAGGAAGATATATCCTTGAGAACTTGATTACTAGTTGGGAAGCCATTAATTGGGCTAAGCACTAGGATCAAAATGTTGCTATGTTTCTGCTAGACTTTGAAAAGGCTTATGATAGAATTGAATGGGATTTTATCATTATGATTCTTGATACTTTTGGATCCCTTCCTTCTATGACATTTTTAGGATGCTTCTTAGAGATGCGCATGCTCAAATTGATATTAATGGTTCTCTCTTGGCCCCTTTTCCCTTGGGAAGATCTATCAAGCAAGGTTGTCTGCTTGCCCCTGCCTTTTTGTTATTGCTTCCGAAGCTCTTTTCTATATTCTTAGAGACAACACTTTATCCCTTGCTGTCAAAGGCATCACCCTTCCTGACAATAAGACTCTTATCAATTGCCAGTTTGTTGATGATACTTCTCTTTTTCATGAAGCTTCTGAGGATAACTTTGTTGCTATGATCAATAAGCTCTCTTTTTTCTATAATATTTCTGGAGCTAGGTTATCTCAATCCAAGTCTATTTGTCTTGGATGGAATGATCAACCTCCTGATTGGTTTAGTAAGTTTGGTTTCCAGTGGGGAGGTCCCTCAAAAATTGTTAGATATCTAGGAATTCCCTTCTCTATTGATCCTTCTTTAAGAGATATGTGGAGTTGGGTTAAAGACAAGATTCATAATAAGTTGAATAAATGGCACAATAAGTCTCAGTCTTTTGCTGGTAGATTGCAAGTCTGTCAAAAAATTCTTTCCTCTTATAATATTTACTATGCTTCAGCTTGGATGTTTAATGATTACCAAGTTATGGAAATTCAAAAGGTTATTAGAAACTATCTCTGGTCTGATGGGAAAGGAAATAATAAGACCCACTCTATTAAATGGAGTTGATGTCATGTTGATAAGCTCTTTGGGGGCTTGGCGCTCAAAGACCTAAGATTAAGTGGTCTTGCTTTGGCCTCCAAATGGATCTTTCATGCCTTGGAGGGAGATGACCCTTGGAGAGTGCTAATTCGTAACAATATTGAAAGGGGTTATCCTAAAAATGCTAAATTCTGGAAGAATCTCCCTCTCATTGATCTTATTTGTAGTGAATTTCCTATCATTGCTCAAGGCTCAATTGTATTTAAGTCTATCTAGAAGGCCTAGAACCATGCTAGGCAATTCATAAAGAATAAGGAGTTTTTTGATGATAAGACCCTCCATAGTGAGAGGTCCATTTGGTGGAACCTAAAGCTCGGTAATAAGCCCCTTGCTCTTACCCAAGGCTGTTCCACCAAGTGCTAGACCAACCTTGGGATCAAGTAGTTTATTGATGTTTTTGAGAATGATAGACTTATTCAGTGGGATGAGTTAAAGTTTAAATTTAATATTTTTGACTCTCATAAGAAAACATATAATATGATTGTCGAGGCCAGCAGGAATATTCCTACGGTTTGCCAAGTTGATTCTAATAGTTATATGAAAATCAAGTGGCCTGGTGATATTATCATTTCCATGCTTAAAGCTAAGAACATTTACTCTATTATTAACATCAATAATGATATTATCAAGCATATTAATGATACTTGGTATGCTAACTTAGATGTTCCTTCATGGAATAAGATTTTTGACAATATTTGGAAAAGTTCTATAGATCCTAAAATCAAATGTTTCAAGTCGTTACTTATTCTTAATAAGCTGCCTATTAGGAATTCTTTTTCTGATACTAATATGTGCAACATTTGCAGAACTCCAGAAATGGGAAGACATATTTTCTTTGAATGCTCTTTTGCTAAAGAGGTTTGGTTGATGTTTGGTATTTCTATCCCTGCTTCTTTCAATATTCTTGAAGTTATTACTGGATTTATTTCTAATGCTAAAAAAGATGTTAACATGTTTTGAGATATTCTCTCAGCTACCATTTTGTGTCAAATTTGGAAGTGCAGAAATGAAAAAAAAATTCAAAATGCCTCTAGATTGCTTACTGAGTCTTTTCAAAGTCTCACTTATTTCAAAAAAAATTCATAGAATCAAATAACTATGAAGGTCAAGGCCAACTTCAAAAGACTACTTAAGGATGGGCATGCCACGTTCTTTGCTAATGAAGTTAAGAATGGTTACTTCTGGAGGCTACACCTGGATAATATTCATGCTTTCAACCAAACTATCCACCACATCAGTAAGGAAATTAAAAGAAAACCACAGAACACTATTGGCGAGATGTTTTACATGCTAAAGTAGATTCAGGATCAAAAGAATTTGGTCTGGATAGAAGGTGATATGGGTTGGACAGCATGGGTGGACACCTTTGATGATGTGCTGCAGTAGCTGTTATTTTATGGTTCAGTCCTTTTTTGCTTTTTGATCTGGTTGTATTTGACTTTTTTGTTGTGTGAGGTTGGTCCTCTGATACTTTGACTCTCGATGGTCTTTAGATGATTTTGTGAACTCCTTATTCTTAATACAAAAAAAATATTTTAGTTGAATGAAAAAAAAGAATTCTTTAAAATAGAATATTGAAAGTATAAACATCTAAACTAACTTACATATATAAGACTCAAAACGATTCACCCAATCAAATTATCAAAAAATATTTAATAGAAATTATGTAGTTAAAAAACTTGCATCTAACTATGCATTTTATAATTAAATTTGAAAATAATAAATTTAAACTTGTAAAAACAATAAGTTTTAATCACCATTTAGACATGAAATGCAATGCACAATAAAAATGCATATATGGGGGAAGTTTAATAAATATAATGCAACCATTAAAGCTAAATTAAATGTCGGTCATTTATTTAAGTCACTTTCCTTTCACATAACAATAAAAGAATTTCAATGAATTTTTAAAAATGTTTAAACTACTAGCAAAAATAGTAATAACCAAGAAAAAATAGCATTTAACTGTGAAAAATATGTATTTTAATAATAATATTGACATACATTTACCATTTGGTAATGTTTTTAGATTTTTGAAAAATGTAGTAATAGTCTCCTGCATTTAACTAATAAAAACACTTGGGAGCATAAATTTTTAGAGTAAATCTATGACTTTGCTGTTCTTGATTTTTATTTTGAAATAAAAATTAATATTGTTAATATTGTTATAAAAGGATTCTAATTAGAATAATTAGGCTATAGAAAAAAAAAACTATTGAAATAAAGGATTTGTAGATTGAAATTCTGTATTATTTTTTAAGTTGACAATTTGTGATCCATCATGGATTCTCTTATTTTCTAGTATCTGAGAGATAGATCGCATAGTATTATCTATTTTGATGCAAACAATTACACCGTCTAATCCACAAATCAATAACTACACTAATGATCTATTCTAACTTTTCTTTTAAGAACTTAAATCAACAGATTGGATACAAAATTTTAACGTCATTCCTACAAAAATCGACTCGGAAGAAACTCAAACAGATTATATACATCGATAAAATTTTGGTTTTTAATATGGTGGTACATAAGTTCATTACTAGATATCAAGGGATAACATAAAGCATCACAATATATTTTTAAAGCAAAGGAAAATGTGTCATCCCGTTCAATGCCCCCATGTGTGCCTGTAAACGATCTTGACAGATGAAATACTAAACCAACGTCGGCAAAAGAGTCTTTAAAGTAGGAGGCATTCCATTTACATATACGAATTGGGTCTTCCATTATAGATACCCCATCTTAATAAATAAATAAACAGACAAACATGCAGGTGCTTGACATACCATAATCCTGCATCCCGTAAAAAATATGATTTCGTAATCAAGTCTTTGTGTCAATTACGCAAATGGCGAGGTCAGAGCCTTGATATTCGCATGGGTATGAGTTCAGTTGGGAGCTCCTCGCCCATCACAGGCTGAAACAACTCTAAATCTCTGTATCTTTCCATAAGACGCCTTTTGCAGTCTACAGCAGCCATAATGCCTGTAGAAAATGCCCCATGCACTGTACCAGGAAATCTTATACTAGTAGCCTCCCCTGCGAAAAAGAGGTTGTCAATGGGTACGCGCAAACGCTCATACAAATCATGAGGCTTACCGACGGCATCATGACTATAAGAACCAAAGGAGTTTGGATCTGTTCCCCAGTGGGAAACGAGAGATCGTATCTGCTCAGATCAAATCAAGAACGACCATTAAAAATTGATACCATATGATATCCGGAAAGAATAAAGAAAATTTAATCGGTATTGTTAATGAAATGACGACATTTTAATCGAAAAAATACAAGACTTACAGGTTCAGACGCATGAGGCAGAATTCTCTTTAGCTGTGACACTGCAAAGTTAGTGGCTGCTTCATCAGACATACTTTCAATGTCATTAGCAAGCTTGCCTGCAGGCATGTATACAAGAACAGGATGACCTGTTGCTTTGTGTAAATTCAAAAAGTAGCTACAGCGATACGAAGTGGGTGCAACCACTCCCAAAAAGTCAACTTTTGGCCAGAACGCTCTCTCAAAATAGAGGGCTATCTTATTCTCAGTGCCTACTCCCAAATCTGAAATCGCCGCCTCTTTCCACTCTGGCAGCCGTGGTTCAAATTTTATTGTGTTTGCTTTTAGAACCCCAAGGGGAATTGCAATAACAGCTGCATCAGCAACAAGGGTTCTTCCGTCTTCCAAGAAAACTTTTACACCAGAGTATCTCCATGTTACCTTTACAACCCTAGACAAAGAACAAAACAAGCCATGCAAAACCCCACCCAATAATTTATCAATTGGACTTCCTGAAATTTATAAGAGAAGCCAATGCAAAGGTGAGTTCATACCTATGGTTGAGACGTATGTCAAGGCCTTTGGCAAGGGCCTCTATAACAGGATGATAACCTTGGACCATCAGCCCATGCCCACCTTCAAGTAGTTCTTCCTGCAATTAAAAAAATTACGAGGCAAGTTAGGTTCGCAAAAATATCGACTGAACTACGTCAGACACATCCACAACTTATCGTAACCATTCTAAAACAACGGGAATTTACACAAGTCACATCTTACCTGATCCCAACCTTTTAAGGAAATGTTATCGACATCTGCAGCAAACCAACCCTCCATTCTGCACAAATACCACTGTAATACTTTGTATGCGAGCCCGTGTTGTCTGACATAGATGGGCAAGGATCAGTATGAGAATTTAGCTGTTAGGAAAACCGAGAACTTCACTGCCATATAATTTTCATTGCATAAATGCAAATTTGGAGTACAATTTAAACAACCTTAAATCTGGACGTCTCTTCAAAACAATTGAAAAAGCCTTCCGCACTGACATGTCTTCTTGATATTCATCTCGTATTTTTTTGGTCTTGAATGAAGAAAGGATGGATCCAGTAAAATTCCTGAGCGGTATGATAAATGTACAATTATCTTTACATAAAATTTATATGTACCTCTTCTAAAACGCTTTCAAATGCCTCTCCAACTTCAGTCACCAACTCTTGTGGAACTTGGCGCCCTTCCATATCAAAAAGTGCATAACTGCATTGCAAAAATCAAAATTTACAACCAAAGCACAGAGCTATTTCACAGTGTGCTGAAATAATTCTGGTGAAGAAATTAGTCCCATACATGTTAACATAGTGGCACTTGGGAACATGAAGGTCGTCCCTTTGCAGATTTTTCTTCATATAACAGGAAAAACCAAAACCAACACTGTTATCTATATCACTTGCATGAGTGAGAATATGGATGCAAAGTGCTTGAGGTGGACTGTGGGATTTATGAACTGTAACATTCCTAACTACCTACTTCTGGCTGTAAATGCTTAGGACAACCCCTCTAAACTATCAAGAAGAAAAAAACAACCTAATTCTCACAATAAAAAAAAGATTAAAATGTTACGGAAATGTCCTGAACATGCCTCTCTAGATCATGGTCATATAACACAGAATTATCACCACTAGTACGATATAATGGGAGTCCCAACTTGCCAATCACTGGGGCCAATGGATTTTTCTTACATACACCATGCAACCTGCATAAAATACTAACACAATGTATTAGACATAGAAAATTTTATAACATACAAAGATACTTCTTTCATAAAGAGGAAATAAGTATTAATCTAAGCTTGCCATGAGGCACCCATGTCAACTGGAAATCCAAAGGAATAATCTGTATATGCACGTCCACCGATCCGATCCCGTGACTCCAACATAACAACCTGAATAAAACAAGTTTTGGCTAATGAGAGAACCTCCAATTGCGTACAGATGCATCTTCTCTACAGTGGATAGAAGCCTCCATTGTGAATAAGCGAGAGAGAAAAAAATTCATAGCACAATAATTGTAGATGCAATCTAACCTTGAAAGAGGCATCATGGAGGGCACGGGCAGCTGCTATCCCACCAAATCCGCCACCAATAACAATTACTGAAGGTGAAGAACAGAGCTCTATCTTGGAAGAACAGTAAGATAAAAATGTCAGTTTCCAATCAACACTATGCTTCATTACCAACCAATCTTGTTTCTGCTAAAAGGCTTGGCTCTTTAGGATATACAAACCAATATCTCCTATTAAATCCTGGAATATTAGAAAGAAGCAAAACAGGGTCTGATATAGAATGTAACTAGCTATTGATACATTTGCCCATCTATGTATTCTTGCATAGTTACTGCAATAGTCCAACTATGCTGCACTGGTGCTGTCTTGAAAGCATCAGCTCTAAATAATATAAAGAATCTAGGATTTGATGTTACATGATAAAAAGTATAAGGACTGTGACATGACAGTAGCAAGCAAGACAAGAAAGCCTCCCACATCCAAAGCATATTTTCCAAGACAATAACTGTTGTCTAATAAGTAGCATAGCATTTTGTGTACTGTACGACTAGCAAGTTTCATTCCGTTGATCAAATATATAGAACAAAGTATGCCAACTATAGAAGCAAAATATGTTAATTAAGCCCTTTCTTAATAAGCTACTGTGACATCTCATCATACAATCATTTTGGACATAAGAGTGAGGGAAAATGTTCTCATAACATCTGCCTTATAAGAAATAGACAATAAATTACCTAGACCAACCTACTTAAATGACTTCCAAAAGATCTAATAAAAAATAGCATTTTAACGCATCACCCATCTTTGCAAACATAAGTGACAGTTTGTTCATAGGTTTACCGTTTATGGTACTATTCCAAAAAAATCAATAATTTATTCAAGAAATTTTAGAAAGTAAATTCTTGTTAATTGTTTGAGGTTGTAAATGCAACCTTGTGCACTGTTTGATGTTTTGCAAGCTTTTCATGACTCACAGCCCTTCAGTTAGAATGTCACTAAAACAAATAAAATTCAAGTTCTTCTTGGTTTAATATAATCCCATATCTGGATTAGAGAAGAACACAACACGATAAAGATTTTATTCTGCATACCACGCTGAACTCTGTTTTCCAAGCTGACTTCAATTCCCGACAGAAACATGCAGGTGGACTAGGGATTTAATCCAATATACAAAAACATTTCAAATATACCGAACTTACATGACTTGGAACTCAACAAAATTTATTTATCCAATGACACAAGAAAATTTAAAAAAAAATCTTCTTGGTCAGGTCAAACAACAAACTTAAAAATGTTGTGAGACAAAATGATAGTTTCTACCAATGCATTGGCACTCAAGTGAGTGTGAGGCTTGGTTTTAACTTTTACCTACATCAAAGTTTTGGATTTCTCAACCGTAACCACTGGTGGCAGTTTAACTTTCTTACTCCATGGTTTCACAAAGTTGAGCCTATTCAGTCTTTCTTCAAACAACTTCGTAGACTCTGTTATCAGAGAGACCTACTTGATTTATGTTGATTATGGCTTCAATATATGAATTTTGGTCTAACCACCAGCCCAATGGTTTCTAGATAACTATGGGGCTTATAACAGCTTAAGCTTCTTTGCACCCAAATTTTCCTCAGTACTAATCCTCCATGAAGGGACACTTTGACTTATTTATATTGGAAAGTAGAACACAAATTCAAAATATTATATTGCCTTCAGGATTCAACTGTGTACTTATCAATTCAAACTCATTGACCCATGTTTCATGAGCAGTGGTTCACAAGAACCCATCTCTCATGAGAACGAATAAGCCACTTAGCACTCATTGCATCTAGGTGATGCTCAAGCGGTGAAGCATTGAGCCTTCCCAGGATGTCAACCCATCCTAGCACTGCTGCAACAAGACAATTAACCACGAAGTTTCCTCCAAGGTCAAGGACACAGCTTGCTATCCAATTTGCAAAACCTTGGGCAGATGTTGTGCCTTACGAACAACTCCTTGTAAAGCCCCGTAAGTTTTTTGGAACCTAGCCATCACTCAAACCGCAATTCAAATAAATTGAGAGGTGGAATGAAACTATAGCATGTAGCAATCATGCAACTTTGGCAAAAAAACTAAGGTACATGGTTGGTAAAAATACATTTTCATGTATATAATTATCCCACACTCCAACTTGATGAATTTTTCCGATAACATGCTACAACCTTAGAACGCTAGATTTAAAAAAAACAAAGCTAAAGCCATGGCTATAAAAAATGAGATCAAGACCAAAAGGCTTAAAAAGGGCAATGCTCTCAGAATTTTATACATTTAGCTGGAAATTTGTATCCTACCCCATAGTACTCAGTTCCTGTAATGGAAACACATCCTCCTCCTGGAGAATCTTACGGTGGCATCTCCAGAGAGTAGTTAACATCTGATGAAATTTCTTTGCATCTATACATCATCTTGAAGTATCCGCTAAAAATTGGGAAACTTTCCAGAGAGGTTTTCACATATGTCATATATTAAAATAATAAAAAATATTTTTAGTTTTCTAATTTTTGCATTAAAATTCACAAATTTTCTTATAGGAGAAAAAGCTATTGTACCCCAAAGAGGTAAGACTGTAAGAGTACAAAGAGAACGATAATAAAGCTTAAGATGTGTATATGAATCAATGCTTTATAAATTGATTGAAAAATAGTCATATCCAAGGTCCCCATAACATGATTTTAAACCAATGGCATTCCCTTGTCAATCTCTATTGGTCATCTCGAGGTGGCCATGGTCTAAAATACAATTTTCTATATCATAATAGTGATAATCAAATATCAATAATATTAATCTTTTCTTTTGCTCACATCTATGTCAATGTGTTAATATGGTAATTTTTTAATTTTTCTATTACATTATTTAAATTTTTATTTTTCCAAATTTAGTTTTTATATTATTTGTTTTTGTTTTGTAGATTCTAAGTAACTATTCGCATTCAAAAGTGGCACAATGATATCGAAACCTGTTTCCTCTACCAATGCCTGTTTCTGACCTATAATTATTTTTTCATATTTTAAACTTTTTTGACATTCAATGATGTAAACACTACGCAAGCTCAGCTCAGTTTTCAACTTGAGATTACATAAGGACTTGCTAAACATTTTTAACTTGTGACTCAAGCCTTGGGGAATGCACAGAACTGCAACCATTTGCTGCAAGGTTACCTCAATGTGATTTCATATAAACTTTCTGAAACCCAGATTTCGTAATGGCTTTCTAAAGACCACCAAAGTAACTTTCGGCCATCCAGTTTTAATGTGAATTTGACAAAGTCTTACAGGATACTAAGGAGAAAGACATGCTCAAAACTTAAGTATACCTTGAACCCCCTTTAGTCAATCCTGTCAACCATGGAAAATCAAATTTATTCCAAAAGTAGGAGATCCTGAAAAACAAGTTAGTTGGAGACTGAAAACTCACTTTTCAAATTCTCTTAAAAAGTTGTTTTCTAAAGCCCTCAATTTCCACATGCAAAATTTGTCGTCACTGACCATGCACCCTGAGCAGACCAACTTCATTCAAAGTTACTGAATTGTTGACAGTATCCCAGTGATTTGAAAGGCATGCAATGGTTCCTTGCACCTATTCAACCAGTAAGGTTTATTAATATAGAATTTGTAAAAGCTCACAGCAAGATTAGATGTTTGTTTATCTAGTCTGTATTTGAATCCCTCAGTCTAGACCCAATTTCTTATTAGTGCAATCTCCTTTTGCAGAAATTTTATCTTGTTATTCACCAATGGCCACCAGTTTGAGAGAACTAGTATTCATTACCATTTTCAACAAGTTTCCTTTTGTTATTTACAAGCTCACAAAGCCTAAGTTGAACTAGCCAAAACAATCTTATACTATGATAATACCCAAACTCAATAATGATGTTCACCTTGGAAATGATGCTCTTCCACCCTTTCAGAGAAGCATTTGGCTGTCAATGCTATGACACTAAAGATTCATTCTGTAAATTGCACTGAAACATGCAGCAACACAGAACTCAATGCTACAAGTAACATCACCCTTTTATATTGAAATCATTTACAAATCTTGTACTCATTCAAGCAACAACATGAGAATTACAAGCTTATTCAAGCTCCTTTCAAGCAACCATACTAGAAACAACATTTGGAAGACCAAGAGTCACAACTTAGAATTCCACAAAGAAGTCCCTCTTGAGATTTGAACCAGGGTCTCCACAATGAGAACTCATTGCTTCAACCAACTAAGCTATATCTCTTGGACTAACATCACCCTTTTAAAGAACTGATTAGACATGTATTGGTGGACTAAGATTTAAAGTTTGATGGAGAAAAATGACAAATAGATAGAGATATGCACTTCACAATTCCCCGCCCCCCAAATTGAAAATAAATTTGCCTTGTTTCTTGCCTTTTGGATGCTGAGATGATGCTTTGATACCACCTTTAATGACATGACTTGCACAACAGAATAATATAATCAGAAATATGCTGCCAAAACTTGAGAATAATAAGTCACTTCAAAGGGGCAACTTCTTATACCACTTTGAAGGGGCTAACTTCAATAGTTCATAACACAACACACAATAAGATAATTATAGCTACACTGTACCTCCTATATACCATAATTATGCCATGAACACCACCTAGACGAACTTAACTACCTATATTTGACTTATTAAATGTTTGTATAACTCAAAGGGTTCTAACCACAAGCCAGCAATACATATCCTTATATGAATTATAGGTTAGGGCCATGGAAGTCCAATTCTCTTTCAACAAATTTTCATTTGCTTTTTTAATTTTACAAAATGTAGATAAAAAATCAAACTACATGCAATCATTTGTGAAAAGAAATTGAGACTCTTTTTCAAAACCAAGAAACATAAAAAGAAGCCTTTGGAGAATAGAATTGTGACTAGAATTTATGTAACCTATTTGAGGCAACTCCACTTTTATGAACTTCATAGCAATTAAGGACCAAAACCTAGGGCATTTTATATCTTGAGCTTTGATTTCACAATAAATTATAGAGTCAAGTCCATATCGAACATAAACGTAAAAGTCCCAAACAAAAGAATGAGAAAACACTGTAAATAAGAAGCCATTGAAAGACACGAAAGAATAATCAACTTTTTGATTCAAAATGAATTTTAAAGAATTTGGATGATACAGAGAGGGACTCTCTTTACTTATACACATTTCATACGTATAGCATCCTTGCAATGCACTGTACATAAACAAGGTGCATATCATCAGTACAAGTCGACAAGATGACATAACCCAAGAAAGTACCACATGCAATGGTGAGTCAATGGCAATTCAATGAGGATACAAAAATATAGGCTTTACATTATTTAACAGCACATTACTGAAATTTAATATGGAATTTCTACTTTGACTAAATAAATAGTGGCCTCTAAAATGTTTCTGAAACGAGTCAATACAGTTCGTCTCAATAGAAAATGATATTTGTAAGGATTAGGATTTAAAAAAATTCTTGCTAGCATTGTGTCAATCAAAACCAAAGCAGTTCAAGTGCATCCATACAGCCTGGGCCATTAAATCCAAGCTTTGACAGCATGGTGATATAACTTGATATATTACTTTAGTGACTATTTCCTTTTGTGTTCTCATGACCTTAACTCTCATGAGGTAGTTAGCCTTAGTTCCTTGGCTAAAAACTTTTAATTTTGTCCTATTAGTGTTACAACTGTAAAAAGACATATTTTCAAGCTGGCTTGAATGGGGCAAGATTCAAGTAGATTCATACTTCTTTTTCATCAAATCAGGCCTAGAAACCTCCTCCATTAACATGTCCTTCTAGTTCTCAGCTATCAGTGGAGAGATTAAAAAATATAAGCTTCAATTGCTTATCTATGGCTGTTTTTGTGCTGTTCCTTTTGGGTCTGACCTTAACTCTCACGAGGTAGTTAGCCTTAGTTCCTTGGCGAAAGGCTTTTTTAATTCTGTCATAAGAGTGTAACAACTGTTAAAAGATTTTTTTTCAAGCTGGCTTGCATGGGGCACAGTTCAAGTAGATTTATACTTCTTTTTCACAAATTCAGGCCTAGAAACCTCCTCCATTAACATGGCCTTCTAGTTCTCATTTATTAGTGGCTGCTTTTGTACTCTCCATTTTGGGTCTGAACTTAAAAAATGATTAAATATTTAAAAATTAGTCAAAACTAAATTTGTGTTATATTTTAAAAGAGGACTATTTTAATTACTCAGAAAGTGTTTATAAGATTCTTAAATCAGCCATTCTTTACTTGGATTTATAAAAGAAGACTAAGGAATTACTCAGAAAAGGAATTACTCAGAAAGTGTTTATAAGATTCTTAAATCAGCCATTCTTTACTTGGATTTATAAAAGAAGACTAAGGAGAAGAGGGAAGATTCTGAGGTCAGATAATTTTTCTTTTTGAGATTTGCACCTGTGACCAAATTTCTATCACTGCCAAAAGATTTTGGATTTTGGGTTCGGAAACCCTTGGACTCTGCAGTGCCAATTTCATAAAAAAATTGTCAATGTGTTAAAATGAGTTGTGTGAAAATTTGTGCTGGAGGAGGAATATCTTTTCAGGTTTGACAATTTATAAATGATTTTTGGTACTTGATAATTTTACATGGTTGTGTTATTTCTCTAGTTGATTGTTTAATAATTTAATTTGAAAATTGTATGAACTCTTAATCGCTTCAAGTCAAACCTTTAAAGAGGCATCGATTCACAAGTGGATGTGGATCTATGAATTAATATGCTGAGTACAGGAAGTCATTTAGAATATTGTTTGAGCTGCTGAAACATGACAAGAGAGGTCGTGGTATTTGAAGTACACAGCTCTTGAATTGCTCACTTTGGCAACTTGGAATATGGATGACAGAGACAACAAAGGTAGTCCTGGAGCCAACAGATCTTAATATATTATTTGCCTGTGTCTAGTTTCAGTGCATCATGGAGGTGTTGAGGAAAAGTCACAGCCAAACAGGGGTTCGCAGAACTGGTGAGGATTTTTAAAAGGAAAACTAATAATGAAAATACTTGGAAATCAATATGGTGTTCCATCACCTTCCACCAAAGTTAAGACTCCTGAAATCATAATTAAGTGGGACATGGAAAGATAGAATGAATAAGGAGGAGTAACATTATGAAATAAATTCCAGCAGGCTTCATCACTGAATATTAAACCCAATAAATGAGTTGCATCTGTCCGCTGGAAGAACGTGAGTTTGGGACCAGCAAACAACAATCATTTTAAAGTCGGATAGGACAAGTGGGATTCATGGAAGGTTGTTGAGTTCTCTAATCAGGCTGCTCCACCTTGAGGTGATTTCAGTTTATTATTATTTTGAAGGCTTTTATCCTACATGACAATGGAGAAAGGAAGCCTCGAAGGATACATGGAAAATGACCTCTTTTTTGGGTGGTTGCTGACATATCTAAGGGTGACCAAAAACTCTCAAGTTGTCTGCCAATGGTTAAGAGGTACGCGGCTATCAGTTGGGAAACATAAACAGGTTGGAAAGGGTGCAGACTAGTCAATCACTAGTGTTAACTCAACCAACAAAGGAATTTACAATCGTTACCTAAAATCAATATGAGAAAAGTTCGGGTTTTGTTGAAATTGAGACACCCTTTAAAACCAGAAAATTCATTTGCTCTAATGTCTTGTCTCCAAAGGCTCCCTTTGGTCTCAAGACTCCAAAAATCTAGGCCAGCCTTCTCTAAAATGCCCTTCTAGAAACAAGCCTAGTTCCATCAATCACATCTTTTACTTTATAGGAACAAATCTATTTAAATTGTATCATTCTCAACAAGTGTTGTGGAAGGTTGGCCTTGTTGTCATGACTCAAATTTTAACATGTTTTTTATATGGACTTAATTGTGTGATTGACCTTTTGACTAAGACTATGTATGACTCGACTTGAGTCGAATACTTTATAGACTTTGATTAGAATTTAAACATATATGTTATTCGATGGTAATGTTAATTTATTTTGTCATTATGATAAGTCGTTATATGTTGAGCTTATGAGATATTGGCATGACGGTTAAAATTGTGATTTCATTTATATGTTTATATCTGATGATGAATGTTGAATGTTTTAAAAATTTGTATTAAGGATATTATTTATTTATTATAATGATGACATTACTGACGCATTGGGTGATGTCAAGTTTGTGAGTGTGCAGGTACTGAAGGTGTAAGGGTGGTTGAGGTATAGGAGTTTAGCTCCTTGGCAGGGTTGGTCCAAAATTTGTATGGTGTAGTCGCACACACACACTTAGTTGTTTTTATTTGAATTTAAATCATTTGCTTTGAATTTGAATTAATCTAGATGGATTAAATGTTTTGTTTATGATAATGTGGTGTAAATGGAAAAAAATGAATGATTAAATATTATTTCTTAGAAATATTATAATTTAGATTATAAAACAAGTATTATACTTTCAAATTATTTTTCCTTAATAATTACAAGCATAAATTTGAAATGGTAGTAGTTAGTCGGGAAAAAATTAAATCGTAATTAATAGTTCTTCTATTTTGAAAATGGTGGATTTAAATTAGATGTGGAAACTTTAATAGAACTTAAAACTTATTTAAAGTTCTTGAGCCAAGTGGTAGCCATAGATCCAAATAAGGAAAATTAATTGATTGCTAACAATTTAAAAATTTATGATCTTGAGTTGGTTAAAATTATGTTTAATAGAAGTGTAACTTATT
This sequence comes from Cupressus sempervirens, assembly GCA_028749045.1. NCBI lineage: Eukaryota > Viridiplantae > Streptophyta > Pinopsida > Cupressales > Cupressaceae > Cupressus > Cupressus sempervirens. Next base: position 552,030,920 of record CM053785.1, on the reverse strand, counting down.
TATTTCTTAAGCCAAGTGTTATTTTTTCAATTATTATGAATCATCCTATTTGTTGCCGGCTGCAATAATGGGGGGAAAGAACGATCTGTTTAAAGAACTTAAAGAAGAACTGCTTAAAAAGATTTTATAACTGTCAGTTTCATCAGAAGAAAAAAACGATTTTCATGGAGGGAAGGCGGCATTAAAAAGGGCTGGCCGAATTGAAGAGTGGGACTTTTTTTTTGTCTTGGAAAAAGAAAGAGGAAAGACGTTTTTTGGGAGACAGGAGGAAGAAAATGTGTGGAAAAGGGGAGAAAGATTAATTCTTCCCAAATTCTGCAAGGTGCATGGGACGTATGCAAAAGGGAGGACGATTTGCTGATAAAAAAAGAAGAGAAACAGTGGGGAAAAGAGGAGAGGAGGACACAGCAACTGTAGATATAATTTGATTTTGAGAAGCTTCAAGGGTCTTGCACTTTCTACAAACAGTTCAGGTTCCCTTTTTACTTATCTTTCCATTATTACACTGTTAGTACGTGGCTAAATCATCTATTATTGGCAATAAAATTTATCAAGGAAGAAAGTTTTAGTTGCTGTTTGACATGGTAAATTATTCATAGATAGCAAAGGTGTAGTCAGCTTTTTCAAATCTGTTCTGATATAAACCAGTAGTCGGCTTTTAAATATGTTCTGATATAAACCAGTAGTCGGCTTTCAAATCTGATCTCATATAAACCAGCAATACGCCCAGTTTGTTTATTTATTTTTTATGTACACTTGTACAGATCAAATACAGTGAAAGAACTAAACATAAACATTGAAATACGAGTTTTCTTTTTCATCATTCAAAAAGTCTTGCAAGTTATGTAAAACATTTAGATTTGGAAGGAAGTATTATAAGTTTGAGCCTATAATTGGTTGAGTATTGGTTTCATTTTATTTTATTTATTTTTAAAAAATTTACATCTGCTGTTTTCATTAGCATACGTTTGGGAAGGAAGCTGTAACTAGTTAGTTAAATTGGGAGAGGCTCTATTCATGCTTCTAAATTTTCATATTGTTTATTTTGAAATTGTGTGGTGATTATTAAGGAGGAATTTATTCTTTGCATTGAGACTTAGTTGTGGGATGATTTATGTGTTTCCTGTGCCGAACATTTTGAATGCAAAGTAGGTGGACATAAATAGAGTCAGACAGGGAGTGTTCGGTCTGAATTAGATCAATTATGCATGATTATATTTGAATACATATATATTTTTATAACTAAGATTGACATTAGTTTAAACAAATCAAAACCATTACCAGTAAACTACAGTTGGTTTATTTCTAAAGCATAACTTCCTAGGAACTAGCGTGGATTTCAGAATTTGAATGTTTAATTGAAAATAGTGAATGTACACATTAGAAACCTCTAAATTTTTCTTTATGATCAAGGAAAATAAACCTCTATTTAGATGGAATTGTATCTTTTTATATTCATAAATTGACTGAATATTGTGTGATAGGAAATAGGATGGAAATAAATTATGTTTTATAGTTTAGATAATGTCTAAGTTATGATGTAGTATCTATTGTAGTGAATTAGTCAATAATGAGATAGAAATTTTGACGGTTCTAATTAAATATTTCTTTTTCTTAAATTATGAAGCAGAGAAGTATGGAAGTATTGACGTTTGTACTTATATTTCATATACTTTAAAGTGAATTGTGATGAAATTCGATTATTAAGAAGGGTGTTGAATGTGGGATCAAAGAGGAGGGTTATTTATGGGAAACGTATTTTTTTTCCTTAGAAATTTACCTACCAGTCTTTTACACTAAACTGGTTCATGATGCTTGGCCAAGCTCGGTAAAACTTTTATGCATATGTTTGAAATGCATTTGGTTATTATTACATTGTTTTCCCTCTTCCACATCCTTGTGTATGTTTCTACTAGACATAAGTGTAAGTAGATTAGGCACAAAGGCTACACCAGATCTTTCCGATCCAATTGTGCCGAGTTGCTAGCCTTCTCGTGCCAGGGTTGGGTAGTTCTCCTTAACCAGAGAACCTTGGGGAGCTAACCACTCCATGGTTGGGTGGTAAAAGCGCCTGGACCACTCTTCCGTCTCTTGATAGCGGATGGACATTGTTCCGATGGTTCGGAGACGAGATTACATGCAAATGGACAATAAGGTTTGATGGCATGTCAATTTTATATGATTATGTTATAAATATTTTATATCATAAAATGAGCTGATGTTATAATCATATTTGATGTACAAGATTTACATAGTCTTGACAAAAGTTCGTCATGCACACCCGATTCATTTCCAACATTTATACTTTGCTTTGTAGATGGTATCGATATGTGGTCGACTTTTTATATTATCAAATGTATTTAGAAAGAATGATGATATGTAATAATGAATGTGATTCCAGTTATTCTTGACTATTTGTCGATATGTATAGATTTTTCCATCTAAGAAATGGATATTGAATTATATAGTTATGTGAATAAAATCGACTTTGACTTTTCAAATTGTTTTATATTTCCGCATCACGAGGTTATTTACATATGTGGCAAATTGTTGTGTTTGGTCTTTACACTTGTTGACGATTTTGTTAATGGACCTTAGCTCAAATTTGGCACATTATTATTTAAAGCATTATCATCATCAAGGGACAGTAAAATAATACATTATTTTGAAAGCTATACTTATTTGGCCAATGCTCCATGCTCTGAGACCAAGGTGAGTCATGGTCTAGTGTTCCTTCCAGCACTCAAAACATACCCGTTCATAGTCTAGAGAACTTCATAGTTCTTCTAGTACTAAGCCATTCCTATCATTAGCTTGGCAACAGACAAAAGATAAGTGCTCCATAGTTACATTCAATTCCTATGTTTGGTGATGATCATTTTGCCCAGGTAAGAGTATGAGGAAAACAAATGAGGGTGGAAGGTACCTTATATGTGGATAATAACAATTAACCATAGTAGCATTCCATTTACATAGAAAGCTCAAAGCATAATGGAATTGACCAAGATGGATTCTAATTAAAACATGGCAAACTAAAAAATGAGGCACCAACAAAATATCTGACTACTTATAAGAAAGCAGTTTCTTTTAAGAAAAACACAAAAAGAACAAAGGTTAGCTGTAGAGCAACTTGCAATTCATGTGCTTAGAATTGATCATTGTGCCCACTATAAGTAGTAGAAAAATAAATTGAGTGTATAAGACACCTAATAACAAGGATCCTTTGTCTAGATAAGATACATATTGATAATAACAATAACCATAGTAAAATTCAATTTACACAGGGCACTGAATGCATAATGGAATTGAATTACATGGGTTTTAAATGGGGAAAACATGGCAAAATATAAAATAATAAAAAATGAAAAAAACCACCTACTTATAAGCAAAGTTATTTTTTAAGAAAAAAGGAAGGAAACGTTGATTATTCAGTAAGCCATGTTTTAAATGCTGGATATTGAATAAACCATTATTTTCCCTTTGTTAAAAAAAACTAAAGAAAGTTTTACTAGATAACATGGTGAACATTGTCACGTCCCCCCCAAATTAGGTTGGCCTTTATTTTTTCTAATAAGGTCATTTTTAGTAACCAACTATACATATTTAATAAATATTTAGATAACACTAAATAAAAAATAACTAAAGTATTTTTTTTGCACCTAATTATTTTTGAATTTTGAATATAGGCACCAATTTTGGATACTAGTGGTTAAACAAATGCGTATAAATTGAGACCTTGTTGGCTGGGCAAATACATAGTGGAAACTGATACAAATTTTGGGCAAAAAAAATCCCAAGGCAGATTGCTGGAACCAAAACACTAGTTATCCACTTAGTTCAGGGCAAAAACCATGAACTTATAATTTCCATCTCCTCACAATTTTGCAATTTTTAATTGAAAATTTTGAGTGCTAACCAGCAGGTATCTTTCATTAAGAAAGAGTGGTGTTGATATTGAGCCAGCTTACAATTTGGGTTGCCAGCATTAGAGTGCAAAATTCTTACAGACTAGAGCACAAGCAGAGATTGGTAGAAGGCAGCGATAGGGCAAGCAAACCTGCAGTTCAAGTTCAAGTTCGATTCCATTATGCATCTGAAGTTCACTCTAGGAGGACACAAGATGTGAGATGACTTCTATTTGATTGGCATTGGTGAGACATAATTGGTATTGGGAGTGCAAGGGTTGCAAACACTTGGCAAATACACATAGAACAAACCTTAGAGTTGGAAGTTAAAATTTAATGGGAAGGATGCTGCCCTTGGTGGCCTTTCCAATGGGGGTTCTATGATGGTTTCAAACAAGAGGATGGCGAGAGCATTTTGTAAATACTGCATAGGTGTGGACAGCAAAGTGCTTGACTACACATACGGGTCCACCAAAGGATGGGTGGTCTCACCATTTTGATACTTAGTCCTACTTTACCATCATAGAAGAAGTTTCATCATGCAATTAAATGTGAGGAAAGAGAGATGCCTGCCATCCCTACTCCTTATTAGCACCCTTCGTGATACAAATAGGAGATTATGAAGGCAATTGAAGAATTATTGGGCATGAGGTATATTAGATCTTGTTCCAAACATTTCCTTCATTTGTGATGTTAGTTGAGAAAATAGATGGAACTATGAGAATATGCATTTATTATAGAGCTCTCATCAAAAAGACAATCGAGAATCGCTACCTTATATCCAGGACCAATAAGTTGATAGGTGCACTGTATTTTTCCCATAGTAACGAGAATCGCTCGAAAATCGAGTGAATCGGCGATTCAACGATAAGATTCAAGGTGGGCGATTTTTTTGGAGTCGGAAATCGCCACACCCAATTTTTTTGGATGAATCGCATGAATCACCGGAATCGGCGATTCATCAAAAAAATCGCATGAATCGGATGAAAAAATTGGCAAGAAATCGCCCGTGGCCAGAAAAGTATGGAGTTGAAAATTTTTTAAAAATAACTTGTTTTTTTAACTTTCTTTTTGACCTATTCTCTTTGTTATAACCCTAAAGGGCCTTCTATTTGTTAAGCATGAGTAGAAGAGAGGAAAAGTGAGACAGAAGAAGAGGCTTGAGCTGGAGCCTTGTTTTTATATTTTGTTTACACTATATAGATATTGATAGTGATACTGAATCACTGATAGACATATGTTTCAAACTTTCATGGATCTTCATCTTAGATTTATACATACATTTATGATTTGATGTCTTATAGATCTTCATGATATCATCTTACATACATTCTATGATTTGAATCATTATGATCATTTGATTTTTATTTACTTCAGCTAGCCTACAATTTACATTTTAGTACATAATGATAACATAGTTACGTATGTGATGGATTTTATGTTTCATATTTATGTATGTTAAGTTTTAACTTCTATTTGATGATGTTATAGTGTGTTTAAGTTATATTCAATAAAGGGTGCATGAAATAAGTCTTAAATTGTTAAAATCTCTACATTTAAAGGGTTTTTTCAAATTTGCCGATTCATTGCCAATTCACCAGCGATTCACCCCCGATTCACGATTCGATTTGGCCGTGCCGATTCCAATACGATTCTGATTCTCGTTACTTTGATTTTTCCAAGCTTGAGTTAAGGTTAGCATATCACCAAAAAAGGATGAGGATGTGCACAAACAATCTTTAGGTGTTAATATTGGCACCATGACCTCTTGGTCATCATGCCCTTTGGGTTGACAGATGCACTTGCCACCTTTCGGTTATGCATTGAATTTGTGTCATTTCTCTTACAACATCTTAACTTTTAGTAAGATGTTGGAGAATTACTGGAGGCTAATAGATGGGGTGCTTGGCATATTTGAAATCAACATTCATTCTACACCAAGACATCCAATTGAGTTTGGTTTGACTGTATATTATATTCAGGATATAAAATTAGTGTACAAGGGGTTAATGTGTATGAGGAGAAGATCAGGACGGTACAAGATTGGCCTACACCAAGGAATTTACAATATTTGAGGTGATATGTGGGTATTTGTAGCTTTCATAGGAGGTTAATGGAGGTGTTTTCACAATTTACAACTCCATTGACATATCTGACAAAGAATGTGGCTTTCTCTTAGAGCACATCAACACAAAGAGTTTTTCACAAACTCAATAAGGAAATGAGTTTACATCATGTTTTGGCAACTCCAGACTTCTCACTTCTTTTTATTTCTGAATGTAATGCTTTGGGAGGGTGGAATTCGAGTAGGTTCGATGCAAAATAGAGACTCTGTAACATTTGAGAGTAAAAATCTCAAAGAGATGGAGAAAAACTTCTTTATTTATGACAGAAAAAGTTAGCCATCATGCTTGCATTTACCAAATTCAAGAAATACTTGGTTTGTGGGAAGCTTGTGGTGAGAGTGGATCATAACAATTTGAAATTAATAAGAAGGTTTTGAATGATAGACAACAAAAATGGTTAGTTGCAAGCCTATGCATTAAGCATGTTAAAGGAAAGAATAATGTGATGCCTGAAGCAGTCTCTAACAAACCTTATTTCTACTCGATGTCTGATATATCTGCTGATTGGAAGATTTCTGTAATTGTTGAATATGCTAAGAACACATTTTCTATTAGCATTTTGGACAGGAAGTTACAAGATGACCACATACAATGTAATTGATGAGCTAATTCTCTACATAGAAGGGAGGGAAAGTTTTTTTTCCTGGAAGGGGCTCAAAGGTGATGGTTTAAGGCATGTTAGTGAATGTTTGGTTTGCCAACGAAATAAAAACAGAGCATGCATTTCTAAATAGTTTGGTGCAGCCCCTACACAATCCAAGTCAGAAAGGAAAAAGTATATCCATGGGTTTCATCATAGGAATGCAAATCTGCCAAGTAAAGATTGTATCTATGTGGTGGTTGATAGACACTAAATATGTTCATTTCCATGTTATATTTTCCATAAAAAGCTCCACAAGTGGCTGATCTATTCTTTAAAAAAATAAAAGACTTCAGAAGCTGCCAAAGAACATTATAAGTAACGAGGACAACAGATTTTTCAGCCTTGTTTTAGTAAAAATTCTTTCAACTGAAATTACCCCAAGCACTAGCTATGTCCTCAAAGTGATGGGCAGACAAAAACTGTGAACAAATGGATAGAAGATTACTTGAGGTACTACGTCAGAGGACAGCACACAGCATGGGTCAAATGGCTGCATCTTGGACAGTATTGCTACAATCTACTCACTACCCTTTCAAAGCATTCTATGGTATGATATTATTTCATTCGTGGAATTAATTCTTTTGGATTATAGAGTACTAGGAGCTAAAGATTCGATGTAGAAAAGCTAAGACATTATGCTGGCACACAAAGAGAACCTACAGCCCAAAACCAGCAAAAGATGTATGTTAATTGCCATCAAACTGTAAGGATTCTGAGGGGGGAGATTTTGTAATCTTGAGGTTATAGCCCTGTTCACAATCTTCCATCAAGGAAGGTGGTGCTAAGAAGTTAAAAAGCACGATTTCACAGACCCTATAATATCATCAAGAGAATTAATTAGGTTGCATATTAGCTGAAGCTTCCTATTAACAGTAGAATTCATAATATTTCCATGCATTATGCTTGAAGAAGACCCTTGCACAGAAAGTTACACCATCCCCTGAGTTGCCACCACTTGATGATGAAGGAAAACTAATGTTGAAATCAGAAGCTATCATTGAAGTGAAAAAAGAGCTGAGAAACCAAGTCACACCATAGGATTTTTGAGCACCCAAGCATAAAGTTGCTTGAAGAAAAGCAATCTGAGGTAGCAAAGAGTGTCCCGTCCCCTCTAAATTAGGTTAACCTTCAACATTTACTTTAATAAGGCACTTTTAAAACACTAACTATACATATTTATTAAATGTTATGATCAAACGTAATAATAAAAATAAAATAAGGCACCTACTTATGATTTTAGAATTTTTAATTTGATAACCAATTTTGGTTCCTAGAGCTTAACCAAGCAAGTTTGAACTCATACTTAACCAAGTGTGCAAAATTATATTGAAAATTGATACAGATTATGGGAAGAAATCCCTACGGTGGATTGTTGGGACAGAACCCTGGTTATCCACTAAGCTCAAGAGGAAACCCTGGTTATTCATCATTGCAAGTCTGTCAACTTATATCAGACCTGATTTTATTTCCACTGATCTCTGATTATTGTAATTGATTGTATATCAAAGATTGCAATTTTTTCAATTTCTGTTTTGCTAAAGTTCTGAGTAACTATTCAGTGCTACCATTTGATGAGTTGACAATGCTATTGTGCAGCATTTACTTGAAACATAACAAATCTAAAAGTGGTCAATCTAATTTCTAAATCCCACTGAAAAACCATAAAGCTGTAGATACTCTAGGTGTATTATGAATGTAAAAAACAGCATGCCAGTTTGATCCAAGTACCCTGAACAACCAATCTGCATTTTTTTTGGGTGGTTTTTGCTTCTCTACTCTAACATTGACCTAGTGAAGCTATGGTAGCTACAACTGCTTGATTGGCATGCTCAGTCCATTTCAGTCATAAGATTTCCCTTTTTAATTTTTGTCAAGCCTTGCAATCTGTAATCCAAGGTGATAAAACTACCTGTCCTATCTTACTTATATTAATTGAAAGCAAATTTTTATAACAAACAAATGATGTAAGTACGCAACTTGGGAAGCAAGACTGAATCATCTCTCCAACTAGAACAATCTTTTAATTTTTCAGTTAAAGTAAAGGTAAAATGTTCTGTTTAAAAGAAAAATGACTAAAACAGTAAAAATTGATTTGAGAAAGTAAAATGACTGAAAATTGATGTTATGTCACAGAATTGACTGAGAAATTAATTCAAACTTGGCTGTAGGATAACTACTGGATTAAGTAAAGTCAAAAAGTCAATCTGCAATTTTTCCATGCTATCATTTTCTAAAGTCAGCAAGGACATGTACTCAGCTGCTTCAGAGATATCAAATAGCCGTGACTATACAAATCGATAGCTTGCAGCAACACAGGAATTTGATTTGTCTGGATCAGCTATTTAATTAATTCTCAAAAACAAAAATTTGCCAAGATGCTGTATTGTTTGATAGTCAATCGTTAAAATGAGGTTTAACATCATAAGAATTGGATTTGTTCTCATTTCTCCATCAGTGTTGGAAAAGCCTAGCATAACACATGACCTAGTCTTATTATGTTGTAATTGAATATAAGTAGGCTACAAATTTTACTCATCGTCACCTCAATCACTTATGAATGGTAGCCGTGTAATTTGAGCAGGCCAAATGACTGATATGCAGGAATTATCTGACTATTGTATCAGCCAGGCTAGCTGTAGATCCAATGGAATTCTTGGATAAAACAAATGAAATAAGGACAAAGCAAAAGCAGATCTGCAGAAAATTATCACGAAACGACATATTTTTATAAGTAATCAAACGCTTTAACGAGATATTTTAATATTACACATTTTTAATTTTAAGGGATTTGACTTATGGTTACATTTAAATACACATTGGTCAAATCCCACAAAAATTTAGAAATCTAAGCAGCGGAATTGGTAAAGCTTTCCAATTCATAAAAAGAGCTTTATAAATATTCTGAAATTTGCAAAGACGGGGGGAATTGAGCAGATAATATGGTGCTCTGATCAAAGCCTGTCCCTGTCAATTGCCAACAAATCCATCACCATCACAATCACAATCGTACAACACAGCTACAGAAAAATCATACAAATTGCTCTAGAGTAGAGATTTAGGGTAGATTTCGCCAAACGACAATAACAACAATTAAAAAAATCGTGAAACATTTGCCTTGGAACATAACAATGCTGTAAAATTGACATTCTTTTCTGGGAGCACTGCACTCATTATTATATCCTACTGCACTATGTTCACTGTAAATTAAAAAAGCTCAAACTCACCAGTATGCATTTTAGGCTTCTCCTGTTTGACTGGTGCCATCATTAATTAACTCCACAAGCGTTGATACAGTCCCTGACTAAAGCCCCAACTCAAAAAATGAATTCTTCCCTTTCGCAGAAAAGTGTGAGGCTGAGATTGAAGAACAAACAAAAATTGTGATCGATTGGAAAGAGCGGGCACCCAGTTGATGATGAAATGGCCCACAAATCCTGCCAACATAACTCCGCCTGTTGGCAATGGTATGAGAAGTGCAGTGAGCAGCTTGGGTCTCACCAACCACAGATTCCTCCCTTCACCAACAACAAATTTTTCAATTCTCACCTCCAACCGCCTGCTTAAACTTCCTTATGTCAGAGCCTAGGGAATCAAATCAATATTCTTGTTCTTGCATAGGATTTGTACGCTACCTCCCCAAAATTATATTCGTATTCCGAGACTTCTATATTATAGCATCGTTCATTACGCGGCACGCCACACTCCAAACAAAATGTCGTTGATAGCTACCACCACTTATCTTCCACTAACCGACAGAAGCCGTAATCAATTCAGATTATCAAATTGATTGAGATTGCGCTTATCCCTCTTATTAGGAATAGTAATAACCAGGAATCGAATGCCTATGATAAGCCATATAATTGATCCAACCTCCCAAGCAAGTGATAATTTTCTATTTTGACCAGTAATCCATGTTTCGCGTTGGCCTCCCTCCCCAACAACCACAGGAGACATTTTGCATGTGATGATGTACTACACCTCACTTTTCCCAATGTGCTCTCCTTTTGTCCACACACTTTATTCCTCCATCTACGCAATTATAACAATATTAATAAAAATATCTCCGGGATGAACAAGTTGTGAAGAAATAAAATGCTTATATCAATTATTTATATTTAGCGTATATATGTAAAATTCTATTTCATTTGGGGGTGTTTTGTTTTTTAATGGAGTTGTTTAATATCAGCGGTTGTGGCCTTTGATTCTAGAGGAGTGGTCAATAAGTGTTAAGGTTTTGAGTTTTAATGTACTTTGGGATTATTCTTGTATACATATAAACAAGACAAGTTCCAGTCAATATTTAGGAAAGAAGGAATTTAGAGAGTAAAATATATAAAGAGAGAGTTAAAAGATATATTCTTCGTAATAGTTAGAAAAAAAGGAAAATAGAGATTTATATATGAGGACAGATTGAAAAGATTTATAGATAAAAATGAAGGATATGAAGAGATTTAAAACAGACAGAATGATATGTTATTATAGGGATAATGAATAGAGATAGTTGGAAGAGAATTAATTTTTTTTAAAGTATTATATTATTTTAAGAAATATTTAAATAGCAATTATAAATTTGAGTTAAATCAATAAAGTATTTATTTCTACCTTTACCAATATAGATTCAAATATTAAATTTTAAAATATAATTTGTTGACTACTTGATCAAAGCAACAAAAGAGTTAGTAAGTTTGAAGAATAATATTAGTTTTACAAATTTTTAAATGCGAAAAAAGAATTAAAACAAGATTGTAAAAAATAGCTAGTTTCATTGTGTGAAAAAGGTTAGCATGAAAGTAAGGGACAATGTAAAACTAATAAATACATTTTAAAATATATATATATATAACATTAAAAACTAAATTTAAAAAAATTGTAACAAAATTTATAAATATTTTTAGTAAAAAATTATCAAATAATTATGTTTTTAAAAATATACTTTTGTTAGTTATTTATTTAATTATAATTTAGAATAAAAAATTTAATTTTAAATTATTATGAAGAAAAATATATATTTTTAAATGATATGATAATTAGTTTTTTAGTAAGATTTTAAATAAACTTAAATTCAAAGATGTTAAAAATAATAGATTGATGTATTTGCAATCTTTGTTAAGAAAAATGATTTCGTTATTATTAATTAGACATGCATTTATGTCTTAAGTAGTGAGGTGGAAGATAAAATAATTACTTTTTGAAAACTTTTGAAAAAGACAAAGCTATCATTAATGCATGTCATTATTGTTGTTGGAAAAAAAATGTGTATTTTTGTTAAGGAAATTTTTCTTCCTATCAAAAATAGTATGGACCAATAGAATAAACACAAAATGTCATTTATAAGTAAAGAAAAAAAGAAAAATAGATATACACGTTGTAAGTTCCATATAAACTTTTAAATTCATTGATTTCATTGGTTAATCTAATTGAAAAATTGCATTCAATGAATGCAATAGTGTCTTGCAACTAATAAATATAAGTGCATACATAAATATTATTATACATTTATGTTATATATGTATAATATTGTAAGTTTTTGATAAGATAAACAGGTTTTAAGGGATCCTGAAACTCATAAGTTTTACAAAAACAAGACTGATAATAAGCAAAAGAAGCCCAGCCAAAACAAAGGTCCAACAGCTGAAAAAAAAAAAGAAGCCCGAAGGCCCAACCCAAAACAAAAGCCCACAGAAAGCCTAGAAAACAAACAAACTAAAACAAACAACAGAAAGCCTGTCCAAAAGCCAAAAGCCAAGAAGACGAAAAGACAAAAGACAAGAAAACTAGTCTGTAGTTATCTTCTCCATTTCCTGCATAGTCTGAGTTGCCTCAACTATCTTTTGTTGCTCCTTTGCCATTTGATCCTGGACCTTCTCCATGCCCTGATCCATACTGGTGAACATACTGATTGTGGCCTTGTCATCATCCGGCTTGGCCTTATCCCTGTTCTGTCCTCCCTCCTCCACCAGCAAGCCCCTGTCCTTAAGTTTACTAGCAAGGGATTGTATGTTGTCATTCATCGAACTCAGGAGAGAAATCATCTAACTTGCCAGGTTGTGGTTGTAGTTTTCAAGATTTCTAAATCTCCTTTCATTTAAGCTTTCTCTGTTATCCTGGTCCTCCTGGCTGTCATTACCTGTCTTATTCTTAGTACTTTCCATCTGGGATACCCTTTCTCTAACTTCCTCCAGCTCATGGAAGAGCCATTTGATTGATCTGAAGTTGTCAATCATACTACTGTGGGCATTATTCAGAAGGTTCATTCCAGTCTCCCTTGCGTTGTCTAAAATTGAAATGTCCCTTTTTCTGATTTTCTATGATATTTCAAGCCTCTAATCAAATTTTCAAAATCAAACAACCAATATTACAAAGATCCACCAATTTCTCAATAAACCCCAAATTGGGTATGTCTGAAATAGTGCCAAAAACTTCACAACTTCGCAAGTTATTAATAAATCTGAAAATGGACATTTTTACAAAAATTTCAGCAGCATAACGGCCTACAAAATGACATTTTCATATCTGTATAGCATTTACACAACAGCTCACAAACTCTTAAAAAAAACACACCTGAAAACCCACAAATTTGCATTGTTCAGCACAAGGGAAAAATTTGCATGAGCTTGCACATGGAATGGCTTCAAACTCTCGTCCTTTGCCTTCCTGGAAACCTGCAAACTCCTGTCCTTGGGTCTCCTTCTCCATAAGTTTGGCAGCCTCTGAAGAACAACAAAGCAATCAGTGAAAATCAAGTTCTGGAATGAGCCCAAAATGTCTCCAAACCCCTTAAAAGAGGGCATAACCCAAACTCACATCCAAGAGGGGTTAATAAAACATATTTTAATAATAATTTTCATTTATCAGTCCAACAATTTCCAAAGATTAACCCCCTTTTTTTCGAAACTTCACCTTCTTGGGCCTGCCTGCCTTGACAAAAATGATTATTTTTTAATTATTTGAAAAGGGGACATGACAAGTCCTCCTCTCCAAAATATTGCTTGTCCTCAAGCAATGGCTGAACAATAAACCAATCAATCCACCTGGATCCCAAATGTAGTCATGAACTATACTACTGTCGATTAACACAGGCTCCTGCAATATCCTCTACAATATGACCAAGAGGAATTCATAATCAAACTGACAATTACAGCTCAACCAAACTCCAAAATCACCACTGCCACCATTAGAAACCCATGAGACACAAACTCTTAGAACATCAGTACCCAAGTAAAGTGGACAAATCAAACTGCCAACACAGTAAATACCATCAACATATCCCACTGGCCTATACAGAATGTACAATCCAACTCTGCAACAGTGGTGAATGCTCTCGAATGAAATTGTACCAAGTATGGAGAATCCACACACTGTACAACTCCTGTAGTCAACACAACTCTGCAAATCACTGGCCACTGTCTCATAACCATAACTCCCATGCATTGTTGATGGTGAAAAGACATTACAAGATAAAGAGCAAGAAATGGAACCCAAACCAAATTTGCCATGAACAAGTGATATAGCCCACTATGACTGACCACTAGCTAAGTCAAGAGATGTCATAGCCAAAGGAGTAGAATCAGTAACAACAACTGCTGAAGCATCACTCCCAAACTCCTGCTCTAAGTCATGTATTATCAAGCTATCAACTGCAAAACCTATTGCCATGTCATGCCCATCACAACTCTCATTCCGAGGCGTCAAATCGTCCCATAACTGATGACAAGCACTAGGAACCAAAGTATATCTCTGTATCATCATCTCATCAACATGGTCATCAAAGGTAAATTGATGAGTGGTCATCACAGTGTAGTGCTGATAGAATGCACTAATCTTAGTCGGTGGCTCAGACTGCAATCTAGATGAAACTAACTGCAATCGATCACTAACCAAGTTGGAATTGACTACTACATCTGAAGACATTTCCAAGGGAGTAATATTACTAGCAGGAACCATGCCAACTACCGGCTCACCAACATCACACATGATCTTTGATACAACATATCTAGTCTCTGTGCCATTAGTACTAGAGGCCACCACCATGTCAGGCATACCATAGTAATTTGTTGCAACACCCAACTCAACTGAACCTGACTCTAGTGGGAACGAACCTGATATGCCAATGTTAGTATCAAGGATGGATGCATCCCCATCTCCACTGTCTCTGACAATCTCGACCATGGACATCCTCAGATCACTAGACACCACAGCTTGTGATTGTACAGAATCTGATAAAGATTGCAGTCACTCCAACTCCATGGTCACCTTAGTCAAATGAAACTATGACTCCTCAAAAGCCAACTGTGTACTCTCAAGAATCTCAAAAGTCACCTCGAGTTGTTGAGTAAGCTCACTCACCTCATCTTCCTTGGCCAATAATGCGTCATATGCTGTACTTCCCCACTCCATAAGATAATCTCTGTCGGCTACCAACTGCATATAATTCTGTCTCAAAATCCAAATAGCCTCCCATAAAGAGTGGATCTCTGTCAAGGAAAGATAATTGCCTTCCTGCTCATCACTAGTAGGAGAACCCCATCCATAAACTGCTAACCACTGACGAGAAACATCGAAATGTTGGAAAGTGATAGCAATGTCTCATTCACTAACTCTCAAATGATTAGACACATGATGGCACTGGCTAGATTGTCTCCTACAAACCTCCTCTGATGCACTGTCTAAAGGAGTATCCTCAAAGTTACTAGTCTCTAGAGTATTACCATCCATATCCTATGAATCAACTCCAAAGCTCATATCAACATATGGAGTATCAAAAATTGTAGCATTGTTGTCCAACTCCTTTGTACCAAAAGAAACTGCCAAGGAAACTAAGTCTTCAAAACTGCCCACTGCATCCTCCTGGATGTCATCAATGCCAATATGATCCTGGGACTCATCTGTACACACTGCCAAATATGAAAGATCATCAACACATTCCAGCAAGTATGGTCGACTAGATATATGAACTAAGCCCAACACCGGTGTATAAAAACTAATACCAACATCGGACAAGCTGCTGGCACAAGAAAAGACAACACCGTGCAATCTGCTAATCAAATCCATGATAGCACCCAAACAAACACTGCTACCAAAAAGTGTTAAAGATCTCCAGTCAACTGAATCCCAAACGCCAATATAACAATCTTGAGTCCATATCCGTAAACTAGAATCAGCTGGTAACTCAAGCAAACTCCTCACTTGAGTAATATGACCAATACCAACTAACTCCACATACCTGTCATGATGAGATAATGAAGTCACAATACTGTCTTTGTTCACTTTTAGCTGGCTAAACAAATCATGTGAAGTACTACCAGCCTCAAACTCATGTGATGAAGCATCTAACTGTGCCTAGTACTCTTTCTCAGCAAATTCATGAATGCTCAATGTCTGCTCATCTCTACCAGGTATCTCACCATCATGCACAACAACATCCTCATAATCATCATCCGAACCCACTACGTTGTAGTCACTGCCTGTTGTAACTATACCATCGTGAATACTTGTGACATCACCCTTTGATGACCTATATACAATTGTCTCAATTTGAGTATCAAGTTTACCATTACTATCAATCTGCATAATATCTTTCTCACTACCTCCTATGGTGGAGTAGAATTTGAGACCTCTACCTAGCTATAAGCTAGTTTCTCAAACTCCTCATGCAAGTTCTTGGGAATTGTGTCATCTGTCCTATGAGAAAATTTGCCAAATAGAAATCCAGTCAACTTATCCACCTTAGCTGGGTCAGACAGCATGTCATGCATCATACGGTGGTGCTTAACCAACTGTTCAGACATGTCATGGCTTATTTTCCTAAGTTTATCATGAATGTCTAAATAACCATCCTTTCTACTGTTCTGACTCTGGATATCAATTGTCCAAGATCGTGTCCTCTGAGACTCTGTACTATACCTGTCCATTCTAGATAAAGTAGAGTGTAACCCCAATATGTTATAACTTCTTCAAACACCAAGAATCTTTATACTTCAGTTGTTTGACATTTCATCAAACACTTTGCAAGCAAGGGGTCATATGACTGATATAATTTTTCAGATTGCTGCAAGAACTCTTGTTTTGATTTGCATCAAAGAGAATGCTTACAAAAAGACTCCAGATTGTCTAAACAATAACTTAACATGAATGTGCAACTAATTTGGCAATATTCAATACAAATATGAGACTTAAACTACTTGCAATATGCAGCTACAGCAACTAGTAATTATGACAAATACCTTGGATGTCTTGGAAGTATTTCTTTGCCATCTCATCTGGATAAGCCATACTTTTTTCTTCCTTGGATTTTGTACTTTTACTTTCAACTGGAGGTTTGATCAAAATTTCTTTATTCTTTTCTCGTTGCAAATATCCCTTTTCTCTTTCACTTAGTTGCATGCAACCATAAATTTTGACATGCAGCTGATTAGAAGCAACATGCAACTACCAAATTCACCAAGAACTAACATGCAAATGATTAGAAGTAGCATGCAACCATAAATTTTGACATGCAGCTGATTAGAAGCAACATGCAACCATAAATTATGACATGCAAGATTTGGGTAGTTGTCAAAACTGACATGCAAACTTCTACAAACCCTCAAGCTAGCAAGATCATAGCTCTGATACCACTGAAATGTCCCTTTTTCTGATTTTCTATGATATTTCAAGCCTCTAATTAGATTTTCAAAATCAAATAACCAATATTACAAAGATCCACCAATTTCTCAATAAACCCCAACTCGGGTATGTCCGAAATAGTGCCAAAAACTTCACAACTTCACAAGTTATTAATAAATCTGAAAATGGACATTTTTACAAAAATTTCAGCAGCATAACGGCCTACAAAATGATATTTCTAGATTTTTATAGCATTTACACAACAACTCACAAACATAGGACAAAAACTATGCTCATTGGGCTCCCGAAATTAACACAAAAATGCCCGAAAATACCACAAAAACACTAATAATCTATCTCAGAAGTTTAACCACATCCCAATACATATATTTAGCTCTATTTTAACATCTTAAAGTCTGAAATATAGCAGCAACCCAAACTGCTATGAAATACTCAATCAAAAACACCAAACTCTTACAAAAAACACACTCGAAAACCCACAAATTTGCATTGTTCAGCATGAGGACAAACTCTGCATGAGCTTGCACATGGAATGGCTTCAAACTCCTATCCTTAGCCTTCGTAGAAACTTGCAAAATCTCGTCTTTGGGTCTCCTTCTCCACAGGTTTGGCAGCCTCTGAAGAACAACAAAGCAATCAGCGAAAATCAAGTTCTAGAATAAGCCCAAAATGCCTCCAAACCCCTTAAAAGAGGGCATAACCCTAACTCACATCCAAGAGGGGTTAATAAAACATATTTTAATAATAATTTTTATTTATTAGTCCAACGGTTTCCAAAGATTAACCCCCTTTTTTTTGAAACTTCACCTTCTTGGGCCTGCCTGCCTTGGCAAAAATTATTATTTTTTAATTATTTGAAAAGGGGACATGACAAAAATGGCCAGGATAGCAGGGTCTATGAGCTCATTGAGCCTAGGCTGCTCCAGGTTGTCCACCAGGATCTGAGGGTTCATAACTTCCCTATAAATCCCCATAGTAGCAGTTCTCGCATTGAAATTTTTCCAGGCCTTTCTTCTATTTTTGACCTGCACTTCCCCCTCATTCTCACCAGTGATGACATTCAGTTTTTTCTTCGAAGGAGGCTGAGACTGGACAAGGGAGAGGGGAAGAGGAATGGCATCCGTCCTCTAGTTTCTAGTCTCCTCAACTCTCACTACCTCTCTCTTCCATTTTTTCCCAGGTTTCTCCTCTTCCAACTCCTCCTCCGACACTTTGTTAGAATCTTTCGTATCCATTTCCTCCTCCTCCTCAGCATAACCCTCTTTTTCTTGAGCATGGCCATGATCCCTAGGGCTTTTCTTGCTACGAGTTGTAGCTGTGGACTGTTTACTGTCTTGACCTTTTTTCTTCTTTCCTGAGGAAACATTCTCCTCCTTCGAGCTAATGCTCTCAATGTCATTAGAGTCAGAAGAAAAGCTGGAGCTGCCTTTGTCAACATCCTCAACTTGAGGAGGGTTATTGCATATAGATTGGGCTTTGAAATGCTCATGGATGAGGAGCAATAATCCCTCATGCAAAGCAGGGTTAACTGTGGCTTTCTTCTTGAAACTAGAGATTTCCTTGTTCATAGAAGTGAGAAGGTAAAAGGGTATGGAAATTCTACTCTTATGGCAAAAATGATTTAAAATCACAAAATGGTGAGTTTTGACCCAATCAGACCTAGGGTCCAGGGTAACATAATCAATGAGGGCATATAAAACATACCTTTAGAACTTCTTTATAGTCTCCATCACATAGAAAGACTCTTTCTTTACCAGCTTGTTCATCTCTGCAAAATTTTTCACGAACTCCTTGACTGCATTGGACGAAAGTTTCTTGTCCTTGTAGAATTTGAAACCCTCCATAGGGATACCAGTGACCTTTGCAACCACCTCCTCTGTGATTTGGAAAGAAACCCCGTTCACCTTGACCTTGCCATTGTTCCATGAGTTCACCATGTTGTTGGTGACCTCAGGGTCAAAACCATGAAGTTTCTCGAAAAAATTTGCAACCCTGCCCTTTTTCAATTTTTTCCAAACTTTGCCCATATTCTTCCACTTCTCCACTTCACCCGACGGCTCCTTTCTGCTCTGTTCTCCAGTCATGACATCTGTTTTTTCTTCAATTATTCTCATGAGTCCCAATCTCTGCAAACTTTTTCCAGCCAAGATTTTGGCTCTGTTTCTATTATTGGGTTCGTGATCATTCGCCTCTCTGATACAATAGCAAGTGAAAATGATAATGATCCTCCAAACGTGTCTAAATGACAAAAAAAATCCCTTGAGATTACGAAAACCAAGAAACTTATTATGGCTCATGCCAACATCCAATCTTTCTTTATTTAACATGATAACAATTAGATTGACCCGTACTTCCATGGATTTTCTCAAGCTCGACAAGTGACTTAGCCTCCATCAAAAAATCTTTTTCGGAATGCCAGATCATCTCTTTGTCTACTCCCACCCCTTTGTTAGCGAACCAGTTAGCAACTGGGTTTGCTTCTCTAAACGCATGAGTAATGTGGACCTTCTCAAATTTTGTGAGGGCAGCATGTGTCTCATCAATTATATTTGCAATCAACCACGAGGGGGGGGGAGATTCCATTAATATTGTTAATTATGTTTTTGGAGTCCCCTTCAAGCCAAAGTTTGGAAATGCCAGCTTCAAAAGCCAACTTTACCACACTGCACGTGGCTCTGGCTTCGGCCAAATGGTTGGTCTGGGTTCCAAGCGGGAGAGCAAAGGCCGCAATCCCCTCCCCAAAACTATTTCTTATAATTCCACCGCTTCCAGAGGGGCCAGGGTTACCCTTAGAAGCGCCATCGAAGTTGGCTTTTGACCATCCTTCTGGGGGCAGAATCCATCTAGCATCCTGTCTTTTGGGATTCCTATCTTTTTCTTTAACCGTCTTCCTATACCCTATATCAACTTCCCCCTCCTTCATCACTTGAAGGTTTTCTTTTATGTTTTTCAATATCTTCCTTCCTAGAATTATTGCGGGCTCCTCTTTGTCCCTGAAAATTCTATTGTTCCTTTCCTTCCAGATGCTCCAGCAGAAGTGAGGCAAAATCCAGGCATAATTATCTTGTCGGCCTGCAATTTTACAAAGGCTTTTCCAATGACTGAAAAAGTTGATAAGGTTATCCGGCTAGCACCAGAGAATCTCCATCTCCTGATTAAGAGAACTCCACACCTCCCTAGCAAAGTCACATTGAATGAAGATATGATTTCTCGACTCAGACTGGTTTTTATAGAGCAGGCATCTACTGGGCATAACATGGCCTCTCTTCATGAGATTATCTTGCATTAGGATTTTGTTCTAAAGGGCTAGCCAATAAAATATGTTGATCTTTGGAGTGAGGCCCATGAGCCAGGCATCTGCCCAAGGGGATTTCTCCTTTAGAACCCAGAGAGAGTTGTAGCCAGAAGCAACATAATAACATCCATTGGCATTATCCCTCCATACCAGCTCATCCTAATTATTACTAGGGATCAAAGAATTAAGCATAGTCATTATTGGTTTCAAATCCTCGAAAATGAGGGAAATGTCTCTCCATTCCTGACCAACCCTAGAATTGCTTACTTTAAACCCATATAGTGCACTCATCTCTCAAATACTGGGTTGTTAGAAAGTGGGTCTTGACATAACCACCTGTTAGACCAAAACTGAATATCCTCCGCATTGCCTAGTTTCCAAGAGACCCTCGCCTTAGCCAGGTCCCTGGCCTTCATGATACCATTCCAAATAGTCGACCCTTTAGGGATGTCCTCATTGAATAAAATAAAATGAAGAGAGGGTCTTCTGAGGTATTTATTTTCTAGAATGTCTCTCCATTCACCAGTGTTATTGAAGATTTGCCAGATTTGTTTTGCAAGAAGCGCCTTATTGAGATGGGTAAGCTTTTTGATGCCCAGATCACCATACCTCTTGGGGAGGCAGACCTTCTCCCAGGCAACAAGACGGTACCTTTTCTTTCCTTCAAGTTCGGTCCATAGAAAGTCTCTTTGGATTTTCTCCATTTTCTCTACAAATTTCACAGGAATTCCAAACAGGCTCAGAGCATAAATGGGAAGGTTCTGAAGAGTGGATTTGACCAATAAACATTTCCCAGCCTGGATGAGAGAGGCACCTTTCCATCCAACCATCTTCTTGTTGAATCTGTCCAGAATACCATTCCAGAAAGAGTCAAGGGGAGAGGAGCCCAAGGGGAGCCCAAGATAGGATGAAGGGAGAGAGCCCACCCCACAACCAAGGATTCTGGCAATTTTCCTTTGCCTGACTTCAGGGGTGTTAACAAAGAAGGTCGAGCTTTTGTTCAAGTTAATCAGCTATCCAGTCCCTCTGGAGTAAGTATCAAGAACCTCTTTCAAAGTCTTAGCTTCTTTCACAAAAGCTTCCCCCCCCATTATAGTGTCGTCCACAAATTGTTGGTGAGTGAAGGGGACATTTCTCGAAGAAGGCTTAATCCCTTTAAGACTTCCTTCAAACTTTTTACATTCAATAAGCCTCCCAATGCATTCAGCTAAAATAACGAAGAGGATAGGAGAGAGGGGGTCTCCCTAACTAAGACCTCTAGAAGGTTTAAAGAAATTAGAGGGTGCTCCATTAATCAGAACAACAAGAGAGGAGGTAGACACCAATTGAGAAATGAGTTTACACTTTATAGTCAAAACCAAAACCCGATCATAGGCTTTTGAAAGATCCAGTTTGAGCAACATACCTACCCGCTTGGAAGCTTTTAAAGAATGAATAACCTCATGAACCATCAGCACTGAGTCCAAGATTTGTCTCCTAGGAACAAAGCCAAATTGTTGCTACGATATGATCAGATGCAGGATTTTAAGCATTTTGGAAGTGAGAACTTTAGAGATGATCTTGTAGAAAGAGTTGCACAAACTGATAGGCCTGAACTCATCGAAAGAGTCAGCCCCTAAGGATTTAGGGATGAGAACCAAGAAGGTAGAATTTATCTCCTTAAGAATACTTCTAGCTCCGAAGAGCTCCTGAACTACCTTAACCACATCCCCCATGACCACCATCCAGTACATTTGGAAGAAAAAGGTGGGAAACCCATCTGGACCAGGTGATTTGTCAACAGGTAGGGAGAAAAGGGCCTCTCTAACTTCCAAAGCATTAGGAATAGCATAGAGAAGTTTATTTCGGTGGGGTTGAATAATCTGAGGAATACAAGAGATGATATCCTCTTGGTCCACCTTGGAAAGCAGGGGGTCCTCGGAGAGAAGAGAAGAGAAGAAGGAGATCGCTTCAGCTGAGATATTTGGATCTTCAGACAACAACACCTACCCCTTCCTGATTCTAGAGATCCTGTTGTTAGCCCTATGTTTTAGGGTGGAGAGATGAAAGAACTTCGTGTTTCGATCTCCATCCTTAAGCCATGTGATTCGAGATTTTTGCCTCCAAAACTTTTCCTCCTTGTTGATGATGTTATGAAGATCTGACAGGATCAACAACTCAACCTCCTTGTTACTCTCATCATATCCTTCCTTCTAAATACTATCTTGGATAACAGATAGATTGTCTGACAACTCCTCCTTGTCATGGAAAATATGGCCAAAATCAGACTTGTTCCAATTTTTACCATCCTCTTCACATTGCTGAGCTTTCTGGTGACTCTGAACATGGCTGAGCCATCAACACCAATCCCCCACCATCTTTTGACATTATCCAATAGGTCGGGGTGAGTAGTCCACATTTTCTCGAACCTAAAAGGGAAATTTCTCCTAGGCTCAAGAGCGGACATGGAAAGAGAAATGGGGGAGTGGTCAGAACCAACTCTAGGAAGCAGAGATAATCTACAGCTAAAAGAGTGCAACCAATCCGGGGAGATTAAAGCTCTGTCCAATCTGACCTAAATGCAGTCCTGACCAGCTCTCTTGTTAGACCAGGTAAAGGTACCCCCCGAGAGCTCCAAATACATCAGGGCCAGGTCATTGGTGAAATTAGAAAGATCCTGCTTACTTTCCCAATCAGGGGGCAATCCTCCCATCTTCTCCTTGTCCTCCAGCGAAGAGTTGAAGTCTCCCAAGATTATGCCTTTCTTAATGTCACTGGCTTGCACCAACTTTCCAACTTTGACCCAATAATTTTTTCTCTCTCTCTTGTTGTTGGGAGCATAAATGTTCACTAAAAACCAGAAATCATTAGTTTGCAAATGATGAACTCTACAAAAGAGGATGTTATCCTCATCAAACTCGGGCATAATATTGAAATGTCTATTATTGAATAATAGCAGCAGCCCTCCAGATGCTCCTTCTGAGTTTGAGGCAATTCCATTCATGTTGTTGTTGAATCTAATATTTTCTAGATTTTCTTTCTTCATCTTCGTTTCTTGAATAAGAAATATATTAGGCCTTTGATCCCTTATCATATTCCTTACAACTTCTTGCTTGTGGATTCCATTGAGTCCACGAATATTCCATGAGAGGATCTTCATGCTTTAATTGATGAGAAGGCTTCCTGGATGGTGCGTTGCGTTCCATCCATAATGTTTCTTCTTGCTTCCTCCTTCCTGATTTCATTCTTGTTTTTCCTTCCCATCGGGTTGGTTTTATGACCAAGATCTGCCTTGGCCTTGCTTCTAGTTGAAGCAGGAGAAGCAGGAGAGGGGTCCTGACTATTCTTCTTCTGACTTTTGTCCAAGGTGGCTCTTCTTCTTCTTTACATAAATCAAACAAAGCATCAAGCTTGGCCAGTTGTTCCGATGTTGAAGCAAACAGTCGTTCTAAGATTCTATTCACTATAACAGGGGGTTCCCTACTAACCGGGTTTGTGGAATTTTGAGACATTAGTTCCCCTTCCATTTTTTCCTCCATAAAGTCCAGGACAGAGGAAAGGTTCAGATCAACCTCCTTAGAACTCACAGGGATTTGAGACTCCATAATACTTGCCTCTTCGAGATTATCCTTGGTTTCCTTCATTTGGGAGGGGTTGTTGGTTTTGTCCTTAGTTGTCTCTACCCCTTCTCCTTCTAGTGCTTCCACTACAACCTGGAGGTCTCGGGGTTCAGCTTGGAGATCAAGAACAGAATCATTAGCTTTTCCTTCAGCCTCTCCATTTTTCTTGACTTGCATTTGTTTCTTCTTCCAAATCTTTTTGGGAACATGAGCAGCTTTCTTCCCACCTTGAGGTCGAGCCTTTCCCCCCATTCCCTTTCCTTTGAATAGTGGGCAAAATCCAGCCTTGTGGTCTGCCTTCTTACAATGGAAGCACGCAAAAGGCACACTTTCATATTCAATCTTTTGGATTCTACTTCCCAATCAAGATTGAAATTCTATAACTTGAGGCATATCTTGTCCTTCGATTACTCCTACACATATGCTTGCATAGGTAAGTCTCTTCTTAGCTGCCATTACAGGATCAATGGAAAGAAGCTCTTCAAAAGACCTGGCAATGCCATCAAAGACGTCCTCATGCCAGTATTCCATGGGCAATTTTGGGAGTCTAATACAAACTGGAGCCTGGGATAGGAAATCATTATTCAAGTTCAGATTGGAAGACCATTTCTACAAGATTAAAGTAGATCTCCCCAGAGACCAGTTCCCTGCGCACAGGATTCTAGAAAAGTCTTCTGAGCAAGAAAATTCAAAAGTCATGAAACCTTTAGCCATTTCTATCACCTCTACACACCCCTTTAAATCCCATTTGTTTCTAGTAAAAACCCTCACAACATCAATATTGGGCCTTGGCCCTATATATTTTCCCACCAGAGTATTCACCATACTGAGAATATTGTGGTCTATTATTTCCCGAGGAACTTCTAGAGCAAAGATACCCTTCTCCTTGTCTAATTTATCAATGACTTTCGAGAATGTCGACTTACCTAATGGTTTGACTCCAAATAGGTTTGACCAGTGCCCCCAGGCCCCAGGTGGCCCATCACCCAAGTGAAGGGGAGGAATCTTCTCACCTGGGTGATGCAACAACTTCTATGGGACCCCATCCTTTGAGGCATCCGCATCATTCACCTCTGATTCCTACCCTGCAGCTGCAGATTGCCCCCCAACGCCCGTGTTCTCCTAATTCTTGCCTAGCCGCCGATTCAAAATCCCATTCTTGCCTAGCTGCTAATTCAAAATCCCATTCCCGCTTGCTCCGCATGCTCCACTCCCCATTCCCGCTCATATAATATTGTAAGTTAAGGAATAGGAAATTTTAATGAATTTATGTCATTTGGGTAATACTTATAACAATTCAAAGACAAATAAAAGTTTCCTCATATAGATAAAATCAAATGTAAGTAGATTATCCAAACATTATGAAATAAAATATACTATTTTTGAATAAACATTTACAAGTATGCATTTTCTATTAACAAGGTGCAATGCGTCTAATTCCTACCTTTAATTTATTTTGTTTGAAGTGCTTGTATGGCAAGAATAAAATGTAAATATTGAAGGAGTGAGGGCAACATGAGGAGCATTAAACATGTAATTAGGGTACATTAAGAATTATTAAGATATATTCAAACTTTTAAATATTATTCAAGGAGAAAATGACATCAATGAGTCTAACAATACAAACAAGATAAGGCAAGTTTAGCACTTTCTCCCTAAAGTCATTCAAAATAAGAGAAAGAGGAGCTTCCAAGCATAACTCTCAATATTACCTAGGTTATATTAGAAAAACACAAGTATGCCAATGTTAAACCCAAGTTATACTAAGGAAGTACACAAGTAAGGTCTCTTTCATGCAATGTAAACTAATTAAGGATATTCAATGTAAATGTAGAATTGAACTAATTGATTAAATGAGAAGTGTAAGATTGGTCTAGGTGCTAAATATATGCAATCAACCTAATTAAGATGTGAAAATAGGTCTAATTTAAAAGGAGAAATAAATGATAAGTAGTTACCTCAAAATGTGCAAGGCAATGTACCTTTTTATGTCAATAATTACAAATCTAAGATTGACTAAACTTATGATTACAGATTTGTGAAAACGATTGAAAACTCAAAAAATGTAGTTTTTCTCATACCTCTAGGAAGGCACTGACCTAGTGGTAGTGTCTAAACACTTTACAAGAAGATGGACATGTTCCTGAGACACAATAGAAAAGTTGACCCAACCTTTTTGAAAAGGTCTCGGTGAGTAGTTTCTATATATGTAGTCACAAATTTTTTAGCTTGTAAGTCTATTACAAAGTTGGTGAGTGTGGATGGCTATGCAGTAGTTTGCCTTAGTCAACCCCCTATTTTGGTCATTTCCACCTCCACAAATAGTTATTAGAAAGAATGTCATATGTGTATGTAGTGCTTGTGATTCCTAGATTATAGATCTAGAATATAAAAGAGATATAAAATTTTAAGAATCTACTCCATGAGTGAAACCCTAGTGTATATGTGCTTGTAAATGTAAATGTGTGCAAACTATGAAGAGATAATGACTAGATTTGAACATAGTATAGAAAACATACCAAGCCCCCAAGGATAAAGTACTTTACCCATCTTCATGATCCCCTTGCGTCTCCATGGTGTCATGTAATGCTTGAATGCTTGAATTAAAAGAATGTTGATGAAGATCCCACTTTGCAATGAAAGAATTGGAATCAACCCTTGCAATTGCATTTTGCTTCTATCATGTGTAGATGAGGCCTTTAATGCCTTTTTATAGTGAGTTTTCAAAATTATTCCTACGAGAGAAAGCTATAGTGAGCATGAATTAACTTCAAATTTGAGATAGAATCATGACCAAAACTGCCAATCCACTAGGAATAGATAGACTTGAGTCAAACTATTTCAGAATAGGTCAACAAGGTTGACCTATTTCCTAGGAGCCAGAGTCTTGGGTTTATAACCAAAGTTAATGGGACTACAGAAGACTTATGCGTAATGTGCATCAAGGATTGATAAATTTAGATTAGAATAGGGAAACAAGGCCTAGAAAGAGAAGGATGCATGGAAATTAGATCCTACCTAAAGTCATTGAGTGATAAAAAGGGAAATCAAGGAGGATATCTTAGGTCCTACCTCAATTTCACCTAGAAGAGAGAAAGAAAAATGAAAATTTGTGCAATGCAAGCACATTAAAGAGGAGCTAAAAAGCCATAAATTTAAGTGCTTCCAATTTAAGATGGTACATTTAACTCCTAGTTTAGCAGTATATGACTCTATGTGCATATGCAAGCTAGAATAAGAAAAGCATATAGAAATGAAAAAGGATAACAATAAGTACACATGCATAGCTCATGCAAGAAAATAATAATAATTGTGTCCTATAAAACCACATGTTAGTGATACTAAAAAACCACCTAGGACTTACTAGAGAAAGATGATGAAGTGCACTAGTAGCTATATGACCCTCTATTTCATCTTGTTCATTTCAAAAAGGTGAAACAAAGAATCATGTTTACCACCACGAACTAAATATAAGATATTTTGACAAGTATCCTTCAAAACCATTCAAGATGAATCCTAGATGTTTTTAAGGCACTTGGCTAGAAAGACAATTGAATCACAATTACAATGCCTATAATGACACCCAAATTGGAGCTATTGAACTCAAGATATGATCAAAATAGTAAAGGAAGGTATTACGAGTAATGTTGTGAAACCCTCTCCTTTAATGGAGAAGATGCATAAATCGCTTGGTAATGAGTCTCATCAAAAGATGAGTGCTAAGAAAATCAAGGTTAAATCTAAGGAGGGTTTTAGTGATAACAAGAGTTCTAAGAAAGAGATTAAGAGGGAGAAAAAAAAGAAAAAAATTGTAGAAAATATAGAGTCTGAGAAAATTGGTGATGATGGGGATAATATGGAAATGGGGGATTTGAGCTCTAGTCTAGATGGTTATTCTAGTAGTAGGGGCATTTTTGAGGTTAAACTTGAGGGAGAGAGTAGTAAAGATAGGAATGTGGAGTCAAAATCTTTTACTGAAGCTTCAAAAAAAATGAGGGGAACCAAAATGTTTAGCCTACTCCCACTAAAAAGGATCTTTCTAATATTAAGAGTCTAGAGGAGATAGAAACTAAGAAGAAGAATGAAGGTAAAGCCCTTGTTATTAAAGATCAAGGCCTAAATAAAGGGAATCAGAAGGAGATTTTGGAACACAAGGGTACCACTTCTTAAAATCAGATCTGTCTCAAGGAAAACTAGGACATTACTAATGATTATGGTAAAAAATTTGGTGAGGAGATTAGAGATGAAATTAAACTATCCTTCCTTCATAAAGCCAAGATGAAAGTGGATGCTACCCTCTAAGGCAACTCTTGGATCTACAATAAAATAACTATGCTTAAGAGGAAAATGTGTGAAATGTAGAAAGACTAGGAAGAAGAAAGAACTAAGAGAACCCAACTAGAAAATCAAGTTGGGAATATTTTAGAGAAACTAAGAGAGTATGAAATGGAACTTTGGCAGCTGGTCAAAGATAATGGGCAAAAATGGAGATGGTGACTTCCAGCTTAATGCATCACGGCTTCTAGTTTAGGGAAAAAGAGCAACGAGGAGATCATGTCTCTTGAGGCTATGGTGGCAAAATTCCCTGGTGGGTTGAGTAAAAGAACAAGATAGAGTACCAAGAAGGTCGCTAGAGAGGTTCCTGGTTCTGCTATGGAAGAGATCATTCAGAGTACAACAGAGACTGACAAGGAATTAACAAAGGTCAATAAAGAGCTAATCTAGTTGTTGGTCTAGTTTGCAAGTGTCTAGTCTCTAGTCGGTGTGTTGGTTCTATTTTTTGTTATTATTGTTATGGTCCTTGTAAAACTCAGGTTAGTACTTTATTTAATTTCTAGTTTTAGGTCCCTATAAAACCTTGTTTGTTGATGTGTTGTTTTAAACTTCAGGTTTCAGGTCCTTGTAAAACTTGGCAATACTTCTCGTATATCTTATGTTTTTGTAGGGGGTTTTGGGTCCCCTCAAAACCTATTTTTACCTTAATCTAAAACACATAAAAATGATAAGTTAAATTTTTAGAAAAAAAAAAAACTCAAAAAGTAACCTAATTAAGAGCATATATAAAGTGAAGTTACCTTTATTGAAGCTCAATTGGAACATTTGCCTGAAGGTGAAAGAGAAGAAGGAGAAAGATATTGAGGAAGAAGGAAATATCACCAACATAGATGAAGGTACTCTGGCAGTGATCTATATTAAGAATTCAGATTACAATACCTGGTGTAGAACCTATAGTATTGTAATTTAGTTGAAAGCCATTAAAATACCACAACAGATGTTTTTCAAGCCAAAAAATGATCCATTCCATTTGAAAATAGATTTTATACAAGTATGATGGATCCCAAGGGTCATGACTATCCCTTGGAAATGAAACTAAAGAGTCCACAAGATAATTAATTAAAAAATAAATTCTAACAACTATAAAAACTATAAAAATCTATAGTAAAAATTATGTCTACTTTTAGAAGTCATAACTTTCTACTCGCAGCTCAAAATCATGAACTATTAGAATTTATGGAAAGATCTTCTAAAGTTCTCCATTTAGTGTACATAATACTAGAACATAGGAAATAGTGAAAAAATAGATTTTGATATTTTCCCATTTTTGCTTGTGCCAACATCCTTCACATCTTTCAGGACTATGTTTTGATCATTTCTTCCTCCTTGAGAGGAAATGGGCCCTATTTCATCACACTTTGCATCATATGTGGAAAATGAAGTTGGATTTGTTCACGTGTAAGCCACTTTCCATGTTGAACAAATTGTCCTACTTTTTCCATGAAGTATAATTAAATTTTCTAGTTCCTCAAATTCTTCATGACAACCTCCACAATCTGGTCACTTTGGAGTGGATTAACAACTTCTAGATTCAACTCTGTATGACTGATTTCTTTAGCAACATCTACAATGTCTAGTAAAGGAGGGAAATATGGCTTCAATAGTTCTACATTGAAAACTGCGTGAACAACCAAAAATGGAGGCAAGTTGAGTTCAAATACATTTTCACCAACTTTCTTGATGATCTTATAGGAACCATAGCAAAGAGGACAAAGCTTCCTACGAGGGCCTTGTAAATGTTCCTTCTATAAATGCAACCATACCTTATCCTCAA
Source organism: Cupressus sempervirens (assembly GCA_028749045.1). Classification (NCBI taxonomy): domain Eukaryota; kingdom Viridiplantae; phylum Streptophyta; class Pinopsida; order Cupressales; family Cupressaceae; genus Cupressus; species Cupressus sempervirens. The sequence continues at coordinate 552,000,617 of CM053785.1, read as the reverse complement.
CTTGAAAATTATTTGGAGTTCAGTGTTGATCATGCTTCTATTTATACTTCTTAGTGGTCTGCTCCAAAATTTCATGAACTTACTGCTACAAATGATGAATTTTATCAATGAACTTCGTATCTTTGTCCTTCTCCTTATCCAAGCATGGTACCAAGTCAGATTGCATAACTAGGATAGAAAATTTTATTGGTGCTAAGGGTAGAAAACCAAGACAAAATTCAAATGGGTTGTGGCCAATTGAATTATGCATTGCCTTATTGTAGCTATGTTGTACATATGGAAGGCTCTCATCCCATGTACAATGATGTTTGGAGTGATACATATACAAAATTTGAATAATTTTTTGATTAACAACCTATGTTTGACTATCTATTTGAGGATGGAATGTAGTATACTTCGTTAGTTTTGTGTCCATCTGTCATGTCCCCTTTTCAAATAATTAAAAATAATAATCTTTGCTAAGGCAGGTAGGCCCAAAAAGGTGAAGTTTTGGAAAAAAGGGGATAATCTTTGGAAGCTAATGGACTAATAAATGAAAATTATTATTAAAATATGTTTTATTAACCCCTCTTGGATGTGAGTTAGGGTTATGCCCTCTTTTAAGGGGTTTGGAGGCATTTTGGGCTCATTCCAGAACTTGATTTTCACTCATTTCTTTTTTGTTCTTTAGAGGCTGCCAAACCTGTGGAGAAGGAGACCCAAGAACGGGAGTTTACAGGTTTTCAAGAAGGCTAAGGATGGGATTTTGAAGCCATTCCATGTGCATGCTCATATAGAGTATGCCTTTGTGCTGAACAATGCAGATTTGTGGGTTTTCGAGTGTCTTTTTTGTAAGAGTTTGATGTTTCCGGTTGAGTATTTCATATCAGTTTGGGTTGCTGCTGTATTTCAGAATTTTAGATGTTAAAATAGAACTGAATATATGTATTTGGTTATGATTATACTTCTATGATAGATTATTAGTATTTTTGTGGTGTTTTCGGGCTATTCTATGTTGTTTTCGAGAGCCCAATGAGCATTGTTTTTATCCTCTGTTTGGGAGCTGTTGTTGTTATAAAAATCTGAAAATGTCATTTTGTAGACTGTTATGCTGCTGAAATTTCTATAAAAATGTCCACTTTCAGATTTACTAATAATATGTGAAGCTGTGAAGTTTTTGGCACTATTTCCGGCATACCCGATTTGGGGTTTATTGAGAAATTGGTGGATCTTTGAAAGTTTGGTTGTTTGATCTTAAAGATTTGATTAGAGGCTTGAAATATCATATAAAATCAGAAAAGGGACATTTCAGTGGTATCAGAGCTATGATCTTGCCAGCCTGAGGGTTTGTAGAAGTTTGCATGTTAGTTTTGACAACTACCCAAATCTTGCATGTCAAAATTTATCGTTGCATGCTACTTCTAATCATTTGCATGTTAGTTCTTGGTGAATTTGGTGGTTGCATGTTGCTTCTAATCAGCTGCATGTCAAAATCTATGGTTGCATGCTACTTCTAATCAATTGCATGTTAGTTCTTGGTGTTTGAAGAAGTTATAACCTATTAGGGTTACACTCTACTTTATCTAGAATGGACAGGTATAGTACAGAGTCTTAGAGGAAACGATCTTGGACAATTGATATCCAGAGTTAGAACAGTAGAAAGGATGGTTATTTAGACATTTGAGATAAACTTAGGAAAATAAGCCATGAAATGTCTGAACAGTTGGTTGAGCACCACCGTATAATGAATGATATGTTGTCCGACCCAGCTAAGGTGGATAAGTTGACTGGATTTCTATTTGGCAGATTTTCTCATAGGGCAGATGACACAATTACCAAGAACTTGCATGAGGAGTTTGAGAAACTAGCTTATAGCTAGGCTGAGGTCTCAGATTCTACTCCACCACAGGAGGTAGTGAGAAAGGATATTATGCAGATTGATAGTAATGGTCAACTTGATACTCAAATTGAAACAATTGTATACTGGTTGTCAAAGGGTGATGTCACAGGTATTCAGGATGGTATAGTTACAACAGGTAGTGACTACAACATAGTGGGTTTAGATGATGATTATGAGGATGTTGTTGTGCATGATGGTGAGATACCTGGTAGAGATGAGAAAACATTGAGCATTCATAACTTTTCTAAGAAAGAGTATCAGGCACAGTTAGATGCTTCAACACATGAGGTTGAGGCTGGTAGTACTTCACATGATTTGTCTAGCCAGCTGAAAGTGAACAAAGACAGTATTGTGACTTCATTATCTCATCATGACAGGTATGTGGAGTTAGTTGGTATTGGTCATATTACTCAGGTGAGGAGTTTTCTTGAGTTACCAGCTGATTCTAGTTTACAAATATGGACTTGAGATTGTTATATTGGCGTTTGGGATTCAGTTGACTGGAGATCTTTAACACTTTTTGGTAGCAGTGTTTTTTTGGGTGCTATCATGGATTTGATTAGCAGATTGCACGGTGTTGTCTTTTCTTGTGCCAACAGCTTGTCCGATGCTGTGTGTACAGATGAGTCCCAAGATCATATTGGCATTGATGACATCCAGGAGGATGCAATGGGTAGTTTTGAAGACTTAGTTTCCTTGGCAGTTTCTTTTGGTACAGAGAAGTTAGACATCAGTGCTACATTTTTTGATACTCCATATGTTGATATGAGCTTTGGAGTTGATTCACAGGATATGGATGGTAATACTCTAGAGACTAGTAACTTTGAGGATACTCCTTTAGACAGTGCATTAGAGGAGGTTTGTAGGAGACAATCTAGCCAGTGCCATATGTGTCTAATCAGTTGAGAGTTAGTGAACAAGACATTGCTATTGCTTGCCAGCATTTTGATGCTGCTCGTCAGTTGTTAGCAGTTTATGGATGGGGTTCTCCTACTAGTGATGAGCAGGGAGGTAGTTATCTTTCCTTGACAGAGTTCCACTCTTTATGGGAGGCTATCCAGATTCTGAGACAAGATTATATGCAGTTGGTAGCTGATAGAGATTATCTTATGGAGTGGGGCAGTACAGCATACGATGCATTGTTGGCCAAGGAAGATGAGGTGAGTGAGCTTACTCAGCAGCTTGAGGTGACTTCTGAGATTCTTGAGAGTACACAGTTGGCTTTTGAAGGAGTCATAGTTTCATTTGACTAAGGTGACCATGGAGTTGGAGTGACTGCAATCTTTATCAGATTCTGTACAATCACAAGCTGTGGTGTCTAGTGATCTGAGGATGTCCATGGTCGAGATTGTCAGAGACAGTGGAGATGGGGATGCATCCTTCCTTGATACTAACATTGGCATATCGGGTTCGTTCCCACTAGAGTCAGGTTCAGTTGAGTTGGGTGCTACAACAAATTGTTGTGGTATGCTTGACATGGTGGTGACCTCTAGTACTAATGGCACGAAGATTAGAGATTATGTATCAAAGACCATGTGTGATGTTGGTGAGCTGACAGTTGGCATGGTTCCTACTAGTAATACTACTCCCTTGGCGATATCTTTAGAGGTAGTAGTCAGTTCCAACTTGGTTAGTGATCGATTGCAGTCTAAGCCACTGACTAAGATTGGTGCATTCTATCGAAATTACATTGTGAGGTATGCTCATCAATTCACCTTTGATGACCATGTTGATGAGATGATGATACAGAGATGTACTTTGGTTCCTAGTGCTTATCATCAGTTATGGGATAGTTTGATGCCTCGAGATGAGAGTTGTGATGGGCACGACATGGCAATAGGTCCTATAGTTGACAACTTTATAAGACATGACTTAGAGCAGGAGTTTTGGAGTGATGCTTCAATGGGTGTTGTTATTGATTCTACTCCTTTGCCTATGACATCTTCTGACTTAGCTAGTGATCAGTCACAGTGGGTTGTATCACTTGTTCATGGTGAGATATTGACTGAGGTTGGTTTTTTTTATCAACATTATATTGTAGGGTATGTACATTAGTTAGCATTTGATCATTGTGCTGAGGAGTTGATGGCAGACAAACTTGGTTTGGGTTCCATTTCTTGCTATTTATCTTGTGATGGCTTTTCACCATCAGGGGTGCATGGGAGTTATGGTTATGAGATAGTGGCTAGTGATCTGCAGAGTTGTGTTGATTGTAGGAGTTGTATAGTGTGTGGATTCTCCATACTTGGTACAGTTTCATTCAGGAGTGTTCACCATTGTTGCAGAGTTGGATTGTACATTCTATATAGGCTAGTGGGATGCGTCAATGGTATTTACTATGTTGTCAATTTGGTTTGTCCACTTTACTTGAGTTTTGATGTTCAAAGAGTTTGTGTCTCATGGGTTTTTGACTGTGGAAGTTGTGACTTTGGAGTTTGGTTGAGCAGTAATTATCAATTTGATTATGGATTCCTCTTGGTTATATTGCAGAGGATATTGCAGGAGCCTATGTTAATTGATAATAGTATAGTTCATGACTACATTTGGGATCCAAGTGGATTGATTGGTCTATTTTTTAGCCATTTCTTGAGGACAAGCAATATTTGGAAGGGGAGGACTTGTCATGCCCCCTTTTCAAATAATTAAAAATAATAATCTTTGCTAAGGCAGGCAGGCCCAAAAAGGTGAAGTTTCGGAAAAAGGGGATAATCTTTGGAAGCTAATGGACTAATAAATGAAAATTATTATTAAAATATGTTTTATTAACCCCTCTTGGACGTGAGTTAGGGTTATGCCCTCTTTTAAGGGGTTTGGAGGCATTTTGGGCTCATTCCAGAACTTGATTTTTGCTCATTTCTTTGTTGTTCTTCAGAGGTTGCCAAACCTGTGGAGAAGGAGACCCAAGAATGAGAGTTTGAAAGTTTCCAAGAAGGCTAAGGATGGGAGTTTTAAGCCATTCCATGTGCATGCTCATATAGATTATGCCTTTGTGCTGAACAGTGCAGATTTGTGGGTTTTCGAGTGTCTTTTTTGTAAGAGTTTGGTGTTTCTGGTTGAGTATTTCATATCAGTTTGGGTTGCTGCTATATTTCAAACTTTTAGATATTAAAATAGAGCTTAATATATGTATTTGGTCATGCTTATACTTCTATGATAGATTATTAGTGTTTTTGTGGTGTTTTCGAGCTATTCTATGTTGTTTTTGGGAGCCCGATGAGCATTGTTTTTATCCTCCGTTTGGGAGCTGTTGTGTAAATGTTATACAGATCTGAAAATTTCATTTTTTAGGCTGTTATGCTGCTGAAATTTTTATAAAAATTTCTACTTTCAGATTTACTAATAATATGTGAAGCTGTGAAGTTTTTGGCACTATTTTCGGCATACCCGATTTGGGGTTTATTGAGAAATTGGTGGATCTTTGAAAGATTGGTTGTTTGATCTTAAAGATTTTATTAGAGGCTTGAAATATCATATAAAATCAGAAAAGAGACATTTCACCATCATTTCCCATAATGAAGACGAAAATTTACTAAGAAACTGACTATCACTATCTCAAATAATGGTTTTTGGTAGCCCAAAATGAAGCCAAACATGCTCAAAAAAGAGTTTTGCAGTTTCTTCTACAGAGATTGTCTTTTGATAGGCCACCAGGATTGTCATTTTTGAAAATCTATCTACTACAACATATACAAAATTATGCCCATGTTTTGTGTTAGGAAGACTGGACATAAAATCCATTGAAATTGAATGCCAAGGTTTATCTAGAATAGGAAGTGGTAAATATAAACCCATCTTACGATTCACAGGCTTTATAATGGCACACATTGTACATGCTTGAATGTATTCTATCACATCATTTTTTATTTTTGGCCATTAAAAATATTTTTTTAGTATAGCAATAGTTTTACCTATTCCAAAATGACCAACAACCTTACTGTAGTGAGCTTCCCATGTTAACTTCTTACATTCTTCCTTAGGAACACAAATTTGGCCAAAATGGCAAAACATGCCATCTTGCAAGTAATAATCATTCACATGTTTGCCTTCCACAAGCTGAGTATAAACAACATAAAATTTATTATCTTGTCCATACAAGTGGGCGTAGTTTTTTGTTTGGTAACCACACAATTCTAATAACATATGTATTCTTGTAATTGGTGGCCTAATCCAATAATCTACTACCTTATTGTTGATTCCTTTCTTATGATGATTGTTGAGATGAAATTTTTGAAGATAAGATGACCATCTTTGGTGCCTATCATTTTGTAATTTTACTTGTGTTTGCAAAATTTGAAGGGGTTTGTGATCTATGTGGATGACAGTCTCCTTTCCCAATATATAATGTTTCCATTGCTTGCAAGCTTGAACAATAATGTATAATTCTTTATCATATGTGGCATATCTATGCACTATATTAGAAAAAGTCTCACTATGGTAGGCATCTAGATGTCCATGTTGCATGAGGACTGCTCTCAGGGCATATTCTTATGCATCAGTTTGTATTTCAAAAGAATGTTGTAAATTAGGAAGAGATAAAATTGGTGCAAAATATAACCTTTGTTTTAACTCCTCAAATACTTGTTTTTGAGCACTTGTCCACTTGAATTTTTCTTTCATACCTCCTTGTAATGACTAATTCAAAGGGCAATACAAATGTGAAAATCCAAACACAAACCTACAATAAAAGTTTCCTAACCCCAAGAAGCTACGCAACTCTGTGGGATTCCTTGGACCAGGTCAATCTTTAATTACTTGAATCTTTTCAAGATCAACATGAACACCTTCACTATTAATAATATATCCCAAGTACTTAATAATTTTCATACCAAAATAACATTTTTCCTTGTTTGCATAGAGTCCATGGTCCTTCAATGCATAAAATATCTATTCCATATGTTGCATATGTTCTTCCCAAGTTTTATTGAAAAATAGAATATCATCCAAATATACAACTAAAAAAGAGTCGTTGAATGGCCAAAGCACATCATTCATCATCCTAATAAATGTGGTTAGGGCATTTGTGAGGCCAAAAGGCATCACCAACCATTCAAATAACCCCTCTTTAGATTTAAAAGCAGTCATTCATACATCTGTTGGATCAATTGGTACTTGGTGGTACCTAGATTTCAAGTCAATTTCAGTGAAGAATTTTGCCTCTATAAGCTAGTCTAAGAGATCATCTATCCAAGGATTTGGATATTTTTCTTTGCAAGAACAATTGGACTACCACATGGAGATGCAGTTGGGTAGATATGTCCTTTTTGAATCAATTCTTGTATCTGCCTTTTTATCTCATCATTTTCTATAATTGATCTCCTATATGTTGGCTCATTAGGTAATGGGGTTCTTGGTATCAAATCAATAGAGCGTCTAACTTGGCAATGTGAGGGTACCCCTATTGGTAACTCAAACACATTCTTATATTTTGTTAAAATATGATCCATTGATCTTTGTTGTTTTGTTGTGATGGACACCATGGAATGGAAATTAAACACATTTTTCTTTTGTTCCTCAGGATGATTCATTAATAACACAAATGTACTAGATTGGGTTATTAATCTTCTACATTATTTTGCACCGATCAAAGATGCAAAGTATGTAGGATTTACCTCTTGAATTTGGTACTTTTGTCCATCTAATTTGATTGTCACACTTCATGGCCTAGAATCGTACACCCCACAACATTGATACATATATTGCTTCCCTAACAAAATATCACACACATCAAGAGGAGCTACATCTTAGATCACCTCATCTTTGAATGACTTGACGAAATATGATAGACAATGTTGCTTGTTTACTTGAATATCTCTCCCTTGGCTCACCCATCCCATAGAATATGGGTGTGGGTGTGATGTTGTCTTCAAATTCAATCTTTTTATAGTCTCAATAGATATCAAATTCTTTTGACTACCACTATCAACAATAAAATGAAAAGTTTTTCCTCCTACCCACATTTGTGAATGGAATAGTCTCTCTTCATCATCATGAGAAAATACCTTTGAGTGGCCACTATGGCATATGGGTTAGCCTCAATTATTTGTTTATCCTCCTTTTTTTTTCCCAAAATCTATCACCTCGGGTGCAATAGCTTCTTCATGGGTTTTCGTCTTTAAATTCTTTATAGTTCTACAATCTTTACTGTTATGAGAGGGACTTTTATGGACTTCACACCACATACTTGATTCTTGCCATATTTTCTTTATACCCCATGTCTTCTTTACTGGTGAATTTGGAGATGGCTCCTTGGCTATTTGTTTTCCCATTGGCTTATTACCTTCACCTTTCCATTTGATGTTTATTGGATTTTCCCTCCATTTTTGTTTGAACTTCTCCTCAATTTTTGATGCATATTTGAAAGCACTAGACAATGCTTCTATATTCAATAAATCCATTATAATCTGAATATATCTATGAAGATCTTCGAAGCTTGATGTTTTTATGAGTCTTTAATGCCAAGCTTTGTAGAGAGCATGAAATATGTTGGTGTACTTCTGAACTGATTGGTCTATCTTTTGTCGAAGTAATTTCCATTAAATATATTTCTATTCATAAGTATCCTTAGGGTAATATTCTTTTTTCATATTCTCTATAAATTCTTCCCATGTGGGTTTTCCATCCAATATCATAGAAAATTCATGTTCATTCTGAGGCTCTTAGTTTTCTTTAGTTGTTAAGTAAACTTCCCACGCCAACTTTGGATGATTCTTAGCTTTGAGGAGGGAAAAAATTATCTTTTTAATATCTGATAAATTATTAACAAAAAAGTATCTCTCCAATTTGGACAACTAGTCATCAACAACATCTGCATCGATTTTTCCTTGAAAAGTTGGAATATCAAAATCTACCAGCACCTTGAATGGGGTTTGCCCACCAAATTTTGAATTTCTTGGACTGGCCCATGCCTCTCATTTCCAAGCATCCATGAAATTTATTGCATCATTTCTTCACGATGTTTATTTAATGCCTCTTCCACTAGTATTTTGAAGGATTCATCCATCCCCTTATTTTATTGTTTTTCCATCTACGACCGTGTGTGTCTCCAAGGAAGATAATCTAAGAGATCTCTCGTGCCTAATCCCCACCTTCAATAAGCTGACCATGTATGAGGGTATACATGAGTGAACAAGCTCTAATACCACTAATCTAAATTAATAATTCAAATTACAATATATGATGTAGAACTTGCGATATTGTGATTTAATTGAAAGCCAGTAAAATTCCACAACAGATGTTTTGCAAGCCAAAAAGTGATCCATTCCATTCAAAAATAGATTTTATACAAGTATGATGGATCCTAAGGGTCATCACTATCCCTTGGAAGTAAAACTGAAGAGTCCACAAGATAATTAATTACAAAATAAATTCTAACAATTATAAAAACTATTCCTTGCAAAATAGGCCAACTAGGAGCAATAGGTCAGGGGATGCCTCTCACTTCGGAACTCCATGAGGAAAATTCAACAAAATAGGGGATCTTTAGTGTAACAAAGAAGAAGTTGCTTCCCTTACCCCTATAGGGAAGGGGATCAAAATTGGGGATATTCGTCAAACCCCTATCCCTCCAGGGAGACCCACTAATCAACATAAAAGAATTTTGGAGACCAACTAAAGTATTATAGATGGTAGTCAAATGACTATCTTAGAATCAAAATCATTCCATAAGAAATGAATATTATCTCATGGAATATAAGAGGATTAAATAATCCTCATAAGAAAGATATGATTAGGAACATGATTAGAGATAATAAATTAGATATTGTTCTTTTGCAGGAAACTAAGATGTCAAAAGATAAAGACTTTGAAAGTTTGTTTTCATTTAAAGATGGTAAGATTTTAAGCGCTGATGCTTATGAGGGTATGGTTGTTATATTGAATAATTTTAATCTTCATGGGGAACTTGTTGCACAGAATAGGAATACGATCACTATTAGCTTCTCTAGTGCTAAGGATGGAACTTCTTGGGTGCAAACTAATGTTTATGTGCCTAATACTAAATGGTGTAGAAAAGCTCTTTGGATTGAACTTTCTAATCAAAGAAAGAACTTTAACGATGAGGATTAGGTCATTATGGGTGATTTTAATACTCCTTTGAGAGAGGATGAGAAGATTGGGGGTAGTCAAACCAATTTGGATAGCAAGATGGATTTGATGTAGTTTATTGATTTTCATTTATTGCATGATGTGGACTTGTAAGGTGTGGATTTCACTTGGACCAATAGAAGGCCAGGTAAGGATATGATCCAAGTTAGACTTGATAGAGCCCTGATTAGTAATGACTGGTTTCAAAGTTATAGTTGCTCCTTATCTGTTCATTATATAGTGGGCTCTGATCATTATCCCATCTTTCTTCTAGCTAACCCGGTCACTATCAAAAAGCAGTATCCCTTTTGCTTTGAGAAGATGTGGACTTTACATCCTGGGTTGGAGAGCCTAATTAAGGAGTGATGGGGGATTTCTGTTGAGGGAACAATGATGTTTAAAGTTGCTAAAAAGCTGAAAAATGTTAAAGATAACATTAAAAGATGGAACATGGAAACTTTTGGGAATATTTTTTTATAGAAAAAGTAGGATTTTGGAAGAATTGAAAGTAATCTAGGATAACATTCAGTCTGAGGGTTATGAGAATGTGACTAAGAAGCAGGAGAATGCAAAATTGATTGAGTTGCATGATATTATTACCAAGGAGGAGATGTATTGGAGGCAGAGGTCTAGAAAAGTGTATATCAAAGAAGGGGATAGGAACTCTAAATTTTTCCATATGACTACTTTGAAGCATAGAATGATAAACAAAATTTCCAAATTAAATGTTCATGGAGTTTTTATAGATGAGGATGAGGCCATCAAAAGGGAAGCCACAAATTTTTTTAGTGGTTTACTCGAGAAAAATTAGAATCTGGATAAGGAAAAACAACAGGAGTTTCTGAAGTGTATCCCAAACTACATTTCTGATCTTTAGAACAAAAACCTCAAAACCATCCTTGATCTAGGTGGATCTAGAAAGACTAAAAATTTTACAGTCTCAAAATCTCTCAAATTCAACATCATTCCAAAGATCTCAAAAAATTAGACCCGACATAACTTGAAAGGGGTCAAAAGGATCTCATATGCATAAGTTATGCTTAGTCAAAGGTTTGGTGAAATCGACAAATCAAAGGGATCAGAAAAAGGTTAAAAAAATAAAGTCATGAAAAATGGTCAATATTGGTACCATTGCAAAGAGTTTTTTAAGGGCTTTCCAACAATGTTTATTTCATCAAAATCTGAGATAAAATGTTGAAGATATTGTAGAATTACTTTTACCTAAGAAAAAGGAGCTCCCTATTTTCAAGCGCCCCTATTTTTGTGGGTTTATATTTTCTAACAAAATGGCCACAAAATTATTAAAAAACAAAAATCAAAACATATGTTGTTTACTAAAGGCTTATGAATAAACTGCTATAAAATAGCAAGATCTCTCAAAATATATCTTCCCTAAAATTAAGGATGCAAATGCTAACACTGTTTATAAGGAGAGCCAAATAATATTAAAATTATAGATCATTCATTTTTGGTAACTATATCATTTTGTAAGAATTTTTTGTAACAGAGGGATTGTTGTGTAAAAATGGGAGATTTGTCAAATATTATGGTTTTAACCATAATAGGCAAATAAGCTTGTATAAAAGGGGGTTATTTCTCTCTTGTAAGGACAATGAGTATTAGAGAATTTTTGTAAATTATTGGGAAGAAATTTTTTAATTCTTGAGATGGAAATTAGTCTTTGAGGAAAAAAAAAAGTCTTGGAGAATTTTTTGCGGAGAGAGTTTTTGTAAAGGAATAGTTTTCCTTGCGAGAGAATTTGTAAGCATGAAGGCGTTGTATAGTGCTTTCAAGTGCATAGAAGAGACTATGAATGTTCAAAGGTTGGATTATGTAACAAAATGTTTTTATTGTTAGAATTAATAGAGCAGTCCCTCAATTGAGAAGTGGACTCGGAGACATAGTCCTACCCGGATGAACTCCATATCAAATTGCTTGTGGTCTCTTTATTCTCTTTCTTATTCTCTCAATTCTTTAAGTTTTTATTATTATTAAACACATAGTTGATTAATTATGTTTAAAACATAATTTTTTAAAAAATTTCAACAGTTTAAAATATGTACCACACAATTACTGCCTAGATTAGGGATTAAATCTGTATTTGGATTAAAGTTATAAAACTTGTAAATCCTAGTTTACTGATCAATCCCTTCCAATGATGAAATTACTAAGGATGTCTTTTCCTTTGAGGGAGATAAGACCCTTGGATCGGATGGTTTCCCCTTCCTCTTTTTTCAAACTTACTGGAACATTATTCAAGAGGATGTGTTTAATGGAGTTAAAGAATTATTTGGTTCTAGAAAACTTCTTAAGGAGTTGAATGGTATTTTTTGGTTTTGATACCCAAAAAATTGGGGGCTAACAACATGGACCATTTTAGATGAATTAGTCTCTGTAATTCATTTTATAAGATCATCTCTAAAGTTTTGACTCTCAGGATTATGTCTTTATTACCTAATCTGATTATGAGATAGTAGAATGGCTTTGTTCCTGTTAGGAAAATTTTGGATTCTATTATCTCGGTGCATGAAAATATACACTCACTCACAAAATCCAAGAAAGAAGGGTTCTTATTAAAGTTGGATTTATCCAAGGCTTACAATAGGGTGGACTAGGATTTTTTAAAGTGTGGATTAAAAGATTTTGGGTTTAGTAATAGATTTTTGCAGTTGGTACATATGATGGTTACCTCAACCACCTTTTTTGTTCTTGTTAATGGTTCTCCTACTCCTTTCTTCTGGGCTTCTTGTGGTCTTAGACAAGGGGACTCATTATATTCTATTCTTTTTATCCTCATGGCTAAATGTTTAGGTAGATTTGTGGTAAAAATGGTCCATAAGGGGGATTTTGTAGGTTTACAACATTCTTGTAAGGATTTGATTTGGTCCCATCAATAGTTTGTGGATGATTCGATTGTGATAGCAGAAGCTTCAGTCAAAAATATGAAAAATATCAAAAGGGCACTTGAGGATTATGGGCAGGCTACTAGATAGATTATTAATTGGAACAAAAGCTTGCTCTATTTTATTAATGTTAATGAGAATAGGCAAAACATGATTAAAATAATTATGGGTTGTGAGGTCGGCAACCTTCCGAGGTCTTATCTTTGTTTACCTCTTTGTCTGGACCCACTTGATTCCTTTTGGAGCTTCCTAGTTGACAAATTCCACTCAATTTTAGCTGGCTAGAAAGGATCTCTCCTTAGCTAGGCTAGTAAGATCATGGTTCTTAAATCCACTTTATAGAATATGCCTTTATATGCTTTGAGTGTGTTTAAGATTCCTAGGAAGTATGCTCTGGCCATTGAAAAAGTTGAGAAAATTTTCTTGTAGTCTAGAATAAAAAAGAAGAAAAGATTGGCCCTAATTGCTTGGGATAAGGTTTGTATACCAATTAAAAAAGGAGATTTGGGCTTAAGAAATATTAATAACACAAATGATTTTTTAATTGCTAATCTTATTTGGAGGTTATATAACAATTATGGTGAATGGAAAGATATATGGATTGATAAATATACCATGGATAATCATGGCCTTAATCTTTTATGGGGAAGCGAGGATATACAAGGGGGTTTTGTGATTTGGAAGTAGGTTTAGGAAAGAAAATAGATTATCAATAAAAGGGTTAGATGGAAGGTTGGAAATGGTAGGACTATTCAATTTTGGGAAGACATTTGAATTATTGACCATGCTTTGTGCTCTGATCAGAAGTGGAGTAGGTATATGGACCAATGCAAGACTATTTTTGGGTCTTTTATGGTTGATTATTGGGAACAAGATAAGTGTGTGAACCTAGCTAGAGTGGATGAGGTTCTTAATGACCTTAATAAATGTTGAATGTTGTCTTTTTAATTCTAGAGGAGGATTATTTAATTTAGAAATATAATCCAAATGGAAAGTTTTTTGTTTCTTCCTTGTATGGTGATTCTTTTGAAGACTATCATGCATTGTGTTGGGATAAAGCTTGGTTCAAAGTATTGACTCCCCAAGTTAACATATTTTTTGGGATCTTATTGTAGGATAAAATCCTTACTACTGATAATTCAATGAAGAGAGGTTTGTGTCTTGTTAGTAGGTGTTATCTTTGTAAGGAATAGGAAGAGTCGGTTAACCATTTGACTATCCATTGCTCTTACACTAGAAAGTTATGGGAGAGGATTTTTAGACTGTTGGATGTGGATCAGGTCTTTCCCCTTGATATTCAAGACTTTTTCTTCACTTAGAAGTCTCTTTCTTGTAATCCTTTGATTATAATTTTATGGTAGTTCATCCTTCTGTATTTATGATGGAGATTTGGAAGGAATGTAATGATAGGATTTTAGGGGAAAGGAGACTTCTTCTTCTCAAAATTTTCATAAGATTAAACATATGGTGATTGAGAACATTAGGGTTACTGGGATAGGTCATGAACCTGAAGATGTTTGGAAAGCTAAAGTGATTTAGAATAGGAACTTGGAAGGGATTAGATTCTCTCAGCATGATAGTAACCTTAGAAATTTGGCTAGGTGGGACTATCCACCTCAGGGATGGTTTAAGGTCAACTTTGATGGGGCCTTGAAGGGTAACCCAAGGATCTTTGGTTGTGGCATTATAATTAGGAATGAAAATGGTGATAGTGTGGGGGTTATAGCTATTCCTATTGGGGATCAAACCAATCATGTTGCGGAAGCTATTGTGGCTCTCTATGGTCTTCTATTTGCCAAGAGTATGAATTTGGAAAAAAATTGGTTGGAAGGGGATTCCCTAAACATTATTAACTATCTTAATAAAGTTAATAACCCCTCTTGGACCATACATAATATTATTAGAAAGGCTAGTAATTTGACCAATTCTTTTGTGAGTTGTGTCATCACTCATAATTATAGAGAAACTAATGTAGTGGCTGACTAGGCTACGAACGTGGCATGCAAAAGCCATACTAAGATGATTTGGAATCATGATGAAAACATCCCTACTCATGGGCTATTGTTGATAGAGTACAACAGGTTTAGAAGTTTGCAAAAGAGTTTTAATAATGATGAAAATGGCATTAAGGAATATTAATGAGATGCATAGGAAGAGGGAGTTGTAGTTTGTGATTACACTTGATGAGACAACACATTCATTACCACATGGATTGTGGGTATTTTGGCTTAAGATAATTCTTTGCTAGTATTGTGATACAAAGTTTTCCATTTCATTTGAGATTTTTTGGACCGTGAGGATTTGTTGTAGGCTAAAGATGGGAGGTAAGAGAAAGAGGATTGAGCCCACAAATTGCAAGGAATGGAATAAAATAATTGAACTTTGGGAAATTTTAGAACATGGGAAATTTTTGGGCTTTAGAGATAAGTTAAAGGGTAGTAATCTAGCCATTACCTGACAATTTATCAAGACTTGGAAGAATGACATCATTTTTGTGGGGAACTAGAGAATGGATTTCACGGAGGAGATTATTGCTGAAGCCATCAGTCTTGAGTTAGATGAGATCAATTTCTATAGGGATAAGAAGCTATTGGATCATGTTGTTGATGAGTTTGTGGAGGCTACCAAGAAAAGAAACAAGTTGCTGAAAGTTGGCAATTCTTATTTTAATCGTCATTCCATTTCTAGACCTTGGAGATTTGTGATGTTTGTTGTGATTGAATACCTAACCCTTGATGGCTGGTTTACCAAGAATTTTGGGCACCATTTTATGTTGGTTAATCATTTTAGGCATAGGGTTAGAATTAGTTTCCCTTTCTATCTAAGGCAGTCTTTGGATAATACCATTCTTGCTATTTAGAATGACCTTGAGGGGGATCATGCTTTCAATGAGGGTTTGATGGTACTTATAGTGAATCTTCTCAAAGCCAAAAAAGTTGATAGGCCCTTGCATTAGTAAAAAACCCTGGAGTATGATATTGAGGGGAGTGATTAGGATGAGGTTTATGAAGATGAAGTAGAGGATGAAGATGAGGAGATGGTCGACAAGAAGAGGAAAAATCTTTCACCTGGGAGCTCGTCTACTAAAAAAAGTAAGGGTAAGGAGGTGGATTACAAGATAGAAATAGATTCTGAGGAGGATCTTCAGAAGGGTAAAGGGAAGAATACTAAAGGCAAAACTATTTTCACCAAGAGGAAGAAGATTGACAAAGCCTTGAAAATTCCCTTTGATGATGAGCCTCTTATTCATAAGATGGAGTTGAGAAGTAAGAAAGTGCATGCTCAAGGGAAGACTGATGACATTGGCATCAATGAGGTGGATACTAAAAGAAACACTATAGATTTGGATGAGGAAAACCCTAAATAGAGAAAGGACTATGATGATTAGGGGTATATGAAGGGGACCATTAGAAACCTAGGTGTGATGAAAAAGGATATAACTAGTTTGAATGATCAAATACAGGATATCAGCAGGGATTTCAAGTAGCTTAGCAAGACGTCTAGAGGGGAGAGGACTCTTAGTCAATATATTTACAAACTCTTTGAGGTTATTGGTAATGTTGAGGAGGTCAAAAAATTAATGAAGAGAGTCCCACCTCTGGAGGTGAAGAAAAAAAATAAAAAACAAATGATTAAGGATATGAAGAATAAGATGGATGCCTTCGGTACTAGAGTGGATAATATGGAAAAAATTGTTAAAAAACTTGCAGACTAGAGTTGCTCCATTTTGAAGACTATTGTGCACAACATTAAGAATCTATTGGACAATATGGAATAGGGGAGAATTTGTGGATCTAAGGATAGCCTGAGTAAATGCACTAGACAAAATTCAAAAAAATTAGAGGTTGTGGAAGACAAAGAAATTGATAACCTGAAGGCCTTTACGGTGAACATGAATATCCTAGCAGATTGGGCTACTAATTTACTGAAGACCTTGTAGTTGTCTTGGTGCTATTTTTTGCTAGCTTTTGCTATTTTTTCTTGTTTGTTGTTTTAAGGCTTTTGTCTTAGTTTTTTATGTTTCTCTAAGTGTTGATGCAAAGTTCCTTGTGGGATTTCTTAGCTATTTATGTTTGATACTTTGTAAAAGGTTTCAGGTCCTTTAAAACCTATTTTTAATTAATTAAAATAAATATATAAACTATACAAATCTATATTAAAAACTATGTCTTCTTATAGAAGTCATAACTTTCTGCTTGAAGCTCAAAATCATGGAACGTCAATTTTTTTGGAAATCTCTTCTAACGTTCTCCATTTAGTGTTGAAAGTATTACATATGGCTAAGACTTCTTGGCCCTATTGAAGCCCAGAAATGCCTTCGAGGCCTTTGAAAATGCAAAATACTAGAACATAGAAAGTACCAAGAAAAAAGATTTTGGTATTTTCTCATTTTTACTTGTGCTAACATCCTCTGCATCTTCTGGGATTGTGTTTTGATTAGATGGGTAGTTGCAGATGACACTGAAATAGATGGGGTAGGGATCAATGCTTGTTCCCATTTCCTTGTGTTTTCCTTCCATTTTTTTTTTTTCTATATATTTAGGAAGTTGATCTATATGTTCTAGTGACTAGTTTTTAATTTCTAGGTCATGAAGTTGTCATGTTCCTAAGAAGTTAACCTATTCTTGGGAGGTCGATGCATACCCCAAGGTGCAAGTTGATATCATCCCAGGAAGTTGACATCTTCTTGAGAATTCGTCCTAAACCTAAGATAGATTAAAATGACATTGAGAATTATTGTTTGATGTGATATATTGATTGGTATCCATCACATTTATATTCCAAGAGCTTTTCATAGTGAGGGTGCACTATATGTTGAACATGGTGATTGATATTTGGGACCATATAGAAGAGCTAAGAGCATTAGAGATGTTGACCATGAAAGACATTGGCCTCTACAAAATAGCTCGACTGTCTCATGTTCATTTTGATAGGGTCATGCTACTAGCACTGATGGAGAGATGGGATGAGGAACCATGTTCATCCCATCTTCTTGTTAGATATATGTGTGATGTCCCCAATTATAGGTTCTAATAAGAGTTAAAAATAATAATATGAGATTAATTTAGTTAGATAAATATATGATATAAAATCATTTAATACATATATTTTGATATATTTAAATATAATATATAATCATCTATGAGATATATAATAATTGTAACAAATAAATATTTTGATTATAAATAATATTAAATACCAATAATAGTTTTGTAATGTACCTACATGGGTTATATTATGAAATAGACATATTCAAGGATAATATTATAATATAATTGAGAATTAAATATTATTATAAATAATATATGAAGAAAATATACTATGTAATAGTATTAAGAATAATGATATTACTAACATTATTATTAATATAATATATGATATGTTATAATGTTGTTATTAATATAAATACATAATCAATACAATATAATTATTATATTACAAAAAGACATGTAATGTAGACATCTTATAATGTTTAAGGATCGCCATATTAGTGCATATCACATGAGGTGATATCTGAGGACATGTCATAATGGTGGACATTACAAAGATGTCTAAAATCAATAATGGTGGATATCACTTTAAGTGATATTTAAGGATATCGATAATGGTATTTAATAAGTAAAGAGATAATCATGAATAATTCATAATGATGTATTATTAGGTGTGATTAATATGACAAGTTATGATTGCCGAATAGGTACCTATTGAAAGGGCACTATTGGTTATTCGAATGACTCCATGCTCATATATTATAAAGTCTCCAATTCAATTCACCATACACATGGAAATACTTACATTCAAACAAAAATCAATGTTGGAGATTTTTTATTTGCAACTGTCTATGTATTGAAGAAGAAAACTTGTTGTTGACACACACACACACACACACACACACACATGAGGTGTCAACTTAAGGGAGGGATTTGGATATCGTTCAATTATGTTTCTATGTATTAGAATCAATGCTTCCTACATTATGTGGGTCTTTTCTAAATTAATACTTGTGAATGTTTGATGCCTATTAGCCTCAACATTCTTGTCTGTAACTACAGCTAAAAATATACAAAAAAATATTCATCAGGAGAGATTAAATGCATTGACTTGATATCACTACGTAGGTAAAATTGTAAAGTTTAAAATTGCTATCAGAGGGATTATTATGAAAACAGATAGAAAGGATAAGCAAATGAGAAAATCCCCTAAACAGGTCATTAGAGCAGCCCATGGCAAATTGAGCAGCTTTCTTTCTTAGTTTCAATGGTGTGAGTGTTGAAGTTTACCATCTATCAAAGTAATCATCAGAACAAATATGGCAAAGGGATACAAATAAAAGGAAAAGTTGTAAATAAATGAATAACCCCCAAAAAGGGTTCATTACAAGATGATAGTTACCTTAAAGGATGTCTATTGAATCCTACATTTGTTAGTCCAAGGACTAACAATTATACCATGGGTCAATTGTTCTTCAAAGGAGATCAATAGAGATTTTGAGTATTGAATACATATGCCATATAGGGATATAGAGAGACTTGATCAAGCGAGCCTAAAGGGCATCTTGTTTAGATAGACTCCTTTACTTAGGAGGCTCATGCTTTGTATCATTTCCACAATTATGATGCTCGATACAAAGGGGACCATTTTATGCACTCCTCCTACTCACGTGGTTGAGCACATGTAGAGGGATTCTATAGTGTATGTGAGGGGTTGGAACATGCTCACACAACTTTATTATGATCTTGGTAGATTCATAAAAATGGATGTGTTAGTTGAGTCACTAAGAGTATTTGCATATGCATTGAGTCATCCATGGAAGTTTGGAGATATATTATAATGGACGATTAGGCTAGACTAGGTACTAGTTACAGAGATGGTATAAAGGCCTTACTATTACATGATAGCATGGTTAGACTCAATAGTGTGACTAAGATGAATATTAAGACAAAGGCTACTAGATGGTAGACATGACTATTTAGTGGTGCCCTACTATTATAACAGGGTGATGCATCAATTTGATCTTCAACAAGGTTCTCCCACATAGAAGCCTTGATACACACATGGGTGAATACACATAAAGAGGCTTAGGACCATAACATAATCTACTATTGATGACATAGAGTTTATGGACACTAAAAGTATGGATGATGTCAAGGTCCCTCCTACAATTAAGGATGTGGGAGTGTTGAGGTACTACTTATGATACATCAATGTAAATGGTGTGAGACCAATGTTCTCAAATGACTATTATACTAGAGATATAGGTCCATACTTTAGGCATTAGCATGGAGACAATGTTGATGAGGAGGAGGAGGGGGAGGAGAAGGAGCTACCAAAAGGTATAGATGCCATGAAGGCATAGGGTAGGGAGGAAGCACCAGTATTGGGAAGGACAAAAGATATGGTACTGTCATCTCCCATAGTGGCCAAGCCACTATTTTTCTAAGTAGCATAAGCACATGCAATAATGCCCCCACCCCATATGAGATAAGAACAATGGGGAGAGGCAAAATGGCCAGCTTTCTCAACACCTTTGTGAGAGATAGATCCTGATTTTTATGAGGGAGATCTAAGAATGAGAAAATTTGAAATGAACTCAATAAATCCAAAATTTATAAATATGTGATAAATGATATATACTAAAACTATGATGTGAAGCTAGCATCAAAGAGTGGAGATCCTTTGTAAGAGATGTCATGATGGACATGGTTGTATCTATTGATAACAATTATTCAATTGTATATTGTCATTGATGTTACACAAATGTTATACAACCTAGCACTGTCAGTTGGAACCAAGCTCAGAAGACTCTAGCTTCAACCAAGAAAAAGTTCAGAAGAAGCAAAGTTGAGTGATCAAGTGCAAGCCAAGCTAAGTTGGGTACCAAAGGAATGGATTCCTATGTAAACCAAGTTAGGTCGATTACCAAGGAACTCAATGGTAATTGAGTGACCCAATTTTTAGTTCTAGTTGACTTACAACAAATTAGTTTTATTTATTTGTTAGTTTGCGAAAGCTAACTTAGTGGATATTATTTATTTATTTGAAAGGGAATTTAAGCCAACCTAATCATTGGGTTTCATACATATGAAAGGTCAAGATGTGGATTGAAATATGAGAATGTGTGGAAGAAGAAAAGATGTAAATAAAGAAGGATATTTGATATCGAGCAGAACGTCCAAGGATCTGCAAAGAATATTCTAATCAAGAAGGATCTAGAGGATAAACCAAAACAATGATTTGAATTTGCAATTTCATTGCTTCACCAATTAGGTCAATCATTGTTACTCTCTAACAATTTTTGTAATGAAGAAATCTCTTAACAGAATTTACTTAATAGTCATTTTTAAAATCCTCTAACAAGGTAGCATTTCTAGATTGAAGTGTCTTGAAGACCTCTAACAATACCACTCCTAACAGGGTAATTCAAATCCTTTAACAGGGTCACACCTGACAATGTATTTTGTAGCCTTCAACAGGGTTGGCTCCTAATAGGGTTCACTTCAGAAGAGTGAAAAGTTGTAGCTAGTTACATTGATGCTTTTCCCAAATTGGGTTTCCATATTAAATCTTGGTGTCTCATGTGTTCATCTTATTTTCTTATTGCTTTATCTTTCTGTAACTAAGTTACTAAAGGTTAATACACATTATTATCTTAAGATTTCTTTATTAACTAAGTTACAAAGGATATCTAGTTCTAACTGAATTGTGAGTTAGAAGGAAGTTTGTATTGAAATCTAAGGGATTTGGAATTATTTTAGTGGTAATTGATTCACCCCTCCCCTCTCAGTTACTCCTCTTATATTTTCAACAATTGGTATTAGATTTGTTGGTGCTTATAGGAAAGGTTTCAAGGACCTAAGCTAAAGATCAAAATGTTTTACAGAAGAGAGATTCCTAAGTTGAACAAAGATAACTTCAAAGCATGGAAAGAACTCATGAAGCTGCAAATGGGAACCATTGGAGATACATGTCTACAATTCTTAGAGAACCATTATGTGTCACCTCCCGATCCTTTGACTATGGATTAAATGGTGGATAAAAAGAATCACAACACAATGATGATTGACATTGCTTTTGCTCTCAATTATTCTGAATTTGATGAAGTCAAATATTGTCCTACTACTCATGAAATGTAGAACAAGCTGAAAAATATCTATGGAGGAGATGACAATGTGAGAAGAGCCATAGTAGAAAGTCTAAGAGGCCAATTGATTGGATGAAGATGACAGAAGATGAAAATATTGCAAAATACAATGAGAGAATCAAAGAAAGTGTGAGTGCAATTAGAGCTTTAGGAGGAACAATAGATGATGTGATAGTAGTCGTCAAGGTATTAAGAACTCGTCTTCCTATTTATGTAATTAGAATTTCAACTATTCAAGAGATGATATGTGATCCAAAAATGATATAACTTTGGATGCACTTGAGGGAAGGTTGACAACTTTTGAATTGGATAACTTTGATATCTATCTTCTTGGATCTCACAACATAGAATCAACATTCAAAGCCAAGCTAACTCTTGGTAGAAAGGGAAGAAACTCAAAAGAAAGATAGTTTTATAGTGAAGAAGAACAAGAATTTGATGATGACCTTGAAGCCATTAAATCCCTACTTGCAAGAAGGTTACCAAAAGAAAAGGTAAATATAAAGGAAAAATTTCATTGATTTTTTTTGTGTGAAGAAGTTGGTCACATTGCTACAAGGTGTCCAAACAAGGAAAGCAAAGATGACGGAAAATCTAGCAAGTTCAAAGACAAGAAAGATTTCAAGAGCTGCAAAGACTACAAAGACAAAGGTAAGAAATCTTAGTATATTGCTAAAGATTCTAATAGTGATGATGAAGATGAAATGGTATATATTGCTATTAAAGATGAATCAGATGATTAGGAAAATGAAAAGATGACACTTATTTCTCATGTTAGAAAGAATGATATATGGATAATAGAAAATGGTTGTTCTCATCACATGATTGGTGATAAAACTAAGTTTGAACACTTGGAGCACTATGATGGTGGAAGTGTTAAATTTGGAAATAATGAACCATGTTATGTGAAGGGAAAAGGTTGCATTACATTGACTGATGGAATAAAATGTGATAATTCCTATTGGATTGAAGGACTAAGACACAATAGTCTAAGTGTAGCACAACTGAACAACATTGGATACAAGGTAGAGTTCATAAATGGGAAGGCCAGGCTTCTAGATGGTAAAGGAAACCTAGTTGGAATTGACAATCAGAATAAAGATAATTTTTTTTACCTAGACTTCACTAAAACTACATGTTTTCTATCTTAGATAGAGGAACCCGAGTCTTAGACTCTGGAAATTGAGTCTCAAACAAAGGAACCCAAATCATAGAAAGAGGAACCCAAGTTGTAGTTAGTTCAATCGAGTTGTAGATAGAGGAGACACTGAATGTATTTGGAATGGAAGATTCTAAACTAGTTGGAGCACTTATGTCTACTGGACATAAACTATCCAAGGATGGTGATTTAAAGGAGGTAAAATAGACTACGTATAGATCCATAATTGGGAAACTTCAATATGTTATTCACACAAGACCTGATATTGCATTGGTAGTTGACATAGTTGCAAGATTCTCTACTAATCCTAGAGAAAATCATATGATGGAAATCAAAACAATCACAAGATATCTAAAAGGCACTCAAGATTATGGTCTATGGTACAAGAAAGGAGGAAACTTCAAGTTGAAATCCATTACTAATGTTGATTGAGCTCAAAACATTGATGACAAGAACAGCACTAGTGGAGAAGCATTCTTTCTTGGAAAAAAGCTAGTATCATGGACAAGAAATTTTTTTTTGCATCTCTCAGTCTATAGCAGAAGAAGAATATGTTGTTGTAGTGATTAATTGTTCCAACATTATGTGGATTAAGCAATTGTTATCAAGAATGAAGGAAGAAATCAAGGATCCAATGGTTATCTATTATGATAAAAAAAGTATAATAAATATATCTAAGAATCTAGTGATGCACACCAAGACAAAACACATTGCAATCAAGTATCATTTTATGAGAGAATTAGATCAAGATAAAGAGGTCAGATTAGAATATGTGAACATAAAGAAGCAGGTTGATGACATTTACCAAACCATTACCTAAGGATGCATTTTTTTATCTAAGAGGAAAGCTAGGGATCATTTCCCTATTTGATGCTCATTAGAATACAAATTAGTAATGTATCAGCTAAACTACTTTGAAGATCTATCTAGTTGATGTAAAGAAGTTAGAGCTCAATGCATATGAATCAATAGATGTACATTTTAAAATCACTGTGTCAAGTCTTTGGCATTTGATGTCAAAGAGGGAGGGAATCATGTCATTTATTCATTGAGGGAGAAATTTATGTAATCAGAGAAGAATCAGAGGCACTAATAAAAAAGAGGGAGAACTTGATCTGATGGAGTTTGAAGATAAGATGGCAGAGGGAGAATCTCAGAGGGAGCTCTCATGGATGGATGGAGAATTAGAATAAAACTAAGGATTTTATTAAATCTTATAAATCATTTTGATTGCTCTAAGTTTTCTTTGCTTAATAACATGTTTTGTTGCTATCAATGCCAAAGAGGGAGATAGTAGATAAAAATTATTCAATTGTATATTGTCATTGATGTTACACAAATGCTATACTCTAATCGAGCACTACTAGTTGCAACCAAGCTCAAAAGACTTTAGTATCAGCTGAGCAAAAGTTCAGAAGAAAAAAAGTTTAGTGATCAAGTGCAAGCTGAGCTAGGTCGAGTACCAGAGGGATTCCTATGTAAATTGAGTCAAGTTAGTTACCAAAGGAGTTCAATGTAAACCAAGTCAGGTTGGTTATCAAGGACCTTAGTGGTAACCTAGTGACCTAATTTTTAGTTCTAGCTGACCTACAATATATTAGTTTTATTTATTAGGTGGTTTGTGCAAGCTGACTCAGTGGATGTTATTTGTTTATTTGAAAGGGTATTCGAGCCAACTTGATCATTGGGTTTCATATATATGAAAGTTCAAGATGTGGATTGAAATATGAGAATATGTAGAAGAAGAAAATATGTGAATAAAGAAGGATATCTGATTTAGAGCAGAACATCCAAGGAGCTACAATGAATATTATGATTAGGAAGGATCCAAAGGATAAACCAAAAAAGTGATCTAAATCTATAATTTAGTTGCTTCACCAATCAAGTCAATCATTGTTACTCTCTAACAATTGTAGCAGTGAAGAAATCTCTTAACAGAGTTGACTTAGCAGTCATTTTGTAAATCCTCTAAAAAGGTGGAATTTCTAGATTGAAGTATCTTGAAGACCTCTAACAAGACCACTCCTAATAGGGTGATTAAAATCCTTTATCATGGTCACACCTAACATTGTGTTTTGTAACCTTTAACAGGGTTGACTCCTAACAGGGCTTACTTCATAAAAGTGAAAAGTTGTAACTAGTTGCATTGGTGGTTTTCCCCAATTAGGTTTCCATGTTAAATCTTGGTGTCTCATGTGTTCATGTTATTTTCTTATTGCTTTATCTTTCTGCAACTAAGTTACTAAATATCAATACACATCATTATTTCAAGATTTCTTTGTTAATCAAGTTATAGTGGATATCTAATTCTAACCGAGCTATGAGTTAGAAGGAAGTTTGTATTGACATCCAAGGGATTTGGAATTGTTTTAGTGGTAACTGATTCACCCCTACCCTTTTATTCACTCCTCTTATATTTCCAATAATATCATCAAGGATTCCTTCCACATCACAGGTATGTTATGAAGGGATGCAAGATCTTAGGAGGTATAAGGATATCTTTATGCCCATAATATTTGAGCTATATGATTATTAACAAAGAGGTGGAGCAACTAGAGCATATGTTATGAGACTAGTAGCATAGATCATTAATTCAATTGGAGAGGAGCTCATCTAGGATCCATACCTATACTTTGACCATGCACAAAGAAGCACCATTATCCCATGAGAGATCTATCTCTCACTGTCCTCTGGATGAGGCATGATATGCTATTTTGATATCAAAGACATTTTGTATAGTGCCTTGTTTGTATGCAAAAATAGTTTTGTGATGACATGTATGATGAACTTACATGTTTAATATTTCTTTTACTATTTCTATGACTAATATTATTGCATGATTAATATTTTATAAAGCTAAAGGAATAAACTGTTAGAGTGGGGTTGTTGTTGCACCAAAAATTCAATTTGTTAGTGCTTGATACAACCATTCAACCTATAGTAGAAAGGAGGTGGTCATTCTCTTGTCCCAAATCCTAAGGGAATCACTGAATATTTTTCCAACAATATCACCCTCATCATTACTCAAGGGTATGAGGATTTCAACCTGTGACCAAACTTTGATACTACTTGTTAGAGTGCAGTTTTCATTGCACAAAAAAAATTAATTTGTTAGTGTTGATATAACCACTCAACTTATAGTACACAAGTAGCAGTTAAGTCCTTGTCACAAATCCCAAGGGGAGCACTAAACATTTTTCCAACATAAAACATGAAGCGATGACAAAAATAATAAATGTACTTAACATCATAAAGTACAATATTAAACAAAAATATTAGACACCATATTCTAAGAATGCATAAAACAATGCTCAAAAGGAAAATGTAAGTACACAAACTATGAATGAATGATTTAAGCATATTAACAACACAAATGCATAACATTAACAGGTTCCTTAAGGGTAACACCATTTATATCAGTAATTCTATATACACCAAATCCATACCATTTTGTGAAAATGTAAGGACCTACCCAATTAGGACTTAAATTCTCTTTTTCATTGAGTAGGGCATTCACATTTCTCTAATTTTCATAAAGAACTAAATCACCAAGAAAAAGGGAATGCTTGACCACTTTCCCATTATATCTCTTTTTGACAAATTTTTGATAAGCCATGATATGTTCTAAAGTGTTAATACAATGCTCATCCCACAACCTAGGATCTTGCAATCATTCTTCTTTACAACTATCCTTATCATTTATACCTTTGAACAAAATGCTCAAGGAAGGAATCTCTAGCTCTAAAAGAATAATTGTATCTTCTCCATAAACAAGATTGGAAGGTGATGTTCTAGTTGCAATGCATTTTTTTTTCTATAAGCCCATAAAGCATAATTTAATTGCATATGCCAATCCTTAGCATGCTTATTGATTATCTTCCTAAGGATTCGCTCGATGGGTATATTATTTCTTTGAGAAGATTTTCACTTCTTTGTTCTTAAAGTGAGTTCCACTATCATAAATTATTTCCATGCGAATACCAAAGTAACAGATGATGTTTTAAAGAATGGAATCCTAAATAACTTCCATAGTAGTCAAATAAAGTGGGATAACTTCAATCCACTTAGTAAAGTAGTTGGTTTAGAGGAGTGCAATTTCTTAGTGTACATTTTTGGTGTACTCCTCTACAACCTTCTATCCAAGGTATTCCATGGATTGGAAAGCTTGAATTTTGGTTTAGAGCTCCCTAGTCATGGAGTGCAAGAGGCATACAAATAATCATAAAGGGGGCTCTCAACTGAGCCTTAGGAATGCAACCCTTGCTAGTAAACCATGAAATGAGAGATTCTTTAGACAAGAGCAAGAGTGCTAGTGTCAAAGAACTCTCAAACATGCAATGCAAAGATGAACTACACTAGGATGAGATGCACAATGCAACTAATCTAAACAAATAAGAGTGATACAACCATTTTAATTAAGCTATGTAATCTATGCTATTGCAAAAGGAAAGTAAGCTATTGCAAATGAACTATGCTAGTATGAGTATACAAAGAAGGAGACAAGACGATAGAAGTTCTCCACAAAATGCTCCAAGAAAACCTATAAGTAAACCTACAACATAGCAATAGCTCAAAATCTAGATCCTTAGAGGAGAGAGATCTTTATTTTAAAGATGTACAAATAGTTGAGATCAAGATAAAAACATTGATCAAGGGTGGGAGTTGACTTTTAGCATGATCCATGTGCAAGATCATTTCCACCAATGAGAAAGAGTTGAATTTTCGTGAGAGACAAAATCTTTTCTTTTAATTTGTAAATAGGAAAAAGACTTTATGTGCACATATTATAGTGGGTTGGAAGAATGTGGTCTTTTATTTAATTAAAAGAGGACATGTTCTTTTAATCAAATATGAACTTAGGATATTATAGTCAAAGTATAGGTTAAAATCAAATAAATAAATTTTTAAAAATTTGGCCTAGGTAAATGATTAAATAATTTAGCCAAAATGCTGAGAAGGGAACTAATAGTTTTAGTGACCATTTTAGGTGATTACACCATGTAATGGTAGTTAATTTTTATTTTTTTTAAAATTAATTTTGATTGCAAATTGAAAACTAATCGTGGAGGGAAATAATAGAGAATAGAAATCTATCTGATTATAATGAAGGATATGTAAAATAGAGAGGAAATAAAACACATTTTTGTAGTTTTATATGTTTTCAAGCTGTAGTTCTGAGTTATCATTTTGGAAATTGATTTATGAAAATAAGATTTAGTGACTATTTTTTTTGGATTGCTAATTATTGATTTCATTAGACTACATATTTAGGTTCTTGAATTGCATGTTACTCTATTTTTATTCGGTTCGTCGATTGTTGGCAATATAGATTTTGTTCTAGTATAAAAGTTATTAGGATGGTCTTGATTTGAAAAAATAATCTCTATCATGAATATTTACATTATCTTGGTTTATTTGACACTCTATGAGTTCCCTTGAGTACAAAACCATATATAAAAAATGAATATGAAATAGATCTATAAATGTCCCTTGGAATTGGGTTGTACTTGGCTGTAATTTTTAATTTTAATAGAAGCTTATAACAAAACAAAGTGGGCTGCATATCACCAAAGTGATTAGAGATCTCTTAGTCAACCAAAGTCATTGATATAGGTGTAAAATCTATTTTGACCAAATATGAAAATGATCCTTGGTATTGGTTTGCATATCCAAACCTTTCTTGACTATAAAGACTGATTTTTATTTTTAATGGTTATGGAAGATTGTTGAATTTGTGTCATTAAAATAATTCATTATCAATGTTATTGTTTCTTTATGTAAGCCTCTTGCATGTTAATTAAAATAAAAAATAAGAGCAAATATGATTTGAGCTGTGAAATCAAATGGATTTTGTAACTGATTAAGAAAGTATCTTTGTTGAAGTCTTTAAATATATGATATTTTCTTGGAATTGAGGCAACAATCTTATTTTTTTTTATCAACTTGTGGTATTGAAATCGACTCACATGTGTGGAATTAGGCTCTGTGTTGTCAATTGAGTTGCATCTATAAATTATAGTTGGAATTTTGGTATATTGCGGATGTAAGTTGACCAAATATTTCAAGAATTTGGTTATGTGCAAATTGTTTGACAAAGTACAAAGTGAACAAATCATTCATAAGGAAGTGACGTGCTGAAATATGCAACTCTAAATGTGAGACTAAAGATATTCTTATTATTTCATGGGAATTCACAATTAACATTGGGAAGTTTCAAATTTATACATTCTTGAGATTAGCATCATGACTAGACTAGCCTACTAAGTGGTGAAAGACATCCAAGCTAAATTTAGAATTTAATCTGTGTGTTGGTGAATTTCTTTAAAAGATGGATAGAAATCCTTCACAATTGTGTATGTTTCAATTACGTAGAATAAATTAAAGTTGTTGTTTGTCTATAATCAGTTGAAATTGTGCTAAGAATAATAATATATCTATAGGTTTGTTTCATTTTGTGATTTCCTCTATATCACTAAAGGGAATAATCTATAAGATATATAAAATTGACATCCAAGAGTTTCTCTATTTCATCCTTGACAAGAAGAGTGATGCTAAGATTAATTTTATGATTCTTTTGCTTAAATGTTTAGTGTTTGGTACAAGAACTATGTTATTAGTGATAAACTTAGGATCAATGCTAAACATGTCCACATATACCCAAGCAAAAATATTTGAGAATCAAGGAAAATATTAGTGAGTTACTTACATTCATCTTCATCTAGTCATTTTCCAATATTGATAAACTTTTTGTGGTTACTAGGATCAACTTGCACATCTACAATGATGCTAAGATTCATTTTATGATTCTTTTGCTTAAATTGTTTAGTGTTTGGTGCAAGAACTATGTTATTAGTGACAAGGATCAATGCCAAACGCTTTCGCATATACCCGACCAAAAATGTTTGAGAATCAAGTAGAATATTAGTAAGTTTCTTACATTCATCTTCATCTAGACATTTTCCAATCTTGATAACCTATTTGGGGTTATTAGGATCAACTTGCACATCTACAATATCAGTGATCAAAAGATTGAGTATCTTCTATAAGAGGATCAAATATTGTTCAAAGTCACTCTCTTCCCCAAAATATTCATCAAATTTTAAATGGTATGGCTTTCTCTTATAGTAATGAAAAAAAGGCAAATCATTATATACCCCTAAGAAGTTTTCTATAGTACCATTGGAGGAAAAGACATCCAAAGATGGTTTTTGATGCTCACTAGTCTTAGAGATCTACTACAATGTGATTAAGATTAAAAAATAATGTATCTTTCTTATAAGGATTGAATTCAAAACCATAAGTATCTTCATAACCATCATTTATTAAGGGACCATGTATTCCTTATTTAAATTTCCACAACTTCGACCATTAAAACTATGATTAGCAAGTAAATGATAACCATGACAATGACAAGAAACCATGTTAGAAAGAGTTAAAGGAGCTTCATTGCTGGATACAATTGCCTAATTGTGTGTTGTCTTTGATGTTACATAAATGTCATATCAGTTGTCAATCTTTTCTACCGAGCATTCTTGGAGATTACTCTGCAAAGACAGTGTTTACTGAGCTCACTTAGACATCAAAGGAAATTATGGAAAAAAGCAGTGTTAACCGAGTTCTCATAGTTAATGAAGGAAAGTTGGTTAGAGTCAGTGTTCACCGAGTTCACTTGGTTGTCAAAGGATTTTGTAAGTTCACAGTATTAACCTAGCTTCAATTGGTTAACACAGGAAATCATGTTAGGACTAGTGTTTACTGAGTTGGGTTGGCTATCAAAGGATTTTGTTTATTTGGGATATGAAGTTTAATTATTTCAAGTATTGATTCCAGGAAACTATGGCAATGTTTATTGGTCATTGTAAATTGTAATTGAGCTGACTTGATAATCTAGATGGTATAAATGAAAGGTCAAGTTAAGATTCTAATGTGAGAAAGAGTATACAAGTGTATTGATTGATTAAGAAGGAAAGTGTGTGAGCAAACTTGAAGGATGGTCAGATATCCTTGTGGAGTAGAAAAGTAATATTCAATCTAGAAGGATCTAGTATGAAGAAAAATAGGGATTTGTAATCAGCAATTTAGTTGCATCTCAATCAAGTCATTTCATTGTTACTTTCTTACCATTGTTTGCAGTGATTCAAAATCTCTTAATAGAGTTGGTTTAATAGCCAGTTGTAAATCCTCTAACTAGGTGACAGTTCCATTGAATTTTTTTAAGACCTCTTACAAGGCCACTCCTAACAAGGTGACTAAATCCTCTAACAAGGTCACACCTAACAGTGTGTTTTGCAACCTTTAACTAGGTTGGCTCCTAATAGGGCTCACTTCAGGAGAGTGAAAAATTGTAACTAGTTACATTGGTGGTTTTTCCTATATTGGGTTTCCATGTTAAATCTTGCTGTCTCATGTGTTCATATTATTTATTTTATGCTTGCAAGTTAATCACTGTGAATGTTTAAGTTCAGTTAAAAGTAAATCACACTCTACTTTTACCAAGTCAACATTTTCTATGTGTTTACCAAATAACAATAGCAATCAATTTTATTGTTAACATCCAAGGGATTGGTATCAGAGGTTTTGGTTCTTGTAGGAAAGGTTTCAAGGACCTAAGCTAAAGATCAAGATGCCTTACAAGAGAGAAATTCCAAAGCTTAACAAAGACAACTTTTTAGCATGGTAGGGACTCATGAGACTTCATTTTGTTAGTCTTAGAATGGTTTTTGACACTTGAGTGCCAACATACTTAATCACTTTTTACATTGGAGCTGAGTACACTACATATGCTAAGCCACAACATGAGCCGAGTTAGGAAATCCAACAGGTGTCGAGTGATCTTCAAGTGCCGAGTGAAGATTAAGTTCCAAATGACTTTAGGTGCCAAGCATGATACAAGTGCCGAGTGGCATTTGAGTGCTGAGTCATAGATGATACCAAGCAATACAGAAATGCAACAAGTGCTGACTAAGCCAGTTTAATATAAGTGTCGAGCATCAGAGATCAGTAAGTTTCAAGAAATATAGAATGCACATATGAGTTTGTAGCATTAAAAATTTAGATCTAAACCATTTTTATGGCCGACATATGATGAATCTCGAAGGATTAAAAGATAAGATCAAATCTTTTATTTTTCCCATGCAATCAACATGCAGCCAATAAGAAAAATGGAGAAGGCATGTAACCAATAAGAGAAGTGTAAGGAATGAGTGGGAAACAGAGATTCAATATGGATCGTAGATCCATACCTAACCCTAAGTCTTCGAATGTCTTTATAAGGAAGATGAAATTACATTAAACCCAATGATGGATGGACAAGGGTGTTCAAGGGAAAACTATTCTCAGAGTGAAGAGTATCAGATCACAAAGGATCAAGATCAAGGAAAGCAGATCGAGTTCCTGTATTCAACAATCAAAGGATTGTAATCTATTAGGTTTATTATACCTAATATTCTCTAGCAATTGTATTAGGAAGAAAACCCTATGGTGATAGGTTAGCTTAACAGCTATTTTGTAGAATCCTTTAAATAGGTGATTAAATCCTTTGATAGGGTAAAACTTCATGTAAAGTGTTTGAAATCCTTTAACCAGGTCACTATTGATATAGTGTAAAGCCTTTAACAGGGCAGACCATCAGAAGTGGTTAAACTTTATTACTACAGTGATTTTGTGGGTATCATCACCACCCTAGTTTTACCTTCTTATTTTTGGAGGGTTTCTGGGTTACCAAAATCTCAAGTGTTATGTGGTGATGATTATGTGTTTTTCATAATTGTTTGATATGTTTATATGCATGCAATCTACTTTTAGTTAAAAATTTTTAATGCTAAAAGTACAGTACTTTTGATTCATCGCTGTCTCAAAAGTATTATTCCTATTTGAATATTCCAACAATTGGTATAAGAGCGACAAGGTTCTCATAAGAAGTCTAACAACTTGGAGAAAAAGATCTAAAGATGGAAGTCTTCAAACTTGGGAAGATTATTGACAATCAAGTGATTGATGTGCAACTAGCTCTACACAAAGTAGAGGAAGCAAGGGAGGAATTAAGAAAATCCTTGAAGAGAAGGAAGGATATAGCCATAGCTAAAAATGATATAAACTACAAGGAGATTGATACCACAAAACTATGTACCAATGGAGGCACTAAAGAGTTTGATGTAGCAATAGCAGAACTGATGGAGAAAAACAAAGTTTAAGCAGAGGAAATAAGATCTCTCAAGATGGAACATGAATCTTAGGCAATAATGTTATGTGAAATCACTGAACAAAAGAAAAGACCAGTTGAAGACAAAATCATGATGGAAAATGACAAAAGAAATCTTGCAAACAGACTTGAAGAAAAATGTACTGAATTATCAAGGATCTCAAACATGCAGATGGATACACTTGCCCAAATAATGAATCTTCATCATGAACTCAACATAAAAGATATTGAGATCTCCACTTTGAAGATGCAAAATGAAAAACTACAGAATGAATTGAATAGAGAAAAAGAGGTAGTAGAGAATCTCAACAAATCAAGTGAAGCCATCAAGTACTTTGAACAATTGATGAAATTTCCAAGATCAGCCCATGATACATCAAGACTTGGATACAATAGCACTGAAATTGGAGAATCATCAAAGAACATTGAAAAAAGAAGTGACAAGGTTAAGAATTCAAAACCTACTTGTCATTACTATAATAAAAGGGGGCATACTGCTAATGTTTGCAGGAGTAGAAGACTCAATCAAACAAACACACCCAAAAATAAAAGTTACTGTCACAAGTGCAACATGCAAGGACATATGACACAAGATTGCAGATCTAGAGTTACAAGGACACAAAAATTTGATGGACATTGTTATAATTGTAAGAAGTATGGACATAGAGCATTTGAATGCAGATCAAAGCCTATGTGGACATCAAATCATCAAACTAAAACAAAAGGAAATGGAAGTCAGTACCATTGGGATTACAACACTAGGCATATCTATCATTATTGTCAGGAATATGGACATATACCCCAGAATTGCATAAGAACACATTTTAGAGGGAATTATAGCAAGTGGCTAAGCCAAACCACATGTTTCAGTTGCTTGAAAATTGGTCACATCAGCAAAAACTGTCCTACAAGGTCAAAAGCACCAAAAATTGAATCAAACAAGGGCAAAGAAAAGATTGATGAGGAATACATAAGAACAAACATGAAGAAGACATGGCAAAAAAAGAATGAATCAAGTACATCCAATGAAAGGGTCACTTCACCCATAAGGTCAAGTGATCATTTCTCGTCCAATTAATCTCAAAGATGAGTCTATGGGGCTGATACATACAAAGAAGTATCATACATCAGCCCTAAATCATGAAGAAGCAATGCAAAGTACAAATCTACATGAAACAAGATGCCGAGTAAAATCCTAATGGAAGTCGAGTTCCTAACAATGACCAAGTTGATGACTGATGCTGAGTTAAGAAACTCCTATGGAAGTCGAGTAAAATAAGAATGTAGTGCAAGCCGAGTAGTGTTAAAAATCCTTCATAAGTTGAGTTTACAGTTGAGCATTTAATGCAACAGAAATAGGGTATATTATTGCGATTTCAATCATTTTTCCTCATCGCGATCAAGAAGGAGAGGAGATAAAGAGCACAGAGTGACTTCACAATAGAGAATCCAATTCTCCAAGAAAATTGCAACCTCCTACAATGAGGTTTCATTGATCTTAAGGTATTTTCATTTGTGCCAAGCTACGCAATTTCATATTTTTTTAAAAGAAACCCTAGTTTACATAAATGGCTTCGAGTTCCAAGAAAACCCTAGAAAAAGAGTCGTCTGAAGTACAACTAGTGTTTAATGAAGTTAGGTAGCCTAATTTTCACCCCATTTCTGAGGTGGCATACAAAAATGACCCAGCCGAAGCCCTTTCTTGTATACCCCCAAATGTTGTCATGGTTTAGGATGTAAGAAGATGTTACAATTGCAAGATAGGAGCCCTAGGAGACATGGAAATTAGAGAAGCCTTTGTAAAGCTATGTGTCAATGGAGTATTAAAAGATGAATATGAAATTGTTGAAAGGAAGGGTTTGACACAAGTTTTGAGTTTTCCCACCATATTCAAGACAGAGTGGATCAGACTTGTATTGAGCAGAATTCATGATGGTAGTCTGTGGTTAGAAGATGTCCCTGTCAAACTAACAAAAAGAATAATTCATAGGGTAACTAGATATCCTACCCTAGATCAGCACAAGACCTTGATAAGTGAATCCAAGGAGGTCATTGAAAAGAATACAAGTGCTCAGTGGAACAAGAGAGGAATGACTATTCATACCATTCAGGATCCTCTAGTTGAGTTTGCTGTTAGAGTTATTGCCCACAAATTTTACCAATCCAGTAGACTCAATGGTGTTCCCTGCATAGTAGTAGATGTAGGTTATAAACTGGTGAAAAAGGATCATAGTTATGATCTTGTTGAACTACAACTACAACAGATAAATGAAAACCTAACTGCAATAAGAAGGACAAAGGGTGCTCAATGTAAATTTGGAGCAATTTTGGTTTGTATATTCTTTTATGTTTAGAATGAATTTCCTTCTTTCGGCAAAGTGACATGGATGAGTGATAAGACTATCATATCCCAAATAAATGAGTATATAGAGCAAATGGGAGAAAATTTTGATACTCTAATGACAAGCTATTTTGAGGATTTCAAGAAATCCATGAAGCAAAGGGTGAGAATACCAATTTCTTTAGTAGAAAAACATATTAATGATGTATGTTTCTTAGTTGATATTGACTTCACCTACATTCAAGTTGCAATTCCAAGGGTGAGATGGCTAAGGCCATTTGGTTATAAAATAAATGTTGATGAAGCATCTACAACAATAACTGCATTGTTGGTAGAAGAAACAGATAAGAGTGCCCCACATTTTGGCACTTATGATGTGGTAAGATCAAAAATAAATATGGAATTAAAAACTGCCTCCACATTGAAAAAGAAAGATAAATTGATGAAGAAAATTAAGAAGCAATTTGGTGAAGGGGTAGAGGCTAAAGCTGAAGACGATGATGATGACAATGATGATGAAGAGAATGAACAAGAGCAAGGCCCAATGGGATTGACTCAAGGCCTAGGTGAAGACAAGGAGGAAGGTGTTGAATAAGAAGAAACCAAGGAAGCACCAACCCAGGCTGAGCCAAATAAAAGAAAGACAAAAGAACAACTTCCAGCTCAACCCAAACCGAAGAAAGCTACTATTCCATCACCCCAAAAGCCAACAACCAGAGCTGCAACAAGGGCCTCAACTCAAAAAGCCAAAGAGAAAGCTACAAAGAAGAAACCAATCAAGAAGACACAGGATGAGCCTAGGAAAAGAAGAAGATATGTAGCTCAACTTGATACTGATGAAGAAGATCAATCTGAAAAGGTAAGTCATTCTTCAGTTGATATAATATGTAAAAATATTGGAAATGGAGATTTAAGCAATATAAATAAAGTTGATTTTAATAAGTTCACTAAAGAAGAACATAATAGAATAGGGGAATCAATTTATGGAATGATGGCACAATTCAAGTACACCCCTCTTGAACTAGATGGACAATTTCCAGATGAACTGTCAAAAATTGTAGAAGACAGATGGCATTTCTATTTAAGAATGGAAAAGGAGATGAGAGAATCAACCCTAGCAAGCATATTTCCTAATTTGACTAAGGAGCAAGTAGAAAAAGAAGTCAAAAGGCATAATGCCAGGTTTACACCTAAATACAGGGCATTCTTCATTCTCCAAAACAAAATGGAAGAAATTGTACAAAGAACAACCAAATCATGGAAGAACTTGTACAAAAAGATTGAAGATTTTCTTGAAGAAGAATACAAGGAAGAAACTTTTGCTCCACCAGAAGAAAGAAGAAAAAGGACAGAAGAGAAGATAAAAGTAGAGTAAGGTAGAGAAGATAAGAAGGAAAAAGAAAAGAAACAAGAAGAAGAGAAGAAGGAAGAAGAAAAGAAACAAGAAGAAGAGAAGAAGGAAGAAGAAAAGAGAGAAACGAAGGAGGAGACACAAAAGAAAGATATAACGGCAACAAATGAGCAAGAGCAACACCAAGATTAGAGTGTGCAAGACACACAAATGCCGCCTTCTAGCCCTCCTCATGTACCCATCACACCTGTAGAAACAATAACTGTACAGGATGTTCCTGACACTTCTGCTCAGAACATCAATCCATTAACTATAGAGGATCTCAAAAGAATCCTTGACCAATCCACACAACAAGCAAGATTATGTACAAATCTAGTATTGGTCAGTGTGGATGAATTGCAAAAACTAGTAGAAAACACTATTAGAGATAAGGTGAATCCACAAGAACCACCTTCCAACATCTCTACAGCTACTAGTGGTCAACTTCAAATGCCAACAATCATTTCAATAGGCATAGTTGACACCACAGTACAGAAGCTAAGTGCAGTAGGAGAAAAAGCAATAGAACAAGTAGGACAGGCTATTACATTTGATCCTACAGCTCAAACACAAGGTGGACTTCCTAAAATTACAATAATTGATCAAGGTAGAGAGAAGGAGGAGAAAATAGAGGAAACCCTTAAAGAGCAAGTGGCAATACAAACATTGATAAATTTTCCTACCTTGGGAACTCCTTCACAACAACCATTGCAAATATCAACACCAGGATCAAGTTCTACCAAAATTGCAAGGGTACTTCACTATGGAGACCCTGAACTAGATGAGGAGATAGTCATACCAAGCTATGACTCAAAAACAATAAACATTGATCAAATCAATGAGGTATAGGAAAAATTACATAGAAGGAAGAGGCAAGAAATACTCAAGAAGGAGTATAAACAAAAGCAAACAATGCATGAGATTAAAGACATCTTTATGGATGCCTTCAGTATTCAGTCACTAGATGAGTCAAAGCATATTATGGAGCAATTATCAGATATTGTTGAATAGGTGACAAATGCAAAACTCATGGAATGGTCTGAAAGAAAATTTCAAGGAAAAGTTAAAGAGAAAATATCCAGTGAAATAACACTTTCTTAGATGGAATTGGCAAAGGTCATAGACAAAGTAAAAAAGGTACTTGAGAATATATTCTCATTATACAAAAAGTTGTGTGAGTTTTCATATTTCACACAAGAGACCAGCCAAAAGATAAAGAGCCTGGAAAGAAATTTGAATATTTCTAGCATGCAGCTACCTAGAGATCCAACTGAAAGTGAGAAGCATTTTGTTCAAATGCTTCACACTCAGAAAGAAATAGCTGTATTAAGAATAGAAGAGGCTACCATCAAGGCCAACCTATTATAGCTCCAATCTTCTATAACCCCACATTTGGAAATCCTCCATAAAGAAAAAGTCTATGCTGAAATTGTTCTCAAGAAAGATCCTAATCTTCCTACTTCAGAAGGACTTATTCATCTTGCTGTAGAGACTGCCCTCCAGCATAAATCATTGGAAATTACTTTTTTTTGGTGAAATATGGTCTTAACCCTTAAAACCATTTGACATAAGTGTCAAAAAAGGGGGAGATAATAAAAAAAGGGGGAGATAATAAAAATAGGGGGAGACAAGATAATGGGGGAAATAAGACAACAAAGGCAGAGCATGACATACAACATCAAATTTTGGTTACCAAGACAACACTGATAATGGTACAATCAACTCAGGGGAAGTTACAATACTTTTGATGTATATATATTGTACATTACAAATTTTGACTGTATATACCAAGAAGATTAGTGCATGTACTCATAAGGGTAGTTAAATGTTTTTGTCACTCATGTCAAAGGGGGAGATTGTTAGTCTTAGAATGGTTTTTGACACTTGAGTG
Source organism: Cupressus sempervirens (assembly GCA_028749045.1). Lineage (NCBI taxonomy): Eukaryota > Viridiplantae > Streptophyta > Pinopsida > Cupressales > Cupressaceae > Cupressus > Cupressus sempervirens. The sequence continues at coordinate 551,961,629 of CM053785.1, read as the reverse complement.
CCAACACACTTAATCACTTTCTACATTAGAGCCGAGTACACTACATATGCTGAGCCACAACATGAGCCGAGTTAGGAAATCCAACAGGTGCTGAGTGATCTTCAGGTGCCGAGCAGCCTTTAGGTGCCGAGTGAAGATCAGGTGCTGAGTGAAGATTAAGTCCCGAATGACTTTAGGTGCTAAGCATGATACAAGTGCCGAGTGACATTTGAGTGCCGAGTCATAGATGATGCCGAGCAATACAAAAATGCAACAAGTGCTGAGTAAGACAATTTAATATAAGTGCCGAGCATCAGAGATCAGTAAGTGCCGAGCAACACAGAATGCACATATGAGTTTGTAACATTACAAATTCAGATGTAAACCATATTTATGGATGACATATGATGAATCTCAAAGGATTAAAAGATAAGATCGAATCTTTTATTTTTCCCATGCAATCAACATGCAGCCAATAAGAAAAATGGAGAAGGCATGTAACCAATAAGAGAAGTGCAAGGAATGAGTGGGAAACAGAGATTCAATATAGATCGTAGATCCATACCTAACCCTAAGTCTTCAAATGTGTTTATAAGGAAGATGAAATTATATTGAACCCAATGATGGATGGACGAGGGTGTTCAAGGGAAAAATATTCTCAGAGTGAAGAGTATCAGATCAAAAAGGATCAAGATCAGGAAAAGTAGATCAAGTTCCTGTATTCAACAATTGAAGGATTGTAATCTATCAGGTTTATTATACCTAATATTCTCTAGCAATTGTATTAGGAAGAAAACCCTATGGTGATAGGTTAGCTTAACAACTATTTTGTAGAATCCTTTAAATAGGTGATTAAATCCTTTAATAGGGTAACACTTCATGTAAAGTGTTTGAAATCCTTTAACTAGGTCACTATTGATACAATGTAAAGCCTTTAACAAGGCAGACCATCAGAAGTGGTTAAACTTTATTCCTGTAGTGATTTTGTGGGTATCATCCCCACCCCAGTTTTACCTTCCTATTTCTGGAGGGTTTCTGGGTTACCAAAATCTCAAGTGTTATGTGGTGATGATTATGTGTTTTTCATAATTGTTTGATATGTTTATATGCATGCAATCTACTTTCAGCTAAAAATTTTTAATGCTAAAAGTACAATACTTCTCATTCACCCCCCCTCTCAGAAGCATTATTCCTATTTGAATATTCCAACACATTTGTCTTCCATTGGTGACTTAGGATTGAAATACCTTGATGAAGAATACACAACCCCTATTGGTACATTATCTATTGGAGATATTGTTGAGAAAAAGAACCATAATACCATGATGATAGATATTGTGTCTGCTCTTAGCTATGAGAAATTTGATGATATCAAGGACTACAAAACTGCCTTTGCAATGTGGAATAAGCTAAATGACATCTATGGTGGTGATGAGAATGTGAGGAGAGCTAAAGAAAAAAGCCTTAGAGGACAATTTGATCAGATGAGAATGAGAGAAGATGAAAATATTGCCAAATATGTTGAAAGAATCAAAGTAAGTGTCAATGCAATCAAAGCTTCTAGAGGAGATATCGAGGAATAAACTATTGTAAGTAAAGTTCTTAGAACATTTCTTCCTATCTATGCAATTAGAGTATCTACTATTCAAGAAAGGAGGTGTGGAACAAATCAAAAGATAACTTTGGATACCTTAGTAGGAAGATTGACAACCTTTGAGCTAGATAACTTTGACAATTATGTTCTAGCTTTCAAGAATATTGAATTTGCATTTGAGGCCAAGCATTCACTTAAGGAGAAAGGCAAGAAAATAAAAGACATTCAGTTGGAAAGTAAAGAAAAATCAAAGGAAAACTCTGATAGTGATCTTGAAATTGTTGAAACTATGCTTACAAGGAAATATTCTAGAGGCAGAGGAAAATACAAAGGTAAAATTCCCCTAATCTATTTTTCATGTGAAGAAATTGGTCATATTGCTGCCAGGTGCCCAAACAAAGAAAGAAAGGATGAGAAGAAAATTCACAAGTGTAATGCCAAGAAGAATTTCAAAAATCACAAATCATTCAAGGACAAAGGTAAGAAGACTTGTTTTATGGCTAAAGATTCTGATAACAGTGAAGATGAAATAGTTTACATTGCTATGAAAGATGAATCTGATGATGAAGAAGATAAGATGGCACTATCTCTCATGTGAGAAAAAATGATACATGGATCATAGATAGTGGATGTTCACATTATATGACTGGTGATAAAACAAAGTTTGAACACTTTGAAGACTATGATGGTGGTAGTGTAAGGTTTGGAAATAATGAACCTTGTTGCATAAAAGGGAGAGGCTAAATCTCATTTACCAAAGAACTTGTATGTGACAATGCCTATTGGGTTGAAGGACTAATACGTTATATGCTAAGTGTGGTACAACTAATCAACATTGGATTCAAGATGGAATTCATGCAAGGCAAGGCAAGACTGCTGGATGACAAAGGAAACCTAATTGGATTAGGCAAACAAATAAAAGTCAACGTATTTTATCTTGATCTTGGTGATTGATTATGTTTTATTGCTCAAGTTGAAGAAAATTGGTTATGGTACAGAAGGTTATGTCATGTAAATTTTGATAACATGGTGAAAATAAGCAAATTCAGGAAAGTAAGAGGTATTCCTAGTTTGAAGAAACCAGATGTTGGTTTATGCAAGAATTGTCAGATTGGCAAAATGGGAAAGACAAGTTTTGAAATTAAAAAATATCAATCTAAAGGTATCTTGGAAGTCGTGCATACTAATTTGTGTGGATGTATTGGAATAGAAAGCTATAGTGGAGAAAAATTATTTATTCTTTTTGTTGATGACTATTCAAGAATGATGACTCTTATGTATCTTAGAGTAAAGTTAGAAGCATTTGAGAAATTCAAATGGTATCTAGCAAGAATAGAGAAGGAAACTGGGAAAATATTGAATTGAGTAAGATCAAACAGAGGTGGTGAATTCATCTCCAATGAATTCAATAACTTTTGCATTGAAAGAGGAATCAAAAGATAGGTATTAGCCTCTAGAACTCTCAAGTAGAATGGAATAGCTAAAAGAAGAAGTAGATCTATCATGGATTGTGCAAGGGCTCTAACAATTGAAAAGAACATTGCTATCAAATACTAGAAGGAAGCTATTAGCACTGTAGTTCATACCTTAAATTGAGTACAATTGAAGGACTCATATAAAACTCCCTATGAATTATGGTATGGCTAAAAACCTAATGTATATTACCTGAAAGTATTTGGAAGTAAATGTTATATCTTGAAAGAATCTAGAAATGGAAAATTTGATGTGAAAGGTGATGAAGGTATATTCTTAGGATATTCTTGCAAAAGTAAGGGATATAGATGCTTGAATTTGTCTACTCACAAAATCATAGAAAGTGCACATGTGAGAATTGATGAGTTTGCAGAAAGGACTAAAAAAGAAAGAAAAAAAGGAATCAGAAGATTTTTTTATATCAAACTTGATACATTGCCAGACACATTTGTCAATAAGGAGACCTCTACTCTTGAGTCTTCCTCAGTACTCTTGTTGACAGGAATATTGTATGCAAATTATACTTGTAGTAAAATCAGATCCTAACCTTTTGGCTTATCTTGAACCAAACATTTCAATAAATTACCTAGACTCTGATTCACAATATCTATTTGTCCATCAGTTTGTGGATGATGTGATGAAATGAACTTCAAATCCATCTTCAACTTTCTCCACAATGTACACTAGAAATACCCAACAAACTTGGTATCTTGATTAGAAGTTATGCTCTTTGGCATACCATGTAGTCTCACCACTTCTCTAAAAAAATTCACCACATGAACAACATCACTAGTCTTCTATGCCTTAGGTTTACTTCCTTGAGGTCACAGGTTTGATTCCCCTTCATAGTGAAGAAGGGTTGTAGGTTAGGTTCCCTTATGGGACTTCCATGCCAAGTACCTACTCCATTGGCCTGGGGTGTCGGACTGGACTTTTGCCCCAAATTTTTAAGAGAACAAATCTTATTAATTAACATGGGTGAGGTAGCATGCAAAGTTGGAGGTGTGGAAAAAATGGTAGAATTCAAATTTCAAATGAGACTGGTGCAGGACCGTTGGGGGAGGAAGTTCAACTTGGGATGATTGAGGATGCAAGAAAGCTTGGGAAGGAACCCGATGGAGGTGGGCTACCTGGGGGACCTAGGGGGGACCTATGTCTGTTGTGGCTATCAAGATTCTTGCCAAGAAATGGTCAATCTTATTTGGTATTAAGCCAGTCAATAAGTCTTCTTTCCCCTAGTCAAGAATATATCTATAATCGAGCAAAGCCCATTTATTTTAGAAATCCTAGATCAAGTCATAGACATGAACATATCTAGAATAGATCATACCCTTGTGGGGAGATTCTTGTGAGCTAGAGCCAATATTGAGGTAGTTAGAGTCTTTGTTAAAAGTAAATGGGCTTTGAAGGGATAGGTGGATATCGTAGCTATGTCAAAAGGTTACCTCTCCTTTTGCTTTTCTTGCAAAGAAGATCATAGAAATATCTTGTGTGGTGGACTATGGTTAGTGGGAAAACATACTATACTATTACAAAAATGGTGTCCTGACCTAAGTTCTCAGAATGAATTGTCCATGCAAGCCCTTATTTGAGTTAAACTACTAGGAATGTCACGAGAGTTTTGGGTAGAACATGTTTTCCAAGGAATAGCTAACACCTTTGGTGAGTTTCTATCAATGGACCCAATGAAAGTGTCAAGAAGGAGATTAACTTATGTTAGAGTGAAAGTTTCAAGAAGGAGTTTAACTTATGCCAGAATATGTTTGGGAATCATTTAAGGGGTTGATGTTCCAGAGCCTATTACACTTCAATCTAAATTGGGTGTTTGGAAATAGAAGATCGAATATGAATCCATCCCTTTTGCTTATTTTCATTGTTAAAAATCAGGTCACTAGGCAAAGAAATGCCCTAATAAAGTCAACATTTTGAAGAAATATTTAAAAAATGGATTAAAAAAGGAACCAAGATTGCTAAGTCTATGGAACAAAACCAAATAGAGAAGGGGGCTAAAGTGGGTAAAAATGGCACTCAGGTAGAGCCTATTGAGATGATTAGTAAAGACATTGAGAATGGGAATCTTATGGTTCATATCTAGGTTCTAGAAAAGGACCCAGCCAATCCCATTAAGAATTTAATGATAAATGATAACTATGATGAAGACGGCTAGAGTAGAAGGATGGAAGTAGTAGGGACCAAAGATATAAATGATGTGAATAATGTTGAGAGAGAAATTTCAGTTGTTAGTAGCAAGAGTACTATTAAAAAAAGGAAATGGATAATCAAGAGGCACAAGATTGTATCATTTTGGGACCAAATTTATCTAAATACCATTAGATGAACATAAATGAAAATAGAACTCACCACACAGGGATGAAATCTTATCAATAATAGAAGAAAGAACACCCAAGCGGGGGATGTTGAAGATATTGATAGAGCTTTGCAGGGTGAGGAAGCAGGAAATGGAGAAGAATAGATTGATGTGGAGTACAAGAAGAAAGTGGGGATTAAGAAAAAAGAGAATCAAAAGGAGAAAAATATAAAAATAATAAACATAATTAAATGCTTAGTATAATCACAAGGAGTAAAAAAACAAGGGATGTTGGTTATAACCAAACTCCAGTAGGGAGGCCTTCAAATCAGAAAAAAGGATTTTGGAGACTAGCAAAAGTAGAGAAGATAGTAGTCAAAGGACTATCTTGAAATCAAAAGCATTTCATAAGAAATGAAGATTATCTCATGGAATATCAGAGGATTGAACAATCCTCATAAGAAAGACATGGCTAGGAATATGATTATAGATAATAAACTAGATATTGTGCTTCTTCAGGAAACCAAGATGTGAAAGGATAAAGTAGAAAGTCTATTTTCCTTTAGTAGTGGTAAGATCTTAGGTAGTGATGCTGATGGGGCCTCTGGGGTTATAACAATTTTATGGAATGATAAAAATATTCATGGGGAACTTTTATCTCAGAACAAGAATATGATTAATATCAATTTTTTTAAATGCCAAGGATAACAATTCATGGGTGCAAACTAATGTCTATGCACCTAACACCAAATCGGGAAGGAAAGATTGTTGGATGGAAATGAATAATCATAGGAAGGACTTTGAGGATGAGGAATGGATCATTATGGGGGATTTCAACACACCTTTGAAGGTAAATGAGAAGATGGGGGGAAGTCAGACCAATTTGGATAGTAGGATGGATTTGATGGAATTTATTGATAATCATATGCTACATGACATGGACTTGCAAGTTATAGACTGTACTTGGATGAATAGAAGAATGGGTAAGGATCTCATACAAGTTAGACTAGATAGAGCCTTTATTAGTAATGATTGGTTTCAAAGTTATAAATGCACTTTAATGGCTCATGTTAGAGTGGGTTCTGATCATTATCCCATTTTTCTCTTAGCTGACCCTATTTCCATTAAAAAGAATTTTCCTTTCCGATTTGAAAAAAATGTGAATTTTACACCCTGGGCTAGAAAACCTTATTAAAGTTTGGTGGAGGTTTAAGCTTGAGGGAACTGCTATGTTCAAAGTGGCAAAAAAGTTGAGAAATGTTAAGGATAACATTAAAAGATGGATGGTTGGCTTTTGTTAAGTTGTTTCATTTTAGCTGGACTTTTCTAAAAACTATTATTTTTAATATGTTGTAATACTTTCAGATTTCAAGATCCCTATAAAACCTATTTTACTTAATCAAAAAAATTAAAAGATGGATTAGAGAAACTTTTGAGAATATATTTGAAAGCAAAAGTAAAATTCCTGAGGAACTTCAAGAGATCTAGGACAATATTCATTTTGAGGGTTATGAGAAAGTTTCTAGAAAGGAGAAGGAATCAAAGTTTATAGAGTTACATGAAATTATTACCAAGGATAAGATTTACTGGAAGCAACAATCTACGAAAGACTTTATTAAAGAAGGGGACAAGAACACAAAGTACTTCTATATGACCACTTTGAATCATAGAGTGGTCAACAAAATTTCTAGAGTAAAATTTAATAATGTTGTCATAGAGGATGACGAGGATATCAAAAGAGAAGCTATGAGATTTTTTAGTGGGCTTCTGGAGAGAGAACATAATCTTGATAAGGAAAAGTAGAAGGTGTTGGAAATGATTGAAAAGATCATGAGGAAAATTGTTGGAATGATCATATGGAACTGGTAAAGAATGTTCTCAATCATTGTTTTGTCATTGATGTCAAACTTGCTACTTGCAGGAATGACAATTGCTTTAGTGATCCAAATACTATCAATTGGTCGATTGATAAGGAGGAGGCAATCAATAAGATGTAACTAGAACACCTAGAGAAAGGTTGAAGTTATGATGTTGTAATGAAGTCCAAGGATCAACTAAGTCATTGATGAAAAAGTGTATTGATGACATACTCTAAGACACAGAGAATAGGCACATTGAAACATATCAAAGATGTAAGGTTTTAGTTAAGTCATTTGTAAAGACTACTTGAGATCATTAAGGAGTCGAACAAATTCTTAGTTGAAGCCGATTAGGTGCCGAATGAACTTCAGATGCTGAGCAGAATCAAGTGCCGAGTGCCGAATAGAATCAAGTGCTGAGCAGAATCAAGTGTCGAGTAGAATCAAGTGTCGAGTAGAATCGAGTGCCGAGCAGAATCAAGTGCCGAGCAGATACAAGTGCCAAGTAACACAGAGATGTTGAGCATCAGTAAACCAATAGTGCCGAGTTGCTACATTATTTCAAAAATCAAAGATTTGCCAGATCTAAGCCAACAAGGTTGTTATCTAGAAATCTATGAATTAAATGGAAGATAAGAATGATGAGCTGGTGGCACAAAACACCATGTAGAACATTTTTGGAGAATACAACTGGACTCTAGACAAATTTTTCTAGATAAAAACAAGATATGGGGTAGATACATTGTATCCTACCTAATCCATTTAAAACCCTAAAGTTAGAAAGGGAGAATCGAGCGGTAAAGGCAAACCAGATTTCTATTTAAGGAATCATAAGGTCATGAAGAGATAGAGAAGAGGTCAATCATGAAAGCATGAAGTGCTGAAAGAGGTGCTAAGGAGGAAGAAAGCACAGTTACTCTACTTCAATAGATGACCACAGATATGGATGCATTGGTATGATGAGTAAGAAGACTCAAGGAGAGGAAGCTTGAGATGACAAGCTGTAAGAACTGAAGTGATTAAAAGCCAAAGCAAAAGGACTGAATTGAAGAGTGATCTAAAATCTGCAAAGTATTTTGTAAGTTGTATCAGATCAACAATCCATTATTGTTACTCTCTAGCAATTGTAACAAATAGTTTAAATCCTATTGACTTAGGTTGGTTTAATAGCCATGTTGTAAATCCTTTAACAGGGTGACATTCCAAGTGAATGTTCTAAAGTCCTTTAATCAGGCCCATTCCTAACAGTATGGTGAAATCCTCTAACAAGGTCACATTTAACAGTGTGTTGTAAGCCTTGAACAGGGTAGGCTTTTAATAGGGCATCACTTTAGAAGAGTGAAAATCAAGTAGCATGTTACTGGTGGTTTTTCCCAAATCGGGTTTCCACATAAATCACTATGTCATGTGTTGATCTTGCATGTTTTATTCCTGCGTGTTGATTTGTTGTAGCTGGCTAAGATGGTTGATTTAAGTTTGGATGGGTGAAAAGTTTATAGACTCATTATAAGTTGTGAAAAATTATTATTAGGGCATTTGGACCTTGAATAACTGATTCACCCCCCCCCGCCTTCTCAGTTATTCTAAAGAATTCTAACAATTGGTATCATAGCCAAACTGTTGATTTAGTCTAAAGGGACTATAAGTAGGAAAGATCAAAATGCCTAAAAGAGAAGTCCCCAAGCTCAACAAAGACAACTTTGTTGCATGAAAAAGTTTGATGAAGCTACATCTTGGATCCATAGGAGATTATGCCCAAAATTCAATTGTTACTAAACATGTTAATCCAACTGGTACTCTTACTGTAGAAGATTTGAAAAATAAATAGGAACACAATCAGACAACGATGGAAATTGCCTCTGCACTCAACTATGCTAAATTTGATGATATCAAAGGATGTGACACTGCATTCAAAATGTGGAAAGCCCTATTAGACATCTATGGAGGAGATTAGAATGTCTAAAGAGAAAAAAGAGAAAGCCTCAGAGGAAAGTTTGATGTTATGAAAATGGAGGAAAATGAGAATGCTTCTCAGTATGGCGCAAGAATAAAGGAAATGGTAAGTGTAATAAGATGTTTGAATGGTCAATTGGAGGAAGATACTATTAATAGTAAGTTCTTAAGAACCTTGCTCCCTATCTATGCTATTAGAGTATCAACAATACAAGAACTAACATGTGTACTAAGAAACAATCTAAGTTTTGAAGGAATAGTGGGTAGACTCACTGCATTTGAGCTATCTAACTTTGACAACTATAGACCTGAGAATGTTGAATCTACTTTCAAAGCCAAGCTATCACTGAAAGATGTTGAACAGGTGAAATCAAAGAAGGGAAGAAAGATGAAATATGTATCCAGTGACAGCAGCACTGATGAGGAAGATGTGGAACAATTGGAAGCTTTGCTAGCTAGAAGATTTCATAGAGGCAAAGGATTTTCAAAGGTAAGATGCCTATCATTTGTTTCAATTGTAATGAAGTAGGACATATTGCTGCAAGATGTACATAGAAAAAGGATTACAAGGATGGCAACAAATACAAATATAGAAGAGAAGATGATAAGAGAGATTACAAAGACAAAGGCAAGAAGTGTCATATTGCTGAAGATAATTCTGATGATAATGATGATGAAGTTGTTTATGTAGCCATGAAGCACCAATCCGATGAAGAAGAACCTACAACACAAGTAACATGTATGAACAAAAATGATAGATGGATCATAGACAATGGATGCTCACATCACATGACAGGAGACAAAATTAAGTTTGTTAACTTTACTTAATATGATGGAAATAGTGTTAGATTCGGTAATGATGCTCCATGTCAAATAAAAGGAAAAGGTTCCATTAAGCTTACAAAAAAAAATTCATGTGATAATGCATACTATGTTGAGGGATTAAACTATAATTTGCTAAGTGTCTCACAGTTAGGCAATATAGGATGCAAAGTAGAATTTGGAAACAAAATTACAAAAATCTATGGTACCAATGGTAAATTGATAGGAAAAGGAGATCAAACAAGAAGTAATCTATTTTACCTTGATATGGATGATGTTTCTTGTTTTGTTGCAAAATTTGATGATGAATGGTTATGGCATAGAAGGCTATGTCATGTCAACTTTGACAATCTGGTCAATATTAGTAAAATGAAGAAAGTTAGAGGTTTACCAAAATTGAAGAAGCCTGATAATATCATGTGCAAACAATGTCAGCTAGGCAAGATGAAAAAGTCAAGTTTCAAAAGCAAAAACTATACATCTAAAGAAGTACTTGAGTTAGTTCATACTAACTTATGTGGTCCAATGGAAGTACAAAGCTATAGAGGAGATAAGTACATAATGTTGTTTGATGATGACTATTCCAGGATGATGACTGTTATGTTCTTAAAACAAAAATCTCATGCTTTTCAAATGTTTAAGTGGTATGTGGCTAGAGTTGAAAAGGAAATAGGAAAAAGCTTGAAATGCCTGAGATCAGACTGAGGTGGTGAATTCACATCAAATGAATTCGAGATATTTTGTAATGAAAAAGGAATCAAAAGACAAATGTCAGTTCCTAGAACTCCCCCACAGAATGGAATTGCTGAAAGAAGAAATAGATCTGTGATTGATTGTGCCAGAACATTAATAATGGCAAATATTGTTGCTCTAAAATACTGGAGAGAAGCTATAAGTGTAGCTGTTCATACACTGAACTGAATACAAGTCAAGAAAGGTACAAATACAACACCTTTTGAATTATGGTATGGTCATTCACCCAATGTAAAACATTTCAAAGTATTTGGTTGCAAATGCTTTATCCTTAAAGATGCTAGAAATGGAAATTTTGATGCAAAAAGTGATGAAGGCATATTACTTGGTTACTCCACTAGAAGTAAAGCATATAAGTGTTTGAATACTAACACTAACAAAATCGTGGAAAGTGCAAATGTAATCTTTGATGAGCATACATAAGTCCAAGCTGAAGAACTGAATAGAATGAATGAATACAGAACTCTTGTGTATTCTTATGAAGGAATGCCTGTTGATGGGGATGCTGTCAATCAAATTGAAACTCAACAACAAATTTCAGTCTCAGCTGAGTCACAACCAGTAAATGTCAAGTTACATTCAGAAGCTGAGTTACAGAATGAAGGAAATGCACAATCTGATACTGAAGTCAGAACACATGAAATAAATGAAGAACAACTTGACAACTCAGTGCATAGTGACCCTGAATAAGAAAAATCAAACATGGAAATAAGGACAGAACCAAGATTATCCAAATATGTAAAAAGACATCACCCTGATGAATAGATTATTGGTGACAAAGATGCAAGATGAATAACAAGGAACAAACTAAGACATGAATCATGTCTGATTAGATAATCTAAACCTAAAATAGTATATGGTGCATTACAAGATGATGACTGGTATAAAGCTATGGAAGAAGAAATTGATCAAATAAAGAAGAACAAAACTTGGCGTTTGGTTCCTAGACTAGTTGACAAGAATGTGATTGGCACCAAGTGGGTATTCAGAAACAAGCTAGATGAGAATGATGAGATTACTAGAAACAAAGCTAGACTAGTATGCAAGGGTTATGCTCAAGAAGAAGGACTAGACTATGGGGAAACATTCGCCCCTGTTGCTAGAATGGAAGGAGTAAGAACTTTACTTGCATATGTTGCATATAAAGATTTCAAAGTTTATCAGATGGATGTAAAGTCTGCTTTTTTAAATGGTATACTGGAAGAAGAAGTCTACATTGAACAACTAGAGGGATTTGTTGATGAGAACAACAGGGATATGGTTTGTAAACTACATAAAGAACTCTATGGTCTAAAACAAGCACTCAAAGCATGGTATGAGAGACTTCACAAGTATCTAGTGCAAATAGGATTTGAAAGAACTGATGATAACAAAAACATGTACATCAAATTAGACGAAGTTAAGGATATTATTGTATTTGAAATCTTTGTGGATGACATAGTGTTTGGAGGAAAGGAAGTGCTTTGCAAAGGCTTTGTTGATAAAATGAAACATGAGTTTGAAATGTCTATGTTTGGAGAGATAATTTTTTTTGTTGGATTGCAAGTACATCAACTAAAACATGGTATATTTGTGACACAATCAAAATACATCAAAGAGATACTTAAAACATTTGGATTGAAGGAGTCCAAACCAATCAACACACCAATGGCAACAAGAAATAAGCTATCCAAAAATGATGAATCAGCTGAAGTCAATCAAACAATGTACAGATCCATGATTGGAAAACTACAATATGTTGTACATAGAAGACCCGACATAGCATTAGCTGTTGGAATAGTGGCTAGATTCTCTGCTAATCCCAAAGAAAATCATCTCATAGTAGTTAAAAGAATAATGAGATATCTTAAAAGAACTAATAACTTTGGTCTATACTACAAAAAGAATGGAAAGTTTGAACTCAATGCATATACAGATGCAGATTGGGGAGGCAACATTGATGATAGAAAAAACACAAGTGGAGGTGCATTATTTTTAGGTAAAAGGCTAGTTACTTGGGCTAGCAAGAAACAAACATGCACATCCTAGTCCACTGCAGAATCAGAGTATGTGGCAGCTGTAGTAAATTGCACAAACATTGTGTGGCTCACACATCTATTGATAGGAATGAAAGAAGAGGTAACAAAACCTGTGATATTGTATTGTGATAATACAAGTGCTATAAACATATCCAAAAATCTAGTAATGCATGCAAAAACCAAGCATATTGCAATCAAGTATCATTATGTCAGAGAATTGGTAGAAGACAAACAAGTGAAGTTGGAATACATTCACACAAAGGAACAAACTGTAGATATCTTTACCAAACCATTGCCCAAGGATGCTTATGAATATCTTAGAGGCAAGTTGGGGGTAATACCCCTAACTCAACCAGTTTAAAGCAACAAGGATGCTGCCCTGCATCAACAGGAACAAATCATTAAAATATCATAAGAATGATGCAGAGGATGATAGCTCGAACAGAAACTCCAAATTAGTCACAAGCATGGTGACAAAGGTAGAAGACATAAAGAAGCCAAAGCTTGTACTTCGCATGTTAAAGATGTTACATCTTTGGCATTTATGTCAAAGAGGGCAAAATATGTAGAAACCTGATCAATACAAAGCAAGAGGGAGATATATATGAAAGAGGGAGATATATGAGATCAGTAGTAAGGATGCAAGTAGCCAGGAAAAGTAGCAGACAACATCTACAATCTTGATGGTAACTAAGTTGATCAATAGATTAGTTTGGTTTTGCCATCAATGCCAAAGAGGGAGATTCTTGGAAATGATTGAAAAGATCATGAGGAAAATTGTTGGAATGATCATATGGAACTGGTAAAGAATGTTCTCAATCATTGTTTTGTCATTGATGTCAAACTTGCTACTTGCAGGAATGACAATTGCTTTAGTGATCCAAATACTATCAATTGGTTGATTGACAAGGAGGAGGCAATCAATAAAATGTAACTAGAACACCTAGAGAAAGGTTGAAGTTATGATGTTGTAATGAAGTCCAAGGATCAACTAAGTCATTGATGAAAAAGTGTATTGATGAAATACTCTAAGACACAGAGAATAGGCACATTGAAACATATCAAAGATGTAAGGTTTTAGCTAAGTCATTTGTAAAGACTAACTGAGATCATTAAGGAGTCGAACAAATTCCTAGTTGAAGCCGAGCAGGTGCCGAGTGAACTTTAGATGTTGAGCACAATCAAGTGCCGAGTGCCGAACAGAATCAAGTGCCGAGCAGAATCAAGTGCCATGAAAAATCAAGTGTTGAGCAGAATCAAGTGCCGAGCAGATACAAGTGCCGAGTAACACAAAGATGCTGAGCATCAGTAAACCAATAGTGTTGAGTTGCTGCATTATTTCAAAAATCAAAGATTCACCAGATCTAAGCCGACAAGGTTGTTAGCTAGAAATTTGTGAATTAAATGGGAGATAAGAATGATGAGCTGGTGGCATAGAACACCATGTAGAACATTTTTGGAGAATACAACTGGACTCTAGAGAAAGTTTTCTAGATAAGAGCAAGATATGGGGTAGATACATTGTATCCTACCTAATCCATTTGAAACCCTAAAGTTGGAAAGGGAGAATCGAGTGGTAAAGGCAAACCAAATTTCTATTTAAGGAATCATAAGGTCATGAAGAGATAGAGAAGAGGTCAAGCATGAAAGCATAAAGTGCTGAAGGAGGTGCTAAGGAGGAAGAAAGCATAGTTACTCTGCTTCAACAGATGACCACAGATATGGATACATTGGTATGATGAGTAAGAAGACTCAAGGAGACGAAGCTTGAGATGACAAGCTATAAGAATTGAAGTGATTAAAAGCCAAAGCAAAAGGATTGAACTAAAGAGTGATCTAAAATTTGCAAAGTATGTTGTAAGTTGTATCAGATCAATAATCCATTATTGTTACTCTCTAGCAATTGTAACAAATAGCTTAAATCCTATGGACTTAGGTTGGTTTAATAGCCATGTTGTAAATCATTTAACAGGGTGACATTCCAAGTGAATGTTCTAAAGTCCTTTGATCAGGCCCATTCCTAACAGTATGGTGAAATCCTCTAACAAGGTCACATTTAACAATGTGTTGTAAGCCTTTAACAGGGCATCACTTTAGAAGAGTGAAAATCAAGTAGCATGTTACTGGTGTTTTTTCCCAAATTGGATTTCCATGTAAATCACTGTGTCATGTGTTGATCTGGCATGTTTTATTCCTACATGTTGATTTTCTATAACTTGGTAAGATGGTTGATTTAAGTTTGGATGGATGAAAAGTTTAGAGACTTATTATAAGTTGTGAAAAAGTATTATTAGGGCATTTGAACCTTAAATAACTGATTCACTGCCCTCCCCTTCAGTTATTCTAAAGAATTCTAACAGAAGGAATTCCTTAGGGTATTCCAAAGAGCATATCTAAAGATCAGAACAAAGACCTCACTGACATTCCTTCTAAAGAGGAAATAAAAATGGTTGTTTTTTCTTTTGATGATGTTAAGACACCTAGCCCTAATGGATTCCCCTTTCTCTTTTTCCATTATTGGCACATTATTCAAGAGGATGTTATTAAAGGGGTCAAATAATTCTTTGGATCTAGAAAACTCCTTAAAGAATTGGATAGTACTTTTTTGGCCTTGATACCCAAAAAACCTAGGGCAGACAGTATGGATCAATTTAGACCCATCAACTTGTATAAGTATTTTTATAAGATCATTTCAAAAGTCCCCACTCTTAGGATTTTGAGTTTACTACCTAGTCTGATTCCAAGACAACATAATGGATTCATTCCAAGTAGGCAAATTCTAGACTCTATTATCTTAGTTCATGAAAATATTCACTTCCTCTTCAAATCAAAGAAAGAAGGGTTTTTACTAAAGTTTTGCATTTTTCTAAGGCCTATGATAGGGTGGATTGACACTTTTTAAGGTGTGGATTGGAAGCCTTTGAATTCAATAATAGGTTTTTGGATATGGTTCATATGCTAGTTTTCTTTGCCACTTTTTCTATTCTGGTAAATGGATCCCTGACTCCTTTTTTTCATGGTTCTTGAGGCTTAAAACAAGGGGACCCTTTATCCCCTATTTTATTCATTTTAATGGCTAAATGTTTAGATAGATTTGTGGAGAAAATGGTGCAAAAGGGTGATTTGTGGGGTTAAGACCTTCATTGAAGGAACTAATATGTTCTTACCAACAATTTGTGGATGACTCGATTGTAATGGGAGAAGCTTCAGTAAAAAAATGCTAGGAATATTAAAAAATCTCTTGATGATTATGGGTAGGCCATAGGATAGATTATAAATTGGAATAAAAGCTTTATTTATTTCATCAATGTTAATGTGAATAGACAAATCAAAATTCAAAGAATTATGTGGTGTGAGACTGGAAGCCTACCAAGTTTGTAGCTTGGTTTACCTCTATGTCTAGAGACTCCTGAGTCTTTATGGAGTTCTCTCATTTATAAAGTTCAAAAATTAGTTGGTTGGAAAGGATCCCTCCTTAGCTAGGCTAGTAAGATAATTGTGCTGAAATCTACCATTCAAAGCATCCCCCTGTATGCTTTGAGTGTTTTTAAGATACCCAAAAACAAATCTATGGATTTTGAAAGAATTTAGAGGAACTTCTTATAGATTTGGATGCAAAAGAAGAAAAAAATGACACTGATTGTCTGGGGTATGGTTTGTAAAACCATTAAAAAAGGTGGTCTAGGATTAAGAAAGGTAAATAATATGAATTATTTCTTACTTGCTAAGCTCATTTGGAGATTGCATAATGATGTTGGAGAATGGAAAGACATATGAAATAAAAAATATATTTTGGAGAGAAAAAGTTTAAATATTTTTCTTAGTAGTGATGAAGTTTAATGGGGCTCAACTATTTGGAAACAAGCTGAAAAAAAAAGTAGATTATAAATAAAGGAGTGAGATGGAAGGTTGTGAATGGTAAAACTATTCAATTCTGAGAGGACATAAGGATTCTTGATCATGCTCTGAGTTCTGACCAATAGGAGAATGGCTATATGGTGCAGTGCAAGTCTTTTTTTGGGTCAGATGTTGTAGATTATTGAGAAGAAGAAAAATGGGTGGATCTTACTAGAGTGGATGATTTTCTAAGTGAACTTAATAAAATGTTGAATGTTGTCTTTCCAGTTAATGAGGAGGATTCTCTAATATGGAAGTTTAATCCTAATGAACTATTGTCTATCTCTTCTTTGTATAATTATACCTTTGAAGAGTGTCATGAACCTTGCTGGGATAGAGCTTGGTTCAAAGGCCTAACACCTAAAGTTAACATCCTTTTTTGGATCTTATCTTAGGATAAAATCCTTACTATTGATAATTTAAAGAATAAAAGTATGCGTCTTGTTAGTAGATGTTATCTATGCAAGGAAGAGGAAGAATTGATTAATCATTGACCATTCATTGCTCCTCTACTAGAAGCTTATGGGAAAGAATCTTTAGACTTATAGAGATGGAGTGGGTTCTCCCTTTTAGTATCCAAGATTTGTTCTTATCTTGGAAGTTTGTCTCTTGGAAGGCCTTGATTAATAATTTATAGACTTTTATGCTACCTTATTTATGTTGGGGTGTTTGGAAGGAAAGAAATGATAGGGTATTTAGGGGAAAGGAGTCAAACTCTAATAAGATCTTTCACAAGATCAAGAGGATGGTGATAGATAATGTTAGACTAAGTGGAAAAAGCATGGAGCCTCATGATGAGTGGGAACCCAAAGTAATTAAGAATTAGAAAGTGGAAGGGATCAATGATTCTCAAAGTGAAAGAATTCTTAGAAGCATGGCTAGATGGGATTGCCCACCAAAGGGATGGTATAACATTAATTTTGATGGGGTCTCTAAGGGAAATCTAGGGATTGTGAGGTGTGGTATTGTTATCATAAATGAAAATAGGGATAGTATTGGTGCTATGGCTATCCCTATTGGAAAGTAGACCAATCACATAAAAGAAGCTAGTGTGACTCTTTATGGTCAATTATATGTTAAGAGTATGAATATGGAGAAAATTTGGCTTGAAGGGGATTGCCTAAATATCATTAATTGTATCAACAAAATTAATAACCCGTCATGGACCATTTATACCATTATATGCAAAGCTATAATTTTGATCAATTCTTTTGTGGAATATGTTATTACCCATAATTATAGAGAAACCAATAAAGTGGTTGATTGAGCAACAAATGTGGCTTGTAAAAGTCACATGAAGATTACATGGAATAATGGTAATAACAACCCAATTAATAGGCTATATTTGATAGAATATGCTAGAATTGGAAGTAGACAAAAGTGTTTTAATAATGGTAAAATGACAATTAGGAGTAATTATGAGATGTATTGGAGTGGGGGATTGCAGATTATGATTATGTTTGATGAGACTACTTACTTATTACCACATAGATTGTGGGTATTCTTGCAAAAGAGAAAATCACACCATGATTTTGAAACTAAGAACCACAATTTTCTTGAGCTTCCTAGTAAGGAGAGTAATTTCTATAGATTGAGCAATATGGGAGGTAGAAGAAAGAAGTGTGAGCCAAGAAGTTGTAAGGAATGGAAGTAGAAGCCAAAAATTTGGGACATTTTAGAACATGGAAGGTTTATGGGTTTCATGGAGAAACTCAAGGGAAGCAACCTGACTATCACCAATCAGTTCATCAAAACTTGGAAGAATGATAGCATTTTGGTGGGTAATCAAAGAATGGAACTTACTAAGGATAATATTGCTAAAGACACTAGCCTAGAAGTGAAAGGTATTATTTTCTATACAGATAGGAAATTTTTTGACAAAATTGTAGACAAGTTTGTACAGATGACCAAGGAGAGAAAAAGGTTGGTCAAAATTGCCAACTCTTACTTCAACCCACATTCTATTTATAGACCTTGGAGGTTTGTTATGTTTGTTGTTATTGAGTATTTAACTCTAGATGGCCATTTTACTAAGATTTATGACTACTAATTTATGCTGATTAATCACTTTAGTCATAGGGTTAGAACAAATTTCCCTTTCTACCCGAGGTAGTCTCTAGATACTACCACCTTAGCCCTTTAGAATGACCCCAAAGGTGATCATGCTTGTCACAAGGATTTGATGGTGCTGGTTATGAATTTTCTTAAATCTAAAAAAGTGGACAGACCTTGCTTCAACAAAAAAAAATTGGAATGTGATATTGAGGGGATTGACTCAGATGAAGCCTATGAAGATGATAGTGAGGAAGAAGAAGCTAAGCCAATGGTTAAAAAGAGGAAAAATCTTTCCCCTAGGGGTTCGATATCTAAGAAAAGGAAAATAAAGGAGGTGGATTGTGAGACAAAGACTAGAAAAGATGAGGATTCTGAAGAGGAAAAAGGGAAGAAGACTAAGGGAAAATGTGGTAGATTTAAAACTAGAATAAGTTTGAAGAAGGATGAGAAATTTTTTAACATCCCCTAGGATGATGATGTTTTGATCCAAAAAAAGGAGGACCTAAAAGGCAAGAAGATTTTGATTTGTAGGAAGGCTGAGGATAAACAAATTGAGGATGTTGACCTTGAAAAAAATAATTTGGACATTGATGAGGAAAATGTGAACCAGATCAATACCTAAGAGTATCAAGGGAATATTAAGGGTGTCACTGGCAACCCCAGTGAGATGAGAAGGGACATCGACAATATGAAGGAACAAATGCAGGATATAAGAAGGGAGTTTGGATATCTGAGCAAGACTAATAGAGGTGAGATGACTTTAGGCCAGCCCTTGGATAGGATCTCAATGGTGATTAGGAGTGCTGAAGAAGTTAAGAACTTGATGAAGAGAGTCCCACCTCTTGAAGCCAAAACTAGAGCTATGGAAAATTTTTTGAAGGATATGTAGAAGAAGATACCATGGAGAATCGAGTTGATAGTACTGAGAATGGGTTAAAGAATTTTGCTAATCAAAGTTGTTTCATGTTGAAAGCTATCGTGAAGAACATCAAGAATTTGCTAAATAAGATGGAACAGGGGAGAAACTAGGGTACAAAAGATATGAATGATAATCAAGGACCCATCAAGCAAACAAGGGAAAATTCAAAGAAGACAGAGGTTATAGATGACAAAGAGATTGATGAGTTGAGGGCCTCTACTGTGAACATGAAGATCCTAGATAATCAAGCTATTGAATAATTAAAAACCTTATAGATGTCTTGATGTTGTGTTTTTGTTGTCGTTCTTCCTATTTGATGTTTTATGGTCTTTTGTTCTATCTTGCCTAGTTGTATGGTGTTGATGCATAGTTTTTTGTGGGATTTCTTTGTTTATCTTCTTGTTACATTGTAAAAGATTTTAGGTCTTTTCAAAACCTATTTTTACTTAATCAAAAGAGGGAATAAAATGCACCATTTTTGATAATATATCAACCACCACAAATATTGAATCACAAGCTCAATGTGCCCATGATGAATCAAGAACAAAATTCATGGCAACATCTTTGCATGGCTTCTCATATATAGGCAACGAATGATATAACCCCATGTTTTGCTTCACTCCTTTCACCATTTGACATACTTTGCACAAACTTTCTTGTTTCAATTATGGCCAATAATAATTCTCGGGAACCAAAGAAAATGAGTTTATCTCTACCAAAGTGTCTAACCAATCCTCCACTATGCTTCTCCTTGATGAGATTCTCTCTCATAGAACTTCTAGAAATACATAACTAACTTCCCAACTTGAACAACATACCATATTGAATTATGAAATCCAACCACTTTTTCCTATCAAGTGTAACAAGTTTTATACAAGCTTTATAAGATTCAACAAAATCAAGATCCACCAGATACAAATTCTTGATTTCCTTGAGCCCAACCACCTTAATCTGCATCTCAGTCAGAACAAGTTATCATCTACTAAGAGAATTTGTAACTTTTTTAGACTTCTCACTCCTATATTTTAAAAAAAATGTATAACTTTGTAAAAAATCAACACATTTCAAATGCCTTTGGTTGAATTTTCCTTGACTATTCAAATATTGCAAAGCTTGAGTATTCATATTTAAAACAAACTCTTTAGGAAGAAGATAATGTCTCCACTTTTTCAATGCTTGAACTATAGTATAAAATTATTGATCATAAACAAAATATTTTCTTTTGGCATCATTCAATTTCTTATTGAAATAAGAAACAAGTCTACCTTCCTAACTCAAAACAACTCCTATTGCAGTACCACTAGCATCACAATCTACTTGAAATATCCTATTAAAATCTAAAAGTGTTAATTTTTTTAAATCTATAACTTTCTATTTAACAAATTAAAAATATTATTTTCTCCCACATTCCACTTAAATTCTTTCATATCCCCCCCTCTCATTGTTTCAGTCAAGGGTCCACAAATAATACTAAAACCTCTTATAAAATTTCTATACAAAATTTGTAGTCCATGAAAAGATTTCATCTCTGTAGCACTACCTAGAGTAGTCCATTCGAGGATAGCTTTCACTTTCTCAAGGTCCATTTTTAGACCTTATTCTGATACTATGAATCACAAGTACAACAACTCCTCCTTCACAAAGCTACAATTCTTCAAATTTATTAGAAATTTTTCTCCCTCAACTTATCAAACACCTTATGAATGTGTATCAAATGATCCTCAAATTTCTTACTAAAGATCAAAATATCATCTAGGTAAATAATGAAAAACTTACCTAGAAACTCCTTTAGTACCTCATTAATGAGCCTCATTAAAGTGCTTGGTGCATTGGTTAGCCCAAAAGGCATGAGTAGCCACTTGTACAATCCTTCCCTTGTCTTGAAGGTAGTCTTCCACTCATCTTGTTCTTTGATACGAATTTGATAATACCCACTCTTTAGCTCCATCTTTGTGAAATAAAAAGCTCCACTCAAACAACCTCTAATATCATTCATCCAAGACAATAGAATTTTGTACTTGATTGCGATCTTATTGATAGCTTGAGAATCTATACACATCCTCCGTTGTCTATTTTTCTTAGGTGCTAATACTAGCAGTACAACACATGAACTCAAACTCTCTCAAATGAACCCCTTCATCAACAACTCATAAACTTGTCCATTCAACTCTTCACTTTCTGCTGGTGTCATTTTATACACTGGCTTGTTGGGAATATTGGCTCCTAGAATTATGTCCATTCTATGACTTACATTCCTCACTATGGGTAATCCACCAGGTACATTATCTGACACCATATCTAGAAACTCTTCCAACAAATTTGCAATTTCTGTAGGTACTCGATCTACTTCTTCTTTACCATCTTTTTGAATTATAGAAAAACACATATGGTCATGCATGACACCCTTAAGAAACTAATTTTCATCAACAAAAAAAATTTGGAAAGCACTACATACATTTTCTTATTTTTCCTTCAATGACTTCAGCTCATGCTTCGCTCCATCCTTAGTCAAAGTGTAGGTATTTGCATGCCCATCATGTATAACATGCTTGTCAATTTTTCACAGTCTACTATACACTATAAATGTGTCACACTCTACACCATTCTATCCAAGTGATTTCATGAGTTCAGAATGCTTGGATGTTGGCTTAGAGCTCCCTATCCAAGAAGTGCAAGAGAGTATAATTGAAATACCAAGGCTCACAATTGAACCTTAAGAATGCTCTTCTTGCTAGTAAACCATGTAATGGCAGGTTCAAGAGTGCAAATTTCTACAAAGGATATCTTAATAATGTAATGCAAATGTGAAGTATTCTAATATGAAACACAAAGTGTAGCTATGTTAACAAGATGAGATTTTTACCACCAACTTAGTTAAGCTATGTGAGATAAAGCATTGCAAAAAAGAAACTAAAATGCCACATGATATCAAGCTAGAATGTGATGGAAGTAGAGAATGAAGACAAGAAAATTGAAGTTCTCAACAAAGCTCCAAAGAAACCTGTTAGAAAACTTGCAACATAACAATATTCAAAAGGTGGATGGATCCTTTGACAAGGGGAGAGATCTTTCTTTTAAAATCATATGGACAGTGGAGATCAAGATGAAGATGATGGAAGATCAATGGTGGAGTTCAAAATTAGGAGTGATCCATGTGCACAAGAAAGTCAACCAATAAAATAGAAGTTGAATTCCCATATAAGGAAAAGTCACTAAGCCTTTTCTTTTAATTTGAAAAAATGTAAAAGGATTTTATGTGTGCACTTTAAGTGGGTTAGAAGAATGGGGTCTTTTATTTAACTAAAAGGGTAGATGTTCTTTTAATAAAATAATGAACTTAGGATATCATAGTCAAACTATAGGTTATAATCAAATTAATTGATTATTAGCAATTTGGTCTAGGTAAATGATTAATTAAATTATCCAAAATATTGAGAAGGGGGCTAATAGTCTAGATGACCATTTTTAGGTGATTACATTTTCCCCTCTTTGAATAATGTGTGATCAATCTGGGAACACATTATGTCAAAGAAAATAGAAGCCAAGTAGGCAACAATAAATAGAAATATCTAATTCTAAAGAATGAAATGTAGACGGAGACAACAAATCCTAAATGTACATCCTGATAGCAATAGTATTGAACACTAGGAAAAAGATGATGTCAGAATTCAAGAAGAATGATAACACTTAGCAAAGTAGATAGAGTGAGAGAAAATGAAAAGATAAGACATATGCTCTTGAGAAATAGATAGTTTTAGCAAGCAATGATATAGTATTTCTGCTCCCTCAGGATTGAAATCGAAATGAGGTAAGGGAGATGCAAAAATAAGATAGATATGAGTAAATTGAAATGTAGCAGTGCCCAAGATGATAAATAGATGATTCAAACCAAAGAGTGACCATAAGGAAATGATAGAATGCCCTAGTTTGACCAAAGTTGACCATGAAGGATAAAGCATGAAAATTAGGTCGGATCAAGTAGAAAGCTGATTTTAGACATGAAAAGGTGAATTGAAGTAGATATAAAGCATAGAAGTGATGAAGATATGAAGAAATGGAAATGCCCCAATGAAGATTTGAAGATTAGACCTAAAAAGGTGAGCTAACTACTCATAAGAAGGTAGAATTTTAAAATGTGATTTTAACTATCAAGATGAACTCAAATTTCAATTTCAATCCTAAAAATGAATCTAGGATGTCAAAATTAGCTAGGGGTGCAATTTTTGCAAAATTTTGAGGAGTTCAAAAATTAGGTCAAAATGAGGTTAGAAGGCTATAAAAGGGGTCCAAGTGTCATTTTCAAATTCATTTTGTCTTTTTTGAATTTAGAGAGCTTTGAGTGATTTGGAGAGAGAAAATAGCATTCATAGGAATTCTGACCCATTGACATTGTTTCAAGCATAGTCAGTTGCACAACTGGCCAACCCAGTACGAGATGCAAGTAAGTTTTAACTTTTTACCACTTTTTGGAGCTTATTTGACCCTTTTTTGCATGTTTTAGAAGTAAAACATGGAATATCGTGCAATATTTTTAAAAGTATCACATGGGTAGTTGATAAAATATCGCATGATACTTTGTATTGAAAAATGTATTGCACAGGTAGTCAAAACTATGCCGTATGGAACATGCTCATTTGTCGCATGAACTAGTTTGAAATGTCAGACAATTTTTTTTAATCGGACTTGTATATCAAGTAATATCACACAAAATTTAATCAACACTTTATATCACTTGTATATAGAAGGAAATGTTGCACAAAGCATTTTTATGTTGAATTGTGTGTGTTGATCATGTTTTTGATGTGTTACTAATGTTAACATGTCTTGTGTTGTAGATGGTATTTTTTGCACTTCTTATCAGAGCCCCCAAAGTGATGGGGTTGTGAGTTGTAGAGTATCTGATGGATGATGAGACTACCACCATAGTGAGCATGGGCTTGAGATGAGTCATGCAGAAGTCCCATATATGGGTGAATCACAGATTGCTAACTGCACTTGCTGAGTAGTGGTACAATGAGCATAACACCTTTCACTTGCTGATCAAAGAGGCCTTGATCACCTTAGAGGATGTGTATCACATCCTTCAAGTACCTTGCCACGGTGATATGGTGAGTTATATGTTTGATTTCTCTATCATTCTTTTAATTTTTCATATTTATGCAAGGTATACTGATGCCAGGTTTGGTTATATATCATAGGTGTACTATGATTAGACCTTGATAAAGAGGCAGGTAGTGATGCAATAGATACTTCATGATGTCACCATCTTAGACCATCATTTGAGTTGGGAGTGACACATTGATGAGTATGGGGATGATTACTAACTACCATGTTTATTATTCTCTCTAGTTGCTTAGGCATTGGTGACAGATAGGATCTAGAAGGGCTTCCCACTGGGATGGGGTTAACTAATAATAGATTTGATTGTGTAGGATGGCATGGGGGCCAGTTATTCTTGCAAACATGTATCATCAGCTACATGAGATAGTGTACCATAGGGGTCACTTGGGCATGTCGAGAAGTATTAGCATAGATCTTAGAATGGGAACACATTATTATGATTTGACCATGGGTGCAGCCACGAGAGTGGAGCCAACCCTATATTTTTAGATAAATAGCATTTGTCCTACAGATACATAGTGAGGATGTCACTTATTATCAACATATTTTTTATGAGTTGATAACTTTCACATGGCAGCCCTATTAAGAGTGCGATAGATGGTCAGATGCCTGGGAGCTAGAGTATATGTGATATAGAAGACCATTAGTAGGCAAGCACTTAGAGATTGTGGAGAGATTTTTGATTAACTATGTATGGCATCAATTTGTAAAGCCATATGTGATCTTAGTGGAGACTACTACCTATTCTCGCTTCCACTCAAATAAGGCACAAGGATGATGCCCATGCTAGACTATCATATGGCTATCTGAGAGACAACAACTGTAGTCTTGACTCTTTGGGATTATTGTCCAGTTGTAGTTGATGTAGGGGAAAATCTAGTCTATCGATAAGAGATGCAAAGACATCCTTTTGCATGATTTATGGAGCTAGATGCCCTACCCACAATAGGAAGACATGGAGGAGGTGATGGTGAAGGTGGAGGTAAGAGAAAAATGGAGGTCAAGGATAGTTCCCAATGTAGGAGGAGATGGAAGAAAGCATAGGTCACTAGGGAGGTAGAGGAGGTAGAGGAGGAGCATCCATTGAGATGCATGAGAGTGGAGCAGGTAGAGACATAAGAAGAACAACTAGTTAGGGGAGATGCTGACTATGATGCAAGGATATGGACCTTAGAGGTAGACCTACAAGTAGTCCAGGTAACTATTGTAGTATAGTATTAGCATCTCATGGATGAGTGAGTGTGAGGAGAGGAGCTCTGCAGGGAGTGAGATGCTACTAGGTGAGAAGTGTCGTATCATGGTGCACGTGCCACATACTATTATGCCACCTATAGGGGTATGGTGCTACTAGGTTAGGGACTTCATAACTATTTAGAGTGAGCTAATATATTAGAGGGTGTGGTATAGCCATCATATAGGAGATAGGCTCCATCACCAGGGCCACCACTAGTTGTAGAGGGTGCAAGTTAGTCTTAGGTCTAGGCTCGTAGTTTTAACTGTACTCTATGTATTTTGAGATAGGTATCTAGATTTTGGATCTCACATTTGTATATGTATTGTGACACATTGATATACATGAGATATTGGATTTTATTAATAGATTTGTGTACTTATCTCATTTTGATGGATGCTTCATCATTTTAAGTTTTTATGTGATGTTTCAGTTTCTTGCCCATGTATGCATTGCTTTTATACTAATGTGGATCTGCTGATGTATCTCTCTCATTTATGATATTTAGCTCTCATGTGTATGATATAGACTTATGTTTTTTAAATATGTAACACTTGGATAGATCAAATGTGATTTTTATATTAACCCCTTGTGATGACAAGATAACAAAAAAGGTGAAGTGAAAGATCAAGAATATGAAAAAGACATGATCCAGAAGAAAGAAAAGAAAGAAATGAAAGAAATTAGTTGATATGTCTATGAAAAGATGAAGAGAGAGAGAGAGCTCTCCCCATATGTAAGAATGAAAAAGTATTCTAGAGAATGAACTTATAATGCAAGCTAATATGAAAAGTGGTTCACTAGAAAGAAGAACAAAACATTTAGACTCTAATTTCATCATTGAACATTTATTAAGGACACTATGAGATCATACAACCATCACTAGTATAACTGTGAAGATATGAATATGATCAATATTAGCTAGGTGTGTGGAAATCCAATCTAAGCATCAAAGACACATAAGTCAAGATGACTACATGATTAGATTCCCTAGGTTTGATATAGCAAGATTACACCTATATCAAGGCATAAGTGCCAGGATAACCCCCAGGTGTGGTCTTGTGAAAATAGTCAAGGATAATACATTGTAAATCAAAGTGTTAAGTAGTACAAGCATGAATGCTAGAAAACACCTTAGAGAAAAAAAGAATACCCACAAGTAGAAATCAAGAAAACATACCCTATACACATAGTATTCTAGTCAATGACATCCTCAAAAGACTATTAGGGAGAGAACATAGAGAAAATAAATCATCATAGACAATAAATAAAGAAAATAAAGACTAACATAGCTTAGTCATTTAATTGTTTAAGTGACTGTGTGTAAGTCACTTGGCCATTTCTTCAAGACTTGATTCTGATAGTGAGAAATATTGCAACATAGGAAGCTGTAGGTAAACTATCTGAAAAGTGTTGAGAAATACTTGATGTCAAGTTGGGGGAGTAGTGTGGAGAAACATTGTTTTCTAAGTTGTCAAAGAAACCTTAATGCACAAGGACACCTTAATAGGCTAAGCAGCTATGCCCCTGAAAAGAGGACACAAAACAATCCCAACCTAGGAAATGTGTTGTAGAGTGAGTGATTGAGATTGATAGACATGGGTGCAAGGGTCTCAAGTAGTGCCTATTTCTAGGTTTTCACCACCTGGTAGTTTTTTAAGGAATTTTTTTATTTTTTGGTATTTTTGTATTTTTGTATTTTTTGGTGATACATCAAAGTGCCTAGTGCTAGGTTTTTAATAAGGTGATCATTTTTCAAGACATTTCCTTATTTTTAGGATTTTTTTAGGATCATAAATATGTACAAGATAGTGGAACTGTGAGCCTCTAAGCATAGAATTTCTTTAAATGTAGGACATTGATAGGCTCTGCAAGTTCTTCCCCTTTAAGAGTAGATAGTTGATAAGCACAAGACCCAACTAGTACTATAATAATGTATGGGCCTAACCAATTAGGTTCAAACTTTTCCTTCTGCTCTCTATGGTACAATTTTTTTAGATTCTCTCTGAGGAAAAGTTCACCTACTTGAAACTCACGCAGGTGAACTTTCTTGTTATATTGATTAGACATGTGCTTTTGATAAGCCCTTATGTGATCAAAAGTAGCCTTGCAACATTCATCAAGAGTCTCTAGTTCATGTACTTGCATAGTTGTATGGTCTTCATCATTTATCAACCCATGCAAGGAGACTCACAAGGAGGGGATCCCAAGTTCTAATGGAAGGATGACCTCAGATCCATAGGCTAGAGAAAAGGGCATGGCACCTATAGGAGTATGAATGGTAGTTTTGGAGGCCCAAAATGCTGGATTTATCTATAGGTGCCAATCTTTCCTAGACTTGTGAATCATGCAGTTTAAGATCTTTAGCAATGTTTTGTTGAAGGGCTTAGCTTGGCTGTTCCCTTAAGGGTAGTACATAGAGAACCAATGTTGCTTGATTCAAAATTTCTTGCGTAGTTGTTTGAGGTCCTTGTTTTTGAATTGTCCTCCATTATCAATAACAATGGAGGAAGGAATACCAGAATGACAAATGATTTGGTTTAGTATAAATAGGGAAACATGTTTTCCTGTAGTAGTAGATAGTGGTACAACTTCAACCCATCTAGTGAAATACTTAGCTACTATAATGATGAACTTGTGACTACTAGATCAACTTGGATGAATTTTTCCTACCAAGTCAAAGGCCCATTGTTGAAATGGCCAATATATCATAGAGGGAATCAACTCACATCTAGGAGCATGAATTAAGTTGCCATGAAGTTGACATTTTTGATAAGACTTGGCATAATAAACAACATTATCTTGCATGGTTGGCCAGTAATAACTCACCCTAAGCAGTTTCTAAGAAAGTGCAAAGCCATTAGAATGTGACCCACAAAGGCTATCATGGACTTCAATGAGTGCCTTTTTGGACCCTTCTAGCTCAACATTCCATCTAGACTCTTTCTATACAAGTCACTAGAGACCAAAGTGTAATGTGAAGCATTGAAGAGGAGTTGACATTTTTGGTTGCACGTGAGTGTTTCAGGAATAACTTGATCATATAGGTAAAAGAAGATAGCTATGTAGCAAGAGGAATCATGACCTACAACATTGTAGATCAGTTGGTTATTTGAGGAATCAGGGTGACATAGTTCTTCCACCAAGAATTCAAATTGTGATTCATGTTCTTGTGGTTGGAGGATAGATGCTAAAGTGTCCATAGCATTGACAACCTTGTTTTCTACTCTAGGAATTTGTTGGAATGTCACAAAAATGAATTATCTCCTTAGAACATCTATCAACTTCTTATAAGGTATTAACTTGTCATCTTTTGTTTGATATTCATAGTTCACTTGGTTTATAACAAGTTGACAATCTCCATAGATGTGCAATTCAATGATTCTTTGTTCAAGAGTCATTTTGATCCCATTTGTTAATGCCTCATATTTTGCAATGTTGTTTGTGCAAGGGAATAAGAGTTTGTAGGACTTTGGGATCATATAACCATGAGGGAAAATAAACAAAACACCTGCTCTCACCCCATTATGTGTATGAGAACTATCAAAGAAAATTTTCCAAGTTCTTTTAGTGATGAACATAATTGAGGGATTTGGAAACTCAATTTGCATGGTTGTTGTATCGTCTAGTGGAAAATAGGAAATTGGTCATCTATGGCCTGCCCTTTGATGGCTTTACATTTGACATACTAAATGTCAAATTCTAAAAGAATCATCATCCATTTAGCTAGATGACTAGTAAGAATAGCTTTTCTCAACAAATATTTTAAAGGATCAATTTTAGTAATTAGGTGAATTGTATGTGCCAACATGTAATGTCAGAGTTTTTGGGAAACAAAGACCATTGCAAGGCAACCTTTCTCAATGCTAGTGTAGTTCATTGCATAAGCTTACCAAAGTTTGACTGATGTAATATATAGCCTATTCTTTACTAGTCTCAACACTTTGTGCTAATAATGCTACTAGAGAAGAAGTTGTAGCTAAGATGTAAAAAATCAAAGATCTTCTCAGAATGGGTGGCATCAAAACTAGAGGTTTAACCAAGTACCCTTTGATTTGGTCTAAAATTTGTTGACAATCTTCATTCTAGATATGAGTAGAACCTTTAAACAAATTCTTGTTAAAAGATTGAGCTTTATCAAGCAACTGAGAAATGAATCTTCTAATGGATTGGAGATGTCCTTATAGATTTCTAAGTTGATAGATATTTATTGGAGTAGGCATTTCCATGATAGCTTGGACTTTTTTAGGATCAACCTCAATACCTTTTGCTTAAATAATGTAGCCTATCAATTTTCTAGATGTGCCACCAAAGCCACACTATTTTGGGTTCAACCTAAGTTGAAATTGTTCCATATGGTCCAATATTAGATTAAGGTCTTCAAGATGTGTGTTTCATTATCTAGATTTGGCTAGTGTGTCATCAACATAGTCTTTAATATTTTTATGCATCATATCATTAAAGATGGTGGTCATTGCTCTCTGATAGGTGGCACCAAAATTTTTGAGCCCAAAAGGCATGACATTCTAGTAGAAAGTAACCCAAACACATGTAAAAGCTATATTTTCTTGATTAGTTGGAGCAATCTTAATTTGGTTATACCCAGAAAAGCCATCCACAAGGGAGTACATTTTGTAACCCACCATCATGTCTATGTTTGTAGTGAAAAGTCATCATTGGGGCATATTTTTTTAGATCTTTGAAATTAGTACAAACTTGGATGAATTTATCATGTTTAGACATAGGTAAAATTTTGGAAATCCACTCCACATAGTCAATAGCTCTAAAAAGTTTGCACTCAAGAGTTTTTCCAAATTTTCTTTGACCAAGAGGGTTGCATGTGGATGCATCTTTCTCAATTTTCGTTTAACATGCTTTACATAAGGAGAGATAGATAAATAATGCATGATAAGATCGATGTCAAGTCCAGGCATATCTAAGTATGTCCATGCAAAATTTATCTTCTTGTCTTGAAAGAATTTGGCAAAATTATCCTTTTGCTCAGTTGATAGTGATTGAGCCACATGGATAATTTTAGGAGATTCCTTTGTCCCCAAGTTGATAGGCTATGTAGGCTCAATGAGAACAAAAGATCTATCCTAAGAATAGCTTAGGAAACTACCAAGCACCTCATCTGTAGGTACCTCAAGGAGGTTTTCACCATTAGATACATCTTTGTTTTGCCTTTTTTTAGGTTTAAATACTACCACAATGTGGTTTTCGCCATCTAACCACTTTTTTTTTCTTTTAATTTTATGATTGAGGTACTTGATATCTGATTCCATCATGTTAACCATGGGTTCATTGGTGGAAGAAGTGACGGGTTCAATGGAATTTAGGTCACAAGTAATCTCATAGTCATTTTGAAAAGATGATATTTTAGGTCTTTGCTTTTGAATTGACCAATCTACGAGATTAGAGTGAATCAATGAGAGTGATGTAGAAGCTTCAAGGTTGTTAATATGAAAAGAGTCATCTTTGGTGACATGGAAAGTCGAGCCTATATTGAATGTCACAAAGGAGTCTAGATCAAGAATAGACCTAGAGGGATTAGTGTGATCCACTAAAGAATGTTGTAAGCCAAACATATTTGACCCTATACTAGGCTCTTCAACTACATTCAGTTGGGTTGCATAGGCATGAATGACATCCACTCCTAGTTTACAAGATGTGTTTGATAGGCTTTCCCATTCATAGTCGTGAGAGTCTATACTTTGATTTGTAGCAATTAGATGAGCAATAGTTTGTCTAATTCATTTTTTGTTCATGTCCTCTTGGTCAGATTCATCTTGTTTTGGCAGTCAAGAAGTGGAAGCTTTAGCATCATTGTTGGTAGTTAGTGTTTCTTCTCCCTAAAGAAGAGAAGTTAGAGGCATAAATTCCTCATCTTGTGAAGTCACAAGAAAAAAGGAAGGATCCTCATCCTTTGATTCACTAGACATGGGTTCTCTTTGATCAAATGTTGGTATTGTGTCTTTTAGCCCAAAACCTAGGCCAGTAGTATCTCGAGTGTCATGACCTTGAGTATGACTTAAAGGTTTAACTAGAGCTTTTTACTTACCAGTTAAGGACCCATGCCCCTGATAACCCATGTTTGCAAGAAATTTATATCCTTTATCATAGCATTTAGGAGAAATGGGAGTGATGATTGTGACTTCCTCCTCATCTTCCCCTTCCCTATAGATCCAATCTTTAATTGCTTATTCTTCTTTTTCCACTTCTAGGGGAATTGAGGATTGCACAAAGGTTACAAAAAGAGTCATTGTAGAAGGCTTTGTTTTGGTAGAAGGTTTCCCATAAGACCAAGGAGAAATAGGTAAGGCAACAATAGAGTCTAGAGTGTATTCGCCTATACCAAGGCTCATCATTTTCAATGTCTATTCACACTCTGTAAGGGATGGTGTCAGCTCATGAGAAGAGGGATTATGTGGAACTAGTGTTTCTATAGTAGATAAAATGTTGATAGATATTGAGTTGTCATTGGGGACAACTATTTTAGTACCATTAAAAGGGAACTTGATGCACTAATGTTAAGTAGAGGGTACTTCTTGCATGTCATGAATCCAGGGTCATCCCAACAACAAATTTTATACAAGTGGTATGTCTAGGACTTGGAAAATGAAATCCTTCTCAATTGGAACAACTTTGATTGGAAGCACAATTAGACCTTTGGAAGGTCTTTGCTCCTCATCATAGGCTTTTATAGTGATCTTGTGCCTAGGGTCAATGAAAAATTTAGATATGCCTAACTGTTGGATCACATTGAATGAAATGATGTTCAACCCTGCACCATTGTCTATTAAGATTCGATGAATGTGAGTACATAATATTTGGACTTCGACATGGAGAGCAAGGTTGTGGGGATTAATAAGAGCTTAGTCATCTTCTTCATAAAAGGTGAGATAGTGAGGTGAAGAGATATGGTTCACCATATCTTGGAATCATTCCGCATCAATATCCTTGGGAACATTGGAAGAATATAAAGCTTTCTCAAGGGTATCCTTGTGCAAACGAGACAATTCTAATAGCTCAGAAATTGACATTTGAGTTGGGGTATATTGCAATTGGCTAACAAGGTCATAGTTGGACATCTTGGAAGTAGCTGGTTGTTTAGAAGATGAAGCATTCTTAGGATCATGAGAAACTTTTAGGACAACTTTAGATTGCCCCCTATTGATGATGTTAAGTGGTTCATTCTGTGAAGAGGAAGATTCAGCTACTCAAAGTACCACCTTAGGTCTATTGTCATTATGGTGTTTGGAAACATTTCACATTTTTATGACAACTTTTGGTCTTTCATCTTTAGGTCGGTTGTCATCATTAGAACTTGCCATGTATAAATACTCAATGGGTTCAAGCATGTCTATAATGTTGTCTATGTCAGTATAGGCATTCCTGATCTTGGCATCATGATTCTTCTTAGCAACTTTGGAAGTTTCACCTTTCTCATATTCTGGCAAGGGTTGTTTAAAAGCTTTGTCGTCAAATTTTTTAACGATGCCATCTGTGACAAATTTACCAGCCTTAATGAGATCTTGAATTATGTCTTTGAGCTTGTCACAATCTTCAGTATTGTGACCCTCTCTTCGATGATAACTTCAAATTTGATCATCTCTCCGCTAGAGGGGTCTAAAGGGTGGATTATAGGGAAAGAAATTATCTAGTAAAGTAACTAGCCTTTTTTCAATTAAGGTTTTCAAGACCACTTCATAAGGCTCAACCATTGGTGTATAAACACGTCATTTTTTGGTAAACTTAGAGCCCTTGTCAGATGTTTGTGGTTTCAAACCTTCTTGTTTTAGATTAAGGTAAAAATAGGTTTTGAAGGGGCCCCAAAACCCTCTACATCAAAAAGAAAGATATACCATGAAGCTCTACCAAGTTTTAAGCATACCTAGAACTAGTAGTAGAATTAAACTAGGTCAAGCAAGGATCTAAAACCAACAAAAGTGATCAGAAAGAGAAACCAGCGAGGACACTAGAACCTGGAAAAATAGACTGGAAAGCAAGGCGACCTGAGAAACCTCCCAAACCAAGAAAATCACCAAGGATTGCTGATCAAAATTATTCTTCTAGTTACAAATTCCTTAGAAACGTTCTTTCTCCAGCACTTATCTTGAAGCAGGAGAAACTCAAACTTTTGTTATCTAACAAAATCCTAATAATATCCAGATTATGAATACTGTTCAGCCCCCTAATATACCAAGTAATGATTTTCATATCTATTTTTTAGGGGTAAAATCTAGAATAGTAGCTTTCCTGCGATCAGCAATATTCTGCATACTTTCTAACTCTTTGGTTTTCTTAGTGGTTCTTCTTCTAGATTTTTCTAGACGACCAACATCCGGTTTCACCTTGGACTGCTATTCTGCTCTTTTTCTAGATTTATCCAGAGTAGAAGCAAGAGAATTTATCCTGGTTTGCTGGACCATTTTTCTGCTTCTAGTCTCTACCCCTTTAGTAATGTTCTTAATATCAACTCTTTTTCTTTGGTTTGGTTTATGCTTTGAGTTGTCTCCTTTTTCAATCATAGCATCTAAGGGGGGAGGTTCATCCAAAGGAAGGTCATAATCAGTCTAAGATAAAATCTGGAACTCCCTGGACTGAGAAACATGAAGATCACCCATCTCTAATTGATTTCCATCTTCAACCAAGAATTCACCTTCCTCTAGCATGGATTTATCATCTAACTCTCTCCTTTGATCTTCTATCATTTGATAAATAACAATTTGTTTTGATAAATCAGCTAGATCATCTATTCTTTGCTTAGGCATTATGATATTAGATTGAAAAACATGTCCTTCTTCCTCAAAGATTTCTTTCTCAAATGAAGGCTCTTTATCCACCTTTGCATGTAATGATTCAGAATCTTCTTTGGGTTTCCATACTTTCTTTTGTTGGATCTTGGTCTTTTTCCAATCTGGAACACTGTTCGGATGCTTTCTACTTTTGGAAGGACAGTATTTAACTAGATGCCCCTGTTTCTTGCAAGTATAGAAGGAGTTAGGTAGATCTTCAAAAATAATTTCTTGAGTCTTTTTACCAAGTTTGGAAATTAGTTCCACCTTGTCTAGGAGATGATTCAAGTCAACCACTTTAACATAAAGTTTGGCACTTTGAAGTTTGGTTCTAGAAACTGTAGCATTATCCAGTGCCACTAATTCACCAAAAGAATTGGCAATACCTTTGAAAATGTCCTCATGCCAGAATTCTAAAGGGAGACCAGGAAGTCTAGCCTAAATGGGGGTGGTTAAGAAAAAAGAATATGAAAGATCCATGTTAGGCTCCCATTTTTTAATTGTGAGAGAATATTTACCAAAAGACCATGGTCCCCCACAAAGAACCATATTCATATCTTGAATGCAATTGAAAACAAAAGAGAAGAAACCATTCAACATTGGGGCAATATCAACTTCTCCTCGAATAATCCATTTCCTTTTAACCATTTTTCTAAGAGAGTCAAGAACTGGTCTTGCTCCTAAAATTTACCCACTAGGGTGAAATCCAGGGATGACACAGAAAAATCAACTAAAGGATCTGGAATAAAAACTTGAAACTCACCTTTTTCCTAGCAAGACTTAGCAATCATCGGCGGGAAAAGAGGTTTTCCTGTAGGTTTCTTTCCAAAAAGAGAAAACCAAGGTTTCAGTCCTTCTAAAGACATTTCCTTGTTAGAGTCAGCACAATCTTTCTCCTTCCTGAGATCCTGTCCTAACCCATGAATAGAATCCAATGGGGGAACACGAACCCCACAAAAAGGACTAGATTCACAAAATATCTTTCCAATATCCACGTTGACCAGAGACTTTGACCCAAAATTCTTCTCAGAACCCCCAACAGATCCTCCAAGGATAGAACATCCTGCCAGATTCTCTCTGACCATTTTCCCGCCTACCTGTAAACCAAAAATTTTAAATTTTGATTGAGCACAAGAAGGATCAAAATCACACAAGATCTTTCTATTATCCACAACAGCCAAGGATTTTGTCCCAGCATTCTTCTCAAAACCCCTTCCAATGCCTAGAGGGTTGATTCCTCCTGCCAGATACTCTCCAACCAGATTCCCTCCTACCCCACAAAAAGGACCAGATTTGTACAACTTCTTTCCAATATCCTCTTCGGCCAGAGAGTCTAACCCAAAATTATTCTCAGAACCCCCAACAGATCCTCCAAGGATAGAACATCCTTCTAGATTCTCTCTAACCAATTTCTCGCCTGCCTACAAACTAGATATTTCCAATTTTGATTGAGCACAAAAAGAATCAGATGCACATAAGATCTTTCCATTTTCCACGTCGGCCAAGGATTTAGTCCCAACATTCATCTCAGAACCCCATCCAACATCTAGAGGGTCAGTTCCTCCTACTAGATTCTCTCTGACCAGATTCTCGCCTACGAGTGATCTAGCCAATTCAAATTCTGAAAGAGGAATCCTAGAATCTAACCAATCCTCCATTCCTGGGTCTACGTTTCAAACCTTCTTGTTGTTTTGTAGCATATATAGCATTAGAAAGGTTAAACATAGGATCCTTGGTCTTAGGAGTGTCCACTACTCTATCATTAACAACATATTTCTTTTATCTGAAGATTTGCCTTTTTCTTTGCCATTTCCATTGTTATTTTTGTCTTTGTTCACAACAATGTCACCCTTCTTGATAGCAAAATCCTCAATGCAATATGCACTCTCAACCATTGAATTAAAGGACGTGAACAATTATTTTCTTAAGTCAAAGTATAGCTTAGGTACAAGCATGTTGACAAAAATGCCAATTTTCTCAGCTTCATGAACTTGCCAAGGGTACCTAGAGTATAGGGATCTCCATCGTTGAAGGTATGTTGAAAAAAGTTCTCCTATTTTTGTTTAATTTGGTATAACTCCAACATAGCTATGAGATGTTTAATGTTATAAGAGTATTTTTGAAAAAAGTGTTGTTTCAAGCTTGTCAAATTTTTTGAGAGGGGAAGTCAATTTTGTGAACCACTAATAGCTTTCCCTCTTAGACTTCTAGGAAAAAAATGCATAAGATAGGAGTCTTCATGCATGAAGTCCATACTAATAGCATAGAAATGTCTCACATGATCATGAAGGTCACCATTTCCATTGTATTTGTCATACTTAGGAACCTCTATATCCTTAGGAAATGGAGGCATGTTTAAAATCCTATCAAATGGAAAAGCACATATTTATTTAATAAATGAAGTTTTAGGTGGTTCTTTGGGAGGTTGCAATTATGCAAGTTGTTTCCTTAGTTCTTTCATTTCTTTCAAGATTTTAGCCCCAATAGGCCCTCATTTTTTGATTATTTGTTGCACATCAAAATCTTGCGGGAGTTTCCATCCTTTCATTGTCATGTAATGGAAGTATTGATCCCCATTTTTCTCTGAAGCTTTTAGTATCTATTTTTGAGCAAGTTCATCTTGTTGAAATCTCACAACATCTTCACTAATGATCTCATCCTCACTTTCATGATGTGATCATGATTTTTTGGGTGGTGATGGACATGCTCTTGTGTTGACTCTAGGATTCCTTGGAGGTATGTGATTGCCATTTTTGCCATTGATGGGAATTTGGTATAAAGGATTACGATAGCATTCTCTTCCAGTTTTCTCATTGTGTGTATGGAAAATAACATAATCTTGTTGATCTACTCTTTCCCTAGCATAGATGATTTCTAAAAGTCTTTTGTTTTCACATGCTTTCTCTTCTACACGTTGTTTGATTTCATCAAGATGCATGTTGTTCAAAGTGTTTTCACCCATGGGTGTGTCAAAGGGTGTTCCAAATGGGTTATCAAAATTGTAAATCAAATTGTGTTGAATGTTGGCTATTTGTATTTGACTAGAATCAGGGTTTTCCACACAAGGTTGTCTATGAGGATGCCTAGGTGGAGTCTCTAACTATGCAAAAATTAAAGGGGAATGACTATCATTACCAACTTGGAACCTATTTGTGACTGGCATGTAAGGATGTGTCTTTGCTTAATAGGATGAGAGAAGTGTGCATATTTGAAGCTCTTACAATCAAGAATAATCACTTGTCAATGTAGAATAGATGGCTTGTCAAAGGTGCTCAAGAATTTATAGCACTAGTGACTCGAGTTGAGCGAGGGAGCATGAATCTCAATAGTGAGTAGCTAGCATAGAATGATAATCAAATTTTGACAAGTGATCATCAATGATGTTTCAAGACTTATATCTAATGGACTAAACCCATCTTTTCAACTTTGGACAACACCTAACATGAAAATCTATCACTAGGACCAGGAAGGACTCAAGTGACAAGACCCTAGATCAGATAAAGTAGAACACATATTCTATTTTGACAACTAAAAGGTTAGGTGATATTCTTTCAAAACCTAGGTGATAGTAGGACAACACAATATATTGTACGACACAGTTTATAATACTTGGGTAACACTTTTCTCTTGAGTGATAGTTCACACAATGTGGGACAAAAGATTTTAGTATAAAAGGGTGATAGAATTTACTAGGGCAACACAATTTGTAAAAAAATTTTCGTGCAATATTTCTCCAGGGAGTGTGCGATAAAGTGCCAGTTTTGTGTAAAAAAGATAAGTTTTGACTCCAACTTAGTTTTGATAGTCAAATAGTTTTTGGACCAGACATTTTTAGATTTCAGTTCATGTTGAGTAACAACAAGGTTCGTACATAGTAGGGGTTTTTAGCACATCTCAAAGAATTGAAGGGTCAAAAAATTCTTTCTAATACACATTTTTTATATCAAAACAACATTCCTACCAACTTTATCAAAATGTTTAATTTGTTAGAATATTTACATAGGTTGACACATTAAAAAACATTAGCCAAGCAATCTATCTTAGAGTCATAGTTCATTACTCAACAACTTGGCCCACACTAAGTGCTCCTTCACCTCACACCAAGTGTTTTCTCACAAGAGAAATTGGCTTTGTCATGGAAGTGTCATAAGCACAACCAAGGGAACATAGATGGTGAGTGTAAAATCTTGGGGTGATCCAAGTAATCCATTAGGACCAATCATTGCAACAAGAAGTTGAGTGAAAAAATAGGGTAGCTAATAACTTAGAGTATGAAGAGAGAATTTACTAGTTGTCAAAGTAGGTATAGTAGCAAATGAAGATTGGGTGTCTTTAGGCTTAGTAGCATAGAAAATATTTGCAACCAAGTGAGGATTAGCTTGAGTTTATTTTAGAGGTAGCCCTTGAGGATAGGCATAGTCAATGTGGAAAGAATTAGGTTCTTTGTTTAGTGGAGGCATCTTGGAAAGATTCAAATTATTGGGAGATGCATGAGTTTTGGAAGAAGTAAGGGTGTCAAGGATACCATCACTAGACATATGTTCATCAACAATCCTATCATCAATAAGATCTTAGATTTTATGTTTTAGGTCAATGCAATCTGAAGTACTATGCTCATTATGTTGATGATAAGCACAATAGATAACCAAGAATGGGTTTCCATATGAGATAGACTTAGACAATGTGATGAGCTTAGTGCCAAGAAGTGTTTGCAAAATATCATCATAAAAATATTTCAGGGGAGTAAAATTCCTCTCAAAAGTATACCTAGGATCTTGTTGTTATTTCTCAAGTGCATAGTATGCATGAATGTATTCATCATTATCTTGGTCAAAGATAGGTTTATCATGAAATTTTGGCATAGGCTCAAAGGAGATACCATTTTCTTGCTCTCTAAAGAGGTATTTAGATCTAGAAGATGAAGAAATTTGATGTCTTGGAGTAGAATATGTAGACCTTGAAGAAGATGAACAATGTATATGTAAAGTTCTTAAGGGATATTCATTTAAGAATGCAATCTTCTCCGCTAACCTTTTCTCAAGTTTAGACTTCATTTCTATCATGCGCTTAGAGAGATGAAGGTAAGAAAGATCATTTCTCTCTTCTAGTTCTCTGTATTGAGTGTATATATCTTGAAACTCTTTAGTGGCATGGAGGATATCATGATCATCTAGATTTGGTTGAGGTTTGGTAGCACAAGGTTTGAATTCCATAGTGGTAGATAGATAATCAAGCATGAAGGAGACTAGAGGAAGCTAAGGAGGTGACACAAGATAACTTGATGTCCAAACTAGAGAGGTAGAGTATCCACTTGCCAATATGGTAGAGAGATATTTAAGTGACTTGTCAAGCAAGGTGTCCAAACAACTTATGACACTAGTGACTCAAGTCAAGATCTAAGAAAGAAGCCAAATAGCCAAATAGATAGAGCAAGCGGGGTGATAGGTGAACAACTTTCCCAACCCAATAGTGTAGTCAAGAAATCAAGGTAACTATTTCAACAAAAAGATAACTATAAAGTGGACATAAACCATGAAGAAAAAAATACCAAGAGCACTAAGACCAAAGAGTCACTTTAACAATGTTCAAGCACTAGAGACATAGAAAAGAAAAGTCAAATGATGAAAATCCCCTTAGTAAGCAACAAAAGAAAATGTTTGCACTTGATTTTTTCACTTGGTTGACAAAGTTTGACAATAGTTGATAGCATAGCAAGTTTGATGTTGAAAAGAAATTTCTTTCCAAGCAAGATAGTGACACATGGAGTAGTATTCAAACAATA
The DNA here is from genome assembly GCA_028749045.1 of Cupressus sempervirens. NCBI lineage: Eukaryota > Viridiplantae > Streptophyta > Pinopsida > Cupressales > Cupressaceae > Cupressus > Cupressus sempervirens. The sequence goes on along the minus strand of CM053785.1, from coordinate 551,921,067 downwards.
AAGAAATGAACAAAGCAACCTTGTATGATACAAGCATATGTGAGGTCTCAAAAGAAATTCCTAGAACTATCATCACGTACATGTTCAAAAGATTTTCAAAGGTCTAACACATTGAAAGACACATTAAGAAAATTCTACCTAAAGGACATAGTTCATTACTCAACAACTTGGCCCATGCTAAGTGCTCCTTTGCTTTACACTAAGTGGTTCCCCACAAGAGATATTGGCTTTGTCATGGAAATTCCATAAGTATAATCAAAGGAACATGGATGGTGAGTGTAAAATCTTGGGGTGATCCAGGTAATCCACTAGGATTGATCCTTGCACCAAGAAGTTGAGTGGCAAAATAAGGTAGCTACTAACCTAGGGTGTTTAGAAAGGATTTTTGTTCATAACACTCCTCTTGCTCTTGATACAACACACCTCACCTTGTGGTGAGTAACCTGTCTCATAGTACCTTAAGGATTCCTCCCTAGCAATCTCCTCATGGTCACAATCACACAAGCAATCACACTAGGTAAGACAAGTTCTACGTCTACCAAGGTTTTGTGTCCTTGATAGCCTTGAGATTATAGTTGGTTGGAATAGCTGGATTTGCTTGTCCCCACTTGGGTCATTCCTCTTGATTTCTCAATAGTAGGCCTACTAAAGGAGTCTAACTACCATGGATTGGATCCACTTTTAGGGGTCAAGATTTTTAATTCACCGAGCAGGTGAAGAGCATGCTTTCCTATCTTGATCATTTCCCCCAAATACACCAATAAGTTTTAATTATCCCCTTTCTTTCAAAATCTAAAGGCAAGTCAAGATTTTTGATTCACCACAAGGGTGAAGAGCATACTATCCTATCACCAAAGAATTTCAATCAAAAGTTTAATATTCCTGGTAAATGAAAGCAACTAGTATAATGCCACACATGGAATAAAATAAATACAAGCAAGTGTTTGGTTTTTATGGATTGGGTAGCCCTACAAACAAACGTTAGTAGCCCTTATGCTTTTGAAGCTTTGACATGCATTCTTTTTAGCAATTAAATGAGAAAATCCCTACAAAAAAACCAAGGTTAGGGCATAATAACCAAGTAAGACATGCAACAAAAAGTGGTTAATTTATTCAAAGATCCATGTTATCTTCCAACCAAGTGTATGCAAAGAAAGTGCAAGCTAATCACAAAATGATCCCTTTTTTACTCTTTTCTTTTGACCTAGTCAACAAGATTGGACTTGTTTACTATGATTTCAGCTGATAAAATAGAAATGAAAAGAAGAAACACTTGCCAAAACTAGAGAGATTCCCAAAGATGCAAGAAATTCAAAAATATCTCTTCATTTGTACCTTAGGGACCCATTTTGTCAAAATAGACCAAAGTTTTCAAATTGTGTTATCAATCCTTAATATGACCTCTAAATTCAGAACACAAATAACTAACCCCCTATAGAATTTTGAGACCTTTCTGTAAATGTAAATATTTCCAAAAAAATCACTAATTTGTGACCAAAAATAACTTTTTATGAAAAATAAAGAAAAAAATCATAATGGACACAAATCAAATCAAATGATTTGAAAATTGGACTAAGACATCTTAGATGTATCCTTAACCTACAAAATAAATTTTATAACTAAACTTTGAGTGATTTAGGAGATATGATCAAATCTTTGAAAAGCTAGGGTTGTAGCCTTCAAACCAATCTGCACAAGGGTTTGAGAAAACTACAAAACCACTTGATTAAATCTAATATGCTACTATAAAAAGCCAAAAATGATAATCTAACCAAAATGAAAGCAATAAAATGGAGCTAGAAACTTGGTTCTAGCCCCACGGTGAGTGCCAAAAATATGCACTAGAAATGTGTCACACTCTAAACCATTCTATCCAAGTGATTCCATGAGTTTGGAATGCTTGGATGCTAGCTTAGAGCTTCCTATCCACGAAGTGCAAGAGAATATGATTCAAATACTAGGGCTCTCAACCAAGCCTTAGGAATGCTCTTCTTGCTAGTAAACCATGAAATGAGAGGTTTTCTTAGAAACAAAATGCAAGAGTGAAAATGTCTACAAAGGATGCCTCAATAGTGCAATGCAAATGTGAAGTAAACTAATATGAAATGCAAAGTGAAACCATGTTAACAAGATGAGACTATTACCACCAACCTAGTTAAGATATGTGAGATAAATCATTGCAAAAGAGAAACTAACATGCCACATGATATGAAGCTAGAATGTGATGGAATGAGAGAATGAAGAAAAGAAAATTGAATTTCTCCATAAAGGTCCAAAGAAAGTTGTTAGAAAACTTGCATCATAACAATATTCAAAAGGTGGATGGATCCTTTGACAAGGGGAGAACTCTTTCTTTAAAAGTCATATAGATGGTGGAGATTAAGATGAAGATGATCGAAGATCAATGGTGGAGTTTTAAAATAGGAGTGATCCATGTGCACAAGCAAGTCAACCAATAAAATAGAAGTTGACTTCCCATTTAATACAAAAGTCACAAAGCCTTTTCTTTTAATTTGAAAAATATATAAAGGACTTTATGTGTGCACTTTAAGTGGGTTAGAAGAATGGTTTCTTTTATTTAATTAAAAGGGGACATGTTCTTTTAATCAAATAATGAACTTAGGATAGCATAGTCAAACTATAGATTATAATTAAATTAATTGATTATTAACAATTTGGTCTAGGTAAATGATTAATGATTAGCCAAAATGCTAAGAAGGGGGCTAATAGTCTAGATGACCATTTTTAGGTGATTACACCTACCCAGCAACATATGACATATGTCCATATGTATGATAGCACAAAGCACCTTATCATAGTAGCTTGCAAGCTTGAAATTTACTAGGCACTACTCATTGACCATGACCTTGTGGTCATCTTGCACCCAGGCAATACGGTATGGATGTAGGTGTTTTTGCCTCTTGAGATTTACCTTCATGACCAGCTTTTCTGACACTATATTATTAGTGCTTCCATCATCATCACAACACTGATCTTCATATTTTCACCTAGTGTAAAAAAACTCCTTTGATTAGGTTCATTCTCACCACTCAACAAGACTTTTCTATTAACTATGACATTTCCTCTTTCAACATCTTTAGAATGTGAGGATTTGATATCTTCATCAACATGAATAATTTTGGAATGAACTTTAGTTCTTCTATCAGTCCTTCCTTTGCACTGAGGATACTCAAATTCCCTATGCCCTTCTTCTCTACAGTGAAAATAGGTTTCATGAAAACCTCCTCTACTAGATCCTTGCCCTATTCCTCTTCCTCTTTGTCCTCTATTATTCTTATCATGGAAATGATTGTTTCTCATTTAATTCTAGTTTCTACTACTAGTATCATTCTTCTTCTTTTGACCATCATTTTGGCCTACATAAGACTGTCCGTCAGATCTTCCACCATGACCTCTACCACTACTTCTTTTTATCAAAATTTTTGTTCAAATTTTCCTCAACTCTTAGGGAAAACTAGTACATTTCCTTAATATTTTTCATTCAAACCAAACTTAGCTCCTCCTAAATCCTTGGCCTCAACCCATTAATAACATGCAACTTTCTCCTTATCAGCTTCCACATGACCAATTTTAATGAGAACTCGATGAAACTCTTCAGTCTACTCTTGAATAAATTTTCCCTCTTGCGTCAACCCTTGAATTTTCTTTAGTAGATCATAATCCATGAGAACTAATTATCACTTCAATTTATCTATCATCTGATCCTATCTAGTGATTTTATCTTTCCCTCTCCCATTTTGCTCTAATTGAATCTCTTGCTACTAGATATTTGTGTACCCCTATAGTGTGGCCTTCACAAATTTGACCCTATCTAGATCTTCAATATCCCCATACTCAATATATTCTTCTAATTCATTGATCCAATTGATCAATTCCTCCAAATTAAGATCTCCCAAAAATATGGGAACCTCAAATTTAAAAGTATTTTTCCAAGCTTGGAAATGACCCTAAAAAAATTTCATTCTCCTAGGTTCAAAATTTCATCTTCTCCCTAATCAATCTATCCTTCTACTTCTCTTTCATCTTCACTCTCATCTCTTAGGGAGAGATTCCTTCCTCTAACATATGTTCTTGCAATGCCTACATTTGCCTATGTAGGATTGAACCTTAGGTGTAATACCTTTGGTACCATGCTCTCATTGTGGAGGTACATTTATACTTCCATTGAAACACCCTTACAAACTACTTCACAATTGAAAATTTTAACAAACACTCAACCCAAACCATGGTCCTAATGCAAATTGCCTCCTAGTTAGTAATTTGCTTACACACTAAGGAGCTAGGATTTGATACCACTTAATGAAGGGTGCTCCCCTTAATACATAAGTGCACAATAAAAATAAGGACACAAAAAATTTTGAGAGAAAAAAATGTGGGCTTCTTATTATTTCAACAAATGCAGAATTACAAAATTACAATACTCAAACCCATGTGGATGTCTTCCTTAAAACATTCTATAAGACAAAGTTGTGACTATCACCCAAAACTACCCTAGATAACCTATGAGACTTTTTTATATAGGCATTTTTCATCACTTGTAAAGGTTTTAGACATGAAGCCCTAACCCTTGAGGCCAACCAACCTCATATTATATTATTTTATTACACTTTATTACATAGGATTGCCCAAGACAAATTACAAAGTAAATTTTTAGATGGGTCCACTTCTGGAGACCATAAATAGAAAACTATTGACTCGATTGAAAATTATAACCTCATTTTAGATTCCTCAGCTAAAGATCTACAATGGCTAGTTGCCTATGCATCCATTGGTTAAGGTTTTGCCTCATTTTTTAGCCATTTAGGGCTTCATCACTGGACTTCAAGTTTGAGGAGCCAAAATTCATACTAAAAATCTATAAAAACTGTACTAATACATATGATATGATGATTAGAACACTAGTAAAATTGGACCTATTTTATAATTTGTAGAGAAGTTACGAGGAGTATGTGATAGTAAATCATGCCTTCATAATGAGGCTATACCAAGAATTGTAAGGATGCCCTAAAAGGAGATTCTCACTAGAAGCAATTTTGGCTATTAGTCAATTTGGGTACTCATTCATCCAATTTCTAAGCTTCTTGTACCTACGAGTAGGTACCTTTGATGGCTTTCCCAAGAAATTCCCCAGGTACCTAGAGGACAAGGTGGTTCTTGTCGAGTTATGACAACAAATTCTTGAACTAAACACCTTGTAGACAAATGTGACTAAGATTTCTAGTATTCCCTTCCCCATAGCAGTTTGAACCTTGTCTTGTGCTTCCAGATCTGATGCTTGGAATCTACTAAATATTTTTGAGAGAAAAATCAAACTGGTAGACTATGAGGTTGTCAAGCCTCAATGTGATCTAGTAAACTTCATGAGGGACCACTTGAAGTTGGGATATGTCTATAGAAACATTCCAAATATCAAAGATTAATAGGGAAAATGTAATTCTATTGATGTTTTTGACCTTGTAGATGATGGCTCCTACATGCATCCCTCATCTTATGAGAAGATCAAAGACACTCTTATTGTGTCTACCCCATCCACATGCCCTATTATCAAAACCATGGAAGTCCTCATGCATAAAATCATCAATAGGACAAACAAGTGAGTAGAGTAGACTCAAGTGAGGAAGAAGATGATGGGGAACACTATTTATATGGGTGGAGTATCTTTTGGAATTATCCAATCAACTTCAACAAATACTACCATGACCACCACTTTAACATCTACAGGCCTAGATCAACAAGAAAGGGTTAACTCTTGCCCTAAATTGCATCTGATGGGTGTTGTCATAGTTTTTCAATTAGTTGGTTTGCAGGAAGGTAGGAAACTAGTTAGGAAGAATCTGGTAGGAGGTATAGACCCTAGAGGAACTATTGGGGGATCTAGGAAGAATGGTGGGATAGAATCTTTGGCCGATGTGGACAATGGAAAGTCTTTGTGTGTATCAGACACATGTTGTGGGGTCTGTGACCCTCACTTGGATTCCTCCTCTACTTTTCATGTGTCGAGGTAGGATCTTGAGAAGGAGAAAGATAATGTTGAATCTAATAAGGTAAAGTCCTTAGAAGGGATGAAGGTAGGGTTCTCAGAACAAAGGACTTGGGCATCCCTGTTTGGCAAGAAACCTACTAGTAAATCATTTTTCTTGCTGATGACTGCTACGTCTTGCTAGGAGAAAGGCGAGTTTCAAGTTTTTATCCTAGACCCTTTAGTTGATTTTTCTATATCTTCCATGGATTTCACCCTAGTGGTTAAATTTCTAGGGGCAAGACTTGATTTAGATTCTCTAAGAAAAATGGTTAAACAAAAATGGGTTATTCGAGGAGAGGTTGATATTGCACCCATGTTGAATGGTTTCTTTTTGTTTATTTTCAACTATAAGGAAGATATGAATCAGGTTCTTTGTGGAGGACCGTGGTCATTTGGAAAATGTTCTCTCACTATTAAAAAATGGGAGCCTAACATGGATTTATCAGATTCTTTTTTTTTAACTACCCTGATTTGGGCTAGACTCCCTAGACTCCCATTAGAATTTTGGCATGAGGACATTTTTAAAAGTATTACCAGTTCTTTTGATGAACTGGTGACATTGGATAATGCTACGACTGCTAGAACCAAACTTCAAAGCGCTAGACTTTATGTTAAAGTGGCAGATTTGAACCATCTTCCAGAAAAGGTGGAATTAATTTCTAAGCTTCGTAAAAAAACACATGAAATTATTTTTGAAGATCTTCGAAACTCTTGCTATGCATGTAAGAAATAATGTCATTTGGTTAAAAATTGTCCCTTCAAAAGTAAAAATCACCCTAGAAGTGAAAAGGAAGTGAAAAAGGCTAAGGTTCAACAAAAGAAAGTGTGGAAACCCAAAGAAGCTCATCTCAAAGAGTAGAAGAAGAATGTAGATTGAAAAGCTCCACATGTAGTGGTGGATAAAGCTATTGCGAATCTTCACGAGGAAAGGATTATTTTTGTGCCTGATACTGTGAAAGTAAACTATGAAAAAGAAGGGAATGGTTTCCAATTAGAAACCATAATGCCCGAACAAAGAATAGATGATCTGGCAAATTCATCAAAATAAATTGTTATTTATCAAAGGATGGAAGATAGATGGGGAGATTTAGATGATAAGATCATGCTTGAGGAAGGAGAAATCTTGGCTAAATCTGGAAATCAATTTGAGGAGGGAGATTTTCATAATATTTAGTCTAGAGAGATTCATGTTTTTAACCCTTTAATTTCTTAGGATGATAGTGATTTTCCCATGAATGAGCCTCCTCTCCTAGAAGTTGTGAAAGAAAATGGAGAAAACTCAAAGCATAAACCAAATCAAAGAAAAAGGGCTTAAAAAAAGAGCAACAATAAGGGGCTAGAGACTAGAAGCAGTAAAATAGAATAGCAAACTAAAGTGAAACCTCTTACTTCTACCCTAGAAAAATCTAGAAAAAGAGTTGATGCATTCCAAGGTGAAACCAGATGTTGGTTCCTTGGACAAACTTGGAAGAAGAACTTCTAAGAAAACTAGAGAGTTAGAAAGTATGCAAAATATTGTTGATGGTAGACAAGCAACTATTCTTGATTTTACCCCTAAAAGATAGAAATGAAAAACATTACTTGGAATATTAGGGGGCTGAATAGCTTTCATAAACTTGACATTGTTAGGAATTTTTTTAGAGAACAGAAGCTTTATTTTCTCCTACTACAAGAAACTAAGATGAATAAAGAAAAAGCAAAACAGATTAAATCTTTTAAAAATTATTCTATAAATGCCAGTAGTTCAGAAGGTGCATTAGGGGGAACTCTGATGTTATGGAAGAAGAATTGTTATTTTGGAATAATTCTAATTTCTAGTAAATATCTTATGATAGCCAAAATTACTAGTGTTGATGAAAAAGAGGATTGGTATATTGTGAATATATATGCTGCCAACATTAAGCACCTAAGGAAAAAGGTCTGGGATTCTATTTCCAATTTTAAAAGTAAGTATTATTCTAGATGATGGATTATTATGGGAGACTTCAATATTCCTCTCTACAATCATGAGAAAATGGGAGGTAATGCTACACAGCTAGAAGGGAGACTAGACTTAATGGAGTTTATAAACAAAGAGGGTTTAATGGATATGGAACTCCATGGAATTCAATTTACTTGGAGTAACAAGAGAGTTGGTAATGAGTGTATTCAGGAAAGGCTAGACCATGCTCTTATCTCTCTTGATTGGACAAAAGATTTTATTTGTAAGTTGGAAGCTTGCCAGAAAATTGGCTCAGATCATTTTCCTCTTATTTTCACTGCTGCAAAGATTATTTTTAAGAAGAATTTTCCTTTTAGATTTGAGAAGATGTGGATGCAACACCCACAGTTTGAAAGTCAAATGGAAGAATGGTGGAGTATTGATATTGAAGGTACAACTCTCTTTAGAGTTGCTTCTAACCTTAAAAATTTCAAAAGGGAAGTCAAAATTTGGAATAAAAATTGCTTTGGAAATTTTTTTTGAGAATAAATTGGCTATGAAGGAGGATATTCAAAAAACCCATGACAAAATTTAGAAGGATGGATATACTCCTGACCTTCTTATAGAAGAAAATGAAAGGTTGACCCAATATCATGACATCATTACTAAAGAAGAAATCTACTAGAGACAAAGATCAAGACTATTATGGTTGAGTGAAGGAGATAAAAATACCAAAATTTTCCATCTTTCCACTCTGAAGCACAGAGCCAAAACTCACATTTCACATCTTAAAAAGGGAGACTTGAAGATTGTTGAGGATAAGGACATCATGAAAGAAATGGTGACTTTTTTTCTCTAATCTAGTGACTACTGATCCCAACATTAATTTGGATCATTAGGCTAATTTCCTTAGAGTGATCCCTCCACTGGTTTCAAAGGAACATAATAAAGTTTTAAGCTCAATTCCTAAGGATGATGAAATTTTCAAAGCTGTTTGTTCTCTGGGAGGAGATAAAGCACCTGGTCCTGATGGATATCCCATGTTTTTCTTCAAAAAACTTTGGAAACTTGTTGGAAAAGATGTTTGTGATGCTGTGAAGGAATTCTATGGAGCTAAATAGATGCTAAAGGAAGTCAATTCCACAATTCTGTGCCTAATTCCTAAGAAAATTGGAGCTGACTCTCCTGATTAGTTTAGACCGATCAACCTTTGTAATTCTTTCTATAAAATTATATCCAAAGTTCTCGCTTCTAGATTACTCCTTGTGATTCTTTTGATCATTACTGATAAAAAAAATGGCTTCATCCTAGGTAGACAAATCCTTAAATCTATCATCTCTGCTCATGAGAATATTCATTCCTTGTCATGTTCTAACAATCAGGGATTCACTATGAAAGTAGACATTGCTAAGGCCTATGACAGAGTTGATTGGACTTTCCTCTCAAACATTTTACATGCTTTTGGCTTTGACCATAAGGTTGTTGGTCTTATTCATCCATTGATTTTAACATCTTCTATTGTTGTTCTGGTTAATGGAAGCTCTTCTCATTTTTTTAATCCTTCTTGAGGATTGAGACAAGGTGATCCTTTATCCCCCATCCTTTTTGTTATTATGGTTGATTGTTTGTGGAGGTACATTGGGGATTTGGTCCAAAGAGGAGTTAGTAAGGGCTTGAAACCTTCTTCCCATCCTCTCATTTGTTCTAATGGTCAATTTTTTGATGATACCATCTTCATGGGAAAGTCTGAAGTTAAGGAAGCCAGAAGTTTGAAGCAAGCTATTAATTTATATTCTTCTGCCTTAGGCCAATTGTTAAACTGGAATAAAAGTATTGTGTTCTTTATCAACATCCCTATCCCTAGACAAAATAAAATTGCTAATATCCTTGGATGTTCTATAGGATCTTTCCATTCATCTTATTTGGGTCTTCCTCTAGGCTTGAAGGTTCCTAATTCCTTTTGGGAAGATCTTATTAATAAATTCAGCAAGAAGTTGGCAGGATGGAAAGGGAATCTCTTAAGTCAGGCAGGTAAATTAATTCTCCTCAAAGCTTGTCTTCAAAGAATACCAACTTATGTTTTAAGTCTTTTTAGAATTCCAATAAATTTTTTTGAGTATATTGATAAAATTCAAAGGAATTGTTTTATGGACTGGCACTGAGGAAAAAAAGAGAATGCCTTTAATTGTTTGGGGTCAAGTTTGCAAACCTATCAGCAAAAGTGGATTGGGAATCATGAAAATTAGAAGTATGAATAATGCTCTCTTAGCCAATCAAGGATGGAGAGTTTACCATGATAACAAAGAGTGGAGTACCATATGGAAACATAAATGCCTCTTTAATGCTAAATCTCTTCTTGATTTCCTCTCTTCTCTTGATGTTATTCATCCTTCTTCCATATGGGGTGTTGTTTAGGGGACTAAGAAAACTCTTGGAAAAGGGTGTTCCTGGAAAATTGGAAATGGGATTAAGGTGAGATTTTGGGAAGATGTTTGGTTAAAGGATCATCCCTTGATTGAAGATTTTCAAGACAAGGCTCAAGTTGACTTGTGCAAGCAGAGATATGGCATATTAGTTAGTCATTATTGGCAGAATGATTCTTGGGTGAACTTGAGTGACATTGATCAAGGTTTCAATAACATCCAATTATCTCTTAATGCTGTCTCTCTTTATCCTTCACTTGATGATGAGATTATTTGGCATGCTGATCCTAGTGGCCAATTTAAAGTCTCCATTATCTTTGTCTCTAAGGAAAAGGGTAACCAACCTTTTTGGTCTTATGCTTGGATTAAGGTTCTCATTCCCAAAATTAATATCTTCTATTGGATTCTACTTCAAAATAAAATTTTGACCCTAGAAAATTTGCAAAAAAGAGGTATTAATGTGGTTAATAGGTGTGCTTTATGCAAAAATGGATTTGAAGATAGAGATCATTTGTTTTTGAATTGCTATTATACCCAACAAGTTTGGACTGAGATTCTTAATTTTTGGGGTATGACTTGGGTCCATCAAAATAATGTTGATATCTCTTTTAAAAGTTGGAAATGCCCTTCTAAGGATCCTGATGTTCAATTTCTTTGGAAATTAACTCTTCTTCATCTTTGGTGGGGCATCTGGAAAGAAATAAATAATAGAATATTTAGAAATAAAGAATTACCAGGATGGGTGCTTGGTTAGAATATTATTAGAGCCATTAAGGAGAATTTTAAAACTCAGAGAAAAATTGATCAAACCTTTCAAATTGATAATCCTTTGTGATCTGAAGGTTCTAACTTGAAAATTGATAATCCAAGATCGATCATAAAATGGAACGTTCCTTATAATGGATAGATTAAAGGGAACTTTGATGGAGCTACTAAGGGCAATCTGGGAAGAGTGGGATGTGGAGGTGTCTTGAGAGATCATGTGGGAAATGTTATAGATGCCATCACAGTTCCTATAGGTCACTCTAATAGCCACATTGCTGAAGCTACAACTGCCCTCTATACTATGAAGTTAGCTGTTGATTTTGGGTATCCTAAATTATGCTTGGAAGGTGACTCATTGAATAATATTAATACTCTAAATAATAAAAACTCAATTTCATGGTCAATAGAGGCTACGGTTAAGGAGATCAAATCACTAATTCATAAATTTGAAAAAGTGTTCATATCTTATACATATCGAGAGGCCAATGGAGTTGCTGACTGGATAGCCAACCATGCTATTTAGGCAGGGTATAAGGTGAGGTGGCTTGATGAATTAAATAAGCATGTTGATCTTAAAGCTATTATTAGTTATGATGTCATTCATTTGAAAGTGGGAAATATTTGCCAAGATTAGAAATTTAATGATTTTATGGAGTGGCCTTATGGCTGTCAGATTACCTTCCTTGAGGAAGCACATTCATGTGAATGTAATGTGTCTTTTGCACATATCATCAATAAAATGAGCTTCATTTGAAGTGATGGAAACCTAGTTTCATTTTAACCTATTTGCTCTCTGTGTTTGGTTCTTTCTAGTTTTAGGCTCTTTCTATTCTCTGCAAATGGTGGGTGAACCATGGAAGCAAGAACCTAAAAAGTGTGATGATTTCAAGGCTTGGAAGGATGTTTGGAAGATTTTATAGAATGGGAAGGTGATCAGTTATGTGGAGCATTTGCATGGTTTTAAACCTCATGTCATGACTACCTTTTTTAAAAATTGGTCTAATGACAGGGTCACTCTTCATGGAGTCACTATGAAATTAATGGAGGACTTAATAGATAAGATCATGGGGCTCCCCACAGTTGGTATTAAGTTCACCAAACAAACTAGTATCTCTAATACTGCCTACAAAAAATTCCCAAAGATGGATACTGAGGAGAAACAACTAGAAAAGAATGGAGATTTCTTTGATGTGGACCAGATAAAAGAAATTTGGTGGGATGTGCTATGTTGTATCCATGAGTATTTCATCCTTGATGGTAGAAATAAAAGGGTCCATAAATTTCATTTTGTTTTTCTCAACCATTTCTGGCATAAGGATAGACTTTCTTTCCCTTTCTATCTGCAGTTTTCTTTGCTTCAAAGTTTGTACGCTCATAGGAAGGAGCCTCATCCTATTTTGAATGAAGGTCTAATACTTCTCATAAAGGGTTACTATAAAAATAAATTGATAGCCTCCACTCCTATTGAAAAATATAAGGGTTCTCACTCTAAAAAGAGTAAGAAGGAGGACAATGTTAAAGGAAAAGAGAAGGTTCTTAAATTTAATCCCTATGATTCTCAAAAAAAAATTATGGAAGAGGATTCCAAGTCTGAGAATACTGAAAGCTCTCAGAATGATATCCTTAAGGAAGAGGAAGGTATGGATGTTGGGGATTTAATTCCAATTTGGAAGGGTATCTAGAGACCAAAGGAAAAAATGAGAAAGGAAATGAGGAAGACAAAAGTGAAGGAAACTTAGAATAGCATAACTCTGATAATGAGGGTAATTAGACTATTTCTGGTGGAGATGATAAAGAAAAAGAAAATTTAGTTTAGAATCCTATTGATATGAGAAAAGAGGATCATATGGTTAAGCCTACTTCACCTACTAGGGAGATTGAGGGACAAGATAAGGAGGACCTTGTTCACAATGAGGACCCTATTGAGACTAGGGAGGAGGAATAGATGGAAAGGAAGGAACATATTGACAAGGTTGGTTCCCACTCCTCATGAGATTGTAGAAGACACCAGTGACTCTCCATAGAGGGAAACCAAGCTTTCCTTCTTGCATTTTGCGAAGCTCAAATCTGACTCCAATCTACAAGTTGATTCATGGATTTATAATGAATTTATGGGGCTAAAGAAGAAATTGGAAAATCTACAACACAACCAGGAGACTGATCATGCCAAAATTAGCCAATCGGAGGTGCAAATGGGAGATATCCCAAATAAACTTAAAGACTATGAGCAAAATCTCAGAATTCTTATCAAGGAAAGTGGAACAAAGATGGAATAGGTTACATCTACTATCTATGATGCTGCTTCAAGCCTTGGCAAAAGAGCTAATGAAGAAATTATATCTTCTGATGGTCCAAGCAAGAGAACAAGGTAGAGCTCAAGGAAGATAGCCTTAAAAGCTACTACTGCTGACTCCATCCAGGATACTGTTGCAATTAGTAAGGAGGTTTTCAAGATGATTATGGAGTTGTAATAGTAGCTTTGGGTCTTGTTCTTTGGTTTTGTTCCTGTTCTAGTCCTATTTTCTAGTCATAGTAAATGGTTCTTGTTTTTGGTCTTGTTTATTGGTTTTTAGTCTAAACTATATTTGAGGTTCCAGGTTCTTATAAAACTTGGGTACTTTTATTGGACTATGTTCATGGTTTTAGGTCCCTATAAAACCTAATTTTGATGTTATTTTTCAGTAGGTTTTAGGACTATTTGTCCTAGTGGTTATTATTGCTATATGTTTTCTCTTGCTATTAAATGGTTTTAGGGCCCCTTCAAAACCTTCTTTTACCATAATCTAAAACATTTGCAGGCCTAACTCAGTCTATTGGGAAAGGAGGAGACTAGCCTCTAGACAAGAATGTAACAGTCAATCCTACATGTAGAGGTGGCTCTCTTCCTAATACTGGAAAGGTTGGAGAGAAGAAAAGGGAAAAGGACAAGGAGAAGGAGAAAGAACAAGAAAAGTCAATTGTCATCCCAACCTCCCCTGTTTAGGTGACCAATTTAGATGGTGACACTAACCCCATGGATGGCCAAGAATAGGACACATCACAAAAAGGAGACACATTGGCTCTTTCAATGACTAAGGGCATTGCCTTGCCTATTGCATCCCAAAACAAACAAACTCCACCAATTGCGAGGAAACTGTTTGATCTTACTACCCTGTAGTCCACTATTAATGTGCTCTCTATTGAGTCATGTCTCGAGGAGACTATTGATAAGAAGAAGAGAACATATGAAGAAGCATAAAAAAAAAAAAGTTTAACTACATAGGCTGCCTCTTCTCAGCTAACCTCTAAGAAAATGAAGAAGAAAAAGTCAATTGCAACAATTGCTTTCAATCCATCTACTGACTACATGCTAGTAGAGATTGCAAAGCCAAAAAAGGAGGGTAAATTTCATGAGATTTCCACATATGACTTTCAAAGAAGACTGATGGATCTTGGTATCCTTGTTCATGATTCCATGGTAAACATATGGAAGTCCACCAATAAGAAGATTGAAGATAGGCTGGAAGAGCTTAGAGAAGAGAAGGAGGTCCTCAAGGCCTCAAACAGAGAAGTAATGCAATACATTAGGTTTGCACTTGTGAGCACTTCATCAAGCCATTTTGATCTGAATGCAGATGAGAAAAAAAATCTAAATCTACTCCTAAAGCTACAAAAAGAGATGCAATTTGGGCAAACTGACTGAGTGTGGGTAGACTATATGAAGTAACAAGGTCCCCCACTAATTGAAAATTTGGGAAATATAGTATTATATGCTCATAATCTATGAGAGGTAGCTTCCAATCATCAAACTACCATACAAAAGTTCAAAGATAGACTAAAAGAGAAATTAGCCCTATTACAGGAAGTGATCAACATGAAGACTAGTTTTTCTATCTATCATAGAATCCTTAAAATAGGCTAAGAGCCACTATTTCACTAGAAAAAATCTCTAGCTTTTATTATAGATAGATTTATCCACTCTAGAAGAAAACTTAAGGATGTGCGTGACCTAGGGTAGAAGGTCATTGATAAACTCTTTGAATATTTGAAGACATTGTATATAGAGTCATATGTATCTGAAAATGGTAAGTTGGTGGATGTCAAATGCATAAAAGGCAAGTTGCTTGCATTTATTGATGAGGCCACTGACCCAACAAATTTCTAGATGTCTAAAACCCAAGAGCTTTCATTTTCTAACTCGATCATAAGGAGGGCATTGAAGAAGTTCCAATCTAATGTTCCTAGAATAGATGAGTTAAAAAAAATGCATGGCTACTGAATGATTCAAGTTGATGATATCATCATCCCAAGTGTCAAGGATTTGGACAAAGTAACTGATGCTATGAAAACCTACAAAGCTAAAGTAGTTACTACTAAGAAGACATGATGCTCTATCATTCTTCCAAGGATCTATCTTTTTCTCTTCCCCTTTCATTTTGTAGCCATTTATGGCATTTGGTTAGTCTGTGTAACAAACAATGATTCAAGCTTGTCCTATTTTTAGCTTATTCTATTCAAAGATGCTTGATGATGCAATCATCTATTGTAACTAGCCATTTTGAGAAGGCCTACATATGTAACTTTTTGAGAAGTTAATATGATAAGCTAAATTACCTTTGGGTAAACCTCTGTAGTTGGGACTACTATATGTGGCCCTGAGTCCAATTTTAATTCTATTGTTCATTCAGTGATAGTTTAGTATTTGGAATGAATTGGATTTTTTTGATAATTGAATGAATGCTAATGAACTTGGTTTTAATATATCTTTCATTCAATATATTGTATGCCTTACTTTCTTCATCATAATTTTTCCCTGTTCTTTATGCTATATCTCATAGTTCATGTGTGAAGTGTAGTTCTTTGTATCAGAAGGCTAGAAATTGGTTGATGGAGTGGCTGAGAGATAAACAATCTAAGTATTGTCAAAACATCAGTTGACTTTGTAATCTAAGAATTACCCATTCTCCCACCTTTTCCTTTCTCTCTTATTATCATAGTTGGTTATGCATGTTTCCATTATTTGCATTAGAGTTATAATAGATTTCATTTAGTGATTTAGTTCCCACTTGCTCTTTTCTAGGTTGTTTAAAATGTTGAGTAATCTGGTATTTTCCTCTTCTGATCTTTGGTTAAGAGCATACCCCCAAAATCCAAAAAACAAAATTCATTGCAAATATTGCATTTAGTAGGGTGCTATACCTTTTAATTTAGGGGTCTTTGATAGATTACTGCACTATCCCATTCAATCGTTAAATTCTTTGTTTTCCACAACCCATTGGGTAGTCTAAGAGTCAAGGTATAAACCAAAATATCAAGGAAGACAAACTGTTAACCAACAGTCTCTTATAGTTAGAAAATAGGGTTTTTCTCCTATGTCTTCCAAAGGAACCCTATAATATTTTTCCAATTTCTTGTTGCATTTTCCATCTCCTTAGATATTTTTTGGGTCTTGGAGTCATACCCTTCCATCCATTACCCTAACCCAAATTAGGTGAAAATGAAGATTTTAGGCTTCACTAGCTACTTCAACAAGAAATATTGTTTAAGGTTTCTTATTGGACTGATATGAACCTCTTTCCTTCATGGGATGATGATAAAACTTCCTTCTTCTATTTCCAAAAGGAATTTGGACTCTATCTTTTCTCCTCTACAATATATGCAGGTTTCTATATGGTCTTCCCTAGTTGGGCTCACCATAGGCTCGCCTAGGAAAAGACCTTAAAAATAGTTAATCTATGTTTGAGGGCCCTAGATTCTTTCTATATTATTTACATTTAGTCTAATCATTATTACCAAGATCTCATACAAATTAAATGGTGGGAAAGTGAGTTAGAGCTCCATCCTTAAGAGCTACTTAGATAAAACCAACGATAATGTAGATCCAAAGTTATTTCACAAAAAGAAATTAAACTAATAAAAATCCCTATCTACCAACAAAAAATTAGGAAAAAAATTCATTCAAAGGATACATAGGTGACAATACGGATCTTGAACTTTAACAACTTTTTGTCATCAAAAACAAAAAAATTATTCTCAAAATTCTTAAAAATGTTGATTGCAAAAGTACTCAATCCATACAATGGACTTCCAAGCTATAGGTCCTTTCATGCCTTATATAGGGTGGTTGGGTGGTTATTCAATCTTTAGGACTCCTCTTCAATTATTTACAACTTTCTTACCAAAAGGTTCTCAAGTAACTTTTAAAAGTTGCAAAGTTGCACAATGCAACTTTTACATTTTTTTGCAACTTTTCTCCAATTTGGTCAAATGACCTTCAAATGTTCTCAAACTTAACCACAAACCTTAACTAAGGTAAAATCCTCACCCTAACTCTTCCTAGACCTTATTGACCTCATGATGATTTCATCACTATGCCTTGTGTTAATCAAAGACTTTACAAATTGCTAGCCCCTAACTGCACCTAGTAAAAGGCCCTAAGATCCTATGAACAAAAATATTCAATGTACTCCTATGGTCAACATGACCTTATCTACCACATCCAAAATTCACTAAGTCTTAGACTTACACAAAAAAAAACATGAAACATTATATTTCCTAGGCAATCCTTAGGTGCTCTGGCACCATTCTCCCCCTCTCCACAACTTTCAAGGAAGATGAGGAGAAATCAGAGACATTAATGCTAAGCTTCTTGAAATTTTCTTCCTCTACCCATGTAGCTTCAACTTCTAGTTTCCCTTTCAACTAGATTAGGTGCTCCATGTAGATCTTGTGCCTTGTTTATTTCTTTACCCTAGATTCCAAGATCCTCTCAACTTGTTGCTTCACCTTAGGAGGTAAGGCTATAGTGACTTCTAGTATCTCTCAGCTATTTTGACCTAGCTCTAACAATGACCCCTTGTATTTTACTAGATCAACCACATTGAACACTGGTGAAATGTTCAAATCTATGGGAAGCTCTATCTTAGAGGAATTATGTCCATATTTTGCTAACACATTACATGAAACCACTCTCTTCATCTACAACTTTGTTGGCACTCCTTTTTGTAGTCTAGATTTGTTTAAGTAAATCATGACATACTCTTTCACTTCAAACTCAATGTCCTTCCTTGACATGTCCATCTTGATCTTAAATTTTTGAGTAGCCTTTGTTATGGTCTTTTTCACCTACTCTTATATCTCTTGCATGGTCTAAGAGAAATCTTCTGCATGACTACTTCTATACACCATAGCTCCTAGTTCTCTGAGTTCACACACTCATCTTGGGTGCATACCTTACACATTTACAAAAGGACTTCTCCTTGTTTTCCTATTCATCACTATCATTGTAAGTATATTCAACATGATGGATGATCAAATACTATGTCTTCCCATACTCCTTGGTTAGGCATCTTAGAAGGTTCCCTAACACTCTGTTGAACACCTCAATTTGACCATTAGTTTGAGGATGGTAAATTGAATGAAATGATAAGTTAGTTCCTATCCTACCCCATAGTCTTCCAAAAGTGACTCATGAACTTCACATCTCTATCAAAGACTATGCTCAGGGGTCTTCAATGGATTCTTACAATTTATTTGAAAAACAAATGAGAAATGTAGCTAGCATCATGAGCGATTTTACAAGGGATAAAATAACTCATCTTTCTAAACCTATCTACCACCACATAGATACTATCCAACCCTATTTTAGTCTTAGGAAGACTTACCAAAAAATCTATACTAATGCACTCCCATGGCTTGTTAGGAATAGGTAGGGGTTGGTACTATACACTAAGAAAGTGTATTCCTCTAAACCATTCTATCCAAGGTATTCCATGAGTTGGAATGCTTGAATGATGACTTAGAGCTTCCTATCCATTGAGTACAAGGTGCATGAAATAAGCATGAAATGAGATCTTAAATGATCCTTATAGATGCAACCCTTGGTAGTAAACCATGTAATAGGAGATTCCTTAGACAAGAACGAGAATGTAAGTGTCCAAAGGAGTTCTCAAGCATGCAATGCAAGAAATGATGTAAGCTAGAATGAAAATGCATAATGCAACTATGATAAAAAAATGATAATGTTACCAAGCCATGCTAATTAAATTAGATGATCTAAGCTATTAAAAAAGGGAACTAAATTACTTGTAAATGATTCTAAGAAAGTATGAGAATGGTGATAAAAGAAATAGATAAGATATGGTAAGTTCTCCACAAAGCTCCAAAAATATATCAAGAAACTTGCAACATAACAATACTCAAGAAGATGGATCCTTTGAGAAGGAGTGAGTTCTCTCTTTTAAAGGTGTATGAATAGTTGAGATCAAGATCAAGGATGGATGATCAGGGGTGAGGGTTGAATTTTGACATGATCCATGTGCAAGAGAAAGTCAACCAATGAAAAGGATTTGACTTTTCATGGGAGAAAAAAGGCTTTTCTTTTAATTTGAAAATAGGAAAAAGACTTTATGTGTGAACATTGAGTGGGTTAGAAGAGTTGGGTCTTTTATTTTATTAAAAGGGCACATGGTCTTTTAATAAAATATTTATTATATTATAGTCAAAACCATAGGTTATAATCAAAATGTTGAGAAAGGGACTAAGAGTCTAGATGACTATTTCTAGGTGATTACATTTTCCCTTTTTTGACTAATGTGTGATCGATATGGGAATGCATTACGTCAAAGAATACAAAAGATAAGTAGGCAAAAATAGATAGAGAGATTTGATTATGAAGAATGAAATGTAGAAAGAAATAGCAAGTCTTGAATGCATAACTTGATAGCAATAGTTTTGAACACTAGGAAAGAGAAGATATTAGGATAAAAGAAGAGTACTAACACCTAATAAAAGTAGATGGATCGAGAGAAAATGAAAAGATCAAACATATGCTCTTGAGAAATAGATAGTTGTAGCAAGCAATGATAGGGTATTTTTGCCCCCTTGAGATTGAAATCAAAACGAGGTAAGGGGAATGGAGAAAGGAGAAAGATATGAGAAAATCAAGATATAGCAATGTCTATGATGAGATTAGAACCAAATAGTGACTGAAAGAAGTGATAGAATGCCCAGTTTGACTAGCGTTGACCAAGAAGAAAAGTGTATGTAAATCCAACTAAATCAAGTAGAAAGATGATTTAGAAGTGAAAGATGTCATCTTAAGTGGTTATGAAGTGTATAAATGATGAAGACATGGAGAAATGAAGATGTCACAGTGTAGATTCAAAAATTAGACCTCACAGGGTCAGCTAAATACTTAGAAGAAGGCATAATTTTGAAATGTGATTTTAACTATCAAGATAAACTTAGATTTTTATTTTGATCCCAAAAATGGATTCAAGATGTCAAAATTATCTAGGGGTGCAATTTTTGTAGAATTTTGAGGAGTTTGAAAAATGAGTCAAAATGAGGTTGGAGGACTATATAAGGGGTCCAAGGGTCATTTTAAATTCATTTTTCTTTTGTGATTTTTGAGAGCTTTTGAGTTATTTTGAGAGAGATAGTGGTGCTAGCTGGCTTTCTGACCCATAGGTACCATTTTGAGCATAGTTGGCTACATAGCCAACCTCTTGAGTACGAGGCCCCCATAAGTCTTCAATTTTTTTGGCTATTTTAAAGCATTTAATACATTTTTAATGTGGTTTTAGGGGTTTTGAAAAAATATCGATCAATACTTTAAAAGTATCGCACAAATACTTTGAGAAGTATTTCGTGATACTTCTATGAGACAAATTATATCATGATATAATTTGTCTCATAGAAGTATCAGCAATACTTCTCAAAGTAGTTGTGCGATACTTTTAAAGTATTGACCGATATTTTTTCAAAACCCCTAAAACCACATTAAAAATGTATTAAATGCCTAAAAATAGCCAAATTTTTTGAAGACTTATATCACATCAACCCTACCCAAATATCATATGACATGGTGTGAACTATCATAGAGATGAAAAGTATCATCCAGGTAATGTAAAAAGTATCATGTGATACTTTATCAATAAAAATCATTGCATGCATATAATAAAAAGTTTGTACGGTTGTTGAAATTTTTGTAATATATAGAGTTAAATTTTACATGTGTGAGCACTATTTTATGTCATATTGCTTGATTGATGATATTTTTGATCTGTGCATAGTTGATACTGATGACTTTAATTTTTTAGATTGTCTTCCCTTCACTTCTAATCAAAGCCCACAAGCTGGTGGGATTGCATGTCCTTTGTAATCTAGATGATGATGAGAAGGCTGCCATAGTGTGTATGGGATTGGGATGGCTAACACACATGCCCCATATACAGGCAAACCACAAGTGTTGATTGCTTTAGCTGATTGGTGGCACAAAAGGCACAATACCTTCAATTTTCTTACTAGTGAGGTGACTATCACTTTAGAGGATGCATATCACATCCTTATGTATAATTTCATGGTGATCCTATGTGTAAGATGATCGTTAGGTTTTGATGCTCATTTGTTTTAAGTTTTTGATATCCATATGAGGTGTTGATATGAGCTTTTGAATGTCACAGGTTTATTATGATTAGGACTCAATAGAGGAGAGGTTGGTAGTACAAAAACTATTTTAGTATATCACTATCCTAGACTAACACCTTAGATGGGAGATGTTGATAGATGAGTATGAGGACCAATATCCCTTGTCCTGCCTGCTTTTTTCACTAGTTTCCTAGGCTCTAGTCACTAATAGGAGCCAGAAGGAATTTCTTTAGGATGGGGTAGATTGGTAGTAGAATTGATTGGGTAGTCCTAGAGGATAGCGTGGGGATCCTCTATCCTTTTTGGCATGTATCATGAGCTTTATGAGATATTTTATTGAGTTGAATGGACCTAGGCATGCGATATAGTGTTGGCCCAGATATGGTAATGAGAGCATATTGTCGTGATCTAACCACAAGTACAACTGTGAGAGCATAGTGAGCCATTCATCTTCAGATATACATGGTTTATGCCTTAGAGTCACAATAGGAATGTGAGATACTACCAATGACTTTTTGACGAGCTTACCTCTTTTTTCTAGCTGTCATACCATTAGTGTCACAGATGGTCAAACACATGGGAGCTTGAGTACATGAGCTATAATCAACCACTGGTTGGAAAGCACTTAGAGATTATAGAGAATTTTTCTATTAGTTGAGTATGGTGGCAGTTTGGTCAGTGATAGATGATCTAAATGGAGACCACCACCTATGTGTGGTTCCATGATGAGGAGGCACAAGGTTGGTTTCCTATGTCAGACTATCAGACTGCCTTGAGGGATTTTGTAACATTAATGTGGGAGCCTTGAGACTACCATCCAAATTTAGTAGATGTGGGGGCTAATCCAACCTACTTATATGAGATCAAAAGACATCCATTCCCAAGACTAATGTGCATAGATGCACCACTTGTGGTAGCAAGACAAGGGAGATGGTGGAGATGGAAAAGGAAGTGGAGATAAGGGCATTATGTGGATGGAGATTAGGAGTAATTCCTAAGTAGGTGGGAGGAGACAAACATGGGTAAAGGTTGTGAGAGAGGAGAGTGAGAATGAGGAGGAGAAGCATCCATTGAGACACAGGATAGTGGAGCATGTAGAGCCACAACAAGAGAAACGTATCAGTAGAGATGGAGAGGAGGATGACTAGGATGTCAAGATTCAAGCTTTGGAGGTAGAGCTACAAGGGTTGAGGAAAACCATAGTGGTTAGAGACCAACAATTATTAGATGCCCAAGTAAATAGTGATAGGCAAGAGTGATCTTTAAAAGATGACTTAGTAGAGGCCTGATAGGAGGTGAAGTGACAAACAACTAGGGAAACCTACTACCATGGGGTGTACATTTTTGCAATTCCTATGGATCGATGAGTACTTATGTATTAAAAGAGGGCTAGAAAATTGGATAAACCACTATTGAGAGCACCAACGGCTCCTCCTTAGCCACAAACTACTCATGAAAGCCAATATTAGGTCTAGGACTATTTCCAGGCTAATTTCCTTGGGACATTTTTTTGTACCATATGTATTTTGAGACACTCATCAAGATTTTGGATCCCATATTGTATATGTATTTTGACACACTTGATATATATGAGATACTAGATTTGATTGATGTATTTGTGTACTTATCTCATTTTCTACTCACATGTTTGATGGTTAGATATATGGGTGTTTCAACATTTGAGTTTATGTTTCCATGTGATGTTTCAATTTTATGTTCGTATTTATTTTCTCATGGATCTCTCTCATGAATAGTTTTAGATCTCATGTGTATGATGTAGACTCATGCTTTAAAAATGTGATACTTGGATATATTAGATATGATGTTTAGATTAACCCCTTGTGATGATAGGAATGAAAAGAGGCGACATGAAAGATCAAGAAGATGAAAAGACATGATCAAGAAGAAAGCAAATAAAATATAAAAGAAATTTGTTGATGTGTCTATGAAAATATGAAGAGAGAGCTCTCCCTATATACAAAATGCAAGACTAAGCTAGCATGTACCTATGATGCAAACTAGTATGCAAAGTGGTTTACTTGCAAGGGATGCAAAACATTTAGACTCCAATTTCATCATTGAGCATTATTAGGGACATTAGAAGACCATAAAATCATAAATAGTATAACTATGAGGATATAAATAAAATCTATGTCGAATAGAAATGCGAGAATCCAACCTAAGAATTAGAGACATGTAATTCAAGATGACTAATGCAATTAGACTCCCTAAGTCTAATGTAGCAAGATTACACCTGTATCAAGTCATAAGAACCAATATAACCCCTAAGTGTGGTCTTAAAAAAACAAACAAGGATGATACATTGTAGGTCGAAAGTGTTAAGTAGGAAAAGTGAATGCTCTAAAAAATCTCAAACTAACAAAGTATACCCATAAGGAGAAAGTAAGTAAAGCATGCCCCATGCCCCCAATCTTCTAGTCAACTGATATCCTAAAAAAACTATTAGGGAGAGAACACTCATAAAATAAATCATCATAGACAATACAAAAAGAAGATAAATTTCATCATAGCTCAACAAGTTTAATGTTTTATCCAAAAAGTATTGAGAAATACTCAATGTCAAGGGGGGTAGTGTTGAGAAATACTATTTTGGATGAGTTGCCAAAGAAACCCTAATCGAAAAGGAGACTCTTATAAGGTAAGAATCCATTCCCTCAAGGTGAGGAAAAATAGAAAATTCCAAGATAAGAAATGTTTTTGGAGTGAGTGAGTGAGACTGATAGACATAAGTGCAAGGGTCTCAAGTAGTGCATGTTTCTAGGTTTTCACCACTTAGTAGATTTTTCAGGACTTTTTTTGAATTTTTTTGTCTTACATCAAACCATCTATTCTAGGATTTCACTAAGATGATCATTTTTTAGGGACATTTTCTAATTTTCAAGATTTTTTTGGGATCTATATATATATATATATATATATATATATATATATATATAACTGAGCTGTGAGCCTTAACCATAGAATTTCTTTAGATATAGAATGTTGATGGGCTCAGGCAGTTGTTCCCCTTTAGGAGTAAAATTTTCATAGGTACTAGATCCAAATGCTATTGTAATAATGTAAGGACCCAACTAGTTAAGCTCAAATTTCCCTTTCTATTCCTTATTTTGATAATTTTTGGGGTTTTCTCAAAGTACAAGCTCACCCACTTGGAACTCATAGGGATGGACCTGTTTGTTGTAGGTAGTATACATCATTTTTTGATAAGCCCTCATGTGATCAAAATAAGCCTTGTGGTGCTCATCAAGGTTTCTAGCTCTTGTATTCTCATAGCCCCATGATCTTCATGAGTTATCAACCCATATAGGGAGACACATAGTGAGGGAATCTTGACTTCTAAAGGTAAGACAACCTTACAACCATAAATTAGCGAGAAAGGTGTATCCCCTATAGGAGTATGTATAGTGGTCTTATAGGGCTAGAGTACTAGATTGATCTACAGGTGTGAATCTCTACCTAATTTGTGGAGTGTTCTACGTAGGATTTTGAGCAATGTGTTATTAGAGGCCTCAACTTGGCCATTCCATTGGGGATATTATATTGAGGACCAATGTTGTTTTATCTTGAACTTCTTGCAATGCTATTTTTGAACTATCCTCCATTATGAGTAACAATGGAGGATGGGATGCCATAGTGACAAATAATGTGGTTGAGAATGAATAAGGAAACATGCTTTCCTATAGAAATAGATAAAGGTACAATTTCAACCCATTTTGTAAAGTATTTAGTCAGTGTAATAATGAATTTTTGGCCACTGGATGAACTTGGATGAATCTTCCCCACCAAATCAAAGGCTCATAACTAGAAAGGCCAATATGTAATAGAAGGTATAAGCTCACATTCAAGAGCATGAATCAAGTTACCATGCAACTAGAATTTCTTACAAGATTTAGCGTATTGAACAATGTCAACTTGCATAGTTGGCCAGTAGCAGCCTGCCCAAAGTAGTTTTCAAGAAAGTACAAAGCCATTGGAGTGTGCCCCACAAATGTTCTCATGAACTTTGGCTAAGTCCTATTTGGACTCTTGTATTTATAGATACCTAAGAAGCATTCCATCTAGACTCCTCCTATACAATTCACTAGAGACTGAGATGTAGTGTGAGGCATTGCAAAGGAGTTGGCATTTTTGGTTGCACGTGAGATTTTTAGAGATAATATGATCACATAGGTAGGAGAAAATTGTGGAGTAACTTGAGGAGTCATGAGTGAAAATAGTTTAGATCAAATGATTATCAGAGGAGTCATATGTTGGATGACATAATTCTTCCACTAGGAACACAAAATGTGATTCATGTTCTTGTAACTAAAGAATAGATGCTAGGGTCGCCATAGCATCTGTAAACTTATTTTCTGCTCTAGGAATTTTTTGAAATGTGAAAAATGTAAAGTAGTTCTATGGAGCATCAATCAATTCTTGTCATTTTTGGTTTGATAATATTTATTAACTAAGTTAATAACAAGCTAGGAATCTCCATAGATATGAAGCTCTATGATCCTCCATTATAAAGCCTTTTTAATCCCATTTGTTAAAGCCTCATAGTCTATTATATTGTTAGTGCAAGAAAATAAGAGTTTGTAAGACTTTGGGATTGTGTAACCATGAGGTGTGACAAATAGAATTTCTATACCAGCCCCATTATGGGTGTGAGAACCATGAATGAACATCTTCCAAGTTCTTTCAATGACATACATGATAGAAGCACTAGGAAATTCAATCTTCATAGGAGCAATATCTTGTAATGGAAAATTTGCAAGATGAGCAGCTATGGCTTGCCCCTTGATAGATTTGGATTTAACATACTAAATGTCAAATTCAAATAGAATCATCATCCAATTAGCAAGATGACTAGTAAGCACAACTTTTCTTAGTAAATATTTTAGGGGATCAATTTTTGCAATGAGATGCACTATGTGAGCCAATGTGTAGTACCTGCAAATGCCACTACAAGGAAATCCTTCTCAATATTGATGTAGTTCATCTCATAAGCCACCAAAGTGCACCTAATGTAGTTAAAAGAACTTTCTTTTCCAATCTCATCACTTTGTACTAATAGTGCTCCTCGGGAAGAATATGTAGCTCAGATATATGGTATCACAATTTTTTCTAGTATGGGTGGCATCAATACTAGAGATTTCACCAAATACCCTTTGATTTTTTCTAATCTTTGTTGAGATTCCTCATTCCAGATACACAGGGATACTTTGTGCAAATTTTTGTTGAAGGATTGTGCTCTATCAGCTAGTTGAGAAACAAACCTCCTAGGCCATCCTTGAAGACTTCTTAATTGATTGATATTCTGAGGAGGAGGCATTTCCATGATGGCTCACATTTTTTTGGATCAACTTCAATGCCTTTAGTAGATATGATGTAATTTTCCTGATGTGACACCAAAGGCACACTTTTTGGGATTTAACCTAAGGTGAAATTGTTTCATGCAGTTTAATATTAGGCTAAGTTCATCAAGATGTGGATCACTTCTTTTTATATTTAGCCAATCTATCATCAACTTAGTCTTCCATACTTTTGTGCATCATATTGTGGAAGAATGTGGTCATGGCTCATTGATAGGTAGCTCCTACATTCTTTAACCTAAAGGTCATGAAGTTCCAAAAAAATGTACCCCATGCACATGTAAAGGCTATTGTTTCTTGATCCACATGAGAAATTTTGATTTGATTGTACCTAGATAAGCCATCCATTAAATAGTACATTTCATAGCCCATAGTCATGTCCACTGTCGTGTCTATGTTTGGTAGTGGAAAATCATCCTTAGGCATGCTTTGTTGAAGTTTGTAAAATTGTTGCACACTTGAATGGACTTATTATCATGTTTGGACATAGGTATAATGTTGGAGATCCACTCTACATAATCAATAGCTCTAGAGAAGTTTTCACTTAAGAGCTTTTCTAGTTCTACCTTAACTAAGAGAGCCACATGTGGATGCATTTTTTTCAACTATTGCTTAAAAAGCTTGACACTAGGAGAAATAGACAAATGATACATGATTAAATTTGTGTCAAGGCTAGGAATTTCAGAATAGGTCCAAGAAAATTTGATTTTCTTCACTTGAAAGTTCTTAGTGAAGTTCTCTTTTTCTTCCACTAATAGAGATTGAGCCAAATTAATGATTTTGGGAGACTCTTATATACCAAAGTTAGTATGCTACATAGGTTTTGTGAGAACCAAAAATCTATCCTAAAAATATCTAGGTGGATTACCAAGTACCTCATCCTTAAGAGCCTCAAAGTGGTTTTCACCCTTAGATACGTCTTT
This sequence comes from Cupressus sempervirens, assembly GCA_028749045.1. Taxonomy (NCBI): domain Eukaryota; kingdom Viridiplantae; phylum Streptophyta; class Pinopsida; order Cupressales; family Cupressaceae; genus Cupressus; species Cupressus sempervirens. The sequence continues at coordinate 551,893,207 of CM053785.1, read as the reverse complement.
TTTTATATTACTTTTTTGGGGTTCAAACACCACCACAAAGTGGTTTTCACTATCTAAATGTTTATTTTTTTGTTTTTCTTTTGATTTTTTGATTGAGGCACTTGATATATGATTCTTTCATGTCAACCATAGGTTGACTAGTGGAAGATATCATAGGTTCAACAACATTGAGGTGGCAAGTGATCTCATAATCATTCTAAAAATATGGTAGTTTTGGTCTTTGGTGTTGAGCAAACCAATCTATTAGATTAGGGTTGATTAATGAGAGGGATGTGAAGGCTTGAAGGTTGTTGATATGGAAGGAGTCATATATGGTGATATGAGAGGTCAAGCCAATAGTGAAAGTTCCAAAGAAAACCAAATCAAGAATAGACTCAAGGGACCAACATGATCCATTAGAGAAAATTGTGAACCAAACTCGTCAATCCCTAGACTAAACTTGTCAACTACATTAGTTGGGTAGCATAGGCATGGATGACATTGACCCTTAACTCACAAGATGCATTGGAAAGGGATTCCTATTTATATTCACTTGAATTTTTCGTATGATTCTTAGCTATCAAGCAAGAAATATTCTCTCTTATCCTTCTTCTGTTAAGATCTTCATGGTCAGATTCATCAAGTTCATGTTGTCGAGAGGTAGAAGCTTCAGCATCATTATTGATGATAATTGGTTCTTCTCCCCAAAAGAGAGAAGTAGGAGGCATGCAATCCTCTTCTTGTAGAATATTAATAATAAAGGGTGTATCATCATCCTTTGAGTTGCTGAACATGGGAACCTTCTATCAAACCTTTGTAATTCATCTTTGAGGCCAAAGCCTAGTCCAGTGGTGTCTCTATTTTTACATCCCTTGGTATGAATTAAGGATTCTATGAGAACTTTATTATTACCAATTAGGGATCTTTGGCCTTGATAGCTCATGTGTGTTAAAATTTTATAGCCCTTTCCAAAGAATTTTGGAGAATTAGTAGTAGTGACTATAACTTCCTCCACATCTTTCTCTTCCCTATAAATCTAATCTTTTATAGCTTGGTCCTCTTTTTATGCTTCTAAGGGAATAAAGGAATAAACAAATGTTCCAAAATGGTCCTAATAGAAGCTGAGAAATTCAATTTCTCAGAAGATTTCCCATAAGATTGAGGAGAAATCAATGAAGAAGAAATAGAGTCTAGAGCGTATTCACCCATACCGAGGCTCATTATTTTCAATTTTTGTTCACACTTTTTGAAAGAGGGTTTGAGCTCATGAGAAGAGAGATTGTGGGGAACTAACATTTCAGCTTTTGAGAGCATGTTGATAGACATTAAGTTTTCCCTTGAAATAACTCTCTTGCTACCATTAAAAGGAAACTTTATGCACTAGTGGTATGTTGATGACATTGCTTGCATGTTATGGATCCAAGGCCCTTCCTAGCAACAAGTTATATGCCAGTGGAATGTCTAAAACTCGGAAGACCATATCTTTTTCAATAGGACCAACACAGATTGGTAGAACAATAAGACCTTTAGAAGGCCATTCAACCTCATCATAGGCTTTGATGGTGATCTTCCACCTAGGTTTAATAGAAAATTCAAACATTCCTAGATATTGAATAACATTGAGAGAGATGATGTTTAACCTTGCATCATTTTCTATCAAGGCTCAGTGAATGTAACTATAAAATATTTGGAATTCTATGTGTAGGGATATATTATGGGGATGATTGAATGAATTGTCATAATATTTAGAGAATATGAGGTAATGTGGTGAGGAGATATGGCTCACCATAGCTTGGAATCATTCAATATCAAAATCCATGGGAATATTGGCTGTGCACAAAGCTTTCTTAAGAATTTCCTCATGTAAATTAGATAGCTCTAGAAAATCAAAGATTGAAATTTGTGCTCGAGTTCTTTGTAACTAACTAACAAGATCATAGCTAGATATAGTTGGGGTAGCTATTTTTAAGACAATGAGGCATTTTTAGGATCATTTGCAACTTTTATAATAACTTTAGATCGCCCCCTAGTGTTAGCATTAAGTGTCTCACTATATGAGTAGGAAGGTTTTGCCACTCTAAGAACTACTTTAGGTAGAGTATCCCTATTTTATTGTTGAGAATTGTGCATTTTGAGGACTACCTTAGGTATTTCATCATCGATATCATTACTGGGTTTTTTTGTCAAACTTAGGACCGATCATACAAATATGTTTAATAGGCTCTAGCATGTTTATGACATTGTCAACTCCGGTGTAGGTATAAATGATTTTTGCATTGTGATTTTTCTTGTTAGCCTTGGATGATTCCCATTTTTCATATTTTGGTAATAGTTTTTTAAAGGATTTATGATTAGAATTTTTTACTAAGCCATCCATTACAAATTTTCCTACATCAATGAGGTCTTGGATGATATCTTTGAGTTTAGAGAAATTTTCAGTGTTATGCCCTTTTCTCCTATGATAATTGCAGAAATGATCTTGTCTCCACCAAGAAGGTCTGATGGGTGGGTCACAGGGCTAGGATTTATCTATAAGTATGACAAGTTTATTTGCAAGCAAGGTCTTCAAGACCACTTCATAATATTCTACCATAGGTATATAAACATGTTTTGGCTTATTGATTTTTTTAGTTTTATAAAATCTTTGAGATATTGAAGTCTCTTGTTGTTTTGTAGCATAAATGGCATTAGAAAGGTTAAAGGATGAATCCTTGGTCTTGGGAGATCCCCTACTCCATCATTGATAATGTATTTGTTCTTATTCAAAGGCTTAGTTTTGTCTTTGCCATTCCCATTGCCATTTTAAAATTTATTCAACACAATGTCACCTTTTCTAACATCAATATCCTCTATGTGGAATGCACTTTCAACCATGGTGTTGAAGGATGTGAAAAATTGTTTTCTAAGATAAAATTAGAGTTTAGGTACAAGTGTATTGAAAAAAATATTCTTGGTCTAAGGAATTTTTCAAGGGTACCTAGAATGCAAAGATCTCCATTGTTGAAGATACATTGTAAATAGTTCACCTTGTTTCTATTTAATATTGCACAAATCTAGCATAGTAACATGATGTTGAATGTTATAAGAATACTCTTGGATTAAGTGTTTAAATGTTTTAGAGGAAGTGACAATTTTTGTAAACCATTCCATGGCTTGGCCTCACAAAATCCTAGGAAAAACCTCATGAGGTAAGTATCTTTATGTATAAACTTCATGGTAATAGCATTGAAGTTCCTTACATAGTTGTGAGGATCACCATTTCCATCATATTTATCATATTCAGGAACCTTTATATCCTTAGGAAATTGGACCATGTAAAGACTCCTATCAAAAGGAAGAGCACATATTGATTCAACAAAGGAGGTTTTGGGTTGTTCCTTAGAAAATTTTAGCAGTGCAATCTTATTAAGTTCTTGCATTTCCTCTCTCAAGATCTTAGCTTCAGTAGGTTCTCATTTTTGGATTATTTATTTTACATCAAAGTCTTGATGGAGTTTCCATCCCTTACCTATCATGTATTGAAAATATTGATCCCTATTTTGTTCCAAAGCTTTGAGCATTAACCTTTGGGAAACTTCATCTTGTTGGAATCTCATGATGTTTTCTTTAGTAATTTTTTCATTGGTCTCACTTTTTTCATGTGACTATAAGAATCTAGATGGTGATGGACACTCTTCATCATTTATTCTAGGAGTTCTAGGAGGTGTATTTATTCACTTATTACTCCTAGGAGGAATGTTATCAAAGGGATTGCTATGGTAGCCATGTCTATTTTTAGCATTACGAATGTGAGCATCAAACTTAGCTTGATGATAGGTCCTTTGCCTCTAGCATGCTTGTTCTTCTAAGCACATTTCCTCTCCTCAGGATGCATGGTGAGCGAGATGTTGTCTTGACCCCTATGTGTATCAAAGGATGTATTGAAAAAATTCTCAAAGCTATTGAGTGGATTATTCCAAGCATTGGCTTCTTGTGGTTTATTAGAGACATGAATCTCCACACAAGGTTGTCCATGAGGGAACCTAGGTGGAGTATCCAATTGTTTGAAGGTGAAAGAAGGACAACCACCTTTATCAATTTGGAACTTAGTCATGATTGGCATGTAAGGGTATGTATTCATTTAATAAAATGAGAAAGGCATTTCAGATTTGAAGCTCGTAAGGTCAAGAACAATCACTTGTCAAAGATAAAATAAGTGGCTTGTCGAGAGTGCTCAAGAATTTACAACACTAACAAATTGAGTTGAGAGAATGATAAAGAATCCCAATAGCAAGTAGCTAGCACAGAAAGGTAACTAGATTTTGACAAGTGACCATAAGTGACATTTTAAGACTACATCTGATGATCTAAACCCATGCGTTCAACTTAGAATAGTGCCTAACATGGATATTTTTGACTAAATTTAGGTAGGATGAAGTGATGACACCCCTAAATCAACTAAGACACAATTTTGACTCTATTTTTTAAGCAATAGAAACCTGCAATATTTCTAAAATAACTAGGCAATATTAGGACAATAGAATGTATCGTAAAATAGAGTTGATAGTAGTTGGGTGATAATTTTCCTCTAGATGATACTTTCCCTTAATGAGGAAAATAGACTTCACTAGTATCAGGCGATAGACTTTATAGTAAGTAGGTGATACTTTTCTAGTATGATATGTCGTACAATATTTCTTAAAAGGCCATACAATAGAGTGATAGTGAATTGTGAAAAATGAAGCTTTGAGCTAAGAAAACTTACATTTTGGGTTGATTGTCGAATGTTTTCAGACCAAAATGTGATGCAGACAATATAGGACCTCAATTTTCATCAGAGAACAATATGATTTGCAAATAATAAGGGTAATTCACATGTCTTAAATAGTTAGACAAGGGGCAAAGCAACCTTGCCAACATACTATTGTGAAATCAAAGAAAATTCATACCAATAATAATAAGGGGTTCGATTTTCAAGAACATTTACATGGGTTTGTTCACATTCAAAAACATATGCCAAGCAAGATCTACGTAAGAGTCACAATTCATTACTCAAAAACTTGGTTGACACTAAGTGCTCCTTCACTTCACACCAAGTGGTTTCTCACAAGAGATGTTGGCTTTTTCATGGAGATGTCATTAGCATAACCAAGAGGACATAGATGGTGAGTGTAAAATCTTGGGGTGATATAGATAGTCCACTAGGATCAACCTTGCACTAAGATGTTAAGTGACAAAATAAGGTAGCTTCTAACCTAGGTTATTTAGAAAGGGCTTCCCTTTGTAGTACTCCTTTTGTACCCAATTACGGGACACATTGTCTTGCAATGACCACAAGAGCACCTTAAGCATGCCTAATATTTTCTTCGTGGTCCCAATCCCACAAGTACTCACACTAAGTGAAGACAAGCACTAAAACTACCAAATTTTTGTGTTCTTGATAGCCTTGAGTTTATAGTGGGTTGGAATAGCCAAGTTCACTTGTCCCCACTTAGGTTTTGCCTCTTGAGTGCTCAAGAGAAGACCCTCTAGAGGATTCTAGACTAAAATAGATTGGATCCACTCTCGGTGTTCAGGATTTTGGATTCATGACAAGGGTGAAGATAATAATCTCCTATCCTAATTGCTTCCCCAAAACACACAAAGAAGCTCAACTAGCCGCTTACTTTTGAATCCAAAAGGTGGGTAAAGATTTTTGATTCACTACAAGGGTGAAGAGCATACTTTCCTACCACCAAGAGATCCCAATTGCAAGTTTTATATCCCTAGGAAAAAAAAAAAATAGTAATAATGCCACACACAAAAATAAGGGAAATATAAGCACATTTTTTTTTTTTTTTATGCTCTTAGGCATCCCTACAAATAATTTCTAGAAGTCTTTTTGCACTTGAAGCTTTGATATGCATTCCTTGAAGGAAAATTTTCAAGCATTTATGGGAACCCTACAAGCACAAATGTTAGTCAAACAAAGGTTAGCCCAAAAATGAGATAAAAAACCTGCTATAAAACTCTGTTAGTCAATAAGGAATTTGAAAAACCTAAAATGAAGATTGTTAAAGACCCAAAAAATGATCAAAGAATCCAAACATCAAAAAATTTTAGGCTGGGCAATAGTTTTTTGTTGATAGAACATTGTACAATACTTTTCGGTATAGGTGTACAATATTTCTACTTTGTAAGATTCTTTGCACTATACTTGAGTGATAGATTCTTGTATGCTAGCACAATATAACTTTGTATGGGTGCAAGATAATTTTATTGGAAAATTATTGCATGACAGTACTGGGAAATAATGTATGATACTGAGAAATTATCACCTGTTAATCACAAGTACAAAAAAGAAGAAGAAAGAATCAACAATCAAAAAATGCAAGAAAAAGTGCAAATTAGGAGGCAAAACTAGAATTTTTTTCCCCATGTTGGGCACCAAAAATGTACACTAAGAAAGTGCACTCCTTTAAATAATTCTATCCAAGGTATTCCATGAGTTGTAATGCTTGAATGACGGCTTAGAGCTACCTATCCATGGAGTGCAAGGTACATGAAATAAGCATGAAATGGGCTCTCAAATGAGCCTTAAAGATGTAACCCTAGCTATTAAACCATGCAATGGGGGATTCTTTAGACAAGAACAAGAACATAAGTGTCGAAAGGAGTTCTTAAGCATGAAATACAATAAATGATCTAAGCTAGTATGAAAATGCACAATGCAACTATGCTAATAATATGACAATGTTACCAAGCCATGCTAATTAAACTAGATGATTTAAGCTATTTCAAAAAGGAAATAAACTACTTGCAAATGATTCTAAGTGAGTATTAGAATGGTGATAAGAGAATTAGATAAGAGATGAGAAGTTCTACACAAATCTCCAAGAAATTTGTCAAGAAACTTGCAACATAACAATACTCAAGAAGATGGATCCTTTGAGGAGTGAACTCTCTCCTTTAAAGGTGTATGAATGGTTGAGATCAAGATCAAGGGTGGGGGTTGAATTTTGGCATTATCCATGTGCAACAGAAAGTAAACAAATGAAAAGGAGTTGACTTTTTATATGAGACAAAAGCCTTTTCTTTTAATTTGAAAATTTGAAAAGGACTTTATGTGTGCACATTGAGTGGGTTAGAAGAATGGGGTCTTTTATCTAATTAAAAGGGAACATGTTCTTTTAATCAAATATAGACTTAGGATATTATAGTCAAAACCATAAGTTATAATCAAATAAATTGATTTTAGCAATTTGGACAAAGCAAATGATTAATTAATTTAGCCAAAATATTGAGGAAGGGGCTAATAGTCTAGATGACCATATTTAGTTGATTATAGGTACAAATGTTAATGAATCCCATTTTTCTTTCATACACACCACACATTGTGCTACATACTTTATGACATCTCTTGGCAACTTTGGCTAATAGTAGAACCTCTAAATGAACTCCAATGTTTTATGAACACTAAAATGGCCACTGAGACTACCATTGTGTTTCTCTTGAATAAGATTATCTCTCATTGAACCTTGAGGAACACGTAACTGATTCCTCTTAAACAACAAGCCAATTTGTAGAGTATATTAAAAAAATGACTAGGAAAATGATTTTGAAAATCAACACATACCTTATATGCTTTAGAGAATTCTTTATCATCCTTATAGAGATCCTCAAAACTTTCTATGCCAATGTTCTAGAATTGCACCTCTTGTATTGTCAACATTCTTCCACTTAATGCCTCTGCCACCTTATTCAGTTGTCCCTTCTCATGCTTAATAGTGAATGTGAAAGCTTGTAAGTATTACATCCACTTTAAACACCTATTGCTCAACTTCTCTTGAGTATTAATGTATCTAAGCTCCTAGTTATTAGTAAATACAACAAATTCCTTAGGCAGGAGGTAATGTCTCCACTTCCTTAATGATTGCACTAAAGCATATAACTCCAAGTCATAAGAAGAGTGCTTCTTCTTGGCCTCATTGAGATTCTCATTGAAGATAGCTATGGGCCTACCTTCTTGACTTAATACTTCCCCTACTCCAATTCCACTTGCATCACACTCCAATGTGAACAATTTATCAAAACTAGCTAACATAAGGATAGGTTGGGTAGCTACTTCTTGTTTGAACTTTTCAAAGGCTCTTCTTGCCTCAAGATTTCATTTGAATTTTGGCTTCAATCCACCTTGGTGTCCAAAACTGGTGTCCAATTAACCTCCTTGAGTCCTCTACCTCTTGCATGGCCTCCTCATGGAGTTATTTCACTTCCATAATCTATAGCTTTGGACTCCCCTTGGTTCCTTGATTCAGTCCCTCTTCCTTGGTAACCACCTTTATGACCTCTCTGATCTCTTCCTTTGCCTCTACATTTTCACATCTAGTCATGCTTTCTTTTATTCTTTTCTTCAATCTTCATAGCCATTTGATAGCATTGGTGCATTGTCTTAGGACTTAGAAAAGAAATCTCTTCTTGAATGTTCTACTTTAGGCCACTAAGGTATCTAGATACTTTAAGGTTTTCATCCTCTACCACATTTGACCTCAGTAAAATATTTTGAAACTCCTCAGTGTAGGAACTTACATCAAGATCCCTTTGTTTCAAATTCTACCTCTTTTGGTGTTACTAAATTTCATAATCCTCTGACATATATGCTTCTCTCACCTTAAGAACCAAACCTTTCCATGAAGAGATTGGTCTCTTACCTCCTTTTTCCCTCTCTGCCTAAATGAATTTCCATCATGTAAGAGTAGAGCTTCTAAACCTTGATTTTTCCACCCTAAATTTTTGAGCCTTTATGATGCCATCACATTCTAAATGATTGTCCATCCCTTTTATTCAGTCCATGACTAGATCTACATCCATATTTCTACTAAATAATAGAATGCCCTTAAGTTTCTTCCCACTCATAACCTTCAATGCCTTCAAGAAAGACTCCTCTATGAGAACAAGGTCTGGTGTAGGAACTTTGTCCTCTACAAAAAATTCTCACTATTTTCCCATCAACCTTTTCCTTGACTTCATCAGTCTTTTCTTCCACTTGATCCAAGTTATCCTCTAGCTAGGTTAATCTCTCTTTGAGAGATTTATTTTCTTCCTCTTGTGCATTCATATTCTTTTCCACTTTTGCATTGGTCACCATTGTGGTTTCTCCCACTGATTCTTTAGTCTAATACATCTATCCACAAGTCAAATATTTTGGGGCTTTGATACCACTTTGATAGGGAGGTTGGATGAATCACTCACTGATTCATGCTCTTGGTCTTCTTGAAAGACCTTAATGGTGTTTCTTTCACATCACTTTCTAGCTATAGGACTTTAAATACCTAAGGATCCCCTAGTATCCCTAACCAACCCAAATATCAATAGAAATTCCTCAATTAATGCAAAGCTTGATTTCATAATCCTCTAACATAAATGCTTCTCTCACCTTAAGAACCAAGCCTTTACATGAAGAGATTGGTCTCTTACCTCCTTTTTACCTCTTTGCCTAAATGAATTTCCATCATGTAAGAATAGAGCCTCTAAACCTTGATTTTTCCACCCTAAATTTTTGAGCCTCTATGATGCCATCACATTCAAAATGGTTTTCCATCCCCTCTATCCAGTCCATGACTAGATCTACATCCATATTTCTACTAAATAATAGAATGCCCTTAAGTTCCTTCCCACTCATAACCTTCAATTCCTTCATGAAAGGCTCCTCTATTAGAACAAGGTCTGGTGTAGGAACTTTGTCCTCTACAACTTCTCCCTATTTTCCCATCAACGTTTTCCTTGACTTCATCAGTCTTTTCTTCCACTTGATTCAAGTTATCCTCTAGCTAGGTTAATCTCTCTTTGAGAGATTTATTTTCTTCCTCTTGTGCATTCATATTCTTTTCCACTTTTGCATTGGTCACCATTGTGGTTTCTCCCACTGATTCTTTAGTCTAATACATCTATCCACAAGTCAAATATTTTGGGGCTTTGATACCACTTTGATAGGGAGGTTGGATGAATCACTCACTAATTCAGGCTCATGGTCTTCTTACAAGACCCTAAGGGTGTTTCTTTCACACCACTTTCTAGCTATAGGACTTTAAATACTTAAGGATCCCCTAGTATCCGTAACCAACCCAAATATCAATAGAAATTCCTCAATTAATGCAAATCTTGATTTCATAATCCTCTGACATATATGCTTCTCTCACCTTAAGAACCAAACCTTTCCATGAAGAGATTGGTCTCTTACCTCCTTTTTCCCTCTTTGCCTAAATGAATTTCCATCATGTAAGAATAGAGCCTCTAAACCTTGATTTTTCCACCCTAAATTTTTTAGCCTCTATGGTGCCAACACATTCAAAATGGTTTTCCATCCCTTCTATCCAGTCCATGACTAGATCTACATCCATATTTCTACTAAATAGTAGAATGCCCTTAAGTTCCTTCCCACTCATAACCTTCAATGCCTTCAAGAAAGGATCCTCTATGGGAACAAGGTCTGGTGTAGGAACTTTGTCCTCTACAACAACTTCTCACTATTTTCCCATCAACCTTTTCCTTGACTTCATCAGTCTTTTCTTCCATTTGATCCAAGTTATCCTCTAGCTGGGTTAATCTCTCTTTGAGAGATTTATTTTCTTCTTCTTGTGCATTCATATTCTTTTCCAATTTTGGATTGGTCACCATTGTGGTTTCTCCCACTGATTCTTTAGTCTAATACATCTATCCACAAGTCAAATATTTTGGGGCTTTGATACCACTCTAATAGGGAGGTTTGATGTCATTGATTCATGCTTGTGGTCTTCTTACAAGACCATAAGGGTGTTTCTTTCACACCACTTTCTAGCTATAGGACTTTAAATACCTAAGGATCCCCTAGTATCCCTAACCAACCCAAATATCAATAGAAATTCCTCAATTAATGCAAAGCTTGATGCTTTGTCCCTTCATTCACCCTAGCCCTTACATCAACATAAAAGCTCTCAACCTCCAAATTTGGAACCAGACCTTGTAGAGGTATAGAGTTTTTTTCAAACAATTCAACTCAACCAATTAGGTGAGATAGAAAGTCCAATCAATCTCATCTTCCCATCCACTTTCTTCAATTCTTCACAAGTAGGCCTAAAAGGCTAGTAGCCCTAATTAGGTCTCTTATAGTGAGAAAATAGGGTTTTTATCCTATGCCTTCCAAAGGAAAATTGAAATATAATTTTTTTTTTCTACATGCATTTTCCATCTTGTTAGATATTTTTTTTGTCTTGGGGTCATATCCTTCCAGCCATTAACCTAACCCGAATTAGGTGAAAATGGGGCTTTAGGCTTCACTAGCTACTTCAAAAATCAAGATTATTTTGGATTTTTTTAAGGATTGGTATGAACCTCCCCCCTTCATGGCATGATGGTAAGGCTTCCTTCTTCCATGTCCAAAAGGAATTTGGACTCTAGCTTTTCTCCTTTGCATGAGATACAAGTTTCTATATGGTCTTCCATAGTAAGGCTTACCACAGGCTCGCCTAGGGAAAGACCTTAAAAATAGTTTCTCTTCATTTGAGGGACCTATCTTCTATAAAAATTATGTACATGGATTCTTCTTATTATTCCAATAGGTCATACAGATTGAATAGTGACAAAGGAAGTTAGAGCTCCATCCTCGAGAACTACCTGAACATAACCAATGACTATGTAGAACCAAAGTAATTTCACAAAAAGAAATTAAACTAATTAAAATAACTATCTACCAACACACACAATCAATAAAACATATCATTCAAAGGATGCATAGGTAATAGTACAGATCTTGAAAAGCTAAGTACCTTCTGTCATAAAAAACAAAGAAATCGCTCACAAAATGCTTATTGCAAAAGCACTCAATCCATACAATGGACTTCCAACCATGCTCATAGGTATTATCATTCCTTATATAGGGTGGTTGGGTGTTTATTCACTCTTTATGACTCCTCTTCAACACTTCGTAACTTTCTTGCCATAAGTTGCTCAAGCAACTTTTATATTTTTTTACAACTTTTCTCCAATTTGGTCAAATGACCTTGAAATCTTCTCAAACTTAACCAAAAACCTTAACTAAGGTAAAAACCTCAGCCTAACTCTTCTTAGACCCTGTTGACCCCATGATGAATTCATCACCATGCCTTGTGTTAACAAAGGACTTTACAACTTGCTAGCCCCTAATTGCACCTAGTAAAAGGCACTAAGATCCTATGAACAAAAATATGAAATGTACTCCTACTATGGTCAACATGACCTTATCTCCCACATCCAAAATTACCTAAGGCTCTCACACTTACACACAAAAAAAACATGAAACCTTAGATTGCCAAGGAAATCCTTAGGTGCTCCACCAATATTTAATTCATTAATACTCGTAAACATTCATCAATAATCTATGAACACATAAATCATTATAATCACATAACAATATTGAATAAAATGACATAAAATTCATTAATAAGAAACATTCATAAAAAAACCATTAACACATTCATCATCAAAAAAGGTTTTTAACATTCATTTCTTCTTTTGTTTTTTCTTTGATGTTTGTCAAAGATAAAGGCTAATAGGTAGATTGTGACTATCTTTGGCATTCTTCTTGAAAATATGTGGTTATGATATTATGACATGATGCTTCATCTTCATTTTTTGAGCACAAGGCTGATGCACCCCTATAATAAGACATAAATGGGTTTAATTCTAAATATTTTTTTTAATGTTATAAATATTTCATTAATCTAAAGAACATAATAGGGATTTTTCTTTACCTGATATTGCAACATCATTTTCTATCACATTTTGTTTAGCCCCAATCTCAACATGCTCAACACTAACATTACACTTGACTCCATCACCATGAAATTCTACATACTCAAAAATTATCACTTAAAGGTTACACCAATTACAATTTAAGATGTTAAATTTTATTAATAATTACATAATATAAAATTGAATATGTAACTCTATCACCATGATGCACATTAGGGTCTTCATTATGTGTAGGATTTATGCCTTCATCATCATGAGTATGATCTGTACTCGAGTAGAAGGTTGTAGTGAAATTTCATGCACATTATTATCATTGTTCAAAATTAACATTTAAAGATTATTTCTCATGAATTTCTCAATTTTATTTATTATTCATTAGGCCTATTTACATGGGTGTGAACTAATGCACTAGAATATTCTACATCTCTTTGGCCACTAGAATTTGTACGTTGGTGGGAAACCACTGCTTTATAGCCTTCCTTGAAGCCAATTTGTTTGTCCTCTTTTGTGAGTGCTAGATTAATTTTAATTCCCTACATTTTCTTCATAACAATAGTTAATATTGAATGTATTTTTTATTTGTAATTTTATATTAAAAAATTACTACAAAATTTCGTTTACTACTCCTTACAAGTTGTGAGTGAATTTTCATATATCCATTAGAGCCAACACATGTTGTTGACCAACCTTGTCTTTTCGAGCTTGTGTAACCTTTGATGTATCCTGTAACCTATATATATATAAATTTTGAAATATGTTAAAAATATGTTAAATTATATAAATATAAAGATCACTAATTTGTGCATAATTACATCAATACTACCACATACCTATTTTTATCAAGTGGTGGTTTAATTCCTTTATCTTTTAGTCTTATCTCTTTTTCATCTTCAATGATTTCACTCCACTCTAGATTTAAAACCATAAGAGGACACTTGTACTTTGGGTTGACCTTTAGAGCCCTTTTGTATTGGTCTCTCATAGTCTAAATAGACGTTTGCTAGCTTTTTTAAGAATTTGGACTCTGTTAAAAATATTTTGACCAAAGAGATCCTCTAGAGATTTTATGAGCTGATCTTTTAATTTAGGGCCTTGGTCATTCCACCTTTTAACAAAAACCAAAATTGTTAGATAAAAAAATTAATTCAAGCTAGGTACCTTGAATATATTACAATAAATAAATGATGGAATGCAGGAAAGAGAAAAATTCACCCTTGACCAAGGAACTCAAAACATAAGCACAAATTAGACTAGAGTATGATCAGAATAACTATATAGTATTCAATACAATGTACAAGTTGATGAGAGCCATTTATGACCCATTTAATACCATATTTTAATCCATTTTATGCACTTACCTACTCATTTCCATATTCCATTTCCATTCCATTACAACCCATTCTACCATTTTACGTTGCATATAGTTTAATATAATTAAGTAGTATTTAATATTGGTTTGGGATTAAAATATGGAAAATTCATCATTGATTATGTTTTACTAATCTTTTATATTGTAGCATGTTGATATGCACAATAGAACTTCCTGTCGCTTTCCAGTTGGGACTGTAACTTTCTGTCGCATTTTGGATGTAAACTATTAATCTTCCAACGGAACGTGGTCATTGCATTTCACCATCGATCAAATAACTGTCACTACAATCTTAATCTAGAAGATTAGCTTAACAAAAAATGTGCTTTGATTCCATTTGGGTGTATGGAATAATCTTTCATATTATTCAGAGTCAGTTTTTTGAAACTGTCAAGCATTATATCTGTGGTATACACAGATAGATCCACATGGAGGACCTAAATCGACTCGCATATCTTCCTATTTCCCTCTATGCTAACTTGTGGTGATTAGAACATTATTGAAGCACATTGAATGCAGATTGGCTATTACAAAAGCTGCTTAATTTAAATGCCAAGTTAAAAGCAGATTTGTGGGAAAAGGAAATCGGTGATTAAATGCCATGCCATTGCTTGATCATGTTCAAGGAGATCATGGATTTGAGGTGGAGGTTCACGTGCTAATCAATTTGCATAAAACAAAATCAGTTTTGACTGAATGTACCATAGCTTGAAATAGTGGTGGTTTCAGTTTGCACATGTTGACCTCCAGTCATGCAAGGGAAACAATAGCAAACACCAAGGTAAAATTTAGTTGCAAGTCTCACGTGGGCAGGAAAACCATTAATGAGTTTACTTGCTGTTATAACAAATTCATTTCTAATTTGTAGGCAGAAATTAATAGTGTATGTACATTCATATTCCTTTGTTCTCAGCACAATAGATTCATTCTATTTTATACTATCTTTGTATTCGGTACAGTAGAGGTGGTTTATATTAAAATAAGTGATGTTGTTGCAGCTGTAAAGCAATACAATAATGTCCAACACATATAAATATATGTGATATGTAGTATCAAGGGAGACAGTTCTATATTCTTCTACTAACAAATAAAGATTAACACTTCTGCTGATCAATCTCGTGCTCAAACATTTTATACTTCACCACCTGATGGACTGAGGAAGGGGCCCACTTCTAAGAACGTCTAGTGTTTTTTCTAGTTTTTATTTCAGTGTGGTATGTCTGTATTTGATTAATATCAAGTTTTGTTTGAATAGGTAATTGATTTGACTATTGTTTCTGTATTAGTTAGTAATCTGATTCATATTAATATGCTATGCCTATTGTTCCTGTAATAGTTTGTAATTTGATTTGCATTAATATAATATGATTACTATTTTCTTATAATTACTAATGGTTTATCCTAGTTTTGATTTAGTGAATAGAAATAATTATGTTGTTATTTCTGGTAGAAAGATGTTTTTTTTATGATGTTTTTATTCTCCAAATCATTTTAGTAGGTTTCAGTCAAGTTCCTATCGCAGGAAGTGACAGTTCCTGTCGTAGTATTGTTTCAGTTCTTTATAGGTTCATTTTCATGTGTTTTAGTTGCATTCATAATTGCTCATATCACAAGCTGCACCCCTTGATAGCATACTACTCGGACACCTTTCACAAGCTTACGCTCTTGGATTGACATGTATAGACTAGCCGAACTTTATTATAAATAATCAATTCTTTACTATTATTTGTCCTAGTGTTGGCCTATCATTTTGGCGCCATTTCTGGGGAAAGGTGTCAAAGGCATGTTAGTTTACTGATTTGAGTTAGGAACAATGCATTGGGATGAACACTTTTGCAATTGCTAGCATTGCTTAAGTAACTAATCTTAATTTGCATTGCGTAAATCATATAGATGCATTTCTTTAGAAGTTTGTTTTAGAGTTTGCAAGTAGACATTAGACATTTGATTCACCAGTTGTCTTAGAAATTAGATTCCTTTTTACATTATCATTAGTTGTTGTGAGTTATTATAATCTATTTTGAAGGAAAATGTTAAAAATGATGCATTCTAAAGGTTGTTCAAGTCCATCAATTTTGGTTGAAAATTGCTTCAAAAATGCAAAATTTGAAGGAAACACAAGGGGCAAAATGTGCTTGGCGTCGGGGGTGCTACCCCTCAACCCCACCCTATACTGTGATAGGGAGCGCACCTTGGGTGCTGCTCCAGGACCCCGCAAAGGGCATTGCCCCTTGACCCCACTGGTGGCTGCTGCCCCCAAACTCCCACCTTCAAATTTAAAAATAAAAGAAGAACTTGGTGGAAGAACTTGGTGGGGAAAACGTGCCAATCAAAGGTGATATTTTAATACCCTCTCTACCTAATGAATGCATCTTTTCTTATTTTGATCTTCCCTTAACAGAGGTATGCAAGAATTTTATCCCTATTTTTGAACATGAACAAATCATTGATGAATTCTTAAAGCAATGTGATTTTGATGATGAAAATTTAACCACCTATTGTTCTCTTTGCTACAGGAAAAAAAACTAGTGCATATGCCTTAACAATCAAAAGAAAATGGTGAATGAGGTACAAGCCTTTTGTGATCCTTACCATGATAAGGATGAAAGTGAACAATTCTTCCTTATATCTAGTACTCCATGTCAAATACTGACCCAAGAAGATCAAGGTATGCATTATGTTGGTGACATATATTATCACTCTAAATCATTACAAAGCCAACATATTTCTTCAAAATGTACTTCTCCACCTCACATGCACAATGAATGTAATCATGTCTGCTCACAACAACCCATATATCCCTCTTATATTCCACCATATCCATCCTTACCATCTTTATTCCATTAGTCATACTTATTACCATCTACTTTATCTCCTTCACATTTCCTACCACATTCGTTATGTCATTCACATCATATTCTACCCACTCCACCATATCCACCAAAGGCAACTATATTGCCTCTAGTTAATAGTACCTATAAACTTTCACGGATCCCTTTACCATATAATGATGTTCTTGAAATTGATAAATCAACATTGGAATATATTGATACATTTAAGGGATGTGATTTTGGTTTACATAAATTAGACGAACAATATTATTTATTGAAATATAATCAACTTTGTTCTTCTTTTCTACTTAGTGAATTCAACGTACCCACCAATGAGCCCATGCATCAAATTGCATCAATTTTTAATGGACTCATGAGTATGCATGTTTATGTTAATCATTCACCAAGTAGTATTAAGCCATATACATTCAATATTTCACAAACACGGTACCAGATCCTCCAAGATCTATATTTTATTTATGTACTTATGCATATTGATATTTGGAGGCCTATGGTTAAAATATGCATCCCTCACACACTTGTTGATTTAGGACCAATAATTTATTAAGAGCAGTCATATAGGATTCTATGCATTAATGGCCAAGATGTTAAAATTGGATGATCATTATTCCTTATTGTTGATTCTTTTCATTGTCCTAAGATGACCGAATAAACTATAGATGATTCATTTAAACAAGGATCAAGGTATTAATATCCACATATTCTTCATTCTTGGTTCTTGTATCTTACAATGATCATTCATTAATAACAAGTACTAAATCCATTTCTTGATTCCATGGATGATTCAAATTCCCCATGCTTTTATAAAAAAATAATTAATTTGAGAATGCATCCATTGAATTATTGAAATATTTGATTTATCTATCAATAAGGCCCAAAAAATTGTAAAAGATGTGTTACTCTCTTCGGGTTACCTAATTTATTTGGTTATCCTAATAATTTCATGACCTTGTAGCATGAAGTTAAGTTGGGGAGAATCCCTCCAATCTTGTGGTTCTTGGATGATTTCAAATACAACTTCATTGATTGTTTTAGCAAACCCTGACATGTGACATCTCAACAATTCAAGCTATGTATTCTTATGTTGATTGACATTGGTATAATCATTATAAACACATTATTTTATTTTTATCAAGTGCTTA
The DNA here is from genome assembly GCA_028749045.1 of Cupressus sempervirens. NCBI lineage: Eukaryota > Viridiplantae > Streptophyta > Pinopsida > Cupressales > Cupressaceae > Cupressus > Cupressus sempervirens. The sequence goes on along the minus strand of CM053785.1, from coordinate 551,875,139 downwards.
TATTAATGACTCTACCTACCATTTTTATAAATGCATTTAATGTTAGGATTATCAATTGGATAAAATTTCTTTACTATACTTGATATGCTTGGTTTCGAGAGTATGGTTACAGGTCCCTTGTTGTGGTGTGATAATCTTAGAATCAATGCCAGTTGATGATGCTTCTCTACACAAGCATTTAATAATACACTTTGTTGGTTTTTTTCACATTGTGTGGGCTTGCTAGCTATCTGGTGCATATTAGTTTCGCTTGTGCCTTACTATTGGACATCACAAGTAGATTGTGGCATAAGGTGTTCAATACCTTGAGATGAGATTTCTTATCTTTGGTGATTTATCACTTGGAGGAAGATATGCAACATGGTCTATGAGATTCATGATTATTCAACAACACATCTGAAGATACTTTGAATACAGTGCCAGCTACTACACTCCTTCCTTAAGTTGTGTCTCTCTGGAGTTCTATGGACACATTGGTGACTACTATTGGTTTTTCACTCCATACTCATGTATTTGGTAATGAAGGTGTGCTAATTGCAACTTGACATTTTTCTACAATGGATATTTCCCAAGCTCCACAAGAATAGGGTTTCATATCTTCAAGTGATGTCTTCTTATTCAGTCAGCATAGAGAAATATGAGAATCATCATCCTTATGAGTAGTTCTTTCATCCAAGTGTGCTAGTATGTTTCCAAGTTCTCCAAGCAGATTTTAGATTCAGTGGTGAAGAGATACATAGATCAAAAATGTTTCAAGTGTAGTGGTTTGTGGTTCCAGTTCTGATGAGGTTATTCTTGGTGATCATTTCAAGTTCATAATGCAATCAAGTTTCAACAGTGCCTTTTGTGAGGTCATGGACAAAAATTAAGCTTTGGATGGTATCATTTTTCATCATCCATGTCACGATTTCATTTCTTTGGTCATTCTATGCAATTATTGAAAAATTGAAAAAAAAAAGAAAAAGAAAAATAAAAGATCCAACAATGTAAACCTTCGGGCATTGTTGGCCAGTTAATATCTGAAAACTAGTTTTTGGCAGATGTTAACTACAAAATAAATTCTTAGTGGTGAAAATTGTTCTTACAGCGCCATTAAGCGGTGAGTGATTGAAAACTGGCTTGCCAACGGTCACTTTTTGTTATCAAAATTTATTCAAAAAAAGAAAAAGAAAAAAAGAAAGAAAAAAAAAAGAAAAAAGAAAAAAGAAAAGACAAAATGCAATAATTGGTGTTCCTAATTTTTTTTGCTAATCATTCTTTTCAGGAACACTTATTGGTTTCAGTGGTTCTTTCCTTTCTGGCACCTCTTGTCACTCACTCCTATAGCTCTACTCCTCTTCAATGTGGTCCTCAAATCTTTGATCACCCATAATCTGAGTTGCCTATTCAGTTGAGGTGTGTTTAGTAGAATGTGCTTCTTCCTCTATGAATCTATACTAGTTCAGCTATTGATGGTGGCCCCTCCAATTGCAGTCATTCTCCTAGTTTTTTTGGTTCCTTCCAGTGGTATTCTCTTTGGTGATTTCAGTCAAATGGTAGTCTTTTGTGGTGTTGTAGTTTTGGATACATCTCTTCATTCCTTCTTGCTGATTCATCCATTTTGGTGATCCTGGTTGCTATGATGCTCTATGTTCCACCTTTAGTGTCTCTACACATGCATTTTGGTAAAAAATTCAATTTTGTTTTTCCTTATTTTATCTCTTAACTTTATTTGTATTACTTATTATATTGATCATTGTGCAACACCCCTTCCTCATTTCCCATGGACGGTAAACCTTTCAGTTGGGGGGAGGAATGTCACCCTATTATCTTCCATCTATCACCCTTACTAAACCCATCATACTATCCATTATATCCATCGTACAATAGCCTTTGTTTTAAATCTCATCTCTCCTATTTCGCCCTTTTAAACTCCTCTTGTGCAAATGAAAATAAATTTCTCCTGTATGAAACCTTTTGAACCATGCTACTATAAAAGAAAAAAATTGAAAAGAATGGGAACGAAAAAGTGAAAAGAAAAAAAAGAAAAAAGTTATGAAAGAGATATCCCTATTGAAGAAGAAAAATAACAAAGCTTGTCATGTAAAGCAAAGAAAGGGATTTGTGTTCATCTATGAGTTATCATGGTTCAGGGTGGAGACAAAGTTAAAATCCATTAAACCTAAAGTGCTTTCAGTTAAAATTAAAGACCTCATGATCATAATGATTGCACGAGGATGTGCAATAAGCTAAGTTGGGGGGAATGATGAGAGCCATTTACGACCCATTTTATACTATATTTTAATCCATTTTATGCACTTACCTACTCATTTCCATATTCCATTTCCATTCCATTACAACCCATTTTACCATTTTACGTTGCATATAGTTTAATATAATTAAGTAGTATTTAATATTGTTTTGGGATTAAAATATGGAAAATCCATCATTGATTATGTTTTACAAATCTTTTATATTGTAGCATGTTGGTATGCACAATAGAACTTCCTATTGCCTGCCAATTGGGACTATAACTTCCTGTTGCATTTTGGATGTAAACTATTAATCTTCCAATGGAACGTGGTCATTGCATTTCACCATCGATCAAATAACTATCACTGCAATCTTAATCTAGAAGATCAATTTAACAAAAATTGTGCTTTGATTCCATTTGGGCGTATGGAATAATGTTTCATATTATTCAGAGTCAGTTTGTTGAAACTGTCAAGCATTATCTCTATGGTATACATAGATAGATCCACATGGAGGACCTAAATCGACCCGCATATCTTCCTATTTCCTTCTATGCTAACTGGTGGTGATTAGAACATTATTGAAGCACGTTGAATGTAGGTTGGCTATTACAAAAGTTTCTTAATTTAAATGCCAAGTTAAAAGTAGATTTGTGGGAAAAGGAAATCAGTGATTAAATGCCACGCCATTTCATGATCATCTTCAAGGAGATCATGGATTTGAGGTGGAGGTTCATGTGCTAATCAATTTGCATAAAACAAAATCAGTTTTGATTGAACGTACCATAGCTTGAAATAGTGGTGGTTTCAGTTTGCACGCATTGACCTCCAGTCATGCAAGGGAAACAATAGCAAACACCAAGGTAAAATTCAGTTGCAAGTCTCACGTGGGCAGGAAAACCATTAATGAGTTTACTTGCTGTTATAAAAAATTCATTTCTAATTTGTAGGCAAAAATCAACAATGTATGTACATCCATATTCCTTTACAGATTCATTCTGTTTTATGCTATCTTTGTATTCAGTACAACATAGGTGGTTCATATTAAAATAAGTGATTTTGTTGCAGCTGTAAAGCAATACAATAATGTCCAACACATATAAATATATGTGATATGTAATATCAAGGGAGACAGTTCTATATTATTTTGCTAAGAAATAAAGATTAACACTTCTGCTGATCAATCTCATGCTCAAACATTTTATACTTCACCACCTGATGGACTGAGGAGGGGGCCCACTTCTCAGAACGTCTGGTGTGTTTTCTAGTTTTTATTTCAATGTGGTATGTCTGTATTTGATTAATATCAAGTTTTGTTTGAACAGGTAATTGATTTGATTATTGTTTCTGTATTAGTTAGTAATCTGATTCGTATTAATTTGCTATGCCTGTTGTTCCTGTAACAGTTTGTAATATGATTTGCATTAATATAATATGATTACTATTTTCTTATAATTACTAATGGTTTATCCTAGTTTTGATTCAGTGAATAGAAATAATTATGTTGTTATTGCTGGTAGAAAGATGTTTTTGTTTATGATGTTTTTATTCTCCAAATCATCTTAGTAGGCTTTAGTCAAGTTCCTATTGCAGGAAGTGATAGTTCCTGTCACAGTTTTGTTTCAGTTCTTTATAGGTTCATTTTTGTGTGTTTTAGCTGCATTCATAATTGCTCATATCACAAGTTGCACCCCTTGATAGCATACTGCTTGGACATCTTTCACAAGCTTATGCTCTCGGATTGACACATATAGACTAGCCGAACTTTATTATAAATCATCAATTCTTTACTATTATTTGTCCCAGTATTGGCCTATCACAAGTACACTAGGAGTACCTATATATAAAGGCCTCTAAGATGCATCTAGAATGCCTCAGAATCAACATCATGATAAGTCATATATTCAGGTACATGTCCACTAGATATGGGTTATCCTCCATTAAGCACAGAAGTAAGTGTAATGATGAGAGGATAAGCCTACAATGGTGTGACACACAAATAAGTGTTGTAGACAACATGTGCTAAATTAGGATTGTGAATTACCATGTTGTCTACATGACAACTTAGTGAATGATGCAAAATTTAGTGTTGTAGACACCATGTGCATAATTAGAGTTGTGTACTTCTATGTTGTCAACATGAAAACTCAAAAAGGTGCACAAACTCCTAAGTGCCTCATAAAAATAAATAATAGAATAATGCAAAATAATAAATAATGCACTAACCTCAGTAAACTTAAGTAAAGTGTAAATAGTAAATACCTATTTACACCAACACCCCCCTTAAGTACAACTTAGGGGAATGCACTTAAGCTCACAAATGCATGATGGGTCCTAGCTATGAGGCCATGTTAGGTACCATGTACAAAAGCAATGCTAGAATGATGCAATACAATCTATTATAAAGTGAAGAAAAAGGGAAAACCTCATGGGAAAAACCCTCCTCCAAAAAGAGAGATAAATACAAAAATAAGATGAGAGAGAAGAAGACCTTAGAAGAGGAAAAAATCCCTCCCAGAAGAATAAGAAGAGAGAAGTCAAGGGGCTCCCCTTTTTGTAACATCCCACACCCCAAAGAGATCTCACAAATGAGTATACTTGACCTCAATGAAGGGTTTGGTGAAGATATCAGTGACCTGCTCTACTTTAGGATAGTACTATAGTGCAATGTCCTGCTCATGTATAAGCTCTCTGATGTAGTGCATATGAACCTCAATGTGCTTTGTCCACTAATGTTGAATGGGATGCTTAGAGATCTCAATGGCACTCTGATTTTCATAATGAATAACTATAGGCTTAGGTAGATCAAATCCAAACTCCTCCAAGATATGTTGTAACCAAAGAGCCTTTGTAGTTGCATCGATAGCTCCTTGATACTCAGCCTCTGTGGAAGAAAGAGAAACATTATTTCGCTTCTTACTCTGCCAAAAAATAGGGCTAGAACCAAGGTGAAATATGTACCCTAAAGTGGACTTGAGAGAATCTAAGTCTCCTTCATAGTTTGAGTCTATGTATCCAATCAGTTGAAGTCTTGTACCTACTACATAATGTATCCCATGTGTATGTGTACCCTTTATGTAGTGCAAAATGCACTTGGTAGCTTTCCAATGAAGCTCATGAGGTTCTTTCATAAAGCATGAAACCATGCCAACAAAAAAAACAATATTAGGGCATGTATGTCTCAAGTAGATAAGGCTCCCAACTAACTATCTGTATAATGTAGCATCAACAAGTGGAGTGGTACACTTAGCCTCTAGCTTGACACCTGATAGAAAGGGAGTAGGAGCAGGCTTGCAACCACTCATGTGAAACCAAGAAAGCAAATCAAGAGCATACTTGGGTTGTCAAAGTGATATCCCTATTGAAGACTATGTGATCTCAATGCCAAGGAAGTAATGTAGCAAACCCAAGTCTATCATAGAAAATCTATCCTATAGACAGGTCTTGACAATGGCAATGATGGATGAAGTGCTCCTTGTAATGATCAAGTCATCTACATAAAGCACTAGTATCAAGTGTGAGTCATCTTTTCGAAGAATGTATACATTCAAATCAGAATGACATTTGGTGAAGCTTTTGAGAGGAGGAAGGAATCCATTTTTTCATACCAAGCCCAAGGAGCCTATTTAAGACCATATATAGACTTGTTCAATCTACAAACCATAGTAGAATCCTATATGAACCCCTGTGGCTACTCCATATAAATTTCCTCATGGCGATCACCATTCAAAAAAGTGATCTTAACATCCATCTGGTGTACAATCCAACCTTGAGCTGCAATAATTGCTAGTGTCAGGCAAATGGAGTTCATGTTGGAAACTGGTACAAAAGTCTCTATATAGTCAATACCTTGAACCTTCAAGAAACCTTTGGCTACTAGTTTGGCCTTATGTTTATCCGTACTTCCATCCACTACAAATTTGGTTTGATAGATCCAATTACATCAAACTACTTTTCTTCCCTTAGGAAGGGGAACTAAGTCCCAAGTGTTATTTTTCATTAAGGAATTATGTTCTTCCTCCATAGCCTTGTCCCATTCTGAAATCCCTGATGCTTCCTTAAATGGCTATGGATCTGAAGCAATGGCTATATATGCATGTGGAAATGACTTGTGGTATGACCTAGTCCTCCTAGTGTCTGAAGAATTTCCCAGCAATGAACCTACTGCATCAAGGGCTTGCTATGCCCAAAAAGGTTTAGTGGAAGAAGAAGAAGAAGAAGGAATGTCCTCAACTATTTTTTGACTCTATGAAGGTAGTGTCCTATGAATCAAAGTTGAAGGAATCTCATCTTTTGAGTCACTTTCATCACTATGATCACTATCCATGAAGGAGGAAGGAGGAGTTGAAGAAGCCAAACTTGGACATGTTTGTTCAAAGTAAACACTCCTTTCATAAAAGATCTCATGAGTCTCTAGATCCATTAGTTTCTATGCCTTGAGATGGTCAGGATATCCAAAAAATATGCATGGTTTTCTTTGAGGTTCTAATGCCTTTCACTTTTGTGGAGGTATCCTTGCCCATGTTGGACAACCAAAATTTTTGAAGCATTCGACACTTGGTTTTCTTCCACACCAAGCATCAAAAGGTGTTATTCCATCTAAGGCCTTATGTGGACTTTTGTTTTGGATGTAGTTGGCACAACACATGGCTTCAACCCAAAACACTTGATCTAGAGACTTGTGTTGAAGCATACAAGTGGTCATTTACTTAAGAGTTCCTATTCTTTCTTTCAGCTATATTGTTTTGCTGTGGCATGTATGCAATTGAATGTTGAAGATCTATACCTTCATGTGTGCAAAAGTTTATAAGCCTAGAGTTGACATATTCTCTACCATTATATCTTCTTAGGATCTTGATGGCTTTCCCTAATTTTTTCTCAACTTGAGCTTTGAAGGTGATATAGTTATCAAATACTTCACCCTTGTGAGCTAGGAAAAAGACACAAGTGTATCATGAAAAGTCATCAATAAATGTGAGAACATAGTGGGCCTTACTAAAAGATGGTACTAGAAATAGGCTAGCTGCATCAGTATGAACCAATTCTAGAATAACAGTTTCCTTCCAAGACTTCCCCTTGTCATATTTCTCTTCAATATGCTTGCCTACTTCACAACCTGAACATACACCCTTTCAAAACTTGACTTGAGGTGGAAAATTGACCATTTCCTTACTATTGAGTTATTAAAGGTAGTGATAATTAAGATGTCCAAATCTCTCATGCCATAGTTTACTTTATGTGTTTGAATGATTCAACAAGGCAAGATAAGTGGACTTAGGCACAAAATGTGAGAAAGAATAAAGTCTTCTCTCATGATTTACCTTTCCAACCACCACCTTGAATCATCTTTGAGATTTTTCACCACAACTATATCAGGGAGGAACTCTACTTTTTTACCACATCCATAGTGAGTTATCTGATAGATCGAGAGAAGGTTGGTGCTAACATTAGGAACATGTAGTACATCATTGAAGACAAAATTTTCCAACTCAACATTTCCTTTACCTTCAACTCCCACTTGAGTATCATTGCCCACATAGATGTAAGGTACATTTGAAAGTTTCAAAGTGGAAAACTACTCCCTTGAAGCACCCATATGATGTGTTGCTCTTGAATCAAGAACCCATTCCTCAGCATTATTTGTACTTACTACCAAAGCTTATCCCTTACCCTTTGAAGTGGATGAAGATCCCTTATCCTTATATGCATTTGGTAAATCAAGTTTGTGTTTCCTCATAATGTTGACCAATTCATCAATCTACTTGTCCTTGCACTGATGCTCATCATGACCATTCCTCTTACAATAGGAACAAGTTTTCTTCTCCTTTTTGTTGGAATTGTTCCCCTTTTGATTATTTTTGGAAGAAGACTTTCCTTGTTGTGAAGAAGAATGTTGAGTTGAAGAAGATTGATTTGAGGAATATTTTTTTTTTGAGGAGGATTGTTGTGTGTCATCTTATAGCTTAGTCTTCCATTGCTTCTGCTTCTTGTTGGAGTTTTTACCACTTGAATTACCTTCATTTGCTACCAAGGCTTTGGTCTTGGAGGATTTGAGAATTCCCATACCCACTAGATTGCCATGTTCTAAGATCAACATTTCTAAAAATTTCTCAAATGAAGGCTTAGCATAGGCACTACCCATTGTTAATTTGTGTGTATTAAAGCTAGAAACAAAAGAAACATATTTTGGTGGAAAATGAGTCATGATGTGTTTGATCATCTTTCCATCCTTGATGGGTTCACCACAATCCTTAAGCTATGCCCTATAATTTTCTACTTAGGTAAGATAGTCTTTGATAGTGTCAAAATTTCTAGGATCCAACTTGAGAAGTTTATCCACTATGGTATAAGCCATATCTTCATCTACTATCCCATATAAAGTTTCAAGTTTATGCGAAACCTCTATTCGATCAATAAGCTTCCTAATGTAAAATTCGATAGGATAAGAGATATTTTTCAACAAGGTTCCTAGGGCCATCTCTTGTTTAGATTCCTAGTCTTCTTTCCAAGATTCATCAGCATTAGCAAGAGGTTTATTTGCTGCACTAGTGACACAATGCAATAAACCTTTTTCTACCAATGGTTCCTTAATGTTTTATTTCCAAGTAGCATAATTATGTGGAGTTAACTTTGAAAAAGAACCCATAATGCAAGAACACAAGGTTAAGGAGACACAATACACAGTACACACACCCCTCTTTCACTCAATCAAAAAATTCCACCTCCCCCCCGCCCCTCCAAATGAATGATTTTGGTACTTTATATATAGCGCATTTACAATGGGCCACTTGTCAAAATAGACAAAGTGGGCTTTCTAATTTTGTTGATTACAACATGTATTTAGAGTACAAATTTGGACTTTTATAATGTAGCTCAAAATTATAGCAATTGTGAAGCAATACAATACAAAACAAGACCTATCTCTAAAAGTGATACTTTTTGCCACACAAGACTACAATATGACTACAAATCTGAAAACTAGACAAAAAAAATGCACTTTCAAAAAAAATGAAACCTGAAAAGTAGTCTAGATGAGCCTATATGATGTGTTTGAATTTGAAAAATGTAGGATTAGACAGGTACAGTCACCAAAAAATAGTTGCACCACTAAAAAGTTCAAAATTTTTACTAAAATAAAAAAATTATACTTGATTTGGAGTTTGGATGATTGAGTTATGGCCATTTGAAGTTGGGCTACCAAATCAAAAATACATTTGAAGAGGGGTCTAGAAAGGAAAACACTATGTTAAATTTGGCGATCAAACAAGCATCACAACAGTTCAAAACTGCCTTGGAATGATAGTCAATTGACTATCAAATTTAGGCTCTTACTTTGCTGATGTTAGCGAAAACACTGGGCCTGGATGATGTTAGAATGATGTCATATGAAATAAGTATATAGAAAAGTGCATCTGTATTGTATGGATGGTACAAAAAAAATGACATGTCACCCCAATTGGCACTTGCGTGGCATACAGATGAGTTGATTAGGCTTGCTGCATAGGTGATGATGTGTCTTCATAGTTGGCACTAACTAGACTACACAGAGGGTGATGTTGCGTGTATAGTTGGATCCTTGCTAGCGGTCACATTAGCTAGTGTGGCAGAGGTTTGCAATGGGAGAGCATCGCGTGTCAATCCTTGTGGGACATTCCAAAAAACCATGTGGAGTTTGGTGCCTGCGTGAATGAGTTATTGTTTGCCACATGGTAGCATAGTGGGGTTGAATGGCTAATAGGTGTCTTTTTCTGTGTAGGGTCTACTATTGGCATGGTTGAAAAGTTGTTTTGCATTCACCAGAATATACATTATGCAGTGCCAGAATCAATAAAATCGGCGAGACCCTAAGTTTTTAGTCCCACATTGATAATGCATGGACCTCCAAATATTTTTTAAAGACAACTCATGAATTATGCAAAACAAAGGCACTCATCGTGGGTTGCAAGTGCTCAGCCATCAGGTGGGTTGGAGCTCACCAATGAGAGTTTAGCTGGGTTTGCAAGCAAAATATGCTGTTGATGGAATAGTGATGAATGATGCCCACCAAATTTAGAATATTCCTTGCAGAATATTTCACATAGGTTTAGGGCCAGGGTGTGATTGTCTGATACCTAGACCAAATTTTTTTTTCTTTGCATTTACTCTGTATGCCCAACTGGGCAAATAATTTGAAAAATATTTCGAAAAATGTAGAAAAAAATAGTAGAATCACAAATCTAAAAATGAATTAATTAGACTGATAAAAAAGACCATACCTAGCTTTGCAAATTGGGCCTTCGGGTTTCGATTTGCGAATTTTTTTTTGCCTCCCAATCAACTATGGCCTAAAATAGGCAAATATATAGTCAATTTTCATCGAATCATCACTTCAGACACAATGGTGAGGTTTGCTTCGGCTCTAGACACTCCCAATTGCAGCTAATGCTTTGGATTTGAATCAAGTCCCTTAGAGAGATGAAGCAACAAGGTCTCCAATGGCTATGTGACAAGTATCTCCCTTAGCTCTGATACCATGTAAGAATTTGCCTTAGGGTAGAATTCACCCAAGATTAAGGAACTCAAAACAAAAGCACAAATTATACCAGACTATGATCAGAATAATTGTATAGTATTTAATATAATGTAAAAGTACACTCGAAGTGTCTGTATATAAAGGCCTTTAAGATACATCTAGAATGCCTTAGAATCAACATCATGATAAGTCATACAACCAGACACATGTCCACCAGATATGGGTTATCCTCCATTAAGCATGGAAGTAAGTGCGATGATGAGAAGATAAGCCTACAATGGTGTGACATGCAAATTAGTGTTGTAAACAACATGTGCTAAATTAGGAGTGCAAATTACCATGTTGTCCACATGACAACTCAGAGAATGATGCAAACTCTAGTGTTATAGACACCATATGCATAATCATAATTGTGTACTTCTATGTTGTCAACATGATAACTCAAAAATGTGTGCAAACTCCTAAGTGTCTCATAAAAATAAATATTAAGATAATGCAAAATAATACAATAATGCACTAACCTAAGTAAACTTAAGTAAAGTGTAAATAGTAAATACCTATTTACACCAACATGAAAAAATATTCTACCAATTATACAAAGCTACATACCTTTACATAATGTGGGCCCTAATATCTTCAATGTTAAATAAATAAAAAAATTCATTAAAAAGATCATTTCCTGCAAAATCATCATGGGATCATTAGTCAAAAATGAGTTATGATAAGTAAACTACAATTATGCTCTAAATATTTACAATTTCAAATTACCTATAAGCTTATGCAATTTTAAGGGAATCATATCTTTCTCAACCATCAACAATGATGCCTTCAATGATCTAATAGAAGTAACACGAGCTGGTCTAGGAAAGAATGGTAAATTATCACTAGTACTGGTATATGCTCTATGATTGTCATAAGGTGTATCTATCACTACTTTAAGTTAATCAATGTCATACTATGATCAAATGAAAAATAAAGTACAAATCAAATCATATTTGACACAAGAAAATTTAGTAAAACAAGGATTTACCATCTTTAGTTGCAATAGGTGTGGATGTTTGCATGATCCTTGTTGCCAATCCTGTAGTTGGCAATCTCGAAGTTCTACTCAACCTTGTCAAAGGAGGTGTATGCATGTCATCAGGACCTGAAAAATAAACATATATACAATGTATTATCTTTTTAAAATATAGATTGCAAAAACATGACAACAGTAATATGAAACTATCAATAATAATCATGAAGAAAATAATGGTGTGGTTTTGACTATTAATGGACTATAATAGAGAAGCATTGGTGATTTTGATGATGTCCCTTCTAATAGTTGAAATTTGAAATCACAAACTTGTTGAAGTTGCATTGGTACCCTCATTAGGTGGAATAACTCGGCGAGGTCTCAAAAAATGTTGTAACAACACATAAATATTTTGGTTCATGATCCATAAATTAGCACAAAACTTAAAACTTTATTGAACTATTGTCCTAGCTAAAGATTCATTGTTTCTTAATTCTAGATAATGTGCTCTTCAACACAATTCATTTCTTGTCACCTCTTTCTCTTTAGTTGGATTTGAATCCATCACTAGTTCAAGAATTTATGGATTGATTCTTTTGAGGCTTTTTTTACACATGCTTATAGGGTCATTGGTATATGCAATGTCATCATCGCATAATACTGTGGTCACCATATGAGCAACTAATTTCTCTTGTGTAATTGGTTCTTTTCCATTTCTCTAAGCATTAAGTTGTGACAAAAACATCAGTAAAACAATCAAAACAAGTCTAAAACCTTAAAGAAAATAGCATAATAATATGAAATTTTGTAAAATATAATTACATCAATTTTCATACAAAAGGTTTACCTACATTGAAGAAGGGGTAGGAGAAACATCCCTACCTCTATCATCCAATGAATCAACCATGTCACCCTGTGACAAAAAAAAAATATAAAAACATCATCATAATGAAAGGAATACTCAACTTAGCCAAAGAACATATCAATAAAATGGTATATTGTATATTAGAGTTATTAATTGTAAGTAATTAGTTTAAATATTACATATATAGTACTTACAAGTCCCATGATAATAAATTTCTTTCTATCTATGCGATTCAAATTGTCATCTATTAGTAGATCTTCCCCTACACTTATTGATTTTATCACACATACAAAAATATGATTTCCCCCACGTGCCTCAAAAATGTAATTGGGTCTCTTATTAGTTGACTTAGGATGTGTACTATTTATAAATCCTACAATGTTCCTTTTTTCTTTTGGACTTCTACCAATGTACATAACATGTCTTTCACTTTGATCAATCTCTTTCCATTGTAGATAATTTGTTGACAATGCATACCTATGCATACTTTTTTTTTATTGAACTATCTGTATCCAATTACTATAATTATAACAAGGTCTTACATACTCCATCAATTAAACAACTTTGTTATAACTAACCTTTATGACAACAATTTAAAATAGGCCCAAACATGTTATGATGATGGACCTATGTGATATATCCTCTTGTTAACACAAAAATTGATATGTTAATTGGGGGTAATCCCTTGGGTATCCATTCTTTCTAAAGATGTGTATACCTCAAGGACATCTTGATGTCATCCTTTGTCTCATCATCATAAGAACATGACCCCCCTTTGATCAAGGAAAAATTGCACGCATTTATTGAATTTTATTCTAATATTTTGACCTCTAGTTTGTCTCTCTTTTGTAGACTTACTACATGTCTCACTATCCTCTTCTATTCCTACATTTTCCTCACTTGAAGAAGACAAATCTGACATATACCTATTTGGTGGTACCTATAGCCCATCAAATGAGAGATACAATTGAAGGAGAGAAATATTTTTCTATAAAATGAGGCTAATATTGATGCAGTTTGCCTAAAGTTAATATTGAAGGTAAAGACAAAGCAAGCATGTAATAAGTGTATACCTCTTGATCCATGTCACTGTGTACGATCCTCACCAAAGGGGTATAGTTTCCTTCATATATAAATCATTTATCTTAAGTTAGTTACAAATTACATGATACTTATGCTACAAATTATATAGAATATAACATGAACAATATGCATACATCATAATCAATGTATACTTTTTAATTCATTACCTCTACAAAAAATATATTATAAGTAATCAACACTAAGAATTGAGCATCATATCAAATATTTTCACCTAATCAACACCTAATACATTTCTATTGATCATGTAGTTCATCATCTTCTTCATCCATCTTATCATCATGAACATCATTATTATTTCCATCATCATGATCATCAGTATGACCATCATCATCATCATCATCATCATCATCATCATCTCCTTCTTCATCTTTTCCATCATCATCATCTACTTCTTCCACTTCTTTGATATCTTCTTCTTCAACCACATTATAATTTACCAGTCCTCCTCTTGGATCATGTTTAATGATAAATGACCAACCCATTTATGTTGAATGCCAAATTAAAACACTTGCTCAATTGGCTTGGAAGTAAAAAGGGCTCATTTCCAACTGGCTCAAATTACCTTGTATTAATCATTATAAATCTATTATCATGTTAAATAATAGTTCTATCAAGATCATTTTGATTCAATCGTAGCCTATACCATTTGACAATGAATAGAACTAGTTTGAAGGATTTAAAGTCACACTCAATTATATCATCCAAAATGTCATAGTATCTATTTTTAGATTGACGAGGATACATGTCATTTCTAGATGAAGTATTGGTGAACTCAAAGAGTGCATTTATCTTAGAATCAGAAGTTCTCTTAGTGTCGTCCACCTTTTTTATGTGAAATTTATGACCATTGTAGTACATATCTTTGTGGTGCTTGACCTATTAATTTTCAAAAATATCAAAATTATGCATCCATCCATGAGTTGATATTAACAAATGGGTCATGACCAATTAACTTATATGTACCTTTCCACCTCTTAAACTATTTGCTAGATCAATTGGTGTAACATTGGATCTCCATTATGATGAGCTTCTTTAACCAATGAAGCGACACCTTCCCATGTTAATGAATGGCCATTTTTTTGATATCATTCAATCTATACCATCATCCAATCAAGATTTTTTGCAATATACAAATGAATTGCATTCCACTCACAAACAACTATATAAAATAAATAGACTAGTGAGAAATAACTTATATTGATGATGGATAAGAATTAATTAACTACAAATACATCTTATAATTACTTCTCACTTTCCCTAATCTACCTTTCCCAATCAAGCACTCCACTTCAAATCTATTGAAGAAGTTGAGATCCCAAATGCGATCTACATGGATCTTTGATGCAATCTTGGGAAGATATTCACAATTGTACACCATGGTCTAGTATTCCATATATCCCTCCACCATGGAACCTTCAGGACATGCGCTTTGTCAAACCAAGCCCTTCAAAATTTTTAAGTGCCTCTCAATTGTCCACATTGACCTAGTTCGTATAGGTCCACACAATTCAATCTCCTCAACTAGATGTATGAGGTAGTGTTCTTGTGCATTAAAAAAAGTTGAAGGAAACACCTTTTCATCTCACACAAAATTAGAGGAATTTTTCTCTTCCAATTCTTTATGTCTTTTTTTATCAATTTCTTTAGATAACCATCTAGAAGATATTCATCATGCAAAAAAATTATTAATGAGTCTCTAGAAAAAAAATACAATAGATTACAGAAAAAGAAGAGCAACATTCAAAAATAATATCTATAAAACAAATCTAACCAATAACACTTATAACCTCATGTGTTTCCCAAGATTATAAATAAATTTTTGACACTCATGTTGTTGAAGTTGTGTGGGAGACATATAGGTAAAACATTATGCAATAATAACAAAATTATATTTTTAATATATATTAACATAAAATAATGAAAAGTACATGATGTTTTACAATTTTATTGTAAATAGAGAAGAACATGACTTATCTTGACAAAGGTATGCCAATCATACATTTTCAACCCTAGCCCAAAATTAGCTTTCTTTGATATGAGACTGCTTATGTTTGTAGCAAATCCTATGGGAAATTTCATTTTTTTTATGGTTTCAAATATAACATCAGTTTACTACTGCATTAATAACCAAGGAATGACACTCGTATTAATCCGATTTGTATTGCTATTTGATTCAAGGAAAAACTTCAATGCATGATTGGATCCATCAATTTTATTACAAATTTTGACCAATTTTTTTTGTCATGCCTTCCATCCAATATCCTCCATAGTGTCTCTATTACATTCTTTCCAATATGCAAAGCATCAAACAAATGTACCATTGGGAGGTGCTCGTAGTACAAAAACCTACAAAATTGTCTAGGATAGCTTTTAAGTCCTTTTGGAAGTTGCTCATAAATGCTTTGACAACATTCATGAAAATCAACTACATCATTACTAACAAAAAGGTAGTATCCAAATTTTAATTTCATACAAAAACCTACATCAAATGGAATGACATTACCTCAATGATTCATTCTATTGTATTCTGGCTTCCATATGTAAGGTGTCACTCTTCATGGGTTTGATGTTGTCTCTTCTTTTCCATTGAAAATATGTTTTTCAATAATTCAATACTTATGATTTTTTTGGATAAATTGTCTATGCTTATCAAACACATGCTTTCCTAAAAATTTTGAATAACAAGATTTCATGTTTGGACCACAAATTGGACATGCAAATTTTTTCTTTGTCTGAAGACCTACAAGATCAGGTATAATTGGATTACATGTGTACTAGAAGATTCATATTTACAATTATTATGTGCAACTTAATTAAACATATAATTAAAATGTGTTAGCACTATTATATACCAAAAATATGTGTTAATAGTTTTGCATACCACAAAATGTGTTAGTCTAGGTGCATCATGTATTGTCCATACAAGCATTGCACATAATTGAAATTGTCTTTCACTAATTGGTTTAGAGATTTTTTACATAGTAAACCCATTCCATAACTTCAACCACTCATCAATAAAGGGTTGAATATATACATTTATATCTTTCACTTGGTACTTAATTAGTTGAATGAACATTAAAAAACATAATTATTATGGCCATTTTGATACTATGTGTATAAATTAATTTAGATGACTATTAAATGGAAAAATACATGGTCCAATCATTTCCAACATTATGTGCTCCCTCTTTAAGGAAATCCAAGGAGGAATATTATTATTAATAAAAAAAATAGGCTAGACCAAGTAAACATATCTCATCTCTCCAAATGAATTAACACTACCTACTACCAATGATAGCTTATGATTACAAAGTTTTATACATACTGGAAATCTATCTTCTATGTCCTTAAATGAAGTTCCATCTATAGGTATTCACATAATCTCATCTTGACTTCTATTACGTGCATGGTAATCCATAAATTGTGCCTAGCTAGTGCACCTGAATAATCATTGTAGACATAGAATAATGAGAATGTAATGAAGAACCTTGTGAGACATCTTTTTGGTTATTTGATCTGATCAATATCTACTAATGTGACAATTAGGTCATTGTATTAAAAATTCATGTTTCTTATGATATATAATATGATCATTGGGATATGCATGTATTGTTTGATACTTCATTCCAATATCTTTTGTAATGGCCGATAATTCTTTGTAAGAGAGAGGTAGAATGTTTGATGGTGGTAACAAAAAAATCACCTATCAACCTATGGAAAAAGATGTTAATATAAAGAACATTAATGGTATGCAAACATAGAAGATGAAAAAAATGACACTATACCTTAGCATACATGAGATTTCTACATTGGATATACCATTCATAACCTTGAAATTTACCAACAACAATACATTAGAGAGAAGCATTGTTTGGGAGCCTTGATATAGTGGCTTGTATGCCTTTTCAATTATAGGTATATCAAGGTTCTCTTCATCCTCATCATTAGATGTGCTATTGTCATTGACTTCATCATCTTCATCAGTTGCACTAGTAACATCTTCTTCAATCCTATTCTTTGGCACACTATCAGTTATGCCAATATCAACATCTTCAATTGTGATCTCTACCTAAGGATCATCTTCTTCCATGGGAGCATTACCTTATGCTTCAAAATATATGCCTCCATGTTCCACCTATTTGAAATTCACATTCACCAAAGGAAGAAAATCCTTTCCTCCTTCAATGTGATGATGTTACCTACAATGTCTCTAAGTTGTTATAATTAGAATTCTTCAATTCTTTAAGGCCTTACATTTTTTGCAAGGACAAGAAAAATTTCCATCACTTTTTCTTTTGAATTGAGACCACAATATAGCAATTATTACCTTATTTTGTTCTAGGTTCATATTATTAGGCATGGAATTTCTTCACATGCAGATATTTAGGCTATAAAATTATATCAAATATAAACATATAAGCATTAGTAATATCTTGTATATAATGAAAAATAATAAAATAATAAAATATTAGTATCTCTTTAGTGTAAGGGTGGCATCTATAAAGATCAATAACTATATATAGTAAGAAAAATATCATAAAAAAATATCACTAAAGAGACATAGATCACAAGGGCACAACAAGAGACAAAATATATATTCATTGTTGAATCTAAATGAATGAATGACTAGAAAATCTAGGTGGGGGCATTGTTTATAACTTTTAGTTTCCCTTCCATATGCCCAACTCAACAAAATATTCTATTGTGTAGCCCCCTAGTTTATCTTTATCATTGATTTATGTGTATGTAAAGCAGAGAGAGTGAAGAGCCCATGGTCAGAACACCACATCAAATCTTCAAGTTAATTACACAAGCTACATCTCCAACCATGAGTACAGGGAAGAAATTACATATTTGCAATAGTGAATTGGAGATGTAGAGAGTAGAATTACATGGTTAGTTGATTCATCATTTATATGATTCAAATTAATTTAAACTACAAGTTATCATGGAATTAAGGAAAATTGATACATGAATTGTCAATATTCAGTAATGACAACCATAGAGTAAATTGTATAACTTTACTTATCTATATTGGGAAAATTATATTTTAGTCATGAGGTACCATATATGTCTTATAGATGTTAATTTTTTTCTTCTTGATTTAATGCTCAATATAATTACAATTTCCACATACCTACTTATCACAATTGAATTCACCATTGAATTAAGATCATTGAAGGCAAATAATAAAGAGATAGCAGAAGTTAGATAGCCCAGTTGAAGAAAGAGTTTTCTAATTTGGATTTGGAAAAGGAAGGAATGAAGGTTGTAATGAAATTTGTTGGTGGATTTGGTGTTACAATTTTTTTTAAAGGTGGTTTTGATGTTGGATTCAAACATTTAAGGTGTTTTGTGAAGCCTATGGACTTAGAGATGCAGATAGTTTGCTAGTTCTCTTTCAAATTTAAAGGTTATGTGAGGTTATTATCACAGATCAGTTTTACACCAGTTTGTGATGATTTTATCATCCCCTATGGCTATCATATCAATTTTATTCAGCTTTTTTTGTTCACATATCAATTCAAGTGGTTTGGTATGAGTAATTTCCATTGGAGCTTGCAAATTTTGTACAATTGTTTGAAGCATTTCTGTATTGCAATGCATGTTTAAGAGAGGCTGCTAATTTATACAAGTATTGTAATGTGGTTTTTATTGAGATCTCATTTAAATATATTCTTTAGTAGAGTTTGCAACAATTATTTTGTAGTATGTACAAGGAGTCCTCTACACCAAGAAGAATACTATAACACTTTCTTGCATTTTGAATCTCATAGCTGTTTTAAGTTTTCAAATTTAAGTCAAGTCAATTGAATGAATTTTGCAAGTTGTGTGTGAAATTAGAGAGAGAGAGAGAGAGAGAGAGAGAGAGAGAGAGAGAGAGAGAGAGAGAGAGAGAGAGAGAGAGAGAGTTTCTATTGCATTAATATGGTTACAATTAAAACTAGGACTATTACTAAAGATGTCATTCATTTTGAGGAGCCACGATACAAAAAAAAAAGAAAAGTTCTAGATTTATAAACTTTGCATGTTACAAAAAAATGACATTGATCTAACAATTTTTTGATTTTTAATGTCCATATTTATAAAAAAATTCCCAAAAAAGAATTAGAATAATATTGAATTGCCAAAATTTCCTAATGGAATGCATCTACCATTATTTAAATGAAAAGTTATTAATCAATATTTTTCTTATTGACAAATCATCTACTTGACATTTGCAAAATCTACATATAAACATTTAATAGAAAATTAGTGACCACTTCATCAGTGCAACCAAATATAACTATAATTGAAAAAACTTCTCAATGACCCAATATCTTACCAACGAAATAAAACTTTATACTTGGTGGTGTTTATTTTGAAAACTTATCAATAAGATACACAGGTAATATTACAACCTGAGAGTTTGAGGATAAATCCACAAAATGAAAGTCCTAGAGATTTAATATATGTAAGCCACCTATATTGGCCTAGCCTCTTGCTACTCCCATGGGCCCTAAATGTGGTTGTTCTAATCCGTTGATAGAAAATGATTCTTCAAGTCACAAAGTTATAGATGGAAATATAATCAAAGGTGCACTAAAAGACTTGAAATTCTAATAATTTAGCTTATTCAAAAAGTAGTTGTAAATGACACGTGACAAGAAGAAGAGTGAATTCCAAATTCAATTTTTTTATGAGGTGTGGTTATTCAGATATGCTACCTAACATGAAGATGATGTGTGGTTTAGGGATATTAAAAAAAAATATGAAGGAGTGAGATAAAAAAAAAATTTCATCGATACTTTTAGAGCTTTTCTTGTTATCTCACCATGGAATTCATTTTTCTTAACAAGTCAATGGGTTTGCATAGTTTTATTAGAGCTACCTAAAGTAAGGGTCCACTTATATTAGGTAGAAGTTTCTTTTTTTCAGCTCTATTTTTGGACTTTTTTGAGTTTCTCCAATTAGTATATAAGGTGTCTCTTTTATTGGTTTCCCTATGAGTCTATGAATCTTTGGACAATACATATATAATTATGCATTCTTTGGATTCCTCCTACATCCTTTTACTATTAATGTCCGTAGTTAGAGCCAATTTTTGTCATGTTCCTTGTATGGTCAAAAGTTAAAACAATTAAGGTCTATTTATTCAACAAAATACACAGATCATTTTAAATTTTAATAAAAAATTAAAGTTATATTCAAAATAATTTTAATTATTTAATTATCATCATCATTTATACCTTAAAAATGAGTCTTATTTTGTGAAAAAATATGAAAATTCATAAAGTTATGTAATGTTGTTCAAGATGTTTGAATCCCTAATAAACGAAGGTTTTCAATGCTCAAAATTTGAACACACATAACCATGTAGGTTTTTAGTGGTTGAAAAATAAGTGAACAAACAAAATTAGTTTTGAGTGCTTGAAATGAGAACACATAACTTGGAATTTTTTAATTCTTCAAAGGCAAGAATTTATAACCTTCTTCTGTAAGATACTCAAGAAAGTAAAATTTGATACCTCTATGTTCCAAAAAGTGAAACTCATAACTAGTTTAAAATTTTCAATGCTATAAAAATATAAGCATATGTAACCAAGTAAAGTTTTCAATGCTCCAAATTTGAGCATTTATAACTTCACAATGAATTCCAATAAATAAATTATTATCTAGATTGGTGATGTTGAGAAGATCTCTTGAGATGTTTAAATGGATGCTATAGTTGGATTTATAGAGATCAATGTGATGGTGCAGACATTGCCCATTTTCTCAAATACCATTTAGTTCTACCAAATTTGGTTGAAAAAGATTAAAAATTTCCAAGCAAGTAATCAGTAATGAGCATTTATCAAAACACAAAGAGATGTTAAGATTTTACGATTGCAAGAGATGTATGTTGCAACATGGATTAGAAGGATTCATCGTCAAATGAAAGCCTTAGAGCTTTAATATATGTAAGCCACCTGTACTAACCTAGCTTCCTACTGCTCCTACGAGCCCTACATGTGGTTTTATGTGAGCCACCTGTACTACATTGTTATATGAAACCCTTCCTTTTCCTTTTCATTTTCTTCCTTTTCCATTGAAGAAGATCACTCCAGAGACATGAATACAAGGGGAACAATGAATGAATGGAAAATTTAGGTGGGGAAGAAGTTATATCATAATCAATCAAAAATTAATGACTTTTAGTTTCCCTACCTTTCTCCCAACTCAATGAAACCATCAAAAATTACCTTACATGAGGAAGACATTGCTCTTGTTGTGGTCAATATTCTCTTGGCCTAGGAACAACACTGAACCCTCCTGCCCGCAATTTTCCATCTAAAAATAAAACGAGATTTCAATTTTTTGTTTTTCTTATCTAGACAAGATCAAAATTTTGACAATAAACTTAAGTGTCATCAAGTTTTTGACAATAAAATTGAGTATCATCAAAATTTTGACGTTATCAGGATCATATTAAAAAAATGAATTTGATAAGCCAAATTGGCCTATCATCAAACATTTAGGTAAAAAATAGAACCCAAATGTACTAGTGGACAATCTGAGCACATAATACCAAATTACTAAAACTAACAAGCTCCACAAATAGAAAATCTACATAGGAATAACCCTTATTGGAAACATAAAACTTGAAAATTGAAAGTAACAATATATTGGGTGATTCAAGATTTCCCTTACACCCAGGACGCTCTTGCATCAAGAAATGTTATTAGGTTTAATAGTGGACATATTGGCCTTAATATCATTTAACATGTCTAAACTACATGCAGTCAATCTCAATCCATTATCAATCAAAGTTCTATAAATGCAATTCACATTAATGAGGACAACAGCAATAAGAGCATCATATTGGTTTTTCAATTCCTTAGGAGGAAGATCTTCTTGACTAAAAATAATTTTAGGAGTGGACATGGCATGCATACACTTAATAAAGGAATTGATCTTGTCTTAATAAGGTGGTAGAGTAGGGAGGAGAGCCTTTTGAAGAGCTTCATTATAAGTTGGAGAAGTTTGAATAATTTCTCATAGGATCTTAGTGGGCATAGTACATAGTTGTTCAACAAGATCATACTCCTTTACTAAGGAACTAGGAAACTGAGGTGATTGGGGAAGAAAATGTTGAGAAGGGGGTAAAGAATTAGGAACAAAAAAAATGGTAGGTTGAGAGTTATTCAATGTTTGATAGGTGTGAGAAACCATAGTGTAATTGGAATTTCCCTTTAGAACTATAAGAGACTCAATATTTTAAGAACAACCTTGAAGAGAAATGGGTGGTTTTTGAATCAAACATCCATTGAGATTTATAAGAGGCTTGGAAATTATAGCTATTTTAATAGGATTGACATTATGTATAATCTTACATGAAGGAAACCATGATAAGAACTTATGAAAAAAAATTGGCTTGGAAAGATGTAGAGGAAAAGATGGAGGAATGGATTCATTTAAGATCCAATTTGTTACATCCAAAACATTGCTACTAGACACCTCATGGTGTTTACTAAAAAATGCATCATGAAATTACTCATGAAATAAATAATACATCTTGAAAGAAAAATAAACTACTCACAATGAAATACAAATCTAACAAAGTAATAATTTTTTTGTATTTTTATTTTTATAAAATATAACTACACAAACATAAATGATATGCATGAAAGTAAAGATCTAACTAAAAATATAAAAAAGAAGGGTTCATGTAAAGTTCACCAAAATTCTCAAGGGGGAAATGAAACAAATAAATCTAACAATGCAAACAAGATAAGGAAAATTTCATACATTTTCGCTAAGGGCCATTCAACACAAGAGAAAGAGAGGCTTCAAAGAATAAATCTCAATATGACCTAGTCTATATTAGAAAAAACAAAGTATGATAAATGGATTCCAATACTAAATCCAAGTTATACCAAGGAATTCCTCAAACAAGGCCTCTTTGATGCAATGTAAATTGGTTAAGAATATTCAACATCAGTGTAAAATTGAACTAATTGATTAAATGAGAAGTGCAAGATAGGTATGTACACTCAAAAGGTGTCACACTCTAAACTCTTATATCCAAGTGATTACATGAGTTTAGAATGCTTGGATAGCGGGTTAAAGCTCCCTATCCATAAAGTGCAAGAAGTATATTTCAAGTATTTGAGGGCTCTTTGCTAAGCCTTAGAGATACTTTTCTTGCTAGTAAACCATGCAATGGGAGGTTCTTTGAGACAAGAGCAAGAATGCAAGTGTCAACAATGATTTCCTCAAATATGAAATGTAAATGTAAGTAAGCTAATATGAAATGCAAAATGCAACTATAGTAACCAAGATGAGAGTATTAAAAACCAGCCTAGTTATGCTATATGATATTAGATTATATCAAAAGAGAAACTAAGCTACATGCAACTATAAATGAAATGGAAGAGACAATGTAGACAAAAAAATAGAAGTTCTCGACAAAATGTCTCAAGGATTCAAATAGTAAACATCCATCATAACAATACTCAAGAGTATGGATCCTTTGAGGGGGAAGCTCTCTCTCTCTATCTCTCTCTCTCTCTCTCTCTCTCTCTCTCTCTCTCAAAGTCATACAGATGGTGTAGATCAAGATAAAGATGATGGAAGATCAAGGGTGGAGTTTGAAAATGAGATTGATCCATGTGCACACACAAGTCAACCAATAAACAAAGAGTTGACTTTGCATATAAGACAAAAAGAGTCTTTTCCTTTAATTTGCAAAATATAAATAATGCTTTGTGTGTATACATTGAGTGGGTTAGAAGAAAGGGAGATTTTATTTAATTAAAAGGGGACATTTTATTTTATTCAAATATTGAACTTAGGATAATATAGTCAAAACTATAGGTTATAATCTAATTAATTGATTTCTAGCAATTTGGTCTAGGTATATAATTAATTAATTTAGCCAAAATTCTAAGAAGGGGGCTAATATTCTAGATGACCACTTTTAGGTGATTACATTTTCCCCTCTTTGACTAATGTGTGATTGACCTGGGCACACATTATCTCAAATAAAACAAAAGCCAAGTAGGTAGCAATAGAGACATCTGATTCCGTTGAACAAAATGTATAAAGAGATAGTGAATCCTGAATGTATAGCCTAATAGTGGTAGTACTAAACACTTAGGAAAGAGATGATGTCAGAACTCAAGAAGAATGCTAACACCAAGAAAAGTAGATAGACTAAGAGAAAAATGAAAAGATCAAACATATGCTCCTAAGAAATAGATAGCTGTAGCAAGCGATGATAGAGTATTTCTGCCCCCTCAGGATCAAAATTGAAATGAGGTAAGGGGGATGCATAAATGAGCTAGATATGATTAAATAAAGATATATAAGAGTCCATGATGATAGATAGACAATTAGAACCAAAGAGGGACCATAAGGAAATGATAGAATGCCCACTTTTGACTAGAGTTGACCACAAAGTATAAAGTATGAAAATTATTTTTAGTAAAAATCAAGTAGAGAGGTGATTTTAAACATGAAAATGTGAATTAGAGTAGATATGAAGTGTATAAATGATGAAGAAATAAAGATGGCCTAGCGATGATTTGAAGATTAGACCTCAAGGGATCAACTAACGCCATAGAAGAAGGTAGAATTTTAAAATGTGATTTTGACTATCAAGTTGAACTTTGATTTCAATTTTGATCTTGAAAATGGA
The DNA here is from genome assembly GCA_028749045.1 of Cupressus sempervirens. Lineage (NCBI taxonomy): Eukaryota > Viridiplantae > Streptophyta > Pinopsida > Cupressales > Cupressaceae > Cupressus > Cupressus sempervirens. The sequence goes on along the minus strand of CM053785.1, from coordinate 551,849,753 downwards.
TCCAAGATGTCAAAATTAGCCAAGAATATAATTTTTGTGAAATTTTGAGGAGTTTGAGAAATGAGCCAAAATTAGGCCAGAAGGTTATATAAGGGGTCCAGGTGTCTTTTTCAAATCATTTTGTCTTTTGTGAATTTGGAGAGCTTAGAGTGGTCTAGAGAAAGAAACATGGTGTTAGTGAACATTCTAACCCACTGACACCATTTTGAGCACAACTGGTTGCACAACACGCCTCTCAATTATGAGGTGCCAGTAAGTCAATTTTTTTTTCACTTTTCATGCATTTATGAGAATTTTTAACATGTTTTAGGGGTTTGAATACAAAATATCATGTGATATTTCAAAATTATCATGTAGGTAGTTTGAGAAATATTACATGAAATTTTGCACAAAAAATGTATCGAACCATTTGGAAAACTTTATCGTATGGGCTATACACAAATCTTGCATGAGCCAATGAGAAATACCACTTGGGAAAAAATTATTTCTTGGTTCATTTTGCTATTAAAAAAAGTTTTTAGTGTGTTTTAATTGATCTAGGGTCTTTTCACTTCAGTCCTTCCAGGGCCTGGTCTCAAATCTGTATGTTAGGTGTTGTCTTAAGTTGAAAAGATGAGTTTAGTTTGTTGGATGTAAGTCTCAAAATGCCATTGATGATCACTTATCAAAATTTATTTTCTATTCTATGCTATCTATTTTCTACTAAGCTTCTTCCTTACTCTCTTAGCTTGAGTCACTAGTATTTTAAATTCTTGAACACTCTTAACAAGTCATGTATTTTTCTTTGACAAGTGATTATTATTGATTATATAAACTTCAAACCTGAAATACTTCTCTCATTCTATTAAGCAAAGACACATCCTTACATGCTAGTCACAACTAGGTTCCAAGTTGTTAATGGTAGTCATCCCTCTTTCATTTTTGCATAATTAGAGACTCCACCTAGGTGCCCTCGCAGACAAACTTGTGTGGAAGATCCTGATTCTAATCAAATGAAAACAACCAATGTTTGACACAATCTTTTTTATAGTTTTGAAAACTCATTTGGAACACCCTTTCATACACCCACGGGTGAAATTTTTTTGACCAACATGCATCCCAAAGAAATCAAATACTACTTAGAAGAGAAGTGCATAAAAATGAAAGACTTATGGAAGATATCACACTAGAGAAAGAGCTGATCAACAAGATAATGCTAACACTCATACACAATGAGGAAACTAGAAGAGGATATTATCACAATCCATTTGAACACTGTCATGCCCTAAATATAGGACAAAAATTGACACCAATTTTTTTTTTAAAGATAAAAATGACTAGATTCACTAAGTTCGATAGGTTTGATTCATAGAATAGATTTACTACGTTCATCTTAAATTTATAATCATGAGAAGAAATACATTGATAAAGTTAAAATCTCATTATTAAATTTGCATCAACATTTAGTTCGTTATTACATTAAGATTTCAATGATATATTGAATTTATTTGAATAAAAATATAAATTAGTCTTAAATTTAACTACGTAGAACAAATTACATTATCTTAGTAGGCTAACATAACTTGTTATGTTTACCAACATAATGATTAACTTTCTTAACATCTAAACTAAATTTACATTTAACCAAAATTTTACTAACCATTAATTAAGAGTTAAACATGTATCGATTTGCAAAAAGAATATCACTAACTACATTTTACTAATTTAATGAAAAAACTAGTTAATATTTATATGCTAAAACTAAACTAAGTAACTTACATATAATTTAAACTAATTACCTTATTATCGATTAAATTTACTAAGCATTTTAAATTTATAATAATTAATAACTAATATTAAAGAAAACATATAATTTTAACACAACTCTAAAAACTTTATTACTAACATATCAACACTACACATATTAATTAGTTACTAACAAATAAAAAAAACTTAACAAACATTTAAAACCTACACCCTAACTTCATACAATATTACTAAAATAACCTAAACTAAACTACATTTACACTTTCATTTAAGTCACTAATTAAAATTAGACTTAACTAACCTAAAACTAAATTTTAAAGAAAATAACAAAACTAACTTATTTAATTAATACTAAATTAACCTATACTAACACTACTAACTTAAAAACTAATATCCTATTTTAACAAACATTACTACACAAAATAAAAAAATAAAATTAACATACACTAGCAACTTACCTAATAATCAAACTAAACTGACTTACCCCTATTCACTAACCTAAGACTCTTACTAAACATTAACACCCAAAACAAAAACCCCCAAACTAACTGTAATGCCCCGCCAAGGGATCCAAAGAATTAACCCTAAGTTTCTCTAAGTTGGTAGCATTTTTTTTTTTAAACATGAAAGTTAAAGTATTCACAACATACATATGGTAACGGAAGCAATAACATCATTCAACTGAAAGTAAACATAAACATACATAATAGGTTTCATTCTTCATGGATCCCTTAATGTTGAATCACACCAAAATTAACTAATACTGATTCTATCTAATTCCATCTAACATCACACATAAAATAGTAATGAAAAGTCCAACGTTATGAAATTACATTCTCAATTGCTTGATCATCCACTATACATGCCACGAGATATGAAAGGCTTAAAAGAATATACATGTGTGAAAATAAAGTACATCATCATCCTTATTCTAGTCCATGATGCAATAAAGTAAATGTAATCACATGTCATACATGATACATTATCATAAAAGATATAAACATCCATCATAAAGGATAACCATTTATCACATACATGATTAACTAATTGCACGGTTCCTCCCAACCATAAATAGCATCATTAGACCATCGTGGGTCCTAGCCATCCATCTATGCATAACATCCCAAATCATCAAAGAGATCATCGGTATTATCAAGGTAGGAATGTCACTCCTAAAACATACTACATCATATGCAAAAAGAAATCTAACATACTACAACATATGCACAAGAAATCTAATCATGCAAAATAAAGCATAAGGTAAGTAAACAACATCATCTATCATATGCTAATCATCAACATAAGGATATGTGTCCACCATCATAATCCATGAACATAATGAAGATAGATGCCAACAAGGAATGCATCAGCCACGATGTCTTAGATGGATCTCAAATGGTAAGAGTAAAGAAGCACTACCACTCGAGCACGTGGAACCTAAATGGTCCACTCCCACTGCACTGAGGAGATAATCTCAAGTCCCAAACAAGTTATCAAATCACATAGCACAATAATCTCTAAGTCCAAGAATCCTAAAAGTATACTAACTCAAAGGTTCCAACAAAAATTGACATCTAATCCCAGAGGCACACAAAGATATGTAGGAAACCTACTATGCAAGCGAGAGAGTGTCATCACACAGATCACGCTAGAGTTACCCTAGTAGTCTCCCAATAGACCCTGGCCCCCTAGTGATCCCTATGCGGCCACTAGTATCCTCTTATACAGATGAGGCATACTACAGAATGCAAGGTTACAACCAAGTGTTCTCTCTACTCCCATCTTAGTCTGTACTAGCACTCGACGCATGGGTGAGAAAAAACAATTATCTGATTAGGTTCATTTAAGTCAGTATTAGGTGTAATGTTTTCACTTATTAAAACAACTTACAATGAGTTATCCTAGCAGCCTCGTAGGGCCCCAACCCCCATTGCAAGCCACTTCTCGACACTACAAGTAGATAACCTACCCTAAGCTCATGGAATCATAAATCACAAAATCACCATAGTCCTATACAAGTGACTGGAAAAATACCAAAATATAATCCACAAAAGAGCATCAAATCTCCATGAGCAATCTGCAAAGCATCCATAGATAATCATGACCGCAACAGTTCTCTATTGGCAACTAAAGGTATCACTGATAATCACAATAATCATTGGTTCTCAACAAGCAACCAAAAAGTATCTCAAAGTAATACTAATCAAAAACTCCAAAATGATTGAGTCAAAGCATGTCACAACATGACATCATTGACATCAGATAAACAATTCAATTCCATCAAGTGACTAGAAAGTATTCCAAATACAACTAATCAATAACTCATAAAAAAGTTACATATAACACATCTTACACAATGAAGACTAAAGACAATATCAATCAGCATGCCATCACATATCCATGGTTGGGTTTTTAAAAAGATCAAAATCAAAAGACATCTTCATGACATCACAATGATAACCCCTGAGCCTCTGGTAGACATCCTATAACTAGTCAACAACTAGTCAACCCAAAATCCCAAAACAAGAAGCATAGAGAAAACACAATGCAAGCACATGTTTTGGTTTGCTAAAATTACATAGTTGAATAAAGTGTGGAGATCTTAGTTTTTGTTTTCAAATTTAGATATCAAGTGGAGAAATTCGTACATTATTACTTAACCCATGTATAGGTTTTTGATAAATTAAAGTTTTTCCCCCATAGCTCTTAGACTCAATTTTCTAATTGATATATTGTTTATACAAACGTTATTTGAAAATGACCCCTATCGAATTCCAATAGGACACATTGTAGATTTTAACATGAGAAATTACCAATTCTTTTTGTTAACATCTTTCCTTCATAATTCAAGTCAATTAAATAATTAAATTAAACCTATATTGTTAAACTATAATATTACAAAATAATTAATTATTAAAGAAATAATCTATTAATACAATTCATTTATCAAATATAATAATTATTAATTATTAATAACATATATATATATATACATACATATATATATATATATATATAATTATTAATATTTAATGATAATAATAATATTTTAAAACATTATAAAAAAATCAAAATGTGAAAATTCGATTTCGCAACACATAAAAATTTAAAACTAAATGCATAACACACACACACACACACACACATATAAGTACCACTGTCGGTATGCAGTACCTTGCGATCACAGGGCCTGTGGCAACAGTGGGTACTTTGTACCCTCTGTTGTCACAGTGCTTACGACAGTGGGTACTTCATACCCTTTGTCATCGCAATGCCTACGATAGTGGGTACTTCGTACCCTCTGTCATTGTAGTGCCTGCGAGAGTAGGTACTTGCGAGGACAGTGAGTACGGGGGTGCAGGTTCCATCCCCCACCAAAATTTCAATTAAAATTTTTTCAAAATATTTTTATTAAACGTTCGGCCCAGTATGGAATTCAAAATTTTGATTTTAATAAAGAATTTCATTAAACATTTTTCTACTGTGATTATGACAACATTTATATATATATGTGTGTGTGTGTGTGTGTGTGTGTGTGTGTGTGTGTATATATTTATGTACATATATATATATATATATATATATATATATATATATATATATATATATATATATATATATATATATATATATATATATATATATATATATATATATATATATATTATGTATATATATATATTTATGTACATATATATATATTTATGTACATATATATATATATATATTTATGTACATATATATATATATATTTATGTACATATATATATATATTTATGTACATATATATATATATATATGTACAAATTTGTACATATATGTATATTTTAAAATGAGACATATACATAATTTAAAGGGCTTCCAATTTTAAGAATTTCCCTATAAAATATTTGTTCTCTAAATTTACCCATTAATTTTTTTTTTATAAGTTTGTCCATACACATCTGAAAACCCTAGCCCCATAATTTCATCAGATCTATGCATATGAAAATTTGTTATATGGAATTTAACTACCCATGACAAATGCATGCAACCAAGATATGAAAATCCTCAGAAAGCATTCATAAGATACGAAGAAGACAGGAAGTGCAAGAAGTGAAATTTCATATGCAAAATTCACAAGTGTTTACCTGGACACTGATGCTAATTCACTTCTCCTCAGAATCCATAGAGCAAGCTCCTTCCTTCTCCAACGTTCCTGGGTCCTCCAAACATGCTCTCCGAGCTTCTAGGAGTGCCTAAATATAAAGAACTCTCAGGAAGCACCTAGAATGTCTCTAGAAACAACCAGAAGGTGTTGACAACTAAGTATGAGTCTTTTCCAACCTTCTAGATGAGTCACAAGGTTGTAGACACCATGTGCTTAATTTGTGTGCTAACTCATGTGTTGTTGACATATGTGCAATCAAGAGGTCCGTTTACTCTTAGGTACACTTATAACTTTTATTTTAATTCTTTTATTATTTCTATTATTATTTATTTATTATTTTATTATTATTATTAATTTTAATTTCTTTTATTTAATTATTTTTCTCAATTAATTCCCATTTAATTAATTAAAATCTAAATATCAAAAGATTGTGATATTATATTAATTTTTTCCAAAATAATTAAATTCTTAATTAAATCTTTTTAATTTAAGACTTAATTAATAGAAAATTTATCATAGACCTCCAAGATAAAATATGAAAACCCATCATAGAACAATCCATACAAAATCAATCTAAAGGGTTAAAATCACAAATTATGTCATCTGAAGCATTTGGAAGGTAAAATATCTTAGATACTTGTCCTACCTCTCTAGGACAAAAGGTTTAAGGGTTTAGGATTTGGACTTGAGAATTTATCTCCCCTCTATTACCATTGAGATAGTGCGATAGGGTACGCTCATCCTAGCAATTCAGGGAATTCGATACTCGATACCTACAACTTGCATAAAATCCATGCATGTACATAATATATATATATATATATATATATATATATATATATATATATATATATATATATATATATATATATATATATATATATATATATATATATATGCTAAGCTAAACAGGTAATGGCAGGAAGTGGTGCATCGTGTAGATCCCAACTAGTAGGTGACTACGACTCCCTTCCTTAACCACATTAGAAATGCCATACAATAAGAGAACAAACACACACACCATACACATGCAAGTATGGGGTAAGTATCCATAAGAAAACACATGTGATAATAAACCATCTAACTAATCATCATCATTAAATGAAAATAATATAATAATCATCATAAATACATGAAATGTAGAGTCTAAGTAATCTCATCATATATCACTGAATCCATAGCACAATATCTGATAGTCTCAAAATAATGCTACTAACCATCAATATAAAACTAGTCTAATAAGGTTCAACCATGATAGCACAATGTATCTAGAAAAAAATGTGAACGAGGGTAGGCACTACACTAACCACATGGGTGACCTCCCACATGGCACCCTAAACCCAAGTACTCTCCACACTGCCCAAACTGAAAATGCAGGTCTGATGCAATTGGAGGATGGTGAGGGCAATGAAGTTAAAAATCAAGAACATTCCCATCTAATCTTATCACACCTACCACCCTACCCAACACTTTAACCAATCCCCTAACACCCTAAACCTCCACTTTCTATCTAATGAAAAACTTGGGCACTTCCCAAGTCTGCCACGCCCACCTAGGACAACACGTGGTCATGGTTTGAAACAAGGTGCTGAGCAAAAGGAAACACATGGGGGAGAAAATTAAAAAGGTAAAAGAAAAAAAAAGGATGTTAGAAACCCTTACCACCTGCCACCATAATCTCCTTGACACGCCAATTCAAGTACATGGGAATATGTGGGGAAGCAACCCCAATCTCTTTTAATGCATTCTTCTAGTCAAAGAAGACTGTTCCAACTGGGGGTAAGGATTAATGACAAATTTTTTTGTAGTTGTTTCTTTTGTCTTAGAATAGGATAGGATAAAAGAAGATAGATATTTGTTAGTTTAATATGTTAAATATTTGGTTTTGATTGATTATATTTATTTGTTAATTTATTTATCCATTTGTTAATTTATTTATATGTTCAACAAGAATATTTAGGGGAATCTTTTTAAAGATTCTCTATTACCAAAGGGGGAATTAATTCTTTCCCTCATACAAAAGATAGAGTATTTGCTCTCTCGGGACAAATTTTTTTTTCTAAGTGTTAGAAATTACTAATGATAAAATTTTCCAAGGGGGATAAATATATATATATATATCTTTTAATACTATTGAATTTTACTAAAACATAGTTAAGCCAAGAAATTGAATAATTTCTATAAACAACATTGCAAGATTGATATATATTTTTTCTACGAAATTGAATCAACATTCCATCCAACATAATATCATTTATTTACTTATTTGATAATTTTCCTTAACATATTTGCACTTGAAAATTAAAAAAAATTGGACATCATCATTCTAACTTATCTTGATATTCATTCCTATAACTAAAAGGAAATTATGAAAACCTCATGAGAACAATATCACTTCAACTCTATTTTATTGACAACTTGATTCAAAGGCTCAGCCAGGAATGAACTAGGAAGAAAACCCAACACCATTGCCATTACAACAAAGGTTTTAAATGCAATTTACACAAGATTTCAATCCCAAAATTTCAATAATTCAATTACAATTTCCTTCATGACCCTTATCAAGGGATCCATATCATTTTCTGCAATACATTGCTAATATCATGGAGGGAATGAAATCTGACCAGGTGACAAACAAGCACAACAAGGAGACAAAATCAAACATTCATACCCATACTAGATTTTTACAACATGATTCAACATTGAATCAAAACTAGGGGAAAAGTGGATTTTTCCAATAGGAGATGTTAGACACAACACCAAACCAGATGCCTAATCGGGGCTATAACTCAAGAACTTCTGTTCTTCCATTCTTACATGCCAAAACTCATACGTGGTTTGTGCTGAAAGGTAGGGGCCCATAACACCCTACCCTCTCTCTCTCTTCTCATCCTGAGAAGAGATTCTACACTGTTGGAGTCCAACTAAAAAGACCTTTCCCGAAATTGGCCACTTCTACCCTATCCAAGGGTGAGTAATGCCCAAACACCCATACAAGAAAACTTCAAAATTCAAACAGAAACATGAAAGAAAAGCATTCAAGAAGACATGGTTTCAATCCTTCCCAAGCATACCAATAAACAACACAATAGCATAAGCATGAAACAAGCATGAAACATCATGAAAAAACATGAACAATGTGAACAAGGAGATGAAGAACTCCTACCTTCACAAGAGGTTATGGTAAAATGAACAAATTGAGAAGAGCTTTTCCTTCCTTTCCTTCAATCTTCCAAGACTTCTCTCTAAAATTAGAGATTGGGTAACAACCAAAACTACTCCAAAGAGGGCCTCTAAATAAGATCCAAACTCAACCACCAAAAAGGGCAATAACTTCCCCCACTCACCTAAAAATCTAGAAGTTTCTAACTCAACCAAACCTAAGGTTAACCTCTAAGTGGAGTTGTGGTTATTCAACTCATGGGAACAACTTTCCATTTTCGCACTAAGGCAAAAATAGACTTTTTGAGTGACCTCAAAAGTCAACAAAAGGGGCTTAGGGGTTGGAAAATCCCCCCAACCCATACCCATAACCCTTGGGTATAAAAATTTCATGATTTAAGGCCTTAGGAATTGATTTGGGACCCAACAAATGTTAGGAAAATTTAGGACCATCTAATAATTTCAAAATTTAGATTAAGCACTAATCCGAATTAGGGGTAACTAAACTTGATTAAAAATAAATTAGCAAAAAGGTCACTAACTTAGTCTGAGTTAGGTCCAAAGGTTACATAGATAACCCTAACTAGCATGCTAGAATGCATATGCAATTCATGAGTGTCAAGTGACACTATAAGAACATAGTTACAAACATTAACATTTACTAATCATGAAAAGGTACATTCATACGTCTCACAATACAATTAAGTTACGAACAACAAGGTTTCCACGAATGGCACATAGGGATCAGTTTTGTTCCTCCATCAGGTTTCTCGGCTAAAATATCCTGCACACTCATTGCACACATCAGTAACCCCATAAAATGACATGCACATATGTATATATGTATTAGGGAATCACATAAATTAAAACATACATCTTTCAAATCAATTAGGGTTTCTCTCGTTCTACTCATATTCTCAATCATTACAATTTCATAATCAAAGTGTTAATCCTGCATTTACTTACTTCATCAACATACATGTTCTTAAAAGCTTAAATGATGAACTCAAATATCTAAAAGTAAACATCACACAACATGAAATAATATAATACATTCAAATCATTTGATAGTGTCTCGACATCTTGATTCATGAGTATCAAAATAATAAGGTATCAACTATGCTACGAAGGGTCGAGGCGAGGCCTCACAAACACATTCTCCTTAGTGGCAATGATGGCAATCACACACCTCCAAGGACTCCTAGAGTCAATGTGGGAACATGCCCATCACCACCCAGATAATCACAATCACATCATGAAAGTGATGATGAGATCACTAGTGGAGATGTCATAAGATTTCAACAAGACATGGTCACTCAAAAACTGATGCTCAAGGATTTTGAGAAAAATAGGGACCAATACTTCTGGTATATGACAACAAAGGGATGGAAACTCCCTCCATATTTTGATGTAAAATGAATAATCAAAAAGCAAGATCCCACTAAGACTGAAATCTTGAGAGAAGAAATGCAAGAATTGAGGAAACAACTTGCACAATTAAAAACTTCCAAAGAGCCACCTAAAACTTCATTTGTTGAATCAATATGTGCTATTCCATTTGATATGATTTTTTTAATGCATCCATTTCCTAAGGCTATAGAAGTTCCTAAGTATGAAAAACACGATGGAAATGGTAACCCTCACGATCATGTGAGGCATTTCTATGCTATTAGCATGGATTTCATGCATGAAGACACCTATCTTATGTGTTTGTTTCCTAGGAGTCTAAGAGGGAAAGGTATGGAGTGGTTCATAAAATTGACTCCCCCTCTTAAAAAATTTGACAAGCTTGCACAACACTTTATCCAACAATACTATTATAACATTTAGCATCTTGTAACTGTGTTGGATTGGTACCCCATTAAATCAAAATAGGGAGAAATTTTTGCAACACACCTTCAAAGATGGAGATCCCTATACTCTAGGTAACCTCGACAAGTTTTTGAAGTTGAAAAAATTAACATCTTTGTCAAGACACTTGTACTAGAAACTTACTTTGACTTAAGAAAATAGTTGCACACATCCTTCAATGCAATGGTTGAGAATTCATATTGTATTAAGGATGTTGCTATCAAGAAGGGTGACATTGTTGTGAACACAAAGAAAAATGGCAATGAAAATGGCAAGGACAAAAAAAAACCTTGGAACAAAAACAAATATATTGTCAATGATGGAGTAGTGGATGCTCCTATGACCAAGGAGTCTATATTCAACCTCTTCAATGGTATTTATGGTGCAAAGAAACAAGAAGGTTTGAAACCACAAGTATTTCACAAGAACACCAAGTTCACTAAAAAATGACGTGTTTATCCACTGATGGTTGAACCCTATGACATGGTCTTAAAACCCTTAATTGCAAATAATGTGGTAATGCTTGTAGACAAATCCTACCCCTATGACCCACTCGTCAAGCTTGATTGGTGTAAAGAGGATCATTTTTGCAATTATGACAGAAGTAAAGGCCACAATACTGATCACTATTTTAAACTCAAAGATGTAATTCAAGATCTTATCAATGCTTGTAAAGTTCTCATGGATTGCCTTGTTAAAAATCCTGACCACAAATATTTTAAACAACCCTTGCCCAAATATGAGAAAGGTAAATCCTCCAAGGCTCCTAAGAAAAATCATGATGCTAAGATCAACTATGCCTATGCTAATGCTTATGATGTTATAAACATGGTTGAACCTATTGAGTATCTTTGCACAATGAATTCTAATGTTGAAAATCAACCCAACTATGATGTTGAGAATGAAAGAACCAAGGTTTTCCTCAACATGATAAATGATCCTCAAAAACATAGGAATACCCAACCTAAGGTGGTCATTTGAGTGGTAGAATCTTCCTCCTTCTAGTGTGAGTCACTTACCACTATCACTAGGGGCAATCCAAAGTTTTCCTAAAAGTTGCTCATGATCCTAAGAATACTTCATCATCCAAACAAGAAACTATCTCAACAATCTCCAATTATGACCTTGTTAGCCATCCACAATGTACCTTGACTTAAATATCCATTTTTTAGTTGTTAGAATTACCCCCTTTACACAAGAACATCCTTGAAAAATCCTTGCATTCTACCAACGTCCCCATGGATATTGACACAAAGTGATTCCACACTATGGTGAACCATATTTCTTCACCTAACTATCTAATATTTTCTAAAGAAGATGATAGAGTTCTCAATCATCCCCATAATCTTTCCCTCCATGTCGAATTCCAAATCATCAGTACTCAAATTCAGCAAGTCCTGATAGACAATGGTGCAGGGTTGAACATCATCTCATTCAATGTGATCCAACAATTAGGCATGTATAAATTTTCCATTAACCCTAGGTACAAGATTATTATCAAATCCTATGATGAGGTTTAAAGACCTTCCAAAGGTCTAATTGTGCTTCTAATTAGAGTTAGTCTGGTTGAGAAAGATGTCATTTTCTAAGTCCTAGACATAACACTTGCATACAATTTGTTGTTGGGATGACCATGGATTCATGACATACAAGCAATACCTTCCACATATCATCAGTGTATCAAGTTTCCTTTTAATAATATTGAAGAGACAACTCAATGTCTATCAATACACTATCTTCTATAGAAACATTGGTTCCACATAATCGCTCTTCTCATGATCTAACACAATCCTTTATAGAGTGTGAACAAAAATTGAAAATTATGAGCCTAGGCATGGGTGAATTCACTTTGGACTCTATTGCTACTCTACCAATTTCCCCTTAGTCTTATGGGAGACCTTCTACCAAAAAGAAGACTTTAGCTTCTGCAATGACTCTTTGTTGGACCTTTGTTCTATCCTTAGTTCCCCTAGAAGTGGAAAAAGAAGAACAAGCAATCAAAGATGAGGAGGAAGTCATAGTCACTACTCTCATCTCTCCTAAATGCTATGAAAAAGGATATAAAATTATCGCAAAGATGGGATATTAGGGCCATGGGTTCTTAACTAGTAACAAAAAAGCTCTATTAGAACCTTTAAGTCATACTAAGGGTCATGACACTCAAGATATTGCTTGCCTAGTTTTTGGGCTAGAAGATGAAATACCAACATTAGATAGAAGAGTTCCCATTTCTAGGGAATTAGAGGATGATGATCCTCCCTTTTTTGTTTCCACTTTGAAAGATGAGGATTTGATGCCTATCAACTCTCTCCTTTGGGGAGAAGAAACATTGACTACCCATAATGATGTTGAAGCTTCCACTTCTTGACAATAGGAACAAGATGAATCCAACCTTGTAGACTTAAATAGAGGATGGATTAGAGAAAATATTGCTCTCTTAATTGCTTCAGATTGGAGTACAAACTCTTATGAGTATGAATGAGAAAGCCTATCATACACATCTTATGAAGTAGGGGTGGATGACATTCACACCTATGCAACCCAATCAAATGTAGTCAAAGAGTCTAGTGCAGGGTTAGACGAGTTTGGTTCACAAACTAGTCTAATGGACCACACTGATCTCTCTAGGTCTATTCTTGATCTAGATGCCTTAGCAACATTCACTATGGGCTCAACTTTACATGTCATCAAAGATGACTCCTTTTGTACCAACAACCTTGAAGCTTCCACATCCCTCTCATTGCTTCACCCTTGTTGGTGCTTTATAATGTTAGGCTTAAAATTATCCTAATGAGAATAGAATACATCTAAGAGGGGCAAGTACTTCCCATCTACAATATACCCGATTTGTGAAACCTAGGAGGGTGTACCTATAGATTCTTCATATGGTACCAGTGTTAAAATCATACAATTGAATTTAAACAAAGTAGATAAAACCCTTAATTCTCCTATACTTATGCAATAACATGGTATGCAGTAGAAAATTGCAAGTCCTATGAAATCTACAAGCTGAGTGAGGGCAATCCTTTCATCTCCTAAATAGAAAGGCAAGTGGATGATTATAAATTTTATTTTAGTAGATCCCAAATATGCAATAGTAAGAAACATGTTGATCCTATAGCCAATCAATGTCTTATCTATTGGGTAGTTCCATAAATTACACACATACATCTATGATACCAATGACATAATCCATACATCAAGATATCAGATCTATCCTATCACTTTGTGAATCAGACATTAGTATTCATAAAGACCTCATTCTCATAAAATATCCTTCTCAAATAACCAACAACCCTATTAAATACATCAAGCATTTACTTGGCTCTTTGTTCCAACAAAAAGACATACAAGATATAAAACCTTAAGGGGATTCAAAAAGGTTTAAGTACTTTGTCCCTCAACCAAAAAACATTACAAATTATAGAGATAGGAGATGAGAATTAGAATGAAACTAATAAGTTTGGTACTCATTGTATTGATTTCTTTGAAACTATACATTCAAGATGCATATAAATGACCCATAAACTATTGAATAGATAAAAACTATCTACATTAGCTTCCTTTAGTGTTGTTCATACAAGAGAGAATTTTGATGAACGGTGGAATCATAGCTCTAGATCCAACCTTGTGGTATCTTAGACAAGCTAGAACCAACCCTGGTATCACAACAATGAGAAAATTTCTCCAAAAATTGGAACCCCTATAATGAGAGAGAAAGATAAAGATATATAAGAGGAATGAAATCCTAGATCTAATCTAGAAATGACACATGTCTACTTGAATCTTCATTCCCTACTACTACAAAACTCCTCTCTTCTCTCTACAACTGAAAACAAAAAAGAATCTCATCATTATGTGTAACAAACTTGAAATATCTCTTCCTAATGATGAAAAACTTTTGTTTTGATAAAAATATAAGATATGCATTTCAAATTATGATAATTAATTCACTAAACTGATTTGGAATTGAGAAAATCCATCCCTAACTACATCTCTACTACCTCTGGCATTCACAAAATTCACCATTTTGCCAAAAATTAGATTTGAACTACCTTGAATGAGGTTGAAAAATAGGCACCTGGTATAAAACCTTGAATAAATTGAATACATGGATTCTTGTGCAAAAATAAACCTCAAATATAGAAAGTTTGTTCTTTGTAGGTTCCAACAACATATGATAGTCATATATTTGCTTACCGAAGATGCTCAGAATATTAGTTTGAAATTAGGCTCCCAGTCTAGCTTTTATGTCTGTATCTCTTTGTAAATACTTTATGGAAAAATTTAATCATTTTCCAAAGTCCACATTTATAATACAGAATCTTGCTAATTTAAAACATTCATGTACATGCCCTTTTTAAGGAAATAATAGAATATTTAAATTTATGCACTTTTGAAATTGCCCTCTTGTTTCTCAATTTGGGTCAATCTTCTTCGACCAGTCTTGACATGTATTAGCACACCATTGATTAGTTTTTGCACTATCATCCACCACCTATGGCACCTTCTAATTGGTCTACTAGTTCACCACATGGTAGTCACCTATTGGATCCTCTAATGTACAGTCACTGCCACATTATTTGCTTGTAGCGCCTTACCATGTCATCTCCACGTGACACTTCCTGATTGGCCGATTGAACTATCATTTCCACTAGGGTCCAATGCCACATGTCACATTTCTCTTTCCCACATTTCTTAGCAATCAAGCAACTTTATTTTTTAGGGAAGCGATGTCTAGCAAATCTAACATGTGGCAACATCTGGAGCCTTTAATTTTGGACCTACCATGTCACTATCAACCACCACTTGGTGCAATGTTTCTTTCGGACATGGATAGTTAGAAAATGCCATGTTGATTGCGAGAATGTGATAAGCCACCATATGTCCTACTTTGCCATGTCACTACTTCATTTTGCATGCTAATCTCATAAGCCTATTCCATGTGTCACTGTGTGAATCACTGTCACATTGCCACATGTCATCTTTCAGTTGGCCTCATCTACCATGTCAGCATCTCATCATCTTCACATTTGGTCAAAATTACTCTTGCATCACTAAGTCAATAGCCCCACCATGCAAGCTACTTGAGGCTTACAAAAGCCCACTATCTTTGAGACACTATACATTTGAGTGATTTCATATTTAAAGACAAATAAAACTCCCCACCCAATTGATGTGGGATAAACATTCTCATTACTTTCCCAATCCTCCTTTCTCTTGCTACATCTTCATGTTGGTTTCTCAAAATTTTACTCAACATTCACAATGAAAAAGAGGCGTTGTTATGAAGGAATGAAGCATTTTTATTTGGCTCTATAGAGAAAGTTTTCAAATCTATCAACCTTTGATTAATGCATGTATGAGCCCACCTTTGCTAGTAAATGGGATCATGTTGGGTGCTTCTTTTGTCTAGGAGTGTGGATTCCATTAGACATTAGGAATTGAACTAAGTAAAAAAATCCTCTTAGAAGTATCACCATGTCCCACACGATACTATAGCCTCTGCACATATCTTTACTACTACCATGGGTTCTCCTAGTCATGGCACTAGTTCAAAAATCTCCAATATTCTCTTCATAGTGTTGAAGTGTGCTCCTCTTTGTTTTAACCACTCTCCATGATCAACATAAAATTTTCCAATATCTTACTACATCCTTGCACATAATAGGATATATTGAAATAATGTTTACAATAATAACTACATTGGAAAGCCTATGTTGCAATTCATTCTGTTTGGCCTTCAATTTCCCTTGAATCTGCATGTCTTGGGTCATGCCTCTTCTACTAAAAACATGGTGTCCTCTATTCAACTCATGTATTTTGGTGAAATTCACAAGTTCATAATAGAGAAGCTTCGCACAACAATTCCAAATATAGATGGCTCCAAACTCCAGAATGATCACACACATGCTACAAAATGAGTACGAAATTCTGAGTTTGATAGCAATTTGAAACTCCATGAAACTCCAAGGATAAAAATGTCAACATGAGAAGGCTTCTAGTATAATCTCTTATCATCTAATGTTCTTGTTATCAAAATTGTTGTTAGAAAGAAAACCACAATAATCTAAAAAAATTAGATGATTTTCATGGACATAGATGCACATCTCCATGTAAAATCTATTTGGCCTTGCCACTCATAAGCATCATATGTCCTTGGATTGCCCACCAAAAAACCTCTAAGATTCATATAAAGAATCTTGAAGGAGATTTTATTTTGATCATGTATGAATTTTTTAAGTTTAGGTACATACTCCCTTGCATAACTTTCTCCTGCAAGAAAAAACTCAAGTGTTCTATATTGTAGGAAAGTTTTTAAAACCAGTTTGGAGGAGACTATATGTATCTAGAGCAACAATGAGATCATTTAGAGACTTGTAAATAGATGTTTCGATGGAGTAAGAAAATCCCACTCCAATTAGAGACCCAAGAAAAAAATATTGGCTTCTACTCCATAACTACTCATTTTAAAAATCTTCCCATCTAAATTTATGATGAAAGGCCCAATCTCTTGTGTTGCTCCAAAGAGGTGAGCATAGGACCTCCCAGATACATTTATATTTTTACCAAATTATTCATGAAGTCCAATGTTTTGCTCTAATTTCATAATAAAAGGGCACATCCCTATCCTCCCATATGAAAAAATGCACATACCAAGTAATTATAATAATTAGAAATCATTATAACATTTCTTCAAAATTCAATCCATGACACCTTTTTAATCTACAGTCTAGTGAATTTTAGTTGGGCCCCAAAGTGGGTCCTGCTAAATTTTTTTTTGAACTAAAACACTTGAAGTATTAGATTGATCCAATAAATAATAGGTAATGATTAAAATCATCTTTGACCTTCTGATTTATCATTTGAAAATTGAGTGTACCCTCTTTCTGCAACTTGTCAATTTCGTGCTAAGGGATCCTCAGACTAGACTTAAAAAACTGACCAAAACACTTGATTGAGCCCTAAAATCAAACATATTAATTCTATTTTCATTTTATTACATCTTAAAAAATATCAGCTCATGAAAATCACTCAGTCAAAAGATATTGACTGTCAAAGTTGCCTTCTCAAAACTACCTACAAACAAACATGTCAGAAATCCATAAATTACATTCAGTTCTTGCTTTAAAAATAGGGAAAATAGACACTTGACATCTTGAACAATAGGGAATTAGTTCAATATCATGAGAAGAGTATAAATATGCATTTTGGGCTCATGAAAAATAACTAGGCAAATTTGGCAAGTGGTCAAAGTGGGGTACTTAGAATTGTAGAATTGGGAATAGTGACAGAAAAGTGATTTTCACAAAAGGAAAGGGCTTGGGAAAGTGTGCAAATAGATTTGTCAAGACTTGAAAACTAGAACACTTAAAGAATTTTCAGAGTAGAACATAATGGTACAATCCATTTGGTTTAGGAAATCATGGATTTAAAGTTATGACATCCCAAATAAGGCTACTGATCAATTTGCATTTTTTGACATGAGTAAAACTTTCAACTTACATTTGGAATCACATTCAAAAATTGATCAAATAGATCAATCATAGGCTCAAATTTGAAACATAGTAGGTGTCTGACCTTTAGAATATAATGCAAAAGGAAATTTCTCATTTTGGTCAACTAGGTCAAATTTATGATTGGTCAAACAAGGCCTTCCAGAATTCTGAACAATTTACATCAACATGACAACAATAAACAACTGACTTTGAGGGATTCAAAACCTAGTAAAAAACATATCAAAATAACTTGAAGTCTGAAATATAGGTTCTCTAATATATGCTAAACATTCCCAAAATGGTGAGTCATGAAACAATACTGGGTGTGAGATATTCTGATGCAAACTAGGCCTCCTATCGATTTGACACTTACACAAAAATGCAAATTTGATCATTGCTCAAAAGAAGACATTAAAAAATGACTTGGAATGACAATTTATCATCATGGAGTGGATGAATATATTGAATACAAGGTGTTAGAAACATTGAATAGTTTAATGGCCTCAAAAGGATAATCGATTACACCAGAAATAAAATGTGTTTAAAAGGCTCAAAATGACTCAAAAGTTTGGAATGGTACTCAAATCAAGAATACAATATTTGATTCCCAACAAACCTAATCTCACAGAATGTTCATTTCAATATCAAAGACCTAGAATACCATCTTTTTAGAATGACTATGAGATCGCTTTCTATCTAAATGCCATTGAACCCATAACTTGTTCCACTAGTGAACCAACAGTTAACATGATAATCAGATATCAAGTACCTCAGTCATAAAATTAAAAGAAAAAAAAATAGGTTAGATGAAAAAAACCAATTTGTGGTGGTATCTGGACTTGAAAAGAGTAAAAACAAAGACATATCCAATGGTGAAAACCTCCTTGAGGTAGCTATGGATAAGGTACTTGGTAGTCTACCAAGTTATTTTTAGGACAGATCTTTAGTTCTCATCAAACCTACACAACCTATCAACTTGGGGATAGAGGAATCTCCTAAAATTATCGATGTGGCTCAGTCATTGTCAACTGAAGAAAAGGAGAGTTTTACCAAGTTATTTCAAGACAAAAAGATCAATTTCACATGGACCTATTCAAATATGCTAGGACTTGACATTAATCTTATCATGCATCATTTATCTATCTCTCTTGGTGTAAAACTTGTTAAGAAAAAAATGAGAAAGATGCATCCACATGTAGCCCTCTTGGTCAACGAAGAGTTAGAAAAATTGGTAAGTGCAAATTTTATCAGAGCTATTGATTATACAAAGTGGATTTCCAACATTGTACCTATGTTTGAACATGATAAATCCATTTGAGTCTATAGTGATTTTAGAGATCTAAAAAAAGCATGCCCCAAGGATGAATTTCCACTACTAAATATATACATGATAATGGATATTATGGTGGTTATGAAATGTACTTCTTAATGGATGGCTTTTCTCAGTATAACCAAATTAAGATCTCTCCAGGTGATCAAGAAAAGATAACCTTTACATGTGCATGGGGCACCTTCAATTGGAATGTGATGCCGTTTGGGCTCAAAAGTGTCAACACTACCAATCATTGAGAAATGACCACCATCTTCCACAATCTAACACATAAAAATATGGAAGATTATGTTTGTAACCCACTAGAAAAATCTAAAAAATGAGACACATATGTTAGTGACCTAAATTTCATCTTGGACCGTATGGAACAATTTTAGCTTAAACTAAATCCCTAAAAATGTCCCATTGGTGTCACATCTGAAAAACTACTAGGCTACATTATATCAGAAAAATACATTAAGGTTGATCCTAAAAAGGTACAAGTAATCATGGAAATGCCTCCTCCAAGAAATATTAATCAACTTAGAAGCCTACAAGGATGTCTACAATCAATTAGAAGATTCATTTCTCAATTGGTTGATAAATCTCAATCTTTTAACAAGAATTTGAATAAAGGCTCTACTCATATTTGGAATGAAGATTGTCAACAAAGTGTAGACCAAATCAAAGGTTACTTGGATAAACCTCCCATACTAATGCCACCCATATTGAGAAAACTTTTGATTTTGTACATCTCATCTACAACTTCCTCTTTAGCAACATTATTGGCATAGAGTGATGACGATGGAAAAGAACATGTAATAAACTACATCAGTCACACTTTGTTGGTTTATGAGATGAACTTAGAAACATTGAGAAGGCTTGCCTGGCATTGGTATTTGCTTCTCAAACAATACACATTACATGTTGGCACATATAGTTCTCTTGATTGCTAAAATTGATCCCTTGAAATACTTTTTGAGAAAAGATGTGCTTACCAAACATCTGGCTAAATGGAAGACGATTCTTTCAAAATTTAATATTCAGTATGTCAAATACAACACTATTAAGGGGTAGGCCATAACTAACCAATTGATTGATTTTCTACTAGAGGATACAAGCGATATTCTTCTAGAAACTAGGTGACAATAGGACACCAATTTATATCGTATGACATCATTTATAGTAACTGGGTGATACTTTTCTTTTGGGAAATAGTTCTTCTTAAGTAGGGTGATAAAACATAGTATGGCTAGGTGATAGACCTAGAAGTCTAGGTGATACTCTTTTGGACAAAAAGTGTTGCACAATGTTTCTCTAGAGACCATGCTATAGTTTGCCAATGAATTGTGATAAGAGACAATTTTGACTCAAAAATTTGCATTTCAATTGGTCAATCAAGTATTTTTTAGATTAGATAGTTTAGGACCTCAGTTTGTATCAAAGAACAACAAGTTTTGCAGATAGTAAGGGTATTTTAGCATGTCTCAAAAAATTGAAGAAGGGTCAAAAAAACCTTTCCAATAAGCATTCATGATATTAGAATAGCCTTCCTACCAATTTTATCAAGATGTTTGATTTGTAAGAATATTTACATAGGTTTGCACATTTGAAAATAGTTGCCAAGCAATCTACCTCAAAGTCATGGTTCATTACTCAACAAATTGACCCACAATAAGTGCTCCTTCACTTCACACAAAGTGGTTGCCTACAAGAGATATCAGCTTTGTAATGGAAGCGCCATAAGTACAACCAATGGAATGTAGAAGGTGAGTGTAAAATCTTGGGTTGATCTGGGTAGTCTATTAGGATCAATCCTTGTACCAAGAAGTTGAATGGCAAAAAAGGGTAGCTATTAACTTAGATTGTTTAGAAAGGGATTCTATTCATAATGCTCCTTGTGGCCAAAAGAGCACCTTAAGCATTCTTGCTTTACATTTTCCTCATGGTCCCAATCCCACAAGTAGTTACACTAAGTGAAGAAAAAAAATACATCTACCAAGGTTATGTGTCCTTGAAAACCTTAAGTTTATAGTGGGTTGGAATAATCAAGTTCACTTGTCCCCACTGGGGTTGTTCCTCTTGGTTGTCCTAGAGCAGACCCTCTAAAGGATTCTAACTAAAACAGATTGGATCCACTTTTTAGAGCCAATATTTTTGATTCACCACAACAGCGAAGGGCATACTCTCCTATCTTGATTGTTTCCCCCAAACACGCCAATAAGGTTCAATTATCCCTTTGTTTTTGAAATCCAATGGCAATTCAAGATTTCTAATTCACCACAAGGGTGAAGAACATACTCTCCTATTACCAAAGAATCCCAATCACAAGTTTAACATGCCTATGAAATGAAAAAAACTAGTAAAATGCCACACATGGAATAAGAAAAAATAAGAAAGTATGGTTTTTACACTTTGGCCAGCCCTACAAACAAGTTTTAGTATGCCTTGTGCATTTGAAGCTTTGACATGCATTATTTTCAAGGAAATTATGTAAGTGTTTCAAGGAAACAACCTACAAGCACAACCATTAGTCCCACAAGTTAGTCCCAAGATAGCATAAAATATATAAATGAACCTTTGTTAAATAGTCATGAACCTATAAAATCTGAAAAATAACAAGCAACAACTAAGAAATTGACCAAATCACCCAAACAATAAGACAATTCAAGCCAAGTGACAATTTTTGCTAGAAGACTATTGTACAATACTTCTTACTATACTTGTGTGATAATTTTCCTTCATGCAATATTTTTGCTTAAGCCAGTGATAAAACTTTCTATGCTGAGGCAATATAGTTGAATAAGAGTGTGCAATACTTTTACCAAAAAAGTATCACATGACAATACAAACAAATGTCGCACAATATTGGCAAAGTATCACTCAAAAAATACGACTGTAAAAAAAGAAACAATGCAATCAAAAAGTGAAAATTACAAGAAATACAACAAGATTAATAGAAAAACTAGGATGTCTTGCCCCATGATGTGCACCAAAAATGTACATTCAAAAGATGTCACACTCTAAATCCTTTTATCCAAGTGATTCCATGAGTTGGAATGCTTGGATGTTGGCTTAGAGTTCCCTATCCATGGAGTGCAAGAAAGTATGTTTCATGTATGTGAGGGATCTTAGCTGATCCTTAGAGATGCTTTTCATGCTAGAATACCATGCAATGGGAGGTTCTTTGAGAGAAGAGAAAGAATATTGCAAGTCTATACAATGAGTTCCTCAAATATGCAATACAAATATAAAGTAAGCTAATATGAAATGAAAAATGTAGCTATAGTAACCAAGATGAGAGTATTACAAATCAGCCTAATTATGCTATATGATCATAGATTATATCAAAAGAGAAACTAAGCTAATGAAAATACACTAAAATTCCATGGATGAGAGAATGTAGACAAGAAAATGGAAGTTGTCCACAAAAGCTCTGAAGGATTCAAATAGTAAACTTGTAGCATAATAGTACTCAAGAGTGTGGATCCTTTGAGGGGAAGCTCTCCCTCTCTCTCTTTTAAAGTCATATGGATAGTGGAGATAAAAATCAAGATGATGGAAGATCAAGGGTGGAGTTTTAAAATGAGATTGATCTATGTGCACACACAAGTCAACCAATAAACAAAGAGTTGACTTTGCATATGAGACAAAATGAGTCTTTTCCTTTAATTTGTAAAATAGAACTAATGCTTTATGTGTGCACATTGAGTGGGTTAGAATAAAGGGGGATTTTATTTAATGACAAGGGGACATGTTCTTATATTAAATAATGAACTTACAATAATATAGTCAAAACTATAGGTTATTAATTGATTTCTGGCAATTTGGTCTAGGTAAATGATTAATTAATTTAATCAAAATGCCGAGAAGGGGACTAATAGTCTAGATGACCATGTTTAGGTGATTAAAAGGTATAGGTTCTAAATATATGCAATCAAACCAATTAATATAAAAAAATAGGTCTAATATAAATGGTGAAATAAATGATAAATTGTGATTGAAATTTAGACTACAGATCTATGATTACGATAGAAAATCCAAAAAAAAATGTTATATTTCTCATACCTCCAAGAAGATGTAGACCTAGTATTAAACTATCTAGATACTTTATGGGAAGATGGATATATTCCTAGGACATGATAGAAAAGTTGACCCAACACCTTTAGAAAGGTGTCAGTGAGTAGTTTCAATATCTATAGTTGTGAATTTGATTACCTACAAGTTTATTATAAAATTGGTAAGTGTGGGTGGCTATGAAGGGGAATGTCTTAGTCAACCCCCCATTTTTGTGATTTCCACCTTCATAAATAGTCACTAGAGAGAATGTAACATATTTATGTAGTGCTTGTGAATCCTAGATTTAAGATATAGAATGTAAAAGAGACATAAAATGCTAAGAATATACTCTATGAGTGAAACCCTAGCATGTAAATGTTCTTGTAAATGTAAATTTATGCAAAATATGAAGAGAAAAAACAAATCTAAACATAGCATAAAAAATCATACCAATCCCCCAAGGTTATATTAATCTACCAATATTCATGATCCTCGTGCATCTTAATAGTGTCATGTAATGATTGAATGCTTTAATTGAAATAATGTTGATGAAGAACTCACCGCAATGAAATAATTAGATTAATCTATTAGCTTCCACCTTCCAATTTATCTATGTCTAATTGGGGTTTCCAAAAATGCTTGTATATTACTTTCTATTGGTGCCCAAATCAACAAATTGGAATCTTATGAGCTTTCCTATCGGATATTCAAATATCCAGTTAGATTTGGCCAACTGATGGGAATATTTTTTTATCTTATTTCCCA
This sequence comes from Cupressus sempervirens, assembly GCA_028749045.1. Taxonomy (NCBI): domain Eukaryota; kingdom Viridiplantae; phylum Streptophyta; class Pinopsida; order Cupressales; family Cupressaceae; genus Cupressus; species Cupressus sempervirens. The sequence goes on along the minus strand of CM053785.1, from coordinate 551,825,212 downwards.
AAAATTTTGTCTCTATAGGACCAAGGCAGGTGGATCTATTCCTTAACCTATATCTATTGGTTTGAGGTATTTTATATAAAATAGTATTCTTTGATAACTTATCACTTATTCTCTTCAAGGTGGAAAATTACTCTCTTGTTGAATAATTTAAAATTTTATATTACTAGTAGGTAATAATTCCTTCTTAATTATTGTATGAATTATATATAATGCATATTACAAACTCATTCAAAACTTAAATTGAAGGAATTATTAGAATAAATTAAAAAAGATCAATTTAGTTTCAAATAGACTAGTGCCTCTATATACATATTACAGCTACACATCCTTATGATAAATACTTTCATGCATAACTTGATGAGATAGTACTTTTACCTTAAAGCAAGGTGTTCCTATATGTTTTGACTCTTTGAGCAATTTACAGTTAGTCTAATTTAATTTAGCTTACTTTGAAGACCAATAAGGCAAATAGAAATATGACAACCACAATTTCTATTTGATAATCAAATTGCATATGTCTAAAATAATTTATATAAGACTACAAAATTGGTATTTACTTCTTAGAATAAAAATGTCCAAGAAAAATATTCACAAAATATTCACTGCAAATATTTGTAATAAGCACAACAAATTTATATTGAATTGAAAAGATACTACTCATAGATAAGCACCAAAACTTTTCATGACATACTTCTGATGATTTGATTTCAAAAAGTGATTGAATTCATATACTTCTTGTTCTAGAGTAAAAAAATTATATCTATGATACAAAATGATCCTCTATATATAGATAAGGATTTATTTACTTGGTGAAAGGGCATACCCTTTCACCAAGGGTTATTATAAAATAGTTACAAATAAATGACTCACTTTGATAAAAAAAATGATTGCTACTTTTAGTATGTTGTACATCTATTTCAATGCTATTTGTGTTCGTTGGCTTGTACTATAGTTTCTTTGATTGAATACTTTTTTATATGGCCCTTTCCTTGGTACAATATAAAAATTCCCCAAACAAAAGAAGTTGAGACCGGTGGGAATGAACTAAACCTTTAAGGGATGGGTATCATCTTGACCAACCTTAGTATTTTATTCTAACATTCTTGATTTCTAGTCTCTACTCTAGCCATGAATTTTCTCATTTCAACCTTATCCTATTCAATTTTTATTTCAAAACAATCACTTTCATAGTTGGCATAGTTTTTTTGAAGGTCCTACACAACAAGATACAAACTATGTATGATATCTAGTTGACCCTCTTGTTTAGTGGCTAAGTCAGGTTACCTCACTAGCTGAGAGTTTTAATTCAAAAAATCATTATTTCCTAGTAGATTCATGATTGTACCACCTTGACATGTAAACACCAATAATCTTGTCCCACGCCTACAATGAAATGCAACCCTTTTTACACCTTATGAAATTTTTATATTGAGTTCATAATTTTGGAAAAAACTTGTATTCATTTATAACAACATGTGGAGTTTTATCAACATTTAAGTGTCCCTTTGTAACCACCTGCTAATTTATAAAAACTAGTTAACTCTAGGGTGTAAACAAAACCATAATTATTTATTTAAAAGCAATTATCATTTTTGTTGGTTACTTTGTTCAAGGGAAATATTCCTCTTGATAGGATGTGAAATGTACCAATATCTATGCATACTATTTTTCTCTCCATATGTGAAACTTAAATGAAAGGTGTATTTGATCAGAATATAGCTCAAAATGATATAGAGGATGTTAGCATTAGTAAAAATGGAAAAATTCTAAATATATATATATTTTCTATATTTTAGTATTTTGCATTTTTAGAGGTCTTCCATGCATTTTAAGGCTTCATAAACCTTTCATCTCTTATAATTAAAGCCTTTGAGATATTTCCAACAAAGCTAATGGTTTGTGATTTCAAGCTATGGGTAGAAAATTATGACTTACAAGTAGACATAAAATTTTATATAATATTTCATGGTTTTCATAGTTTTTAGAGTTTAATTTGTGATTATATAATATGTGGACTTTTCATTATTACCTCCAAGAGATATTAGTGACCCTTAGGATTATTCAAATTTTATGTATGTATCACTCAAAAACATCCTTGTAAATGGGATGAAAGCCTTCCATATGTAAATCATAGATACAACAAGGTAATTCATAGTTCAACTGGCTAGAATCCATTTGAAGTTTTCCTTGAATATCAACATTTAGCACCAATAAATGTTTCTATACTAGTTACAAAACTTGATTTTGTACCATGCTTCAAGAAGGAGAAGGACAAAGTGTTGAAAATAATTGGACAACTGTATATTGTCTTTGATGTTACACAAAATATCATGTCCTTATTAGTTAGTTCCTGTCGATCTCACTTAGGAAATGAAAGATAGTTTCCTATGTCTAACAAGCCTTCTAGAGTTTGCCAAGTTTAGAAGATAGTGTCTACTGAGTTTAGTCGGGTTCCAAAGAGAAGTTCACAGAAGTTGAGTATTAACCAAGCTCATTCGGTCAATAAATGAAAGTTGGCTTGGAAATAGTGTTAACTGAGCTCACTTAGTTACCAAAGGAAGTTTACAAAGTTGAAGCATTAACTAAGTTCACTTGGTTAACATAGGAAAGTTAGTTTTGAGTTAGTGTCTACCGAATTGGGTTGGCTAACAAAGGATTTTCTTATTTTGGCATATCAAGTTTAATGGATTTGATTGTTGGTTCTAGCTGACTGATGAGAGGAATATTAATTGTTTTAATATTGTATTCAAGTCAACTTAACAATGTATATGATATATGTATAAGGTCAATTTGAGGATTGAATGTGTGAGAATGTGTGGAAGATAATAAGATGCTTAGAGGAAGTGAATTGGAAGGATAAGCAAATTATCCTTGTCGGGTTGCAAAAATATATCTGATCAAGAAGGATCAAGTATTGAAGCTAGTAGAGAGATCTAAAATAAAAAATTTAGTTGCATCAATAATTAGGTCAAGTCATTGTTAATCTCTAACCATTTTAGTAGTGAATCAAATCTCTTAACAAAGTTCGACTAGCAACTATTTATAAATTCTCTAACAAGGTGGCATTTCTAGATTGAAGTTTCTAAAGACCTCTAAGAAGGCCACTCCTAACAAGGTGATTAAATCCTCTAATAGGGTCACACCTAATAGTGTGTTCTATAACCTTTAATGGGGTTGGCTCCTAACAAGACTCAATTCAAAAGAGTGAAAATAGTAACTAGTTGCAATTGGTGGTTTTTCCCAAATTGGGTTTCCATGTTAAATCTTGGTGTCACTTGTTATCATTCTATTTATTTAATGTGTATGAAACTAAGTTAATTAGGGTTAATAATGCTTAATATCTTAATATCTACATGCTTAGTATTTACTTCATTTGAAGTGCTTGCCACGTTACAACAAATTGTTAGTGTTAACCGAGTGACAACAATAATTTAGCTTAATCAAAGTTTATGTTTTGATTTGTATTGACATCTTAGGGATTTGAGATTTATTTTTGTAGTAATTGATTCACCCCTCCCCTCTTAGTTACTCTTCTTACATTCCCAACAATTGGTATCAGAGCTTTTGGTGCTTGTAGAGAAGGTTTCAAGGACCCAAGATAAAGATCAAGATGTCTTACAAAAGAGAGATTCCCAAGTTGAACAAAGATAACTTTGAGGCATGGTAGGAACTTATAAAGCTAATTTGGAAACTATCCGTGCTTCACATCTAAAACATTTGAATACCAAGTACAAGGCTCCTACTAGAACTTTGATTGTGGAAGAGATTTATGAAAAGAAGAATCATAACATTACGATGATTGACATTGCATCTACTTTCAATTATGCTGAATTTAATGAGGTCAAAGATTGTGAATCTGCTCATGAAATGTGGGTCAATCTAAAAGATATCTACGGAGGTGATCATAATGTGAGGATAACCAAGGCAGAAAGATTAAGAGGTTAGTTTGAACAAATAAAGATGAGGGAGGATGAAAATATTGCAAAATACAATGAAAGAATCTAACCAAGTAAAAGTGTAATCAAAGCCTTTGGAGGAAAAATTAATGATGTCACAATTGTCAACAAGGTACTCAGAACTCTTCTTCCTATCTATGCAATTAGAGTATTAGCTATTCAAGAAATGAGATGTGACCCCACGAATAACATAACCTTGGATGCACTAGTGGGAAGATTGACAACTTTTGAATTAGATAACTATGATAACTATGTTCCTAACTCTGTAAGAATTGAGTCTTTATTTGAAGCTAAGATTTCACTCAAGAAGAAAGCTACAAGATCTAAAGGAAAACAATTTAAAAGTGAAGAAGAAGATAGTTCTGACAATGATCTTGAAGTCATTGAAGCCCTTCTTGCAAGAAAATATCTTAAAGGTAAAGGAAAGTACAAAGGTAAAATTCCTCTAATCTATTTTTCTTGTTAAGAAGTTGGGCACATTGTTGCAAGGTGTCCTAACAGAGAAGACAAGGTAGAGCAGCAAGTAAAAAGGCAAGAAGGATTTCAAAAACTACAAATACTACAAGAATAAAGCTAAAAAGTCTTGTTTTATGGCTAAAGATTCTAATAGTAGTGATGTTGATGAAATACTTTATATTGTTGTAAAAGATGAATTAGATGAATTAGATGATAAGATGATAGTTATTTCTCATGTTATTAAAAATGATACATGGAGTATTGATAGTGGTTCTTCTCATCATATGACTGGTGATAACACAAATTTTGAACATATGGAACACTATGATGGTGGGCATGTTAGATTTGGAAATAATGAACCTTGTTGTATATAAGGAAAAAGGATGTATTTAACTAACCAATGCACTCAAATGTGACATTACCTATTGGGTTAAAGAATGAAGCATAATCTTGTTGAGCTATCTTTTTAGATGATGCTTAATGATAGAAATCCTTTCAAACTTCTCTCTTGAAAAGATAATTTGGGATCAACTCCAAGGTTCTAGGTGATCTTGTAACCTACTGAAATCTTCTTAGTCGAAGATAAATGTGAGTGTTCATGAGGAGGCCTTTACTGGTTTGACCAATTTTAGATAATATATTGAATCTTCTTACTATCTCATAAAAGTAACCACACAAAAAGAAATATATTTTTGTATTTTTTTGTTTATAATGAATGCAATTTTAACTATGTAACTATATGAATTCTTAAATTAGTTGAGTGTTTGTAAAGAAAATAACGAAGATAGGGTAACATGAAGTTTAAGAAAATGACTTGAAAAGTAAATCCTTAACAAACATAAGACAAGGAAACAATAGGTCTAAAAATTAAGCCTTTGAAAAGATTAGTAGGTAACCAATGAAAAAAGCAGCAATGCTTCCTTAATTCCACAAATGCAATCATTGATGGGAATTTGGTAACCATAAGTTGGTTCACTTTTCATCAGATTGCAAGGCCATGGAAAGTGTGCTCATGCGAGACAACAAGATTTGTAGGAACAATAGATGATCTCTTCTCCAACTAAGTACATCAATGAAATTTGTAAGCACACAAAAAACACCAGAACTAAAATATTGCACAATCAAAATAACACAACAAAATCATTGGCTCCATTATACTCTATGAATATACATTTACAAAATATAACACACTTCGACAAGAATCACTACACTCAGAATGAGAGTACCAATATCATATATTATTGCATTAAAGTAATAGCTTGAAATATATATTACATTCCCAAATGTATAAGAAATCGTCTACTCAATTTGTGATGAGAGTGAGAGATCTCTTCATGCAAATATATGCTTAAAACTAATAATACAAATCTAAGTGCTAAGTAGGTATCTGCCCTTGTTTATATCAATTAATGGGTTCTTAAAACAAAGAAAGAAGCTATAGATAAGAAGTAGGAAGCTGTAAAATGATCTGGGAGTCACTGGAAGCTCTAAAAATGAAAGCTTGGCCTTCTCTAAATGTTTCTAGGAGTTGAACTATTATTAGAATGAGTCTTCAGTGCATGGAAAGATCTAAATTAGGAACTAGTAGTTAACTATCAATGCACCTTTGACTTCTTCAAAAAATTTGGCACACCTTTGGAGCAATGCACCTTGCACACCTATGTGCCTTGCACACCTTGATGACATTTGTACAAGGTGCTTGATTCACCAAAAAAAATAAAAGTTCTTAGTTTTGAAAATAGTTTTTGGGTTTTTCTCAAATGACATCTAGAAGCATTCTAGTGTACTTATTTAGCCATTTTTGATTATTTATACCCTCTTTACAGCCAAACACTTTCATACATTTGAACTCCTTCTCTTTCTTCTATCTAAAATCCCAAGGTACATGTGTTGAATCTTATTATTAATAGTTTCATAAGACGAGGAACTTGTTCTAGTTCATGTATCCAACCTCTATATCTTTTATCTTCAGTATAAATTCATGAATCAAAACTTTCATGTGACTCCCTTGAAGGTGAAGGTTACAAGCTTTGGTGAGATCTCTATTCCTGCTAATAATAAAGATACTACAATAATCTGTGCATTTGCACATTATGCACCATACCTTCATGTTACGTGCACCTTCATATTATGCACACCTTCGTGCACTCTGAAGTCTATTCCTTGAATTATTCTTCTCTCCAACTACTTGATCCTTCCTAGTTAGAGACCGGGTGATCCAAATTATCCAAAAAAATCAAATGTTTGAAACTTTTTCATATTTTTTCAACCAAGATTTTCTAGGCATTTTAAAATGGCTTTTTCGGAGGTGTTCTGCTCAAAACTTTAAGTTGAAACTTTCATCAATCATGCTATTTATTTTATGTGTATGAAACTAAGTTAATCAAGGTTAATCACACTTAATATCTTAATATTTACATGTTCAAATTTTACTGAGTTACAAGTGCTTACCAAGTTACAACAAATTGTTAGTGTTAACCGAGTGACAATAGCAATTCAACTTAAGAAGAGTTTATGTTTTAATTTGTATGTACATATGAGGGATCACATAGTTATTTTTGTAGTATCTAATTCACCCCTACCATATTAGTTACTCCTCTTATATTCCCAACAATTGGTATTAAAGCTTTTGGTGCTTGTAGAGAAGGTTTCAAGGACCCAAGATAAAGATCAAGATGTCTTACAAAAGAGAGATTTTGAAGTTGAACATTTAACTTTGAGGCATGGTAGGAACTTATGAAGCTACACTTGGCAACCATCAGTGCTTCACATTTGAAATATTTGAATACCAACTACAAGACTCCTACTGGAACTTTGACTGTGGAAGAGATTTATGAAAAGAAGAATCATAACATTATGATGATTGATATTGCATCTACTCTTAATTATGCTATATTTGATGAGGTCAAAGATTGTAAATCTGCTCATGAAATGTGGGTCAAGTTGAAAGATATTTATGTAGGTACTAATAATGTGAGGAGAACCAAAGCAAAAACCTTAAGATGTGAGTTTGATTAGATGCAGATGAGAGAGGATGAAAACATTGCAAAATATAGTGAAAGAATCAAACCAAGTGTCAGTGTAATCAAAGCCTCTAGAGGGAAAATTGATGATGTCACAGTGGTCAACAAGGTACTCAGAACTTTGCTTCCTATCTATGCAATTAGAGTATCAGTTATTCAGGAAATGATATGTGATCCCAAGAATAACATAACCTTGGATGCACTAGTGGGAAGATTGAAAAATTTTGAATTAGATAACTATGATAACTATGTTCCTAAGTCTAGAAGCATTAAGTCTTTATTTGAAGCTAAGATTTCACTCAAGAAGAAAGTTGCAAGATCTAAAGGAAAACAATCTGAAAGTAAATAAGAAGATAGTTCTGACAGTGATCTTGAAGTAATTAAAGCCCTTATTGCAAGAAAATATCCTAAGGCAAAGAATAGTACAAAGGTAAAATTCCTCTAATATGTTTTTCTTGTGAAGAAGTTGGTTGCATTGCTGCAAGGTGTCCTAATAGAGAAGAAAAAGAAGAAAAGAACAACAACAAGTAACAAGGAAAGAAGGATTTCAAAAACAACAAATACTACAAGAATAAAGCTAAGAAGTCTTGTTTTATGGCTAAAGATTCTAATAGTAGTGATGCTGATGAAATAGTTTATATTTTTTTAAAAGATGTCACTTATTTCTCATGTTAGTAAAAATGATACATGGATTATTGATAGTGGTTGTTCTCATGATATGATTTGTGATGATACCAAGTTTGAACATATGGAACACTATGATGGTGGAGTGTCAGATTTGGATATAATGAACCTTGTTGTATAAAAGCAAAAGGTTGTATTTCACTTACCAATGCACTTAGATGTGACAATGCCTATTGGGTTGAAGACTAAAGCATAATCTTGTTGAGCTATCATTTTGGACAATTCTTAACAATAGGAATCCTTTCAAAGCCCTCTCTTGAAAGGCTAATCTGGGATCAACTCCAAGGTTATGGGTGATCTTGTGACCCATTGGAATCCGCTTAGTAGAAGATAAATGTGAGTGTTCACAAAGAGTCCTTTGCTGGTTCGACCCATTTTGGATAAGATATTTAATCTTGTTGCTATCTCAAAAAAGTAAACACACAAAAAGAAATATATTTTTCTTTTTTTCTTTTTATAATGAATGCAATTTTAACTATGCAACTATATGAATTCCTAAATCAACCAAATGTTTGTAAAGTAAATAATGAAGATAGAGTAACAAGAAGTTTAAGAAAATGACTTGAAAATTAAATCCATAATGGAGATATGCAATAGAAACAACATGTCTACAAATTAAGCCTTTGAAAAGATTGATAGGTAACCGTAATATGTTTCACTTTTCATCAGATTGCAAGGCCACAAAAAGTGTGCTCATGTGAGAGAAAAAGATAATTAGGAACAATAGGTGATCTGTTCTCCAACTAAGTATGTCAGTGGAATTTTTAAACACATGACAAACACCAAAACTAAAATATCACACAATCAAAATAACACCAAAAAAATATTGGCTCCATTACACTCCATGAATATACATCCACAAAATATAACACACTCTGGCAAGAATCACTACACTCAAAATGAGAGTACCAATAACATATATCATTTCATCAAAATAATGACCTAGATTACATATTATATTCCTAAGTTTATAAGAAATCATCTCCTCAATTTCTATTGAGAGTGAGAGATTTCTTCATGCAAATATATGCTTAAAACTAATAAAATAAATCTAATTATATACGAACTAAGCCTAAATATAAGTTGCTTGAAAGTATTTGATAGTAAATATTATATCTTGAAGGAATCTAGGAAAGCTAAATTTAAAGTCAAAAGCGATGAAGGCATATTCTTGGGATATTCTAGCAGAAGTAAAGCATACAAATGTTTGAATCTAACTACTCATAAGATTGTAGAAAGTGTACATGTGAAGATTGATGAGCTTATAGAAAAGAGTGAAAAAGAGAGTAGAAGAGAACCTAAAGACTATAGGAAGTTTGTTTAATTTGAGCCTAATACATTACCTAATCCAATTGGAAGTTAGCATAATTCACCTCTCAAGTCCCCAAAATCTCCAAAAGAACTTGAATTGTAGCTAGTAGAACCCGAGTCACAATATGAAGGACTCAAGTCAAAATTAGAAGCAACTAAATTGCGACCAGTGAAACTTGAGTCAAAGTTTGAAGGACCCAAGTTATTGACAATGGAACCTGAGCATGATGTAAAAATCATGGTGAGGCTGTTGAAAATAATTGATTAATTTTGTATTTGTAGCCACTTTAAATTTTCCCAAATGCTATATTAATTAATTTAGTATTTCCTGTGACATTATAATTATTTATTAATTATATTTTTCATATTATTCTCCTTAATTAATTAAATTTATTTTAATTAAATAGGTCCATTTCCCTAATGTATTTTAATTTAATTTGAATACAACCCCTCTAATGTATTAAATTTATTTAATACATAGTGCTCCATAAATCCCCTTTTAAATAAATTCTAATTTGTTTAAGCCCCTCCACTTTATTAAATTCTTTAATCCTATGATTAAGTTAAATCTTATTTATTTTAATCCTAATCTTATCCTAAAAGCTATTCTACACCCATCACTCTCATCCTTCTAATCCTACCTTCTACTTAATCCCGCTTATTTACCTTAAACACCTTTTAACTCCTAAGTGTTTGCTCACACGTGTGAGAAGCTCATGATCCAATAAAGTTTCCACCTCATTTAAACCTCTTACACTTTTGTTCCCTCTCTCCTTCCCCCAAGGTTGTTCACACATGTGAGCACACCTTGAGCCTCTCAACCTTGAGTCTCTCACTCCTTGGAAAGAGACTAGTGTCTTGGACAAGTAAGAGGAAAAATTGCATCTCCTAGTCTATAGTAGAGGCAGAATATGTTCTTACAGTAGACAATTGTCCCAATACTGTGTGGCTCAAGCAACTCTTTGTAGGTATGAAGGTAGAAATCAAGGATCTAGTGGTTATCTTCTATAATAACACCAATGCAATTAATCTATCAAAGAATCTTGTGATCCATACCAAGACCAAGCACATTGCAATAAAATATCATTTTCTGAGAGAATTGGTGTAAAACAAAAAGGCAAGATTGGAATATGTGATTACAAAAGATTTTTTTTTAAACATATTCACCAAGCCATTACACTACCTAAGGATGCATTTTTGTATCTAAAAGGTAAGCTAGGGGTTATTTACCTATCTGAAGCTCACTAAATGAAATTTACTAATGCATCAAGTAGAGCATGTTGAAGATCAGTCAAATTAATGTAGTAATGAAAGGGAAAATTGCATATGAATCTATACATTAGGTACAATGAAATCCACTAAATATTGTGTTTGGAATAAGATGTCAAAGAGGGAGAGTTTGTTGTCATATCACATAAATTTTCTAAAGAGGGAGAGTTTACTATCATAACATAGAAAACTTATAAAGGGAGAGTTTGCTATATTCGAGAAAATTTTCTATGCTTGGCAATGTCAAAATGGGAGAACTTGTGAAGATGTCAAAGAAGGAGAACTTGGTCAGAAATCTTCAAAGATGATATCAAAGAGGGAGATTTTGCTATCAAATGAAGAAGTTGAAGTTAGAGTAATCAGGAAGAGTTTTTTGATAGAGGGAGAAATTGATGTAAGAGGGAGCTCACACTAATAGAGGGAGTTCTTATGGATGAGAATCAGAATAAAATTAAGGATATTACACTTACTTTTATTTTTCTCTAAAATTTCATTATATTATGACTTGTTATGTTTCCATCAATGCCAAAGAGGGAGATTGTTGAAAACATTTGGTCAATTTTATATTATCATTAATGTTACAAAAAATGTCATGCCTTTATCATTCAGTGTCGACCAAGCTCACTCGAGTGATGAAAGATAGTTTCCTATGTTTTTTGAGAATTCTAGAGTTTTCCAAGTTTAGAAGACAGTGTCTACCAAGTTCACTCGGACTCTAAAGAGAAGTTCATAGAAGTTGAGTGTTAACCGAGCTCACTCAGTTAACAAAGGAAAGTTGGCTTAGAATTAGTGCTAACTAAGATCACTTGGTTACCAAAGGAAGTTTTCAAAGTTGCAATGTTAACTAAGTTCACTTGGTTAACACAAGAAACTTAGTTCTGAGTTAATGTCTACCAAATTGGGTCAGCTAACAAAGGATTTTCTTGTTTTGGCATATTAAGTTTAATGAATTTACTTGTTGGTTCTAGCTTACCTATGAGATGAATATTAATTATTTTAATATTATATTGAAACCAATTTGTCAATGTATATGATGTAAGTATAAGGTCAAGTTGAGGATTGAGTGTGTGAGAATGTGTGGAAGATAAGAAGATCTGCTTAGAGGAAACAAATTGGAAGAATAAGCAAAATATCTTTGTTTGGCTACAAATATATATCTGATAAAAAAGGATCATGTATTGAATCTAGAAAAGAGATTTGAAATAAAAAATTTAGTTCCATCAGTAATCAAGTCAAGTCATTGTTACTCTCTGACCATTGTAGTAGTGAATCAAATCTCTTAATAGATTTAGCTTAACAACTATTTGTAAATTTTCTAACAAGATGGCATTCCTAGATTGAAGTGTCTAAAGACCTCTAACAAGGCCACTCCTAATAGGGTGATTAAATCCTTTAATAGGATCACACCTAATAGTGCATTTTGTAACCTTTAACAGGGTTGGCTCCTAACAGGGCTCACTTCAAAAGAATGAAAAACAATAACTAGTTGCAGTTGGTGGTTTTTCCTAAATTGAGTTTCTATGTTAAATCTTGGTGTCACTTGTATTCATGTTATTTATTTTATGTGTATGAAAATAAGTTTAACCAAAATTAATATCATAATATCTACATGTTCAATAATTTACTGAGTTACAAGTGCTTGCTGAGTTACAACAAATTGTTAGTGTTAACCGAGTACTTGTGTGTTAATTGAGTGACATAGTAATTACACTTAAGAAGAGTTCATGTTTTGATTTGTATTGACATCTAAGGTATCTGAGATTTATTTTTTAGTAATTGATTCATCCCTCCTCTCTCAGTTACTCCTCTTATATTTCCAACACAAAGAAATTAAGTTCATGTATAAAATTCATCATTTACAACAATAAGTTCATGAAAGTTTTAAGTAGGCCCCTAAGAAGAATAAATAGAGGCATGATGAGAATCAAACTCCTAATAATTTATAGGTTGGGGATAAGGTATTGTTGCTTTTTTTATAGAAATGATTACAAGGACATCATAAGAACCTTGGTCATTTTTTCTATTATCCATATAAGATAATCAAGAAAGTTAGTGAAAAATACATTTGAACTCAACCTACCTTCATTTTTGAATATTCATCCAGTCTTTAGTATAGAACTATTGAAGCCTTATTTTCCCCCTTTACTAGACATTGTATAGATTGTTAAGGAAATTAGTCATGCATAATTGAATCCAAAAGCTGCTAATCCACTCCAAAGTGATCAAGTAGTTGAAATTATTGTGAAGAATTTGAGAAATTGGGATATCTATTTGAATTATGTGGTAAAGAAAGACAATTTGTTCATCACAAAAAGTGGCTTACACATGAATAGATCCAGTCTCATTTTCCACATCTACTACAAAACTGTGGATGAAATTGGGGTCCATTTTCTCTGAAGGGGGAAGAAATGATCATAATATAGTTCAGAATGATATAGAGGATGTTGGTATAAACAAAAATGAGAAAATACCTATGTTTTAGTGTTTTTCATTTATAGTGGTCTTCAAAGAATTTCAAGGCTTTGTAAACCTTCCATCTCTCATCATAGAAATCTTGGATATCTTTCTAACTAAGCTAATTATTTGCAATTTCATGCTACGAGTGTAATGTTATGACTTCTATGAGTAGACATAAATGTTTAGAAAATACTTTGTAGTTTATGTCATTTTTAGAGTTTATTTTTTAATTAGATAATATGTGAACTTTTCATTTTCATCTCCAAGGGATGCTAGTGACCCTTGGGATCCATTAAACATTGTATAAGATCCAATTTTGAAGAGGATGGAGCACTTTTTGGCTTACAAAATATGTGTTGAATCTATTTTTTTAATTAAATCATAATACCACAGTTTCACACTAGGTATTTGTAGAATTTGATGATGAACAAATTCATAGATCCCTAGATATCTTGCATGCAAATAACCTATTAGAAGGAAGAAAGGCAAGAAAAGAGAGTGTTTGTTAAAAAAAAAAGAAGATTGAATTTATTCATGGAAAACAAAAAAAATGAATTTACTATCTATCAATCCTTATGAAGGAGATCAAAACCCTAAAAGGGAGATCCTAAGAGGTAAAAAGACATTTAATAATTAGTTATTAGTTATTAAATAGAAATGAAAGGTACATAAAGTGAAATATTAGGGAGTAAAGGTATTCTAATAAATAAAAATAAATTAACCTTTTACAATAACAACCCCTTAAGATGAGCTATAATGCAACTACAAACAATGCAAGCAAAATTGGGTCCCGACAACAAGGCCTAATGAGGTATCTAATCACAATCAAATGTCTATGAAATAGAGAAATAGAGAAAACCAAGTGATAAAAACTCTACTCCAAAAAGAGATAGAAAAGGATGCACAAATGAAACATATCAAGAGAATATCTTAAGATCATATGTACAATGAAAGCTTCCATAATAGAAGCTTGAGACTTCATAGCCCCCCCAAAATGGAAACTCTTATGTCAATGAACATACCAATGTGGCTTCAATATGAAGGAAATAAAGGCAATGGACAAGGATGGTAAAACCCATGTATGGAAGGTGCATCTGGAAGTCCTAATTGATGCTCAAAGGAGAAAGCATGAGAATCCTAAAATAGCATCTCCAATGGAGGTGGGATAATAGGTGTATTGAATATGTCATCTAAGAGGAGATGTGTTGTCCTCTAATATATACTAAAAAAATGTAGTAGGTGGCTTGATGGATGGAGCTACAATAGTAGGCAATGTTGAAGAGCAATCCTATGTAAGAGATGGAATCTAAATAAGAGGTAGAGGTGTAGAAATCACAACACTAGTCTCAAGATAAACACATAAGTTTAATAGACCTAACTTCACCTTAGTAGACTCTCATGAAGAAAGAGAGTGAGCCTTTGATAGTGGAAATGGTGGACCAAAATGTGAGAAGGAATATAGGAGGGAACCATGATCGTTAGTCCCTGTAGCAATAATATTTCCTAATATCACTATCTCTAATGTGCACTAAATCTTGTGCAAACTCAACTGCCTTCCCTATGGCACTGTGTGTAATTTGATAATTAGGGAGAAGGTTAGAGGAAAAAGATGGGACACAGAGTACATCATGGAGTGTACCAACATCAATGCCAATAGAATGTTTCCCACAAATAGTCATAATAGTGTTGTTCCCTATCAAAATATGTGGAGTAGGAGAAGCCTCAAAAAAGAAGAGAATAAATCCTAAGAAGATGACATATGGTGTGTAGCACCTAAATCTAGTAACCATCTAGAAGAATGAGGAATAATAGTTGTACATAGTGTATGACCCTTTCCTATATCTTTACCATTTGACTGAAAGGATGATGATAAAGAAGATTTTTGAGAAGTAGAATGAATATAAATGTTTCTCTTCTGAAGGAGAGCTATCTAATCTAAAACCTATTTGGCATAAGAATATAACTTCTTCTCATAGAAATGTGACTCATTATGATTAGGTTTATTACAATAAGAACATTTTGGTCTTTCTAGTTTTGGTTTACCCCAGTTAGGAGGAGATGACCCTGATGAACTATGAGTGCTAAAATCAATCTAAGACTTTGTAGAATGAGATTTATGTGTCTTCTTATTTGTCCACAAAAATGCCAAGCTACCAATGCATAAGTTTGTGAGCCCTAAGAGAATCCAATTGAGAGAGATTAGCTCGCTCTCAAGCCCCACAACCCTTTAATAAATATCTTTGTTGATTGGACATCATCAAGAAGTCTTCAACGGAAGGAAAATAATTTGGTAGAAGTGAGTTAAGCTCTACCTCAATCTGAAGTGCCCTAAACTCATTCACTGTATTGAACAAGCCTTCAAGCTTGTTCTACATAGCTAGAGGGGTATTGCACCCATCAAGATGAAACTATAGACTATCAGATACCTACAAAGTAATCAACCATATTGCCTCATCCATCTTGTTATTTTTCTACATGACCTCAAAAGGCCTCCATCAAATTAGATACACTACATCTAAATAAGACCACAACACTTTTGACCAAAGAAGCCATGTCACCAAGGTCTTCTATCTGTGATAGTTATGAGGGGTTAGAAGTTCTAGAAAAAGTAGAGGTCTAGGCCATTTTTTTAGAAGGTGTTGGAATTTTTTTGAATTTTTTTTTGGTAAACTAATGTAAATAATAGAAACAATAATACAAAACAACCCCACAATACAAAAAACTAAACCCTAGTTGCTAGAAGGAATGCGTAAATAAGAAGACAAAAAAGAATTTAGTTTAGAATGACATGTACCTTTGAGGAATACTGATGAAAAATAGAAAAAAAATATGGATAGGGTTCATGAGGAGATTTTTGATACTTTTTCTAAATAAAAAATGGAGCTATAATGAAGAAGTTACTGATGTAGTGAAAGACAAGAGCATTCCCAAAGGAGACGTCCTAGCCCCCAAAAAATAACCACATAGCAGAAACAAAACAAAAAGAAGCAATAATGCAAGATCTAATACCAAATCACAACTCATTATTCATAGATATATCTATTTACATACAATATGCCCAACTGTAAGGCCTTCCAGGTTAGGGCCAAATACAATAGCAATTACAATAACAGTTATGCAAGATCCCTCAAGATCCAATCCAAACCCTAGCTAGTCTAAATCTATAACTGGATAAGAACACCAAGAAGAATCCACACTTGTACCCTTAGGTCCACCAAGCAATTCTCTGGTTCTCAAGCCATAGCCCTAGCTCTTGTCCAACTTTATCCAAGATCTAAGTGTAAATTGCCTCACATTCGATGCTTTGTCCACACACTCACAACTCCATCACAATCCTATTGTAAACTGCCTCACATTTGATGCTTTGTCCATAGACTTAGGAAAACTAGCCCTTCAACTACTCCCAAAATTTCTCCTCTCAAATCACTTCTCTCCAAATCTCTCTTGAAACTCTAAGCAAAAACACCCTATTTATACTTTCCAAAATGGCTTATAGAACATTCTAGAATATTACAAAATAGAAAGGCCGAACCTAAAAAGGTCTGGAAACATCCCAAGAAAAGATTTTATTATAAATTTCACAATCAAAATAAATCATGCAAGTTAGCTCTACCAAAAATTTAGAAAACACATCCAAAATACTGACACTCAACATCAACAGGATAACTCGGCACATGAAAGCTCACTCAGCACACACTGGATAACTTGACACATGAAGAATAGCTTGGTATACACTATGGAACTTGACACATACTACAAAGTGAGATGAGATAACATGCTAAGTTGAGTGTTAACATGATGTGGGATAACCTCAACTTGGCTTAAGCTGCAAAATTATTGGCACTTAGTAATTGTTGCAACTTGGCAACAAATAGTAGAATGAAAACAAATGAACAAGATAACAGATCAACTCAAGATGCTCCTACATCTGACAACCATGGTATAAAGAAATTATTCTCCTAAATCATTGAGATGTCACAACCTAAGTTGAATCTAACTCAAATTGAGAAATCCATGTAGCATCATTCAACTTCTCACTAAAGAAAGTAACAAGTTTACCTTCTTGAATTAATATAGTCCCTATGGCACTGCTACTTGCATCACATTCCACTTGAAATACCTTATTGAAATTAGGAAAAGCCAATATAGGTAACTCACAACCCATAGGCCCTAGTATCAAAACCTAGCTCTGATACTAACTAATAAAACACTAATATAGATGTACCTCAAAATGAGGTGATCCAAAAACCAATAAAAAAACAACAGTGAAAAATGAACAAGAAGAGTGAGATTCAGATGCAGAGAGATAATATTTCATATATTCAAATCAAGAAGTTTACATCCAACATGCCCAATTGTAGGGCCTTCTAGGTTATGACCATTATAAAGAAGAATACATCTTTCAAAGAAGAACAGATCTCTAGACTCAAATAGGAATTTCTATCTTCAAACTACTCCAAGCTAAGGCTCCACAATTCCAAATTCTACATCTCCATGCTTGCATAATAATTCATCATCATCAAATAATAATGCCTAAGATTCTACCCAAGACCCCTTAAATACTTGCATGGCCACAAGTTGGCCTATTAAAAACTACCAAATAAACAAACCCTTACATTAAATACATAACAAAGCCACAAGTCAGATCTTAACAAATAATAAATACCCATCACAAAATTAAATACGTGCTGAGTTGGACCAAACTAGAAATAGATGGAAAAAAAAAATATTGGCACTTGAAACATACAAGAAAACTTGATACCAATAGGAACACTTAGTACATGAAGGAACACTCGGCACATGAAGTTACTTGGCAAACACTGCAACTCAAGAAACACTACAACTGACCAACTCGACCCTTGAAGGATCATTCAGTTGATACTAGCAGAATAAGTGGGATAACATACAACTCCAAATGTTAACATGACATGGGATAACTTCAACTTGGCAATGACTAAAATTTATTGGCACTCAAAAATTGTTGTAAACTCAGCAACAACCAACAAAATTAGTAGGATAATGTTGCGGCTAGGATGCTCTTGCATCATACTCCCTAGATAAATAGAAAAGTGTGGTCCACATTTTGATGCCCAAAGAAAGAACAATAACCATCTTAATCTTCACCAAAGGCTTCCACTCCAATAGGGACAAGAAAACCAATTTGCACATCATCCATATCTGCATCAATCTATCAAACACCAAAATCGCAACCATCCAATCAACATGCTCACTCCTAGGAAAAAACTAAACAATGCTTGATTAAAAACCCCTCATCCACATCAACAAATAGTGAATCCACACTAGCAACAAAAAACTCCACATCAAAAACAATATGTAGATCTTCATCAACACATGCCAAACTCACAACATCAATAATCTCATTGGGCACAACAAGATACTCTGCAACATACAACTCACCACCCGCAACAACTAGATCATCCATGACCAAGTGCTTTATAATTTCCATGTTAGATCCACCAACTAATCATGAAAACTAACCTTCATCCTAGAATAAAAAAGGTTATGAATATCCTTAGCAACAACCTCCAGTTGGTCTACAGGTTCTGTATCAAACTCCACAAACTGATCAACAAAACCAATCTCTTCCACCTTGACCTTGCCATGCCATATTCTCTCATGAAAAAGTCTCTTAATTGGCCATAAAACTCTCTTCCAAATTGGTAGACTCTAACTCCACAAACATGTACATAATTCCTTGCTCACACCATCCTTAACTTCATCAACTAAGCTAGCTTTAAATAAAGAAGACATCTTAGAAAACCTCCTCTCTACCACATCAAAGAGATTCACAATCATCTTAGGGTCTAATCCTCTTGGAACCATCTCCCAAGATCTTCATAAACCCTCTACAAAAAATCCTTCCTATGCTTGTTGTGATAAAACCAATTTTTTTGCAAGTCAAATCACAACTTGCCACTTTGCATGAACAATCAGGAACCAAATCACAAGTTTAGGACCACATTTTTGCAATCCACAAACTCTCTGCGATCATGCCTCAACAAGATCAACCTTCCATATTTGCATCCATCAATCCATATACAAGTCCTATGCAATTGCAACTCAAAACCACAATCTTCCACCATAAAACTAAGAGATCTAAGGCTCCAAAAAAAAAAAAAGAAAATCCACTAGTAGATCAATATCTACTTCTCCAATCCAAGTCCTATTGCAAAATGCCTTAGCTTTGACGATCTATCTACACACTCAGGAACAACCTTTGCTTTGATACCACCTAATGTAGTGCAAGATAGGAGAATCCCCAAAGGAGATGTCCTATCCCCTAGCAAATAACCACATTACAGAAACACAACAACAAGAAATAATAATGCAAGATCTGATACCAAATCACAACTCTATATTCATAGATATAACTATTTACATGTAATATGCTTAGTTGTAAGGCCTTTTGGATTAGGGCCAAATACAACAGCAATTATAATAATAATTTTACAAGATCCCTCAAGATCCAAACTAAACACTAGCTAGTCTAGATCTACAACTAGATAAGAACACCAAAAAGAATCCACACTTGTACTCTTAGGTCCACCAAACTATTCTCTAGTTCTCAAGCCATAGCCCTAGCTCTTCTCCAACTTTATCCAAGATACAAGTGTAAATTGTCTCACATTTAGTGCTCTATCCACACACTCACAACCTCATCACAATCTTGCTATAAATTGCCTCACATTTGGTGCTCTATCCATAGACTCAAAAAAACTTTCCCTTTAGCTACTCCTAAAATCACTCCTCTCAATTGCTTCTCTCCAAATCTCTCTTCAAACTCTAAGCCAAAACTCCTTATTTATACTTGCCAAAATGACTTACAAAAGATTCTAGAATATTAAAAAATAAAAAGGTTGACCCAACAATGGTCTAGATGCATCCCAAGAAAAGATCTTAATTATCATAAATGTCATGATTGAAATAAATCTTCCAAGTCAACTCGCACCAAAAACATAGAAATATGTCCAAAATACTAATGCTCAACATCAACAGGATGACTTAGCACATGAAGGATCATTTGGCACACACTAGATAACTCGACACATGAAGAATAGCTTTGCATACACTATGGAACTTGACACATACTACAAAGTGAGATGGGATACCACACTAACAGGGTAAACTTTAAGAAAGCCACCTCCTAAAAAAGATATAAAATATTGGCGAATCTCTCATTAATTTGAAAAAACAAAATTATTTATATTGGCGAAACTCTCAATTTTTTATTCTAAATATGATTAATTTTGGCAATTATTTTTGAATAATAATTTCTTTTGTATAAAATATTGATGAATCTCAATAATAATAGGAAGTTCATTAATCACCATGGAATATTAAAAATCAAAATTGAACATTTTTTTACCTTGTGGAATGTTATGAGAATTGTTACATATACTTTAAATCAATAGTGAAAAATAAATATTGGTGATATATCTCTAAATTAACTAATAATTATGATAATTATTGGTCAGTTCAATTTAATTTCTCCAATAATATATTATATTTAGGTAACTCAAATCTATTCATGTAATGAATATTGTGGCGAATATTTGAGTTTAAATTTTTCAATAAAATAAATTATTGAGCGATTTTAAATATTCTAGAACTGAATTTTATAAAACTATGGCAATTTAGGTTGTATCAAATCTTAAATTATTAGCCAAATTACTAGCCAAAAAATTCTAAAATTAGCCAATTTACGAATATTAGCCACTAAATTATACCCTACACACTAACTCGAGTGTTAACATGATGTGGGATAACCTCAACTTAGCTTAAACTAAAAAATTATTAGAACTTGTTGCAACTCAGCAATGACTAAAACTCAACAATAACTGGAAGAATGAAAACAAATGAGTAGGATAACACGTTAACCTAGGATGCTCCTACATCAGTTACGCCCCTTGGAAGATTGAAAAAATCATCTAAATTTGAGCAAAAAAAAGGTACCAAACTAGAAAAAATGCCAAAAAATTCCTTCACTATCATTTTTGAGTTTGAATCAAATTTTTGATACTTCTTTCAGATAAAAAAAAATACCCCTGTATGCTTAAGTTAGAGGAAAAATTTGACAAGGTCCCTATATAGCAAATATTTTTTGCAAAAGACCCAAAAATACTTGCCAAGGGCTACATATCTAGCCCTTGGGTCCCCCATGTGATTGTTGGCTATGTGGGAGGGGTGGTGGTGGCTCAACAATGGTGCTTAGGTGGAGGAGGCACTACAGTGTGTGGGCGGAGCTAAAGCAACCGATAGGGAGAAAGCTGCAACAATCTAGATGACTGTTGGTGGTTGTCAGGACCGCTACTAGTTTTGGCAACTACTAGAAAATTTTTTAAACATATGTAGGTCAAAAAGGCTGAAAATGCATTTAAAAAGAAAAAAAAAAATGGTCTCATTTTGCATGTTAGAGGTTGTATGGACTTGGTATGCAAAAATAATTGACTTTGAGATCAACATTGTCCAAAATCAATAAAATTTATATGCAAATAGGGGTTTTGATGCCATCTGGATCCAACTACATCTATTTGGCCTCAAAGTGCTTCAAAAATTAGAGACCTTGTATTTTCACAAAAATTACTTGAAAAACACTAGATTTGTTCTATCAAACCCTCATTTTTTTAGATAAGAACAAACAAGACATGGAAGGATCTGATACCATGTAGAATTTGATGATGAACAAACTCACAGATCCTTGGATATCTTGAATGAAAATAAGCTATTACAAGGAAGAAAGAAGGGTTTTATTGAAAAACAAGAATATTGAATTTACTTGTGCAAATAGAAAAAATAAATTTTGCAATCGATCAATCCTTATGAAGGAGATTAAAACCCTAAAAGGAAAACCCTAAGAGGTAAAAAGACATTTAATAATTACTAATTAATTATTAAATACAAATACAAGGTGCATAAAGTGAAATCTTAAGAAGGGAGTAAAGGTAATCATAAATGTAATTAAATTAACCTTTTAATCTAACATTATTTGCAGCCTGAATTCTCAATTTATATCAATATTAAAAATAAAATAAAAATAATAACATATTCATATTGACATAGGTTATTTAATTTAAAATCCCCTTTTAGTGCCATTGACATAATCCATATAAAGTTGTCTTTCTTACCATGAAATCAACATAAGTAAATATGATGCATTTATCAGGCTTCAAGCAAGCTATCTATACCATCTTGTAGCTCTTATTATATCGATGAGTGACATTTGTGGTTTCATTTGCATAAGTCTCTACAATGCCCCCTTGCACGTATCCATTCATATATTCATCAATATCACATTATCCAACCATCTTTTTTTATTTTTTGTATCCATCGGTGTAAGTCATTTTGCTAATCTCATTAGGGATCAGGAGAACTATTTTCATGTTATATTGATAGTGTAAGTTATCCCAATGAAATGTTCATCCATGTACCTCTGGATGATGTCATTATTCATATCGGTGCAAGCTTTACAATGATGTCATCTAGGGATTCATTGATTTTATTTATTTGACATGACTTTAAGCAATATTTTTCCTTTGGATATCATCAACATATATTTTAGTCCAAGTTCCATCAAGGTTCAAGAAGATTAAAAGTCACTAATGTCAATAGTGTTAGAATTCTTTAGAATAACTGAGAGGAGGGGTAAATCAGTTATTCAAGGTCCAATAATGTCCAATCCAAACTTTCTAATAAAACAGAGGTGAATCAGAAGTACTATCCTTTTTACTTTCTTATCATGCATGCAATTAAACATTAAACAATCATGAAAAGTAAACATGCATCACCACAGAACATAAAGGATTTTGGTGACCCAGAAACCCTCCAAGAATAAGAAGGTAAAACTAGGGTGGGGATGATAGCCACAAAATAACTATGAAATTGATTTCAACCACTTCTGATGGTTTGCCCTGTTAAAGGCCTGCCCTATTAAAGGCTTTACACATTGTTAGATGTGACCTTGTTAAAGGATTTCTACACCCTGTTAGGAGTGTGCCCTGTTAGAAGACTTAAGAACATTCAACTTAGAATGCCACCCTGTTAAAGGATTTACATAGAGCTTTAGGCCCACCCAAGTCCATGGGATTTACAATCACCTTCTTAAAAGAATCTTTTATCCCTCTCTAAGGATCTCCTATCCTTCTCCTAAGGATCTCTTATCCTTCTCCTGAGGATCTCTTATCCTTCTCCTAGGGATCTTCTATTCTTTTCCTGAGGCTTATCCACCTAGTTTTAAGCTAACCTAGCAATTTAGGATTTCAATGTCTAATACAATGGTAAGAAAGTATTAGAAAGGTTTTGACCTGATAAAGATTGCAACTCTAACCTTATAGATTTTAGATCACTCATCAGTTCTTTTTTTTGCTTGGCTTTTCTTCCTTGCAGTGCTGACAGCTTGTCCACCCTTCAAGATCTATCTCCTTGAGTTCTTCCACTCATTATGCCAATGCACTCTATGGTCACTTGATCAACTTAGAGTCTTGATGCTTTGTGCTTACTCCTCACTTTGTCCTCTTCTTGACACTTCACACTAGCCTTCTCTTGGCTTCTTCACACAACCACTCTTATGAAGAACTCCCTCTCACATGCACACTTGATCTCTGACCTGTAACTCATTATAAAAAAGTTCTATTCTTTGTTTCCCACTCAAATATTCTCGCTGATTAATTTGATTTAATCTTGAGAAAATGATATTGTTTTCCCTCCAAATTGTTTCTTCCAGAAACTTCATGATAAATCCATCAGCATTCACCTTGTATTGGTTTGCATGGTTTACATAAAATTCTGTGACATCTACTCATCATCCTTATCATCCAACTAATTCAAAAAATTCAATGTAACAAACTATCATTACTGATTTGGTGAATCTTTTGTCTTAACAAATAATGCAGCAACTCGACATCATTGGTTTACTGATGCTTGGCTCCTTTTGTGTTACTTGGCTTCAAATGCATTTACTGATGCTCGACACCTGAAGTCTTTTCCTAAGTTACTCGGCACTTGAAAAATTACTCAACACCTGAACAATTACTCGACACTTGAACATTCCTGTGTTACTCGGCACCTGAAGGATTGCTTGGCACACACTGAAGTTGAACTTGCTCGGCTTCAACTAAGAATTTTCTTGTAATGAAGTTAGGCTTTACAAATGACTTAGTTAAACATTACATCTTTGATGTGTCTCAGAGTGTCCATCCTCTTAGAGTATGTCATGAATACACTATTTCATCAATGGCTTAGCTGATCCTTATACTTCATTACGACATCATAACTTCAACCTTTCTCTAGGTGCACTAGTTATATCTTATTGATTGCCTCCTCCTTGTCAATCAACCAATTGATAGTATTTGGATCACTTAAGCAATTGTCATTCCTGCAAGTAGCAAGTTTGACATCAATGACAAAACAATGATTGAAAATATTCTTTACCAGTTCCATTATTCTTCATTCATGATCTTTTCAATCATTTCCAACAAATAGTATAAGTTACATCAATGAAATCCATCACTATAAATTATTGGGATGGAGTTATTAGGGATTAAGATAGCTTAGGATGAGTTTCCATGATAGTATTATCTTTATTGATGGACTTAATTTTGCATCCTTAGTATATGATTTTTTTATGACTATCTCATAATAACCTTAGATATATTACTTCATTGTAACCTTCTTCAATCATTTCATTAGGTATCAAGAAGAGCCATATTTTCATTCACCAATGGTTCATTCCTTTTACTGGATGAATCAATATATCCTTTTCTGAAGAAAATTTACATGTTTATGGGGTAGTGTTTTTTCTATAATCTCATAAAGTATTGGTAAGACTATTTTTCATTTTTCTAATAGTGCAAGCTTCCTTAGTGTAAGCTTCTCTGATATGCTATACTTGCTTGTTTACACATCATTAATTTAAATTTATTTAATATGTGTTTCTTCTTCCTTTCTTTCCTTATCTCATGAGTATGTGTTTTCCCATGCATTCCTTGGTTCTGCTTATTGTCTTGACTTTTCTTTATGTGTTGCTAATTTGAAGATTTTTACATCATTTGGCTTTTTTTAAAGAATCCATTATAATTGTCTCTGCATGAATGAACCTATCTTTGATTGTTCTGCCTTGGGATATTAATATTAAGGTTTCTTTGTCAATACTATAATCAATATTTGATTCAAACAAATGGAATGAAACCTAGTCTCTATTAGCATTGCCCTTGATTTACCTAGTTGAAAGTTGGTTCAAAGGAACTACTCACACATCAATGATGAGTTATTTATGGTAATCTTTCATCTTGCATACATAATCAATAGTAATTACTCTAATAATAAAAGGCCATGTCATGTAAAATTTTTCTTAATATGAAATTATGAATTGCATATGGATGGAAAAAAGGAAAAAGTAAATGGAAATAGGTTTTAAAATATAGGTCTCAACAGTTACTCTTTTTGGGGGTGTATGCACCTTGTGGGCATGGTGAGATCCTAGTTACCTTTGGAGAGAATACCATTAGCATTAGAACATACAAAGTGAAAATGACACACATCTATCTAAAAATAACTATATCTATTTAATTATTTACAAAGAAATAATACTCCATGATTCTCTTCAAGAGAAAAAAAGATTTACATATTTTCCATGACTAAGAATTCTTGAATGTTTCCATCAAAATCTTGTAAGAAATATGCACTTCACCTCCTTTATCCACAATGATTTATGGTCATTGTTACAATACTTCAAACTTGTCATATTTTTCCTTATCCTAATCTTTGGTATTCTATTTCAAAATCCATTCTCCTTCTTCAAAAAATGTACCTTTTTCTTTCGTGTCATGCATGAATTTCACTTGTTGTTGGCTTTTGTATTTTTTATTTTTAGCCCCTTGCCTATTTTCATCCAAATCAATTAAATAATCTAATCTATCTTCCATGAAGTCCATATCCTCAAGTTATTCCCTTGTAACAAATTGGTAAACATGCAATATATTGTGGAGGAACAATCTTGCTTTCTTTCCATATACTAGCTCATATGGAGCATACCTAGTGAATCTATTAGTTGTAATAATATTTTCCCACAATTCTAGATTTAATTTATAGTCTCATGCTCTTTTGTTATTATCAAATATCCTCTTATTTATCTTTATTATATTATTATTACTTGATTCAACCTGGTCATTCCCTTGGGGATGATAAGGTGATGAATAGGATAGTGTAATAAAATAAGATTTGAAAAAATAATTAAACTCCTTAGATATGAAGCACATGCCAATATCTATTATGAATTTTTTTGGGACTCCAGACCTAGTTAATATGGTCATTAATAATTTTATCATAACTTTTATGGTAGGCTGTCTAGTGGGTATCACTTCTACCTACTTTGTAAAATAATCAATATCCACTAGGATCCAATTACAACCTCTACTAGACTTATCAATGATCCCTCCTGTGAAGTCAATTCCCCATATTTAAATGACACTTTAGTGTGTAGTGGTCTAAGAGGTAATGCTCCATCATATTTTATCTTTCTAGAAATCTTTTGATATACCTCACATTTTCTAACACGTGTGATAGTCTTTGAAAATAGAAGGCCAATAGTACCCTACTTGTAGTATTTTATGTGTTATTACTTTGGATAAATTACCTCCCACACACTTCATCAAGTTCTTTCAAAATAGACTTATCCTAATATGTGTCTAAGCATAAAAGTAAAATGTCTTCTTAGTTCCTCAACTATAAATCCCTTTGAATAAGTACATGTCTTTCTACTTGAATTTAATAGTTCTCTTTTGACTATTACACAATTACTCCTTATGTTTCACCTGTCTCAAGTAATACACAATGTCTAAATACCTAATGCAATGCTCAATGCTCACCTTTGTTTTTTAGACTCTAATTGGTTGACTTGGGTAGCCTCAAGATTTTCATTAGCCATGAGTTTGGAAATACCCTAGTCCCTTACCAATGTGGTTATCTAGATGTCTATATTGATCTCTTGGACTTGATTAATCCATCTACATCTCCTGCTAGTAGTTTTTGATTGTCTAAAGATTTCCTTGACTGCAACATTGAGTACATATGTAGTTATACTTACTCATATAAGGTATGGCTTGAAGGATTTGACTCCCTTTACCAAAGAATATTCTTGTTCATCATTTATGTCATAATTAAACTTATATGTTTGTAAAGTTATTCTTAAAAAAGCTATAGGTTGTTCATATAATTCTTCATTCTTTTGCAACATCAATGCAACAATGGTATGATGTGAAGTAAATGAGAATAGTTTGAAAAGGCTTAGTGAAATTAGAGGAATTAAGAGAAATGGATTCTTTGATGGCCTTATTAATGTTAGAAAAGCCTTCAAGGGCTTTATTTTTCCATATTAATTCAACTCCCCTTTTAAGAATCCTTGAGATGGGCTTAACAATCTCTAAGAAGTTTGACAAAAATATTCTTACAAAAGATATTTTCCTAAAGAAAGAATGTATGGATTTGACACTCTTAGGAATTTGGATTTTAGCAATGGTAGATACCATCTTTGAATTTATTCTCACTCCTTCCTTGGATACAATATGCCCAAGAAACTTACCCTTCATAATACCAAAATGACATTTTTTAGGATTCATAAATATCACATACTCCAAATCCCTTAGAAAACTACTCTCTAAATGATTGTAATGGTGTTCTTATCTTTTTGAATAGATAGTTTGACCATCCTGATAAACAATATAAATAAAGTCAATTAACCCCTCAAACGCCACATCCATATCTCTTTGAAATTTTTCTCCTACATTTTAAGGTCCAAAAAGCATCCTAGCATATACATATCTTCCCTAAGGTGTAGTAAATGCTATCTTATAGTGCTCATAATCCTTTACTTACTTGACTATACCCTGAAAACCCATCCATCATGGATACAAATAATTCCCAACAACCTTATATAGAGATGCTTCCATATTTGGCAATGAATAATTATATTTTAATGATAATATGTTCAAATTTATGTAGTCTGCACATAACCATATGTCTCCATTCTTCTTTCTCATTGGGACTAAGTTAGAAACCCATATTGAATGTCTAATAGGTTTTATAATCTTGAAAACCCTCAAATTGACCACTTCTTCTTTCATCTTAGGAGCCAACATTGGATTTATTGTTGATTTTATTTGTTCAAAAGGTTTAACATCAGGTTTTAATGGAATCTCATGCTAGAATAGGTCTTCCCTATAGCCATTTAGGTTGTCATATAATCATGCAAAAATATGTTAGTATTTCCTTAGCAAAGAAATTGTATCAACTCCAATTTTAGGGGTGACCTTTTTTCCTACAAATGCCTCTTTTAGTTAATGTTTCATTGCCAATATTTACTTTTTCAACTTCACAAGGAGTTAGAGGAGCTACCTTAGTTTCTAACTTATCATGCTTATCAATTACTCTTTCAACCAATGCTACAAGTCCTTTCAGAATTTTATTTCCTTTCAATTAGATATTTATTTTGCAAAAAGTATCTCTTTCTATCCTCTTTCTCCACATAGGAATTCAAATCTACTCTTGGTCCTCATAATGCTCTTCACAAGTAAGAAACTTTAGTAGATCCTTATTATCTTCAAAAACTTTCTAGCTCTAAATAGTATCTTGTATAGTTGGCTTGACTTTTATTTCTACTTGTGCAGTCTCATTAACATGTATATATATTTTTGTCTAACAAATAGATCAGCTAGGAAATTTTGTGATCTATCTACCCACTTAGTGGAAAATGCATCAAATGATTCTAAAATATCCTAAACCAAATTTCTATACCTTTGAAGCCTTGATTTATTTGTGGTAAATTTATTTCTTAATTGAGATACCATTAAGTCAAAATAACTATACAATGGAAGAATTTTGATTCCATTCTTACTTGCAATTTTTAAGCCTTAAATGAGTACTTCATAGTCAACAACATTATTAGTATATTCAAATGTCAATAGAAGATAATACTTGAAAAACTTTCCATGTGTATAAATAAAAATAATACTAGCGCCATTACCTTCCTAACTATGTGCCCATCAAAATACATACACCATAAAATCTAAGGATCCTTCTTTGCATTAGTTTCAATTGGATCAATACTTTTAATAACTGGGTTAGCAACACACACCTAGAATTTCTCCATGTCATATTGGAAAAATTTAATCATTTGTGCAAGGTTTAAATCTTCAATGATATAGGAGGATCTTGTCTTTCTGTCAACTATCACTTCTTTTTTGTTAACTAGAACTATTGTGTATGACATATAAGTTGGACATGTCTTCCAACTAATTTGGACCATTTCCTTGACAAATGAATCCCATAGTTTATAGGAACTTACACAGTTGTTATATCATTCCTATATGATGCATATGGGTGTGTTGGTAACTTGGGTTTAGCATTCTTCATCATCCCAACTACAATGACTAATATATTGTCCATAGCATAACACTTTCTATAGGTTGTGCTAAAATTTAATCCAGGTTCTTTCATTATATCAACATACATGATATTTACTACTATGCCTAAATGAATCATGCAATGTTTAACAAGTTTATTATTTGTTAGTAATTTTAGATAAAATGGACAATTTGGGATGGATTCTTGGAAATATAGCTTCCATGATAGACAACTAGTGCCTCCTCATTTATTCCCACATTCTTGTTACCTTCTTTGGTTACATTTCTAACATTAGACAAGATTTTTAGTTTTTCATTTCTATAGTTAGAAAATCTCATGATTTCAAGGGGGTTTAATGATCTAGAAGTGGGCTCAGAAATATAAGAAGATTATTAAAAAGGGGGTGAGATGGAAGGTAGGAAATGGTAGGACTACTCACTTTTGGGATGACATATGGATTCTTGATCATACTCTGAGTTCTAACCAATAGAAAAATAGTTATATGTCCAATGCAAGACAATTTTTGGGACATATGTTGCTGACTATTGGGAAGGAGATAAATGGGTGGATCTTACCAGAGTGGATGGGGATCTAAATGATCTTAATAAAATGTTGAATGTTGTCTTTTTAGCTTATGAGGAAAATTCTCTAATATGAAAATTTAATCCTAATGGATTGTTTTATGTCTCCTCTCTATATGGTAATTCTTTTGACTAATGTCATGAGCCCTACTATGTTAAAGCTTGGTTTAAAGGCCTGACACCTAAAGTTAACATCTTTTTCTAGATCTTATTATAGGATAAAATCCTTACTAAAAGAAATTTAATGAAAAAAATTATGTTTCTTGTTAGAAAATGTTATTTTTGCAAGGAAGAGGAAGAGTCAGTTAATCATTTGACTATTCATTACTCCTACACTAGAAGATTATGAGAGAGGATTTTAAGACTTGTGGATATGGAGTGGGTTCTCCCTTATAGTATTCAAGATTTTTTCTTAGCTTGGAAATTTCCTTCTTGTAATTATTTGATTAATAATTTATGGAATTACATTCTTCCTTATCTTTGTTGGGGTGTTTGGAAGGAAAGGAATGATAGGGTTTGTAGGGCTAAGGAGACAAATTACAATTAGATATCTCATAAGATAAAGACTATGGTGATTAAGAATACCATGATAACTGTGAAAGGTCAAGAGTCTCATGATGAGTGGTGTTGAGCTGTCATTTTTCACGATGCTTAATGATAAGAATCCTTTCGAACTTCTCTCTTGAAAATCTAATATGGGATCAACCCAAGGTTTTGGGTGATCTTGTGACCTATTGGAATCCACTCAGTAGAAGATAAATGTGAATGTTCATGCAGAGTCCTTTGCTGGTTCGAACCAATTTCAAAAAAGATGATCAATCTTCTTGTTGTTTCAAAATTAACCACAAAAAGAGAGATTTTTTTTTGGTATTTTCTATTTTTTTAATGAATGCAATCTAAAAATACAACCATATGGATTCCTAAATTAACCAAGTGTTTGTAAAAAAATAATAATGAAGATAGGGTAACAAAAAATTTAAGCAAATGACTTAAAAAATAAATCCTTAATAGACATAAGCCATGGAAACAACATGTCTATGAATTAAGCCTTTGAAAAGATTAGTAGGTAACCAATAAAAATAGGAGCAACACTTCCTTAATTCCATTGATGCAATAATCAATGGAAATTTAGTAACCATAAGATGTTTCACTTTTCATCAGATCACAAGGCCACAAAAAGCTATGCAAGAACAATGGGGTGATCTCTTCTCCAACTAAGTACATCAGCAAAATTTGTAAACCCATGGAAAACACCAGAATTAAGAGATCACTCAATCAAGATAACACAACAAAACTATTGGCTCCATTACAATCCATGAACATATATTCACAAAAATATAACACACTCAAGCAAGAATAAGTACACTCCAAATGAGAGCATCAATAACATTATTATTGCATCAAAATAATAGCCCACAATACATGTTTAATTCCTCAATTTATAGGAACTTCTCCTCAATTTATGTTTAAAGTGAGAGGTCTCTTCATGAAAATATATGCTTCTAAACTAATAAAAAAAATCTATTTATGTACAAACTGACTCTCTAACTAGTGCTAAGTAGGACTCCACTCTTATTTATATCATTTAATGGGTGCATAAGCCTTTACATGTCTTTAAAAAAACAAAGCATGAGAAAATAAGAAGAAGAAAGCCATTAGATGATGTAGGAGTCTTTGGAGATGCCAAAATTAGAAGCTCAACCTTCTCTAGAGGTTTGTAGGAGTTAAACTGTCATCAAAATATGTTTCTAATGCATAGAATGTGTTTCTAATGCATGGAAAGCTCTAAATTTGAAATTGGTAGTTAATTATTGGCGCACCTCTAGGTCCTTCAAAAAATTCTCATGCACCTTTGGAGAAGCATATTTTGGAGAAGTGCACCTTGTGCACCTTGGAAGATAGGTCCAAAAAATGAAAAAAAATTGCAAGTGTCAAAACTGAAATTCTAGCTTCTAGGCTTTGTTCCCCTTCATACCAAAGTTATGTCTGGATGCTGTCTCTTAAATTTTTGTATGATCCCTTTCACTTGGGTTGTGTTTGGAAAATCCAAAGCATCATACTTATGTTTTACTACTTTCTAATTGTTGCCCACTTCTATATGAGCCTCTAAAAAATCTTTGAGCTTTACATCCAACTCTAGCAATGCCTCCTCCATCTTAAATGCTTGTCTAATGTCTTCATCAGTCAAAGCTTCTTCAAATATTTTTTGAAACTATTTGATGAATTTTTGCACTCGAAGGAGTCTATCTCTATAATAGTTCTCTACTTCCAAAATTTGCTCTTGAGTTTGATCCTCAAGCCTATAAATATCCACATGTAATGTTTCCATTACTTTATTACTAGCCACAATCTTCTCAATCCAATAATCTATCTTATCTAACTCATCCACCATATATACATCCATCATCATACGATACCTCTAACCTTTTATTGATTGCAATGCTCAAAGGTCATTTACCCAAGTATGTACCTCGTCCATCAATCTAAAATCCTAGTTTAAAATAGAAATCAGTTTCTCTACATTATTTTGCATATGGTGCAATAACTTGAATTTCACATGTATTATCTACACACCCTTTTCCTCAAAAATTTCTCACCATAACTGACAAGCCTTCAAAAATGGATCAACTTGTATAACTCCCTTTTCCTTATCTTTTCTCTCTAAAGCTTCTTCAAGAGTGGCCTTTGGATTCTTTGGGTCAATAGGACTGACTAATTCATGTAGAAATCCCCACATGATTTCATTTTTCTCTCTCAACTTGACAAATTCAGCCTCATCTTTGTCTAAGTGATTAAACACTTGTTTTGTTCCTATGGTGACCATTAATTTAGCCATGTCCACAGTTGGCTTTCTGAGTAAGACTTCTTTGATTTGATAATCATTCATGGTTAGATCTTCAATATCTACATGTAGAGAAAGAATACCAATGTGAGTGAAAAAGTCCTAATTTTGGTCCTTCATAATGAAGGCCAATGTATGTGCATTGCCCTTAGGTAATTCAGGCTTCTTGAGAGCTTCAACTAATTCTCTTATTCTCTTTTCCTTAGTACAATACAATTACCTTTTATGCCTAACCATCAACTCTTTTCTCAACCACCTTGGAGTAGTTTCCATAGGATACTTATACTTGGATGAAGAGGGGTTTTTTTTCTACTAGGCCATTTCCCTTATCACTCCTCTCCAGAGTCTTCTCCTTTTGTGAGAGATCTACATTAGGCATCTCTGTGTCCGTTGAGCCTACAATCCCTACCTTTGTATCTTGGGAAGTTTGCTAGGGTTCTTCATATATTTGTCCTACCTTTAATACTCCATCAATGGGTCTTTTTTGTGGCTCTTCTTATTGTACTAGTTACACCTATTCTTCATTGATCAAAGGGAGAGGCATGGCTAAAACTTTATCCAGTAAAGATACATCTTGAGCTAGTGATGGCAGGGCACCATGAGGTCCTTGTGGAGAAGATGGCAATTGAATCCAATCCTCTTATGGAGGTTTATTTTTTAGTGTATCCCTTATCTTATCACCTACCAATTAAATGTCTACAAGCATGAAATCAAAATTTGACATCTTAAACACATTAGCCCCTTGGTCCTCTTGCTCATCAATCCACTATTGTAACTCATCCTCTAAAGTTGTAACTTTAATAGGTTGTGTAGGAATGGATGGTGGCATTATAGTGGAAATCCTTCTTCATTCTACCTCGATATCCCTAGCTATATGAGTCCTCTAACTCAAGGGAAGGTTATACTCTTCATCTTCTTCATCCTCTTTAGTCCTTCAGGAATAACTTCTAGGACTAACAAAAAAGGAATAACCTTTCTTATCACCATTTTTCTCCTTGTCCTTTTAATTGGAGTTTTCATCTTTTTCTTCTTGGGAGCTAATGGAGAGGCTTCTTCTTCTTGAACTTGTGGAGACACATCTTGTGCTTGATCTTTAGATCCCTATCCTTGCTCTAGTGGTGGCACCGGTGGGTTATCTTGAGTCTGAATGACTTCTACATTTTATGCTCCTTGGTTCTCAAGTGCTTGAGTTGCCTCTCCTTCAAGCTCAGCTTTCTGAGGGGAACCTCTTTTATT
The DNA here is from genome assembly GCA_028749045.1 of Cupressus sempervirens. NCBI lineage: Eukaryota > Viridiplantae > Streptophyta > Pinopsida > Cupressales > Cupressaceae > Cupressus > Cupressus sempervirens. The sequence goes on along the minus strand of CM053785.1, from coordinate 551,790,981 downwards.
TTTATTCTTACCCTTCTATGTCCTAAAGTATCTAACTTCTCTATCAAGATGATGCACCATTTCCAGCCCTACTAGAGACTGAGCTATGAATGTTGGCACTATCACCTTCACTCCTCTACCTTTTACTAGGTGAGTTGCAACTTGGAAAGCTATTGTTTGTGGAATTATATCTAGCTTTAATGGTCTCTTAATCCATTGATTGGCTAACTAGATGATATGCCTTGCCCTATGATTGATATCTGCATTTTCTTCTCTATCAATCTTAGCATTCATGATTGACTGATCACATATCCTATCTCAATTATAAAGGGGATCCAAAACATCTAAAGTGTATTTTTGAACAACCTTTTAATGGGACCTTTATTTTCAAAGCATTGCCTACCAAATATAAAGTCATCCTATAATAATCCCTTATTTAGATCTTGTAGTCATCTACTACATTCATCTAATGATCCTATATGGCATCTTCATGTTTAAATTATTTTCTTACCAAGAACCAAACTCTACCAATGTTGTCAAAACATTTAAAAGGTGAATTATAATAATCCAAGGGATATAAATCCCATTATGACTCAAAAGTTGTGATATTTTGCTTCTTCTTGTGGTGTAAGGGCACCTTGAAACATAGGGCCCTCACCATTTTCAGTTTTATTGTGATATGCTCTAAGAGAGATTTTGTAATTAGAATAAAGGTCTGAGGACCTAGGTGTGTGTTTTGGCAACATTGGCTAGGGGATAAGAAATCATAAAATGGCCTTGGAATCAAAGTATTCCTTGTCTTGAAGTCACAAGTAACATTATATTTCAAGGGATTCCTTGTAATTGAAGTCCTAGCATAGGTCTCTATCCTAGGGAAGAGTCTCTAGAATTGAAAAGCTAAGGGATAGCCTTTTGGCAAGAAAAGGTGTCAAATAGATGTCAACACAAAAATTGCAAAAAGTTTCAATTTTGCAAAATTGTTGATTAACTTGAAACACCCCTTCCAAGAATTTCAAAGGCTAATGGAAGCCCTAAATGTGAGGGGAAAAGACCTAAGAAGCCATATATAAGCTTTTGAAACCCTAATGTTGCTAGAAGTTGGAAGTCATTGTATGGACTATATGTTGTAGCATAATTTTGTACTATAAAAAGACAAAATATAGAGCTATGTAAGTTTTGATTGTTGATTTCATTGTTGTATTTATTTGGCATTGTAACTAGGATTTATTCGGACATTTTTTCTTTAGTAGAGTAGGTGTTTTTGTGTTTCCTTTCATTGTTTGCAAATTCTTTTCATTCTTGCCAATTTGTTGTTTTGAACCAACCAGTTGACATTAGAAGAGATGTAACTCATTATCCCATTATAAAAATAATACAGCCTCTTGTGGATAGTAAGTTTACTCTATGTACTTCCTATTGGCAAAAGGAAGGGCCCTCAAAATCTATGGAGGCATTTTTAAGCTGTTTCCCTAGGCGAGTTAGAGCATGCCCGATAAGGAACATTAAAGTTGTAGAGCTTATAACTTGGATGGTTGTGAAGATCTTCAATTAATTGAGTATGGAGAGTGATTAGGAGTAAGTGAAATTACCTTGTAAGAAAGAAAGGATTCTCCCAATCCATTAAGCCATCTAGCCAATCCAAACTATAGTCTGGCCTTGTAAAGGTCTAAAGTCTTAAAACCCTCAATTTTTGCAGAGCAGTTGTACAACAGTTTTGAGACTCAAAACCATGAAAATCTGAGAGTTCTTATGAAATTAATGGGTGTCCATGAATAAATTTTGAATTACTTAGTGGAAAAAAAATGAAGAAATCCCTGATTTCTAGGAACCAGAGGACTAACTGGGGCTCTTTCTTGTAGCCCTATTTTTAAGGAAAAGGGTGAAATTGCTAAGAAAGATGATTACATTGAGTTACCTTGGACAAAAAAAGGAGTATATTTCAAGGTCTTACATCACCTCCATGACCCTAAAAGTTGAGTGTGAAAATTAGTTAAGAAATACCTAGATCAACTTTAAAACCTTGAGTGTTCTCCACCTAGTATGAGAACCTAGCAGTTGGCAAGAGGAGGATTTATTCAAGATAGAAGAGTGAGGCTTAGGATTGGGGGATCTATGCATAAGAGGTATCCTATAGATCCATTTGGTGAACTTGGAAGTCACCTTAGGTCTTAGTGGTAGACTAGGAGAATGAATTAGTGATTAGTTCATCCCCTCTCCCTATCATTTTGACACTGAATGGACCTATGGTGATGGGCCATACCCAAGTCTTCTTATGCTTCTTCCTTACTCTATCATATATACACAAGACTTGTCATGCATTCTCTAGAAAAATAAGTCTTTCACATGGATATCTCTGGAGCTTCTTAGGATTTACAGTTGTACCCACTACCCTTAAGTAAGTGAATGTCTTGAATTGGATGTAGTAGGCACCTATTTATGTAATCTTTGTTGCTACCTCTTCTTACATTCTTTTTACATAGTCTCCCTCAATGACCCAGATAATTGCAAAAATTTAGGCATCATTCACTATTTTGTATTCTTTACTGTTATTTGAGAGATTTTTCTTTAGTAGCTAGGGGTATACGACATAAGGCCATGCATTAGCATCTTGCAAGTTACCCCTCTTAAACAACCTTGGGTAGTCTGTAATCCTTATTTGTAACAGATGCACCAAATAATATGTCATATAAAACCTTAGATCATTTTTGATAGCCACCAATTGTTCATCTAAATTCTCATTAAGAATTGTGGCCCAGTCAATTTGCATTTTTTCCATTTTGATGGTTTTAATGAAGTGTACCATCCATATGTTTAAGTGTCCTTCTATAGTAATCCCATGATTTTGCTTAGGATTACTATGGAATATCTGGTATTATCCTTCATATAACCTCTTTCCATATCTACTTGCTCTTTTTTGTGCTGAAGAGGAGTCCTATTAATGAGGTACAAAGATTGAATAATTTATGTGGCTTCTTGTTCATTCTCTCTATACCACCTTTTTGCTTGATGGTATGTCAACCTAATGTGTTGATCTAACCTTGGAAGATGGAAAACATTCTCAATGTTCTTGGCCTCAAATCTAGGATGATCTCTCTAGTTATGCTTTTCACCACTCTTTCTTCTAAAACATAATTCTTTGCTAATATCATACCTAGCTTAGAAGATTGTACTAAAACTAGGTTTAAAGAAAAATTTACTAACCCCAATTTGATGAATGCAAACACCATTATAGACCTCTCATTTGGTTAGTTGAATAGAAAAAATAATGCATTGTAGTAAGTATGGCCTAACTCAGTGTTGCGAATCTCTGAATGTGCATCTTGGAAGCATGATTTTGATGGAATACCTTGAAATTTGAAGACCACCAGTTTTAGAGCCATCTTTACAGTAAAGGTGGATGAGGATGAAGCCATTTTATCTACACAAAAAGAATTATATTAGTTTGAAAGGTTAAAAAAAAAACCCTAAACAAACCCTAGTTACAAAAAAATCAAACTTGAAACCTAAAAACACCACAAAATAGCTAAAAAACTTATCATTTTATACTTTTTAGACAAAACTTTAGCACACCTTGCACACCTTAAGGGTGTGCTAGGTGCACCTTACCTCCTAAGTAAATGCTCAAAATGTACACACCCTTAACTATGTAAGAGTAGGGAAAGTGTTGAAAAAAGGGCGTACGCATAGCACACCTTGTTGGGTAGGCTATGTGTACACCCTTACAATAGTTAGGAGGAAGTTTCCTTTGAAAGGGGTGCATGTCCACACCTTGGATAGGTGTACACATGCGCACCTTTCACCTAGGTGAAGTTTGTTAAATTAAGTTTTATTTAATTTTGTGAGAAGAAAAAAGGTGTGCACATTGTGCACCTTTGATAGGTGTGCACCTTCTAACTTAGTGTTTTGATGTTTTTATGTGCAAGTCTCTAAAGCTAGCATACCCTTGGAGGTGTGGAGGTGTGCTCACCAGAAGATAATGGGTGGGGTCTTGAGCTTTTATAGGCCCAGGATGAAGCTCACCTTTGGAGGTGTGCACCTGTGCATGTGTGGACTTCCAAAGGGAAGTGCTCCCACACTAGTGCACTTGAGCACACTAGAACACCTCGAAAGGTGTGTTAGGTACACTAGTATGCACCTTAATATCCCAAAGTTCACTTTTCTCTCAAAACCTCTAGTTTTTTAAAACTAATTTTTTCAGGCAGAGGGCCAAAATAGGCTCAAACACTAGGTAGAACCCTTAAAAAGACTTATACCCTAGAATAGGGGTCTAGAAAATTAAAAAATATACTAGGGGGTACCATTTCTAGGAGAAATGGGGTGTACATTGTGAAACCACAGTGAGTAGGAAGACAAAGTAATTAAGAATTGGAATTTGGAAGGGATTAGCTACTACTAAAGTGAAAGAAGTCTTTGAAGCTTGTTGAAATGGGATTTTCCACCTAAGGGATGATATACAATTAATTTTGATGAGGCCTCAAAGGGAAACCTAGGGATAGCAGGGTGTGGAATTATTATCAAAAATGAAAATGGGAATATTATGGGTGTTATGGAAATTACTACTGGAGAGTAGACCAATCATGTTACTAAAGCTACTATGGCTCTTTATGGATTATTATATGCCAAGAGTATGACTATGGAGAAAATTTGGCTTGAAGGGGATTCTATAAATATCATTAATTTCCTTAACAAATTTAATAACCCTTCATGGACCATCCATAATATTATTTGCAAAGCTATTAATTTGATTAATTCCTTTGCAAAATATGTTATTACACATAATTATAGAGAAACCAACAAAGTGGCTGACTGGGAAATGAACATGGCTTGTAAAAGTCAAATAAAGATGACATGGAATTATGGTAATAACATCCCTATTGTTGGGCTATCTTTGATAGAGTGCAATAGAATTGGAAGTAGGCAAAAGTATTTTAATAATGATGAAAATGATAATTAGAAGTAATTATGATATGTACTAGAATGGGGGTTGTGAGATATGATTATATTTGACAAGACAACTCATTTATTACCACACATATTATGGGCATTTTTGCAAAAGAGAAAAGAATGCTATTTTTTAGAAACAAAGAATTCCAAATTTCTAATTTGCTTGAGATTGAAGGGAAGGTTACAATTATTTATAGATTAAGGAATATGAGTGGTAAGAGAAAGAGGGTTGAACCTATAAATTTCAAGGAGTGGAAGAAGAAGCTAAAAATTTGGGACATTTTAGAACAGGGAAAATTTACATGTTTCATGGAGAAATTAAAGGGCAACAATCTGTCCATAACCAGTTAGTTCATCAAGACATGGAAGAATGGCAACATCTTGGTGCTAAATCAGAGAATTTACATCATGAAGGATATTATAGATGAAGCCACTGGCCTTGATATGGATGGGATCAACTTATACAAGGATATGAAGGTGTCTAATCATGTCATGGATGAGTTTGTGGAGTCATCAAAGCAGAGGAATAGGTTGGTCAAAATTGACAACTCTTATTTTAGCCTTCATTCTATTTGCAGACCATGGAGGTTTATTACATTTATTGTGATTGAATATTTAACCCTCGATGGTCATTTTATAAAGATTTATGGTCACCATTTCATATTGGTAAATCACTTTAGGCATAGGGTTATAATAAACTTCCCTTTCTACCTTAAGTAGTCACTGGATAATACCATATTAGCTCTTTAAAATGATCCTAAAGAGGATCATGCTTTCCATTAGGGTTTGATGGTGTTGATTATGAATCTTCCTAAGTCTAAAAAATAGATAGACCCCGAATAAGAAAAAAACTATGGAATGTGAAATGGAGGGGAGTGATTCAGATGAAGTTTATTGAAAGGATACGAAGGAGGAAGAAGATGAGATGATAGACAATAAGAGGACAAATATTTCACTTGGGAGCTCATCTTTTAAGAAAAGGCAAATTAATGAGGTGGATAATGAGACAAAGATGGGGATAGATGAGTATTTTGAGGAGGAAAATGTTAATATCGGATTGGTTTTGACATATAAGTGACAATACACTTAAGTCATTTATCAGATAGAACTTAGTTCATACCAAACAAATAATGTATACTGAGCATAAGTTATCAGATAGTGTATGCTGAGTGAAATATATAGTATGTGTTGAGTAACTAGTAAGTGTTGAGTCACTCAAGTGCCAAGCAAACAATTGATATCGAGTGATTAATGGATATTGAGTCATTCAGAGGCCAAGTTACAACATTGAAGATACAAGGGATGCTGAGCATCATAGACTTCAAGCACTGAGTAACAAAGTTTTGGACATAGTTGTTTATAATGCCACAAACTTCTATGTAAACCAATTTTCAGCCGACTTAAGAATTTTTTTGCAATTCTAGATGATAAGAACATATCTATATTGAGGATTTGTATGTAGCACATGCAACCAATCATTTAAAGGGATGGATTAAGCAACAAAGTGGGTGAATCACAATCATTTATTCATACCTAACCCTAAGACACCTAGGTCTTCTTAAGGAAGGAAAACTCTAAACATTGTATGTGCGAAGAGAGAAGTTTGGATGCCTAGACAGAGCATTCATGGTGGATAAGGAGTTGTGAATTGAGATATACATTGCAGAACTAGTTAAAGGAGAACATAGGAAAGGAGTTAGAGGACATAAGTGATACATCTAATCAGAAAGGATCAAGGATACATGCAAAGAGGTGATTTGTTATCAAGAAACAGAGTACTAATGGAAGGATCATTGCTGAGACATTCTAATAGGTGAACTATTCAAATCTCTTAACATAGTAGTCCTAATATGATATTGTAAATTCTTTAATAGGGTGCTTACTTCATTTTAAGTTTAAGTCCTTTAATCAAGCATACTTCTAATAGGGTGTTGAAATCCTTAACAAGGTAAGATCTAACAATCTTGTAAGCCTTTAACAAGGCAAACCTTTCACAAGATAGATTAGAGTTTACGATCAAACATTGTAACCTTCATTGGATACACTTTACAAATTTAGTAGTGAAGATTTATGGGTGTCATCCCTACCCCAATTTTACCTTCTCATTGGAGGGTTTCTAGGTAACCAAATTTTTTTGTCATATATGTGTTGAATGTCATTTGATTTCATGCTATGGATGAATATGTTTAGCTAGCTATTTTAGTTTACATGTAAATTGTGAGATGGATGTGTGGTGAATGATTTTATTGTTAAAGTTTTGAAGAAATTATTCACCCCCACCTCTTAGAGTTTACTTTCCCTATTGTATTTACAACAATTGGTATCAAAGAATTGGTTCCCTAGAAAGTAAGGCTTTGCAACTTTGAGGAAATATCTTGAAGATGAAAGTCTATGAGTTGAGAAAGACTATTGAGAATCAAAAGATTGAAATCTAGCTTGCCCTACATCAAATGAATGAAGCAAGAGATGATTTAAAGTTCTTATTGAAGAGAAAGAAAGAGTTAGCTATTGGAGAGAATGACTCACATCACCAAAAGGAAGACACTACTAAATTGTTTATAGATAGAAACACAAGTGAATTTAATGTAGCAGTTGTAGATTTGATGAAAAAGAATGGTTCCTTAACTTAAGAGGTTAGAAATAGTAAGATAGAACAAGAAGTCCAGTTAATATTTCTATGTGAGGTGACTGAGTAGAAAAAGAAAGCTGAGAAAGACAAACTCATGATTGAAGATGAGAAAAGGATACTGACCAATAGACTGGAAGGAAATACATTAGAGGTGAATAAGATTGCTTACATGGAACTAGAAACAATGATTCAAAACATGATTGTCAATCATAAATTGAATGAAAAAGATATTGAGATCACATCCTTGAAGTTTCAAAATGAATAATTGAGAAATGATTTGAAAAGAGAAAAATATTTTTTTGAAATTTTCAACAAACCTAGTGAAGTCATCAAGTACTTTAAGGAATTGATGAGATTTTCTAGATCTAACAATGATACTACTAGATTGGGTTACACTAGCAATGAAGAAGGAGAATCATCTAAAAGTGGTGAACAAAGAAGCAACAAAGGTAAGAACTACAAACCTAATTTTCATAATTGTTGAAAGATAGGTCATACAACAAATGTTTGCATAAGCAACAATGCAAATTAGAACCCTAAGAAGAAATTCATGGATAATTGTCATAAGTGCAACAATCAAAGACATTAGGCACATGAATGCAAGACCAAGATAACAAGCACACAAAAATTTGAAGGTTACTACTACAACTATAAGAAGTATGGACATAGAGCATATGAGTGTAGATTTAAGCCTAGCTAGTCATCAAATAAACAAGCTAAGGTAAACCATACTAAAAGATCTTACAATTGGGATTACAATACAAAGTATAGTTTTCACTATTTTCAAGAGTATGTAATTTTGCTAAAAATTGTATTAGAACACATTTCAAAAGTGAATACAATAGATGGTTTAGTCAAACTACATGTCTTACCTATTTGAAGACTAGTCACATTAATAGAAATTGTCCAACAAGGTAAAAAAAACCTAACAGTGGATTTAATAAAGGAAAAGGAAAGTTTAATGTTGAAGAAATCAAAGTGAATATGAACAAGACATGGAAAAAAAGGAAGATTAAAGAACATAAAGTTCATATGGCATCACTTCATCCCAAGGATTAGTTGATCACACCACTGCTAAATAGGAAATCAAGAGGTATGTGTGGGACCGATATTTCCAATTTTAATTATACATCAATTCCAAGGATTGAGCTCTAAAAATATCATATATGCATGAAGTAAGATGAAAAGTATTGGTTAGAACTTAGAATAAATCTATAAGTTTTCATGTTCTTGTTGAGCATGAAAAGTTTCACTATTACTGCCAAGTGAAAGTTTAGTTGTTACCGAGCTATTGAAGGTGATAGTGTTGGTGGAGCTCACTATGGTTTCTAAATATGGTAGAAATTACATGGAATCCAAGTGAGTCAAAATTGCTATTAGATCTAAGCTCATAGCTATGTAAACACTGAGCATTTATTGTGAAGTTTCAATAGCTATATGGATGATTTTATGCTCACTTGTAATCATTCAAGATTGAAGAGAGTATGAAGAGCATAAGGAAAATTTGAGAAATTGATTCAAGCATTTAAATACTAAATTCAATTTCTACTCACCACCAAACATCATATTTTTCAAGGTATTTATCATATTCCAAGTTACGTTGTTTGAATTTACACAAACCCTAGATAGTTGTTATGGCATCTAGATCTTCTTCTACTGTGGTTAAGGAAGGAAAAGAATTTTTAAATGTTTAATTTATTAGTAATGAGATTAAACAACCACATTTCTAGGCAATTCCTAATATTGCATACAAAGGAGACCTATCTGGTGCATTATCTATGATAAAAGACCACAAGTTTTAATGATACAAGATGTAAGGTGTTGCTACACTTGTAAGGTAGGGAATATAGGATACATGGAAATTAGATACATATATGAAAAATTGTGTGAAAATAGAGCGATGAAATAGGAAAAAAAAATTGTAGAGAGAAAAGGGTTAACTCGTGCCCTAAATTTTCCTGACATATTCAAGACAAAGTGGATTAAGATAGTTCTCACTAGAATACATGATAACTATGTATGGTTAGAAAATGACCCTATCAAGATTACAAAGAAGATTATTCAAAGAGTAATAGGGAATCCTACCCTAGATAGAACAAAGACTACAAGGAGTAATGCAAAAGAGGCAATTGAAAAGAATAGAGGGGTAGTGTGGAACAAGGGAGGGATGACCATAGATACAATCACTAATCCCCTAATTGAATTTTTAGTAAGAGTTATTGCACATAACATCTTTCAATCTAGCAAATTGAATAGTGTACCATATATAGCTATGGATTTAAGCTATAAGATAGTAAAGAAGGACCACTCTTATGACCTTGCCGAGTTACAACTCCAAGAGTTATTAGAAAAATTGGGAGCCATACAAAAGAAAAAAAGTGCACAATGAAAATTTGGTTCAATACTTGTTTGTATATTTTTCTATGTGCAAAACACTTTTGCCTCATTTGGAAAAGTTGCTTGTGTTGGAAATAATCAAGACTAGCTAGGTTACTGAGAGGGGAGGGGTGAATTAGTAACCTCAAAATTTTTATCCTATTTAGCACTTAATCAACATAATCCATTCACCATTAATTGATCTAATCTACTGCATGCATGAGAAAATAAAAGATAAAAATTGATGGCACATGAACACAATATTTGGTGACCCAGAAACCTTCCAAATAGAAAGTAAAACTGGGGTGGGGATGATACCCACAAAACTTCAATACTACAGTATAAAGTTGGCTTGTTAAAGCTTATAATGATCACTTCTGCTGATCTTCCCTATTAAGAGCAATTAGGACTGCTAGGTCCACCTTGTTAGAGGTTTTACAAACATACAATGAAGTATGCACTCTGTTAAGAGATTTAAAGAAAAGATTGTTAAGTCTACCCTGTTAAAGGATTTGAATTTGATTCACCTATTAGGATGAAACAATAGATCTAACTTACAACTTAATTTTTGATCAGATCCTTGAAATGTTGATCACCTCTATGAGATAGATTTTGACTTGATTGCTCCTTATTTGACCTTGTTGAATACTCTATTTTGCTGCTAATTCACATTCACTCTTCTCAAAAAATTACTTATCATACTTGGGAATGATATAATACATTACATATATACCATCCCAATTCTCATATTTACCAGGTCGGCTAAAGCATGAGTTAACACAAATATTGCTGAGTCAACCCAAATGTAGAAACTTGGGTTCTGCAAGCTGACTTGGTGACCTTCTGATACTCGATGTCCACTGCATTACTTGGCATCATCATTCATTTAGTAGATGTAGAGGCTTGGTCCATACCAATCACTTCAACATAGCTTAGAACTCAATGAACATTGGAGACTCAATAGATATAGTGTAACTTGGTAAGAATTGAATACTATGTTTACCTTGCTTGCACTTGGTAAACATTGCTCATCCATTACTCGGTTGACACTAGCTTCACATCATAGAAATTGATGACTTAGTAGATACTGCAAATCTCAATAACAACTAAATTGCTCAGTGATAACTGCTGGACTTCACACTACCTTATTTCACTCGGTAACCTCTAGAATGCTTAGTGTGAATTATGAAACTTGGTAACCACTGGATTGCTCAGCAAACACTGGAGACTAAATGATGAACTTGGTAACCATACAAAGTTATGAATAAGTGTTGTCACTAATGACAAATGTAAGTTAATTCCAACAATCCCCCCCTTTGGCATTAGTGACAAAAACACTTATTAGCCAAAATATATGTACAATGTCATGTTGAATTTTTTATTTTTCAAAATTTGTCTTTGTAATGCATTTGTACATATCTACCCCATACAATCTACATACCATATAATATCATACTAAGTGTATATACAATTATTTACTATGCACAAGTCTCTCTCCTTATATTCTATACATATGTCTCTCCACAAATAGCTCTTTCTCCCCCTTTTTGATAGTAATGCCAAACAATTATACACACCATACTTATACAGAGACACTAAAATGTGAGAGAAACTCAGAATGTAAATTGCGAATAAGAGTTAATTTCTTATCCCAATTATCTTGCAAAATTTTGTAGGCATGAAGTACCACTTGAACTTCTACTGAGAGTTCAATCATATGATTTGCAATTGAATTTTTTTTTATCATTGATCAATGTTTTTGAATATGTAATGTGCTTTTGCATTGAGTGTTTGATTAGAAGGATCATGTTTTGGATGTCTATTAATGTAGACCTAATCCTTGCTTCCTCTCTTAACAATTCAACTTGTATGTCTGATAGGAATTTGACTTTTATGTGATGTGTTGAGCTTGAGTTGGGGTCAAGCTACAACTTTGGAGCACTAGCCTTCAGATCCTCATCTATCTTATTCAGTTTTTCCTTTATTTCCTTAGTGTATCTGGTAGCATCACATAGCTTGACAAAAAGAGATGTTACATTTGTGAAATAATTTTTAAGATTTTCCAAAATTAAGGAAAGCTCTACTAATGAATAGAAATGTGCTCAAGCACCTTATTATCAAACTTTTTCTCAACTTTTTCTATCAACTTTTCTTGACCAATAGAGTCCTCATTGAATTTATTTACTGCTTCCTCTAACTATAAAAAAATATATTGAGATGAATCAACATCTATGCCTATAGCCTCTATCAGGATATTCTTTGCACTTTCAATGATCCTGAATTCTCTGTCCCTTTCCTCTCTAAGCTGCTTTTGTCTAGCCTTCTATTCAAGAAGTTGGCTAACCAATCTCATTTGTTCCACAAAAGCATTATAAAAATCCAACTTAGGAATTTTAGTCTCTTTGTCCAAGTCTATATCTTCATCAATTTCTTTTCCAGTAATCAAAAGTTTAAGGGGTGTCCTTGGTTATACTTCTAATATTACTACTTTGGACTTAGAAATAGAAACAATGGTAGAGACAATAGGGCTTGTTGTGAAAACTTGAATAGGGCCTATTGATGAAATATTGACTAGAGTGCTAATAGAATCCAAAATTGAAGTGTTACCCAAAATTTAAGTAATTACAAGTAGAACAATGACTAAAATACATACAATAGGAGCATTGATAGAATTATTTACAATTGAAGTACTAACAAGAGCATGCAAAATTGAAGTTGACAAAATGGTAGAACTTGATACTGAATAGACTGTTGATGTCCTTGACTCAACAACTAAAGAAAAGGAGGGTTTTATCTCGATGGATGAAGTGGTAGACACTTCCATTAGTGATACTTGGAGCTAAGAAGGAGAAAAGAGTGATTGAGTAAATGATGCATCTATTGTGGTTGCAATCACACTTGCTAAAGCTATCTCCATGCCAAATGATGCAATAGTCTTTGGTGGAGAGTGAGGAAGGGAGGCTATAACTTGTGTAGCTATCCTTACTGGATCATTCTCTTCTTCTTCTCCTTCCTTGTCTTCCTCTTCAACTTCTTCCTCTTTCTCTTGTTCACCCTCCTTCAATGCTTGATAATCCTTAGCATCAATAGTGACACAAGGTGTGTTACCTTCTTCATCCTTGTCACTATCATCACCATCATTTATTTCCACTAAATCCTCACTTGGCTTGTGCAAGTGATAAACATTTTTCCACATAGCTATAGCATATTTAACTACATGCTCAATATCTTTCACTAAAATCAAACAATTATGAAATCTCATCATCATCTTCTCTTCATTTTTCTTCATTGCTTCCTTAACCTCTGCATTAGTAAGACTTGGAAGTATTGTCTTAGAGATTGCTCATATATATCCTTTGCAGTTTGCATAGCTAATTCCCATCTAACCTTGACCTTGTCTAACAAAATTGTAGGGATTTGTGAAGCAAATTGATCATGAGAGAATTTACATCTTCCTAACTTGTCCATGATCAAATCTTCAACCTCTTTTTGTTCTACTAGAATCCTAGTTTCTTATTTGAGTGCTTTAAAGTTATTGATTCTATCACCTACTCTTAATTGGTTGGGTCTTTCTTGAAAAGTGGGAGGAGGCTTATTAAACACAATTTCACTATCTCCTTTCTTCTTAGATCTTTTGGTAAACACATCTGTTGATTCCTTAGGTGGCTTGGTGATAATCACACTGCCTTTCTTTTTCACAGGCTCTTCTTCTTTTTCTAATTCTTCTTCTTCATTCTCAAATTCTTCATTATCTTCTACTTTTCCCTTGGTAAGTATGATAGGAGCATTTGCAGTTTTTAGTTTTGCTATCTTCCTCTTACCCTTGTTTACCACCTAAGGTAGCTTGATCTCAAGCTCTATTCTAGCCTTTGCTTCTTCATAAGTTCCAAAGATGGGTAACTTTGGATCTAGTGGCTCATTCACTAGGGCTTCAATTATCTCCTTTGTTTCATCAATAATAACCTCATAGGGAAGAGGTTTCACCCATACAATTCTAGGCCTAACTGCCTGAATGTACACTCTGTCATAGTCAACCATGAAACAAAAATCATCCTTGTAGTCTTCAACTAATTTTGGTGGAATCTAAAACTTGTTATTCATTTTCTCCTTAAAGGCTTCAAAATAGTTATCCATTATATTGTCAAAATTCTCACCCATTTCTGTAATAAACTCATTGATTTGGTACAAAACTAGAGTGTCCTTTCTCCATACCATTAATCCTTTGGATGGGAATTTTTTTTTTACATAAAAGAAAAAACAAGTTAACAAAGAACCAAATTTACATGGTTATTATTTGATGTCTTGATACTTTCCATGTTCTTGTTCAACTGTTTCAACATTAGGTCTACCAAATCTTATTCCAAATTCTTCTTTACTACCTTGTAAGCTAGATCCACAGCCTCACACGACACACTATTCAATCTACTAGAGATGTATATTTTATGCACAATGATATGAATACCAAACCTAAGTTCCACATTAGATACATTTTTTATCTTCAATCCTCTACCATCCCACTTAGCTAGGGTTTTCTTCTATAGCTCATCCCGAACTAGGGTTTTGGCAAATTTAACCTTATTAAGCATAGGGAAACCCGTGATTCTATGAATCATCTTCTTTGTTATCAAGATAGGTTTATCTAACCACAACTGACCATTATGCACTCAACTCAAAATATACCTAATCCATCTAATTTGGAAGTTTCTTGGTAGGTGCAGAATGTGAGTCAAGCCTTTCTCCTCTAAATGTTTATGCTTGGGTTTGAGGTTTCCATCCACACATAATTCTCCTAGGGCATTGTCTATTTCTAGGGTTCCAATTTCTTGCACAACACATTTAAAATGAGTATGAATATCATTTATGAGAAGTACCTTTGGTGGAATTTGTGACTGAGCTCCATTAGGGTTGAGTGATTTCATAATTGCTAGTACTAGTTTGAAGTTTGGGGCCTTCCACTCAACACCTCACACTGACATCTTAAAACCTTTCTTTGCCTTGCTACTACTACTGATGGATGCCATGATTGCTTGGTATACTAAGAAAATTTCCTTCAAAAATTTCACTGCAAACTACACTCAAGATCACCTGGATGCTCTGAAAATCGCTTTGCTATGGATATATTGAATTCATAGTGAGAATAAAGTTGAAATTCTACCTTTTTGATGAAAAATTTCCCATTAATGCTCAGTATGATGAGATCCATAATGACATAGTTCTTGATAAGTTGTCATCCACTATCTATGTAGATAACTTAGTAGAACCTTGTAACTCGATGACCAAACTAAACTTTGTTGCTCCTGACCTCACTCAATATGATTTGGCCTCGCTTAGTGAATACAGATGCTAAAATTCTATGATCCCTCTGCATCTAAAATCCAATTTGGATCTTTTGCTTCCTTCCATTGGAACTATTTAAGATGTGGCTTGAAGATATAGTTCTAGTTCTTCATTAAGAACTTAATTGGAAATGGTGGAGTCACCCACTTCTTGAGTGGCATGATCATCATTTGAATTGGCTTGCTTGATAGATTTGGGAATCCATTGCTATCTCATATGCCTCCTGATGTTATTAGCTTTAACTTTCTTTTCATTTTCAACTCTTCCTATATTCATGCAATTCTTAGCTATATGGCCAAGTTTAGTGCATGTGTAGCATCTTATTGTTGTATCCTTCTTTCTCAAGTGATGCCTTGCATAGTTGATGCCAATGTATCCATATTCTCCATAGTAATGACATCTACACCAAGTATTGTAGTCCCAACCAAATATTACCTTTACAAATTGTTCAACTAGATTAAATGGTTTAGATCTATATTCAAATGCCTTGTGACCTTGTTTCTTGCATTTGTGACATTTGCCTTCAACCTTTGGTTTCTCCTTGCATTCATTAGCTTTATGACCATGTTGGCTGCAATTATAGTATTTTCCATTGAATTTTTCCTTTCCATTGCTCCAACATTTGTTTGATGTATGACCTATCTTACCATAGTGATTGCAAGTAGGTCTTTGATTCCTTTAAGCATGTTGTTTGGAGGATTCACCTTCTTCTTTGTATCCAAGTCTCGCTTTTCCCTTTTGCCTATAAAGATTATGCTCACTTTGTTGATTCAATTAATCCAAGTCTACTTGGGATTTCATTATTCTTTCATTGTATTTCTTCTCAAAATTTAGATCAACTTTCAATCCTTCATTGATTTGTCTTTCAGTGCTTAAATCATTTCTTAACCTTTCATTGTTAGATCTCAGACTCATGATTTCCTCATTTTCATTGGAGAGCTGATTGATAAGACTTTCTTACTGAAGGGATTGAATTTGAGTTGCATTTTTTCTTGTTTCCAAATCTTTGTTTTCCTTATTTCTTTGTTCCAAGATTTCACACAATCTTATTGACTGAATTTCTTATTCTCTTTTCAATTTTCTTACCTCTTCTTGCAAGGATCCATTCTTTTCTAGGAGTTCTTTGATTGCCTCATTTGCTTCATTTGAACTACTTGAAGGGAAAAAGTCTTCAATATTTTCTTCAACATATTGGTGGTCATTCATTTGTTTTGCAAGTTCTTTCCTTCTTTTTAGGGATTTGGAAAGATGCTCTTTGCTTCCTTGAGTTGAGCTATGGCCATCTCCAGATCTAGCTTCTCATTGTTAATAGCTTTGTCAAGTTTGAATATCTCCATTGTCCTTCATCTTCTCTCAAGCTATCAAACTTTATCCTAAGAACCACAAAGCTCTAATACCACTTGTTGGAAATAATCAAGACTAGCTAGCTTACTAAGAGGGGAGGGGTGAATCAATAACCTCAAAAATTTTATCCTATTTAGCACTTAATCAACATAATCCATTCATCGTTAATTGATCTAATCTACTACATGCATGAGAAACTAAAAGATAAACATGCATGGTGCATAAACACAATATTTGGTGACCTAGAAACCTTCCAAATAGAAAGTAAAACTAGGGTGGGGATAACAGCCACAAAACTTCAATACTGCATTATAAAGTTGGTCTATTAAAGCTTACAATGATCACTTATGATGATCTTCCCTATTAGGAGCAATTAGGACAGCTAGGTCCACCTTGTTAAAGCTTTTAGAAACATACAATGAAATATGCACTTTGTTAAGAGATTTAAAGAAAAGACTATTAAGTCTACCCTATTAAAGGATTTGAATCTGATTCACCTATTAGGATGAAATAGTAGATTTGACTTACAACTTAATTGTTGATTAGATCCTAGAAATGCGTATCACCCTTATGTGATAGATTTTGACTTGATTGCTCCTTATCTGACCTTGTTGAATACTCTATTTTGTTGCTAATTCACATTCACTCTTCTCAAAACATTACTCATCATACTTGGGGAATGATATAATACATTACATATATACCATCCCAAATCTCATATTTACAAGGTCAGCTAAAACACAAGTTAACACAAATATTACTGAGTTGGCCCAAATATAGAAACTCAAGTTTTGTGAGTTGACTTGGTGACCTTCTAATACTTGATGTCCACTGCATTACTTAGCATCATCATGCATTCGATAGAAGTAGAGGCTTAGTGCATACTAATCACTTCAACATAGCTTCAAACTTAGTGAACATTGGAGACTCAAAAGATATAGTGTAACTCGATAAGAACTGAATACTATGTTTACCTTGCTTGCACTCGGTAAATACTACTCATCCATTACGTAGTTGACACTAGCTTCACATCAAAAAAATTGATGAATCGGTAGATGTTGCAAAGCTTGGTAACAACTAAACTAATCAGTGATAATTTTTGGTGTTCACACTACCTATTTTCACTCGATAGCCTTTGGAATGCTAGGTGTGAATTATGAAACCTGGTAACCATTGGATTGCTTGGCAAACACTGTAGATTGAATGGTGAACTTGGTAACCATACAGAGTTATGAATAAGTGTTGTCACTAATGACAAACATAACTTAATTCTAACAACTTGGAAGACCGAGATGTCTATTGTAGTGCAGATTGGAGAGTACACATAGCATCTTGGAGATAATTTTGAGACTACAATGAAAAATTACTTTGAAAACTTCAAGAAGTCAATGAAAGAATGATTGAGAATACCAGTGTGACTAGTAGAGAAAAATTTCCATGATTTTTTTTTTTTTAGTTGATGTTGATTTCACTTATGTTTAAGGTGTTATTTTAAGGGATAGATGGCTCAATCCACTACCCTATGAAATTAATGTGGACGAGGCATCTACAACCATCACTACTTTACTAGTAGAGGAAGTAGATAAGAAGGCTACTACATTTGGAAACTATGATGTAGCCAAGTCTAAAATCACAATGGACTTGAAGGAAACTTTTGTGATGAGGAAAAAGAAAAAAATTGTGAAAAATCTCAAGGAACAATTTGGTGAAGAGGGAGAAGGAGATGATGAAGAAGAGGATAATGAAGATGAAGAAGAAGATATACCTACCCAAGTACCACTTTCTCTCACACAGGGTCAAGGTGAGGACAAAGGAGAAGAAGAGGTCAAATTTGATGAAGGTGTCAAGGGAGAAGAAGCCAATCAAGCACCTATTGCTATAGAAAAGAAGAAGAGAAAAGAAAAGAAGCTAGCAACAAGCAAAGCCAAGAAAGTTGTGAAACCTTCACAACAAAATACTATAGTTTCTAGCACTAGGGCTTATACAAGAGCTACTACTAATAAGAATCAAGAATTTGAGAAGCCTAAAGGCAAGAGAGCTAGTATAGCTACTAAAGAAAATGAACTTGTGTAGAGGAAAATGAGGAAATATAGAGCTCCAACTATTAAATGAGGAGAGGACCAAGTTAGATAACAATAACCAATTCAAAGTGGTAAGTCATAGTCCCTCTTCTAATTTAGACAACTTGTGTGAGAATATCAAGAACAATGTTAATTTATCAGGGTTCACACATGTTGAATTTGATAAACTTGGGAAGATAGAAATGAATAAAGTAGAAGAATCTATGTATGCCATGATGGAAATTTTTAAGAAAACTCCAATTGAGATTGTCAACTCTTTACCCAAAAGTCTATATGACAGAGTTGAACAATGGTGCCATACAATCTCTCAACTAAAAGGAATATCAGAGAGACTACTCTAGAAACTAGAGGAAGTGATAGAAATTAAAAAATTGGTTACCCTACCAGATACTACTACTCATATTCCTAGTCAAGCATTTCATAGGCTAAGTGTAGAAGCTACACCATTGCAATCATTCAAGCCTATTCCTAGCACATCTAGGGTTGATGAGGTCACATCTTATGGTGATATCACCTTGGATGAAGTGATTGAACTACCAAAGTTTGATCTTACAACAATCACCATAGAGAAAATGGGCATATTGCAGGATGCTCTAGCCAGAAAGAAACACTAGGAATTGCTTAGAAGGGAGCATAGGTAGAAATGATAACTTCATATTTCTTGATGCATTTAGCCTATGTGCACCTAATGAAGCCAAGTTAATCATTGAGTAGTAGGAAAATATTGTGGAGAAAATAAATGATGAATACCTAGACACAAATGTCAAATTACTAGAATGGTCTTAGAATAAATTTCAAGACAAGGTAACTAAAAACATATCAAGTGCCATTACACTTAGGTTGAGTTAGCAACCAAAATTGATGGTGTGAAAAAATTATTGGGGAACATTTTCTCTCTTTACACCAAGTTGTGTGATGTGCCTTTGTTCACACAAGAATTGTAGATACACATTGACCACCTAGAGGGAGATTTGGAGTCAATAGGTAAAATCCTACAATAATCTCCTTGTCAAAGTCAGTCTTATTTCAGAAATTTTCTATTAGCACAAGGTTAGTTTTCAACATTGCAAGCTCAAGATGCCAACATTTAGGGTACACCAATCAACATCTAGTCCATGTTGATCCCTCACATGGTGGTGTTATATAAGGAACCAACCTTTGTAGAAACATTGATGAAGAAAGATCCTCATCTTTCTACTCATGAAGGCCTAGTTAACCTTGCTTCTAAGATAGCTATTCAAATTAAATATGTAGAGGTAGTTTGTGATAACTAGGATACAACACTAAAACTCATAATGGAGGTCCATAAATCATTCTTGGACAAACACAATATTTGTGTACCACCTATAATATAGGTGTCAAAAAGGGGGAGAATGAAATAATAGGGGGAGAATGAGATAAAAGGGGAGAATGTATAAGTTACGGGGGTGATCAAACAAAAGGGAAAGGGATAGTTAGTACAGAAAAAAAGCCAACACAATAGCACAATAGATCTACTCAGTAGGAGTACTTAGATTTAGAAAAGAATAATCAATTTAGGGGGAGCTATGGAATTTTGAGATATGATGGATAAGTCACAATTTTTGTACAATTTTGAAGTTTTGAAATTATGTATGTAAGTTGAGTATTCAATAGAAAGTATTTGAGTTACACTCATAAGTTAAGGATATTCATGCATGACTAAGTGATTTTGTCACTCATGTCAAAGGAGGATATCATTAATCTCATATTGGTTTTGACATATGAGTGACAATAAACTTAAGTCATTTATTAGATAGAGCTTAGTTCCTACTAAACAAGTAATGTATGTCGAGCATAAGTTGTTAGATATTGTATGCCAAGTAAGATATATAGTATGTTCTAAGTAACTAGTAAGTGTCGAGTCACTCAAGTGCTAAGTAGATAGTTGATGTCAAGTGATCAATGGATATCGAGTCATTTAGAGGCCGAGTTACAACATTGAAGATATAGTGGATGGTAAGAAGGTGATGTTTCATGATACATCTGAGGACAAAGACAACAAGGAAGCAGATGTTGAAAAATATACTCTAGATATGGATGAGGAAAACCTAAATTAGAGTAGTTCCTAGGATGATCAAGGGTATATGAAAGGTATCTTTGGTAACCCTAGTGTGACAAGAAGGGATATTAGCAATATGAAGGAAAAGATGTAGGATATTAGAAAGGATTTTGATTAGCTTAGAAGGACTACCAGAGGTGAGAAGAATTTAGGTCAACATTTAGATAGGCTTTCACATGTAATTGGGAATGTTGAAGAAGTCAAATATTTAAGGAAGAGAGTCCCACATTTAGAAGTTGAGAATAGAGCTATGGAGAAAATGGTGAAAGATATGCAAAAAAATATGGATGTTATGGGGAGTAGAGTTGATAGCACTAAGAATGTGGTAAAGAAACTTGCAGATCATAGCTACTCCATCTTGAAGATTTTTGTGCAAAATATCAAGAATTTGATGGAAAAACTAGAATAGGGGAGAATTTAGGGTTCTAAGGATGTGAAAGAGGATCAAGGCTCTAGTAAATGCATAAGGGAAAATTCTAAGAAGTCAAAGTTCATGAAAGAGAAAGAAACTGATGAGATGAGGGCTTCTACTATAAACATGAATATCCTAGCTAATCAGGTTGTTGATTTACTAAAGAACTTATAGTTGTCCCAATGTTGTCTTTATGCTATTTTGTTTCTATCTTTTCTTCATGTTTTATGTTTAAAGGTTGCTAGTTATAGCTTGTATTATTTTTTGGTTTTGGTGCACAGTTTCACGAGAGCTTTCCTAGATTTTTTGTTTGGTCCATTGTAAATGTTTTTAGGTCTTATCAAAACCTATTTTTACTTAATAAAAACAAAAATATTTACCTAAGATAAAGAATAAGACATGAATAAATCAAATTTTATAATTTACTTACCAATTATCTTCTTATCAATGGATTTTGTCAACTTCAAAAATTCTATTCTAGTGATCAGAAGATATTCCCATCAAACTATCTATGTAATTGGAGAAGTTTGATTGCATGATGATTGTTCCAATTATTCCCATTCCTTGTCCACTAGTCTGAAAATCTATATGCAAACCTCTCAAGAGTTTGTAATCTTTGTCTTGATCCTTCTTCACTTTAGCCTCAATTTCCTTAAGCCCTTATTCTATTGATAAGATCATTTTAGACTTGAACTACATGCTCTCAAGCCATTCAAATAAATGCTCATCTCCTTTAGGTAGGATCTTTGCTTCTACAACCTCCTTAGTCTTCATATGAATGATCATCTTTAGCAGAGAGACACAATCTTCACTCTATGTTGTCTCCATGGCCAAAGTGGCTCTATTTGATGAAATATTATCCTTCTCTATTTCTAGCCTCAATATAGCTTTGCCAATTTTCTCTATAATGGAGAGTCCCTCCAACTTGAGTTTCCTACTCCACTCTCTACCAATCTATCCAAAAATTTTGTCTTCTTGGAGTTGATAGATGAGTGGTTGAACATCTGTAGCAGTGGGATCTTTAGTAATAGGCATTCTAAAGATACTTGGAAACAGGGTGAGCAATTTCCTAGTGAAGCCACTTAGTTCTTTTGTTTCCACCTTCATCTAAACCTTTGACAACTTATGGCTCTCCAAATATCCTTCAATCACTTCATTTGTTGACTTCCATAAGCCAACTTTGGTATTTTGTCTGGCTTCCTCGAGACTCAATGAATGCAAGGTAAAATCATCAGTAGACATATCCTCAATTCTTCCCTCTTTGGTGAATTTTTCTACCTCTGTGGTTGGGTGCCCTATTTCAGGATCTTGTCTAAGAATAGATAAAGTCTTTTTCTTTTTAACCTTACTTAGTGTTGATCTCGAGTGGATATCAAGAGATAAGGTATCCTTGTTGGGGACTCCTTCATCTTTCCTTTTTCTCTTCTTATCTAGAATATCCTTCAACCATGAATTTGTGCTTATCACTTTAGAGGCTGTTCCAAGGGAATCTATGCTAAACATCTTTCTCTTGATTAGAGTGATTACTTTCACAGTCGAAGAAAAGGGATTCTTTGAGGCTTGTAAAATGAGCTTCAAATAATCTTTGCCTTTCTCCACATCTAAAGTCTTCTTTTTTGCCTCATTAGATTCAGTGGATTAATTGTCACTACTTCCTCCATCTCCTAAATCTATTACCTACACTTGAGGACTACTTGGCTGGAGAAGTGTAGCACTTGCAGATTGAACTAGGCTACTTTAAGGTGAGGGGGGTAGAGTGGCCACAATATCTTTAAGATTTTCCACTTTCTTCACCTTAGCTTTTGTTGGAGTTCCAAACAATGGGAGGGAGCCATCATGATGAGTTTTAGCCAAAGGAATATTCTTATTGGGAGGTTGATCACCTCTGCCCGATGCTTGACTGGTCCTTGAGTGATAGCCAAGGTTACACCTAATGTGCCACCTTGAGAGGAGAAAGCTACTACTACTATTGGAGAAGCTTGAGTCGGTGTGCTTTTACTTTGACTCCTTCTAGCTATGGTCCATTGAACCCACTTCCCAGTTCTTTTAATAATCTAGTCCATCATGATCTCTATCTCTTCTCTAGCATCTTCATAAGGTTTTGAGCTAACAAGAGTATTTCTTAGCTTTGTTAGATAGGTGTTACTATACATATTCTGTCCATCATCTTCTACTCCCTCAACATTGATATTAACTTTATAATCCTCACTTGATCTACTATAAATCTGGTGAAAGCATGATCACAACTCTCAAAAACATCCATGCAATTAGCCTAGTAGTCTTCAATGGTGGTGATGTATTTGATACACTTCCAATCTGCAACACCTTCCTTGCATATCCTTTCAGATCAAACATAGGTCTTTAGACCTGATACATCTCCAATTTATATTTTGATTCAAACACCATTAGAATGTTCTTTCCATCAGAACATGACTCACAACTAAAAGCTCTCCCCTTCATAGGAAACTTGTACCCTTTCTTCTTCAAACTCTTGCTTAGCACATTCATTTGGATTTCTTGTCACATGATCTCTATCAAAACGATCATATCACTAGGATATCTTAACAACTTTGAGGGAAAACTATCAAAAGCTACAAGATGCAAATATGAAAAGGATGAGAACTAGATGAAATAACTCCCAAATTGGCTAATGGTTGCCATGGCTTCAGGGCTGAATCTCCTCTCTAGAAGTCCCTATAGATCCTCTACAAATTCTCATGGTGAATGCATCATTAACTCCTATATACTCTACATAGTTGTTTTCCAATTGTAAACATGGGTAGAATTCATAAGACTTCACATCATTAGGAAAATTTTTCACCCTTGGGAGGCCTAGCCATAATTGTAAAGAAGCTAACATGTTAATGAGGAAGAAGGACATGTAGAATGTGTTGTAAAAAATTTCAGCGCTACAAGCATTGGAAAAAATCTCACTTACCTCATGGGTCCAATCAATATATTTGGTATTAGAGAAAATGACTTGCACCAAAAAGAAATATTGCTCAAAAAAGTTTAAAGCTTCAACCTCACCTTTTAATCTTTGTAAGAGGATCATGATGTTGACAATTTTAGGTTTGAGATTAGTCCCAAATAGAGTTTTAGGAACCTTACTCTTGGTGTTCCATGGTTTTTGAAACCATGATTGCATGATGTCCTTTCTCCAAGTCATCTTCTTTGTAGAGAATTCAGAAATGGCTCCTCCAAATGTCAAATATGAAAATTATTCCCATTCAAAAACTTGAAGGCAATTCACCATAGTTTTCTTATCAATAGAGATCAACATTGTGCCATCTAGCAATATAATTTGTCTAGTGTCTGTGTTGTCATGATTTATGCATTCATAGATTAATTCCAAAGCTTGGACTACAATAGGAAAACTAGCTACCTTAATAAGCCCACATCATTGGAGCTTCTCCGTAATGGGATGGATTGGCTCCAATCTCAATCTCTTCTAAAAATCTTGCATATCATAAAAATGGAGAGAAGTATCCATAAAATTTTGTAGTGAAAACTTAATTCCATTCAACTGTCAAAACCCACAAATCTAGTTGCCATTTCTATTTGATAATGAATTTTGAACCTAGAAAAGGAAAAGAATAGAAAATACATAGATACTAGCTTTTTGATAAAGTTGTGCAAAGTAACAGAATAACAGTTCAAGGAGCAGTCATTTTTGTAATTGTTCATGTTTCCATCTATATAGAAGTTGTAATTAATCCATTGATATTTAGAATTTGCACCACACAAATGAATTGAAGGAGAGATCTATTGGAATAGTAAAGGCATGGTTTTAATAGATATCTCAGTGTCTTTTCACTATTCCATTGGCATACTGTAACTTTCTATCTTCCCATACTTACTTTTCCATTTCCCTTTAAGTTTTGGGGAGTTGCAAATAGAGTACTTTGTGAGAAAATATCTGCTGAGTTGAATTATTCTTAATAAATCTTTCTTGCAATAGTTAGAATACTTCCTATCATCATCTTTAGAAGTTTTGCACACAAGTTGTGGGTCCAATCCACTTACAAAATTGATTTTTTTTAAACTTTGGAAAATTGCCATCATGGGTTGAAAACCCACCGAGGAGAAGACAATTTCCATTTCTCTACCTAGGATTCTGTAATGTCCCTGATTAGAACATTAGAAAAATAATTCTGGTTTTTGCATATATTTTCCATATTTTCTTCTGATATCTTCCTCTAACCTCCTTCATATACTTTTTCCATATCCCCCTCAATGACATTTCCTCCCTAATACTTATATCTAATTTTTCTTTATTCATGACTCCTCATAATTAATCGATTACATTCATTTAGTAACTGATTTCATTTAATACACTAATTCATTAATATATTGTCTCTTAATAAAGATTATATCAATTTATATATTGATGATATTTATTATAATTATTTGTATTGTATCCTTTTATTACTATTTTATATTTAAGTATATTATTATTATTATTAACCTTATTAGGTTGATTGTCATTTTAGATCTCACTATATATTGTTACTATATCATTAATATATTATTATCCATTAATAATACATTAGTATAATTTAATTTATTCATAATGAAATTACAATATGACTTATATATTTACTCCAATAATAATTTAGTACATATTTATTAGAATAATTTAGTATAAATTCACTAAAATAATAATTATAACTATTTTGTTCTATTAATTTATTTATCTTATCATAATTAGGGGATAATTAGGGGACATGACAGTCCACCCTTCCTCAAATTGCTTGTCCTCAAGCAATGATCATTTATAGCAAACCTTTCTTGTCAAATCAATATACAAGTAAGAATACATAAGGAATGCAATTAATGTCATAATGCATGAAGTAAGTATATGAGTACTTGAAAACATGAAGCATACATGAAGAAGACACATTAATGCATGAAAACATGAAGACACACAATACACATGTTATGCATTTCCTTAATTGTGAACCTGCAACCATGAAGTCATTAATACATATTCATATACCAATATCAAGGAATACAAGTTAGTACATAGAAGTATACTTT
Organism: Cupressus sempervirens; assembly: GCA_028749045.1. Taxonomy (NCBI): domain Eukaryota; kingdom Viridiplantae; phylum Streptophyta; class Pinopsida; order Cupressales; family Cupressaceae; genus Cupressus; species Cupressus sempervirens. Next base: position 551,764,759 of record CM053785.1, on the reverse strand, counting down.
CAAAGAAGCTACTAATCAATCATTCCATTTATTTAATCAACATAATTTTTCATATGTATCCATATTTATGTCTTGTCGAGAATAATGTGTGTATAGGCTAGGCCTTCTAGAGATTGGACTAGGACACCACATTAAAGGCTTGACAAGATCTTGGTCTCTGCCTTTCAAATGTGATCCTTCCATCTCTTACCATGCTTGATTCATTATGTATGTATATTTTCCCTTCCCAGACTATTACATTGTATGTATAGGCTAGGTCATCTGGAGACTGGGCCAGGACAATACATTAAAGGGTTGACAAGACCCCAGGTCCCTGCCTTTCAAATGTGAGCGTCCCATCTTCGCCATGCCTAGTTGCTATACCATACCTCAATCCTCGAACATTGTGGTGGGGTTCCATGGCTCGACAATCCTAAACCCAAGAGGGCATTTTCCCCTCCTCTTGCCTTAGGATTCAACTTCTACCCTCTTATCCACCTCTGCTCTTACTGAATTTAATTCTTGGGATTATTTCAAGTTATCATCATTTCTTAATCACTTATATTGATTATATATTTATTTTTTTCTTTTAAAAAGAAAATATTCATCTCTTCTTAATTAATTTCATCAATTAGATGTTTATTTCTTTTATTTAATTATTTCAAAGAAAAAGGAATATTCATCCTTATAATCTTTTTATTTCTTTATGTAACTAAGTTGCATCATAATTAATACTAAAACACAAATTTAAACAAACTACTTTTACCTTATTACCTTTTCGCTGTGTTAGGCTTCGTGGTTCATGGGCGACATGGGATTATACGAACTAAAATCACTCCACATTCTCTAGTCCTTGTGTGAATGAGGAGCTATTGATAGCTTCTTTGCCTCGGTTTGATGCCTCAATGTTGGTACAATTGCTAGTGTTCACGCCATTATTAATGTTGATGTAGCACATAAATATGTATCCTCTCTCTATAATTTTTATAGCTCGACTTAAATCGACGACTGGTTTCTTGCCTTTAATGTTTGATTTCATTTTGTGGTTTAGTCTAGAAAAATTATGGCTTCATTCATTTTAATCTTCTAGAGGCCAAAAAGTGTCCAAGGTGCATTTTTCATATGACATATACCACTGAAAGAAGGAGGAGACTACCGAAGCCCTTCAACACTCAATTCACTTTTCATTGCTCCAAACTACCACAAAAAATCAATAGTCATCTCATGTAGATGTCTAATTTCTTCTTTGAGTTGGCAGAAAGATTTTATACATTTAGTCCTTTGATTCTCTTCTGTGCCTGAAGCTCCACTCTAGTTGTGTCAAGTCACATATGTCATTATATTCAATACATATCCTGCAATCTTCCTTATTACTTTGCTCCCTTTATCATTAATCTTATGTCAATAAATACTTCAAAAGATGATGACATTCCATGGTTTTGGTTTAGTGGATAATGTAACTGAATATTACAATTTCCTCTCTCCTAATGTTATCGATGTGAAGTCCAAGTTGGATGTTCGAACCCTAATGCCGATGGAATGGTGCTTCAATTTTGATGTGTTTATTGTGTATAGGTTTTCACCTCCTTAAATGCATGTAGTTTTGATATATTCCACAATCCATGACTTCAGTTTGTTCTTTGCCTTCCTTCACATCCATTCCATGTGAAACCTAATGATGCCCTTCGTACCTTTGTTCCACAGTTCTTTTTGTTGTAAATGGGATATTCGATGCTGCTTGTTGTTCATATTTTGTTTGAATATGCTTCGGTGCTGACTTCTATATTAAGTGCTCCCAATATAAGCAAGTATGATGATATTGAACTTAAAAAATCTTGGATAGTTATCAATTTCTGATTTGAACTTTGTCTTCTCTGGATGAATGTTTTATTTTTCCTTAATTGGTTCAGGGAAATGGTGATGCATGAGTAACTTCTTCAATCCACACGTATAACCTTCAACATCCAACTTCAAATACACAATCAATTTGTCTATATTGGCATCAAATAACACTTTTAATTACCCTCAATTCATCCGCAAACATTTATCGGTGACTCTGCCTTAATTAGTTCACTCAATATTATAATGGTAAGTAGCAATGTATTAATATTTCACTTTTTAATATCCTTCCACAATATGCATCTCTTGGCTGCGTAGATGTTTATAACTTGAATACTTTGACTATTACACCCCTATATCCATGATTTGTGTTAAATATTTTCTTTGTTTATAGTAAGTGCCTCCAAAATGATATTTACTATCAACGTGAATGTGCACAGTTTTTGTTTTGTATGCTGCCCTTTTTGAACTGTTTTGCTACTTGATTATATATCTCCCAATTTGTAAGTGCTGATTTATATTTATATTTATTTTTACTCCATTTCTTCTCATTCAAAACTTCTTCTATTCCACCATTGATTCTTACCTCTTCTCTGAACTCATTTTCTTATAAACTCTTACAATGTATAGGATATCCTTTATCATAATCAAAATGTTTGTTAACTTTAATTTTGGTAGAAAACGAATAAAAAATAAATAAAATTAGAACTACATATGTCCATATGTCCATTATTTCATCTGTTTCCCAGAGGATGGTAGGTTCAAGTGCTCTAATACCACTGTAATGTCCCTGATTAGAACATTAGAAAATAATTTCAGTTTTTGCATATATTTTCCATATTTTCTTCTGATATCTTCCTCTTACCTCCTTCATATACTTTTTCCATATCCCCCTCAATGACATTTCCTCCCTAATACTTATATCTAATTTTCCTTTAGTCATGACTCCTCATAATTAATCAATTACATTCATTTAGTAACTGATTTCATTTAATACACTCATTCATTAATATATTGTCTCTTAATAAAGATTATATCAATTTATATATTGATGATATTTATTATAATTATTTGTATTGTATCCTTTTATTACTAGTTTATATTTAAGTATATTATTATTATTTTTAACCTCATTAGGTTGATTGTCATTTTAGATCTCACTATATATTGTTACTATATCATTAATATATTATTATCCATTAATAATATTTTAGTATAATTTAATTTATTCATAATGAAATTACAATATGACTTATATATTTACTCCAATAATAATTTAGTACATATGTATTAGAATAATTTAGTATAAATTCATTAAAATAATAATTATAACTATTTTATTTTATTAATTTATTTATCATTATCATAATTAGGGGACTAGCTCTGATTCCCTTTTAGTTTACCTTTTGACTATTATTTCTTTTGGGTTTGGAGATGTCCAAAAGGAGTTCAAAAATTCATTAGGGACCCACATTTTGTTTCCTTTCCATAAAAAATGTCTTTCACAAAAAATTGAGTTCATGGGTTGAAAACCCATCGAGGAGAAGTTAGTTTTGATTTTTTTGCCTGGAATGATTATAAGAGTTTTGATAAATCCTAAACATTCCCTAAGGTAGATAATTGTAAAGGAACATGAATTTTCCATATGGTGCCTTATTATCTTCTTATTTTGATCCAACTACATCATTTGGTGCTCTTCACGGGAAATCTCCTTCAAGGGTTGAAAACCTACCAAGGAGAAGATGAAGTCTAGATTTATGCAAGCTTCTATTCTTATTTGAGTAAATGAAAACCCACAAACAAATATAACTCTATAAATAATCTTTACATGAGCAACATAAATCTCCATAAGATTAGGGATAGAGCTACCCACATAGTCCCTCCACATAAAGGAAAAACCACTTGGCAATGAAACATACAGAAGAGAAAAATGAAAAATCTAATGAAGACTCTTTTCGGCTAAGGGGGCTTAGACCTAGTCTTGGACACACCTAGGAAATTACTAAGACACAAGAAATCACTTTTACTACTCAAGTACATGATGAAAAAGGGGGCAACAACTGGCTCTATCTAGGGACTTGGGTAAACCATACCCCAAGAAAGGAACCTAAAATATTTGGTTTTGCAAAATTAAAAGGTGGCTAGACAACAAAACTAAAGCAAGAAAAGCAAGGGAAAGGAGAAAGAAAGGGAAACCTAACTAGGAAAAGGCAAAAAGAAACTAAACATAACTATAGTACAATATAGGGATTACATATTCTCAATATGAAATTTAGTAGAGCTTCAAATCTTGACCATTGTAAGTCAAGGGTATCACTACGCCATCTGGATATGCCTATTTAAATGAGTTATTCTTGAAAGCCTAAGGAATAGTGAATGGACCCTTCCATAAGGTATCAAATTTCTTATGCATACCTTTTGGTGCTCTTTGCTTATCCCATAGTAACACACTATCTGCTACCATGAATTTCTATAGTCTTGCCCTTTTATCAAACAAGCTCTTCATGTGCATTTGGTGTTGTGTGATATGATCTCTGATTTCTTCTCTTTCTTCTCTGAGTTTTCTCAAGTACAAAATCCTCTTTTCTAAACCATCTCTATAGATATCATCTTCAATTACTATTCTCAATTTTCTCATAGCTAATTCTAAGGGTAATGGGAGATTAGCTTTAGTCGTATAAACCAATTTGAAAGGAGATATACTGATTTCCCTTTTAGGTGTCACCCTATTTTCCCATAGTGCCTCATAAATTTTCTTGTACTAAGTTTTCTAATTATCCAACACCAATTTCTTAATAATATTCTTAAAAATTTTGTTACTAGATTCCACTTGACCATTTCCTTGAGGGAAATAGTTAGATGAATGACTAACTATTATGCCATGCTCAAAAAAAAAATTCTATGATCTCAATTGAAGAAAAACAAGTCGCATTATCCATCACCAATTTGATGGGGACACTAAATCTAACCAATATATTTTCCTTAATGAATTCACAAACTACTTTTGAAGTGGTTTTCTTGGTTGCTTTGGCCTCCACCCACTTGGTGAAGTAATCAGTCGTAGTCATAACATACTAGTGACTAGCACTAGATGTTGGGTTGATAGGACCAATGAAATTGAAGCCCCATTTTTGGAAAGGACCTTCAATGATGACAGGTCTGAAAGGCAAAGTGGCCACCTGAGGTCTCCCAGTGAACATCTTACATTTTTCATATTTTGATACCTAGGAGTAGGCATTCCTAAACATTCTAGGCCTATAGTAACATTGTCTCAATATTTTGAAAGCTATGACCAAAGATGAGAAATGTTCAACGCATGCTTCATCATGAAAGGTTCTCAACAACTTTTCTTATTGTTGTCTGTCTACGCATCTGAGAAAAGTAAAATCTATAGCTTTCTTAAATAATTTGTCATCCAAAATTATATATTTGGCCACTTTCAACTTGAGATCTCTTCTTTGCTTTGTCATCATACCTTTGGGGCATTCTCCATACATTAGTAGATAAATAATATTCTTGAACCAAGAATCTTGTAGATCTGTGGTCAAAACTAACTATTTCTCTCCCAATTCTTCTAGTTCATGAATGATCTTATTTTTTGCAATCACTTTGCATAGGGCATTACTCCTCACTAGCTTAGTAGGCTTAATTTCAATGTCATACTCTTGCGTTTTTGCTATCCATGTCCCTCTAGCATTACACCCTACATCTTGTTGCATTAACACACTTTTTACTACTACATCTAGAACATAAACCACAAAATGCGAGTGCAAGATGTAGAACCTAAAATTCTTCAGTGCTTTAACTATTGTAAAGGCATGCTTTTCAATTTATGAGTATTTTAACTCATGATTTTTTAGAGGTATATTCATGAAGGCTATAGGGAATTGTATCCCTTCTTTGTTGTCTTGCATAAGGATAGATAATAAGGTGTTTTCAGAGGCATAATAGTAAATGATAAAATCCAATTTATAATCCAAATGACATAGTACTAGAGCGTTAGTAATAGTAGTCTTTATATTTCAGAAGGCTTATTTCCCAGCTTCATTCTATTTTAAATTTGAATTTCTTTTCATCATGTCTACAATACATTTAGTAGTCTCTGCAAAATCTAAAATGAATCTTCTAAGGAAATTCACCAGCTCAAAGAATGATTTTACTTTTTTTTTTTTTCGATGGTAGGATTAACCTTCAAATGGCTTCAACTCACTTAGGGTCAATTCTGATATCTTCTTGGGAAACTATATGACCAAGAAGCTTTCCCTTTGTCACACAGAAAATAGACTTTTTAGGATTAAGTGAGATTTTGTGTTCCTGGCACCTTTGCAATACCTTCTTCAAATCTTCTATGTGGTTTTTTCTTTTCTTTGAAAACATGGTGAGGTCAACCAGGTATATAATGATAATTTGGTCCTTTAGATTAGCAAATATTTTACTCACACACCTTTGAAATGTAGCACTAGCATTGATGAGCTCAAAGGGCATTCTATGATATGTGAATGTACACCAAGGAGTGGTGAAAGCCATTTAATGTTGATATTTTTCTTCCACTTTGACTTGATTGTAACCTAAGAACCCATCGAGCATGGACATCATTTCAGCTCCAACTATTTTTTGTAGTAAGTTATCCATGTTAGGAAGAGCAAAATTGTCTTTCAAAGATGCTTGATTCAAATTCCTGAAATCTACGCAAATTCTTATTTCTCCATTTTTCTTCCTAACTGGTACTATATTAGCTACCTAGGTGGAATGATGGATGGGATAAATGATCCTCACCTTTAGCATCTTGTCTACTTCCTAGAATATAGTGTCTACCATGTTGGATTATAATTTCTCTATTTCTGTCAGAAAGGGACTGCATCAAGTTTCAATGGAATCTGATGTTTTATTTTCCCACCCCTGTAGCTTTTCAAATCTTTATTACTCCAAGCGAATACATCTTGATATTCTATGAAAAGTTTTTTGGCAGCTTCCTTCTCTTCGGACAACAACAGTTTCCAATGTTAATCATTTTGGGACTATGAGCATCTCCAATATTCACCCCTTCATATAAGCCAGTAGTAGGACCTTTTTCCATCCTCTTTTTCTTGTTGTAGGCATCATGTCTATTAAATAATTTTTCCAAAGATACAAAATATGGGAGAATGATATTACCTCACAATTGGACTTCATCAATTTGGTCTTCTTTTTGCTCATGGTCAAGGTCTCCATGATTGTCTTCATTGGATAAGCATTAACAAGTAGCTTTGTCATTTTCTAGGAATAGTTGCAGACTCTTGTTGTCTTCAAAGACTTACCAGAATTATGTGTTGCTAGGAACAAAGGCTTGATATACAATCTTGACCTAGTATTTCTTATCCTTGAATTCTAGATGAGGAAGTAACAAGGAAGCAGAAATAGCCAATGAATTTGCTTTGGTATTCATCTATCTTGGTACTAATTAAATGGAAAAAGGCATCAAAGTCTTCTATTTTGTCCCAAAATTTGTTTTTGTAATTTTTTAACTTGTGATTCTTCACAGAGTATTTCCCTTTAATTTATCTCACAATGAGTTCTGCATCACCTCGGGCTTTCAAGACCTTTATTCCCTTTTCTTTCACAACTATCATTCCAAGTAATAGAGCTTCATACTCCATAGTGTTATTTGTGTTTCCAAACTTCAATTTGAAAACCATGGGTTTGGGTTCTCCTTCAAGAGATATTAACTCTACACTTGCTTTAGATCCTGACAAGGAGAAACTTTCATCAAACTCCAATGTCCATATGGATGGTGATTCTTTTCCTTCACTAAGGATTTTTAGTTCTAGGTCTTTGATTTCTTTCTCATTTAGAGTATCTTCAGTAAATAGCATGTAATTGCCAAAGTCTAGTTCTTGATAGAGAATCTAGGCTTTAGGATCGTCTAACTTCAAGATTGTAAATTTTTCCTTTTCTTGAGGTTCCAACATGACTTTCTTACTCCTTATAGGTATAATTCCTTAAGGCTAGTCAAGTTTTATTTCTCCCCCTGAATCTCTAAAAAAAATTTTGCTTAAAAACAAACCATAGCTTGCTAGAATATTCGCAACCAAAATAGTCAATAATAGTTTCTTTTTCATATGGGAGGCTAAGGCTACTTAAGCATATTTTATTTGTTAAAGTAACAAGACTTTCTTAGCATCCATTGAATAACATGAACTTTAGTGAAGGTAAGACCCAAAGCTTTAGCTATAGAAAAAGGCATCACATTATTTGACACACTTACTATTATGCAATTACTTTACTTACATTTGTTGATATATAGGGAGATGTAGAATGGGTTATTTTTTTTCACATGGAAAGTCACCAAGATAATGGAGTCTTCTTGATTAAATAGATTATATGTCAAAGGTCCATCTTCTTCCTCAGTGGTAACATTATGGTTTAAATATAAAGCACATCCTTTATAATGATCCGCTAATCTCTTCAACTCAGAGGGATGATATTTTAGATAGTCTATAGGAGAGATTTGAATCTTTAACTCTTTATAAAATTAGATAAAATCAAAAGGACTCTTGTCCTTACCTATTTGAGATGCTGAAACTCCTTGATCAATGCGAGTGTTATTTTATGCAGATGTGGGATCATTCCTTGGAACATGATTAGGGGATTGATTTTTCACCTATTGACTCTAGGTTAACATCATGTATGAAGTTCCATCAATAGTTGCATATCATTCACTCTTTGGCTCAGAGTTTGATTCATACTCCAAAAATAAATCTCTAGAGTTTCCATTTGAGTATAAATCTAAATCAAAGCAAGGAGTTGCAATGTTCAACTCATTAGTGGATAACAACTACATCATACAAGTAGTTTCTAGATAGCTTTCACTATCGTGATCTATTGTTAAATGAAACACACACATATTACCTTTCTTTGGTGCCACTTCAATTGCCAACTTTGGTTATGAACCTGTAAGCTGCAAAAATTTTCCATCATTATTCCTTCTTGGTGGACTTTGATAATTATGTTTTTAAGAGTGATTAAACCTAGATAACTACCTCTTTATTGCCACCAATTTGTTTAACAATTTTTGAATCATCTCATTAGATGAGGTAGTGTTACTAGAACTTCCTTTGGTTTGAACTTCTCATTTCCATTTTCCTACAGACATCAAACCATCCTCAAATTAAACCACATTCTTTTGTGCATCTTCTAAATATATGGGATGACCCCTCCTTAAATCATAATTGATATCTAGTCGTATCACATTTATAAAGAAAGTTTTAATATTGCTAGCAGTAGGTCTATCAACTATCGAGATCTTGCTAGTGATCTTATTAAAAGTTGCAACAAAATCCCTCATACTCATGGTGGTTTATTTTTCAATAGATGTTAATTATGTTAATAGGACATGCTCATCTTTAGCCATTTTGAATATTATTTCAAAGGTTGTCCTCATCGTGTCCCAACTTTTGATTGAACCATCATCTAAATAATAAAACCAATCTATTGCATTCTCTATTAGAGTTTCTACAAAAAGCCTTATAGCTACATCTTCATGAGCTTCTCCTAAAATGTGAGTAGCCATGAAAAAGGCTTTAATATGTTCATCAGTAGTTACTTTCCCATCACCTAAAAATCTAGGAAAATTCTTCCTTGAACTAGCTGGGAGGGGTTGATAAGATGTTAATGCTAACAGACCTATTTCTATAGCCCAAGGAACAACCATGATTATTCTAGCAAGGTATGGCATGAAATTGATGACTGGAGGAGTAGTTACTCCATCTAGGGCCAACACCTGGAAAGTAGTATGTGATGAAATTTGATTTTAACTTTGATTTCTAACAGGTGAAGGTGGTCTGCTCTGACTTTTCTTTTCACCTTTTCACCTCAGAGGGTATAGGATAGGTAAACTAAGCTCTTTGAGCTTTTTAAAAATAGTGTCTTAACTACCTTTCTCTTTGGTACTTCTGAGGAACCTGGCTTGTTCTAAGATTCTAGATCAATTTTTCCTTTGAGCTTCATGTTCTAACTATCTTTCTATCTTCAAATTTATCTTCATTGAACAACTATTTCTAAGGCTTCAGCCCTAGATTCTTCTTCTTCCAATACTTGGCCTGCATTTCTGTATTGCTTCATGTTCCTCCTATTCCTCCAAAAAAATTTCTAAGGGATAAGATTATATCTTCTTGGTCATCTTGAAAGCCAAGATTTCTAGTGCAGGTAGTACCATTTATTTATTAATCAAGTGACTATTTGTATCCCTAGTAGTCACCAAAAATCTATTGGTAAACAGATTGTTCTTTTTTATCTAACTCTTTAGTGCCCAAATTTTATGAATGATATTTGGTTACAATAGTTGGAGAGTTGCTTCTAAAAAGAATAACTTTCCTCTAAATTATTAGGTACAACTCCCTATTGTAGATTTATAATGAATTATGTTTGTTCCTAAATCCAAAAAGGGGTATGTTCTTAATTCGAGAATAGGAGATGTAAACTAAGCCAAACCTATATAGGATCTAACTCAAGAAAGAAAAGATTTTAGAAGATAAATTAAGTTTATGAACTCACACAACTTATGAACTCATAAGACTTAAGGATTTCATATTGCATAACAATTAATGCTAATTGATTCAGCAAGAAACTAAATATGGAGAAAGAAAGATTAACTAGAAGAAAACATCTAAGGGATCTCTCTTGAACCTATGATGAAAATACTTAATCATATCTAGTTTGCTGCCTCAAAATAGGGGAATGAAGCTCTGTTCATTCCTTTTTTTAATTCAAGTAAATGAGAAAATAAATAATTAACAACTAACAGAATGGAACATAAAATAATTGACACAAAATACCATTCAATTGACTTTGAAACAACCAGTATTTCAACCCAAAATTTTCCAACCCTTTATTAATCTTTCATTCCAATACATATAGGACTCTAAGATGACCATTACAAAAGAATTTTAATCAGTTCATCTTCTCAAAAATGAAAAATGGTAAGGAGCTATTTTGTCAATTGCAATGATTACATCAAAATATGGAAATGGGTGGAATATGAATCACTTCACCTTCTTTCCCTTTTCTACTTTTTTCCTATAGGCCTTAGTGGTTATAATGATTGGAATTAATTCTTCATTCCTATGAACATGTACATTAGTATATCTCAAGAGCTATTTAGAATTCTCTTTGGCCAAATCCTTGACAACACTCAAATGATCTTGTATTTCCTCCATGGCCATATGTACACAGCCACCAAGTTTCTGGAGTTTGGAAATTCTATTATGGTGACCAAAAGATATTCTTATCGGACTATCTATGTAATTGGAGAAGTTTGATTACATGATGGCTACTCCAATTATTCCCTTTTCTTGTCCACTAGTCTACAAATCTATATGTAGACCTCTTGAGAGTTTGTAATCTCTATCTTGATCCTTATTCACATTAGCTTCAGATTCCTTAAGCCCTTCTTCTACTGCTAAGATCCTTTTAGACTTGAATTGCATGCTATGACACCATTCAAATAAAGGCTCGTCTCCTTTAGGTAGGATCTTTGTTTCTGCAACCTCCTTTATCTTCATATGAATGATCATCTTTAGCAGAGAGACACAATCTTCACTCTTTGTTCTCTCCATGACCAAAGTGGCTCGATTTGATGAAATATTATCCTTCTCTATTTCCATCCTCAATATAGCATTGCCAATTTTCTCTATAATGGAGAGTCCCTTCAACTTGAGTTTCCTGCTCCACTTTCTACCAATCTACCCAAAATGTTTGTCTTCTTAGAGTTTAGAGATGAGTGCTTGAACATCTAAAACAATGGGCTCTTTAGTAATAGGCATTCTAGAGATGCTTGCCAATGGGGTGACCAATTGCTTGATGAAGCCATTCAATTCTTGTATTTCCACCTTCATCTAGACCTTTTGACAACTTAACACTCTCTAGTTGTCCTTCAATCACTTCATTTTTAGACTTCCATAAGCCAACTTTGGTATCATTTCTAGCTTCCTCGAGATCCATTAAATGCAAGGTAAAATCATTAGTAGACATATCCTCAAATTTTCCCTCTTTGGTGGGTTTTTATACCTCCATGGTTGGGTGCCTTGTTTTAGGATCTTGTCCAAGAATAGACAAAGTCTTTTGCTTCTTAACCTTACTCAATGCTAATCCAGAGTGGATAGCAAGAGATAAGGTATCCTTGTTGGGGACTCCTTCATCTTTCCTTTTTCTCTTCTTGTCTAGAGTATCCTCCAACCATGAATCTATACTTATCACTTTGGAGGTCTTTCCAAGGGAATATATGCTAAACATCTTTCTCTTGATCAGAGTAATTGCTTTTATGGTCAAAGAGAAGGGATTCTTTGAGGCTTCTAAAATAAGATTCAAAGAATCTTGACTTTTCTCTGGCTCTAAAGTCTTATTTGTTTCCTTGATAGATTTAGTGGATTCACTATCACTACTTCCTCCATCTCCTAAATCTACTACCTACACTTGAGGACTACTTGGCTAGAGAACTGCAACACTTGTAGATGGAATTGGGCTACTATAAGGTGAGGGGACTGGAGTGGCTATAGTATCTTTAGGATCTTCTACAATCTTCTCCTTGGCTTCTGTTGGAGTTCCAACCACTAGGAGGGAGCCATCATGACAAGTTTTAGCCAAAGGAATATTCTTGTTAGTAGGTTGATCACTTCTACCTAATGCTTGAGTGAGTCCTTGAGTGATAGCCAATGTTAAACTTGATGTGCCATCTTGAGAGGAGGAAGCTGCTATTGCTATTTGAGAAGCTTGAGTAGGTGTACTTTTACTTTGACTCCTTTTGGATATGGTCCATTCATCCCACTTCCTAATCCTTTTAATAATCTAGGCCATCATGATCTCTAGCTCTTCTCCAACACCTTCATAAGGTTTTGAGCTAATAGGAGTATTTCTTAACTTTGTTAGATAGGTGTTACTATACATATTTTGTCCATCATATTCTACTCCCTCAACATTGATATTAACTTTATACATCCTCACTTGATCTAGTGTAAGTTTTGCAAAAGCACAATCTTGGCTCTTAAACTCATCCTTTCAATCAACCCATTAGTCTTCAATGGTGGTGATGTGTTTGATCATACTACCAATCTAAAACACCTTCTGTGCATATCCATTTGGATCAAACATAGGTCTTAAGATTTGATACATCTCCAATTTATATTTTGATTTGAACACTTTTAGCATGTTCCTTGAATCAAAATGAGACTCACAACTGAAATCTTCCACCTTCATAGGAAAATCATATCCTTTCTTCTTCAAACTCTTTCTCAGCACATTCTCTTGGATTTCTTTCCACATGATCTCAATCAACACGGTCATATCACTAGGATATCTCAACAGCTTTAAGGGAAAGCCATCAAAAGCTACAAGATGCAAATATGAAAAGGATGAGAACTGGATGAAATAACTCCCAAATTGGCTAATAGTTGACATGGCTTTAGGGCTGAATCTCCTCTCTGAACATCCTTGTAGCTCCCTAAAAATTCTCATGGTGAATGCATCCTTAACTCTTATATACTCTGCATAGCTATTTTCCAATTGTAAACATAGGTAGAATTCATAAGATTCCACATCATTAGGAAAATTTTCCACCATTGGGAGGCTTGGCCATAATTATAAAGAAGATAACATGTAAATGAGGAAGGAGGACATGTAGAATGCATTGTAGAATTTTGCAGCACTAAAAGCATTAGACAGAATCTCGCTTACCTCATGAGCTCAATCAATATATTGGGTAATAGAGAAGATGACTTGTACCAAAAAGAAATATTGCTCAACAAAGTTTAAAGCTTCAACCTCATCTTTCAATCTATGTAAGAATATCATGATGTTGACAATCTCACATTTGAGATTAGTCCCAAATAGAGTTTTAGGAACCTTACTCTTGGTGATCCATAGTTTTTGAAACCATGATTGTATGATATCCTTTTTGCAAATCATCTTCTTCATGGAGAATTCAGAAATGGCTCCTCTAAATATCAAATCTAAAAATTCTTCCCATTCAAGAACTCAAAGGAAATTCACCACATTTTTCCTATCAATGGAGATTAACATGGTGTCATTTGGAAATACAATTTTTCTAGTGTCCAGATTGTACTAATTTATGCATTCATGGATTAGTTCTAGAGCCTGGAATTCAATAGGAAAACTAGCTACCTCAACAAGCCCGCATCCTCAGAGCTTCTCAATAATGGTATGAATTGGATTGAATCTCATTCTCTTCTAAAAATCTTGCATATCATAGAAATGGAGAGAAGTATCTGTGAAATTTTGCAGTGAAGACTTAATTCTGTTCAACCCATGAAAACCCACAAATGTAGTTGCCATTTCTATTTGAGAATGAATTTTGAACCTAGAAAAGGAAAAGAATAGTGAATGCATAGATACTGGCTTGTTGAAAAAGTTTTGCAAATTAATAGAATAACAGTTCAAGAAAGAGAGATATTTTTTGCAACTGTTCATGTTTCCATCTATATAGGAGTTGCAATTCATCTGTTGATCTTCAGAATTCATGCCACATGAATGAATTGAAGTAGATATTTGTTGGAATAGTAAATGCATGGTTTTAATAGATATCTCGATGTCTTTTCACTATTTTTTTGGCCCAATAGTAACTTTCTATCTTCTCATACTTACTTTCCTATTTCCCTTTAGGTTTTGTGGAGTTACAAATAGAGTACACCATGAGAAAACATCTACTAAGTTGAATTTTTCTTAATAAATACTTCCCACAATAGTTAGAATACTTCCTATCATCATCTTGAGAAGTTTTGTGCACAAGTTGTGTCTCCAATTTTCTTATAGACTTGATTTTCTTTAAAATCCAAAAAATTGCTCTCATGGGTTGAAAACCTGCTGAGGAGAAGACAATTTCCATTTCTCTACCCAGGCTTCCCTTTTACTTTACCTTTTGACTATTGTTTCTTTTGGGTTCAAAGATGTCCAAAAGGAGTACAAAAATTCATTAGAGACCCATCTTTTGTTTCCTTTCCTTCAAAATTGCCTTTCATAAAAAACTAACTTCATGGGTTAAAAAATTGCTAAGGAGAAGTCAGTTTTGAGTTCTCTGCTTGGAGTGATTATAAGAGCTGTGATGAATCTTGAACATTCCCTAAGGTAGATAATTGTAAAGGAACATGAATTTTCCATAGGGTGCCTTATTATTTTCTTGTTTTGATCCAACTACATCATTTGGTGCTCTTCATGGGAAACCACTTTCAAGGGTTGAAAACTCACCGAGGAGAAGATGAAGTCCATATTTCTACAAGCTTGTATTCTTATTTGAGAAAATTATAGGCTACAAATAGATATAACTCCATAAATAATCTTTGCATGAGCAACGTGAATCTCCATCAGATTAGGCACAAAGCTACCGACACAATCGAACCATATAAAGGAAAAACCACCCAGCTATGAAACGTGGAGAAGAGGAAAATGAAGAAATTGATGAAGACTCTTTCAACCTAAGGGGGCTTAGACCTAGTCTTGAAAACACCTAGGAAATTACTAAGACACAAGAAGTCACTTTTACTACTTAGGTACAGGATGAAAAATGGGGCAACAGATACATGTCTCAATTTCTTGGTATACAAACATTTTGTATCTCATCAATGACATGTTTAAAGTGTTTTTAATTCTACTCAAATTTCTCCTTTGAGGAATTAATTCTACATGATTATTTCCCTTATGCACATATATCCTACCTCACATGTATTTAATTGATATATTTCTATACCTCTTTTATCTCTCCACACAAATCAAATGATCACTCATAAAATAAAGGAATCCCAAAATAGAGTTGTCACTCTGGTTCTCAAGGTATAATTATTTGTATGTTACTCAAATCTTCCCAATAGAGTTTTAGCAAACATATTTGAAATAACTCCTTGGTTAGGTCACAAAGCTATTGGCATTACGTGGCTTGGATAGGCAAGATAAAATCTTTGGTTTGGGAAACTATAACTTCTGGGTAAACTTCAAAATATCCTTTTGAGAAACACTCCCTAGTAGAGTCACAAATTTCTTGGTGCCCAAATCAAAAGATTGGAATCCTATGAGATTTCCTACTCAATTTTCTAATATCCAATTAGATTTGACTAGTTCATGCAAATGATCTTTGACCTTGTTCCCCTACAATTTTGGCTCTATAGGACCAAGATGGGTAGACTTATTCCTCAATCTATATTTCCTATGGAGGTATTTTACAACAAAAATAATTCTTCAATCACTTAAAATTATTCTCTCTATGGTGGAATACCACTTTCTTAGCGAATAAGTTAAAATTACCAATTTATTCTAGGTTATAATTGGTTGTTGATTTTTTTATGAATTATATATTAATGAATATGAGGAAGTAATTCAACAATTAAATTGAAGGAATTATCAGATCATAATAAATATGATCAATTTGACTTTCAATAGACTAGTGCCTCTATATACAGATTGGAACTACACAACCTTATGATAAAAATTTCACATATAACTTGACAAGGCAATACTTTTACCATGAACCAAAGAGTTTTCATATGTTTTGGTTCTTTGAGCAATTTACAATTAGTCTTATTGAGTTTAAATTAGTTTGAAGCCCAAAAATATAGATAGAAATATGACAACCACAGTTTGAACTTGATAATCAAATTATAAATGTATCAAATAATATACTCAAATGGCATTTATTTAGAATAAAAATCACCCAGAATAATATTTTCTCACAAAATATGCATTGCAAATTCTTAGTAAGGGTAATTTATTTGTATTTAATTTGAAAAAATTATAGTTCATAGATATGTAACAAATCTTTCCATATGGTACTTCGAACAATTTAATTTCAAAAAGTGATTGACTTCATATACTTCTTGTTCTATTGTAGAAATATTATATCTACAACACATAATGCTACTCTATATATAGATGAGGATTCAATTACTTGGTGAAAGAGAATACCCTTTCACCAAGGGTTACTATAAACTAATTACAAATAATTGACTCACTTTGACAAATAAAATGATTATTGCTTTCAGAATGTTACTTGGTGAAAGAGAATACCCTTTCACCAAGGGTTACTATAAACTAATTACAAATAATTGACTCACTTTGACAAACAAAATGATTATTGCTTTCAGAATGTTATGTATGTGTTTCAAACATGTTTGTATTAGCCAACTTGTACTATGGTTTCTTCAACTAAATACTTTATTTTTATGGCCCTTTCCCTAGTACTATATAAAAATTTCTCAAACAAAAGGGGTTGAGACTAGTGGGGTTAAACTAAACCTTCAGGGAATGGGTATTATCTTGATGAGCCTTAGCATTTCATTTCTGAAGTTGTTGTTTTCTATTCTCTACTTGATTCATCAATTGTTGCATTGCCAGCTTGACCTCTTCAAAAAAAATTCAAAATAATTACTTTCATAACTTGCATAATTTTTTCAAAGGTACTTGTCAAAAATATACAAACTATGTATGATATCTAGTTGATCCACTTTTTCATCAGTTAAGTCAAGTTGCTTTACTAGCTGGGGGTTTTCATTCCAAAAATTATTGTTGGCCAATATACCCATGACTATAAAACCTTCACATATAAATACCAAGAATCTTTCCTAGCACCTAGAATGCAATGCAATCCTTTTTACACATTTTGAAAATGTTATTTTGAGTTCTAAATTTTAGAAATAATTTGCATTCATTTATAATAGAATGAAGAGTTTTGCCAACATTTAATGGTCCCTTTGTAACTATTACCTGCTAATTCATATAAATCAATAAACTCTAGGTAGTAACAATATTTTAATCAACTATTTCAAAGAAATTATCATTTCTATATTTTCTATTGGTTAGTTTCTTCCAGTTAAGATACATTCATCTCTAGACAAACATTCCTCCTAATAGTGTGTAAAATTTCTCAATTTCCCTACATACTTTTTTTCTCTTCTAATGTAAAAATTACATGAAAAGTGTATTGAAAATCAATTTGAAATGCCAATGGGTGTTTTTTAGCAAATTTTTTCTGATATACCATCCCTTTTTTGCAACATCAACATAGTGCATCTAAAACTCCATTTTTAACCATGCAATTGACATAAGGAATTTTGATGCATCTATTGGGCTTTAAGAAAGATAGTATGTACTATCTATTAAAATATTAATCAATATAACATTAGTTGATAACCTTTATTTTTTATCCATTTAGCTAATCTCATCAGGGCTCAAGAGAACTATTTTCATGTTATGCCAATAGTGAAAGTTGTCCTGCTGAAATGTTCATCATGTACCTCTAGCCAATACCATTTTCTTTATTGGTGCAAGCTCTAGAAATTTTATCTATGGATTCATTGATTTCATGTCTTTGACATGACTTTAGGAAATATTTTTTCTTTGGATATCATCAACACATGTTTCACCTCAAGTTCCATTGGGGATCAGGATGATTATTTTTTGGACTTCATTTAGTGTACTTGATAAATGTTTTTTTGACGATTATCTCATAACACCCTTAGTTATATTACTTCATTGTAACCTTATTTGATCATTTCATTAGGAGTTAGAAAGAGACATAATGACATTCGTTGATAATTCATACTGTGATGATGAAATTATTTATCCTTTGTCAAAGAAACTTTACCTTTTAACTCATGTTCATCAAGTAATGTTTCCCAATAATGTCATCAAGTATTGACAATACTTTTTCATTTCTCCAATAGTGTAAGTCTTACCAATGGATGCTTAGTGAAATATTCTCTAATATGTTACACTCATAGTTTTTTAGACATGGTTGGTGTGACTTTAACTAATATATGTTTCTTCTTTTTTTCTTTCATTATCTCATCAGTATGTGTTCTCCTGTGTGTTGCTTGGTTCTTCTTAATAGCTCGACTTTTCCCAATATGTGTTACTTGCTAATTTTAAAATTTTTACATCCTTAATTCAATTATGAAGCATATATTCAAATTTTATTTTCTTGAATGAATATTTCTTTGATTCTTATGCCTTAAAATATCAATTGTGATGTTTCTCTAACAAAACTATAATCAATCTTCTTTTTAGACAAATGGAATGATACCCAATTTATTTTAGCATCAACATTGATTTACCTAGCTGATAGTTGGTTTTGTGGAACTAGTCATACGAATGATAAATACTTGATGGTGATCTTTCATACTACACTAAAGGATCAATAGTAACTACTCTAATAATAAAAATATATGTCATGCAAGGTTTGGCATAATATGAAATTCTAAATACAATAGGGCTGAAAATGAGAAAAAAATGAAAGGGAAATAAGTTTGAAAATGTAGGTTTCAATATTTTCATCATGTGAAAATAAGGCCTTTGATATTATAGTGAATTTCTAAAATTACCCTTGCAAGAGCCAATTGTAATGATCAATAATTAACTTGAAATTTAAAATAGGAATGGGACCAAAATGCCCAACCATCAAGTTAGAGGTAAACTTGGGTTGACCTATTTTGTAAGAGGTAAACTTGGGTAGAACTATTCCCCAAGAGTCCAGAGTCTTGGGTTTGTAACCTAGGATTCCAAGTTTGCATAAGGCCTAGGTGTAATTTACATATGAGATTGATAAATTGAGACTAGAATTGGGAAAGAGGGCCTATAAAGAGGAGGTTGCATAGAAATTAGATCCTACCTTGGTCTTTGAGTGAGAAAAATATAAATAAAGGAGTATGTGTTAGGTCCTACCTCAATTTCATCTGGGAGAGAGTGGAAGAAAGATGAAAGTGTGTGCACCAAATGCAATTGTGCAATACAAAACACTAAAGAGGAGCTAAAAGCCATAAATTGAAGTTCTTCAAATTTAGGACAATACGAACATAATTTTGATTATAATATAGGTAATAAATATTTGAGAGATAAAATAAGTGTATGTCATTGGCATTGATGCAATGACGAATTTGGCACATATATATCAAGTTAATATTGATTATGTTTGATTTTTTTTAAAATTGATGTTTTAGATTTATTATTATTTTTTTAATAATTAAGATAATGTGATAATGTAGAATATAGTAATAATATTACCCTAGAATCCAAAATAAGTTGATTTTCTTAAAATATATTTGAGTGTTTGAAAAAATAGTTAGCAAGTAGGATTATAAGAGTTATGATTTTCATGTAACTTTCGATACATTAACATAAAAAATAATGTAAAATATAACCTTAAAATCTTAACATAATTGTTTGTGAACATTTAGGTCACTAATATTTAGTGCATAACCTTAAGGCTCAAAAAAATCTTTAGAAGCTTATGGAGTGTTAAATACGTTATGAAACCACATTAACAAGTATTGATAAATAGACCAAAAAATATGACCATTGTGTAGCCAACTTGACTCGATTTAAATCATGTGGCAGATCAACCTAGATGTTGAAGTTAAGTTTGGGTAGCCCTAGATTAAAATTTTATATTTTGAGAGTTATTTTATTTTATTAGAACTACCGAATGATGGTTTTGTGTGTTTTTCAATGTGCCATGATTAGCTAATAGGTTTTATATTTTTCTAGACAAGTGACCAGTAATGTGTGTCAATTATTTTCAAGTTTTAAAATATTATGCGATGAGTATTGTATTACTTGGGAAATACATTGACAATAGAATTGGAAGAGAAATCAAATGGATGTCATGAATAAAAATGTATATTAGAATTGAGATTATCTCCAAATGAATTTTTGAACAGGGACAAGTGTTTGAGAACTACAAATTAGAGGTATACACACATTCATTTGTATAAATACAAGAACAAAACTAAACACACACATATGTATATATGTATGTGTGTACATAACACATGTACAAAATTGAAACAAGCTAAGGGAAATTTTAATGGGGGCATGACATTTGGAAAATAAGTATGACAACTCAAAGACAAATAATAGTTTGATCATATAAATAAATATCAAATGTAGGTAGACAAATGAAACAAATTATATTACTTTTAAATAATTTTATTTACTCAACTATGCAACTATTAACAAGATACAGCGTGTCAAATTCATGCCTTTAGCTTTTTTCTTTGGCTTGAAGTGCTTGTATAGAAAGAATAAAAAGTAAAGATTGAAGGAGTATGGGAAACATGATGAGCATTAAACACATTATTAGAGGACATTGATAATTAGTAAGATATATGCAAACTTATAAATATAATTTTGATTGTAAGATGGGGATTTAAATATTTGAGAGATAAAATAAGTGTACAATTATTTGTGTTGATGACTGAAGAGTTTGACATATATAGTTTCAACAGAAATTAAATTATATTTGAATTGTTTGATAAATTAAAGCATTAGATTTTATTGTGTTTGTTTTTGTAATGAAACTAGTGTGAGAATATATAAGTAATAATAATGTTTTTCTAGAATAAAAAATAATAGGTCAGCTTTCTTAAATATATTTGAGTGTTAGAAAAAATAATTAGCTAGAAAGACTATAAGAATTATGATTTTTATTAAAGTCTCTATATGTTGACATAAAAAATATTGTAAAACATAGTAATATTGTGATATAATAATTTGTAAATATTTAAGTTAATAATATTGTAAAGCGTAACCTCAAGGCTTAGAAAATTCTTGACAAGATTCTAGAGCATTAGATACATTATGAAGCCATGTTATAAGTATTGATGAGTATACCCAAAAATATAAGTACTTGATAGCCAAGTTGACTCAATTAATATTTTTTGTGGCACATCAATCTGAATGATGAAGTAAGTTTTGGGAATCCATATTGGAAAGGTCTCTTGTCCTATTTGGGAGTGTAGAGTCCAAAGCTTGACCTATTTTGTTGGCTAGACATGGCAAACACAAACAACTAGAATTTTATGTTTACAATATTTGAATAATTATGTTGCATAATATCATATGATTGAATAGAGTTGAACATAATTGAATGCTAACCTTTTTTCTATTAAAACTTAAAGATAAAAGTTGAGTTCTTAGACAAGTGTACTTTTTTATGGGTTAATAGAAAAGATAAATATTTTGTCAATTATAGTGAATAGTAACTCTGTGCTAATATGTTAATTGGCAAATGGAATAATAGAATTACAATATGAAAAACTCTAGCAAGTATTGTAATGTTTGAATTATTGCATAAAACCATTTAAACTTCTTTTTGTTTTAGTGGTGATAATTTTAGAACTTTTTTAATCTTATCATGATGAGGCAAATGAATCTTTGAAATACATAAAAAAATTCTATGTTAGAGTTTGAATAAAGCTATCAATAGCATTGAAAATTAAAAACTGAAATTCACATCATAAACATACATATCCCTATATATGCTTATATAAATGATTACCATGTTTGAATGCATATATTTTGTGCTATTTTAGTTTTGGATTTTAGACAATAATAAAATGACAAAAAATATTGATTATTTTTACTTCTAACTTAAGAACATGTTTTAATCATAATTCTTATTATTGTTGGTCTATTAAATTTTTGTTTCTGTTATATTAGTTTTTGGTTGTTGTATTATTATATAATACACTATTATAGGTCTTACTTTTTTAATCTCATCCAAGTTGTCATGATATATTTTGGATGCAGTTTGTGTACATATATTTGATAAAGACATGTTGGCAATACTTAGTTATGTCTTTCATTGGGAGGATTGACAATGATGTCTCAAATTTCTCTTGATCTGATCAATCCCTAGAAATTTATTTGATAAAGTATAATCCTAGAAGTGATTGATTGATTCATTATGAAATACATTTCTAAAACAAATATTTTAGTTTTAATCATTAGTACATTTGACTTATTATTATAGATTTTTTAATGTTGCAAAGTAATAATTTTAAAGAATATGATTTTTTTCATTCTATAATGCATTATTACTTGATTTAGGGTTTTATAAAATGATTTGATAAATATTTCTATTAAAATATGAATGCTATGACATTTTTTTATGTAATATCTAGTATGAAATATACATAAGTTAATTAAGAAGTGCATCATACTATTTTGAGTTTCTATTAACTTTAAGTCTTTTTGAGAAATAAGACAAAATTCCAAGATATATTATTATGAATGAAAGGAAAAAGAGTATGAACCAATTTAAATTTATATCATAAGATCTCCAGCTTTCACTACAAATTTGAAGCCTCCATTATGTGATGAATAGTTCAAGTATATATTTATAAATGGTTTACTCATGTTCTTCAAATGTGAAATGAACTAAAGTACTTATTATTTATTTATTATAATATATGACAATGTAAGAACTATGTTCCTACCATTAGCATGCTTATTTTAGAGCCATAAAATATTGAAGCCACTTTTGTGAGTGATTAGTTAAAAGAAACTACTTATGCAAGCTATTGGACTCAAGTACCAAAATGAGGAATTACATCCTTGTTGTCATTAATTTTATGCAAGCTATTGGACTCAAGTACCAAAATAAGGAGTTACATCCTTGTTGTCATTAATTTCATTTTAAATTTCCATGCTAAAATAAATGGTTCTTTTTTTTCTTTTCCAAAGATACACTACACCTTCCTTTCATTCTAACTTACTTTAACCTTTTCTCTCAAACATGAAAACATTTTTATCCCTATTTATCTAACAATATATGAAATCAAATTAAGTAAACAAAAATTAATTACAAAGGGTTATCATTTATAAAATGGTTAGCTCATCAAAAGTTTTTTAAAAATATGATGCCTCTAAAAAAATAAGATTCTTTATTAACTTATTCATATTGTATGTAATTAATAATGCATTTCCTTTTATGGACAAGGATATTTAAAAGTTGGATGATCATGTTTAAATAGGTTGTAAACCTTTCATCATTTTTTACTACCCTTTCATTTTAGGCCAACATCAAATGTAAAAGACATGGGATTTAAGTCCAGCAATATTTTAGATAATAGATTAAATCAACTATATTTTTCTTATACTATAACATTAATATTTCCTTGAGAACATGTCATTCCTGTAACTCACCCATGTACTTTCTTCATAAGGTTGCATTGAATTCAAAAATAAGAGTAGTTTAATTTATCAAGTTTAAAAAAATTGAATATAAGAAACTAGTACATATTAAATGTTTACAAATTATCTCATAACTATAAGCTTTGAGTGATTTGGAGTTGTATCATTATGATGCTTAAGATAATAATTATAAATTACCATTTTGTAAACATTAAGTTTATAATATTTTATCAAATACTTTATAACACCTCAATTTTGTATATTATATATCTAGTTATTATTTTACACTAGAAATGTGAACCACTCTAAACCCTTCTATTCAAGTTATCCCATTAATTGGAATGCTTTAATGTCAGCTTAGAGCTCCCTATCCATGGAGTGCAAAGGGGTGTTTTGAGCAATATGAGTAGCTCTTAGTCGAGCCTTTGAGACACAACTCTTTCTAGTAAACCATGCAATGGGAGGTTCTTAATACAAAAGAAAGAATGAAAATGTCCAAAAGAACTCTCAAATCATGCAATGCAAGTATGAACTAAGCTAGAATGATGTACACAATGTAGCTAGATTAATCAAGATGAGAGTCTTACTAAGCCAAGCTAGTTAAACTATGTGATTTAAGTTCCTACAAAATAAACTAAGCTACTATGCAAGATGAATCTAAGCTAATATGAAATGGTGATGAGAGAATTTAGACAAGAAGTAGAATTTCTCCACAAGCTCTAAGAAGATCAATTAATAAACTTACAACATAACAATACTCAAGAAGTATGGATCCTTTGAGAAGGGCATAGCTCTTTCTTTTTAAAGGTGTATAGATGTTGGAGATCAAGATCAAGAGATGGATGATCAAGGGTGTGGGTTGAATTTTGGCATGATTTATGTGCAAGAGCAAGTCAGCCAATGAAAATGAGTTAAATTTTCATGCAAGACAAAGCCCTTCTCTTTTAATTTGTAAATAGAAAAAGGACTTTATGTGTGCACATTGAGCGAGTTAAAAGAATGGAGAATTTTATTTAATTAAAAGGAGACACGTTATTTTAATCAAATATGGACTTAGGATAATATAGTCAAACTATAGGTTAAAATCAAATTAATTTATTTTTAGCAATTTGGTCTAGGTAAATGATTAATTAATTTAGAAAAATGCTGAGACCATTTTTGGGTGATTGTATTTGCCCCTCTTTGACTAATGTGATCAATTTGGGAACACATAACATCAAAGAATACATAAGCCAAGTAAGTGGTAATAGATAGAGAGATATGACTCTGAAGAACAAAATGTAGAAAGAGATAGCAAGTCCTAGTTGTACAACCTAATAGCAATAGTACTGAACACGAGGAAAGAGATGATATCAAAACTAAAGAAGAGTAGTACCACCAAGAAAAATAGATAGATCAAGAGAAAATGAAAAGATCAAACATGTGCTCCTAAGAAATAGACAGTTGTAGCAAGCGATGATAGAGTATTTCAGCCCCCTCAGGATCGAAATCAAAATGAGGTAAAGCGAATGTAGAAATGAACCAAATATGAGAAAATCAAGATATAGCAAAGTCCATGATGACCAATATGAGCTTAGAACCAAAGAGTGACCATAAATCACTGATAGAATGCCCCAATTTGACTAGAGTTGACCAAGAAGGATAAAATATGCAGATTAGGTCAAATCAAGTAGAAAGATGATTTACAAGTGAAAATATGTAGACATGAAGTGTAGAAAGGGTGGAGACATGGAGAAATGAAGATGCCCTGATAAATATTCTAAGATTAAACCTCAAAAGGTTAGGTAACTTCATAGAAGAAGGTAGAATTTTGAAATGCAATTTTGACCATCAAGATGAATTTGGATTTTAATTTCAATTTCAATCCTGAAAATGAATCTAGGATGTTGAAATCAGATAGGGGTACAATTTTTGAAATTTTTTTGAGGTATTTGAAAAATGAGTCAAAATAAGGTTGGACAACTATATAAGGGGTCCAAAGGTCATTTTCAATTCATTTGTCTTTTGTGGTTTTGAGCAATTTGGAGAGAGAATATGGTTTAGCAAAAATTGTGATTGACAAACACCATTTTGAATGCAGCCGATTACACACCTAGCCACCTAAGTACAATGCCCTAGAGTCTTCAAACTTTTGTCACTTTTCGGAGCATTTATTGCATTTTTGTTGTATATTAAGGGGTTTGAAAAGAAATATCATGTGATAATTTGAAAGGATCACATAGATACTTTAAGAAATATTGAGGATATTTTGTCAAACATAAAGTATCATATGACTTCATAAAGGTGTATCATATCAACTATACCCAAATCTCGTATCACATAGTGTGAAATATTGACTAGGAAAAAAAGTATCACCCATGTATTATAACAAGTATTGTACAATACTTAATCAACATAAAGTATCATGTGCACATAGTGAAAAGTGTTGCACAATCTATTTTGAGCTTTTTTTGCATATTTGAGTACTATTTTATATCATTTTTCTTGGTTGATGATGTTCATAGCATATCTTGATATTTCTAATGTTTGTTTAACTTGATTTTGCATATTATTTTTCCTTATCTTCATATCAGAGCCCCCAAAGTGGTTGCATTGTGCATCCTTTAGCATCTAAATGATGATGAGAAAGACACTAATTCTAGTATAGGGTTGAATTGGGTGACACACATGCCCCATATGCTGGTGAACCACAGATTGTTGAGTGCTTTAGTTGAGAGGTGGAACAACAAGCACAACACTTTCCATTTATCAGCTAGCAAGGCTACCATCAGTTTGGAGGATGTATATTGTATCCTTTGTGTGCCATGATATGGAGAAATTACTACATTTGGGCCCAAATTGTGACGACAAGCCATCGCAATTGTGATGACCACCTGTCAGCCAAGTGACACCATCATGATTTGGATCTCATTAGTTGAGCATTGGTATTTTTCTATTGTAAATTATGAAGGTAAGGGCATCCATTATAATTATGATAGATAAAGATGTTGTAACTTGGAAGAAGACCATGAAAATAGTTCATCTTGACACCGTCATAATCATGATGGCTATCCATTGAGGCTATCATCACATGTGTGATGTAAAAGCAATAGAAATTTTGTGGGAGTGACTACTAGCCATTAGTACATCCTATCGCTATTGCGACGAGTACGTGACAACAATTCTGTGGGAGTGGTGACTAGCCATCGCAATTGTGACAGCTTGCTGTATTAATAAATTATTATTTTTTGGTTCAAAGTTAGCTATGATGCTCTCATAGCTCATAGTAGATTTACACAGTTAGTTTTCATGCAATCATAGGTTAATATTAAGCTTCACCTAGTTTTAAGTAGTTTAATATTCTCTACTAATTAGGGCCAATCCCGTAAAGGTGGAAGCTCATTCCCCCCCCCCCCCAACATCTAAATTCCTCATTAAAATCTAAAATCTTTAAGAAATGATCAATCTTTAAAGTACAAAAAATGGTTCTAGACCTACAAAAGTGACATCATTTTCCCATCTTATGGTGCATGTCATTTTTCCATCCCATCCAAAATAAGATTCTACCACTCTAAATCAAGAATGCATGCACATCTGCATTCAAATGCATGGACAACATGCATAGCTAAAAAATACAACATGATTACATTTGTTTAATAGGTCTATTAAGTTTTTAGAATTATAGACCATCATTAACAATTTTTGTGATGGTCTATAACATAAAATACCTAATTAAAGACCTCTAAAAAAAATGCAAACCTATTGCATTTTTCAGCTCCACCTAATGTCATATGCATATGAATTGAGATTGTATATTGAACTATGGCATCCTTCTACATTCCTTGAAACTAAGAGATTCACACAATTAGTTGACATGAAATCATAGGTTAATGTTGAGCTTCACTTGGTTTCGAGAATAGTTTAATATTCTCTACTAATCAGGGCCAACCAC
This sequence comes from Cupressus sempervirens, assembly GCA_028749045.1. NCBI lineage: Eukaryota > Viridiplantae > Streptophyta > Pinopsida > Cupressales > Cupressaceae > Cupressus > Cupressus sempervirens. Next base: position 551,737,065 of record CM053785.1, on the reverse strand, counting down.
ATGAAGGTGGAAGCTCATTTTTCCCCACCCACCCCTCCAAATAACATTTAAAATCTTTAAGAAATGATCAATCTTTAAAGTACCTAGAATTTCCTCATCGCCTCTTAATACTCTTAGGGGAAGTCCATCTTCATTTTTTATGAGAAATTCATCACATAGGTACATCTAGGAATGTCTTCAATGCTTACTGCATAAAATGAATCCAATATTAAAAAATTCCCCCTAAGAAATAATAGTTCAAGTGAAATAAACATGCAAAAAATGAGAGATAAAAAGAGGAATATACTTACCAATAGAAATTTCCATCGCATCTGTGGCCATGCTACATGTTGAGTGAGCTTTATTGTTTTCTTTTATTGTGCCAACACCTCTTTGTTTATATACATAAACACACACATATATGTGTGTGTTTTTATGTATACACACACACACACACACATATATACATATATATGTATATATATGCATACATATATAGATATCACAAGGGCACATCAACAAGATGTATAGATCATAAGGGCATGACAACGAAATGCAACAATCACCAGGGAACATCAATGAAATCCTAGATCTCCACTAATCTCCACTATCCACAGGATCTCTCTGTATACATATATAAATATACATACATATATATACATACATACATACATACATACATACATACATACACATGCATACATACTATAATCACCTAAAAATGGTCATCTAGATTATTAGTCCTTGTCTTAGCTTTTTGGCTAAATTATTTCCTAGGCCAAATTACTATAAATTAATTAATTTTATTATAAGCTATAGTTCTAAGTATACTATCCTAAGTTCATTATTTTATTAAAAGAACATGTCCCCTTTTAATTAAATAAAAAACCCCTTTCTTCTAACCCACTCAATGTACACACATAACTTGAATTATTTATATTTTACAAATTAAAGGAAAAGACTCTTTTTGTCTCATATGCAAAGTCAACTATTTTTTTATTGGTTAACTTGTGTGTGCACATGGATCAATCTCATTTTCAAACTTCACCCTTGATCTTGCATCATCTTGATCTTGATCTCCATCATTTGTAAGACTTTAAAAGAGAGAGAGCTTTCCCCCTCAAAGGATCCACTCTCTTGAGTATTATTATGCTGCAAGTTTACCATTCAAATTCTTGAGAGCTTTTGTAGAGAACTTCTATTTTCTTATCTACATTCTCTCATCCATGGCATTTTAGCATAGTTTCATGATAGCTTAGTTTTATTTACTATAATATAGCTCACATAGCATAATAGTTGGATTTGTAACACTCTCACTTTTGTTAACATAGCTATATTTTGCATATTCATACTAGTTTAGTCTACATTTTCATTGCATTCTTGAGGCATTCTTTGTGGACATTTGCATTCTTGCATCTTGTCTCTAAGAGAACCTCCCATTGCATGGTTTACTAGCAAGAAAAGTATTTCTAAGGCTCATCTGAGAGCCCTCACACATTTAGGTATACTTTCTTGTACTCTATAGATACATAACTCTAAGCTAACATCCAAGCATTCTAAACTCATGGAATCACTTGGATAGAAGGGTTTAGAGTGTGACACATTTTGAGTTTACACATACATCCTTTACATGGTTTAGAGGTAATTTCATTGTGGTAGAGACTTATGTAAGGGAATGAGCCTTGTGATTATGGAATTTTCACATAAGTAGAAATTTCTTCTTCAACTCCTTACACTCAACTCATCACTAAATTTATTCTTCCAATAGTGAGAATAACTACTACAAATTCTTGGGAGCCAAGGGACCCTAAAACTATCCTAAGTTTTCAGGAAACATGGGAGAAGTTACTACTAGCTTCAGTACTTCATAACATTTTGGATCATATAGTGATGCCCAAATTAACAACAACAATAGATACTTGGGATCCTCGCAGAGAGAGTGTGCCAATACATGCATGGTTACATCCTTGGCTTCCATTATTGGGCTAGTGTATGGGGCCTTTAAAATTCATTATAAATTGGGGAATGTACTTCAAGCTTGGAATTCAAGTGATGCATCTACATATGTAATTTTATCACCTTAGAAAATTGTATTTGATCCTGCTAGCTGGGAACAACTGATTATTCATTTTATTGTACCTAATCTGATGATAGTTCTGTAGGAATTTGCAGTTAACCTAGCTAATCAACAACTAGACCAATTTAATTGGGTTATGGCTTGGGCATGTGCTATTCCCATTTATTATATGGTTGCAATTTTGGAGACAACATTTTTTATTTGTGCAAGATCTTGAGGAAGAACAGTGGTGTGATTTAGAGTTTGTAATGCATATTATTTAAGTCTAAGTATAATATTTGATAAATGAGGAATAATAGTGGTGTGATTTAGAGATTTTACTACATTGAATTATTTTTGAAGATGTTGTCTAATACACATTTTGTGTAAAGTCTCTAGAATGATGTGTAAGATATGAAAATTGTAGAACAAGAAATGAAATAGGTGCCATGGATGAGATATTATGTTATTGAATCACTCTAAAATCCCTTTACATTCAAGTTATAATCTCCTTGAAAATGTGCAATGTTTATTAAGTTATCAAGTACTTTAAAATCAATAGATTGTTTTTGTGAATGGCCTGGACTAGAAGAGGAGACATCACTTGTTAGATAGACTAGGAGGTGCTTAGCCAGATATTCTAGCCATCTTGGGTGATTTGGCAAGAGACTTATGCAAGGGAATGAGACTTGTAAGTTAACATATAATGTCTTAAAATAGTTAATTTCTACCTAACTATGTCCTAAGTGTCTACACACTAGAGGCATACTCTGCCTACCAAACTACCTACATACTCGTATCCACGGGATCAAGACCCTTGCACTAATCACTCTAATTAATATGTAGTAGTTCTATTTTCTAATTTTTTTAATGTAGTTGTATTCCTATAATCATTGGTGAGTTGTACTCACCTAATACAACTCTTTTCTATCATACACCCACTCAAGTGAATTAGGTAGTTTTCTATAATGACATTATTATAATACCCTAGCACAACCTTTGTGTTACAATTTATAGTTAATGTAAGGTTAACCTATATACATCCTAACTCACTGCTTATATAGTTACATTTAAAAGCTTGTGACAATAATCAATGGGTCTAAATCTACCAGTCAAGTTAATGCTAAAACTCAAAGTTTATCCTTCTATTTTCAAAAGCTATGTAGACTAGGTTGCATCTACTGAAATGTCTTAAGATAGGCCACAAGTATAGATTCTACATTTTGTAAGGGAAACCTTATTCAAATGTAAAATTGGTTACGCATGCATGATTCTTTTGTTTAATGCAAAGCTAGCTTTGAAGCACATATTCCTTTTATTAAATGTAAGGTTGATTACCTAAAAATCCAGATGTGTATAAGCATGGTTAATTACATGGAATGTCATGAGATCAATCTTTAAAGTACCTAGAATGTCATCATTGCCTGCTACATAAAATGAATCTAATATCACAAAATGTACCCTAAGAAATAATAGTTCAAGTAATATAAACACATGAAAAATGAGATAGAAAAAGAGGAATTTACTTACCAATAGGTGTTGCTATTGTATTTGTGGCCATGCTACCTATTAAGTGAGCTTTATTGTTTTCCTGTTGTGCCAAGGTCTCTCTTTTTATATATGTACATACATACATATACAAAGATCACAAGGGCATGGCAATGAAGTGCAATGATCAAAAGGGAATGACAATGAAATCCTAAATCTCCACTAATCTCCATAATCTACAAGATCTCTCTCTCTCTCTCTCTATATATATATATATATATATATACATATATATACATAAAATATACATAGACACACATATATGTGTATGTATTTATATATACACATATATACATATACATACATATATATACACATATACATACATACATACATACATACATCTGCATATGCAATTCTATCACCTTGGAAAATTATATTTGATCTTGCTAGCTGGGAATAATTGATTGTTCTTTTTATTGTACCTAATATGATGATAGTTCTATAGGAATTTTTAATCAACTAAACTAATCAATAGCTAGACCAATTTAACTAGGTTATGGCTTGTTTCTATCTAAAAATATCTACTATGATATGTTTTTCTAAAATTTCTTGTGAACTCTACCCATTTTTCTTGGTCTGCATTATTTTTGTATAGGATCTTGAGCTAAGTTACTTAGCATGGGTTGAATGAGTTTTATTATTTTATTATTTGGATTCTTGAATATGTATTTAGCTGGATGATTTTTCTACTATGTTAATATGTAATAAGCACCTTAAAAAAGATCTTTTTGTATATAAATATTGCAAGTTGTGAAATTTTTCATGTATTACATATGCATTTTCTTTTCCATTGCTTATAAGAGTGTTTCAAGTTTGGGACCCACTTCAACATCCTTTGCATAGTTTAGAGGTAATGTCATTGTGGCAAAGAATAAGTTTAGTGAAGAGTTGAGTGTAAGGAGTTACTCTAAACCTATGCTACACACTCCTAGCTGGAGCCAAGGGACCCTAAACCTATGCTACATTTTCTTGACACATGGAAGAAGTTACTACCATTTTTAGTACTTTGTAACATTTTGGATCATATAGTGATGCCCAAATTAACTTCAATACATGCATGGTTACATCATTGCTTCTATTGTTGGGCTAGCATATGGAGCCTTTATATCCAACTATTCATTATAAATTGGGAAACCTACATCATGCCTGGCATGCAAGTGATGCATTTACATATGCAATTTTATCACCTTAGAAAATTGTATTTGATCTTGCTAGCTGGGAACAATTGATTGTTCATTTTATCGTACTTAGACTAATGACAGTTCTACAAGAATTTGTAATGAACCTAGCTAATCAGCAACTAAACCAATTTAATTGGGTTATGATTTGGGCATGTTCTATTCCAATTTATCATATGGTTATAATATTGGAGGCAAAAAATTTCCAAAGTGGCAACATGTTTTGTATCATTGGCTTTGTTCAAGTCCTAATTTTAATGAAGTAACAATGTGCATTTTAGGGCGGAAAGGATGGAGAGGAAACTTGAAAACTTGAATGTTGAAATGCTGAAATGAAAGATTTTGAGGATAAAACACCTATGCCAAAGTTATAACACAATATGAATTTGGTTTTAGATATAAAAAATAAAAATAAAACACGACATAAATCATTCCCCATTTTTTTTTGATTATGGAGAGCTATGTATGAAAGAGGGTGGAGAGCTTTGAACATTGGTGGAGATTGCATTGTCTTGCCCTTGCGATACTTGCATTTCATTTCCATTCCCTTATGATTTCTATATTTCATTGTCATATCATTGTGGAGATCAATGGAGATCTATGATTTTGTTGTCGTGCCCTTGTGATTGTTGCATTTCATTTTTGTGCCCTTGTGATCTTTTCATTTCATTTTCATACCCTTGTGATCTCTATGCCCTTTCTATGCAATTTTGCTATCATTTCATGCCCTTGTGATCTTTATTCCCTTTGCACTACAACATTTGGGGTCAATTTGCGAGGACAATGTAATTTGTGGTGTATTTGGGCCCAAATGTAGTAGTGTTTGCTTTGCAATTTTCTTCAAGGGGAGAAGAGGTACCTATGTAAATTTAATTTTATTTTCCTTCTAAACACATATCTCTTTATATTTCCCCTAGTAGGTGATTAGACAAGCTTCTATTTATGTATATGTATGTGTATATGTATGTATGTATAAATATAGAGGTCTCTCTATTTATATACATATAAATATACTTACATAGACAAACATATGTGTGTGTATGTATGTATATATTAACATATACATATGTATGTACATACATACATACATTCGCATATGCAATTTTATCACCTTAAAAAATTGAATTTGATCTTTACTCAATCACCAAGATATAATATAATCTATAAGTATAGATTTCTACATACTTAGTTTGGTATGAATAGTTTTGATTGAATTTGTCTAAGGAGAGTGAGTCTACTCATGATGATAATGGCTCCATGTATTGGTTTTTAGAGGAGAGAGACTTACAGAAGATTAGATGTTATTTATGGATATTGGATGATTCATTTGTGATGCCAATTTATCCTCCTCCATATTGAATTGTTATATCATCAAATTTCTAGATATAAATCACTAGATCTAGTCTTCTGAAATGGTATGGGCTACTTGGAATTGTCAAATTTGAATCATTGAATTGTACATTTAGATTGATCAACCAACACTTTGAATCACTAGTTACATGTTTAAAACCTTTGGCCTTTGAAATGTGAACTTTGATTTTGATTTTTGGTGCATGGACTATTATGAACCAAAATATGCCTAAATCTTCTTGGAGACATCTAAAAGCATTTGCACAAATTGATATGAACCATTCAATCTAAATTAAAGAGTCTTTGAATCTTAGTACTTTGATTCAAGCTAAGAGCCTTCTAAACATTGAAACCACTAAATTGCCAAGGACATTGAACTTATCAAACATATGAACATCCTTGAACCAATGGAACCATTTTGAAATAGGTTCAATGATCTAGAGGATATTTTCACCAAAATTGAAGTATCTTCAAAACTCCAATAATTAGCACCATATTAAAGTTCTCAAAATTCAAAACCCAATGCACTTCGAATGGACAAAAATGGTGTTCATATGCAAAAGTTATGGCTAGTCAAGGTTTGGTCAAACCAGGTACCAAAAGGTGAAAAAATAATCATCTCAAAAGTGGTCAACAATGGATTTCAAATCAAAGATCTCATCGAGAGCTTCCCAGCGACATTCATTTCATCAAAATCAGAGTTTGTATGTGAAAGTTACTACAATTTGAATTTGTTAAGGAAAAAGGGTTCCTAATGATGTTAGCATGACATCATCATGCTGATGTGAAAACTAAAATTGATTGGAAAAAGAGAAAAAAAGAGAGGCTCTAATGAGGTTTGAACTCGTGACCTTTAACTCCCAAAGCTAAGGTGGTGGCCATTACACCATAGATGGCATTTTAGATTTAAGTGCACGAAATTATATTTAACTTTAATAATGCCGCAAGTCCACATAAAGGGGGCCGCGGTGGGTTTGGAACCTCCAACCAGTAGCCTAACCAAAATAGAGTTTATCGTTGCACTATTTTAGCACCTAAAACTGTAAAGGCGAGATATGATATTTAAAGTTTAACCAAACCCACCCAACCTTATCAAATTAAGGTTAATTTGTTAATTTGTTACTCTAAAGTTGTCATGGGTAAAAATGGCTAAAGGGTATTTTTTAAATGTAATCAGTTAAAGGCCCCATTTTTATACTTTTTTGTTATAGCCTTATTTTGGCTAATTTTATACATAAAAAGGGGGGGGGGGGGGGTTAAAAGGCTCTTAGGGGTCATTTTGAATGGAGAGAATGTCCAAGTGCTAAGAGTAAGGGAGATTTGCGAAGTGATCATTTTTGTACTTTGGAATAGCATGATGTCGTTGTACTTTGAAGGAGTGATTTTGTAAATGTTTGTATCTAATTTTGAAGATAATCAGATCAGTCCCCCTATTTGAGTAGGATTCAAAGACGCAGTCCATATAGATGAACTCCAAGATCAAATTGTTTGCATCTTCTTTCTCTCATTTTCTCTTTATCAGCTTAATATTGTTGTTCTCTTATTTCAATTATGTTAATTTGATTCATTAAAGGTTTAAATTAACTTTATGTAATCAGTTAGCATTCCTCTGTAATAGTCCTAGATCCTAGAAAACAAATCAAATTTGGTATCAGAGCACTTTTGTTGGACTAGTATTACAGATTTGAATGTTAACAAGATCTAGGTTGAATCAAGTCAAAGGTGATCTTGAAGAATATAATCCTAAGATCGAAAAATGAAGAGCTAATCCACCATCACAGATGAAAGATAAAGGTGATGGACAAGGTTTGGAAGACCAAAGTATCCATAAGACTCTTCAAAATTTGTAGACAATGGTAGAAGTTTTGGTATGAGAAAGAGAAGAGAAGATGCAAAGACGTATAGCTCAAAAGGACAAAGGGAAAAAGAAAGGCACTAATCATGATTCACCAAAGACACCTACATCTTCTCCTTTTTCTCCCTCTTCTCCTTCTTCTCCCTCTTCTCCTTCTCCCCCTTATTCTCCTTCTTCTACTCATTCTGAGTATTCTAATATTTTTAAAGGCAGACATAAGCCTTGAATTAAGTTGGATGTAAAGTTTGACTTTCCAAAATATTGTGGGGAGTTAAATGCTGAGAAATTAGATGACTAGATTCAACAAGTAGAAGTCTACTGTAGGGTTCAAAACCTTGTAGATGATGTTGATAGAATTCAGTTAGCCACTCTTCAGTTAGGTGGTGTAGCTCTAACCTCGTGGGAGAGTAGGAATTGGCATGAAACTTCACAATATGGTAAGTTCAATCTATCTTGGTCAGAATTTGTTAGTGCTTTAAAGAAGAAATTCTACCCCCTAGGCCATATGCAATAGTTAATGATGAACTGGCAACATTTTAGGCAAGGGAAAGGTCAAACTATCCAGGAGTACACCCATGAGTTTTGTAAAAAAGGCTATTTCACTGAATGTCCCATTGTATACCTAGGATACTTTACTCAAGTATATAGGTGGTCTTCATTCTTACCTAAGGCATTCTATTCTAGTTCTGAATCCTTGTAATTTGGATGAAGTATGTGTATAGGCAACACATTTAGAGTCAAGAGGTAAGGGTACTTTCATTGATAAGTCTGATAAAAATCCATCTAATTCTTAGGAATAGTCCAAAGGAAAAGGAAAGGATAAAAAGATAGCTAAGTTAAAGAAAGAGGGTGAGAAACCCACATGCTCACATTGCAAGAAGGAAGGGCATGATGATTCTAAGTGTTTGAAGCTACATCCTAAAAAGAGGCTAAAGTGATTTGGTGGAAATAAAAGCAAACAAAAGACTACTGTTGTAGTACAACAAGATATTGGATTTGACTCTGGAGATGAAACAGAGATCGTTGCCACCAACATCCAAGGTAAAGGAAAAGGTATTTCTCTTTCATCAGCTACCAATTCTTCTAGCATAAGTGCAAGTGCAAGTGAATATTCTTCTCCTAAGAATGCTAAGAAAAGGAATGAGTTATTTCACATTCGAGTTGTCATCAAGAAAAATAAGGTTGATACATTATTTGATACGGGTTCTCAAGTTAATTTTATATTTGAGGAAGTTGTTAAGAAGCTTAATCTAACTACAACACCTCATTCAAAGCCATATCCTCTTGGATGGGTTTGCAATTATGCATAATTATAGGTAACCAAGCAATGTAAGTTAAGATTTGCTATCACTGCAAAATTTGTAGATGAGGTAGAAGCTGATGTAGTCCCTCTAGATATTTGTGGTCTTGTACTTGGGAGCCCCTATTTGTATGATCAACAAGCTATCTTCTATAGGGGAGAAAATAAGTATTATTTATTTAAAGATAAAATTGAATACATTGTATGAGCACTTAAGGTTAAGACTAATCTAGCACTAGTTAATGCTAGTCAGATGAAAAGGTTAGTCAACTCTAGTAAGAATTTTTTGTTGATGATTGTAAAAGCCAAAGAAGATGAAACATCTTAGGCATTTAAGGGATGTGATCCAAAACATAAAGTTGAAATGGTAAAAGTTGTTTCTACCTATGATGACTTGTTTCGAGAACTGAAAGGGTTACCTCCTAAAAGAGAGATACAACATGAAATTTAGTCACAGCCAGAAGTGCCACTTCCTAATATTAGCATGTACCATTTATCAGTCTTGTAGAATGAAGAAATCAAGAAGCAAGTTCAGGAGCTCATCGAGAAAGGAGTTATCCATCATAGTACTTCTCCTATTCTATTGGTTCCAAAGAAAGATGGGACTTAGAGAATGTGCATTGACTACAGGGCTCTAAAAAAGATAACAGTAAAGAATAGGTACCCTCTTCCTAGAAATGATGATTTACTTGATCAGTTTAAACATGTAATTTATTTCACTAAGCTAGACTTACATAGTGGATATCATGAAATAAGAATTGCAGAAAATGATATTTGGAAACCTACTTTTAAGACAAAACAAGGACTTTATGAGTGGTTGGTTATGCCATTTAGGCTTTGTAATGTACAAGCTACATTCATGAGAGTCATGAATTATGTCTTTCATCCTTTTATTGATGATTTTTTCATAGTTTATTTTAGATGATATTCTTGTATTTAGTAAGTCTTGAGATGATCATGGAATTCATGTAAAGAAAGTTCTTGATGTATTGAGAAAAGAAAAACTCTATGTAAAGATGTCAAAATGCGAATTTGCAAAGAAATCCTTAGTGTACTTAGGCTATGTCATAGGGAATGGTCAATTGAAAGTAAACCCTGTGAAGGTTGAATGTATTGTAAAATGGCCTAAGCCAAGTATAGCTACGTAAATTAGGAGCTTTTTAGGTGCAGTTCAAGATTGGAGGAAATTCATTGCAAATTTCTCTTACATTGCATCACCATTGCATGCATTGACCAATATGAAGGCAACTTTTCAATGGGGAGGTCCACAACAGAAGGCTTTCAACACTTTAAAGGAAAAGTTGAGCACTACACCAGTTCTAACTTTACCAGATTTATATCAACCATTTGAGATTGAGAAGATGCGAGCAGGTTTGCCATGGGAGCTATACTCATGTAAGGAGGTAAACCAATGTGCTACCACTCTGAAACCTTTTCAAGAGCAATAAATAATTATCCTACTTATGATAAGGAACATTATGCTTTAGTTTAGAGTGTTAAAAAATGGAAGCACTACTTAATGGGAAAGGAAATTGTAATCCACACTGATCACCAACCACTACAATATTTGCACTCACAATCTAAATTGAAAAAAAGTAGGAACTTTAGGTGAATGGGTTTTCTACAATAGTTTCATTTGGTAATTAAGTATAAGAAAAGTGCCCATAACAAAGTAGTAGATATGCTCTCTAGACCTCCTATTTAGAATGCTTTGATAATCCTTCAAAATAGTTCTATGGTTCATGAAAGTTTGTAGGAACAATATGCTAATGATGAGAACTTTAAGTATATCTATGCAGCTTTAATCTAGGGTAAACATGTAGAAGAGAAAGATTACTATGTGCAGGATAATTTTTTGTATCACTTGGGAAAACTATGCATTCCTAAAGATGAACATACAAATGTAATTTGGGAAGCACACACCTCTTTGATTGCAAGACATTTTGGGGTAAGTAAGACATTAGCCCAATTGCAAAAATATTGTTACTAGCCTCATATGCAAGAAACTATCACCAAGTATATAAAAGGATGTGTAATGTGTGCAACTAGAAAACCATGTAATAGGAAATTGGGTAATGTGTGCAACTAGCAAACCAAGTAATAAGAAATTGGGTAATGTGTGCAACTAGCAAACCAAGTAATGAGTTTTGAATTAATCAACTACTACATACAAATAATCATGACCCTTCCTAGACATAGGTAAACCTCCCACAAAGTCCTCAAAAATTGAAGTATCTTCAAAACTCCAATAATCAGCACCATATTAAAGTTCTCAAAATTCCAAACCCAATGCACTTTGAATGAACAAAAATGGAGTTTGTACGCAAAATTTATGGCCAGTCAAAGTTTGATCAAACTAGGTACAGAGGTCACCACAAGGTGAAAAATAATCATCTAAAAAGTGGTCAACAATGATTTCAAATCAAAGATCTTGTTGAGAACTTTCTAGCGACGTTCATTTCAGCAAAATCGAAGTTCATATGTGAAAGTTACTACAGTTTGAATTTGTTGAGGAAAAAGGGTCCTTGATGACATCAGCATGACATCATCATGCTGATGTGACAGCTAAAATTTATTCACAAAAGAGAAAAAAAAAGGCTCTAATGAGGTTCAAACCCATGAGCTTTAACTCCCAAAACTAAGGTGGTGGTCATTACACCACAGATGGCATTTAAGATTTAAGTGCACAAAATTATATTTAACTTTAATAATGTTGCAAGTCCACATAAAGGGGGCTGTTGGCGGGTTTGGAACCCCCAACCAGTGGCCCACTCAAAATAGAGTTTTTTGTTGCGCTATTTTAGCACCTAAAAATGTAAAGGCAAGATATGATATTTAAAGTTTAACTGAACCTACCTAACTTTATGAAATTAAGGTTAATTTGTTAATTTGTTACCCTAAAGTTGTCATGGGTAAAAATGGCTAAAGGGTATTTTTGAAATGTAATCAGTTAAAGGCCCCATTTTTATACTTTTTTGTTATACCCTTATTTTGGCTAATTTTGTATATAAAAAGGGGGGGTTAAGAGGCTCTTAGGGGTCATTCTGAAAATGGAGAGAACGTCCAAGTGCTGAGAGTAAGGGAGATTTGTGAAGTGATCATTTTTGTACTTTGGAATCGTGTGATGCTATTTTACTTGAAAGGAGTGATTTTATAAACATGTGTACTTGATTTTGAAGATAATCAGATTGGTCCCCCTATTGGAGCAGGACCCGAAGACATAGTCCATATGGATGAACTCTGAGATCAAATTGTTTGCAATTTCTTTCTCTCATTTTCTCTTTTATCAACTTAATCTTGTTGTTCTCTTATTTAAATTATGTTAATTTGATTCATTAAAGGTTTAAATTAACTTTATGTAATTAGTTAACATTCCTCTATAATAGTCCTAGATCCCAGAAAATAGATCATTCAATGAGGTTCAAAACCCGATAGGGGCTATGATATAAACCTCAAACAAGGGTTGTCTGCTATGGTGGGGTAGGAGGAAGATGGTTGTGTGAATGGATGATCGGGAAAGTTGCAAAAAATTAGGGTGTTAGTTGCAAGTAGTTTCATTAATTTGATAAGGGAATCGGCTTTGAAAGTGGGATGATAAAAATTGGCATGTCCATCATTAGGATAGATGTCTCTATCTTATAATAGAAAATTACCTCAAATGACAAGTGACAAATTATTATATGTATGGAAAATCAGAAGAACATTCACCTATAATATTTTTGAAGGACATAAATATAAAAAAAATATAATTTTATGGAAAAAGCCATGAGCTATGTGGCTCCACATTATGGCTATTCCACTGTCCAATAGTGGAAAATCTTCATGTTAAATATAAAGATATTGAAATTAAAAAAGATAACTATTAGAGATCTATATTTGTGTTTTAGTGATCACAAATATATAGTCTAATTTTAAGAAAAATAATAGTCTTAGATATAGATGATTAAATAAATAAAAAAGAGTTCTAGCTGTAATTGTATAATTCTAGTATTACTTATTATGTTAAACAAAATGTTCAATAAAATAAGTATAAAGTAACATAAATGGATCATATTCTTGATCCTATTATGACTTAATGTGAATGCATCCAATCATTACTCGGATGATACTATGCATGAGATCTTTACTCAATCACCAAGAGATAATATAATCTGCAAGTACATATTTCTACATATTTAGTTTGGTATGAATAGTTTTGATTGAATGCAAGGATAATTCCTTTTGTGAATTCAAGAAATGAATGATTAATTTAAATCAGCACAAGTATTATGTATGCATGTAAATTAGTTCACATAGTGAACTGATATATACATACATGCATATGTGCATACAATCATCATAATCAGTTATCCTTGAATATGACCAAATCTATTATATATGAACAAGAGATACATGTTTAGAAGGAAAAAACAACATTTACATAGGTACCTCTTCTCCCCTTGAAGAAAATGACAGAGCAAGAGCACGAAGATCACAAGGGCATGACAAGGAAATGTTTTACAGTGATCACAAGGGAATGGCACAAAAATCCTAGATCTCCACTAATCTCCACCAAAATTCAAATCTCTCCACTCTTTTTTGGAGCTCTTCACCCTCTTTTTCATGTAGCTCTCCATAATCAATCAAAACAAATGGGGAATGATTACTATCATTTTTTTTTTTTTGTTTGTTTATAATCCATAATCCACACTTCACAAGATCTATTTTTATGTATACATACATACATAGACACATAGATATATGTGTATGTATGTATGTATATATACATATACATATGTATATATACATATACATATATATATATATGTAGATACATACATAGATACATATATACATACATACATGAAAACAACAATGCACTCTTAAGAGTTTACAATTGTTCAAAAAAATTAATGTTTTACAAGAAAATGCACCCAAAGAATTATTAGCTCAAAAGTAAGATCATGGTGTTCAAATAGTACAAAAAGTTCTTGACATGAGAGGTCCACAAGTGTGGCTATTGACCAATCTTGAAAACTTGAATGCTAAAATGAAAGTTGTCAATGATCAAACACCTATGCCAGAGTTAAAACACAATGTGAAGTTGATTCTAGATAAGGCAAAGTTAGATATTTAAAATTTTGAAAATCAAAATTTAAGGCTCGAGAGCAAAGGGGAAGGAGTGACTTTAGAAAGAGAAGGAGAAGGAGAAGCTTTAGAAAGAGACTGTACAATAGAAACAAAAACTAGACAACATAGAGGATATAATGGGAGCCACTAGATAGAATCTAAGAAAGTGTTGTGGTAGGTACTATGACATTGGAATCACTTGCAAGTGTCTTTGAGGATTTATAGTCCAAATATCAAATGCTTATAAGAGTGTTTCAAGTATTGGCACAATTTACCTATGATGATCCCAAGTATCAAATGCTTATAAGAGTGTTTCAAGGTTGGGAACTACTTCTACATCCTTTACATGGTTTAGAGGTAATTTCATTGTGGTAGAGGCTTCTACAAGGGAATGCACTTTGTGATTATGGCATTTACACAGAAGCAAAACTTGCTTCTTGAACTCCTTATACTCAACTCTTTACTGAAGTTATTCTTCCAAAAGTGAGAATAACTACTACAAATTATTAGGAGCCAAGGGACCCTAAACTTATGTTGCATTTTCTGGAGACAAGGGAGAAGTTACTACCTACTTTAGTGCTTCGTAACATTCTTGATCATATAGTGATGCCCAAATTAATAGCAATAGTAGATACTTGGGATCCTCACAGGGATAGCATGCCAATACATGCATGGTTACATCCTTGGCTTCCATTGTTGGGGCAACGTATGGATCCTTTTTATCCAACCATTCATTATGAATTGGGGAATGTGCTTCATACTTGGCATTCAAGTGATGCATCTACATATGCCATTTTATCACCATGGAAAACTGTATTTGATCCTACTAGCTAAAAACAGATGATTTTTCATTTTATTATACCTAATATGATGATGATTCTACATGAATTTGTAATAAACCCACCTAATAAAAAACTAGACCCATTTAACTAGGTTATTACTAGTTTCTTTCTAAAAATATATACTATGATATGTTTTTGTATAATTTCTATCTTGCAAACTCTTCCCATTTTTCCTAGTTTGCATTATTTTTCTAAAGGATCTTGAGGTAATTCACTTAGCATGGGTTGAGTGAGTTTTATTGTGTTATTATTTGGATTATGGAATATGTGTGCAACTAGATCAATTTTTCTATTATTCTAAGATGTAATAAGAATCTTTAAAAAGATCTCTAAATATACATGTTTATAGGGAAATATAAAGAGATACCTATTTAGAAGGAAAAATAAATGAACATGTACATAGCCCTTGAAGAAAATCACAGAACTAGGGCATGACAAGGAAATTGTAGAGCAAAGGCATGACATGACATGAAATCATAGAGAAAAGGCGTGACATGGAATGAAATTGCAAAGAAAGGGCACAAAGATAAAAAGGAATGACATGGAAACACAATTGCAGAGCAAGGGCATGCCAACAAAATTAGAGAGACAAGACACGATAACAAAATTTAGAGAACATAAGGGCATGACGACCAGATCACAAACCATGAGCATGACAAAAAAATATAGAGATCACATCAAAAAAATTGTAGAGCAAGGGTATTGCAATAAAATTCAAAGATCATCACAATAAAATACACCAATTATAAGGGCATAACAACATTCATAGCTCTCTACCCTCATTTGGAGCTCTCCACCCTCTTTCATGCACAACTCTCCACAATAAAAAAAAATGAGGAATGATTTATGTTTTTTTATTTTTTATTTTTAATACTCATGGGGGAGTCACAATTATGACACCAACATCGATATTATGACAGTGTGGGGATAATTACAAAAATAAAATAAAAATCACCACAAATTATACCATTGTTGCAAATTGCCGTCTCAATTTCACCCCAAATGTTGTAATGAGATTTGATAAGTTTTTATGTTTGTCTTATCATTTGTTGTCAAGTTTATAATGTCCATATGAGATGTACTGAAGTGAGTTTTGCATGTCATAAGTTTATTACAATCAAATCCCGATAGAGGGGAGATTAGTAGTACAACAATTTTTTTGAGATGTGACCATCTTGGATCATCACTTGAGTTGGGAGAGGCTCTTAGATGAGTATGGAGATGAGTATCTATTACCTTTCCTTTTATGCTCACTTGTTTCGTAGGCTCTAGTCATTGATAGGGTCTAGAAAAGCTTTCCACTAGGATGGGGAAGACTAGTAGTAGATTTTTTTGGGTGGCCCTAGAGGATGGCATGGGGACCCACAAGTCTTGTAGATATGTATTGGGAGCTTCATGAGAAAACCTAGCAAGAGGGGTAGAGATGGACATATGGTACAATTTTGGCCTAGGTATGGATGTGGGAGCATATTGTGGTGATTATACCATGGGTATAGCTATGAGAGTGCAATGAGCCCTTCATTTTAGGTATATAGGGTTCATTCCAAAAAGTCACTGTGGAGATGTGACTTACTATTGACATCTCTTTGATGATATCACTTCTTTTGTCTCACAACCATACTATGAGTGTTATAGATGATCTAACATATGGGAGCTTGAGTATATGCACTATAGTTGGCCACTAGTGGGGAGACATTTAAAGATAGTGGAGTATTTTTATCAGGGGAGTATGGCATCCGTTTGGCCAATGATAGGGGATATTAGTGGAGATGACCACTTATGCATGACTCAATGAGGAGGCATAGGGTTGGCTACCCATGTTAGATTATTATACTTCCTTGAGGGATACAACAACTTTGATGCAAGAGCATTAGGACTACTGCCTAGATGTCACATATGTGGGAGTAGATCTAATGTATTTGTATGAGATGTAGAGGCATCCTTTTCCTAGATTCACATGACTAGATGCCTCACCCATGATAGAAGGAGAAGGGGAGATGATGGTAGAGGTGGAGGTAGGGGTGGTAGGTGCATCGAGGTTGGTAATTTTTCTTGATCTAATGGAAGCCAATGGATATGGGCCTAGGCCACAAAAGAGGATGATGAGGAGGAGGAGGGGGAGGAGGAGGAGGAGGAGCATCCATTAAGATGTAGGAGAGTGGAGAAAGTGGAGGCACAACATGAGTAGCTTGCTAGAGGAGATGGAGAGGAGGATGATTAGGCTGCTAGGATCTAGACTTTGGAGGCAGAGATATAGGGGTTGAGGATGACCATAGCAATTAGAGACCAACAACTATTGGATGCATTAGTAGAGGCTAACAAGTGAGAGTGATCTTTGAGGGATGATTTAGTAGAGGCCCAACAGGAGGTGGAGCAACAAATGACTAAGGTGGCCTACTACTATGACATATACATTATTGTAGTTTTGGTAGACCAATGGATACCTATGTACTCAGAGAGGGATGGTAGATCAAATTAGCCATCATAGAGAGTACCAATAGCTCCATCCAAGGAAATACTTACTCATGAGGGGGGAACTAGTCTTCAATCTTTCCTGATGTCTTTATGACACTTTTATTGTAACATATGTATTTTTGAGACATTTATTCAAATTTTGGATCCCATACTATATTGTGATGTCTCTGATATATATGAGATACAATATTCAATTGATATCTTTGTGTACTTGCCTCATTTTATGAATGTTGCATATGGATGTTTTAGTATTTTAGAGTTTATATTTATGTGTTCATGGATTTCTCTCATGTATAGTTTAGCTCTCGTATGTATGATGTAGACTCATCTTTTGAAAATGAAATACTTGGATGGATTAGATGTGGTTTATAGATTAACCCCTTGTGATGACAGGATAGCAAAGAGATGAAGTGAAAGATCAAGAAGTTGAAAAGACATGATTGAGAAAAAAGTAAAGAAGATATGAAAGAAATTAGCTGATATGTCCAAAAAAAGATGAAGAGAGATCTCTCCCCATATGCATAAATAAAAGACTAAGATAAAATGAGCCTATTGTGCAAACTAATATGAGAAATGGTTTACTTACAAGGGACACAAAACATTTAGACTTCAACTTCATCATTGAGCATTTATTAGGGACATTGAAAGCCCATATAATGCTCACTAGTATAACTACAACAATATGAATATGATCTATATCAGATAGGTATGTAAGAATCCAACCTAAGTATCAAAGACATGTAGGTCAATATGATTAATGCAATTAGATTCCCTAGGTTTAATATAGAAAAATTACACATGTATCAAGGCATAAGCACCAAGATAATCCTTGAGTATGGTCTTGAGAAAATTGACATGATATTTATGTAAGTCCACAAAAATATAATTTCCTTCTCTTGAAAGAGCTTATTAGAGTTCTCCTTTTCTTTAGCTGATAGAGATTGAGCCATGTGAATGATTTTGGGAGATTTTTATGTACCCAAGTTGATAGGCTATGTGGGTTTTATGAGAACCAAAGATCTATCCTAAAAATGTATTTAGTGGGCATTCTGACACACAAACATCATTTTGAACATAACTAGTTGTACAACCAACCACTTGAGTATGAGGCCCTAGTAAGTCATCAACATTTTTTCACTTTTGAAAGCATATACTATATTTTTTGTACAATTTTGGGATTGAAAAATAAATATCATAGGATACTTTAAAAGTATTGCATGAATACTTTAATAAATATCATGCGATATTTCTATCACACCAAATGTATCGCCCCACTTCATAAGGTTTATCATCCCAAACGTACCCAAATGTCATCCTTACTTGTGTGAAATGTTGCCTGGAAAAAATTTATTGCCTAGGTATTTCAAGAAGTTTTGTACAATACTTAATCAACAAAAAGTATTTCCTACATATAGGAAAAAGTGTTGTATAGTCTATTTTTCAGTTTTTCTAAATGTGTGAGCACTATTTTGATGTTTCGTATGTTTTTTGTACTAGTTTTTGTAGATTGTTTTTCTTGCACTTCATATTAGATCCCCAAAGTAGTGGGGTTGTGCATCTAGTAGCATTTGCATGATGATGAGAGGGTTGTCATATCAAGTATGGGGCTGAAGTGGGTGATACATATACCCCATATACAAGTGAACCATGGGTTTTTGATTGCTCTAGCTGAGCAATGACATAGCGAGGATGACACCTTTCACTTGCCTACTGGGGAGGCTACCATCACATTGGAGGATGTCTATCATATCCTTCGAGTACCATGCTATGGAGATCCAATGAGTTTTATGTTTGGTTATGCATTTTAAGTTTCTAATATCCATGCAAGGTATACTAATGTGAGATGTTTACATATCACCAATTTATTATGATCAGACACTGATAGAGGGGAGATTGGTAGGGCAACAATTTTTTTAGGAAATCACTATCTTGGACCATCACTTCAGTTGTAAGAGGATCATACATGAGTATGGGGATGAGTACCCACTACCTTATCTCTTGTGCTCATTGGTTTCTTAGGCTATAGTTACTAACAAGGGCCAAAAGGGCTTCCCACTAGAATGGGGAAAAATGGTGGTAAATTTGATTGGGTGGTCCTATAGGATGGCATGGGGATCAACGATTCTGCAAGATATGTATCATGACCTTCATGGGAGAATTTACTAAATGGAGTGGACATGCACATGTAGATCAATTTTGGCCTAGATATAGGCTTGGGAGCACATTACATTGATTTGATTGCAGGTGCAACCGTGAGAGTGCAGTGAGCCTTTTATATTCAATCTTACAAGGTTGATACTAGAGAGTCACAATGGGGATGTGACCTATCATTGGTAGATCCTGGATGATCTTACTTCCTTTTTTTGGTGGCCATACCACTAGTTTCATAGATGGTATAATGCTTGGAGTTGGGGTATATACACTATAGTCAACCACTAGCTAGAAGACATGTCGAGATAGTGGAGCATTTTGTGATCAACTGAGTATGGTATCAATTTATCTAGTGACAAGGGGTCTCAGTGGAGACTAAAAATTATGTATAATTCCATAAGGAGGAGGCACATTATTAGCTACCTATGGTAGATTATCATTCCACCTTATGAGAGATAACAACTTTGATGCACAAGCCTCGGGACTACCATTTGGAAGTAGAAGATACTGGAGAAAACCTAGAATATTTGTATGAGATGCAGAGTATCCTTTTCCTAGGTTAACATAGTTGGATGCTCCACCTATGGTAGAAGGACATGAGGGAGAGGGAGGAGATAGAGGCTGAGGTAGTATACAAATGGAGGTTAGGAGTAGTTCCCAATCATGGAGGAGATGGACATGAGCTGAGGCCATGAGGGATGAGGAGGAGGAGGAGCATCCCCTGAGACATAAGAGAGTGGAGTGGGTGGAGGTATGATAGGAGAAACCTATTGGAGGAGGGGATAACGATCATGATGCCAAAATCCAAGCCTTGGAAGAAGAGCTATAGATAGTGCATGTTTCTCTAGCAGTACAAGATCAACAGTTGATAGATGAGAGAGCATCGGGGGATGAGCTCTATAGGGAATGAGATGTGTTTAAGTGGGATCCAACACATCATGGGGCCTAAGCTTCTTACTATTATTCAACATATAGAGGTGTGGTACCTCTTGGACAGGGGTTGCTAGATTATTTGGAGTGATTTGGAAAATCAAAGGGTGTTGTACAACCACTAGATAGGATGCAGGCTCTACCTCCATTACCACCTTTGACCCAAGAGGGTGGGAGTCATTCCTAGAGTTAGGAGCAACCTAGGAAGATGTCCTTGTGGAATTTTGTTGTATCATATGTATTTTGAGACATTCATCTAGATTTTGGATCCCATATTGTATTGTGACATCTTTGATATATATGAGATACTGGATTCAATTGATATCTTTATGTACTTGCCTCATCTTATGAATTGATGTTTCAATACTTTTATGTTTCCATGTGATGTTTCCAATTTCCTACTCATGTATGTGTAGTTTTATGTTCATGTTGATATGCTCATGGATCTCTCCCATGTATAGTTTTTATCTCTCATGTGTATGATATAGACTTATGTTTTGAAAATAATACTTAGATTAGATGTGATTTCTAGATTAACCCCTTGTGATGACAAGATAGTAGAGAAATAGAGTGAAAGATCAAGAAGATGAAAAGACAAGATCAATAAGTATGTAAAGAAGATATGAAAGTAGTTAGCTAATATGTTCGAGAAAAAATGAAGAGAGAGCTCTCCCCATATGTAGAAATGCAAGACTAAGCTAAAAATGAACATATGATGCAAACTAGTATGCAAAGTGGTTTTCTTGTAGGGGATGGAAAACATTTAGACCCTAATTTCATCACTGAGATTTTATTAGGGGCATCTTAAGATCATACAACTATTACTAGTACAACTACAAGGATATGAATATGATAGATATTAGTTAGGAATATGGAAAGCCAACCTAAGCATCAAAGACATGTAGGTTAAGATGGCTAAAATAGTTAGATTCTCTAGGTTTAATATAGCAAGATTACACCTATATCAAGGCATAAGTACTAGGATAACCCCCTGAATGCAGTCTTATAAAAATAGATAGGGATGATATGTTGTAGGTCCATAGTATCAAATAGGACAAGAATGAATGCTCTAAGACAACTTAGGCTAATAAAGTATACCTACAAGCAAAAAGAAAGGAAACATGCCCCATGCCCCAGTCTTCTAGTCCAGGACATCCTTGAAAGAATATTAGGGAGGGACACTCAAAATTTTTTTGTCATAGACAAGCACACAGAGAAGATAAAGCTCATCACAACTCAACAAGTTTAACATTTAAGTGTTTGTGTGTGTATATCACATGGCCATTTCTTCAAGACTTAAATTTGATAGTGATAAATATCGCCACATCCTAGACTATAGGTAAGGTATTTGAAAAGTGTTGAGAAACACTCAATGTCAAGAGGGGTAGCGTTGAGAAACATTGGTTTTGTGAGTTGCCAAAGAACCCTAACACACAAGGAGACCTTGATAAGCTAAGTAGTTATGCCCCTACGATGAGGACAAGAGATAATTCCAAGCTAGGAAATGTTTTTTAGAGTGAAAGAATGAGAATGATAGACATAGGTGTGAGGGTCTCAAGTAGTACATATTTCTAGGTTTTCACCACTTGGCAGATTTTTAGGACATGTTTTTCAATTTTTTTTGTGTTTTTCAAAAATTTTAATTTTTTTTTTGTGATACATCAAAGTGCTTATTGCTAGTTTTTCACTAAAATGATCATTTTTTAGGAAATTTTTTGATTTTTAGGGTTCTTTAAGGATCAATAGATATGTACAATAGCTAACTTGCAAGCCTCAAGAATAAAACTTCTTTAGATATAGAATGTTGATAGGCTTGGCCAGTTGTTCCCCTTTAGGAGTAGAAAGATGATAAGCACTGAATCCAAATGTTATTGTGACAATGTAAGGACCCAACTATTTAGGCTCAAATTTCCCTTTGTACTCTCTATTTTGCTAATTTATGGGGTTTTCTCTAAGCACAAGCTCACTGATGTGACAACCAATCTTTCTCACAAACCATAAGCTCTCTAGGGTCTTATTAGGTCTTCAACCTAATCAAAGAGGGTTTCTTTCACACCCTATTCCTTTAAGGATTCTATCAAAGAGATCCCACTTCTTCAACTAGTGCACATCAATAGGTTAATATAAGATTGCTCAAACTTCCACAAACACACAAATAACCCCAATGCTCCTTAGACCTTTCCATTTGGTCAAATGAATACCTAGGCATGCCTTAGGTTACTCATCAACATACTACACCCAAAACAAGTGTAAAACCCTATTCAAATTGCAATCCACGGGTCAATTTGTACTCAATTGCTTGGAAAAAGGCTATAAGAATTAGCCCTCCAAATGCACTAAAACTGAGATATTTTGAAAAATAATTTAACAATGGCCAAAAAATCACCTTTCTAGATACCCTTTTTAGAGTACTTAAACATTTTGTAACTCTTAAGTCCCCAATTTGTGTGTTCAACCCAAGCACAATTTTAGGCTTAATTTGAGGGGTTTCAAGGATTTTGATGTTGTTCAGGTTTTAAACCTCCTAAAAGTCCTTACAAAGACTCCTCCTCTATATTAGAGTTATCTCTCACCATATACTTACCACATTATTGGATTGGAGAATTAGATCTCAATCCACTCAAAATATTCTTTTTCAAATTTGTAATCCCTAACCAAACATGGTTTGCTTGCCTAGGGCATCACATTAAAAATGCTTGTTTTTCTTCCCATGGCCTCTCCTTTTTTGTACATAATTTTCAAGGAGTCTAGTTCCAAATCCAAAAAGGTCATAATGTGCATACGATGGGAGATGGCCCTAGCACTCCATTTTGTGTTAGCTGCCCAGTTCAGAACAACAAACTACTGGAACACAAAATACTTATTCTAAGCACTACAAATCCTACTAAAAAACAAATTATTTTTTTAAAATTTAAGGAAAAAATCCACTAACACTTTCAACTTAGAAAACCCTAATTCTGATCTACATAAAGCATGAAAAAATACTCAAAACAAGAAACTATTGTAATAAAGAAAATGTTGATTACATTCTGTACAATGTCATTTCTCCTTCTTCCAACCTCTTGAAAAGGTTGAGTTTGACCTTATATAGGATTGGAATACAAATTTCCAACTAATTTAAGTGGTTGAAGAGCTCCCACAAAGAATTTTATCTTTTTGCATAAAAGTTGCAGAAGTTGTCAATCACAACTTTACAAGAAATGAGCAATTTTTGCAATTTTGCAAATTATCTACCGAAACTTTATCTACTTTCTACTAAACTTTCCAAAAGGCCTAATATGGATCCAAAACACCTGATAATGATCCTAAAATACTTGATTACCCTATTTTCCCCTCAAAACCCAAAAAATGCTCTATGGAGCCAAATGAGCACTTTTGAGCAATTAGGAGCAATATTGTATTGTGGGACTCTTCAAACCTATTTAACCTCACTTTAAAACCAAGTTGATCCTATTATTACTCTAGTTATGTGTCTAGCATCACTACAATAAAAAAACACCAAAGAAACCCTAGTTCTACTCTTTAGCCTACCTAGGTGCTCCTTCACCATACTCCACCCATTAAAAAAACTAAGTCGCACCTTATGGAAACATGTTTGAGGGTATTCCAACCTTCTTGAAATCTGTTTCAAAAACCCAAGTAGCCTCTAAAGTTGGATTTCCCTTTCATTGAATGAGATGTTCCATATACACCTTGTGCCTTGTATACTTCTTCACCCTTGAGTCTAACACTTTCTCTACTTCCAACTTGCTGATATTAGGTGTTGCAATAGGTTCAAGGTCACCACAAACATCCAAAGTGATATGAGGTAAGGTACTATTGTATTCCACCAACTCTAGCACATTGAAAATATGGGATATGCATAACTATGAAGGTAATTCTACCTTTTATGCATTTGCTCCATATGTTTCCAAGATTTTGCAAGGCCCTACTCTCTTCATCTATAGGTTGGTAGGAACACCTTTTTGAAGCCTTGTTTTATTCAAATGGACCATTACATAGTCACCAATAGAAAATTAAATTCTTTTCCTCTTTTCATCCACTTTGGCCTTGAGTTTTTGAGTGTTATCTTGGATGGTCTTCTTGACTTGCTCTTGAATCTCCTTCATAGTTTGAACAAAGTCTTCAGCTTATCCACTTCTCTAATCCATATCACCAAGATATCCTAGTTCACATACAACCCTTAGATGCATTCCATAAGCTATCTCAAAAGGACTCTTTCCAGTGGTCCTATTCTTGCTATCATTATAGGCATACTTTTTTTATGAAATGATAACATCCAAAATTTGACCATATTTGTTAGTTAGGAACCTTAGAAGTTTCCCTAAGGTCCTATTGACCACTTTAGTTTGACCATCAGTTTTAGGATGGTAAGCTGAACCAAATGACATGTTTGTACCAAGATTTTTCCACAAGGTTTTCCAAAAAGGGCTCATAAATTTAACATCCCTATCTGATACAATGCTTAATGTGAGTCCATGAATCCATACAACCTCCTTGAAAAATAAATGGGCAGTGTGAATAGCATCATTAGTTATCCTACATGGAATGAAATTCCCCATTTTGCTAAATCTATCAACAACATAAATGTTATCATACCCTTTCTTGGTTTTTTGATAAACCTACAAAAAAAGTCCATACTTACAAAATACCATCACCTATTTTGAATTGGTAAAGGCTGATATAAACATGCATTGTTGATTCCTCCTTTGGCTTTCATGCACATCGTGCACTACTCCACATACTTGGTTACATCCCTTGCTATTTTTGGCCAATAATAGAACATTTGCATTAGTTCTATGATTTTTCTAATACCAAAATGACCACTTAGGCTACCTTTATGCTTCGCCTATATTAGGTTCTCTCTCATGGAACCCCTTTGTACACACAACTGATTACCCTTGAATAGTAAGCCATTTTTCAAGTATATTCTAAAAAAATTCTATGAAAATGATTGTCAAAATGTATGCATACCTTGTAGGCTTCAGAAAAGTCCTCATCTTCTTTGTAGGGATTATGAAAACTCTCTGTTCCAATTCATTGGAGTTGAATCTCTTGGACTATCATAATCCTCCTACTTAGTGCATCTACCACTTTTTTCAACTATCCCTTCTTATGCTTGATTATGAAGGTAAAGGCCTACAAATAATTCATCCATCTCAAATTTTTTTTGCTCAACTTCTCTTGAGTGTTGATTTAGCTAAGAGCTTGATTATCTATAAACACAACAAATTCCTTGGGAAATAAATAATGTCTCCACTTCCTAAGACACTGAACTAAGGCATAGAGCTCTAAGTCATAGGACAAATAATTCCTCTTGGCCTCATTAAGCTTCTCACTATAAAAAGCCACTAGTCTACCTTCTTGACTCAAAACACCACCTATTGCTAAGCTACTTGCATCACATTCTAAGGTGAAGAATTTCTCAAAACTAGGAAAGTGTAGGATTGGTTGAGTAGCTACTTGTTTCTTCAACATTGCAAATGATTTTTTGGCTTCTAAAGTCCACTTAAAATTAGACTTGACTCCACCCTTTATGGTATCCAACAAAGGTGCACAAATACCATTAAAATTTATAATGAATTTTCTATAGAATTGAGACAAATCATTGAAACTTCTTACCTTAGTAGATGTTGTAGGTGTTGGCCAATATGGTATAGTAGAAACCTTCTCCTTTTCCATCTTTATTGTGCCTTGAGACACCACAAAGCCTAGGTACAAAAGTTCCTCCTTGAAGAAGTCACACTTCTCAATATTTATGGCTAGTTTCTCCTCGTCAAGCTTCCTCAAAACTACCTCAACATGCTTGATATGCTCTTATCTAGTCATACTGAAGATAAGTATATCAGCTAGATACACCACTACAAATCTACCTATAAAATTCTTGATCCCTTCAGTCATGAGCCTTATGAATGTGCTAGGAGCATTGGAAAGACCAAATGAAATTACAAGCCATTCATAAAGACCATAAAGTCTTAAATTTTGTTTTCCATTCACCTCCCTCCTTTATCCTTATTTGGTGATTGTAATCACCTAAAAATGGTCATCTAGACTATTAGCCCCCTTCTTAGCATTTTGGCTAAATTAATTTAATCATTTACCTAGACCAAATTGCTAATAATCAATTTATTTGATTATAACCTATAGTTGACTATGCTATCCTAAGTTCATTATTTGATTAAAAGAACATGTCCCCTTTTAATAAAATAAAAGACCCCATTCTTCTAACCCACTTAAAGTGCACACATAAAGTCCTTTTTCTATTTTACAATTAAAAGAAAAGGTTTGTGAGACTTTTGTCTTATATGACAAGTCAAATTATATTCTATTGGTTGACTTGTGTGTGCACATGGATCACTCCTATTTTTGAATTCAACCGTTGATCATCCACCATCTTCATCTTGATCTCCACCGTCCGTACATCTTTAAAAGGGAGAGAGCTTTCCCCCTCAAAGGATCCATCCATCATTTGAATATTGTTATGCTGCAGGTTTTCTAACAGGTTTCTTTGGAGCTTTGTGGAGAACTTCTCATTTCTTGTCTCATTCTCTCATTCCATCACATTAGCATAAGATCATATGGCATTCTTAGCATAGTTGCATTTTAGTTTAACTTTGATTCCTTTGCAAATAATTAGATCACATAGATTAATAGTTGGATTTGTAACATTCCCATCTCGTTGTTAGCATAGCTTGCATTGTGCATCTCATCCTAATCTAGTTTCATTTTTGCATTGCATGATCTAAGAGTTCTTTGACACTAGCACTCTTGCTCTTGTCTAAAGAATCTCCCATTTTGTGGTTTACTAGCAAGGGCTGTATTTCTAAGGCTTAGCTGAGAGCTCCTATATACTCATTTGTATGCCCCTTGCACTCCATGACTAGGGAGCTCTAAGTCGGCATTTGAGCTTTCCAATCTATGGAGAATCTCGGATAGAATGATTTAGAGAAGTGCACCTTTTCTAGTGTACAGTGATAACCACTCTTCAAGTCTAGCTTAGTGAAGTATTTAGCCCCTCCAAGACAATCCATAAGGTCTTCAATCCTAGGTATGGGAAACCTATACCTAATTTTAATCCTATTGATGGCTCTTAAATTTGTACATAATCTCCATTTCCCTCATTTATTAGATGCCAACACAATAGGAACTACATATGGGCTTATGCTCTTTTTTATCAAGCCCATCAATTCTTGGACTCTTCCTACTACTTCTAAGTTTTGATCTAGAGTCAACTTGTATGCTACTTTATTAGGAAAGGAAGCGCCTAGAACAAAGTCAATTTGATGACTAATAACTCTCCTAGGAGGTAGGGTAGGTAGAGTACCATCACTCACTAATCCTTGTACTTTTCAAGAAAATTTTGGACTTCAATTAGTAAGGTTTCCTTGGTTGCATTCTCCTTTTCTTTAGACTTTAGCACTACTACAAAACATTGAAATTCCTCATCCTTGAGGTCTTTAACAAACTCTTTCCCACTACAAAATAGTACACTAGGCACTTTTTCTTGTGTTTCCTCCCCTTCCAATGAGGACTGAATTTTGAAGCTCTTTCCTCCCTTCTTAAAATTTATGGAATTTTCCCTACCATCATACACAACTTTCCTATCAAATTTCAAAGGCCTACCTAGAAAAATATGACACACATCCATAGGCAAAACATCACACAATAGTATGTCCTTATATCCCCCTATGGAGAATTCCACACAAGCTTATTCATTCACCAAGACACTTTGTCTCTTGTTGAGCCAAGTAACCTTGTAAGGGTTGTCATAAGGTATCTTCTTTAATTTCAACTTAGTAACATCCTCCTCTGATATTACATTATCAATAGAACCAAAATGAACCACTAACTTGCATACTTTTCCTAGGATTTTGCATTTCATCCTAAACAATACCCTCCTATGTTTAAGTTCACTAGGAGTTGGTTGTTTGATCAACACTCTCCTAAACATGAGGTTCTCACCTTTTTTAGACAATGTGATCTATATTAGATTCTTTTATGCAATCCTCTTGCACATATGCCATTTTTTTGTCCTAATTTGAGGAAGAAGGCTTCTTTGGGCATCTTTAGGTTAGATGACCCAAGTAACCACAATTGTAACATTTAATACTTGCAAAATATGAATTAGATGTGCCTAATCCTCTCCCTCTACTTGACCCTCCTTGGTTGCCTCTCCCTCTATTGTAACCACCTCTTGAGGAGTTATCACTAGCTTTCTCTATGAACTTTCTTTCACCTTGATTATTCTACTCACTACCTCTACCCTAGTAGCCTCCTCTTTGCCCTCTTTGATTTCTTCCCTTTCCATTATCCTTGAAGTTAGAAACTCCTTTCCTTTTGTTCTTTTCCTCTACCTTTAGAGCTAGCTGATGGCATCTTTGAACTATGGTAGGTGCCCACAACCAAAGCACCTCTTGAATATTCCACTTCAAGCCACCTAGATATCTTGCCACTTTGATTGGCTCTTTTTCTTGTTTCTTGGATCTCAAACATAACCTCTAAAATTCTTTAGTATAACAGGTCACATCTATGTCTTTTTGCTTCAATCCTTGCCTTCTCTTGTGGAGCTAAATTTCAAAGTCTTCAGGCAAGAAGTTTTCCTTCACTTTAGTGACCATAGCCTTCCACTTGGCTATATGAGTCTTACACATGCTGATTCTTTCATTTTTTTTGCATATTTCCACCATCATAGAGCTAAGGCTCTAAGCCTTGAATTAGACACTTTAAACTTTTATGCCTCTAATACCCTCTCACACTCAAAATGGTTCTCCATGCCATCTATCAAGTCCATAACTAAATCTATGTCCATCTTTCCACTGAAAAGTGGTACACCCTCCAAAGCTTTCCCTCATAGGGCTTTGATGGCCTTCAATAAGGGTTGTTTATTCAATATAGGGTCAGGTTCAGGGACTACATCCTCCTCTACTACCTCTTTACCCTTCTCAAATTCTTCTTCTTCTTTCCTCTTGGTTACTTCAACAAATGCATCCAGTTGCACCTTTACCTCTGCTAGGGATTCTTCAAGAACTTTTTTCTTCTCGCTTTGTTCATCAACATCCATGGCTAGCTTTTAATTTGTTACCACTCTGATGTGACAACCAATCTTTCTCACAAACCCTAGGCTCTCTAGGGTCTTCTTAGGTCTTCCACCTAATCAAATAGGGCTTCTTTCACACCCTATGCTTCTAAGGATTCTATCAAAGAGATCCCACTTCTTCAAGTTGTGCACATCAATAGGTTAGTACAAGATTTCTCAAACTTCCACAAACACACAAATAACCCCAATTATCCTTGGACCTTTCCATTTGGTCAAATAAATACCTAGGCATGCCTTAGGTTATTCATCAACATCCTACACCCAAAACAAGTACAAAACCCTATTCAAATTTTAATCCATAGGTCATTTTGTACTTAGTTTCTTGGAAAAAGGCTACAAGAATTAGCCCTTCAAACACACTAAACCTAAGATATTTTGAAAATCCCTTAGAAATGGCCAAAAAAAAAAAAAACCTTTCTAGGTACCCTTTTCAGAGTACTTGAATATTTTGTAACTCTTAAGCCCCCAACTTGTCTGTTTAGCCCAAGCACAATTTTAGGCTTAATTTGAGGGTTTCAAGGATTTTGGTGTTGCTTGGGTTTTAAACCTCCTAAAATTCCTTACAAATACTCCTAATATAGATTAGAGTTATCCCTCATCATCTAATTACCACATTCTTGTATCAAAGAGCTAGACCTTTTAATCCACTCCAAATGTTATTTTTCAGATTTGTGATCCCTAACCAAACATGGTTTGCTTGCCTAGGGCATCACACTTTAAATGTTTTTTGTAATTCCAATGGGGTCTCCTTTGTTTTAAATAATTTACAATAATTCTAGTTCCAAATCCCAAGAGGTTGTACCATGCATACGGCGGGAGATGGCCCTAGCACTCTATTTTATGCTAGTTGCTCGGTTCAGAATAATAAGCTATTGGAGCACAAAATACCTATTCTAAGCACTAAAAACCCAATGAAAAAAATAAAAATAAAAAAATTAATAAAGGGAAACCTCCAATAACACTTCCAACTCAGAGAACCCTAACTTTGGTCTATATAAAGCAAGAAAAAACACTTAAAACAAGAAACTGTTGTAATAAAGAAAATGTTGATTACATTCTGTACAATGCCATTTCTCCTTCTTCCAACCTCTTGAAAAGGTTGAGTTTCACCTTATATAGTATTGGAATGTATGTTTCCAACTATTTAAGTGGTTGAAGGGCTCCCATGAAGTAGTTTATCTTTTTGCATAAAAGTTGCAAAAGTTGTCAATGAAAACATTGTAAGAAATGACCAATTGTTGCAATTTTGCAAATTATCTACCCAAACTTGCTCTACTTGGTATGAAACTTTCCAAAATGTCTAATATGGATCCAAAACACATAATAAGGACCCTAAAATACTTTATTACGCTATTTTTCCCTCAAAACCAAAAAATTCTATATGGAGCCAAATGAACACTTTTTAGGCAATTAGGAGCAATATTGCATCGTGGGATTCTTCAAACCTATTTAACCTCACCTTAGAATGAATTTGATCTTGTTAATACTCTAGTGATGTGGATAGCATCACTACAAGCCAAAAACACAAAATAATCCCTAGGTCTACCCTTTAGTAGACCTAGGTGCTCCTACGCCATCACCCACTTGGAACTCACGGGGATGAACCTTTTTTTTGTACGTAGTAGATGCCTATTTTTGGTAAGCCCTTAGATGGTCAAAAGAAGCCTTACGGCATTCATCAAGGGTTTCTAGCTCTTGTATCCTCATATATCTATGATCTTCATTAGTTATCAACCCACGTAAGGAGACTTGTAGTGAGGGAATGTTGACTTCTAGGGATAAGACAACTTTGGAGCCATAGACTAAAGAAAATAGTGTAGCCCATGTAGGAGTATATATAGCGGTTTTGTAGGCCCATAGTGACAAATTAATTTCTATGTGCCATTCTTTGCCTGATTTGTGAACATTTCTATGGAGGATTTTAAGAAATGTTTTATTAGAGGCCTCGGCTTGTCCTTTTCCTTAGGGATAGTAGATTGATGACCGATGTTGCTTGATCTAGAATTTATTACACAACTATTTTATATCCTTTTTTTGAACTATCCTTCATTATCAATAACAATGGAGGATGGGATGTCATAGTGACAAATAATGTGGTTGAGAATAAATAAGGTAGCATGTTTTCCTATAGAAGCATATAAGGGTACATCTTTTATCCATTTTGTAATGTATTCTGTTGTTGTGTTGATAAACTTATGATCACTAGATGAACTTGGATGACTCTTTCCTACCAAGTCAAAGGTCCATTGCTGAATAGACAATATATAATAGAAGCTATGAGATCTCAACCATTACTATGGATCAAGTTTCCATGAAACTAACATTTCTTACAACTTTTACCATATTGAACAGCCTGAGCTTGCATAGTCAGCTAATAATAGCCAACCCTAAGTAGTTTCTAAGCAAGTGTAAGGTCATTAGAATGTGCTCTACAAATTCCATCATGGACTTTGGCTAATGGATTTTTGGACTCTTCTAGTTCTAGACACCTAAGGATCTTTCTATCTAGACCCTTCCTATACAAGTCACTAGAGACCAAGGTGTAGTGTGAGGCATTGCAAAAGAGTTGGCATTTTTTGTTACATTTAAGATTTTCAAGAATAATCTGATCACATAGATAGGAGAAAATGGTGGTGTAGTGAGATGAATCATGACCAACAACAGTGAAAATCACATGATTATCAGAGGAGTCATAAGCAGGGTGATATAATTCTTCCACCAAGAACTCAAAATGTGATTCATGTTCTTGTAACTCAAGAATAGATGCTAGAGTGTTCATAGCATTAAACCTTTTTTTTGTGCTCTAGGAATTTCTTTAAATGTCACAAATGTGAAATGGTTTCATAGAGCATCAATCAACTTCTTATAAGGTACCAACTTTTCATCTTTGGTTTGATACTCATTGTTGACTTGGCTTATGACAAGTTGGGAATCTCCATAGATATGCAGCTCTATGATACTCTATTCTAAAACCATTTTATTCCTATTTGTTAAAGCTTCATGCTCTACAATATTGTTAGTGCAAGGAAAAAAGAGTTTGTAAAACTTTGGAATTGTGTAACCATGAGGTGTGATAAATAGAATGCCTACCCCAGCTCCATTCTGGGTGTGAGAACCATCAAAGACCATATTCCAAGTTCTTTTAGTGATATACATAATGGAAGCATCTAGAAACTCAATCTACATAGACATTTTATCTTCTAGTGGAAAATTAGCCAGTTGGTTCGCTATGGCTTTCCCTTTCATAGCTTTGCATTCAACATATTGAATGTCAAATTAAAAGAGAATCTTCATCCATTTAGCCAGGAGGCTGGTAAGCATAGCTTTATTCAATAAGTATTTTAGAGGATCAATTTTAGCAATGAGATGGACTGTGTGAGCCAACATGTAGTGTCTAAGCTTTTGGGAGGCAAACACCACTGCAAGGAAATCCTTCTCAATGTTGTTTTAGTTCATCTCACAAGCTACCAAAGTGTGACTAATGTAGTACATAACACACTCTTTTCAAGTTTTCATCGCTTTATGCTAAGAGTTCTCCTAGGGAAGAGTTTGTAGCTAAGATGTATAGAATCAAAGGTTTTCCTAAGATGGGTAGCATTAATACTAGAAGTTTAGTCAAATACCCTTGGATCTAATCTAATCTTTATTGAAACTCTTCATTCTAGATAGATGTGGATCCTTTATGCAAGTTCTTATTGAAAGATTGAGCTTTATCCACCAACTGAGATATGAACCTCCTAATTGACTGCAGTTGTCCCTAAAGACTTCTTAATTGATTGATATTTCTAGGAGGGGGAATTTCCATGATGGCTTGCACCTTTTTAGGATCAACTTCAATTCCTTTTTCTGATATGATGTAGCCTAACAATTTTCTTAATGTAACGCCAAAGGCACACTTTTTGGGATCCATCCTAAATTGAAATTGTTCAATATGGTGCAATATCAAACTAAGGTCATCAAGATGTATATTTATTTGTTTATATTTGTCCAATGTAACATCAACATAGTCTTCCATATTTTTGTGCATCATATCGTGGAAGATGGTGGTCATGGCTTGTTGGTAGGTAGCTCTTACATTATTTAGCCCAAAGGGCATGACATTCCAACAAAAGATACCCCATGAAAATGTATAAGATGTCTTATGTTGATCTCTAGGGGCAATTTTTATGTGGTTGTACCCAAAGAAGTCATCCATTAAAGAGTACATCTCATAACTTGCAGTCATATCCCCTATCATGTCTATATTAGGTAGTATAAAGTCATCCTTAGGACATGCTTTATGTAAGTCTCTAAAATTAGTGCACACTCGAATGGATTTATCATGTTTAGACATAGGTACAATATTGGAAATCCATTTTGCATAATCAATGACTCTAATAAAGTTTGCACTTAGGAGTTTTTTGAGTTTTTTCTTAACCAAAAGAACAACATGGGGTGCATCTTCCTCAACTTTTGTTTAATAGGTTTGACACCAAGAGAGAAAGATAGATGGTACATAATTAGTGCAGTGTCAAGATCATGCATATCTGAGTAGGTCCAAGCAAAATTGATTTTTTTTTTTGGAAAGAACTTGGCAAAGCTCTCTTTTTCTTTAGCTAATAGAGACTGAGGCACATGAATGATTTTAGGAGACTCTTATGTACTCAAGTTGATAGGTTGCATGGGTTCAATGAGAACCAAAGATCTATCATGGAAATAGCTCACCAAACTACCAAGCACTTCATCCTTGGGTGTCTCAAGGAGACTTTCATAGTTGGATATATCTTTATTTTTAGTCTTTTTGGGTTCAGATATTGCCTCAGTGGTTTTCACCATCTGACTGCTTATTTTTTCATTTGATTTTAAGACTAAAGTATTTGATATTTATTTATGTCATGTTAACTATGGGTTTTCTGGTAGAAAATATCACAAGTTCAATATCATTAAGGTAGTAGGTAATCTCATAATCATTTTGAAAAGTGGTAGTTTAGGTCTTTGAGTAGACCAATCTATGAGATTGGGATGGATTAATGAGAGGGATGTGGAGGCTTCAAGATTTTTTATGCAAAAGGAGTCACCTCTAGTGAGATGAGAGGTTGAGCCTATAGTGAAAGTTCCAAAGGCATCTAGATTAGGAATAGACATAAATGGATCATTGCGATCAACTAAAGTAGTTTACAAACCAAGCTAGTTAGACCCTAGACTAGACTCTTTGACTATATTAGGTTAGGTAGCATAGGCATGAATAACATCCACTCTTAATTCACAAGATGCATCTGAGAGACTATCCCATTAATACTCACCAAAATCTGTACTATTTTTCCTAGCAATCATGTTAGCAATATTCTCTTCTATCCTTTCTCTACTTGAGTCTTCATGGTCAAATTCATCATGTTCATGTTGTCAAGTAGAAGACTCAACATCATTGGATTTAATCATTGATTATTCTCCCCAAAGGACAAAATTTGGAGGCATAACATGCTGAAGTTGATAAAAGATCAATGCCATAGCTCCCAAGAATCACTTGCATGCAAACACATGTCACAAAAAGAGAGAAGAAAAAGATATGGAGGTTGTTATTCCTAGATCCATAGTTGAGACATTCTTGATGAGAAAAAAAGATAAATTGCTAATATCAAAAGTGAATTGTCTAATAATTACAAATAGAGACCATCCTTATAAAAGAGATCAAAACCCTAAAAAGGTCTAACCTAGGTTGCATCATAAAAATCAATAAAATAATAAATTATTATATACCTAAGGTTTAGCTTAAGTAGACTAGAGTTAATTAGAAAATATTTAATTACTCTAACACCTCTCACCCCACTTAAGATAAACTTAGGGAGTAGCTAAAAACCTAGAAACTACTACATAAAGTAGATTTGGGTACCAACAAACAAGGCCTGATGAGGTACCCAAGCACAACCAAATCTCTTAAAAGAGGAGAAATAGAGAAAACCACATGGGAAGAACCATGTTCCAAAAGGAGATGGAAATAATGCTGAAAATACTAGTGAAGGACTAAAGAAGCCTCCAAACTAGGCAATGCCCTAGAAGATAGGAACAAGATATGATCATGAAGAACACCACTAAAGCATATAGAAGCTGCAAACTCTGTCAAAAGTAACTATGGATCTAAAAAACCTCCATTGAAATATAACCTAACAAGGTAGAGAAGACTATAATCTGCATCAAATCAAGAGGCACACAAAGGAAAACAATTTAACTTGAAGATACATATGACATGAAATACCAAATCCTGAAGAGTTGATCAATCAAACCAAGGAAGCATGAGAAATAACCAAAGAACCCCACTAATAGACAAGGGTGAGGTGACATGCGTAGGACAAGAAAATGGGTTAAACATCTAGCATACTATGAGAAATCACTAAACTTAATCAACATACACTAAAAGCCATCTAGTCTACCATGAAAGCCAACCAAAATAAAGAAAGCAACACAAAGTAAAACTCCCTCTTTAGTTGTAGCTCCCATGTCCTTCTTTCTTCTCCATATGATGCAACTCCAATTGCCTACAATGCACACAATTGGAAAGAAAAAGCCTATAATATGATAATGTTGTGAGAGTACTAGAAGAGTTATTTTAAGCTTAATGGACTAAAGACCAAGGGACTAGAAATGAGAGAAATGTGGCTCATTTTATAGCCAAGATGCAAGAGGAGAGCATTGAAATTATCATCTTGAATGTGTATCTTTGTAAGATATTCCTTTAGGAAACCCATGACACATATGACATAAGATGCCAAATGTAAGGTTGTATGATGCACGGAAGTCAACACACATATAAATGGAAGAGGATCTATGAGATGTCATGTAACACCTCAAAGCCACTTATAGCCAAGAATCTATGACAATGAAGGCTAAATATAGACAATGTATAAGGAATAAGAATAAATGGATTATGACATATCTTAGCTAAGTGTAAGGATAGAATCTATGATGTGAGATGTCCATGTGTCATGATGATGTCAAGATTATATCAAGATTATGTGGAATATTTGAGTTAAAAATTTATTATTCCACATAGATAGAAATTAGTAATTTGGAAATTAGAGGTGGAAAATGTGACTTAGGAAATTGAGAATTTCCATAGTTTGTGAAGACAAATAAATCAATTAATAAATATCAATTAATTGAGAATGTTAGTTAGGAGTAATGATTAGTAATACGAGATGAAAATGATTGAAATGATATAGGATTAAACCATGGGTTATTTAATCCTATAGAGAAAATTAGTAGATGATTGGCCAATTTGTGCAACAATAACCTCTAATGAAATGTGACCATTATGCAGATCAACTAGGATGATGATGAGTTGATTTGATATTATTTGATAAGTACCCTCTACACCCTTTTTCTTCAATCTTTAGCTTTTCCTTGGCCTTACTGAGGAGTTTATCAATGTCCACATATTTAGAGGAATCTTTTAGTTGTGCTTCATTGTTTTTTGGGACATGGTGTGCAATAACATCTCTTAGATTAGAACAAAAATGGAAGGGATTTGGATCACCAAGGGTGGTTATCTCCACATTATTGTAGGCAAATTTCAAGTAGTGGTGGTATGTGGAAGGCACCATTTACATAGCATGGATCCAAGGGTGTGCTAGTATCATGTTGCAATTCATTTTGATATCTAACACCTGGAATAATGTATTCTTGGTAGCCATACCAACTCTAATGGGTAATATGATGACACCCTTGGAGAAGCATTCACCATCATTGTAGGACTTTATTATGATTTTGCAAGGGGGATCTACATATTCTTCAAAGTAAACCAAACCCTTGACAACTTTAAGGGTATACATGTTCAGTCTTGCTCCACCATCTATCAAGACATGGTTGACCTTGGCATTATCGATAAAGACTTCAAGATGAAGGGGTTCATTGTGGTTGGATCCATCCTAAGGAATATCTTGAGGGGAAAAGGTGATATGTTGTGATGTAAAAAGGTTCCCAACTATGGCCTAGAACTAGGCAACAAAAATGTTATCTAGGACTACCGAATCTTTGAGTGTCTGACCCAAATTCTTTTGATACTAGGGGGATGCATGAAGAAGGTCCAAGATGGATATTTGTGTAGGGGTCTTGTCAAGCTAGTTAACAAGGTTATGATAATATGAAGTAGGAACATTAGGTCTCCTATGGGGTACAAATCTAGTAGAGGTAGTAGGTATAGAAGGAGCTCTAGGTAGGGTGCTCTTGGTACAACATGTAGTGACATTGCAATGAGGGCCTTTAGCCTTTATATGTGGGAGCTAGACCCATTGAAATAGTTGATGGTGTAGTCATATCGAGTGCATATGTAGTTAGCATACAAGTTAGAGTTTGAATTAGAGGCTTTCCCTTTCTCATGATTACCCAAAGGATCTTTAAAAATAGTGTGATCAAGATTGGATGCTAGTAGTGATGGATTAATTGTGATCACATCATCATCAATAAGGTCTTGTATTACATGTTTTAGCTAGAAAAATGATGAGGTCTTATGTCCTTTGGTGTGGTGGTAAATATAGAATTTTTTTTTCACTCCACCAAGAGGCCATAGTTAATGGTTTGTCTTTGATTGGGGGTAACTACAAGAAGTTATTACTAAGTAATTGTTGAAGTGTAGTATCAAGAGGTATCCCCAAGGGTGTGAATTTCCTATCTTTGGTTCTAAGATGTATTCAAGGCCTGTCCTACATGGAAGTCTTAGTTTTTTATTGTTGAGGTGGTGTTTAATTTGGAGTTTGGAAATTTGTAGGGTTTGCACCTTTTAAAGTCAGTTGATGTTGTGTTGCACTTATCATGTGTACATCTACAATGCCATCATTGGTTGCATTCTTATTTTTTGGAGAAAAAATTTTCCTTATCATTAGATGAGTTGGTGTTGGTGTTTTCCTTGTTGGTTTTGGGGATGCCCTTACATATGAGAGTATCTTCAATAATAACCCCTTTTTTCATCAACTTGGAAATGACACTTGGACTTTTGATCTTGAGTTCATACATTAAGTCGGGGACTAGGTTTTCAATGCACAAATTAACTTATTATTCTTCAAGAATGTTTAGTGAGCATTGACTGACTAAATTTCTCCAATGTAATAAAAATGTGATAAATGGTACTCTCATCTTCTATTTAATTGAACATAAATTAGAAAGTGTCACCTTATTTGTGATATTGAAGGCAAAGTGGGAGATTTTTTTTTTGCTAATTTTGACCAGGATTTGATCTTGCCAGGAAGTTTGGAGTACCATTCAAGTGTAGGCCCACCTAGAGAACAAGGGAATAGTCTAATGAGGTAGTTGGGATCACCACTGAGCTTAGTACATGAGGCACAAAATTCTCTAATGTGATCAATGAGGTTGGCTTTTCCTTGACATTTTTTGAATCTTGGTGCATCAAAATGTTTTGGTAATAGAGACATATACATATTTTTATTAAATGGATAAGGATGTAAGTCCCCTTTTGTGTATAGATCTTATTTCTTCTAGACTCCCAATGCCTTGACTTGTTTGGATAGTTGTTTGAATTTTTGTAGTAACTCTTCATTAGGGTTTTGAATGATAATCCTCTCTTTGAGTCTTT
Source organism: Cupressus sempervirens (assembly GCA_028749045.1). Taxonomy (NCBI): domain Eukaryota; kingdom Viridiplantae; phylum Streptophyta; class Pinopsida; order Cupressales; family Cupressaceae; genus Cupressus; species Cupressus sempervirens. The sequence continues at coordinate 551,697,630 of CM053785.1, read as the reverse complement.
TTTGTTTATGAGTAGATCATTTGCTATGGCAAGAACTATGTCGTCATGTTCTAACATGTCTATGTTTGAAGAGTTAGGTGATGTGTTGCTAGGTGGTAGAGGTATGTTAGTACCTAAAAGATGAAAAGTTCCTTGTTGTGGTACATGTTGGGATACTTGTTGTGATACTTTCAGTGGTTCTTGTTGTGGTATTGATTGTGACTATTGTACCATGGGTTGTTGTAGTATCACTTGTTGTGGTTGTAGTTGTGCCATCTGCTATGGTTGTTGTTGAGATACCTCAGTTGGTTACATGTGAGACCATGTATGTGACTATTGTTGTAGGGGTATCTATTGGGATTTTTGTGGCATATATTTTTGTTTTAACAAGTGTTGTTGATAGGAAATTTGTTTCTCAAGGCATCTTTGGTATTACAACTATTGTTTTAGTTTCTCTTGTTGTTTAGCAAACATGGCTTGTTGTTGTTGGAATTGTTTTTGGTACATTATTTATAGGTCAAGTGGACTTACATTGGGTTGTGTGCTAGGAATGTCAGGTCCTTGCACCACTTGAGGTTTTTGTTGTGGCTGATGGTGGTGTTGATATGTTGTATGCATGTTGAGTAGATTTTGACTTGGTTGTGCATTAGGGATGTTAAGTCCTTGTACCATTGTAGTTTGTTGTTGCCTTGGAAGTTGGTTATGTCCTTTGGAGGTGAACATCATGTTTGGGTCTTGATACTTTTGTGTTTTAGATGTTTCTCCTTGGTACATAATATTGACTTGGCAATGAGACAAATTCCTTTGGGGAATGGGTAAAATTATCAATAAGGATCTTCCTTTGTATGTCAATAGGGGTTGTTCCAACTGATGTTTCACATGGTAGACTTATGGGAGGCTCCATAACATTTTATGTCATAACATTTGGTAAAGTTAGGAGGTATGTTTGGCATCCCTAGATTATAGGTCCCTTTAGGCATGTCTTGTTCTTCCATTATTTGATTCAAGTTGATCCACATCCTTTTGGGATATTTAGGAAGAGTCTTGTTTCCATTTATTGATGATAATTCCTCAAAAAAGGTATTGATATAAATGTGTTCAAGTGTAATTTGGAGGATTTCAATGGTTGATTCTTGGTGAGATCTTATAGGTATCATCATTGTGTTTGAAAATTCCAAAGGTTGTTTTCCCTTGTCCAAGTCCCAATTAATCCTAGGTTGTATTGATGTTTGGACTTAGGTCCCTCCAAGTTTGGATTGAATTTGATGATTTCTTGGGCTGCCAAAAGTTTAAATTTCTTTTGAAAAGTCATGTCTCAGCAAGCAATAGCAATTTCTTCATTTGTGATACTATAATCCATGTTGGAATCATCTCTTAGGTATAAAGTACATTGTATGTTTGAGGTGTTGAAGGTACTTATGTTAGGTTGATTGAATTTGAATGGGTGAGTTTCTTCATCTTCAAAAGTTGTAGGTACACTTCCACATCTAGGTGGTATAGGTGTGAATATGGGTTCAAAATTAGGACTCCATTGAACCATTCAATGTGTAGGGGAAGTTCTTGAAGGAAATATCATAGTAGGTTTGTTTTTTAGGGTTGGTGGTGTCATTCCTTGGTGATTATGATTTTGTAGATACATGCTTAAGGGGTCCACAAGTAAAGGTTATGATGCTTCGATTTGGTTTGTTAAATGTTTTTTGGGGTTTCTTGCTCTTATTTTGTCTTGGATGAGTTTTAGGTTTCACTTTTGGTTGTGTTTGTACCTTGAAAAATAAGGGTTGATATAGTGCTTCAAGTCTCAGAGCTAATTGTTTCCTTGTAAGTGTTGGCATGATACCTAAGGATGCAGATACAATGGAGAAAGTACTAAATGGACAATCTACCTCCCAAGTACACACCTAAGCTACCAACTACACTTAGATAGTACCAAGTGCACCCTTGATGCACTTGGGGACCTAAAGGTAAGTAGTTGGTAAGCAAAAGGTATGTAGTTGATAAAAAGAGGTGTTAGGGTGACCAATATGAAAAATGTGAATGATTTGAGTGTTTTTAGGTGTTTTAAAGGGTATAGGGATGCAATACAAGATATGAGAATGAAAATCAGGGTTTTGGAACCTATAATGAAATCTATAATTACCCAGTGCACTCTAAGACTACCAAGTGCACACTTGAAGTGTGCAGTTGGTAAAACAAGGGTGTAGTTGGTAAAATAGGGCAAAACTTGATAATCTAGAAGTGGGTATGCAAGATATGAGTATTTTTTGGATTTTTAGGTGTTTAGTTGTGTTATGAAACCTAAGGAAGTTCCAAATGGACTAGGTTGTTGATATGCAAGGTGTAAATTTTTTAAAGGAAGAATGCAAATGCAAATGCGAATGATGTTTGATTTTTTGACTAAGGTGTATGAAAATGACTCTATGGTATGCAAAATGGGGATTACAGTTGGATTTTACACTTGGGAATGATGTTAGAGGTTGATTTATGTAGGTTGGATTATGCAAAGGGAGGTATGCTAAGGTTGATAATGACATTTATGACATGCAAAATGGGGATATGAGATCAAGAAGACAAGTTGATTGAGAGACAAGTTGATAGGGTTTGATATTTGAAATGATGCTAGGGTTTTGAACAATGTAAGATGAAGGGGATATTCTACTAAGGTTAATAAAAATGAAATTTAGGTGGACTAGGAATGTGATAATGTTATGACAAGGATGTATGCAAGGTTTTGAACTTAGGATCAACGCTTTGGAAAGTATGGTGCCTAAGAGTTTAACGTTTTGAAGATGGACTTTGGATCTTGACCAAAAAGAGACAAAAGACAAAAAGATCAAGTTCATAAAAATGACAAGGTAAATTCCATCAAGACATAGATAGAGTTTGACTAAAGAAAATGAAAAAAATGACAAAAGGACTAGTCAAGATCCATCATCCATCAACACTAGGAGATAGTCTAAGAATCATACTTTGTTATGATTTTTGACTAAGTTCAAAGGTTTTTGGTTCAAAATGATGGTTATTCTAATAGGATGTGAAATATGCAAAGGTCCTAAGATGAAAAATAAAGTTTGGGTTGCTAGATGATGTTTTGGGTCATGTGTAGAATGAGGACCTACAAAGGCTTCTGAATGCAATTTTAGGGTCCCAAAATGCAGTCTAGAGGCCCAAAATAGTCATGTAGGTAACCAAGTGCACCATGAAATCATAAAGTGCACTCTAATAGCACCAAATCTTCCTATGGTGCACTCGGGGATAGTTTGAGCTTAGTTAGTAGTTTCATGGCACAGTTGGGAGACTAGATTGAATGTGTGTTGATTTTGGGCTTGATGATTGTCAGATTGATATGCCAGAGACCTAGGTTGTTGGGGATGATATTAAGATAAGGTTGAGGATGTGGAATGAATTTTATGAAGTAAGGAATAAAGACAACAGTGTGCACAATGAAGGTTAGGAGATGCAGAATGCAGTTTATGACAATGTGAGAGAGGTGGGCCTATATAAACACCTAGTGACACTCCTAAAGTCTCAAAATGCTATCTAGAATTCTAAACTAGGTTTTTTGGCAACCAAGTGTGCTTAGATAGAGACAAATACAACCATGGTATAGTTGGGGCTATTTTGAGTGTAGTTGGTAGTTTCAAAGCATTGTTGGTAAGTTGGGCTGAAACTAAGGTATTTTTGGGTTCTATGTGTTCTAGAGTATTGTTCCAAAGAGCCAAATGATAGAGGAAAATGCTATGATTAGAATGAAGGTATAAAATGATGGTTAGGACACATATATGATCATTAAAGTTTGCAATATGAATTCTATGGTGTGTAAGGATGCAAGATGGAAGATGAAATATGAAGTTTAAGGGCTAGAAAGTGAAAACTGGGTGATGCAAGAGGAAGCCTAAGGAATGCACTATGAATGATTAGGGATGAAAAATGAGGACTAAGAATATGTAATGTGTGGCTTAGAGAATGCAAGTATGAGGCTCAACATATAGTGACTTCAAGTGTATGCTATGCAAGAGTGAAATCTAAGTCATGCCAAGAACTCCTAAGGTTACAATCTTCATGTTTTCAAAGTCTTGAATATTTTGGACCAAAGTTTGCAACATTTTGACAATGTTGTGATGTTTTGACAAGGTTTGAATAGTATCCAAGGTGTAAATTTGCAAATTTGGCTTTTATCTTGATTTATGTTTTACACGCACATAAGACACAATATGACAAGAATAGTTGTTGTTAAAGTGAAAAGACACACCACAACCTAGGTTTTAAGACTGTATCCACTAAATTTCCACTTGAAACAAAGTCTACTTGCACTTATCTAGATCAAAAAACTTAGACTCTTCACACCATAGAATCCCCTTATAGTGCGCTCACTTCTTGGGGATACTAAGATCCACTTCCCAAGGGATATTTGTTTCTACTAAGGACTGTGAGAATATGGGATCTCTTCACAAGCATGGGTGACCCCCTAAGCCAGTGGATAGAAATTTTTTTGGCCTCTAAAACAAGGTATTTTGTGTGGACATTCCATTCAAAAAGTCAATAATAAACTTCTTCAAAAGGTCTCCCAACCCCAAGAAATGGGGTTTGATGCAACACAAAGTTACTGGAGGAGAGCTATCATGTAGCAATACTATTGACATGACATTAACCATATTGAGTTTTTTATAGCAGCTAGAACATTGACTTGGCTTTGGCCCATTACTTCTTTGAGTTCATCCCCTGGGGCTCACCAAGTGGTGAGTCTTGGGTCCAAGACAGACCTCTCTATAGAAGTCACATGAATTTCTCTTGCACCCAAGATCCATGAATGGTGATGGGAGAGGATACATCCATGTAACTCCTAGGGTTCTAAACAATGAATGAACACCAAATAGAAAAGAAAAGTTATTTTTATTGCACCAAATGAAGTGTTATCTAATCTAGAAAAACCACATATAGAGTCTAGACAAGCACACATGTCTTCAACAACATCCTAACAAAAAGCATTAGTATTTTTTCAATGAATGTCTTCTCCCAATGATTGCCACATGCTATAAATAGATCATTGATAATATGAGATGATATACTCTAGTTCTTAACATGAAATTGAAACCCTAGATGTAGAGTTTGATCAAAATAGGTGCCCTATGAACCAAATACGCTATGGTAGAGAAGACTGTGCCCCAAAAGGCCAAAATGATTCAAGATGCCCCCAAGTGCACTTAGATAGTGCTAGTTATGCCCATGGTGCACTTGGGGACTAGAAGGGTGTAGTTTATAGTTTCTAGGTGCAGTTGGGAGAGTGGAAGTAGGTTGTGGGGAATGGTGGCTAAATAAAACCCAAAACTTGAAATTTTGAAACCTACCTAACCAAGTGTGCCCAGATAGTGCAGAGTGTGCCCATGGTGCACTTGGGGCCTAGAAGCATGTAGTTGACTATTTCTAAGCATAGTTGGTCAATTGTGAACAATAGGTGGGGGTTATGTTGACATGTAGGCCCCTAAAACTACTTCTTAGAGGTCCCAAGTGTGCCTTGGTAGATTATATTGCACCCTAGGACTTCAAGCGAACAAAATGCATAAATGAAAGCTTAAAATCATATTACTAGCCCTCCTAATTAGACTAGGTGTGATAAGAAAGAGCAGATACCCATTATGCCCTTCCAAGTGAGCTCATTCCTTGCACCTACAAGCACAAACACAAGAAAAACCAAGTTAGTTAAGCATGATTTTAACATTGGGTTCACCAATTGTAGGATTAGAAAATGGGTTAAACATCTAGCATACTATGAGAAATCACTAGACTTAATCAACATACACTACAAACCATCTAGTCTACCATGAAAGCCAAGTAAACTAAAGAAAGAAACACAAAGTAAAACTCCCTCTTTAGTTGTAGCTCCCATGTTCTTATTTATTCTCCATATGATGTAGCTTCAATTGCCTATAATTCACACAATTGGAAAGCAAAAGCCTATGATATGATAATTCTATGAGAGTAGTAGAAGAGTGATTTTAAGCTTAAGGGAACAAAGACCAAGGGATTGGAAATGAAAGAAATATGGCTCATTTTATAGCCAACATACTCTGGAGAGCATTGAATTTTCAACCTTGAATGTGCAACTTGGTAAGAGATTCCTTTTGGAAATCCATAACACATATGACACAAGATGTCAAATGTAAGATTTAATGATGCATAAAAGTCAACATGCCTATAAATGGAAGAGGATATATGATGCATCATGTGACCCCTCAAAGCCACTTATAGCCAAGAATCTATGATGATGAAGGCTGCATATAGACAATGCGTAAGGAATAAGAATTATATGGATTATGACATATCTTAGCCAAGTGTAAGGATAGAATCTATGATGTAAGATGTCCATGTGTCACAATGATGTCAAGATTATGTAGAATATATGAATTAAAAATTCATTATTCCACACAAATGGAAATTAGTAATTTGGAAATTAGAGGTGGAAAATGTGACTTAGGAAATTGAGAATGTCCATAGTTTGAAAAGATGAATCAATTAATTAATGAATATCAATTAATTGAGAATGTTAGTCATGAGGAATTATTAGTAATGCAAGATGAAAAATGATTGAAATGATATAGGATTAAATGATGGGTTATTTAATCCTTTAGAGAAAATTAGTAGATGATTGGCCAATTTGATTAGATAAGTGTGACAATATATTTTGATGAAATGTGATGATTATGCAGATAGATTAGGATGATAATGGGTAGACCAAAGACATGGTCAAGTTTATGATTGATTAGAATCGATAACGTGCTAAGGACACATGACATGGATTAAGAATGTGTAACATTTAACAACCATTGTAAATACTATAGGATTAAATTGATTGATAAGGTTGATGATAATAACATTGACATACTTTGTCAATGTTATTAAAATGGTTGGTAATGTCATGATTTGACATTGAGGGACTTGTTAATGTCAATGATCAGATGACAAGAATGATAGTTTGACTTAGCACTAAGAGCCATGACAGTACTAAGGTTGGATTGATAGGCTTGATAGATTTTGATAGGTTTCTAAGGCATTAAGGGACATGACGATGCCCAAGGTTGGCCAAATGATGATAGATTTTGGATTTATGGCACATTTTGGATTGATTAGGACTAATTTTGGGTTGATTTGGGTGATTTGGGGTTGATTTGATATGATTCTGATGATGATTTGCAAATGATGTGAAAGGGGATATGAATAATGAAGGAAATTGTTGAGATATAATCAAGTTGGCCAAAAGATCAAAATTAGTGAAATGAGAAAATGGGATGAGTTAGTATGAAAATATGATTAAATTGTAGACATGAACCATTTTTGAGTTTCTACAATAGGAAATTGGAAAAGTGGGCCAAAAGAATTGTATGTCAAGGAACCACGATCAAGATGCACAAAAGAGTACATATGTCTATACTGAGATGATCAATCTCAGACATGTCATGAGGCTAATATCACAAAAGGGATGCTCACTAGACAAAGGAAGATGGAAAACAAAGGAAAAACATCAACCCCCCATGGCACTTTCATCATGAGTAGTGCATGTACAATAAGGCACAAGACATATTGAATCCTAAGAATACAAAAGTACAAAGGTAGTATAGCACTTTATCTCAGTTTGTTTGCAAGAATGCATAAAAATGAGGTCTAAATAGACTAGAAGAGACATAAGGGTGATGCAACCCATGAAAAAACATCTAAAGAAAAAAATTTAATGGGATGTGCCTGGAGAAAAATCTGGAAAATAAAATGTCTCAAGATATGTCTCCCAAAGTGAAAAATAGAACCTCTAAATTTGACTTCATAAACCAACAACAAACAAAATCAAACATCCAAATAAACTACACCATCATGATGGGCTTAGAACTAGCTTTCTGATGATATTTTTTTTGTGAAAAATAGAGTTTGGATGAGCAAGTTATGTCCAAAAAACCACATGTAGGCCAAAAAACCACTCAAAGAGCAAAAAAAATCATTACCTTAGGATCTATGCTAGAATGAATTTGGAAGTGTACTCAAAGATATCAAAATTTACCTTAGGAAGCATGTCAATTTTGTACCAAAACTATCTCAATTTATGTGCTAAAAATCTTGATCTTTATATCAAAAACCTTAATTTTCATACCAAAATCTTGAAATGTGTGGAAAAAAATCTTGATTTGCATTTCAAAAATCTCAATTTTTGTACCCAAAAATCTTGATTTTTGAATTGAAAAATCTCAATTTTTGTGACAATTCTTTTTCAATTTTCTAAAAAATCTCAATTTCTGTGCAAAAAACCTCAATTTTTAGTCAAAAATTTCTCAAAATTCACAAAATTGTTGCCTCAAGAAACATGCCCAATTTGGGTGCAATATTTTTTAGCCTCAAATTTCAACTATGTCCAAATTGGACAAATTTTATATGAAAATAATAGCTTTTGTGTGCTCTAAGCTCAACAATGATGTCTATTTAGGCTCAAAGTGACCTAAAAATTAGTGACCTCCCAGATTCAATACAAAATAACTCTAAAAAATGAAACCCTCTGAAATTCAAGCCAAACCTCTTATAAAAATAATAGGGGCATGAAGATCGAGAGCTCTGATACCAAGTTGAAGTTGATGAAAGATCATCCCCATAGATCCCAAGCATCACTTGCATGCAAACACTTGTCACAGAAAGAGAGAAGAAAAAGATATGGAGGGTGGAATTCCTAGATCCATAGATGAGACATTTTTGATGAGTAAAAAATATAAATTGCTATTATCAAAAGTGAATTGTCTAATAAGTATAAAGAGAGATTGTCCTTATAAAGGAAATCAAAACCCGAAAAAGGTCTAACCTAGGTTATATCATAGTAATTAATAAAATAATTAATTATTATATGCCTAAATTTTAGCTTAAGTAGACTAGAGTTAATTAGAAAACATCTAATTACTCTAACATAACATCCTCTTCTTGTAGGACAACTGTAGCAAAAGATGGTTCATCATCCTCTGATTCACTAAATAGGGGAGCTCTTCTCTCAAATGTTGGTAATTTATCTTCTAGCCCAAAACATAGGCCATCAATATCTTTAGTTTTGTGACCCTTAGTATGACTTAAGGTTTCTATGAGAGCTTTTTTGTTGCTAGTTAAGGACTCGTGGCCCTGATAGCCCATGTTTGTTAGAAATTTGTATCCTTTGCCATAACTCTTAGGAGAGATGGGAGTAGTGACTATGACTTCCTCCACATCTTCTTGTTTCCTATATATCCAATCTTTGATAGCTTGGTCTTCTTTTTCTACTTCTAGGGGGATTGAGGATTGAACAAAAGTGCCAAAAATGGTCATAGCGAAAGCCAAGGGCTTCAATTTGGCACAAGGTCTCTTATAGGATTGAAGAGAAACTAGTAAAGTAGAAATAGAATCTAGAGTGTACTCACCCATACCTAGGCTCATCACTTTTAATTTATATTCACACTTTGTTAGGGATGGTTTAAGCTCATGAGAAGAGTGACTATGAGGAACCAAAGTTTCAGCAATAGATAGTGTGTTGATGGATATTGATTTGTCTCTAGGGATAACTATCTCAGTATTATTGAAAGGAAACTATATACATTAGTGGTATGTAGACAATACTACTTGCATATCATGAATCTAAAGTCTTCTTAGAAACAAATTATACACATGTGGGATGTCTAGAACTTGAAAGATGATGTAGTGCAAATCCAAATGTACCCCAAAATGAGGTGATCCAGAACCCAACAAACCAACACACAACACAAACACAACAACAAAACAACAATAATGAAAGATCTAATACCAAATCATGATTCATTATTCATAGATATAATTGATTACATGCAATATGTCTGGCTATAAGGTCTTTCAAGTTAGTGCCAAATACAACAACAATTACAAAATCAATTCTACAAGATCCAACTTACAAAACCAATCCTAGCTAGTCCTAATACAAAACTAGATAAGAACATAAAGAATATTCCACACTTGTACCCTCAGGTCCACCAAGAAATCTTTTGGTTCCTAAGCCATAGCCCTAGCTCTTCAATAATCACATCTATGCTTCATCCCATTCTCTAAGATGGAATGATAATCACCACTAAAGACTGCACAAAACCTCTCACTTATACCCAACTAAACCACAAGTTAGCCCAGCTCATTACAAACCAAATTAAATCCCTTACATTAAATATAAGTTGAGCCACAAGTCAGCTACGACACTAAATTAAATACCCATACATAAATTAAATGCCAAAAGTCAGCTTCATAGACAACTTGGCATGAACAAAACCATGACCAATTCTAGCACTTGACACATATAGGAACACTCAACATCAATAGGTTCACTCAACATCCACTAAGAGCTATAGTAAGTCAGCACTCACTAAAAGCTATAGTAACTTGGTACCCAATACAACTACAATAACTCAGCATCCACTAAAGCTACAATAACTCAACATTCACTAAAGCTACAATAACTTGACGTCCACTAGAGCTACAGTAACTCAACATCTGTTAGAGCTACAAAAACTTGGCATCCATTTGAGCTACAGTAACTTGACACCCACTAGACAGCTCGGTAGCAACAAGAAATTTAAAACCATAGGCACTCAACTCCAACATGCAGGATTGCAAGAAAGCCTAGGATGCTCCTGCATCAAAAGACCACATATTTTTCAACTAGACAAACACAAATTGGTAGGATAATGAGACCTTTAGAAGGTCTTTTGATCTCATCGTAGGATTTGATGGTGATCTTTTTATTAGGGTCGATGGAAAATTTAGACCTGCCTAGTTGTTGGATAATGTTGAAAGAGATAATATTTAACCCTACACCATTGTCTATTAAGACTTGGTGAATGCGAGTATGAAACATTTGGACTTCTATGTAAAGGGCAAGATTGTAGGGATGATTGAGAGATCTAACATCTTCTTTAGAAATGTGAGATAATAGGGTGAAGAAATGTGATTCACCATAGCTTGGAACTAATTTATATCAATATCTATAGGGACATTGGTAGAGCATAAGGATTTTTCAAGAATATCCTTGGGCAAAGGAGATAACTCTAACAATTTAAAGATGGATATTTGGGTTTGGGTTCATTATAGCTAATTGATAAGGTCATAACTAGAGATTATTGAGGTAGCTACTTGTTTAGATGATGAAGCATTTTTAGTATCATTAGCAACTTTAAGGTTGAATTTTGATTGCCCCCTAATGACAACATTAAGTAGCTCACCATGTGAGGAAGGAGATTTTTCCACTCTAAGAACTACCTTAGGTCAAGTTTCCCTATGTTGTTGTTGATCATTTCAAATTTTTAGGAAACCTTTCTCCTTTCACCATCTCTATCATAATTGGGTTCCTTGGCAGAGTTAGGACCCATCATGCAAAGATATTCAATACATTTGATCATGTTTATACCATTGTCAGTGTCAACGTATGTATAGTTGATCTTTGTGTCATGGTCTTTCTTATGAACCTTGGTGGATTCACCTTTTTCATACTCTAGGAATGGTTGTTTGAAAGCTTTGTGTTAGAATTTTTGACTAGGCCATCTGTGACAACTTTTCCAGCATCAATAAGATCTTGGATGACATATTTGAGGTTAAAGCAGTGTTTATTGTCATGGTCATTGCTCCTATGGTAACTACAAACATGGTCCTCTCTTCACCAAGTAGGTTTAATGGTTCATAGGGTCATGAGTTTTTTGGAAGCATGACCAATTTTTTTTTAAGTAATGTCTTCAAGAGCACCTCATAAGATTTGATGATAGGTGTCTAAATATGTGGTTTCTTAGTAAATTTGTTGTTTTTGTCAGATTTTTGAGTTTTCAAAGCCTCTTGTTATTTTTCCATTTAAATAGAATTGGAAAGATTAAAGCTAGACTCCTTGGTCTTAGGAGCATTCACTACTCCATCATTGAGAACATATTTGTTCTTATTCCAAGGCTTATTTTTGTCTTTGCCATTTTTTTTTTTCATTTTTATCTTTATTCAAGACTATGCCACCTTTTGTGATAGCAACATCCTCAATGCAGTATGAACTTTCAACCATGCCATTGAAGGATATGAATAATTATTTTCTAAGGTCAAAGTACAATTCTAGTACAATCATATTGACAAAGATGTCAATATTCTCAGTATCAAGAAATTATTGAAGGTATCTAGATTGTAAAGATCTCTATCATTGGAGATACATTATAAAGGGTTCTCCTAGTTTTTGTTTGATGCTACACAAATCCAACATGGTGATAGGGTGTTGAATGTTGTAGGAATATTGTTGGATGAAACATTGTGCAAGTTCATCAAATTTTTTGAGAGGAGGCATCAATTTCATAAACCATTCCATAGCTTTCCCTCTCAAATTCCTAGGAAACAACCTCATGAGGTAAGTGTCTTCATGCATAAAGTCCATGCTAATAGTGTAGAAGTGTCTCACATGATCATGAGAATCACCATTTCCATCATATTTTTCATATTTGGGAACCTCTATATCCCTAGGAAATTGAAGCATGTAAAGACTCCTATCAAAAGGAAGATCACATATGAACCCAACAAAGGAGGTTTTAGGTTGTTCCTTAGAAGCTTGTAGTTGAGCGAGTTGGTTTCTAAGTTCTTTCATTTCTTCTCTCAAAATTTCAGGCTCAGTGGGTTCTCATTTTTTGATTATCCTCTGCACATCAAATTTTTGGGTGACTTTCCACCCCTTTTTTGTCATGTATTGGAAGTATTGATCATTGTTTTGTTCCAAGGATTTGAGCATTAGCCTTTGGGAAACTTTGTCTCCTTGGAATCTCATCATGTCTTCACTAGTAATTTCATCATCACTTTCATGATGTGATTGTGAATGTCCTGGTGGTGATGGAAATTCTCTTGCATTAACTCTAGGAGTCTTAGGAGGCATATTATTTCCATTATTTCCATCTAAAGGAATGGTATCAAAAGGGTTGCTACAATATCCATGTTTATTATTAGAATTATGAGCATTAGCATGAGTTTTAGTTTAAGCTTGATGATAATTCATTTCTCTAGTAGCCATAAGTATGGCCATTAGACATGCATGTTCTTCTAAGTGGAATCTTCTCTCCTTGGGAAGCATGATGATCAAGATGTTGTCTTCACCCTAAGGTGTATCAAAGGGTGTACCAATTGTGTATTCAAAGATATAGAGTGGATTATGCCAAATGTTGGCTTCTTGTATTTTATTAGACTTTGGATCTTCCACACAAGATTTTCCATGTGGGCAACTAGGTAGGGTTTCCAATTGTTTGAAGGTGAAAGAGGGATGACTACCTTTACTGACTTGGAACCTATTTGTGACTAGCATGTAAGGATGTGTCTTTGTTTGATAGGATGAGAAAATTATTTCAGATTTAAAGCATGTAGGGTCAAGAATGATCACTTGTGAAAGATAATAAGTGAGTGGCTTGTCAAGTATGCTCAAGCATTTATAACACTAGTGACTCAAGCTGAGAGTGAGAAAGAAGCTCAATAGAAATTATCCAGCATAGAAAGGTAATCAAGTTTTTACAAGGGACCATTAATGATCATTTTTAGCTTACATTTGATAGATTAAACCCATCTTTTTTACTTATAATAGTAGCTAACATGGAGATTCTTGACCAAGTCTAGGCAAGATGAAGTGACACCGTAGGTCAACTAAGATGTAATTCTGACTCTACTTTGGAGGCAATAGAACCTAGGTGATACTTTTCAAAAATCCAAGCAATATTAGGACAACAAATAGTATCATACGACATAATCCATAGTAACCAGGAGATAGTTTTGTTTTAGGCAATGCTTTATCTCAAGGAGAATGATAGAGTTAAATATGCCTAGATGATAGAACCTGTAGTAGTCGGGCAATACAATTTTAGGATAGTAATGCCATACGATATTTCTTGAGGAGAAAGGGGTAGTTTTTATCAAAAAAACTTATGTTTCAGTTTGATAATCAAATTGTTTTAGATTAGAATGTTGTGTAGACAATATAGGATTCTAATTTGTGTCAAAGAATAGTACGGTTTGCAAATAGTAGAGGTAGTTTTCATGTCTCAAAAAATTGAACAAGGGACAAAGAAACCTTGCCAACACACATTGTGATATCAAAATAGACTTCTATTGGTGCTAAAAATATTTTATTTGCAAGAACATTTACATAGGTCTAACACATTCTAAAACACTTGCCAAGAAAATCTACCTAAGGGTCAAAGTTCATTACTCAACAACTTGGCCCACACTGAGTGCCCCTTCAACTCACATCGAGTGGTTTCCCACAAGAGATATTGGCTTTGTCATGGAGATTCTATAAGAATAACCAAGGTAACATAGATGGTGAGTGTAAAATATTGGGATGATCGAGGTAATCCACTAGGATCGATCCTTGCACCAAGAAGTTGAGCAGAAAAATAAGGTAGTTACTAATCTAGAGTGTTTATAAATGGCTTTTGTTCATAATTTTCCTTTTGCACCTAATGATAGGACACCCCACCTTGCGGTGGGTAACATACCTCATGGCCACAAGAGCACCCTAAATGTTCTTTCCTAGTATTTTCCTCATGGTCTCAATCCCACAAGTACTCACACTAAGTGAAGACAAATACCATGTCTACCAAGGTTTTGTATCCTTGGTAGCCTTGAGATTATAGTAGGTTGGAATAGACAAGTTCTCTTGTCCCCACTTGGGTTGCTCCTCTTGATTGCTCAAGAGCAAGCCCTCTAAAGGAATCTAAACTAAAACAAAGTGGATCCACTCTTGAGAGTCAATAATTTTGATTCACTGTGAGGGCAAAGAGCATACTCTCCTAACCCAATTGTTTCCCCCAAACATGCCAATAAGCTTAATTAATCCTCTTACTTTCAAAATCCAAAGGCAGGTCAAGATTTTTGATTCACCACAAGGGCAAAGAGAGTACTTTCCTATCACCAAGGGATCCCAAGTACAAGTTTATGTGCCTAAGAAATGGAAATAACTAGTAAGATTTCATACATGAAATAAAAGAAATGCATGTGATTGGTTTTTATTCTCTTAGGCAGCCCTACAAATAACCATTAGTAGCCTTTATACATTTGAAGCTTTGACATGCAATATTTTAAGTTAAGAATGCAAGTGTTTTAGGAAAAACCTACAAGCACAACTATTATTCCAACATTAGTAGTCTCAAAACTAGCATAAAAATCTGCAAGTAGACCTCTATTAGATTGTAATGGACTTGAAATACCTGGCAGATAGACAAAAACAATAAAAAAACTAATAAAAAACACCCAAACAACAAGTAATTTTAGGATGGGCAATACTTTATATGGGAAGAGTATTGAACAATACTTTTCAATATACCCGTATGACACTTTTGCTTCATGTAATAGTTATTCCTATAGTCGTGCAATAAATCTTACTATACTGGGGAGATATAGTTCTATCTAGGCATGCAATACTTTTAGTGAAAAATTATCGCCTCACAATATTGACAAATATTGTATGATATTGAGAAAGTATCACCTAATAATTGCGACTATAGAAAAAAAAACATCATGTAGAAAATGTAAGAAAATATGCAGATTAGCAAGAAAATCGTAATGTTCTACCCCAAGGTGGGCACCAAAAACATACACTCAAAAGGTATCACACTTTAAAGCCTTTTATTCAAGTGATCCCATGAGTTGGAATTCTTGAATGTTGGCTTAGAGCTCCCTATCTATGGAGTGCAAAGGTGCATAAACAAGCATGAAATGAGCTCTTAGCTAAGCCTTAGAGATGCAACCCTTGCTAGTAAACTATGCAATAGGAAGTTCTTAAGACAAGAGCAAGAATGCAAGTGTCCACAAGAACCCTCAAGCTATGTAATGAAAATATGGACATAACTAACATGCAATGCAAAATGCAACTATGTTAAGAAAATGAGAGTATTGCAAGATCCAAGCTAGTTAAACTATGTGAGCTAGATTATTATAAAATAGAAGCTATACTATATGAATCTAAGATAAAATGTCTTGGTATGAGATAATTAGACAAGAAAATAGAAGTTCTCCACAAGCTCTCAAGAAGATCAATTGATAAACCTACAACATGACAATACTCAAGAGTGTGACCCTTTGAGAAGGGAAGAGCTCTTCCCTTTAAAGGTGTATGGATGGTAGAGATCAAGATCAAGATGAGGGATGTCAAGGGTGGGGGTTAACTTTAGGCATAATCCATGTGCAAGGGTAAGTCAACCAGTGAAAATAAGTTGACTTTTTAAGTGAGACAAAAATCTTGTTCTTTTAATTTGTAAATAGAAAAAGGACTTTATGTGTACACATTGAGTGGGTTAGAATAATGGGTTCTTTTATTTAATTAAAAGGGCACATGTTCTTTTAATCAAATAATGAACATAGGAAAATAAAGTCAAACTATAGTTATAATAAAATTAATTTATTTACATAAATTTAGTCTAGGTAAAAGATGAATTGATTTAACTAAAATGCCGAGAAAGGGGGCTAGTAATCTAGATTATTATTTTTAGGTGATTACAGAGGGATCAACATGATCCACTAAAGTAGTTTATGAACAAAACTTGTCAAACCCAAAACTAGACTCTTTGACTATATTTGATTGGGTAACATAGGTATGGATGAAAGTCACCCCTAATTCACAAGATGCATCTGAGAGACTCTCCCATTCATACTCACCAGAATCTGTACTCTAGTTACTAGCAATCAAGCAAGCAATATTCTCTCTTATCGTTCCTCTATTTAGATCTTCATGATCAAACTTATTTGATTGGTGTTGTCTAGAGGTGGAAGCTTTAGCATCATTAGAGATAATCATAGGTTCTTCTCCCCAAAGGAGAGAAGTAGGAGGCATAAAATCTTCTTCTTGTAAAACACTTGTAGTAAAGAATGGTTCATCATCATCTGATTCACAAAACATGGGAGCTCTTCTATCAAATCTAGGTTATTTATCCTCTAACCCAAGCCTAGGCCAGTAGCATTTCTAGTTTTATGAACCTTAGTATGACTTAAGGGTTCAATGAGAGCTTTCTTGTTACCAGTTAAGGACCCATGGCCCTGATAACCCATGTTTGTTAGAAATGTGTATATTTTACCATAGCATTTAGAAGAGATAGGAGTAGTAACCATGACTTCCTCTACATCTTCTTCTTCCCTATATATCCAATATACAATAGCTTGGTCTTCTTTTTCTACTTCTAGGGGAATTGAGGATTGAATAAGAGTGCCAAAAATGGTAAAAGCAAAAGCCAAGAGTTTTAGTTTTGCAGAAAGTTTCTTATAAGATCAAGGATAAACTGGTAGAGAAGAAAAAAAAAAAAAGGGCATACTTGCCCATACCCAGGCTCATCATTTTCAATTTGTTTTCACACTCTTGAAGAGATGGTTTGAGCTCATGAGAGGAGTGATTGTGAGGAACTAGTGTTTTAGCAATAGAAAATGTGTTGATAGACATAGAATTATCACCAAGAAGGATTATTTCAATACCGTTGAAGGGGAATTCTATATGTTGGTGGTATATAGATGACACTTCTTGCATGTTATGAATCCAAGGCCTCCTAGCAACAAATTATATGCCAGTGGGATGTCTAAAACTTGGAAGGCCACATTTTTTTCAATAGGACCAACACAACTTGGTAGCACAATAAGACCTTTTGAAGGTCATTCAACCTCATCATAGGCTTTGATAGTGATATTTTACCTAGGGTTGATAGAAAATTCAAACATTCCTAGCTATTGGATAACATCAAAAGAGATAACATTTAACCTTGCACCATTGTCCATCAAGACTTGATAGACATGAGTCTAGAAGATTTGCATTTCTATGTGTAAGGAAAGATTATAGGGATGAATGAGAGATCTATCATCTTCTTCAAAAAATGTGAGGTAATGTGTTAAAGAAATTTGATTCACCATAGCTTGGAACCACTCTGCATCAATATATGGGGCAACATCATTAGCTGAGTGTAAGGCTTTTTCAAGAATATCCTTGTGCAAAGGA
Organism: Cupressus sempervirens; assembly: GCA_028749045.1. Lineage (NCBI taxonomy): Eukaryota > Viridiplantae > Streptophyta > Pinopsida > Cupressales > Cupressaceae > Cupressus > Cupressus sempervirens. The sequence goes on along the minus strand of CM053785.1, from coordinate 551,679,668 downwards.
GATAGTTCTAACAATTCAAAGATGGATATTTGTGTTAAGGTTCTTTGTAACTAATTGACAAGGTCGTACCTATAGATGAATGAGGTAGTTACTTATTTAGATGATGAGGAATTTTTAGGATTATTTGCAAATTTAAGGACAACTTTTGATTGCCCCCTATTGACAACATTAAGCATCTCACCATGCCAGGAGGATTCTGACACTCTAAGAACTACATTAGGTTTAGTATCCCTATGCCATTGTTAAGCATGAAATGTTTAAGGACTACCTTAGGGTTTTCATCATGTGTATCATAAATGGGTTCTTTATCAAAATTTGGACCCATCATACAAAGATATTCAATAGGTTCTATCATGTTAATGATATTGTCAGTGTTAGTGTATGTGTAGTTGATCTTTGCATCATGATTTTTGTTGTTAGCCTTGGATCCTTTTTCATATTCTGGTAATAGTTGTTTGAAGGCCTTGTGATTAGAGTTTTTGACTAATCCACCCATTACTACTTGGCCAACATCGATGAGATCTTGGATGACATCTTTGAGTTTAAAGAAACATTCAGTGTTATGGCCCTTTTTCCTATGATAGTTGTAGAAATGATCCTCTCTCCACCAATTAGGTCTAATAGGTGTGTCATAGGGCCAAGAGTTGTTTGGAAGTGTCACAAGTTTTTTTGCAAGTAAGGTCTCCAAGACTACTTTATGAGGTTCTATCACAGGTGTGTAAACACATGTTTTATTAGAAAATTTATTGTTTTTGTAAAATGTTTGATATTTTGAAGTATCATTTTGTTTCATAGAATAAGTAGCATTGGAAAGGTTAAAGGAGGACTCCTTGGTCTTAGGAGCATCCACTACTCTATCATTGACAACATATTTGTTCTTATTCCAAGGCTTATTTTTGTCTTTTCTATTTTTATTTCCATTTTTGTTTTTATTCAAGATAATGTCACCTTTTCTAATAGAAACATCCTCAATGCAATATGCGCTTTCAACCATGACATTGAAGGATGTGAACAATTTTTTTCTAAGGTCAAAATATAGTTTTGGTACAAGTGTATTCACAAAGATGTCAATCTTCTCAATCTCAGGAACTTGTCGAGAGTACCTAGAATGTAAAGATCTCCATTGTTGGAGGTATGTTGCAAAGAGTTCTTCTTTTTTTTGTTTGATGTTGCACAAATCCAATGTATTAACTAGATGTTGAATGTTATAGGAATATTTTTGGATGAAGCATTGAGAAAGTCCATCAAATGTTTTGAGAGGAGGCATCAATTTTGTAAACTATTCCATGGCTTGACATCTCAAACTCCTAGGAAACAACCTCATGAGGTAAGTGTCTTCATGCATAAATTCCATGCTAATAGCATAGAAGTACCTCACATAATCATGAGGATCACCATTTCTATCATATTTATCATATTTGGGAACCTTTATATCCCTAGGAAATGGAAGCATTTAAAGAATCCTATCAAAAAGAAGAGAACACGTCAATTCGACAAAGGATGTTTTAGGTTGTTCCTTAGATACTTGTAGTTGTGTAAGTTGATTTCTAAGTTCTTACATTTCCTCCCTCAAAATTTCAGCTTCAATGGGTTCTTGTATTTGGATTACTCTTTGCACATCAGAGTCTTTCCACACATTTTCTATCATGTATTGAAAGCATTGATCCCCATTTTGTTCCAAGGCTTGAGAATTGGCCTTTTGGTAACTTTGTCTTGTAGGAATCTCATGAGGTCTTTTCTAGTAATTTTTTCATTAGTCTCACTTTCATGGTGTGACTATGAGAATATACATGGTGATGGACACCATCCATCATTTAGCTTAGGAATCTAGGAGGTGTATTGTTTCCATCATTTCCACCAAGAGGAATATTATTGAAGGGATCGCTATAGCCACATCTATTTTCAGCATTATGAGCATTACCATGAGCATCAGTTTTAGCTTGATGATAGTTTCTTTCTCTATTAGCCATATGTATGGCCTCTAGGTATGCTTGTTCCTCTAAGAGGCATTTTCTCTCCTTAGGAAACATGGTTAAAAAGACATTTTTTTTACCCCTCGGTGTATCAAAGGGTGTATTGAATGGGTTCTCAAAGCTATAGAGTGTATTATGTCTGATATTAGCTTCTTGTGGTTTATGAGAGACATGATCCTCCACACAAGGTTGTATGTGAGGGTGCATAGTTGGAGTTTTCAATTGATCGAAGGTGAAAGAAGGATGACTACCTTTACCAACTTATAGCGTAGTCATGACCAACATGTAAGGGAATGTCTTTGTGTAATAGGATGAGAGAAGTGTTTCAAATTTTAAGAATGATCACTTGTCAAAGATAAGTGAGTGGCTTGTCGAGAGTGCTCAAGAATTTACAACACAAGTGACTCGAGCCAAGAGAGTGAGTGAGAAACTTAATAGAAAGTAGATAACATAGAATAGTAACTATATTTTGACAATTGACCATTTTTATCTTACATTTGATAAAATAAACCCAACTTTTCAACTTTAGAATAGTACCTAACAAAAAGAATTTTGGCCAAGTTTAGGAAGGATAAAGTAATGACACTCCTAGATCAGCTAAGACATGGTTTAGACTTTTTTTTAGAAGTCATAGAAACCAAGTGGTATTTATCAAAGAGCCAATCAATATTAGGATAATAGAAAGTATTGTATGATAGAGTTGATAGTAACCAGGTGACATTTTTTTCTCATGCGATAATTTTCCTTAAGGTGGGTGATACAGTTCAATATAGATAGAAAATAGAACTTACAATAGTCATCTGATACAATTTCAAGAAGATAATATCGTACGGTATTTTTCCAACAGTTGTATGATAGTGTGCAATTGAAATGTAAAAAAGAGAAGTTTTAACCACAAAAAACTTATGTTTTAGGTTGACCATCGAATATTTTTAGACTAGCATATTATGTAGATAGTATAAGATCTCAGTTTTTGTTGGAAAAAAAAATGGTTGACAAATAGTAAGGGTATTTTTCATGTCTCAAAAAATTGAACAAGGGACAAAGAAACTTTTCCAACACACACTTGTGATATCTGAAAAAAATTCTACTGATGCTAACGAGATGTTTAATTTGCAAGAACATTTACAAAGGTCCAACACATTTGAAAACACTTTCCAAGTAGATTTGCCTAAGAGTCAAGGTTCATTACTCAAAAATTTGGCCCAAACTAAGTGCCCTTTCACTTCACCCTAAGTGGTTTCCCATAAGAGATATTGGTTTGGTCATGGAGATACCATAAGCATAACAAATGGGACACAAATGGTGAGTATAAAATATTGGGGTGATCTGGGTAATCCACTAGGATCAATCCTTGCACCAATAAGTTGAGCAGAGAAATAAGGTAATTACTAACCTAGAGTGTTTAGATCATCTTCCATTCATAATAATCCTCTTGCACCCAATTAAGGGACACCTTGCCTTGTGGCAAGTAATGAACCTCGTGGCCACAAGAGAACCTTACGTGTTCTTGGCTAGAATTTTCCTCATTGTCTTAATCCCACAAGATCTCACACAAATAAAAGACAAGTACTATATCTACCGAGGTTTTCTATCCTTGATAGCCTTGAATTTATGGTGGGTTGGAATAGTTGATTTCTCTTGTCCTCACTGGGGTTGTTCCTCTTGATTTCTCAAGAGAAGGTCCTCTAAATGATTCTAGACTAAGACAAATTGGATCCACACTTGAGAGTTAATATTTTTGATTCATTGTGAGGGTGAAGAGCATACTCTCCTATCCCAATTGTTTCCCCCATACATTCCAAACAAGTTCAATTAATCCTCTTACTTTTGAGATCAAGAGGTGGGTCAAGATTTCTAATTCTCCAAAAGGATGAAGAGCATACTTTCTTACCACCAAGAGACCATAATTACGAGTCTCATGTGCCTATGAAAATTAACAATTAGTAGGATTTCCATATACAAAATAAAGGAAATACAAGCACTTGTTTGGTTTTAATAATTTTAGGCATCCTTGCAAAAAATTGATCGTAGCCATTTTGTATTTGAAGCTTTGACATGTTTTCTTTTAAGGAAAATATTCAAGCATTTAAGGCCAAAATCTACAAGTACAATGGTTAGTCCGACAAGAGTTATTCCCAAAAATAATATGAAAACCTGCAACCAGGCCTCTATTAGACTATAATGGACCTGAAAAAAAGATAGCAATAGACTAAAAATTTGATCAAAGAACCCTAATAGCAAGAAATTTCAAGTTGGGAGACATTTTATACTAGAAGAGTATTGTATGATACTTTTTAGTATAGTGATATGATACTTTTTCCTCATGTGATATTTCTGCCTATATCCATGTGATATAAATTTCTATATAGGTTTGATATAGTTCAATATGGATGTGCGATACTTTTACTAGGAAAGTATCACCTATTAGTGTTGACAAATATCGTATGATACTAAGAAAATATTGCTCAATATTTATGACTATAAAAAAATAAAAGAATTGACAAGAAGTGGAAAAGGCAAGAAAAAAGAAGATTAGGAGAAAAACCATAATGTATAGCCCCATGGTGGGTGCGAAAGATGTACACTATAACTATGCACCACTCTAAACCCTTCTATTCAAGTGATCCATAAATTGGAATGCTTGAATGTTGGCATAGATCTCCCTATCCATGAGTGTAAAGGGCTAGTTTGAGAAATATGAATAGCTCTTAGTTGAGCCAGTGAGACAAAACCATTTCTAGTAAACAATACAATGGGAGGTTCGTAAGATAATAGAATGAATGAAAATGTCCAAAATAACTCTCAAATCATGTAATGCAAGTATGAAATAAGCTAGAATGATGTACATAATACAACTAGATTAATCAAGATGAGAGTGTTACTAATCCAAGCTAGTTAAACTATGTGATTTAAGTTACTACAAAATGAACTAAGCTACTATGAAAGATGAATCTAATATAATATGAAATGGTGATGAGATAATTTAGAAAATAAGTAGAAGTTCTCCACAAGCTCTAAGAAGATTGATCAATAAACCTACAGCATAACAGTACTCAAGAAGTGTGGATCCTTTGAGAAGGGAAGAGCTCTTTCTTTTTAAAGGTGTATGGACTGTAGAGATCAAGATCAAGATATGGATTATCAAGGATGTGGGTTGACTTTTGGCATGATCCATGTGCAAGAGCAAGTCAACCAATGAAATGAAGTTGACTTTTCATGTGAGATAAAAGTCTTTTCTTTTAATTTGTAAATAGAAAAAGGACTTTATGTGTGCACATTGAGTGGGTTAGAAGAATGGGGTCTTTTATTTAATTAAAAGGGGACATGTTATGTTAATCAAATATGGACTTAGGATAATATAGTCGAACTATAGGTTAAGATCAAATTGGTCTAGGTAAATGATTAATTAATTTGGCCGAAATGTTGAGAAGGGGGATAATACTCTAGATGACCATTTTTGAGTGATTACAATTACTACAATAAAGGATCCCTTCCACATTGAATTGAGAAAAGATACATTAATAAGTTTGAAGAACACTTGTGATCACTAGATTTGTAGGTGTTGGTTTATTTATTAGACAAAAGAAAATATAGCTCATTAATATAAATAAAAAAACATACTATTTTTGTACGATATAACAATTTTATAACATCCATTAAAGTTGTGCACAAAATAATATTCTAATTATTTTCATATGAAAGAAATGACAACTTTTGTCTATATAACCCACTTCTTATTGTTGCTTGAATTTTCTAGTGATAGAAAGCTTATAAACTCTTTACTACACCAAGAATTTGGAATATAAATTTGATCTTAAAGTAGACCTAAACTAACACATGATGTTTATTCATCCATATTGTGAAATCAATTATGAGTACACTTGCATGCTTAAACTTGTGTAAATTAATAGAGTAAACTTACATGCTGAAACATTAAATGTATAACCAAATATTAGATTCTAGTTTTTGTTGTCGATATAAATAAAATAATAAAATAGCAAGTATATTATTTACAATTCAAGACAACCATTATGGACCACTTTATTAGATTTGATAATTACATATAAGAGTTATATCAACCCATCTTTTATAGGCAATAATTTTGATATTGTTTCATTTAAAATATATGACAACTATCATAATTGTTTACACCTATCCAAAGATGTATAAGATTAGTTTTAAGGGAATACTTTTATGCTCAAAATTAGAAATCCATCCCATACTATTTGAAAAAATGCCCATGTGTAATATCACAACCTAGACTTCTATGATCATAATTTATGCAAGGAAAAAACCATCCATGATGAAGGGTGCTCCCCTTAAAACCACAACACACAACATAAATAGAGAAATAACATCAATTTGAGAGAGAAAATATGGGCACTAATACATATGTTTTAACAATGAAACTCATTTGAAAGACTAATATATCTAATACAAACCTCCACATATGAGATTAGAATAATCTGAGCACTTAATACCAACTTACTAAAATTAGTAAGTTCCCACAAATAACAACATTGCACTAGAATAACCCTTATTGAAAATGAAAAATTGGAAATATTTTTTTTGGGTGATGCAAGATTGCCCTTACACCTAGGATACTCCTACATTAGATACCCAAGGTAATTTGAGAAGTGACCCTATCATGTCTCACGTAGTCAGAGGAAAACTAAGATGGTCAATCTGCATAACCTTCATTTCCATTTTCCTAGATAGAGTTCATATTATCTACTCCCTATGCTTCTTCCAACACAAATGTCTTATATCTGCTCAATCTCATTTTTAACTGAAGTAGATGCCAAGATAATACATTGTGCTTTTTCAACTTCATCTCCATCACCTCCTTCATAATATTATGTCAAATCTAAAATGATGAATGATAGGCCAATGCTGGGGAAAATAATAACAAAATAATTAATAATGTTATGATGAAGTTTGGCTGATCTATATGTGTCAATCTGAGAGTGTAAGCTTGCAAAAGGTGTTCAATAAATATGCTATCAAGGGATGATAGTTGTGAAATGAGGGATTATGAATGTAGCTACAACATGCAAAATTGAGTCTATGAAAAACTAAAGAAATCCTAGCAATAGGAATTGTCACTTCTTGGCGATAGGAACATTAGAAACAAAAATAAACATTAAAAATTATGATGATAGCAAATGTAACAATTCAAAAATTCAACTAAATCTATAAAAAATAATACCAACACTAGGCATATAACTAATCTATAATAATTTACTAATATAAATCTAATATTACTATATTGATTTATCTCTTAATATGGTAGCAAATGTAGAATATGTTGGTTATTATTAATAATTTGTATAATAATAAGAATGTGGTAATCCATCTAACCTAGCTATGATATTAATCAGATTGCAAACATATTAATATGAACTAAATATTATTTTAGAATAAAATAGTATTCTATGGCAACTCAAGCATGCCAAACTTAAGCTACAAAAATCACTTAGAAAACAATCCAAAATAACTCACAATATTAACAATCTCACAAAAAATTCCAAGAGTGGGCCCTTTCTCTAGTCTACAAGGTGAGTTGAAGAAACTTTGATGTTCTACATAAGGTTGATCAAAAGAACTGTTACTTTATTCCTGAAACTTAACAAAGAGGGAACAATGATATATTTCAACTTGTGTTATGTTGCTTATATTTATGCAACTATTTTGATGATATTGACTATTCAAATAAGAGTTGGTATAACAATACACCAGAAATTGAATGCAATCTTATAGTTTTGTTCTAAGAATAGCTGACATTTTGTTACTTGCAACAATAGTATTATTATCAACCAACGTAGTTTGCAAACAATATTTGAAATGGTTTGGAGTTTAGTGGTTCTAATTTTCACATGAGACTATCTCATCTCCTTAGCAACAATGCTTGATTGGATTCTCTATTGTTCACATAAAAATTTAGCTAAGAGATATTTCTTTACTATTTCTGGTAGAAAAATAGTTTCATGGTTGGCCACATTTGTTTCCATTTATTAGCATGTAATTCATCATGGATGTTCTCTCAATGTATGAAATTTGTGATGGAGAAGACAATGCTTTTTCCAGTTGATAAATATTCATTCCAACACAGTTCATTTGCAAGAGGTAAAGCCATTGTGAAAGCCACAATAATGTTTTTAAATAATTAACATTCAAATAAGTTGTAAGCCAACATAATCCACAATACTTGATATCTAAAATGTGATAGGAAGATCTTCTTAAGGAGGCGACAAGAAAATTTATAGGTGACAGGAAGATCAACTCACACATGAACTTATTATGATAATAAAGATTAGTATAAGAAATCAATTATGAATTTTCCAAAATGTAATCCCAAAACAATATGAAATGTCGCTTATAAATATTAATCCATATGCAATGTAAACCAATAAAATGGGATGGAATATAATGGAGATGGTATAAGAAAGTGAGTAGGTAAGTGCATAAAATGGATTAAATTTAGGGCATTAAATAGGGTAAAATTGGCTCTCATCAATGAACACTAATAAAATATTCATTTTAGCTTGAAAGGCTACTTCATAGGCATTTCTAGAATCATACCATTTTAGTATCTTGCATGATCCAAACTTCTTCATTTTATACTTATTATATGTACCCATTGGAGATCTCTCCATCCTCAAATGAACCATGGTTTCATCTTCACTATGAAATTCATTATACCTTTTCTTTGCATCTTCCTTAAACTTATATTGTTTATTCATCCTTGTAATTTTCTTCCTCACCTACTCATGGATGTTCTTCAAATGTTCAACAAAATCTTCTATTTCAACACTACTTACTATTTTTCCTTTATCTAACTACCTCAATTTAGAAGAATTTTTTGGGACTACTCCCATATACAATCTAAAATGGTGATTTATTAGTACTCCTATTGATAAAATTATTTTTATGAAAATAACTGCCATGGTAAAATTAGACCCTATCCTTTTAGTTTTCTTCCAATCAAGAATCTCAATAAGTTCCTCAAACTCTGATTCACAACCTCTATCTATCCATCAATTTGTGGATGATTTGATGAATTGAACTTTAAATCTATCTTCAACTTCTTCTACAATGTATTCCACAAATACCCAAAAAAATTGGCAACTCAATTAAATACTATGCTCTTTGGTATACCATGTAGTCTCACCACTTCTCTGAAAAACAACTCTGCCACATAAACAAAATCATTAGTCTTCTTACCAAGAATAAAATGTGTCATATTTGAAAATTTGTCAACCACCAAATATAGTGAATCATTCCCTTGTTGTGTCATTGGTAAACCAAGAACAAAATCCATATCGACATCTTCCCATGGATTCTCAGGCATAGATAATGGTTGATACAATCATGTGTTTTCCTTTACTCCTTTTCCATCTTAAATACTCTACAACTCTGCACAAACTTCACATCTTGTGGAAACTATGGCTAGTAATAATTCTAAGAAACTAATGTGATGTTTTTATCTCTACCAAAATGTCTAGCCAATCCTCCTCTATGATTCTCCTTGATGAGATTCTCTCTCGTATAATTTCTTGGAATGCGTAGCTAAATTACTTTAAACAACATTCCATCCTAGATTATGAAATCCAACTAGTTTATCTTGTCAATTGTAATAGGTTATGTATAAGCTTTCGAAGCTTCACCAAATTTAGGATCCTTTGGATACAAATTCTTGAGTTCCTTGAACCCAACCACCTCAATATGCATCTTCATTAGCAAAATATGTCTTCTACTAAGAGCATCTACAACTTTATTAGATTTCCCACTTTTGCATTTTAAAATAAATGTATAACTCCACAAGAACTCAACCCATTTCAAATTCCTTTGGTTCAATTTTCCTTGACTATTCAAATATTTCAAAGCTTCATGATTAGTATACAAAAAAAAATCTTCAAGAAGAAGACAATGTCTCCACTTCTGTAATGCCTGAACTATAGTGTAAAATTCCTAATCATAAACAAAATACATTTTTTTGGCATCATTAATTTCTTGCTGAAATAAATAGCAGGTCTACCTTCTTGGCTCAAAATAGCTCCTATTATAGTAACACTAGCATCACATTCTACTTGAAACACCTTGTTAAAATATGGAAATCCTAAAATAGGTTGTTCTAGAACTTTTTATTTCAACATATTAAAACTCTTATCTGCTTCTACAATCCACTTAAATTATTTGATATCCCATCTCATTTTTTCACTCAAGGGTTCATAAATACTACTAAAACCTTTGATGATTGTTTTGTAAAAACTATCTAGTCCATAAAAAGATCTTACCTCAGACGCACTCCTTGAAGTAGGCCATTCAAGAATAGACTTCACTTTCTCAAGTTCCATTTTTAGACCTTCTGCTAAAACTATAAATCCCAAGTACATCAACTCCTTCACAAAAATACACTTCTTCAAATTTATTACTAACTTTTCTTCCCTCAACTTATCAAACACCTTACGAATGTGCATCAAATGCTTCTCTAATGTCTTACTAAAGATCAAAGTATCATCCAGGAAAACAATGACAAACTTACCCAAAAACTCCTTTAGTACCTCATTCATGAGCCACATGAAAGTTCTTAGTGCATTGGTTAGCTCAAAAGGCATGACTAACTACTCATACAATCCTTCCCTTGGCTTGAAGGTAGTATTCAAATCATTTCCTTCTTTGATGTAAATGCAATGGTACCTACTCTTTAGATCTATCTTTGTGAAATAAATATCTCCACTCAAACAATCTATAGTATCATCCATTTGTGATAATGGAAATCTCTACTTGATTGTGATCTTGTTGATAGCTCATGAATCTATACACATCCTCCTTTCTCCATTCTTCTTTAGTGCTAATACTACTAGTACAACACATGGACTTTGACTCTCTTGAATCAACCCCTTCTACAATAACTCATGCACTTATTTGTACAACTCTTTACTTTCTATTGGTGTTATTCTATGTGCTTCTTTATTTAGAAAACTGGCTCCTAGAATCAAGTCCATCTAGTGATTGATCTTCCTTATAGATTATAATCCACTAGGTACATTATGAAAAAAAATATCTTGAAACTCTTCCAGCAAAGTTGCAACTTCTATAAGTACCTCTTCTACTTCTTCTTTACCATCTTTTGGAATTACAACAAAACACATATGGTCACACGTCATATCCTCTAGGAACTTCTTTCCATCAAAATAACTTACTCTAGTAGCACTATATACCTTTTCATCTATATCCTTCAATGGCTTCAGCTTATGTTTTACTCCATCCTTTGTCAAAGTGTACGTATTTGCATGCCCATCATGTACAACATGCCTATCAAACTACCATGACCTACCAAACAACATATGTGATATGTCTATATTTTTGATATTAGATAGCACCTCATCCTAGTAGCTTCCAATCTTGAACTTCACTAAGCACTATTTATTGGCCATGACCTTGTGGTCATTCTACACTTAGGCAATATAGTATGGATGTGGGGTTTTTTCATCTTCACCTTTAACTTTATGACTATTATTTCTAATACCTGATTATTAATACTTCCACAACTAGATATCACATCATACATGCTTTCACATTTGTACCATGTATAAAGCAAGGTCCTCCTTTGATAATGTTTGTTCTCACTACTCAATACAAATTTTCCATTAACTAGGATTTTATCCTCTTTCAACATCTTTAGAATGTGATGATTTGGCATCTCCACTAACATGCTTAACTCTGGTCTATCCTCTAGTTCTCCTATTTATCCTTCCTAGGCACTAAGACATTCAAAGCCCCTATGTCCTTCTCTACAGTGAGAATAAGTTCTAGGGAAACCTCCTCTACTAGATCCTTGCCCTCTTTCTCTTCCTCTCTAAACTCTATTATTTTGATCATGAAAATGATTGGAATCATTTCCCCTTGGTTAAGACTACTACTACCAGCCTCATCCTTCTTCTTCAGATCATCATTTCAACCTCCATAAGATTATCGGCTAGATCATCCACCATAACCTCTACCACTATTCTTGTTATTAAACTTCTTGTTTAGCTTTTCCTAAACCTTTAGGACAAATTGGTACACCTCTTAAATATTATTCATTCAAACCTAACTCAATTCCTCAAAAATTCTTGGTCTTTATCAATTAAGATAACTAGGAAATTCATCCTTGTTAGCTTCTGCATGGCTAGTTCTAATGAGAACTGGGTATAAATCTTCTATATACTCTTGAAAAAATATTTCCACTTGCTTCAACCCTTGCATTTTTCTTTAGTAGATTGAACTCATAATCCAGAGGGATGAATTTTCACTTCAATTAATCTATCATTTGATCCCATCTAGTGATATTATCTTTCCCTCTTCTATTTTGTTGTAATTAAATCTCCTGCCGTCAAATCTTTGTGTAACCCTTCAATGTGACCTTCACAAACTTGACCCTATCAAGATCCTCAATATCTTCATACTCAAAGTATTCATCTAATTCATTGATTCAATTGATCAATCCGTATAGGTTAATATTTCCCAAAAATGTGGGAACATTAAACTTTGGTCTTTTTCCAATCTTAAAAATGACCCTAAAAATATTTTTTTCTTCTCTACTCAAAACTTCCTCTTCTTCTTGATCAATCGACCCTTCTCCTTCTCTTTCATCCTTACTCTCATCTCTTATGATGAGATTAATCCCTCTATACATTAGTTCTTTCAATGCTTGCATTTTCCCCTAGATGGCCCTAACCTTGAGTGTAACACCTCTAACACCACGCTCTCTTGGTGGAAGCATTTTTGTGCTTCCACTAAAACCCTAGTGCAAATTGCCTCAAAATTGACAACCTATTTACACACTTAGCCCAGACCACAATCCTAGTGCAAACTACCTTAGAGTCAGCAATTTGTTTAAACACTTAGGAAAACTTGGCTCTAATACCAATTGATGAAGGGTGTTCCCATTAATATTACAACACACAATAGAAAAAAAGAAATAAAATAAATTTGAGAGAAAAAATATGAGCTTTTTATTATTATCGCAAATGTGGAATTATAGAGTTACAATATGAAAACCCATATGGGCACCTTCCTTACAATAGTCTATAAGTTAGAGATGTGACTATCACCTAGAACTTCCCTAGACAACCTTGTAGGCTTCCTTATATAGGCATTTTAACCATCTAGAAAGGTTCTTGACACTAAGCCCTAACTCATGAGGTTGACCAACCTCATGTTATATTATTTAATGAGACTTTATTATATAGAATCTAATGGAACATATTTGAAATTTATTCATAAATATGATTTTTTCCCTAATTTTACCAAATCAAATGAAAGAAATTAGCATTATTGAGTTGTTATTTTGCACAATGCTGAATGGAAGGGATCCTTGAAAATCCTTCTCTTGAAAAGCTAATCTAGTATCAACCCCAAGGTTTTGGGTGATCTTGTGACATTCTGAATTCTGCTCGATTGAATATAAATATGTATGTTCATAGGGAGGCCTTTACTGGTTTGAACCAATTTTGGATAAGATGTCTAATCAGATTGTTGTTTGATAAGTAACCACAAAAAAGATATATTTTTGGTATTTTTTGTTTTATTATGAATGCAATTTATCAATGCAACTACATGAATTCCTATTTTATCTAAGTGTTAGAAAACCAAATAAAAAGATAGGGTAATGAGAGATTAAATAAAATAACTTTGAAAGGGAAATTTTCAATGTACATAAACCATGGTAACAACATGTTTGTGAATTAAATCATCAAAAAGATCAGGTAAGAAACCATTAAAAATAGGAGCAACACTTCCTTAATTCCACTGGTGCAATCACCGATGGGAACTCAATATAAGCCAAAATATATTTCACTCTCATCAAATTGTAAAGCCATAGAAAGTGTACTCATGCAAGACAAGAAGTTTTGCAAGAACAATAGGTGATATTTCCTTCAACTTGATATGTTAGAAAAATTTGTTAACTTGAGGTAAACACCAAAACTAATAGGTCACACAATCATAACAACACAATAAAACCATTGACTCCATTATTATTCACAAACATACATTCACAAAAAGATCACACTCTAGAAAGAACAACTACACTCAGAATGAGAGCACTAATAGAATATATTATTGGATAAAAATAATGGTCTTGAGTACATTTTACATCCATGTATTTGTAAGGAATCATCTGCTCCTTTTGTGTTATGAGACTTCTTAAAATGCAATCTCATGCTAAAATATAATAGAACAAATCTATTTATATAAAAACTAACTCTCTAAAAGGTAATAAGTAGGTCTGCACCCTTGTTTATATTCATTAATGGGTGTGTGAGCCTTTACATAACACAAAAGAATAAAAGAATGAGAAGATAAGAATAATGTAGCTATAAGATGATCTAGGAGCCTCTAAATCTCTAAAAAATAGAAGCTTAGCCTTCTCTAGGCATTTCTCAGAGTTGAACTTCTATAAAAATGTGTTTTTGATGCATGGAATGCTCTAAATTAGGAATTAGAAGTTAAATATGAGCATACTAATGGTTCTTCAAAATATCAATGCATCTTTGTGAAAAGCGCACCTACGCACCTTGGTGACATGTTCCAAAAATTAAAAATTTTCTAAGTGTCAAAATTGCATTTCCAACATTTGGATTTTCTTCCCCTTTAGACCAAAATGATGTTTGGATATTTTGTCTTAAAAATATTTTTTATTTATACCACTAGGATAGCCTCTAGAAATCTAAAGCCCCATATTTATCCTTTACTGATTGCTAGTAATTACTTAAATCTAAGTAGCTACAAAATCCTCAATCTTTATATCTAGCTCCAACAATACCTCTTCAGTCTTGAACACTTTTCTTATGTCTTTTCCCAACAAAGCATCTTCAAATGTTCCTTGGAATTTTTGGACAACTATTGTGTCACTATGAGCTTACACTTAGACTCCTCTCCAAAATTCTCAAGGCAAGTGGTGTTATAATACCTTTTCGCTTCTAAAAATTGCTCTCAAGTCTAGTCTTTGATCCTTTGGATCTCTGTGTGTAGTCCTTCCATGACTTTATTTCTAATTAGTATCTTCTTAGTTCAATCATCAAGATTTTCTAGCTCTTCAATAGTGTATACCTCCATCAATGTATGGTACCTTTTCCCTTTTCTTGATTTTAGTTCCTATAGGTCATTAACCCATGTATGTACTTCATCCATTAGCCCAAAATCTTGGTTCACTATGGAAATCAACTTGTCAACACTCAAATGGATGTGGTGCAACAAGTTCAAATTACCTTGTATTATCTACACTCCTTTCTCTTCAAAATTATCACACCATTGCTGACATGCTTCCAAAATTGGGTCCAATTGTGTTGTTCCTATGCCTTTTCTCTCTAATGCTACCACAAGAGTGATCTTTGGATTCTCTAGGTCTATGGGGCCCACAACCTCATGCAAATGGCCTCTTAAAATCACATTTAACTTCTACATTTCTATCAATTCAAACTCATCCTAGTCCATATGTTTGAACACCTCTTTCATCCCTATAGTAATCATTACTTTTGTAGTGTTTGATGACATGAAGTTATAGAAGTTTTATTAGACCTTTTTGTGAACATTTGTCTATAATATACTGAACTTTATCATCCTTTAGTGTAAATGTTTTGAACTTTTGATGTATATAGTATGGACATAGGGCATAAAATGATAATTGGAATTATATTTTAAAAGGGGTTCATTTTGTGGTAAAAATCTTTCTTCATGAATGTTCAATATGGGTGGATCTTCCTGCAGCTGAAGAGATTTCAAAAACTATTAGTTGAATAATTAATGCCTTTTCTTTATAAACTAATAAATGAAAATAAATGTTTGTGAGAAGTCTTGTGTGTATTAAATGTTGATCGCAAGATACAAGCTGAGCAAGAGTTAAAAAAACTACAAAGGAATAGCACTAAGGCATTAATGACATTAAGAAGAAGCATTATGACACCGTTGCAACTAGAAGACTTGGTGGCAAAGTCAGAAGGGACTTGTTTTAATGAATAACAAAGCGAGACCTAATAAAATGGTTGAGCAAGGAAGCAAGAATCAAGGAAATAAATTAAACATGCAATGCACGATACCTGGATTCCTAGAAAGCTATTTGAAGACAAATAAAAGAGCAAATCTAGCATTTGCTATGATCTATATTTGTGGGGAATTTAAGGGATAATTAATGTCTTTTAGATTGCATGTTTGCAGTCTTAAGTTGTAACTGACTTTCCTTCATGAGGAAGTCGTAGTTTTAGGAGTTTGTTGTTCTTCCCTATGAATAAGACCTCATCTGTATCTATGATATAGATAGTGAATAGATAAATAGATTTGATAGACATCTTATCATTTTTCCAAGTTATTGTAATACTGCATATTGAATGAATACATGCCTTTGTTGAGTTTCTACATTTTTATCTGAGTTTTTCTATCCTTCATCCTTCCGTGGGGGCCCACATGGAAGGTGGAGTTTGCTTTAGTAAGTAAAAGTTAGAATCAATTTTCTAAGTTAGAGTTAGAATTATTGTTCCTACAGCCATTGGAAATAGAACCAGTCACTGTTCCTATAGCAGTAGGTGCATAGATGTATGGCTAAATACTTAGAATTTCCTTCCAAGTATTTAATAGTTTTCTTTCCCTTGGATAAAATAGATTTCCTCAATGGTTATTGCATTCAAAGTAGTAGTGACTTTTAGTGAAAACTAGAGCATATACTTTGCAGATAACATCTCAAGTTCATGCTCCCGAATTGACATTTAATGAAAATCAGTATAGTACTTTGGTGGTAAGGGATATCCAATCCTACAACTAAAAGGGTGTTATATTGGTTAGAGATATTTTTGGCACCATTTCTGAAGATGGTGTCAGTCTAGTATTTACTATTGAGTCATTTAGTTTCATTTTCAGCATTCTTGCATGCATAGAAGAAGAGTTCACCTTGGAAGATTTCTTCCCAACTTCAATCAAGAAGATCCTTTTTATCCTGGCTCTAAAGAAAGAGAAGAGAGAGAAGAAGAACTATTTGAGAACCTATTTGCAGAAGTACCAAAACAAGTACAATCACTGACCACATCTGAAGAATCTTTTCATTTGAATAATCTTTTTGCTGAGGCAGAATATCAAGAAAATCCATTAGCTCTAGTCATTTATCAGCCACCACTAGGACATCTACAAACGGTAGCAGCTCAGCCTACCTTTCCTTTTCCAATTCCTCCTTAGTAGGGTAATCAAAATTTGAAAAATAGACCCTCAATTGCCTTGCCTAAATTCTATGGCCTTATTATTGAAGATCCAGAAACTTTTCTCTTTGAGTTCAACATCCTTTGTTGAAGTTATGACTACACAACTGATGCCAATAAGCTGAAATTGTTTCCATCAACTCTAAAAGAAGCCACTTTGAGATGTTTCATGAGTTTAGGTGCCAATGCTATGATAGATTGGCCAACTATGAGTAATCTATTCTTTAATAAATATAAGGAATATTGTAGAGGCCATGATTTGAAAGGAGATGACATTTTTAAAATGTCACAAAAGGAGGATGAGACTTTGGAGGACTATGTTGCCCAATTCATGTTTAACCTATAGCACAACACACAACATCAGCTAAATGAGGAGTCTCAAAAACATCTCTTTCTAAAAGGAGTACATGATAGGAGTATGGAAGCTTTAGACTTAATGGCTAGAGGTGACATTACACAGAAGATGTGGGCTAAAATTTGGAATATTTGTTTGAACTATTCCAGAGCAACAACAAAAAAAGGATGAGGTTTGAGGGATTTACTCCAAAAGACTCCTAGGGTAGGAGTATCTAAGACAAAATTGTCAAACCTCTTGTCGGATTTCAAGCAAGACATCATTAATGATGTTGCTACACAATTGGATACCATGCAAGCACGTAGGAAGAAGGAAGATGCTGGTAGTATGTTGGAAGAATATTGCCTCCATTGCAGAGAAAAGAAATGCAACTGCCGATGTAAGCCTATTGCTAGCTTGGAATCACAGCATGTGCCTACTGAGTTTAAGGCAATTGATGAAGATGGGGAAGTCTTTTATGTTTCTCAATGAAAGCCATGGGCTCCAAGATCAAGTATTCCTCAAGACCCACTCCATAATTACGGTAGTAATAGTCAATGGCAACAACAGCATGGTAATTATAATCATTGGCAGAAACCTTACCAAGGTTGGCAGTAGCCTAACCCAGGGTGGTAGCAGCCTAACCAAGGTTGGCCGCAGACCAACCAAGGGTGGCAGCAGCCCAACCAAGGATGGCAACAACCTAACCAAGGTTGGAACCAACCTCAAAAGGGTTGGTAGCAGCACCAGTAGCAACTGACTTTAACTCAACCTCATCAACAAGCCTTAATGCCTCCTGCAGCCAATACAACTCCTCCAAAATAGCCACAGTTACTTGCACAACCTGCACCTAAACCTAATAGTGCAAAACCTTCAGCCCAGCAATAAAGTTATTCCATCACCCTGAATGATATCCATCTAAGATCTGGAACAACACTTGCCTCACCTCAGTAGCCCATTATAATACAAATAGATGATACAAATGTTGAGTCAGTTCAAGACCCTGCCACCACTATTTCTCCTACAGCCAAAACAACACCATTTCCTAGTAGGTTAATAGAGCAAATATTGTCAAGTGAAAATAAAGTTGCACTAGATTTTCTTGAGCAACTTAAGCAAATGACAGTAAAAATTCCCTCACTTCATGCAATCAAGGAAGTACCTATATATTCAAAAGCCATCAGAGAAGCTTGTGTTAAAAAACTAGGAAGGAAAAAGAAAGACCCAAAGACTATCCATGTCCTTGGACAACTTTCGGATCTTATGATTGATAACTATAAAATGCCCAAGTATGCAGACCCTAGCAACCTAGTAGTAACCATCACGATTTAAGGGGTACAAGTGCAGAAAGTCTTAATAGACCTAGGAGCATCCATCAATGTAATAACCAAGGAAGTAGTGTCCAAATTAAGCATCATTGGTCTTAGGCAAACCCCAACAATCTTGCAACTAGTAGATAGTTCTACCATCATTCTTGATGGTATGCTAGAAGATGTCACTATCATATTACATTCATGGGAGTATCTAGTTGATTTTGTTGTACTCTCTCCAAAAACAAGTACTGGGGGCTACCCTATCATTTTAGGATGACCATGCTTAGCAATAGCATATGCTTATATTGCATGCCGATTAGGGAAAATGACTATTTCAGATGGAACAAACACTAAAAATTTGACCTTGTATTCTCCTGCTCAACCTTTGCTGTAGGATGATCAAGTTGTCTGGCCAAATATGGATGACTCTGATATGGACATAGATTCTATTCAATAATTGATGATGATCTTATGGGACTCATTTGTAAACATTAAAGAAGAAGATGATGTCATTTCTTCTATCATAATGAATGAGTATGGAACACAACCTACGACATCTTCTACACAAGAGTATGTCTTAGAAAGCATTCTGCCTTTATCTGATAATTGCATTATTCCAAGTCTGCATAGCTTATGCATTCACTCCTGCTACATGAGATAGATTCACAACCAATTGTGCAAATTTCAATGGCTAAAAATGTAGTAAAAAAAACAATCATTCCAGGAAGAGAATTAAATATAAGCAAGTCCTTATCTCAGGCACACCATCATGATACCCTGCAACTATTACAAAAGCATCAGGATGCTTTTGCTTGGGAGTATATAGATATGAAAGGTTTGGATCTTGCACTCTGTACCCATAGAATTAATATCAATCTAGATTATAAACCTGTGTGACAACCTCAGCATAGGATAATCCCGGCATTAAGGGATATTGTCAAAAATGAATTGCAAAAATTACTCAATGCTGGCTTCATATATCCTATTTTTGATAGCCAATGGGTGTCACCATTGGTTATTGTTCCCAAAAAGGGGGTAAAATAGTGAGTCTACATAGATTGTAGAGAACTTAACTCAGCTACCAAA
This sequence comes from Cupressus sempervirens, assembly GCA_028749045.1. Lineage (NCBI taxonomy): Eukaryota > Viridiplantae > Streptophyta > Pinopsida > Cupressales > Cupressaceae > Cupressus > Cupressus sempervirens. The sequence goes on along the minus strand of CM053785.1, from coordinate 551,659,729 downwards.
AAGGATCATTTTCCATTGCCCTTTGTCGATCAAGTCCTTGATAATCTTGCAGGAAAAAAATACTTTTCATTCTTAGACGAGTTCAGTGGTTACAATCAAATCCAGATAGCACCAAAATATCAAGACAAGACAACATTCACATGTCCATGGGGAATATTTTCTTATTCTGTCCTACCATTTGGTTTGTGCAATGCACCCGCAACTTTCCAAAGAGCTGTTATTAGCATTTTTTCTGACATATCTGCAGATTGTTTGGAAGTATGTATGGATGACTTCACCACATATGGGAAAACATTTGAAGAAGCCAAGGAAAACTTAGACAAGGTTTTACAAAGATGCAAAGACTACAATTTGTCTTTAAACAGTGAAAAGTGCTTTATGATGATGCAAGAAGGAGTGGTCTTGGGACACTTTATTTCTCCTAAAGGAATTGAAGTAGATCCAGCAAAAATAGAAGTCATACATACATTAGCTATACCAACCAAATAGAAAGGAGTCAGGATTTTTTAGGACATGCGAGATATTATTAGCGTTTTATCAAATATTTCAGTCAAATTGCAGCACCCTTATACAAATTGCTTCAAAAAGATGTAGAGTTTGTATGGGATTCAGAGTGTACAAAAGCTTTCCTATAGCTTAAGGAAGTTCTCTCAATAGCACCAATTCTTTGAGGACCAAATTGGGAGTTACCTTTTCATATACACACAAACGCTTCAGATCATGCCATTGGAGCGATACTTGGCCAAAAGATAGATTCAGTAGAACATGCAATTTACTATATTAGCAAAAATCTTCAAGGAGCTAAGTATAATTACACAGTGACAAAGAAAGAAATGCTTGTTGTAATTTATGCTCTGAATAAATTTAGACATTACATTATACGATACCAAATATTTGTACATACAGATCACTATGCTATCAAATATCTGATGAACAAACTAGCAATCTCTAGATGATTGGCTCAATGGTTGTTACTAATGCAAGAATTTGACATCACCATTATTGACAAACTAGGTAAAGAAAATGTTGTAGCTGATTTCTTATCTCATCTTCAAACACCTAATGATCTTGCAACCATAGAAGATAGCTTTCCTGATGAACATCTCTTCCTTTTGTCAACACAAAACCCTTAGTATGCTGACATTGCCAATTATCTAACTACTGGCAAAACTCCTTTACATTTTTTTGTGAAAGAAAAATGATTGCTGGCAGAAAAGAGTTTTAATTTCTCATGGATCTCAGGATTCATGTTTTATACTAGACCAAATTAGGTAACACGATGATGTCTCAGAGAAGATGAAACATATGATGTTCTTTGTGCTTGTCATGATGAGCCTTGTGGTGGACACTTTGCTAACAAATAGACTACATTAAAGATTGTGAATACAGGTTATTATTGGCCTAAACTTCACAAAGATGCGGCTCAGTATACAAAAAAATGTGATAAATGTCAAAGAATGGGTAGACCGAAAAAAATAGGTGAAATGCCCCTGCAGCCATAGATAGTAGTAGAACCATTTGATAAATGGGGAATTGATTTTTTTGGCCCTATTGAACCACCATCAGAAGGGAAAAGTTACATATTGGTTTGCATTGATTATGTTACTAAGTGGGCTGAAGCAAAACCCATGAAGTGTCCCCGTGATAATAATGTTGCAAAGTTTTTGTACGAATGTATCTTTACCAGATTTGGTGTTCCAAGAGAATTACAATCAGATCAAGGGCCTCAGTTCACATCTAACCTAATAGCAGTACTAATGTAGGAATATAAAATTCGGCATGGAAAATCATCTCTGTATCATCCACAAGCCAATGGACAAGTAGAAGTAACAAATAGAGTGCTGGAACATATTCTCACTAAAATAGTGTCTTTGCATCATAGAGATTGGGCAGCTAAACTTCCTCAAGCCTTATGGGAAAACAAAACAACATGGAAATCCACTACTGGGTTTACACCTTTCAAACTCCTATATGGGAAGACAGCTGTTATGCCTATTGAATTTGCACATAAAACTCTGTGGACAACTTTGGAACTTGATATTACCCTTCTTGCAACACAACAGGATCGCATTCTACATCTCAATGAGTTGGATGAATGGTGAAAATCAGCTCTTCATACCACAAAATTAATTCAAAGTCAAAGAAAGCAATGGCATGAAAAATTCATTAAAGACAGAGAATTCTCTATTGGTGATTGCGCACTCCTATATGACTCATGATATCAGCATCACCAAGGAAAATTTCAAACTCAATGGCTTGGTCCCTATGAAATCATTACAATTTTTGACAATGGAGCAGTTCAACTGTCAACAATTGATTCGATTAAATTCAAACTCCTGGTTAATGGGCATCACCTGAAGTTATATCATAAACTAGCAACCAGGGAAGAATTTTTTCAATAGTTCACCACAATAGAAACATCTTTTCCTGCAGCCACTTCCTCTAAGGCTCCCACTTAGATGCCTGCAACTCCTTGAATTTATTTTCAAGGTCTTCATAATAAAAAAAATTTGCGCTTATGCAAAAATTCATTCCTTTTCCACCTCATTCCATCCCATCTTCTTGTCTTTCCATCAACATTCCATCTCACTTTCTTTCTTGAATAAGGCACTTCTTAGTTCATCCTTCCTATCACACCTCAGGTCAGTCACACTCGACCCCCTTTGCATTTATTCACTTTATTATTTATTTAGGAAAGCATGATATTTCAATTTTCAAAATTTGCAATCTTTATGGTCTAGTGGGACCCAGTCTTTGCTAGGTTGGGGGGAGGGGAAATCAAAATCATGAATGCATGCTCAAGGAAATCTTAAGTTAGCATATAGGATGTATGGGGAAGGCTCATTTCAGTAATAAGCTAGCAACCCTTTGTATTTTCAAAATGTGTAAAATAATATTAAATCATGATTTTGCATAACTCCTCATTAATATGGCGTATGTTTTTGAGCACGATCTTTATTCCCATTATGGTTTGGTGATTAAAATGTCGTCATGAAGTACCGAGGGATGTGATGTTTGAAAAGTATTGAAGTATTGCAATTTCCCTCTGTAGAAACCCCTGTAGCTATCACCACCCATACTCTCAAAATCATTTTCAATGAATTTTCTTGTATTGGCATTTTTTTTTTTCAAAAATATGGGTGGAGAACCTCAGCGGCATGAACCAGCAGATCACAGAGTCTGACTAGCAGACCCAACAACATGTAGTTTGTTTCAGCAATGAGGATGGCTAGCTTATTGTCTTAGTTTGAAGTAGTTTGATCAAAAACTTGTGCTCCAATTTCATAATACATTGAGGGATGGATATGCAATTGTTAAGGGCATTCGGGTAGAATTCATTGAAGAAATGCTGGCAGAAGTTTCTAGGTTACCCACAAATGGAGAACGATGGACAGAAGATATGGATGCATGACAAACAAAAGAGCAATTCTCAGAACCAGGAGATCCTTAGCTGGGGGAAAAAAAAGCAAGGTACATTACGGTTATCTCTCCCTCTGCAATTCATCCACCCTGCTGGATTTATCATAAGATATTTTACCTGTAAAGGAAGATATTCCTATTTGCATGCTGTTCATTTCAAAATTTTGAGTGGTTTGCGACATGGGGATTGTCCTGTAAATCTTCCAAGTTTCCTTTATAATATCATCAAAAGGCAAGCTACCTATGTACAACAAGGAAAAACCCAGTTGGTATCCCACCATTGCTTGATTAGGGCTATAATTGAAAAGGAGTTGACTAGATAGCACTTGGGAACATGGGATGATTTTGTAAAGCTAAGGTCAGAGGGACCTAAAAGGGGTGGACCTAAAGGGCAAGGAGTAGGGACAAGAGAGAAAATTGTTGTTGGAGTCAAGAAAGTAGTATATAGAATGGCTCAAGGAGCTTTGGCTTCTGCTTCTACGCCTAAAACTGCAAAGAGAAAATTTTTGATTATAGAAGTCTCAACTTCTAGGAAGAGAAAATCACACACAGTTGCCACAGAGAAAGGTTTAGAAAAAGTATCTCCAGTATCACAAGAACCTACACTTAACTTGAATAAAGGGAAATCTATTGATAAGGGCAAGAAACCAATTTCTACTCCATGGTGAGTCACCAAAATGTCTGAGGTAAATTTAAGAACTGAACCTCCTGCACCACCTGTTGAGCCTCCTATACCACCTATTGATATTGAAACTCAAGTACCTACACCTACATAGTCACCAGAGAACACAACACCTACTCCTGAACATAAAAATAATCCTGAGGAAATTCCCACTAAACCGAATAGTCCTACTAATGTTGATAGTGACATAGAGTCCTCAGAGGAAATAGTGTCAGGATTTGAACAACCAGTGGGGGAAACTGATAATCTACCATCAGAAGAATATCCATCTATTGCACAAGAAATGGTTTAGGAAATTGTTGAAACATTTCAAGATAAAATTACTATTGCACTCTATCCTATAGCCATTGCCCCTTCAAAAAAATTTGATAACACTATTGCCTGTCAAAATAAAAGCTTTGTTAAATGTCAAAATTCTTAGGATGATAGCGCTGTTGACTACCATCATCTTGAGAACTACCTTGAAGATTATAGACCTATTGTCTGTTTTCATACACCATCAAACATTTTAACTCCATTAATAGCTAGCTTTAGTTTGTACCAATAGTTTCAATGGGAAAAAGAAAATTGGGATTTAGAGAAGAAGCAAATGCTCCGAACTATCAGGGAAAAAGCACAATAAATTGAAGAAAAGGGTAATGAAATTAAGATCCTACAGTAACATTTCACAAATATCATAGAGCTCATTCTAGAGCTTGTAAATTGCAGGTCCCCATCTCTAGTTTACACACTGTTCCTAAAGGAGCAAATGATTAATTTTTAGTTGTCTTGAATTACTCGAGGGTTGAACCCTTCCTTACATACTCCTCGGGAATTTTATGCAACATTCAATTTAGTTCCAATGACTCTGCAAAATCTCCTCTATGAATTATATGTTCATAATCTTGTTGTACCAAATGATAAAGATTGGAATTCATTGTTATATGTGGGAGATGTACAGTTTAGGGCCGTTATGTCATGGATGCAGAATGAGATCAATTGAGAGAACCAGGCTACTCCCTATAGGGAGAAAGAAATGTTTGAACCATTGTACATTCGGCTAGAAATACAAAACACTTACAGAGTATTCTTCGATTGGCTTTTCATTAACAATAATCGAAGTGCTATTACCAAAATCCACCCTATCCACAGATAGGCATTTCTAGATTGGGAGCAACATTGTTCTACAAATCCCCCTGATGCTATACAAGCTTCTCTTCAAAGATGGATTCGATTGCCAGAAGACCTGAAAACCAAGGAGTTGCCCTCTCCCCAAAATTTGGAATTAGCCATCAGCAAGATGCCCAAGTATGTGACATTGGGAAGAAATCAAAAAAATTATTGGGTACCTCTTCGTTTCCAACTGCCAATACTTTTGCATCCTATGCTTGGAAAATATGATTTGTTTGCTGAATATAACATGATTGCTGAAGAACAGAAATGGGAAAGGTTGAAAAAAAATCATGGATATTTCAATTACAGAGCTCATGAATCAGGGGAGAAAATCACCAATGACCTTAGACTACGGATGAGAATCAGAAACCTATAGATGCTGAAGGGACTAGCCTCAGGACGGTTGGGGGGAAAAATGATGACATGAAGAAATAGAAGTTTTATTAGCCCTTTTTGTGAATATTTGTCTATAATATAATGAACTTTATCATCCTTTAGTGTAAATGTTTTGAACTTTTTATGTATAAAGTATGGACATAGGGCATAAAATGATAATCGGAATTATATTTAAAAGGGGTTCATTTTGTGGTAAAAATCTTTTTTCATGAATGTTCAATATGGGTAGATCTTCCTGCAATTGAAGAGATTGCAAAAACTATTAGTTGAATAATTAATGCCTTTTCTTTATAAACTAATAAATGAAAATAAATGTTTTCAAGAAGTCTTGTGTGTATTAAATGTTGATCACAGGATACAAGCTGAGCGAGAGTTAAACAAACTATGAAGGAATAACACTAAGGCATTAATGACATTAAGAAAAAGTGTTATGACACCATTGCAACTAGAAGACTTGGCGACAAAGTTAGAAGGGACCTATTTTAATGAATAACAAAGAGAGACCTGATAAAATAGTTGAGCAAGGAAGCAAGCATTAGGGAAATTAGTTAAACATGCAATGCATGATACCTAGATTCCTGGAAAGCTGTTTGAAGACAGATAAAAGAGAAAATCTAGCATTTTCTATGATCTATATTTATGGGGAATTTAAGGGATAATTAATGTCTTTCAGATTGCATGTTTGTAGTCTTAAGTTGTAATTGACTTTCCTCCATGACGAAGTCATAGTTTTAGGATTTTGTTGTTCTTCCCTATAAATAAGACCTTGTTTGTATCTATGATATAAATAGTGAATAGACAGACAGAGTTGATAGACATCTTATCATTTTTCCAAGTTATTGTAATACTGCATATTGAATGAATACATGCCTTTGCTGAGTTTCTACATTTTTATCTGAGTTTGTCTTTCCTTCATTCTTTCATGGGGGCCCACACGAAAGGTGGAGTTTTCTTTAGTAAGTAGAAGTTAGACTCAGTTTTCTAAGTTAGAGTTAGAACTGCTATTCCTACAACCACTAGAAACAGAACCAGTCACTATTCTTGTAGTAGTAAGTACATAGATGTATGGTTAAATACTTAGAATTTCCTTCCAATTATTTGATAGTTGTCTTTCCCTTGGATAAAATAGATTTCCTCAATGGTTATTGCATTCAAAGTAGTAGTGACTTTTAGTGAAAACTAGAGCATATACTTTGCAGACATCATCCCAAGTTCACTCTCCCAGATTGACATTTAATGAAAATCAATATAGTACTTTGGTGGTAAGGGATGTCCAATCCTACAACTAAAAGGGTGTTATATTGGTTAGATAGTGTCTACCATGGGTCTCCCCAACATGACCTCATTGATTTGGTAATCCTTAGGAGTTAATTTTTTAGTGTCAGCATGTGGAGAGGGAATGTCTATATGTGCAAGTAAGTCCCAATTTTGGTTCTTCATAATGAAGGATAGTGTTTTTGGATCACCCATAGGTTGCTCAGGCTTCTTGACTTCTTTTACTAATTCTCCCATTCCCTCCTCAGTTGTTAATTCTAGCTACCTTTTATGTTGAAACATGACCTCTCTCTTCATCCATGTCAGTGTGGTTCCTATGCAAGACATGTATTTGGTTGAAGAGCTTATTTCTACTATAGGCTATTTTCCCTTATTGATCCTACTTGGAGTCTTCTCCCATTCAAAAAGATCTCCAATTTGAATCTCTATATCTAGCTGAGCTAAGGTTCTAGCTTGTGTATCCTAAGTTTGTTAAGGATCTTCAAGTATTTTACCTTCCTTAGATACTTCATTGGCATGCAAGTTAATGGGGCTCCCTCTTCCTTTGTCACTTGTTTTAAAGCCTAATGAAGTGGAGTCACCAATACCTTGTCCAAAAATGTCAAGTCCTAAGATGATGGTGGAAGAATTCCCAAAGGTCCTTGAGGGAGAGGCAACAATTGATTCCAGTCCTCTCGTAAGGGTTCATTCATGGGAGTATCTCTTATTTTCTTAGTGACCATCTTAGTGCCCACTGGCATGAAGTCAAAGTTGGAGAGGTTGAATAATTTAGTGTCTTAACCTTCTATATCTTCTATCCACTCTTCCTTCTCATCTTTTGATGTTGATACCTGGATAGTCTCCCTTGGATAAGATGGAGGTTTCATTCTTTAACTTCTTCTCCTCTCTTCCTCTATTTCCTTTTCTAAGTGAATCCTTTGGCTTAGGCGAACATATTCAGTCTTCTCCCCTTCTTATTTTTCCTTTACTTCTAAGATTTTCTAGGGCACTTGTGGGGATAGAGTGTTCTTCTTCTTTAATCTTCTCCTCTATGTTCCCACCATAGTTGATTCAATCCTTGCCCTTTTGGGAGCCAAGAGGGAGGCTTCTTCCTCTTGTGTAGCCATTGTTAGACCCTCTACTCTTCTACATGTTCTTTCTCTACCTATTCTAGTGATAGAGGTGCTTGTGGCTCTTGTGTAGGCTCTTGAGTTGATTCTTAAGTTATCACTCAGCTTGAGGCTCTACTTGTACAACTTGTACCTATTCTTGTTGAGGCACTTGGGCTTGAAATATTTTTTTCCTAGCCTTGAAAGGTACTCTTTTCCTTTTTTTGGTGCCCTGATCAGCCCTAACGTACTCAACCCCCCTCTCATGTTGGTGTACCATTTTTGACCTTACTAGGGATTGGAAAGGGAAGGTTGGCACTATAACTAACATGTATTTTCCTTTAAATGTCCTTGTTGTGGCTTGTAGGGAAATCATTGAGGAATTGGATCCATTCTAAATGGTTTCTTGATCCATTCCTTTGTTAGCTGGCCTATATGCCTATCCTAATGATTTATATCTACATTCTCATCCCTTCCAATTTCTACATTCATTATTGATAGGTAATAGATCTTGTCCCTATTGTATAAAGGATCCAAGACATCTTTGATATCCTTTTCCAAAACCTTTAGCGAGATCTTTATCTTCAACAAATTTTCTTCTAGATATAGAGTCATCCTACAATAATCCATTATCTAGATATCATAGTCATTGACTACATTCATCTTGTGATATTCTAATGCATCCACATGTACTTCCCTGATAGGTGTTGTACCATCTTGATGTTGTCAAAGTAGGGGTGAGGGGAGTTGTACTCTTCCAAAGGATATTGATCTACTCAAAATCAAAGGTCATAATATATTTCTTTTGTTTCACTCAAAAGAACCAATTGTGAAAGGCCAGACTTAGGTCTTCCTATGTTTTCTTCTCACTCTATCACATGCAAAAGTGAGTTGGTGTGCAATCTCTAGCAAGATTAACCTATCAGATGGATATATTGGGAGCTTCTTTGGGTTTCCTAGAGTACTAGCTACCCTAAGATAGGTGAATTTTTAAAGATGAATGTAGTAAGCACCAATCTCTATGATCCTAGCCACTGCTTCTATTGACATTTTTTTTGAATAATCACCCTCTGAAATTGATGATTGCAAAGATGAAGCCATCATTCACCACCCTGTATTCCACACTCTTCTTTGAGAGTTTATTCTTCACTAATTGTGGATATACCACATAGGACCAAGAATTAGCATCCTACATGCTCCCTTTCCTACAGAGGCTTGGGTATTATGTGGTTCCTTCCACTTGTAAATACACCTAGGATAGTAGCCCAATCAATTAGCATCTTTGTCACCCCGATGGTTTCAATAAAGTAGACCATCCAAGTTTGAAGGTGTCTTGCTACAAGAAGTCCAATGACTTTGCTCAAAAGAACAAGTGCATATACCCCATTGTTATGTACACTTTTCCAACTCTATGGCCTATTGGTGTTCAATCAATTAGGAAAGAGGATTGAATTATTTCTCTAGCCTCATTTTTATTCTCTTGATATCATCTTTGTGTTCTATCATAGGGAATCTTCAAATATTGGTCTTCCTTGGGAAGATGGAACACCTTCGCAATGTTTCTTGGTCAGAGGTCCAAGACTATCTTTCCTGTAACACTCTTAACAACCTTCTCTTTGGTTACATAGTTTTCCACAAGAGTCATTATGAGTTTTGAGGACTGGATAGATGTTTGATGTGATGCTATGTTAACAAGGCCTGATCGATAAATGCTAACACCATTGCAGATCTTTCTTTAGGTCTATTAAAAATTATAAGGAACACATTCCAGTCTATGTGCTTGAGTTCTATGTCTTTGATCTTATTATGTCCATGTTGAAACAAGGATATCCTTGATTCCCCTTGGTACTTGAATACTATTAGTTTTGAAGCTATCTTTTTTGACATTGAAAAGGATGGTGAGGCCATATTATCTACATAAGAAAGGAAAACATTAGTCTAAAAGATAAAATTTGACTTAAAGAAAACCCTAATTGACTCTATCAATCAAAATAGTCAAATCCTCCCAAAAATCCTTGTTGTACACTTCATCACACCTAGGGCACCCTTATAGGTGTCCAAGTGTGCTTGTTTAGCCCCTAATTAGGCTTTTGTGCATAGTTGTGTATGTGCACACCTAGGTAGGGTGTGTAGCTACGCACATACAAAGTGGGGGAAGACTTAGGATTTGATTATCTAGCAAGCACAAAAAGTGCATAATGTACACATTGAGGAGGTGCACATGTGTTCACTTCCCTAGTGCTTTTGTAATTAGGTTTTGTGCAATGTCCTTGTTTTCTTATGTTTGGAAGGTGCACACATGCACACCTTGTGGAAGTGTGCATATGTGCACCTTCATAGTTCTTGGAGTTAGGTTTCTTTTATGTTTTAGGTCTTAGGTCTCAGAGGAAGTGTGCATGTGTAAACCTTCATGGCCATTGTTGACCATGGTTTGTTGTTTATAGATTGGGGAGCAATGAAGGAGTGCATGTTGAAAGGTGTGGGGGTGTGGTTAATTAAGGGGAGAATAAATCAAGTGAAGAGGGAGAAGGGGGTCTAGGGTCTTATATAGACCCTTGGTCCTAGTGCACATCTCTGTAGGTGTGCACCTTTGCAGGTGCACACCCTTTAGAGTTGCATACATCTGTGTATGTGCTTCTCTAGAAGGAGATTGAGTGCACACTTAACTATGAGCATGTGTACAAGTGTGTTAGTGCACACTTGAGCACATGGAAGTTCAAAAATTGATTCTTTTATGAAAATTTTGATTCTCTAGACTTCTTAGTCAAATATAGGGGCTTGACCTAGACTCCTTGGGGAGTTCAAAATTGACCCAGACTCCAAACTAAGAGTCTGGTAGACAAAAATTTACTAGGGGTCCCCTTTTCTAGGAGAAATGGGGTGTGCATTGTGAGACCACAACAAGCAGCAACCTCCAATTTCATGATTTTGAAAGAACAAACTCCCTTTAAGAAGAAGGGTGACTTGATTTCACAATTTCATGGGAACATTTAAACTATGAGTCTAAAGTTCCAAAATTTCACAATTTTGAAGGAGAATTTGGAAGTTGTTTCCACAAGGGAAAAATGATATTGAAATATATTAAAAGATTGAAATATTAATGACCACACTTGAAACAAAAGGTCAAGTACTTAGTGATGTGACATATGGAGCAAAGCATGAATACTGAAATGCATGAAAAGTTGAGTATTAAATGAGGAGGTTGTTGAAGCTAATAAATCATTAAGAATAAGTTATTCTGCATAAACCAAAAAAGGTGGAGCAAAAAAGATGAAAACTTTGTTGTTCACCTTGGCAAGAAATTAGCTTTTAGAATAGTAAGTTATAATTTCCTCCTGTCTAGCTACAGTTTTATCAAAATGCCTATAAAGAAATATGTTAGTAAGGAACAAAAAGAGGAACAAGTGGAAAAATTGATTCATAAAATACTATAAGAAATTTTACCCTGGTCATCTTTAGGAGTTCAAATGTCTATATTTCAAGATGAATTCAAAGAGTGTAGGGATACAAAATTGCTTCTACATGGTAGATCTATGTTTTGGTATTTCTATGAAAATAGAATCAAGAAGGAATCCAGAAACAATCCTCAGAGACTTAACCTAGAAAAAATTGTTGTTCCTAATGTTTTTGTGAATGTTGAGCTTATAAACATACTAGCAAAACATAATGAACCCACCACTAGAATAGTGAGAAAATAGGATGTAATGCCCTTGTTAGTAATTACCAAGTCATGTATTGAACAATGTTTTGGATTGAGGACCCAAGCCCTCACAAAAATTGACAGAGAGCATTTCAAGAATGAATAATAGAAAATCATGAAGTTTGGGAAATATAGGGAAATCACTCCTTTTATGCATAAGGGTCATAACAATAAAATAATATATGTGGAGATTTATTTATGAAATTTTTAAAGAATACCTTCTATGCATGGATTCGACTTTTTGGAGAAGATAAAAAGAAAAATATTCCCTTGGACTATATGTGTATGCATGGATATGTGGCCTCTATTAACACACATACTTCAACATGGTCATTATTTGTGGATTCATCCTGGAATGAACATGAGATTGTTCACCCAAGATTTTCCCTGCAAGTTGACCTATTGCCTTCTATCTAAAGGGATTTTGCCTGTTAATATCCTCAGAATCGAGGCACAGGCAACCAAACCCTCTAAGAATGAAGGATTTTATGGGTGCAACTAGTCTAGATGAATGTGCAAATTTACTTTAAATGAGAGATGCAATTTATTCTATTAAACAATAAAATAAATTAAACTAGATGAATGCATTGTTAAGCTAGATGAGAATCTAAAATGATAGCAATGTGGAAACTAGAAAATAAGGTGAGTACTCAATTTGACAGCAAATCGATAGCATGAAAATTCAACCTCCAAAATGAAGAAATGAGGGTCTTTTAAATAGATTTTCCTAAAATGAATCAATGGTTGAGATCGATTCAAATCAATAGTTAGGATTGAAGCAAGATTAAGTTAAAATGGAAACTTCCTTAAGAAAGGAGAGTTAACTGAGCTTTTTATGAGTGGAATAAGGAGTTAACTGATTTAATTCCTTTTCGATAGATAGTTCACTCAAAGTTTCCATTTTGGAACTGAAGAGAAGATTTTGAAGATATTATTTAATTTAATAAAGTGAGATATGACCTCATAAATGCCTTTTTCATTTAATTGAATAATCACATTCAATTAATTAAAGTAAGCATAATTATTAAATTAAATATTTTTAATTCCTTAGTACATTAGCCTTAGTTGACAATTTAATTTAATTAAAGTATAAATACTTAATAATTAAATTAAATCTTAATCAATAGGTTTAATGTGACTAATATGAGTCAACACTATAGGAATTAAATAAAGAGTTTGATTAATGCAGATTAAGGTTTTAAGAATTTGACAATTAAGTCAAGTAGCGAGTAGCAAAATAAGAATTACCTATTAGAATAGGTCTTAGGATTGATCAGAATAGACCAGAATTGGTATAATGGCAATGAGCCAATTTTGGGGTATATATGTACATGTGTATGAAGATTTAGAATCCACATACCTATTTGTAATATGACTTTGCTAGTGAGATTGAGAAAATTTTGCACAATCAATTAATCAAAAGGAAAACTTCAAGATCATTCAAAACTTATTCACTATTGTGCCACTTGTTACTATACTAGAATATTGACCAGTTCAAAAATTCAAAGGTGGTGCCCACTTTGGGATACTCATGCTAGAGATGGGGACTTCACTATTTTATGAGATGCATTTACACAATGGATAATTAGGATGATTAGAGAGCCCATAATGATGATTCCTCAAGCAATAAAGAATATGTTGAGGCCTAAAGATTGTTAGCTGGTAAGGTTTTCTTTTCAATTTGGGAGATAAGATTGTAAAACTTCACTAAGAATAGATGGATGTTGGCAACCTTCTCACAAATTGTCATTATTTTTTCTAGAGAGATTAGGTTTTTTGGAATTCATTTGGAAGATGATGTGGGTAGAAAAGGATATAGCCCAATGAGAAGGAAGGGTAATATGCTCCCACATTTTATTCAACTTGATGGTTGTATTATCAGGTATAACATGATTCTAGAGGTACAAGAGTATATTAATAATGGTTACTAGTTGGAAAGTGAAAAGAGTAGGGAATATGACCATGGAGGGCACATCAGAAGTATTAAGGCTAGATATACTCATCAGATGAACCTAGAAGATGATGCTACAAAAAATTGGTATGATTTGACCCAAGTTTATCAGAGACTAAAGAAATGATATGTCTTGTCCAAAAGTGAGGAAAAACATTTAAGTAAGGGCCTACCCTAGTTTTACTCAAATTTGGACTTAGAAGTGATGAGAATAGAAAAATGTAATCAAAACTTTGGTGAACTATACCAATAGTATGTGAAGCAAGAAAAGGCTAAAGACATAAATGAAACATTAGTTCCCCATCAAGCTAACAGAAGAAAAGTGGATACAATTGAGCCTAGCTCTAGCACTTCAACCTCCTTACCACAATAGGAAGAGGATCCACCATATCATTAGTTTCATATGATGATTATGATGATGAAGCATCTAAAGAGATTGCTTGAGTTCTTGAGAGTTTGAAGGATGATAAAGGGCATGGGCTCTCAGGGCCTTCTCTCAAGTATTCAGAAGGAAAGCATGGATATCATGCCCAAACAATGGAGAATGATATAATAATAGATATTTAAGATGAGAGAGAGACTTTTTGTTTACATTTTATTGAACATAATTTTTTCAATTCAATCATAGGAAGTGAAAAATTTCTAGATTAAGTACAAAATGAAGGACTTTGAGGAGAAAAGGGCTAAGATACTTGAAGGGGTGGATGAGGCACAACATGCTAGAATTATACAATAGATGATGAGTGAATTAGATTTGAATAATATCACTTTCACTAAGGATGAAGCTAGAGAATCAGTTAAGAAGAGTGATATCTTGATTTTGTCTAGTTTTTTTCTTGAGGAGTTGTTCTTACTTGACCAGACAAGGAAGTAAGAGGATTCTACATTAGTGTCAGAATTTGAGACACTTGATAAGGTGGAAGGAAAAAGTTATGATCCAAGAACAAAAACATTAGCCACCTAGGTAACATTCAAAGGAAAAACAACAAATTTGAATGAAATTTCAAAAGGTGAAGAAGGAATGACCCTAATCTAGACTATGGAGAATACAAATCTAGAACATATTGTTGTCAAAGTCACTCGTGAGTCAATGGTCAACCAAGCTCAAATTAGGCATATGAAAGAAATTATTAAGGAGTTTTAAAAAAAGAGAAATGGACAAAAATTCTATTATTAATAGAAAGCATGTAAAGATTCAAAGATTAGAAAATGAATTTAGTGAAGTTTCCAATGTAGTAGTTGTTCAGATAACACATGTTATTGCTAAAGAGAAAAGTCCTACTGCAAGATTGATTGATCATCATGATTGTGTTTTCAATAAACTAAAAGAAGTGCTTGTGTATATGGCACATGTTATTTTAGAAAAATGTAAAGAATTTTTTAAGGGATACAATAATATTTCAAGCAAGTTAGATTTCTTCATGAAAGGAATATAAAAGTTATCAGAAGTGGACATTAAATGGGGTCCATCAAAGGTTGAATTAAATAAGTTGTTTGAAGTTACTAAAAGGGACCTTGATGCACCAATTCAGATTAGGAATACTATTGATTTCCTTGACATGATAGCAAAAAATCTATCTTATATGAATCAAGAAAACTAGAAACTCAAAGAGAAGCAAAAGTAATCTCCTTTGTTGAGCATTCGCATATTCCTTCAATTATTGATGAAGATGGAAAGATTAAATCGCTCAAGGATTGGATACATGAGTTCCAAATGTTTCCATAATCAGGAATAATAGGATATAAGATGACAAGACCTTTCAAATGGATACATTTTGTAGATTACTTAACAAGTTGATTGCTATGGAGGATAAGTTTTCCAAATTTATCAATGAGGTGAAAATAGCCCAAGGAAAGAGGTGGAGTGATATCCAGGATTTTGCCTTGATGGTTTCTACTTTCACATGGCCCACTCATGCCCAAATAGCCAAATGGATTGAAGTGTAAATGAAATTCCTTGAGTAGGTCAAGGATGTGACTATTTCTATAGAAGAAGAGGCTGAAGAAGCCAACTAATGATTTTGTATTTTATGTTTTTTACATAATTAAGTTATTATTTATAGTTATGTAAAGTTATGGATCTTGTTCACACCTTTTCATTTTGTAAGAAAAAGGTACCAAGACCTATATTATTATTTGGAAATTATGGTGTGAGAAATTTTTTTGGAGAGAATGATTGCAATTTTTAGTATGAACTATATACTTTTATCTCTATGTATTTACCAAATGGCTCTCGAATCCAAACTCCTCTTATGTATTTCCTTATAAAGAAATAGAAAAAGTGATAGTTCCTTTAAATATCTTTTGGTTTATTGTGTATGAAATGTAAAATTTTATCTATTATTGTCTTAGATTAATATTACTATCTATGAATGGAAATAGTGCATGAACTTGTTCTACATTGGTCTCCTTAAGTTGGGGTTAAATTCATCTAGGAATGAGATTGCATTTATCTCTCCTTTTATCTACTGGTTGATGGGGTGCACACTATCTCTAAGGGTTCAAATAATAAGATTATGTGAGAATTGATTCTATTTGCCCAAAACAACTAAGGACTAGTCATTATATGTTTCTTGTAAGTGTATATGTATGGTTGTAGGCTATGAGGTTCAATCCATCAATATTGTATAGATTCCCTCATAATACTTTCTTTCTCTTCAAAAGTCTTTCAAAGCACCCAAATTTCTCCTTGGGAACCTTTTCCAACTCAAGATCATCATTAAGTCTACACTTACAACTATTAGTCACCTCTAGCATAGGTACAACCACGTAGATCTTATAGAGCCAAAAGTGTGGAGGTTGAACAAACAAAGATTCAGCCTTCTTTGTTAACCAAAATTGTGTTGAGTTTCTCAACATCAAGTAGGAAAGCTCGCAGGAAACCAACTCACAAATTTGTGCACCAAAAAAATCTACTCGAGACAAATTACAAATTATATTTTTGGATGAGTCCACTTCTAGAGACTATGACTAGAAAACCATTGACATGGATTGGGCTATTATAACTACATTTTGGAATCCTCAGCTAAAGTTTTACAAAAAATTATTGCACAAACATAAATTAATTGGGGTTTGATCTTATTTTAGAGCCATTATGACTTCATTGCTTGACTTGAAGTTTGGATAGCCAAAATTCATACCAAAAATCTGCAATAACTACACTAATACATATGATATAACTATGAAAATCATCTAGCAAACTGATATGTCTAAAATAAACCACCACATATGAAATTAGAATTTTTTTAGCAGATAATACCAACTTACTGAAATTAGCAAGCTCTCACAAGTAGAAACTCTATACTAGAATAACCCTTATTGAAAACACAAAACTAGAAATAGAAACATTTTTGGGTGATGCAAGATTGCCCTCACACCCAAGATGCTCCTACATCAATCTAATAAGGTATTTAATTTTCATGATCAAATGCAATGAGAAATAATTCAATATCATTAACATAATTTTGTGAGAAAATTTATGGTGTGTGTCACAAAAATAGAATTACAGTAGAAGAATGACATTCCATGGGAGATAGTTAAAAGAGGTTTCAAGTTTATATATTTTTAGAGAGTTCTCTAATTAATACATATGTGAAATATGGTATCTTAGATGAAGCACATTAGATATTTGACATTATCCTACACCAAAAAGATCAAGGGTTAGAGGAATTCCTAAAGAATGTAGGTGTTATTTAGAGCTATGGCACCTAACTGTACCAACTATGGAATCTAAAGAGAACCATATAAAGTAATAATGTCCCCCCTCTTTTGGATAATACAATTGTGTTCCACCAAATAAATCCTTGATCTTGTTCACACATGACCAAGTCTTCCTATTTGCATTAACTAGTAAGTTGAATAGTCAAAATTTCAAATGAATAGATTTGATATATTTCATTTAGAAGGGAATTTTATAAAATATAGTAGTATTTTCCTACTAAAACTTATCAAAAGGTAGTAGACAATATCTATTATTTAGGCTAAGGTAAGACTTCAAATATCTTTTTGATACTTATTAGTAACTATTTTGAAAAGGAGGACTTGAGAGTAGTAATAAAAAATTATAATAAAAAGAACTTCATATTGGAAGGATAATAGAAAATTTAAGAACCAAGGAAAAACACCAACTACTCTCAAGAATCATTTCCTAGGGAAAGAGATAGAATACTTTATTCATAAGTATTGGATAAAGACTCAAACTAAGATCATTGAGGAAATTATAGATTAAGTCTTTCAAAAGTCAATGATGAAAATGTAAGCATAGTTAAACTCTATGAAGGTTTTATTGTAATGGAAGGTACTAAAAAAAATCCAATGACAAATTACAGGATTAAGATAATTTAGACCATTTTTTAGTAGACCATTTGGATCTTTCATCATATAATTATTTAATGATGTTAGAAAGAGGTTGAGAACAAGAGGTATAAGAATTATGGTTTGATAAATGATGGAATTATTGATCATCAAAAGACTAAATGCAATCCATTAATGAACAAGAGAGGCATATGCAGACCCATTAATAGATCTATGAAGAAAGATTATGATTCTACTAATCGACATTCAATTTCTTCTTAAACCTCCAATTTATTATTGAGAAAATTAGCAAGATTATTGGAAAAGGAAAATCAAAGAGGTCCTAAAGTAGTTCCCATTTATAGAAAGGATAGAGATTTTATATATGAGAAAATGAAACATAGAAGGAGCAAAACTATAGAAGATGAATTTGAAAATGAAGTTCTACAACATTCCTCCAATTTTGACAAAAGGAAAATACCACACCAATCAATGAGGAGGAAGTTCTTGCCTCACTAAAAATGGAGGAGACGTGTAAAGACTAATACATTTGGCCTCATATTCTAACAAAGTTTTATGATGAACAAGGCAAATTGTGCCAAATTCATTTTTTTTAAAAACAATTATCCACATTCATCAGAATTATGATAATGGTTGTTCATCATAATTTTGAGAATGTAGACATTATATTAAAATAATACAACACAAATTCATTTTAATCACAAAAATGCACATGAGCAAGGTTCTTTGTGAGGCTCCTTTGTAGAATGTATGTCTCATTTACAATTACTTCAATTTTTTGTCTCATGCTTTGAGTTCATGCATTGACTTTTGAATTCGGTCTTAGCAATCCTTAAACTTTTCTACTTTAATTGCTAAGCAATATTTCTTAGAGAAAATTAAAATTTAAGGATTACAAACACATGATCAAGAAGTCTAGCTACATTCACTTGCTTTCCTTGAGCAATAATAGCAATTGACAGTTATTGTACTTGTCGTAGGCTAGTACTATTGCATTCAGTTTGCACAATTACCAAATTAGTTTGAAATATATCCACCAATCACAAGTAATGGTTTTTGAATAATTAAAATATTTCTAAAGCTTTTTTAATTCTTTTATAAATTTTATATTTCATACAAATTATATGATTGGCTCAACTCATTTTGTGTTATAGGATCCCTTTTTTCAATAGTTCTCGATAATACAATATTTTTGGCTAGATTGAAGGTAAAATCAAATAAATCTTAATAAATATAACAATAACATAGTCAATTTTATGTACTTTGTAAAGATTATTTTCATCGAAAGAATATATATAAGTGAAATTTTATATATGAGACTATATTTACAAGATGTAAAAAGCATCAAAGTAAAATTTATTTACAACTACTAATGAGGTAACAAGAGTATAATGAGTTTTTACACTATTCTATTTAATCAATTTTTAATTATGCTTAGAGCACTTATTAATTATATAATTTTTTTTCTATTTTTCACAATAATTATTTTTTGATTTTCTAATATTTGAATTATATTAAATTAAATTTACTATAAATTTATTTTAGAAATTAGAATTTGTATTCAATATTTACAAATACAATTCATAACAAGAGCTCTTTGCGAGATTGAGTCCCTGCCTTTTGGGATATCATCTTGGAATGTTTATGTGGAAGTTTAGTGTTCCAAGATGACTTCGTGTCTTTGTTTTTCTTCTTTTCTTCTACCTCTTACATTTATGATTTCAAAGTATATTAATGTCTATAAGTGATATTTAATATATATCAAGATGTCATAAGAGAATTATAATATATATCAATTGGTTATAGAGATTAAAATTTATGAAATATTGATAACTTATATGTTTTAATATTTTTATTTAATTCTAGATATTATTTATATTTGTATTTAATTGGCAAACTTAAAACATCTTGAGATGTTATTGAAATTGTAGTTGACAACAACAAAATTTAAAATCTTATAGTTTTCACTAACAATTTATCTCAATGTTTTTCGTACTATAATAGTTCTAAAATTCTCTTACAATTTTAAAATTTTGAAAATTAAAGAATTCAAATGTTTAAATTTAAAATGCTATTATTAAAATAATAGTTGACAACATAAATGATTATAAATTTTAAAAATCGCTTTTTCTGTCATCATGTTTTGAAAAAAAACTATAATTCCATATTTTTAAATTTAAAAATAGCTTCAAATTATAAATCTTTTTGTAATTAACATTTTTCCTTTAATGGTATTGTTCTCATTATTTATAATTTTATTTTTAAAAAATTCCATAAATTGTCTGCAATCCGCTTGTTTCAATTTCGAGGTGTTTAGGTCCTTCAGGTTAACGATGATTTCAATTAATATGCTAGTTTGTCCAAGTTTTTCTGGGGCTACCAAATGTTTTATTAAATGTAAGTTCAGGTTTTTAATATTTAGTTGACTTATGAATTGCAGATATGAATTCATATCAAATACAGGGTTTTTTCTTGATTATGATTATTTGTGATTCAACAATTTGTCCAGTTCACATTAATCGACATTAATATAACGCCACAGTAAAAGTTTTCCCATCTTTCACGCAAGGCATTGGAAAGCATAGAATAGCGGATGGATAGTTGTATGAAATATGCATTATGTGAACTTATTGAGCTCTCATTGTATTGTGGGATATGAAATCATCCTAAGATTTGTTGTCTCCCGCTTGTTTTGACACCATGTATTTCCTTGGAAATTATCCAGCTCTACAGTAAATGAAACTCTGAAAAAGTCTTGTGTCAATGACAACTATTAATTGCAATCAATATGTCTTTCCTATTTTCTTCTTTTTTTGAATTACAAAAAATAACATATACCCCAAAAAAATTGCAATTGACCAATTAAAAAAAATATATATCAGCATAAATTAATTTAAAAATAAAAACTTTGCTAAACCTGAGAACTTGATTTTTTTGACTCGAAAATTAATTGGGTGGGGGTCCATTGAAAATATTAGTACCCTGCTTATAAATAGGTAGGGACTAACAATAAGGCAAGTACATGCCACTATGTGGCACTTGTTTCCTTTATGATTGATTTTTTTACATATTTCTAGTAGGGTTGTGATTGACGTTAATATTGGGATAAGCTCAAGATTTTTTTTAGTAATAAAAATATATATATAGATCTTCCTTACAAAATTCATTTTATGCACATTCTACTACCGTTTCATTTCTTTTGATGCACCACAGTGGTCAAATGCTTTGGTATTTGATTCATGCATTTGCATTTCTTTGAGATTTATTTCACAAGACTTTATCGGAGATGAAACAATGATTTTGTCAAATGATTAACGTGCTTTCCTTGTATCTATGGTTTATGAAGGTCCCTAGTGGGGATGATCATAGTGAGGGTTGTTTAATTTGATTTTACACTTGTCAATTATTAATCCTCTTTATGTCAAATAAATGACTCTTTCCTTCATTTTTCATGAATCTTAAAAACCCTTATTGTATTGAGCTGACAAAATGATGTGTGTAATTTGATGAATTAAAATTTCTCTCTAGATAATTTGTCAAAATAATATAAATGCCTTGTCAATGATTCTATATGTGCTCACCAATTCTCGTCTATTGTTCTATGATTTTTATACATGTATATACACTAGAGAAATTTCTAACTATAATTACTAATTGAAATATCTCTTTATTGTTTTTTGATAGATACCAAATGTTGATAAACACTCGTGTTTCAACTCACAAGTATAAATAGCATCTATATATTATCCTTGCATATTTCATCGATCAATACATCTTGAGATATTTTGTTTAACAATTAGCATCTATTGTAATGTGTCCACTATACACATGGATTCAATAAAGTGCATTCCCTATGAGGCATTCTGTCAAAAAAATTATGATTATAGTCTCTAATTCTATATTTTAGATGCTTGTTTATCAATCGGCTTTATATATCACTTTTCACAAAGATTCTATTGGAGATGAGTACATAAGATGTAGTAAACAATTATAATAGATATTATTTTTCTTACCATATGTGTTTTCTTCGAAAGTTTATCAAATTTGTGTAGTGGATCTATCAAATCATAGTTTGTATCCCAAAATAATTAAAGTCAAAAAAGTAACAAAGTAAATACATACAAAATATTAGATAATAAACTTGATTAAAAAATAAAAATATGTAAAAACTTATTTGAAGTTTTTCTTAGTCCTATCCTTCTCAATACAAATAGTAGGTTCCTAAATATTGCTCACTTAGACATGCCTCAGAAATAACTTCTCATGTGTATATAAAAAGAATTCCATAGGTTTGGAGATCAAACTATAAGTTATATTATGATTGTCATAGAGTGGCATCCATATGATAAGTGAACAACTTAGTTGTTTGCCTCCTTAAGATATGACATTGGAGGTTTAAGTTTGTGAAGGTGATTGTGGACAAAGTATGATGGATATATTGTATGTTATTAAATTGTACATGGTGGACCAGGGATTGTTAAAAATTTATTTATTGTTTCTATTGTTACAAATTCACTTTTAGTGATTAGAACAACACATTGTTAGATACATGACCAATGATGTTGAAAATATGGATGAAAAAATGAACAAAACATGATGATCAAGGTACATTTAAGTGTGAAAAATAGGATAGAATAAACTATTACTACATGATAAGGAACGATGGTTAATATGAACATCCTTGTGGTCATATAGTTTAAAAGCCTAAAATTTGTAATAAAGACCAAGTATATATGTGATAGAAAGAAAGCACCAGATAGCTAGATTTGATTGTAAAGAATGAAGAATTAAGAAATAGAAAATGTGGAAACACTTCTATAAAATACTTCTTGAGATTTCCTTCATCATGGGTATTCTCAAGTATAAAGGTTTATAGAAGTGTGTACACATTTTTGAAAATATCTAGAATACATAATGGTTTTATAAAAGAATGTCATAATGCAAGTAGAATGAGAGCTAAGCTAAAAATGCAAGAGTGTAAGAATTTTCCAAGTCTCTAAAAGCTCCAATGTCACCAAGAAAAAATACAACATAATATTAGCATGAGAGTCTAAGATTGAGATAATGAGGAGAGAGCCCTCCTTTTAAAGATAAATGGATGTTAAGGATTAAGAGGCATAACCAAGGGAGGTGAATGCATCTTGAGTTATCCATGTGTACAAGCATCTCTACCAATCAAAATCAGTAGTTGACTTTTGAGATGGAAAGATGTGTGAAGGAGAATTAAAGTTATTTTAAAAATAGAAGATTCCTTTCACATAGAAAACTGTGCATACATGTGTAGAGGGAAACTTTATTTTCCTCTTATTTTTAAAATAGGAATAATGCTTTATGTGTGCACACTTAGGATAAGTGGGAAGTGGGTATTTTTATTTAATTAAAAGGTAGAAAATTCTTTCAATTAAATAGGATCTTAGAATATAGTGGTCAAACCATAGGTTATAATCAAATAAATATATTTTTTATGATTCGATCAAAGATTTTTAAAAAATGATCAATTATGAAAAATTTATAGAAAGGGGGCCCATAGTCTAGATGAAATTTTTTGGATGATTACATTTTTTCCTTTTGACTAATGAATGATCAATTTGGAAACACATTAAGTTAAAGAATGAAAAAGCTAAGAAAGTAGTAGATAAGAAAAATATGAATATGAAGAATGAAGCATAAAGATATAACATATCCTAAATGCACAACTTGTTAGTGATAGTATTGAACATCAGGAAAGAGATAAACAATGCCAATACTTGACAGGAGAATTGATATGTCAAAAAAAAGTAGGAAAAGAAAGCAAATGAATAGATAACCATAGAAAGAAAAATATTTTGCAAGATTTATTGAATATTCCTGCCTCCTCAAGATTAAAATCAAAATGAGATAAAGGAGATGCAAAAATGATCTAGATAAAGAAAAGTCCATTATGACAGATAAGTGTTTCAAACCAAAGAGTGGCCACTAAGTAGTGAAGATATGACCAAGAAGATGAAGCATAAGAATTAGGTCAAAGCAAGAATAAAAATGAAATGGAATGAATAAGTAGAGTAGAAGAGAGTAAAAATGATGCAAAAGTGAAGAAATGATTAATGCCTCAACAAGATTCAAATAAAGTTAGCCAACTGTAGAGAAGAATGAAGAAATTTTGAAACACAAATTTGACCATCAAGATGAACCCAGATTTTGATTTCAATCCCAAAAATGAATCTAAGACGTTGAAATTAGTGAGGAGTGCAATTTTTGTGGAAATCCAACAAGTTTAAGAATTCTATATAAGGGGTCCAAAAAGAGTAGATAATTATGATGATAAGATTAACTCTTTGATGAAAGGAAACTGAAAGAGGCAAGTGAAAGCTTAAAGGAGATGATAAGATGAGATCAAGAAGAAATAAGAGAATATGAATGTAGTTAGTTGACACATCCATAAAAGATGAAGATGACTCTCTCAACATTCAAATGTAAAACTAAGCTAAAAATGAACTCTAAAATGAAAGCTAGTATGCAAAGGTGCAATTGCAAGGGTTATATAAGTAGGTTATGCAAGCTAGTTTCTATCATTGAGCCTTTTTAGAGACATCGAAAGCCCATACAGTCATCACTAGTATAACTATGAAGATTTTAATATGATCTATATCAGATAGAAATGTGGGAACTAAACCTATCCATAGAAGACATAAAGGTCAAGATGATAGTGTAGTGAGATTCCCTAGGTTTAATGTAGAAAAATTATGGTTACATCAAGACATAAAATGTTGAGATGGCCAAAAGAAGCCACTTGCAAAAAAATAGTCAAGGATGATACCTTAAAGATCCTAAGTGCCAAGTAGGACAAGAAAGATGCTCAAGACACCCAAGATCAACAAGGTATACCCACAAGCAAAAAGAAAATTAAAACATGCCCCATACCCCTAGTCCTTTAATTCATGACATCCTTGAGAGACTATTAGGGAGGAACACTCAATAGAGAAATCATCATATAGCACACAAAGTAAAATAAGTCAGCTAGCCTCAACCCATATTTATTTTAAGTGCAAAGAAATCATCATATAGCACACAAAGTAAAATAAGTCAGCTAGCCTCAACCCATATTTATTTTAAGTGCATGTGTGAAAGTCACATGACTATCTCTTTAAGACTCAAGACTACCAATGAGAAGTATCATGACATCCTAGACTATAGCTAAAGTATTTGGTAAGTGTTAAAAAACATTATTTCAGAGTTGTCAAAGAAACACCACTACAATAGGAGATCCATGATAAGCAATACAGTTCATGCCTCCTAGGCCTAGAAAAGAGTTAGTCCCTAGATAGGAAAGGCACAACAATATGAGATGAATGGTTCATGAGTACAAGAAAGATTCTGATAGACATAGGTGCAAGGGTCTCAAGTAGTGCATGTTTCCAAGATTTTGACACTCAATAGGATTTACTAGCTCTTAAGCAAGATCACAACATTTTCCCCAATGTCTAACAAGGTGTAGGGAAGGATGAATTAGAAACTTGGTGGACAATATGAATAGGAAATGATGTATAAAGAAGGATGAATGAGATCCTTGAGGATTGGCTCCTTAAGAGTACCCAAGCTAGGGAAAGAGTAAAACAGTCATATGAAGCATCTTTTAAATAAGCCAAAAAATTGAAGAAAGGAGACAACATTTAGGATAAGCAGTGGAAGCCAATAAGAGAGACACCATATTGGATAAGTAGTGGAAGCCAATACGAGAGATAAAATATTGGATAAGTAGTAGAATCCAATAAGAAAGATATCATATAGTAAAAGCAATGGAAGCCAATAAGAGAGATAACATGAAAGCATGTAATCTAAAAAAGTAGACATATCAAGAGGCCTACAAAAACTAAGTTTTTCTTTGTGTGATCAAGAACAAGGGTTAAATTGGATAGGATAGTGATTAGATAGAGAAATAAGAATGAAGTTCAATATGTAGGCTATGAATGAATGAGAAAGCACAATAGGGAAGATAATGGATAAGATAGACAATATGCAAGGATAGCTCAACATTGTCAAGATCAAAGAGAGAAGAAGAGATAGATGGAAGATGGAAGAATTATGCATGATGCCTTTTTGCTAGGTTTTCATCATGGTACTTATCCAAGGTGCCACAACAAGTAGTTTTCACCATAGGACAAATTTATTTCTCTTTACTTTTGCTACCAAGGTGCCACAAGAAGTGGTTTCACCAAGGCACTTTTTCATTTTTTTTCCTTTTTAAATTTTTTTTAAAAATAAATAGCTCAAGCTTTTTAAATTTGGATAGTGCTCTTATAGGAAGGATAAGTCATGATAAGCCAAGATTATAGAAAGGTATGCTCAAAGATGTTGATAAGGTGACGGAAGAGAGGTGATAATAGAAATGGTATATGGAGGATAAGAGTTCATGCCTTGGAAGGCTAGAAATAGGATGGATAGTAAGTATAAGCTTGAAAAGATTGCATAAGTGTAGTTGAGAAAGTGGGAAAGGTTAACATTGACACATACCTTGAAGGATTGTGGAATGATGGAGGGATCATGGAGGAAATAACTTGAAGTTTAAATGTATGAGGTGATAGGATAATTTTAGAAGAAGATGGAGTGGAAGCCTTTAGAAGCTTTTGAGGAAGATGTTTGGAAGAAAATGGAGTGGAATCCTTTGGAAGCTTGAATATCAGCTTAGATTTATGTTCAATATTCAAGTCTTTCAAGAAAAGACTTGGGAATCTATATAGCTTTAAATTTTCCTTTGGATACTTTAGAACATATCTCTTCAATAATGGGTTTAGGAACCCATATTTGCTTTGATTTAGCTCTTTGGGTAGTGGATCTTTGTGGTCTCTTTAATAATTGTTCTTTCTTTGTATTCACATTTCAATTAGATAGGACATAGTGATCTTAATTTTTAAATCGATTCTTGTGTTTGTTCTTAAGTTGATCATCCAAATTGCTTCCAAAAGGACTTATAGATGGATAAGGTTGATATGGCTAGTTTAGATGAAAAGGTGAATGTGAAGGATTCAAGGATGAGTATCTTTGTTGATCTTGTGGTATAATAGGAGAGCTAGGTGATAATCTAGGAATCAAGGTATGAGATAAAGGAAAATAAAGCCCTAGTACAAAAGCAAGGTTTTGAGGTTTTAGCTTTGATGGATAAGGACAAAGGATAGATTTAGGAGATGCAAAGGGATAATGAATATGGATATCAACATCTTTAGAGTGAGAAACATGACCAAGGACATAAATAGACTCACAAGTAGCTTTGATAGGATAAACACCTTTGATATGAGCATTTAAAGCTTGAGCATAGTTTTGAAGTGGATGTAGGGAAGTAGAACAAGAGGGAACACTTTGATCTCAACATGTTTCTTTAAATAACATAGGCATAGAAATTTTCTAATTATTTTCAGTAAGCTTAATGGAAATAGTGGAAGTGATGTCATTGTCATACTTAGGAGGTGGGTAAGATATAGGATATGGAAGAGTGACATCTTGACAGAGATGAAAGGGTTCTTGATCTTGATCTTTCTTGACATTTATATATTTAGATTTTTGAGAGTCTTCTTGACATGAAGCCACTTCTAAGGACAAGGGAGAATGAAGAGGGAATAGAGTATTGCTTAGAGTAGAGATAATAGTGCATGAAAGTTGGGGATATTTAGTATTACTAGCATGGAAAAGGTTTGCAACCAAGTATATATCAGCTTGAGTTTCTTTTAGAGGTAGTCCTTGAGGATAGATATAGTCAATATGGAAAGCATTAGGTTCTTTGTTTGATAGAGGCATGTTAGAAATCTCTGAAGTTTTGAGAAGTTCATGCACAATGGGAGAAGTAGAGGTGTCAAGGAGACCATTAATAGACATAGGTACATTAACATGATCTTGCTCAAGAGAATTATCCTCATCACATGAGTCATTAGGGGTTCTAAAATCAATGATACCATTATCAATAAGATCTTGAACTTGATGTTTTAGCTCAATGCAATCTAAAGTACTATGCTCATTATATTGATGATAAAAACAATAGATTTCTAAGAATAGGCTTCCATATGAGCTAGACTTAGGCAATGTGATGAGCTTAGTGCCAAGAAGTGTTTGAAAAATTTCATCACAAGAATCTTCCAAGGGAGTAAAAGATCTCTCAAAAGTATGTCTTGGATCTTCTTGTTGTTTATCAAGTGCATAGGATGCATCAATATCTTCATCAAAGATAGGTTTATCATGAAATATTAGTATAGGCTCAAAGGAGGTATCACTTTCTTGCTCTCTAAGGAGGTATCAATTTCTTGCTCTCTAAGGAGGTCTTTAGATCCAATAAATGAAGTCCATTGATATCTTGGAGAGATAGAGTTTGTAGACTTAGAAAAAGAGGAAGAATATGAACTTAAAGAAGATAAATTTTGTGCATATTGAGATCTTGAGGGAAGCTCATGTGATGATTCCATTCTTTCCTCTAACCTTTTCTCAATTTTAGAATTTCTCTCTATCATGTGCCTAGTGAGATGAAGGTAAGCAAGATCATTTATTTCTTCTAGTTCTTTGTATCGAGCATAAGTTTTACTGATCATAATTTGGGTATAGTGAATGAGGAATTAGATTGGCATATTGTGATCCTATGGGTTCTCGATATTGAAGAGAGTGACTTGATATCAATTCCCAAGAGAGTGTCTGACACCAAAGGGACTGACTGATACTTTTTCTTGATGCCAAAGGGAGTGTCTGACATCAAAGGGGCTCACTAGAGGCCAAAGGAAGTGTCCTACATAGGATGGAATCATTAATACAAAAGAGAGTGACTCATTCTTGATGAAAAAGGGAGAGTCTAATGTTGGAGAGACTCGTCAAAGGTCAAAGGGATTGTTCATTGTGCAATGATGCTCTTATCCAATGACCGACGATTGGATTTGTAGAATATTTTTCCTGTAACAATTTCTTTACTAAATTTTGCAACACATTATTGTCATGTGCATAAATGGCTACAAGATTCATGAAGAATTGTATGTTGAAAATTAGGTTGATTATAAAGGAAATCTAAGACTATAAGAAATCTAGAGTTTTTTTATGTAAATCATTTACAGTAATACAAAAGTTATCACAGGGTTTTGAGTGGTTGGTTTTTTCTCGTAAGGGTTTCCCACATTAAATCTAGTATTTTGTTAGTGTTGTGTATTTTCTATTCCATTTACTTGAATATCTTTGAGATTTATTATTGCTTATTTCCCTTTTATTTGACATTCAAAATCCATTTTAGCATTGTTTCTTTCCTAACAAGTGGTATCAAAGCCTAGCCCATTGTGTTACCCTTGTCGGGTAGGGTTTGATTTTTTGTGTCAATTTTGTTTCAGTAGGAGTTTGCAAAATTTGTCTAAAAATTTAAGATGGCTAGTACATCAAGAAGAGTGGACATTGAAAAGTTTAATGGCACAAACTTTGAGTTGTAAAAACTTCAAGTTGAAGATATGTTAGTCGATCAAGATAGATGGATTGTTGTGTTTAGCAATGAACCTTTAGGTGTAAAGCAGGAAGATTGGGGTCCAACATATCAAAAAGATAGAGGACTAATAAGAATAATTCTTGAAGATTCAGTTTTATTGAATGTCCATGAAGAGAAAACAACACTTTCTTTGTGGAAGGATTTGGGACACATTTATCAAGAAAAATCCTTGGTAAACAAGCTTTTCTTGAGAAAGAAATTGTACTCTTTAAGGATGGGTGGAGGAATGACTATGGAAGATCATCTAAACTCATTCAATATGGTGATTTCATAATTTAAATTTGTTGGTATGTCCATTAGTGAAGAAGAGTGTTGCATGTTATTATTGTGCTCATTGCCTGATTCGTGGGATCACTTGGTAATTTCCATCACCAGCATGACTACCCAATTTAAAATGGATGTAGTTGTTGTTGCACTTTTATCAGAGGAAATGTGAAGGAATTACTCTAAAGTGGCCATAGAATATCTCACTATATGAGGTAGATCTTAGGGAAAAAATAAGGACACAAATTCAAAGTCTCAGGAGTGATTATCTACCACTCCTAGAAAATGGTCCAAGGTGTAAATTTTTGGAACTATGGGTAGAAAGGTCATAGTCAAAAGGATTGTGAGGAGAAATAGAAGAAGAAGAACTATACTTCTGACATCAAATCTTCTCAGGGTGAAATTGATCCCTTCGTAGTGGCCTTGGCAATGGCTATGTTTGATGATGTATGGTAGGTGGATTCGAAAGCATCATCCCAGATGATGTCACATAAAGAGTGGTTTTCAAAGTATGAACCATATGATGGAAAAAAGGTGTTTCTGGCAAATCATTCCACACTAGAGATTTTTGGAAGAGGATGAGTTAGAATCTAGTTCCTCAACAATAGAGTAAAGGGAATTGATGGAGTACTTCATATACCCAGTTTGGCTCAAATTTACTTTTCATTAGATGTCAGATTTTAAGTAATATTTTTCCATGGTGGTTTTAAGATAACTAGGAATTCTATTTTTTTGGGTAAGGGTGAACAAATTGGAACATTGTATAAGTTAGATGTCAAACTTATATGTTGTAATAGCATCTTTGTCAAGTCTGATAACTCTCACATGGAAATAGATGGTGTAAATGATGTGGAAGTTAAAATTCTTGCTAGGAAAAAAATGTTGTAACATTATAGGTTTATCTATATTGGCGAGAAAGGTTTTAAAACCTTAAAGAAAAAAATCTTGGTTGAGGGGTTGGTTGTTTGTGACCTTGAATTTGATTTTTGTGAACATTGCATTGATGAAAAGAAAAACCATATTAAGTTTATTCCATGTCTAGAAACTCTTCAGGTTTTTTGGACTATATTCACTCTAATGTATTAGGTTCTATGGATGTTTCTTCTCTATCTATTTCAAGATATTATGTATCATTTAGTGATGATTATTTGAGAAGAACATTCATTTATTTTTTAAATAATAAATTAGTAGTGTTGAGTCATTTTAAGGAATTTAAAAACCTTGTTGAAAACTAAACCAGGAGAAAAAATAAATATTTTAGGATAGATAGTAGTGATGAGTTTCATAATGTAGAATTGGACAAATTCTATGTAGATCATGGAATTAAGAGGCATAAGATGGTACCTGCTACTCTACAATAGAAAATATAGTAGAAAGGATTAATTGGTCATTGATAGAGAGAGAAAAGAGCATGTTGGGAAATTTCATACTTGAGAAAAAGTTTTGGGCTAAAGCAATGGCTATAGTGTGTTATTTTTTAAATTGTTCTCATATGGCAGAACTAGTCAATAAAATACCTATAGAAGCATGGTCTGGTAAGAATCCCTTGTTATGAAATTTGCGTATCTTTAGTTGTGAGGCATACACTTATGTACCTAAAGTGAGTTTGTCCAAGTTGGATAACAAAGCGGTGAATGAGTTTTCATCAGGCATGGCATTGGTGTCAAGGGATACAAATTATGGAATACTCTCATTGAAAAAGTACTATACAATAGAACTATTATTTTTTTGTGAGATGAAACATATCTCACTAGAGTAGTCAAAGAAGATAGAAAAGAGAAAGGAAGTAGTTCAAATTCCTTTAGCTTCTAGACAAGAGGTATTTTAGACTCCAAATGAGGCTAAGAATGAGGATCCATAATTACCTAAGAATGAGGGTGACAAGAGCTGAAGTATTCATACAAGTGAAGAAGAAGATGATTATGAACCTCATGTTGAACCTAAGGGAGTTTCACCACAAGAAGGGAGGAGATCTACTCAGGAGAGGCATAAACCTAATAGGTATAGTTATTCACTAGAGAGGTTTATTTATTCTATGTTGAATGTTAATTATACCTATGCTTTCCTTACAGATGTTGATGATCCTAGGACTATCAAGGAAGCAACAAATATGCCAGATTCAGATTCTTGGTTGAACATCATGATGGATGAAATGAAGTCCTTAGAGAAGAATAGAACCTAGGATCTTGTACCCTTACCTCAAACTGGCAGAAATCTCATGTGATGCAAATGAGTGTTCAAGAATAAGTATGATTTAGACAACATGATTGACAAGTACAAGGCAAGATTGATTGTGAAGGGGTGTTCTCAGAAAGAAGGGATTGATTATGGAGAAATATTTTCCCATGTAGGTAAGTTGACATCTATTCGATTTCTCTTGTCACTTGCAATGACACATGATTTTGAAATTGAGTAGATGGATGTAATGATGGTATTTCTTCATCATGATCTTGAAGAAGAGATATATATGTTTGAATCAGAGTACTTTTTCAAAAAAGGTAAGGACATCTAGTATGTAAGCTAAAAAGCCTTTGTATAGTTTGAAGCAGTCACCTAGAATGTGGTACCAAAAGTAAGATACATATGTTTTCTCTTTGGGTTTTACGAGATCTAGATCGGATCACCATGTCTATTACAAAGCTAAAGGTGATTAGATACATATTATTTCTCTATATCTAGATGATATGTTGTTTATAGGAAATAGTAAGGAAATGATTTCAAAATTAAAATCCTAGTTGTCCCTGAAATTTGAAATGAAAGATTTAGGGTCGACAAAATTCATTTTGGGGATGGAAATCCAAAGGGATAGGGTCAACATAAAACCTTGTCTCAGTCAGTGAAAATCTATTACCAATGTTCTAGAGTGATTTAATATTATTGATTGCAAGCAACTTTTAGTTCCATTATTACATGGAACAAAGCTACCAGTTAATGAAAATCCAATATCTCCCAATGAGATTGAAGACATGAAGTGGGTACCTTATGAAAGTGTTTTTGGAAGCCTCATGTACACAATGGTTAGTACAAGACTATACATTGCACAAGAAGTAGGACTATTGAGTCAAATTATGGAAAATCTAGGAAAGTCACATTGGAATGTTGTGAAAAGAGTTCTACTTAAGATATTTTAAGGGTACATTGCAATATGTGTGTTTCTCTATCAAGGTAACTCGATTAGATCTAACAAATTAGTTAGCATTCAAAGTTATATTGACACTAATTGGGCTGGGGATATTAATAAAAGAAGATGCACCAGTGGATATGTATTCATGATGAGTGGTGGTGCTTTTAGTTGGATGATAAAATGATAGAGTATAGCCATGTTGTCAAAAATTGAAGCAGAGTACATAGCATTTGCTCATGCATATCAAGAAGCATATTGATTAAAGCATTTATGTTTAGATGTTGGATATGATGTAGGAAGAATAACAATATTTTGTGACAATCAGAGTACAATATGTTTGGCAAAGAATCCTACTTTCCATGCCAAGACAAAACACATTGATGTACAATACCACTTTGTATGTGGCATGGTCAAAGATGGAAATGTAAATCTAGAAAAGGTTGAAAATCAGAGAATTTTGTAGATGCATTAAGGAAGCTAGTGAACACAATTAATTTCAAATGGTGCACAACCTATATGGGTCTTAAAACCCATGGCTTTTGTTAGTTGTGTTGAGTGACTCCACACTTCATCAAGTGGGAGATTGTTAAGAAGTGATAAAGTGAAAGTTCACTATCGGTGGATGTGTCTCACTATATGACAAGACCACCATATGATAGAGGCAATATCACCATGTGGTAAGGAGACAAGGTGTGTACATGGTGGACCATATTATAATTGGAGATTATCATACATGAACTTGAGCATACCAAAAACTTGTATGGTGTGACAAGTCTCCCATGGTCATAATTTAACTATGGTGAAGGAGGAAATGGTTTAGCATATGGTCATATTGTGGGTTATTGATACCATAGAGAGTGACTTTTTCTCGATGTCCAAGGGAGTGTTCAATGTTAGAGAGATTCACTGATACCAAAGAGAGTGACTTGTTCTCGATGTTGAAGGGAGTGTTAAATGTTGGAGGGACTCACCAATGGCCTAAGGGACTCACCAAAGGGTGAATGAAGTGTCCTATACCAGATGAATTCACTCATACCAAAGAGAGTGACTCATTCTTAATGTTGAAGGGAGTGTTTGATGCCAAATGGACTCACTAGAGGTCGAAGCAAATGTCCTATGCCAAAGGGACTCATCAATATTGAACAGAGTGACTCATTCTCGATGCTAAATGGAGTGTTTAATGTTGAAGGGACTCACCAGAGGCAACATAGATATGGACTGCCCAAATCCACTAGCATTCAACCAAATTTGGAATTTAAAACCATAAACAAAATTGGTTCCAAATGATCATAACTAGAATCATGGTTTGCAAAGTTGATTCAAGACCAAGACAAAAACTCAAAAGTGGTATGGCTAAGCTCAATATTTGAGTCAAGACATCATTAAAATGGTTACTTTTTACTAGTTCTTGAATTGTTCTATTTTAAACAAAAATTCCCAATCACAATAATTCTATTTTAAACAAAAATTGAAGCTATTATGACATTCTCATAGCCATGTTGATACCAAGCATGATTACCCTAAAAATTAACTTTACACATAAGAGAGATATGTTTGATATAATCATTTTTTTCTTAGTTTCAAATACTATAGTTCAACTATAATTTGTAACTCTATTCACAAGCACATTGATCTGCAAATAAAAACCTTGTTGAAGCAATCCCATAAATGTGCAAAAATGAATTTACTTAACATCAAATTTGATTCTTGAAATTTAAAAAACAAACAAAAAATTGATTTGGGTCTAAAACCATAACACAACCAGCTTATAAAGATTGATTCATGGAAAAGAAATACAAATAAACTTTTTTATTAATTCAATCTCTCTTCTATACATCCAATATTCTAATTAAGAGAGAAATTTCTCTTATATACTTCTTACAAACATGTTTAAAATAAACTTGCCTTCTTCTCTTTTCTGGTGGTTACACTAACTACTTAGAACCAAATAAAAAATTAATTGCTTCTATTAATTCCATCTATCTATTACCTTGGGAATGTATTTGTCAACTAGACAATATCATTTCAATTTTTAATATTTCTCTATTACATGTTTTATTAAACCTATCATGCCTAGCTTGATACTTTTATCTTTATTACACCAAATTGACCAAGTTACATGACTCTATAGGTTTCATTCATCTTTATGTCCTTGTGAAGTTCATTTGTCTCATGGTGTCCCTAAACCATAATCATCACATAATGCATAATAATTATAGTCTCCTCTAATTAACTACATCAAATCATAATAATGTATCATCATCAACATCATAATACTTCACATAACTCTAATATATGTTTCCAACTTATTGATAAAAAAATAATATCAAATATACTTAACTCGATTTACAAGTACAAGTCCATAATATAAGTACTTTCTTGGATTGAAAAGCTACTAACACTATATCCTATGTTTTTAAGTCTCAACTTACCCCTATAAGTTGCCAAGGCTAAGATAGAAGCATATCACACATTATTCCTAGAATTCTTTTAATCAATATAAATAATTTTCTCATTCATTGGATGAATGTTATAAACTAGGATGATCATCATGAAAATGGTTAGGTTTAATACATATGCATCCTCAATTTATATGCCTACCAATTGTAGGGATTATGAAACACATGATTATTTTGACTTGGTTTTATCTTATGCCCATCTATTTCATACTAGGGTTTTGAATTTTATTAAAAAAATGTTAGGCCTTAGGTTTTATATCTATTCTAATTTTTCATTGATGGATTCAGTTAGTTCTTTGGTTGGTAGATTTGTTTAGTCATGTATTTTTAAATCACCTTGTTATTACTGATGTGGATTTGTCACCTTTTCAAATGATCAATATAATCCTTCCAAGTCATAGTTAATATGTTTGAAAGGCTAAATCTGTAACATTTGACCTTGTCTTTGATATCATATCAATGATCATTTTGTAAGTTACCACATTTGTGCATGTAAAAATTAGATCCCTTAAATTTCTAACCTCACAAATCAAGTCTTAGGTCATGTCTAAATCCCTGTGAAGTTCTATCTCATCCTCAAGGAACCTCTACTAAATTCTTATGAAGAGGAAAAATTGTTGATACACAAGAGTGAAACTATGATATGAAGAAATTAAATAAGTCTATTAACTTACACTTAGACATCACTAGTCATAGAATATGTGAAATCATAGATAGTGCAATCAGTAATGGAAATCGATATGAAAAGTTGGAATTAGAGTTTTAGGAGTATAAAAATCATGAAAAAATACAATGTGTTTATGTGGGTCGATAAGAGATAGTGAAGAGAAATGCAAGGCACAATGAAACAAGGAGTGGTGACTTGTATATGTTTTGTATCATGTAGTTATGAGTAGGGACCATGAGTCTCAAAAATTAACAAATTTCATGCAAAGTGCAATGGAGCAAAGAGATGATGATGTATGCTCCCTAAGATCCTTGTACTTTTGTAAGAATCTAACATGCATCAAGCCAAATGAAAGAAAGGGGATAGGTGTTTGAAGAGTGAATCTTCATGGGGATAAATAATAAATGAGTTAAGTGTTGCACCCTAATTTCCAAATGATATCTTGAGAAACTATGAGAAGGAGGAGCTTGTAAATAGAATGGTTATGAGATTGTGATATATCACCATTGTTAAAAATAGACTGGTAGAAGTATGATAAATGTTTTTCAATCATTATTTTATCACTGATGTCAAACCTACTATTTTTTGGTAAGACAACTACTTATATGATTTAAGTACTATCACTTGTTTGATTGATGAAGAGGATTTGATCAAAATGATGTAACAATAGAACCTAGAGGAAAGGTTGAGTTATGATATGGAAAAGGAATAAAAGAATTAGCTAAGACAGTGATATCATAGTGCATTGATAATCTACTTTTGGTTGCAAAGGTTGATTACACTAAGCAAGCTTAGAAGAACAAGTTAAACGAAGTTAGTCTACCAAGTTTGACCGAGTGGACAATAGGTGCTGAGAAAAGTTAGTGCAAGATGACAAAAAATTAGTTGGAGCTAAGCAAAGTAAATTTTAGTGTAAGACAAGTGAAACACTTGATGCTGACTAAAGTTTAGTTGATGGTGAGCACCAGTAAAATTTAGTTCATGCCAAGTTATTTTATAATGGATGCTAAGCAATGTAGTATGCGTCAAGCATCAAAATCTAGTTAATGTTGAGTGTCAAAATTATTACAAAGATCAAGAATTTGATGGATATAAGTTGTCAAAGTTGATTTCTTGGATTATGTGAACCGTGTGGAAGCTAAGATTAATGAGTTGGTGGCACAAAATTTGTCATAAACCATTTTTAGGTGAATGCAAAGAGGATTGAAGAAGAAGTTTCTAGAAGTGAATGAAATGAAATAAGGGGTAGATTCATTGAATCCTACCTAATCTATCCTAACCCTAAATTGGACAATGGAGGATGAATGACAAAAAATCATAATTCTCTATTTATAGAGATGGTTGGTCAAAAGTAAAGGTTCTCATGTGTGAGAACCTAAGTAAGACAAGGAGTCTACGGTATTTCTTCATTCAATGACCTAAGAGAAGAGTCTACATTGGCAATTTAAGCAAGAAGGAATAAGAGTATGGATGCTTGAAGGGTGAACAAGCTATCAAAGTTGAAGTGTGTGAAAGCCAAGCAGAATGGAGGACTACAACTAAGATCTATAATCTAAAAATGGAGTTGTAAGTTGTTATCAGATCAAGCCTTACTATTACTCTCTAATAATTGTATCAGTCTAGGGTAAATCCTTCAGATTATGGTTGACCTAACAGTCATTTTTAAATCCTTTAACTAGGTGACATTCCAAGTGAATGGTCTAAAGTCCTCTACCAAGGTCACTCCTAATAGGGTGATTGAAATCCTTTATTTGGGTCAATTTAACACTGTGTATTGTAACCTTTAATAGGGTTGGGATTTCACAAGCCATCACTTTAGAAGAGTGAGAAAGAGTAGCATGTTACTAGTGGCTTTTACCAAATTGGGTTTCCATGTAAATCATTGTGTCAAGTGTGTTATTGAACCTGTTATGTTTCATGTTTACATTTCTGCAAATTGATTTGATAGTAACCTACAAGTTTTAAGTGATTGCATAATCTTATGGATGCATGCATGATAAAAAAAATTTATGGGCTTACTAAGCTGAGAAAATTTTTAATAGTACATCTGGACCTTGGATAACTAATTCACCCCTCTCTTAGTTATTCTAAAGAATTCCAACAATCCATGTACATGTGGACCCTGCATTAATAGGTAAAATGTGTTGACAATTTGGCTAGGTTAGACATTTTGATGTATTTTTTTATGGAAATATATCAATCATAAAAAGTGGGAATATTGTGAACATGAAAATATGGCATCCATACTTAGAAAATTGTTTTAATGTTAGTTTATCTGTTAAAATAGATAGAGTTTTGATTGGCAAGATTTTTAGGTACATCATAGACATTTGCAAGTTAGCACTAGTAAATTTAGACCTAATTTTTTATGAGGATTCATCACAATTTTGATAGCACCATGTTGAAAAAATGATGAACATTGTCGTTGATCTTTTTTTTTTGAGCTTATGACACCCAAAATGTTTGTCGAAAGTTCGATGTTACTATTGTAGAGATATTGACAAAACTATTGTCAGGATATCCGCCTCAACCCATAAGCATTGTAAGCATCCTCATCGAAATACTATGATCTTTCTCATTGACATTGTAATGAACACTCATGAAAACTCATGTCACACATATAACATCCTCATCGAAATACTAAGTTCTTTTCTGTCAAAATGGAAATGAATATGCATTGAAACACATGTCGTACATATAGCATCCTATCAAAATCTTGTTCTCTTCTCCATCAAAATTAATATAAATATGCATCAAAATGCACATTACACGTATAACATTGTCGTCAAAATTCCTTGCTCTTTTTTGTTGCAAGGATGATGAAGACATGTTGAAACTTACATCACACATAAAGCATCCTCATCAAAATGTGATGCCCTTTTTCATTGCAATGGTGACAAAGACATGTCAAAACTTACATCGCATGTATAGCATCCTTGTTGAAATTCTATGGTCCCTTTCATCAAAATTACGATGTTCAATTCTTTTTTTTGTTTTAAATATTATATTATTGATTAAAATATGTAATGTTATCACATGTGACTATTGCAGGGTCCTTTAAGCTCTGCAATGGTGGCCTCCATAGGTAGGTCTAGAGTATTTGTGTAGGAAGGACAAGCTCCTTCTACTCTCATGTGTGACTATTACAAAGTCCTTCAAGCTCTATAATGGTAGCCTTTATAGGCAAGTGTAAAGTGTTTGCCACTTTTTTCAGCACTAGGTGAGTTTTTAATAAAACCCCTTAATAGGGTAGATCTCTCCATTTTTTTCATTGCAGGACTTGTAGTTTATAGAGATAAGGGAGGCAATGGCATAGATGATGGGAATCAGTTGTAAGTGCCTACAAGAAGTGGAGCTAAGGGAATTTCTAGGAGAATAGTTGCAACACATCTTCAACAAAGCCAATGAAAGGGAGAAGGTGACCTTGATTGCACTTTCGGGGGTGAATTACTAGTTTGGCCATCATGTTCATGATGGAAATCTTATTCACAACCTTTTCTTGCCCATCATTCAATTTATAGGCCACCTGACACTTTTCAATGGTATGGTCAGAAGAATGCTCGTAGATGAACTCTTTCATCAAGTTATTGTGGCCTTAGAATTGATGGATGCCAATCTCTTGGGTGGGCTACTAAAGGCATTGTTTGCTCTGGAAGATAAAGAAAATAAAAAAATTATGAAAAAATCTTGGATGATCTTCAAGAACTATGTTGCTCAAGCTAATGGAATAGAAAAGTTTTTCTTATTCTGTCAGTTAATGACAAGCCTTTTTCTAAGGATGTTGTAGCTAGGTTGGTCTCAATTGGCGATGGTATTGGATACCTTTATCATTGGGGATGTATTTTCAGTTTAGTATTGGAGGATCTTCTCTATAAAATATGTATCTATTTTTTGGTGATCAATATAATGGGTACTACCCCTAGGTAGAGCAAACAAAGAATGAAATGCATCAATGCCCACATATGACTGAGTAGGTCGATACTAGTGAAAATATATAGATATGCTTAGCATGATATTAGATTATCTGAAAGGAAAAAAATTTAAGATAGTTTGCATGCTTTTTTGAATCAATGACAATTTAAAGAACAAAATGGAAAAAATGTAGACTTTAAATTCATTGATTGACATCTTATTTAGCAGCAATAGTCAAATGTACTAGCTAATTGGTTAGCAAGTAATATACCTTTTGTCAGAAGACTCCTTGAAGCATACAAGCATTTGCACTAAATCCTCAATAGTCAACTACCCAACATAGATCTTCTAAAAATAAGAATTTGACTCTTTATTAATATCAACAACAAATACTCCAAATGGTGACTGCTCTACATCACCAACACTTAATAATCAGGGGTTCACATGGACCATTACAAAATGAAACCATTTCATTTCTTCCACAAGATCTCAAGACTCCAATTGGTCAACATTAGACTAAAGCACTTTAAAAAAATCACAACCTTATAGCAAAGAAAGATATGTTCATTCATTCTAAATATATCAAGATGTAGTGCCTACCCTCATTCACATCTTTTCTAAACTTATTATTGCTATTATTATCAGACTTTGATGGACTAGTTTTATGTTGATGGATTAGTGGTATTGTTTTGAGACTATCAGACATTATGTTATGGATTCAGTGGGTATATGATGAGATCATTTAGAATTTACATTTTGTGCATACATGATGATCATTACATTGATTTTAGTTATTGTTGATGTTTAGTTGGATGGTTTATTATCTCATGTGTTTTATTATGGATACTTACCCCGTACTTGCATGTGTATGGTGTGCATGTTTTCTTATTGTATGGCATTTCTAATGTGGTTAAGGAAGGGAGTCGTAGTCACCTACTTAGTCATGATCTACACGATGCACCACTTCCTGCCATTGTCTGTTTAGCTTAGCATTATATATATTGTATTTACATGCATGGTTTTTCTACAGGTTGCAAGTACTGGGTATCGACTTCCCTAAATTGCCAGGATGAGCATACCCTATTATACTATCTCAATGATAAGAGAAGGGAGATAAATTCTCAAGTCTAAATCCCAACCTTTAAGCCAATTGTCCTAGTGGGGTAGGACAAGTATCTGGATATTCTACCCACCGAATGTGTCGGATGACATAATTCATGATTTTTAACCCTTTAGACTAATTTTGAGTGATTTTCTCTATGATGGGTTTTCATATTTTATCTTGGAGGTCTATGGTGAATTTTCTATTAATTAAGTCTTAATAAATAGATTTAATTAATAAATTAATTATTTGAGAAAATTAATATAAAATATCATGGTCTTTGATATTTTGATAATTAATTAAATGTGAATTAATTGAGGGAAAAAGGAATTAAATAAAAGAAAATTATAAATTAAAATTAATAATAATTATAAATTAATAAATAAATAATAATAATAAAAGTTATAAAAATTAAAATGAAAGTTATAAATATTTAAATGGAAATTATATAAAAAGTGAATTGGAGTTATAAACTTGCATGAGAGTTAACACACTTTTCTATTTCTCATGTGTCAACAACATGGAGGTTAGTGCATCAATTAAGCACATGGTGTCTACAACCCTATGACTCATCTAGAAGGTTGGAAAAGACCCATGCTTAGTTGGTGACACCTTCTAGCTATTTCTAGAGGCATTCTAGATGTTTCCTGAGAGCTCTTTATATTCAAGCATTCCTAGAAGCTTAGACATAGTGTGGAGAGCTTTTGGAGCATTGAAGGATTCGAGAACTCTGAAGAAGGGAGCTTGCTCTGCGGGTTTTCTGAGGAAGAGCAAATTAGCATTAGAATCTGGGTAGATTCTTGTGATTTTACTTATGCTATTTCCGCATCTTGCATTCGCTGTCTTCTTCGTGTCTTCCATATGTCTTTTGAGGATTTTCCTATTTTAATTGTATGCATTTTCATTATGGGTAGTTAAATTGATTTGAGAAACCTTATATGCATAGATCTAAAGAGATCATGGGGCTAGGGTTTAAATTTATAGCCAAATCCATTAGAAAATTAATTGAATGAATCTAGAGTGCAAATATTTTATAGGAAATTCTTAAATTGTGGATATAATTCCTTGTGGATAAACATACATGTTTATATATTCGAATATTTATACATTTATACATATATATATATATATATATATATATATATATATATATAAACATATATATATGTGTGTGTGTGTGTGTGTTTATTATGAATGTATTTTAGTACAAAATTCGAATATATATATATACATACATACATATATATATATATACATATGTATATATATAATTCACTGAATGATCGATTGTTAAGTTGCTGTGGGGAAAACTTAATAAATCACAATGCAATTCGTATTGTGAAATGACATATGAAACAATGTTAAAAAAAAAAATAATATTAAAATTTGCTTGGGCACGATTTGTACCCCATGCTTGCAGAAGGCAGAGGCCTGCGTCGCAGGTCTGCGATGACAGGGGTACTACATACCCACTGTCGGCACAGTGCCTGCAACCACTGGTAATGTGTACCGTAGCAAGGGTGGGGGGTCATTTAAATATTTCGTTGTGCTTTTTTTATTAAAAAAAAAAAACATTTATGTTAAAATTCTTATGTTATACGAAATCAAATTTTCATTGTTAAATGATATTTCATATGTTATTTGAATATGAATTTCGGCTTTTCAATGTTGCATTGTTATTAAATTATTAAATGTTATATATATGTATTTATTTATGTATGTATATATATATATATATGTATGTATATATAAGTATATATATATATATATATATATATATGTATGTATATACATTATCAATAATAAATAATTGATATATTAATTGATGTTTGGAATTTAAAGAGAAATTCTTTAATAACAAGATATTTTATAATGGTGAGCAATATAGATTCAATATAATCTTTAATTTGGAAAGATGAATATGGAAAGAATTTCAAATATTATTTTGAAAATGATGGGGGTCTAAATGGAAATATATAAAAGACATTTAGAACATTTAGAAAATTGAGTCTAATGGTTTTTTGGGTAGAAACTTTTATCTACCAATACAAAAACATGAGTTAGGTCAAACGTGAAGTTTCTCCATTTGATAATTAAATTGAGAAACATACACCAAGACTTTTGCATTTAAATTTAAGTCGTAAAATTAGAAAAACCAAAACATGTGTTTGCATTGTGTATTCTTTATGCTATTGTTTTGGGTTTTGGGTTGACTAGTGTTGACCAGTTATAGGACGTCTACCAGAGGCTTGAGAGTTATGTGATTGTGATATCATGATGATGTTTTAATCTCAATCTTTAGAAACCCAACCATGGTTATGTGATGGAATGCTCTATGTATTGGATGTGATTATTGATTGTTATAATTGAGATTCTTATGTATGAGACACTTGACTTAACCATTATTTTTGGTCATCGATCAGTTATCCTTGGTTATTTTCTAGTCACCATGATGGGACTGTAATGTGGATTTATTCTTGATGATGTCATGTTGTGACATGTTTTGATTCAACCATTTTTGGAGTCTTCGATCAGTATGATTGAGATATATTTGGTTATTGAGAACCATTAGATACTTGATTATCAATGATACTTCAGTTGCCAATAGAGAGTTGTTGTGTTCATGATTTTCTATGGATGATTGCTCATGGAAATTTGATGCTTTTATGCATGTTTGATGATTTTATTATGGATTATCTTTTGTGATTTTGAGATTTATGATTCCATGAGCATTAGGGTAGGATATCTGCATGTAGTGACGGGAAGTGGCTTGCAATGGGGGTCGGGGCCCTAAGAGGCTGCCAGGGTAACTCATTGTAAGTTGGATTAATAAGTGATAACATTCACACCTAATACTAACTGAATGAACCTAAAAAGATAAGAGTTTTGTTCTCGCCCATGCCTTGAGTGCTTGTACAGGCTAGGATGGGAGTAGTGAGAATGCATGGTTGTGACCTTACATTTCGTAGTATGCCTCATCAATATGAGAGGATACTAGTGGCCGCATGAGATCAGTATGGACCCGTGGAGTTTAGCTAACTGCTAGGGTAACTTGTACGTGATAAATGCGATGACACTTTCCCACTTGCATAGTAGGTTCCTACATGTCATTGTGTGCCTCTGGGGATTAGATGTCAAATTTTGTGTTTGGAACCTTTGAGTTAG
This sequence comes from Cupressus sempervirens, assembly GCA_028749045.1. Taxonomy (NCBI): domain Eukaryota; kingdom Viridiplantae; phylum Streptophyta; class Pinopsida; order Cupressales; family Cupressaceae; genus Cupressus; species Cupressus sempervirens. Next base: position 551,615,582 of record CM053785.1, on the reverse strand, counting down.
TATACTTTTAGGATTTCTGGACTTATAGAGATTTATGCTATGTGTTTTGGATAGCTTGCTTGGGACTTGAGATTATCTCCTCAGCACAATGGGAGTGGACCACTTAGGTACCACACGGTCGGGTGGTAGTGTATTTTCCACTCTTATCATTTGAGATTCATTGAGACATCATGGCTGATGTGTCCTTCATGATGGTGGATATGTATCTTTTCATTGATGATTAGCATATGTTAGATGTTGTTTTATTATGTTAGATTAATTTCTACATATGATGTTGTATATGTTAGGAGTGACATTCCTACTATGCTAATACCAATGATCTCTTTGATGATTTGGGATGTTACGCATGGAGAGATGGCTAGGATCCACGATGGTCTAATGATGCTATTAACGGATGGGAGGAACCGTGCACTTAGTTTATTATGTTTGATCTTATGATGTATGTATATGTCTTCTATGATGATGTATCATGTGTATCATGTGATTATCTTTACTTTGATGTATCATGCATTAGAATAGGATGATGTACTTTATTCTACATATGTATATTCTTTTGAGCTTATCATACCCTGTGACATGTACAGTGGCTGATTGAGCATTTGAAATGTAATGTATAAAAAATGGACTTATCATTATTTCATGTGGATGTTTTACTAGATGGACTCATGTACGTTGGATGTTTATAGATGTTATTCAACATTAAGGGATCTTAAAGAATGTAATCTATTTTGTATGTTATGTTTAATTTCATATGGACATTGCTATTGCTTCTGTTATTGTGCATAAGTTATATGTGGTATTTACTTTCATGTTTAAAAAAAAATGCTACCAAACTTAGTGAAATTCTAGGTTAATTCTTTGGATCCCTTGGCGGGGCATTACACAAGAAGAGAAAAAGATGACCAACCTTAAAGAAGCTTGTAGTGGTATCCAAAGAAATATTGACTATAGGTCCAAAACATTGGGGTAAATTTCCCAGTGCATCATTTTGTGCTTCAAATAATGTTCTCTTTCTCAAAAACTTCAGACATGCTTGTAGTCAATGACAAGAAAAAGTATGCACTAGTGACCAAAACATTTGTTCAGTCATTATTTTCACTAGAAAGGTGAAGGGCCCTTAAAATACATACAAGTAGTCAATGTCATAATATAGTATGTATTATTGATCGTGAAATAGTATGCATTAATGACCAAAACATTTGTTGGGTCACCCTTTTTTCACTAGAAAGGTAAACCACCTTTAAATAAAAATTTATTTTAAATAAATAAAATCCATGTAACTAAAAAAAGCATACAACATTTCTCATTGTAAACAATTTGAAAAGGATAAGCATCATTCAAAACCTTTACCTGAAATAAGGTATCCCTATGAGTGCTCAAATTATCATTTAGCCATGTTTCCAAATTCAAATACTCCCTTCTAGATGCAAACACCACAAGTTCAATTGAAAAAGAAAAGGATGTCATGTCCACCATAAGAAAATTGCAAGTTATGTGTTTAATAATGATGACAATAACCTAAATATTAAACCAAAAGTAACTCTAAGATAATAAAACATAAATTATAGGGGCCCTCTCTAGTTGTTTCTTTGAAATTTACTAGAGGGTAAGGAAAACATTGTGTTCCCCAGCTATCCCCAGTACACAATCCCTGAGCAATGACATGGGTAATGTTTATAATACTGACTTTTACCCAAAATTACTAGTGATTGCAGCACTTGGTTCTTTCTTTCTGGCACATTAGTGATACATGATATGCATAAATAGTCTATGTTAAAATGTGGGAAAATAATATAGCTTCATTCCTACATACACAACAATAAAAACATGCACACCTAATTGTGCTATAATGAATTCATTGTCTTACCTTTATCTCTTGGCATGCATCTACAATTTTTGAGATACTACTAGGATCTTTTGAATTGATGTCCATCATACTCTAGAGGACAATTTGAGGATTAATATGACAAAGTTGGTTAAGTACAATGGTACTACTAAGATTTCCCCCAAGGCAAAAGGAAAAAAGAGTAGAAAACATATCATGCTAAAGCATGTTGAAGTTGGTCTACACAAGTGATGTTGCATTCTGATTAGTCAACATAAATTGCCATAAACATAGAAAATAAATGAAACAAAAGTGCGACAGGAAACTAACTTTGACTTGGGCAACAACAACAAGCAAAGTCTCTGGAAAGTGATTAATAAGATACTCAAACATTGAGCGCACAATAGGCCCATGCCCCATCTCTTCCAAATGGCATAGTACCTCTACTAGATCAATAGACAACCATGTTTGATTCTGTTGGTGTAAATAAGTATTTACTTATTACACTTACTTAAGTTTTACTTAGGTTAATGCATTATTTAATTATTTTTCATTATTTTATTATTATTTTAGGTGAGACACTTAGGAGTTTGTGAACTCTCATTGAGTTACACAACTCTAATTAGGCACATGGTGTCTACAACACATGAGTATGCATTATTCACTGAGTTGTCATGATGACAACACAGTTTTTCGCACTCCTCATTTAGCACATGTTGTCTACTCCATTGATTTACGTGCTACACCATTGTAGTCTTATCCTCACATCATTGCACTTAATCTCGTGCTTAATGGAGGATAATCCATATCTGCTGGACATGTGCCTCGTTGTATGACATATCATAGTGTTGACTTCTATGCATTCTAGAAGCTCTCTTGAGGCCTTTATATTCAAGCACTCCTAGTGTACTCTTATGTTGGCTGTATCAAGTTATTGAATGAATATCATCATTTTGATCATACTCTACCTATTTTGGTCTACTGTGTGCTTGTGTTGAGTTCTTTTGTTCTTGGGTAAATTCTGGCCTAAGCCAAATTCTTACATGGTATTAGAGCTAAGGAGGATTCTCATCACGTAGCCGTTTGAGACCGTTCATGATTCAGCACCTTGATTTTGAAAGATCCACAAAAATTGGGAGCGTCTAGAGCTAGATTTGACCTCTCTGTTGCGTTTGAAGCACTGATTCAATGAAGATTGACTATAAACTCGCTTATCTTGAGTGAAAGTTGATCGTGAGGCAAATTTTTTTTGCAAACTAGCACCCAAAGGCACCGATTTGCAAATTGGGTATGATCTAATCGATTTGATTATTTAATTTTATTTTCAAATCCTATTCTCTATATTTTCAGAATTTTCATATTTGCATATTTTTGAATCTACATATTTTTGGATATCTTTGATCTGTTAGGCAAACAAAAATTTTGCCGAACCGGGCAGTGACACCCTGGCTCGGCTATATATATTTGGCAGAATTCATATTATTTTTGCAGGGTTTTTCCATTTTAATATGGGTGGCTTTGCAATATACTACCCGTATGCTCTGCATTACATCTGTGCAGACCCTGCAAATCTGAGCGGTAGCAGAAACCTCTCTATGAGAAACCCAGTGGGTAGCAAACAAACTCACGGCCACTATTTCCACCGAGTTCTAGCATAGGTGAACACTTTGACATTGAGTTTGTGTCGCATTGTTTTTATACACTACGGCTCCACCACTCCCGTCAATGTGGGATCATTCCAAAACTCAGCACCTGCCCAAATCTTTGGTGCAAAATCAAAAAATTGGTAGTCGCTATAGTATTTCTGGCAACCGTGCCCAGATTCAGCTTCAGCGACATCATCTTCAGTCTGCATCCGCCTAGTCAGCATTGATGCAGTAGACCACATCAGATCTCAGTCATCAGCAATGTCAGCATCCCACTCAGATTTTTTCATACATTTTTGTACGATTTGTATGGTGCGACATTGCTATGTTAGATAGTGGGTCCTTTTTTCGCTGACGTCATCCATTTCTTGAGTCTAACATTGATGGCCATATGACCATCATTCAAGGGCTAGTTAGAACTACTGTGACAGTTGTATGATCGTCAAATTTAACCCCATATTTTGCTGGTGCAACCCCTCACCAAATTGATTTTGGTTTTGACAGTCCAACTTCAAGAGGCCATAACTCGCATATCCGGACTCCAAATTAGGTGCATTTCTTTTTAAAATTGGGTAGAATTTTCTAAATTTTTTAGTGGTGTAGCTATTTTTTGGTTTTGGTGCACGGATTGTTCAAAATTTTTGTTTCTTGCAGACTTTACCTAGATAATTCTGCATTTTGCAACTTCAAATGTTCCGTTCGGGCACATCTGGAGTCGAAAATAGGTTTCATTTTTTTTGAAAGTGCATTTTTTTGTCTACTTTCTAGATCTAGCATTAGATTATAGTGTTCTGTGGACAAAATTGTCACTTTCAAGAATAGGGCCTTTCTTTGCTTTGTAATGCTTCAGTATTGTAGCAAATTGTAAAGTTTCAGATTTGTACTCTATCAAGAGGTTGTAACAAGCAAAATTAGAAGTCCACGAAGGCCAAAATTGGTAAGTGGTCCATTGTAATCGTACTATTGATAAAGTTCCCAAAGCATCTTTTTTGGGGCAGTTTCTTGATTTAGTGAAAAGGGGGGGTATTCTTGGTGTTGTGTTCTCTCTTTTCTGCAATTTTCTTTCATTTTCTGCATTATGGGAAACTTTAAGTTTCCTAAATTAACTCCTCATAACTATGCTGCGTGGTCTATAAAAATGTTGTATCACTGAATGCATAATGGAGTTTCACAATATGGAGATGATACTCTTCCTAAACCAGTAGGCGATCATGTATCAATAAGTGAAATTTCTAATTGGGTAGCCATGGATAGGAAAGCCCTAGGTGATATATGTTTGGGGGTAGATGATAAGATCATGTATCAAATGATAAAATGTACTACATCCAAGGAAGCTTGGGATACCCTCGAAAGCCTTTATGGTAAAGTGTCTGAAGAAGATGTGTTCAAGATAGAAGATGAGCTAGTTTCCTTAGATCCTAAGTCGTATGACTCAATACAAGACTTCATCATTAAGGTGAATGAATTAAGGACAAAGCTTACTGATTGTGGGAATCCTATCAAAGATGATAGACTAATCTATCTCATCCATAACAAGCTACCATCTGAATATTCCACATTTGTATCTTCTTTTAACACCTCAAAGACAACCTTAGGGTCTGCCTACAAGAAAGTCACTTTTGATGAATATGCTAAACTGTTGGATGATGAAGAAAAGAAGTTGAAAACAATGGGGATTCTCAAATCACATCAGTCCAAAGCATTGGTGGCCAACAATGAGGGTTCTCAACATTCAACTGGACAATCTTCAAATAAAGGAAAGGGTAAGAAGAAATGGAAGAGTAAATCTGAGGATGCAGAAAAGACAACACCACAATCCAATCAACAAGGCAACTCCTCGAATTCCAAAAAGAAAGGGGACAACAATAATAAGGAGAAGAAGAAGTGTTCTTATTGCAAGAAATCGGGTCATGAAGAGCATGAGTGTTGTCTCAAAAAGATTGATGAATTAACCAACATCATGAAGAAACATAATGTTCCATTGCCTAATGCTTACAAGGAGAAGGGATCTTCTTTAGATTCAAAGGGAAAATGGCAAGCACTCATGGCTAATTCAAACTCTTCAAAGGAACAAATATTTGACTTCGGTGCCTCATATCATATGGGTTCTTCAAAGGAGGATTTTTCTTCAATGAATCACTGAAGGGTACCACACATCTTCATGGGGAATGATAGAAAAATGAAAGTTGAATGAAAAGGAAATGTGGAAATGGAAAATGGAGAGTTTCAAGAGTTTCTCTATGTTCCCAACCTAAGTTCAAATCTCCTATCAATCTACCAAGTCACTCACTTTGGAGATGAACATAGAGTTGAGTTCCTTCAGAACTCAGTAAAAGTGCACAGTCTTAAAGATAATTACTTGGTTGCAGTAGGGAAAGTGACTAATCACAAAAGGTTGTACTCTTTCTCGCATTTTGTACTCAAGACTCCTTCAAAGGCCTTGTTATCACAATCTCATTCAAACATGCAATTTTGGCATGAGCGGTATGGTCATCTTGACTATTGCTATCTTCAGCAACTTTGCACATACCAAATGGTCAAAGGTCTACCTCAAAACAACTTTTCTAAGGGTAAATGTATAACAGATTCAGTTGATATGCATCCAAAAGGGAAGTTACAAAGAGGGAAGTCTTCTAGAGCAACTAGTGTTCTACAAATGGTTCACATGATATTAGCAGGTCCTTTTGCATTCAGCCAGGGTCACTACATACTTACCTTAGTTGATGAATTTTCAAGGTTCACTTGGGTCTACTTTCTAAATAGTAAGGGTGAAGTTTTGGACGCATTTCTAGACTTCAAGTCTCATGTAGAACAAAAATTCAAAAAGGCCATCAAAGTACTCCAAATGGATAATGGAAACATGGATGTGAACAGAAGACTTAAGGACTTTTGTAGACATGAGGGAATTGATCTTTAGACTTCTTCAGCATTCAGTCCGCATAAGACAGATGTTGTAGCTTTGAGGATTCAAACTCTTAAGTATATGTAAAGTTGCATGATTCATGCCAAGTGTCTAGATCCATTATTAGAATTCGAAGCAATCTCTAGTGCCACTCATATTCTTAATCATTCTCCTCATCCAGCCTTAGATGGCAAAACTCCTTTTGAGGCATGGTGTGATAGAAAACCTATTGTTACACACTTCAGAGTCTTCGATTGTCCTACATGGGAAAATAGATCTTCCAGGGGTCACAAGGCACAGTCATCTCGGCCTTGTACTTTCATTGGTTATGAAGACAATGTGAAGACATATAGACTTCTAGATCTTGAGACACATCAGATTTTTGTGGAGAAGGATGTACATTTTGAGGAAAGTTCTCCAAGCTTGTCCTCTACTCCTGTTCACACATCATACAGTGTGGATACTAATAGTGACACCAGCGATAGTGCTTCAACAGCTTCAAACATGTGGAGTTCTATTAACAGATATAGTGAGAGGTCACTTCTTCAATTCAGTCCACATGCATACATTGCCACAGTGATAAGTCCGGAACAGCAGGGTACATTCAGTCTTCCAGATACAGGTTCAACGACAGATTTGGGAGATAGTATTGATGATCTACCTCTTCTTGATGTAGAATTACCTTCTTCAATGGTCATGAGAGCTCCATCCGACTCTCTTGTTCATCCTCTACAGGATCAATCATCACAGGTTGAAGTGAATGTGGATACTTATGATCAGCAGTTGCAGCAGGGTTCTTCATCAATTGTAGAGTTAGACAGTTCTTTGGGATAGGTTCTTCAGCTAGTTGAGCAAGTTTCAGAGACATCACTTATCCATGGGATTCTTTCCACACACAGCGGAAGCATCTCATGTGTACCCTTGGCATTGTTTCTTCCTAAGCAAAGGAACACCATTTTGCAGTCTTGGATTAGCTTCTTTATCAGAGCAGTCACTGTTCGACATTCTTCTTTGGGGAGGGGAGCCCATCTTGTCTCTCTACCTCTTCTCATTATTCTCTTATGTATATATTGGATGTATATCATAATGGGGGGGTCTTGATTACTCCATCCATCAATGCATCTTGCTTTATCTCTCTTTTTGGGGGAGGGTTTTTCCCATGAGGTTTTCCCTCTTTCCCCGCTTTATGAGAGATTTGCATATCATTATGTATATGGGTACCTAACATGGCCTAGTAGCCAGGACCCATATTGCATTTCATCCTAGATTGTATAAGCTCAAGGGCATTCCCCTAACTTGCACTTAAGGGGGGGTGTTGGTGTAAATAAGTATTTACTTATTACACTTACTTAAGATTTACTTAGGTTAATGCATTATTTAATTATTTTACATTATTTTATTATTATTTTAGGTGAGACACTTAGGAGTTTGTGAACTCTCATTGAGTTATGCAACTCTAATTAGGAACATGGTGTCTACAACACATGAGTATACATTATTCACTGAGTTGTCATGATGACAACACAATTTTCCGCACTCCTCATTTAGCACATGTTGTCTACTCCACTGATTTGCGTGCTACACCATTGTAGTCTTATCCTCACATCATTACACTTAATCTCGTTCTTAATGGAGGATAATTCATATCTTGTGGACATGTACCTGGTTGTATGACATATCATAGTGCTGACTTCTATGCATTCTAGAAGCTCTCTTGAGGCCTTTATATTCAGGCACTCCTAGTGTACTCTTATGTTGGCTGTATCCAATTATTGAATGAATATCATCATTCTGATCATACTCTGCCTATTTTGGTCTACTATGTGCTTGTGTTAAGTTGTTTTGTTCTTGGGTGAATTTTGGCCTAAGCCAAATTCTTACATGGTATTAGAGCTGAGGAGGATTATCATCACGTAGCCGTTCGAGACCGTTCATGCTTCAACACCTTGATTCTAGAAGATCCGCAAAAATTGGGAGTGTCTAGAGCTAGATCTGACCTCTCCTTTGTGTCTAGAGCACTGATTCAATGAAGATTGACTATAAACTCGCTTATCTTGAGTGAAAGTTGATCGTGAGGCAAATTTTTTTTGCAAACTAGCACCCAAAGGCACCGATTTGCAAATTGGGTATGATCTAATTGATCTGATTATTTAATTTTATTTTCAGATCCTATTCTCTATATTTTCCAAATTTTCATATTTGCATATTTTTGAATCTACATATTTTCAAATATTTTTCATCTGTTAAGCAGACAAAATTTTTTTCGAACCAGGCAGTGACACCTCGGCTCAGCTATATATATTTGGCGGAATTCATATTATTTTCGCAGGGTTTTTCCATTTTAATATGGGCAACTTTGCAATATACTGCCCGTACACTCTGCATTATATCTGTGCAGACCTCGCAAATCTGACCAGTAGCAGAAACCTCTCTGTGAGAAACCCGACAGGTAGCAAACAAACCGCGGCCACTATTTCCACCAAGTTCTAGCGTAGGCGAACACTTTGACATTGAGTTTGTGTCATGTTGTTTTTATACACTGTGGCTCCACACTCCCATCAATGTGGGATCATTCCAACTAATCCCGACATCAGAAGTTCATAGTAAGCATCGGCATTCCAAAACCTGACATCCGCCCAGACCGCTGGCGCAAAATCAAAAAATCGGCAGTCACTGTAGTATTTTTGGTGACCACGCCCAGATCCAACGTTGGTGAAATCATCTTTAGTCCACACCCACCCAGTCAACATTGACATAGTAGACCACATCAAATCCTGATCATCAGCCATGTTAATATCCCAGTCAAATTTTTTCGTACATTTCTGTATGATCTGTATAGTGTAGCATTACCACGTTAGACAGTGGGTCCTTTTTTCACTGACGTCATCCATTTTGTGAGTCTAACATTGATGGCTGTATGACCGTCATTCAAGGGCCAATTAGAACTGCTGTGACAATCATATGACCGTCAAATTTAACCCCATATTTTGCTAGTGCAACCCCTCACCAAATTGATTTTGGTTTTGATAGTCCGACTTCAAGAGGCCATAACTCACATATCTGGACTCCAAATTAGGTGCATTTTTTTTTGAAATTGGGTAGAATTTTCTAAATTTTTTAGTGGTGTAGCTATTTTTTGGTTTTGGTGCATGGATTGTTCAAAAATTTTGTTTCTTGGTGATTGTACCTAGATAATCCTACATTTTTCAACTTCAAATGCTCCGTTCAGGCACATCTGGAGTTGAAAATAGGTTCTATTTTTTTTAAAGTGCGTATTTTTTTTTCTACTTTCTAGATCTAGCATTAAATTATAGTGTTGTGTGGACAAAATTGTCACTTTCAGCAATAGGGCCTTTCTGTGCTTTGTAATGCTTCAGTATTGTAGCACATTGTAAAGTTTCAGATTTGTACTCTATCAAGAGGTTGTAACAAGCAAAATTAGAAGTCCACAAAGGTCAAAATTGGAAAGTGGCCCATTGTAATTGCACTACTAATAAAGTGCCCAAAGCATCTTTTTTGGGGGGGTTTCTTGATTTAGTGAAAAGGGGGGGTATTCTTGGTGTTGTGTTCTCTCTTTTCTGCAATTTTCTTTCATTTTCTGCATTATGGGAAACTTTAAGTTTCCTAAATTAACTCCTCATAACTATGCTACGTGGTCTATAAAAATGTTATATCACTGAATGCATAATGGAGTTTCACAATATGTAGATGGTACTCTTCCTAAACTAGTAGGTGATCATGTATTAATAAGTGAAATTTCTAATTGGGTAGCCATGGATAGGAAAGCCCTAGGTGATATATGTTTGGGGGTAGATGATAAGATCATGTATCAAATGATAAAATGTACTACATCCAAGGAAGCTTGGGATACCCTCGAAAGCCTTTATGGTAAAGTGTCTGAAGAAGATGTGTTCAAGCTAGAAGATGAGCTAGTTTCCTTAGATCCTAAGTCATATGACTCAATATAGGACTTCATCATTAAGGTGAATGAATTAAGGACAAAGCTTACTGATTGTGGGAATTCTATCAAAGATGACAGACTGATCTATCTCATCCATAACAAGCTGCCATCTGAATATTCCACATTTGTATCTTCTTTTAACACCTCAAAGACAACCTTAGGGTCTGCCTACAAGAAAGTCACTTTTGATGAATATGCTAAACTGTTGGATGATGAAGAAAAGAAGTTGAAAACAATGGGGATTCTCAAATCACCTCAGTCCAAAGCACTGGTAGCCAACAATGAGGGTTCTCAACATTCAGCTGGACAATCTTCAAATAAAGGAAAGGGTAAGAAGAAATGGAAGAGTAAATCTGAGGATGCAAAAAAGACAACACCACAATCCAAGCAACAAGGCAACTCCTTGAATTCCAACAAGAAAGGGAACAACAATAATAAGGAGAAGAAGAAGTGTGCTTATTGCAAGAAATCGAGTCATGAAGAGCATGAGTGTTATCTCAAAAAGATTGATGAATTAACCAACATCATAAAGAAACATAATGTTCCATTGCCTAATGCTTACAAGGAGAAGAGATCTTCTTTAGATTCAAATGGCAAAGGGAAAGCACTCATGGCTAATTCAAACTCTTCAAAGGAATGGATATTTGACTCTGGTGCCTCATATCATATGGGTTCTTCAAATGAGGATTTTTCTTCAATGAATCACTGAAGGGTACTGCACATCTTCATGGGGAATGATAGAAAAATGGAAGTTGAAGGAAAAGGAAACATGGAAATAGAAAATGGAGAGTTTCAAGAGGTTCTCTATGTTCCCAACCTAAGTTCAAATCTCCTATCAATCTACCAAGTCACTCACTTTGGAGACAGACATAGAGTTGAGTTCCTTCCAAACTCAGTAAAAGTGTACAGTATTAGAGATAATTCCTTGGTTGCATTAGGGAAAGTGAATAATCACAAAAGGTTGTCTTCTTTCTCACATTTTGTACCCAAGACTCCTTTAAAGGCCTTGTTATCACAATCTCATTCAAACATGCAATTATGGCATGAGCAATATGGTCATCTTGACTATCGCTATCTTCAGCAACTTTGCACATACCAAATGGTCAAAGGTCTACCTCAAATCAACTTTTCTAAGGGTAAATGTTCAACATATTCAGTGGATATGCATCTAGAAGGAAAGTTACAAAGAGGGAAGTCTTCTAGAGCAACTAGTGTTCTACAAATGGTTCACATGGTATTAGCAAGTCCTTTTGCATTTAGCCAAGGTTGCTACATACTTACCCTAGTTGATGACTTTTCAAGGTTCACTTGGGTCTACTTTCTGAATAGTAATGGTGAAGTTTTGGATGGATTTCTAGACTTCAAGGCTCATGTAGAATGAAAATCTAGAAAGGCCATCAAAGTACTCCAAATGGATAATGGAAACATGGATGTGAATAGAAGACTTAAGGACTTTTGTAGACATGAGGAAATTGATCTTCAAACTTTTTCAGCATTCAGTCCACATAAGACAGATGTTGGAGCTTTGAGGATTCAAACTCTTAAGTCTATGGCAAGTTGCATGATTCATGCCAAGTCCCTAGATCCATTATTACAAGTCGAAGCAATCTCTAGTGCCACTCACATTCTTAATTGTTCTCCTCATCCAGCCTTAGCTGGCAAAACTCCTTTTGACGCATGGTGCGACATAAAACCTATTGTGACACACTTCAGAGTCTTCGATTGTCCTGCATGGGCAAATAGATCTTCCAGGGGTCAGAAGGTACACTCATCTCGGCCTTGTACTTTCATTAGTTATGAAGACAATGTGAAGGCATATAGACTTCTAGATCCTAAGACACATCAGATTTTTGTGGAGAAGGATGTACATTTTGAGGAAAGTTCTCCAAGCTTGTCCTCTACTCCTCTTCGCAAATCATATAGTGTGGATACTGATAGTGATACCAGTGATAGTGCTTCAATAGCTTCAGACACGTGGAGTTCTATCAATAGATATAGTGAGAGGTCACTTCTTTAGTTTAGTCCACATGCATACATCGCCATAGTGATAGGTCCAGAATAGCAGGGTACATTCAGTCTTCCAGATACAGGTTCAATGACAGATTTGGGAGACAGTATTGATGATCTACCTCTTCTTGATGTAGAATTACCTTCTTCAGTTGTGATGAGAGCTCCATCCGAATCTCTTGTTCATTCTCTATAGGATCAATCGTCACAGGTTAAAATGATTGTGGATACTTATGATCAGCAGTTGCAGTAGGGTTCTTCATCAATTGCAGAGTCAGATAGTTCTTTGGGACAGGTTCTTCAGCCAGTTGAGCAAGTTTCAGAGACATCACTTATCCATGGGATTCTTTCCACACACAGCGGAAGTGTCTCATGTGTACCCTTGGCATTGTTTTTTCCTAAGGGGAGGAACACCATTTTGCAGTGTTGGATCAACTTCTTTATTGGAGCAGTCATTGTTCAGCATTCTTCTTTGAGAGGGGGAGCCCATCCTATCTCTCTACCTCTTCTCATTATTCTCTTATGTATATATTGGATGTATGTCATAATGGGGGGGGTCTTGATTACTCCATCCATCAATGCATCCTGCTTTATCTCTCTTTTTGGGGGAGGGTTTTTCCCATGAGGTTTTCCCTCTTTCCTCGCTTTATGAGAGATTTGCATATCATTATGTATATGGGTACCTAACATGGCCTAGTAGCTGGGACCCATATTGCATTTCATCCTAGATTTTGTAAGCTTAAGGGCATTCCCCTAACTTGCACTTAAGCGGGGGGGGGGGTGTTGGTGTAAATAAGTATTTACTTATTGCACTTACTTAAGTTTTACTTAGGTTAATGCATTATTTAATTATTTTTCATTATTTTATTATTATTTTAGGTGAGACACTTAGGAGTTTGTGAACTCTCATTGAGTTATGAAACTCTAATTAGGCACATGGTGTCTACAACATAGGAGTATGCATTATTCACTAAGTTGTCATGATGACAACACAGTTTTCCGTACTCCTCATTTAGCACATGTTATCTACTCCACTGATTTGCATGCTACACCAGTGTAGTCTTATCCTCACATCATTGCACTTAATCCCATGCTTAATGGAGGATAATCCATATCTAGTGGACATATGCCTGGTTGTATGACATATCATAGTGCTGACTTCTATGCATTCTAGAAGCTCTCTTGAGGCCTTCATATTCAGGCACTCCTAGTGTACTCTTATGTTGGCTGTATCCAATTATTGAATGAATATCATCATTTTGATCATACTCTGCCTATTTTGGTCTACCGTGTGCTTGTGTTGAGTTGTTTTGTTCTTGGGTGAATTATGGTCTAAGAAAAATTCTTACAGATTCATATTACCAAAAGGAAGTTTATTTCCATGTGAACCATCTGAGGGTGCCTATCAAAGTGGGATTTTTAATTAATCAAAAATAAAAAAATAGCATAATAGCTAAGAAGGCTGTGTCAAATACGATGGTATAAAATGTTAAATCATTTCAGCTTTCATAGTGGAGAGTTGTGTTCAAATCCCAAAAAAACACAAATATGTTTATTTGGAATACAAGATGAATGTTAAACTAGGTAAACCACTACATCCAATTCTAAGTATGGTGTACTCCAATGGGCAATGCTTCATGCAAGTCATGGAGAAATTGATTGAAGAGATGACTCCACTCTTAACATTGAAAGGTAAAGGGTGCTCCACCATTAGAATATCAATAAAAAAATAGATGAAATTGTAAGCTAAGTCATCACTTCTAGCCTTCTTGAATTTGTAAATGTTAGAATTTCAACTGATGCAAATACAAAATTTCTTAAGAACGATAGCTAACCTTCATCATTCTTCCATACACTTCCACAAAATGTCTAAACATGAAGTGGAAGCTATAGGAAATATAAATCCAAAACCAATTATATTCAATTCATCATTTATGGTTAGCAAACCCTTTTTTCCCCTACTTAGGGAGCATTATAGAAATGTAATAAGCATGCAAATAGGATCTAGAAATATATAACTCTACCATGTTTACTTGGAAATTTTTTGCATAAGCCGACATCGACATTGAGAATGATTGTTGATCTCGTATATAAAACCCTTCATGATCTAAAGCCTTAATTACTTTAACCCAAATAATGTCTAGGGCCTGTAGTAACAACCATTATCAACTTCATCCAATGCTCCTTAAAGCATGACACAGATAAAATAAATAGATTTACAACAAGTTAAGTAAATTGTAGAAGACTCACCAATTCCTTAATAGAATCTAAAAGAACATCTATATTCAAGGAGGTTAACCATGAATAGTCTGTTGTGAAACTACTAGACTGTAAAGAATAAAATGTTCCATGTGTGCCATGAGCATCAAAAAGGTCTATGTGAGTGTGAACAATAGTACTAATTATCTTGGAAATAGTTTGCTCCATAAGTGGGAAAAACAAGGAAAAAACATCTTTACAATGTGCAACATCAATTGTACAACCATATCCAAGGTCCTCCATTATTCTTGCAACATTAGTAGCCTCTTCTAACTATGTCAAAATAGTATCCAACACTTGCAAATTGCATGCACAAGATTGTAAACTCCTGCAGTGACCAAACAATACAGAATTGAAGTAGTGTGCATATAAAACTAGAAAAAAAAGGCCAAGAAGAGACCTTTTCAAATCAAGGATCTAATCCTATCTATCCTCCAAGTTAAATAACTAAGAACTTTTGGAAAAATACTAGCTTCACAGTAATAAAATAAAAGAAAATAAGCAAATACCTTAAAGTACTGATAGCATTTACATCATTTTTTAATATTGGTTTGAGAAGTAGTGACATGTGCACTTGAGGCTCTAACAATGACAAAGCTTGAAGGAAAGAAGGTACATGTTTGATAGCCCTTCACTCTAATGGAGGAATAACAAAATTCGCTTAATAAGATCTTTAGAGATTCTAGATGTAGGATTCTCACAAATTTTAGCCTAAAAAATGTACTCTAATATTTTCCTTCCAACATTAAGGCCATTGTTAATGATCAAAATTCACAATCATGAGTAATAAAAAGAAAAGAGCAAGAATTGTGTGAGAAGGAAATCATTAATCTTATATCCAAAAATCTAAATCAGACAATGTAACAGTCCATTTTCTTGCCATGCCATTTATGTACCTAAATTTGATGATAATGGTAATGAACTAGAAGAAAAGAGTTTCATAGTTAATTATAAGTTGTGAAGTGTGTGTGTATAAGATAATCAACATACTCTACCTAATAAGGCATAGATGATTATATATAGCTGGCCTTAGAAATTTGATTTCTATTTAGTTTAGTTTGAGCATCACTTAGTTTTGAGAATAGTTTAATACTTAAAAAGGCCAACCACGTGAAGGTGGAAGCTCATTTGGCCTCTCTCCCCCCTCAAAATCACCCTAAATTCCCCATTAACATCTAATAACATTCATTCATTCAACCATTTTAAAAATATAATATTCAATCATTATAATCAAACGATAATATTCATTAACACATAAAATTCATTAACATCTAATAACATTCATTCATTCATTCAACCATTTTTGAAATATAACATTCAATCATTATAATCACATGATAACATTCATTAACACATAAAATTCATTAACATCTAATAACATTCATTCATTCAACCATTTTTGAAATATAACATTCAATCATTATTATCACACAATAACATTCATTACCACATAAAATTTATTAACATCTAATAACATTCATTCATTCAACCATTTTTGAAATATAACATTCAATCATTATAATCACATGATAACATTCATTAACACATAAAATTCATTAACATCTAATAACATTCATTAACACACAACATTCATGAATATTTCATTAACACATAAAATTCAGTAACATCATTTCCTTTTGAGCTTCTTAATGTTCTTTTTCTTAAGTATCTTGTGAGAGGATTATCAATATCCTCCTCATTTCCCTCATCATTCCCCTCATCTACTAATTCTAATGTTGATGCATGTCTCCTCCTCATTTTTTTAGGAATAGGTGGCCACTATAGGAAAGGGGAGTTTTCTGCAAAAATAATTGCATCGTGAGTTAAATTCAAACTATTTATAGTAGTGGATTACATGCATTTAATTAAGTAAAAGAAATATAAATCAAAAAAATTATTTAAATGAACAAAATGTAGATTTTCATTACCTGAATGTGCCACATGATCTACATGGTGATCAATCTAAACATCCTTCAACACTTGTTCAACATGACATTCTGTATCCTCTAAAATATACACAAAAGAAGTTACATCAAGTTCAATTTAAGATGCTAAATTATATTAATAATTAAATAATTATTTTTAAATAGCAAATGAACACCTCTATTGACATTAGGATGCACATCAAGGGCTTCATCATGTGGTGTATAATAAGGATCTGTGTTTCAATTAGGATGTTGCATTGGAATGTCATGCACACATTATTATCAAATAGATTGTTGCTCAAGTATTTAATTTCTAATATTTTTTTTGCATATTTACTTGTTCACATGATGCAGGGAGCTCTTGGGTTGGGCCAGTGGAAGCTTGGCATAAGCATTCAACCACGACTTGATAGCCTTCCTTGAAGGCAATTTTCTGGTGTTCTCTCATGGCCTCTAAATTAAATTTTGAACCCTACATTTTTGGATTAAATAAAATTATTTCCATTTCTGTAAATAATTTTTTTCAAGAATTTATTCACTCCTACTTATAATCATGCTTTAATTTTTAGATATCCACCAAAGCCAAGTTTGTGCTACCTAATCTTTTCTAGCCTAAGCTTTGTTGTCTTTGATGTATCTTACAACATATGAAAAGTTTGAAATATGTTGGATGATATTGATATAAAGATGCCTAATTAGTGTATTATTACATTGTACTTGTAGTTAATACTATTAGATACCTTCTTCTCTCATTTGTAGGTGTAACTCCTCTTTTAACATCCATTTTTTTCCTTTGCATCCAAAATGAAGTCATTCCAATCCCTAACTAAAATAAAGGGAGGATGCTCGTACTTTGGATTGTGGACAAGACTCCTTCTATAGGAGTCCCTCACGGTGCTCAGATGTTTTGCAACTTTTTCCAAAACTTTCTTCTACTTAAAATTTTTACCAAACTCATGCTCTAAATTCGTAATGAACTGATCTTTTAATTTTTTATCTTGCAAGTTCTACCTTTTAAAAAAAAACACAAAATTGTTAGATATAAAAATTAACTAAAGTTGTGTACCTTACACATATGGTGGACCCAAATATCTTCAGTGCATGGTCATAAAGCATCTTATAAAAAAAATTATTTCCTACAAAAAATGTCATGGGATCATCAATCCAAAACTTGTTATGAATAGGTAAATGCATATCACAATATAAAAAATAATAATTTAAAAGTACTAGGAAGCTTAGGATATTTCAAAGGCATCAATTCATTATTGTCAATCAACAATGATGTCTGCATAGCTCCCATGCTAGAAATATGGGTAGATCTAGGAAATGGTGGTGAATTATCACCAATACATGTACTATGATATGTATCTAGCTAGTGTCATAGACCTCAGCAATGAATGTACTACTAGATGTACCCATGATTAAAGTACAAATTATCAAATCACAATTAACACAAAACCAAATATAGAAAAACAAGGATTTACCAGGCATAGACCATGAAGGCATCGATGTTTGTATGGCCCTTGTTTTTGAAATTGTAGTCAACAAATTTGATGGACCTCTATTGACCTCCTAGGAGTCTCCTACACTTGATGGCCTAGTGAATAATACATTGTTAGCAAAGACATTCTGATATTATAAAAGTAAGAGTTGACTTAAGAAGTTTTTGAATGTTCGATCAAAGAAAAAATTCCTTATAACTTGTCAACTTAAGGATTATTTTACCTAAGGTAGTTGGAGCTCCACTAGTACCAGCCTCACCACAATGTCCTAGACTAGGCACTTGAGTTTGCAAAAAATCTTATAACAAGAGCACATACATATTTTAGTTCATAACATAAAATTAACCTTTATTGAACTTTTGTTATAATTAAAGATTCATTACTACCTACTTCAAAATGACATGTTGTGGTCATCAATTCTTTTTGCCTCTTTAATACCTCCTCTGTTGGATTTGGATCTTCAAAAATTCTCATTATTTCCAAATTGATTTTTTTCAATTTTTTCCTCATCATATATGTTAAATTTGGCACCTCTACAATATCATCATCAGAAGGGGTAGGTCTTTGTGTTGTTGTAGGCACTTTCCCCTATCCTAAACATCAAATTGTAACATAAATATTAGTAAAAATTTCATAAAAACTCCAAAAACCTAAATAAAATAACATAAAAATATAAAAAAATTCAACTATCTAATTTGTACAATTTCAATAAGGCTTACTGTTGCTGAGGAATGGTTGGGAGCTAGAGCATTCTCGTGGCCTCTATCCTATGGGGGATCCATATTGTTCTGTGTCAAAAATTAAGTACAAAAACTTCAGTGATCATAAAAAATGCTCATTATTTCTACATTGATATTTTTTAAGGTTTTTTCATCTTTTATTAAATTAAGGACATCTGTGATATCCTCATCAGAAGGGTTAGTAGCTACCTCTATTATTGTGGGTGCTCTTCCCCAATCCTGAACATGAAATTGTGACAAAAATATCAGTAAAAATTTCATAAAAACTTTCATAAAATTTATCATTGTTCAAGTCAAAAATTTATCATTTGAAATATGTCATTGTCATATGATTTATGATCTTCTTGCTCATGTTTAAAGTTTTCCTTCTCTGTTATGCATCTAAACAGTTATCATATATTATTATTACAAACATACATCAATATGAAACTGAAAACAATACATTACATTAGCAAACTTTATCACTATTCTTGTTTTAAAAAAACTTTTCATGACTCCTAATTTCAGATTTTCTATATAGTAGTTAACATTTTGAGGCTATTAGTTGTCCTCTATCAATTAGATGGATAATTGACTAAAATGACATGTCCTATTTTCTCACACTATGAAAGGTTCAAAGAATGAAATGATTTGTTTGCATAATAATTTAGTTTTGCAATTCTATGTTATATGGAAAGAAAGTTCAATTTGCATTGCTATGGTGTTCATTTGACAAGAGAGTTCTAGGAAATGGTTGTTATTACAACGAATTATTAACTAGGGGGATGAAATTATTATTTATTTAATAAAAGTTTGAAAGCATTTATGGGTGATTCAAACACAAGTGATTTCTTGTCCTACTGGGCTTCAACATATCAATTTTAAATCGGTTCTCTACCAATTATGATCTTCTTGTTCATGTTTAAAGTCTGCATTCTCTGTTATGCATTTAAATAGTTATCATATATTATTATTACAAACATACAATAATTTGAAACTGAAAAAAATGCATTACATTAACAAACTTTATCACTGTTCTTGTTTTTAAAAAACTTTTCATGACTCATAATTTTAGATTTTCTATGAATATAAAAGTATAATTAAAAATTAAGTTTGATAACCAAGTACCCCTGTTCCCTATTATGAAAAATAGCCATATTGGTATCAGTACCCTAAGTACCTAAAGTACCCCCATCCTAATGAAACCTTGATAATAATATAATATTCTTCAACTATTTATTTGTATGATTTCAATAAGGTTTACCATGTCCAAAGAATGGGTAGGAGGAGCATCCTCGTGGCCTATATCCTGTGTTTGATCCATATCATCCTATGACAAAGATTAAATATAAAAACTTCAACCCACTAATCTTAGCGCAAAAAACTTATTAATAAAATGCTAAATAGTACTTACCACCCTCATGATAGTAACTTTGTTTGTATCTATGCGATTTAAATGGTAATCTATTAGCAGTTCTTCCCCTACACTTATTGATTTTATCATGCATACAAAAACTTGATTCCCCTCACGTGCCTCAAAAATGCAATTGGGTTGCTTATTAGTTGATGAAGGTTGCATACTATTTATAAAACCCACAATATTACCTGTTGCTTTGGATCTCCCATCAATGTACCTAGAAAATCTTTTACTTTGATAATTTTCTTTCCATTGTATATAATTTGTGGATAGTGCATACCTATGCATACTTTTTTTTATATTGAACAATCTGCATCCAATCATTGTAATTGTAACAAGGACCAACATACTTCATCAATTCAACAACTTTTTTGTAACATACCTTTATCCCATCCATGGAAAATAGGCCCAAACCATGTAATGAGGATGGAGCTATGTGATATATCGGTAAATATTTTATCTAATGCTCAAAAAATTAGAAATGAAGGTGTCAAGTTTTTTTTGAATCTTCTCGCTCCTACAGAATACCCATCTCCTCTTCCTTCGCAAGTGGTTGATCTTCTTCATTCTATCCCAACAATGGTATCTCCAGATGAGAATACAAAACTTATGGCTCCTTTCATCTTGCAAGAATTAAGAGAGGTAATATTTTTATTTCTTCCTAACAAAGCTCTAGACCCAAATGATTTTACTGCACTATTCTTTCAGAGTTTTTGGGAATTTATCGGTTGGAATTTACTTGTAGCTATTGAAGAATCTCCAAAAACCACATCTATGCTCAAGTATTTCAACTCTAGAAATATTGTACTTATCCCAAAAATTAAGGAGCCCAAAACCTTTTTCAATTTCCACCCAATATCTCTTTGCAACTTGACATACAAAATTGTCTCCAAAGCTATTTATTTATATCTTCAACATCTTCTCCTCAATATAATTTCCCCCAAACAAGGAGGCTTTGTCCCATGTAGACAAAAAATGGAGGGAGCAAGGTTGTTCATGTAGTTCTTCATTCTATCAGCATTAATCAGTCATCCAATTTTGTTATCAAGTTAGACATGCATAAGGCTTATGAAAAAGTATGCTAGTCCTTTCTTTTTCAAGTGCTTCAAAGGATGGGTTTTTCAAAGTATTGGTGTAAGTGGATTAAAGCATACATCTCTGGAGCTTGGTTTGCAGTAATTGTCAATGGATCTACATCAGGTTTCTTCACCTCTACTCAAGGTGTGAGACAAGGAGATCCACTTTCTCTGACATTATTCATTATCATGGAAAATTTTTTTAGCAAAATTATTAAGCATTATCACTCAATGGATAAGTGGAAAGGAGAAAAATTGGGGGTACATCTATTCACACATTCTTTGTTTGGTGATTACACTCTACCTTTTGGAGCTTCGCAAGTCTCAGAGACTAAGAAAATTAAGAAAACTCTATAACTATACTCAGAGGTATCAGGGTAGAAAATTAATTCTTAAAAATCTAAGATCTTTTTATTTAATACTAATAGAACCATCTTAGTTAAGATAGTACAAATTTTAGTCTTCTCTGAGGATACTTTGTCATCCACTTATCTAGGCATTCCTTTTTTTATGGGTTCTAATAAGACAAGTTACTAGGAAAGTGTTCTCCAAAGAATTAAGAGTGAAGTGGTGTCTTGGAAAGTTAGATGGCTTTCACTTTCAAGTAGAATTTTACTTATAAAATTAGTACTTTCAACAATCCCAAACTATTATTTGGCAGTCCTATAGGCCCCCTTGGCAGTCTTAGTACAAATTCAAAAATTAATCAGAGGCTTCTTTTGGGTGGGAAATATGACAAATGAAAGGAAAATTCCCTTGATATCTCTTCAAGATATGACCCATACTCCTGTAGCTAGGGGTGCTGGTGTGCATAACTTGGCATTGAGGAATAAATCTTTTGGGGGTAAGCTAGTATGGCAGATTTATTGTAAACAAAAATCAACATAGTGTCAAATAATGCAATAGAAATATCTAGATAATAACAATCCACAGAAAAAAAAATTCCATTTTTAACCCCCTTAAGGGATCTGTTATATGGGATTTTATGATTGCCTCTAGAGATTTTGTCCTCAAGTTCATTTCTTGGGAATTAAATTATGGGGATAAGATTAACTTTTGGAGAGACTCTTGGAATGATCAACCCCCATTAATCAAACTTCCAAATATTCAAGAGATATTGATAGCTCTAGAATCAGCTTGGGGAAGTCTTGTTATTCATTTCATAGATGCAATTTTTCTCTATTCAAGGAGAGTTATTTGGAAAGATCCAGATCAAATCATTTTAGATAACCAAACCAAAGATTGCTTTCATAAGATATTGATAGAAAACCATTCATTTCAAAATATGAGGATCACTTAATATGGCTACCAGCTACAAATGGGAAATATTCAATTAAAGAAGGTTATAAACTACTTCAAAGACTTGCATTAAAGAAAAATCCATTGAGAGCATATATGTTTTGTTGGAATAACATGGTGTTACCAAAGGCTAGGTGTTCTACATGGTTAGCTATTAAGAATAGGATCTTAAAAAGTGACCATTTGGAAAGGTTGAATGTTGCTCCTCCTTTTAAATGTGTACTTTGTGAAGATGAATATGAATCAATGGATCATCTCTTTGCAAGTTGTCAATTTGTGTATTACTGCTAGATGTTTGTTCTCTAAAAATTAAACTACTTCACCCCATTGCACAATAAAATTTGATATTTTTTAAAGCATGGCCTATCCTTTTTCCTGATGCATTCTTTCGGGGAATCTAGAAATGTACTCCTGCATTAGTAATTTGGGAAATTTGGTGTGAAAGAAATAAGAGGATATTCCAAAAAATATTTCTCAAACTTAGAAAAGGTCTTAGAGGGCATTGAATGATTGATATTAGAGACTACTAAATCCAGTGTTAGTAATTGTAAAATCAATCCACCTATTACTACATAGGATGGACATATCATCTATGAATGGAAATTAATATATATTCCGTTAGGAGTCAGGTTTAAAAGAAATCAAGAAAATTTTGATAGATCCTCGGTCCATTGGCAACCTCCACAACGAGGATTTGTGAAGCTCAAAATTGATGGGGCTTCCAGAGGAAACCCAAGTAAGTTTGGCATTGGCACTTGTATTAGAGATTGTAAAGGTTATGTGCATGCAATTTCAATGGTCCCCCTTCCTTTTGGGACCAACAATATAGTAGAGGTTGGAGCTTTATTTTCAAGATTACTTCTTGTCAAGAAAGGGGATTTTCAATGGGTCTAGATTGAAGATGATTCCCTAGTTATAGTTAATGCATGTATTAAGAGGCAAACATTGTCATGGTAGCTTCACTATATCCTACAACAAATTTGGAATTTAATTGACCAAATTTTTGAAGTGACAATTTCGCACACATTTAGAGAAGGGAATAAAGTTGTAGATTGCCTCTCTAATTTAGGTTGTGATGGGATTAGAAATTTTACATTACATCCTACAAATCCATAAAGCAATACAAAGATTTGCAAAAATTGATTTATGATGAGTTGGTGGATTTTTAGTGGTAATTAGGCATTATTACTCATATTTGAATTTACCAAAAATGCATAGTGGGTGACGCGATTGAATATCATATCATTTCTATCCATGATGTCAAGTTCATTACCTATGGACATCATGTGCATATGATTATCTCTCAAATTGGCTGCATGGTGTACCTTGCCTAGTGTGAGATTGCCAAGGAGATTGAAATGCTATTTTTTCACATGGTTTTTGTCCTTCAAATTTTTCACACAATGTAATATGTGTTGGGTAATTATGTTACATGCTCGATTATTACGCAACATTCATTTTTTGCATTTATATCAAAGGTATTCGACATTCTTTTTCTCATATTACAACAATTTGTTCATTTCCTGATTTTCATGTTCTGAACAATGGCATTTTTAATGGAGTATTGCATCAAATGTGAGTCTTGTAGCTAGTGCCATAGTACTCTGTTACCTAAGAACTATCATATTTGGTTAATCTTGAATGAGGATGAAGGTGTCCTACCTTTGCAAATTGATGACAAGGTATTGGCTTTGATGTTTTACATTAACTAGTGTATTCGACAGGTAATTGGGGAGAAAATTTTATCCCCTTCTACTCAACATTTTTTGTTTCCTTCTAATGTGGTGTCCATCTTCTTCTTGAATGCCATGGATTTATTACAATCAGTTCCCCTATAAGAAATTTTGGCAAGAAAGGTTGTTATTCCATATTTAAGGAATGACAACGAGTTGAAAATGGCATTTCACAAGTATGATTTATGGTCTGGGTATGCATTGGTTGGTGGGTTGTTTCAAAGGTCCCAAATATTAAGGAAACATGAATTTTGGGGCATGTATGATGCTTTGCAAAAGTCATTTTCCATGTAGAATTCTTGCATAATGAAGTTGGCTCTTCAAACCACGACCAGGGCTATGGGTTACTAGCTCCAAGAGTGGGCTATGCTATATTGGACATGTTGGTATTATCCAGTATTGATTATGTATTTAAAATTGGTGAGGAATTGGTTGCAAGGGTATCTCCCTAGAAGCATACAGATACTCAAAGCTTTGGGCAAGGTTTACTTGTAGTGCATGATGTTTGTGACCATGTGGCTTTGACATTGTCTGAGAAGGTAGCAGATGGGTCAAATTTCAAATTGTTAAATATGGGAGTAAGTCTTCTTCCTCAGTCGCATATGGTTTTTGCTGATTTTTTTTGTAGGTCTAGAGAGGATTCGGCTTCAAAATCTCCAGTGTGTCGGTTGGAGTTGACAGATGATCGAGTGACTTGTCCTAAGGAGGAATGTGAAGTTTTTAAGGAGTAATAGTGGTTTTGTAAAAAAAAATTGTAATTTTGAAATATGTTTAAAACTAGTGAATTATGATGATGGTATACATAATTGTTCATATTTTGAAATTATGGGTGGAAATATATTCTTCAATTTGTAAGATGAATAGTTAATTGTCGATATATAAAGTTGTAAATATTGATAATCTTTTGTATGAGCTACGATGTTGGGTTTTCTTACTGATTCTTTCCTAGTTGAGCTCTTTTGAATTAAATTTATTTAAAATTAATATATTCAATGGTTCATCCAATTTTTCCAAAAAAATGTATGCCAATTGTGTGTTTTCATCCCTGGCCCAAATTTAGTTTTCTTTGATATGAGATCATTTATGTTTGCAAAAAATCTTGTGGGAAATTGTATTTTTTTTATGACTTCTTTTATAACATTGCTATGTTGCTCCAACAATAACCAACTAAGGGCACTTGTATCAATCTAATCTCGATTGATATTTGATTGAATGAAATTTTTCATTGCATGGTTGGATTCTTCAATGTCACACCTTCCATCCAAGATTTTCCATAATGTCTCTATTACATTCTTTCCAATATGCATAGGATCAAACAAATGCATGATTGGGAGTTGCTCATAGTATGGCAACCTACTAAATTATGTACAATAACTTTTTACTCCTTTTGGAAGTTGGTCATTAATGCCTTGATGACCTTTAGGAGCATCAATTACATCATTAGTAAAAAAAATCAAACTATGAGTATCAAAAAAAAAACCATCAGATGGAATGACATTACCTCTACAATTTATTTTATTGTATTCCAACTTCCATAGGCAAGATATCATTCTCTATGGATTTGGTGTAGTCTCATCTTTCCCATTGAAAAGATGTTTTTTTGGTAATTTGGTACTTATGATTTTTGTGGAGAAAGTGTCTATTCTTATCGAACACTTGCTTTCCTAAACTTTTTGGATGACTAGATTTAATCTTTGGACCACAAATTGGACATGCAAATTTTCCCTTTTTCTGAAGACCTACAAGATCATGTATAATTGGATCAAATAAGTTAACTTTGTGTTAGCACTATAACATACCAAAAAAGAGGTGTTAAGAAGAGAACATACCACAAAAATGTGTTAGCCCAGGGGCATAATATATTGTCCATACAAGCATTGCATGGAATTGAAATTGTCTCTATCCTATTGGTCTAGAGATGTCATACATAGTGATCTCATTCCATAACACCGTCAACTCATCGACAAGGGGCTCAATATATATATTGATATCTTCAACTTGGTACTTACCTAGTTGAATGAACAAAAAAATTACATAATTATTATAACCATTTTGATGGATTATTTATAATAAGGTAATTTAGATGGCTATTACATGAAAAAAATACATGGAATAATCAATGCCAACATTATGTGCTCCCTCTATATGGTCATCCAAGGAGGAATACTATTGTTGATAACAAAAATAGGCCACACCAAGTAAGTAGATCTCATCTCTCCAAACAGATTGACACCATTTGTTGCCAATGAAAGCTTGAGATTATGAGGTTCTTCCTTAAAGTGTGGCCATTTTTCCTCTATTTCCTTAAATTTTGAACCATCCACAAGCATTCACATAATTTCATCTCAACTTCTATTGCATACATGGTAATCCCTAAAATGTGCCAATGCACCTAAACAATTGTTGTAGACGTGGAATAATGGGAATAACTTGAAGAACCTTGTGAGGCACCTTTTTTTTATTCAATCTAATCAATATCTAATAAAATGACAAATAAGGCATTGTGTTACAAATTAATATTTTTTATAATATATAAAATGATCATTCTAACATGCATGTATTGTTTGATACTTCATTCCAATATCTTTCATAATGGTAGTTAATTCTCAGTATGAGTGAGGTAGAATGTTTGATGGTGGTAACAAACACTCACCTATCAACCTATGACAAAAAATATAATTTGTTAATATAGAGAATATTAATTTCTACACAATTCACCTAATGTTAATTGTAAGGTAATTATGACTAAAAAATGAAAAATGATAACATATCTTAACATACGTGTCATTGCTATTTTGGATAAACTATTCATAACCTTTAAGTTCACCAAAAACAATACAATGGCAAGAAGAGTTGTTTGGGAGCCTTCTTATAAGAGCTCGTGTGCCTTCTCAAGTATAGGTACATCAAAGTTTGTGTTAATTTCATCATCTTGATCATCATGATCTTCTTCATCATTGTGAACTTCTTCAATTGGATCATTACCTTCTACTTCTATTTCACACCTCCATGTTCCCTTATTTTGAAATCCGCATTCTTTGAATTGTCATGGTCCATAACATGAAACCTAGGGTGGTTGGCCTATATCAAAATGATGACCTTATATTAACCATGACCATGATGTCACAATAAAATCATGTCTTATGTATTTTATAAATTATTCAAATACATACCAATGGACAAAATCTGTTCCCCCCTTCAATGTGACCATGTTGCCTACAATGTTCCTCGGCTGTTTTGATTAGATATCTTCGAGTCTTTAAGCCCTTACAATTTTTGCAAGGATAATAACATTTTCCATCACCTTTTCTTTTTAAGTTAGACCACAGTCTAGCAATTGTCTCCCTATTTTTTTGTGCATTGATATTATCATACATGGTTTTTCTTGAATGTAATGACTCATTGGTGGAAGAAGGATGATTTGTTTGCAACCTATAGATTCTATATCAAGTGTATTAAAAGAACATCCAACATTAATAATCAAGTTGTCTTTTGGTAGGGAGATAATTGGGCTGAAAACAATATATAAATCTATTAATATTTAACACTCATTAATATTCACATTATAAACTAATCATATATTATCTAACCTTGCATTATTTCTCCTTGGTTATTTTACAAGACTAGTTAGGAATATCTTTACATCACTAGTAATAATATAATCATTAATTATGGTAGGGACCGATATCGATCAGCAATACATGAAACAAATAGATGAACACACCCACCACCTTTAAGAGGAAATAGTTCTTATAAGGAGCCCTAAATTTTAAAAATAGTCTGGTCTTTATTAGGTGCAGCATAAAGCTCAAAGTCTTGGCCTTGTAGTTGTAGAGCTTTTACTGAGCATATAGGTGTACTAATTTTGTGAAAGCATATGGCGCAGGAAATACTAATTGAATTTTTTTTGGATATTTAGGCATGTAGGTTTATAATTAATTCTATTGGAAAGGGAAGTGCAAAGTGAAGGAATCCTACTTTTGCAAAATGTTGAAGAATAGTCTCTTTAGTCTTTCAGTTGTGGTTGCCAAGTTGGTGGAGGAATAATCTCAATTGGAATAGTGTTATAGAAGTCTTGAAGAGAAATCAATTTCCCTACCAAACAAAAAATTATGATTACCAGCATTAAAGAAAAAGGCATCCCGTTTCTACCTACACAACTTGTTTATTAAAATCTATAGACAATTGTAAAGAGTAGCTTCTTAAATCTATTAGATAATAGGATTCATAATTGTTTCAATTTTTTTTTGCTTCACCTATGATTATTCCTTGTACATAAATGTATATCTATAATCTATTTATTTTTGTGCATAGGGCTCTCTACCCGCAACTTGGGTTGTATCACTAATAGTTTGAAAGAGCAGGAAATTCATTCATTTTGTTTGGATACCCTTTTTTAGGATAAACTATACATAGAGAGATATAAAATTAGTTTCTAATTGCATTGTAACTTAAATGAAAGAAAAGGTAATTAAGAGGGAAATAATCCAATGCTAGGAAGTATCCAAGTATCAGGTGTCTTTCCTAAAACTCATCTCAACTAAGTTTGAATTGTTAGTGGATTGAGCATATATAATTTATTTTCACTTTTTTTTTAGTTTATGTGTTTAACAAGAAATCAACTTAAATGATTTTGATTCTACCATCCATACATGAGCAAGACTCTACAAAAATATTGAGTGGTGGAAGTGAGTTATATATCTAAATAGCATGCTATCATATGGACTAAATCTTTATAGTAGTGAATTACATGTATTTAATTAAGTAAAAGGTTAAAGTAATAGAGGCTTTAGATCATGAAGGGTTTTATATAATAGATCAATATTAATTCTCAATTCTGATGTTGACCTATGCAAAAATTTGCTAGTTAAACATGATAGAGTTCTATATCACTAGATCCTATTTGCATACTTATACATTTTGTGCATTTTTGTAATGCTCCCTAAGTAGGGAAAGAAATGGTTTGCTAACCATATATGATGAACTGAATATAATTGGTTTTGGATTTTAATTGCATGTAGGATCCACTTCCGATTTAGATATTTTGTGAAAGTGTATGGAAGAATAATGAAGGCCAGCTATTGTTCTTGAGATTTCATATATCCACATCAGCTAAAATTCTAACATTTACACATTCAAGTAGGCTATAGGTCATCTCTTCAATCAATTTCTTGATGACTTGCACAAAGCATTTCCCATTGGAGCACACCTTACTTAGAATTGGATGTGATGGTTTACCTGGTTTAACATTCATCTTTTATTCCAAATAAACAGATTTGTATTTTTTGGTCCAAGTCATGTAATTAATCACAAGTCAGCAGATTTGCCTCCACAAGCCATAGGTGAGAAATAAAAAGTACTTCAATCCACCTTTTTTTTTGGTAAATTTATTTCAAAAGTTCTTGATTTAATCAATATTTCCATTCTAAGTTAAAACTACTAGTTTGTTGTCAAACTATGTGCAGTCAATGTGCCCTATATAATCCACTCTAATGACTTTTGAAAATTCAACATTTTGCCCATTGAAAAGCTTTAACTTGTCAAATTCTAAGACTAACAAATTTATCATAGACAAGAAAACCTAATTCTATCCTTTCAACCTTCCTTGGTTATTCTAGTTTGTAATTTGGGGGAAACATAGTGCAATAATAAATTATTAGGACTATCTAGCAAGGTTCTAATAGCACTTTGTTTGATATTGAATAGGAGGAAAATATGTGTCAATTAAAGGTATGCTATTTTTAATTGTATGTATATATATATATATATATATATATATTTCTAAAATGTCTACTATCAAGGCTACACATTTATTTGCAGTCCAACATATGGCTTCACCTTTCGAGTAACCCATTAGATGTTGCTTTTATTTGCTAAAATGAATCATGGATGTAAAGTGTAAAACAATGATACTGGTTTTCCTTTTGTATTCAGTTAGTATTGGCAAAAGAGAATTCTAGACAAGTCCTTCTGAAGTAAATGGAAGAAAAACAATAGTGTGGAATTCAAATTTTGTTTTGTAAGTGAC
This sequence comes from Cupressus sempervirens, assembly GCA_028749045.1. Classification (NCBI taxonomy): domain Eukaryota; kingdom Viridiplantae; phylum Streptophyta; class Pinopsida; order Cupressales; family Cupressaceae; genus Cupressus; species Cupressus sempervirens. The sequence goes on along the minus strand of CM053785.1, from coordinate 551,585,283 downwards.
TATTCTGCAACTATAATTTTTACTCTTTTATTTTTGCTAATGATCTTAGTTTGGTGAAGCCCTATACTAAATCTTCAAGACAATCTAATGGTGTCACTTCTTGATAGCAAGGGCAACACCATTTCTCAAACAGGTTTGTTTTTAAACAACTTTGTGAGTTCTATCTTGATATATAGGATAGAGAATATGTTCAAAATATTTGGCTCATAAAGTTAAAATATGAACTCATATGCAGAGATTATAACCCCAATTATTGTTCAAAAGGTCTCCTTGGAAGAGCTATTTCCTCTTAAAGGTGGTGGATGTGTTCATCTAAGGTTGAACTCTAGGAAGATGTTCAATACTTTCTCACTTTCTTTGTAAGCAAGGGAATTCTTCAATAGAACCTTACATAGTTGCTCACAACATACTTTTATCCCATTCTACTATTTTCAATATGTACAGGCAATATTTAAAGGTCTCAACCTACTTTTTCAAATTTCTATTTTCAATAAAAAGAGGTCCTATGGAGAAAGGTACTTCCTTCATAAGATTTTCATGGATTAGCTAAGACTCAAATCTAAGAATAAACTTTTTAGACAATCTTACAAGTTAAATGATGTTTCTTACATGTAGGAGAAAAAAAGAGGGTTCATTGGTATAACTCTCGATGCTAAGTGGTTTGAACCAATGTCAAATTCAATTGAATATCAAGATGTTGCTCAAAGAGCATGAGATTTTGAACTTCGATGGTAAATACATTCAAAGAAAGAGGACTAATGATTTATTTTTAAACAATTCTTCATATTAGTTTTTCATAATCTATAAACTAGAATATGATTATTTTTACTTTTAAACATTTTCATTTTCCAATCAAACACATTTAATGATCCATTATCAAAATGAAAAAAACAATAATCCCAATATCAATTGAAAAAATTTGACATAAATCGAAACCCTTGATAAAAATATGGATAATAATTTTACATAAGAAATTGTAAACATTATCTTCTTAAGGTATCATCCATAACTCATGGAATCAAGACCATCACATTGTATCCACCAACCAACAACTTGCATGAGAACATTATTCTCACTTGGTTGATAGATTTTGTGTTCATTACATATTCCTTATCACAAGATTATTTCTCAATCTTCACCTATATACACATAAAACATCATTAGCATATCATTTGAAAACTCTTTCATAGTTCATTATGTCTCTCCCTATTTAATTTTTTGCATTCATCATGATTGTATTTGTCTAACCTACCACAACACTATCCTATTTTAGGCCAATCATCCTTCACAAAAAAAATGACAAATCTAATCAAGGTTTGCATTACTTAATGAGGATACTAAGCCCTTCCATAAGTTCATTATGATGAAAAGCTACACTTTTGGAATAGTTTACAAGGAATCATGATGTGATCAGCATTTACATTGCCCATAACCCAAACTTGACAAGTTTGCACTTTCCTATTAGAATATAGGTTAATGCAACCATCTAGTAACCTTAACATATAGTATCTTCCTTACCCCTACCATTAAGACACTTTAATCATGATGTGATAAGCATTTACATTGCCCATAACCCAAACTTGACAAGTTTGCACTTTCCTATTAGCATATAGGTTAACGCAACCATCTAGTAACCTTAACATATAGTATCTTCCATACCCCGACCATTAAAGACACTTATAAACATCTCTATTGATTTTCCAAAACTCCAACCATCTTGACACACTAAATATCTTTAATCAAATCAAATAAAAACATGTTTTATACCTTGGTATCGTGTCATGACAGTCTACTCCAAATCTATAATTTCTTGTATCCAATCCAAAAATCTTGTTTTCAAACTTAATATAGATCTTTCACACATCAATATACTCTTATTATACTATTTTCACAATATTATATCCATATTTTAACCACCCATCTAACGGAAAAAGCCTTGTTGCAACTTCACACACTCAAAAACCTTACCCTATGATAGTTTACTAGTCACATTCTAGTGATCAAATGCACATTCTTTCCTTGCATGGGTTCCTAAAAATTACTTGGAAATTTTTTATCTACACCTCTCCATGTTTAATTGAAATCATGCAAAATATTACATTGGAATGCTTTCAGGTTACCTTGGATTAAAGGTTTGCTAGTCAATCTTCAAAAAAATGCTCTCAAGTTACCTTGGAAATTATCCTTGTCATGTTTCAGAAGAACAATTTTGTGGGGACTCTACTTTGGCGAGGGTAACCCATTCTTTCTCAATATGTGTTTGGGACTATCTTCAAGGGTATCCTACCAAAAAATACACTTGTGGCCCTGTAAAAAAAAATTATAGGGTTTTGTGCAATGAGAAAAGATATTCAATGCGTATAAAATAAGCATAACTCAAAAAATAAATCACCTAAATTAGCCAACTATGGGGTTTCTGTGTAGGGACTTTAAAGAATGCATGATTCTAAGTATATAAAAAATGGGTCCCTCAACTTTTTCATGCATTGCAATGCATTACTTGAAAAAATCTTACCTCCCTTGTATGTGAACCTGCCTCCTCCCATGAATAATGAATCCTATGATCAATGAAAAATGTGTTTCAACTTTCATTTTATTTTTTCAAATATAATCCCATGTTCGTGGCTATTTTGACATCCCTTGTTCATGGATATTTTGACATCCCATTTTTGTGGCTATTTCGACATACATAGGAGCATAAACAAAAAAAAGTAGTTTGCAAGCCAATTTGGCCTCTCGTGAAAAACTTTTGTTGAAAATAGAGGCCAAATGTACTAGTGTAGGTATGACTACCTGACACCATGATGATGATGTATGCAAGTGTGCAAGACTATATAGGTTGTAAGAACATAGTTATGACAAGTTTACTAGTTATAGCAATATGCAAGAAAAACATAGCATGATAGGGAAATGGATATTTTGGGTTAAGGAAATAATTACTTAACTAATTAGGAATGACATTGTAGATGTTAATCCTTAGGGAAAAACAAAATTAATTTTGTATTTTGTAAAATATTTAAAGGCATGAAGTTCAATTGGGTAGATAATTGTAAATTATAGAGGTATAAAGGAAAGATTACTATATGTGAAGCTTTTGTGAAGTATGTATGATAGTGATGATAAGATAATTCTGATGTATGATCAAATGATTTTATTTTAGGATCTAGAAAATAGTTTCTAAGTGAAATTGCATAAAGGTGTACAAACATTTAATGCCTTAAGAATAACTAAAGGGCATTAAATTTTAGAAATAATAGGAATAATAAAGAGAGAGAAAATTGTAACACATAGGAAAAGGTAGAGAAGTGAGCATCAGATTGATACAATTTTTTTCAAAGCGGACTACATCTCTAGGTCTAACTCAACTATGTTAACAATCTATTAATAATGCTTCAAATGCTCATGGAAACTATCTTATAGTATTATGTAGCCCATTCACAAAGTTGTGATAGAAAAATCTCACTCAAACCACCTCAACCAAAGGCTCTCAAAGACACAAAGTTGATTTACAAAGAGAAAGAGAATTGCTTCTCTAAAGGCTTTGCTATAGAAGGAGAGTATTATTACAACATATATTCATTATTTCCTTTTATAAGAAATCCTCTCACAAGACTTCTTTTACAAGAAATGGAAATACTTTCAAATTATCCTCACAAGAGAAGATGATGTCCCATTCTCCCTCTAGAAAAGAGAAAATTCTCTCACTACTACTCTTCTTCTCTCTGAATCTGAGTGAATTCCAAAGGCCTTCTAACCATTTTTTATACATAAAAATTAGCCAAAATGAGATAATTACTAATTACAAATTAACCCCCTTCAACTAATGTAATATTCATAATAATCCTTTTTCCATTTTATGAAGTTGGCCTTGTTTCCATTTTAGGGGTTAATTTTAACCCATATCCTTATTTTACTAAGGATGGGCAAATTAAAACAAGGTTAAATTAAAATTCCTCGAAAACTATCCCAAGATTTATTCATAGCACAATGGTTGTGCATGCTTTTAGGTGGGTGGTGGTCAAGAGTTCAACTCTCACTAACCATCAACCTTTTAATATCAAAGGAAATTATAAGAGTTTAAGATTCTTTAAAAAAATTCTACTTTTATGGTCCAACAATAGAAGTGGGCATTTTTGGAGTGGATATCATGGTTCAAATCTGATCATCTTATTTTGGAAAAATAAACCTAACTCCTAGATGCCATGTGTCAAACATTTATTTATCGGAGATGCTATGTCACCTCTTCTACCATGTCAACATGATGACATCATGTTGATGTCATTAGAATCATGCTTTTAACTTGAAACTTCAAATTTCCATAACTTTCACATATAGACTTTATTTTTGATGAAACAAACAGTGTTGGAAATCTCTCAATGAGATCTTTAATTTGAGATCAATATTGACCACTTCTAGAATGATGAGTTTTTAAACCTTTTTGATGGTATTTGTACTTGGTTTGACCAAAATTTTGACCAACCATAACTTGAATAAACCAACTCCTTCCAAGCGTATTCAAGTTATGTCAAGTTCATTTTGATGAGTCCTTAATTTGACACTACTCCTAGGAGAATTTGGGTACTTGAATTTTTAGTGAGAGATCCACTTGGATCATCAGATGAATTTAAATTGAGATAAAGTTTTGTGATGAGTAGAAAAAAAAAGATCTGATATTGAAGATGTCACCAATAGTGTAAAGAGGTTTTTATATCTATCTCTTTGTATTGAGGAACTATATTTTACATTGCATGTTTGGGCAGTGCACTCATCTTGCATACATTTTATAATTGTATATAAAAATTATAAGGACTGAGACACTATATGGATGTAATAGTCTCCTGACATGGCCAATATCTTTCACAAGATACTTTTGATTAGTGGATCATCTTGTGGGTACCATCCCCACTAGGGCTTTCCCTTGTCCTAGATTTTCCTAGTTAACAAAATACGGTGTTACGAGTTCTCTTATTGCATGGTTATGTTTATTATTCAACATATTTAGTTTAATTTATTATGTGTTATATTGTTAAAGATATCTATTTTTGGGCTAAAGTTTGTGAAATACTAATTTTTAAAAATTGGTATTAGAGCATAGTTACTCATAAGAGGCTTAAAAACTTCAGTAAGATGCCTATAGATATGGAGAAGTTACAGAAGAACTTAGAAGAATCTCTTAAGGAAATTGATATTCTTACTAAAGAAAGAGATGGTTTGAAAGAAAGATATAAAGATGCTAAAGGCTACATTGGAAAGTTAAAAGATAAGATAGATCATCTCAAATCCAAGAAAGAGTCAAAAGACTAGATCAAGGAAAGTGACAAAGTTTCAAGAGTAAAGAAAGAAAATGAGATCCTAAAGTACGAACTTAAGATTATAGATCTAAAGTTGAGCATGAAGAATGATGATAGTAAAATAGAATCAAATTTTAAATTTAAAAATGTAGATCTAAGATCCAAACTTACCAGAGTGACATCTGAGCTTTAGTCTACCAAGTTGCAGTATGTAGAACATGAAAAGTATAACATTATTGTGAAAGGAGAATTAACCCATTCTAAGAAACAATTTGAGAAATTATATTCTACCAATGAGAAGATTGATGAAAAAATGTCTTTTCAAAGAACTTCTTATGATAAGATTCATCTTGGATATTTCATTGGAGAAAATTTAGATAAGAAATCTAAAGCTAGAAAGGAACCTAATCCTAAAATTCATCAGCCTATGCAAGATAAAGAAGATGTAAATAAGATTGAGTAAAATCAATTTGATGATACAACTAAGGAGGTTGAGCAAGTCAAGAAACCTAAAAAAGTTGATGAACCTAAGCAATATGAGAAAACTAAATCACTTAAAGAAATGAGATATGAATTAAAAGGTAGATGTTATGGATGTAATGAAGTTGGCTATATGAAAAGGGACTACACAGGTAAATCATTTAAACTAGTTACTAATTTTTATTGTTATAATTGTCATGGTTTTGGTCATAGAGTGAAAATTTGTAAGAAATCTAAATTTGATAATAGTAATAGAAATTGTAGAATGTTTAGAGGTACTAACCTTGTAGGAAGAAGATCTAGTGAATGGAATGAGAAGCAACATTGTGTTACAAGTGAATTTTTTTTGGATATATTGCTATAAATTATAGAGCACCTATTAATTGACCTACACCTAGACTTAGAAAAAATGCACCAGTATGCTAGTTATGTAACAACTTTGGTCATACAAAAAGATTATGTAGAATGCACATGAGGAACAACACAAGGAATCCAAATTTTAGAAGGGACATGAACATAAATGGGAGAAGAAATGATAGTACCAATGATACCTAGAAAGATAATCTAAGAGAACATGTAGAATAATTTAAAGAATTATTTTCCAAAGTCGAAGATCCATCAAGTTCACATGTGGTTTTGGAAGAGCAGTCAAATGAAGCACTTGAAGGTAGATTGAAGTCAATTGTAGTGATGGATTCATCCTACTTGAGTTAAGAACTTTTATAAAAGAAATGAGAATTAGAACGGTAGAAGAAATTTTATACAAAGAGATAAGGTATGCATGGTTAGTATGAGATAGAATGTGATGTGTTGAAGTTATTATTAAGAGCATAAATGATTTGGAGTTTGTATGCGGAGACACGATAGGAAATAGGTCTTCTGAATCAATATTTTGAGAATCATTTGAGAGTGTGAAGATTTAAGGAGTGAATTAAGAGAAAATCCATGACAATAAAATAAACATTGAAGCAAATTCATCCGCAAACCCTATTTTTGCAAAATTGAGGTATTTTACAAATTTTGAAAGTTCAAGTTGTGAATTTGAGTTTAGAATATGCAATAGACATGGATAGATCTTTGATTCATAATATTGAGGATGAGGCCAAACCCAAGTTGAAGATAAACCCTACCCTTAGAAGATGATCCTATGACAATATTTTTAATTATTCTAGACAAAGTATTATATTCAGAAAATATTGGCAGTTATCTTAAGTAAGTTTGAAATAGAAGGAGAAGAAAATGTAACAAAATAATTTTATGAAGTTTACACCCAAGATATGAGCTTTAATAGTGTATATGAGCACATGGAACAAAATGAGTTAGTTAATTTCTTATTTTCACATGATTTTGATAATAAGGATTGGGTGAAGATAATATTGAGCATAATTAATGGTGGAAAATTCTAGTTGGGAGACAATGTAGTAGATATATTAGCTAACTTAATTCATGAAGTGTTTAGACTATACAATGAAGGTTCAATACCAGTAAGTAAAAAGAACATAAATAAATTTATGTTGGAGAATACTAAATATGAGTATAATAGGAGATGAATTGTGATAAGTAAGGTTAAGTATCATGATGTAGGATTCATATGCATAATCATGACATCAAATATTTGTGCTAGTCCTAGAGAGGATGACATGGAAACACATTTTATCCATGTAACCTACAAGATGTGTGCTGAAAAGCTAAAAGTGAATATGTGTGAGATCTTAAGAGCACATTTAGTGGAGAATTTGGAAATGATTAATAAGGTGAAGAATAGTAAATTTTGATTTAGATCATTGATAGCTTACACATTTTTCCACTTGATCAAAAGATTTCCATTCTTGTATGTGACTAAGTTTCTTAACAATAACAAGTGTACTATGGAGAAGATAACTAATCTCTGCATAAGGTATTATATTGATAAGATTAAGAGCACTATTGATCTAATTGTGAAAACTTCCAAACTGAGATAAAGTAGAGGTACAGGATTCTACCCTCAATTGTAAGAGAATTTAGGAAAGACATATGCTTTATGGTTGACCCGGACTTTACATACATAGAACCATTAGAACCTAGAATGTTATATGTATAACCTCTGGGATATGCGGTTACTAAGGAACAAATTGAATGATATGTGGAAATAATTCTTAAGTTAGAAAGGGGTGAGTAATTCAATAAAAATATAACCTTTGAAGAGATCATGCAAATGACTCATCAAGCTAAGCTTGAGAAGTCATAAAAGAAGAGTGTTGAGGCAACCATGAAGAAGATCATGTAAGAATCCTAAATGACACCTAGAGAAGTAGTGGTTGTTAGAAAAATAGTGGCAAGAATGAAGAAGAGTGGACAAGAAGGCATCATGCTTGTCACACCTCTTACAGTAGCACAACCATTAGAAGGTATAATTGTTACAAAACCTTAAGCAACAACATCAACAATTCCTTATGTAGTTGTGGCACAAGAGCAACCAAAAAGACCACCCACTATTCAATTAGTGGAATCTAGTGAAGGGAAAGAAGAAGTAAGCATCGTAGAAACAAAGAGGAAGTCAACTAGATTAGCTAAGATCAAACAAGAGCTAGCAGAGATACCTAAATAGAAAAGAGAAAAATAGATGGCAGCTAGACCAAGAAAGAAGCACAAAGAGACAATGACATTTGAATCCAAGAAGATAATGAGAGGTCAAGAAGACACTCCTAAGGAAACTGAGCCATAAAATCTAGAAGAAGAACAATCTAAGAGTGTGAGCAAAGGAAGAAAGGCTTGGAAGCCTAAAATTGAGAATGTAAATTGTGCTATCATTCTTGAAGGTAATTTTGTGCAATTAAACAAATATTATCACTTATACAATGGTAGTGATAGACTAGAGCTTGAGAATGTGGTTATTAGACATATGATCTTTTAAATAAGAAATATGAAGATATTCAAGGTCAAATCCCTAAAAAAACTTTATGATAGATTAATTAATAGAAAGAGGAGAGTAATTGATGAAGATTAGAAGATTAGAGAAACTATGATATGAAAATTATGTGAGTAAAGAATGATGAACATCTTTAAAGTATAGTGAAGGGTATTGAGCCCCTTTTGAGGAAAAAGAGAAGAGGAATTTTGATAATGGGAGGAAATTATGAAGAAGTGCATAAAAGAATAGAGCAAGCTATTGTAAAATTCATGACTTCCACACCCAACCAAGAACAAGGAGCAACAACAACAACAAAAATGATGAAAAAGTAAAATTCACAAGTTACTATAGGTACTTATACCATGTAAGTGGACAATACAAGAGTCACTTTAGACATAATAGATGATCCATTTAAGGATTATGGTACAAATGTCAACAATTTGATCACCTATACGAGTTCAAAAGATGAGGATGAGAAAAAGAGAAAGAAAGAAAGAAGTAGAGAAAGATTAGAGGAAACAAGAATAAGAGAAAATGAAAACAAAAGAAGATGAAGAAGAATAGGAGAGGAGAGAAAAATAAGAAAACAAAAAAAAAAAAGAGGAGAGTTGAAAAAGAAAAGAAAAGTGAAGAGGAAAATATGAAAGAAGAAGAGGAGAAGAGGAAAGAAGAATAAAGGAACAAGCAAGAAGAAGAGATAAAGAAGAAAGAGGAAAGAAGAATAAAATAAGAAGATATAAAAATAGATGAAAAAGGAGGGAAAAGAGAGATAAAAGGAGGAAGAAGAAAAGAAGTAAAGTGTACCTGGTTCTTCCAAGACACCCCTTGCACTAGTAGTCTTAATAGGATCAAATGATGATGATCAAATAGAGTTGATCTCATCTCTAAGAAAAGTCATAGATAAGAACAAGAAGGCGAAAAGTCTTCAGATTTCATTGATGGAAGTAATTGATAGACTTTAGAGCACCATACTATTGTGGATGAGAGAGTCAAATCCCTAGGATAGAGAAAAAAATTATAATTCAAGCTTTTGATACTTAGTTCACTAACTTGTCAGAAATATCTACTGTGAAGGAACAAACTTTTCATGATACAGATTTATTTAAGAAATTTTATGATAAAATTAGAGGCAATTTGAAGAACCTTGATGAATAGATCAAGGAATTGAGACAATTTATAATAGAAGGAAAGACATTGCATATGGGAAATGTGTTGGAGCACACACTTTAATTAGGGATATTTCAGATTAGATGAGCACCATACTTAGAGAATTAGAGGAAATAATGAATGAAGTTTATAATCCCTTAGCTAAAATTGTTGATCTAGACAATAAAGTCACCAAAATTAATGATGAAATCAAGCTTTTGGAGCTACAAAAGGAGATGAAGCTGAAGTGATTTTTCATTGGTAAGGGAACAAATTTTGCATTCTGAAAATTGCACATCTACAAAGACAACTGGAAGAATGCCTATCAATGAAGGCAACTTATGAAAAGATTTCCTATATTAATTTATATATAGTAGAGATAGCTTCTTATGCTTGACTTTCAGTTTTAAGTGTTACAAATATAGTTAAGGAAAAATGGGACATGGAGTTCTCCATTTTGAAATAGAACTTTGATGATGATTGTATCTCATAGATTACTATTCAGCAACAACCTTGAATGTAATGCAGAAAATTTGACTATATGTTCAAATGATAATAATAACCAAATATAATTATTCACTACAACCTTATACTAATAAATACATAAAAATATATTGAATAACATTTCATACCTAGAATGTAGAACCTACCCCCTTTTGTCATTCTTCCACTATGATTTTTCCTACATCATCATGCTGAGGGTGTCCTTTCACATGAATTGAAAATTGGCCTTTTCTTTTCCTTCCCACTTGTATGTGGCACCTACACCATCCTCCATTATTTGACTGCTTTCGATCGATGAGTAAACTATGATTGACATGGTGGTGAGAGTACACATTCTAAACTGTACTTTGCAAATAGTCCTTGTCAATCTTGGCATGAGCTGCGGTGCAACTTATTTGCACTATGTCGTTTCCTGCCCTGCTTGGATACCCTCCTTTCTATATGTGATGTCTAACAATACTTACAATTGACATAACATGTTTTATTTATTTTTCTAGTCAACTCTCAATATTAATTAGTCTGTGCCTTCTTTTTAAGTTAACTTTCAATTTTTAATACACCCTCTATCAAATATTTTACCCAAGTACTAATAATTATTTATTTTAATACTTAAAATAAAAATATGATTTGTTAATAAGTATTAAAACAAGAGCTCTTTGTGAGCTATAGTCCCTTCCTTTTAGATATGAAATTGGAATGAAGTTTTGAAAATTTCGAATTTAGTTTGTGTATTTTGGGTGTGAGAGTGAAGTGTTTTTGAGTTGCTGAAACTCTCATTAAATTTCTGATTTTTAATGTAGTGATTACTACAAAGAAACGAAGTATTTAAGGCAAAACAATAATTTTGATAAAGTTGTGAGCTATACTATGTAAAGAAAGTTAGATAAAGAAAAACAATAATTTTGGCAAGGTTGTGAGCAAGAAGTAAATTTTATAGTTTGTTATGCTGTATAAACAACCTGTAAATGTTTACAAATCCCATATGCTCGATAGTTTTATTTGCCCAAAGCAAAAGCATATTAAAGGGTAATTTTTAAAATGATCAAAATTTGTGATAAATATGTCATTGTAATTTAAGTGTTGTGCTCTCAATCTATTTTCCCCACTATAAGTTGTGTCAAAATAAAAAAAATGACTCTTTATATAGTTGTTATCCCTACAAAGTAGAAAGTTGATAGTTAGTGATGGAAGTTTGCATAATCAGAATTATATAATCAAATAATAGAGACAAACAAAGAATGAGAAATTTTGAAATGGCTGGGTAGTTGTCATTTGTTGTGTATTGGTCAAGTGAAGTGATTGTAGTTTCTACAAATAAGATTGATGCAAACTATAGCACCATAGCTATTGTTTCTTCATTTTATGTTGATTATGGTTTTACCTATATCGTGCTTCTCAATGCTTGCCAAAATTCTTTTGAACAATAGATGTTGCCTATACGACCTACAATTTTTAATTATGGGCTAGTAGTATGTTTGCATTTGTTGAAAGTAAGTTTTACTATGTTGGTGATTTCTAATTGGTCAGAGACCAAGATCTTTAGCATTAAGTGTTTTTTTCAAAATTGAAAAAATCATAGAAAAAAACAAGAGGTAAAGATGCATTTAAAATATCTAGGACAACATCTCAAGAGCTTCTGTAGGAAAGAATTTTAAAATATAAACTACTACTAAAAAATAGTGGGGACACATGATGTTTGAATATGGAAATGCAAAGGTGCTTGAGACTCTGGTGCTTGCTCATTACATACCATTTTCTTTATCTGGGTTTGCTCTTGATCTATTTGGTAGAAGGGACACTCCAATGCCATTCTACAATGAATGCCTACCAATTCCTTGGAGAAGTCCACAAAATTCAAGCATCTTCATATTATCAGTTAAATAGGTTTACAACAAAACTATACATTGAAATTCTAAGAAACTTAATTAGTTGTGCTATGACACGAAGAGTTAAGGAAATTGAAAATAAGAGAACCTTAGAAGCATCCATAGTCATGTGAAAGTGTTTTGGGCTTTGGTCGCACATAGGCAATCAGTCAAGAAAATTGGGTATGGGTCAAGATTAAGCCCTAAATACTATTTTCAAGAGGGCATACTACTATCAAAATTAAGCCCTAAATGCTATTGTCAAGAGGGCATACTGAAAATATTGGCCACACAAAAATCTATTGCTCAAATGTGACAATGTTACAAGCAATTTTTTTATAGAATTTCATATTAACTAGAAATTTGCAACATACCTAATGTCAACAAGGTTTCTTGGACTAAAATCTTGCATAATTGCTACTCTATAATGTAAAATCTAAAAGCAAGATCCTTGGTCATCTTGGTGTATGTCGGTGATATGGCAGGAATAACATTAATTATGTTTTTTTGTCCGGCCACTTGTCCTGCCTCTTTGGTACATAATAAATGAGACCATATAAAAGTTGTGCCCAACCAAGCACATTTTCCTCTGATTTCATTTTTCAAAAAAATAATAAACCCTAGCTAAATAAGCCTCATCCGATCAGGAATTTGGAAATAACATCTCATAATTGCATTTTTGAATATAGCTTTACAAACTTTAGCCACGATGCATGTTGGAGGAGGAAAAAGAAATATAGGGGGGTCTAATAAAAAAATTAGTACCTTGTCTTATATCCCTGCCTTATATAAGGCATGGACTAACAATTATAACATGTTTTTTAATAAAATTGAAGTTTTAAATATTATTTTGTTAGATAAATAAATATTTGAATTTATAACTTCATATTTTTTTAAAATAAGTCTTATAAAATATAAAAAACATATTAACTATTAAAAGTAATTTTAAATGTATAAATCTTATATAATTTAATAGTCAAAGTCATTTTAATTAATCAAAGATAAACAAATATAGTTTTAATTTTAATTGAATTATATATATATATATATATATAAAATATAAAATAAAAATGTAAAAATGACTATATTATTTAAGCAATACTAAGTTTGTTGTGATTTTGAGTCAACAAACTTAGTATTGCTTAATTAATATAGTCATATTTTACATTTTTATTTTTTATTATATATATATTATTCAATTAAAATTAAAATTATATTTGTTTATCTTTGATTAATTAAAATGACTTTGACTATTAAATTATATAAGATTTATACATTACTTTTAATGGTTAATTTGTTTTTTACATGTTATAAGACATTTTTTTTTAAATATCAAGTTATTTTAATACTTCATTATAATTATTTTACTAACCAAATTTTATTTTTGAATTAAAAAAATTATATATATGAATAAAACCTAATTTAATTTGTTAAAGATTAAAAAAATTATGTATATGAATAAATACAAAATTTAAACAATTGAATATATAATTTCAAATATTTATTTATCTAACAAAATAATATTCAAAACTTCAATTTTATTAAAAAGCATGTTATAATTATTTTAATACTTATTAACAAATCATATTTTTATTTTAAATATTAAAATAAATAATTATTAGTACTTGGGTAAATTATTTGATATGGGGAAATTATTTGATAGAGGGTGTATTAAAAATTGAAATTTAACTTAAAAAGAAGGCGCCAACTAATTTAAAATTGAGAGTTGAGTCAAAAAATAAATAAAAGATGTTGTGTCAATTGTAAGTACTGTCAGACGGTGCATACAAAAGGGAGGGTATCTGGGCAGTGCAGGAAGTGGAATGGTGCAACCAGTGTCGTGCAATGTGGGGTATAAGGTCTACCAATAACTATGGAAATTATGACTTTATTCTTATTAAACTCCTTTGTATCTTTCATGATATTCCATCCCACCCTTGTTATTATTTGTTCTTTCTTCCATATATGCATGCTCTCATCACATGTTTATAGTGCTCCACTCCTTAAGGGGTCATGCCTTTTGATACATCTATCAATCTGCAGTCATTTTATCAAATTACTAGTCCCTGCCTTATAGGTAGGAGACTATAGTTCTCACTGAGTTTTTACTATTAATATTTTTTTTGCACAATTTTAAAAACATTAGTTAATCTTAAATGTTTATCAATATTATTATTAAAATAAAAAAATTCATATTCTAACACTATTTTATAATTCGCTATTATAGTTTTTGCTACTGGTTTTAAATATTTTTGGAAGGTAAAATTGGCTAAATTCATTAATAACATGTAGTTTAAGTTTCCATCATATATGCATTTTTTGGATATCAATTGCCTTAAATGTAGGATGAATAAATGAATTACTTATGGTTGCAACATGTTGCCATGAACTTTTCCATCATCTCTTTAATATCTCGCCTGTTTAATATCTTGTGTTTTGTTCATGAAAACAAATTGAGGATGACATGAAACTCTATTTGTAGGTGTGTGAGCATGCGAGTTTAGGATTTGGTAAACATTTTCCTATTTTAGCTTGGTGTTTTCTTTTGTTTGGTTTGGGGATAATTAAAATCATTGTTTGGGGCTCTCCATTTTTTCCATTATATTGTATGGCTCTGTATTTTTTATATTTTATATTTTGGTTTGAATGGTTTGTATTTGTTGTAGGTTTTTTCATTCTTTAATGACAAGGAAAGAGGGATTATGTTCTGTGCAAAATTAATCCAAGTCAAAATTAGCACAAGTAGTTCTTTACAAAAAGGGTTTATATTATGTGCAAAATTAGCTCATTTTTGTTATTGAATGTCATTTTTATGTATGACTAGTCATTCATTTATATAAACCTTTCACTATTGACATGAACTACATTACTGGATTGACGAACTATGGACTAATAAACCAGATTTAACCTTTTCTTCATTCCCTACACCTCATTAATAATTCAAGAAAAGTAAGGGCTTAATTGTAACAACCCACTCCATCACTTATCAAATCATTGGGTATTAAACTATGCATAGATTAAAGTAATAATTTATTTTTCTTAATTTAGAAGGGAACAATATTAATAATAAATTCATTATAAGCAATGACAAGAGATTTTAAAGAAAGCAGTTACAAATCTAAGCAGAAAGTTGTTAATTCTTCCCAATTTCAAGGTTACAGGATGGAAATAATGGAGGAAGAAATTTACCAAGTATGAGGCCAACAACATTGAGATTCTAGGGAAGCTATGACATGATCATGCAAGGGATAACCATACAAAATAGTCCTCAATTCCATCTTAAATTGGATAGTTGCACTTCTGTCATAGTAGTTAATGTCATACTTTCCTCTCCTATAGAGAGCTCAAACATAGATGGAATTCATCTCCAAAATTGTAAAAATATTGTAAGACACCATTCATCCATCCATGTGGAGATGATTGTGTTTTGATTCAAACAAGTTTCTTAGGCATCTGCACTCACAACAACAACTGTGGCCCTAGTCATGGTATTAGTATTAGAGGACTTGGAAAAGATGGAACAAAGGCCTACATTTCAAATGCGAGTGTTTATGACAGCAACATCCACAATGCTTCCAATGGAGTTTGAATCAAAATATGGTAGGTTACAGCCATGCTTCTTCTCAATTTGATGCATAGAATATTCTAAGAAAACAATAGAGGAAAGTTAATCTTTTTATAGAATAGTTTGATCTACCAACAACTGACATCTGAAGCTAAATCTCATACTCAAATAGGAAGGTGCAATGTTAGAGAAAGATGATTATGGTATCGATAGTTAGTAGCTGGAGACTCTTCATGTAAATGGACTAAGTCTTATATCTCTATTGCATTATGAAAATTATCAAAGTATGGAGTGGAAAAGAGACTAGAGGAACGGGAAGGAAGGTTTTGGGAAACAAGCCTTGACAACCATCGGTTAGCCAGGTTCCTTTTGCTTGTGCAATTTACTAAATTTAATATCTTCAATTATATTTTTAAGCAATGTGAATAGAGTCAAGTTAATTATTGATATATTTATTTTCTTTCCTTTTCTTTTAATCTAAATGTAAATCAACTACAAACAAACAGGCTTATGTATTGAGCATTTCTACATGTGTATGGCTACATGCTTGAGCAGATTGTGTAATTGTTACAAATAAATTACCAATTAGAATGGCATGTATAAAACTCTAATTTCAAGAAAGTTCCTTTTCTTAAATTAACTCCTTGCTCTCTTCATCTAAATCATAAATGCATGAAGAGGAACTTGTGGAGTGTGCATCAATTTCCACATTGTGATTCCATTACATCTTCTTTAACCACATCTTAGTAAATATTTGGGTGTACTATAGAATCCTAGCAAATAATCACCCATCTTATTGAAACCTTTATCCTATCACAACACCTTTGTTCACTTAAAATGGCAGTGTTTGGGAATAGGAAGTCATTGAATTAAGCTATAGATGTGTATGATTTCTTGAAATAAATAAGCCTTGAAAGACTAAATAACTTAATTGAACCATGACCATAGAATGAATGATGCAAAATTAGATAGCAATATAGGACTGGTCATCAACATAAAAATGAAGCTCTCATTGTGGAACATAGGAGTGATGTACTTTTAATAAATTCATTAGATTATGCGTGGGTATGGCTAAATATATTACTTGTAATCCCTTAAAATTTTTGCTTAAAACTTGAATACAACTAGAATGCATTAAAATATTAATTATTTCCTCTTCTTTGAATTGAATGACAATGACTAATTCTTGTGTATATACTATGTTGGAAGTGGTTTTACAATGAAAATTGAATGTATTTATTACTTATGACCATGAGTGAAAGAGTAGTATAAGCTAAGCTATGTTGAAGGCTTCTCTTTTCTATAAAGATGAATGATATTGAACTCTTGGATATGATGCAATGATTCATAATGGTAATTATTGGAAACAACTAGGTAAGAAGTCTTAAAAGGAGATGTTAATTCTCTTTCATAGATATAAGAATTTCTTATGTACATGGTGAACTGCTTGAGGAAATATGGATAGTCCTTACAAGTACATATTCCTCAAATGAAGGATTATGAGATGTGTCTTCATTGCTCATTAAATTTCCTTGAGTGAGAAATTTTGTGTAGGATATGGAATTTAAAGAGAAGAAGTATAATTTTGTTTTAATTTTTCTTTTGTTAAGTAAAGGTCCAATTTATAAGAATGTGATTTACATAGTTCTAATTGATAGATGTTATTATTGGCAACCATAGCAAAGTTCATCTTCTTTGGATAAGATAATTAGAAATATTGTATACAAAAATTTTGCCTTATAAAGCTTATTGATAGTATGGTCATTATTTAGGTCTATTGTGACATACAGTGAATTGAACTATAGATCACAGTGAGAGTGAATGAATTACCTAATTTTATGAAATGAAAATTGAACTACTTGAAATTCTGATCTTGTGATATGTTTCCTAATGGACCTATGAGAAGGAAATTATTGAGTCAAAAATGATTTTTTTATGTAAATGATTGAATGTGTTATCTTTCATTGTCTTTAAAAGGTTGTGTTGCATGCCTTACTAAATTATGAATGAAAATTTATGGTTATATTATAGAAAATGTGTATACATTCCATTACTCTCCTCTTAGTTTTTCTTGTTTAGTCTTCCTCGATGCCAAGCTGGGTATCTTTCATGTTAGGAAAGATCCTAGGGAAGCTTAATAGCTTCCTAGTAGGGTGGTAAAGCACTCCTACAATATTCTCTCTCTTGTGTTCTTAGACAGGTTCTGGAGCTCATTTAAACCCGTTCATCATGGCTAAATATGGTATTTGGTATTTGGTATCTGGTATATGTATTCTTTTAAATTTAACGTTAATTAAATATTTATGTTGACTATTCAATATTCCAATTACCTTGACTCTCTTTGACCTTTTGCATTTTACGGAGATTGTTGATGTGGCATTGGTTTTGTAGGGATTGTCTTTACATATGGTATCAGAGCTCTTGGTTCCACACTTGGACCTTGAGTTCACTATGCTAGATAAGCAACTATAAGTCAAATAGCTTAAATTCTATTATATGGGTTGATGAAATGGGTTGCATGGTGTTTCTTCTATTTATGATTACTTTGACATAGAAGAATAAGATGCTCCTCATGCATGTCAAGATTTTGGGTTGATAATTGATTTCTTTTAAAGATAGTCAAAATGGAAAGTTTATGGGATGATTTTGTAATTTGCGTATCTCATATGATTATAACTAAATTTAAATTTAAATTATGTGATGGTATAATATGAATATTGTTGTATTATACTTGAAGTTTTAATTTATTTGCATGTGTGATGCAAGAAAGATGTTAATTTCTAATAACTGTTGAAATAGTCAAATGATGATTGACATTTGCACTAGGTTACGAATGCCTATGAATTCAATATTTGACTTGTGACATCTAATGCACATGTGGCACACAATTTTATTTTCATTTTATGCAAGATTCATGAGGTTCATTGAGTAACTTAATATGATAAGTAGGAAGAACATGGATTTCATTTGCAAAAGTATTCTGCATGTTCCATTATGCATTTAGAAATGTGTGATTATCAAGATAAATTGCATGTGATGCATTTGAAGTTTGGTTATCTTTTCAACAACCCTTGGATGCAAGGTGTCATTAAACATCTACTCCCTCTTGGTGACTAGTGAGAGTCATTATGCTTTAAATAAATTGGGTTTTCATTTTATTATGTTCCATTTCATGAACTTGGTTGTGATGAAGGACTAGCTTGAAATTTTATGTTCTTTGTGAACACCGAGTCACCAATTTAGTGACCTATCAATTGTGACTCTTATTCAATTTTATTTTACTTGATAAGCATGAATCTTTATTTCAAGGGTTCCTTGATCTTGAGGTGGCTATATTGTTTACTTTTATGATGTTAGTCTTGTGTTTTTAAGTGATGGCATCTATCATGTTCAATGTGAAACAATGATAGGATGTATAAGGGAGTAGATTGTGAAGAACATGCCATTCTTCCTTTTGCATTTTTTTTTTGTTTATTTTGGAAAGCTTACCTTCTGGTGTGGCTGTCAAATGTGGACAAACAGGGAGGGGTAGAAGTGATGCTTTCATTTTCCACTCTACTTTCCAGTGTAATACTGGCACTACAAAAATTCTTTGGCCAAAGCTATGTGCATATGTTTATTTGATATGCTTTCCCATGTTTCATCTCCCTACCACATCCATGATTATGGCTACTTGGACATATGTGGGAAGTAGTATGTTTCATGGTTGCACTAGATACCTCTTGCTTTTTGCACTATTAGGAAATGCCAGGTTGATGTGTTAGGTAGGATCCCAAAAAAAGTACCTATGGTATTGTGAATGTATTGCCAAATTGGGAATTCTATGTGTAAGGTAGGATCCCAAGGAAGTGCATTTTGTATTATTTGGGCATTGCAAGGTTAGGCATTCTATGTGTTAGGTAGAATCCCATGGAAGTGTAAGGCTTCATGGTTGGATAGGAAAGTGCCTCAAACCATATTTTATGTGATGATCTAATGGCATGAAGGCCATACATCACAACTTGTGCTTGTATGTTGGTTAAGCACACTATGGTAATGAGATGAGCTTGAGGGTCTAAGGTCATTGAATTGATAAAAATTGTATCTACTTATCCTTTTAGGTGATTGGTGAGCATACCTAGATGATTTACTTAATGGTACTGACCATATGGTAGATGACATTGCGCTTGTATGATGTGCTTATTATTCCACGTCCAACATGTAGGTTGACATTTTTAATGGTGCCCATTGAGGTATGATGCTTTAAATTATACTTTGTGTATGATGTCATGTAGGTCAACATCCTTGGATAATGTCATGTGTTACATTCATAAATGGATAATTATTTGTTAATCCTTGATTATGGTAATGAAATAGATGTTGACTATTCAAAGTATGGTTTTTCTTGATTATTTTCTATATTCTTGCAATTGATGATGTGGTAATTTCTTAGTAGGACATGGTTCTTGCATGCGATGAAATAAAGTTGGACATGTAGGTCAACTTCTTTAGTATATTCATGTATGGAATATTCACATGATGATATGTTGTGCTTCACAATTTGGTCAATAATCAATTTATGAAATGTAATTATTATTGCACCTATCATTTTGACATGTAAGTTAGAAACTAGAATGAAGTTCCATAATGTAATTAATTGGAAGATATTTTATCTACTTGTTGATTTAACTATGTGTAGTCAACTTTTGACTAACTTGACTTGATTTTTTGGCCTATGTGGAAAGTGTATGAAAATGTGGTCTTCCTATGAGATTGCAAAAGGGTATGTATAGATCCTTCTTTTATTTATTTTTTGGAAATATTTTACATTGGTGTTATGTATAGGTGATGATCACTATGCACGTGACTTCTACTTTATAGAAAGTTGTTGACTCATTTTATTTAGTCAACTTAGTTGATGAATGACGATTACTGATTTGGTCATCTTGAGTTGTTTGTTTTGGACTCCTAGTTTATATGTTGTTTGGCATAGACTTAGTTATTATGCACTTAACTTAGACCCTTTGGTTGACATGTGTGTGTTTGAGATTTGGTTTGATAATCTATTGATGCAGAACTTTTGGTTGATGTTACTTCGGCACAAATGCTTGTGTGGCTAATTTTATCATCCATTTACTTATCATAATTAGTTATATTGTGTTTATGATAAACAATCCATTATGATGTAAATAGATTAGGATGTCAAATTTTTCAAGCATTTAGATGCATAATGATGATTGAATGTTGATGAGTACATTGATGATGCTATATGCATATGTCATTATATTTCATGATGAATCAAATGATGATGAATTAGACATAATGTGATTGAATTACTTGATTATGTTTCATGGACACTCACCTATTGATGCGGGTGCTTACTCACTTAGTGATCACCATATATTAGATGTGACATATGGTACATATGGTTGATTATTTATGTTACTCATGATCAAGATGTGATTAAAATGTGAGTTAAGAAGTCATAAAGTTAAAGGAAAGGACTCCTAATATTTGAATTTATCTCCTTCAGCTACTGACATTGTGATGAGCTAAAAGCACCATGAATGTATATGTATGAGTATGGCAGGAAGTGGGTGTGTAGTATCTACTATTGGGGTCAAATCCATGTGAGGCCTAAGTATGATAAGTAAGCACAGGTATGTGTTTGATGTCATGTGATTTTAAGGTAATATGTTAATTTTGAGAATCATTGAAATAAGGAATTATTAAATTGATATTTCATTAGATAATTGACTTTGATTTTATGCTGGACTGATATTTGATGTTATTCCTATGAATGAATAGAGGGACAACACATCATAAGAAAGGGGGAATATTGTCAGAGAGAGGTAGTCTAACCTTGTAAAACTATATGATGGTAATGGAATTCACACACTCATTTAGGAATACACTTCAAATGATTAATAATCATATGTGTTTACTTTAAGTGTGAGTTTATCCTTCTCTTAACTAAGTTTACATCATTACAAATATGGAATTTTTGAAATTCTATGGATACGATTGAAAGATTTAACATATCTACATTAGGATGATACATTTTCTAAGGGGAAGACAATATAACAACCTACTCCATCACTTACCAAGTAATTTGGTATTCAACTGTGCATAGATTAAAGTACTAATTTATTTTTCTTAATTTATAAGGGAAAAACATTAATAAAAAAAAAATTATAAGGGATGATAGGAGGTATTTGTTGATTCTTTTCAAATTTCAAGGTTATAGGATGGCAACAATGGAGGAAGAAATTTACCAAGTGTGAGGCCAATGGCATTGAGATTCTAGGGAATCTATGAAATTATCGTGGAAGGAATAACTGTACAAAATAGTCCTCAATTCCATCTTAAATTGGATAGCTACACTTCCTTTATATTATTTAATATCACCATTTCCTCTCCTGCAAAGAGCCCAAACATAGATGGAATTTATCTCAAGAATTCTAAAAATGTTGAAATACACCATTCATCCATAGCATGTCGAGACAATTGTGTTTCAATTCAAATAGGATGCTCAGGCATGCGTATTCACAACATCAATTGTGGCCCTGGTCATAGTATTAGTATTGGAGGACTTGGAAAAGATGGGACAAAGGCTTGCATTTCAAATGTGAGTGTTTATGAAAACAACATCCACGATGCTTCCAATGGAGTCTAGATCAAAACATGGTAGGTTATAGCCAGTCAACTTCTTGATTTGATGCATAAAATATTTTGAAACATCAACAGAGGAAAAATAATCTTGTTATAGAATAGTTTGATCTACCAAGTCTACTAGCATTTGAAGTTGAATCTCATACTCAAATAGGAAGGTGCAATGTTAGAGAAAGATGATTATGTTATCAATAGTTAGCAGCTAGAGACTCTTCATGTAACTGGACTATGTCTTATATCTCTATTGCACAATGAAAAGTATCAAAGTATTAAGTGGAAAAGTGATGAGAAGAATTGGAAGGAAGGTTTTGGGAAACAAACCTTGGCAACCATCAGTTAACCAGGTTCCTTTTGCTTGTGCAATTTTCTAAATTAAATGTGTTCAATTATATTTTTAAGCAATGTGAATAGAGTCAAGTTATTATTGATAGATTTCTTTTCTTTCCTTTTCTTCTAATATGGATGTAAATCAAATACAAACAAATAGGATTATGTATTGAGCATTTCTACATGTGTATGGTTGTATGCTTGAGCAGACTGTGTAATTTTTGTTACATAAAAAATACCAATTAGAATGGCATGTATAAAACTTTGATTTCAAGAAAGTTCCTTTTCTTAAATTAACTTCTTGCTCTCTTCATTTGAATCCATAAATGCATGAAGAGGAACTTGTGGAGTGTGCATCAATTTCCACATTGTGATTCCATTACATCTTCTTTAACCACTTTTAGTAAATATTTGGGTGTACTATAGAATCCTAGAAAACAATCACCCATCTTATTGAAACATTTATCCTATCATGGCATCTTTATTATCTTAAAATGGAAATGGTTGGGAACAAGAGGTCATTGAATTAAGCTATAGATGTGTGTGATTTCTTGAAATAAATAAGCCTTGAAAGATTAAATAGCTTAGTTGAACCATGACCATAGAATGAATGATGCAAAATTAGATAGCAATATAGGACTAGTCATCAACATAGAAATGAAGCTTTCATTGTGGAACATAGGAGTGATGTACTTTTAATAAAGTCTTTAGATTATGAGTGGGTATGACTAAATATATTACTTGGAATCCTTTCAGATTTTTACTTAAAACATGAATACTACTAGAATGCATTAAAATATTAATTCTTCCTCTTCTTTGAATTGAATGGCAATGACTAATTCTTGTGTATATACTATGTTGGAAGTGGTTTTACAATGAAAATTGAATGTATTTATTACTTATGATCATGAGTGAAAGAGTAGTATAAGCTAAGCTATGTTGAAGGCTTTTCTTTTCTATAAAGATGAATGATATTGAACTCTTGGATATGATGCAATGATTCATAGTGGTAATTATTGGAAACAACTAGCTAAGAATTCTTAAAAGGAGATGTTGATTCTCTTTCATAAATATAAGAATTTATTATGTACATGGTGAACTACTTGAGGAAATATGGACAGTCCTTATTTAAGTACGTATTCCTCCAATGAAGGATTTTGAGATGTGTCTTCATTACTCATTAAATTTCCTCCTGTGATAAATTTTGTGTAGAATATGGAATTTAAAAGGAAGAAGTATACTTTTGTTTTAATTTTTCTTTTGTTAAGTAAAGGTCCAATTTATAAGAATGTGATTTACATAGTTTTGATTGATAGACACTATTATTCACACCCATAACAGAGTTCATCTTCTTTGGATAAGATAATTAGAAATATTGTATACCAAAATTTAGCCTTGTAAAGCTTATTGATAGTGTGGTCATTATTTAGGTCTATTATGACATACATTGAATTGAACTATAGATCACAGTGAGAGTGAATGAATTACCTAATTTTATGAAATGAAGATTGAACTACTTGATGAAGTTCTGATCCTATGATATGTTTCCTAATGGACCTATGAGAAAAAAATTATTGAATCAAAAATGATTTTTTTTATGTAAATGATTGAATGTGTTATCTTTCATTGGCTTTAAAAGGTTGTGGCACATGCCTTACTAAACTATGAATGAGAATATCTAGTTATATTATAGAAAATGTGTACACATTCCATTATTGTCCTCTTAGTTTTGGTTGTTTAGTCTTCCTTGATGATGGCCTGGGTATCTTTCATGTTAGGAAAGATTCCATGGAAGCTTAATAGCTTTGTGGTAGGGTGGTAAAGCACTCCTACAATATTCTCACCCTTGTGTTCTTAGACAGGTTTTGGAGCTCATTTCAACTCAGTCATCATGTTTAAATCTTGTATCTGGTATCTAGTATATGTATTCTTTTAAATTTAACATTAATTAAATATTTATGTTGACTAGTCAATATTCCAATTACCTTGACTCTTTTTGACCTTCTGCATTTTATGAAGATTGCTGATGTGGCATTGGTTTTGCAAGGGCAGTGTTTTATGCATGACTAGTCATTCATTTGGATAAACCTTTCATTCTTGACATGGACTAGTTTACTAGATTCAACCTTTTCTTCATTCCCCGCACCTCTTTAATAATGTTATAAAAGTAAGGGCTTAATCCTCTCTGTAGTTACTACCTAACAAGTCTAATTTCATCGAATGGTTGGCTTAAAACCTAATTCTTTCAAAAAGCTAATGCTACAGTGTTTCTAATTGTAAGTAGCACTGAATATAGGAATTTAATCAATGTAGCCAAGGAGTTAAAGCATATAGAGAGAAGAATAATCAAGCAAAGAAACCCTAAAATTGTAATAATGTTTCTTGGAGCAATTCCTTAGATGCTATTGCATGCAAAGAACTACAAAAACACCTAGCAATGCTAGGAGTATGGGTTTCTATCATTCACACTACTCCTTATGTTGCTCATTTTCCCTCAAAGGAAAAAGACAATTGAGGTCAAGATTAAATTACAAAGATATGCTAACCTCCTACTTTTTTTTTCATGGGTTAAAGAATGGGGACCCCTTGATATTTAAAAATACTTTCTATGCTATTGTTGGTTTGGAAAGCTTTTCTTTTCGACTTTGCATTTGAGAAATTGAGATGCAATATGCCAAAATTGGAATCTATTGTATGTATACATCCTATGCTTTATTTTTTCCATGTACAATTGTCATTTCTTGAATAGGCATACCTTGCATTAGAAAGAGTTGGGATTGTGCCTAGACCATTTGATTGGAGATTTTGGGAAAAAAAAATCATTTAAGTTTTTCATGAGTTTTTTGCATAGATTCTATTTGTGGTGATGGGTCTTTGGCATCTAACCTTTGATGCTATTTATGTTTCTTAAACATGATATGTGCTTCAAATTTGGTGTTGGTTGTTAGCAATAGCAATGAGTTTCATAATTCTTTGACCATTCCTTTAGATGGGCTGCGGCTTTTACATTTATCTATTGAAACTGTTATGCATGTGATTGTATTTTTTCTATTTGAGCCTTTGAGCTTTGTACTCGTGAGTTGACCATACTCGTCTTCACAATTCTTTTACTAATATAAAAAAACTTGGCTCTGAGGCTTGGCACTTCTAAAAAATGGATTACATTAGGATAATTTTGAAACCTATGAACTACACTCGCATAGAAATTCTACTTTCACTATTTTTGTCATCACCTTTTATTAGTTACAACATGTTTTTTTTGTCTTTGGAACCTTTGTTTATCTAAACATGCAATGTGCCTTATTCTAGCACCTCAAAGAGATTAACAGCTTTAAATGGCCTTTTGACATCATTGTCATCTCACATTAATGATGCTAGAGAAAAATTTTAGTTTTCATACCAATATAGATTCTCCTATTTAAACATGGTAAAAATTTAAAAAGTCATAAGGTACATGGATTAATGTTTTCAAACATTATTATGCATTTTGGGCATTCAAGATACCTTGTTCTATAGGATAACTATGACTTTGATTAAACTAGCTAGGTATCTCACCAAAATTCTTTATGGAGGACAACTATACTTTACTTTGAATAAAAATTTGTCATGATGTGGAAATCTAATGCCCAAAACCTTATACACAATATCATAATAAGTGATGCTATGGCATATTTTAATGTTTTAGACTTTTTCAATGTTAGAATATTGAAGCACATCTCTTGTGTATGTGAAGCTTGAGTAGCACATTTTAGTTCAATGAATGGAAGTAGAGTTGTTGGTTGTAGTAATCTATGTTTATTTGTTCATGTAGAAATTGATGGGTTGCTAGCATCGAAAAAGTCAAATAATGAGAAATCCTTTATAATGAGTTGAAAAAATATTTATCATTTATTCTAGACTACATTTCAACTTTTTGAAAATACAATTCATGTATAAATCAAATAGTTCATCTTCATTACTATAAGTTTTTTTATTAGCGTTGAGGTATTCAAAGGTTTTGTTCCAGTTTTTCCAAAGATGCTCCATATCCTACAATTGATGCAATGCTAAGTCACCACTGATGATCCAAATCTTAATTAGCCATTCCACAATTTATGTGATAGTAAACGGTCTACCTTCACTGTAGATACAACATACAAATATGGCCAACATAATATTTCTTGTTCCTTTCTATTAATTTGAAAGCCATTTTAAACTTTTAATATTTGAGGGCAATCAATAAATATTGATTTTATTTTTATTTTGAGTGATCACATAACTATAAATCTATACAAATATTTTATTATTCTCTACCTTAAAATAAATTTATTAGTAGTAGCTACTACAAATTAATTAGTTACAAATAGAGCTTTTCAAAATTGTATATGATAAATACAAAATCTAATCAATCATTTATTAAAATAGTTGTCTATTTTTTTTTTTTACAAACAGGTAGAGACTCTAGCTCTTGTAGAGCACTTGTTATAAATGGATTTGTTGAGGGCTAGTTTGTTTGTTTAGCTATTAATCTTATTATTTCTTATATTTTTCCTTATATTGGAAACTTATGTATTGATTAATATTTATTAATTAGGTTGGGTTCTTTGATTATTTGATATTAATTTGACATATATTATTAGATTACTTTATTTAATAATTGTCGCATAGCTATTATACTCTTTTAGTGAACTATGAAAAGGAATATCAATATTAGATTATGTTATTTAGAGGGTATATTACATGGTGCCAGCATTCCATATTTTCTAAAATAGTCATTTACTTGTATATTTTTATTAAGTAGTATCATGTTTCACGAGATGGTTAATGAATGTTGTTTATTGTGCAACCATTGAAAATTGCCCCTTTACCCATTTTTTACACATGATTAATGTCCATGGTTGAGATTTATTATTTAATGTAAACAATGTAGTCATTGCCCTCTTCTATGTATATCATATTGCAACTACAATTTGTACTAGATCAATGCAAGTGATCATAAGGATCTATTGCAAAAGAATAACTTTCACATTAAATAAAATGAACACACAAAATCCTACCTCTACAGAAAAGTGATAGTAGTGGATAGGATAATTGAGAAGATGTATATTCCAATGCCTATTAACAATCCATTCTACTATGGTTAAAAATTGTGCGACAATCAGATCTTATATTCTCTATCTCAAAGCTTTGGATTATAGATTGTACAAAATGCCATCAGAAAACACCACCATGAAATTTGAAACCCTATACCATTCATTAAATTTTATGAAATAACTAAACTAGCACTTGCACCTATGAGGTGCAATAGTGACACTAATAATTAAATATGAAGTTTGAAAATTTGGAGTTTCTTTCTTTGCATTTAATTATTTTATTTATACCTATTGCAAGAATAAGTTCAACAATAAAATTGGATATGTATGTGTGCAAGTTACATTTCACATTGGAAAAGTTGTGTAGCATGTCTTAAACAACCTATAAAACTAAGGTTCAAATTGTGTAGTCACATGAACAAGTGCATATATACTGATTCAAGTTATGATAAACATTGGTAAAGTTGTGTGCAATACCATTTCAATACATATTTATTTCAAAACAATTACATTAGTATTTCAATTTCTCACCCTATATTTTGTTGCCTAGCTTTGAATTCTTGTAATATATAGGTAGGGAGAGAGAGAGAGAGAGAGAGAGAGAGAGAGAGAGAGAGAGAGAGAGAGAGAGAGAGAGAGAGAGAGAGAGAGAGAGAGAGAGAGAGAGAGAGAGAGAGAGAGAGAGAGAGAGAGAGAGTCCTCCTTTTTCCTTTTCATTATGTATGAGTTGTTTTCAATTTTGGAATGTATTATAAGAGAACGTCAGTTGAATGTGAAGGTTGTGTAATGATTTGACTTTTATGGTCACAAATCTATAATATTGAACTAGTATTGATACATTGTCCTTGCAAATAATTTTTTTATTTGGTAATTGACAAGATCTCCAACCATGTTAAGCTTGTTGTAAAACTTGTTTGTAAATTTTAATATTACATTTGAGGCTGATTTTTTATGGTAATAAGATGCTATTATGATAGAAATTTTTCATGTGATTGATAGTTGGAAGCATCAAATCTAATTAGTCCCTTGCATGACAGAAACTCTAGCTATCACACGACTCTTGTAATTATGACATTAAAAGTCATCTCATAAAAATGATACTGTCAATATGTGATAGTAAAGTGTCACACAAGAGTGATAAAATATTGTTGGAAATCCTTTCAATCAATGTTGATCTATGATGGTCTTCTGATGATGTTACTATACATGCAACAGAAAAGTGTCATAAACTTTTGAACCACTTTGTCAGAAATTATGTCAGTCACCCTTGTAGTGTGATGGTGTTTGTATAAGAGTGATGATAAGGTGTCACAATATTTTTATTCCAACTTGTCATAAATTCTATTGGTCTCCCTTGTAGTGTGATGGAACTTTTGATGGTGTTGCTATAAGAGCAAAGGAAAAGTATCGCAAAGTGTGACAACAATTTGTTGGAAAGCCCATTGTTGTGCTAAGTGTCCAACATTTTTTCATCATAGTTGTGATGTCATTTGCATGGTCTTTGATAGGGTCATCACCTTCTCAAATATCACCTTTGAGATGAAAATCTCAACTATGATACAAATAGCTCTCTAGCATTAGTATTGATCCTCCCACAATGGCTAGAATTTGACAAACACAAGACTCATTTGGTCTCTTCTATAAGTTAAAAATTGAAGCAACAAATATAAACATGTGTTCATACTTTTTGCTAAAATTTTTAACTTACAAAAGCTGAGATAAAAACATTCTTATGACTCTCAAATTTTGGCCATTGTGAGGGGGATCAAAGACTAATTCCAAGGAACTATTCCTATCACACTCAAGCCAAGTTGTCAAATGTGGTATTTAAGAAGATAACAACCCTATCAAAGACCATAATGCATAACCCAAATTGCATACATTTCTACAAAAACCATGACCACAACCACATATTACAAATTATAGAAGCTCAATCACATACTAATCAATTACATAGCTACAAAGAAAAAGGAATTGTCTATTGACAAATGAGAAATAAGTAACATCCATCTTTGGCAACAAAAAATGATTATCATAGGAGGATTGAGTCAATGTATATATATACAACCATGAAATAAAATCATTCACATTCAATATACTAATAATAACATCAATGAAAGACTTAATGTAACTTAATATAGAATTAACTTAAGAGTGTAACTTTGTAATACTTTATACTTTTTATCTCACAAATGTTATTAAAATCTTTCCAATAGAAGGAATATTCCAACCAAAAAAAAAAGAATGAAAGAATATTGTTGATAAGAATTATTTTTAATTAGGGAAATTGGCATGAGTGTCAGCCAATGTTGTTTCTTAAAATAACTGAGAATAAAGGATTATTTGGATTGGCTGCTTAAATTCTTTGAATTTATGTTTATTATTAATTTTATAATTTGAGTTCTATATTTTGTACTCTTAACTCTCTAATGTTGCTATTTCATCTACATCTAAGAGGAAATGGAGCACATACTCCATTCCCTCAATAAAATACAATTGACCACACTCAGAAAAGGTAGAGTAATTAATGTGTATGCATTCTAACTTGTGGCTCCTTACAACACAAAAAAAGTAGCCTAATTATGAGTATAAGATTGTAAGAAATGACCAATCTTTAAAGTACTTGAAACCTAGGAAACTCTCAAGGGAATTCCACCCTCATCACTCACAAGAAAGACACAATCCTCCATTATTCCTATACATTTAATAGGGTACATCTAGGAAATTGCTCCTCATTTTGTGTGGCATCTCCTATTGCATAAAATGAATCCAATTTTATAAAATACCCCCAAGAAAGAATATATAGATCAAGTGAAATATTTGTGCATGAAAAATGAGAGAGGAAAAAAGGGATCTACATATGCATAGGTGTTGTAGTAGCATTTTTGGTCATGTTGTATGCTTCCAACATTGCAATTGGCAATAGATTTGGTATTCTATTACTTGTTGTAGGCAACATCAACATAGGATCATTAACAGGCATTAAAGAATAAGATTATTGTAGCATAAAAAGCATGGATAAGATTGTTATGCACAATTTGTTTTTTGAGAAAAACACAAGTGGAGAATAGAACAGATCATTTACTTGAACCACCTAAAACACCCTCATCAGGGACATGAGGTACATCACCATTTAGAAAACCCTATAAAATTAACACGTCAGTATTTTATTTAATGACATAAATAAAATATTATAATATTTAGATCATTTTTGATCTCCTATTATAATTAAAAATTACATTAGTAATTGCATGATGACTTTTAGCTAGTTGTATCAATTTAATCCATCTCCTTACTGATGAGGAGTTTGAGGTGGCTAAGATCCCAATCATTGTAATTCAAATGAAATTTTATGGAGGGCCTTTCAAACTGCAACCATAAGGTTAGTAGCTGATGTGAAATCAATAGCAAATGGGTCCTCCTCTATGGACTCCTCCTTAGGGACTACATGTTCCTTTTCCTTAGTCTAATCAATACTCATTTGTAAGAATAAGATGCACTATATTTAAAATTACTCCAAAAAATTAGTGAAGAAAAAATATAATAAAAAATAATAATGAGTTTTACCTATCGGGAAGAAGGCTGAGTGCCATGAGGATCATCATCATCACATCTATGTGGATGTTGATCCATAATGTAGTTGACCTGAACTTTAACAAAGATTTATTAAGACATGTTAAAACAAATCTAATTAGTAGAAACATATATTAGTATAAATGATAGTAAAAAAACTTAATAATTTAATGTTGTTTTGGAGTCAATAATTAGAGGTCAATTTAAATGGTGCATAGTATGTACCACCATGGCCATGATAGTTGTTTTATTTGTATATGTGAGACTCAAATTGTAATAGATAAGAAGATCTTCCCCTACACACATTAATTTTATCACACATACAAATATGTAATTTCGTTCGTGCACCTCAAATATACAATTGGGTTTCTTAATAGTTGACATAGGTCATGTACTATTTATAAAACCAGCAATATTTCCTAATGTTTTTGGTATTTTCTTAATGTATATAGCTACTCTTTTACTTTTTGCATTCTTTTATATTGTATATAATTTTTTGAGAGTGCATATCTACACATGCTTTTTATTTATCTAATAATACACATCCAACTACTATAATTGTAACAAATTTTGACATACTTCGTCAATTTGACAACTTTTTTGTAAGAGACCTTGATGTCATCCATGGAAAATAGGCACAAACCATGTAATGATGAGTGTGCTATGTGATATATCCTCTCTCCAACACAAAAAATGATGTTTATTGGAGGAAGTTTCTTGGGGACTTGGCTATCTCTATAGATGTTGATACCAAAGGGCACCTCAGAGTTTTATTTTCTCTCATCATCATAAGAACATGAACCCCCTTGAGAAAGGAATTATTTCATGCATTTATTTTATTTTATTTTGATATTTTCCCCTCTAGTTGATCTCCTTGATGTAGATATACATGTCTCACTTTCTTGTTCTATTCTTATACTTCCCTTGTTCGAGGAAGACACATCTAAAAAAACCTATTTGTGGGTATCTTCTCTCAATGAAATGAGAGAGATAGCTAGCAATTGAGAGAGATATTTTACAAATGATAAAGATATTAAACTTGATGATCCATGAGACTATGTGGGATGTTCATGAAAGTGATTTGGGTTCCTACACTTGTAACTCAATTATATTATGTTAGTTAAAAACTAATGATACATATACTCAATATTGTATAGTAGACACCATGGAGTATGATATGTGGTCATCATAATAATTATGTATTTTTTGTATTCCTTACCTTCGCTTTATGTTTTCTATAAAGGACTCTCACAAGAAGTTGGGTTGATGATGTTTGTAGTCCATTACTTGTTAATTTGACCAAGGGTGAAAACATCACACTAAACATAAACATGAAATAAACACAAATAATAAGTCTAAATGTACCACATCCACCATAAGCATCACATATGAATTAAAAACATTAAAGGGTACATCATGGATTAATAAAATTAAGAATTAATTGCATAACTATACATTTCTATCAAGAAATCAATATTAAATAGCATAAGCATTCATCACATATTTGTACATTTATTCATGCTATTGATTGTCTTCATATCATCATTGACATCGTCGTCGTCATCATCACTAGCAGCAGCAGCAGTAGCAAAAACAATAGTAATAGCATCAATAGTAGCAACAGGAGTAGCAATATCAACAACAATAGCAATAGGTGCAACATCATTTTCATCATCTTATTCTTCAATAATATTTTCACCAGGAAGATCATGTTCAACTAACTCTCAATCATGATCATCATCTACATCATCTTTTCCTTCTTCTTCCTCAACATCTTCTTCTCCCATCACATTATAATTTATCAACCTTCTTATTGGATAATGTCTAACAACAAATGACCAAACCAACTTATGTGGAACCTCCATGTAAAATTCCTTCTCACATTGGCTTGGAAGAACATAAGGCTCATCCCCAACTGGCTTAAACAACCTTGTATTAATAATTAAAAATACATTGTGATGTTCAATAATAGTTCTATCAAGATCATTTTGATCAATTCCTAACCTATACTATTTAGAAATAAAGATAATTAATTTAAAAGAATTAAAGTTTCACTCAAGTATGTCATCCAAAATGCCATAGTATCGATTTCCAGACTCTTGACGATGTAAGTCATTTCTAGAAGAAATATTAGTGACCTAAAATATTGAACTAATCACAAAATAATATGTTTTCTTTGTGTGATCCAACTTCTTGATGCAAAATTCATAACCATTTCATAGCATAGCCTTGTGGTGTTTCACCTACAATAACATGTCAAACATCTTAAAATTATTGTATCATGAGTTGACAAACATGCAGGTGAATAACAAATTTCAACGCACCTAAAAATTTCTTAGACCATTTACTAAATCTATTTCCCTTTGTATAACATTGGAATCTCCACTATAATGAGCTTCTTTAATCAATGAAGACATGCATTCCCATGTTAATTTGTGACCAAATTGTTGACGTTGTTTAATCCATATCATCATCCAATCTTGATTATTTACAATTTATGAATGTAGCCCATCCCACTCTTGAGAAACTATAGAAAAAAATAAGGATATGACTTACGACCGATTTATGTAGAAGATTAGGAAATAATTAACCACAATAACATGTGATAATTTATTAACTCTCATTTTCCTCAATCTATCTTTCCCCACCAAGTACTCCCCTTGAATTTTTTTAGTGGGTTATGGATCCCAAATATAATCTATGTGCATCTTTGATGCAAGATTAGGAAGATATTGAGTAATGTACAACATAGTCTAGTATACCATAAATCCCTCCACCATAGAACCTTCAAGATGATCTCTTTTTTGAATCAAAGTCTTCAAAAATTTCAAGACTCACTCAACCATCCACATTGACCTAGTTTGTATCAATCCATATAATTCAATCTCCTTAACTTGGTGTATGAGGTAATATTCTTGTGAATTGAAAATTTTTAGAGGTAGACACTTTTGCATTTCATACACTAGTTGAGGAATTACTGTCTTCCAATATTTTATATATTTTTCAAGCATTTCCTTAGATGATAACCACCTACAAGAGACTCAAGCCACAAATATATATAAATACAAGAAAAATCATGAATATAAAAAATATATACAACAAATTGGACATATATCACTACTTACCTCATTTATTTTTCAAGATCATATATCATTTTTTTGATGTTATTATCGAAGTTCTCAGAGAGAGATAGGGGTAGTGCATACTACAACAATTATAAATTGATGATTTCATTCTTTTCTAATAGAATATAATGAAAAGAATACATAGTTTTACAAATATATTGTAAGTAGAGAACATTACTTACCTTGATAAAGGTACGCCAATCATATTTTTTCAACCCTAACCCAAAATCACCTTTCTTTGATATGATACTACTTATGTTTGCAATAAATCTTGTGGGAAATCTAGTTTTTCATATGACTTCTTTTATGGAATAACTTTTCTGCTCTGTTAATAACCAAGGAAGGGAGCTCATATTAACCTGATCTACATTGATATTTGATTTAATGATATGTTTCAGGGAATCACTGGATTCATGAATGTTACTACAAATTTTGAAAAAAATTATTTGTCATGCCTTCCATCCAATATTTTCTACAATGTCTCTGTTATATTCTTTCCAATATGCATTATATCAAACAAATGCATGATTTGTAAGTCCTCATAATAGGGAAACTTACTAAATTATTTGGGATAACATTTTAGTCCCTTTGGAAGGTTCTTAGTAATGTCATGATGGCCTTCATGAGCATCAATTACATCATTGGTAAACAAAAGACAAGATCAAAACATAAATTTCAAATTAAAACCATTAGATGGAATGACACTAGCTCAATGTTTAATTCTATTGTAGTCCAATTTCCATATGTAAGGTGTCATTCTTCATGGGTTTGATGTTGTCTCTTCTTTCCCATTGAAAATGTATTTTTCAGTAGTTCGATACTTATGACTTCTGTGGAGGAAGTGCTTATGCTCATCAAACACTTGTTTTCCTAAAATTTTTGAATAATGATCTTTCATCTATGGACCACCAAATGAATGTGCAAATTTTCTCTTTGTTTGAAGACTGTTGGTTAATAGTTTGTCTCCCTTAATTCTTTGGTTTATACCTTGACTCTTAAATACCCAATGACTAGTGGAGAAAAAATAAGTTAACAACATAATGGATTAGTCTAGTAATCTATCAAAGACCCTTGGATTGAAAGGTACAACTCCCTTTAGGTGCCAGATTTGCACTAAATTTTGTTCTTAAGTTTTTATGGGTATGCTCTTAACTCAAGAGAAGATGAGGTCAATAACTAGATTATTCAACACTTCAAACAACCTAGGAAGTTTCAGAAATAGGGACAAACTCATGAAATGCAGTCTATTGTTACTCAAATGCAAGGATGGAAACATGCAAGACTAGCTATGACAACAAGAGAGTAGAAGGAATGACAGAATGAGGAATTCCTAGATCGCTTAGTTAGTTGATATTTGAAAATACCCAAATTGTCCCCTTTTCAACTACTTCATTAATAAAATTCTACTCCTCTCATGCAATGAACTATACTACACATACGAACTATAGTGCATAACACAAGGAGAGGAATGATGCTTGTGCTAAAGAAGGTAAAGTTTATGATCTACTAGAATCAAGGAAATAAAACCAAGTTTACTTGCAATCATTCAACTTTAAATTATAGAAAATTCATTCCAAATATCATACATTAACTAAATGAACAAAAAAAATTAAAAGTAGACTCAGAGTAACAGATAGTAGTCTTAGCTACAAGGGTTTTCCCAAAAATAAATTTGTTGATCTTATTAACTTCTCAAAAGGTTACATATATAGGCCTCTTCAAAATGGTCAGTTACAGTTGATGATTGTAGTGCAAAGCTTCTCTAAATGGAATAAACTAAAAATAAGACATAATTGAATCATTGTCCATTAGAAAGACTAAGCCTAATAAGAGAATGCTACAAATGGCTACAAAAAGAGAAAGAAGAGAGGGAGTGATAGATGTCCAAAAAAATCTTAGAGCATCATGCCTTCTTAGGACTAACTTCCTTAGCTCTATAATCCTTCATTGCATTTGTTACTTTTTCTATCACCTTAACACTTGGGATGATGATATTGTCAGCTCAAATCATCCACTAGTCATGCATCTCTATCAATTCATCCACTCTGGGGGCTTTTGATTGGAACTTCTCTGATTTGCACCTTAAGATTGAATTAGCTAATGAAAGCTCCTAGATTTTTTACATTTATAAATTGAGTGAGTCATTGGCTTCATCAACATATGCCATGGACTTGGTCTTCATCCTCTTAATGTCTACTAATCCTCCATTGGCAGATACATAGTAATCTATGTGCAACACTTTTAACTATTTAAAAAGCTTCTCTATGACCTTCTACACCAAGTCATGCACATGCTTAAGCTCATTTATATATCTTGTAGAGCTTTCCAGTATAATTTCCAAATATTGTTTCTAATGAAACAATGGCTCTTTACCTATTTTAAGGATCCCATGGGATATGGCAACATTGGTCTTCATATCAGCCACTTCTTACAATAGTGCCAATTGCTCTGTTAGTCTATCTTCTACATTTTTCATGGTATTTTGATGACTAGAAGTTACCTCCCTTAACTTGTGAGTATCTAGCAGTAGATTTCCTAAATTCTCAATGAGTACGGGATTGTGCGCCTTCGTCTAATCAACCCATTCTCAACCAATTTTCCCAAATTACCTTTATTTTTGTAGCTTCATAAGAAAGTTCTTATTCTCTTCTACATTTGGGTCAAATGTACTAATTGAAGTTCTTGCAAGTGCAGTTCTAAATAGTCAATTAACTCTTTGTTTGAGGCCTTGAGCACCTCTTTCTCTGCCCTCAACTTTTCTAGCCTATCCTCAATATTTTCATTAGTAGAATTCCATATATTTACCATGGAATCATGAACATGGATACCAAAGTACACCATTCTTATCTAGAAATCATTTTCAATTAGCTCATGGAACTTTCCCTCCTTTTGAGGCTCTACTATCTACATCAACATGTAGCCAATAGAAGGATCATTAACCAATGCTGCTGCAAAATTTTGCTTCATTGTCTTCTTTGATGGTAATTGAGAAGAAGTTTCATGTCTAATGAGGTCTTTTGATTGGGTGGCTTCTTCATACCTCCACTTTTTTCAATCAATGGTTTCCTCCAACCATGAGTTGGTTGAAAGTACATTGAGTGTTGATTGTAGGGTAGTAGGATCAAAGAATTTCCTTGGGACTAGGGGAGTTTTCTTTCTCTAAGATATAGAAGGGAAGGTAGTAACTTTGGTTACTAAGAGGGCCAAAGTATCCCTTTCTTGTGATGTATCTTGTTCTTGGCCATCCATAGGGTTGGTGTCACCATCCAAAGTGATGACTTGGATAGGGGAGGCATGCTTAGCTATTGACTTCTCTTGTTCTTGCCCTTTTTCTTTCTCCTTGTCCCCTTCCTTCTCCCCAACTCTTCCCATATTTAGAAGAGATCTACCTCCACCAATGGGGGTGATTGGAACATTTTTCTCTAGGGGTTGGTCTCCTCCTTCGCCTATAGACTAAGTTGGGCCTACAGATGTTGAAGTGGTAGTAGTGGTGGAGGTCACTCCAACTGATTGAGCAGCTCTAGAAATCACTCTAGTAGTGGATCTAGTGCTTCCCATTCTCTTCTTTCTTGATCAAGTCCACTATACACAATTGTCCATTCTCTTTATGATTATGTGCATTAGAACCTCTATGATATCAATAATAGGACCTACAGGTGGGGTAGACACAATGGGAGTGCCTTTAATTTTCTCATAGGATGAGGGATGATATAGGAGCCAACATTTGCAAGATCAGAAACATCAATAGAGTCATTATATAATTTTACTTCATTAATTGTCAACTAGGACCAAAACTTCTCCTAGGTTTGATACTTATTAAGACATTCATCCCAAATATCTTTAATATTTGGAATGTGTCTATAGGCATATCCTAGCTTCAAATAATCCCTCACAAAATTTACTAGGCCATAATAAGGCCTAATTACCTCATAATCAATCAATTTTATTTTACTTTCAAAGTTCTTGACTAAATTTTGAACATTAGATCTAGAGGCACAAGAATAGGGTCCAACCACTATGGGGAAGGAAATCATGGCTATCTTCTTCACATTTAAACACAAGGTGTTCACTTCAAGAATTTGTCAACATAATTCAACAAGAATAACCTTGACTTCTAGGTACTTAGGAAGTCTTTTGGGAAATCCATCAAAAGCACCTATTTGAAGGTAGGAGAAACTCAGAAATTGGATGAAAAAGCATCCAAATTGGCTTGTAGCCAAAATTGCTTCTAGTGAAAATCTTCTCTCAGGGCAACCTGATAATTCCTAACATAATCACATTGTCAAAGCATGGTTGATTGTTACATACTCCTCATTGATCCTCTACAACTGAAGGTGTGGATAGAAATCATACACTTTTATATTTTCATTTTAGTCTTTAGTTTTGGAAAGAATTGACCATAGGTGATACGTACCCATGCTATAGATTAAGTATGAAGATATGTAAAAATTCTTGGATCCCCTAGCTAAATTCAACCATGAGGTAAGCTCGTCATATATAATTTCAACCTAGTAGATTTTTAGACCTTTGGCATGGATGGCTTGCACCAAGAAGAAGTGGTGCTCAATGAATTTCAAGATTTCCTCCTTCCCCTTTAATCTGAGCAATAGTTCTAGGATGTCAACAATCTCCCTTTTTAAATTTGTTCCAAATAGGTTCTTTAGCATCTTGCTCTTCTTTGAGTGTGGCATTTGGAACTAGGTCCTCTACGTATCCTCCCTTCTCAAGGTCATCTTCTCATTAAACATTGATGTAGAGGAGCCAAAGTCAAAGTCACAATATTCCTCCTTCACAGGCATGTCGAATGCAAACTACATTAAAGCCTTGTTGATTCAGAGTAGGATAGACTAGTCAGGAAGCAAAATTTGCTTCATCTCTGGATCATATCTCTCTATGCACTCCCTTACTAGCTTTGGAGCTTGTGCGGCCATGGGAAACCAACAGCTTCCACCAATCCACTTTATCTTTTGAATAATTAGGTGGATAGGCTAAGAGTTTAGTCTTCTATGAAGAGCACCTAAATCATAAAACTTGAATGATGTATCTGTTAAATATTTTAACTCACTCTCTAGGTCTATAATCTTATCATAACCTAAAAATCTGATTTCCATTTTCTATGATTTCAAATGATACAATTCTTGATAAATAGTCATTTGAAATAGAGAAGAAACAAATTAGATTCAATTTCAATGAAATAGATTCAGAAATCTGGACATTGGCACAACATAAATGAAATTTAGTTCAACCAATCATCATAATGGAAGTATATGCAATAAATTTAATAATCAATAGCTATTTAATTTTTTTTTTTTTCCATGCACATAAAGATTTATAAATCTGAAAACCATATTACTTCACTTAAAGTGGAGTCATATGGTGAAAAGCACTTTATCGAAAGAAGGATTTTTAGTTTAGCACCTTATTTTGTTAAGAATCTAGAATGAAGATTTATTTGATAACTTAGTATGTGTGGGGGATAGAGAGTAGATCGACTTTTTAATAAGCCCAAGTTTCCTTTGATTCAGAATCATAGTGCAAGAAATGATCTTTTAATAGCTTGAGCACTTCATTCTCTACCTAAGAACTTAACACTTGATTTTCTTATATCCTAATTACACTTATATAGCTGACTTTATCAAAAGAATCTATTGGGCATCTCTAAAAAACATTCACACATTAAATTCACTTGGATTTCCATTTTCCAAGCCTTCGAAGAAGTGATCCTTTACATTACGTAGGGACAAGAAACCCCTCTGAAAGAAACATTTTTCAAAGAGAGAAAAAGTTCACGATATCTTCCCTTTAATCTCAATTTGATGGCTACGAGGTGAGAATTTGAGTGTGGATTTTTCATTAAAGGATAAAAATAATTCCTTTTAGCATCATGCTTGCCCTACTTATGCACAAAGATGTTAGAATTATGCACCAACCAAGTTAGCTTCAAAAATAGAACAAAATACCTTTGCTTCCATTCATGAGTACCTAGAAACCCATAGACCCATCTTTCTTCATAAAAGTAGGTTTTAACCTTTGCAACTTGATTCAAGACCTTCTTGGCTTCGACTTACACTTTTGTGGATTTTTCCATAATGACACAACCAAGTGTACTACTTGTTGTAATCACCTAAAAATGGTCATCTAGACTATTAGCCCCCTTCTCAGCATTTTGGCTAAATTAATTTAATCATTTACCTAGACCAAATTGCTAATAATCAATTTATTTGATTATAACCTATAGTTTGACTATGCTATCCTAAGTTCATTATTTGATTAAAAGAACATGTCCCCTTTTAATTAAATAAAAGACCCCATTCTTCTAACCCACTTAAAGTGCACACATAAAGTCCTTTTTCTATTTTGCAATTAAAAGAAAAGACTTTGTGACTTTTGTCTTATATGACAAGTCAACTTATATTCTATTGGTTGATTTGTGTGTGCACATGGATCACTCCTATTTTCGAATTCCACCGTTGATCATCCACCATCTTCATCTTGATCTCCACCATCCATACATCTTTAAAAGGGAGAGAGATTTCCCCCTCAATCAATCCATCTTTTGAACATTGTTATGCTGCAGGTTTTCTAACAGGTTTCTTTGGAGCTTTGTGGAGAACTTCTATTTCTTGTCTACATTCTCTCATACCATAGCATCTTAGCTTAGCTTTCATTTTTACATGTAGCTTAATCTCACATAGTCTAATAGTTGGATAGTAACACTCTCATCCATTCTTAGAATAGCTGCACTTTTCATATTCATTTTAGCTTAATCTTTAGTTGCATTGCATTCTTGAGGAACTCCTTGAGACATTTGCATTCTTGCATCTTGTCTTTGGAACCTCCCATTGCATGGTTTACTAGCCAGAAGAGTATCTCTAAGGCTCATCTGAGAGATTTCTTATTCTTGAAATATACTCTCTTGCACTCCATGGATAGGGAGCTCTAAGCCGGCATCTGAACATTCCAACTCATGGAATCGTTTGGATAGAAGGGTTTAGAGTGGGACACTTTTGAGTGTACATTTTTGGCGCCCACCGTGGGGCTTGAATCAAATTTTTAGCTCCATTTGCTTTCATTTCTTATCTATGGTTTTTTACAGCAGCATATTGGGTCTAATAAAATTCTTTTGTAGAATTTTCACTTTGATTTTAAGGTCAAGCCATAAGTAAATTGGTTTGAAGGCCAAAAACTTAGTTGGTTTAAAGATTTGATCATATCTTTTAAACCGCTTAGAATTTAGTTCTAAAATTTTGTTTGCAAGTTTCGTATATGCTCAAAATGTCTCAGTCCAATTTTCAGAGCATTTTGACGTGATTTTCGGAAGTTATGATATTTTCTTTATTTTTCATAAAAAGCCGTTTTTGATCGCAAATCAGCGCATTTTTTAAAAAAACTTACATTTTCAGAAAGCTTTTTTAATTCTAATGGGGGTTGTTTCTTTGTGTTTTTAATTTTGAGATCGTATTAAGGATAAAAAATTCGATTTGATAAATTTGGCCTATTTTGACAAAATCAATCTCTAGGGAGCAAATGAAGAGATTTTTTAAAATTTCTTGCATTTTTGGAAAGCTCTCTGATTTTCAATAGGGGTATCTTCTTTTTATTTTCATTTTTGGATACGAAATCATAGCAAAAAAGTCCAATCTTGTTGATTAGGTCAAAACCAAAGAGTAAAAATGAGAGCATTTGTGATTAACTTGCACTTTTATTGCATGCACTTGGTTGGAGGATAAATTAGATTTTTGAAGCAACTCACCACTTTTTATTGTAGATTTTTATGTTATTTCACACTAACTTTTGTTGCTAACAAGTTGTGATTACAGGTTGCCATCCTTATGAAAAAAAAATTGAAACATTGCATAAAAAGAACGCATGTCAAAGCTTCAAATGCGCAAGGGCTACTAACATTGTTTGCAGGGCTGCCCAACGCATAAAAACCCAATTTTGCTTGTTCTTTACTTTTTACATGTGCGTCATATACTAGTTATTTTTTTAGGCACATTAAAACTTATGATTGAGATCTTTTGGTGATAGGAGAGTATGCTCTTCACCCTTGTGGTGAATTAGAAATCTTGACTTACTATTTGGTTTCAAGAGTAAGAGGCAACTGAATCTTCTTGGTGTGTTTGGGGGAAGCAATAAAGGTAGGAGAGTATGCTCTTCACCCTTGAGGTGAATCAGAAATCTTGACCCTTGAGAGTGGATCCATTTTGTGGTAGTTAGATTCCTTTAGAGGGCCTGCTCTCGGACAACCTGAGAGGAACGACCCAAGTGGGGACAAGCAGATTACCCGGCTCTTCCAACCCACTATAAACTCAAGGCTACTAAGGACACAAAACTTTGGTAGATGTAGTGTTTGTCTTCGCCTAGTGTGATCGCTTATGGGATTTCGACCATAGGGAGATCACTAGGCAAGAATGCTTAAGGTACTCTTGTGATCGTGAGATCGGTTACTCATCGCAAGGTGAGGTGTCCCGTAATTGGGAGCAAGAGGAACACTATGAACGGAAGCCCGATCTAAAAACTCTAAGTTAGTAACTACCTTTTTTTTTAGCCGCTCAACTTCTTGGTGCAAGGATCGATCCTAGTGGACTACCCGGATCACCCCAAGATTTACACTCACCATATGTGTTCCCTTGGTTGTGCTTATGGCATTTCCATGACAAAGCCAATATCTCTTGTGGGCAACCACTTGGTGTGAGGCAAAGGAGCATCAAGCGTGGGCCAAGTTGTTGAGTAATGAACCATGTCCTTTAGGTAGATATTGCTTGATGTGTTCTCAAATGTGGTATACCAGTGAAAATCTTTTGAACATACACATTATGATAATTCTA
Organism: Cupressus sempervirens; assembly: GCA_028749045.1. Taxonomy (NCBI): domain Eukaryota; kingdom Viridiplantae; phylum Streptophyta; class Pinopsida; order Cupressales; family Cupressaceae; genus Cupressus; species Cupressus sempervirens. The sequence goes on along the minus strand of CM053785.1, from coordinate 551,541,963 downwards.
GAGAATTCTTTTGAGACATCACATATGCTTGTATCATGCAAGGTTGCTTTGTCCCTTGCTTGATTGTTTGAAGAATACTCCATGTGTCACTATCTTGCTTGGAAAGAAATTGTTTTTGAACATAAAACTTGCTATGCTATCAACTATTGTCTAACTTTATCAACCAAGTCAAAACATCAAATGCAAACATTTTCTTGTGTTGCTTGCTAAGGGGAGTCTCATCATTTGACTTTGATTTTCTATGTCTCTAGTTTTTGAACATGCTTAAAGTGGCTCTTTGGTCTTAGTGCTCTTGGTCTTTTTGTCTTCATGGTCTATGTTTGCTTGCTAGTTATCCTTTTGTTGAAATGGTTTCCTTGATTTCTTGACTACACTCTTGGGTTGGAGAGTTGTTCACTTGTCACCCTGCTTTCTCTATCTATTTGGCTATTTTGGCATCTTTCCTAGCTATTGACTTGAGTCATTCATGTCGTAAATTTCTTGGACATATTGTTTGACAAGTCACTTTAATCTCTCTCTAATATCTTGGCAAGTGAACACTCTACCTCTTATAGTTTCAACATCAAGTTATCTTCTAGACTATTTTATGCTTGGCTTTGCATCTAAAACTATGGGACCTAAACCTTGTGCTACCAAACTTCAACCAAATCTAGATGATCATGATATCCTCCATGTCACTAAAGAGTTTCAAGATCTATATGCACAATACAAAGAACTAGAAGAGACAAATGATCTTTCTTACCTTCATCTCTCTAAGCGCATGACAGAAATGAAGTCTAAACTTGAGAAATGTTTGGAGGAGAAGATTGCATCATTACATGAATCTTCCTTAAGGTCTTTACATGCATGTGAGTCACCTTCTTTGAGGACATCCTCTTCTTCTAGGTCTACATGCTCTACTTCAAGACATCAAATGTCTTCATCTTCTAGATCTAAAGACCTTTGTAGAGAACAAGCACTTGAGCCTATGACAAAATTTCATGATGGACCTATCTTTGATGAAGATAATGATGAAGACATGAATGCATTCTATTCACTTGAGAAACAACCAAAGGACTCTAGACATACTTTTGAGAGAAATTTTACTCCCTTGGGGAATTCTTATGATGACATTTTGAGAACACTTCTTGACACCAAGCTCATCATGTTGCCTAAGTCTAGCTCATATGGAAACCCATTCTTGGATACCTATTGTGCCTATCATCGATCTAATGACCATGCTACTTCTGATTGTATAGAGCTGAAACATAAAATCCAAGATCTCATTGATGATGAGATTATTGATCTTGGAACCTCTAGTGACTCATGTGCTGAGGATACTTCTCTTGAGCAAGATCATATTAATGAACCTATGTCTAGTGATGGTTTCCTTGATACCTCCACTTCTTCCAACACTCATGCATCTCCCAACACCTCAAAGCTTTCCAACATGCCTCCATCAAATAAAGAACCTAATGCTTTCCACATTGACTACGTGTATCCTAAAGGGCTAACTCTAAAAGAAACTCAAGCTAACCTTCACTTGGCTGCAAAACTTTTCCATGCTACTAATCCTAAAAATCCTCAACCTTCATGCACTACTATGCCTAATCCAAGCACTACTCCATTCACTCTTCATTCTCCTTTGTCCTTAGAAGTGGCTCCATGTCAAGAGGACTCTCAAAAAGAAAAAGCTATAAATGTCAAGAAAGATCAAGATCAAGCACCCTTTCATCTCTTTCATGATTTTTCCCCTCCATATCTTATAACTTGTCCACCTCCTAAGTATGATGAAGATACCACTTCAATTATCTCCCTTGAGCTTACTGAAAATTATGAGAAAAGTTCTCTTCATATGCTATCCAAAGCTACTTGTCAAGATCAAAGTGTCCCCTCGTGTTCTACTTCTCCATATCCACTTCAAAATTGTGCTCAAGCTTCAAGTGCTACTATTAAAAATGTTGTTCCTATCAAAGGTACTCATGAGTCTATTGATGGCTTTGACCATGTTGCTCATTCTAAAGATATTGATATCCCTTCCCACTATCCCTTTGCATCTTCTAAATCTATCCTTGGTCCTTATCCATCTAAGCTAAAGCATTCAAACCTTCCATCTATATTGGGACCTTATGTTCCATCATCTCCTACATTTTCCACTCCTAGCTCTCTCATCATACCTCAAGATCAACAAAGACACTCATCCTTGATGACTTTTCACCCATCTATCCATCTAAACCAGTCATATCATCCTTATTCATCCACAAATCCCAAGTCCTTTGGAAGTGAGAATAAACATAAGAATCCATTGAGAAATAAAGATCACTATGTCCCATCTAATCGACATGTGAATGCTAAGAAGGAGAATTCAAAAAAGAGACTACAAAGGTCCACTATTAAGAGAGCTAAATCAAAAAAAATGTGGGTTCCTAAATCCATCATTGAAGAAATGCACTCTCAAGCACCCAAAGAACAAGGAAAATCTAAAGCTATGTGGATTCCCAAGTCTCTTTTAAAAGACTTGAAGATTGAAAATACTTCAAAGTTGACATTCAAGCTTCCAAAGGCTTCCATTACATCTTCTTCCAAAAATCTTCCTAAAAATATTCCAAAGCCTTCCACTCCACTTTTGTCCAAATCTCTTCTACCACCTCATACATCTAAATCTCAAACTATTTCATCCATGATTCTTCCATCATTCCAATACCCTTCAAGGTGTGTGTCAATGTTGATCTTGTCCAATATTTCAACTACCCACATGAAATCCTCTAAAGCTTACACCTCCTTTCTATACATGAACTCTTATCCTCCATATACTCTTCCTACTACCATTTCTCTTTCATCACCCTATCAACATCTTTGAGCATACATTTCTATGGTCTTGGCTTATCATGACTTATCTTTTCTATAGGAGCACTATCTACATTCAAAAAGCTTGAGCTCTTTCTAAAAATTCAAAAAAAAAAAAAATGAAGAAAAAATAGAAAAAATGAAAAAAAAATGAAAATGTGCCTTGGTGAAAACCACTTCTTGTGGCACCTTGGTAGCAAAAGTAAAGAGAAATAAATCCATCCTATGGTGAAAAATACTTCTTGTGGCACCTTGGATAAGTACCATGATGAAAACCTGGCAAACATGCATCATGCGTAATTCTTCCATCATCCATCTATCCCTTCTTCTCTCGTTGATCTTGACAATGTTGAGCTATCTTTGCATATTGGCTATCTTATCCACAAGATTTTCTATATTGCTCTCCCATTCACTCATAGCCTCTATCTTGAGCTTTATTCTTATTGCTCTATCCCATTGCTATACTATCTAGTTGACCCCTTGGTCTTGATCATAATAAATGAAACATGGTTCTTATAGGCCTCTTGACATGTCTACTCTCTTGGATTTCACGTTTTCATGCTATCTCTCTCATTGGCTTCCACTGCTTATCTTTCATGCTATCTTACTCATTAGCTTCCATCGCTTATCTTATATGCTATCACACTTGTTGGCTTCACCACTTATCCTACATGCTATCTTGCTCAGTTCTTCCATTGCTTATCAGAAACATGCTTCATATGACTATTTCACCTCTTTCCCTAGCTTGGGTACTCTTGAGGAGTCAGTCCTTTAGGATCACTTTCACTTGCTTCATACTCATTTTTCATCCATCTTTGTGTATCCACCAGCTCGTTGCTCCATCATATCCTATACCTTGCTAGACATTGGGCGAATATGATGTGATCTTGCTTGAGAACTAGTGATCTCTAAAACCTTCTAAAAAATCCAAAAAATCATATATGATGCTGAAAAAATCCTAAAAACTAAAAAATGTCCTGAAAAAAAGATCTTCTTAGTGAAAACCTAGCAATAGGCACTTTGATGTATCACCAAAAAAATAAAAAATACAAAAATACAAAAAAAAAAAAAAAAAAATCCTGAAAAAATCTGTCAAGTGGTGAAAACTTTGAAACAGATGCTACTTGAAACCCTTGCACCTATGTCTATCAATCTCAATCATCCACTTCGCTACACATTTCCTAGCTTGGAATTGTTTCTTGTCCTCATCTTGGGGGCATAGCTACTTAGCCTATTGAGGTATTCTTGTGCATTAGGGTTTCTTTGACAACTCACAAAATAGTGTTTCTCAACACTTCCCCCACTTTGACATCAAGTGTTTTTCAACACTTTACAGATAGTTTACCTACGGTCTCCGATATCGTGATATTTCTCACTATCAGAATCAAGTCTGGAAGAAATGGCCAAGTGACTTGCACACACGCACTTTAACACTTAAATGACTGAGCTATGCTGATCTTTATCTACTTTGTGTGTTGTCTATGATGATTTCTTTTCCATGTGTTCCCTCCCTAATAGTCTTTCAAGGATGTCATTGACTAGAAGACTGGGGGCATGGGACATACTTTCTTGATTTTTTCTTGTGGGTATACTTTGTTTGTCTATAGTGTTGTAAGCATTTATGCTTGTCCTATCCAACACGTTGACTTACAAATGTATCATCCTTGACTGTTTTGCAAGATCGCACTTAGGGTTTATCCTGGCGCTTATGCCTTGATACAAGTGTAATCTTGCTAAATTAAACTTAAGGAATCTAATCGTCTAGTTATCTTGACTTACATGTCTCTGATGCTTAGATTGGATTTCCACATACCTATCTAATATCGATCATATTCATATCCTCATAGTTATACTAGTGATGGTTGTATGATCTCATGATGTCCCTAATAAATGCTCAATGATGAAATTAAGAGTCTAAATGTTATGCACTTCTTGCTGGTAAACCACTTTGCATATTAGCTTGCATTTTAGGTTCATTTTCTAGCTTAGTCTTGCATTCTTGCATATGGGGAGAGCTCTCTCTTCATCTTTTTGTGGACATATCAGCTAACTCCTTTTATATATTTCTTTATTTTCTTCTTGTTCATGTCTTTTCACCTTCTTAATCTTTCACTTCATCTCTTTTCTATCTTATCATCACATTATATAAAGTTTTGACCTCTTAAATAATTTCAACGTCCTAGATTCATTTTCGGGATCGAAATCCAAATTCGAGTTCATCTTGATGGTCAAAATTATCTTTTAAAATTCTACCTTCTTCTGAGCAGTTAGCTGACCATTTGAGGTCTAATCTTTGAATCATCACTGGGGCATCTTCATTTCTTCATGTCTTCATCATTTCCATACTTCATATCTACTTAAATTCACTGTTTCATGTCTAAAATCACCTTTCTACCCATTTTGACCTAATTTTTATGCTATATCCTTCAAGGTCAACTCTAGTCAAATTGGGGCATTTTATCAGTTTCTTATAGTCATTCTTGGGTTCTAATCATCTATCTGTCATCTTGGACATTGCTCTATTCTAATTTTCTCATGTCTAGCCAGTTTTTGCATCCCCTTACCTCATTTCAATTTCGATCCCGAGGGGCCAAAAATACTCTATTGCTGATTGTTACAGCTATCTATTTCTTAGGAGCATTTGTTTGACCTTATCACTTGCTCTCGCTCTATTCGCTTTTCTAGGTGTTAAAATTCTTCTTGAATTCTAACATTGTTCTCTTCCTAGTGTTCAGTACTACCACTATCAGGCTGTACATTTAGGACTTGTTATCTTTTTCTACATTTTGTTCTTCAAAATCAGATATCTATATCTATCACCGCCTACTTGGCTTTCTATTTTCTTTGACATAATGTGTTCCCAGATCGATCACGCATTAGTCAAAGAGGGGCAAATGTAATCACCTAAAAATGGTCATCTAGACTATTAGCCCCCTTCTCAGCATTTTGGCTAAATTAATTTAATCATTTACCTAGACCAAATTGCTAATAATCAATTTATTTGATTATAACCTATAGTTTGACTATGCTATCCTAAGTTCATTATTTGATTAAAAGAACATGTCCCCTTTTAATTAAATAAAAGACCCCATTCTTCTAACCCACTTAAAGTGCACACATAAAGTCCTTTTTCTATTTTGCAATTAAAAGAAAAGGCTTTGTGACTTTTGTCTTATATGACAAGTCAACTTATATTCTATTGGTTGATTTGTGTGTGCACATGGATCACTCCTATTTTCGAATTCCACCGTTGATCATCCACCATCTTCATCTTGATCTCCACCATCCATACATCTTTAAAAGGGAGAGAGCTTTCCCCCTCAATCAATCCATCTTTTGAACATTGTTATGCTGCAGGTTTTCTAACAGGTTTCTTTGGAGCTTTGTGGAGAACTTCTATTTCTTGTCTACATTCTCTCATACCATAGCATCTTAGCTTAGCTTTCATTTTTACATGTAGCTTAATCTCACATAGTCTAATAGTTGGATAGTAACACTCTCATCCATTCTTAGAATAGCTGCACTTTTCATATTCATTTTAGCTTAATCTTTAGTTGCATTGCATTCTTGAGGAACTCCTTGAGACATTTGCATTCTTGCATCTTGTCTTTGGAACCTCCCATTGCATGGTTTACTAGCCAGAAGAGTATCTCTAAGGCTCATCTGAGAGCTTTCTTATTCTTGAAATATACTCTCTTGCACTCCATGGATAGGGAGCTCTAAGCCGGCATCTAAACATTCCAACTCATGGAATCGTTTGGATAGAAGGGTTTAGAGTGGGACACTTTTGAGTGTACACTTGTTAACACCATCATGACTTCATTCCTCGAGTACATACTTGATGAACTTTGCCAAGGGGGAAAACTAGCCTAACCATTCAGAATCTACATGAAATGAAATGTTAATACAAGATGAAAGTTTGGAAACATTGGAGAACTTACTTATCATTGGAGAACATCCAAACCCAACCTAAATTACCTAGAACCCAAATGCATTAAGACAATAAGAAACCCACATGGAGGGATAAGAAAGAAGGAAAAACAAAGGATACCTGGAAAAGATACAAAGTGAGAGTCATGGGAATTGATGAGAAGTAAGTCACTTAAAGATTACTTTGACATGAAATCTTGGATAGAGACTCAATGAATGCCAAAAATTATAAGGAACCAAGGGAAAACAAAAACTTGGCAGTAGCTAGCTCTAATAAGGGACTTTGGAATTACAAATGTTAGAGAAGGGGCCCAAAATATTTGGTTTTGCATATCCAAAATGGAAAACTACAACAAGTAGAAATGAACTACACATGCAACAGAAAGGAAAACTAACCTAGGAAAGCAAGAAAATAAAGAAAGGAAAGACACAAAATCAAAATCCTACTTAGACTAACACTAACTACAGGTACTACCTTCTTTCGATTGTGAACTTGATAAAGCTTTAGATCCTGGTCATTATAGGAAAATGGCAAAATCTCTCTAGTAGGATAGCCTAAAATAAAAGATTTATTCTGATTTACTTGTATAATTTTGAAAGAGCCTTTCCAACGGGAATCAAACTTATGGTGCATACCTTTAGGTTCATGCCTCTTATCCCATAAAAGGACCAAATCACCCTCCATGAATATCCTTGGTTTGGGCTTCTTGTCAAAGAAGGTTTTCATGCAATTCTAATGTTTTATAATGTGATCGACCAATTTCTCATGTTCTTCTTCCAACTTAGTGAGGTACATGATCCACTTTTCCAAGTTGTTGTGGAATACTAGGTCCTCAATCACTTGGTATATCTTTCATATGGATAGTTCCAATGGGAGTGGAATGCTAGCTTTGACTCCATATACTAGTTCAAATGGAGACAAGGCAATGGCCTTCTTAGGTGTCACTTTACTTGCCTAGAGAGCTTCATGTAGTCTTTTGTGCCAATCCTTCTAATTCTCAAAGACCAATTTCTTCATAATGTTATTAAGCTTTTTTTATTTGATTCTACTTGACTATTCCCTTAAGGGAACTAATCTAAAGAATGACTGAGGTAGATGCTTTTTTTGTTGAAAAACTCTATAATTTCCATAGAAGAAAAAAATGTAGCATTATCCATGACAAGCTTTAGTAGCACCCCAAATCTTACCAAGATATTCTTTTTGACAAACTTGTAGAAAACTTTAGAGGTGGTTCTCTTGGTGGGATTTGCTTCTACCCATTTGGTGAAATAGTATATAGTACTGATAATGTATCAGTGACCAGTAGAAGAAGAAGGATTAATTGGTCCAATGAAGTCAATTCCCCATTGCTAAAAGTGTTTTTCTATTGCCACTGGCTTCAGTGGTAGGAAAAATAACTAAGGCTTGTTAGAAAACATCCTACATTTATCACATTTGTGATGAGATCCATTTACAATCTATTTAATACCATATTTTAATCCATTTTATTTAGATTCACATCCACTTCTCTATTCCATTTCATCTCATTATTACCATTTTTATGTTGTATATGATTTAATATAAACAAGTAGTATTTAATATTGTTTTGGGATTAAAATATGGAAATTTTATTATTGGTTGCTTTTTACTAATCTATATTTGTTGTAGCATGTTGATTATAAGTTACAGATCTTCTTGTATCTCTTTTATCGAGATAAAGCTCCATCAACTCTGAAAGAGACACATTTTCTGCAAATATCATCCACAATACATGAATATGTAGAGATGACATTAAGGAAATTTATGTGGATACATTTTGAAACATCATGATGCTCTCCACCTTATATTATTTCTAAAAAGAATTTCATACATCAAGAGAACATCCATGGTGAGTTACATTCTAGGAAATGGAAACAAACATGGCTAACCATGACCTATTTTTCTACCATGAATAATATAAATAATGGATGTATAAAAACAAAAGAAATATCTCTCAACTGAATTCTTAGATAGATAGAAAAGAATTCAATTAAGCATAAGTTGTTATTGTTGTCAAGGAGGTGAGATAGTATAGTCTCACATGAAAATCAAGACCACTAAACTCCAAACCATTTCTAATCCATGTTGTTGCAAATCATTTTTGTTGAAGACAATATTGCTTGCTATAATAGTAACAAAAATTTCCTATTCTTGGCATGAGATTGAGATTTTTTATATCAGTACATAGTCCTTATTGTTTGTATGGTACATATCATTAAAATAGTTGTAAAAGTTGTTGCAACTACGTATATATAGGAAAATCAAAATGTACTGTTCTCCCTTTGTAAAATCTGGGAATGAAATAAAAGTTCTACTAATTAATTCAACATAGCAATAAATAATTTTATCACTCACCTTGTAGACCAGAGAAAGGGCCCACTCTTGGAATTTTTGTTGAGATTATTAGTATTGTGAATTATTGTAGATTGTGTGTTGATGATTGTAGATTGTGTGTTGACAATTGTTGTAGCTTAAGTATGTTGTATTTGGTTGTTAATAGAATAAGGTTTCTCTCCAATCTAGTTGTTAGTATGTATAAATAATTCTATAGTTATATTAATATCATAGCTCAAGTTTAGATTATTAATAATAACCAACATGTTATTAATTTGTTGTCATATTAAGAGATAAATCAATATAGCAATATCAAATTTATATTAGTAAACTATTATATTAGATTAGCTATATGCCTGGTGTTGGTATTGTTTCCTCTAGATTAATTGAATTTTTGATTTGTTACATTTGTTATCCTCATAGTTTTTAATGTTCATTTATGTTCCTAATGTTCTTGTTGCCAGGAAGTGACAATTCTTGTCACTGGGATTTATTTAGTTTTCCATAGATTCAATTTTGTCTATCGTGGTTGTATTCATAATCCCTCATCTCACAATTATCATCCCTTGATGGCATATTGCTTGAACACCTTTCACAAGCTTACACTCTCAGATTGATATGTATAGACTAGCCAAACTTCATCATAAATTGTTAATCATTTCTTAATTATTTGCCCCAGTGTTGGCCTATCAATTTGGCCACCCACCAATAAGCATCCTTAAATATATTAGGTTAGTAGTAGGTCTACCTAAGAATCTTGTAAGTTGTAACTGTAGAAGACAAATGCCCATCATAGGCCTCATTATGGAATGTATGAAGCAGTCATTCTTGTTGAGGCTTATCCACGCATCTTAAGAAGTTTCCATCAATTTCTCTCTTGTACAATTCATCATCATATATGACATACTTACTTGGTTTTGAGGTCTCTTTTTTATTTGTATGTTTATGTCGGAATTCTTTAGAATAAATGAGAGGGGGGTGAATCAATTATCCAAGGTCTAGATGTACAAATAAAACTTTTCATGGCTTAGTGAACCCATATATTATAAACATATTCATCATGCATGCATCCATTAGATCATACAATCACTTAAATTTGTAGGTTACTATAAAATCAACTTTGCAAAAATGTAAGCATGAAACATAATATATTCAATAACACATTTGACACAATGATTTTAAATGGAAACCCTAGTTGGGAAAAACCACCAGTAACATGCTACTCATTCTCACTATTCTGAAGTGATGCCCTATGATAGGCCAAACTTGTTAAAGGTTTACAATACACACTATTAAATGTGACTTGGTTAGAGGATTTCAATAACCTTGTTGGGAGTGAACCTTGCCATAGGACTTTAGATCATTCACTTGGAATGTCACCCAGTTAAAGGATTTACAAATGATTGTTAGGTCACCCTTAATCCAAAGGATTTACCCTAGACTGATACAATGATTAAAAAGTAACAGTAAGGCTTGATCTGATAATAACTTACAAATCACTTTGCAGATTATAGATCTCAGTTTCAATCCTCCCTTCTACTTGGCTTTCACACACTTCAGCTCTGATAGCTTGTTCACCCTTTAAGCATCCATACCCTTAAGCCTTCTTGATTTTCTTTCCAACAACAATATATTCTATTCGATATATGAATGAAGCTATACCCTAGACTCCTTATCTTCCTTAGGTTCTCACACATGATAACCTTTGTTTTTTACCAGTTATCTCTATAAATAGAAAATTAAGATCTTTTTTCATTCAACCTTTGTCATCCATTTTAGGGTTAGGTAGGATTAGGTAAGATTTAATGAATATTCACATCTTTTTATTTTATTCCCTTCTAGAAATTTCTCCTTTGATCCTCTTTGAATTTTCCTCAAAATGGTTTACCTTGGATTTTTTGCCACCAACTCATCATAGTTATCTTCCACATGCTTCACACAATCCAAAAACTCAAACTTGTCAGCTCAGATTCATCGAATTCATGATATTTCTCATAATGTTGTCACTCTACATTAACTTACTTCTAATGTTTGACACATACTACAATGCTCCACATTCACTATCAAATCACTTGACACGAACTAAATTTTACTAATGCTCGACACTAATTGAAATTCACTTGGCATACACTAAAATTCAACTTTTCTTGGCTCCAACTTATTTTGTGCTTGGCTTACACTAACATGGCTCAATACCTACTATGCACATTATCAAGCTCAATAGACTCAATTTGTTTTACTTGTTCTTCTAAACTTAATCATTGTATCCATCCTTTGCAACTTTAAGTAGATAATCAATGCACTATAACATCACTGTCTTAACTGATCTTTGTACTCCTTTTTCATGTACCATAACTCAACCTTTCTTCTAGGTGCTATTGTTATCTAATTTGATCAAAACCTCCTCATCAATTAAATAAATGATAATGATCAAATCATCTAAGTAGTTGTCTTACCAGCAAGTAGAAGGTTTGACATTAGTGAAAAAAATAATGATTGAAACAAATTCCCATGCTTGTATCAATCTATTTTCAATAGTTTCTCCATCAGTGCAATCTCCATAAGTGAGAAAATAGATAATGTTTGAAAACCAAGGGTCTTGGAGACTAACCATTAGTGCTCTTGAGGATTCCTCTTCTTGTCTTGAATCATGATTTTCTACAATCACTTTGCATAATGCTTTTTCTCACACCAATTTTTTGGCTTCACCTCAATATCATATACTTGAACTTTGGCTATCCATGCTCCTCTAATGTTACATCCTAATTCTTGTTGGGTTAATATGCTCCTGAAAACTAAATCAAGTACATATACAACAAAATGATAGTGTAAGACATAAAACCTAGAATTCTTGAGCATCTTACCACTGTGTACACATGCTTTTTCCATTTGAGAATATCTCAACTCAAGCTCCTTGAGGGGAGTACTGATGAAAGAAATTGGTGCTTGAATGCCTTCCCTATTTTCTTGCATAATTATTGCAAGTAATTTGTGAGATGATACATATAAATACAATATGAATTCTTTGGTGTAATTTGGGTGGACTAGTATAGGAGCTTTGGCTATGGCATCCTTGATTTGATTGAAAGCTTTTCTCCCAAAGTCATTCCATTTGAATTTTTGGCTACCCTTCATCATATCAAGTATGTATTTGGTGATTTTAGAAAAATTAAGGACAAAGTGTCTTATAAAATTCACCTATCCAAAGAATGACTTGACTCCAAATTTATTTTCCAAAAAATTCAATTTCTAGATAGCTCTAACACACTCAGGGTCAATCTTGATGCCTCCTTGGGAAGCTATGTGACCAAGTAATTTTCCTTCGGTAACATAGAAAATAGACTTCTTGGGATTAAGTGAAATCCCATGTTCCCTACATCTTCTTGTAGAAGTTGATAAAATCCAACTCCATAGCTCGCCAAGATCAACTACACGCAAATAGCTTGCTGAAGAGAAACCGAAGGAGCAAGAGCTTGAAGAAAACAATGCAAGAGGAAATATTTCACAATAGGAAAATAAAATTACTATGTGAATGGATGAATTTACAATGAAAGAGAGACCACTTATAAAGGCCTTAAGTAAGCTTGTAGAAAAAGCTAGGAGGAGGTAGAAGATAAGGTTGACAACTAAGCACTCTTCCACAAAAAGGTGAAACATGCTAGAAGGGAACAAACTCCCGTGTTGTCAACAACTCATCACTACAGCTATTAACTACATGCATTTACCTAAGTAAGCTTAAGTAATAGAATAAATAAATAATTATTAATTATTTACTCTAACACTTCTTAGTACTTTTTGCAATTCCTTCAAGTGATTCTCTCTTTTCTTGGAGAAGACTATCAAATCATCTAAGTATATGATAATAATTCTATCCTTGAGGTTAGAAAAGGATGAATTCATGGCCCTTTGAAAAGTGGCTCCAACATTAATCAGCCCAAAGGGCATTCTATTATAGGTGAATGTTCCCCAAGGGGTGGTGAATGATATTTTAAACTAGTCTTTTGGTTCTACCTCAATTCAACTAAAACCCAAAAAGCCATTAAACATGGACATAATCTCTAAGCTAGCCACTATTTGTAGTAGGTGATCCATATTGGGCAAGGCATAATTGTACTTCAAAGAAGCTTGATTCAAAGTTTTGAAGTCCACACAAATTATGATTTTCCCATTCTTCTTCTAGATAGAAACAATTTTGGCTATCCAATTTGAATGGTGTATTGGGAAGATGATTCTTGCTTCAAGAATCTTGTGAACCTCTCTAAAAATGGTATCTAAGACCATTGGGTTATAATTACACTACTTTTTTCTGAAAGGAGTGGCTTCAGGCTTGAGCAGGATCTTGTGCTTGAACTCACCATTTCTAAAGGTCTTAATGTCCTCGTATCCCCAAGAAAAAATGTCTTGTTATTCAGAAAGAAGTCTTGTAGCCTTAGTCCTTTCTTCATTTGAGCAACTACTACCAACATTAACCATCTTGGGTTTATACTCAGTGCCAATATTCATTCCTTCAAATTCTCAAGAGGTTACACCTTTCCTGCCTCTTTTCCTTCTGATAAATGCATCGTGCCTATCAAAAATAATTCAAGAGAAGTGAGGTGTTTAGGAATATTATTATCTTTAAGTTGTTCAATACCAAGCTCCAACTCTTTCTTTCTATGAGGAGAAAATTCTCAGCAAGCGTTCTCACTTCCTTCAAATTATTGATCACTGAAAGGTTTAGACTCTTCTAAGAAATACTAGATTTTCTTATCACTATTGAATACTTGCCTTGATTCAGCATTGGCAGGTACATTAGGTCTAAACAAGAGTTCAACTTTGTACTAATAATCTATGAACTCTAGATGTGGAAGTAGAAGCAAAGATGAGGAAAATAACATATCTTCCCTAGCATTCTATTCCATAGGAATGGCTTGTATTGAGAAGGCGTCTAGGTCCTCAATTTTATCCCAAACCCTATTTTTGTAGCTTTGAAGCCTTGCATTCTTTACAGTGTATTGCTCAAACTTGCTTCACTATAAGCTTGGCATCATCTTGGGCTCTCAGGATTTTCACCCCTCTCTACTTCATAGCAACTATACCCAAAAACAAGACTTTGTACTCTGTTGAATTATTTGTGTTCTTGAATTGAAGCTTGTATGAAAGTTTTGTTATATCTCCATCTGAGAAAATGAGCAGCATCTTAGCATTAGATCCAGCAATAGCACAACTATTGTCAAACTCTAAGATCCAAATCTTTTGGTCACTAGGAGGATTTGATTATTCTTCTAAATGACTGAAGTTAGAGAACAACATGTAGTTTCCAAACTCTATCTTTTGATATAGAATTTGGGCTTTAAAATCATTAGATTTCGTGACAGTGAATTTGGCCTTCTCCTTAGGTTCTAACTTGATCTTCTTACTACCAATGGGAATTATGGCATGATACCAATCCATCTTGTTTTTCCCTCCCATATCTCTTGTTATCTAAGGTTTTGAAACCCTAAATTTTTCTCTCCAACTCAACTATATGAGAATTAAAAAAAATGGTAATCTTTTAAAGGTTATCATTTATAAATTATTTTGCATTGTATAATATTTAATTCTCTAAAAAAATTAAATATTATCATTTTTAAATGTAAAATAATTGATTATGAATATGACATTAATCTCTCACATAATAATTCTAAGGGAAAGTTGATACACATGAAATGAGTTAATTCTTTAAGAATTAACATTAATATGAAGTGCAAAGTAATTATTGCACTTAATATTTAAAAAATCAAAGCATGAAGGTGGAAATTTGGAAGTTCAGGTATATAGTGAAAAGAGAGAATTTAAAATAATTAATTCTTTAAAAGAATTCATTATTATTGTACTTTAAGGAAAACTTGTACAAGGAGAAATGAAATAGGTTAAATTGGAAAATTTAAAATAATTAATTATTAAAAAGAATTAGTTATCATTGTAATGGGAATATTGTTTCAGTAAGAAGTTTGGGCAGTTGCCAAGCTTCTTTGCAAAGTTATTTAATGAGGGAAAACTGAATCGTAAGGGGTTCTTCTCAGGTTTGGAAATTGTCTACACATTTTTCAAGATAGGGAAGGAATTCTCAATTTGAGGATTTGTAACAAAAAAGGGAAAGAATAGAGGATATTTATTTTGCAACTTTTGTATGATGTAAGGGCAAATAAGTATATTGTTGTTTGTTGGTTTATTTTAAATAAAAAGGGATGTACTTTGAAATCCTATGGTTTTAATTTATTTTCCTCTGGTTGGAAGTGATCCTATGGTCACTTTGGTCACATTTGAAATCACATCTTGCTCTCATTTATTAAGATTTTTGGTGTGTCATAATATCTTGAAGTTTTATTCATCCAAATATGCAAAATGAATATTATAGTTTATTTCATTTCTCTATAGATGGGAAGATTGATTAGATAGCCTCTGTGCTATGTATTTGATTTCCTTTCAGATTGTTTAATTTAAGGTTCACATTCATATCATGTTGATGAATGAATTTTAGTGTTAATTCTTTTCCTTCCGATTAAAGGCATATCAGAAAATCAACTATTTTGAATCAAAAGGAGGGAGTTGTATCTTTATTTCAAAATTCAGAGAGCACTTGACAAGATAATTGCAAGTGACTCTATTGTTTGTTTTGGAGTTTGTCTTTCTTTTGGGTATTCAAGAGTCAATTGTAAAGGTTTTTTTGGAGAGGAAAAACCTATTTACTAACATCTCTGCAAAATATTCTACTCAAACGCATGTCATAGCTAGCTAGAATATCAACTACCAAGATGGTCAAGTTCATTATCTTTGCAGGGTGTGTGGCTAATTCTACTTGTACATCTTTTACTTGCCCTACATCCATGGAATAATAATGTACAAATTTCTTGGTTAGTTTCAAGCCTAGAGCACAAGAAATAGAGGAGGTCATGACATTACTAGAGGCTCCAAAATCAATTATGTAATTACTTAGTTCATGACCATTTATGTATAATAACATGTAAAATGGATTGGGTTTTTAATTGGGGGAGGTAGCCAAGACTAATGCTTCTTCTTCTTTAGAGAGAATAGGTAAGATAGGTTCTTCATTAGCTAGTGGACCACTATTAAATTGAGATTGGTCATTGCTAATAGTAGTATTGACATTAGCTTGAGTTTTAGATTTAGCCTTGCCTTTACAGTAGTCTACTAGATTTTACAATTTGACAGGGTGGGTTTTTAGATAATCAAGGAGACACTTGGATATGAGAGTCTTTATAGTATTGAATTTTATCAAATGAGGAATAAGGCTTACCATTTGGTTTGAATCTTCTTTTCTCTTTCCTCTAAGACAAGGAAGTAGATGCCCTAGTTGTAGCCAATGAAGAACCAAGGGTTGTGTTCTAGGCAAGAATTGAGTCCATCGAGTTCTTTTCTCTTTGACTTCTTGTTGTCATAGTCATTTTCACTTCATCCAAAGTGGTGAAGTATTCACCTCCAACGTCTAAATCTAATTCATTCTGTAAGAACAATGTTCTAGAGTTACTAGGGGGAGAAGAATCATCTTTTCTTTTGGGATATACGATTGTTAGCTCATTATTGGTACTAAGCTATTTGTATCTGTTCATCTCTCGGCAAGAATCAGATCTGCTCTTAGGTAAAATATACACATGTTTTTCTTTTTGGGAGCTACCTCAATGGCAAGCCTCTGCTAAGTAGATGGTAATTGCAATGGTTTCCCTTCATGTTGCCTTCTTGGAATGTCTTGGTAAGGTTGCTAGAAAGAGGGAACAATTTTGTCCATTTGCATTTTCATGGCAGTCATCTCATTTGATGGCTTCTGAAGTATTGCTTCTATATTATTGGCTATACTAACAAAAAAACATGTCAAAGTTACACTTTGAAGCTCTCACTTCCATTTTCAAGCTACTGTGAGATTATCCTCTAACTCTATTGCCAAGGTTTGAGCATCTTGAAGGTTAGCCACATGTGCTTTACTAATTTGAAAACTGGTGTTTGGGGGGCATCGAGCTAATGAAAAATATTTTATAATTATCAACAATTGACCTTAACTAGTTTATTGAACCTTGCAATAAAATTTCTCAAAGGAATGCTAGGTTCCTTCCACTAATGTATTTTGACTCATTTTTTGAAAAAAAATTGGTCAAATTTTTAACTCATGTTGGTCAAATTTTTGACCAATTGCTTTGTCACTATTTTTGCCATCAAAATTTGACCAAGTCTTGTAGGTGTCAAAATTATGATGATGCATTTGGTTAAAAATGGATTCCCTTATTATTAAGAACATTGGTCAAAATGTCAACCAAAGCATGAACTAGGATGTCAAACCCATGATGACATCTTGGTCGATGTATTGGTCAAAATTTCCACCAAAGATTGGTTGAAAGTTTGACCAATGTTGGCCCTTGATCAACCAGGATACCAAACCCACGATGACATCTTGGTTAATGCATTGGTCAAACTTTTGACAAATATTTGGTGGAAATGTTTACCAAAATTGGTCAAAATTTCCACCAATGTTGGTAAACATTGGTGGAAATTTCAACCAACATTTTTGTTGAAAAAAAAATCCAAAGGAATCATTGATGGAAGCCTGGTCAGTGATTAGTTTGGATATTTATGTTCAGGTCTTTGGTGGGTCTACCAACACCTTGAGATGATATTTCATACACCTATATTAATAGCACTACAAGTGGCTACTATTAGGGTGCCTCATTCCCTACATCTAGACCATGGAGAGGAAGAGAATATATGTTGTGGTCATAGCATGTTGGCCCACCTATACCATGAGTAAGAATGTGAGTTAACCTAATCCAATTGATTCTTAGCTCCCTAAAACTGACATATGTCAAAGGTAAACCAAAAAAAACATGAATGAATCCATGCACAAAATAGACAGTAGTCACGACGCTTAATATCATATTCATGAAATCATCTACCCACCATAAAGGGTTCTCAAAAAATGATATTATGATGGTATTCAACTATTTTCAAATTTAAGGAAAGAACAATTTCTCACATTAAAAAGAGGTTTCTCATTGTCCAAACATATAATTTCCAGTAAAATTTTGAGTGAAGGAATCACAAATTCTCCAACCTTAACCTTTGAAAGACATTGCAAAATATAAACCTGGTACAAGAAAATTACAATTATTTAATAGATCTATAAAATAGCTATTTGACAAAATACTATTGAGAGCTAACTAAAAAAAAAATTAGTGCTGCCACTAGAATTACTATAAGCTAATTCACATAACATGAGAATGCAAAATATATACTTTTTTCTTTTGAACCCACATTTTGACTTGCATGGTCTACTGAGATATGGTGACCAAGGATTTCAATAAAAGCTCCAAACTCTAGCACTTCATCTAGTTCCTCTATTATATATACCATATTCCAAAGTGACTCAAGCAATTTGCACATAACATGAATTAAATCAATGTTGACAAAAGGAATATGGCATTACCTTTAGTAACACCTAGATACAGAGCCAGTACACAACCTTCAAGTATTCCACAATATTTGATCACCTTATGAACGAATATATTTGCAAGATTGTCTTACATGAAAGGAAAAACTAATATATGATGTGCAGAATCCCAAATTTATATGTGAAAGTAAATTATGATTCAAAAATAGAAGATTATAGATTATATTCCACACAAGTTTTTACTAAACTGCAAACAACAAAAAAAGAAGGAAAAAATAGAGATAGTGAAACAATATATCTAGTACATATTTGTACACACAGAGATACATATACAATCACAAGGGAACAATACAATAGGCTAGAATGTGTTTAATATTGGACCCTAATAATAAAAAGTTGTTGAAGATTTTAGGTAGGAAAATCATTTTTCTACAAAAGCTACCTAATAAACCCAAACTTAAACATCAAAGGAAATGCAAGAAACATAAAACTCAAGAAAGTTGAATTGTTTATATGTTTAGGCTGTAAATCACTCATATTAGCAACTATTTTTATTCTCAAACACACTAAAAGGCCTATGTATTCCACAAGAACATTCTTGACCCTTAAACCCCCATCCCCTATCGAAATGGCATTTCACATATAGTGGGATAACAAGGGAGCTTGGTTCTCCAGCCATCTCCCAAAATCTTCAAAAATCACAAGACTCTGTTAGGACATCTACCCATCCTAGAGATAGGGGGAACATCTAAGGTATCCCTGGACTGTCCCCCATATGGCTAGGAATCTTTGATGGCATGGAAAATTTCTATAATTTTTATAAAAAAATTATTTCTGAATCTAAAAGGCTTTTATAAATGTTGACACTTACATAATTGTTTTAACATTCCTACATAGCATCAACAAAAAGTTGTTAATTGTTATGTAACTTATAAACATATTTTAATTCCTTCATAATTTTGAAGAATATATGTAATTGTTACCTAATATATAACCATTTTGAAATTTTTTCATTCCCTTAAAAAATTGTTAACAATTAACTTATATAATTGGCTATGAATATGAATCATGGTATGTTTTTTGTTGTTATATGGTGCCACTGCCATCAATATTTAACTATATTTTTATAATGATGTCATGGTATAATTATTATTTATATAATATCTCCCTCTCAACATGAAAATTTAGGAGCAACTCCTCCTCTAAATGGGAGAAAAATACAACCAAAGGTGTATTTATTTACACATAGGTTTCTCCCCCCACCTGCTTACCCACCCTAGATGTGTAAAATTATGTATATATGTACCCAAAGAAATATTATCAATTAAACAAAAGGAACTATTTAAGGATGACCTCCTATACAAGAAAATTTTCTATTTTTGGCTCACCCAAGAGTATATCTCAAGATGTACTAACAATACTTAGCTTGTATCATTACCACACAATTAATTTATTGAAGGTGTGAATACAGATGAGCATGTAGTTTAAATGCAAGCACAACTATAGTAGCAGTCCATATTTAGGGCATAAGCAATCAATAAAATAAAAATGCATAGATATATTATATAATTATATTAATGGTGTTGCAAATAGTATTACAAGCATCTAAAATTTCTTTATCTTTAGATTCTATAATCTATAAAACCATTCACATGAACAATCCAACTCCACTTGAGTGATGTATGGGGAAAAATGTCCACATTAGACAAATAAAAATAATGGATAAGATGGTCATTATTACTCAAAATTCCCTAATACTTTTCCTTTGACCAATAATTCACATTCAAATGGGTTCATAGAATATGACATCTAAATCAACTAATTATTGTCATGTTGGTTTTGTGATGTATCATGTAGTTAATGAACTAATTTTGGACTTCTTGCATCATGTCCATGTAAATCTTCAAGTGAGAAAGGAGACTACTCATGCAAGAAAAGAAAGACTTAGCTATGTACATAGTTAGATAGTGTGTACATTAATCATTTTTTAAAGCAAAATAACTCTTCATTTCTTTATAATAACTTACTAGAAGATTGGCTGATTACAAAGACTCTAACTTTTAAAGACTTAACTTGCATAATTGATATCACTTATGACAATAAATAGAAGTGATTTTTCTTTATGAATGAATGATAAATTTGTACATCTCACAAATTTGAAAGAATTAGACAGAAAGGATAGTGCACATTTCCTTGTGGCTAAGTTACTCCTTGGATTATCATTTCTCATGTCAAAAAATGTAAAGCCAAATAATTGATAAGTACCTATCTACCATGATACCTCTAGTGTCACTCTATGCAAGCTTCTTCAAGAAACCAAGAATTTTAGCATCTTCTTTAGGCTAACCCTACAAGAACAAGGAAAAAAATGTATTGAACATCATTATCAAGTTCAACAATTGGAAAATAAGAAAGGCCAAAGAAACATAATATAAACATGTGGCTATCTAGAATACATGTACATTCTTCAACCTATGGAAAAGACTATCTAATTGCTTATCCAAAAATGACCAAGCTAAATCAACAATGAGGTCAAAAACATTTTCTTTACCCTGCATCACAAAAAAAATTTAGTTACATACCAGTGAGAGTACCCAATGAAATTAAAGGACAAACAAGAAAGAATATTTTTAATACTGCTTCAATTTGATCTGGCATTTTAGTGGCAACCCAAAATATCCAAACCAACATTCACACATCACAACAATCATTCACTTAATTAAATATTTTAATTTCAAAATGCAATGGTAACCCAACTTATTCAAATTAGTTTTCATGCACTGCAATTGATCTTATTTCAAAATGGTAACCCAAGTTATTTTAAGTAACTCTTGAGAGACTTATTAACTAAACTAATACCAAATATGTTCCCAAACATTGAATAAATGGAGTAGAACATTGTATGTTTTCTTTGATATAGCAACAACAAAACATAAATCATTTTGTGGCTAGAAATTATTATTTAATAAATTATCACATTCAAAAGATTTAATTTGTGGCACTAAATCCTTTCTAGGAGGAGTAGAGTGGTACTCTCAAGGTATTAGTTATGCAAGACAAGTAAATAATGAAGTTGACAAGTAAAGAATGAAGTTGTTGATGAAGTCAAAGAAGAAGCAAAGCTTGATGAAGAAATAATGATACTATTTGGTACCATTTTATGTCCCTTGAAGATTGGGCAAAAAATCAAAAGGACAATCAATTCTAAGAATAACAAGGTAGACACCAAGGGAATGGTGAAAGGCCAAAAAATATGGCACAGTGATGATAAGAAGTTGCTAACAATGGCAGGGGTATCTAGGCTTGAGGAATATGAAGATGGGGACATCACAAGAATGAAGAGTCATGTGAAAACTATTCCAAGAATGTGTATGGGGACAACCTTTAGTAGTATGAAGGTATTGCTTTAGTTTTTTATAGTAAGTATGATTATGTTGAAGGTGTATCCTCATGTGGTATAGATTTCTAGCATGGTGTACTTCACAAGGTTGTGTCAAAGTCACATAGTGGTAGGGTTGTGTTACTTCTTTTTCTTTATAATGATTTGGTCATTAGATCCAAAGCACAAGAGGATGAAACAAAGGTTTAGAAGAAAGGTAAAGGGTATAGACTTCCAAAAGGTATCTAAGAAATGATTAATTAGTGTGGACAGCAAGATGCAATGTATAAGCATGGCAAAGAAGAAGGTACATTCACAAGGACTTCAAGAAAACAAGCAAGCCTAGAGCATCATGAGGCAAAGTAAAAATGTTCTTGATCACTTAGAAATGTTTATTTTTTAGTATGGTGAACCTCAACACATGTTGGTTGTAACTGAAAATTTCAAGTATATATATTTTGAATCAAATAGTTCATAATAGAGTCATAGAAAATGCTTCTAAAACAATATCTTACATCTAAAAAATAATAAAAAATACTTTCAAATCAATATTTTATATCTCAAAAGACCATAAGTGATACTGAAATGTTCTCATTCATAACCATTTTAGTAGATATGTAAAACAGTTAAGGGAGTGTTGATATTTTTATTAGATTATAAAGACATTCTAGTGCAAAAGAAGAGAGCAACTGTTTGATCCACATTTTAGTTACTATTTTTCAAGTAGAATTTCCTTTTTATTGCATATAAGTGGATGATAGAGTTAAAAACATCAACAAACTTTGAGTTGAGAATTTGCAAGATTATAGGTACAAGTTACAGTGGAAAGGTAGAGCATGAGAAGCATTCCCTTTTGATGGGATAGTTGCTACAATAATCTATCAAGATGTTTAAAGAGAGATATATTAGACATTCTTCAAGAGAGATTAGGACAAATAAGCACACAAGACTAGTGCATGACTTCTACAAAGGCATGTGTTAAAGTGCCTAATACCTATATTAACATGCATAATAGTTTCATTGTATGTCTAAAGTAGTCATCTCTATAGTGATTAATGAAAAACATTGATCTTTTGATGGGAACACACAACCCAAGAATAGAATGGACACAATAGAAAAGGGAAATTATATTAACTGAGAAAATAAGCTAGTACAAATAGTACAGAGAAAATAAACTTCAGAACATGCCCTAAGGGCTTACAATAGCATAAATCTAGAGAATATTTCTCCTTTTAGCACCTCCTCTCAAACTCCACTCCGAACTGCCTTTTACAATGCCAGAAATCTCCTTAAATAGACCCCAGAGGGTTAAGGACTAGGAGTACATTCTAGAAAGTTCTAGTAGGCATCCACCAATGAAATAGAAGGTTCCAAAAGTTGCGTTAGAAGTCGGTGCAAATCTAGAAGAATCCAAAAATGGTAACCGAACTTCTGGGAGGCATAACTTTTGAACCGTAGCTCCAATTGATGAACCGTTTACATTTTTGGAAAGCTCTCAAAGCGCTCTATAGCCCTATGGACCAGCTTTGCTTGTCCCCCATTTTTCAACCCTTTTCAAGGTCATTTAATGCCCCAAACCTAACTTTGAAGCATTCTTAGGAGGTCTCCAAAACCCAAAAAACTGCAATAACTTTCAAACCGTGGGGCCTATTGACCTGGTTCTTTTTTTGGAATGCTCTAAATCATGATTACATTCATCTGGCCAATTCACATCTTCTAGTTTACTGAAATGATGGCCCAAATACATGCTCCTATTTTTTCAAGATTTTTAAATGCACTGATAGTTGAACTCTGAGAGTTGGAACCTTTACTTGAGCCAAATGGGTATCCAAAAATGTAAAGACATGAAACAAAAACTAAGTCTAAGTACATTTTTTTTGGGTGACACAGGATTACCCTTATACCTCTGGATGCTCCTGCATCAAACACCCAGGGTAGATTGAAAAGTGACCCTGTCACTTTATGGATGATAGAGGAAATCCCAAATGGGAAACCTTAGCTACTGAAATCCAAGTTGAGTCCTCGATCGGCCGTCCTTTCCATTTGACCAAATACTCTTCATACTGCCTGTTTCTAGTACTCCTACCCACACGATGATCTAGAATGTCTTCTATCTCCTCCTTCTTAGAAGCAGGAATTGGACATGGCTCTAAAGCCAGCTCCTCATCTGCACCATCATCATGATATTCTGTTAAATCTACAATGTTGAAGATGGGAGAAATGTGAATACCTTCTAGTAGCTCAACCTCATATGCATTTCCTGAGTCATGTTTCTTCAGAATTTTGCAGGGGCCAAATTTCTTCATTTTCAGCTTGTTGTAAGTACCAACTAGAAATCTTTCTTTTCGTAAGTGCACCATGACTAGATCTCCTACTTGGAATTCCTTATGTCTTCTCCTTTGATCAACCCTAGCTTTATACTCTTGATTCATCTTGGTAATGTGTGCTTGAACCTCCTCATGTAGACGCTTGATATGTTCAGCAAATTCCTCAGCTTCAACACTTGTCCTCTCCCCTTGTTCTATCTTCCTCAATTCTAGTGCAGTCCCTGGGCTATTCCAATATACAATTTGGAATGGTGATTTTCCAGTACTCCTATTTATAGAGTTATTGTAAGAAAACTCTGCTTGTGGTAGAATCAAATCCCATCCCTTAGGCTTATCCCCAACTAAACATCTCAGCAAATTGCCCAGACTTCTGTTTACCACTTCTATTTGGTCGTCAGTTTGTGGGTGATGCGTGGAACTGAATTTCAAGTCTATTCTCAGCTTTTTCCACAATGTCCTCCAGAAATACCCCACAAATTTAGTATCTCTGTCAGAAACTATACTCCTTGGAAGACCATGTAGTCTTACCACCTCTTTGAAAAACAAGTCTGCAATATGGATAGCATCATGAGTTTTGTGGCATGGAATGAAATGTGCCATTTTGGAGAACCTATCAACCACCACGAATACTGAGTCATTACCTCTTTGTGTCCTTGGCAATCCAAGAACAAAATCCATACTTATGTCCTCCCATGGCTTTGATGGAACAGGCAATGGTTGATATAGACCAGTATTGTGACTAAACCCCTTGGCAACTTGACAAACCTGGCAACTCTGTAAAAATTTCTTCACATCTTGTGAAATTTGAGGCCAAAAATAATGTTCTCTAAGAATGGCAATGGTCTTATCTCGACCAAAATTTCCTGCCATCCCTCCACTGTGTTTCTCCTTAATCAGATTTTCCCTCATGGAACTCCTTGGAATGCACAATTGACTACCTTTGAACAACATGCCATCCTGAATCAAATAGTCTAACCACTTGGTTATATCTACAGCAACAAGTTCTTTACAAGCTTTTCATGCTTTAGCAAAATCAAGATCCTCAGGGTACAAATTCTTGAGTTCATCAAACCCAACTACTTCAACCTACACTACTGTAAGCAGTGACTGTCTCCTACTTAGTGCATCTGCAACCCTGTTAGATTTTCCACTTCTATGCTTCAACATAAATGTATAACTCTGCAAGAATTCTACCCACTTCATATGCCTCTGATTCAATTTACCTTGGCTATTTAGGTACTGTAATGCTCGATGATCAGTATACAAAACAAATTCCTTTGGCAATAAATAATGCCTCCATTTCTTTAAGGCTTGAACTATTGCATAGAATTCTTGATCATAAATAGAATACTTCTTCTTTGCATCATTCAATTTTTCACTAAAATATGCAATAGGTTTACCTTCTTGGCTTAATACATCCCCAATAGCGCTACCACTAGCATCACAATTCACCTGGAACACTGTTCTAAAATCTGGAAGTGCCAACACAGGCTGTTCTGTTACCTTCTTCTTCAGCAATTCAAAACTTCTCGCAGCTGCTACAGTCCATTTGAACTCTTTTCTATCCCCTCTTATTGTATCAGTTAGGGGTGCACATATGCCACTGAAATTCTTAATAAACTTTTTGTAAAAACTAACCAAACCATGAAATGATCTTACCTCAGTAGCAGACCTTGGAGTAGGCCATTCCAAGATGGCTTTTACCTTTTCCAGATCCATTTTGAGACCTTCAGGTGATATAACAAACCCCAAATAGACTAACTCCCTTTTTGCAAAGTTACACTTCTTCAGATTAATTAACAATTTCTCTTCCCTTAGCCTTTCAAGGACACTACGAATATGCAATAAATGTTCTTCCAAAGTCTTGCTGAAAATTAAAATATCATCCAAATAAACAATAACAAATTTTCCCAAGAACTTCTTAAGTACCTCATTCATGAGCCGCATGAAGGTGCTTGGGGTGTTCGTCAATCCAATGGGCATGACTAACCACTCATAAAGACCCTCCTTGGTCTTGAAGGTTGTTTTCCACTCATATCCTTCTCGAATCCATATCTGGTGATAACCACTCTTCAGATCTATCTTTGTGAAGTACTGAGCTCCACTCAAGCAATCCATAATATCATCCATCCTTGGCAAAGGAAACTGGTACTTGATGGTGATCCTATTTATAGCTCAAGAATCTATACACATCCTCCATTCTCCATCCTTCTTTGGTGCGAGTACTGTAGGTACTGCACATGGACTCAGGCTCTCTCGAATCAAGCCCTTCCTCAACAGCTCCTAAACCTATCTATTTAGCTCCTTTGTTTCAGTAGGAGTCATCCTGTGAGCAGCCTTATTTGGCAAACTAGCTCCTAGAATCAGATCTATCTGATCATTGATTTGCCTTACTGGTGGCAATCCATCTGGAACATTATCAAAGATAATATCTCCAAACTCCCCTAGTAAATCTAAAACTTCAAATGGTATTTCACTACTACCTTCTTTATCTTTCCTAGGAATCAAAGCATAGCACATATGCTGATGTTTCATGCCATCTAAAAAATTCCTTCCATCAACAAGACAAATCCTAGCACTGCTACATACCTTTTCACCTTCCTTTTTCATGGGCTTCAATTTGTGGCAAACTCCATCCTTTGTTAGAGAGTATGTGTTTGCATGTCCATCATGCACTGCATGTCTATCAAACTGCCATGGTCTACCCAACAATAGATGGCAAACATCCATCAAAATAACATCACAGAGAACTTCATCATGGTAACTCCCAATTTTGAATTTTACTAAACATTGTTCACTTACCAGGACCTTATGATCATCTTTTACCCAAGAAATCTGATAGGGCTAGGGATGTTTCTCCCTCTTGAGCTTCAGCTTAGAGGCCATCTCTTCTGATACCAAGTTATCAGTGCTAGCACCATCAATGATCACATCACAACATTTATCCTCACACTTGCATCTGGTACGGAACAAACTCCTCCGCTGTCATCATTCATTTTCACCGCTTAGTAGGACTCTTTCATTTACCAAGGTCTCTCCTCTTTCTGCATCCTCTGAATGTGATGATTATGCATCCTCATCCACATGAGCAACCCTAGCTTGGCCCTCAGTTCTCCTATCTGTCCTTCCTTGTTGTTGAGGGCATTCAAAGGCACGATGACCTTCTTCATTGCAATGGAAATAGGTACCACAGAAGCCTCCTCTTCCTTTTCCATGTCCTCTACCTCTTCCTCTTTGATTTCCAAAGTCTTGATCATGGGAGCGGTTGAAACCCTCATTCCTCTGGTTTCTGCTAGTACCCACATCTTCATTTTTCTTTTGGGTTTCATTGCGGCCTCCAGATGATCTACCGCTTCCCCTTCCTCCTTGACCATGCCCTCTTTGTCTTCCTTCAAACCTTTTATTCAGCTTCTCTTCAACTCGTAGGGCAAACTGGTATGCCTCTTCAACACTGGTCATTCTTACTAGACTTAATTCCTCCTAGATGCTAGGTCTCAATCCACTGATATAATGAGCAACCTTCTCCTTATTTGATTCTGCATGCCCTACTCTAATCAAGAGTCGGTAAAACTCCTTTGTATATTCTTGGACTAATCTTCCTGCTTGCTTTAACCCATGCATCTTCTTAAACAGATCAAGCTTGTAGTCCACAGGAATGAACTGCTTCTTCAATTTGTCCACCATGCGATCCCATCTTGTGATCTTCTCCTTTCCTCTTCTAAGTCTTTCCAGTTGAACCTCTTGCCACTAGATTTTGGCATGGCCTTTCAGTTTGGCCTTTGAAAACTTAACCCTATCTGGGTCCCTTATATCCTCATACTCAAAGTATTCTTCCAGTTCATTGATCCAATCGATCAACTCATCTAGTTTCAGATTTCCTGAAAATATACCCACTTCAATTGTAGGTCTTTTCCCAAACTTAGTAATGGCCCTAAAAAGCCTTTCCTCTACAAGATTCACAACTTCCTCATCAACTTCCTCTTCTGGTCCCATTACTTCCTCTTCATTGTCATCCTCACTGTTGTCACCTGCGGCAACATTTGCTCCTCTACGAAGCTCCTCTTGCAATGCTTGTACCTGCCTCTAGAGGGCTCTAACCTCCTTAGGATCAATAGCTCTGGCCCTTCCACCACGCTCTCTTCATGGAGGCATCTTCTAACTTGAACCCACAACCACACAGTCCTAGTGCAAACTGCCTCACAGTCGGCGCTCTTTCTACACACTCAGGAAAACCCTCTTTGATACCACTTGATGGGAACACACGACCCAAGAACAGAATGGACACAACAGAAAAGGGAAATTATATTAACTAAGAAAATAAGCTAGTACAAATAGTACAGAGAAAATAAACTTCAGAACATGCCCTAAGGGCTTACAATAGCATAAATCTGGAGAATATTTCTCCTTTTAGCACCTCCTCTCAAACTCCACTCCGAACTGCCTTTTACAATGCCAAAAATCTCCTTAAATAGAACCCAGAGGGTTAAGGACTAGGAGTACATTCTAGAAAGTGCTAGTAGGCATCCACCGACAAAATAGAAGGTTCTGGAAGCTACATTAGAAGTCGGTGCAAATCTAGAAGAATCCAGAAACGGTAACCGAACTTTCAGGAGGCATAACTTTTGAACTGTAGCTCTGATTGACGAACCGTTTATATTTTTGGAAAGCTCTCGAAGCGTTCTATAGCCCTATGGACCAGCTTGGCTTGTCCCCCATTTTTTGACCCTTTTTGAGGTCATTTAATGCCCCAAACCTGACTTTGAAGCATTCTTAGGAGGTCTCCAAAACCCAAAAAACTGCAATAACTTTCAAACCGTGGGGCCTATTGACCTGATTCTTTTTTTGGAATGCTCTAAATCATGATTACATTCATCTGGCCAATTCACACCTTCTAGTTTACCAAAATGATGGCCCAAATACATGCTCCTATTTTTTCAAGATTTTTAAACGCACTGATAGTTGAACTATGAGAGTTGGAACCTTTATTTGAGCCAAATGGGTATCCAAAAATGTAAAGACATGAAACAGAAACTAAGTCTAAGTACATTTTTTTTGGGTGACACAGGATTGCCCTTATACCTCTGGATGCTCCTGCATCATCTTTTGTATAACACTAATGATTCACCTATATGAAAACCATCCAGATGCAAAAAATATTTGGTAAATTTTTAAGCTTCTAAAATCTAATTTCTTAAGATATTTTATAAAAATACACAATTGAATACTAAGAAAACATAACAAATTCATAAGTCAAAAACCTCAATTGATAACAAGAAGTCATGGTCACATAATTAGTAATAATAAGATTAGGTATCACAAAAATTGCATAGAATTCATCTACAAAAAATTTCAAATATATGATATTATTAACAGTGTGTAGGACATCTTTAGGGATTCAATTTTTTTAAACACTTGAGCTCAACATCTTTTCTTGTAATTATTTCCTTCAATTTGGAAATATGTTCCTTGAGATCTCTAACATCCTTATTTTCCTTGTTGCTACATGTAGCACCTAGTTCCAAGCTGGACACTCTCTTTGCAAATTTTAAAGTGCTGATTGTCTCCAAGTAAGAATCAATATCTGGATTGAGATGTACAAACATTAGTGTCTTTGCTTGGCCATCCAAGGAATCTTGAAGAATTTGGGTCAGTTTTTTGTTATGATATGGGACATGTGCACTCTTATTATCTAAAGAAAATATAACATCCCCAAGAGAAGTATGTGTTTCTTCTTTAAGTCTTTCCCCATTGAGCTCTAACTTGTCAATCCTCTCACTCCCTAAAAGATCAATCTAATGAAGGCATCATCTTACACTTGCTAGAAAAGATAATTTTGTCTCTTCTAGTGGAACTCAATATTTTGTAAATATTTTTTCACCTTTTACCTAATTGTATTTCTTACCTTTGTATGTCCTAGATAGATTTTTTGATCAAAATAAGGAATCATTTATTGCATCTCTTTGTGTTTTCACAAAAAATAGCTATTTATCACTCAAGTCAAAGAATCATGTTGCAGAATTATATTCCTAGGGATTACTCATCACATGTCAATATCCATTGATCAATCTAGGCCTTGGTCCTATTTGAATTCATGAAGATATTCTCATTTTTGAGATTATCACTACAACTATAGTGATGAGGCATCAAATATCAGGGTATCTTTCAGTAATTGTAGTTTGAGCAACTTGAAGTAGGGTATGACATTGTAATAGTATAGAGCAATTGGATTCATCACTATGTGGAGAAGACTCATTATCTATATGGTAATGAATGATGGAATTCAATTATTGCTATAACTTATAGTGATATATCTCATCAGTGAGCAAAGGACATAGAATTTTAGTATAGCGATGAGTGATTAGTCTTCGTATATCATTTATGTTATAGTGATCATGATCTATCACTAAGTGGTGAGAGCACAAAAATGATATAGCAATTAGCGATGAAACTTGGAGATCATTGTAACTTATAGTGATGGATGGTTATATTATTAAAAGGGCATTGTTGCAAGCTACGACAATAAGTTGAATATAATTGTTGATCACGTTTTGTGTTATGGAGATATAGTGATCAATGATGAGTTGTGAGATATCGATATATGTTATAGTGACATTTCAAGTGCCAATATCAAAGGCTAAAGTTTTGATATCACCATACCTAATAGTGAGAAAGTGTATCACAGATCAGAGATGAAGGGTTTCTAGTATAGTGATAAGCAATGGTGATATCGCCATTGTTATAGAAATAGATGTGAAGTTAAAAGCAATTTGCTAGTTGTGAGAATAGGCTATAGCGATTAGAATTTCATATATATATATATGTACATATATATATATATATATATATATGTACATATATATATATATATATATGTACATATATATATATACATATATATATGTACATATATATGTACATATATATATATATATATGTACATATATATATATATGTACATATATATATATGTACATATATATATATGTACATATATATATGTACATATATATGTACATATATATATGTACATATATATGTACATATATATATGTATATATATATATATGTATGTATATATATATATATATATATGTATGTATATATATATCACTAAAATTAGCAATTAAATGTTTGAATATATTTCATCAGCCATGGAAATAAGTACACAAAATGACTTATAATAACTAGATCATTTGCTACAATGATAAAAAAAAATGGATTTATGTTTCAATTCTTGTGGAAAGTAAATGTATGAATGTAGTTTGTTTGGTAATAGAAGACAATCATTACTAGATTGAGCTCATGAATTCTTAAAGAAAAATTGTGAGATTTTTGTTTGTATTTAGTATTTTAGAGAGTTGTACTTAGAGAAAGTTTTAGAAGTTTTCAGGGAGAGTTCTAGTTCTACACAAAAGAGGAAAGCCAAGAAAGTCAAAAAGGGTAAAGCTGATAAGAAGTAGAAAGAAGGTAATGAAGTATCACCAAGGAAATTGAATGAAGACCTCATTGAATAGATGGCTTTTGTAGGTCCTAAGTCAAGAAGAAGAAAATTTGTAACCCTAAACAAAATAGACTAGTACAATGACATTGGAGATGTATGGACCATGACTAGGTGTTATGAGCTCTTTTTATATCATTATGTGAGGAGAAATCATAGGAAAATTGACACTAGCAAATGTGTTTGTGAATGTGGAGTTACTCAAGGTCATCATAAGAAAATATAATGCTAAACATAGATGCCTATACAAAAAGTATAGGAAAAAAATCATGGAGATATCTATTGAATCTCTAAATGAGGCTTTTAGACTCACTGATGGTCTAACTAAAAGGTGTACATTCACAAAATTGAAAAATGAGTATGAGAGGTTAGATATTTCATATATGCAATGGAAATTGATGTTGCACAAACTAGAAAAGAAGCCTCTAACTGGAGTAGATGGACCTCCATTTAGCATCAAATTATTTAAGACATACTTAGACATGACATACCAATTATGTGGACAAGTAGGAGGGATGGAAGCACCTAATTTGATAGAAATTGGGCCCATGGTGTTAACATCAGACATTCAAATGTCAGAGCCCAAACCCTATGATTATGTAGAGTATAGTTTTGATAAAATTCATACTTCTTTTATTAATTTTGAAGATGATGAGTACCCTATTTTTAAACATTATTCCTTGCTTATGCATATGGTTTTATATTTTGGGCAAATGAGAGGATTGTGGGGTGAGGGTTTGAGATTGAACTCGAGGGAGTCTAATGAGGAAATGAAGCCTATTTAAATGTGGACACCAGTATTAGATTATAGGCTCAATGCTTCTTGTTACCTTACATTTGAAGATCATTTTGTTCAACCTTTGTACACTTTGTGTGGACACCAGTCTTTTCCCTCAATTAGCCCTGATATTAAAAGATTTTTAAGACCTAGGGACAATGGGTTGGGAGAGAAAATCAAACACAATTGGGGAGACTGGTATGCATATGACTACTTTACTTGTATCAGAGTATTTGGGTTTGAAGGAAGGCCATACAGATTACCAGTATCAATGTTTGATAGAATTTCATATATAGAAACTGTAAGGTAGATTTCTAAATCTAGCAAATAACATTTTAGAGTAAACAAAGAAAGTGGACTTTCCTTCCAGAAACTTTATCTTTTGGAGACTTTATTATTTGTACAACTAAGTCATATGACAAGATCGAAGGGACATTGCAGAATGAATATCACATGTACACCATGGATTCCTAGAGTCATTATGATCCAAAAGGATATATTTATGCCTATAGGAAATCATAAAAATTGGGTGATTATATTCACCAAGGCATTGAATATGAGGAAGGTTTCAAGAATTTGGAGTGGGAAGAAGTACTACAAAAGATTTAGGAACAAAATAGGAATTGGAAGAGCAAAGGAATAGTTTAAAGAAGACATTTAGAAGATTATAGATTCCCCTATTCCAATTTCAAGAACTATAGACAATCCAGTACTTCAACCCTTGGAGAATGATGTGAAGATCCTTGATAGGATAAATGTCAACAAGGATGAAATAATTTTGGAGTCAAGAAGATCTATAAATGATGATGTTTTTATCAAATCCAAGGAGTTTATGGTTATTTTGTATAAACACATAGGAAAATTATTGAGATAGGATATCCAAAATATCTCTCTTGAGAATGAACAAGAACTAATGAAAAATTTGAAGGAAGATATCAAAAGGAAAGTTGAGCATATCACTCCAGCAAGAGGAAGGAAACTATTGAATGAAGTAGGGGTGATGGTTCTTCTTGGTTGGGATTTGAGTGCACCATACATTTTTGATAGTTTAATTAAATCTAGTAAACAAGATATGAAACTTGATGTACAAGGAGTCAAAGATGTCATAATTGGTTCAAGATTTGTGGAAGACAAAAAATAAATGTTCTTGTGGGCCTTATACCCCCCCCCACAACATGAAATGCCACAAATTATCAATGTTGATCAAGATTTTGGTCATTTAATGACACTAAAAGTAGGGGTGACAAACCCTAACAAGGTTGCATGTATGCAAGTGGACATAACATTGTTTAATCAAGAAAGTGACATTTGAGAGCGATAACTGGAAGACATTATATGAAAATATGTTAAAGTCAAAGTAGCCTCAAGTGTAGCCAATGATACAATCATTCGTTGATGCTCTGAGAATTGAATTAAAGAAATTACAATAAGAGAATGCAAAATTGAAAGATGCTTTAATGAGTAGATGAGAAGTCTCTAGCACTCTAATCAAAAAACATTTTAAGAAGTTGCTTGACAAATTAGTTTAGGTTTGGGATATTTAAAATACTTATAAACCCTTATATTTGAGACTTAATGAGATATATAAGAGCTTTTTCAAAGAAAAGAATACCCTCAAAGAAGATGAAGATATTCAAGAAATAGAAAGGTTGATTGAGGATCACACTACATATTCATAAGAATTTAAATTTTCTTTTAGGTTAATGGGAGAATCAGTTATAGGACACAGAGTTATATCTTGGCATGATGAAAATGGGGACACCATTGATTGAGAGGGATGGATGGATATGTCTTATCTAATGTAAGGAAAAGCCTTAAAAGCTATACATAACAATGACTTGGAGATGCCAAAGGCCAGCATGTAGATGGAGCATATGTTCAAAATCAAGATCAACAAAAGATAAGTAATCAATGATGTAGATTACTGGGAGATATCAAATATGTAGAACACATGAGGTAATTTAATGATTTTGTTGAATCATCATCATTAGAATCAACAATATAAGTCTTTATTTTATAAGCTTTTTTATATGCATACAGTTAATTGTTAATGAGTCGATTAGTTGTAAATTTTGTAAACAAAGAGACATACTCTTTCACTATGTAACCAATCTAATGCCTATAATTATAAGGGATGAATTTAGAATAGGATATCATATCATATAGAATTACTATCAAGACATTATTCTTATAGTTATACAAAGAGTAATTGATTCTATTGTCTACTTTAGATTTTGGCTAGAACTATCTACACATTTATGATAGTAATAATACTATGAAAAAATAGAGTGATTTATTAAGAGTAAATTAAAGAGAAACATTAGATAAGTTCTAGTTGTATGCTCACTATAACCTAATTTAACTTTTATATCAATTTATCTTGTATAGAGGATGCAACAAAACATATTGCAAGTTGTATTTTTGAAATTTAAGTATTAAATATAAAATTAGCAATATAACAATATCAGATAATTATGACCCTTATGAATAGTTTAATATCTTCAATAGCTCTATGAATCTAGTACTTCCATAGTTGTTCCAGTCATCTTCAATATTTTTTTTGGGACAACTTTTTCCTTTCAAGTCTTTAGTCATTGCTTTTGGTTGGAATTGTAGCTTATCAAAATATTCTGCTACATTTCTTGCAATTTCTTCTAACTGGTCTCCCTAATCACTGCATGCAATTTATAGTATTCAATTCATAAATCAAATATAAAGACATTTTTTATACTAAATAATTTTGACAAAAATTAATGGTAGAAATAATATTAAAAAAATTATATAGCTAAACAAAAAATATAAAAGTATACTTCCATATCTATACTTCAAGAAACAATAACTATACTAAGACATGAGGACAATAATAAATCATCAAATAAAAAACACAAACTTAAAGAAGAAGAAAAAAAATAGTGTTACCTTGTAAAAATAAGTTCTTTTATATATGAAACATGGTAGAGGACCTTCCTCCATTCCTCTAGTGTTTGTGGCTTAAAATTTCTAATGTGTTGATGCATTTGGAAGGCTTGAGAAAATACCCAATTTTCATCTCTCATTTGAAGTTGTGAAGGCTCAACTCCATAAAATATTGGTATTATGGGGGCTCCACTTTTGATAATCATCCATAGTTCTCTCAAGCACCAAATGGATTCTACGTAGTTAACAAAAAGTATGACAACATGCGCAGATGCTAAGTGAATGGCTTCCTCTATTGGTCAAGGTATATTGTTATGAGAAATAGATAATTGGATTAAATTGTGTTGATTTTCTTCAAGATGTGTATGCAAAATAGTTTTAATCCATAATCAAAAAATCCGGTGTTATAACATTTGGCCCCAAATGGATCCTCCATGGTCATTGAGAAATAAAAAGACCAATATGTTATATCACTACCCTTAGACAACTTCCATAATAGAGGAAGATGATCTTGTAAATTTCATGGAGACTAGGCAAGTGAATTTTATCAATGGTGTGTCAAGTTACCTTCCTAATTTCTCTACAAGACCATATACAGCTTCATCAAACATCATGTACATACTACTGTAAACTTTAATAAATAGATAACATTTAGGAACTTACTGCATTGGACATCATTTCCTTCTTTTGGCCTCTACCACCATTTTCTAGCTTGCAATCTTTTGCATCATTCTTCTCATTAGCATTCCCTCTTCTCTTGTGACCCCTACCAACACCTCTTACCTCAAGTTGGGGAACTTTTGCACCATTGTTCTCATTTGAGCCCTTCTTTTCCATGATAGAATTAGAGGACTAGTATATAGAAACTATGATAATTCTTCTAAAATAAGAAAAATAAAATAAAAAAGGCAAAATTTTCACCTCATCTTCCAATACAGATATTGGTGAACCTTGGCAGCCATAACATTAACTATTTTCAAAATATGCATGACGAAATGGAAATTAAACTCAAAACAATCAAAAGAAGGCAAAATTACAACCATCAAAATATGGGGTTTGTACTTTTGTTGTGGAATAAACCAACAAAATAAATGCACATGCAACCTTTTAGCTATGATTAATCATGAAAGACTAGAAAAGAGGCATCACCTCTAAGGAAATATTGGCAGTTCAACCTTATCAAATGGAAGAGATATATGTGTAGAATAATTCAGGTTCCACAAACTGAATTGGAGTCCCTTGAAGATGTTACATCCAACTTTAGGTGCATGTCACTCAAAAATTGAAGCTACATGCTTTAAAATTTATGATAACCACATTCAAATAGATATACTACTTCAAGTTATTCATCATTAGCAAGCAACTAAATAGAAGCTATCAATTAAGAATAGCTCAAATTAAAAGAAGTTCATTATTTTCAAAGATTCTGAATTAAAGAGGATAGAAAGTCCAATAATGTTATGCTTGACTGCAACTTCAATGCAAAGTTTGGGGACTTCAGTTTAGCCTAGATATTAGAGTAAAATAATTTGTCTCATATTACACTTATAGCTAGACCCCTCAATTACTTGGCTCCCAAGTGTGTGATGACAAAAGAACAAGCCTTGAATTAGATGTTTATAGTTTTGGGGTTGTGGCCTTGGAAATTGCTACAAAAATGAGTATAGTAGATGTGAGCTTGCAAGAGCATCATATGAGGCTTGTGGAGTGGATATGGAATCTCAATGGTCAAGGAAAATTTTTGGATGTTGTAGATATAAAGTTAAATGGGGAGTTTGAGAAGGCTGAAGTGAAACAATTAGTAGGGATAGGGTTGTGGTGCTCCCATCCAAATCTAACTACAAGACCCAAAATGAGGCAAGTGGTAAAGTTGTTGAAGCTGGAAGATTAAGTACCTAATCTTCCTCTAGAGATTCATACCTATACCATACAATATCATCCCATCCTTCTAAACCTACAATGAATGAAATTGATTAATTAATGAAGGTGGGTTAGTTTGAGCCTCACTTGGTTTCGAGAATACTTTAATATTCTCTACTTAACAAGACCAACCATATGAAGGTGGAAGCTCATCTGGCTTCACCCCCCCTCCCCCTAATATTAAACTAAATTCCCCATTATAATCTAATTATATACTTCATTCATTCATTCATCTATTTACATTCCATCAATATAATCACATAACATTCATTAATATGATATAGAATTTATTAATAGCAATACTAATCAAGACTTCATTAACAAATAATAATATTCATTAACATTAAATAAATATTAATATTAATATACAAAATTCATAGATAATTATTTAAAATAGCATTCTTTCATTATCCGAAAAAGTTTATCAAACAAGGTTTATCAAAGAGCATTTTTTTAAAATCATTTCTTCTTTTTGTTTTTCTTAGCTTTCTTAAGGAAAAGGCTGATAGGAACATCAATATCTTCCTCATTCTCCTCCTCTTGTGGCACTTATAATGTCAATTTATGATACCTCCTCCTGTTTTGAGGAGCACGAGGTATCTGCACTAAAGGGGGCTCTGTTGCAATAACAAGTAAATGGATTGAATTGGAATACTCTTTTTCTTTTTCTTACTGTTACCAGTACTTCATTAACCAGTAGAACATAACATGCATTTTTCTTACCTGAAAATGCCACATCGTGTACAATAACATTTTTGTCCACCACCATCTCAACATGCTGAACACTTCAAACATGTTTCACTCCTTCACCATGATGTTCAACATGCTCTAAAAAATTCAAAAAAAAGTTACACATCAAATTACAATTGAAGATATTAAATTGTATTAACAATTGATAATTAATTTTCAATAGAAAATTAATACCTCTACCACTATGATGCACATCATGGCCTTCATCACACGCAAGTTCTATGATAGGATTTGAAGGCTGCAGTGAAATGTTATGCAGTCAATTTATGTTGGAAACTAACATCAAAAAAAAAAATTCTCAACTATTCAATTTGATTTACTTTTTATTTGACCAATTTATCTATGTCTCATTTGGTGCACCAAATTCATGGGTATGGCTTTTAGATTCTGGGTGTAGCTGTGCAACCACAACTTTATAGTCTTCCATCAAAGAAATTTTTTTTATCTTCATCCATAGACTCTACATTGAATTTTGTGCCCTAATTTTTTTGCTTAATATCATCAGTTTTGCATGTATGATTTGATTAAACAAAAATTGTTTGCAACATTATATTAAAAAAAATTATATAAACTTCATTGCTGCTACTTACAAGTCAAGAGTGAAGATTCATATAGCCATTAGAGCTATGTTTGTGTTGGCCAACCTTTTGTTGTCTCACTTCTATAGCTTTTGAAGTGTCCTATAGTCTATGAAATGTTTGAAACATGTTAGACTATATATTTACAAAGATAACCAATTAGT
The DNA here is from genome assembly GCA_028749045.1 of Cupressus sempervirens. Taxonomy (NCBI): domain Eukaryota; kingdom Viridiplantae; phylum Streptophyta; class Pinopsida; order Cupressales; family Cupressaceae; genus Cupressus; species Cupressus sempervirens. Next base: position 551,503,126 of record CM053785.1, on the reverse strand, counting down.
GCATAATTATATTCTACTTAATACTATCATGACATGTCTTCTTTTTCCCTATTTTGGTTCATTTCCTTTACCACATAACCTTTTCTCTTTTACATCTTCTATTATTTCATTCCATTCTATTGGTGGAATCATAGGAGGATGTTCGTACTTCAGGTTATCCTTTATACCCCTTCTATATTGGTCCCTCAAAATCTTAATATATTTGGATGCTCTTTTGAGAAGTAGGGCACAGTCAAAAAAAAAAAATTTCCAAAGAGGTCCTTAAAAGATGTAATGAGCTGATTTTTTTTAGGACCCTTTTCATTCCACTTTCAAAAAAAAAAGTTCAATAACTTTCATATAGTACAATAAATGGAAGAAAGAAAAATATTATAGCAATTATATGAAACCACATACCTTTTATGTATGGTGGGTCCAAATAACTTCAATGTCATTTTAAAAAGATGATCATACAAAACATCATTTCCTACAACAACATCATGGGATTTGTTGGATACAATTGTTCAATTGTGTGTTGTCTTTGATGTTACACAAATGTCATATCAATTGGCAGACAGAGTCTACCGAGCTCAGTTGGTTAGCAAAGCAAATTCCAAAGTCTACCAAGCGTTCTTAGAAATTACTTTGTGGAAACAGTTTCTACCGAGCTCACTCGGGCATTGAAGGATTTTGTGGTAGAAGTTAGTGGTAACCAATCTCACAAGGTTATCGAAGGAAAGTTAGTGCTTACCAAGTTCACTCAGTCTCCAAAAGATTTTTTAGAGTTTGCAGTGTTAACCGAGCTTAAGTTGGTTAACATTGGAAATCATTTCTGGAGCAGTGTTTACCAAGCAGGGTCGACCAATGAAGGATTTCATTTTTTTGAGAAATAAAGTTTAATTATTTTATGTAATGTTTGTAGCTGACTAATGTAATGATTATTGATCATTTTAACTTGTAAATGAGCTGACTTGATAATCTAAAAGGTATATATGAAAGGTCAAGTTGTGAATTCTAAATTGTAATGAGTGAGCATGCAAGTGCATTAATTGAAGAGGAAAGTGTGAGAGAATTTTGAAGAAGGATCAGATATCCTCAAGGAGCAACAAAGTTTTATTCGATCAAAGAGGATCTAGTGGAATAGAATAGAGATTTGTATCAGCAATTTAGTTGCATCTCATTTAGGTCAAGTCAGTGTCACTTTCTCACCATTGTAGCAATGATTTCTAAATCTCTTAATATAGTTGTTCTAATAGCCATTTGTAAATCCTCTAACAAGGTGATAGTTCTATTGAATTGTTCTAAAGTCCTCTAGTTAGGCCACTCCTAGCAAGGTGATTAAATATTCTAATAAGATCACACCTAATAGTGTGTTTTGTAACCTTTAACAAGGTTGGCTCCTAACAGGGCTCACTTTAGAAGAGTGAAAATTAGTAGCTAGTTACTTAGTGGTTTTTCCCCATATTGGGTTTCCTCATTAAATCTAGTTTCTCCTGTGTTCATTTTATTTCTTTTATGTATGCATGTTGATCACTGTGAATGCTTAAAGATCAGTAATAACTTAACACACACTGCATCTATCAAGTTACAGCATTTTTTTGTAAAGGAACTGAGTGACAATAGCTTCCATCTTTCCACTCTAAAGCATAGGGCCAAAACTTGCATTTCACATCTTAAAAGGGGTGATGTGAAAATTGTTGATGACAAGGCTATCATGAATGAGATGGTGACTTTTTTTTCTTCCCTTATGATGGTTGATTCTAACATTAATGTGGAAAGTCGGGCTAAATTCCTCAAAGTGATTCCACCATTGATTACTAAGGATCAAAATAAAATGTTATGTTTAATCCCTAAGGATGATGAAATTTTCAAGGTTGTTAGTTTGCTGGGAGGAGATAAAGCCCTTGGCCTTGATGGTTTCCCCATGTTCTTCTTCCAGAAGCTTTGGAAAGTGGTTGGTATAGATGTTTGTGATGCAGTTAAGGAATTCTTTGGGGCTAAACAGTTGCTCAAAGAACTCAATTCCACTTTTCTGTGCCTTATTCCTAAGAAAGTTGGGGCTAATTCTTCTGATCAATTTTGCGCGATCAGCCTTTGTAACTCTTTCTATAAAATTATTTCCAAAGTTCTCACTTCTAGAATTGTTAAGATGATCCTGTTGATTATTGTTGATCAACAAAATGGTTTTGTCCCTAGTAGATAAATCCTTAACTCCATCATCTTTGCTCATGAGAATATTCATTCCTTGTCTTGTTCTAACAATCAAGGTTTCATTATGAAAGTGGACATTACCAAGGCATATGATAGAGTGGATTGGTCTTTCCTGTGTAGCATTTTGCTTGCTTTTAGCTTTGATCATAAGGTTGTGGGTCTGATCTACCAATTGGTTTCTACTGTCTCTATAGTGGTCTTGGTTAATGGTAGTTCCTCTCCCTTCTTTTTTTCTTCTCATGGGCTGAGACAAGGAGATCCTTTATCCCCCATCCTTTTTGTTATTATGGTTGATTGTTTGGGGAGATTTATTGGGGACTTGGTCCAAAAAGGTCTGCTCAAGGGCTTACAACCTTCTTCTCAACCGTTAACTTGCTCCCATGGTCAATTTGTTGATGATACTATCTTCATGGGAAAGGTTGAAGTGAAGGAAGCTAGAATTTTAAAACAGGCTATTAACTTATATTCTACTACTTCTAATCAAGGGGTTAATTGGAGCAAAAGTGTTGTGTTCTTCATTAACACCCCTATCCATAGACAAATTAAAATTGCTAAAATCTTGGGTTGTTCTATAGGTTCTCTCCCTTCCTCTTACTTGGGGCTCCCCCTTGGTCTGAAGGTCCCTGATGCTTTCTGGGAAGATCTTATTAACAAATTCAGAAAAAAGTTGGCAGGATGGAAAGGTATTCTTTTAAGCCAAGTTGGTAAGTTAACTCTTCTCAAAGCTTGTCTCCAGAGCATTCCTACTTATGCTTTAAGTCTATTTAGAATTCCTTTTAAATTTTTTGAGTCAATTGATAAAATTCAAAGAAACTTCTTATGGTCTAGCTCAGAGGATAAAGGAGAATGCATTTAATTGCTTGGGACCAAGTTTGTAAACCTCTCAATGAAGGGGGATTAGGAATTCGAAAAACCAGTAGTTTGAATAAAGCCCTTCTAGACAAATAGGGGTGGAGAGTGTATCATGACAATAGAGAGTGGGGTTCCATATGGAAACATAAGTATCTCTCCAATGCTTACTCCCTTCTTGATTTCCTTTATTCTCCTTATGTTATTCACTCTTCCTCCATATGGGTAGTTGTTCAGGGGACCAAGAATACTTTAAAAAAAGGATGTGCTTGGAAAGTTGGCAATGGATTTAAAGTGAATTTTTGGAAAGATATATGGCTTTTGGATCACCCTTTGACAGAAGATGTTAATGACAAGACCTTTATTGATCGTTGCAAGCAGAGATTTGGCCTTCTTGTTTGTCATTACTGGTAGAATGACTCATGGATGAATTTAACTAATGTTAGCCAAGTGTTCAATAATATCCAATTATCAATTAATGTTGTCTGTCTTTACCCTTGTCTAGAGGATGAGATTATTTGGTTTTCTAACCCTAGTGGGAATTTCAAAGTCTCTTCTATCTTTGCTCCTAAGAATAAGAAAAATCAACCTCTTTGGACTCTATCTTGGATTAAGGGTCTCACTCCCAAAATTAACATTTTCTATTGGACTCTTCTCCAAAACAAAATTCTAACTTTGGATAATTTGCAAAAAAGAGGTATAAATTTGGTTAACAGGTGTTCTTTATGTAGAAAGGGTTATGAAGATAGAGATCATATGTTTTTGAGCTGTTCTTTTTCTCAGAAAGTTTGGACTAAGATTTTGAACTTTTGGGGCATGACATGGGTTCATCAAAACAATGTGGAGCTTGCTTTCAAGAGCTGGAGATGCCCCTCTAAGGATCCTGACGCTCAATTTCTTTGGAGACTAACCCTCCCCCATCTTTGGTGGGGTATATGGAAAGAAAGAAATAACTAGATATTCAGAAACAAAGATCTTCTAGGTTGGGTGTTGGGTCAGAATATTATTAGAGCCTGCAAGGAGAATTTTTTGTCCCAAAGAGAGCCTGCTTGGACCTTCCAACTTGATCACCCTTTAAGATCTCAAGATCCTAAGTTGAAAATTGATAATCCTAGATTGATTATAAAATGGCTTGTTCCTCCTAATGGATGGATCAAAGGAAATTTGGACAGAGCAGCCAAGGGCAACCTAGGAAGAGCAAGATGTGGAGGTGTTCTTAGAGATCATATGGGAAATGTTATTGATTCTGTTGCAATCCCTATTGGTCACTCGAATAGTCATATTGCTGAAGCTATTGCTGCCCTTTATACTACCATTTTAGCTGTTGAGTTGGGGTACTCCAAATTATGGTTGGAAGGTGATTCTCTAAATATTATAAATATCCTTAATAATAAAAATACTACCTCTTGGTCTATAGAGGCAACGGTTATGAAAATCAAAAATCTTTTTCAAAATTTTGAAAAGGTGGTCATCTCCCATACTTATAGAGAAGCCAACAAGGTTGCTGATTGGATAGCTAATCATGCAGTTCAAATGGGGCAAAAGATGAGGTGGCTCGATGACTTGCACAAACAAGTGGATCTTAAAGCGATCATTAATTATGATTTTATTCATTCCAGAGTGGGAAAGATTTGCTTGGATTAGAAATTTAATGATTTGTGGGAGTGGCCTTATGATTTTCAGTTAAACATTCCCAAGGAGGTACATTCATGTGAAGGCTATATGCTCTCTGCACTTATCCTCAAAGAGGCATTCTCGATATCTTGTCACAAAAAATTGGTCTCACTTCTTTCTCTCTACTTTTGATATCTGGGTGTCTCTATTTTTTTGTCTACTCTACAATATGGGAGGTGAATCGAGGAAGCAGGAACCCAAAAAATGTGATGATTGGAAGGCTATGCAAGATGTTTGGAAGATTCTCCAAAAAGGGAAGGTGGCTAGCTACCTAGAGCGGTTGCATGGATTCAAACCCCATGTCACCACTACCTTCTTTAAAAACTAGGCAGACGACAAAGTTACCCTACATGGAGTGTTTGTTAAGCTGACTGAGGAATTCATTGCCAAAGTCACTAGTCTTCCCATGAAAGGTATCAAGTTTTCAAAGTAGACTAGTATTTCCAACACGGCCTACAAAAAATTCTCGAAGACGGAAGAAGAAGAACTAAAATTGGAAAAGAGCGGCGACTTCTTTGATGTGCAACAAATAAAAGGTATTTGGCGTGATGTGCTTGGTTGTATTTACAAATATTTCATCCTTGATGGAAGAAGTAAAATTCCACTTTTTTTTCCTTAACCATTTTAGGTACAAGGACAGAATCTCCTTCCCTTTCTATTTGTAGTTTTCTTTGCTCCAAAGTTTGAATGCCCATAAAAAGAAATAGTCTCGACCCATATTACATGAAGGTCTGATTTTACTCATTGAGGGTTTTTGTAAAAATAAGTCCATTGTTTCATCCCCATCCACTACCAAGCAAAAGATTCCTAATCCTGTTATAGGAAAAATAGATGAGAGTGTTAAAAAGATAACAAAGGTTAAATTGAAACCCTCCAGTTCCCGAAGACATATTGAGGAAGAGGACATTGAGGTGGAGAGCATTGATGACTCTGATAAGGGTACCCCTGAGGAAGAGGAGGGGATGGATGTTGGGGAGTTTAGCTCTAACCTAGATGGTTACCCAAATTCAAAAGACAATAATGAGGAGGGGAGAGAGGAAGATACTACGAAGGTGAATTTGGAACAGAGCAAGTCTGAAAATGAGGACGCTCATCTTGATTCTGGGGGAGGTGATAAAGAGAAACAAAATAATGATTTAGCCATTTTGAGTGAGGAGGAAAACATGGGGAAAGCTTCCACTCCTTTGAAGAAAACTAAGGGACTTGATAAGGTGGAACAGAGCCACCATACTCAAGAGGAGCCTGGTGAGATGGAACCATTGGATGGGAGGATTCATATTGATAAAGATGGCCATGTTCCACACACCCTTGTTGATGATGTGGGTGACTCCCTAGAGAGGGAAACCATTCTTTCCTTCCTCCACTTTTCTAAACAAAAAGCTGACTCTTTCCTTTAGGTCAATTCCTGGTTATATAATGAAATAATGGGGTTGAAGAAGAAAGTGGATACATTGCAACATAACTAGGAGGCTGACTGTGCTATTATTCAACACATGGAGGTGAAAATGGGAGATATCCCAAAAAAACTAAAGGACTACGAGCAAAATCTTAGACTGCTCATTAGGGAAAGTGGAACAAAAATAGAGCAAGTTACCTCAAGCATCTATGCTACTGTGACAACTTTGCGTAAAAGAGTTAATGTCTTCAGCTGCTAACTCCATCCAGGATATAGCTTAGGTTGGTAAGGAGGCTGTGAAGATGATTACGAAATTGCAATAGTTTCCTAGGTCTTCTTTTCTGGTTGGGTTCCTGTGCAGGTCATGTTTGCTGGCTAGTTCTTCTGGTTCCTGTGTTTGGTCCTGGTTTCTGGATTTTAGTTTTTTATATATACAGTTGGTTCTAGGTCCTTGTAAAACCTGAGTTTTTTATCTGAAATTTATTAGTGATTTCAGGTCCCTATAAAACCTAATTTTGATGCTACTTTTTAGTAGGTTTATGGCCTCTTTCCTTTTGGTTAGTGTGTTTTTTCCTTTTCTGAGGATGTAAAAGGGTTTCAAGGTCCCTTCAAAACCTATTTTTATTGTAATCTAAAACTAGTTTTATAAGACATCTAAGGGATATGTGGTTTTTTTTTTGTGGTAATTGATTCACCCCCCCCCCCCCCCCCCCCTCCCCTCAGTTACTCCATCTATATTTCCAACAATTGGTATCAGAGCTTTTGATGCTTGCAAGAAAGATTTCAAGAATCTAAGCTAAAGATCAAGATGTCTTACAAGAAGGTGAAATTCCAAGACTTAACAATGATAACTTTTCAACATGACAAGGTCTCATGAGACTCCATCTAGCTTCCATTGGAGATACAAGATTGAAATATCTTGATGAAGAATATACAACTCCTTCTGATACATTATCTATCAATGAAATTGCTGAGAAGAAGACTCATAACACCATGATGATAGACATTGCTTCTGCCTTAAGCTATGAAGAATTTGATGATATCAAGGACTGCAAAAATGTCTTTTCTATGTGGAACAAGCTGAAAGATATCTATGGAGGTGATGAAAATGTGAGGAAAGCCAAAGCAGAAAGTCTAAGAGAATAGTTTGATCAGATGAGGATAAGAGAGAATGAGAACATTTCTAAATATGTTGAAAGAGTCAAAGCAAGAATTAGTGCAATAAAGGCTTTTAGAGGAGATATCAAGGAGGAAACAATTGTAAGTAAAGTTCTTAGAACATTGCTTCCCATTTATGCAATTAGAATTTCTACAATTCAGGAAAGAAGATGTGAAAAAAATCATAAGATAAATTTAGAGGCCATAGTAGGAAGATTGACTACATTTGAGTTAGATAATTGTGACAACTATGTTCCAACTTTCAAGAACATTAAATCAGCATTTGAAGCCAAGCTTTCACTCAAAGAAAAGGCCAAGAAGATAAAGGATTCTTAGTCAGAAAGTGAAGAAGAATTAGAATATAGTTCTAACAATGATCTTGAGGTGGTTGAAGCTCTATTTTCAAGGAAATATTTTAGAGGCAAAGGAAAATATAAAGGTAAGGTTCCTCTAATCTATTTTTCATGTGAGAAAATTGGTCATATTGTTGCTAGGTTCCCAAACAATGAAAACAAGGATGAGAAGAAAGGTCACAAGTGCAATGGCAAGAAAGACTTCAAATAATTCAAGGAAAAAGGTATGAAAACATGTGTCATGGCTAAGGATTCTAAGGATTCTGATAATAGTGAAGATGAATTTGATAATGATGAGGAAGATAAGATGGCACTTATCTCTCATGTAAGCAAAAATGATACATGGATCATAGACAGTGGTTATTCTCATCATATGATAGGTGACAAAACTAAGTTTGAATATTTTGAATACTATGATGGTGGTAGTGTGAGGTTTGGTAATAATGAACTTTTTTGCATAAAAGGAAGAGGAAGAATCTTATTAACCAAAGAGCTTATATGTGATAATGCCTATTGGGTTGAAGGACTAAAACATAATTTTTTGAGTGTAGCATAGCTAATCAATATTGGATTCAAGGTGGAATTCATGAATGAAAAAGAAAGACTGTTGGATGATAAGACAAAGTTGATTGGATCAGGCATACAAAAAAAAGGTAACTTGTTCTATCTTGAACTTCGTGAATGCTCATGTTTTAGCTCAAGTTGAAGAAAGTTGGTTATGGCACAAAAGGTTATGTCATGTGAATTTTGATAGCTTGGTGAAAATAATCGAATTTAGGAAAGTAAGAGGCATTTCTAGTATAAAGGAACATGATTTTGGTATATGCAAGAATTGTCAGATTGGTAAGATGGGAAAGACTAGCTTTAAAAGTAAGAACTATCAGTCTGAAGAAATTATGGAAATTGTGCATACTGATTTGTGTGGACCTATTGGAATTGAGAGCTATACTGATGAAAACTTCTTCATTCTTTTTTTTTATGACTACTCTAGAATGATGACTATCATGTATATGAGAGAGAGATTAGAAGCATTTGAGAAATTCAAATGGTATTTGGCCAAAGTAGAGAAGGAAACAAGGAAAAGACTAAAATGTTTGAGGTTAGACAAAGGTGGTGAGTTCATCTCCCATAAACTCAATAAATTTTGCATTGAAAGAGGAATCAAAAGATAGGTATCAGCTATTAGAACTCCTAAGCATAATGGAATAGCTGAAAGGAAGAACAGATCCATCATGGATTATGCAAGGACTCTAATGATTGAAAAGAACATTGCTATCAAATACTAGAAGGAAGCTATCAACACTACAGTTCATACCTTGAACCGAGTACAATTGAAGAAGGACTCATTCAAAACCCCCTATGAGTTATGGTATGGCTATAAACCCAATGTAAGTTACCTAAAAGTATTTGGAAGTAAATGTTTTATCTTGAAAGAAACTAGAAAAGGAAAATTTGATGTGAATGGTGATGAAGGCATATTTTTGGAATATTCTTGCAAGAGTAAGGCATATAGATATTTGAATTTGTCTACTCACAAAATCATAGAAAGTGCACATGTGAAAGTTGATGAGTTTGTAGAAAGAACTGAAGAAGAAAGAAAAAAGGAACTAGAAGACTATAGAAGATTTGTTTTCATTAAACTCGATAAGTGCCAGATACACCTATTAGTTAGGAGACTTCTACTCCCAAGTCTTCAATCACCGAGTTGCAAGAAGTTCAAATCGAGTTGTAAGAACCCAAGTCACATTTAGATGCTACCGAGCTAATGCCTACTGAGCCAGAGCAGCCAAAACCTGAAGTTGAAATGCAAGAGGATGACAATGTAATTCATTCAAAAGACAAGGAACTTGTATTAGCCAAGTATTTCAAGAGACACCATGCACCAAATTAGATTATTGGAGACAAATATGAAGGTATTATGACAAGAAGTAATCTAAAAGGTACTTGTTTACTTGTTGATTTTGAACCTAGAAATGTCAAAGATGCATTGGAAAATGAAATTTGGATTGAGGCTATGGATGAAGAGATAGAGAAAATAGAGAAGAACAAAACATGGACTCTTGTACCTAGGCCTAAAGATAAAAATGTGATTAGAACTAAATGAGTATTCAAAAATAAGTTGAATGGAGAGGATAAGGAGATCATATTGGAATATGTTCATACAAAAGAGAAAATTTTTGACATATTCACTAAGCCATTACCTAAGGATGCATTCTTGTATCTAAGAGGTAAGTTATGGGTCATTCCCCTATCTGAAGCTCACTAAAATAAAGTTTTAGTGATGCATCAATAGGAACCAAGTTAAAGATCTATCAATTCATGCATCATAGTCAAGAGATCATTACATATGAATCAGTATATAAGGTACATTGTAACTTATTTGGTATGTGTTGTCTTTGGCATGTGTTGTCAAAGAGGGAGAGTGTACTATCATATCTTTCTAAAATTTGAATGTATATGAAAGAGAGTTTATTGTTTTGAAAAGAAGCTATGTAATTCTTTCATAGAGGGAGATTACTCCATTAGAGAAGTTTGTGGCATATAATCTAAGAGGGATAAATGTTCTGTCATAAAAATACTTGTTCTCAAATTTCATTGTGCTATGACATGTTGTGTTGCCATCAATGTCAAAGAGGGAGATTGTTGGATACAATTGTTCAATTGTGTGTTGTCTTTGATGTTACACAAATGTCATATCAATTGGCAGACAAAGTCTACTGAGCTTAGTTGGTCAACAAAGAAAATTCTAGAGTCTACTGAGCATTTCTAAAAATTACTCTATGAAAATAGTTTCTACCAAGCTCACTCAAATGTTGAAGGATTTTGTGGCAGAAGTTAGTGGTAACCAAGCTCACAAGGTTATTGATTGAATTCGATGGTATCCCTCCAAGGTTAATAGGGTTGGTTCCTAATAGGGCTCACTTCAAAAGAGTGAAAATTAGTAGCTAGTTACTTGGTAGTTTTTTCCCATATTGGGTTTCCACATTAAATTTCCTGTCTCTTGTGTTCATGTTATTTCTTTTATGCATGCATTTTAATCACTGTGAATGTTTAAAGATCAATGATAAGTTAACACACACTACATCTACTGAGTTACAACATTTTTCTATATAGCTATCGAGTGATAGTAGTAAATATTTTTATAAGACATCTAAGGCATCTGTGGATTTGTTTTTGTGGTAACTGATTCACCCTCCCCCCCCTCCCCCTCTAGTTACTCTATCTATATTTCCAACAGGGATTATTAGTCCAAAATGAGTTATGTATAAGTAAACTACAATTACACTATAAATAATAACAATTTTAAAGCACCTGGAAGCTTTGTTAATTTTAATAGAAACATAGTTTTCTTCTCCAACAACAATGTCCCTACAAATGAACTAGTACTAGTCACATTGGCTGCTTTAGGAAATGGTTCATCTTTAGAGATACTTGTCCATGTTGTTCTATCAACTGATGGTGTATCTATTAGTGCACAAAATAGGTCCATGAGTATAAAATCTACCCAACAAAGAAAATAATGCATGATTAGCACATTAAAATATATAGAAAAATAAGGTTTTATGAGTTGTACTTGGCATAGTTGAAGAGTATGCAAACTCCTTGTTGTCAATAATGTAGTCAACAATATGGGAGAAATGACTGAAGGAGGTGTCTGCACTTCATCATGAGCTAAAGAATACATTGTTAATTTGTATATGCATACTAGGGCTATCTTTGTATAATTGTTGTAATGCATAAATTTGATGAATGTGGTGTACAACTGTTGCATTCTTTTTTCTCATAGGAGTTGTTTTATGGACTTTGGAGCACAAATCAAGTTGTGATTTTCAAGGATGTCCAAAGGATCAAGATACATCATTATCAAAGACATTTTCAATATTGTTTGTTTTCATTTGCAATGGATAAAGATAAAATTTAAATTTTCAATATTGTTTGTTTTCATTTGCAATGGATAAAGATAAAATTTAAGTGTTATAATGTTGTAAAGAGAAAGTGTTACTTACATGAAGGTTGTCCACTATAACCCTCACCATATTGACCACACAGTCTCACAAGTATCACAAAATTTTGTAAGAAGAACACATAATATTTTAGATCATGATCCATAAGATACTATAAAATATAAATGTCTATTGAAATTTTATTATTGCTTAAGATTAATTACTGCTTACCTTCAAAGAATTGGCTCTAAGTATCAATTCTTCTTTCAGTGCCTCCATCTCCTTGATTATGTTTCTCTCAAGCACCAGGTTAAGAATTTCATCACTATATTTTGTTGTGAGTTTGGGTCATGAATAGGGGGTCAACGCTACACATGATGTCATCTACAAATGACACGTGTTTCAGATCGCATTTAATCTTCTATCATTTTCTCTTTTCCCTATCAATAAGTATCAAATTGTGACATCAAAATTAGTAAAATTCAATAAAAATAACTCCAAAGCCATAAAGAAAAGAACATAATAATATGACATTTTTTTCTATATAATTTGTATAATTACACTAATTAAGGTTTATCTTCACTAAAGAAGGTGTGTGAGCTAGTACATCCCTGCATGCGCCTTGTGGTGTATCCATGTCACCTTGTGAAAAAGATTAGTAATTCTTAACAATCAATAGAGAAATAAAAGTAATAGACTTACCAAAAAATATTATTAATAAAATAGTAGATTGTATATTGGAGTTAGTACTAATTGGAGGTAATTGGTTTACACATTATACTTACCTATCATTGATCATCATCTTCATCCATTTGATCATCTTCATCACCATCATTGTATTTGTCACTTTTATAATCATTGTCAGCAAAACCATCATCATCTTTATCACCATTATCATGACCATCATTTCCTTGATCACCACCATCTTCATCACCATGATCATGATTTTCAACATCATCACCATCATCATGAGCATCACCAAAATCTTCGTCTTCTTCTTCTTCTTCTTCTTTATTGTGTAACAGTTGTTCATGATCATAATTTACTTTTTCTTTCGACTCTTCAGTGTCTTCTTCTTCCATCACAATATACTTTATTGATTTTTCTCTTGGATCATGTATAACGACAAATGACCAACCTGGTTTATATGGAACACCAAAGTAAAATACCTGCTCACATTGTGATTAGAATTGAAGATGCATATTATGTTAAGTCATATTATATTATTGTCAATAACTTTTCAATTTGGATTTTTCCATTCAACTTCTAATAATAATGTAGATGTAGTGACCTTTTAACTTCCATGAAGATCTATAAAGAGGTTCAAGTGAAATTTAAGAGCAGAATGATATGGAGATAAATCTTGTTTGTTGAGATTGCCAATTTTTATCAAATCTTATATACAGAGTTCATGGGTAGACATCTCAACCATGGGATTTTCCAACTCCTATAGAATTCATGGGAATATATCTTATTCATAGGATAGCCCAAATTTTATGAACTCAGATAAACAACTCCTCCATAAGTTTGTCTAAATTTGATTGATTTGTAGGCATACATCTCACTTACAAGATTGTCCACAATTGTATGAAATTTTATTTGATATTATGAATAAATTATTTTTTAGATATTTTTTATTATGTGTTTACAATTCCATTATTTCTTCCTTTGGTATTGTCCTCTAAATTGACAAAATGATTCAAATCACATTGGCTTGGAAGAACAAAAGGCTCATCTCCAACTAGCTTAAATGACCTTTTATTAATCATAGTAAATCCACTATCATTTTCAATAATATTCTAGTAGGATCATTTTGATTCTACTATAGCCTGTACCATTTAATGAGAAATAGAACTAATTTGAATAAATTAAAGTCACACTCAAGTATATCATCCAAAATGCCATAGTATTGATTTTCAAATTGTTAAGGATGTATGTCATTTCTAGACAAAATATTGGTGACCTTAAAGACTACACTTATCCCAGAATCACAAGTTTTCTTCAATTCATCTAAATTTTCTATTGTAAATTCATGTTGTTTATGATATAGAATGTTATCATTGGAAAATGCATGTATTTTCTAATACTTCAATCCAATTTGATTCATAATGGTAGATAATTCTCAAAAAAAATGAGGCAAAATTTTTGATGGTGGTAACAAAAACTCACCTATCAACCTACAATAACAAATATGAATTATTAATATAATGAATAGTAATCATATGCTAACATTGAAGATGAAAAAAATGGAATACATTAGCATACATGACATTGCTACATTAGATAAACCATTCATATAACCTTCAAGTTCACCAACAACATTATAGCAAAGAGAAGAGTTGTTTTAGAGCCTTAGTATAGGGGCGTGTATGCCTTCTCAAGTATAGGTATATCAAGAGCATCTTATCATCATTATCAAATGCCATAGTATTATCATTATGAGCATCTCTTTAGATGTGCCAATATCATCTTCTTCGATGTGAGTGTTATCTCCAACTTGGATATTCACACCTCTATGTTCCTCCATTTGGAATACACATTCACCAATCGACAAAAATTGTGGCCCCCTTCAACATGACCATGTTTCCTACAATAACTCTGGGTTTTTGTGATTAGAATTCTTTGATTCTTTAAGCCCTTACACTTTTTTGCAAGGACAATTACATTTATCAACTTTTCTTCGAAACCGAGACCACAATCTATCAATTGTCTCATTATTTTTTTATGGTTTCATATTGCCAGGCATGGTCTTTCTTCACAAGAAAATATATCTAAAAAATTACTAGACATGTTTTACTAAATGTTTAAATCTGCACGTATAGTTTTGAAAGAAAAATTTGGTGTAATTAATGTGTATATCTATGAAAATATTGGACATGTTTTACTTAATGTTTATATCTACACATATGGTTTTGGAAAGAAAAATTTGGTCTAATTAATGTGTATATCTACAAAAATATTAGACATGATGTACTTAATATTTACATGCACACATATGGTTTTGAAAGAAAAATTTGGTTGCTTTGCTCAAATTCACCCATATTATGATCAATGAAAAGTTGTCTACTTATAATGCTCTTTGTTAATTGTAGAATATACAATGCTTATTATACAATATTTAATCAACAAGATCATAACCTTGGTATTTAGTTATTCATCTCTAGTAAGTTTATAGTCAACATGCTACCAGGAGATCTCGTTACAACATAGTGGTCTTCTACAAATCATTGTGCCCACAAGGAGTACTTGAGCTCACTCAAGGAGAACATGTTAGCCCAACTTTATAATTAAAGTGCTTTATTCTAAGCTCCTCAAGCACTACTACACAATCTAAACTTTTTGATTCTTACTCTCGTTCACATCTATGATAAATTTACATATATAGTTATTGAAATTATACCTCTCCATGTTGAAATCAAATTTTAAAGATTCACCAATGTTGCTTCTGACTAAATCCTACATTCATATCAATCTAAGCTTTCCTTTTTGGTGAAAATTAAGAAAAAAAATATAGTAATAAATGTAACCCTATACCTTGAACTAATTAAGAATTTTAGATGAATTGGTTATAAAAGTTTAAGATATAACTAAAGATAACCCTAGAGTGCCCCTAGAGTTTATGAGAAAGTTGGCTATGTAATATTTTTTAGTTATATTTACTTTTAGGATGACATAGTGGTGAAAGCTAACCAATTATTGGTAATTTTAAAACATAAAATTTTATTATATGTGACCTTGATAATCTTGAAATATTTTTGTAGGCCAAGTTATTTGTTATTGAATTATTGGGACCAAAGGTTGTGACATTTCTTGAGGTTCATTTGATTCAAATGCAATAGTATTGGATTGATCATATTTTAGGTCTTCATTTAGATGTATTTGGTTGAATTTTTTTCTTTGCCTCTGCAAGTTGTGAAATAAGTTTTGGTATTTTTGATCTATCCATGAGATATTTTATGTGACCTTTAGTAAAAGTTTCTAATGGCTAGTTATAAATTTTAGCCACATCACAACCTCATTTAATAATCGATTCCATTTTCTGTTGAACCTTTTTGGCTTCTTTATCCAATTTATTTTGCAACCTTTTAATAAGGAGTATGTGAGATTCAAGTAATTGATCATAAATTGTTGAGAGTTTCATTTGTGTTTGATCAATAGAGGTAATGTCATTTTAAGTGTATGTCATGTTTGGGTCAAATCCTTATGTTGAATCAAAAGATGTTTGTGAAGTTTCCATGATGTTTGGGTGAAAACCTTGCTATTTCACATGTATGTCTTGTATTGGGACAAAGAATATTTGTGGGTTCTTGTCACTTAAAATGTACATGTTTTGGTATGGACCTTGTTGCCTTGTGATCTTGTGAAAATTGGCATGATGTCTAAGGATGTATGCCAATGCACCTAAGTATGAGGGATGTATGCAAAATGCACTTTATTTTTGTTTTTTTAGATTTTTTGAAATATAAATATGAAAAAATGCACACTAAGGGTATGTATGAAAAGTATTTTTTGGAATTTTTGAAATTTTGGATTATGAAATTTTGACATCAGTAGCAGAATCTAGGTAGAATTTGACAGACTTTAGACTTCTTTTTTAAGTTCTTTTTGGACTAATTTGATTCACTCAACCCTCCAACCCTAAAATAGACAACTAAAAAGCAACAATTTTGAAACTCAAAATAAATGTGGTAAAAGAATCAAACTTTGACTTTGCAAAACAAGGAGGGAAAAGAATCAAGTTTATTGAATGATAGACTTTGGATGTTTTGATAAGACTACATTGAATTAGTATCAAGATAGGCCTTAGATCATGGATTGATTCAAGTTTCAAAGAAATGATTATTCCTCCTACACATCTTTAAATGAACAACATATCGAGCCAAAATAGATTAATCATAGATTGCCTCCAAGTGGAGGTTGGTTTCCTCCATTTCTTGAAAGTCTTGAGATGTTAAAATATGGGCATAAGCAAGTCTTTTAGTTCAAACAAGTTACACATTTAACTCTATTTATCCTTCCCATCATACATTGAAATGAAATTATTTATATTCAATTAGATTTTAATTTCCCTAAGATTTTGACCTCTGTCCAATGATCATCCATGGATTCAAACTGTAATATGCTATAAATTAATCTCATCATTGATAAGTAAACTCAAAATAATCTCAATGCCTACTCTCTAGCAATCTATAATCACAAATACAGACAGTAAAATCACTATCTATTCTTTCAATTTTTAGTTGCATACCTCTTACAGAGTTTCATGTGTTTTGGATGCCTCTTCAAATAATCCTTAAGACTCAATAGCTTCATTGTACATAGGTGTTTCTTTAAAGTCTACTACTAGCAAAAATCTATAGAAAGAAGAGATCAATCTCATTCATTATTGAACAAAAATCATAATCCCAAAAATTATATTTCTTTAAATCCTTCTAGCATCAAACATAGATGAAATCTTTCTGAAATTTGAGCTTCTTGTACATTGCAAGATAAATTTCTTTGAATGCCTCCTTCTCAAATAATAAAGCCATCATCGAAGGGGCACTACACTACTGAAGTAGAGCACTGAGAGTTCTCTAAAATTATATGGAGTGTTGTTGGTGCATCTTGTAATAGAAAAGTTGTGCATTGAAAACCTATCTCTCACTATCCCAATGTTTCTTGGCCCACCTCTACTCCTAGCTTAAAACTTCATGATCTTGATGATCTTGTTAGGAATAATCATTCAGAGTGATAATGCACACAACAAATTATAAAAATAACCTCCACTTACTATGAAAGCTAACAAGGTAGTCAGATTTGGATAGGCCAAAACTAGGGCATCAAAGTATACATGTATCCACAGCTGGAAGCCCACATACCTCCCACGAGATATGTACAAAATCCTAATCAAATGTAAAGATAGCTCCTACAATCCTAAAATTCTCATCTCTCACAATCCTTGACTCCCATTAGATATGATTATTTAGCTTCTGCAATCCTCAGCTCCAATGCCTTCAATAGTGTGTGAAGACAAAATAAAAAAATTAACAAATTCAAACTCTTGACTATTTTGTTAATACAACCCAAGTTGGTCTAAATTCTGACCAAATTGGAAAAAATTAAGATGGTTGAAATTTTGACCAACTCAGGCATAAAAAAAAAAAAAATTATTGAACAAGTGTCTTCATATGTTGGTAAAAAATTTAGGTCAAAATTTGACCTATAATGTATTGGTGCTCTTAATTTGCATGAGTTGGGACAACAGAGTATGTTCATCCATTGTGTTTTTATAGTAGGCCTCGAATCAACTCCACATGTCGTCCCAGGTTCTAATACATCACACTAGAAGGTGTTGAAACCAATTAGCTTTGTTCTCAACAAGAGTCTCTATGAATATCCTTACTGCTACATCTTCATGCTAAGGGAAAATAATGCTACATGTTGAGAAGAAAGCAATGATGTGCTCTTTAGAAAAGGTTTTCCCATTGCCATTGAACTTGGGGAAGTTCTTTCAAGAAGCCCTTGGTAGGTCATTATTAGTAGCAAGTTGAAGAGGGCCAATAGCATTACCCCAGTGCATGGCCATAGAAGTAGGAAGAATTACTAGTATTGGCTGAAAGGTGATGGTACTAGGGGAAACCACCCCATGAAGGGTGAGAGAGTTACATAGTGATGAGATTTGAGTGTGGAAGATAGGAGGTGAAAAGGAATGATTGTATCTCTAGGAAATGGGGTAGGGTGGCAGAAATAGAGCTCCATAGATACCTTGAAACATTGGATCCCATGAGCAGGCTCTTCCTCTTTATAGAGGATTTTCTAATATAGGGAAATCAAATTTCTTTATTTCTTCAAACACTAGGTCAATTTTCCCTATTCTGCAAACAATTTATCTATACTTAGGATCTAGGATGAACTTTCTTGATTCAGAATGAGTGTGCTTCTCTCAATCTTCTTTCCAATAATACTCCTTCCCAATACTCAACATTGGCCTCTTCTCTTTCAAGGGAAAATCTGACTCTTCGATGTTGGTCAAGGGACATTTAACTTTTCTAGCAAGAGTATTCATTTGGTTTATGATGTCTTCTTTCTCATCTAGAAAGTTGAGGTTAGGTTGCACTACCAAGATTGTCCTTCACTAGGTAACACCACTTCTCCTTACATGTTAATATGCATGACTCAAAAAATTGAGTGTCTTAGAGATAAATTCTAAGTTATCTAGTAAGGCCATAGATAGACTTACTAAGAAAACTTAGGATGTACAAGTAAGTCCCCAGCAAAGTCACCAAAAACTGTTGGTTAACAATTTGTATCCCTTAATTTTTTGGTGTATACCTTGACTCTTAAATGCCCAATGGCTAATGGAGAAAAAAGAAGTTAACAATAGAATGGGTCAATGTAGTAATCTATCAAAGACCCCTAAATTGAAAGGTACATCTTCCTTTAGGTGCAAGATTTGCACTGAATTTTGTTCTTAAGCTTTCAGGGGTATACTCTTAACCAAAGAGAAAATTAGGTAAATAACTAGATTGTTCAACACTTCAAACAACCTAGATAGTTTCAAAAATAGGTACTAAGTCATGAAATACAAGGATGGAAACATGCAAGACTAGCTACGACAACAAGAAAGTAGAAGGAATGATAGAATGGGTGATTCCTAGATTGCTGAGTTAGTTGATATTTTACTACACCTGAATTGTCCCATTTTTAGCTACTTCATTAATCAAATTCTGGTCTGCTCATGCAATGAACTAAACTACACATACAAAATATAGTGCATAACACAAGTAGAGGAATGACTCTTATGCTGGAGAGAGTAAAGTTTATGATCTACTAGAATGAAGGAAATAAAACCAAGTTTACTTGCAATCATTCAACTTTTAGATATAGCACATTCATTCCAAATTTCATACATTGACTAAATGAACAACAAAATTAAAAGTAGACTCAGAGTTGCACATATTAGTCCCAACTATAGGCATTTTCCCACAAATAATTTTGTCAATCTTATTAACTTCTTAAATATATAGGCCTCTTCAAAATGGCCAATTGCATTTGGTGATTGTAGTGCAAAGCATCTCTAAATGGAATAACTAAAATTAGGACATGAATGGATCATTGTCCATTACATATACCAAGCCTACTAAGAGAACACCATAAATGGCTACAAAAAGAAAAATAAGAGAGGGAATGCTAGATGTCTAGAAGAATGTCAAAGCATCATGCCTTCTTAGGAGTAACTGCCTTAGCTCTTTAAGCCTTCGTCATATCTATTACTTTTCCTATCTCCTTAACATCTGGGATGATGATATTGTCAGCTCGAATCATCTAGTAGTTATGCATATCTATCAATTTGTCCACTTTGGAGACTTTTAATTGGAACTTCTTTGATGTGCACCTTAAGATTAAATCAGCTGATGAAAGCTCCTAGATTCTCGACATCTAAAAATTGAGTGGATCAAAAACTTCATAAAAAAATGCTAGGAACTTGGACTTCATCTTCTCAATATCTACTAATCTACAATTGGTAGACACATAGGACTTTTTGTGCAACACTTTTAAGTATTCAAAGAGCTTCTCTATGACCTTCTGCACTAGGTCATGCACATCCTTTAGCTCATTTGCAGATCTTACAAAGCTTTCCACTATAAATTATAAAGATTGTTTCTAATAAAAAAATGGCCCTTTACCTATTTTAAGGATCCCATGGAGATGGAAACATCATTCTTCATATTGATCACTTCTTCCAATAGTGTTAATTGCTCTATTAGTATACTTTTTACATTTTGCATGGTAATTTGATGACTAGAAGTTGCCTCTCTTAACTTGTGAGCACCTAACGATAGATTTCCAAAATTTTGAATGAGTGGAGGACCATGTAACTTCATATAATCAACCCATGCCCAACCAATTTTCCCAATTTTCCTTTCTTGTTGCAGCTTCATAAGCAAGTTCTTATTCTCTTCAACATTTGGGTCAAATGTACTAATTGAAGTGCTTCCAAGTGAAAATATAATGTAGTCCATTAACTCTTTTTTTGAGGCCTTGAGAACCTCTTTCTTGACCCTCAGCTCTTCTAGCCTATCCTCAATATTTTCATTTGTAGAATTATATATATTTACCATGGAATCATGAACAAGGATACACAAGGTCAAACATTCTAATTTGGAAGTCATTTGCAGTGAGCTCATGGAACTTGAACTCCTTTAGAGGCTCTACTATCTCCATCAACATGTGGCCAGTAGAAGGATCAATAGCCAATGTTGCTAAAAAAATTTGCTTCTTTGTCTTCTTTGATGGTAACTAAGAAGAAGTTTTCTATGTGATGAGGTCTTTTGATGGGGTGATTTCTTCATACCTTTGCTTCTTCCAATCAATGGTTTCCTCCAACCATGAGTTGTTTGAAAGGACATTAAGTGTTGATTGGAGGGTAGTAGGATCAAAGAGTTTCCTTGGGACTAGGGGAGTTTTCTTTTTTAGAGAAACAATAGGGAAGGCAATGACTTTGGTTATTGAGAGGGACAAATTATCCCCTTTCTATGATGTATCTTATTCTTGGTCATCTATGGGGTTGGTTTCACCATCCAAATTGATGATTTGGACAAGGGAGGTAGGCTTAGCTACTAACTTCTCTTGTTCTTGATCATTTTCCTTCCCCTTGTCCCCTTCCCTCTCCCCAACTCTTCTTGTATCTAGAAGAGATCCACCTCCACAAGTGGAGGTGATTGGAACATTTTTCTCTGGGGGTTAGTCTCCTCCTTGGCCTATAGACTAAGCTAGGTCTGCAGATGTTGAAGTGGTAGCAGTGGCAAAGGTTGTTGGATTTGATAGAGTAGCTCTGAAAGTCACTCCACTAGTGGATCTAGTGCTTCTCATTCTCTTCTTTCTTGCTCAAGTCCACTCTACCCACTTCTCTGGTCTCTTGATGATTTTGTGCATCAAAAACTCCATGTATCAATGCGAGGACTTGTAGGTAGGGTAGAAACAATGGAAGTTCCTTTAATTTTCTTGTAAGATGAGGGATGCATATAGGAGCCATCATCTGCAAGATTAGAAACATCAAGAGAGTCATTATATAATTTTACTTCATCAATTGTCAATCAAAACCAAAAATTATCTAGGGTATGATACTCATTAAGACATCCAGCCTAAAAATATTCAATGTCTAAAATGTGTCTATAGGCATATCCCAACTTCAAATGATCCCTTGCAAAGTTTATCGAGTCATACTGAGGCCTCAGTAACTCATAATCAATCAATTTGATTTTACTTTCAAAATTCTTCACTAGATTCTGAGCATCGGATCTATAGAGGTATAGGAATAGGGTCCAAAAACTATGGGGAAGGAAATCCCAGCTATCTTGTTCACATTTAAACACAAGGTGTTAACTTCAAGAATTTTTTGGCACAATTCAACAATAACAACCTTGTATTTTGGGTACCTAGGAAGTCTTTTGGGAAATCTATCAAAAGCATCTACTCATAGGTAGGAGAAACTTAGATATTGGATGAAAGAGCATCCAAATTGGCTTATAGCTAAAATTGTTCTAGTGAAAATCTTCTCTCAAGAAAGCCCTATAATTCTTGACACAATCCCATTTTGAAAGTGTCGTTGACTGTTACATAGTCATCATAGGTCTTCTATAGCTAAAGGTGCAGTTAGAACTCATACACTTATTTTCATCATAGTCTTTAGTTCTAGGAAGACTCATCCATAGGTGATGCATGGCCAAGGTTTAGATTAAGTATGAAGACATGTAAAACTTCTTGAGTTCCCTAGCTAAATTCAACCATGAGGCAAGCTCCTCGCATGTGATTCTAGCCTAGTTATTTTTTAGACCTTTAACAAAGATGGCTTGCACCAAGAAGAAGTGGTTCTCAATGAATTCAAAGATTTCTTTCTTTCCTTTTAATCTAAGAAATAGTGCCAGGATGTCAATGACCTCCCTTTTTAAATTGGTTCTTAATAGGGTCTTCGACATCTTTCTCTTCTTTGAGCATGACATTTAGAACTGGGTCCTCTATGTATCCTCCCTTCTCAAGGTCTTCTTCTCATTGAACATGGATGGAGAGGAGCTAGATTCAATGTCACAATATTCATCCTTTAGAAGTGTGTTGAATTTAGACTATAGTAAAGCCTTGTTGATTGAGAGGAGGATAGACTAATCAAAAAATATAATTTGCTTCATCTCTAGCTAATATCTCTCTATGCACTCTCTTACTAGCTCAAAACTTCTATAGCCATGGGAAAACCAACAACTTCCACCAATTCACTTTCTTTCAACTTCTGAGTAATCAGGTGGATAGGCTGAGAGTTAAGTCTTCTATGAAGATCACTGAAATTATAAAACTTAAATGGTGTATTTGTGAAATCTTTTAACTCACTTTCTAGGCCTATGAGCTTATCATAACCTCCAGCTCTAATTGTGAAGAAATAAATTAGAGGAAATTCTGATGAAATAGATTTATAAATTTGAAATTTGGTACCACATGAATGAAATTAAGGTCAACTAATGATCATTATGGTTAGATTTGCAATAAATTGCATAATCAACGTCTATTCGAAACTTTTCATTTTCATGCACATAAAGATTCATAAATCTAAAAGCCATATTACGTCACTTAAAGTGGATTCGTATGGTGAAAAGACCTTTACCAAAACAAGGGTTTTTAGTTTATAGGAAAGTGCCTTATTTCCTTCAGAATCTGAAATGAAGATTTATTCGATAACTTAGTATGTGCAGGGGAGAGAGAGTAGATCAAATTTTCTGTAAGCCCAGTTTTCCTTTGATTTAGAATCAAAATGTGGGGAATGATCTTTTAATAAGAATCATAGTGCGATGAATGATCTTTTAATAAATTGAGTACTTCATTCTTTCATTCTTCACTGAAGCACTTAACACTTGATTTTCTTACATTGGGGTTGCACCTTTATAGCAGACTTTATCGAAAACATCTATTGGGAATCTCCAAAGAATATTCACACATTAAAATCACTTGTCTTTATATTTTCCAAGCCTTCAGAGAAGTAGTCATTTACATTTCTTAGGGACAAAAAACCCCTCTAAAAGCAACATTTTTAGGATAGAGGAAAAGTTCACATTTTTCCTTTGATCTCAATATGATGGCTATGAGGTGAGATTTTAAGTGTGGATCTTTCAATTAAGGTCAAAATAATTCCTTTTAGCATCATGCTATCCCTTCTTATGCACACACTACCACATTTGGGCCCAAATTGTGATGGTAGGCTATCTCAATTATGATAGTAACCCATCTCCCAACCAACATTAGTTAGAATTGGCTCCTATTAGATGGGCATCAAACTTTTTTTTCACAAGTTGTGAAAGCAAGGGTTACCATTGCAATTGTGATGGCTATAGGTGTCATAAATTGGACTACCATTCTAGAAAACTATTCATCTTCACTATAAGAATTGCGATAGAAATTATCTAAAGATATCGTCACAATTGTGATGTTTGTGCAACAAAAATTTTATGGGTCTTATGGAAAGTCATAAACATCCATCATAATTTGGATGGGCATGTGGTGGGAATGTTGTGGGGTTGATAGCTAACCATTGAAATTTTGATTTCATGTTGTATTAATAAAAAAATTATTGGTGGCAAATGTTGAATAGCTATGATGTAATTATAGGTTATTATTGAGCTTCACTTGGTTTCGAGAATAGTTTAATATTCTCTACTAATCAAGGCCAACCATGTGAATTTGGAAGCTCATTCCCCCTGCTAACATCTAAATCTCCTGTTAACATCTAAAATATTTAAGAAATAATCAATGTTCAAGGTACAAAAATAGGTTCTAGACCTGCAAAAGTGACATCATTTTCCCTTCTTCTAGTGCATGTCATTTTTCTATCACATCCAAAATAATATTTTGCCACTCTAAATTGAGAATTCATGTGCAACCGTGTTCAAATGCATGGACAACAAGAAGAGCTAATAAAACACAAACATGATTACATTTATTTAATAGGCATATTAAGTTTTTAAAATTATAGACCATCATCAGGAACAATTTTCATGATGGTCTATAACTTAAAATACCTAATTAAAGAGCTCTAATGAAAATGCAAACTTATTACATTTTTTAGCTCCACTTGATGTCATATGCATATGAATTGACATTGCATATTGAACTATGGTGTCCTTCTAAATTTATGGAAACCAAGAGATTCACACAATTAGTTGTCACACAATCATAGGTTATTGTTGAGCTTCAGTTGGTTTCAAGAATCATTTAATATCATGTGAAGGTGGAAGCTCATTTGCCCCCCCCCTGGCCCAACATCTAAATTCCTCATTAATATCTAAAATCTTTAAGAAAGGATCAATCTATAAAGCACCTAGAATGTCCTCATCACCTCCTACTACTCTTAGGGGACGTCCATCTTCAGTTCTCATGGGAAATTCATCACACGGGTACATCAAGGAATGTCCTCATCACCTCATGCATAAAATGAATCCAATATTAGAAAATGCCCCCTAAGAAATAATAGTTGAAGTGGAATAAATACATGAAAAATGAGAGAGAGAAAGAGGAATCTACTTACCAATAGGCATTGCCATCGCATAGGTGGTCATACTACCTATTGAGTGATTTTTATTATTTTTCTATTGTGCCAAGATCTCTCTATTTATATACATACATACATACATACACACATATGTATATAGAGATCATAAGGGCATGACAATGAGATGTAGACATCACAATGGCATGATAATGAAATGCAATGATCACAAGCAAACATACATACATACATGCATGCATGCATGCATGCATACATAAATGTATGTATATATATATATATATGGACATATCTTTTTTAAAGTGCTAACTGACTTACCTCAAGATCCTCCACAAAAATAATGTAGACTAGGAAAAATGAGTAGAGTTCACAAGAAATTTTACAAAAACATATCATAGAAGATATTTTTATAAAGAAACAAATCATAACCTAGTTAAATGGGTCTACTTGTTGATTAGTTGGGTTGATGCATACGTATATTTAACTGGGTTATGGCTTATGCAAGGGAACGAGCCTAGTGATTATGGCATTTACATAGAAGCAAAACTTGCTACTTCAACTCCTTATAGTCAACTCTTCACTAAAGTTATTCTTCCAGCAGTGAGAATAACTACTATGAATTCCTAGGAGCCAAGGGACCTTGAACCTATGCTATATATTCTGGAGACATGGGAGAAGTTACTATTAGCTTTAGTACTTCATAACATTCTAGATCATATAGTGATGCCCAAATTAATAGTAGTAGTAGATACTTGGGATGCAAAGATCACAAGGGCACAATAAAAAATTCCTATAGAACTATCATCAAATTAGGTACAATAAAATGAATGAGTTACATAGATTAGAAGAGTGTGACAACGAGATGCAGAGATCACAAGGGTGCAACATTAAAATGCAGTGATCACAAGGGCATGACAACAAAATCCTAGATCTCTACATGATACATACATACATGCATGCATGCATATATACATACATACATACATACATATACATACATACATATACATACATACATACATACATACATACATACATATACATACATACATATACATACATACATAAATACATACATATATACATACATACATATACATGTATGTATGTATATAGAGATATTTTTTTAAGGTTCTTATTACATCTTAGGACAACAAAAAAATTGATCTAGTTGCATACATGTTCCGTAATCCAAATAATTAAACAATAAAACTCACTCAACCTATGCTAAGTGACTTAGCTCAAGATCTTGCAAAAAAATAATATTGATTGTTCTTTCTATTGTACTTAATCTGATGAAAATTCTATAGGAATTTGTAATCAACCCAGGCAATTAGCAACTAGACCCATTTAACTAGGTTATGGCTTGTATATATACGTATATTTAACTAGTTTATGGCTTCTACAAGGGAATGACTTTGTGATTATAACATTTACATAGAAGTGAAACTTTCTTCTTCAACTCCTTACACTCAACTCTTAACTAAATGTATTCTTCTAGTAATGAGAATAGCTGCTCCAAATTCTTGGGAGCCAAGGGACCCTAAACCTATGCTACATTTTTTGGAGACATAAGAGAAGCTACTACTAGCTTCAGTACTTCATTACATTTTGGATCATATAGTGATGCCAAAATTAACAATGGCATTAGATACTTGGGATCCTCATAAGGAAAGTGTGCCAATACAGACATGGTTACTATTGGAAATAGAGATGGAGTAACTGAGAGGGGAGGGGTGAATTAGTTACCACAAAAATAAATCCACAGATCCTTAGATGTCTTAAAATATAGTTGTTGTTGAAACTCGATAACCACACAAATAAATGTTGAAACTTGATAGATGTTTTGTTGATTTATTAAGCATTTAAAGTGATTAACATGCATGCATAAAGGAAATAACATGAACACAAGAGACACCAGATTTAACGTGGAAACCCAATATGGGAAAAACCACCAAGTAACTAGTCACCAATTTTCACTCTTCTGAAGTGAGCCCTGTTAGGAGCCAACCTTGTTAAAGGTTACAAAACACACGGTTAGCTGTGACCCTATTAGAGGATTTAATCACCCTGTAAGGAGTGACCTAGTTGGAGGTCTTAAGAACAATTCAACTGAATTGTCACCTTGTTAGAGGATTTACAAAATGGCTGTTAAACCAACTTTGTTAAGAGATTTTGAATCACTATTACAATGATTAGAAAGCAACAATGAAGTGATCTAAAATATATGCAACTTATCTTTGCTGAATAGAAATCTCTGTTCTGCTTCACTAGATCCTCACTGATCAAATACAACTTTACAGCTCCATAAGGATATCTAATCCTTCCACAACATTCGCTCATATATTCAATATTTGATCATTCCATTTACATCCATACATTCACACTCTTATGCATCCACACTCTTCATATATATGAATTCACAACTTGACCTTTCATATATACCTTACAGATTGTCAAGTCGGCTCAATTAAAAGTTACAACAACTGAAAAACATTAAATCAGTCAGCTACAAACATTGCACAAAATAATTAAACTTAATTCTTTAGAACAATAAAATTCTTTGTTGTCCGACCCAGCTCGGTGACCACTACTCCAGAATGGTTTTCCTAGTGTTAACCAAGTGAAGCTTGGTAAATACTACAAACCTTGCAACTTCCTTCATGATCGAGTTAACTCGATAACACTGACCTTCCTTCACTTACCGAGTGAGCTCGGTAAAAGCTAACTTTCTCTTTGATGACCAAGTGAACTTGGTAGACATTGACTTTCCCTTTGTTAACCTTGGGAGTTCAGTTAACATTAACTTTCTACTACAAAATCCTTTGATGCCTGAGTGAGCTTAGTAAGAGCTAACTTACTGTGTAATTCAGGAATGCTCAATAGTCACTATAAATTGTTGTGCTAACCATCTGAGCTCGGTAGACTCTATCTGATGGCTAATATGACATTTGTGTAACATCAAAGACAATACACAATTAACAATTGTATCTAACAATCTCTCTCTTTGGCATTGATGGCAAAACAACATGTCATAGTAGAATAAAATTTGAAAACAAGTCTTTCTCTTATATGGCAAGACAACATGTCAACATAACAATTCTCCCTCTAAGATAAAAAACTCTCCCTCTTACAGTAATCTCCCTCTGTGAAGGAATTACATAGCAAACTCTTTATCTTAAACAAATTTTAGAGAGATATGACAATAAAACTCTCCCTCTTTGACAACACATGCCAAAGAAAACTCAACTCAAATGAATATTAGTGTACCTTTAGTACTGATTCATATTCAATATTTTCTGATTATGCTGCATCAACTGATAGATCTTCAACCTGGTATGAGTTGATGCATCACTAAAACTTCATTTTAGTGAACTTCATATAGGGGAGTGACCCCTAACTTACCTCTTAGAGACAAGAATGCATCCTTAGGTAATGGTTTTGTGAATATGTTAGCAATTTGTTCCTTTGTATGAACATATTCCAATCCAATCTCCTTATCTTACATCAATTCTTTGACAAAATGATATTTTATTGCAATGTGCTTAGTTTTGGAATGCATCACTAGATTCTTAGATATGTTGATTACACTTGTATTATAATAGAACATAACAACTAGTTCTTTGATTTCCACCTTCATGCCTTCCAACAACTGTTTAAACCAAACAATATTAGAACAGTTTACTACTGCAGCAACATACTCTGCCTCTACTATAGATTGGGATGTACAATTCTTCTTTTTGCTTGTCCAAGAAACCGACCTCTTTCCAAGAAAGAATGCACCTCCACTTGTACTTTTTCTATCATCAAGGTTTCCTGCCCAATCAGCATCAGTAAACACTTTCAAATCCATATTACCTCCAAATTTGTACCATAAACCATAATCCTCAGTTCCTTTCAAATATCTCATTATTCTTTTGATTGCCATTATGTGATTTTCTCTTGGTTTTGCTGAAAATCTTGCTACAATACCAACTGCAATGGCAATATTTGGCCTAGTATGAACTACATACTACAACTTTCCAATCATAGATCTATACAATGTTTGATCTACTTCTTTTGATTCATCTTCCTTGGTAAGTTTTAATCCAGTACACATAGGAGTCCCAACTGGTTTACAATCTTCCATTCCAAACTTTTTCAATATCTCCTTGATGTATTTTGATTGAGTGATGTAGATACCATTTTTATTCTGTTGAATTTGAAGACCAACAAAGAATTTGATTTCACCAAACATAGACATTTCAAATTACTTGTTCATTTGTTCTGAGAATTCTTTGCAAAGATCATCATTTCCTGTGAACACAGTGTCATCTAAAAATATCTCTGCTAAAACAATCTTATCATCTGATCCTTCCTTTATATACAAGCTACTATTATCATTAGTTCTTTGAAAACCAATCTGAATAAGATAGTTATGCAATCTTTCATACCATGCTCTAGGGGCTTGTTTCAGACTGTACAATGCCTTGTGTAATTTTCAGACCATGTTCTTCTTATCTAGATCAACAAAACCTTTAGGTTGTTCAATGTAAACCTCTTCATCCAGTATACCATTGAGGAATGCTGACTTGACATCCATCTGATAAGCTTTGAATCCTTTGTGAGCAGCATATGCTAGTAAGGTTTTAACTCCTTCCAATCTTACAACAAGAGCAAAAGTTTCTCCATAGT
This sequence comes from Cupressus sempervirens, assembly GCA_028749045.1. Lineage (NCBI taxonomy): Eukaryota > Viridiplantae > Streptophyta > Pinopsida > Cupressales > Cupressaceae > Cupressus > Cupressus sempervirens. The sequence continues at coordinate 551,473,360 of CM053785.1, read as the reverse complement.
CTATTTTTTCTTCTTGAGCATATCCTTTGCATACTAGTCTAGCTTTGTTTCTTGATACCTTACCATCTTCATCCAACTTGTTTCTGAATACCCACTTAGTTCCAATCACATTTTTGTCTTTAGGTCTAGGTACAAGAGTCCATGTCTTTTCTTTTTTTTATCTGTTCTATCTCTTCATTCATAGCTTCAATCCAACTATTATTTTCCAATGCATCTTTGATATTTTTAGGTTCAAAATTAGCAAGTAAACAAGTACCTTTCAACTTATTTCTTGTCATGGTTCTTTCAGATTTATCTCCAATGATCTGATCTGTTGAATGATGTCTCCTGACATACTTAGCTAATACAGGCTCCTTGCCTTTTGAATGAATTTCATTATTATCCTCTTGCATTTCAACTTCAAGTTCTGTCTATTCTATCTTGGTAGATATTTGCTCGGTAGATGTTGGCTCAGGTCCTTCAGACTCGATAGACACTTGCTCGGTAGTCATTGAATTTAACTCAGTTTGCTGTGGCTCGATTTGAACTTCCTATAACTCGGTTATAGATGACTCAGGAGTAGAAAAGTCCTGATTCTCTGATGTAACTGGTACTGTATCAAGTTCAATGAAGACAAACTTTTTATAATTTTTTGGTTCTTTTTTGCTTTCTTCTTCAGTCCTTTCTGCAAACTCATCAACTTTCACATGTGCACTTTCTATGACTTTGTGAGTAGACAAGTTCAAACATCTATATGCCTTACTTTTTCATGAGTATCCAAAGAGTATACCTTCATCACCTTTCACATCAAATTTTCCTTTTCTAGATTCTTTCAAAATGTAACATTTACTTCTAAATACTTTAAGGTAACTTACATTAGGTTTATAGCCATACCATAACTCATAGGGCATTTTGAATGAGTCTTTTTTCAACTGTACTCAGTTCAGGGTATGAACTACAGTGCTGATAGCTTCCTTCCAATATTTGATAGAAATGCTCTTTTCAATCATTAAAGTTCTTGCATAATCCATGATGGATCTATTCCTTCTTTTAGCTATTCCATTTTGATGGGGTGTTCCAGGGGCTAATACCTATTTTTTGATTCCTCTTTCAATGCAAAAGTTATTAAACTCATGTGAAATAAATTCTCCACCTCTGTCTAACCTCAAGCATTTTAATCTTTTCCCTGTTTTCTTTTCTACTCTGGCCAAATACCAGTTGAACTTTTCAAATGCTTTTGATTTGTTTCTTAGATACATGACTGTCATCATTCTTGAGTAATCATCAACAAAAAGAATGAAGATTTTTTCTCAAATATAGCTTTCAATTCCAATGGGTCCACATAAATCAGTATGCACAATTTCTAATATATCTTCAGACTGATAGTTTTTAATTTTAAAACTAGTCTTTCCCATTTTACCAATCTGACAATTTTTGTATAGACCAACCTCAGGTTTCTTTATGTTAGGAATGCCTCTTACTTTTTTGAATTTGCTTATCTTTACCAAATTATCAAAATTTACATGACACAACCTTTTATGCCATAACCAACTTTCTTCAACTTGAGCAATGAAACATGAACATTCACCTAGTTCAAGTTAGAACAAGTTACCTTTAGTTTGAGTACCCGATCCAATCAGCTTTCCTTTGCCATCCAGCAGTCTTTCTTTACCATGCATGAATTCTACTTTGAATCCATTATTGAGTAGTTGTGCCACACTTAACAAATTATGCTTTATTCCTTCTACCCAATAGGCATTATCACATATAAGTTCTTTGGTTAGAGAGATTCTCCCTCTTTCTTTTATACGACAAGGTTCATTGTTACCAAATCTTACACTGCCACCATCGTAGTCTTCAAAGTATTAAAACTTAATTTTTTCGCCAATCATGTGATGAGAAAAACCACTATCTATGATCCATGTATCATTTTTGCTCATATGAGAAATGAGTGCCATTTCCTCATCATTATCAAACTCATCTTTCACAGCAATGTAGACAATTTCATCTTCTTCTTCACATTAGAATCATTAGAATCTTTAGCCATAAAACATGTTCTCTTACCTTTATCCTTGAATGATTTGAAGTCTTTCTTGCCATTGAACTTGTATCCTTTCTTCTCATCTTTATTCTACTTTTTTGGACACCTAGCAGCAATGTGACCAACTTCTTCACATGAAAAATAGATTAGAGGTACTTTACCTTTGTATTTTCCTCTACCTCTAGAATATTTCTTTGCTAGAAGGGCTTCTATTACTTCAAGATCACTATTTGAACTTTGGTCTGATTCATCTTCACTTTCTGACTGATATTCCTTTTTCTTTTTTCCATTCTCCTTGAATGAAAGCTTGGCTTCAAATGCTGATTCAATGTTCTTGGAAGCTGGAACATAGTTGTCAAAGTTGTCTAGTTCAAATGCAGTTAATCTTTCAACTATGGCCTCCAGGTTTATCTTATGATTTGCTTCACATCTTCTTTCTTGAATTGTAGAAAATCTGATTTCATAAATGGGTAGTAGAGTTCTAAGAACTTTACTTATAACTATCTCTTCTTTGATATCTCCTCCAGATGCTTTGATTGCACTGACACATGTTTTGATTCTTTCAACATATTTTGCAATGTTTTCATCCTCTCTCATTCTCATTTGATCAAATTTTCCTCTCAGACTTTTTGCTTTGGCTCTTCTAACATTATCATCTCCTCCATAGATCTCTTTTAGCTTTTCCCATATTTCAAAAGTAGATTTGTAGTCCTTGATATCATCAAATTCTTCATAACTCAGAGCAGATGCTATATCTATCATCATAATGTTGTGGGTCTTCTTTTCAGCAATATCATTGATAGATAATGTACCAGCTGGTTCTGCATATTTTTCATCAAGGCATTTTAGTCCTGTGTCTCCAACAGAAGCTAGATGAAGTCTCATCAACCCTTACCATGCTGAGAAGTTGTTCCTGTTAAGTCTTGGAATTTTCCTTTTATAAGACATCCTGATCTTTGACTTAGATCTTTGAAATCTTATCCTACAAGCACCAAAAGCTTTGATACCAATTGTTGGAAATAGAGATGGAGTAACTGAGAGGGGAGGGGTGAATCAATTACCACAAAATAAATCCATAGATCCTTAGATTTCTTAAAATATAGTTGTTGCTGACACTCGGTAACCACACAAATAAATGTTGAAACTTGATAGATGTCCTATTAATTTATTAAGCATTTAAAGTGATTAACATGCATGCATAAAGGAAATAACATGAACACAAGAGACACCAAATTTAATGTAGAAACTCAATATGGGAAAAACCACCAAGTAACTAGTCACCAATTTTCACTCTTCTGAAGTGAGCCCTGTTAGGAGCCAACCCTGTTAAAGGTTACAAAACACACTGTTAGGTGTGACCCTATTAGAGGATTTAATCACTCTGTAAGGAGTGGCCTAGTTGGAGGTCTTAAGAACAATTCAACTGAATTGTCACCTTGTTAGAGGATTTACAAAATGGATGTTAACCAAATCTGTTAAGAGATTTTGAATCACTGTTACAATGATTAGAAAGCAATAATGAAGTGATCTAAAATATATGCAACTTATCTTTTCTGAATACAAATCTCTGTTCTGCTTCACTAGATCCTCACTGATCAAATACAACTTTGCAGCTCCATAAGGATATCTAATCCTTCCACAACATTCGCTCATATATTCAATATTTGCTCATTCCATTTACATCCATACATTCGCACTCTTATGCATCCACACTCTTCATATATATGAATTCACAACTTGACCTTTCATATATACCTTATAGATTGTCAAGTCGGCTCAATTACAAGTTACAACAACTGAAAAACATTAAATCAGTCAGCTGCAAACATTGCACAAAACAATTAAACTTAATTATTTAGAACAATAAAATTCTTTGTTGCCCGACCAAGCTCGGTGACCACTGCTCCAGAATGGTTTCCTTAGTGTTAACCAAGTGAAGCTCAGTAAATACTGCAAACCTTGCAACTTTCTTCGGTGACCGAGTTAACTCGGTAAACACTGACCTTCCTTCACTTACCGAGTGAGCTCGATAAAAGCTAACTTTCTCTTCGATGATTGAGTGAACTTGGTAGACATTGACTTTCCCTTTGTTAACCTTGGAAGCTCAATTAACATTAACTTTCTACTACAAAATCCTTTGATGCCTGAGTGAGCTCGGTAAGAGCTAACTTACTGTGTAATGTTCAGGAATGCTCGGTAGTCACTATAAATTGCTTTGCTAACCATTTGAGCTCGGTAGACTTTGTTTGATGGATGATATGACATTTGTGTAACATCAAAGACAATACACAATTAACAATTGTATCCAACAGTTACATCCTTGGCTTCCATTATTGGGTTAGCACATGCAACCTTTCTATCCAACCATTTGTTATAAATTGGGGAATGCGCTTCATGCCTAAAATTCAAGTGATGCATCTACATATGCAATTTTATCACCTTGGAAAATTGTATTTGATCTTGTTAGCTGGGAACAACTAATTGCTCTTTTTATTGTACCTAATATGATGACAGTACTATATGAATTTGTAATCAACCCAACTAATCAGCAACTAGATCATATTAACAACAGTAGTAGATACTTGGGATCCTCACAGGGAGGGCATGCCAATACAATTCAAAACTCGCATAATTTAAATCAAGTTATTTATCTGCAATTATTTTAGACCTTTAATAAGATAGGCATAAAATACCAAGTCTTCTAGATCCAAAAATTCTAGTTAAATTTATTGGCAAACATAGAACAAATAATAACATAGACTACTAAGTTTCCCAACATGTTCCTACATTGTTAATAACTTGTCTTAGCTAAACTTCCTAAATCTAATTGAAGTCAAATTTGAATTTCAAAAACTCGTATTTCTTGAGCACATAGAAAAAATAGTTATTATTCGAGGCATAGACAAGTAAACATATTTAAAACTGCACTGCAAAAGAAAGAACTCATTAGATATGGATACTCTTAAAAAGCTAAACAAATTTTCTCTTTAAAAAATTAGATATATTCTAGGATTTCTATATGATATTTCAACTAGATTTTCTCATTAGAAGTCATGGAATTTGGAAAAAAAGCATAGATTTGAAATAAAAGTTTGTATTATCCAAAACCAAATAAAAATCAACTCAATTTTTTGACATCATTGAAAATATCATTTGTTCCTACATTGTCAAAACTTTGTCTCGGCTTATTAGGCAACAAATTATCTAATGGAGTTTCTTCTGTGGGGGAAAATTAGATGCATCATAACAAAGCATTCAAAGCAATATTAGAAAAAGTTTTATACTATGCCTAAAATTGGTAGAAAAAGGGAGGGAATGAATAGAGTTCCTATTTTCGACTAGGAAAGTGATTTTCAGCGCTAGTAAATTAAATGGGCATCAATAATCAGAACGTGGATAAAATATTGACCACCCATTTCATTTAATCAACATTGATTGATGTTGAACGAGATCAAAAACATCTAAACTTTCTTAATTTATCTTTATGTTCTTTTTTATATATGTGCTCTTATGATTTAATTTTGATAAGGTAGTTGTTTATAATTTGGATAATATTTTCTCCTTCAAATAGTTGATGCTTGTTGTCAACTTGCAATGCACATTCATAATGAAATATGTTGATTAATCTCTAAGTTGTGGCATTTTAGGGGTAAGAAATGTCAATTTAGGAATCTCTTTGGTCACAATGTCAAACACTTCTAGAAGATTTCATAATGCACTTGGGTCAAGAAAGACTACATGCAGGAATTTTCTATGTGGTATACTTGCATTTAAATTAAAAAATAAATATAGAATTATAATCTATGCTTTTATATCACTATTATTAAATCAAGAAATAGGTCTTATCACATGACACATGTCTTATCACCTGCTTGATTAGTTTGGAATCTTGTTCTCACCAAAAATATAAAATAAAAGAATAATTGTGCCAAAAAGAGCATAAAAAGATGATTATCATGCACAATCATTTTTTTTAGCTCTTTTGGCACAATCATTCTTATAATTTTTTGGCTCAATCTCTAACTAGTCAGTATGTGTTTTGAAAAATTATTCTTGGACTATGAGTCATAAAAAAGAGAAATGTCAAACTTGAAAAATATGTACATAAATGCATTAATTTTTTAACTTCAATTTTATAAACTTACAAAGTGAACCATAAAATTATAAGAAACTATTATGGTTTGTACTATTTGAAAATTATAGTTACAAGTGATAAAGTTATATACCTTTGATTTAGGAAGTGTAAATAATAGAAACAAAGTATTACCAAAGGTGCAAGCTCAACTACACCCCCTCCCACCCCCCCCACACACACACTTGTGGATGGCACTATTAAGTAGAGAATAGTTACATACATACATGGTTAAGTGCTACCTAACTATGTCCAAGGTGGTTGAACACTAGAGGCATACTCTACCTACCAGGCTACCTACATACCTGTATCCATGGGATCAAGACCCTTGAACTACTCACTCTAATAAATATGTAATTATGGTTTCTAATTATTTTGATGTAGTTGTATTCTTATAACCACTAGTGAGCTTTACTAACCTAATACAACTCTTTGCCATCATACACCCACTTGGGCAAATCAGTCAGTTTTCTATAATTAAAATATTGTAATACCCTGGTGCAACCTTTGTATTATAGTTAACAATTAATGTAAGGTTAACCTATATATGTCATAACTCACTCCTTATATGGTTATGTTTAAAATCTTGTGACAATACTCGTGGCCATGCTACCTATTGAGTGAGTTTTATTATTTTCTTGTTGTGCCAAGATCTCTCTATTTATATACATAAATCATTCCCCATTTGTTTTGATGCATGGAAATGAAATGCAAAGATCACAAGGGGATGATGATGAAATCTCCACCAACATTCAAAGCTCTCGACCCTTTTTGGAGCTTTCCACCCTCTTTCGCACACAACTCTCCACAATCAATCAAAATAAATGGGGAATGATTAATGTTGTCTTTTCTTTACTTTTTTTTTTATAATCCATAATCCAAAATCCACAAGATCTCTCTAAATACATACATACATACATACATACATACATACATACATATATACATATACATACATGCATCTATACATACATACATACATACATATACATGCACACATGAAAACAATAATACACTTTCTAAGAGTTTACAATTGTTCAACAAAATTAATGTTTTACAATAAAATGCATCTGAAGAACTATTAGCTTAGAAGCAAAAACATGGTGTTGAAATAGTACAAAAAGTGCTTGACATGAGAGGTTTATAAGTGACCATGTTGAGCAATCTTGAAAAATTGAATGTTGAAATAAAATCTATTGATGATCAAACACCTATGCCAGAGTTACAACACACTATGAAGTTAATCTTAGATAAGGTAGAGGTACATATTTAGAAGTTTGATAATCAAAATTTAAGGCACGAGATCAAAGGAGAAGGAACGACTTTAGAAAGAGAATGAGAAGGAGTGACTTTAGAAAGAGACTGAACAGTAGAAACAATAGTTAGACAACATAGAGGATATTATGGGAGCCACTAGATAGAATCTAGGAAAGTGTTGTGATAGAGGTATGACATTGGAATCACTTGCAAGTGTCTTTGAGAATTTACAGTCCAAATATCAAATGATTATAAGAGTGTTTCAAGTATTGGGATAGTCTCCCGCCAATGGTCCCAACTATCAAATTCTTATTAGAGTGTTTCAAGTTTGGGAACCACTTCAACATCCTTTGCATGGTTTAGAGGTAATGTCATTGTGGCAGAAGCTTCTGCAAGGGAATGAACCTTGTGATTATGGCATTTACTTAGAAGCAAAACTTGCTTCTTCAACTCCTTAAACTCAACTCTTCACTGAATTTATTCTTTAATTCCTTACATATGTAATTTTAGCACCTTTGAAATTTGTATTTGATCCTGCTAGCTGGGAATAGCTAATTGTTCATTTTATTGTACCTAATTTGATGACAATTCCAAAGGAATTCATAATCAACCTAGCCAATCAGTAACTAGATCCATTTAACTAGTTATGGCTAGTTTCTTTCTAAAAATATCTGTTATGATATGGTTTTGAAAAATTTCTTGTGAACTCTGCCCATTTTTCTTGGTCTACATTATTTTTGTGGAGGATCTTCAGGTAAGTCACTTAGCACAGGTTGAGTGAGTTTTTTTTTTTTTTTTGGATTCTAGAATATGAATGTAGTTAAATCAATTTTTCTGCTATGTAGCTAAGATGTAATAAACACCTTTAAAAAGATCTCTAAATATACATGTTCAAAAGGAGATATAAAGACACACATGTTTAGAACGAAAAGAAACCAACATTTACATACCCTTGAAGAAAATCATAGACCTAGGGCATGGCAATAAAATTGCAAAGCAAGGGAACATGGCAACAAAATCATAGAACAAGGGCATGTCATAGAAATGAAATTGTAGAGTAAGGGTATAGCACCAAAATCATAGAGCAAGGGCACAACAACGAAACATAGAGATCACAAGGGCATGTCAAATAATCACTAAGCAAGGGCATGGCAATGAAATGTAGAGATATATCATAGGAAAGAAATGCACCAAACACATATGCATAATAATGAGGCTCATTCCCTTGCAAAAGCCATAACCTAGTTAAACATATGTATATATCAACCTAGCTAATCGGAAACTAGACCCATTTAACTGATTATGGCTTGTTTATTTCTAAAAACTATCTGCTATGATATTTTTTATGAAATTTCTTGTGAAATCGGCCCATTTTTTGTGGTCAATATTATTTTTTGCAGGATCTTGAGGTAAGTCACTTAGCATAGGTTGAGTGAATTTTATTGTTTTATTATTTGGATTCTAGAATATGTACACAGCTAGATCATATATGTAATAAGAACCTTGAAAAAGATCTCTCTAAATATATAAAGAAATACATGTTTAGAAGGAAATATAAAGACATACATGTTTCCAAGGAAAAGAAAAAAAACATTTACATACCCCTTCTCTCCCTTGAAGAAAATCGTAGAGATAGGACACATAAATCACAAGGGCATGGTACAACAATAAAATCATAGAGCAAGAGCATGACAAGACAATGAAATTGCAGAGCAAGGGCACAACATGACAATAAAATCATAGAGCAAGGGCACAACAATAAAATGTAGAGATCACAAGGGAACAACAACCAAATGCACTTATCACAATGACCATGACAATGTTCATAGCTCTCCACCTCTTTCACACATAGCTCTCTCCAAAATCAAAAAAAATGGAAAATGATTGTTGTGTTTTTTTTTTTTTTTTATGCTCACGAGGGCATTGTAACTATGATGCCAATGTCAATATTGTGACTACATCAGGACAATTGCAGAAAAAAATATGAAAATGACCACAAATTACACTATCATCATAATTTGACGCCAAATTTTGTAGTGACAAAGACTTTAGAAATGGGCACCAACTAAGTTAGCTTTAGAAACAGAACAAAATACCTTTGTTTCCATTAGTGAGAAGTTGGAAACCTGTGGGCTCATCTTTCTTCATAAAATTAGGTTTCTACCTCTAAAACTTGATTCAAGATCTTCCTGGCTTTGAATTACACTTTCATGGATCTTTCCATAATGACACAACCAAGTTTATTGTGTATTAACACCATCATGACTTCATTCCTTGGGTAGATACTTGATGAACTTTACCAAGGGGGAAAACTAGCCCGACCATTTAGAATCCACAAGAAATGGAATGACAACAGTTCAAAAACAATAGAGAACTTACTTCTCATCAGGAAGACACTTGAAACACATCTCAACCCAACCTAAATTACATAAAACCCAAATGCATTAAGACAACAAGAAACCCACATGGAAGGATAATGGAGAAGGCAAAGCAAAGGATTCCTAGAAAAGATACAAAGTGAGAGCCTTGGGAATTGATGAGAAATAAGTCACTTAAAGACTACTTTGCCATGCAATCTTGGACAAAGACTCAATGAATACGAAAATTATAAGGAACAAAGTAAAAATTGAAAGTTGGCAACAAAGACCTACAAGATAATGATACAATTGGATTAAATATGTTAATTTTAATAATTAAAATTATCATGTACAACTTGAATTCACCACAACCTACTACAAAATGTGTCAACCCTAGGGCATCATGTATTGTCCATGCAAACATTGCATAGAATTAAAATTGTCTTTAACTAATTGGTCTAGAGATGTTGTACATAGTGACACCATTCCATAACTCTACCAACTCGTTGATAAGAGGTTCAATATATGCATTCATATCCTTAACTTGGTAATGACCTAGTTGAATGAACAAAAACAACAACATTATATAATTATTGTGACCATTTTTCCACAAGATTTATAATTACATGTAGATAACTATAAAATGATAAAATGCTTGGAATAATCATTGCCAACATAATTTTCTCCCTCTTTATTGATATATATGAAGGATGATTATTATTGATAACAAAAATAGGCCACACCGTGTAAATAGATCTCAGCTCTCCAAATGGATTGACATCGCCCACTTCTAATGAAAGCCTAATATTTTGAGGTTCTTCTTTAAACTATGACCACTATTCCTCTATGTCCATAAATTTCAAACCCTTTGTAGGCATTTGAATATATCATCTCTACTTCTATTGTGTACAAAATTGTGCCAAGATACTACACCTGAATAATCATTGCAAAATGGAATAATGTGGATGCAACAAAGAACTTTGCAAGGAACATTTTTTGTTACTTGATCTTCTCAATATCTACTCATATAAAATTTAGGGAATTATGTTATAAATTCATGTTCTTTATGGTAAATAATATGGTCATTGGGACAAGCATGTATTACTTGATACTCCATTACAATATCTTTCATAGTGACACATAATTATCAATATGAGTAAGGGACAATATTTGATGGCGATAGTAGAAATATGCCAATAAATCTACAAAAATAAGTATAAGTTGTTAATATAAACAATATTAATGGTACATTTTTCACCCTTTATATATATATATATATATATATATATATATATATATATATATATATATATATATATATATATATATATATGTATGTATGTATGTATGTATGTATGTATGTATGTATGTATGTATGTATGTATGTATGTATGTATGTATGTATGTATGTATGTATGTATGTATGTATGTATGTATGTATGTATGTATGTATGTATGTATGTATGTATGTATGTATGTATGTATGTATGTATAACCTTAGCATATGTAACATTGTTATGTAGGATGAACCATTCATAACCCTCAAATTCACCAAGAATAATACAATAGAGAAAGAGTTGCTTGGGAGCCTTCGTAAAGGGTCATGTTTTTCATCTTAAATAGAGGTTTATCATGGATGACATCAATGTTATTGTAATCATCACCATCATCATGATCATGATCATGATTATCATCATCATTAGTTGTGTCAGCATCAAATATGTCATGGATCAATGTATTTGTATCATCATCTTCAAACGTGTTTTATGGCGTGTGATTGTCAACTTCCATAGAATCATGACCTTTAGCTTCAATATCCACACCTCCATATTCCTCCACTTTAAAAACCATATTCCTCAAGATGTGATCACCCATATCACACATTGCTCTGGGTAGATCAGCCTATATAAAAATGGTGAACAAAAAGAAACCATGATCATGATCTCATCATCAAGTGATTTTGAATATGTATATTAATTTTTAAAATAGTATAACAAACAACTCATCAATGGATGATATTTGAACCCTCCCTCAATGTGACCATTGTCCTTATAATGTATCTTAGTTGTTTTTATTAGGACTATTCTAGTGTTTAAGCCCATACACCTTTTCCAAGGACTACAAATTTTTGTTACCTTATCTTTGAATGTTAGACACCAATCTAGCTATTGTCTCCCTATTTCAATCTAATTCACTTATATTATCTAACATGATTTTTCTTTATAGGAATATCTTATGCTTTTACCCTTATTCAATTGGTTGTACTTGATAGATCTATCATTGATAATCATTTCACCATACACATTAACATTAGAGAGAAAACCTTGAAAATGAACAATGGATTTTGTGATGCACCAAATTTGAGTTTGACATCTACTATGAATTCTCCCTATTTACAAGGTTCCCCTCATTGGATAAAACTATAAAGATGTTTCATAATTATCCCTATAAAGACATGGGGTTCTATTGATTATATGACTTTGAGAGTCATAACATACACAATAGATATTAAGAATTTGCAGACAAAATTAATCTTATTTTCTCTCAATAGTTGCAGTGAACTAATGAGATAACATACCTTGAGGAGAGTACGAAACCTTATGCAAGTCTTTTATGAATGCCTTTGGGGTTGACCTACATAAAAATAAATAAGAGTTGTCATACAAACAATAAACATTGTAACATTCAATATTAAATCAATTCCAAAGGACAATGTTAACTATTACAAATGATTTTTAATGTATTGCTAATACACATTAGAGGGTTAAAATTTAGGACATATAATACTAAACAAACCTTAGAGGGTCTCAATAAAGGAAACAACTATCCTAGGTAGTGAGACCCTTCATAAAAAATCTGAGAAAGATCACTATAGAGACATAGATCACAAGGGCTTCACATCAAGAGAGAAACAATATATTCACTCTTGAATCCCAAATGAATGAATGAATTGATGTATTGATAGCTTATATTGACATGAAGATAACCTTTTAGGAAAGAAACTAGAATTTCCTAATTCACATGAAGATAACCTTGTAGACAAGGTCTCAATGAGAACAGTAGGTCCATACCAAGTGATGATTAACCAAGGTGAAATACCTATATTACACCAACATCATAGAAATCCCACAACATAAGAAATTAGAAGTTGCATATATGCTCATGGCTTGGTCCACAAGTGATATTTTAAATCAATATATTAAATGAGTTTCTTACTATGGAAATGTAATCAACCCCTGCATAGAGTTGTGATTCTAGTGAAATTGAGAAGGGGCATCTTAACTATTTTTGGGGAAAGAATGAATTGGGTAACTTAGCATATATGTACCAATGATGAAGTCAATAACCATCACATAGGTAGATCCATTGATGTGAATATTACCAGTATTAGGATAGTAATTAGGTGTTGAGACTCTTGAATAATCTACTTCTACTCCAACACAATTTTGAAATGTAAGGTGAAATTTTAGATCATTTTCTAGATTAAGTTTCTATTCTTCTATTCTAGAATTTCTCATGTATTATTAATACTTTCACAACCATTTCTTTCCTTAAGTTTTTTATCAATTACGACTTATACTTTTGTAGTTACATCATTTCTATATTTTATAGTTAGTTACACAAGCACTTGTAAAACAAAATAACCATGTACTATCTCATCCATAACTATAATTTATAAAATGACACCTTTATAGAAACAGGGGTATCTTTACACTCCTTCATTTTGTGAGGATTTTTCCACATTAGAATCTAAATCATCCCTTTATAGAATGAATGCATATCACAATTTTTGAAAGATGTTTCTTCATCTTCTTGAAAAGTCAAATACAAGACAACTATTTTTTTGACTTTTAGGAGGAGTGGTATACGTGAAAATCTATATTTATTTCCATTCCTTTTTTTGGGGGATATTTCATGCTTAGGGTGCTCATACTTTATAAATTAATTTTAGACCACTCAATTACACGATTAGAATTAATCATGATCATTAAAATTGTTCATGTCTTCTTTCCTTGTTATTAATTTGGGCTTTCTAAAGAAGTCATCTTGTTTTAGTTGGTTCTCAACAATGTTGGATGAAAATTTAAATTGAATAATTTGTATAAAATAACCTAACAATTTGTTGATGGATTCACTTCTTTAATGTGACCTCCCATATTTCAATACATGTTCTACATAATTCTCACATTGATCTTGTGAAAGGCTACAAGAAACTTGCAAAATATCTTCCATTATCCTGTGATCTTTCTCGCTTCTATGTACATTTATCTAATAAATTTTGTTATTAGATAATTTTCAGTGGAAACATCTCTCTTTGTGAAAAATACTATCTACTAATCTCGAATATTTAGTTAAAAATGAAGTGTTTTCTTTTTATTTTACAAAATCCAAGCTTCTAATAAGGATTTGAAATCTATTTTTACAATTTAGTAATAAGTGTTGCTACTATTCTAATAGAACTATTCCACCTTACTCTCTTCATATAACATAACAACCTGTTGTTTTGTATACATAATATGGCATATTTTCTTTGATCGCAATACTCTCCTTATGCTATTTCACCTATCATGTGAACTTCTATGACATTTATAACAATAGCATTGTATGTCTTTTTATTATTCATATTTTATCAAAAGGTTTCACAAAATTTTTCTATGTCCATTTAATTTATTAATATAAATTTATATCTATAATCATAAAGGTTTCACATTAGATTATTATGTCCATTTGAATGATGTTTGTGGTTTAGAACCTGTATCTAGACATTTGAATCAAGTCATTAGTATAAAACATTGTTTTCTCTCTTTTAGCTCTTTTCAACTTTCCTAGTATATATTTTCGAATATATGGTATGTAGTGATAGGAGTAGGCTTTAATATATTTCATTGATTAGTCTTAATATTGACCCCCCTCTTCTACTTTATCTTGCAAGATCATTTTGAGGATACAAGACCCAAGCTTATGTCAATATATTGAAGATATTGCGGTACTCCTTTACTTAGGAATGTAGGATCTTAACCCTATCTTTTTTTTGTCTTCTACATATTCTAAAATATTTATTTTCCTAGTATTATTTTTTCATCTTTTTTGGTATCTTTGATCATTGTATTCTATGAAACATTTAAAGAAATATCCTTATATTTGCAAATTTTATTTATAAATGTTTATGTAAACATCATTGGATACATTGTAATAACTTCTTTTATGAATAAAGAAACAATATCTTTTTCACCACGATTTGTACTATCAAAGTGATAGTATTAGAGTTATGAAAGTACAAAAAAAGGATAATGGTTGGTGCAAGAGCACTTAAACAAGCACATGTGGACATAAAGATCATGAGCAATTATGAAGATTTTCATGGATCTAAGGGGCTCAATTACAATGTTCTAAAGCCTATAATGGTTTTTGTTTGTAATCAATTAGAAAGATTAGTTTGGGTCTATTTAAGCTTTGGGAAACATGAAAGTACATAATGGTACAAATTTTGGATGGATTTTATATGTACAAAGTGAAGAAATCAATAAAATTCAAGTTTTCTTGCAAAAATCTTCTTGTTTTCATGTTTAGTTGATTGATCTAAACTTGGAAATAGATAGTTGATGATATAAGGATGTAATAAAATTATTCCATATCTTTTTTGAAGGTTCTTACAATCTATTTTGTTTTATATTTGAAAAGTTGATATAGGTTATCATTTAGGAATATTGAAGTAGCTTCATTTTGATCCCTTCAATGGTTTAATGGGTCATTCAATGAATGTATTTTCAGTTTCTCATTGAATGTAACCCATTGTAACATATGTATGATGTTACTAATTGTTTGGATGTAGGAGAAGTTGATTTTGTAGGTGTACACCATGAGGGAGAGTGGGAAAAGGGCATGAAATTGATGTCACAAGTGTAGTAGCAACATATCTAGATTAAAAGAGTATATTTTTATGTGAAATATATAATTTATATGTCAAATAAATGGTGAATCCTAAAGGAGAAGTCCAAGAAGTGACTTTTGAGTCTTTTTTAAGAAGGCTCTTATTTTTAAGCCCATTTAAGGAGGGTTTTGCTCTGTTCAAAGATAGTCAGATGTAAATACACACATGCACACACAATATACCATATTTGATAAGAAGTTGTTGATGCTAAAAAACCATTTTTTAGAATCATCCAATCATATAAAAAATTTAATTTTCAAGTGTTCAGCTTGTTATGAAGCTTGTGGGAAATTCCATTATTTATACAAAGATTCCAAAGATGATATGTGCATACTAAATTTTGATTATTTGTGTTGAGTACTCCAAAATAATCCATTTCATACCTTCATCTATACATAATGTCTTTCTAGTTTCTATCTACCCAAATTCCCATTTTATTTCATATGATCATCTATACACAATGTCTTTATAGTTTCTATCTACTCAAATAACCATTTTAGTTCATAGGATTATCTGAAAATTGTGGGTTTTTTTTAAATTTTGGCTTGTGGAGATTTGATTTATTAAGGTAGTTGTTGTTTGATGACAAATATATGGTTTTGATGAGTGCAAAAATGTAGATCACAAGGGGACAATAGGAGAGAACTATAAATTCAATCTAAAATGTTGATCACAAGGGCATACAAAAAAATACATGTTCCACTCCAAAATCAATGTACAAAACACCAAATCACAAGAGCACAACAAGAGGCTCAATGAAAAATAATAATAAAACCCTTACCATGTACCTTGTCGATCACTTGCCTTGCCACACCAACATTTCATCCTATAACCATTGCTCTCAAATGTGAATGAAATTGTTTGCATGAAATGAATGAATTATGCTTTTTTTTTTAACTTATGAACCCAAAATTGTCTCAATATTGACAACATCGCCAGGAATAGTTTTTAAAAAATGCAAAATTTATGATGAATTGTCATTTTCATTGCAAATTGGCCTCTAATGTTGTAGTCTCAGATAATGTATAAAATTTTCCAACATGGACTTTCTAGTAGTGTACGTTGATAACATCATTGAATCATATTGTCTGTGTCTCTAATCCATCTTTGTCTATTATGTCAAAACTAAATACTTGACCATGTCCTCATTGGGATACATATGGGTGTATTTCTCTTTTTATTGTTACTTGCACTTTGATAATCCATCTTGTTTGGTATGGGTTCATATGCTTAATAGGAGTGAATGTGTTTGGGGCTTCCATTATATTCATGGATGATGCAATCCAAACATCACTTTTCCATAGCTTGAAGTCGTTAGTGTCACAAGGCAAGTGGGTGTATCAACCATGTCCAAGGGTTCATCAATGACTTCTTCAATGAGACCCCTTTGTCCTAGGTCTATAGGCTCTAGTTTCCCAAGGATATTTTCAACTAGACACATGAATTCATGATCACCAACTATTATCCACCTATTTCATACATGCATGCATAGATATTAGATACAAAATCTTGGGAAAAAAATAGAATTCTCTTGTTTGTTGAACATGGGACCTACCTTTTTCTTGTTCTCTTAGAGTAAGTGTAATATTTTAAGCAAATAGTTGTACGAACTTTGATATCTTCTGATACTATGTTTTGGTTATGTAATATAAGCACCAATGCTTTTTTTTTGTATACCATCAGAGATGTCTATTCTGTAGTGTTTCTTAGGATATCGCTCATGATTAAAGCTAGCAATTTCTACAACTTAATAATAGGTTGATCAAATATTTCCCCTTTACAAATATAACTTATTCCTCTGTGAGTCAACTCTATAGATATTTTAGATGGTTCTTTTTCACTTCTGTATATTCAATACAATCACAAGTAACCATTGTTGTAAGTATTTTTGTTTACTAATAGCTAGGTGAGGTGGATATTTTTATTTTCGCAAATTTAGTGTAACTAATATTATTGTTATCAATAGAGCTTTAAATATCATTAATAATATTTTTTCCCTATAAAGGTTTTGTTTTTACACTATAGTAGTATGATTTAAACAAATTTATCTATTTACCATGTATTTTTCAAAAACAAAAAACACATTAACATTATCACTATTCAAACTTTCAACAAATTTAAATTGATCAGTTGCAAGCTCTTTATGATATTGCAATACAAAAATAATTGGAAACCCTAGAATTATTTTAAGGTCTGAAATTTATTTTTCTTTGGGCACATTAGCAAAAGTCTAAAAATAGAAATAGTTATGTTGCCATCATTCTTTGTTTCTTTTGTTAATTACATTTACATATCTTAAAAAATGAAATATTATTTATCTATTTTCTTCTACATCTTAAAAATCAATGCTTGCACATTTTAATGTTCTTAGTCAACACATATTTTTTCAAAAACTATTATTTGATAGTCTGTATAAATATTTTTTCCACAAGGAGACTTAATGTAAAGTAAGGAAGGATTATCTTTTTCTTCTTCTTTAAAAAGAAGGACTATGTACAATTGTTGTACACATAACTTGTTTATTCTACTCTCCAAGATCTACAATGTCTAAAAGTGTGACACAAAAAATAAAGTAGGAATAATAATTGAGCAGCTTTTGAGAAAAAAAACTAAATTTTCTCTTTTAATTGTTTTGCACCATAAAAGTTTCTTCAACTAATATTCTTATATTGTATCATGTTCTTAAAAAATCTTGACATCTTGCAAAACAAATTGAAGCATAGATCTCTATTGGTGTAAATAAGTATTTACTTATTACACTTACTTAAGTTTACATAGGTTAATGCATTATTTATTTATTTTGCATTATTTTATTTGTGAGACACTTAGGAGTTTGTGCACTCTTGTGAGTTGTCATGATGACATCACAAGGGGTCCACACCTCTTTTAAGAACATGTTGTCTACAACACAGGAATCTTCTACACACATATGACACTTAGTCATTCTTATCCATTCATCTAGAATGTTGGATAAGGTGCTTAGTTGTCTTATCTTCTAGTTGTTTCTAGAGACATTCTAGGTGCTTCTTGAGACGCCTTTATACACAGGCACTCCTAGTGTGTTGAACATAACATTCTAAATAGAGCAATGTATTTGGACATACTCTGATTAATTGATCATATCCATTTTTGGTCTATTGTGTGCTTGTTTTTGAGTTCTTAGTTCCTGGGTGAATTTTGCCCTTAGGCAAATTCTTACAATCTCAATATTGTGGAATTTATTAGTCCCTGCCTTTATAAAGGCAGAGACTCTTGTTTTCGCATGGATTATAAACATTACTTGTCCATTCAAATTTCAGACAACAATAACGTATCTTATAGTCCATAGTGTTTCATATGTCCAATTTTGAATTTTATATGTTTTTTTAAATTTTTCCTATTGGTCCGCTGCATTTTCCTAGTGGTTTAATTTTTTTTTTGGGTTAAAAATTAATAAAAAAGGACAGGCAGCCAGATTTCCAAAGTGAAACAGTTGTCAAAGGTTTACACACTTGAATCTATTAATTTTCACATTAAATCCATAGGCTGGCTGGAAACTTTGGGCGACGAATGTCTACTTAGCACCAGAGATTCTGCGATATCCTTTCATTAGATAACAACAAATTTATTACGTTGTCAGAAAATGTAGTCAGCAAGAAATTTTTTATTATTACTGATAGCAACATCATCAAACAATTTGCAACTGTTGTACCTGATCCTAACAAGTTACACAACACACACACTCTTCCTGTGCAACGTAAGACCTACAACAATCAGAGGCAAGTAAGAACAATCAGAGATAGGTAAGTGTGAACCAAATGCCCAACATTCTCATTTCAATTCTTCCCGTGCCAATGAATTAGAGGAACCTCCATTTGAGCCAAATTTTCATCTGCTAGAGCTCAATGTGCGCCTGCACTCCATCACTGTCTTCCCTAGTCTCCAGAATATACAGTGGAATAGTTAAATCCATTGTTGGAATTGTTGAGTTATAAAGACATGGCTCAAATGTCATTACGAGGGAATGGAAGGTACATTAGCCATCGTAACATTGGGCCGGACAGTTGAACTGACAATTTCTTGATTTTTTTAATGTTAAAATCCATTATTTGGACATTCTGGAGCATTTATCCCAATTTCCCTCCATTGTAGAGAGTGAGTCTGATGACATTGGTTAGAAGTGTAAATTAAAAAATGGTCTTCCAATTAGCCCCCTTCTAATTAATTTTCCTGGCTTATTCAAGAAATTAAAAGGTCGTGACGTGAGAGAGACTAATTTTATTTCCATAAGATTCCTTTAAGCTTGAGTGCAATTTGTATTTTTATTATACCATGCCCTTTAAACTTTGGGGTAAAAAATTTATCGAAAATGTTTTTGAAAAACACAGCTTGTCTAGTGTTCTAAATTTAAAGAATAACAAAGCAAATTTGATCTAATATACAATCAAATTGATAAATTAATATTCATGTTGTTCTTAATGCAGGCACACAAAGCAATGTCATTTTTTCAAACAAAAAAATTACATTAAGTAAAATTAAGTAAAATTAGTCAAATAACAAAACTTAAATTGTGATAATATTTATTTTTAGTTTTTCAATTATATTAATGATTATTATATTATTACATATAAATTGGTAATTAAAAAAGATATTGTATTAAAAATTTAGTAATAATTTTTTTTTACTTTTTAAAATATATTTATATATAAATAATAATAAGATATTTTACACAATATTACAATAGCTAATGATAGCTTATAACACAATTCATTGTTAGATTAAATAATTGTACCAAATTATTAAATTGTAATTTTAAAGATAGTTTTATAGTCTTATAAATCATTCAAAAATCTTCTTTTTTATGATCATGGCACTATTGGTGATTAAGTTCATTAAACTCATAATTTTCCTACAAGTAAGTAAATCTAGTTTTACTTTTTCTTTTTACAATATTTTATTCTTAGTATCTATTGACAAGTTATTAAAATTACTCATTTTACTAATATATTTCCTTTTATTTTTCCTAATAGGCAAGGACTCATGCTCTAACAGAGCTCTTGTCTTTGTATAATATTTGGTCATATTTCAATTCACATTATAGGTCGCAATATTTTTCTAGCACCCCACATCCTACATGTTACTCTTGCCTTGTCTTTTCTATTGTGAAGCTCACCTTTTTCATTGTCTCTCCACTATTTTTTGTAATAACGTTGGCATGACTTTCAAGTTCATTTTATTATGGTCCCAACCAAATAACAAAAGCATAATCAATTCCTGATGACCTGTTTTGATCAGGTACTAGTGGTAGTGTGTGTCTTTGAAATATCACTCTAGATGTCTTATCATCATTGTATATTTGTGTTCTCCATTCTAAGATGACAATTTAAGAAGCCTACAATCACCTTTGCCATAGTTACTATGGGTAGATGGGAAGGTTTTGGAACTATAAAAATAAATATTTTTGGTTCTAGTAAAATCTTTATTTTCTAAAGAGGTTAAAAATTAAATCTCCATTACATCATTTTTTTAGAGATAGTTATAGGTACTTTTCAACTTTAAATATAATTATTATATTTCCACCTTAACTAATTGTAAGAATTAAAACATCTCCAACAAAAATATATATAACTCATAAAAGAGTGACAATATAAAATACATGTTAAATAAATTAAGATATTATTTCAAGAGTGTAAATAAAGTTCTAAGTGAATATATTCTAAAACACGGTTTAGATTTTAGGATACATGTTATGCCTATGATAAATAGATTTAGATAGGTTAAACTTATATACAATTAAATAGGTTTCATTTTTCCAACCAATTTAATTTGTTAAATATTATATGTTTTTGGAGAAAATTTGCATTAGGCATTGTTGTATTATGAAGTTTTTTAAATTATTGACATAAAATTTAATGGGGACCAAAAGAGGCTAGTCAAGTCGATAACACGCAAAGTTAGATTGTTGAACAACAAAAAAAACTTGAATATGCTAAATCTTTTCCATTCCATTGGAATCACATGATGCAAGTCAAGTCACACCCATAATAAAACAAATCAATGAATTTACCTAGTGAAACATGATTATCCCATTCCCACTGCCATAGAACTTTCTTTATAATCACCATCAAACATTCCATTAGAGAGGTGAATATGATGATTAGTTTGAAGTAATAATTAATAATTTGATTTGATGTGGAAAAATCGATGACCTCTTAAAGAAGCCCTAATAATAATATCACAATTTAACTTATTGTGGAAGGATTGATGACCTATCAGGAAATCTCAACTTATGAGCATCTATAATTCTCGATTTAGCCAAATCAAGGTTTTGCAAATCTTCATTCCTATTTTTGAGATTTTACTTGAACCATTTTTTTCACTTGGAAGATGAGTGGGAAGACACATTTTTATGTATAAGCTTGGAGTTGCATGTAGACTCCAAAAAGTGTCCAATCTATTATTTTTACACTCTTCAAAAAACATAACTAGGTTTTGATTTTCAATTCCTACTTGCTAGTAAGAAGTATCAAAAACTAGTTTTGAGACAAATTTAGAAGTTTGGTATTCTAATTCCATTTTACCAATTTTGAAACAAACACAAAAAATTTCAAATCCAATTTTTGAAAAAGCACAATTCCTATCATCTTTCACAAACCAAACGAACCCTTAGTGTTAAGTGTTCCATCCATTTTCATGAGAGATGGACTCTTGGAAATTATAACTCGATCAATGAGTCCAACTCAAATATTACACAAATGAATCTTAATAAAAATATCACAATTTGACTTGCTATAAGAAATAACTTCTACTTATCAAATCTTGAAACTCATCATTCATCAATGTGAAACTCATATTGGTAAGAAATACCTCATAAAGAGTCTTACTATTTTAGACTCCATTATAAGAGTTTTAGCGTTTCTTCCATGGAAAATGGCTTTTCAAATTGTTCTCATTTATGAACAATAATTTTACTACTTAAATAATTGAGTCTTTCGGTAGCTTTTTGGTTTTTGTTATTTTTTGATACTCTTCTGGTCTCTCCCCATCTATTGTTGATGGTTTTTTTTTTTTATGTTAATCTTGTTTATGGGTTGTGAGTGATACGATGCGATGACCACCTACATGCAGTTTGTTAACTTAAACTATGTTGGTTTTAAAAGTAGGAATACTAGTAACTCTATATTATGGTATTCTATTTTTGATGTTTTTGATATGAATCGTTAGGGGGATTGTTTGGTTATGTGTTGGTTGCCAACTAGTTTTTTGTTGGTTGTCACTTGGTTTTGTCTGTTGTTCCACCACTGTTGCAATGTGTTATGTAGTGCCTGCCCCTAGGTCACATTTTTATTATCATTATCAAACTCTATTAGACTAGTTTTGTGTTGATGATTAATAGTGGCATTGTTTTGAGATTATCAGATATTGTTTCAGACTTAGTTTATTATATGATGAGATTACTTGGTACTTTATATTTCATGTATGCATGATTATTACATTATTTTCAGTTATTGATGATGATTAGATAGATTGTTTATTCTGTATGTGTTCTCCTATGGATACTTACCCCATACTTGCATGTGTATGGTGTGCGTGTTTGTTTTCCTTTTGTATGCATTTCTAATGTGGTTAAGGAAGGGAGTTGTAGTCACCTGCTAGTCAGGATCTACACAGTGCACCACTTCCTGCCATTGCCTATTTAGCTTAGTATATATTGTACTTGTACATGCATAGATTTTATATAGGTTGCAAGTACCGAGTATCGACTTCCCTAAATTGCCAGAATGAGCATACCCTATCACACTATCTCAATGGTAAGAGAGGGGAGATAAATTCTCAATTCCAAATCCTAGACCCTTAAGCCATTTGTCCTTATTGAAAGCCAGGACAAGTATCTGAGTCGAGTACCCTCCGAATATTTCAGATGACGTAATTCATGATATTAACCCTTTTAGTTTGATTTTGTATGTGTTTTGCTATTATGGTTTTTTGTATTTTACTTTATGAGTCTTTAGTATATTTTCTATTAATTAAGCCTAATTAAAAGATTTAATTAATGGTTTAATTAAATAAAAAATTAATATGATATTTTAATATTTATTTTATTTAATTAATTGGAAAATTAATTAAATAAAATAATTGAATTTGAAGATAAAAGTTATAATTTTAAAACTTGGAATCTGATAATATTTATTTAAGTTAATAAATGTTTTAGCAATTAAGTTTCGAAAATTAATTTAAAAGTGGAAAAGATATTAAAATTATTAAAATATTCTAGATTGCATGATGTGTGCATGTGATTAAAATATAAATATATTAAGATTAAACAAGTGGATTTATTAAAGTGAGTGCATGAGATGTAAAATTAATAAATTAATTTAAATAAATAAATAAAGTGAAAATTAAATAAATTAATGTGCATTATTTTAATATTTATTCCCATAGGAGTATGCGAACTCTTGGGAGTTGTCATGTTGACAACACAAGAGTTTGCACTCTAATTATCCACGTGTTGTCAACAACATAGGAGTTAGCGCACAAATTAAGCACATGGTGTCTACAACCTTGTGACTCATCTAGAAAGTTGGAAAAGACTCGTGCTTAGTTGTCATTCTTATCTCCTAATTCTTTCTAGACACATTCTAGATGCATCTTAGAGGGCTTTAAATAGAGGCTCTCCTAGTGTGTATGGACACAAAAAGCTTACATGCATTCGAGAAGCTCATATGCTTCTACATCCTCATATGCTTGTACAAGCACTTCTAGTCACTTGGGGTTTTCAGTTGGTTGATTCTTAGAGAAATGGAAAATGTTGGAGAATGAAGAGATTTTTCTATGGACTTCTGAGGCATAGCAAATTAGCATCAGTATCTAGGTGCACTCGTGATTTTTGCATATTCCATTTGCACTCTTTCTCTCCCTGTCTTCATCGTGTCTGTTACATGTGTCTGAATATACTCTATGAATGAATCTTCAATCTTGAAATTAGAATATAGATATGTATGTTAATTTTTATTTGGTTGCAAAGAAACATTAGGAAACCCTAGTTTTATTTATAAAGGGAATTCATCACAAACTACCCTGTCACTGCCCCTTACATAGACCCGAACTCAGACATTCATAACTTATTATCTACACCAAATTTATTCGATCGCTCCGATCAAATTTAGCACAACTTGGCCCTTCCAACATAATTCAAATTTGGCTCGATCCAATGGTTCACTAGGGAGATATGGCCCTCGTACTGGGACTATTTTATTCAATGATAGTCATTCCACCATTTTCCATAACCAAGAGTTCTTTGTGCTTAAACTTCACAAAAATAATGTATCAAAGCATGGAATGAATTAAAAACTAAATCAACATAGATCTAAGACATTTATAATCAAGATTTGGAAATTGATTTGGGTTTGGGTTTGAATAAAAGTAGAATCTTATTAATATGCATTAGTTTTATATGATTTATTATCTAATCTAATTAAATCAAATTTAATTAAGATTAGTTAAAAGTAGAATAAGTGTAATTAATTATTAGTCAATTTAAGTAAATGGATTTTTAAATGAGAGAAAATTAAAAGAAAAGAGATATTAATAAGTGGAATTAAATAATTGAATTATTAATGAGATTGATTTACTTAAAATAAATGAGGATTATTGTCCTTGAAGTGTTTAAAGGAAATTGTAAACTAATTATTAGAAAGTTGATAAGTATTATGTTTTGAATAATGTGAATGATTTTATCTAAAAGTCAATGGGAACTAGTTCAATGATTTAAATAAGTTAATAATTATCTTTGACTATTTTAGAAAATTGTTTTAAAACAATGGAGGGATAATTCTATGTTGACTTGGAAATTAAACGTAGAATCTTATACAATTGAAGTATACTTGAAACAAAAACTGAAACCTCATATTTGGCTTAACCATGTGATTGCAAAAGTAAACTGAAATATGTGTTTGTATCTTGTTCTTTATGATATCCATGTTTGGGGTTTGGGTGGTTCTAGAGTGTTGACTAGTTAGGATGTTTACCAGAGGCTTGGGAATTATGCGAATGTGAAGGCATGTTGATGTTATTTGGTCTTGATTCTTTTAAAACCCAACCATGGTAATGTGATGGCATGCTCTATGAGATGTTTGTATTGACTAATTGTTATTTCTTTCCAATCTTCTTGTGTGAAGCTGAGGTGTATGATTATGAGATACTTGACATAATCATTTTTGAGTCATCAATCAGTTATACTTGGGTTACTTTTCAGTCATCATGATGGGACTAAAGTGTTGATTTATTTCTTGATGATGTCATGTTGTCATGTTTTGACTCAACCATTTTGGAGTTTTCGATCAGTATTACTTTGAGATACCTTTTGGTTGCTTGTTAAGAACTAATGGATATTGTGATTCATATTGGAGATTATATTTATGAGGTTTATTTTGTGGAGCTTTTATGTGTTCTTAGATGGGAGAACCATCTTATTATCAGGTTGCCTATTAAGGAACCGAGTTTGATCTTTATGAGTGTTGTGGTATGGGACACAACTATGGATTTATGTGCTTAGGAGAGGTTGTCTAGGTACATGACTATGGGAGTGGCTTGCATAGGGGTCTGGGGCCCAAAGTGGTCAGTACTAGGGTGACCTAATGCAAGTTATGTAATAAGTGATAATCTAGTAATTAAAATTTATGGGGGCAAACACACTAAAAAGATAAGTTAGAGATATTTGATCCACCCATGCCTTGAGTGCTTGTATAGACTAAGGATGGGAATGGGATGAGTGCCTCCTCTTCTTGAGAGGGCTTTTTAGTTTCCACATGTGCCACGTTGAGGGTCCGGGGTTCAGAGTAACCAATCTAGGGTAACTCAATGCTTGAGGGTCCAGGGTCTAATGAGAGACTAGTCCGGGGTAACTCAAGCAGCCATGTGATGACACTCCCTAGTATGTAGCCTGAGTCTCCTCTGTAGTCTTTTTTGTGCCTCTGGGATTAGATGTCATTTTGTGATTGGAACCTTTGAGTTAGTATACTTTTAGGATTCTTAGACTTAGAGAGTATTTTTTTCATGTGATTTGATATCATGTTTGGGACTTGAGATTATCTCCTCAGCGCGGTGGGAGTAGACCATTTAGGTTCCAAGCAGTTGGGTGGTAGTGCATTTTCACTCTTACCATTTGAGATCTATCCGAGACACCGTGGCTAGAGTATTCTTTGTTGGTATTTATATTCACTCTAATCATGGATCATTATGATGGATGTTATTTACTAGTATGTTTCTTTACATTGATGATTTGCATATGTTAGATGATGTTATCTTATGCTTTATATTGCATGTTAGAATTCTTTCTGCATATGATGTAGTATGTTTTAGGAGTGACATTCCTACTATGATAGTATCGATGATCTCTTCAATGACTTGGGATGTTACGCACAGAGGGATGGCTAGGGCCCATGATGGTCTAATGATGCTATTTAAGGTTGGGAGGAACCGTGCACTTAGTTAATTGTATTTTATGATATATGGTTATCTTTTATTATGGATGTTTATATCTTCTATGATGATGTACCATGTATGGTATTTGGTTTCATTTACTTTTTTGCATCATGGATTAGAATTAGGATGATGATGTACTTTATTTTCACAGATGTATATTCTTTTAAGCCTTTCATACCCTGTGACATGTGCAGTGGATGATTGAGCATTCGAAAATGTAAATTATGAACAATGGACTTTTCATTATTATTTTATGTGGATGTAGTATTAGATGGATTCATTAATAATAGTTAATTTAGATGTGATTCAACGTTAAGGGATCCTTAAGAATGTAACCTATTATGTATGTTTATGTTTATTTTCAGTTGAATGTTTGCTATTGCTTCCGCTATTGCGTGAATGTTGTAAATGGTTTAGCATTCATGTTTTTAAAAAAAAAAATGCTACCAAACTTAGTGAAATTTTAGGTTAATTCTTTAGATCCCTTGGCGGGGCATTACATGTTAGCCCCCTAATTTTTTGTTGTTTTTTAATCAAAAACTATTCCTTCTATGCAGGATTGTTTTTCAATTTATATTAAAAAAAAGTCTTACTATTTATAATACTAAGTTTCTAGATTAGATTATATAAAGATTTTTTCATCAATGTTTCAAATCACACTACGTGATCCATCATCACCTCTTGCTCTCTCATCCTGATGATGGATCACGTAGTGTGATTCGAAATGTTGATGAAAAAATCTTTACACAATCTAATCCAGAAACTTAGTATTATGACTATCATGGATTGTAGAAATCTGATCACATTCGTCTTACTATTTCCTCTATGTACTATAGTGCAAACAACCAAAAATAAAATAATAAATAAATAAATTTTGTTTTTACTCCAAGTTTAATTTCATTTCAATCCCAAATAGTTTGCTATCTTTCCATTTGGCTCCTATCCAAATTTATGAGGTGAATTTCATGATGACTATAATCTTTTGCCCTCAAATTCTTTCTACAACTGTTTACAGGCCTTTTATTAACTCCTCAGCGAGAGCCAATCACATTCCATGTAAATAGTTCACAAAAAAAGTGGGCAAAGTAAGACACTAAAAAAGTTGGACACAATTTGGAATAAACAAGTAACAAATAGAAATAAACTAGCAGTTGCATGCTTGTATACATGCAACAATAAGCCGATAGAAATATATACATGTCACACCCTAAAAATTGTTAAATAACAAATAGACTATTAGTAAGTTAAACATAAAATTATATGATTTGTTATTAATAACTATTTTCTATTAAGAATAATATTTTATTTTATTTTTCGCATAAATGTTTAACTAAAATAGTAATAAAATTATTAACATTTTAAAAAATAAGGTAGACTTCAATATGGCTTATATAAGTAAGTTGGTTGTAATTTAAGAATTGAAATTGAATCATCTAAGAAACACATTCATTTGTTGTATATTACTTATTATATGCAGTTTTAAAAAATATGTTTTTATTAGAATTAGAGGTTTAGTAAATATATTAGAGATAAAAAAGTGGGTTTTATTTATTTAAATGTTTTATTTATAATCAATTCTTTATTTGTTCTATTAAAGTTCTATTAAAGTTTTGATAATAAGTTCTATTAAGTTTTTAGGAAATAAATATGTGTATAAAATGTGTTGTTAAATTTTTTTTATAATAGAAGAAAAATAATATATGCATATCATGTATAATTTAATTTAGATAGAAATTTAATTTATATTAAACAAACGCTTAAGCTTGAATTCAATTTTTAATTCACAAGCAGATATTGTGGGCCCACTCAACTTTCAATTAAATTTTCCTTTTCTTTTCTCTAGCACTACGCTAATGCTTAAGCTTGAATTCAATTTTTAATTGCTCTTATCCAGTATTTTTAATTACTTTTTCCCAAACATTTTGAAATTTAAGCTACATAGAGATCATTAAATTTTGGGAGTATAAACTACCTTCACTCTTTCATGTACACATACGTGCCAGATGAAATTAGAAGTTGAATGATGGGTGATCTATGCAAAGTGATGTTGTTGACACCCTACACTAACCCCTTCTCTTGAACGGTGCTTGCAAATAATTACAAGTCTATTTGTGAATAAGAAAAAAAAAAATGTATGTCACAAAAAGATTTTTATTTAATTAAATTTAAATTTAAAAAGGCTTATTGTAAGCCATATATATCTTACATATGATGGAAATATTTCTATATACAACAATCAATTTTTTTTAAATTAAATCTTCATTGTAATTATGTATTATTTAATTATATATTGGTTTTGATTATTATAAATAATATTTTGGTATAAATATTAATATATAAGTTTTATTATGAATATTTATTATATCTACATCTATATCTGATTCTCTAGGTATGTGATGACCATAAGGTCCTAGTCAATGAACAATGCCTAGTAAAATAATTTCTTAGTATTATTTTCTAGATATACCTAAAAAAAAATTATTTCTAGATGAAAAATTCATCTTAATCTATATGGCTATTGATGACACTTTGTAGTTCAATAAGAAATAAACAAGTAAGAAATAGAAATAAATTACACATGAAATTGCATCCCAAGCATCCAGCATCAACCAAAAGAAGATAATAGAAATAAAATGGAGGTTGGTCATCTACATGCTACATTTTTGTCAAAATTTGTTCTTAATATTTGAATAACAAATTAAATTTCTATTTTTTAAATTTTAGTTACAACTTTTTGATCATAACTATTTTTAATTATTCTGATTCTTTTACAAAATTTAAAAATATATTGTTTGTGATTTTTTTTATAAGTTTATCTTTAAAAGATGTTCTCTAAATTAATATTTGATAATTTTTAATATTATTTAGCTGCTATTTGTGGGAACTTTGTTCCCAGAAATTGAAATTTTGATGAAAAAGTTGTCAGTTTGACCAAAAAATTGTATATACTTCTCGTTAGTTATTTACCGACCAGTTTTTATCTCCTTCCACGTTTAACTCTTGTTTTTTATATTTATTAGTTGTTATCTCTACTTTTAATTATTGTTTTTTATTTTCTTTTTTCTTTTTTTTTTAAATTACTTGTAATCACTATTTATTTAAGTAGTGATCTCTATTTTTTAACTTTTAATTTTTTTAATGGATTTAGATTTTAGTTTTTAAGTTATTTTAAATTTTTATTTTATTTTAGTTCAAGTTTTCTTTTAAATATTGTATTATAGTTTCTATAATTTATTTAGCCAATAGAACATTTGTTAGATAAGTTTTTTTTGATATTATTATTTTTTAATTCCTCTTATTAATTTTTTATAATAACTTTTTTATGGGTTTCTTAAAAAATGATTATTTTTTCATATTTGATAAATTAAATTTAAATAAATAATATTTATTAATCTATTTAAAAGATTTTGGTAAATATTGTGTTATGTAAATAAAAAATTATTAATAATCTAATTTGTTCACATTAGATTATATTTTAAATCTCCACTTTTAACTTTTATTTTTCTTTTTATATATTTAAAAAATAATTTGTTGCGATGTTGTGATCTTTATATATTTAACTTTTGATTTTTAAAATTGATTTAAGTTTTTTTTTTTTTTTTTTTTTAAATTTATATTTTATATTAGTTTAGTTTTTCTTTAAATATTGTTATTTAGTTTCTATAATTTATTTAGTCAATAGAATATTTGTTAGAGACAACGTTATTTTTTCATATTTCTCTTATTAATTTTTCATAATAAATTTTTTGATGGGGTGTTTTTTAATAAAAATTTTCATATTTGATAAATTGAATTTAAATAAATAATATTTATTAATCTATTTAAAATATTTTAGTAAATATTATGTTATTTAAATTGAAAATTATTAATAATCTACCTTGTTCACATAAGATTATATTTTTAAAAATTAATTTTATTAACGAGCACCTATCGGCTTATCGTTGCAAGCACAAAAGCGTGTAACTGCTTTTTTTTTTTTTTTAAGATTTGTTACATATAATAAAAAGTTCTATATATACAAGCAAGAGTCTACAACACAATGATAACTTGTGAGCCTCTCATGTGGGAGGTCTTGGGTTTGAGTTTGCTTGACATATAAAAGTAATTAATTACAAGAAGCAACAATAACTAATATAGGCTTCAACTATTTTATTGATAAAAAAATTTGATATATACATATTATTTATCTACTAAATGATATTATATTAGTCTTTTGTATTATTTATTTATATATAATATATTTTAAAAATTATAATATTTACACTAAAAAATATTGTATATAAGATAAAACAAAATAATATTCACTAATAAATATTTACTTGCGAACATATGATAAGCCAAAATACACAACATTTTTGGCCTCGTAAACCTTTGCACTTAATAATTCATTCTCCTTAGATTTACTTGCAAATATGTGATAACATTTGAGTCATTGATCTCATAAAAGATTATCAACTTTTAAATCCTTGGAAATAAAGTTACCGAGGCCCATAATGTCATAGAAAGCACACAATATTTTTGCCCACCTAAGAATATCAGAGAATCAATAAAATTATTACTCAATAAAACTATCAAGTAATATTGTCTGTCGAAATGGACTAAAGATGTCCTTGTGATAAGCCATTTTACCCAATGGTGAAAACACACAATGTCTCCACTTGAGAAAATGCAAAAAACATAGTGCAATTCTTGTGTTGAAAATAAACTTAGCCAAATAAAGTAATTTATGATCAAAGCATGCCTTAATTGAAAATCAAGCAAATGGG
Organism: Cupressus sempervirens; assembly: GCA_028749045.1. Taxonomy (NCBI): domain Eukaryota; kingdom Viridiplantae; phylum Streptophyta; class Pinopsida; order Cupressales; family Cupressaceae; genus Cupressus; species Cupressus sempervirens. The sequence continues at coordinate 551,441,433 of CM053785.1, read as the reverse complement.
ATTAATTATGATTCTCAAGATCAACTATATGATCAATCTAATCAATTAATTCTTATAGCTCAATCAATTATTTAAATCCAACCCATTAAATCAAGAGACATCGCTAAATTAATTTATTATTTTAATAAAATATCTCTCGATGTTTCTCATCATCTAGAATAGGAAAAACCCCAATCAACCAATGAGGTGAGAGTATTTTAATTTACATGGATCACAAATATCATTTGCTATCCCAACCGTTTGAATTGGCTTTGCAATATTGACCACTCAATCCTGTCCCTTTGTCCTAATGTTTGAAACTAATAACTCAACTCTCACCCAACATGGTTAATCTTCATTGTACTCACTTCCCTTGGAAAATCCTATAAAGAAGAGGATTTCAAATAGAAAATCATCCATTAACTAGAGCATCATTACTATAGGAAAACTTTTTGAGCACTATGAGATCATTTTGAGTATCATTTTCCTTTGACTAGTGATCATAATAAAGCAATTTAGTTGGATCTTGAGCATAATTGAGCATGATAGGACATTTTTCATTTAGCTTTGCATCAATCCACCATGGTTTCCAATTTCTCATTCTAGTATTTTCAGTAAAGATGTGTAAATTTTTCTAGTATTTTCAGTAAAGAGTGTGTAAATCTAAGAGAATTATTTATCTTCCTAGTTAGAGAGATATGAGGCCATCTTGATTGATCAATTTGAATTGTTTAGCATGTTATATTTTTAAATTCTTGAAAATTGATTGAGTTAAGTTAACGTTATGTTACTGTACTTATTTTGGTATACAAAAGTTAGAGAGGGGAGAGAAAGAGTAGAAGGGTAAGGTGGCAACCTAGACAATGGAGAGAGAATGCAAGACAAGAGAGACTTATAGAGAGTGGGATGCATATATACATAGTGTAAAGGAGGGAGGGGAAGATAGATAAGAAGATAGGACTAAAGGTAGGGAAAGAACTAGAGAGCAAAGACGGAGAGAAGTATACTCCTAGTAATTTTTTCTCAAGTATATGTGCCTCAAAAATGTCATACCTTTAGCACTGTACCCTAGACCCTATACCAATATGGTTGACCCTAAACCCTATATCTAAAAACTTGTTTACCTCAAATCTTGCACAATAAACCATGTGTAGAGAGGGACACACACACACACACACACACACACATATATATGTATATGTATGTATATATATATGTATATATATACACATATATATATACACACACACACACACATATATATATATATATGTATGTATACATATATATATATATATATATAAATACACACACACATATATATATATACACACATATATATATATATACATATATATATATATATATATATATGTATATGTATACATACATATATACATATGTATGTATGTATGTATACATACATACATACATATGTATATATGTATGTATACATACATATATATATATGTATGTATACATACATATATACATATATATACATATATATATATATATATACATATATATATATATATGTATGTATATATATGTATATATATATATATGTATATATATGTATATATGTATGTATACATACATATATATATATATATGTATATATATGTATGTATATGTATATGTATATATATCTATGTATATATATATGTATATATATATATATGTATATATGTATATATGTATGTATACATACATATATATATGTATATGTATATATATGTATGTATATGTATATATATATATATGTATATATGTATATATGTATATATGTATATATATAGAGAGAGAGAGAGATGAGATGAGAGATATAGAGGGGAATGACAAGAGATCAATAATAAGATATGGTTAGAGAGATGGGTATGTCATCCCAAAATATACAAATATAATAGATATAGGTGAATCACATCTTGCAACCTTTCATAGTGCTTTCTTGTCATAATGATAAAGCATAAGATTTAGAGCTCTGATTAGGATTAGGGTTAGGGTTTTCATAAGGGTTAAGATTAGGGGTATGGTTAAACCATAGGGCTCAAAGTTAAGTAACTATTGATATTATTCTACACGTTATAAAATTATGGTGAAATGTGATATATTTCTCATAGATTACACCTTACAAGGAGGTATCCAAATACCTAACTTATTCTACATTTATATCTTGTCTTATTTTGACAACTCACTAGATTTATCTACTACCATATTTCCATCCCTATATCCATAGCTTTATCTTATCCTATATGTAGGTCAATTCTTCTCAATTTTCCCCTTCATATTACACATGTACATTATGATAATACCTTCACTTCACATATCCATCTTGCTTCACCCTATTTTACATTATAACACTAATAGATTTGGCATCGATTTGCGACGGCTATGTGTCGCAATTACGACAGCAATGTGTCACCACTGCGACAGACATAGACGTCATAGTTATTTAGTCGCAATTTATGACGTCTACCCTTGCTATCGCAATTGCGACGCCTATCCGTCACTATGTAGCCACCTTGTTGTCCTGTCATCCTCGTCGCAATTCTTGTGTTTTCCATCACAATTGCGATGAGGTTGTCGTCGCACCTACAGCAACCCTGTCGCAATTGGAGGGTAGGTGTGATGGCAACCGCATCACAATTCTCATGTTTTTCATTGCAATTGCGACGCCAACCCCTCCAATTGCGTCGGGGTTACTATAGGTGCGATGGCAACCCCGTCGCAATTGCGACGGTGGAAGGAGTAAAACAAAAACAAAAAATTCGTGCTTTAAGCTGGTCTGATGATTTATAGATTTCACTAAAGTTGACACCTAGACGGTGCTCTTCTGACATAGAAGTTACTTACAACATCCACGTAGCTGGATTATAACCTTCCTTGATCTTTGGAACTCCCTCAATGGCCTACATGAATCATTTTCAATTAGCTAAAACATATATGATGATTGCAACTAGTGCTTGACTCTTAAGCTCAACGTATTGAGAATGTTTGCTAAAAGCTTAGTGGTCAACACTATCTGGCATGACCAATTCCTTGTATATAAAATCAACTTCCTATTGGTTCTAGTACAATAAACTATGACTACTTACATCTTCAAAATTCAAACTGCTCATCAAAAGGTACCAGATTCAAATCTAAATCTCTCAACAGAATAAAACCGTAGTGGATGGCATCTTACCAAAAAATATTCTATAAGTTTGTTAGAATTGTGACCAAGTGGACCTGCATAGATAAGTTGACCTCCTTGCTTCATTAAGAATAACTGCAGCATATTTCATTTAGCTTTAAGAAGATGCCAATTTCAAATGCTTCACAAAGCTATTTTAAGAAAACAAAATCTTTACCTCGTCAAATACCTCGAAGATATCAATACTAGGCTGATGGATTGTGCAAACAATAGTTCTCCCCATGTCAACTATATTTCTTACTGTTCTCATAATTATAGTTGTTGCCCGAGCATCCAAGCCTGAAGTTGGCTCATCCATGAATATAATTGAAGGATTAGCCAAAAGCTCTACTGCTATTGTTAACCGCTTACGCTATTCAGTAGATAGGCCATTCAGTCCAGGAAGCCCAACCAAGGCACCTCTCAAAGAAGTGAGCTCCACAAGTTCCATTACTTCATCCACAAACATCTGAACATTGAATTTCACATTGTAATATTACATATATAATTAAATAGAATAAAAACAAAAATAGAGCAATGAGGCTAGAGTAGGAATTTAGAATATTAAAAAACAAATAAAAAAGATGGTGCCAAAAGAATTCCAGATTAATATTCATCGGGAGTTCAATTTAGAAGGAGATTGTTACAGTGAATATTTTCGTAACACTTATCAAATCTTTGGTAGCCAGCAACCTCTTTGCACTGGACTTCAACTAGGTTGTTTATCTAGCAGTAGTGAGTCAAGGCATTAATAACGAGAAGTCAAATGGAGATCCTAATATTCAATGCTCACAAGATCAAAACAGCTTTCATATATACACCAAATTTATGGTTGGCAATGAAACTAGGGCTAGGTTTGAGGCACCTACCAAGCTTTTGCATGCTCAATCTGTCAAGTAGATGAGGACACTACCAATAATCTATTTCTCAATTGTAAGTGGACTATTCAAATTTGGTGTCTACACAGCTATGATTCTCTATAGTCGTGCTTGGATTGATGATCCAGATATCAAGAGATTTAAATTTAATTGTGTTATATCCATAGTAACAATACGGTTAATAAATCAGAGGTAAGCATTAATTAGAGAGAGATGCCTATGTTCCAATTATGACAATACAAGGAAGAAAGTGGGGAAATGATTATGAACCATCTTCCCCAGTGAGTGATTTGAACTGCTCTCACAAATCCTAAGTTGCCAAATTGGAATCATAATTGGGAATGGGTAGTTGCATACAACATACCAATATAGCAATGTTTTTTGGGGCTGGGTAACTCCATACAAAAAAAAAAAAAAAAGTTACATTAATTTATTTCATTAAGTATCCTATACAACTAAATAGTAAATATACACAGTTAACAATACTTAATCATACTATAAAATAATATGTACATAAATTGTAAGACTAAAATATCCAAGGTAACATATTTATGCAATTTGGTTACTTCAGGAAAAGATGGTGACTTATTTCAATTTGGAATATGTATCAAGTCTCAAGTCTATCTGTGATATCTTATTGAGAACAAAAATATGCATAACCTTGCAATGAAACACGGTAGTACAAGCCTTCCATAGAATATTCAACTATATGTTCAAAAGAGTTAATGCATATACTGTTATTGCTTGGTGTTTTCAAATCTGTTAGTACTGTAATTGTTGAATAAGCAATATAATTGATAAATTGTTATATTATCTCTATAAAAGAAGTGGCAGATTTAAACCAGAGAAGCAATAATTTGCAAAATCACTGATTATACCTGATTAATCATGATTGTGGAGCCAGCCAATATCTTCCCCGAAAAAATCTCAATTCATGTTTCCTTCCTTACAAAAACAATAGATATATGTAAGATTAGATATAATGATCAGTTCAAAGCCAGATTCAATGAAAAATAGTATTTTGCACCACTAACCCTGTTCAAGGAAATCACTCTGCACATCACCATCATAATTTTTGCACGCCCAAACATAGGCACCATCACTCTTCAAATCATAGGCTACCATGTCATCAATAAGCCTATGCTCATACTTGTTCATGAATCAATCATTGAAAGAAGTTATTGTGTGCCCGGCAGAATCAAGATAATCAACATTGCAATCTTCATATTATTGTGCCAAGAAACAAAACCAACCAGATTCCTGCTGCGTCATATTTATCTTTCCAACTGGCCTCATATACCTCCTAGAAGATATCTTTAAACCTACCAATTTAAGTCACATATAAGAAGAATCTCCGAGAATATGAGGATCCTTAAGCTAGAGAATCATAAAGAATGATAACATGGGAAGTAAGGTGTGTTAGAGAAAAGGATAAAAATAAGATCATCAATCCTTGTATTGATTTGAAAATATACCTTCCATCATATTTTTTTAAAATTGTGTTTTTAGTACTCAGGTAAAGTGGCCATTTCTTCTCATAAGTTGTTGCCATTGATACATCAACAAATGCACGAATAGACTGCACAGAAATAATTTTATGTGCATCAATACCTAATTTCTTCTCATAAGCTATTGCCATTGATGCATCAATACCTATGACCAATCACGGAACACTCTAAACAAATCAAATCTGGAAATTTTACCTTCTTATCAGCCACCTGGAAGGGTTTCAAGGCTGCACACGAGCGCTCCTTCTAACCAGGCAGTGTAAGACGTATGGGCATCAAACTAGCTATATATTTACATCTAACATGAAAACTATAAGGTCTTTCTAGTTCTGATGTTTACTTAAAATTCCATGATCAAATTAGGAATGAAAAGATACAAACTTTGGTCTTCACGAAAATTTAATACACACAAAACTGAAATACCAGCAATATCTATTGTGGGGCTAGATGGATTTATACCTATTTGGGCATGCTTGCATCTTCAAATATGGGATGCTTGGAAGATTGAAATTGGGTAGAGGACACGTTTTGCATAGGAGGACTACTCATTTTCTCATAGCAATGGATAGAGAAAAGAGAAAGAGAAAGATGAATCTCATCCTTACCCCAAGATTGAGTCTTTGCATGGTGCTTGTTATTCAGACTAGGCTTTGATAAGAAGGGAGACAAGGCTTGAGAAGGCAATGGACATGGAAAAGAAGAAGAAGAAGTAGATGGATTAAGCATAGGCCAAAGAGAAAGAGAATATAGTTTCCAAAATCCACCAAGAGCCAAAACAACTTGTCATCTTGTGCAGCTTTATGCCATATCCTATTAACACATGAGGTTGTTGCCAGTGTTCTTGCATCCATGTATTGGTTTAATTGGGATCCTCCAAGATGACTTCAGGGAGATCAAAATTAAAGCATTTGATATTGGGGAAGGAGCGGGAAATAATGGATCTTGCACTTTGAGTGCATTTTACATCATTTAGGGGCTTTAATAGCCTATTACATCATGTAAACACTACCATCCACCCATAACTCTTCCTAGGACACCCTAGGACTTCAAATGACCCCTTACATCATATAGACTCCCTATTTGTGCCAATTTGAGCTTCACTTACATCTTATTGAGCTTCACTTTGTTTCGAGAATAGTTTAATATTCTCTACTAAACAGGGCCAATCACGTGAAGGTGGAAGCTCATTTGGCCCCACCCCCCTCCCCCTAACATCACTCTACATTCCCCGTTAACATCTAACATTCATTAATTCTTTCAACCATTAATAAAATGTAACATTCAATCAATATCACATGATAACATTCATTAACACATTAGATTCGTTAACATGCAACATTCATCAATATTCTGCATTAACACATAATTCATGAACATTCATTAGCACATAATTAAATTCATTGAGACATAAAATACAATCATTATCAATTAAGGTATGTAGTGACAATCATTTCTTTTTTTTCTTTCTATTTCTTTTTTCTATGTAAGCTCTAAGAGGAGCATCAGTGTCATCATCAATTCCCCCCTCATCAGTTGTTCTATTCTCTGTTCTTGATGATCTCAAATTCCTATGCTGCTGCAAAGGGGGGTCCTCTGCAATAACAAATAAAAGAGTTAAATTAAAAATAATTTATTATAATTGTTACAAGTATTTAATTATTTTAAATAACATAACTGTGTCTCTTTACCTGATCTGACCACATCATTTTGTCTGGACTCAACGTCAACACGGTATGAACATCGACCCCTCGATCCTCTACAGCTGCTATACAAAATGTTACGTTAATCCAAACACCAATTGCAATTACATATAAAAAATTTAATAGAAAATGTATACCTCCACCACTGGGATGCACATCATGCAAACCTTCGATATCCATAGATTGTGTAGAAGGATTGTCAAGCTGCATTCCAACATCCTACGCATTGTTATCATTGCTTTCTTAAAATAGATATACTCACTTTATATTGGAACTTAACATCAAATAGACTAATTGGTAAAGTATTCAATTTGAAATAAATTTCATTTAGCTTATTTACCTGTGGGTGAGATGCATCAGTATTAGAACCTTCCACACTAATTTCAGCTCGTAGCCATTCAGCCACGGCTCTATAGCCTTGTTGGAAGCCAATTCTCTTATCGTCTTCTGTGAGGCATCTCTTGAACTCTAAGCCCTACATTTTTGCATGGTATGGTGAATTTTACTTGCATTGTTTCATCAACCAATGGAGGGTAGTTAAAATATCAATAGCAAATCATCTATATCCATCACAATATAATAGGACAAAAATCGACCAATTTTGATGGAGCAATCTACTATATAAATGTTGCGTGTTTGTATGCTTTGCTTGTACCAACATATTTTCTCCAAATTCTTAAGTTGGGTAAGAGTTAGTTCAGCTCTTTGGAAATAAAAATGGCTGCAAGTGCTGCTACATTCCCTCATTCTTTCAATCACTTCCTTTATTCTCAACTATTGGAGGAAAATTCAGTCAAGGGTGAGATTTTAAATAATGTCATATTAGTGAATCACAAGTTTTCTTCACTAATCTAGATTGCAGAGTCTTGACTTCAATTGTTGAATTGTTTATATTGAATATGAAAATCCACTACTGTTATTATATTCTATTGACCTATTTATAATTGATGAGCTAAATAAGGGAGTCCTAGCATTTCCCTTCACATTATATAAAAAATTTGATACAATTTTTCATTTACTAATACTTACAACTCTTGCTTGAAGTTTCAAAAAACCACCAGAGCTGAGCTTGTGTGTCCCGTGCTTTTCTAGTCTTCCCTTTGTTGCCTTTGATGTGTTAGGCAATCTATGAAAAGTTTGAAATATGTTAGATAGTATAAATATGGAGGTTAATTAGTACATAATTAGATTCTCAACAGTATCACATACCTTGTTGTACTCTCCACTGGTGTAATATTATTTTTCTTGTCAGTTTTATACTTTCCATCCAAAATCAGAGCCTGCCACTCAGCCTTAGGAACATAGGGCAGACGCTCGTACCTGGGGTTATCCTGTAAATTTTTTCTGTACTGGTCCCTAATATACTTCAAACATAAACCAGCTTTTTCAAGGAGCTTGTTTCTCTTGAATGCACGAGGTCCAAAGAGTTGGGTCATGCTCTCTATAAGATCATCCTTCAACGGTTTGCACTGCTGATTCCACCTTTTAAGTAAAAAAAAACATGTTAGACTCATAAATGAAGTGAAGCTACCTTTAATATAGTTCAAGAAATGGACGAAAAGGAAAACTATTATAGAAATGATATGAAATCAAAATAGTGGTTTGGGGTTTTAGTTAGGATATGATGTTTCACCAGGTACGCATGGTGGGCCCAAATATTCGCAAACACTCATCACCAAGTTTTCTCCAAAAAAGATCATTCCCTACAAAACAATCATGAGATCATTAGTCGATGAAGAGTGATCAAAAACTAAATTACTATTATATCACTATAGAATAATAATAACTTTAAAGTACCTAGAACTTTGGCTACTTTTAATGGAATGCCTTCATCGTCGCTGACGATCAATGTGACATCCTTCACCGTTCCCGTGCTAGAAACATAGGAACATCCAGGAAATGATGTTGCAGGTCCTATTGCAAAAAGTTTCATAAGTCTTTGTCACGATCGAAGTATAAAAGAACAAATGATAATTGATGTTATAAAGTTGTAAAAAAGAAACTGTTTGTTGCTGTCATAAGAGAGAAAAAGAGGGATTTGTGTACCAGTAGATGGTGCAACAGTCGATGCATGTAAGCTGTGTGTTGCTGACTCAGTAGTCGAAAAGAGATTTGTGGTTGTCCTAGATGGAGGCGGTGTCATCATAGGATTCAATTGATGTGAAGCTAAAGAATAAAATTGTTAAAGCATGCATAAATATAGAACGCGTGGACTAGCATGGACAAGATTGTTAGAGCATTAAAAAAAATGATTGTTCGAGCATGTATTGTCAATGATTATGATCATTCCTATATATATTCAATGGAAAACAGAAGTGGCGAATGGAACATGCGATCTACCTGAACCACCTGCAGCACCCTCATCATGGGAACAGGGCTCGAAATCAAGCAAAAAACTCTGTAAAGACAACGCATCCATATTTTAATTAATGCCATAAAAGAGCATAACATAAAAACCATTATTGAACTCTTGTTATAGTTAAAAATTTCATTAATACTTACTTTTAAGGACTCAAAGGTGTGCAACAATTCAGAGGCCCTATCTTTTATTTGTTGAGTCATAGGCTTTATGGTTGCCAAACGTAGAATTTCTTTGCTAATTTTCTTTAAATTAATTTTAATCGAATCGATCAGGTCATCGGTCTCTGCTAAATCGATATAGAAAGGGTCCTCCTTAGGGGAGGCCTGCTGAGGGACTGCAGGTTCCTTTCCCTCCCTCCGACCACTAGCCCTCTGTGACAACAATAGTATTAGTATTATCAAAATTACTCCAAAACAATAAAGAAAACAACATTAAAAAAATAACATTTTGCTTCTATCTAGTTTGCACAATTACAAATGAGTTTTACCTGCTCATGTGTAGATGAGCTAGGAGCATCGTCAGCATCCCCTCTGGGCGGTTGCTTCATATTGTGCCCCTTTGTCAAAGATGAAGTATAAAAATGTTAGCCAAAAATTTATTGACTAAATGGTATGTTGGAGTCATTTATTAGAAGTTGGTTTAATAGTATGTACCACCCCTATGATAGTAGCCTCGTTTGTATCTATGCGGTTCAAATTGTAATCAATAAGAAGCTCTTCCCCTGCACGTACTGATTTTATCGCACAGATGAATACACGATTTCCCTCGCGTGCCTCAAATATGCAATTGGGTTGCTTTATAGTTGACCCAGGTCGTGTACTATTTATAAAACCCGCAATATTCCCTGTTGCTTTTGGCCTTCCATCAATGTATCTAGCCACACTTTTACTTTGATTATTGTCTTGCTGTTGTATATAATTTGCTGAGAGGGCATACCTACACATACTTTTTTTATATTTAACAATATGCATCCAACTTTTGTAATCGTAACATGGTCCAACATACTCCATAAATTCAAAAACTTTGTTGTAAGACACCTTTATGCCTTCCATAGAAAATAGGCCCAAACCATGTAGTGATGATGGTGCTATGCGATATATCCTCTCGTTAACACAAAAATCAGTGTTTATTGGAGGAAGTTCCTTGGGTACCCAATGTTTTTGTAGATGTTGGTACCTCAAGGGCACCTCGATGTCGCCTTCTGTCTCATCATCATAAGAACATGACCCCCCTTGAGCAAGGAAAAATTTCATGCGTTTATTGAATTTCCTTCTACTCCTTTGACCTCTAGTTAATCTCCCTGTTCTAGATAAACTGCATGTCTCACTTTCCTCTTCTATTCCTATATTTCCCTCACTCGAGGAAGACATTTCTGACAAATACCTATTCGCTGGTATTGCAAATGGGAGAGATCTTAGAAGACATCAATCTTACTATTGATAAGTGTATTAAATAGATTGTCTATAAGGAGTATTGACTTATACCTGTCGATCCATGAGACTGTGCGGGATGCTCCTGAAAGGGGTTCAATTTCCTGCAAATGTAATTCAATTATCATGAGCATAATCACATCATAATCATAATCACATCCATCATTAGCATCACATAAAAATTAAAAACATTAAAAGGTACACAATAAAACACTTAAATTAGGCTCACATTATAAGCCTACTAGGGAAGTAGGCCTAGTGAAGGGCTAAAACTGGGTTTTTGTATCAACTGATGATTTGAGGGCTTAGTCACCTTGGGGACATGCTATTTGAAGTTGTTTGATGTGTGTGGAGGTGGAGGAAACACCTAAACTAAAGCCACTTGCATAACATTTTGAAATTTAGTTAGATATTTTATATTAATTAAGATAACTGTAATTTCTTCCAAAACCCATTATAATAATTTTTAAATGGATTAGCAGTATTCTATTTGTAGTTGAAACTTGTAGCTTTTAAATAGATAATGAATAAACTATGTAACCATATATATAAGACAAATATATTTCTAGCAAGAAATGAATATTAAATAGATTAAGGATTGATGGCATACCTCTAAATTCCATCATCATCATCCTCGTCGTCGTCGTCATCATCATCATCATCATCGTCCTCATCATCATCATTGTCATCATCATCATCATCATCCTCCTCCTCACCATCATCGTCGTCGTCATTGTCGTCGTCATCGTCATCATCAACATCATCATCAACATCAACATCATCTTCATCATCATCATCAGTAGCAGCATCATCGTCATCATCATCTTCTTCTTCTTCATAAAAATTTGTGTCAGGAACATCATCCAATAACTGTCGATCGTGATCACCATCTACATCATCTTCTACTTCTTCGGTATCTTCTTCTTCCATCGCATTATACTTTATTGGCCTTCCTCTCGGTTCATGTCTAACAACAAATGACCAACCCGGTTTATGTGGAACCTCTGAGTAAAATACCTGCTCACATTGGCTTGGAAGAACATAAGGCTCATCCCCAACTGGCTCAAACGACCTTGTATTAACCATTGTAAATCCATTATCATGTTCAATAACAGTTCTATCAGGATCATTTGGATTAAGTCGTAGCCTATACCATTTGACAACGAAGAGTACTAATTTGAAGGAACTAAAGTCACACTCAATTATCTCATCCAAAATGCCATAGTATTGATTTTCAAACTCTTGAGGATGTAAGTCGTTTCTAGATGAAATATTAGTCACTTGAAAGACTGCAGTTATTCCTGAATCACAAATTTTCTTCATGTCATCCAACACTTTGACGCGAAATTTCTGACCATTACAGAACATAGCCTTGTGGTGTTTAACCTGCAATAATATGTGAAACATATCAAAATTATTATATCGTGAGTTGATAAACATACGGGTGATTAATAAATTTGTACATTCTTGGAAATCTCTTGAACCACGTGCTAAATCTATTTCCCTTTGCGTAACATTGGAATCTCCATTACGATGAGCTTCTTTAACCAATGAAGATACACCTTCCCATGTTAATGTGCGACCAGAATGTTGACATCGTTCAATCCATACCGTCATCCAATCAAGATTGTTTGCAATATACAAATGTAGTGCATCCCACTCTCGAGCACCTGTACAAAAAAAAAATAGACAACTTACAACCGATTTATTTTGAAGGTTAAGAAATAATTTATTACAATAACATCTTATAATTTATTACCTCTCACTTTCCTCAATGTACCTTTCCCCATCAAGTACTCCCCTTCTAATTTTTTAAAAGGCTCAAGATCCCAAATGCGATCTACATGGATGTTTGATGCAAACTTAGGAAGATATTTAGTAATGTACACCATAGTCTGGTATACTATATATCCCTCTACCATAGAACCCTCAGGATGTGCTCTTTGTCGAACCAAAGCCTTCAAAGATTTCAAATGCCTCTCAACCATCCACATTGACCTAGTGTGTACAGGTCCACACAATTCAATCTCCTCAACTAGGTGTATGAGGTAGTGTTCCTGTGCATTGAAAAAAGTTGGAGGTAGACACTTTTGCATTTCACACAATAAATGAGGAATTCTTCTCTTCCAATAGTTTATATCTTCTTTATGGATTTCTTTAGATGACAACCACCTACATTAAGAGATTCAAGTCATAAAAAATATATAGATATGAGACTTTACAAAATAATATACAATAGATTACATAGCAAGAAAAACAAATCACGAATATAATAAATATATACAACAAATTGAACAGATATTACTGCTTACCTCATATATTTTCCAAGATCGTATATCACTTGTTTGATGTTATTGTTGAAGTGCTCTGGGAGAGATAGAGGAAGCACGTACTACAGTAATTATAAACTAATCATTTCATTGTTTTCTAACATAACATAACGAACAATTCACGTAGTTTATGAATATATTGTAAATACAGAAGAACATAACTTACCTTGACGAAAGTATGCCAATCATGCGTTTTGAGCCCTGGCCCAAATTCACTTTTTTTTTATATGAGATTGTTTATGTTCGCAGCAAATCCTGTGGGAAATCGAATTTTTCATATGACTTCTTTTATGGCATCACTTTGTTGCTCCGTTAATAACCATGGAAGGGCACTTATATTAATCTGATCTCTGTTGCTATTTGAGTGAATGAAATTTTTCAATGCAATATGATTGGATTCATGTATGTCATTACAAATTTTGACAATTTTTTCTTTGTCACGCCTTCCATCCAATATTTTCCACAATGTCTCTGTTATATTCTTTCCAATATGCATAGTATCAAACAAATGCACAATTTGTAAGTGCTCGTAGTAGGGCAACCTACTAAATTTTCTGGGATAGCTTTTTAGTCCCTTTGGAAGGTTGTCAGTATTGCCTTGACAACCTTCACGATCATCAATTACACAATTAGTCAACAAAAATCACAATAGAAATATATAAATTACAAACATAAACCATTAGGTGGAACGGCATTACCTCGACGATTAATTCTATTATATTCCAACTTCCATAGGCGAGGTGTCATTCTTCATGGCTTTGATGTAGTCTCTTCTTTCCCATTGAAAAGATATTTTTTCGTACTTCGATACTTATGATTCCTATGGAGGAAGTGTCTACACTCATCAAACACCTGCTTTCCTAAACTTTTTGAATGACGAGATTTCATCTTTGGACCACAAACTGGACATGCAAATTTTCCCTTTGTTTGAAGACCTACAAGATAATGATGTAATTGGATTATTAAATATGTTGATTTTTATAATTAGAATTATTGTGCACAACTTGAATTCACTATAACATACCACAAAAATGTGTTAGCCCTGGGGCATCATGTATTGTCCATGCAAGTATTGCATGGAATTGAAATTGTCTTTGTCGTATTGGTCTAGACACGTCATACATAGTGACATTGTTCCATAACTCCACCAACTCGTCGATAAGAGGCTCAATATATACATTCATATCTTTTACTTGATATTTACCTACTTGAATGAACAGTAACATTACATAGTTATTGTGACCATTTTACTGCAAGATTTGTAAGTACGTGTAAATTAATAACTATCAAATGATAAGATACCTGGAACAATCATTGCCAACATAATGTGCTCCCTCTTTATTGACATCCACGAAGGAATGTTATTGTTGATAAAAAAAATAGGCCACACCGAGTAAATAGATCTCATCTCTCCAAATGGATTGACACCATCCGCTGCCAATGAAAGCCTGAGATTATGAGGTTCTTCTTTGAAGTGTTGCCACTTTTCCTCTATGTGCATAAATGTCTAACCATCCGTAGGGATTCGAATAATGTCATCTCGACTTCTATTGTGTGCATGATAATCCATAAATTGAGCCAAGCTACTACACCTAAATAATTGTTGCATCCGTGGAATAATGGGGATGTAACGAAGAACCTTTTGAGGCACCTTTTTTGTTAGTCGATCTGTTCGATATCTACTCGTATGACATACAAGGCATTGTGTTGCAAATTCATGTTCTTTATAATATATAATTTGATCATTGGGACAAGCATGTATTGCTTCATACTCCATTCCAATATCTTTCATAACAGCAGTTAATTCTCGATATGAGCGAGGTAGAATATTTGATGATGGTAACAGAAACTCGCTTATCAATCTACAACAAAAAATATAAGTTGTTAATATAAACAATATTAGTGGTACATTATTCACCCTTTGTTAACTATAAAGACATATATGACATACCTTAACATACGTGACATTGTTATGTTGGATAAACCATTCATAACCTTCAAGCTCAACAACAACAATACAGCAGAGAGAAGAGTTATTTGGGAGTCTTTGTATAGGGGCTCATATGCCTTCTGAAGTAGAGGTACATCGAGGCTATCATCATCATCATGATCAGATACGCTTGGACTAGATGTGTCATGGATCAATGTATTTATACCATCCTCTTCAATTGTGTTTTCTGGTGCATGATCGTCATCTTCCATGGGATCATTATCTTCACCTTGGATATTTGCACCTCCATGTTCCTCCACTTCAAAAACCATATTCTTTGGATTGTTGTGGTTCATATCATGTACTTCCCTGGGAAGATCAACCTATATAAAATTGATTAACATAAATAAACCATGATCATCAACTCATCATCAAGTGATTTCATATGTATATAAATTGTTAAAATGATATAATGAACGACTTACCAGTGGATGATAGTCATGCCCCCCTTCAATGTGACCATTCTCCCTACAATGTCTCTTAACTATTTTGATTAGCAGTCTTCTACGGTTTAAGCCCTTACAAATATTGCAAGGACAATAACATTTTCCATCACCTTTTCTTTTCAAGTTAGACCACAATCTAGCAATTGTCTCCCTGTTTTGTTCTTCACTTATATTATCTGACATGATCGTTCTTTGCAGGAAGCAAAAATCGGGCTATGAAAACTTCGATCTACTGCAACTTTCAAAAACTAAGCAAAACTGTCGAAAGTACATAAATCTTCTTAGACCTAGCTAAATACTTTAATATTTTAAAAATACTTTCTTTGACTTTATTCCTAAGATTATTTGTAAAACTTTGACCAACCGCCTGAAGGTCTTATTTTAAGAGACCTTACAACATTAAGCCACTAAAAGCAATTTCAAAACATATAAGCTAAAAGTCTAGTTTAAATATACATTAGAATTAAAAAAAAACAATTTTCATACCCGAGCGCGCAGCTATAACTCGTGCAATAGCCTTCTTGCTTAGCTATAGAAGCTCTCCAGCAATCAAATTATACAAGCTACAAGGCCTAACAACAATTTCAAAACATATAAGCTACAAGTCTAGTTAAAATATACATTAGATTAAAAAATATACAATTTTCATACCCGAACGTGTGGCTATAACTTGTGCAACGACCTTCTTGCTTAGTTGTAGAAGCTCTCCAGCAATCAAATCATACAAGCTACGAGGCCTAACAAAAATTTCAAAACATATAAGCTACAAGGCAAGACATATTACATGACATGGCAAAAGGAACAAAATTTACAAGCTTTAGCAAGAAATATTAAATGACAACATAGTGCTAAAGAGATCACAATTATATGAGTCAAACATAGTCATGAAAAAGCACATAAATTAGTTATTATATGCAATTAAAAGATATAAAGTTAGATGGGGACATCCATAGGGCATATTGAAGAAATGATATGGTCATATAGATTTCATATGGGATTTTGAAGATGATAGTGTTCTAAGGCAAAGAATCCATTCATATAACCATAATGACATTAAATGTTTAAGCATGGACAATCATCAAATACCAAAATAGAGCAGCAATAAATCATTAGCAATAGTATTTACTTGAAATTTTCTAAAGCCTTTTCAAAAAATCCATTTTGTTCTTTTAACTCTTAAATCATTTGCTTTCATTTCCATCATGATACAATAGCAAGCAATATTATTCAGAATTAGATTCAACAAACCTTAGTAGTGTAAATAGCCATCTCCTCTAAACTGGACTCCAAACACGAGGGGGCATTCACATACTCTTCCCCTAAAGGTATCCTGAAGAACAAAAGCCACTATTCTTGAGTTTGTGAATTGCACCTCGAGATGAATGAAGCTTAAAAGGAATGAAAATTGTTTTCATACATTTAAATCAGGATGTAATATTTATTCATAAGTATATACCTTGCAAGCACTTATAATTTCTGTTATATGTGTTGTAGGAAAAGAAGAAGTTTCAAGATAAGTTTACATTGTTGTTATATGTGTTGCAGGCAAAGAAGAACTTTACATTGCTTTAACTTGCCATTGATGAGTATCATCTAACACTTTTAGCATAATTTTTTGAAAAGGATGGAGACATGGTTCATGTAGCTGAGGAAGGCATTCTACATCGATTTGAGGTGATGGTAGGTTGATAGGAGTCAAGATGCTGAAAAGTTGTAAAGTTGTCATTTTAACTTCAACATTTGGGAAAGATTTTACAAAATCTCCAAAGGTGGTTATGGGTCAGTTCCAATAGTTGGAACATGGCATATGGAGATATATAAGGTCATCCAAGGCCTGGTGTATGTATTGGTTGAGGTTTTTCTCAAACCTTAATAGAAAACAATAACATTTACACTGCAATTTTGTCACAGTTTGGCTTGCAACTCGAGAAACTACCTTAATATGAATTGAAGTTCACAATTTCTTGTTATTCTTAGTTAGTTTGCTTTGATTCCTTGCTCTATATGTTTTGATAGATCTTTGTGAATAGTTTGGCACAGTGTAATAAAATTCCAAACCCACTGGCCTGTTCATTGCCAGAACTAGGGTTTCTTGAATAAACATGCCATTTTCTTGAACTCCCACAATGTTTCACAGTCTTTTGAGGGCATTCAATGTATAGTGTATTATATCTTTTTTGGGTTGAAAAAATGCAGTTTTCTATTTTTCATGTCTTGCCCTAGGCGGGCCATTATACTGTGGAGCATAGGTATATACCTGTATGTTCTATAAGCCTGTATTGTTTGTGGCCAATTGTATTTGAATTCATGAATCTATGATATTGCTGTCAGTGTTATAGTTTCAGTCAAATCAATAATGGATTAATATAGAATTAATCTTGAATTCTATATGAACTATATTGGTTATTATTTGGAATGGATATGAGTTTGAATATATATTTGTATATTTAATATATATGTGGAAATAATAAATATACTGGTGCAAGAGCACCTCAAACACTCAAGTCAGGCTTAAGGATCATGAAGACCTTCAAAACTCTCCAAGCAAATCAAAGGTGTGGAATGTATAAGCAGAGTCCAAGGATCAGTTGGAAGAACCTAGCATCGATCATGACCTTCAAGTAGTACACTACATGGGCATATTTACAAGGTCCTTAAAGGACTACTCTTCATTGTGTAATGTTGGTCATGTCCATAAAGGACTAAGTATTGGGATGTAATGTTTAATAATGCTTTTAATAATGTTTGATAAGTCTAGGTTGGGTAGGAGGTAATCCCAAGACATTAAAATTAAGGGTGAATATTCAAATAAAACCTTTTGTTAGTTAAATATTCAAATATTTAAACATAAACGGCTAGTTTGGGATTGGAGTGAAGTTAGAGTTTAGTTGTGCTTTGTTTAATGAATTATTCTCAATTCAATGACAAGTTGGTTGAGATAGTTTCTTAACTTATTTAATCTTGTGGAGTCTCTGTTATGCGACAGTGAATGAGACTGGTGTGCGGGTTTGTAACATTGGTGAATTAAAAAACTCTGAGATTTCTACTATTCTTTGGTTTTTGGAAGTCTTTATTGATTCATTGGAGTTCATAGGATTTGACAAGAGTTTCTTTAACTATTGCAGTTACTAGTTGATGAATTCCATATTGTTTTGAATTCATTGTTGCGGCGCTTGTTGAAGTAACGGTAATTTTCTTTAACCATTTTTTTACCACAGTCGGGTTTTAAGAGAAATGGTGATCATTCCATGAATATGTAGGCTTGATATTCATGGAATGAATCAATTTAACATGTATTATATAATATTGACCATGCATATGCAGAACTCATTGGGACAGAGGTGATCATTGTTAAGAACAGTCCGACCATGTGTTGTAAAGGTGTGACAAAATGTAGCAGCGGCTAATCTGCGAAGCAAAGGAGATAGGTGGTGATTGGGAATATTATGTGATGTCCAGTAGATGGTGAAACCATCTTTAATTGGTTACAAGAGTATGTGCAAACAAGAGATCAAGGAGGCCCTAAAATAGGGGTTTGGAGTCCAGATTTGGGGATTCGGGTGTTGCAAAATTCTTGGGGCTAATTCCTTTTGGAATTGACCATTTGATAGTATAAGTAGGCATTTTCCAAGAGTTGAAGGTGTTAGGAAGTGTCTTACATATAGTTCCTTTGTTAATCTGGTGAATTTATGCAATTAAAATAGAGCATCTGCCATAGAAATATGTTGGTGTTGGCCCAAAATAGTCATACAAAGGTTTTTGGGCTACTAGGCTGCCAGTCAGGTCTCTAGGACAGATTAAAGGAGATTGTGAAGTGTGGGAGTTTGGTATTAACTTAGCACTCTAAAAGTCTTGAAATCCAAGAGGATTGGAATATATTGAGTCCAAAACATCACAGGGAAATCTAGGAGATAAGTTTAAGAAGTGAAACCTACAAGTCACTTAAGGGATTGGGTAGGCGAGAGTGCCTAAACCTCTCAAGTTTATAAATCTTCTTGTGCATTTGAAGTTCACCACCCTTCCTCTGCATCACATACATACATACATACATGCATATATATAAAGTTATAAACATAATTATAATTAATTTTCATTATGAATGATCACCACTTGTATGAATGGTCGTTACTAATAAAGTATGACTTTTAAGTGGTTGTCCGTATATATATTAGTATGAGGGTTGACTTAGAAAATATATAATAGGCAGCAATAGAAATATAAGTATCGGCCTTCAGATTAATAATTTGTTATTATCAATTTATTCATATTATTATCATGGTATTAGAGTAACTTTCATTTCCTGTGCCTTCTCTTTAGTGAAAGAACAATTTCTTCTGAATATTGCAATATTTCCTGTCACAAATTTGAACAAACCCACAATTGCATTGATTCGAGATTATTGTGAGTATTGGGTTATGAATCTCCAAGTAATTAGTGGTACTATTTTCTGACAGCAAGGGTGATTGGGTTTTAAACACCATGAATAGACATATTGAGATTCATCAGTAGAGTATTTGATGGTACAAGCTGGATAGGATGGTTGAAGTTGATATTGTAGAAGCCATTACCAGATAACAACTTTGGGCAGCTTGTTGTTTAAGGTTAAAATTCTTGATTTTAGAGATCTTGTTGGACTTGCTGAAGTTATCATTAATAGGGGAGATGGAGAGACAATGCTACGTTCTATAAGGTCACCCAAGGTGTGTTTTGGTGTATTATTCCAAGTAACAAAAACTAACTTATAAGGTTCACTTAAGTGGCTAATTTTGTTGTATAGCTCTAGGTAATTTCTCAAGGTATGTAGGTTATGTCATCTTAAGTTTATATTTATAAATACAAAGGCCTTCCCGCCTAAACAATATGTGACATTATTATTCTGTTCTTTATGCATTTTAACTATTCTAATTGTTGAGCTTTGGATGCCCTAAATGATGCTTATCATGCCATTCATTTCATTGAACTTTGCTTGTGTGAAATTTTGATTATGTCGATATGTGATTTTGCACTTAATTGTCAATAGTTAGTAGGGGGACGTTGTTTAAAATGATTTATATTTCTAAAGAAAAATATTTTCTACTTTTCGGTAGCTAAGAATTAATAAAGAACAATTGCATTGTGTAATAAAATATGCACATCAGCTTTACCCTAAGATGTCGACTCCTATTTGGTGGAATAAATGTGTTCATCGATAGAGGTATGTATAATCAGTAATCCAAAAAACACAGAAATAATAAACAAATTTATCACATTTACATGTACATACCAGACATTGGCAGTGAGATCCTTCTTCCTGCTAATCACCCTTCCTTCAACCAGCTGCTCCCATTTGATAAAACATCCACGTAGGTTGCAAATGGTGCCCTGCCTTGAAAAAATGCAGCCTCAAAGTGAGCAAAACGCCGGTGCCTTAAAATCTTTTTGAGTCATTGGGACTCACCTGTGAATGGAGATCTCACGCATTGGAAATATGTAAAGAATCTGCTCATTCAAGTTGCCACCCAAACATAGAGAATAGAATGGGTCATTGCATTCAAAAAATGAACTCAATGGAACTAGTTTTAAGGATGCCTAATGCAAATGAGTTCTGATATTCTCCCGCGCGCGCCTTTCAGAAGAACCCTGTGTCGCGCAATTTCATTCAAATGAGGGTTTTTGGCTTTTTTTTTCTCTTATATCCCGCTGGCGTCGCAATTGCGACGCCATCGGGCTAAAATTGAAAAAAAAAAAGCCAAAACCACATTATCTTTTCTTGCCGTCGCAAATTGACCCCTAATGTATTAGTGTAACATGTTATAACTTCTTACACGTATCAATTTAGACCATTTGATTCATATCATCCCACTACCTAACAACCTCCACCATATTTAGATAATATAGTAGATAATTTGTGCACTTCCCTTATTCCTAAGAGGTCATTATAGGCCTCCATCATAATCTATATTTAACCAATATTTTATCCCATTCATTTTTGCTATATTTAATGTATCAACACTTTTCCAAATGTAATACGGTAAGGGGATTGTACCAGTCACGTGTAATCATTTAATACTACATGTATAGATCTTACAAAAGAAAATCTCAAATTGGTTAAAATTATCTTTGATATATTCAAGGTCCATATAATTAGGTGATTATATAATCTCTCCCATGATACATATAGGGGCTAAGTAAAATTGTAATATGCATTCAAGTTGCCTTGTCTTCTTATGTGCATATATTTTAATTTTATCAATTATTGTAGTTGTTCTATGAGTAGTAAAGTGCTTTTATTTTGCAATGACTTACAAGAAGGATGGAAAGGAGCTAGTTTAAATGGAGATGATGGAAACTTCATCACCTAAATTGAATTATATATAGCAATAGAGAAGGATTAATGACTCTAATTGAGTGAAGTTTATTTATTATAGAGACAATGCTAAAAACACTAGCCACATCCCCCATTTAAAATCTAATATTAACATATGAATCTGATTTACGAATTCATGTATATTCTATGAGATGAATTATTTTAATTATTTTATACCTCTTATGTCATGGATCTTGGGAGAACAATTGTGCGACACTGACTATTATTGTAGAATTATGCAAGCCAAGCTCACATAAAAGAATATTAGACTATACCTTTGCCTTATTTACACTTATACAAAAGCTTAAAACACAAATCTCTAGGAATTCCCATTCAAATACAAGTGAATCCAAAACATAAAATGTATCAATAATGACTTGCACAATAAACACAAACCAATATGTTTGGGTGGGGCGATCTCCCCACTATGTTCAATTCAATAGTAACCAATTTACAATGAAGTTGAGTGGATAGGATGCAATGTCTAAAGACATAGATTGCCTCTAGTAATAGATTGATCCAAATCCACTTAGCCATCTTTATTACAAAAGAGCTCCATGCTCATGAATACAAAATAGATCAACAATCCAATATACAACTTAAGAAACCAGGTGACTAAGACCAAACTTGTACTCACTACTCCTTCGTCGCTCCACTACTCTGCTGCCTAACTTGTTCCTTTCAAATCTGATGTTGAATTCCATAATGAATGAATGATGTGTTGTGTCTTCCTCTATAGCAACTTGCCTCCAACTAGCCATTAAGGAAATAGGTCGAGACCTAAATTGGTACCCAATGTAAGACCATCTGTTACATTAATGCTAGGCCCCAAATCACCTAGGTTGGCATCCAAGAGTACAAACTCCAAGGATAAATAAAACCCCACTTGGTTATATGTCGTACTTGATTGTATTGCTTAGCCTTGACGATAGCCAACTTAGGTCAAGTGCCCAATGTGTGGTCCAAAATTACCTTGGTTGAATAAGATATTACCAAGTTAGTTGGCCCGATAAGGTAAGCTAGGCCTCCAAGTTGGCCAAAAATACAAACCCCTTACATCCTCCCTCACTAAAATAGTGGTAGCGTCCCCGACGCCTATACAGCCTGCAATGTATCGGGGGGTCTAAAATATGTAACTTTAGTTATGCTTGTTGGAGTCCCTTCAACGAGGGAACCCAAAGTCTCCATCCAAAATGATCTCGGTACCAACTTCATCTAATCTCAATTCTAATTCTCCCATCTGAAATACTCGGTCATAAGGCATTGTAGGTGTAGGTGGGTTAAACTCCTAGTTTTGTACCACCTAATCACACCGAATTAAGAGTTTCAAATATCTTTTGTACATCTCCCTATTTGAGCTACCAACTTCCCATTCATCAGATACCACATCACCCGAACTATTCAGAGTATGACTATCCTAGATGGTCACAATCTAATCCTGATGCCATTCTTTATGGAAGTTAATAAAATCAGAATAAGTCTCACCTGAGTCAAAATCAAAGTCTATTGGATCTAATCTATGTTGTGCTAGATCACTCCAAAGTATGTCGATCTGTAGTAGTGTGGGATTTAGAACTACGTTAGGATATATTGTCTCTATCCCGTTCACTGTTGCATCATCAACATTTTTTGCCTCTTCTAAGGGTAGAGTATTTCGAATCATATAGCCCATTGCATCACTCGACATATTTCCTATCACATCTTCTAACATCACTGCCACAGAGAACTGAACTATGCATCTAACATACTGATAATCCAACTCATGGATTGCCCTTACCAATTGAATGAGCTTGTCCCACAAGTATTCACTTGGTATATCTTCTCGATCCTCCCATGCCCAATTGTTCAATGCAAGTGAGTATTGATCAAAAATTTCTAAAGCCTCCAAGGTTTATCTAGAATAGACAATGTCCAAGCTATCTCCGAGATGAAATACATCACCAAAGTGAATCGTCCCAACACTATCCCAAGTGTCTAGAATTTTGTCCATGTGAAATTGTTTGCCTAACTCCAGAAAATCCAAAACGATGTTGATGTCTTCAAAGTTGAGCTGGGTGGTGTCATCCTCATGATGCCTAAAGGTAATCAAAATTGTGTAAGGATATAGAGGAATGCCACTCGAAACTACGCCATGAGGTGAAACTCTCACTACATGTTCTATAGGTGTCTCCACTCGATCAACCCCATCATTACTATCTTCATGTCCCACAAGCCTAATGAAGTTCAAACTCATTTTCAGTTTGTGTTGTGTCTAAATTGGTTCAAAGGACTCCTCTTCCGTTATGATACAACCATCATTTGAGTTGGTATCATCCTAAAGCAACTTGGCCACCCCTGTGAACTTATCGCTTAATAGTTTCGATCTTACTAGGATCTCTTGTCCTAACTAAGATGGAACCATGTGGTCACTTCTTGCAATGATCTCAATATTGTCTAAGCATAACATCCCATGTTCTGACACCAAGTCTGACCATCTATGCACAAACTCAAAAGTGAGCAACTCGACCAACTTTGAGAGTCTGCCACCCCATGGATCCAAAACTGTTTGACCAATCCAATGCCACTGATCAAATACCTTAGTACAATTCCTCAAAAGTGTCAAGGCTCTATCACACTTCTCAATCTACACATCCATCCCATTTCCCAATATCATAAAGTCCCTTAACAAAACTAAACCCCACCACTCCTAGTGATCTAAAATGGAATCATCCAAAAAGATGTCAGGTGAATTGGATAGATGATGCTTGTTTCTAAAAATTGATACACAGATGGATTGAACCTCCTTTCAGTTGTCTGAAAGTAATGTAAGTAGAATGGATCTCGAACTCAGTGTTAGCAAATTGTTCTCCATCAAAACTACTCACACTTGATCAGGTGCCAATTATGTCCAAGTCTTCCCACTAACTTGTTCCTCTGATCTGCTTGATTAACTTGGTAGTTTCACCAAGGTTTATATCGCTTGCTTCCTCAAAAAATCTGCCAAGTCTTGGCATTGCTGAAATCGTTTCCTCAATCAACTTTTCCTTCAAGATACCAAATGCAATCTGCTACTTATCGCCCCATTTCCAACCTCTGTCCTTCTTCAGTAAATCGATCAATGGGCTTGCGATCCTAGAGTAGCCTTCCACGAACTTTTGATAGTAGTTGGCTAAGCTGAGGAACTACCTCACCTCTTGAACATTGTACAAGGGTTCCCAGTCTCGAATAGCTGTCAACTTTTTTGGGTCTAGTTTAATCTCCCCTAGCCCAACAATGTGTCCCAAAAATGACACCTCCTCTTGTGCAAACATGCACTTCTCCTTTTTCACATATAGATCATGCATCTTAAGTACCCTAAACACCTCTCGTAGATGTTCATTGTGCTCGCCCAAGTCTTTTTTGTAGATCAAGATGTCATCCAAGTAGACAACCACACACTTATCCAACAAAGGCCTAAAAACACCGTTCATCAATGTGTTAAACGTTGCAGGGGTGTTGGTTAGACCAAAAGGCATCACCAGGAACTCATAACTCCCATACCTAGTTGTTATGGCAATTTTCTTTTTATTGCCCAATGTGATCCTAATCTAATAATAACCTTGCCTCAAATCCAAATTGCTTTGGCACCCTTACATCCACCGAGCGGTCCAAACTATTCGCTATCAAGGGTAGTGGATACTTATTCTTTATCATTAGTTTGTTCAATGCTCTATAGTCCACACAAAGCCAAAGTGTCCCTTCCTTCTTCCATTGAAATAAGACCGGTGCTGCATAGGGAGCTCTGGATAGGCTAAGATAACCGACCTCGAAAAGATCCAACAACTGCTTCTTCTGCTTGACTATCTATGGTCCTAAAAGGTGGTACGGTGCTTTCATAGGTGGTCTAGCTCCATCCTCCATCTCTATCCTATGATGAACATTTCAATGTGGTGGCAAAACTAATGGTAGCATCTCAAGCATGAGATCTGCATATTCTAGCAACACATCTTGAATGACCAAGGTGTCAAAAGTCAATGACAGCTCTTTTTCATCCCATCCCCCAAGTAAAGTGGCTAAGTACAACTCATCTCAATTGCTTCTACATATTCACTTCACAATCAACACATTAAGTCACCTCTCTCTCTCCGTGCTCTTCATCATAGGTATCAAACAAGGTCTCTCCAGATCAAGTACCAACATATAGTTCAAGTGAGGCACCATGGCCGCTAACGTCATCCTTAGGAACTCCTTCCCAAGGATCATATCAAACTCATATGTATCAATAGCAACCAAGTCCAACGTTCCTTGCCAAGAACTAGCTCAGATGATTCCTTTTGAATGTCTCTACTAACTTTCTTTGTTGGTCTTGTGACTAGTTTGAATTGAGTCAATGTCTCCTCCATCTTAAGGCCAAATCTCTTAGCCTGTCTCACTAATATGTAATTATGTTTTGCCCCCGAGTCAACCATCGTCATTACCTTTCTTCCCCCAAAGAAGGTCTCCAAATAACATAACTCATGTCAATAGGCCTTGGATGCACTTGATGAATTGTACATTCAGTTGAGAAGCTACAAGGTGCTCATTCTGGGCATCTTAGCCTCTCCTCCTAGAATCACACTGATCCTACTCCTATCCATACATTACTTCACCCAATGATCAGTTCGGTTGCAAATGAAACAACCCAAGTCTTGGCTCTTTTTCTTTTTCAGGGCTGCCTCTTTCTTCTTGGCATTGTCTTTCCCATTTGTCTTATGTGTCTTCTTCTTACCTTTATGATTGCCATCATTGTTAGAAGTGTTCTCCTTCTTTTCATTTTGGCAGAACCATTTTCCTTGGTTCTCACGTGCTCATCCAAAGCTCTTAGCAATGTCCCCTTTCTAGTCCAAGTAAACCATCTACTACCATGATTGCTTCGGCAAGAGTTTAAACCTTTTGGCATCAAATCTCTTCATTTTCCCAAGGCTATAAATCTTTGGTGACTAAGTATAAGAGCTCAAAATCATTCAACTTAGTACATTCCAAGTCCAACACCTAAAATGCCTTGACATAATCTCAGATGGTTCCATTCTACTTCAAGTTCTTCATCTTTGTCTAAAAGATCCAATCCAAATTGCCTAGCCTAAACTGATTGTGCAAAGCCTTCTTCAAATCTACCCAAGACTTGATATCCTTCATAGGCTTGCCTTCACGCATATCTGATTGATGTGTTCTCCACCATAACTTAGCACTTCCTGTCAATTGTGTCATCACCTCTTTGACTTGAGCCTCATCGCTTAAGTTTGGTGATCCTGCCAGAAACTCCTCCACATCCCAAAATAAGTTATCTAGGATGGTGTCGTCTCAATCTCCATTGTACTCGTCGATCCTAGAAGACTTATTATCCTGTCCTCCCATTGTATCAACAAATGATAGATCTTTTGATTGTCTCTCAAAGAACAGACTTCTTCCCTCAAGGAATCAATCTACTCACCAAGACTAGTCATCTTGACATTCACCTTTTCTTCCAATCTATCCTCCAAATCGGAAGCCTCTAACGCATCCCGCCTTGCATCATGTGACAACAACCAATCTCGATGTTTGAGAGTCTTACTCCTCGCATCAATATGTTGGATCTGGACCTAGTCCAAATTAGCTTGACTATCAGTGTCACCATGTTAACACTTGCTTCCCCAGATTTGTCTCGAACAACCATGTGCCCAAGTTTTGTCATGATCTGCCTTATCTGTCTTGAGACCAACTCTTCAAGATTAGATATGCTCTTTGCTTCACGTGATTAAATCAAAATGCTCTAAATCTATCCAAGATCAAACTTTCTCTAATATCACCTATCACAGACCTCACGTGATTAAATCAAACTACTCTGAATCTGTCCAAGACTTGACTTTCTCTGATACCACCTGTCATAGACCTTGGGAGAAGAACTGTGTGACACTGACTATTCTTGTAGAATTATGCAAGTCGAGCTCACATAAAAGAATATCAGACTACGCCTTTTGACTTATTTACACTTATTGCAGAAGCTTGAAACATAGACCTAGGAGCTCTCATTCAAATACAAGTGAATCCAAAACATAACATGTAGAAATGATGCCTTGCACAATGAACACAGACCAATATGTTTGGGTGGGCTGATCTTCCCATTATGCTCAATTCAATAGTAACAAGTTCACAATGAAGTTAAACAGATAGGATGCAATGTCTAAAGACACAAATCGTCTCCAATAATGAATCGAGCCAAATCTGCTTAGCTATCCTTATTACAAAAGAGCTCCACGCTCATAAATACAAAATAGATCAACAGTCCAGTAGACAACTTAGGCAACCAAGTGACTAAGACCAAACTCACAGTTGTTGCTCCTTTGTCACTCCACTTCTCTGCTGTCGAACTTGCTCCTCACAAATCTGATGCCAAATTCCATAATGAATGAATGATGTGTCATGCATTCCTTTATAATGGCTCGCCTCCAACTAGTCATTAAGGAAATAGGTCCGGACCTAAATCGGTGCCCAATGTAAGACCATCCATTGCATTAATGTTAGGCCCCAAATCACCTAGGTAGACCTCCAAGAGTACATACTCCGAGGATAAATAAAACCCCACTCGGTTCTATGTTGCAATTGATCGCATCGCTTAGCCTCAACGATAGCACACTTAGGCCCAATGCCCAATGTGCGGTCCCAAATTGCCTTGGCTAAATAAGATATCACCAAGTTGGCTAGCCCAACAAGGTAGAATAGGCCTCCAAGTCGGCCCAAAATGTAGACACCTTACATCTTGTATATCATAGGAGGATAACTCTTTTGTGTTCTCTTCTTTTATTTTCATTTTCCTTACCCCATTTCATCTTTAAAATGCTACAACCATATAATAGAATATATACCACCTTTTAATTTATGATCTTCCATTTTTTTCTGCTATTGTCCAATTGCTATTTCTCTACCATCAAATAAAATATTATCCTTCATAACCTTCCTTAATAAGAAATAAGATATGTGCAACCCCAAATAAAACTACTTTCTCCATTTTATTTTACTAGATAAGGATGTGATAGTATGTGATTATGACTTTTACTTTTGAACATGTAGATGATTCATAATAAGTAGATTGTATTTTTATGCTCATTTTATGTTAGCTCAACTTAATCATTGGATCTCACAATCTTATTCTTCCTCTAATAGAGGTAGATGCACCCAAAATGTGTGCATTCCTCAATTTATTTCAATACGGAGTTTTCATAATATATAATTACTAGTATAAAGTTACTTGCTTAATCACAAATAGTAATTCTAAACCTTCAAAAGCTTTGTTTGAGGTTTGTAGGATCTATTTTCTAGTAATTCATAATTTCCATTAATGGTAAGAAAAGTTATTATTGACTGGGATGGAAAAATGAGAAAATGAGGTAGTTAAATGTGTATTCATTCTACAGAATTATTATAACTTAAGAAAAGGGGTCCTCCATTTTATCTAATCTTTTTCATATGAGCAAAAATGGAGAAAATAAATGAACATGTACCAATGATATCATCCCAAAAAGGGACAAGGAAAAGAATTGGAAAAGATGAGAAGGGAATAGAGATGGAGAGAGGGAGGGAGGGACGGAAAGAGAGAGAGAGAGAGAGGTGGGTGGGGGGATAACTAGAAGGAAAGAGGAAGAGAGAAATGGATAAAGAGAAGGTGACATAGGGAGAAAAGGGGAGATGAAGAGAGGGAGAGAATGGATAGGGAGGGAGGAATGGATAGGGAGGGAGGGAGGGAGGAAGGGAGAGAGAGAGATAGGGTGGGACCCACAGTGGTGTGTATCTTTACTTTTAAACTATAAAAGAAATGTGAGATATAATATTTGTTGAAATCTTTACATCCTAAAATCTCACACTTATAAAAATAGTGAATACCTTGAAGGAATATTGATGTATCAATGCAAATACGATCGTTACTCTCTAATCAGATAAATCTTTTTTTTTTAAATTAAAATTAAAGTTAAAACAAATATTTCGTATAGATTTGCAATACAAGTAAACATATATTATTTAAACATTAATAGATATAATATGTGCTTGGATGAAGTTCCCTTAGCCCACATGCCCAGCAAATAGCCAAACCATAATTTACAAATAATAAGATTGGAATCAGTGAGGGCAAACTCCGAGAAGGATTAATGGTGTTGAGGCAAATACTTCTGTATTTTTGCAGAGTTTATTCTTGGGTATATTAAGGAGCTTCTTCATGAGAC
The DNA here is from genome assembly GCA_028749045.1 of Cupressus sempervirens. Lineage (NCBI taxonomy): Eukaryota > Viridiplantae > Streptophyta > Pinopsida > Cupressales > Cupressaceae > Cupressus > Cupressus sempervirens. Next base: position 551,411,097 of record CM053785.1, on the reverse strand, counting down.
AAAGAGATATTATGGTTACTTGAATGAACCCATCGGTTGTTTCCCTACCACTCAACTATCATTGTCAGGAATACCAGAAGCATTATTCAAAGTCACTTGGGCTGAGCATAAGCCTTGAAGGCTCCATACATGTCACAACTTATATGTATTTATATATTATCAGACTCAAATCTTAGAATATTATGAGAATTGTCTTGTGTCTCTACCAAGAGTAACCTTGCTATCCACTATATATAATCAGACCCATTGATTTCGTACAAGAATGTTTATGTGAAGGGTCTGATTCTCAATATCAACGAAGTGTTCCTTTTGCCTCTATTATAATTTCCTTTAACGATGAAAGACTGAAGATATATCCATCACATTGGCAAAAAGCTATCAACCTAGACCTCAAACATCTCGGTTACCATTATATTTGCCATTAAACCCTGTCACATGAAGAAAAGAAAAAAAAGAAAAAAAAAGTGATGTTTAATGTTTGTAGAGCCATAAACAAGTTCATGATATATGTTTTTCTCCTGATCTGTGGCTACATATTTTTCAGAAACTTCCTTGACAAACATAATCTTTATAGAATAACAATGCTTGCAAAATAAAAGTAATGTATATCATAGCAGTCAAAATTTGAGCCATTCTTAAATATCACACACTAAGGAAGAAATTAAGCTTGCAAAAATAAGTCATCTTTGATTATTTAATACTTTTAACAAAAAAATTAAACCTTGGTGTATGATATCTAAGCAGTCTGCAAAGATTGTGTGGCTCTCCATGCACACCCCAACTACCTCTTCCTCTATAGATACTCCCTAATCAAACACACATCAATATTCTTCCACATAAAAAACATCAAAAACCATGGCTCCTTCAACAAAATTGAATTCAAACCAATGTGCAAAAGTAAAGGCAACAAACTATGAGCTGAATATGAATGTGAACACAAACAATTGGATAATATACAACACAATAGAAATTTCTCCCCTAAAGAAACTACAAGCAATACTCATGGATGAAAGTTTATTTATTGAAACAAAAGCAAACAAATTAAGGTTTTTTAAGACTGAAACAAAACTGAATGGGAACATATTAGCCACATTTTAGAGAAATTTTATTTGATTGTGATATAAAGAAAATCCTATCATTCAAACTTGGTAATCACGCTTCTTAATGTTCAATGCTTAACACTCAAACTTCCAACTATTCCAACTACTAGAGCTGAGGCCCAAAATGAAAATACATGATTGTTTTTTGGTATTAATATTTTTGAATTTCTAATTAGACAGAAGTTTGAATTAAACATTTTTTAATTTATGTTAGGTGGAAAATAGCTTCATTTTTTTGAGTTGGAGATTATTGCCCAACTTTCAATGACTACAAGAAATAGAAATGGGAACTATACTATTTTTGGGTCAAATCTTCCATCTAGCATGCTATCATGTATGTAATGAAGTATGAGATGTTATAACATTTTTAACATGCACAAGATGGACGATTTGTTATCAGTTTAGCTAGTAGTTTTATGACACAATTTCCATGATCAATAAGTTAAATCACATCAAATGGAAGAATTTATTATGTTAACAAAGAGACTTTAATGAATAAAATTTATCACCACCATTTTTTATAAGATATCACACAAATTAATCAAAGTTTCTCATATAATAGCCTATCAGCTAAATATATAAGATTTATAAAACTTTATAAATACCAAAATTTCTTTAGTGAGATACTAGTTCTTGCCGACTCCCGTCACCTAGTGGCAAAGGCTATCCAGCCATGAATTTCATTCGGGTTGGATGCCTATTGCCCATGTCCATGTCCATATGGTAGTTGATGTACTTTTCCAAATATTTTGACAGATCTTTCTTATCTCCAGATTAATGTTGCTATGGCGGGCTGAACCATGGTTTTTTTGGCGGAAGAAACACATTCTCCAATCTATTTATTCTCAGTAGGAGAAACCTCATTATCTGTGGTTTTGATAATCATCTGTGGTTTTGCTAGCTATCTCAATTATCTTTTGCAACAGTAAAAAAAAATTCAACATCATAAAACAGATTACTAGAATTTCATTATAAGAATAACCAAAATATGTTTTTATTTGTTTTATGATTTTTTTGATAATATATTTACAATCCAGCACTTTCAGTTTCTAATTTCTCTGAGATGCTCTTGATTGTAATTTTTGGTCTATCTTTGTTTGTTTATAATTACTTATATACAAAACCATAAATAAGAATTATTCTAAAAACTTGGTAATACATAGAACTAATAAGGGAATCCCTAGATCAGCTAAGTGAATATTGTAGACTGCAGCTGTGTTAAAATTAATTAATTGTGGTATGTTCAAGATGCTACCTTATTAAGTAATTTTGAATTCAACCATCATGTTTGCTCTTAATATTAATTAGAACCACCATTCGGTTCATATATCTTACTGACACGATTTCAATCATGTCTATATATTTTTTAATCATAAGAAATAACAATACTTGCACAAATTTGCATGTTCGTCAGTGTGCATGAGCTCCCCGCGACCCTAAGAACCACAAAAGTTTGAATTTCGATTCATAAATGGAGAATTTCAAATGCAACAAGCATATAGAAAATCACATAAACAAATTATTTAACAAAACTCTGTTTGAAAACAGATATTACTTTGTTTTGGAGCTTAAAAAACATATATTTTGTTGCATTGTAGCTTGAAAAGAAAATGCATGTCCTCCAAACCTAATAAAGAAAATCTATGATGCCCAAAACTTATATTTACTGCCTGTAAAAACTGTTTACCAAGTATATGAACTAGTGCTTATTACATGGTGATAACAGGTACAGTGGAATTCACTCCTATTCTAATGCAATTAAGATGAAATAGTTGTTGCAGTTATAACAAAACTGCATGTCACAATTTATTATGTAGATCTAGAAACTTAAAAGACACTATCAATTAACCATGCTGATTGATGGAATGAATAGATATTAACGACGATGGAAAAGCGTTGGAGGTGGAAGGAATGAAGCTTGAGTTTTAACTATATGTAGACATCATCGATCTTCATACTCCCATTTGATGTTGAGAGGATTCACAATTTGATCGTTGAGTGTGAAAAACTGATCCTTTGTAACTACTTTCGTGAAGATATCTACTCTTTTCTTCTTTATGTTGATGTACTTCAATTCAACCGTTTTCTTTTGTACTACAAAATCTCTAATGAAATGTCGTTTCAAATCAAAGTGCTTAGTCCTGCTATGATGAACCAGATTCTTGGCCAATTTAATGACACTAATATTGTGACAAAAAATCACAGTAGGTTAAATTTGTACCTCACCAATTTCTTCAAGAAGCTTTTTGAGTCATAAAGCTTGTGTGCTTGTTGAAGTGACTGCAACATATTCTGCTTCTATAGAAAAGAGCACAACCATACTTTGCTTCTTTGAACTCACATGATTAAACCAGAACCCAAAGAAAAATAATTACCAGATGTAGATTTCCGGTCTTCCAAACTACCTCCCCAATTTGAATCAGTGAAACCAGCAAGATTGCATTTGTTATAGGAGTGATAATGAATACCAAAATCTATGGCTCCTTTCACATACCTCAATATCCTCTTGGCTACCTTCATATGTTCTTCTGATGGATTTGACATATACCTTGAAACCAATTAAACCGAATAAGCAATATCAAGACTTGAGTGAGTTAGAAACATCAAACTTCCAACAATGCTTCTGTATGATGTCTTCATCAACAATTTCAGCACTACCATCTCTACACAATACAACTATATGAGCAATTGGAGTGGAAAAAGGTTTACAATCAGCCATATCAAACTTCTTCAACATATCCTTTGCATACTTGGTTTGACAAACAAAAATTTCATCTTTATCTTGATAAACCTCCATACTAAAAAAATACTTCATGAAACCTAAATTTTTCATCTCAAATTCAATCATCATAGAAACTTTGAATTTATATTTGATCTTTGAACAACTACCCATATATAACAAATCATCAACATACAAACTCACAGTGAGAATATCATTACCTTCTTGGTTGTAGTAAAAAGTAGGTTCACTCTTACTTTTTTGAAAGTCATTATGCTGAAAATATGCATCAATCCTTGCATACCATGCACGTGGTGCTTGCTTGAGACCATATAAAACCCTCTTCAACTTGTAGACATGACCTTCTTTTCCTTGAACTAAACCTTGTGGCTATGACACATATACTTCCTCTTCTAAGTGTTAGAGTAAATAATTAATTATTAATTATTTATTCTATTTCTTAAGCTTACTTAGGTCATGCATTTATTTAATATTTTATATTTAATGCATGTAGTGGTTAGTTGTTGACAACTCGGGAGTTTGCTCCTTTTTTTAGCATATTCCACTTTTTTGTGGATATGTGCTGAGTTGTCATTCTTATCTTCTACAACCTTCCAGTGTGTTCTAGAAGATTTCTGGAGCTCTTTATATTCGAGCTCCCTCTTTGTATTTTTCATCAAATCATAACATCATTTCTTATTGTAAATACATTTCTTCTTGTGTTTGCATTATGATGGCTCTCATGTCCGTTTAGGGTTTTTTGCCCGTGCTCCATGCTCTTCCCTTCTATGGCTTCTCTTTGACAGGTTTCGCATGCAGGTGATCTTGGGCGTCTTCGGGGTTGGCTTTCCTAAACTCCAACATGGTATCAGAGCCTTCCTGCTGCAACTTCGTTGAAGAAATTTTGAAGTCGTGATTTGGAGTCACAAACCCTAGTTGTTTGTGCAATTTTCCTTCAAATTGGGAGATCAGAAAATTTTTGGAGCACTTTGGGCCCAAACGGACATCACCATTGGATCCGGAAGGCCGTTTGCAGTCAGGATTCATATAAAACTTTTCGATTTTGGAGACAGAGCTCTGGGAGGCAAAAAAATTTTGTTGCAGGTCATTCCCGTACGGATCGTACGGATTTCTGAGCGAAAAATTTAAAAAAAAAAAAGGGTTTTCGGCGCGCTCCGCCAGGCGGCCACCCAGCGGCCACCGCCGCACCACCCAGCCGTCGCCGCCGCGCAGCTCGCCGGCAGCGCCGCTACGGCTCGGCGACGCCCGCGGGCCACTCCGGCGCCGCCCTGCGGCCACCTCCTCCGGTGGCGATTCCTGGTTTCGCCACCTCCACTCCGACTGTGGCCACCTCCGCCTCTCCGCTGAGTCACCAGCTACAGTCACCGCCCGCGTGGCATTTCTGCCAGTCCGCGCCTGACACGTGGCACGGGTGCCATGTGGCACATTGCCACGTGGTCCCTGCCACGTCAGCCTGTCCGCCACGTGGCACTGCCACGTGGCTTTTTTGCAGCGACGGGTGAAGGGCCGTCAAATTTAATGCTCTAAATTTCTGACGTCACCATGAGGTCAGCGCTGCATCAGCCCTTGCATGCACCTCTCCCGATTTGCTTTTGGACCTACCTTTGGTTTTTTGGCCATAACTTTTGCATACGGAGGTATTTTTCCGATCCGAAAGAAGCGTCGGAAAGCTGGTTCCGAGACGGAGATTTTGGTGCAGGTATTTTTTGGTTTTGATGCTTTTTAATTGCTTGTTTTTTCTGTTGAAGTCCGAAGTCCTATTTTTGACTCCGGCATGCATATCTTTTGCGTCCCATGTTAGTTTTTTGAAAACTTTATATTTCTGAAAAGTTGGTTCTGTTTTCTTTTCAAAAATGTGGTCCTTTTTTTTTCGTTTTTGGCCTCTTATCTTTCTATCATAGTTTTGGCATTTTTGCTCTATGGTGGATATTTTGAGTGTTTTAGGCCCGAGGATCGTTTTCCTAGCATGGTTTGCTATCTTTTTGGCTATACTTTCTCTTGGTTCAGCTCTTTTTTAGTTCTGATCATTGTAGCTATCATTTTGAAGCACTTTTTATTCTCGCACTGAGATAAACTGTCACTTTTGTATTTCGGGAGTCATGAACGTTGTTTTGAGTTAGCTGTGCATGCACTATTTCATAAAGCACCATGGGGGGGATTATTTATTTGCTGTTTTAGGCATTCTCCCTTTGTCAAGTGAGTGTCCCTTCCACGACATTAGCCCCATGCAGAGTCAGTTAGACCGTGTCTTTATCGGTGTCTGTACTTCTTTTCCTCTCTCCTCGTTCTTGGTTCGTTTGCAGGAGATTTTGGCTCACCTTCTCAGTTGCCTGTCATCACACCCCGTCTGCATTAAGGGGGGGTTATGCTGTGTTCTAATGCATCCATGGTTCGATGGTTCGATAGTGTGAACTATGTATTCAGTGGTTGATCCTATATACAAGGCGATTGCAGTGGCTGGCTACCTATGCAATTCGGTGAGATGGATCATCTACCATATAGACATGCTCGATTCGTACCTTCTTCTTCCATGGAGGTTCTTCAGATCAGCAGTTTGACAGATTTGCAGCTCTTCATGCTTCAGTGATGCTGCTTCTTCATGATCACTCATTGTTCCTGTTTTAGGGGACAATTTCCCTAGTTGGAGACTTCTTCAGTTCTTCACTAGGTTCTTACCTCTTTTTGGGGGAGGATTTTTCCCACGTGGTTTTCTCTCTTTCCCCGCTTACAGAGGTTGCATCTCTTGCATTGTACATGGGTACCTAACATGGCCTCGTTGTCGGGACCCATTATGCATTCATCTTAGCTTTGTGAGCTTAAGGCATTTCCCTAAGTTGCACTTAAGGGGGGGTGTTAGAGTAAATAATTAATTATTTATTATTTATTCTATTTCTTAAGCTTACTTAGGTCATGCATTTATTTAATATTTTATATTTAATGCATGTAGTGGTTAGTTGTTGACAACTCGGGAGTTTGCTCCTTTTTTAGCATATTCCACTTTTTTGTGGATATGTGCTGAGTTGTCATTCTTATCTTCTACAACCTTCCAGTGTGTTTTAGAAGATTCCTAGAGCTCTTTATATTCGGGCTCCCTCTTTGTATTTTTCATCAAATCATAACATCATTTCTTATTGTAAATACATTTCTTCTTGTGTTTGCATTATGATGGCTCTCATGTCCGTTTAGGGTTTTTTGCCCGTGCTCCATGCTCTTCCCTTCTATGGCTTCTCTTTGACAGGTTTCGCATGCAGGTGATCTTGGGCGTCTTTGGGGTTGGCTTTCCTCAACTCCAACACTAAGTACCCATTCAAGAAGGCACTTTTTACATCCATGTGATGAATACAACATTTCTTTTGAGCTGCAAGAGAGATTAGCATCCTAATAGTTTTTTGTCTTATTACTAGTGCAAAATTTTCTTCAAAATCAATGCCATACCTTTGAATGAAACCTTTAGCAACCAATCTTGTCTTGTATCATTTTACACTTTCATAACTATTATACTTGATCTTGTATACCCATTTCATGTCAATCTTCTTCTTCTCATGTGAACGTTCTGCAAGATCTCATGTCTCATTCCTATGAATGGAATCTATCTCTTCATGCATTTCTTATATCTAAAACTCATTAGTACATGCATCTTCAAAACATGATATAAAATCAGCTTTAGCAAGTAATGCAAAATTTATTGCCCACCTGCTGGATCTTCTTCATGTTTTTGATTTTGACACCTTTGATAGATATCACTTAATATTCTTACATTTCTTGGAGGACTTGGACTTGGACTTGAGGATGGACTTGCACTTGAAATTGATGAGGGCCTACTTGGTGGGCTTGGTGACCTTGAAATAAATATATTAGTTGGTTGCTCATTATCATTATTAGAAATGATATCATCATCCAAAACATATTTAGGCTTTTCAACATGGCCTTTTTGATGACCATAAACTCCTCCTTCATCAAAAATCACATCTCTTGAAACAACAAGCTTATTAGTAATTGGATTATACAATCTATAAGTCTTGTTTTCCTCACTATAACCAACAAAAATGCATGATTCACTTTTAGCATCTAATTTTTGCCTATTTTGATCAGGGATACAAATATAAGCCAAACAACTGAAAACTTTAAATGATTTACATCAAGTCTTTTCTCATATTGTGCTTCATATGGAGTCATCTTGTCTAAGGCACTTGTAGGACTCCTATTGAGAATATAGATTGTTGTAGCAACTAAATCAACCCTATAAGAATTGCTCAAACCCTTGGTTTGTAACACACTCCTTATCATTTTTACCATAGTATGGTTCTTTCTTTCAGCCACGCCATTTTGTTAAGGTGTGTATGCAGTTGTGAGTTGCCTTTTGATCTCATTCATCTCACGAAAATTCTAAAAATCTTTGGAGCAATACTCTCCTCCATGATCTATTCTCTTTAACATCTAATTGTGTTCCCTTTCTCATTCTCTATGCGGGCTTTAAACCTCTTGGATATATCAAGGGCTTCATCCTCTACCTTCAAAAAGTACACCCAACACATGTGTGAGTAATCATCAATAAAAGTAATGAAATATGATGACTTACCCAAAATTTGTGTTTGCATAGGACCACAAATATCTAAATGAATAAACTGAAGTGGGTGATAGGCCCTCCATGCATTGCCTTTTGCAAATGATTTCCTTACATGCTTGTAATATCCCCATTTTGGCTGACATCGTTTTGTGTGTTGAATCAGTCTATCATAGACTCTCGTAGACTGGTGGTTGTGATGAGAGAGTCATTTTGGCATTTATTTGGTGATTGGATGGTTCATTATGCTCTTGGAGATATTATTTTATTTATATTTTATCATCATTTTTATACGGGGCCTACATGTTATAATTCTAAGTTGAGTTACACTTTTTTAATAAAGTTATTTATTATAAAAAAGTGCATTATAATGGGATTTTATAATGAATGTTTCTAGAAGTTCTTAGTAACTTCTTAGAATTATTACAACTGTCTACAACGAAGTTCCTTTGTTAGCACTACATTTTAAGTGTTAAAAGTTTCAGCTGTGCGTGTGCATTATACCAACAATATCATTTTTGTAATCCATGTAAATGCCAAAAGTCTTGGCCATTGCATAGTAGCATTGTAGTTGACATTTTATGTGCAATTAAGGAGATAATAGTTGTTGGTGTCATTTGAGCAATTCAATATCATTATTTATCAGCTAGTTAGTTTGCATACCAATTGTTTGTAACAATGCCAGTGGGTTGTAGGTGTTCATTTCTCATGTTTAGATCATATATATGCATTGTATATTGCCAAAATTAGTTGTACATTCATGTTAGGACATTGTTTAGTCAATTCAGAGTCTGCTTGCAAGCAATCTTATTGATGCTAAGTGAAGGAAAGATCCATAAAAGCAAACTGAAATCTTATATCAATCATATGACCCTTGTATGCAAAGTGTTTTCTTGAACCTTTATCAACATTTTGGGATCAGATTTGAGTAGGGTCACATTACAGTGGTATCAAAACTATAAGTCATGCCATCCTATGGAGGTCTTATTGGGAATTTGGAATAGCCAGATAGAGAGAAAAAAGTTTGACAAAATGTATATCAGTCCAGATCAAAAAAATATAATGTTCAGGTTACTGGATACATTAGAGGAGCAAAATAGGCGAATGGATATGATGCAACATGAGTAGAATAGGCGAATGGATATGATGTTGCAGCTTATGGCTAGACAGATGGGCATCAATATTATGATTTGTATGTTGCTCCAATGCAGGAGGTAGTTGATTCCTCAAGTGGGATCAAGACACGTATAGAGCCACCCAGCTATGATGTTGGTGTTTCTGCGGAGTCAGTCAATGTGGCTTTACACTTTAGTATAATTGATTCACAATCTGGCATTGAGTCATATGTGCTGAATCAAGAGTCCACAGATGAAGCTTTGTCAGCAGATGATGATGAAGCAATAGTGGGATTAGAAAAATGCGAGGATACTATCATATCAGCAGCCACTTCTATGTCAGTTGAACCATCCAATGAGGAGTTTAGTAGTATGCATGCAGTGGTTGATGTGTGTTCTAATGATGGCACATATGTTGATTATGAGATTTCATCAACTCTAGATTCAGTTAAGTTTTCTATTGCAGCTATTAATGTTGTTCCTATGTCCATATATTTTGATACAGCTACACCTATTATTGATACAATTAGCATGAGTGCATATGGTTCACCTGTAGCTACATCTTTTTCAATGCATGTTGGTGATGACCAGGATTCTAGTCCAATATATATTATGTGGGTGGATACAGAGAAGAAGAGATTTCTTAGATCTTCTACAAAGTTTCTTTTTGGTGTCATTCTAACTTCTACATTTCCCGCACAAGTTTTGGGTGCTATGTTACAAGACATGTGGTTGGTCTTGATGATGTTGATTTGCAGTTGGTTTAATGTTCACAAGGATGTCACATACTACATTTGGGATCCAAGTGGAGGTTGGAGTTCATTGTGTTGTTGGATTGCTTGAGGACAAGTAATTTCAGGAAGGGCGGACTGTAATGTCCCCGTTTTGGCTGACATTATTTTGCATGCCAGATCAGTCTATCACGGACTCTTGTAGACTGGTGGTTGTGATGAGAGAGTCATTCTGGCATTTATTTGGTGATTGGATGGCTCATTATGCTCTTGGAGATATTATTTTATTTATATTTTATCATCATTTTTATACGAGGCCTACATGTTATAATTCTAAATTGAGTTGCACTTTTTTATAAAGTTATTTATTATAAAAAGGTGCATTATAATGAGATTTTATAATGGATGTTTCTAGAAGTTCTTAGTAACTTCTTAGGAGAGTAGATAAATAGAGGGCTTGGGCTCCCATTTGGACAGATGAGAATTGATGATTCTACTACCATTCTCTTTGAGCATTTGTGGCACCATCCAGGTCTAGCTCTCAAGAGATTGCATAACTGAGGAAGTGAAAGACCTAAGGGTTGCACTTTGGAAGTGGTATTTAGCCATTTCAAGTTGAGTTTAATTTGTATACTCAGACTACCAGAGGGTTTGAGTTTTTGAAAGCAGTTCGAAAAAGCAAATCCAAAAAAGTAGTTCGAAAAATAAAAGCGAAAAAGAAAATTCGAAAAAAGCAAGTGAAAAAAGTAGATTGAAAAAAGCAGTATGAAAAAATAACTCCAAAAAAGTAGTCCGAAAAAGCAAATTCGAAAAAAGTAAGTGAAAAAAGTAGATCGAAAAAAGCAAAGCAGAAAGGACAACATTGGAGAAAATTATTACAGCCATCTACAACCAAGTTCCTTTGTTAGCACTACATTTTAGGTGTTATAAGTTTCAGTTGTAGGTGTGCATTATACTGGTAACAATATCATTTTTGTAATCCATGTAAATGTCAAAAGTCTTGATCATTTCATACTAGCATTGTAGTTGACATTTTATGTGCAATTAAGGAGATAATAGTTGGTGTCATTTGAGCAATTCAATATCATTATTTATCAGCTAGTTAGTTTGCATACCAACTATTTGTAAAAATTTCAATTGGCTATAGGTGTTCATTTCTCATATTTAGATCATATATATGCATTGTATATTGCCAAAATTAATTGCACATTCATGTTAGGACATTGTTTAGTCAATTCAGAGTCTGCTTGCAAGAAATCTTATTGATGCTAAGTGAAATAAAGAGCCATAAAAGCAAATTGAAATTTTATATTAGTCATATATGACGGGTATGTGCAGGACCATGGTGTACCAAACTATGGCCTTAAGTGGCAGTGAAAAATCAACAAATCAGGGTTATGTCAACTTGACACATAATTTTAAAGTGGTTATGGACTTTATATCAAAAAGTTGTAAGAAAATAATCTGTAGGAAATTGAATTTAGTTTCTAAACTACTAAGCCTTATCAAGAGAAAAAAATAATTGATTAGTCAAAAGTTTGAATTTTAATGCAGTACTACGAAAATTTCAGGGCGAAAATAAAAAGTAGGTGTATGTCTGACCACCTTAATCAAAATCAAATGATAATACTTTTTAAATATAATTATAGATATGAAAAATAGACTAATGCCCGGATGTGATGCATATTTTTCGATATTTTTATTCCAAATAAATAATTAACTATGAATTTTCTACCAAGACTTTTTCAGAAAAAAAAAGTTCCGTGTCTGACCACCTTAACTAATAGAAAATTTTACCAATTTTTTTTTTTCTTATACTAGGCGAAGCATAGAATGTGACGCAACTTTTAGATTTAAAAAAATTTATACCATTTGAAAGTTATAGCTATTTTTTAATCAGTATGTCAATCAGCACTTTACAATAATCTTCATTGATAATTAACTAATAAATACTTATCAAACTCAAAATTTGACAGAAATTATATCGATGGAATCTCGAGAGCAATATTAAAAAACTCTTTTCGTTTCATTCAATTTACATCAAAATAACATTGTCAGACGACTACCCAAAGTCTGAGTATCACTAAAACCCTCTTCAAACACGTCTTTTGGGTTGACCGGGTAGGCTTGGTAAATACAAAGCCTAATCGGATATCCAATTTCAAATTGGATATTTGATTTAAAATCAGATATTCGATATGGGTCGATGAATTTTGGTAAAAGTTTTGAAATCCCAACCCATTTTGGAGGGAAAACCGGATTTAAGAGTTATAGCTTATGATTTATAAATTACTTTTGTTATATTACTATGTAAATATGTATTATAATATATATATATATATAAAATAACGTAATGTAAAGATATAACATATAATATATTAATATATAATAATATATTATGTTATTCTTATTATAATCTACAAATATAATTTATATTATTATTATTTTTACTAAATTTAATAATGTAATATATATATTATATATAAGTATGTTATTAATATATATATATATATATATATATATATATATATATATATAATAACATAATATTTTTATTAAATATAATAAAGTTTTATATATATATATATATATATGTTATTAATATATATAATAACGTAATATTTTTATTAAATATAATAACAATATATATATATATATATATACGTGTGTGTGTGTGTGTGTGTTATTAATATATATTATTATATTAATATGTATGTTATTAATATATATGTATATTATTAATATATATGAGTCAAAGGGGGTAATAGGTTGACCTATGACCCCCTTCGAACCATTACATAACGACATATGTCCCTAGGGGTCCTAGGACCCCTAGTGACATATTAGAATCGTTCTTATAAGTCAAAGGGGTTCATAGGTTGACCTATGACCCCCTTCGATACATTACATGATGACATATGTCCCTAGGGGTCCTAGGACCCCTAAGGACATATTAGAATCATTCTTATGGGTCAAAGGGGATCATAGGTTGACCTATGACCCCCTTCAACCCATTAAATGACGACATATGTCCCTAGGGCTCTAGGACCCCTAGGGACATAATAGAATTGTTCTAATGGGTCAAAGGGGGTCATAGGTTGACCTATGACCCCCTTTGACCCATTAAATGACAATATTTGTTCCTAGGGGCCTAAGACCCCTACGGACATATTAGAATCATTCTTATGGGTTAAAGGGGGTCATAGATTGACTTATGCCATCTTCGACCCATTAAATGATGACATATCACTAGTACATTTGAGACCATTTTTTGACCATTATTGGTTAAAATTTCGACTCAATTTTTGACCAAACTTCGACCAACTTCGACCAACCCATTGGTCAAAATTTTTCTAGTTGACGTTGGTCAAAAAACCTCAATTGCCATGTGCAAGTTCTAGCAGGATTTGGTCGAAATTTTGACCAATAAAGGTAGAAATTTCGACTAATGAAAGAAAAAATTTTGACCAAAAAAGGTAAAAATTTTGACCAATGAAGGTCAAAAATTTCGACCAAGCAAGGTAAAAATTTTGACTGAGGGTTAAAAATTTTCATGGATTAAGGTAGAAATTTTGATCAATGAAGGTCAAAAATTTTGACCACTGAAGGTCAAAAATTTTGACCAATGAAGGTATAAATTTCGACCAACGAAGGTCAAAAAATTTGACCAAATAAGGTAGAAATTTTGACCAATGAAGGTCAAAAATTTCGACCAATGAAGGTAGAAATTTCTACCAACAGATAGGTGTAAATTTTTTTTCAGGCATTCTATAAAACAGTCACATATCTTGCATATGATATGACATTTTGCATGCATCCTGCACTCTCTCATCCGGCTGATGATGGATTACAGAGAGTGATCTGAAACCATGATGCTAAAAAACACACACAATCAAATCCAAAATGAAGTTGCATTACAAATGGATTGTGGAAATCTGATATTGTTAATTTTGCATGCATGTCTACCAGGACAAATAAATGTTTAAGTTGTGATTGTCCTGGTAGACATGCATGCAATTTTACCAATATCAGATTTCCACAATACATTTGTAGTGCAAGTTCATTTTGGATTTGATTGTGTGTTTTTTAGCATCATGGTTTCAGATCACTCTACGTAATCCATCATTAGCCGAATGAGAGAGAGTGCAGGATACATCCAAAATGTCATATCATACGCAAGGCATGTGAACTATTTTATAGAATGCATGAAAAACACTGACAGTAACTAATATGAAAAATATATAATTAGTTATATGATTGAGACAAATCATGTACCAGTGAGTTGGTCAAAATTTTGACCAGATAAATTTTGACCAATGGGTTGGTCAAATTTGGTCAAAAATTGGGTCAAAAATTTGATCAATGAAGGTCAAAAAATGAACCAAAATGCACTAGTATGCTCGCCAAGTTGACTCTTTGAGTTCGGTCATCAAGTCACCCCACCAAAGTGCCTCAACAAGGTCAATCTTTAGGTCCGCTCATCAAGCTTGCTCACCAAGTCAGCTCGCCATGTCATGTCTCTAAGTGGCCTCGCTAAGTCAGCTCGCCAACTTGCCCCACCAAGTTGCCACTTTAAGCCCACTCACCATGTTAGATCGCCAGGCCGGCTCCCAGCCAAGTCAGCTCGCCAAGCTGACAATTGAAGTACGCTCACCAAGTCGACTCTCTAAGTTCGCTCACCAAGTCCTCCCCCTAGGCCAACTCTCCAAGTCAGCTCACCAAGTGACCCCCACCCAGTCACCTCAACAAGTTGACTCATTAAGTCAGCTCACGAAGTCGACTCACCCAATGGTTTTACCACCTTGCCCCAGCAAGTGGGCTCACTCAGTGTGCTTACAAAGTTGCCCCATACAGTTGCTTCACTAAGCTCGCTCACCATGTAAACTCACTTGGTCGACACGCCAAATTGACACTTTAAATTTTGTCATCAAGTCGCCCCACCAAAGCGCCTCATCAAGGTTAGTCTTTAAGTACACTTAGTAGGTCAGCTCACCAAGTCGCTTCGCGAAGTCGCCTCACCAAGTGGCCTCGATAAGTCAGCTCACCAACTTGCACCACCAAGTTGTCACTTTAAGTCGACTCGCCATATCAACTTGCCAAGTTGACTCCCATAGTCAGCTCGCCAAGCTAACAATTCAAGTACGCTCACCAAGTCAACTCTTTAAGTTTGCTCACCAAGTTCGCCCCCTAGGTCAACTCTCCAGGTTAGCCCACCAAGTCACCCCCATCAAGTCACCTCAACGAGTTGACTCTTTAAGTCAGCTCACCAAGTCTACTGTTCAAGTACGCACGCCAGGTCGGTTCGCCAAGCCCACCAAGTCATGTCACCAAGTTGATTGTTCAACTACACTCACAAAGTTGACTCTTTAAGGTCGGCTCACCAAGCCAGCCTACCAATTCATGTCACCAAGTCGCCTCACCAAGTCGGCTCGCCCACATGTCCCACCAAGTCCCCAAGTCTACTCGCCAAGCCGACAATTCAAGTGCACTCACCAAGTTGACTCTTTAAGTTTTCTCACCAAGCCCATCCCCTAGGTCAACTCTCCAGGTCATCTCGCCAAGTCACTCCCACCCAGTCACCTCAATGAGTTGACTCTTTTAGTCAGCTCACCAAGTCTACTGTTCAAGTACTCGAAGCACGCTCTGCCTCAAAAATACTCGAATTTAGGATAGTACTCTTTGGCCGATTGCTATTCTTATTGTGCTTATATTAATGCTTTTAATATAAGGTGTACAACCCCTCCCCACTACAGATTTGAACTTTTGACCTCTTACAAGAGCACAAGTTCTCTACCATCCACAATTGGCAAAGTATCAATTCATTTTTCACTTTCTATATCATTCAAAGAATATGATATTAACATTATTTCATCATCCTAGGGAAAACAATTTGGATTATTGTCATCCTTCATCTTTGCTCCAGGCCTTTAAATCTATTCATCTCAAGGTTTGATGAATGGAGAAACTAACCTTGCCTAGTTTTTGTGTGTGTGTCATCATTTACAATTTGATGAAGCAAATTATGTCATGCCCTTACACATCAACAACAATGATTTTAAGTGATTGTCACTGTTTTTGCACCAATAGACTCAACAAGACTTTGCATAAAAGCATGCAAATCAAAAGCCAACTAATGTTGTCAATCTTCAAACGTATAGCTATGGAAATAGCATGCAAATAAACTCAAAATGTAAAATCATAAAGTTCACCCCACATGCAATATTCTAATGTGTGCAGTTCTCTACCACTGAGTGGAACTTCGCTTCTTTGTGTAATGTGGAATACTATTGGTTATTGTCGTGATAGGCACTCATTGTATTCTCTAATAGCCACGGTGAATTGTAACTCCTTGCATGTGTGCCATACAGTGCCCATTGCTTATTTTATTGCACTTGAACTCCAAATTTAACAGTAATCTAAATTGCAAAAAGTATAAAACATATAGTTACAATGAAAATTGACACCAATTGATTTAAACTTGAAAAGGATGCCATCCGTGCAGTCCAATGTGGTCTTCAGCTGCCAAAGAACTACATATTTAACTTTGATCTACATTACACATTATATAACAACATAAGGTTAAAATGCCAAAAATAATACAACGATTGATTTCAGCATAAAAGGTGCCACACATGCAGTAACATACAACCATTCAATTTATCACCAGCTCCTGATTATGGTTTTGTGAGTTATATGTTACAGCACATTGCATTTTTATGTTGTGAAATCGATTCTTTAATTTTTTGTGACATTAATGTAATTTTGTACTACCAACCTCATGTGTCAGTCACCTTGTTTGACAATTTGATGACATAATTCTTTATGATACAAGTAAAGATCGAGCACATTTTTTGTATTACAGAAAAGTTAAATATGAGAAATGCCAAAATACATAATGTTCAGTAGAATCCAACTCCACTAAATAGATATTGGGTGCACATCACTCACAAATAATCCCAATTTTATAATAGGGAATCGGGAACTGCAATTAAGGCACTTGACATGCACTGATAGGCCATACAATTCACCTTCTATGTAAAATTATTTTGCGAGGCCCATTTAGATATAGCCTAAAATTTGATAAAATATGGCGAATTTGCATGGCACCTGATGTAGATTCAGGTTTCTCAAAATTGACCTCAAGAAGGCAACTTCTAGAGGTGTATTAAAAAGATTAAATCATTAAGCAATTTTTTTCATATCTACTACAAAATTACATTGGCTTTACAACAAATAAAAGAATGCATAGATTGAGAGGACAAAATTAGAAAATTCTCTCTGCACTACGTCTCATGCCAAGCCAACTTCCTAAAAATACATTTGATATATTCTCGAATAAAATATTCTGGTCGGACACAGTTAGGGGTTAGAACGATCTTGGTGCTTGAAACTTGAAATGTGGCAGACAACCTTAGACATAAAGAAAACATTGACAAATCAGGAGAATGTGTTGCTATAAAGGATTTCCCAAAACAAGCACCAAGTTCTCCTATACACTAACGTACATACCAGGCATATCATTGAGAGAAGCAACAAAGATATGATACGATAATTCCAATTTTCTCCTCATGCTCATCATGAAATATCTATAGGGTACAAAGCAACACCGTTGCGAGCAGCTTGAATGCGACCCCATCTACCTAACCGAGGCTCCTGTTTAAGAAATTTCCAATTAGATAATTAGTGCTTGCTCTAACTATTAATTTTAATGATTGATAAAACAACTTGAATTGTAATCTATGAAGGAATCCGTACAGAATTCAAAATGAAAAGATATGCAGATGAATGTGAAAAATTGAACATTTAGCATTGGTTTGTAGCTATAAATCAACAAGCAAGGAAGCAAAAGTATAGGAGCAAATAGGATTTATTGAAACCAGAGCCCTCCCTTTCCCAAAGACATGTAACACCATATCCAGTACATTTAGTTTGGATATGTATTAACTTGTTAAATGTATTGGATATAGTACCACCAAAAAAATCAAGTCGTGAACTAATTAACAATAGTGCAATGCAGTCTTTTATAACAAGGTAAGCATTTAAGTAGGTACGATGAGCATAGATAAATCATAAAAATCAATCATAATTATGCTTGTGACCACTGATAATGCCAAAGCTTGAAATGTACAGAGTTCGGATAATTCCATGCAGGGTCTGGTGCAGGCAATTTTAGAGGAATGGAGACAAAAAGTTGCAGAACCAAAAACTCAAGTGAATGCTGCATTGGAATTACGATCTTACAGTTTCTATTTAAGAAAAATATTCAATGATAAACAGATATGATATATCTAAAAAATGTACAAAATGATAGACCAAATGCAATACTTGAGTGGAATCCTCCAAGTATTGTAACAACAAAATATACTCAACATTAAGAAAAAAAGGAGAACAGAATATAAATTTGATAATAGAGTGATGGCCTTAGACTACCTATAAATTCTACTACAAAATTAACATGTGAGATGAGCTGGCTACCCTCTTCCAAAACATGCCCACATACATCTTAGAGTATTAGTAATACATATATAAAGATATATTTAAGACCCATTAATGGAGTTTTGCATCCACTCTAATATCACGCCAACATCATTGCTTAAAGAGCCTTGACAAAGGCGGCATTCACTTAACACTTTGTGACAATCTTCCATCCCAAATCTTTGCACAGCCATGAGTACTACTCCCTTGCACTAATTACAAAAAACAAGTTGCAATGAAAGATGTCCCAATAGAAATGCGGCTAAATTAGCATATAAAGGTAGAATCATATAAAGTGATTGGGAAGCATGAAATTATTGGAAGCAACCTAGAACCCTAATAAAAACACTTATATATTGTATGCAGAACTTCACAGAGAATTATGTATCCTCTTTGCCATAAGTCACAACATGAATGAATGCATGTCTCAAGGTTCACTTTTTAAGCTTATTATTTGAGTCTGTAAGACATGATTAAACTCTCCTTTCGAAACAGTGCAACAACTTAAGGACAATGAATTAGTGAACAGTAACTAGCCAGGAAGAATGGCACACATTAAAGCAATTGAAGCATAAGAAGAAGTTTTGTGCAGTAAAATTGAAACACAAAATAGTAATGCGTAACAGAGGAGTATATGTCTGTCAATGGAAGGGTGGTTTTTAGGCCTTATTTCTAGATCTGAAATCCTTTGACCTCTTTTTTGTTTCAAATTTATTGTAGTGTTATTTTTAACATTATGTGCTCCATCTTTATGGACATCCAAGGAGGAATGTTATTATTAATAACAAAAATAGGCCACACTAAGTAAACAGATCTCGTATCTCCATATAGATTGACATCGTCCGCTGCCAATGAAAGCTTCAAATTACGAGGTTCTTCTTTAAAGTGTGACCATGTTTCTTCTATCTCTTTAAATGCAAAACCATCGGCAGGCATTCACATAATGTCATCCTGACTTCTATTGCGTGCATGGTAATCCATAAATTGTGCCAAGGTAGTGCACCTGAATAACCGTTGAAGCCGTGGAATAATGGGAATGTACCGAAGAACCTTGTGAGACACTTTTTTTGTTATTTGATCTGACCGATACCTACTACTATGACAATCAGGGCATTCTGCTGCAAATTCATTTTTTTTATGATATAGAATGTGATCATTAGGACATGCATGTATTGTTTGATACTTTATTCCAATCTGATCCATAATGTTAGATAATTCTCAGTACGAATGAGGCAAAATGTTTGATGGTGGTAACAAAAACTCACTAATCAAGCTACAACAACAAATATGCATTGTTAATATAATGAATAATAATTGTATGCTAACATTGAAGATGACAAAAATGACATACCTTAGCATACGTGACATTGCTACATTGGATATACCATTCATAACCTTTAAGTTCACCAACAACACTATAGCCGAGAGTAGAGTTGTTTGGGAGCTTTCGTATAAGGGCTCGTGTGCCTTCTCAAGTAAAGGTATATCAAGACCATCTTCATCATCATTATCAGATTCGCTAGTACCATCATTGTGAGCCTCTTCATCACCTGCCCCAATACCATCTTCTTCAATCATGTCCTCTGGCACATTATCATCTTCTTCCATGAGAGTGTTATCCTCAGCTTGGATATTCACACCTCCATGTTCCTCCAGTAGGAAATCCACATCCAGCAATGGACGAAAATCGTGGCCCCCTTTAACACGACCATGTTGCCTACAATGACTTTGGGATGTTGTGATTAGAATTCTTTGAGTCTTTAAGCCTTTACACTTCTTGCAAGGACAATAACATTTATTAGGTTTTCTTCAGAACTGAGCCCACAATGCAGCCATTGTCTCATTTTGTTCAGCGTTCATATTGTCAAGTGTGGTCTTTCTTCACAGGAAAATATATCTGCAAATAAATTGGACATGTTGTGATTAATGTTTATATCTGCACATATGGTTTTTCTTGATTAATGTTTTCAAATGTAACTAAAATGATCCTATAATTTCTAGAAGGCGTAGATGTTTGGTATGTATAATTTCCACATGTTCAGTTGATGGTATAAATAGCTATGTAGTTCGTACTTCTAGCCATCTTAAGCTAGGCATTACTTTCTTATGTCAATCATATTGCTTGAATTGGGCATAGCAAGTCAGCAAGAACAAGGCACATCAAAATCCTTTAAGAGCACTCAAAAGTCTTGGCACTAATTGGTGGATACTCGCTGTAACAACTTGGTCATCCATTGCTATCTAGGATCTTAGTCATCCATTACTATATTAAGAAAGATATTGGCAAATATTGTAGTTTGATGTGCACCAATATGAGGAATTAGAAGATAAGGAATCACATTAAGAAGTCAAATGATATGAAGGTATCATGTCGATACTAGTGATAAATTAATTCAATCAAATAAAACATATTCATATGGAATTATTGACTAAGACCACTCTTAAAGAGGAGAGATCCACTTTTAGAGTAGGCCTTTGGTGTTCATCATTTACCTTGACATCCTAGTAGGTGCTTCCAGGTCTACCAAGACACAAACAAATATGTTGCCATGCATCCTCTTTTGAATCTAGAAATTTTGTATGAACCTAAGATCCACGATTGTTATTATGAAAAAAATGATGGAACGATGTGGAAGCATTGAGAAAACATTTTAACATAGCTTCTTCCCCAAAAATCTCACATTGAACCTCAAATGAAGTTTGAAAAATGTCCTCTAAAACAAATATTTGTACAAAAATAAATAAAAGAATGAAAATTTTGTCATTTAAGTGAAATGATATCACTATAACATAAATGCCTCATAGAGTCCATTTACCACTTTGTTAGGGTATTGAGTGCAAAGATGGCTTCAAAGGAAGAACTTGATGATTCAAGGTTCATCCAAAATATTAAGAAGAAGAAAATCTGCTTGGATAACATTTCGAGTTAAGAGAATGAGGGGAGTGGCGAAGGCTTAAGCAAGTCTCCATACAGCAAAGGTAAGGCAATGGCTGCACCAAATGAAGGTTACTTTGGATCAACTGAACCATATGCCAATTGGCTTACCCTTGAAGAAGGCTCATACATTGAAGATGGAACCAGTAAGCATACAGATTTCATAGATGAGGCCAATGCTATAGAAAATAGAGGGGAGGCTTCATCAAGCAGTGATGATGGATCAAACAAAAGAGTAGAAGGAAGGGAAGAATTTTTTTTTCCATGTCATATTCCAGAGGAAATCTTGACCTTAATATTTTGCAAACTTCCTCTCCACACTATTCCAAATGCAAATAGTTTCTACTTCATAGCAACGTACTATTTTTGGATCTGCTTACTTTCATAATCTATGGGAGCAGGGAAATGCACAAAGGTGGCTGGTGATGGAACTTTATGAGGAAACCATTGGATCTTCCAAAGGTCTTGTTTTCTATGATGCCAATAGAAGATGAAGGTACAAGCAGATATTTAATGAAGACTAGAGATGTAGTGACTTGCAGTTGTGTCTAAGAGCTGGAGATGGAGGCCTCTTGGCTTATAGCTGTAAGAGAAATGGGAACCTTCAAGTGGTCAATCCACTGACTATGCAGTCCCATTATATTGAAGATGTAAGACTGAACAGAGAAACCAAACTTTCATATTACATAAAAGATTATAATGATGATGTGGTTGTTCATCTCAACTGTGATCCCAAGACAAAAACCTATCAGGTAACCCTTATAATTGGAAATCTTTACCTTGTCAGAAGTAAGAAATTTGTTGTTCTGATTTATAAATCTGTGAATAAGAGAAGGGAAATAAGAGATGCTCCCTTCGAGAAAAGAATGTCTTATGACTATATGCCAATTGGCTTTTTACAAGTATTTTCATGCAGAACCAAAAAATCTATTAGGTTTCTAAAGATGGGACATATGTCTTTGTCTGTGATTTGAATAGAGATGGCAATATCAAGTATCTCTGGGTTCTACCGAGGACACAAGGTAAACTGCATCAGATCTTGGGAATTTTAATGTACAATGGCAGAATTATAATGGTTTGTAGTGGTGAGACACGATATCCAAATACTCTTATTTTTAATGAGCTTGATGAGCTTGGGGAGATCTGGAGATTTAAATATGAACTAACTGTAGCTTCCAAAATTTTGTTTTCTGGAATAACTGTTGTAAATCTATTAGCACTATCAACTTGATCTGTGGCTAATACTTCTTTAGAACTCTAATTCTACTCTAACATTAGTGAAGCAACATAAATCCCTCTAAGCTTGGCCTTCGGTGCTACTTAAATAATAGAAGATGATGGTTCATATTATTATATGCAAAATTGGTCTTTGGTCAAGCTCCACACATTATTATTGCACCCTCATCATAGTCACCACATCAACAACACCTTTGATTTCTGAAAATACTTCTCAAATAGAGGAGTAACTGTATTGCAAATTTTGTACAGTATCACAGAAAATTTCTAAATGCACTTATGTAGGGCCAACTTTCATGCAACATAAAATGAAGTAATGTGTAATTCGTTGTCTTAGATTCTATCATCAAGATACAGAGTTAGAATAGAAGAATTTTTTTACATCAACATTTCAAATCCTATTTTGTCATTAGTATAATATAGAGTCAGAGATAAACATTTCTAGATTGACATTTTAAATCACATTCTATCGTTAGTATAACAGAGAGTTAAGGGAGAAGAATTTTTTTGCATTGACATTTCAAATCAGATGCTTGTATTGCACTGGCATAAATTGAGAATCCATCATCAGAATAATAGAGAGCTTGAAAAGAAGATATTTTTTTTAATAACTATCTAAAGCCCTGTTATATAACTAGGATATTATAGCGGTTGCGAATGAGAACTTTTTGCATCAATGTTTCAATTATATTGTATTTTCTATGTCAATACTTTGAATCATCCTCTGATTTTTCATCCAAATAATAAAATCCTAAATAAAATAATAAATCACTTTCTTCCTCTAGTCCATCATATCATCCTTCCAAAACTATCTCATAGAATATAATCCTCTTCAAATAATGTTCCAAATTTGTCACAATCATATTAATAGTCTAGTGTCTTGTTATTAAGAGATAGGAAAATATATGCTTGAACATATTGTACATTCTATTAGATAAACATCACAGAATGTTTAAAATGTAATTAGTTTTATGTATAAAAAGTAAATTAAAAGGAAGCACATAAGTAGTTGCACTACTTACAAATATTAAAAAAATACATTGCTTTTATTTGTGTAATCTTATAATCAAATTATAGGGGCCAAAGTAATTGATTTGTGTATTCATTTGCATTTCCTTATGGCTCAAAATATTTTTTGCTTCTGATTTCCTAAAACCATTAAGATGTTATCAAAGATTGTACATTTCTGCTTTCCCCTATCCAACTTATTTATGATGGTTTGCAATGCTTAGTGGTGTGATGATTTTCTGCTCTATAAAGTAACTCATAACTGATCTCAATGCTTTCTGGTCAAAAAAGTTACTGTGCTTATCATGTAATTTTTAATTGCTTTTTGCAAGATAAGTCTGCTCTATCTTTCTGTCTGTAATGAATGCTTGAATGCCAAACAAGAATATAACGTTTTTCATACGGACCTGTGAATGATTGATAAGTGCACAGAAATTATGGGAAGTGTGCGTTGTTGTATTGCCATGTTCCAACTGGGAAAAATGTGGTTGGCACACTACATTTTACACTGATTAATGGACCAGCTAAATGAGAGTACTTTTTAAAATTTTCTTGTCTAGGCACCAGTCTAATAGGTATCTCACGGACAATTAAGTATTATTCTCAGTACTTGAGATTAATGGAGAGTTCAATCTGGTCTGTTTCTGAGAAGGGAAAAGATTTGTTTTTTCTTTAAGGCACACCTTGATTTCCATGTCCAATAAAATGGTAGATAGAGCACCTGACATAAAGTACCTATTGAAAACATGCAAGGACTCTCCCTTTCTCTAATTATATAGTGTTGATCATTTTCTTGCAAAAGAAGTCTGGTCCATCTTCCACTTGATGTCGAATGCTTGGATTCCAAGTAAGTGTCGGTGCATTTTTTCTATTATTGTGGGTCTTCATAAAACTTACAAATAATCCTGATAATTACAAATGGGTGGGAGAAAAGGGAGAGACCTTCACTTCGCCTCCATGTCAGCAGGAGAAAGACAAGCAGTGTTAGGTCAAGGACACCCAAGTGACTCCTGAAGGTGAAAACCAGAAACAAGAAGAGAACTATCTCACCCTAGAGAAGCTTTAAGAAACTATAGGAGAGGCAAGAGATTATTGAACAAAGATTGGATGATGTGGCCAAGTTTGTGGTAGGGTTATGCACTCGATAACTGGGAATCTTCACCTACTTCATGCTGAAAAATAAGGCCTCACTACTACAGTGGGGGTGGACATCACTAGTTCTATATATATGTTCTTAGTTGATGATTGGTTGTAGCTATTGTTAGAGAAGCGCGAGGGAAAGGAGACAAATTAGAAGAAATATCTCTTCTCTTCATTTGGGATTTTGTTATATGTTTTTTACTGCAGCACTTGGCACAAGTGGGCTATGTTTGTGGTACTATATATCTCAAATGAAAATCTACACATCAAACAATATAAAATATTGACTAAAATCTTTATGAACTTAAGAAATTTTAAAAATTTAAATGCATGATGTGTCACTTTAATGTTTTACGGTATTTTTGCCCCCGCAAATTTCATCATATCCCTAGCTAAAACAGTTTAGTAGATGACCACTATAAAACTCCCTCACCACTTTGTTAGGGTATTGAGCATAAAGATCACTTGAAGGAAGAACTCCATGATTCAAGGTTCAAGCAAATGAGAAATGTCTAGTACAAAAAAAGGCAAACATTGTATAGGGTACATATAAATATATTCAAAACAAGGCAAGAAATGTCAATCTATAAAAAAAAACTTCAACTCGCCTTTGTAACGCTGGGAAGGAGACTCTTCAATGTTTCCAGTTGTTATTTGATCCTTTCACGCCGCCTTCTTTCTGAAATCTCTTTCAATGTGACGCTATTAAACCCTTTTGTCGCGTACTCTTGGCCACAAATCGCAGTGGTAGAAAATGGTTCAGTGAAACACACAAGGAACATTTAATTGGAGATCCACGAGACATTCAAATCCATGCCATAATCTATGACATCAAACAATTATCACCCCGCTACATTGGAGTCATTTCACACATTTACATCTAAGAGCCAAGTTCCCTGGTCAACCATTGTATACATTGCTCTGAGTCGGGACTCATTGATACAATCTGAGCTAACTGTCACATGAACACATTGGCATTACAGTCTAAGTATTGTGATCTACTCTTAATCAAACATTGGATTGCCAATTTTTGGCATGCACTTTAAACTCCAACAAAATCGCTTTCAAGCTTAAGCAAACGGGTGACATAAATCTCGATACTTCTTTCAAAATATTTTACTCCTGCTAACTTTGTGAATCCAGTAAATTGTAGATCTCTCTCAAATCTACCAAGGTATTATCGACAATGCATTTACTTTTAGCATAAGCCTTGTCCTTCTATCAACCTTTCCATTTGCATCCAGAAAGTAATGTGCTTGAAAGATAGGTGGGCTGAAGTCCTCTCTTATAGATCCAAGAAGAGAAGATTAAATTTCCTTAGTGGGAAAAGGAATAATCCCCCAACTAGGTTTCATATGTGCAATGGAGGCAGGCGATCAAGGAAATGATCTAACTCCTTCGACCCACTCCAGAATGTAGAAATATTGGATAATAAATCTCAACTAAACCCATCTTCCTAGAACTACAAAAAGAAGGAGTCCCCAATGCACGAGTCCTCTAGGTCGCGCGGTAACAATAAGATTAGGGCAGCAAACATAACGTATTTTCAATTTTTTCTTAGTGTGAGCCTGTGTTGGTCGAAATTTCGACCAACACGGGCTCATCTTTAACTAAACCCATCACAATTCAACCAAAATTACCCCAAACTATCAAATGGTTGAAAGTTTTGGTCAAAAATTTGAGTCAAATGTACTAGTGTATGTCCCTAGGGGTCCTAGGACCCCTAGGGACATATTAGAAGCGTTCATATGGGTCAAAAGATGTCATAGGTTGACCTATGACCCTCTTTGACCCATTACATGATGACATATGTCACTAGGGGTCCTAGCACTCCTAGGAACATATTAGAATCGTTCATATGGGTCGAAGGGGGCCATAGGTTGACTTATGATCCCCTTCAACCCATTACATAATGCCATATGTCCCTAGGGGTCCTATGACCCCTAGGGACATATTAGAATTGTTCTTATGGGTCGAAGGGGGTCATAGGTTGACCTATAACCCCCTTTGACACATTACATGATGACATATGTCCCTAGGGGTCCTGGGACCCCTAGGGACATATTAAAATCGTTCATATGGGTCAAAGGGGGTCATAGGTCCCTTCAACCCATTACATGAAGACATATGTCCCTAGGGGTCCTAGGACCCCTAGGGACATATTAGAATCGTTCGTATGGGTCAAAGGGGGTCATATGTCCTTTCGACCCATTAAATGATGACATATGTCCCTAGGGGTCCTAGGACCCATAGGGACATATTCAAATTGTTCATAGGGATCAAAGGGGGTCATAGGTTGACCTATGACCCTCTTCGACCCATTAAATGATGACATATGTCCCTAGGGGTCCTAGGACCCCAGGGACATATTAGAATTGTTCATATGGGTCAAAGGGGGTCATAGGTTGACCTATGACTCCCTTCAACCCATTAAATGATGACATATGTCCCTAAAGATCCTAGGACCCCTAGGAAAATATTATAATTGTTCATATGGGTCAAAGGGGGTCATAGGTTGACCTATGACCCCCTTTGACCCATTACATGATGACATATGTTCCTACAATCCCTAAGGACATATGAGAATCTTTCTTATGGGTCAAAGGAGGTCATAGGTTGACCTATGACCCCCTTCGACACATTATATCATGACATATGTCCCTAGAGGTCCTAGGACCCCTAGAGAGATATTAGAATCGTTCATATGGGTCGAAGGGGGTCATAGGTTGACCTATGATCCCCTTCGACCCATTAAATGACAACATATGTCCAGAGGGGTCCTAAGATCCCTAGAGACATATTAGAATTGTTCATATGGGTCAAAGGGGGTAATAGGTTGACCTATGACCCCCTTTGACCCATTACATAATGACATATGTCCCTAAGACCCCTAAGGACATATGAGAATCGTTCTTATGGGTCAAAGGGGGTCATAGGTTGACCTATGACCCCCTTCAACGTATTACATGATGACATATGTCCCTAAGGGTCCTAAGACCGCTAGAGAAATATTAGAATCGTTCTTATGGGTCAAAGGTGGTCATAAGTTGAACTATGACCTGCTTCGACCCATTACATGATGACATATGTCCCTAGTGGTCCTCGAAACTCTAAGAAAAAATTAGAATAGTTCTTATGTGTCTAAAGGGTCATAGGTTGACCTATGACCCCCTTTGACCCATTACATAATGATATATGTCCCTAGGGGTCCTAGAACCCTTAGGGACATATTCAAATGCTTCTTACGAGTCAAAGGGGGTCATAGGTTGACCTATGACCCTCTTCGACCCATTACATGATGACATATGTCCAAAGGGATCCTAAGACCCCTAGGGACATATTAGAATCGTTCTTATGGGTCAAAAGGGATCATAGGTTGACCTATGACCCCCTTTCACCTTTTACATGATGACATATGTCCCTACGGGTCCTAGGACCCCTAAGGACATATTAGAATCGTTCTTATGGGTCAAATGGGGTCATAGTGTGACCTATGAAAACCTACGACCCATTACATGACAACATATGTCTCCAGGGGTCCTAAGACCCCTAGGGACATATTATAATCATTCTTATGGGTCAAAGGGAGTCATAGGTCAACCTATGACCCCCTTCAACCCATTATATGATGACAGATGTCTCTAGGGGTCATAAGACACCTAGGGACATATTAGAATTTTTCATATGGGTCAAAGGGGGTCATAGGTCAACCTATGACCCCCTTCGACCCATTAAATGATGACATGTCCCTAAGTGTCCTAGGACCCCTGAAGACATATTAGAATTGTTCATATGAGCCAAAGGGGGCCATAGGTTGACTTATGACCCCCTTCGATCCATTAAATGACAACATATCTCCCTAGGAATCTTAAGAGCCCTAGGGACATATTAGAATCATTCATATGAGTCGAAGGGGGTCATAGGTCAACCTATGACCCCCTTTGACCCATTAAATGATGACATGTCCCTAAGTGTCCTAGGACCCCTGAAGACATATTAGAATTGTTCATATGAGCCAAAGGGGGCCATAGGTTGACCTATGACCCCCTTCAATCCATTAAATGACAACATATCTCCCTAGGGATCTTAGGAGCCCTAGGGACATATTAGAATCATTCATATGGGTCGAAGGGGGTCATAGGTTGACCTATGATCTCCTTCAACCCATTAAATGACGATATATGTCCCTAGGGGTCCTAAGACCCCTAGGGATATATTAGAATTGTTCATATGGGTCAAAGGGGTTCATAGGTTTACCTATGACCTCCTTTGACCCATTACATGACGACATATGTCCATAGGACCCCTAGGGACATATGAGAATCGTTCTTATGAGTCAAAGAGTGTCATAGGTTGCTTATCACCCTCTTCGACGCATTACATGACGACATATGTCCCTAGGGGTCCTAGAAACTCTAAAAAAATATTAGAATCATTCTTATGCGTCAAAGGTGGTCATAGGTTGACCTATGACCCACTTCGACCCATTACATGATGACATATGTCCCTGGGGGTCCTCAAAACTCTAAGGACATATTAGAATCGTTCTTATGGATCTAAGGGGGTCATAGGTTGACCTATGACCCACTTTGACCCATTCCATGATGACATATGTCCCTAGGGGTCCTAGGACCCCTAGAGACATATTAGATTGCTTCTTATGGGTCAAAGGGGGTCATAGGTTGACCTATGACCCCCTTCAACCCATTACATGATGACATATGTCTAAAGGGATCCTATGACCCCTAAGGACATATTAGAATCGTTCTTATGGGTCAAAGGGGGTCGTAAGTTGACTTATGACCTCTTTTGACCCTTTACATGATGAAAAATGTACCTAGGGGTCGTAGGACAATTACTAGGGAGATATTAGAATTATTCTTATGTGTCAAAGGGCATCATACGGTGACCTATGACACCCTCCGACCCATTACATGATGACATATGTTCCCAGGGGTCCTAGGACCCCTAACGACATATTAAAATCATTCTTATGGGTCAAAGAGGGTCATAGGTCAACCTTTGACCCCTTTCGATCTATTACATAACAAAATATGTCCCTAGGAGTCATAGGACAGTTAGGGACATATTAGGATTGTTCATACAGGTCAAAGGGGGTCATAGGTCTTTCAACCCATTAAATGACAACATATGTCCCTAGGGGTCCCAGGACCCCTAAGAACATATTAGAATTGTTCATATGGGTCAAAGGGGGTCATAGGTCCCTTCAACCCATTAAATGATGACATATGTCCCTAGGGGTCTTGGGACCCCTAGGGACATATTAGAATTGTTCATATTGGTCAAAGGGGGTCATAGGTTGACTTATGACCCCTTTGACCCATTACATGATGACATATGTCTCTAGGACCCCTAAGGACATATGAGAATCATTCTTATGGGTCAAAGGGGGTCATAAGTTCACCTATGACCCCCTTCGACACATTACATGGCAACATATGTCACTAGGCATCTTAGGACCCCTAGGGACATATTAGAATCATTCATATGAGTCGAAGGGGGTCATAGGTTAGCCTATGATCTCTTTCAACCCATTAAATGACATCATATGTCTCGAGGGGTTTTAGGACCCATAAGAACATATTAGAATTAATCATATGGGTCAAAGGGGGTCATAGGTTGACCTATGACCCCCTTTGACCCATTACACGATGAGATATGTCCCGAAGAGCCCTAGGGACATATGAGAATCGTTCTTATGGGTCAAAGGGGGTCATAGGTTAACCTATGACCCCCTTCGACGCATTACATGATGAAATATGTCCCTAGGGGTCCTAGGACCCTAGCAAAATATTAGAATCATTCTTATGGGTCCAAGGTGGTCATAAGTTGACCTATGACCCGCTTCGACCCATTACATGATGACATATGTCCCTAGGGGTCCTCGAAACCCTAGGGACATACGAAAATCGTTCTTATGGGTCAAAGGGGGCCATAGGTCACCCTATCACCCCCTTTGACCCATTAGAAGGATTCTAATATGTCGCTAGCGATCTTAGGACCTCTAGGGACATATGTTGTCATGTAATGGGTCAAAAAGGGTCATAGGTCAACCTATGACCCCTGTTGACCCATAAGAACTATTCTAATATGTTCTTAGGTGTCCTAGGACCCCTAGGGACATATGTCGTCATTTAATGGGTTGAAGGGGGTCATAAGTCAACCTATGACCCTCTTTGACCCATAAGAACGATTCTAATATGTCCCTAAGGGTCCTAGGACCCATAGGGACATATGTCATCATTTAATGGATCAAAGGGGGTCATTGGTCAACCTATGACCCCCTTTGACCTATATTAATGATTCTAATGTCCCTAGGGATCCTAGGGCCCCTGGGGGTATATGTCATCATGTAATAGATCGAACAGGGTCATAGGTCAACCTATGACCCCCTTTGACCCATATGAATGATTCTAATATGTCCCTAGGGATCCTAGGACCCCTGGGGACATATGTCATCATGTAATGGGTCGAAGGGGGTCATGGGTCAACCTATGACCCCCTTTGAACCATATGAATGATTTTAATATGTCCTTAGGGGTCGTAGGACCCCTAGGGATATATGTTTTCATTTAATGGGTCTGACCCATAAGAACGATTCTAATATGTCCTTAGGGGTCTTAGGACCCCTAGGGACAATGTCATTATTTAATGGGTCAAAGGTGGTTATAGGTCACCTTATAACTCCTTTTGACCCATAAGAATGATTTTAATATGTCCCTAGGTGTCCTAGGACCCTTAGGGACATATGTCATCATGTAATTGGTCGGAGGGGGTCATAGGTCAACCTATGACCTATGACCCCCTATGATCCATAAGAACGGTTCTAATATGTCTGTAGGGGTCCTAAGACCCTTAGAGATTTATGTCATCATTTAATAGGTCAAAAAGGGTCATAGGTCGACCTGTGACCCCCTTTGACCATATGAATTATTCTAATATGTCCCTAGGCATCCTAGGACCCCTAGGGACATATGTCATCATATAATGGGTCAAAAGGGCTCATAGGTCACCCTTTCACCCCCTTTGACCCATATGAACAATTCTAATATGTCCCTAGGGGTCTTAGGACCCCTAGGGACATATGTCATCATGTAATTGGTCGAAAGGGGTCATAGGTCAACTTATGACCCCCTTTGACCCCTAAGAACGATTCTTATATGTCCTTATGGGTCCTAGGACCCTTAGGGATATATGTCATCACTTATTGGGTCGAAGGGGGTCATAGGCCAACCTATGACCCCATTTGACCCATATGAATTATTCTAACATGTCCCTAGGGGTATATGTCATCATTTAATGGGTCGAAGAGGTTCATAGGTCACTCTATGATGCCCTTTGATCCATAAGAACGAATCTAATATCTCCCAAGGGGTCCTAGGACCCCTAGGCACTTATGTCATCATGTAATTGGTCGAAGGGGGTCATATGTTAACCTATGACCCCCTTTGACCAATAAGAACGATTCTAATATGTCCTTAGGGGTCCTAGGACCCCTAGGGACATATGTTATCATTTAAAGGGTCGAAGGGGGTCATATATCAACCTATGACCCCCTCTGACGAATATGAAGCATTCTAATATGTCTGTATGGGTCCTAAGATCTCTAGAGACATATGTCTTCATGTAATGGTTCGAAGGGGTTCATAGGTCACCCCATGACACCCTTTCACCCATAAGAACGATTTTAATATGTCCCTAGGGGTCCTAGCACCCCTAGGGAAATATGTTGTCATTTAATGGGTCAAAGGGGGTCATAGGTCAACCTATGAACCCGTTTGACTGATATGAAGCATTCTAATATATCCCTAAGGGTCTTAGGACCCCTAGAACAATATGTCATCATGTAATGTGTCAAAGGTGGTCATAGGTCGACCTATGACTCCCTTTCACCCATACAAATGATTCTAATATGTTCCTAGGGGTCCTAGGACCCCTAAGAATATATGCAATCATTTAATGGGTCGAAGGGGGACATAGGTCTACCTATGACCCCCTTTGACCCATATGAACTATTCTAATATGTCCCTAGGGGTCTTAGGACCCGTATGGACATATGTCATCATGTAATGGGTCGAAGGGCATCATAGGTCAACATATGACCCTTTTTGACTCATATGAACGATTCTTATATGTCCCTAGGGGTTCTAGGACCCCTAGGGACATATGTCATCAAGTAATGTTTCATGAACGATTATGAGATGTCCCTAGGGGTCCTAGGACCCCTAGGGACATATATCGTCATGTAATGGGTCGAAGTGGGTCAATTACATGACGATATATGTCCCTAGGGGTCCTAGGACCCCTAGGGACATATGTCATCATTTAATGGGTTGAAGGGGGTCATAGGTCAATCTATGACCCGCTTTGACCCATATGAACGAATCTAATATGTTCCTAGGGGTCCTATTACCCCTAGGGACATATGTCATCATGTAATATTTCAAAGGGGGTCATAGGTCAACCTATGGCCCCCTTTGCGAAATAAGAACTATTATAATATGTCCCTAGGGTTCCTAGGATCCCTAGGGAGATATGTCATCATTTAATGGGTTGAAGGGGGTCATAGGTAAACCTATGACCCACTTTGACACATATGAAGCATTCTAATATGTCCTTAGGGGTCCTAAGATCCCTATGGACATATGTCGTCAGGTAATGGGTCGAAGGGGTTCATAGGTCACCCTATGACCCCCTTTGACCCATTAGAAGGATTCTAATATGTCCCTATGGGTCTTAGGACCCCTAGGGACATATGTCGTCATGTAATGTGTTGAAGGGACCTATGACCCCCTTTGACCCATAAGAACAATTCTAATATGTCCTTAGGGTTCCTAAGACCCCTAGGGACATATGTCGTCATGTAATGGGTTGAAGGGGGTCATAGGTCAACCTATGACCCCCTTTGACCCATAAGAACGATTCTAATATGTCCTTAGGTGTCCTAAGACCCGTAGGGACATATGTCATCATTTAATGGGTCAAATGGGGTCATTGATCAATCTATGACCTTGTTTGACCTATATGAATGATTTTAATATGTCCCTAGAGATCTTAGGACCCGTGGGGACATATGTCATCATGTAATGGGTCGAACGAGGTCATAGGTCAACCTATGACCCCCTTTGACCCATATGAACGATTCTAATATGTCCCTAGGGATCCTAGGACCCCTGGGGACATATGTGATCATGTAATGGGTCGAAGGGGTTTGTAGGTCAACCTAGGACCCCCTTGGACCCATATGTAAGATTCTAAAATGTTCCTAGAGGTCCTAGGACCCCTAAGAATATATGTCATCATTTAATGGGTTGAAAGGGGTCATAGGTCAGCCTATGACTCCCTTTGACCCATATGAAGCATTCTAATATGTCCCTAGGGGTTATAGGACCCCTAGGTACATATGACGTCATGTAATGGGTCAGAGGGGCTTATAGGTCAACCTATTACCCCCTTTGACCCATAAGAACAATTTGAATATGTCCCTAAGGGTCCTAGGACCCCTAGGTACACATGTCATCATTTAATGGGTCGAAGGGGGTCATAGGTCAACCTATGACACCCTTTGACCCATATGAAGCATTCTAATATGTCCCTAGGGGTCTTAGGACCCCTATGAACATATGTCATCATGTAATGTGTCAAAGTGGGTCATAAGTCAACTTATGAACCCCTTTGACCCATAATAATGATTCTAATATGTCCTTAGGTGTCCTAGGACCCCTAAGAAGATATGTCGTCATGTAATGGTTCAAAGGGGGTCATAGGTCACCCTATGAGCCCCTTTGACCCATAAGAATTATTCTAATATGTTGGTCAAAGGGGGTCATAGGTCAACCTATGACTCCCTTTGACCCATATGAAGCATTCTAATATGTCCCTAGGGGTCCGGTACCCCTAGGGACATATGTCATTATGTAATGTGTTGAAGGGGGTCATAGTTCACCCTATGACCCCCTTCCAACCATATGAAAGATTCTAATATGTTTCTAGGGGTCTTAGGATGCTTAGGGACATATGTCATCGTGGAATGTGTCGACGGGGATCATATGTCACCCTAGGATCCCCTTCGGCCCATATGAATGATTCTAATATGTCCTTAGGAGTCTTAGGACCCCTAAGGACATATGTCATCTTGGAATGTGTCGAATGTGGTCATAGGTCACCCTATGACCCCCTTCGACTCATATGAATGATTCTAATATGTCCCTAGGGGTCCTAGGACCCCTAGGGACATATGTCATCTTGTAATATGTTGAAAGGGTTCATAGGTCATCATGTGACCCCCTTCGATCCACATAAACTATTATAATATGTCCCTAGGGGTCCTAGGATCTCTTAGGGACATATGTCGTCATGGAATGTGTCGAAAGGGGTCATAGGTCATCCTGTCAGCCCTTTTGACCCATATAAACGACTCCAATAGAAATAATATAGTAAAAATTACATATATATATATATATATATACATATATACATATACATATATATATGTATATATGTATATATATATGTATATGTATATATATATATATATGTATATGTATATGTATATATATATATATGTATGTATATGTATATATATATGTATATGTATATGTATATATGTATATGTATATATGTATATGTATATATATATATGTATATATGTATATACATATATGTATATGTATATATGTATATATATATATATATGTATATGTATATATGTATATATATATATATATGTATATATATTTATATATATATAATATTTATAGATGATAATAATGATAACATAATATATTATTATATATTAATAACATAAGTCATAATATTAATAATATATTATAGATTATAATTTACATATGATAATAATAATAATAATATATTATAGATTATAATTTATATATGATTATAATAATAATATGTATTAATAATATATATATAATATATTACGTTATTATATTTAATAAAAATATAGTAAAAATAATAATAATATATATTATATTTATAGATAATAATAATAATAACATAAAATATTATTATATATTAATAGATTATATATTATATCTTTATGTTATGTTATTATTATATATATATAATATTACATAATATTATATTATTATATAATATATAGATTATATATTATTTTATATATAATAGTTATGTTATTATATTATATATTTATATATTATATATTATATCTTTACATATTTAATAACTCAAATTAGTTATATCACTTACAAATTCATTTTTTCCTTTAATTTTTGTGCCTTTTCTCTCCAATTTTTATGGCACCGGTATCGGATATCAAATCTCATATTGGATATCCAATATGAGATCGAATATCCAACCTCATATCGGATATTCAATAAGGCTTGGGCCTTACTTTCCAGGTTTGGTACCTGGATAGGTAAAAAAAAGTCAAAGCAAATTTTGAAGAGCTTTTAGACGTCTTCAAACTCTCTTTTTTTCACATCGCCACTTTTTAGCACACCATGATCCTGCACATACCCTGACCCTTGTATGCAAAGTGTTTTCTTGAACCTTTATCAACATTTTGGGATCAGATTTGAGCAGGGTCATTACAATGCTTCCCTTTTGCACATCCTTCACAAATTTGTTTATTATCTTCAACCTTAGGCAATTCAAGAACTGATGCATTTGATGTTAGAATCTTCAAGATATTGAAATTCAAATGGCCATACCTAAGATGTCATAACCCACTTTTATCCTCATATGCCATATTGACAAGTTGATTGTCATTTTCACCAAACTTTAGAGGAAACATCCTATTATTTGTCATATGAACAATTGCAATGACTTTATTGCCCCAATTCTTATCATAGATAGTAAATTTCATATTCTCAAATACCACTCTATAATTTTTCTCACATAGTTGCCCAACACTTAATAAATTATGCTTCAATTTTGGAGTATAATAGATATCTTGAACACTTTTCTTACCTTCCTTTGTTTGAACATATGCGGCTCCTTTGGCTACAACCTCTGTATTATTATTACCAAGAGTTATATTGTATCTAAAACCATCATCAAGATTTGAAAATACTTCCTTATTACTAGACATGTGATTAGAGCACTCAAAATCTAGATACCAAACGTCATTCACATTATTTTCAACTTTTCCATAACACAAAAATAAATTACCCGAGGAAGGATCCTCATCTTGTTGAGCATAATTTGCATTATTGTTACCTGATTTCAATCTACATTATTTCTCAAAATGTCCATACCTATTGCAATGATAACATTAGATGTTCTTTTTATCAAATCTACCTCTGCCTCTACCTCTTCTTCCTTGAGTAACTCCTCTTCCTTTGGTTCCTCTTGAGTAATTCTGATTTTGACCCCTTCCTAAGCTTTTGTTGTTGTTATTATTGCTGCTAGCACCATCATTCTTTGAAATTTACAATTGGGAAGCAAAAGCCTCCTTATTAATGCTTTTAAAAGTGTCCCTTAATCTATCCTCATATGATATGAGAGATCCATTCAGCTCATCATACTCCAAGGTGGTTAAATTTTTGCTTTCTTTCATGATAATTGTTATAGTATTCCATCTTGGGGTTAGAGATCTCAATAACTTCTATAGCATGTGCTCTTGGTTGGTAGATTCACCCAAAGTGGTCATTTTATGAACCACATCCTTGACTCTTAAACAAAAATCTCTCATATTCTCAATTTCCTTCATCCTCAAATTATCATATTCTCTTTTCAAGGTTTGTAGCTTCACAACCTTGATCTGATCATTGTCATGGTCAGCATCTTTTAGAGTCTTCTAAGACTCCTTTTTTGTCTAGGTGTCAACAATTCTAGGAAATAAACTCTTTTCAAGAGCCATATGAATGTGAAACAAAGTCATTGCATTCTTCTTCTCAGTTTATTTCTTCAATATCCTTTCATTGGTTGTGAGATCATCCCAATTTGTAGGTTCTTCATATCCGGATTCAACAATCTCCTAACAATCTTTTCTAATAAAAATGTCTTCATCTTAATTGACCAATATTAGTAATCAACTCCATCAAACTCTAGGATTTGCAAATTATCGATCATGCTAAAGACTTTATTGACGTGATGCTCTCATAGCAAATGTAGAATTTCAAATGCAGCAAGAAAATAGAAAATAATATAGAAAATCACATCAAAAATTTATTTAACTACACTCTGTTTGAAAATAGAAAGTACTCTATTGTGGAACCTAAAAACAAATATTTTATTGCATTGCAGCTTGAAAAGAAAATGTATATCCTACAAACCTAATAAAAAAACCTATGATGCCTAAAAATAATGTGTACTGCCTCTAAACTATTGCTTATTATATGTTAATAACAACTACATTGGAATTGACTCCTACTCTAATGCAATTAAGATGGAATAGTTGTTGAAACTGTCAATAAACAATGTTGATTGATGGAATGAATAGATATTAACAATGATGCTGAAGTTAGAAAAGCGGCTGGAACGAATGAAGCTTGAGTTTTATGTGTGTAGACAACACCAATCTTCATGACCTCCTCTTAAAAAGTTAAATATACTTTGCATGAATATTATTGCAATATCAAATTAATGACACTTTTTGCTGAACCAATTTCAAGTGCGATTTACTTTGAGAAATTTTAGTTAATATTTTTCCTCTTTGTCCATTGATTTTTTTTATCAAATTATTATTATAAATAAATAATTTTTTGGCCTTAAATAATGGTGACACTATAATATAATAATAATAATAACATTTGACAATAGAAAATCAACAAATAATATTAAATTAATTAAATTATAATTTAAATGTTTCAAATTAGAGATAATAATATGTTTTTCTTTTAAGGTGAGAGCTTATAACACAATGGTAATTTGTGAGTCTCTCATCGGAGATGTCTTGGGTTCAAATCTACTCAAGTTTAACACATTAGGTAACTTGTGAGCCTCTCACCAGAGATGTCTTGGGTTCGAATCTACTCAAGTTTAACACGTAATTATAATTAGAAGTGTGCTATAGTCATGAGTTTGGCTTTTAGTTTTTTTCCATTTTATATACTTTATATCTTTCTATTTATTATTATGAACTTTGACACAATTTATTATTATTATTATGAACTTTGACATTAATTTTATTTGGCAGATACTAATGTAATCGTCTAAATCAATTAAATATCAAAATATCAATCAATCAACATTCACAATTAATTAGTCACCTTTTAAAAAATCAAAGCATCCACCAATAAGAATGAAAATATGTTGGTTCATTTTTCAATAATCATTTTTTAACAAATGCATATAGTTATATGCTTTGTCTTAGTTATTATTAAAATTTGTGGATAATAAAACTACCTTTTCTTTCTAAAGCTTATCCCTTCAGGTAAATGATAAAATAAGACTATTTTTATTATTCTTATGAACTTTGACATTATTTATATGTGACAAGATACCAATGTAATCATTCAAATCAATTAAATATCAAATTATTAATCAATCAACCTTCACAATTAATTAGTCACCTTTTTAAAAGTCAAAGCATCCACCGATAAGAACGAAAATATATTGGTTGATTTTTAACTATTTTTTAACAAATGCAAGCAATTATATATTTTGTCTTATTTATTAGTAAAATTTGTGGATGATCAAACTACCTTTTTTCCCTAAAACTTATCCCTTCAAACAAAATAAAATAAGATTAAAAATTCACCTCAAGATTTAGAAAAAGTTTTTTAAATATTCCTCTAGAGTATTCTAATTAGGACTATTTCTAGAGTCTTCTTGATTATTAACAATATATGCATACACTTTTTCTCTACTCATTAATTCTTTTATTTTTATCGACAAACATTTTTTAGGCAACATGATTTCTGATGCATATACTTCTTTATGCTCATTAATTCTCTATATTATCAACAACCATTTTAGATGCAACACGATTTTAGAGGTGATATGAGTTTCCAACAACAATTTCAAAGGCAATGTTGTAAATATGAAACTATAGTTTTAATTAGTTTGTTTCTATTGGTATTTTATGGCAAATGTTGCTTATTTATTTAAACAAATTAACAAGTGTTTCTGAAAATAGACTTAACTAAAATTGAATAGATTGTAAATAATAGGTGATGACACGAGTCTTCAACAAATATGGAATCCATGGGCTAGATTTTTTAATTGAAAATAGGAGACAAAATGCATGCAATTGGATTTTGGACTATTTTTTCAAATCAATACGAGAAGATTATGTCAACATAAAGCTTTGCTGGCACTATGCTTACAAGATATATGATTATCATTTCGTGTTTCTTAGAAGATACTAATTTAAATATTGCATAATTTGGAGCTTCATTGTTACTGTTGAATTGTCTGTTATATGATTATTGATCTAAGATTTTCTTTATTCCAAAATTTGGTGCTACTATGTTTTGGCAAATGAGTATTTGCATCTTTCTTTAGAATTGTGATTTGTTTTAAAATGTTATGTGATAATTTTAATGTATGAAGATTACCAATGAATTAAGAACAGAAACAACTTTCAAATCTTTGATTTCTTTTAATTTCTCCTAGGAATTATACATCATAATATTGTCTATGGATTGATAAGCTTATAATTAATATCATGTTGACAACTTGCTCATTTAATTCGACATTTTATATTTGCTTTAACAATACTTAGCACTTTGACTACAACCTAATTATACATAGGTAGGAACTTATACGCCATGTGTCCTTGTTTCTAATGACATTTTATCATTTGAAATGTCAAACCAATAAATGTGGGTGTGTGTATGTATATATGTACACACACATATTAATTAATACACACAATTAATTAATTAATTTAAGTCTCCTTAATAATCTTTTCTTAGAAACACATTGTTGAATGTAATGTAGCTCTGGTACAAAAATATACACAATTCATACTAAAATATACTTTTAAAATAAATTTAAAATTTACTATAAATAGAGTAGAATAATAAATGTTTTACCTTTAAAATACCGTATACTATTAAACTTTTAATTTAAAAAACGCTTTAATCACAGTCTAAATATTTAGAACAAATATTTGTCATAAAAGAGCTCTTGCATCCTTATGATAGATTATGTACTGTGATAGGAAATGTTGATAAACAAATATTACACAATCAAATTTAGAAATTATCTTGCAAATTCAAATGAATAACTAATAGAACACAAATTGTTAGATCTATTTGCATAAATTATTGACCAATCCTTTGATAGATGGGCTAATGAGAAGTTTATTTATATTACTAGATCCTGCCAAGGCAGGAATCCTTATGTATTAATGTCAATCCAAATATAACATTAACACTAACCAATCAAATCTAAAAATTTAATAGATTATATGAGATTTCAAATGTTTATATCTTTTTCTAATTTTTCATTATTTTATAAATCACATTTTTCATCCATTCTATTGGTCCATACTATTTTTGGTGGGGGAGAAAATTAATTCTCTTCAACAAAAAATACAAATATTTTCTAACAACTTTATCTTGCATTAATGAATGTATTAATTATAACTTTATCTTTTTCACATTTGTGATAAGTTGATAAGATTTTGTTTTGTCAATCATTTTATCTTCCACCTCACACAACATGTCTAATCAATATTAATTATCACAATCTATTAAATATTATTAATTATTTATTTTAAATATATTTATTATTAATTTTACACTGATGTTTATTTTTGACTATTTGATATAACTTGTTCTTAAAACTTCATGTAATGCATAAGTTCAAATTAATTATGTATATATATCTTTGTATTTGAATTTTTTTTTTCTTTTAACTTTGCTTTTTTAATAAAAGTAGTTAAATTATTACTATTATTTTACTTTTATAAAAATAAATTAAACAATATTTTTTAAATTATATTTTATAATAGTGTTTCTAATATGTATAATTGATAAGTGTTACAATTTTTGAATTATATTATTTATTATTATTATTATTATTATTTATTTAAACAATTTATCATTTAGTTTAAATACATTTAAAACTTAAATATATATTTTAATATTAAATTAATAATTATATTTTATATCAAAAAAACACTAAAGAAATAACCACGAAATAGAAATAATTCAATTCTAAAAGATATATAAATTATTATTAGATTTTTATAAACTATGTATTAAAATTAAATAGTTATATTTTATTTCTTATTTATTACATCATATTTATTCATCAACATCAAATTTATATGTATTACATATATTTATTATTTACAAATGTACATATTAAATTATATAGATATTATTTCATAATTAAAAATTACTTAAGAAATAAAGAAAGGGCTCTGCCTTTGCAAAAATGTCGATCCCTTCCCTGCCCGTGAAAAATTCACGAAGGAAACTCTTGCAAAAAAAAAGAAATGGAAACTCCAGCGGCCAAGGGTCGAATTGGCAGAATACTTCATCAGTCAATGTTCCGAATTGGCAACAGAAGAGACATCAAAGCACATATGATGATAGATATGCAGTAAACACAGTAAATAGATTTGAAGTTTTTAAACATGACGCACATGAGCCTCGCAGCCAGCAACGAATCAGAGGGTATCAAGATCATAAGAATATTAATTCTGCTCAGAATCCTCTTTCACATATCCCAGCCATCCACACTGAGGTAATTAAAAACCCAACTCATCAGATCTTCACTGTAGATCAATTAGACAACCAATTTCGCATTTTTAATTTGACAAGATATGCCCACCCGGAGATTTGCAAGTCCATGGCAGCGAATCTACTATACTCGGCTATAACTCAGGCAGGAAGGCTATCTCCTAAGTCAGTTTCTTCAAGATCTTACATCCCCCCTCATCGTAGAAACCATATCTCACCATCTCCATTGAATCCTAGCCCGCCTCCTAGGTCAACCCTGCGCAACAAAGGGGATGAATCTGTCAAAATTTCAAGCAAAGCAGTCAAAGCATCATGGGATAAATGCCTAAAGGGAGGTATCTTTGCTATATGGAATGGACCACAGGATGATTTCCCTCTGTTACTCAACTGGCTGGAGGAGCACTGCGAGGATTAGGTAAGTATCTCCTCTTTCTCAGATAACACTCTATTTTTACAATGTTCTGATGAGTCCATTAAAAAGGAGCTTCTATTAGCATCTGAATGTTTTTTCAACGGTCATTGTGTTAAATTTATAGATTGGTCTCATAATTTTAATACAATTAGAATGCTCTCCGCCCTCCTGGTTTGTTTTGTCGTCTCTCCCTCCGGAGCTTTGTCATGAAGATATCATTAAAATCATAGGATCTGTGGTAGGAGAGGTCAGAGGCATCGATCCATCTTTCTATTGTTGCAATTACGTCAAGGTGCTGATCAATGTTAGTTTTAACCATCCAACTGAATTTAACAAAAAAATTATAACCAGCAAAGCATCATATGATATTAACTTTCAGATATATAAAGGGAAAATAGTGGATATATTAAGATTTGATGAACTTCATAAAATTATGCCCAAGATCCTTCCCCTTACCTCGGATTTTAGAATCAAATTTCCTTGGATGAGAGCAATGAAGAACAAAAATCTTAGAGCATTGGAAGAACAGATCTCCCCAACAGAACTTCAAATTTAGGATGATCAGAAAGAGAGGACAAAATCCAAAGCTACAGACATGGTTTCACCAGAAAAAAGAAGGCTTAAATCTGTAATAGTTTCTAATCCTAAAGAGAATACAGAGATGGGCTTGGATGGAATACCCTCAAAGAGGCAGAAAGGAAATAAGAAAAAGGTTGCAGATAAACATGATAAGGAGGTAAGACGAAATAAGATTGTAAAACTTGACTCCTCACACAGAGGGAGAAGAGAAAACTTAGACAACACCAATAAGAGGGATCAACACACCGATGTCATCTCTAGCATCAAAGGTTCAGTGATACAATCATTATACATGGAAGAGAAGGACCAAGGCAAAGAAATTATAGACTCAGGGAAAGAGTCTGTAGCAGAGGAGCTTGGAAAAGTCAAAATAGAATGTTTGGAAAACTCCTTACTTTTTGGAGCAGATTCTGATATAGCTAAAGAAGATGAACAATTAAAGTTAGAGAGTCACAGAAAGCAAGGTTAGAAGCAAGTCTTAGTAGAAACGAATACCACCCCCATCCAGGAAATGTGTATACGAACTTCTAAGTTCTAGCAGACTCCAACAGAA
The DNA here is from genome assembly GCA_028749045.1 of Cupressus sempervirens. NCBI lineage: Eukaryota > Viridiplantae > Streptophyta > Pinopsida > Cupressales > Cupressaceae > Cupressus > Cupressus sempervirens. The sequence continues at coordinate 551,366,867 of CM053785.1, read as the reverse complement.
ATAGTTAGTTCCCCTTTCACTCCAACAGATAAGCAAAAAGAGAAAAACACTAAAGGTATAGATAGTGCCTTGACAGAAGAAGTGCAGAATTTTCTAAACAAAGACATCTGGCTGGACCCTACAATGGACAATGCAAGTTTTGAAGATAAGGATCTAGATATACTAGCTGAAGAGTTACTCTAGGTGTTTAGTTGGGACAATATTAACAATAGCTCAGAAGCCTAAAAGGAAGAATTAATCCAGAAAATTCTTAAGTTAGCAAGAGACAATTATTCAGCTAAAGATTTAAGAAGAGATTTACTAAAAATGGAGATTGAGGACAATAGGGAACAGTTTTTGACAGGTGAGAATGGGACAGAGAATGAGGACAAAGGTAACAAAAGAGTTAACAAGGAAGGTATAGACAAAGAACAGTCAAACATAATTCACCAAATCATAAGTGAACTAGGGCATGAAGATTAGGAAGGGAAAAGTGAATTAATAGCTTTAGTTGTTCAAAATGAAACAGAACACCTTGGGATACAGATGAACCAAGAAGGGTTGAGCTCACCGAATTATGGAAGAATTAAAGGCAAAAGAGGCAGGAGATCCTTGAAGGAACTCAGAGAAGCAGAGGAAGATAGATCAGTTATTGAATGTTGGGAAGGGGAAGTACCTTCCCAAAGAAACATGAGGATCACGACATGGAATGCTAGGGGCCTAAATGCCCCTAGTAAGAAAAGGTTACTAAAACATAATCTTAAAACCTTTGACTCAGATATTATTCTACTTCAAGAAACTAAGCTAAATAAAGCAGAAGGTATAAAGCTAAATAACATGTTAGGCTATTGGGATTCCAACTTTCAGGAATCAGAGGGAGCTGCAGGAGGTCTAGGTTTAATTTGGAACCCTAGGAAAGTAGCCAATCACTGTTTGATCTCTAGGCCTAATTGGATGAGTGCAAGCATCCAGAGTCTTAAGTCTAATCTGCAATTAATTTTGATTAATATTTATAGTCCCATTAAAACAGTAGGGAAAAAAGTAGTTTGGGATGAGATTAGTTCTTATCTTTTCCAATTTAGGGCTAAAACTTGTTTGATAGGAGGTGACTTCAATACTATTTTAAATCTAGAAGAAAAGGTGGGTGGCATTCAACACCTCTCTCAAACATCATTAGATTTTAAAGTTTGGACAGACAAACATAACATGATTGATATTCCAACAGCTAATGGCATTTTTACATGGAATAATAGAAGAAAGGATTTTGCGTACATAGCTGAGAAATTGGATAGGTTTTTTATGATAGGAAATATAGATTAGTATAACTTAAACTTCCAGTCCACCATTCTGCCTATCGCTGGGTCTGATCACTTTTCAGTTCACTTTGAACTCAGTGAGCCTGCAAAACTTGTTAGAAACCCATTTAAATATGAGAAGATGTGGTTCCATGATCCTAACTTCATTAGAAACATTAAAGAATGGTGGAAGTTAGATAAATTTGAAGGCTCCTAGATGTTCATTTTTGTCTCCAAGCTAAAAATGCTAAAAGAAAGGATTCTTAGATTGAATAAAGAACATTTTAATAATATTTTTAATACAAAATTGGAGATAGAAGATAGACTAAAAATATTGAACACAGAAATTATCAAAAATGGTATGAATAATGATAGCTTTCTTCTAGAGAAAGAACTACTCGCAAGACATGAAGACATTCTTTCCAAAGAAGAAATATTTTGGAGACAGAAATCGCGAGAAAAATGGCTAGCAGAAGGAGATCGGAATACAAAATTCTTCCATAATTCCACTCTTTATAATAGATCAAGAAGTAAAATCACTAGTGTTAAAAATAGCTTGGGTATGCGAACGGAAAACCCAAAAGAAATTGCAAATACATTTGTATCTCATTTTTAGGAGATATTAAATAATTATGAAGGATCAAATAGAGAGGCACAAACTAAGATGCTTAGAAACATTCCTAAGTTAGTATCCTTTGAAGAGAATAAGTCTTTAATTAAACCCATTACATTAGAAGAAGTGAGAGCGGTAATTTTTGGTATGAATCTAGACAAATTGCCAGGTCCAAATGGATTTCAGACCTTCTTTTTTCAGAAATGCTGGGATATCATTGGGGAGGATCTATGGAAAGCCATAGAAGCCTCAAGAAATGGGGGAGCTTTACTAGCAGAGATCAATTTTTCCTTTATCACTCTGATCCCCAAAAAGGATGACCCCGAGGACCCGGGGGATTTTAGGCCTATCGCATTATGCAACACAATTTATTAGATTTTCTCTAAAATTCTTGCAAACAGGCTTAAAGGAGTATTGCCAAAATTAATCTCTGAAGAGAAAACATGATTTTTCCTGGGTAGATCTATCCTAGATGGCATCCTAAGAATCCAAGAGACTATTCATTCAGCATCAAAAAATAGAGAGGCATGCATGTTCATGAAATTGGACATTCAAAAAGTGTATGATATGGTTGATTGGCACTTTTTATGCAAGGTCCTCGAAACCTTTGGCTTCTCTCACCAATGGATAAACCTAGTTTTTAAATGTATCTCTACTCCCAAAATCTATGTTCTCATCAATGGATCACCTGAAGGATTCTTTGAAATATCAAGAGGTTTAAGACAAGGGGACCCACTATCCCCCTCCCTATTTATTATTCTAGTGAAAGCTTTTGGGAGAGCAATAGCTAAAGCATACCATAATCAAGAAATCTCGGGGGTCACTGTGGCACGCAATATGCCAAATATCACACATCAACAATATGTAGATGATACAATTCTGCCTGGAAAGAGTACAATTTCTGAAGTTCAGGGTTTCAAAGCCATCATTAAGTCTTATATGGATGCCTCAGGTCAGAAAGTGAATGAAAACAAATTAGATATATTTTTCTTAAATACTAAATCTGAGATGGAAGATAGGATCTGCTAAATTATGGGTTATAAAAGAGGTCAGTTTCCTTACAAATATCTTGGAATTACCTTGGAGAAGGGTACAAAATCCAGTTAGATTTGGCATAACACATTTGACAAGCTGGATGCGAGAATCGAAAGTTGGAAAGACAAATGCCTTTCAAAATCAAGAAAGATTATAAAGATTAGTTCTGTCGTGACAGCCATTCCAACCTTCCCCCTTTCATTTCTTCCTTTATCTAAAAACTCACTCTCAAAATTTGAATCCAAACTCAAAAACTTTCTGTTGAAAAATTGTGAAGAGGATAAAAAATTGGCACTCATCAAATGGGAGAATATATGTAAACCCAAGGAGATGGGGGGGTAGGGATTAAGAATCTATAATGGCAAAATGAAGCATTGGGTGTGAAACTTATATGGCGATTGTTTATAGAAAGAGAACATAAGTGGGCAAAGATATTATATTACAAATACCTTAATTTGGATGATCCTTTGTCATTATTTAGAATGATTAATCTATCTAAAGGATCTGAAAGTTGGAATTTTATGTCTAGATGTCATCCTCTTATTAGCAACTTTCTCACATGGGATGTGGGTCTGGGTGATGAAGCACTATTTTGGGAAGATTCCTGGGATGGACTTCCTCCGCTCTCTGTGAGTCCCTTCCCTAAGGTTCTTAAAGATAAATTGGTGTCTTTATGGGGGGATAAAGTTGGCAATTATAAGATAAAGACTTCTTCGGAAGGCACCCATAAATGGGTTTGGAGATCTGTGGAAGGGTTGGGATTAGATGCCACATCCATAGAAGCCTATGAAAAGATTCTATCATATAGGAGAATTAAGCAAGTAGATAAAAAGGATGAACTCTTATGGGCTGCCTCAAATGATGGAAAGTATAGTGTGAAAATTGGATATAAGGTTGTTATTCATTCCCAAAGATGGAGCAAAATAGAAATTCCTCTCAATCTATGCTGGGACTCAGCTTGTCTTCCCAAGGCAGGCTTCTTCTTATGGCTAGCATGCCAAAATAGAATCTTGACAGCTGATAAATTATCCAAAATTGGGGTTTTAGGTCCCTCAAGATGTGTACTACGTAAACAAAACAACGAGGATGTGGATCACCTGTTATATAGATGTCCTTTTGCCCAGGACTACTAGGATTGGCAGAAATGTAAGTTAGGTTGGTCTACTCCTTTGTTTGAATCCTTCATAGATTTCCTTTTAGCATGGCCTACAGGCAATAGTGTGGGTATCTATAGTAAGCTTTGGAACTTAGGCCCATCTATAGTAGCTTGGGAAATATGGAAGGAGAGAAATCGACGCATCTTCCGAGCGAAGGAATTAAAAATGGAAGAATTTTTATTAAAGTTAGAGGCATGTATTGTGGAGGTGATGAATTCTCATCTCAAGAAATCCATGATAGAGGAAGGTTCCTTCTCAATCTGGGATTGCACTATGAAGAAGCATTGGACCAATCTGATTAATCCACCTCAGGTATATGTTAAAAAAATCAAGGAGGACAGGGCTAAATGTAGATGGGCACCGCCCATGTATGGATGGTACAAACTCAACTTTGATGGGGCTGCTAGAGGCAACCCAAGTGTGGCAGCTATAGGATGCATTATTAACGATGATAAAGGTAAGTGGATAGCAAATAAAGCTATGCCCATCATGTCTACCTCAAATAACTTGGCTGAGTTAGAAGCTTTGGAGAAAGGTTTGTAGCTATGCAAAGAATTAGGTTTAAAAAGGGTCATCATAGAAGGGGATTCTCAGATAATCCTAAATGCAGTTAGGAAGAGAGAGACACCCAATTGGGTATTGAATTCGAGATTGAGAGAGGTACTAGAGATTTTAGATCATTTCGAGGAAACCCAAATTTTCCATATCTTCTGAGAAGGCAATCAGAAAGCGGATAGTTTAGCCAACAAAGGGGCGGATGGGATAAATTTACAAATTTGTAATGAAGGATAATTTTCCATCCTAAGGAGAGTGTCCTTTTTCCCTTTCTTTTCTTTCCATCCCTCTTCTATTAAGTTGATATAGCTAGGGGTTATTTACGTATTTTAATTTTGGCTCGGTCTAAGTTTGTTAAAAGTTCCCTTGATGTTAGAGGATAAAGTTTCTATTTTATGCAATTTGATTTTGTTTCCTTTATTCTTGTGTGGGTTATGGTTAGAGCTTATCTCTGACATTGATAAGAGATTATTATTGTTTGTTGAGGGTCTTTTCTCAAATTTCTCAGATTTGAGTCAGTACTAGATAGATATTTTATGAGATTTTATAAGCATTTACTATTAACTAGATTGATGGCAAGGTAATTAAACAGGGATGCAAGCTTTTGGTCACTTCGCTTAAATTAAAAAGAGCACCGAAATCATTGCTAAGAGGAGCTGTTGGATTCATAGAGCACTGTTCATTATTCTCGTTGTAAATAAATATTAAATGTAATATTTAATCAGGATATTCTGACTGGGGTATGCCCCTTTGAATTTGTAATAATATAGGACTGAGGTCTCAGGCAAGACTGGAGGTTTTCTTTCCTCGTTCTTTCCTACCAGTACCCGCTTGAATGGAGGAATGCTATTGTAATTATTTTAATTTTTATGAATATATCATAATGGCCTTGGCCGTTTTACCGATCAAAAAAAAATTTACTTAATTTTATGAAAAAAATTGGAAATACAAAACATTAAATAGTAAACCTTCTCTAATTGTGTAAAATTAAACAATTAGTTTTACTGATAAAATATTTTTATATTTCAATACATTTCATTTTTTCTTATAGAAATGTGATTTTTAATATAAAAATTAAATTCTTAGTTTCATTAATAAAAATATAATATATTTTAATTCTTTATTATAACCATGATTTTATTTTGACTATTTATTTTATTTAGAAAAATAATTACATTTAATTCTCTCTATCTCACACACACACAACTTACGTTGGTATCACTCTATCTTACTATTTTATCTCTCTTCCTTTCCCTCCTCTATATTATATATCATTTTTTCCTCTACATATATGTTTATGTTGTATACTATTATTTATCTCTATCCTAGTTTTTGTCCAGTGCTAATGATTAAAATAATGTGAGTTCCATTTGATAATCAAGATGAGAATAATACATAGTTGGGGGAGTTATTCCAACTACCTATGGTTGTCTAGTAGCATGCATGGTATGCTTAAACATATATTGTGATACTTCAAATGCTTCATCAATTCTTCAAGTTCTATAATTCAAATATTGGTATTTATATCTTTCCTCATTGCACATAATTTAAGTTGTCAATGTAAAAGGTGCAAATTTTTCTAAAGCATATGTATTGATCGTAGTATGATATTAAGTACATAGTGCCATATTGGGGACTTTGGCCTCTTATTCTTGGGCTTAAATGCTCAAAGATATAATAATATAGCACGAGAACTTAACAACAAAATATGAGCTATCCTATCAGATCACAAGCGCATTTCTAGGATGAGAATTTAACAACAAAATATGAGCAATCCTATCAAATCACAAGTGCATTTCTAGGCAAAAATTAATGCATTCATAATGTTAATTTAGATTCTCACTCGTCTACACCTCTACAACCATTATGCGTTAGGCAGGAACTATGACGCATTGCGTCTCTTGTTTTGATATACTATTTCTTTTAATGAAGTATATAATGATATCTATATAGTTGTTCTAACATATCTAAACAAGATAGAGGTTCACTAGCAAGCTAAATATTCTTCAGAATGTATAGAAAGCTTAAATGAAAACTGCTTATCCAACTAGTTGTACAAGATGTTCCCAATTAAGGAAATCATGTTTCAAGTGTCAAACTTGAGTGGACACCTATTAGAGGTCATAATGATCGTGTCTTGGACTTATGTATTTCTATCCTTCTGGAAAGATCCCCTCATTTTGTTAAAGGAAAAGCTTTACTAGATGGTAAAGAAATAAGATTTATATGTAAATTACATGAAGAGTTCAACTTGACAAACCCTACTGACCATGCTACCAAGATGTATTCAAGGTTTACCTAGATTAAACATAATAATTACTTGAATACACCATTTTATATTCTATAATCTATTATATTAAATGATATTATTACATTTGCAAGTGTGTAAACAAATATTATTGTGCTTTTGGACCCGAGGATAAAAGGGAACAAGAAAAACCTCAAAACATGGAAAGGAAGTGAAGGTTTCTTCAGAAAAGATTTATCAAACCCACTTTATTATTAAGGTTATGTATGGAAGACCAAATATTTCTCTCATTACATATAATAATTTTAACCATCAAGATGCTAACGGTAATTTTTTCCATGGAAAGGATGACCCTTCTGGTGATCTGAGTAGTATGGTTGCACCTAGACTATCAAATGAATGAAAATCATATATTGAATCATTATTAGTAATGGGTATCATGATTGATGTGATTTGTGAGTAACACTATTTAGATCCTAGTCTAAAAAAGTTGATAAAAAAAGTGACACATTTTTGTTAAGAAAAGATGTAATAAATGCATGTAAAAGAGTGCATTCTCTTCAATCTCATCGTCTCAGGGCTCGGACTGATCACCATATGGATTAGGTTGATCAATTATGCCAGTTATGCACTCTAATGGAGATTGAGACTGAGACTCACTTCATATTTCATTGTCCTCATTACTATGAGATTAGAGGGAGATTCTATTGCCTTTTCAAAGACTGTTCTTCTCTCTCGATGTTCTTCAGTTATATTGATTAGCGGTGTTTAGCACTTTATCTTGAGGAGGCCACCCATCTTCGAGAGAATACCTTGCAATCCTTTCATCAAAGATGGACTTCTGATCAGCTCATTACCACATTTTTTTCTCCCTTGTCTCCTCCACGAGGTTTGAAAAGGCCTTCCACTACTTCACATTTCAGATCTGTCAGACATTGTACCAGTCTCTACAGGCAGCATCAGTCCTATAGGGATTCTTCACGGCATTTGAAGACTATGGATTGTCCACGGATGTACCTCTCTATTACAGATTTATTTTGTGACAATGAAGGACCCTTAGTCCTTTCCTTGTCTTTCTTTCTTCTTGTTGCTTTGTTCCTTTTCAGTCACCGTTTGGTGCCTTTGCTTGGCTGGCTCTTCTGTTTGTATGCTCAGTCCCATAAACCGTTTTGATTTTTCGTGGATATTAATAATTTTATCTTATTTTATCAATCTCGAAAATAAAGATGATGCAAATATGTATGTTTAATGCATATATAGGATAATGATAACTTTCTCTACTAAAAAATACCAAAAAGTGTAGGAAATGTTTCATTTATCATAAGAATTCAAACAAAATGGATGCGAGAGAGATGAAGGTAAAATATTCTCATAATTCAATTATTGTAGTGAATTTCACATTTTTGACAAATAAATATAGTGTACATAGACTAATGTCAACTATATGTATAGATCTCATAATTTAGTTGATTTGTAATTTATCTAAAATTTTAATTTATCATTGATTTGTTCATGCACAATTTGAGATATACACTACTTGTATTTGATAAATAAGAGGTTGGGGTACCTGTCGTGTGGGTCATATCTTTAAGCAATAAAGTTGTAGATATATATGAATGGTTGGGATAAGTTATTTAAATAAGGCGAAAACCATGTAAAGAAGTTTGGCATGTCAATGCATTCATGACATATGATGTTAGTATTGAGATTGAAGCAATTAGGTTTTATTACTCCTCAATTATATTTATAAGATTATACTTAGTACATAGGTTATGTAAATATAACTTTCATAATTTTTTATATAAACAATTTTATTTTAAAAATTGATTAATTTTAAACTACTATTTACAAATGCTTATAATGTAACTTGTAGATTATCCTTCAATTGTCATAAACTTTTGTGTATTTGGCATGTGTGTAGGGCATTGTTAAAGAATGTATATAGGTGTAAATTTTTACTTTAAGTAAATGAAAGAATATATTATTGGATATCATAGTTTCATATTGTATTTTGTATTCTAGGTTTGTAAGCAATAAGGATGTTTACTAGATTGGGCGAGATAATGTATGCAGCGAGTGATTATAAAGAAACAACTTGTCTAATATAAAAATTCACGAAAGAATTCAAAAAAGAGAAAAACTTCATTAATTACCTTTCAAAAACTTGGTGTCATGACAAGAGTCGTATTGGTAAAGATCATATAAAATATTAATTGTATTATATGTGCATTTTTATATATTTTATTAAATGTATATATGCTAAGACAACATTAAAAGTTTTTATAGCAATGCGGGTGAAACACTTTAGAGGTTTATCTCACACTAATCAAGAAACTAATGTTTCCATAGAGTCATACCACATGTACATCAAGAGTCACTACTTGACTGATCACTTTAGAAAATACACAAAGAGAATGGGTTGGTTTATTCATGTTCTTATTCATAGGGTGTAACTACACTATTAAAATAAGACATACTTGCAATTATTTGGGTTTCTAACGAACTTTTAAAAGGAGAGACATTTCATAACTGCTTTAGAGAGATAAAAACAATAGAAAACACAGATTGGTACCCATATGACCTCCTTGACACATATAAAATAAGAAGTCAAACCATTTCAACAAAATAGTATCTTGTGAGAAAGTTTGGACCAAATTTGTATGCATGTGATTGTCAGCGTGCAAAGAGAAGAAACACATACAAACATGTGTTAAATATTTTAAATCTTCTAGAGAGAAATCAAATAAATAAGTACGATCAAGCCATTGGTAAGTGTTGTTTGAGATTAAATTTTAATATTTATAAATATCAATGATGATTATATTCTTGAGATAAAGTTAATCTTATTAAACTACAGATGATGTTATTACCTTGGTTCATGCAAATAATGAAGTTGGAGGGAGTTTTAGTCACAAAAATAATGATATCGGTAACTATTCAATATTTACTTACAAGTAATGCTCTTTGACTATTCCAAAAATTAATAGCTTCAAAGATTGATTGAATCTTATTTCAATTAAAGATGGTTCTAGAGCTTCAAAGAAATCAATATGTGCTTGGAGTTGTCACTGTTGATCCTCAAAGAACTGGCAAATTTCAATACCAACAATTTCTAATTTAATATCAAGAGTTTTAAAATACTTCTTTTTTACTACTTAATTGTTATTTTTATTACAGATGGTATGACATCTAATGATAAATTCCAAAACTTCATTAATCATCCAAATTCACTATTCCAAAATTTACCAACTATAGAAAATGAAAAAAATATTTTTAGTTAGTGTGTTGAGAGACTTATAAATGATATACATGCATCTCTTGCTTCATCTTCTAAAACTTGTATCAATTTCTAGCTCCAAGAACATGCCTATGAGACATATTTCGCCATGATTTAGTCCAAGCCAAATGTGCAAATGACATTGTATTAAACAAAGATAAAATATTAATACCCATTATACGAATGGCTCTTGCTACTCCCACCTACGCTGTGTTTCAAAATGCTAAAGTTCTTGTCCATCATCCTCCTCTTGCTGCCGATGGGGGTGATGCTCGTGTGAAGACCTTGGACCATGTTGAGCCAGGTATCGGTGTTGTGCAGCATGTTGCAACTTCATCTATTGTAGCATCAATTTCTAGGGGGGTAGGGCTTGTCCGCCCACATCTCCTACCGGCACTCGTTCTCCTCCTTCTACCCCTTTTCCTCTGGGTTCTTGTCCAAGTGCTCCAAGGTCTCTTGGGCTAGCGGCTGACGTGGTTGCCTTTGAAGCTGGCTTGCATGGTGTTGTCCCTCATGCCGGGCTTCTGTCTAGGCCTTCTCATCCCCGTGAAGTTTCACCAATAAGTGTATCGAACCCTATAAGGATTTTTTTAGACCCAAAAACAATTGATGATATATTCAATATGGTAGAAGAGCTCTCTTCTTTTGCTGCTATTTTTTCGCTTTCGAGGTTTTTGGCCCCCTCTTGTTGATCTTCATGCTTGGATCTCCAAGCATTGGGAACCAATTTTAGACCATGATGCCACATCTTTCCAAATGCTAAAGGAATTTTCATAGTAAAGTTTGAAAGTGGTAAAGATAGGAAGACTATTATGTGTGATAACAGTTTTTCATGGCAGGACATATATCCACTTATGGCCAAACTATGGCATATGGATTTTGATCCACTTACAAAATCTTTTAACATGGTTCCTATTTGGGTCCGATTTCCAAATCTCCTAATTCATCACTGGCTAGATTTTGTTTTTGAAACTATTGGGGATGCTATTGGTGATTTTTAATATGTGGACTCAAACACTTTAGATGTTCTCCATTCGACGTGTGCACAAATTCTTGTAGAGATGTATATTTCAAAGGGCCTTCCAGAGAAGATTTCTTTGGAATCCTTGAGGGGTTCCTGGATCCAAATGTTGGATTACGAAGGTATCCCTTTTCGCTATAGAAAATTTCATAGCAGGTCACATCGCTGCTCGTTGTGCTACTATGAAGACCAAATCAAGGCGACCACCTTCTTGGTGGTAAGAGGCCTCTTTTGAGCACTATATGATGGTTAAGTCCATGAATGCGCCCCTGGAACCTATGGATGACTCTCCCCCTCTGAACGATCCCCCTGCTGACGACCATTCAAAGCCAGTGGTAGTGGAGGAAGTCTGGACTTCTAGTATGGACCCTATTCCCTCTCTTGCCCCTGCCCTTGTATCGAATGCTCTTCTTGGTCCTGTTGGGGGCTAGCCATCTCTGAGCTCTCCTAGGGAGAATGTTGTTGCTTTTGATTCCCCTAGGTTCCACTGTTCAGTTTCTTCTAGGGATTGGATTGCTGAGGCAGCAAAGGTGGAGGATGGTTGGACTGCGGTAAAAAGAAAGAAATCCAAGCCCTCTGCTCCTCATTTACAAATGAACCTCCGATCGTGCAAAGGAGGCTCTAAATCAAAGGGCGAATTGTGAGCTCCCTTGTAGTGACTAGTTTTTTGGAGGTTGATCTCTCAGTTTGGTTTTTAGCCTTCTAGCTAAGTGTTTGGTTTTGGTTGGTGATAGGCTTTTCTATCACCATGGTTACCCTTTGTTTAGGGGGTGATCCGTTCCTCTTTTGCCTACTATACTTTTGCATCTGTACTTATTGAAAATCTTTAGACTGGTACAGAGTTTCAAGCACCCTTCAAAACCTATTTTTCTTAATAAAAAACAAAGAGAAAATATTATCTCAAACTCAAGTGAAAGATTTGAGGAACATGAGTTTTTTTAATTCCCTTATATACAATGTAGAAAGTCAAAGAGGAAAAAAGTCATTAATCGCTCTAGCATAGCAATACAAGAAGAAAGAGATATTAACAGGCAACAAGCTGATTATATTTACTAAAAAGTAATTTACAAATTTCAATAGCTTAATACTTCTTATTTATGTTTCATATTTTAAGCATATGCTTAATGTAGGTTTTGTTGATCAAGGAAATGCTCAACAACATTAGTTACCTTTCTCTATTGATTTGAATTAAATGATAACAAGCGATACACACTTGTAATAGATAGTAATTATTAACTTTTTTTAGCAAGTTTATAAAAGAGTTAGTTCCTATTTCTAACTTACTTTGTATGCTTAACCAAATAAATAATATGTAGTTTAGAGCGATCAACCATCAATGGTCAATATTATTCCTACTCAAATATTTCAAGAAACTGATACATGTAACTAATAATTTTAGTATGTCTTAAAATAATTACATAATGTGATTTTACACTTGAACATTTATAAAATTTCATCCATTTTTTATATGCATCTTATTGCAACTTTAGATGATCAAGAAGATAAAGAACAACATAGTAGCCTCTTGTGCTGATCTAAACTAGACACCAACACTTTTTTTATTGATTTGCATATAGATGATTTTTTTTAAAGAACTGTATAGTTTGAGTTCAACTCGTGACAAGTTAAAAAATCAGTATTGTCTCAATTTACTATTTACATATAAATTATAATACTTCAAGAATAAATTTTATGATCATTTAGAAAAAAAAAATTAATCTAAGGTGTGGTTTACCATTTTTATTTAAAGTAACAATTAGTAAATATTATATCATAATTTTTTATTTATAAAATAATTTTTAAATTATAAATATTTATAATTTATAAGGATAATTGTTTAATAATATATAATATAATTAGTTTGAATCTAAATAATAACAAAATAACTATAGGCAAAAACCTACAACGCAACGATAACTTGCGAGCCTCTCATGTGGGGAGGTCTTGGGTTCGAATCTACCTTCGCTTAACATATAATAATAATTAATTCAAGCAAATAATAATAAATCTAGGCTTTGATCATTTACCGATCAAAAAATAATAATAATAAAACAAATCTAAAAAATCTGTATATTCACTTATCTAAACATTATATAATTTTAATATTTTAAAAAAATTAAGATTAAAATTTAAAAACACAATAAAATGGTTAATTAGAACAAAATGACATGATGGTAAATTCTTGTCCTTAGCATTATTGAAATAATTTAAAAGAAATATTAAGTGTTGGTATTGAAATACTTCATAAATGTTGTGCTTGATTTATAAATACGTGGTTGCTAGACAATAACATAACATTCCATGGACATGGGGCATGGGCATGAGCATTCAATCGGAATGAAATTCGTGGATGAATAGCCTTTGCTGTCACCTAGTTTAACCAATTGGCTATTTGTGAGAATTTTGTTCCCAAAAATTGATTTTTTCCAAAAAAGTTGTCAGTCGACTAAAAAAGTTGTTAATTTGGCTAAAAATTTGTAAATCTTCCCCTTAATTATTTACCTGTCAATTTTTATATAACTCCACTTTTAACTCTCTTTTTTATATTTATTTGTTGTTATCTCCACTTAACTATTGTTTTTATTTTTCTATTTATTTTTTAAACAAATTTACTTGTGATCTCCGCATTAGCTCAAATTTACTTATATTTTTTTAAAATTGATTTAGATTTTTGTTTTAATTAATTTTTTATATTAGTTTAGTTTTTTCTTTAAATATTGTTTTTTAGTTTCTATAATTTATTTAGTCAATAGAATATATATATATATATATATATATATATATATATTTGTTACAGATGTTGCTATTTTTTCATATTATTATTTTTTACTTCTCTTATTAATTTTTTATAATAGATTTTTTATTGAATTTTTTTAAATGATTAATTATTTCATATTTGATAAATTGAATTTAAATAAATAATATTTATTAATCTATTTTAAAAAAATTAGTAAACATTATGTTATTTAAATTGACAGTTATTAATAATCTAATTTGTTCACAAAAGCTTATATTTTAAATCTTCACTTTTAACTATTATTTTTCTTTTCCTATTTATTTAAAAAACAATTACTTGTGATCTCCACATTAGCTAATGTTTTGATCAAGTAAAAACAGGTTTTGAAAGGACCTAAAACCTTTTAACAAAAGGCCATAAAGATATAACAATGAGGATCAAAATACAACTTTGGAAAACCACCCGACAAAATAGAATGACACACCAGAGTTCCCAACAAGAGGGCAAACAACCCAAGAAGTAAAAGAGCATCAAGATTTACATTTTGGTCCAATCTTATGAGAGCGCAAAGACATATCAAAAGAAGGAACAGAGGATTTGCCTTTTTTCCTTTGACTGTTGTCCAACCATCCTCTACCTTCCTAGCAGCCTTCTACCAGTCCAAATTAGCTAATGTTATGATCTCTATTTATTTAACTTCTGAATTTTAAAATTGATTTAAGTATTAGTTTTTAAATTATTTTAATTTATTTTTTATACTAGTTTAGTTTTTTCTTTAAATATTGTTTTTTTAGTTTCTATAATTTATTTAATCAATAAAACATTTGTTAGAGATGTTATTTTTTCATATTATATTTTGTATTTATCCTATTAATCTTTCATAATAGATTTTTCGATGTAGTTTTTATAAATGATTTTTTTTCATATATGATAAATTTAATTTAAATATATACTATTTATTAATCTATTTAAAAGATTCTAATAAACACTTTATTTAAATAAAAAATTGTTAATAATCTAATTTGTTGACATAAGATATTTTTATTTAAAAGAATTATTATCGTGCATTGCACAAAAGCATACAACTGCTAGTTTTATTATCAAACATCTATCGGCTTATCGTTGCAAACACAAAAACGTGCAACTACTAGTTACTATGTTTAAGCTAGTTTAGTTTAATATAATACATTGTGTTTTGTATTAACCACAAGGTATCATCTTCTAATTTTCAATAAGATAGACCAATTGCATTTATTTTTCAACACCTTTTTGAAATCTATCATAATATAATGCAATCTCACAATTTTATCAATGAAGATAACTTTAATAAACACTTAAAACTAAATGTGCACCTTAAAAACTATGTAATTTCTAGTATTTTGTTTAACCATGTGTAAAGTAGCGTAGTGATCAGTTCTTGTTACCATGTTAAACCTGATATGATAAGACTCTTTTACATACTATCATGGCTTTTCCCTCTTCAATTCTAAGCTTGGGCACTGTTTTATGAAAGCCACTTCTTATTCGTTCATAATTTCACCATTAGTCTCTATAGATCGTTTATCTTCATCCCTCAAATTAACTAAAACAAACTGTTTAAACTAAAAATGGACCATTCATAACCAGTGCATAAATCATTTATTAGATCCCTTTTTAAAGTAAAATAAAAAGAACAAGAATAAATTAGTAATACGCATTAATCAAATGGTTCCCCAAGGGCCCGCAACCTCTGTTGCATGGTATTGGCACTTGTTAAGTTGAGTCACTCCTTCAACATCCTCAATACATCTCCAATGAGATGCAGCGAGCCAGTCACAAGAACCTACAATTTAAATATTATCAAATGAAGATAAAGCAACTTCAATACATCATACAACATCAAAAGAAGGCAAAATTAGCACATTGCATATACATATTTCAAATGGGGATGTAATCTTCTTTTGTATAAAGTAATTAGTAAATGAACTTTAAAACGCTATAGATAAAGAATACTGTGACTGTTAAGCTCTATTGGCGCTAGTGTTCCAGTCAGTCTCAGCTTTGGGCCTGTATCCTGTCACACAAGTATTTACCTAGTGTTGAACCTTTAGATATTTCCAGGTTTTCTCTTGAAGGAAGAGGCTCTATGGTGTGGAATACCCTCAAGATTGGTGCTCACCTAGTGAAGAGAAGTCTATTTTGGATTCGTAACAGAGGCACTGAGGCTCTATATTGGAGTGATTCTTGGAATGGGCATCCTCCTCTCTTATCCTCTCATCCACACTTGCAGTCTCTTTGTGATTTTTTCCTTTCTACTGGATGGAATAAGGTGGCTCATTATAAGGAGGCTTATAACCTAGGCCTTGTTGTGGGTTACAGATGGAAGAATTCTTCTAATTGACCGTCGGGTGGCTCTTTAGGGGATCGGTTGGAACTATCTCAGATATTGGCTTCTAGGGAGTGCAGCTCTCTGCAAGAACCTAATGTTTTGGCTTGGGGAGGTGCTTCTTCCGACAAGTATTCTGTTTCTTTAGGGTACCTTGCACTGACGAAGCAACTTTTTAGCAAGGTGGAGGTCTCTTGGTGGAAGAAAAGTTGGAATAGTTTTTCATGGCCTAAGTGTAACTTTTTCCTCTAGATTCTAGTTTACAATCATTGTCTTACTTGGGAGAATCTCTGTAAGCGAGGCTTTCAGGGCCTTCCATCTGTGTTTTATGCTACAATAATGAAGAGACTGTTTCTCACCTCTTTTTCCAATGCCCTTTTGCCAAACAAATTTGGCACTGCTGATGGAGTGTGTGGGGATGCACATGCTAGCATGTTTCCTTTTTGTCTGAATTCTGGGACCATTTGGGCCATCCCCCTTCCAAGACTTTTTTCTTCAGGTTGCTTGGACTATTGGCCCTTCCCTTATTTTATGGCATGTTTGGTTAGAGAGGAATAGGAGGATCTTTCATGGTGTGTAGTTTGAGATTAGGCACCTGTGGGGAAAAATTGTTAATTCTCTTCATGAAACATTCCTAGCTAAATGTGACATTGGTGGAGGTTTGGATCTTGTAGATGCTGGTATTTACTCACGCCTTTCCTTTCCTCTTCAAGGCGGCACTCCCTCGGTCCCCCACAGCCGCTCTAGGAATAGACCTAGGCAGCACTCTCTGCGTGTTAATCGTGAGGGGCATTGGACTCCTCCCAAGGTTGGAGTTCTTAAAATCAACACTGATGGTTCTTCACGGGGAAATCCTGACCCGGCTGGTATTGGGGGAGTTGGGTGTGATAGTTCTAGTGATATTTAGTTTCTGTTTTCTATATACAAGGGTTGCCATACTAATAACCTCATGGAAGCCCTAGCTATCTTGGTTTCAGTGGAACAATGTTGTCAACATGGCTGAGGAAGAATTATTTGCGAGACTGAATCGCAGGTGGTTGTGAATTTATTGAATAGAAGGAACCTTGTGCATGTGGACTGGCATTTGGCTCTGGTTATTCAGCAGATCATTCAGTTATGCAATTCTGGATTCTATGTCTTTTATGCATATCCCTCGTGAGTGGAACGGTGTGGCTGATTGTTTGGCTAAATGGGCCTCCGAGCATAGACCGACTTGGAACATTATTGATCATAGGATGCTTCCCCTTGATTTATCTCAGATGCCGGTTCAACTTGTTGACTAGGATAAAGCTCTGTAGTTTTCTTTGTTTCTTGTGTTGTTCTGCTCTCTTTGGTATTCAGTAAAAATTTTACCCCTCTTTTAGTTGAGAAAAAAAAAACGCAAATATTTGAGGTAGTCTTAATATTAGGCATTTTTCATTTAATATATTACTTAATACTTGCTAAGTTCTACTCAGCATGCATTTCCTTACGTGTAAAAATGAAAAACAATGAAAGAAACACCTTGCTGAAAACAGTTAGCCAAGCATTTATTGAAAGCACTATGCAATGCAGAACTTGTAGAGAAACGCTTATTCTCAAGGAATTGTGAAGAATTTAGTGTGTTCATTTGAAACATTTTAGTAAGAGGATTAGTTTTCAGATCTCTGAAAGAAATATTTCTACCAAGAAGTAATTACAAGCACAACATAAATATACCTGTAACCGCAATGAATGACTCTGTGTAATACATTCTCTGAGCCACTTGATAGTCAGTGGTACAGAAGGTAATACTGCACTGTTAAGATGGCCTTCAGTATTTTCACTAAGAAAAAAGTCACAAGGTGGTATTGCTGAAAAGCCTGGCCCTATCTCTTGATCATATTTTGTCATTTCTGATACATGAAAAAATCACGCAACAAGAACATTGTTATCATTTCAATATTTCATTCAAAACTCAACTCAGTAACATTGTTTGCACGGCTATTTGTGCATTTCAAGAAGCTTTAGAGAAAATTTACAGTACCTCTGCATCCACAGATAACGTTTTCCCATGTTCTCTGAAGGGATAACTGCCACGTAAGGTCAACTTTTGGAGAATCGTGTCTTGTTGTGTTATTGGAACCAAATTGAGTTACAGATGAATGGCTTGGCACAAAAATAGCTTTGTTGAAGTTCACTCCTGAATATTCAAGAAATAAAATAGGATCATGATCGACCAGTAAACCACATCAGGCAGACTATACATTGAATCAGGAACACAATAAATGCTCAAGAAAAATGGTGAAAAATAGTTGTCCCGTGCTTCTGTTTTCTCAAGAGATGGGATAAAAGAAGTCCATAGACATTCAAAATTAATCAATTAATTCATGTAAACATAAAGCATGTTCTAATCTTACAAGGCCTAAACAGCAAGCCAAAGAAGATAAGCTAAAGGAAATTACATTCAAACTTGTGTTCTATTTTATTCTGTTGTGTGCCTATACCAAATTAGCAGCACAAAATTATAAATGTGGCTTCCAATGCAACTGTCAGTAAGCACCACAACTTTTTAGCAATGAAAGAATGTCACCTCTCTAATTAGTGATATTCATAAAACAGGTCATGGGTGTCTGAACTTCTCTTGCAATTCATATTTTATTAGTCTATTCAGTAGAATCAATGTGTCCTTTGCAGAATGCAAATTCATGTTAATTCTAAAAAACTAATGGGCCATTATTATTTCAAATATACAGAAATTAGATGGTAAAAAAATTTAAAATAGTTTACGTTAGGTCCTAATTTACATGGAAAAGTTTATTTTGTACTCTCCTTTCAACTACAATTAACTGGGCATGACCAATGTACAAACAAGATTTTCTATGGGATTGGTGGACAAGATTAATCTCTCTCGTTATTTCCCTGCTATCCATATATACAAAGTTTGCAGACATCTCGCCTGGAAAACATTTCTGCAAAGATCACCAAGTCTGAGCAAACAAATGCATGGTGTGTACTATTATTTATGATCTTCTCTGCTGTAAATGGAAGTAGCATTGGCTGACATCACTAATGAAATGTATCTGTGAGGAATGTCGTTTCAAAGCTATAAGGCTTTAATTATCCATGACAGAAATCAAATAGAACATCCAGACATAAGGTGATATCAACCTTACAAACAAATTATAATGCAAATAGAAAGCACTCACCTGCTATACAAGTGAATAAGTGACAAATTAAAGCATTCAAGAAAATGATGGAAAATGAATCCTCAGAGGTTAAAGAGAGGTGCAATATGAAATTGCACACTTCAGTAAATCAGGATGATTTCCATGCTTTAAGTATTAAATTCTGATCTATTCAGATAAGGAATAAAACGGAGAGAAATAGACCTTAGAAATGGGATGGGATATACCCAAACAAAAAGAAGACTTTTGTTACACTAAAAGTCTAAAAGTGAGTTACAAATGTTTCCATGACATCACATTTTTCCCTGTGGAGCATTTCAATAAACTTGCTGAAACTTTGGTATGGAATAGAGTCATGTAACTAATGTTGGACACCTCTTATAGGTTCATAACCAACTGACTAAACTGGGCTTCTGGCAAGGAACTCACTAATTAGTTTTCTTGCTGATAAGATCAGCTATGGAAAATAATTGTGACGTGGCACTGGAAATTGAAACCTGTTACACTCACAGATTTACAACCTGGTTATTTGCCAACATATCTACCATCATTTGTTTTAGTTCCAATAACCATTCGACAACAGGGACCAAGATGACTCTGGATCTCAACTCTTCTTGATGGCTTGTTCAATGTTAACCAAAAGACCAAACTGGGACTACAGCACGGTACAGAAAATCACTGGTTTAAGCTGCATATATAGATGTGATAGATGCATAGAGTTGATAAGGAAAACACTTTAGACCAATGGGCCTTAGCTGTGCTGATTTAGAAGTTAGAACCAAAGAAAAGCGAACCAAGTTGAGCTGATGAGAATCAAAATCAAACTACCCACCCATTTCTTCATTTCTCTAGATTATTGGTATACTCATCAGGATGCCCACTGAGAGACCACCATAGTTTGAAATCCCTAATGGGTGATTAGGAACAGGTCACTTGCAAATGATCCCACTAACCTGGGGAACACTCCGAACTGCAGGAGGAATTGTCCCAGCCTTCAAATAGTCTACCCACCAAAACGGTTTGCCCCCTCCTGAATGGCACTGGCTCTAAAGAAGAATACAAAATGATTTAACTTGGATGCCTACTTTAATAATAAAGTATATCTGGATCCTATCTTGATCTCTCACAAAATTAATCATAATCATGCAAATGACAGAAAAATCCAAAGGGAATCAAAGTACCATGGAGACCACATGTATTGATGAGTTGTGAGAGTAGTAGTTGAGGGTCCCTCTCAGATGAACAGTTAAAAAGTAAGATCTGTAGACCAAGAAAGAATTCATTGTAAAGACATCAAACATGTTTGGATCATCAATTTCTAAATTTATTGAATGAAGGTTTCTCATTAGTAATGAAAACACAGAAACTATCAGAAAACTAGATAGTAAAGAAACCAGCCTGTTTTGAACTCATTTTAGAGTTTCCAATACTGAGCTGCTGATGGTCAAAATTTGGTATAAAGTCAGTAAAACGATTCAGGGTTTCCTCATGTATTTCTCTGGTATGTACATTTGACTCGGTATCCATTTTTATTGCAGAAGAAAACCACTTTGCACATGTTTCCATGCTTTCTGGAGTGTGAGCTCCATCCAAATAGAAAATCAGTTCACTGAAATCAGCAGTACCAGATTCTTCCATGGTACACTGAACATGTTGCTTCACATATGAATCATGAATAACCTGTGCACGTCCTTGAAGATTGGCTGTTACAAGCCCTTTGATAAAGGAATCTGGTAAGTATACTTTAGTAATAGCCTGTATGATCAGCGGCATGTCTCTGCTCATTAAGAAGCTCTAACCAAAACCTTCGAATAAGTCATAAATCCATAAAAAGAAAAACAGATTAGGTAAGAGGAGACACAAACATACACTTTCTTTCAGATCAAAGTCTTTCAAATGTCCAGTTCTCCTAAGCCAAGAACAACAAAGGGCAACAGCTAGGCCTGCATTTATACGCTGATGATCACCAGCCAAGCCCAGACTCAAGCCATTCAATATAGCAGTATCTAATGGTGATACCACATGAAGAGGTGCCTGAAATTGATGAACAAAGTTTTGGGAAAGTATTCATGATCAAGAAAACGATTTCAAGAATTAATAGAAAATGGGCATGATACTGCACAAACAAGGCTTAACCGCAGGTTCAAAAAGAAAAATCTTGACTACTTATGAGGTACTTGAAATATTTGGTTCTAAAATAAATAATCATTCTTAGTAGCAGTAAGGATAGTAGTACACAGTTTGACTACACCAGTATTCAGTTTTACTTTGGCTATCGATTTTGTATGGCTAAGTACAGCTACAGAATTTATGTTTTTAACTATTCAAACTACTAATTTATAGACAACTAAGAAAAATTAAATATACAGCATGCATATAGTAAACAAAATCAGTCAAAAGACCACAAAACGGTTAAAAATACTACTGATAATTGAAGATTCAAATACCAAATAGATTGATTTGTAGTGGTAAAATTTCAAGTAGCACTTTGCAGTTTCTTATCAAGAGTATTGTTAGTGTTTTAAGTTTAGTTTGTCTCTTACGAGACAACACAAAATGGAACAGTCCACAAGAATGATCTCTCTTCAAATTCAGAGAGAGCTTGCAGATATGTAAAACTACTTCTAAACCTAAAGCTACAAACAAGATTTACAATTAGAACATTTCCCTGGGAAGGTTGCATAAAGGAAGTAACTGAATGTAAACTTGACTTAAATCTTTTAACCTTGAAGGTTGTGTACAAGACCTGATGGGTTTTATCACAAAAGCAAGGTTTAATATTCTGAAAACTAGCAACCAAATGAAACAATGAAACTGGAAAGATGAAATACTTATTTATTGGCTAAATTCAACGACGTAAGAAACTATTGCTCTTTTTTGGAGAAAAGTGGGTCAAAATCCCACACAAAATCGTAAACTTCTTGAAGCCCACAGAGAGGACCCCTAATCTTGGGATTGCAAATAACTGGGGTGATTGGTCTTGGTATGGGGATAGGTAAAAATTTGAGGTTCAGGTATTAGTATAGAAAACTTTTCCCCCCAGTATTAATGCTAGTTCTTATAGATATGTGTAATTTTAAAATTTATATATTTATAGTTCTAAAATCAGTTCTAAGTAATACTTATCAATTTAATATTCATAATTGCCAGATATATCTGTAATTTTAAATTTTATATATTTATAATTCTAAAATCAGTTCTAAGTAACACTCATCAATTTAATGCTCATAATTGCCAGTAAACAAAAATAATAATATTTGAATACCAAATAAAGTGCAAAAGAGAAAATACTCTGAATCAAAATGCAACAAATCATAAATCAATGATTTTTTGTAGACTCAAATGTGAATACAAAATGAAAAAGTACAATCAATATTCAATTAACTCTTCAATGTCATCACTGAGAGCATTATAGTCAACATGTGGCAAATTTCGTTTGAACCATGTAAGGTAGCACCCCAGTTTGTGTTTTTAAACTGATCTTATTTTGCCATGCAAATTGGGATTTTTCTTTTGTTATTTTGTTTTTAGGTTTTCTTAAAGAGTTTTTTCATGTTTTTCTTGCAGTTTTTATAATTGCTAATGCAATGCTATCCACAATAGAAATAATGCTGGAAATAATAGCTACTGAAGCCACAATAAGATCTAACTGATGCTAACGTTGTAAGAGGACTAAACTTTTATTCAATCTGTAAGGCAATAAAATTAACCATAGTTGAAAAACTCAGTTTCATTAATATCTTGGCCGGCTCAAAAATTTTGAAAATCTCAGAATCGTCATGAACTCAGCAATAAATCGGCACTTTTATTGAACATTTGGAAATATACAATTTCATAAAATATTCTTGAAAAACACACACACACAAACCAAGTTTGTAGAGTATGTACTGATTTGAGATATCCACCATATATTAATCAAAGTTTTGAGTTGAATAGTAATTCATAGAAATTAAAATATAAAATTAGATTAACATAGTGATATAATCATATACCAAAAACAAGTACAACATCTCAATAAAAATAAGTTCAATACATATAGAAGTCAAGCTCTATAAAACTACAACTTCTAAATACATATTTAAGTTCATTATAGTTACTATAATCAACTGCAATATTAGTTAATTTACAAATATATTAATAATTATTTTATATGATGAAAAATTAATTTGATCATTAAATACATTAATTCTTTTTTCTTCAAAATAAACATATCAATGATCCATAAACTCAAAACACAAATGCTTCTAAAATATATTTATATTTATGATAAGTAATAAAATTTATCTTAACAATATACAAATTGAATCCAAATGTGTACCGTGGAAGCACTATAATGAATTTTTATGGGAATTCTAACTCCTTTAAAGGGCAATTTTAGAAACCCTTTCATAGAATCTCTCAACCATGACCAAATAAATTAGTAAATTACCACACCTATACAAAATTCAAATTATCCCCCCTAGCATTAACTCACTTAGAGACCATTTGAAAGGCACCATGTTAATCTATTAATCATAATGAAAGCTGTGAAGTCGCTCTTCACAAAAAAATGTATCAAAAACAGTGTTACTAAGACTTGATCAATGATTTCTTTCAGCATATAGCATGAAACTTGGCGGTTTTTTCAAAAGAAATCGCAATGATTTATAATCACATATCAGTGCTGGTTTTTTTAGCGTTAATATCGGGGCCAAATTTTAGGTATGATATATCACGGCTTCAGTGATATATCGCCATTATTTGCAACTATGCATTTAACTATACTAGATGATTATGGTTGATGACGCAATAAAGTTAAAATTTAATAATTTTTGTATCTTACGCCAAGTTTTCGGGATGGGGGGATGGGTTTCTGAGACATTTTATTTTTTACTAGAGGAGGGGATGGCTATATATGTGTGTGTCTATATATATATATATATGGATTCTCAAATATATTCATCATTTTCACATTCATCACAGCGACAGTTTAAAATTATCAATTCCATTCATCAAATAATGATTCATCAATGATCACAGAGCATAGTAATTAGCATCTAATTTAATCATCATAGAAAACATCATTTTCAATCATCATCTAAGAACTTAGAATACCAATAGTAAGTCATGGAATGAATCAAATGAGAGAATGAAAAACATCAATTTTCAACAAAATGAAAACATTGAAAAGTTATATACTTAAACTTTAAACTTTGAAGTATCAACTATAGTCTATCAATATCATATAATTGTTCCATCAATGTATCAACTATCACTGATCATATAATGTCATGATCAAACACTCCAAATCTAAAACATCAAAGGTCAAAACGGAAAGAAAGATACTATGACAGCTGCACCTAATCATACATATCAAAGTCACTATCATTGTCATCTTGAGCCTCAGCGGATGCATCGTCCAACGGAATGCCAAGCAATCCCAACCGTTGTGTTGTCCTCATCAACCTAGGTAGCATTCTCAAGATCAATATCCCACCATAAAGCTAGAGTCTGTCAATAGAGTCTTACAATCCACAAGTCACAAAGCACTATGCATAGCAACTAACTTCTTTTCTTGTTTAGAGGTTAGACTATTCCTCTTCACCAAGTGGATAAAGCTATATGTAAGGAGACGAATTGCAAGCATCCTTAACTGTGGTGCATCTGACCCATGCCACTGCCACTATCTAATGGAGCTTTTTTGTGCCATTACTACTCTATACACCTTTGCCTCTGTTGTGCCAAAGCGTGTACCGCAAGGTTTGTGAAGGCAACCCATTGCTCATGAAGTATACTAGATTCATGAGATGAATACATCTTTTGAAGGGCCTTCATAATCCTATGTCTCACCTCATCATTCGTACTAGGAGCAACACCTTCCAAGCCTAGGCTCATACCATTTTAGATTTAATGCATAAGCTGCCATATGAAGTGGAGTATTCATAGTATTCCAGCGCCGCGGGAAAATTGGCTTAATGAACTCATATAAGACCAAATCATTATCATGGGCCAAAATTATTTGCTTCATCTTTTGAAGCATGTTGTCCATAGTCTCATATATCTCCCCAAGGCTAGGAAAGTCTCTATTAGCATATATGTTTACATCTACAACAGGAGAGATGATTGAGCAAACATATTTGCAATGAGAATAAGAACAAAATGTCAAAGATCTATTTTTTAAAAAGTAAACGACTGAAAATCAGAATTTTTTTAATTAAAATCAGGTATTTAGAAATCTGAAAATTGAAAGAAATTTATGATTTTCAAGTGAAAATGAAAAACATCTTACTCATAGTGAACCACCAAGTGTCATCAAGGACCCTTGGTTTAATGACTTTTCCTTCAATAGTGTTAGTTGTAGACAATCTATTCCACTTTGAATTCACTAGCATCTGTTGTAGAACCTCATGCACCTACTCTCTAGCAAAATGTAGTACCTAACATATCTTGTTCTACAAATTTGAGAAATTCCTTCTTTGAATACATCCTGAAGAGAGAAAGTGAGGTGTGGTGGTTACCAATAAACATTTGAATATCTCTTCATTGTGAATCACTTCTTTTACCCAAGACAATTTTCACATGTACTTCAATGCATTGTTCAATCCATGGACACAACATGGAGTCCAAAAGATGTGCTTGTAAGCACCCTCCACCATCATATCAACCAATTTGCACATATGTGTTGAATTAGTAATCACCCTAACCACATTTGAGGGCTCAACCTCCATCACGGCCTCTTGTAGAATGTCAAACTGAAAAAAAAACATCCTTGTGTTTCCATGAACAATCAACAGCTTCAAGATGACAATAATATTAATAAGTGGCCAATGTCTAATATCGATCCACCCATCCATCACAATAAAACCACTCTTTAGTGAGGTATGCCTCATATCCTCCATCACCAAACTCACCTTAGAATATGCTTTATCAATTAGGGTAGTGTGTATCTTATGATCTCTAGGGGGTACCACAGAGGGACCTACTAAACCTGCATCTTTTAACATTTTCTTGAAGAATGGTGAAATAGGATGACACGGTCAAAAAAAAAAATCAGCAACAAAAGAATCTAACATATTTTGTGCTTGTGCATTGAACATATCTGTAACCAACCCTGGCTGCCTATTATCACTAGCCTTCCTCTTTCCTTTTTCATTTTTTTTGGTTCCCACGCTAGGAAAGGCACTACCACTAGATAACATTGAGTGAATACCATGAATAGATGGTTCTGAGGGTGAAGCTATAACAAAGGGCGCAACTTTATTCAACCTCCATGTGTAACATATAACACTCTAATTTTGCATCCTCCTCTAACCTCCAAAAACTGAGACCACACCCGTGTGTAGCTCCCTCTAATATCACATTCACATACATGACATTTATATATCCTACTTCCACCTAGATTTTTCTTTTTGACATCTATTGGATGAACAAGGCAAAGTAGAAGGTTTTTAGGATTAAAGGGGCCTCATAAAAAGTCTTTTAGGAAGGGATTTCAAATTTGTTTGTTTCATCTCTTCATCCAATCCCAACACTTGCATTATTACCCCTAATTCTAACTTCTTCACCCTATCGTTCTTCATCACTACTAGTATCATCACTGCTGCTACTACTGCTCATTTTTAATGCAAGATCAAGAATAGCAAATTCACCAAAAACAAAAACAAAATCAGACTTCTCTCTCACATGACATTAAATATGTATAAAAGACTATAATCTAGAGTATACATTGTATAAGAATTAGGATTTAGAAATTAAAATTCAAAGTGAACTTAAGAAGTGACACTACCATATATTTTCTATTTATAAGTCTTTTTGTTGATTAATAGAAAATACTTATTGTAATGCCCCCCACTTATCAGGTTTCTACAATGGTCTTGGTCAGTTCATCATGGTGACCCTCGTGAGCTGACAATGAGGTTTGAGGATCTCTAAGGCGAACTTTCTATTTATAGTAAGTCTATTTTGGGCAATTACTAAATTTGTCAATGAAGTGTTGGCATTGGCAGCTGGTCGCCATCTGCATACGGTTGATGCATTTAATTGATGGAATTCCTATTTGTTAAATTATTAATGAGGCTTCATTATTATAAAGTATTTTATGTTATTATTTGGTGTTGTGAAATTGAAGTCTCTTAAGTGAAAAGCGTCTTCATGAAGAAATATGCTAGAAAAGTTCTATATTTGAAAGAATTAAATGGAAGCTTCTAATTATTGGTGTGTTGTTGAAGCCAAGTAGCATTATAAAAAGATGGCTTCATGAAGCAAATAGATTATCCAATTGTCTATTTGCTTCTGTTGTTTCTTGTGAGGGTTTTGGGTTTGCAAATCCAATTACACTGCTGAAGTATAGTGGTTTTGATCTTAAGGTTTGAATTTAGTGCTTCCTTTTTCTGTATCAACTGTGGCTGATGAGCAATTACTAATGGAGAATTTGGGAACCTTCTCTTACTATTTTGACTGTAGCTGAGAGGAGTTACTGTTGGAGAATTTGTAGGGTGAATTTCATCAGCGTCTGTTGTACATGCTGGGAGGAGTGGTCGTGTGGTTTAAACTGGGGATGTGAATTCTAATTCTGGGCAGTTATTATCCTGAGCTTTACCCAAATCCCGTTTCTTGTTGGGCGTAGTTATAAATGCTATTTGGTGTTTGTTTAAATTGCAACTTGGGAGGCTAGCATTTTTGTCATTGGGCATTTACATTAGTGCAATCCAGGCACCATTTTCCCATTGTTTTGGAAGGTAATTACTCTAGGTCTTGGACGCCAAGAAACCTTGATCATTGGTCTGTGGTTTCCTAAACTTGAACACCATTATTGCATGATGTTGGGCATTGTCTAGACTGCACCTTAAAGCATCTGAACTCTTGGTCTTGGCATTACAATCTTCTGCAAATGGGGTGGCCAACATACTGCAATTGTGGGGCACCAAGTTTTTGCAATTTGAATGCTACTAGTCTTGTCTTTGGCGTCGAATGTGCTTGGAATTTGGAAGGGAAGCAGGCTGTATAAAGCCCTGTATGTTATGTTTTTGTGGAATGCTCTCATTGGCATTTTTCTGGACTGCTATGGTTATTACTTCCAAGGTAGCGATTGGCTTTTTTGAGGAATATGGGTGGCCATTGTTCAATGTGTTTTGCATCTCCAGGTTTCACATATTTTAAATAACTTTTTAGATGTACTGTTGCAGAATTGTCTTGGATAAATGAAATATTGCAATTGCTTGTATGTTCATAATTTCGTTATTGTTGTGCATTGTTGATTCAATAGTTCAGCATTTTATTTCAGTTATCGTTATCCAAAATCCATAAACACAAAGTTTTAAAAAAAAAAAAATCTTAACATTTGGCATTTTAAGCTAGACCGCACTGAGCTCTTAACAGTGGTACCAAAGTGGTTTCCTAGCATCCCATGGGGTATCGAATTAAATATTTTTGCATATATATCAGAATTAGGGCCACAAATCAGAAACAATGGGATGGCATTGTAAAACAGTTGAATGTGTTAGTGAATGAGTTGAATCAAAACCACAAACGGATGACAAAACTAATTTCAAATCCAAAATTTGAGCACAATTTGATATTGTTTTTCAAAGGAACAAATGTGATGGTACAGTGGACACCTTTAAAGAGCAAGAAAATGTTCAGTTGAAACTCTAAGTCAGATTCTTATATCAGCAATGTCCCATGTGAGATTACAGTGCCGCCTAGTATCATAGTAAAGTCCGAAAATGTTGTGGATAAAGTAATGGATGATAGTGTGCTTGTTATTGATGATACTGAGGAAGATAACATGGATATTAATAGTGACATTAGTTCTGATTTATTTGCATGAGTGCAGTGAGGATTTTTGGCATCATGATGATACAGTGGTAGCTACAGATGTGCAGGACATTCTTTTTGAATTATCACATGTTGGTGCTCAGATGCTGGACACATTGGACGAGGAGTGTCAGTGTTATTCATGTGAGGTTGAGTTGGATGATGCAGTTGTTGGCACAAGTTTCCAAGATTGTGCATTCAATGGTGATGCAGTAATAGTGGGAGTGAGAGCATAGGATGATACTGTCAGATCATCAGCTACTACCGTGCCAGTTGAGCCATTTGGTGAGGTGTTCAGCAGTATGCATGCAGTTGTTAATGTTTGCACTGATGATAGCACACATGTTGTGGTTAATTATGAGGAGAGATGTGGCAATAGCATCATGTCATACTCAAGATCAACAGAGTGTTGAGGTTCATTTTGTGGACAATCCCATGTTTGATCTGGATGCAACATTGTCTTATGACAATCCACTTTTTGCAATTAATGTTGACGACTCACCTAACTGGAGCTGGGCGTGGTTTATACCATCAGCAAACACAGTTCGATTTCCCATGGCAGTAGTTGGTGATATTCCTATATCCACTGATTATGACATGGCTACATCCATTGCAGTTATAGGCGGTGTTGATAAAGTTAGGATGAGTGCATCCACTGACGGCAACAGAGAACCAAATATTGCACCAGGACCTGTGACAACGTTTATTGCAAGAGTTGGTGATGATGATCAGGATTTCAGCAAGATATATGGTGTGTGGAGTGCATACAACTTCACATTTGATCTCCATGTGTAGGATATCTACCAAGTGCAATGTTTATCTGTACCTAAGTGTGATGCTTGCTAGGATCATTGGCTTGGTGCAGGGAAGGAGGGCATATCTAGACTTCCATGGAGTCGCTTTCTGGTGATGCTTTGATTTTTGCTTCATCAACATAGGTATTAACAGTCTTACAATTTATGATGTTGGTCCTGATGGTGTTGTTGGTTTGGAGATGGTTTAGTGATGACATGGATGTCAAGTGCTTTTTCCTATAGGACCCTAGTGGAGGTTGGAGATTGGTCTATTGCTAGATTGCTTAAGGACAAGCAATCTTGAGGAGGGAGGACTGTAATGTCCCCATTTTTAGCAAGTTCCTATAGTGGTCTTGGTAAGTTCATCATTGTGACCCTTGTGAGATGACAGTTAGTTTTAAGAGTGAGGTGGTCTTGATATTTATAGTATGTCTATTTTAGGCAATTACCAAATTTGGTAGTGCAGTGCTAGCATTAGCAAGTTGTCACCATCTACATATGGTATATGCATTTAATTGATGGAGTTTCTATTTGTTAAATTATAAATGAGGCTTCATTATTAATAAGTGCTTTATGTTACTTTATATTATAATTTGGTGTTGTGAAGTTGAAGCCTCTTAAGTGAAAAACTTCTTCATGAAGCCATGTGGTAGAAAAGTTATTTATTTGAAAGAATTAAATGGAAGCTTCTAATTAATGGTGTTGGCGACGCCAAGTGGCATTATAAAAAGATGGCTTCATGAAGCAAATAAATTATCCAATTGTCTATTTTCTTATGTTGTTTCTTGTGAGGTTTCTGAGTTTGTAAACTCAATTCCATTGCTAAAGTATAGTGATTTTGATCTGGGGGTTTGAATTTAGTGCTTCCTCTTTCTGTATCAATTGCGGTTGAGGAGCAATTACTATTGGAGAATTTGGAAACCTTCTCTTACTGTTTTGACTATGGCTAAGAGAAGTAACTGTTGGAGGATTTCTAGCATGAATTCATCAAATTGAGCATCTGTTGTACATGCTAGGAGTCATTGTGTGGTTGAAATTGCTGATACGAATTTTGATTCTTGCAGGTTATTATCCTGAGCTATTCCCAAACACTATCTCCTGTTGGGCATTGTTATTAATGCAATTTGGTGTTTGTTTGATTTGCAACTTGAGTATTGTTGTCGGAAAAAACTATGCTACAGCCGACAAGATTAGTTAGTGTCTGAAAGGTTGTGTGGCAGTTAAGTCACCCCTCAGGAGATAATATGTACATCGTCTGAATTGAACTATGAATCATCATTGTACTCATGATTGTATACTATACTTATATGAATAAAGTACTATATGTTTACCCTATACGGTAAACATTTGGCTTCGTTGCCTGTCGAAACTAGTATCAAAGATGTATTCCAAAGATTAATGTTGAACTTGCTCAATAAAGATCGAAACAAATTAAAAGAAAAGGATGATATGCGCACAACACGAGAAGCATTAAACCTCTCAAGCAACAGGCAAAACGGGGGAAGAAATTTCAATAGCTCCCCGACAAGCATCGTGGTGGTGCCCCAGGAGCACTAACCAACAGAGTACATTCGCCTAAATGGCAGAGAAGTACTGAAGACTTTGCTCAAAGAAATGTGGCAAAGGTTAAATTTGGTTGAAGAGACAAGGGAGGAGTTTCTAAACTTGTATACGCCAAGGGTAGAGGATCCAAACGGAAGAGAAGGAACCCACACAGTCGAGGTGCGAAGGAGCACAAGCGTTGGGTGAGCTCTTCATCCCCAATACACTAGACAAACAGATACAAGTTGAGAATCGAACAACCTTGTTTATAGAAGAACCCTTCACACCACATAGTAACACGACTGTCTAGAGTAGCATAGTTTTGCAGAATAGTGCGGGTGCACAGAACAATGTGAGTGCACAACAAGCACAGATGCAACGAATAAGGCAAAAGTTAGCAATGGCAGGGCCAAAGGAAAAACTACCAAAATTTAATGGCGATGGGGCAATCGATCTAGTTCGACACTGTAAACTGTGTAAAACGATATGGACTGTAAATGGCATAACGAACCAAGATGACTAGATCTGACAATTTCCAGCTACCCTTCGAGGTGTAGCAATCGATTGGTTTTTAGACATCGACTAGAAAAAGATAGCCACATGGGCGAACATCAAGAAAGAAGTTACAGCAAAATTCTGACTACTCAGGGATGACAATGAGATCATACCAAAAATTTACAGTACAAAGCAGGGGAAGAATGAAATAGTCCACATATACATGAGAAGACTGAAGGAGCTAGTAGGAAAGATGGCAAGCCCACCAAGGGACGAGTTGAAGAAAAGATGGTTTGTCGAAGGGCTATGACCAACGCTGCGGAAAAAGATAAAAATAGTACCTCTAGCATCATACATTGATGTATATAACCGTGCAATGGACTTGGAGAGCGAACACAATATTGGGAAAAAGAAGAAAGACAGATCTTCAGATTCGAAAGACTCATCCTCCAAAAGCAACGATGAGGAATCGAATAAAAAGGTTCGGGCATTACAAAAAAATATGCTTCATATGA
This sequence comes from Cupressus sempervirens, assembly GCA_028749045.1. Classification (NCBI taxonomy): domain Eukaryota; kingdom Viridiplantae; phylum Streptophyta; class Pinopsida; order Cupressales; family Cupressaceae; genus Cupressus; species Cupressus sempervirens. The sequence continues at coordinate 551,334,298 of CM053785.1, read as the reverse complement.
TGAAAGAAATTAAAAACACGAAAAAGAACCCTGGCCAAAACAGAGAAGGGGAACTATAGTGTACGGACAACAAGGAGGGCCATACAAAGGGCTCTTGCCACAAGAATTTTTTTTGCGATATCTACCAATTTGCGAGACATTCTACCAAAGAATGCCCATTCAATATGAAAACAAAAGGTCACCAGTAAGTGCAATTGACGCAAGAAGTGTCCACCTCGAGAGCTACAGGAACAAATACAAACAATCACACGGCAACTTCAGGAGGGTATTGAAACAACAAACGACGCAGAAGAGGAGGCAACATCAATAACAACAACAATAATGGGGGTCGTAGCCGGATACAATACAATCCAACCAAACGACCAATGATAAAATGTCACGCATGCAACCTATGGGGCCACTTTGCCAGGGATAGTACTATGAAAGGAACACCACAACTATTGTGCAGATGGTGTGGTCTTGGAGACCACGATGACTCAAAATGCCCTAAGCCCGGGGTGAACCTATTGACTATAGAAAGATGTTGGGAAGAAACATTAGCAATCACTCACACACAAGCGAAAAAGGCAACATACCCAAATTAGGAAGAGGAAAAGAAAAGAATGCAACAGGCAAAAATTGAAATAGAAAAAGAGATGGAGGCCAAAAGAACGCAAATGGACATTGTTGGCACCTCGAGGAACCACACGGAACAAAACATAATACGGCAAGTGACACAACTTGAGGTTCCTATGAAACTAAACGACCTTCTTGCAATGCCTCAGTTACGGACAATAATCTCAAACATGACACCATCCCCAAAGGTAGTGGACGAGCCAGGGAAGAACACCCACAATAGAACCAAAGCTGCCACGAAAGACCCAATGCTACTTGCACTAAACACAGGAAGACAACTTGCAGAAGTTGGGATGGGTATCCTCAATACCATCCTAACGGACACTATTGTGTATGGAGGATCAGTCGTAAATGTGCTACCAAAGGAAACGTGGAAGAAGTTGGGACAACCAACCTTATGGCTGCCTACACTCCAACGACTTAGCGCTAATCAACACGGAATCAAACCCACCGGATCTCTAATGGTGCAAACTGTAACGATCAAGACACAACCCTTCTTACTCAACTTTGTGGTCATTCCATTGAAAAGGAAAGGTTACAACGCCATCCTCAAAGGGGGCAGCTGGTACAAGCAAAGGTGAGACATGACTGGAAAAGGAACACTCTTTCCATGGAAAGAGGAGGTCATAGGTTCGTAATTGACCTACACACCCAAATGGTGGGAGAAGATGTGGCATCGTCAGACTCTAAAGCTGAAGAAAGAGACGACGAAGGAAAGAAAAAGAATGGAACCCAACGAAGAAGGAATCCTGAAACTAGGAGGATCTGACGATGACAACTTGGACTCAGTGAATGGCCTACTCCATTAGCAAATGGAGGACTATGAAATCTTTCCAAGTTGTCACATGTTAGGGGTTGAAGAAGGAAGTAAGGGAGATGAAAAGAACAAATTTCTAACGAAATACAGAGAAGTCAAGGAAGGAGAGGTACCGATCGACGAAATTTCTGTGCATACATTTAGCAATGAAAAACCTATTAGATATGAAGAACCCATGGTGAAGACTGTGAACTTAGGAGACGAGGCCAACACTAAGAACATTTTTGTGGTAGATGACTTTCCTCCAGTACTAAAAGTGGTAGCATTTAAGATATTCATGGAGTATAAGGATGTTTTCGAGTGGACATACAAAGATCTGAAGGGGGTACCACCAGAATTGTGTGTCCACCGCATTCCACTAATACAAGGAGCAATACCCATACGGAAGCGACTATATTGCATGAATAAAAACTACAGCGCACAAGTCACAAACAAGATTGACTGAATGCTTGATGCAGGCATTTTTTTCAAGTATAGACAAGTGAGTGGGTGTCTCCAATTGTGATATCACTGAAAAGGGATACCGCTCAAATAAGGATATGCGAGGATTTTCGTTGTCTGAACACAGTAACAATTAAGGATCCATTCCCAATAACATTTACTGACAGTATTTTGGAGGAAGCTATTAGGCACAAAATATACTCATTCATGGATGGATTTTCTAGCCACAATCAAATATCCATCACCCAGGAAGATAAGCTCAAAACAACTTTTGTGGTGGAAGATAGAGTCTATGGCTACAACCGGATGTCATTCGGTCTGTGCAATGCCCTGACAACGTTTCAAACAATCATCCTACACATCTTTGACAAGATGTCAATAGGAAACTTCAAAGCGTTCATGGATGATTGGTCAGTTTTCAGTGCAAAGGACAAACACCTGACCGCACTCAAGGAGTGTATGGAAAGATGCAGACAAGCACAACTGGCACTAAACCCTAAGAAGTGCAGATTCATGGTGCCCCAGCGAAAACTATTGGGACACACTATGTGCAAGGCAAGCTTGAAGACAGATCCGGATATGGTCCGAGTGATTTTGAAAATGCCACCTTCGACAGATGTGACTGAAGTAAAATCATTCCTAGAACACATAGGGTACTACCAAAGGTTTATTAAAAATTTCGCCAAAATATCTTACCCTCTCGACAAACTAACTTGCAAAGGAGAACCCTACAAATGGGAAACAAAACAACATGAAGCCTTTCAAGGGTTGAAAACACAACTAGCCACAACACCTATTTTGGCTTACCTCAACTGGGACAAGGAGTTCCACGTACATGTTGATGTGTCGAATTTCGCAATCAAAGCAACACTAGCACAAATAGGTGATCATGGATTAGACCACCCAGTGTACTTTGCAAGTAGACTCTTTTATCAAAAGTAGAAGAGAACTACAACACAACTGAGAGGGAAGCTCTCGGAATGGTATATGTTGTATAGAAGTTTAGGCACTACTTACTAGCAACACTATTTGTGTGTTATGTAGACCATCAAGCTTTACTATATTTGGTGAATAAACCAATCATTCAGGGACCAATAAGGAATTCACATTTAAGATTGCAGTACAACTCAGGAAAAGCCATGTAAGCGCAAGCCACCTCTCAAGAATCAAGTTAGGGGAACCTCTCGAGGGAGTCAATGATGACTTTTTGGACGATTGTTTCAAATCGTTGTACTCCCATTGTTGTACACAAGAATTAGAGTATCTTTCAACAGGTCAGTTCCCTAGGAAAATGCAACCGAATGAAAGATAGAAACTCATATTGAGAAACCGAACATTTGAATTGATCAACGAACTCCTATACAAGATGGGACTTGACCAAATCCTCCGGCAATGTGTGCTCGAAGAAATACCAAGCGTATTGAGGGAAGCACGTGAAGGGCCTGCAAGCAAACCTATGGGGCCGGACACAACTACGTGCAAGATACTTCTCGCAGGATTGTGGTGGCCTACCATGCACAATGACGCTAGGGAGTGAGTTGTTAGATGTGACACATTAAAAAGTTGGAAAACCACTGAAAAGGGATTTTATGCTCTTAAACCCCTCACATGCATAGGAACTGTTCGAACAATGGTGATTGGACTTTGTTGGACCCCTGAAGGTAAGCAAAGCCCACAGATGTTGATACATTATCGTAGCGATAGAGTACCTCTCAAAGTTGGTAGAGGAACGGGCCCTACCAGACAACTCTGCACTAAGAAGCATGGCAAGATTTATCTACGAGCAAATCATTACAAGGTATGATATTCCACTTCAGCTAACAAGCGATCGAGCAAGAAATTTTGTTAATCATGTAATCAGACTACTTACGATGGAATTTAAAATCTATCATTCACTTTCAAGCCTCTACTACCCAAGAGCAAACATACAAGCAAAATCAACAAACAAAAATTTGGTTTCTAAGAACTGTAAATCGTGCGGTGTTGAAGGTGAAGATTGGGAAGAGAAGTTGTCATCAGCCTTATGGGCTTACCGTACTTCATACAAAGTCAGTACTGAACACACTCCTTTTCAGCTAATGTATGGTCAGGAGGTCGTAGTACCAATAGAGTTCATGGTACCGAGCTTAAGAATAGCCATCAAAAACAAGTTGGTAGACATGGAGAGTCTCAGAGAGAGGTTATATAACCTAATAAGCTCGATGAATGGAGACTACAAGCACAATGGGCCATGGAGGTTTCATAGCTTAGACGCAAGGTTTGGCATGACAAACACTTAAAGCTGAACAAATTCCAACCAGGCCAAATAGTATTGAAATATAACAGGCGAAATGACATCAAACCTGGTAAATTCAAAGTAAAGTGAGTTGAACCATACAAGATTCATGAAGTGGGCCATAACAAAGCAATCAAACTATGGACGCTCGATGGGAAAGAAGTGACCGACCCAGTAAATGGTTCAAAGTTAAAAATGTACCATGAAATGAATGAAAGCCAAGAAGATAATGAGAACCAGAACAAAAGATCTGGATAGAATATGAATATTTAATAAAAATAGTAAATAATAATAATTAAATATATAAATAATACTTATAAGAATGATAGAAGTGGATGTAGTCGGCATACGAAGAGGAGAAAATGAGGTAAAGATGGTCAGACAAAGTAACATCAAGTAGGCATAGACAACCATACGGCCCCAAGAGCATAAGTATTTGAACCGTACAGCCACCCATAAAGCAGCCACAAGTACAAATTAGCGTACGGCCCTGAGCAAACCACTGTACGACCACAGCACAAAACATTCAAAAGGAAAATTATAATTGCAAGGCAATAACTGTTACATTTCTCTTATGTGGGATTGACTTGGACCATATGATCTTGCAAGAGGAGGAATAGGGTGGATTTGTAAACAGAGGCCAAATAAAAAAAACCCAAAGTACCACCGTACAAGCATCCCTATAAACATCATACGATACAAACACTCATGGATTGGGAAAAGGGAAAGGAAATGGTATAAGTTTCAGAAGCACACATTTCAGCCGTCGTACGTACAGGCGTGCACACAGCAAAGAGCATAACAAAGCACAAGTTGTTACTGTATGACTGCATGTCAAACTGAATAAAAAAGAATCCTAACATCGTCGTATGGCCGAACAACATTGTAAGCCCTTAAAAAACAATAGATTTGGTATGCCCTGAAACATCACTAGACACTGCACGACCAAGAAGAAACATTTGATGCTCACCATACGACCAAAGATAGTATAAGGTCTAACAGATATTGAAACTTCATTGTACAGCCACACCGCGCCAAGCAAGGTCCAAATACCCATATGGTAGTGCGGCCATAGAAAGTACATAATCATGCTCGAAGGGTTGTATTGGTGCAGAGACTTCCATCAAAGTCTCCAAAATTTTCTAGAAGATTGACCACGCAAACTTCACTACATCATGGCTATGATCCAACTTCTGTTTACAACTTCCATTATGTGTAAGGGTCTACGTAAAAGAAAGGAGATCTCAAAAACTGTACTTGCAACTGCAAGTAAAGGGCATCACAGTACGAATAGCCACTTCCATTCATGAGAAACCATACAAACTCAGTCGTCAAGTACATACTGAAGGAGTTGAATGGAAGATTCGAAGGAAAATGCCCAATGCCATAACCGTTTTTTTTTCCACACAAAAAGACAAGCAAGAAGACAATTATGGAGTCAATCGGAAAGAGAGTATGGAGGAAAAAGTTGGAAAAAGACTTAGCTACCAGTACAAGGATGAATTGAAATGTGAAGATATTGCCTTCAGGCATCCGTATTGCAGGAGGCACAAGCACAAGCACGAGCAAAAAGAAGGGCAAACAGCCAACACACGCAGCAGCTGTACTAGTGCAACTCGCACAACAAAACATTTCCTTCGAAGGCCTAAATGGAGTCAAGTACAGGAAATGGCGGCAGGATAATCCTGAGGACAATTCGGTGAAGAATAGCATCAGAAAGGAGCAGGTAGAGTGGGCAATCCGAATGCCATATTTTTGCATTCGTGATTATGAGGGCTTGCATGATGGTAGACACCTATGACAGGTTCTCTAGAACCAACCCGTTTTCCTACATAGGGCGAGACTTGGTCATCTCCCTTAGGGCACCAGACTTCACTAGGGTATTCGACATACCCGACCATGTGCAGGGAGGCAAGAAAATTGATAGGAAACCGAAGAAATTGAGTCAAAAGGTGAAAAGCATGACTGATAGATCTTGTGCGGTGAACTGTCTCAACCTGAGAAAGAAGCATTGATGGACATGTCTAAAGGCAGAGAGCTAAAAAAGTCTAATATTCAGCAAGGACAATGGCGTTGCCTCATGGACCTGGTTAAGAGTAGGCTCATAGGATTGAGCCCTGCATTTGATATCTCCTTCCCGTAGGTCGAAATGATGAATGGGAGGGTGTACGAATGGGCCGCATTACTGGCAAAATGGATGCACGAGTCCATGATGTTGTGGCACGAGACATTTTACATGCCCCATTGCGCTATTGGATTGTTCCTTGATGCGACAGCACAGATGATTCCATTGGACAGGTTGAAGGTCAAGCCTGGCCCACTTGCGCCAGGTGAGCCCCCATCATGCACTAGAAACATTTAGACACACCACAGAGGTAGAAGGCCACAATTGGGCAAAAGCAACCCAAGCAAAAGTTGGATGCAAGTTCAGAGAATTGGAATACAGATAGCGACTAACAGGAGACATCATCTAGCGATAGTGAGATGGACAAAGAGGAAGAGGATATGGAGGACGAAGGGTTTGAAGTCATTACTGCAACACCACTGCTATGCCCATAGCCTGCATTCTCAGCGACAACTCATTTGGCCCCTGTAGGTACACATATTCCAAGTTTTGGACAATTCAGACATCCCGTAGTTAAGACTCCTGTCATAGTAGCAACAACTTCGTCAATACCCACAGAAACCCCATCCATTCCAAAGGCAATGGCTACATTACCAATAGAGTCTCGCCCATCACCACCTACAATCGTACCGGACGAGGGGATGGAATTACTAATATAGGAGGTACCTAAGAGTTGAGGGCAGCTCAAGTTGAAATGGAGGTTGTGGGTCCGAATGTTGTGGTCACTACAGATACGGTGTTATTGGCTACTAGTGAGGGTACTAGCGGGGCGAGTACAACACAAGACTTGAGTGAGCAGGACTTGAGTGCATACTTGACTTGGAGGTTTAGCATCAAACCAATAACGCTAACATCTAGTCTTCTCTCGCCTATGAGAGAAATATCCCAGGAGATAGCTCTGATAGCCTTGTAGGAGGAGATTTATCCCACTGCTATAGTTGAGCCACCACCTCCAACCTTGATGGACAACACTACTCAGAGGATGTTAGAAGCAGTGGAGACAACTATCGGCACACAGGAGCAGCCCACATCAATTCCCTTAACAGCCATGGGGGAGGATGTAGAGGCATACTTGGCTGACATGGTGACTCAAGGTCGCCAATTAGTGATTTTTGCATAGACACATGCATTGGAAACAGTGGTGCAGGAGTTGGAGCAAGTTTTATCCTTCATGCAAGTTGGTTACCCAGTTGCCTTTGCAGTATCCTTCGAGGCACGAAGGTGGGCTAGCACAGAGACTCCGAGGATGAGGCAGGAGTGGACTGCTAAGGAACCTGTAGTAGAGAGCCGAGTTGAGAACCTGACGTGGGAGATAGTACAGGGGGTATCGAGATGCATACTATGCTCTAAAGAATAGCCAGGCAGCTCTAGTAGCAACAGAGAATGTTCGAGAGGAGATAGCTACTAAATTAGTGGCAGTAGAAGCCAGTTTGGCCACGCAACAGTCAGCTTGGGAGACAAAGCAAGCAACACTCATTTCTGAGAGGAAATCAGAGAAGGCAACACTGTATCTTGGTTGGAGAAGGCAAAGAAAGCCAACAATCGGAAACAGATGGAGTTAGATGCAAAAGAGGTGGAGGTCCAAACATAGCTAAAATGATGAAGATAGCCTTAGAGATTCAGATTGTAATGATCCCCATCTTTTAGACCCTCAATGAAGTTCTTAGCTTTTCATTCTCTAAAAGCTAAGTGGAGAAATAAGGAGAAATAAATTAAATCAAAAGCAATAAATAAATAAATCTAGAGGTGACTTTATATTTAATTACTATAGGTTTCTAGAAGCACAACTAATTATTGTATTTGAAAGGGGGAAGCTTCTAGAGGGTGCAATTAAATAATATTTTATTTCCTTCTAGAAAGGTGAAGGAATAGAATAAATAGAGGCGAGAGCTTCATTTTCAGGCATCCGATTATTGTCAATTGCATTTGATATAAACTTGGGAGAAGAAACTAAGGGATTCTGATTTTAGTTAGCCACAGGAGAGCATCAATTCTTTAGTGTTGCAACCATTTGAGGTGGTGAAATATCCATTGAATATGGTATTCAGTAGAGCTTCACTTTGGAGTTTTATTTGTGCTTAAATTGGAGAATACATTTATTGATGGCTGCTATAGTGTCGTGAACAGTACCCGCGCTATTGTACTTGACTTGATTATGATTGCAATTTCATCTCCTTCATTGGGCAATTTGTATATCAGGTTGTACAATCAATTTGCATCATTTAATTGGTCATTTGGTATTGTAAAAGTGGCTTTCATAAGTAGCTGTAGATGCACATTTTATATCAGATTTATAATGTCATTTCTACTGAGTTTTTTTGGGGGTTGCAAAGCCAAGAGCCTTGGAATATTATGTTAAGCATTGAATCAGAAAATATCTCACTAAAGGAGTGATAAGTTGCAGGTCTATATATTTGATGTAATGTGCATATTTATATCTTCCATGATTGACATAATAGTATGCATGCCAAGTGTTTGACAAAATACCAATTGGCTATAAGTGCACATTTTTAATTTAGAATTCATCTATATGCATTTCAAAAGCCAAAAGAGAATTGCATATGCATTTAGTTCTTTTCTTAGATATAGTAGTAATCAATAACAAGCTTTTAGATTCCCTTTGATATCATTTCAAACAAGCATAATCAGTCTGAAACACAGAAACAAGCATAGAGATCGTATTGAAAGTGTTTGACAATTTTCCTTGAACTACAAATCAACAAATTGAGGTTTGAATTGACAAGGGATATTACAGTGGTATCAAAGCTTGCTTGCAAAGTGTTTAACAAAATGTCAAACAATTGAATTTGAGAAGGATTTGGTGTTTCATGAAGTTATAACCAGTTGGGGTTATTACAGTGGTATCAGAGCGATTTTTTGCCATCTTGTGGGGTAGAAAAATATTAATTATTGTCACATTCGCTATTGCATTTGGAGTGACCAGCACTCTAGCATTTTTTAGCCATGAACAAAAATAGGACTGGTAGTTCTAGAAGTTGGTGGAGTAATGCGGAAGTTAGCACAAAGATGAATGAATGCTTTGCAGGAGAGTATGGAGAAACTTAAGCTTCATCAACACAGATTGACAGAGAGCTTGTTGGATCCAGAGACAATTGAAAGGGCAGCAAAGTATATGGTTTCCGCCTTTAGAAGGCCGACATCGAGGCTGCAAGGAAGGAAGCTTGAGTTTTCCCTGACAGGAGTCCCTGATGCAAATGTATCTACATTTAGTACGGCACCTGCTAGTCCTATCTGCAGTGTTGACAATGGACTTATTTCATAGGGACATGTGGTTGTGTCAATGGAAGCAAAGGATAGCGACACCAAGCTTCAGCAAGTTAAGGCTCCCAGAGCTGTTGCTATAGTTAGTGCAGAGATAGTTGATGCAGTTACTACCACTGATACTATCGGCTCTCTCAAGGACATGATTATTATTGGAGATTGATATGTGAGATCTCATGGTGTTGCTACAATGTAGGAGGCAATTGCTTCCTCAAGTGGGACCGAGACATCTATAGAGTCACCCATCAAATGTTAGCTACATCTGGTTGGGGTGCTCCTATGTTTGATGAGCATGGTGATAGTAATCTTTCTCTAGCAGAGGTTCATGCGCTTCGAGAGACTGTTAGGATCTTGAAGCATAGTTACTCTCAGTTAGTTGCTAACAAAAATTACCTTCTAGAGTGGGGTAGCACTTGCTATGAGATGTTGTTAGGGAAAGAGGAGGTGGTTGAGCTCACCCGGGAGCTTCAGGTGACCATGGACTCTCTTCAGCATACTCAGTTGGCTCTTCAGGAGTCACAGCCACAACTGGATGAGGTTGTCGTGGAGTTAGAATGGGTACAGTCAACTCCATCCCCAAACCCTGTTCAATTACATATTGTGGTTGATGGTGAGTTTGCTTCTACAGTTGAGGATGAGGGACGTGATGATGTGGCAAACACATTCGTCCAGGATATGAGTGCGGTATGTACAGAGGAAGTGAGTGTTGGGTGATGCGATGCGCTCCCCTGCCCACAGGTGGTTAATTATGTGGTGTTCCATGTTCACTAACAGTCATGGTTCAAATCTCCCCGGTGCCTTCCCGACCCGCGTAAGCGCCTGGTATGCGCGTCGAGGGGGAGATTGTTGGGTGATGCGACGCGCTCCCCTGCCCACAGGTGGTTAATTATGTGGTGTTCCATGTTCACTAACAGTCATGGCTTTTGGTGCAACGGCAAATGGGCCCTATAGTGAGAGTATCAGTGGAGACGAGCTCTCATGGTGATTTGCTTCCTTCTACTGGAAGTGAAACTATTTCTTCTTTTCATACAACTAGTAGCATTGTACAATTGGCATTGTCACATTTTCAGAGGGATCAACCATGGATTGCGGGGAAGCAGATTGATGCTTCCACATATAATTTTTACTGTACTGAGTCATTCATAGAGTATTGCTTGAGAGCTCGAATTTGTAGGAGGTTTCATAGAGTATATTTGAGGGTACTCTCATTCGGGGCTCTCGTGCTATACGATGATTGGTGAAGAAGATTCTAGAGACCTTGGCTACAATGCTTCCCAATAGGGATTTTGTGGTTGGGTTTGCTGAGAGGGTTGCCCAGGATCTTGCCTGACCAATAGTTTAGGGTCAGAGATTGGAGCCATCTTCTGATTCCCAGTTTGATGATGATGAGCACTTTACAAAGATTGGAAGTTTTTATCGGCATTACACTCTAAGAAGTGCTCATCACTTTTCTTTTGACCCACAGCTAGAGGACTTGGCTTTCAGCGTTATGGATGGTGACAGAAGGTTTGGTATTCATTATACCCGTAGAGGGCGTACTTCTCCACCAAGGGTTGAAGATTCTAAGATACAGGGTATTGTGAAACAATTGGATGTGCTAGTGAATGAGATAAATCAAAATCACAAACGGATGACCCAACTAATTTCGAATCCAAGATTTGAGCAAAGCACGATATCACTTTTTTGAAGAGCGAAATCTGATGACACAGTTGCGGCTTCATATTTGCGGGACATTTCTTATGAGATACTGCATGAATTGGGCATAATTGAGGTGGAAGGTGATAAGAATTTATATCCAATTAAGTCAGATGATGCATTTGTTGGCATGAGTTCCTCAGATCATGTATTTGATGATGATGCAACAACATTGGGAGGAGCATGCGAGGATATTGTCATATCAACACCCACTTCTGTGTGAGTTGAACCATCCAACGAGGAGTTTAGTAATATACATGCAGTTGTTGATGTGTGTTCTGATGATGGCAAACATGTTGATGATTATGAGTTTTCATCAACTGTAGATTTGGTTCAATTTTCTGTTGTGGCAGATAGTGTTTTTCTTGTGTCCATATATTTTGATGTGGCTATACCTATTGTTGATACAGTTGGCACTAGTGCATATGGTTCGCCTATAGCTACATCTTTTTCAACGCATGTTGCTAATGATCAAGATTCTTGTCCAATATATATTACATGGATGGATACAGGGAAGAAGAGGTTTCATAGATCTTCTACGGAGTTGCCCTCTGGTGACATTATGACTTTTACATCATCAGCACAAGTTTTGGGTGCAAGGTTGTAGGACATGTGGTTGGTCCTGATGATGTTGGTTTGTAGTTGGTTTATTATCTACAAGGATGTCACATACTACTTCATTTGATATCTAGGTGGAGGTTGGAGTTCATTGTGTTGCTGGATTGCTTGAGGACAAGCAATTTCAGGGAGGGCGGACTGTAATGTTCCCCATATTTAGACCTTCAATGGAGTTCTTAGCTTCATTCTTCGAAGGCTAAGTGAACAAATGAGGAGAAATAAATTAAATTAAAGTCAATAAATAAATATATCTAAAGGTGACTTTATATTTAATTAATTTAAGTTTCTAGAAGCACAACTAATTATTGTATTGGAAAGGGGGAAGCTTCTAGAGAGTGCAATTAAATAATATTTTATTTCCTTCTAAAAGGGCGAAGGAAAAGAATAAATAGAGGTGAGATCCAATTATTGTCAATTGCATTTGATATAAACCTGGGAGAAGAAACTAAGGGTTTCTGATTTCAGTCAGCCATTGGAAAGCGTCAATTTTTCATTGTTGCAACCATTTGAGGTGGTGAAATATCCACTAAATTTGCCATTCAAGAGAGCTTCATTCTGGAGTTATATTTGTGCTTAAATTGGAGAATACATTTATTGTTGGTTGCTATAGTGTCGTGAACAATACCCGTGCTACAATACTTGGCTTGATTATGATTGCAATTTCATCTCTTTCATTAGTCGATTTGTATATCAAGTTCTACAATCAATTTGCATCATTTAAATTGGTCATTTGGCATTGTAAAGGTGGTTGTCGTAAGTAGCTATAGATGCACATTTTATATCAAATTAATAATGTCATTTCTACTCAGTTTTTTATGGATTGCAAAGCCAAGAGCCTTGGAATATTATGTTAAATATTTAATTAAAAAATATCTCACTGAAGGAGTGATAAGTTGCAGGTCTATATATTTGATGTAACATGCATATTTATATCTTCCATAATTGACATAATAGTATGCATGCCAAATGTTTGACAAAATATCAATTGGCTATAAGTGCACATTTTTCATTTAGAATTCATCATATGCATTTCAAAAGCCAAAAGAGAATTGCATATGCATTTAATTCTTTTCTTAGATATAGTAGTAATCAATTACAGGCTTTTAGATTCGCTTTGATATCATTTCAAGCAAGCATAATCAATCTGAAACTCAGAAACAGCAAACATAGAGATCGTATTGGAAGTGTTTGACAATTTTCCTTGACCTACAAATGAACAGGTTGAGGTTCGAATTGACAAGGGATATTACAATGGTATCAGAGCTTGCTTGCAGAGTGTTTGACAAAATGTCAAACAATTGAATTTGGGAAGGATTAGGTGTTTCACTAAGTTATAACCCGTTGGGGTTATTACATAGATGCAGGCTAAGGCGGATCTAAACACCCGAACCTAGTAAGTACATGAGTTGCGGGCATAGCTGAACGAGTTACGGGCACAAAGAATGGCTACTACACCTGCTCCAACAGGGACACATCCTTCTTCTTCTTAGTCTTATTTTGATGTACTCAGTTGTTTAGTTGTCTCTATTTTGTCATCCGGAGATGACTTTTCTTTGTGGGGGGCTAATGTTGTTAGTAAAAACTATACTAGAGCCGACGGGATAAGTTAGTGTCTGGAAGGTTGCGTGACAATTGCGTCACCGCTTCGGGAGATATATGTACATTGTCTGAATTGAACTATGAATCAATACTTGTGATTGTATACTCTGCTTATATGAATAAAGCACTATCTTGTTTTGTGTTATCTTCTAGTCTCTTAATGCAATAGCTATCTATTTACGCTGTACGGTAAATAGGCAGCTATTATTTTTGTCTTTGGACCCTTACATCAGTGCAATCCAGCTGTCATCTTGCCATTGTTTTAGTGTTTATCTAGGTCTTGAATGACAAGAAACCCTAATCATTGGCATGTGGTTTCCTAAAATTGAATGCCATTATTAAATGCTGCTAGGCATTGTCTAGAGTGTACATTAAAGTGTTTGAATTCTTGGTCTTGGCATTACAATCTTCTGCGAATTGGGCGGCCAATATACTACAATTTTGGCGCGCCAAGTTTCTGCAATTCGAACACCACAAGAGTCTTGTCTTTGGTGTTGAATGTGCTTGGAATTTGGAAGGAAAATGGGTTGTATAAAGCCTTGTATGTAGAACGCTCTTATTGGCATTTTTCTGGACTGTTGTGGTTATTCCTTCCAGGGCTGCGATTGGCTTTTTTGAGGAATCCAGGTGGCCATTGTTCGATGTGTTTTGCATCGCCAGGTTTTAGGGAGCTATAACTATTTGCTTCCCTTTTAAAATATGATATGATTTTCCCGTTCATGGGGGTAGTTGACATATTAATTGGGTTTTATTTTATACCCGCACTCTTCTAAGGTCACAGCGTGTGATTATCCCATGTATCCCTTTGCTCAGGGCCGATACAGCGATTTTATTTAATAGTCAACCTTATTTGCTTAAGGTTCATTAGTTTTTATTAATTATTCTCATTTATAATATGGGTATTATTTAATTAGTTATTCAAAAAGTGAATATTAATTAATATCTATTTGTTGTAATATTTATTCCCTCAATATATAAACTTAGTAATTATTTAGACATTTTACTTTTTAATTGATTACTAAATTATTTCAAATAGAGATATCAACTATTGTGATTTAATGTCGTCAGCATACTAGAGGGGGATATTACAATCCTACTCTCCCAAAATTGCTGTCCTCAAGCAATTATGATTTTTGTTTGATTGGCAGGATCACGATCAATCCATGGTTCTCACTCAAGTTCCAAGTTTGAATGATATAATCAAGAGTTTCAAGGGTGAGATTAAGTGCACTTATATTAAGTGATAAGAATGATTCCATCTTTGAGGAGATATATGTTAATAGGATTGGTGAAAATATGATTGATCCATATTTGATGATTGAATTATGTAGATAGATTTCATAATGTTTAGGTGGGAGTAGCTGATGAGTTGTCCAAATGATTCCAAGCATAATTTGATTGATGACTTCATAATCAAAAGATATGATATGATAGATCTTCATGGTTTGAATATCTTTTTGTTGAAGTAGATAATTCCTTTAATGACCTCTTTGATGATGATCTCCTATACAAAAATTGTTTACTTTCAAAGATTGATATACATTAATATGCATTTAAAATAAGATTGTTTTAAGGGGGATGATTAATAACCCCTAATAGATTATTAGTTAGCATATTGACCTAAAGTCCTCTTGCTTCTTACATGACCTCCTTAAAAGGATGAAAATTGCAATGTCGCAGGGCGCTAGACACTCATCTACGAGTAGTTTCCCTCAAGGCATTAGGACTACATGTTCATGTTCATGTTCTTGTCACAAGTTCTTGTTCAAACTAGACAAGGGATATTTCATCTTTGTATGCACAGCTGTCACTTTTCAGATCCATACAAACCACGTAATAGGTTTCTTCATCATACAGCTAGTTTAATATTTTCATATGGTATCATACAATTCCTTGCAACAATTTATCTATCACAGATCCTTTAGAAATTTATCAAGGTATAAATCTTCCTTCATTGTCTACAATACCTACTGTGATGTACAGTTAGTGTTACATCTATATTCACCTATACTAAGTGTTCTACATTCTACTGTATGGCCTGTAGATGTTATTCCCATGCTAACAATAGCTATGGGCTGCTAACGATATCCAGTCCGATCTTTTTCAGCTTCCTAGTTATGTGGTATGGCCTACTCAACAAAATTGTCTTCTACAATTTGATGAATTGTATTTTTCTTGTATTGTACTTCCCTTATGGAATGATAAAACAACAGAATGTACTCCTCTCTCTCCTGCTATAAAAAATCTACTGCAATTGCTACCATGTACCCCCTGTTTGTGTGTCCTATATTAATCAGGCATTCTTCAACTTCTATATCTGACAAAGATAGAGAAAAGCTATTACTATTTGGAATGTTGGATGACCATAAAACAACAGAATGTACTCCTCCCCCTCCTAATATAAATATCTACTGTAATTGCCACCATGTAGCCCCTGTTTGTGTGTCCTATATTAATCAGGCATTCTTCAACTTCTATATCTGACAAAGATAAAGAAAAACTATTACCATTTGGAAATGTTGGATGAATCTACAATCCCAGCACAAGGATTTGAACAGTAGTTTCCTAATCAGGAATTTTGACTGAGGATATACTGAAGGGCCTACAATGTTGTCTAGATTCAACAATCTATTGGGTGAAGCATTTTAAGACTCCAATGTGCAGTTAGATTGCACTCTTTCTTTGTTTAGTCGTTAGCCACCATTCATTATATTGTATGGAATTGGATTCTCTAGCTATATTGGTTCTGCTAATTCTCCACCATATATTTCCATGCGTTAGTGATCAATGTTTCCTTCATCAATTTTCCCCTCTATTCTTAGCCAAAACAATCACTCCAGATCTTTGTCCCTCTTTCATCATGGAATGGTCTCTAGCTGTGGAACAATCAGGTTATGCTCAGGTTGTTCTAGCTATCAGTGGAAAGTTTCAACAAAAGTGCTCCCCCAATAGTTTCATCACATGTTTGGAAACCATTACCTAGTGATTACTTGTTTTCTTTATTGTCAAGAAGAGGGATCCTCTTTGCACTGCAGGATGTAGTTAGCATGCAATGCCTTTATTATGTTTTGTCTATATGCTTGTATCCGACTGTATATTGAATGCTTGTTAACTTTCAGGTAGTCGGAAGAATTGGTACGTAGAAAGTAGTGATCTACTTGCCAATTTTGGTGCCCTTTAAATAAAAAATGTAGTCTGGTAAATGATTCCAATTCTTGGCTGAACATCTTTGATCAACCTCAATAATGAACCTCACGTATGAATCAAGATGTATTAACTAATCTATCCATTAATTATAAGTATTTGCTTTATCAGAAAGCAGAGTAAACAAGAACTACCTTCTTGTTTTGCAATAGGTCGACATACTATTGCCTCACATAATAGCATCCAACATCTTGCTGTAATTCTTCTCAAACATTATACAAGTCAATGTAAAATTGTCTCCAAACAATCAAAATATTCAGTTCAAGTCATCATCTACTTGGCTAGCTTTATCTTATGTATCTGCTAATTCATAGAGGAAATCCTTTAAGGAAATACCAAAGATATAACTAAATTCCTTAGCCCTTACATCCTTGCATCTCTAGTTAGCTTCTACAAATTCAGGTTCATGTTGCATCAAGATTTTCCATTTTCACACTTCAGGTTTTCTACCTTACCAAAATGGAAGGAAAACTTTCTGTTTCTGGGTATGATTCGTCTCAGAAACGAATTTGATTCCAATCCAACTATGGAAATGGGTAAGGTTTGATTTCCAATGGTCAGAATCACATGGAATCATCTAAAGGTGTATTCAAGCAATTCTAGGGTAAACATGGCATTTACAGATTGATTCCAATGGTAGACAAGCTACGCAGAACCCTAAACAATAGTTATACAATAAGTTTTGAGTGTTTAACAGTTTGCAGAATTCATGTGCGATAATGCATTGTAGCATCAACAAACCAACATTTCTGAGAAACGAATTTGATTCCAATCCAACTATGGAAATGGGTAAGGTTTGATTTCCAATGGTCAGAATCATATGGAATCATCTAAGGGTGTATTCAAGCAATTCTAGGGTCAACATGACATTTACAGATTGATTCGAACAGTAGAGAAGCTACGCAGAACCTTAAACAATAGTTATACAATTAAGTTTTGAGTGTTTAACAGTTTGCAGAATTCATGTGCGATAATGCATTGTAGCATCAGCAAACCAACATTTCTGAGAAACGAATTTGATTCCAATCTAACTATGGAAATGGGTAAGGTTTGATTTCCAATGGTCAGAATCACATGGAATCATCTAAGGGTGTATTCAAGCAATTCTAGGGTCAACGTGACATTTACAGATTGATTCCAACAGTAGACAAGCTACGCAGAACCCTAAACAATAGTTATACAACAAGTTTTGAGTGTTTAACAGTTTGCAGAATTCATGTGCGATAATGCATTGCAGCATCAGCAAACCAACATTTCTGATTCTGGGAAGCAATAATCGATCCAAGACAATTTAACTGAACATGACCATATATAACTTACTGTATTAATATATGTCACGCATAGCTTTATATGCTGTAACTTCATATTTTATACAGTACGGATTCAAAAGAGGTAAGGAAGTAACAATTAATTATTAATCATAAAGGGATTGTATCATACTGTACTTTAATACAAACATATCAATTAATTTAAGTTTCACAATGAATATTAAATTTAAAAATGGTGTATAAATTAGATAAAACAAGTAGAATGTAAAATAGATATAAACAGTATATATTACTGATTCTAATTTTCTGTATGGACAACCAGAACACATCCAACTCTCAAATTGTTTTTGTATTGGTGTATCATACCCGTGTAGCTGTACATGCATTGGATTCTGCTTTGGTAAGTTACAATTTATTTTATTTTTCAATCATCCATTGATGACAACTAGTGGTATATTGTTTCGTTGAAAATCCGAGATATTATAGGTAACTCACTAGAAACGAGCATTGGTGTGCCAAAAAGACTAGGTGTCTAGTGCAAAACAAATCTAAATATGCGATAAAGATCAACTCTTAAAATTCACCAAGTCCACATTACTTAAAACCAGAACAAAATGAATGGAATAGAATGTCCTCACTGATTTATATTGTCACAATGTATGCAGTCTCCAATGCAGGCTCTATTTTCATTAGACATGGATATAAAATCAATCGTGGAAAACTGTGATCAACTTGATAGAACACAGAGAAATGACTATCGAATTGGATGGCGTGCGAAATCCTGGAATCTGCTAGGGCCTCTGTGCCCTAGCCCCTACATCGTTCCTGGTCTGCGATCTGAAGGCAGGGTGGGCTTCTGATTTTTGTGCCGCTGTTTTCTTGTTTGGCCGCGTGCAGAGGATAGGGTGGCCGAGCTTTCCAAGCCCATGGGTGTCTTTTGTGCAGCATTCTGCTTCGTTTTCGGTGGGGCTGTGGTGGGTTAAGGTTGTGGGGTTTTTGCCCCGGTCCCTCCTCACTTTTGCTGAGTCCCAGTCCAATGGTGAATGGGAGATCGAGGTATACCCTCCTCCCAGCTTCCTGTTGGTGATGCGATGATGGGGGAGCCCTCTTCCTCATTGCATGCCAATACTATGGATCTGAATGGTAAGCCTCACTCAAGAGATGGCAAATCCTCTCAAAAAGGGGAGCTTCAAGTAAAGAAAATTAATGGATGTTTGCAGAGAGCCGAGGACCGGCCAATTTTGGTTATCCAACTTGAACAAGTCTCAGAGGATGTTGAATACTAGAGGAATCATGCCCTTATTTGTAAGTTTTTGGGTCTTCGCCTTTCCTTGCCTATACTGGAATCCTCAGCTCACCAGATGTGGAACCCAGAAGGAGATATGGAGATTCTGCTAGCAACCAATAACTACTTTATGGTTATCTTTCGGAGCATGCCAGACAGGAATAAGACATTTGAAGGGGGCCCTTATTTCTTTAATCAGGTGGGGCTTTTCATCAAGCCTTGGCATATGGGCTTTAACTCTATCAAGGAAATACCCTCACGAGTCCCGGTGTGGGTCCGCTTACCGAGGCTGCCTTTGGAATTCTGGAGGGAAGATATTCTTCACTCAATCTCACTACTTCTTGGGAAACCTGTGGGTTCAACTACACAGACGCAAGATCGTAAGGTAATTTCTTTTGCCCGTATTTGTGTAGCAGTTGATTTAAATAATCCGTTGCCAGACTCTATGGAAATTTGCATGGGATCATTTTCTTAGATCCTATAGCTGGATTACGAGACCCTACCATTCAGATGCAAAATTTGCCATGAATATGGGCATTTATATCGCGAATGTCCCAAGAACAAGTCCCCCACCTTGGATGCTCCTGGACCCCCTGGGAAGGACAAGGGGAAGGCTACTTCATCTAGTGGACCTGTTAATAGTGAGGGATTTACTCAGGTCAAGTCTTGTAACAAAGGCAAAGGAAAGAAGAGATTCTGGATGGATAGGCAGACCGATGACACCTTTAACAAGTTTGATGCTATTGGGGATTTGGCCCAAGACGAAGGTACCCCAATTGAGCTTCTTTCTGAGGTCAAAGGGCAGTGGGAGATTCAAGTTGGGGATATGCAGAGTGAGGATCAGATTCTAACTACAGGGGAACAACAGGCTAGACAGTTGGATATTGATTTGCCTCCCCTTGTTCAGGATATTGGAGATATTGGTGAATCATAGGGTTTGATGGGTCCTGTCTTGGCGGCTCCTATCCCCAATTTTCCCAAGGAGACCCCAGATTCTGCGAAGAGTAATAAGGCTCCTCTGGTCTTAGGCATATAGCAAAAATCTTGCAAAAAGAGGTCTTTGGATAAACCGTCAAAGAGTGGTAGGAAGACTGATCAAGAAAAGGTGAAGATAATGGATGAAAATTTGGTTGAGTCGGGGTCTGTGAGACCCATTGATTCTTACTTCTCTCACCCCCATAAATGATTGTGCTGTCATGGAATGTAAGGGGGTTGAACAACATCCCCAGACAAAAGGATGTTCACAGATTAATTGAGTCTCAGTCTCCTGATGTGATCTTTATTCAAGAAACTAAGCTTACAATGGAAGGATTGGCTAACTATGCTACACGGGTCTGGCCCCAAGGCTCTTGGCAAGGTGTAGGTGCTTTGAACAGTTTGGGAGGGGTGGCTTGCTTCTTGGACCCTGGAAAAGTCTCCCCCTTATGGTGGATTTCTAGTCGGTTCTCCATCTCTTTGGTTGCTTCTAGCTTTGAAACTAGAGAAAGGTGCCTCTTATCCAATATATATGCTCCTACTAATTTTTCAGGTAAATCACATTTATGGGCTCATATCAGTTTCATTCGGTCACTGGACCCTTTTCTCCCATGGATTATGGCTAGGGACTTTAATGCTATCACTAGTTTGGAGGAAAAACGAATGGGCTAGCCAAGCTAGACCCGTCTTCAAATTTGTTCAGGGATATGATTGGTTCATTGAATCTCATTGGTGTGAAGACAACCAATGGTGTCTTTACATGGAATAATCGAAGGTGGGAGTGAGGTTATCTCAGAAAGGCTTGACAGATTTTTGGTTTCCTGCTACTGGATGAACAACAGGTGGAGCACCAAGTATGAAATTTTGGACTGGAGGGGCTCTGACCATTGGCCCATTAAGCTTTCCATCACCTCATACAGTGTCACCAAATGCCCCTCCTTCAAATTTCAGTTGATGTGGCTCAAAGACTTGTCTTTACCTGACCTTATGGTGGACTGGTGGTATGAGGGGAGGCCTGCCCATGGAACGGCTATGTACACTTTCAGTAAGAGGCTCCAACATGTGAAGTACAGGCTTAAGAGATGGAATAAACATCATTTTGGGAATCTCCATGCTCCAGAAGGTAGCTTCTTAGACCAAGCTGGATAATATTACCCATCAGATTAGAGAGCAAGGGATGACATTTGATTTGAGTAAAGCTGAGATCTCGGATCTAAAGGGACTGGAGGAATGGGAGCTTCGAGAGGAGATATTCCGGAAGCAGAAATTTCGTATTGATTGGTTACAGGAAGGGGATAGGAATACTTCTTTCTTCCACAACTCGGTGCAGGCTCGGAGACAGGGTAATTCTATCTCCTCTCTTGTCTCATCTAATGGTGACCAGATCTCTTCCTGTGAAGAAATTTCTAAGGAAGCTGTCAATTATTTTTCTAATCTTTTTACTAGGGAAGCTCTTCCTGCTAAGTCTGAGGAGCGTGATATTTTGGACTGTATCCCCCTCTTGGTCTCTATTGAGATGAATGAGGCCCTCTTAAGCCCCATCCTATTACCAGAGCTGGAGAAAGTTGTTCTTAATATGAAAAAGGGCAAGGCCCCTAGTCCAAATGCCTTTCCGATTGAATTTCTCCAGGAGTTCTGGGAAATAATAAAGTTTGATCTCCTTGAAGTGGTACAGGAATCTCATAGAAATAAACAGATGTTGAAGTCTTTGAATTCTACTTTCTTGGTTCTTATACTTAAGAAGGAAGAGGCTAATAGGTTAGACCAATTCAAGCCTATAGCGTTATGTAATGTTGTCTATAAGATTATTACCAAACTGATCGCTAAGAGACAAACCATTCCTTGGTTCTTTGATCTCTGCTGAACAGGGTGGTTTTGTTGAAGGTAGACAGATTTTGGATGGAGTTGTGATAGCAATGGAGGCGATCCACTCTATGTCGACATCCAAGGAGAAAGCTATGTTTATTAAACTCGACATGGCTAAAGCTTATGATCGAGTGAGCTGGGAGCTCTTACAGAAAATTCTTTTGGCCTTTGGATTTGATGAGGAGTGGGTGAATTGGGTTCTAAGCTGTGTGACCTCTTCCTCCTTCTCAGTGCTCATTAATGGGGAACCATCTGATTTGTTTAGAGCTTCTCGGGGACTTTGGCAAGGGGATCCTTTATCTCCCTATTTATTCATCATCATGGTAGAGGGTCTTGGCAGATTTTTAAAATCACAAGTGAGGCAGGGTCTTATCCAAGGTTGGAGCTGGAATAATAATCTTCCCTCTTACTCTCATCTTCAGTTTGTGGATGACACTGGGTTAATGGGCATGGCTACAATCAGTGAGGCAGTGAGTTTCAGGCGAGCTTTGGATACCTATTTGAAAGCCTTAGGGCAACGTATTAATGATGATAAGTCGTCTATTTATTTCTTTAACACCCCTCATCTTATTCAGAACAGGATTGCAAGGATTCTAAGATTTCAAATCAGATCTCTTCCTTTGATGTACATTGGGGTTCCTTTAGTCTTGGGTTCTCAGCGAAGACATTACTGGTAGGGGATTTTGGATAAACTCCGGAGTAAGGTTAGTCACTGGACTTACAGATGGTTATCTTCAACTGGGAGAGTGGTTCTCCTTAAGACTGTGGTGCAGTCTCTCCCAATTTATAGATGTTGTGTTCAGGTTCCCCCTTCCAGCTTTCTGAGGGATTCCGATGCTTTGTCTAGGCAATTCCTTTGGTCTGGCAGCCTTCTTTCTTCGAAATGGAGCCTTGTTAAGTGGGAATCTGTGTGTCGGCCGAAGCACGCCGGGGGCCTTGGTTTTAGGTCAATGGCTCTTGTTGTCACGGCTTTGGCTGCCAAGCTGTACTGGAGATGGTGTAAATATCAAGATCAGGATTGGGCCAAGATTCTTGGCCATGAGTATTTTCCAGGTGTCGATTATCTGGATGTACCAAGACTTACTGTAGCAGGTGAAGGTTCTTGTATTTGGGACACCCTTAAGAAGGGCGCTCAACTTATTAAGGAGGGCCTCTTCTGGACTTGTAACAGTGGTTCTGATGCCCTGTTTTGGCAGGACTCTTGGGATGGCCATCCTCCCATTCTCTCTAGCTTCCCTCAACTTCAGACTTTTGGTCACATTTTAACTAATACTAAATGGGTTACGATGGAGCACTTTAAGACGATCAAGCGTTTGGGTCAGGTGGAGGTGACTTGTTGGAAGGACCCTCAAGAGTGGCCCATGGGTGGCTCTGATGGGGACCGTGTTGTTCTCACTAAAACTTTAGAAAGTAGGTTTTGCAACTCTATCCGTGAGCAAGATGTCTTGGCCTGGAGTCCTAGCCCAAAAGGCAAGTTTACTATGGCTCAAGGTTATGCTATGCTTGATAGGAACCTACATGGTCCAAATGAGGTGAACTGGTGGAAGAAGGTTTGGTTTAACCTTTCTTGGCCGAAATGTAATTTTTTCTTATGGTTGTTGGCTCAGAACAAATGCCTCACTTGGGAGAATCTTCGCAAATGAGGTTTTCAGGGACCTTCTATCTGTTTCTCCTGTTCAAATAATGAGGAATGTACTTCTCACTTGTTTTTTCTCTGCCCTTATTCAGGAGAGATATGGCACAGATGGTGGGAGGCTTGGAGACATGGTTGTGTTCATACGTCCTCTTTAATTGACTTCTGGGAGAGTTTGGGCAGACCTCCAGTGAAGACTTCTCTTTTGCGGGTTGCTTGGATGGTCGGCAGTCCCTCATTCTTTGGAACCTTTGGCT
Organism: Cupressus sempervirens; assembly: GCA_028749045.1. Classification (NCBI taxonomy): domain Eukaryota; kingdom Viridiplantae; phylum Streptophyta; class Pinopsida; order Cupressales; family Cupressaceae; genus Cupressus; species Cupressus sempervirens. Next base: position 551,310,343 of record CM053785.1, on the reverse strand, counting down.
GGAGCAGAACTGCAGAATTTTCTATGACTCCAAGTTAGAAAGTTTGCATCTATGGAGGATTATTCTTAGCAGGCTTCAGGAGACCATCTCTGCTAAGTGTGATATGTTTGAAAGTATTGATCCTGGTGATTTTGCTATTGTAAAATTTGAATTTGAGAGATAGCAGACGTGGGGACAACCTTGGAAAAAGACCTCGCTATGGCAAGCAACGGTTTTGTCGGGATGGGAGGTGGACTTCCCCCCCCCCCCGGCTGGGATTTTGAAGATTAATACGGATGGGTGTTCTCGTGGGAACCCTGGTCATGTTGGTATTGGGGGCATAGGTAGAGACAATGATGGTGGTATGGTTTTTCTCTTCTCTGCCTACAAAGATCAATACTCTAATAATCTGATGGAGACCCTTGCTATTAAGACTGCAGTTGAGAGAGGTTGCTCTTTAGGCTGGAAGAGGATCATCTGTGAGTCGGATTCTCAGATTGTTGTGGACATGTTGAATAGTCAAAGCTTGGAGAATGTTAGTTGGCAATTAGCTGCTTTGGTCAAACAGACTTTTATGTCTCTGTAATTCCTTAGACTTTGTCTCCTTTCGTCATATCCCTCGAGAATGGAATAGAGTGGCTGATTGTTTGGCGAAATGGGCTTCAAAGAACGTAGATGGGTGGGATATTAGTGGAAGGGAGGAGTTGCCTGCTGAGTTTAGTGGGATTGTTGAACAGCTGATATTGGGTGACATGAATATGTAGTGTTTTTGTGGGCCGTGGGCCTTTGTTTTGTACTTTGATTTTGGTTGAATAATTTTTTACCCCCTCTTTTTCAAAAATACTTGATAGAACACATATATCTAATTCCTAACAATAATTTAATATCATTAAAATCTAATGTCACCTAGCTTATATCTAGACTACCACATCAAACTCGAAGCTTGCTGCAAAGGGGAGACGTATTATGCATATCCCCTCTTGTTGTAATAATCACCATTTAAAATATACATACAGAGGTATTCTATAACTGAGTGTTCTATTCCCACCTAGTAGATAAATGGCATACATGTTCATTCTTCAATAAAAAAATAGGACAAATGACTTTTGACTTAATACAAATGGTATGTAATTTAATTTATATTCAGTAATACTTGAAAAGAAAAAGTCTGATACTAGTTTACAATCTAAGTTTCATCACATAGACAATTTAACTAAACAGAAATAAACTAAGAACTAGACATTTACCAAAAATTGAGATGCAACACCCTCAAGAACTCTCATTGCTTCTTCAGGTTGAGGTACAGTAAATACTGGAACTCCAGGCTTCACAAGTCTCATTGCACATCAAAAGCAATTTGAGTAGATCTCCAAAAGATAACAATATAATTTAATGTTAAAGTTATAATAACCTTAGCACATAATGAAATCAAAGTCAAAAGTTCAAACACAAATTTTGGAGTAAATTGAGATCTCGTATATTTTGATGACATCATACCTTGATGATTCCAGCTTTCTCTCGAGCAATTTGTGTTAGGGTATTACCTGTTCAAAGATTTTCTAAGCTGAATCAAAAATGTTAATACATTAAACAAAAAGTTACTTGTGTTTCTATGGTTAGAAAAGTAAATGTGAAGAGTTGCACTACAAACTATTTGACAAGGAATATATATACCTCACCATGTGGCATTTCTGATACATTGACATCATTTAATTTTTATCATCAACCATCTCGGAAAATCATTGAAGACACAAAACTATAAAGGGGCATCAAATATTATTTCAATTAAATTTACTACAAAAACTTGTAAACTACTTCCGTAAAGCAGCATGACTTTCATTATAAACTTGTTCAGCCTAGTAAGAAGACAGAATATCTATAGGATAACTTGCCATTTATCCATAGGGTACATTTGCTTCCTCTATGAGCTGTACAATATCATACTAAGTAAATGAATACCAAGGGCTAATAACATGCCAATAGATCTTGGTTTAAAATGGTCTGTGATGAATATAAAAGTTTCATTCGTCATAAAAGCATACCTTCTGTTTGAGTCAATTGTGGGAAATCAAAATTGATAATAATCATAAGTTCTAGCAATATGTTCTCATGAAAACAAAATGAGTTAAAAATTAGATGTTGCTTCTTCCCAAACACAGATAATTCAAAATTGTCTTGCAATTATTGCAACTACTTCAAAAGTTCATACACAAATTTCGGAGGCTTATAAGTATGAATAAAGAACTGAACAGAAAATATAACACAGCAAAGGATTTTTCTTCTTTGTTTAATTGATAAACTGAGATAGATTTCACATTAGAAATGAATAAAATAGGCCATATCCTTTGTTAAACCTCACATTCTCCATGAAATTCCTCTAAAACATTTTCTTAAAGAATGTTATAAGTCCACTGCTGAATGGTTTCCCACAACTAATTAAATTGAAAAAAATTAATCAAGTTCAATTAGTGATCAATTATACATTATTTATTTCATGTCAAAAAACTTTAAAAGGGACTTGAAAGATCAACAAAACAAAGGTCATCCTTGCAAATTTTAACAATTCACCTTGTAGCCCTCATGACTATATTACATTGTGGACCATTTACCAACTTTATGAAAATATGACATGATAAGGAGCAGCGAGGATGGGAAGAATGTAATAACCCCTCACGTTATCCAATATTTGTCCTAAAATATTCAATAAGTCCTGGAATAATTTTGTCAAACAATAGTTATGTAAGGACTGTCAAGTTTCCTGAATGAATTCTTTCAGCATTCTGCCTCCGTTTCTTGTCAAATACTCCTCTGAACAGCTCACAATAATGTTTGCTTCAAGTCTGATGCAAATTGTCGAAGGAAATTGGGTAGGAAATGACCAAACATTTGAACAAACAGTTGTCTGCTCTATAAACTAAATCACCATAGTTTTCATAGTTGACATAACATCATATACTTAGCATTCATTCAGATAAGATTAGATAAGATAATTTTATTAATGTGCAACAAGAAACCACTAAAAAGGTCAAACGAACTGCTGAATCACAACAAGAAATGCCAGCCAACAAAGGGAACACCAAACAGTGCCCGAGGAAAGCTGAAACAACTACAAACAGAAGAACCAAGAACTGAGGGCCATCATCTGCAACAAGATAGACATGCCCCATTGTGGAGAAGAAATCTAGAACCGAGGGATATGGTCGAGGGAAAGAGGAGGCCCTGTGTCACTGTTGAGAACCACTGGATGTAGAACACTGCTGTCAAGAGTAACTTCAGCGAGGTCTCATTGATATAGTGTGCTCAGAGGTAGGGAGACCAAGAACCTTCTTTATAGCCGAGCCAATGAGACCATGGAAAAGGAGGTGATGAGTTGATCTATTCTTTGTCTCAAAGGAGACTGATTCTAAATGGTGAAGTCTTGAAGTCTTGTGGTCTCCTAAAGGAAAACGCTTAAGCATCATTGATCGGTATAATCGAAGGAGGAAAGAGAATGGGGCAACAGAAGATGAAGTGTGTCTCCGTCTTAGGCTCCTCCATGTCACAAAGTTGACAAATCCTATCAACCCTATCGATATGGTGATCTGTTTGAACATGAAGCCAATGAGAGCCTCAATGTGCAGTACGTGTGTCCAACAATGGGATAGGTAAGAAGGATGCACAACCAACCCATCTTGAAGATCAAGGAACTGCTCAGCATAGAAGGCCATCCTTGGCTGCAACCCTAGGTAAAAGCATGTGCATATCTATTTCACCTTTTAGGACCTCTAAACATGTTTTGGTCAAATTTCATTTGTTTATCAAAACTTAACTTTTTCAAAAACTAAAAGTACCCTTTTATAGATCTTGAATTCAATATCATCATCATTTAAATTTTATAGTATTTTAATTAGTTATAATACATTATAATTTCAAAATATTATAAGTAGATATTTTAACATTCGAGAATATGCTTCCTCAAAAAAAGAAATAGTAAACCATATAAAAAAAATTAAAACTTCTATTTAGCACTAGAGGAGAGAGTCCTCCTCAAGAATGTGAAAAAAAATTTCAAAAAGGTCTAGATTTGATAGGGAAGTTTTGACAAGAGAAAAAAACCGTTGATTTCCAATAAGGTCAATCTCAAGCACATATAACAAATAAAATATATATTAAAATCCAATATTTCATTTTTTTTCCACTAGTTATGCATTTCATCTATAACATATTTTTTGCAGTTAAAAAAAGGGCCTCAAATTTATTTTTTTAATGAATAAATTCTTTGTCAAAAATCATTTTGTTATTATTATGCAATGTGTTGGTCATATTTAACTAATATAGGCAGACTAATTTTGGTGACTTTCCAAGGTCTTCGTTAATCAACATGGATATTTGTAGTATTTTTTCTAACCTTGTTGATTGACAAGCCAAGAAGGGATGAGTGCCTTGCTTTGTTCGGATGGAATGTTTAGCGCATTGGCAAGAATGGCTCCAAATAATTGGCCATATATGGTTTTGACAAATGGATCGTTCGACTTTGTAATTTTTCAATTGAAACAATAATATATGATGTAATTTATACTACAGTATGCCCCTTTTATTATGTAATAATATAGGACGAATGTCCTGGGCTAGATTGGAGGTTTTCTTCTCTGTTCTTTCCTACTAGTGCCCGTTTGAAAGGAGAACTGCTATTGTAATTTATTTATTTAAATTAATAAATATAATCAAGGCCTTGGCCGTTTACCGATCAAAAAAAAAATCTTTTTCAAAAAAATTTAAAAAATTATAGGCATAAAATTCATCTAATTTTACACATTTTATTAGTTTACATCATCTTCAAATTCAAAACACAAATTCCACTTTTATGTCATTTAAGTTGAACAGTATGCATTCTGGGATCCTTTTTCTTTATAAAAGGTGACACAGGTTTGTTTTTTTACCCCCCCCCCACTCCGAGGGTTGACCCAAGTCATATGAATATACTGCCTGTAAATGTCTATCCTAACATGCTTGTTCAACTCTTGGTGAGGAGGGAGGAGGTAAGCGAGCACATCCAAGAAGTACTAGAAAGGAAGACGGTGGTCCACCTCGATCCCCACCGACTCCAAATAGAGAACCCTAAGCAAATGAACACTAGGCCCAACAAGTTGAGTCAGCACTCGCAACGGGTTACATGACATAATAAACTTGGAAAAAATAACCTAGCCATAATAACCCAAGGAGATAATAATCCGGCCATAATAACCCAATGACAAAATAACCCTAGGTCATAATAACCCATGCCAAAACAACCCATAGTCAAAATAGCCCATGGACATATTATCCCCATAAGATTATAGAGAAAAGAAAAGAAAATTTATAAATTACGTATTGTTGCTAAAACAATATTATTCAAATTTTCAATCAATGTGTCAAATTATGAACAGTGCCCCTTATATAATCTAAAAACTTATGCTTGTCATATCCATCAACTAGTCTTTATAGTCTTTCTTTGAGTTTATGATATTTTTTCCAGCTTGGTTGCCCAATGTATACAGACATATATTTCTCTATCTTATTCCCTTGGTAACCTTGTTCTCTGTTAAATGCTTTGACAAATTTCTAGATTAAGTTATGTGATGATTGAAGCATTTCAATAAATCCTCTATGCCATCCCTAAATAGTATTATTGATTTTTGGAAGATCATCCTGAATAGCTGAATAGCAATCCACAATGTGATTGGAAACTTGGGTGATCATCTATTGCCCCTTCTAGTGAGTCTGTCAATTCATGTGTCTTCAAAATAATCAATAATGGGTTGTAGAGTCTCCTCATGTTCTTTTATTTCATTCAATTTGAGTTTGACAATGATTATCTTAGGTTTTGGAGCATGATTATGCTGTGTACTACTAATCACATCACCAGATTTTGTTTGTGTCGTAGTATAACACCGACTCGAACATTTGTTCTTAACATATTCTACACAGCCAAATTATTTTATTGATGCCTTGTTGATGAAACAAAAATGTGTAACCATTTAAAAGAAGTAATTTCTTATTTTTTTGACTTGTTAAAAAATGAAGAGGCATTGTACAAAAAAAATTATTTACATGAATTTGGATTTCTCTTCTTATCACTCTAAATAAACTTACTTCTCCACTTCTTCCTTTCTTCACTTTTCTTAATTCTACCACTTTATATATCTTCTTAATGCATCTTCACTTATATTTTGTCATTAATACTATTTATCAGATTATTCCAACGAAATTGCCTTTATTTTTAGACTTATTTACCATTCTATAGGTAATTTAAGCATATTAAAGCTTTTTAGGGCTATATTTGAATATAGTTAATATATGGTCTAGAAATAATCTAAATAGCCTCTATGGTACCTTACAATCCCTTAAGTTTTTACAAGCCTCTTTATTTTATGTTATTTCTAGCTTACTAGCTTGATCTAAAATGACCACAAGTTATTTTGTCTGTGGGTCACAAAAGGAGGTTTGCCAATCAAGCAATTGTTGAGGACAGTCTAGAGAAGAGGCTAAAAGAACCACAACATCCACAACTAGAAAAATGGAAATCAAAGTCTAATATAAAATGCACCCATCCCCTAGGAGGAAATGCTCTCTAAGGAAAGCCTCCAACTCATCAATATACACAGTAGGGTAGAGGGAACAACCCTATAGCACCCCAATAGGGCTCTATATGGAATCTGAGAAGCCCTTCTGAGTATTGAATGTGTCAAGCACACTCTCTTACAACCTCATGATGGTCATCAACAGAGTCTTTGAAATCCCCATGTTCTTGAGTCTTTAAAACAAGGCTGTCCAAACAATTGAGTCAAACGCTTTACAAAAGTCCATGAAGCAACAATAGACTTTCGCAAAGTGGTGCCTAGCCTCCTCAATAATAGCCCGTAGAGTCCAAATGTGGTTCATAGTCTGAAAGCCTACCCTGAAACCCACCTTCCCTCTTGCCTTGAGATGGAACTGGTCTAGTTCTCTAGAAAGAGTCGTCTGCATCATTGTAGCATAGAGCTTAGAGAATGTGTACCTGACCATAGTGGACCTTTAGTTGTTGGGATCTGAGGTCGGCCTCGCCTTGCAAATAGGATGAATGATATGTCACGACCAAGAAGGATAAAATCAATACACACCACCCTATTGGAGAGCGCACAGAGAAAAGGGCCCAAAACAGTGGTGCCCATCTTGAAGAGTTCCATCTAGAACCCTTCCTTGACCACAACTCCATTGTTGTTCATAGATCTAATGGCCTCGCTGAGGTTGGAAACAAAGAAGAGATGACAGTGGAACTAGAGGTAAGGAGGATGGGGATTGGTCAGGAATGTTATAAAGGCTAGAAGAATGCACGACCAATGAGTCAGTATCTAGTAGGAAGGGGAAGGGGGTGCTAGGGAAAAATGGTACGCTAGAAGAACTTGGTGGACAAGAAAAGCAAGGTGTGGAAGGATCTACACTATGAGGCATGAAAAGCCGCTTTTTATGGTGGAGGTGGCAAGAAATCTTTAGCGAGGAGAGCTCAGGAGAACATGTGGAATAAGTTGTGTGAACCAAAGCGATGGAAGCAATAGCAATGCTTGCCCTACCACTAGTTCATGGGGTAAGTGCGCTAACACCTAGAGTTGCAAGAAAGTGAGACTGAGTTATGCAAGGAAAGGAGGGCAGACTCCCACAGTGGCAAGGGGGGTCAAACAAGGAGGTGCAGCCAATGGCAAAGGAGGGGTCAGTATGAAGGAGTCGTCTGAGGTGAAGGGTGAAGAGATCATGGTCCCCATCATCAAAGGAGATGAAAGTGTGAATGGAAGGCGAATTTAGGAGGCAAGGGGAGGTAACCCTACGAGTAGTATGAAGGAGTCGTCTGAGGTGAAGGGTGAAGAGATCATGGTCCCCATCATCAAAGGAGATGAAAGTGTGAATGGAAGGCGAATTCAGGAGGCAATGGGAGGAAACCCTAAGAGTGAGGATGAGGCGGACATCATCGACAAAAAGAATGCAGCAAATGGTGAAACAGCTGATGAGAAAAGACAATAACTATATTACAATTGCGAATGCCTATGACTATAGCATACAAGACTCCAAATTAGAGGAAAAATCCATCCTTGACATTAATATTTTTCAGCACAATAAAAAACTATTGTTAATGTTGTAGCTTCACGTGGATAGATTTGATATAAGATAAACTATATTTAAATTATTTATCTTGATTAATAATCAGACTAATAATTATTATAAAATTAATGTATACACATATATTTATACATATATGCACTTATTAATAACGGTTAATAATGCTTACCAATTACTAGTAAAACTGATTATTATAAATTTGATCAAACTATCTCTGTGATTGCCAATTACGTAACAAATCGAGGTTCCAATATAACACGCGATGAGATACATAAGAATTGGGTATTACATACCCCAATTGGTTTGAGATTAATGTACTTAGGGTGGCGATTAAATTCAGGTCGCTTGGCTATTATTGACATCCACTGATAGTGTGGTATGAATCGGTGAATCTATATAGTATGATAAGGCATGTCCATGTTGGACATGGCCCTACATGGTCTAAAGCCACGAAGAGTTATGTCCCTGCATGGGACGTGACATATCTGTAAGAACTCCAACCGGTTCTAACTCCAACAACATCAAATTACTTTACTTATTAGATGTTTGACGTTTTGTAAAAAACTTTGCATGAAACCTCTATCTTCCTGTCCTTTATTTTCAGATTACCTTTGCTTGCTTGTAATGGTTACAAATTAAGTTTAAACGCTTGCAAATGGTTATTAGATATCCAAGAAAAGAACTAAAGTATAGATGCAATCTTATTTTGACCATTCAAGTGCATACATATGATTTCTACATATGCAACAACAACCAGTAGACATTATAGCAAAGAGTTGGCATGAAAACTAAATATCTACGAGACAGTTCTTGATGAAAGACCAAATAAATAATTATAACAGCTCTGAATTAAATTTCAATTATAAATAGAGAACCTATGAATAACTGCTATAAGGATCAACTTGCAACAGATAAATTGATGAAGACCATATACAACAGTGTGCTCTTACAGCCCAGTGCCAGAACATGTGAGAACATGCTCAAAAAAACAACATTCAACTCAATTTCTACACTACTCAAGAGCAACTTGTTGGCACCATCAAGTCAATTGGACATGTGAAGTCTAATACTTTTTAGGATTCTCTCATTAGTACTTCAAAACAATGATGTAATAAGGGGGAAATATTGGAATATTCCATCATTAATTGTCACATAGCAAGTTTGTTTTAGATTGTCATTATTTGTTAGTATATTTGCACATTTAGTTGATTTGTCAGTGATTTGTTGAACCCATGAATACACAGTCCACCTTTCATTGCATGTATGAATTCACCTCATAAATGATAATACAAATCAATGTAGTCTTTGGAATCACTCAGATCAGATAATGTTCGGCAATAATGTGGTTCTTGTATGATATCACTTCAAAGGACAAGAGTTTTCATTCTCCATTCTCCACTAGAAACCAAGAGATTTTACATTTCACACTTGAAGGGGTTTTGTCCTCAATGTAATTGATATGCATGAATGCTCAAGCTATGAGAAAAGGCTTTTAATTTTATAAAGAAATGGATGATCTCCTTTGAGCAATTTGACTCTCTTTTATAGACTTCATTTTTGGCACCATTTATTTTTAAGTCTTTCAACCTAGAATTCTCGCTCATAAACATTTTAATACAATATCTCAGAAGTCCTTATTATGTCCCATTTATGTTAGCCATTTTATACTAATGCTAATATTTAAGTCGTTATTTTACACTATTTTCAAATGGTATTATTGGGGCTAACTAACAGCATTATTATCAAAACAATTTTTTACTTCATCCATTAGTGTTAATAAGCTTTACATCTGTCAAATATCTTACTTTTGTAAAGGGAACATGGCATTGATCAACTTAAAAATACTCTCACTTGAATATCTCTTTGGGATCTAATCCAATCATCCCAGGCATATCTTAAGGAAAGTTTTAGCTACAACCATTGTCCCATCTATAACTACTACTATTAGGATTTTACTGTTTTATAGCCAATTTGTCAAAGTAAATGTAAGATTCCATTTGCATCTCACAACTTACCTCCTCGTGTCATAAAAGAATATTGTATGTTGTCTATTGTATTGAACTGTTTGCATCGCACAAGTTATGAATGACCAAATAGTTTTTCAAATTATTATTGTGATGTCAAAAATTAGCTTCATAATAACAAATCAACAAGTAACATTTTCAGATAAGCAATATAGATTAGAATGTTTTGTAACATGTTGGGCAACTCCTTGACCAAAATTAATAATATAAATATAGGAAAAATAAGAAGCTAGTTCTTGAGTACCATAAAAGCCTTCAGAATATCTACAAGAGAAACATTCAAGTCATATAATTGTTTAATAGCTACAAGAAATAAGAAACTGAGCACAAAACAATACCTAATATCTCCGTATGGTCATATCCTAATGAAGATATTCCACAAACGACTGGCGAATTTACCTGAAGAGCATCTATATCAAAATGCAAATCACTGAAACAAGCTTAATGACTATAATAAGTACAAATACAATTCAGCAGTTTCTTGGTTGTGAAGAATTATGGAAAGGTTATAAATACCACATTTGTTGCATCAAATTTGCCTCCCAACCCCACTTCCAAAATAGCAACATCAACCTGAAGCCATGCTCTCCCACAAAAAAATTCAGGGTTAGGGAATGGAATCTTCAAAACAATCATTTGCAACTCTTTAAAATGACAAGGAAAAGTGCATCATTCATGGTATTTGCCATGTCCCTTTCCCAAGTGCTTAGCAAAAAAATCAATTTTCAGGCCCACGTATTGCTTCACTTGGCACTTGAATAAATTACTCTTTATGTAATTGATAAAATATAAGTTACATTTTATTTTATTTATAGAGATAAAAGTAATTTAAATAAAAGGGCCAAATGTAATGACTATAAATGCAAAGTCTACTACCCTCAATTTGTATCCAAAATTATTATTTTCATGAGCTCAATAATTGGGGCTTTCAAGTATGAAAACCCTTGGTGGCTTGGTATAGCGGATTAAAACCATCTGAATTGCAATCTTGATTTGAGAACAAAAAACGTTAAGTCTAATTCAGGAAATTGTAGCATCTGGATGCAAGTTTATTGTGGAAAATTTAAGGTGAAAATATTATTGTCTACTTGACCACTTGAGGCGATTCTAGTATTTTCATCTGTTGTAGCTGCATCACCACCAAACAGTAAGCATTTATGTTGCATATTTTATGGCTGTCTTTTCAGCACCTTTTATTCATCCTTATGAATGCAATGCTGGCACATACTATTCACCAGTTGAAGAATATTGAGATCTGAAATTAGATTTAAATTACATCTATCATTAACAATTTGAACATAATTGTCTGTTTGGTGGTTCATTAAGGAATATTACTGCAACTTATTCATGTTTTGGAAACTATAAATCATGTATGGTTAATTCATTCAATATTAAATATATTGCAGTGGTTTATCTAAATTCCTGTGCAAACAAAAATCTGAAATTAGATTGAAATATGGAAATGCATCTGAATAAAGGCTCTAAATGCTATGTTTCATTCAACTGTGTGACTTGAAATTAATTTCTGTTCGTGGCAATTGTATTTAGGTTTGGCTGTTGATTATTGATACACTTTAGAATTAACATGTTGCATTAGATTCCCAAACTTCTTGTCTATCAATAATAATAACCATATCTGAGTATATTGCCAATTCGCCTACTTACAGTATTGTCCATGAGATAATGTTGATAATTGCTGCTGCTATAAAACTCAATAATTAGCATAATTATGCCGGTCTCTTATACACATTTATACATTCCTACCGTTATTATTATTACCAAAAGCCATTAAGTTAATATATTTTTGCTAACATAGGGTTTCATATCAGCTCTATAGTTTAAAACTCATTTTGAATGTTTCCATAAATCAAAAAACTGATTCACCTAGTGTTTGAATCCGTTAATTACTTCAGCACTTTCAGTGATTGCTTTAATCAGAAAATTTAAAAAATTATCATACATTCCAAGAAACCTATAAAGGAACGTTACAGTATTAATATTCAATTTTACCTTTCAAACCTTAAATATAACAAACCATCAACCTCTAATCATTTCCACTTTTAACATTTAATAACTGACAACAATTCACCCTTCTTGTTAAAGTCAACATCTGCAAACTCCATGTCTATACAATTCAACTATACTGTTTATGCCAATAAAGTATACTATACAGCCACCACTTTAAGTGCAATATTTATGCACGAATTTAATACTTTTGCAAAACAAACAACATAAATCAATTCATATGATCACAAATGACAACAAAAGATATACCAATACCTACTTCCAAGCCCAAAAGGACAGTGTTAGGCAATATGTTATTACAATATGATATATGCACTCTAAATCGAATTACCATAACTTCTTATACAAGTGGTAATTGGAAATTTGACAGACAAGAAACAAAGTGAAATTATCCACCTTCTCTTCAGTAAATATCTTGAAGGCAAGGAGAGTTAAGAACCGGAAAAAATGTATGTCCTCCACAGAATTTTCCTGCATAAGAAACAATCTCAAGAGTAAAACGCACAACCTTGTTAAGGAAATCATAAACAAATACATAATTTATGAGAGCAAGGTTGAGAATGTAAATAGCACTCCGTACAATTTAAAAGGGATAGAAACTTTTCAATCTTTAAGTTGGGTAAACTCTAGAAAACTATTACTTCTCTTTTTCCACTTGATGTATAATTGTAGAATAGGATGCTAGAAAACATTCATACTAAAGAGATTGCATATGGAATCAAAGCTTAAAAAGCATCAATATTTTAAACATTCTAAATCATTACCACAACCGCTAAAATTTTAAGGATTTCAAGGACTACAAAATAGGCCAAGCTTCTCTAAGGATATTCTCTCATTTTCATTTTGGAAAGCCATAGTTTCCTATAGAGATGACCACATAATCATCTTCAATTTGTGAAGAAGAGCTACCACACTGCAGTATCTCTTAATGACCAAGAACAAAAGTAAACACCTCAGCCTTAATGTTCATTTCATTTTTCCTGATGAAACTCAAACGAAGTACCTTGAAAAATCATATTTATTCAGCCAGCTCCTGTCATGTCCCCTGCCCCAGTTTGATTAGCATTAGCTCGCACTCAGCCTATTATTCATCCCGATGGCCTAGAGTGCAGTGTTAGGGATGACATGGAGGGACCTTTGTATGCATTATATCTGACACATCCAAAATTAGGACCTTATGGTGACGTGTTCAAGTTGTGGTGACTGGAGTTCTTAGTTGGCACAAATGTTTCGCTCATCTAGATAGCCAAGCTTATGGCTCTGCCATTCTGCGGTTAACTCCTGTCACAATTACCCTTAGTGGCCTGCATGCCCACTGCATTCTAAGGGTCCCTCGCATTCTCACAGAAAGGAATTTAGAGATACAAAGGGTGAGAAGCCAAGCATCGAAGGCTGAGGAAAAAAGATAAGTAAAGGATATTGTCTGAGTTTTGAATATCACTCCTAGGGACGAACACCTATAGGAAAGGTGGTTGGATGTAACCTCAACCAAAATATGTTCCAAGTTTTATCTTATTGCAGACGTATATCAAAATTAATCTGAGTTCCAAGTCTGAAGATTCTGAAAAGAAGGTGATTACAGAACATAAAGTTCATTGTGGAGGGGAAGAATATTATATACAGTTGAGATTATCAGACGTAGCACAGGCTCTGTTGTTTCCAACGGCTGCAGAAGATGTTCCATGTTGCCAAGCACTCAGTGTGTAGCATTGGAGTATACCTTAATATCAAAGCTTTCCACTAGCAATACTTAAGCACTGGTCATGTGTGTAGAGTTTGAATGAAAGATGATAAGTGAAACACTCAGTAGGAGGAAGTCAGCGGGGTGGGAAACTAGAAGACGTGTATTCATAACAATTCCAGTAATAGCAGAAGTTATGTCCAGGGAGGATTCGGTCAAGATGACATTGTGACTTGTATGGTGTGATGCAGAGCCCTTCCCCTTGACCAAAAATCTCCACTAGTTGCCCAATCACCCACAAGGTCTAACAACTTTCCCTTTCAACTTATTTCAATAGTTTCTAAGTGCCCACTGTTGGTTTTCAAAACCGCAGATTGGAAATCCAAGACCCTGCCACTTCTCTTGATAGGATTTCGCAATCAATTTTGGCCAACAAACGAGAATCATCTTGATTACCCTGCACTTCAAGCTTCACTACACCTTGGCGGGTAGACATTTTCCTCAAACCTGATCACTGGGTTCAAAGCTTTTCTATATCGAATTTATGCTTTGGAGAGTTCTTTGGTTGGTGAAGTCCTTGAACTCAATTAAAATGAAACTGAATTTTGAGTGTTTGAATTGAATGAATTGTATAAGGTTTTAACAATGGATTTGAGGTTTGTAAGAAGGAATTTATCGACTTTCCAACTTCAAATATAAATCCAATACTTCAATGATAAGACCAGTGCATTAGCTTGTTTGGGCAACAGAGTCAACTACAATGAAGATTATAATGTACAACTTTATGATGTTCTACGCACACAAACTATAAACAATTTAATGATCAAGATGCTACAAATCAAATATATACGCAATTCTAAACTAGTCCAAATTGCGCTTTAAATCCTAAGGTCAGGAGACAGATTGGACACACACTTGGAAACAATTAGATATTTCACAATATCTGTAATGATCGAGTTTAAAATGCCATACATGACCACGTCCACTTATCTGACATGAATTGTTTACAGAATTTTTAAAAATAATTATAAAAGACAAATCAACTGAAGTTTAAATCTCCATGCCTTCAATATTAATTAACAAAGGACAATTTATTATATTATTAAACTAAAATATGTGAATTTACATTATAAAGTGATATTAAATCTCCTTATCCCTCCATACAAAATATATAAATTATGATACTTCTTCTTTGTAGAATGTCTTTTCAAATATGTATTGTATTTCTCTATAATTCAATCTATATTTATATCTTACAAATTTGAAAGATTATGACTTCAAACTCAAAAGTCATTTATTTTCTTAAAAAGAAAATAAATCACACCTTTCCAAATTAATTCCTCTTCAACATAAGACCGGAGCCATCGATTTTCAATCAATAATTATATAGGTGCCCGCTAATGCCACGATTCTCCTCCATATTATAGCCGTGCCATATATACTTCTGTATAAGTGATAAATAGAACCTTTAATATTATATCTGTGTTTTACGGCAATCATTATTGAGTCTCAAGTTCTAAAAATCATTTTTTTTGTTCAACATTTTTCTGTATAGTATCCAGGCATGCGTAGTTTGGAACTAATACATTTGTCTGTGAAAAGACATATGCAAATTCTTAACTCATCTACAGTTCCCGATAATGATGCTTGGCATATCTTCCTCATACTTATTATACTTGTGTGGCCACGCTATATGCAATTCCAGAGCCGTCCAAGGTTTTTCTTTTGTCTGAAAACAACCTTGCTCAATCTGCGAATTTCAATCCGCTTGTCATGCACAGGCACTTGGTTCCTTTCATTCATTAATAGCAATGATGAAAGATATGTGGCACTGTAAAACTCTGTGATGGCGGTTTGTTGTTCCATCATAATCTCTGATGTTCTTCATTATGAATGTCATCGCAACTACATAGAAACCAATTCCTCATATTCATTGCTTATATGGCATCTCTATACAGCTACCTGTGTCTTTGAATTGTGCCGCTGGTATCAAATGAATATGTGTCTTCTTCAGATTTTATCAAATACTGATGTAGCTTTGACTTATCTCTGATACGGTATTTGATATATTTGTTTGTCTTACAAGATGTGACACACTCTTGACAAGTCTGAAATAATATTCTTGAAAGTCTTTTCTTCCTCTCATTATCGTCTTTATTTTTTGCACAGCTGCTTCTGCATAGTCATATCTGTACATACTGTCTGGTCTGTTCTGATATGTCTTTTAACATCCATGGCTCTGGCTTTGAGATTGACATCACACTTAAACGGTCAACAATTCTGTTCTGAATCCATGTAACCATCTACATGCCCCGTATTTCTAACATCTGAAGGAATATAATGCTGCATCAGACGGAAGTAAACACATCACTCCTTTCATATACTGACTAGTATAACCACAGTTTAAATTTTTCTTATTGGGATATATGAATTTGTCAAAACATATTCTTCAGCAATCTGTTTATAGAATCAATTCATAATGGAATGGATTTATTTTTGTTGTAAAGTCTTTAAAGCCTTTAACTGAATATGAATTTTGACTATTATTGCCTTCATCATTGTTCATCTGATATAAACTTCAAGTTATATTGCATGACTTTCCCACTATTGTAACCAACACCTTCAGATTGAATGCCTGTAGTATGAATTACTGATAAAGAATATGCAGGAAAAGGTTACTGAATAAATACTAAATGGAAACAATAAGCATGTGTGAACATAAATCTCTGAACCCCTCTTGTTCCAAATCTCCATGTCTGCTATGTCATGTTTGCTTTTTAGATGACTAGTTCACGCAACTGGAGATTTTTACACTCCTCTGCAAGCTCGGGATAGTGCTCACAATCAATAATAACCAATAGAGTATGTTATCACCAATATAAAACCCTGTGCAATGGTAGAATATCTTTGAAGAATTTGGATTCTGGAAATAGGATGTATTAACACAAATCTGGTCATGATAAATTATATAATGGTCAAGCCATAGTATATGATTATCATCCTTAGTAGATCTAGGATTTACTCAATATGAAAGTTCAGCTCTGAGGGAAATGGAATAATAATCTAAAGGACAAGATCAACAGTAGAAATTTGTGAATAGAGTGGTATTTGAATGGAGATCCTGATTTACAAAATCAAGGCTCCACCACCCACAACACACTTGTAACAGATACTCACAAACAGACTTCAAACTAGGTCTTATCCCCTAGTAGCCCTATTTTCCCTGTTTTTTGGACTTCTTACTCAAACTTTACTAAACACAAGCCAATTAAATGAGCGATTCAAATACCCATTTGAAAGTTATATAACATATCAGAAAACAAAATGGGGTCACTTTGGAGCCTGTGTACATGAAATGGCAAATTGACAGTTTTCTTACAAAGCATGGGTAAAACTCAACACCCAACCTTCAAATCTTCCACAGTATTATGTTTTTATACGAAACAAATGATTTTGGTGCCTACTTGGTTCAATGACACAATTTGATGGGTTAAACACAAAACCCTCACCCAAACAAGCCTAAATCTAGGGCTTTCTGAAACATACCTTTTCCAACATGATGCTAACACCTTCTCCTTGATATCTTTAGTCACTTCCAAACATTAAATGACCCTCCTCTACCTCTATAACCTTGGCAATATTTTCATCTAGTTTTTATCATGTCAGTCACGGTGTACACCCTTATAAACAGTCTTTCTGCAAATTTTTAGGTTACTGGCATATCATACAAGTCTTAGAGCCCATTCTATGAGAATCAGTGATGGCATTCATAGAACAGATCTAGAATTCATTGAGACCCTAAAACTTGTGAGCAAAAATGCAAGTTTCTAAAACCTATCGGCACTGTTAAAGCAAAAACTGATTGATTAAACTTACAAAGGCATCCAATGCTGTGTAAAAATCTTTATCTTCAAGTCTCAATTGTGTATCACAGAGATCCAAACAAAAAATCTGTCAAGAGAACATGCCAAATCACAAGATATTGCAAGAAAATAAACCATTTTATTTAGTCCCTATGTTACCAGTCAGTACAGTCAATTGCAATCTGCCTCGAAATGCCTCTCAGAGGCTTTATACAACCTTCCTACAACTTCCTAAACCGACTGATGTGGATTTGTTTCATTAAAACTTGCTCAAACATCCTAATCTAGGTTTCTCGGACAATGGTGCATAGCTGTTACATTTCAAAAATTTAAAATAAAACCCTTTAAAAAATATTACTATCTAATTGCTAGGTATGGCCAATGGCCTCAAATGGATGTGAAAACATTTTTAAGCATCCTAGAACCATTGTTAACCCTATCATATATCATATGCCCATTAGGCCCATTATTAAGTTTTGTGGTCCTTTCAGGACAACTTGGACAATTAATCAATTCTTTATTTTCATCACAACTGAATGCCATAATTGGTTTCAAGACCTCCAAGTTGAGTCTCGGTGACCCTCCTCTATCTTCTCCATGCCTTGGAGTCTTCATAGGTCTTCTTCCTCTGTCAGGTGCTCCTATACCATGCTGTTAAACTGAAAATGCTGACACCACCCACGGGTGTTGGAAAGAAGGGTTTGTATGAATACATGACTGCACATAAGCTTACATTTTCAAAATTACGTGTCCCCAGGTGCTCTTGTGTATTGATCTCTCTTCCTTTCGAGGGGTTATATTTGCATTGCATTTGCAATTCAGCCAGGAAACTATTGTGTAAACTGTTATTGCTCACGTATTAGAAGTCTATGAATTGAGTGCTCTGGTTGCATGAGTTTACTGTTTTGCAGTTAGTTCTTTGATTGTGCCCAAAAAATCAGCTACTATTATTGTTTAATGAATATTGTGGTTGATCCTATAGGATTTGTAGGAGATTTGCATTAATGACACAATGGTAGTACTACTGAGTCACCAAGTAGCAATTCAATTTAAAACGACTACGTTTCTTACAGCGCTATCAAAGCATGAACCTGCTACTAAGTGGATGATTGTTTTGAATGCATCAATATAGTAGGGAACTACGAAGGTTTTGCAGACCCCCACCAATTCCAGAAGGTAGGAAAGTATCCGAGATTGTGGGAGTTCACTCAATGGCTAAGAGACCTACAAATCAAGCTGAGGAAGCAGATAGAGAAGGGAAACATTGAGAGCCCTCAAAGGAGGACAAATTATGGAAACAATATAGCAAATGAATAGCAGGCCAAGAAGACCCCAAAGTCATCATAGTGAGGGTGGTAGTGCAGCTGGAGCACCACAAAGTGTGGGAGCGTCCACTTGTACCACGGATAGACCCTTAATGCCCGTGTTTGCTGAACATAATGAGGAAGTTGAGATTGCTAATGCACAAGCAGAAATGGCTATTCCAGAAGGCATCAAGGCAATGCACACTAAATGGGATTTGTTTATGGATAATGTTAAGGCAGATTTAAGCTTTGTTTAGTATATGGGACAAAAATGGGAGATTAAGAGCAAGGTAGGATAGAAGGCCAAGGGGTCCAAACAGGGATTTGAAGCATGTTACGAACAAGCTTACGTTACCAATATTTGACAGCAGTTGGAAAACTACAACCAAGGCACGAATACATAAACTAGATACATTTGTTACACTAAAACCTGTTTACCGTACGGGTAAAATAAATGAACGCATACAGACAATGGAACACGAACAGCAAACTCCTTTTATTATATTCGCATATGCTAGAACATTACATTATGCTTGATAAGATAAATGATTTACAATGATCCTAGACGGGGTATAAATATTAAATACTATCCGCCGAACCTTCCCGAAGGAGTCCGTCGGCCACAAACATTATGTCCACTACAAACTATTTACCTGTCAGCTACAAAATCTTTACCGACGACGTCGACTACAGAATACAAAAACACCGACGACAATCAAGTCGGCTGCCACAGTTTCCACCGACAACAAAACCAATGATTGAGACTGAGGCAATCAAGTTTGCTGCTATGTATTTGAATGGGCCAGCTTATTCTTGGTAGCATCAAAGCCTTGTCAATCAAGTTTGTGGCATGATTAACTTGTATGAGGAGTTTAGCAGCAAGTTGATAACCAGATTTGACAGGAAGGATAAAGAACTTCACTAAAAAGAGTTAGCCCAACTTAAGGATAATGGTGCCTTGGGGACATGTCTAAAAGCAAGAAAGTGATGTTGTTTCTAGAAGGTTTGAGTGAGAAGTTCAGAGGCACTTGATTTAGATAGTTCATCATCAGTGGTTGAGCCCCTTAAAAAGCCCTTTAAGGTACCAATGTCTAATCTGAAATGTTCAAATCCGAACAAGGCTCCTAGCATCAATATAGCACTCTGCCTGTGCCAATGATACGTCCAATATGTAAGAAGTCCAACTCATAATACCACCACAAGCTGTTGTCGTAATCTGAATCAAGAATAGGAATAATACTTATGATGTCACTATGTCCTTGTACCAAAAGGAAAACCATCTCATAAGGTATGTGCCTCAAGATGAGATCAATCTAAAACTCACTATCTTCTAAGGGATGAATAAAATCTAAAAGTATAAAAACTGACCAAAGGGAGCAGCCACAGTCAACGGGGATATGCATAAAAAATAAAAGCACCAATTAGTAAGGAGGCGGCTGCCATATCATAAGAACTTGGTGACCAAATAATAGGTGAGTTGTAGGAACCTTCCTCTCTTGGTTCACTCTGGATGACATCAGCTGAATCACTATCTCCATTAATGAAAAGATCATCATCAAGTGAAATCTCTTATTTATTTTCACTTGGTTCTTCTCTACCCACGTGGCATTGTGAAGATATATCTGTCGTCACAAAAATCAGAGTTCTCATTGTTTACTTCTTGCTGGTCCATAAAGTTTTCTTCAACATAATGAGCCTCATAAGGTGAAGAAGGGATACCAAGTTCACCTTCATCCACGCCAAGGGTGTGAATTCCTTCTACCATTTGTATGATTTATTGCACATCAGAATTAAGACCATCATCCATGGAAGCAGCTGTCATAGAAGTCTTCCTTTCAGCTTGATATAAGGAGTAGTCTCATACTTAATTATAGGCAAAGCCCATCCACCTTCTTCTCTTTATCTTTTGCGTGTTTGATGGCCATATCCCTGTCTTTGAGCAGCTTCAAGTAATCTGGTTTCATTCTTTCCAATGCTCCTTTTAGAGTGTGAAGAGATACAGTGTTAATTGTATTCATTTTCCCCTTCTCCTTTTCAACATTTTTATTTCTCGCATGGTTTCTCAAATGTTTTTATGGGTGTTATCAAAACGCGCTAAGGCTGCAATGACCATATCATTTGATACTTTCAGCTTATTCTCCAAATTATATGCTCCAAACCCATCAACTAGAAATGGAATTTATGATTGGTCCTTCAAATCAGTCCCTATAGTAGCTTCATTTTGCTCTAACTCTTGTATTCTAAATTTGCCATCCCCTTCGTTGGAAGAATTTTCATTTTCAGCTAAATCGATTTCAGAATTGTTTTCCAACTCAAAATATATTGCCTCATCAACTATGACATTATAGTTTTCATATAGTTCATCCTCATGAAGATATTTATTTTCAACCTTATGATCACCATAATGTTTGCCTATAATAACCTCCAAGTCTCCAAATAAGATACTTGCATGTCCCTTACCATAGATCGTAGTTGATTCCATCACCTTGCAAGCTTGCACTTTGTCATGTTGAAGCTGAACTGACGAGTCTTCAGTTCCTTCAACACTAATCTGCACTTCTTGAGCTATCTCTTCTACCTCGTTCTTCTCATAAATGTGGTCAAGAAGACCATGTATGCTACCATGTGAAAATAGCTGCTCTTTTCTCATTTTATTTTTGTTCATTATTGCAGATCCTGGAACCTGGAATCTCATTGCATTTAATTCTTTGTTAGCCTATTGTTGTTGGCACTTCTCAATTTCTAGCTCACCTTGTTTACCAGCTTATAAGCAGTTTTTGAAGCCTTTTGCTCCCTATTTGAAATAGCTAACAACATTTCTAGAAGTCGCTGAAAGTGAGCTTCACTCTCATTAATTGTTATAACCATAATGATTTCAATGGCTGAAATAACATCTGCATTATGTTTTTTCCCGATTGAGCCTAAGAAATGTTAAAACATGGTATTATTAAATCATACAATACCAAATCAAGCAGTAGACTACACAATCTGATTTCTGCAAATGATTTTAGTATGGTAACCCTTCTAGAGAAATGACAACTATTGATGTCCCAAAGATTTTGTAAACGGTCAATGATTAAGTTAAGTGTGTCTTTCATTTATGTCTTCTTCGTAAGGTTCTTAAAGTGTTAAAATTTCGTGTAACCTCCATCAAAAAAATGTGACCGATAGATTTACCTCGTCATCTTTATGTGTCAGCCACTTCTGTTCAGTAAACCTATCACTGTATGAACAAGAACAGTCTGCACCAAATCAGAGGGAGATTGCTTGACCATGCTTAGGCATCCATCCAATTTAATCAAAGTGATGAGAGTGTGTTCACTTGTTTGAGAATCCTACCCCAAATTGCTAGCCGTTTCATAAAGTACTTTGACCAAGTATTTGATGCCATTTTTTTAAATTTGCTAATCTGAGGCAACTCGAGTTCTGCAATTTTGGCTTCTCGTGTTACTTTTGTTCTGATTTTGCAAGTGTTGGCAAAACCACTATATCTTCCCATGTTTCAACTAATTTCCAAACAGGGTTTAATAGACAATGAATGATGACCTGTTAAGTCCCTGTAATACTCTTGCACCTACAGTTTCACTCTTTCCCTTCCAAGGATTGGCAAGTTTAGAATGCTTAAAAGATCTATGAACCTAGAAATTTATAATATCTATTTGTTTTTTATTCTTTGTTAACAACATTAAAACTGTCGTTTCACCCCCCCCATGCCAGCATTCCTTCAACTGAAGAAATCTGTTGCTTCAATTCCTTCGAGGGCCTTCTGTTTCCCCTTTCTAACCTCCAGTATTTTATTTATCTTGAAATTGATTGCTAGTTCATAGAATGTCAGACTAAATCCATGCCACAATAGAAGACTTCAACTTCAGACCTAAGTTATCGTATTTGCTCACAGGCTGGTAAAATCAGAAGTTGATTCAACCTGAAGTCATAGGTGGTTCGAATTTTTTGTGAAATTCTCTTTTTGACTGATACATTCGCTTCACATTCAATAAAACGAGGCCTGGTCAATTTAGGCATGTTTTTAGTGAATTTGAATTTAAGAAAGTGTGCCCTAGGGCGATTTTAATCAAGGTTGATCAAATGTCAGATGACTTTGACCAGAATTTCTTAGTTTTGTTGACTTTTCTGCATGCATGACAATTTTTTATAATAGTTTTTCGTAAGGAAACCTAGAAAACAAACGCATTTTTAACATTTTATCTATCCCACATTTTTATCTATCAGACTCTGCTTGCACTTTTATCTATCAAACAACTCTATATTTTGTCTTGTAACCTACATGTCTCTAATTTTGTGGTCTCTAATTCTCCAACAACATTTCTCCTCCTTCCTCCTTTCCCCAGCAACACACTCTCCACTCTTCTTTAACGTTGTCTTCTACCAACAAAGTCTGTGAATGCTGCTACAGGTTAAGGTAAGTGTTTTTAGTTTTAACTTTTTTTTATTACATGTTTGTTGTTGATACAATGGCATTGTTGTCATGTTCTCTTCCCCATCCTATACTTCAACATATTAATTATTATTCAGTAATAATATCTAAGAAGAGATTTTTTGGATTGTACTTGTTGATAAGAACATATAAAATTATTATCTTCAACATCTGAAATTCTCCACCGCACCATATACTGAAAAGTCCATTATACAATACATTCCTCAGAGATATCCTCTGCAACCAAGCAAATAACAAAAAATTTCTCCATTCAATCTTTGACATGCTCTTTCTAGAAAATGCAATTTGCAGCTCTACAACTGCATCTCACACCTATGGCAGAATTCTAAAAAATAAAACTAAAAGGCAAAAGCTATACTATATGCTAAAGCCTAAAGTTGCAGTGTGAACATAACTGAATGATTTTAATAAATCCTAAGAATAGGATTCATGCAAATGCATTAGTAGATAATTTTATATTAACCAGCTAGCAGCTCAAAATAATGGATATAAAATTAAGATTTCCATTACCAGTAAGGATACTTTTACAATTTTGAGCTTCTATGGGTAATACAACTGGAAGACAGAACGGTATGAGATCAATCATTGTGTATGTGGCACTACAATTCTTAGCAGTAGAAGTGGTTCATAAGTCCTTAGTTTTATTTTACTTTTTCCAATTTTGATTCATGAATAAATTTTAACTTGTTGCTTTGTTAGTTGTTTGTAGATTTCAATGAAAGGTTGTAACCATAGTTTGCAAATTTGGACTCGAAGAGTACTCAACAAGCCCAAAAAAAATTTAAACTCGGCGAAAACCTGGAGAAAAATCAACAATAACTCAGCAATTTAGAAAGAACTAAATATTAAATTCTCTTAAAGAAACATATTTTATTTGTAAAAATCAATTACAAAATGTATTAAATTAAAAATTGACACCTTGAAGGAGAAAATGCATGGTTTTGTAACAACAACAGCATGTGTAAAACACATTCTAACCAACATTTTACTTGCATCAACATTTTTTCCCTTAGTTTTTTGTGTCTATAAAAACACAAGAGTAAGACCTGAGAGTACTCACCCAACCAAAAAAAAATGGAGAGTACTTGGCAACTCAGGGAGTACTCGGAGAGTTTGCAAACTATGTTTGTAGCTGCAAGTGCTTCTAAAATCAGAAACCCCCACTTCAAAATAGACAAATACTCCCCAATTTGGAAATATGAGAAAATGGTTTGACTAATGCCAGGTGGAGGAGGTTGTGTGTGGATTTATTTCTCGAAAGCACATTTGTGCTTTATAGTAGACTAAAGCATTTTTGTGCTTTATTTCTCAAAAAGGCACCAAATTTTGTATCGGGAAGCCAAGAGCAAACAAAATGCTACCTAAAACCCTCCTTCCAAATCACATTGTAAATAAATATATTAAAGAACAAAAGCAAGCAGAGGAAATTGTAGGGAGGGCAAATTCTTCTCATCCATTGCAAAGTGATAGGCCTTCAAAGAAAGGAAACATATCATCTCTGTCTTCAACTACTAGTCCATAAGAACCACCTGCAGAGGACCACCCAATCTTGCGTTCTCCTCTAAGTAAAAGAGCAATAGGACTCTTGGAAA
The DNA here is from genome assembly GCA_028749045.1 of Cupressus sempervirens. Lineage (NCBI taxonomy): Eukaryota > Viridiplantae > Streptophyta > Pinopsida > Cupressales > Cupressaceae > Cupressus > Cupressus sempervirens. Next base: position 551,285,310 of record CM053785.1, on the reverse strand, counting down.
CATCATTTCAAAATGAAGCTAAAGGCACTGCTGATAAAGCCACAATGAAATGCGTCTATGCAAATGGATTGTTCACTCACCGTATTGGCAATACATGGTGAAAGTAGTTAATCAAGCTTGAAAGGTGTTCAAGGTCCCTGGTATGAAAAGATGCGCACCACTATATTGGATAATGAGGTGGCTACTGTAGAGACTACCATGCAGCCCATCAAGGATTCCTCGATTGAAACAAGTATGACAATAGTATCAGGTGGATGGAAAGATGTGAGAAATGGTGAATGTTATTGCAGTGTCCACAAGAGATGCAATGTTTTTGAAAGTTGTGGATTGTGAAGGAGCATTGTGAACATTCTCATTCAAGTCATTGAGCAAGTTGGTCCGCAGGATGTTGTTCAAGTAGCAACCAACAATGCCAAGAATTACAGGGGTTTTGACTTATTGGTTGAGGAGCGGCTCAAACACATTTTTTGGACACCCAGCAGTCAGGACAACAGAGAGCCCCTTGGAAGGGGAATCAAAGGCACTCAGCGAAGTCCTTTAAGGGCCAACAATCTCACCAGCAAAGGCCACAACAAAATTCTTGGCAAAAACCATCACAAGGTTATTAGAGCTCTAAGCTAAAGCAATGGCAGTCACAGGATTCTCGACGAGATCACGGGGAAAAGACCCCATAGGCACAGCCAGCTAGGACTCAATAGTCATCTAGGGGTGGTTACAATGGGTCTAGTAGGACTAGAGGTTCACAGTAGTCCAAATCACAAGTTGTACAGATTCATACCCATGGACCATGCTACCCTTGTGGTGGCATGGGTCACATAGCTAGAGAGTGTCCGTAGGGACAATCATCTGGTGGTCAAAAAGGGGCTACTTCTGAGCCTACAGTTGGTGATATGGGTAGATCCCATAGAGTGTTTGCAGTGGTTGATAACCGCTAGGTTGAGCATCAAGCTACAATTATCGAGGCCACAAGTATGATACGAGGTAGTATGGTTACTATTTTATTTTATTCCAGAGCTACTAACTCCTTTATATCTCCATTTGTAGTGGAGCATTGCGGGCTAGTAGCAGTTAGACAAGATGTCACTTGGGAGGTAGAGTTAGCCTCGGGAGCCAGGATGTCAATTAATTCCATAGTCTGGAATTGTCAGATTCAGATTGGGGACATGTCCACAATGTTTGATCTATGCACTACCCCTCTAGGTTCATATGATGTTGTCCTTGGCATGGATTGGCTTTATGATTGTCGACAGAAGAGGGTAGAGTGTGTGGATGAGTGTGGTACTCCTAGGGTGATCTCCGAGGTGCAGAGACTCGTATCTCTTTGTATGATTTCCGCTATGCAACTTACGCAATGCATGCAAAAGGGATGTTAGTTATTTGCTATCACCATTAGTGACAGAGAAGAGGATTCAGAGAGGGAGCCATCCCTAGATGATTTCCCTATCCTACAGGAGTTTGCAAATGTATTTCCTTCAGAGCTCCCTAGTATGCCTCCACCTAGAGCAGTGGATTTTCACATAGACCTTGTGCAAAGAGTCGAGCAAGTATCAAGAGCACCATATAGGATGGGGCATATTCAACCTAGTGTGTCACCTCAGGGTGCACCAGTGCTCTTCGTGAAGAAGGATGGATCACTTAGGTTGTGCATTGATTATCAGCAGTTGAAAAAGGTAACCATTAAGAACCGATACTCACTTCCTAGGATTGATGATCTCTTAGATGAGTTACAGGGTGCCCATATTCTCGAAGATAGATCTGAAGTCGGGTTATCATCAATTCAGAATTGTGGAGAGTGATATCCACAAGACTGCATTTCGTATGAGGTATGGTCACTACTGTGGTACCATTCGGCCTCATGAATGGAGTATTTTGTACCTTCTTGGATAAGTTTGTAGTTGTATTTCTAGACAATGTCCTGATATATTCTCGTGATGAGAAGGAGCATGAAGAGCACTTGAGACAGGTTTTGCAAAGGTTGAGAGAGAACCAGTTCTTTGGCAGCTTGTCGAAGTGTGCATTCTTCAAACCTGAGGTACATTATTTGGGTCATGTTATATCCGGTGCTAGGATCTTAATAGATCCATCGAAGATTAGGACCATTATGGATTGGCCAGCACCCACCAGTATTACTGAGGTAACAAGTTTTATAGGGTTAGCAAGATATTACCGATGCTTTATTGTAGGATTTTCTAGATTGGCACACCCTATCACATCCCTTTAGAGAAAGGGGAAGCAATATGAATCGACAAAGAAGAGTGATAGAGCTTTCCAGGATCTCAAGAGAGCCCTCATGAGTGTACTGATCCTCACAGTACCAAATCCTTCAGCAGATTTTGTCGTGTGCATAGATGCATCATTAGATGGTATAGGAGCAATCCCTATGCAGGATGGACGACCTATCTCCTACGAGTCTAAGAAGTTGAAAATTCATGAGCTTAATTACCCTACTCATGACCTAGAGCTTGCAACAGTGGTACATGCTTTAGTCAGGTGGCGACATTTCCTTCTAGGTCATAGATTCGAGCTTCATTTCGACCATCAAAGCTTACAGTACATATTCACACAACTAAACTTTAATGCTAGGCAGAGACGGTGGATGGAGTTCCTTTGTGAGTACGATTTTGAAGTTCATTACATCTAGTGGAAGGAGAATGTAGTTGCATATGCCTTGAGTAGGAGGCGCCATGAGCTTTCATCTGTGACTAGTTGTACTGACCTCAGAGAGCGTATCCTATGACATTTACATCTTGTATTACAGTTGCAGGGGATGTAGAGGTTGTTCCTGATGAGTGTGTTGAGGTCCAAACCAGAGGATTCCTTTTATGCAGAGCTTTTTCAGTAAGTGTGTTCTCAGAGACCCTTAGAGGGGAAGTATTCTGAGTATTCTTTGGAGTCTGATGGATTATAGTGTCATAGAGGATGTATATATGTAACTTTCATTGAGGATTTGCACAAGTTCATTGTACTTGAGGCTCATAGAGCAGCTTATGCAGCGCACCCCAATGTTAAGAAGTTAAATACAGATTTGAGAAAGTTATATCATTGGCCAAGCATGAGAGTGCAAATTGCTAGCATTGTTGCGAGATGCCTTGAGTGCCAGAGGGTGAAAGCAGAGCACCATCATCTTGGTGGGCTTCTTCAACCACATGAGATTTTCGTGTGGAAGTGGGTTACTATCTCTATGGACTTTATTGTTGGTCTTCCAACATCTTCTCGTCGCCATGATGCCATTTTGGTGACAGTTGACACGTTGACCAAGGTCGCCCACTTCTCACCTGTGTGTACTACTTTAACAGCATGAGACATAGCTCAGGTGTTCTTGCGGGATATTGTTAAACTTCATGGTATTCCCCGTAAGATCATCTCTAATAGAGACTCGTTGTTCACATCATCCATTTGGAAAGAGTTGCACGCAGCATTGGGCACTCAACTCAATTTTAGTATGGCATACCATCCTCAGACAAACGGTCAAACCGAGAAGTTTAATAAGGTATTGAAGGATATGTTGCGCATGTACATGATGGGCCATCAGGTCAAGTGGGAGGAATATCTGGATCTTGTTGAGTTTTCCTATAACAATGGGCATTATTCATCTATAGGTATGCCATCTTATCAAGCCTTATATGGTAGACTTTGCAGGACACCTTTCAGTTGGGACATGATCGAGGATAGATTATCCATTGGTCCTCAGTTAGTCAGGATATGGAACAGCAGATGGTTTTGATCTGACAGTGCCTTAGTGAAGCACGGAATAGACAAAAGAAGTATGCAAATGCAAATAGGATTGATCGAGAATATAGACTCGGAGATAAGAGTATTCTCAAGAGTACGACCGCACAAGAATCTGATTTGATTCAAAAAAAGCAATAAGTTGGCACCTCAGTTTGATGGTCCTTTTAAGATCTTAGAGAGGACAAGACTAGTTGTATATCATCTAGCTTTGACACCTAGTCTGTGATGCATCCACGATGTGTTCCATGTTTCTATATTTCGAGGATATATGTATGATAGAGTGTCACATTATGGATTGGGATGCCTTGCAGGTGGAGTCAGGTGGGTAGCTAGCACTAAAGCCCATTCGTATTATAGCCTGACAGACCCTTGCATTATGAGGCAGAGAGTTGAACCAAGTTAGAGTCCAATGGGATTGTTATGATGAGGTCATGGCTTCATGGAAGGATGCAACGCAGATGAGATCTCAGTACTAGTATCTTTCTGATAAACTCTAGGAGGAAGTTCATGCCTAGTGGGGGAAAATGTGAGGCCTCACCTCAACCCATCATAGCTTAGTCAATACACTTATTTTGATACATTATAATTCGACATTTTGAGACATTATATTCGATGGACTAGACATTTATCAGTATTATTTATGCCATGTGATGATGTTTATGATGTTTTAGGTATATGCATGCATTATGATGATTATTTTAGTATCTTATTTAAATGGATGAATATGTTATGGTATTTCAATTATGCAATCAATTATGTTTATCAGGTGCACAAATGGAAAAGTTTGTTGAAATGAGAATGTAGAATGTCCAGTCAATTGATTATGCAATTTTTTACATATATACATGTGATTTTATCAAACTACTGATATTTGAATTGAGTGTGCAAGAAAGTTACCATGGAAATTTATCGGAGAAACAATAACCAACACTATGTGCAAACTATAAAACCAAGGTTGAATCTAATGAAGAGATTTGAACCTCGTTGTTATTTGATTTAATTCGTGTTCGTAATATATATGTATGTATTAGGTGATTTCAACATGTAATTAGTGACATGTCAAATGCTGTGTAATGTCATTTTATAGTGTCACTTGACACTTGTCATGTGTATGTGTAAATGACATGTCTACTAGGGTTGGCAATATGATCCTTAACTGACTTATTAGGAACTTAATTAAATTCTCTTTGATTGGAGATACTTGTAAAGTCCCACCAATTAGGTTTTTTGGATTCAAATTTTCGAACTCAGTTCTAGAGGCCAAAAAGTGGTCCTAGAGGTCAAATTCAGTGAAATCTAAGTGCCTAAGTGTTAGGGGTATGGGTTAAAGACATTTTTAACACTACTAGAACCCCCTAGTGGCTTTAGTGACCCTCTAAATGTTTATCTTTTCAATTGTTGTGAAAATTGGATGCCCTCTTGACTTTTCCCCAAACCCACACTCATTTCCAATCTTGCATTTATGATAGGGGACATAATGATGGCCAAGGAACTTAGGGTGAATTTTGAATTTATTGTTATGAGGTGGGTGGGATTTGGAGGTCTTTTCAAATGCCCTTGGAGAAGTTAGTGGGAGTTCACCCACTCTCTACTTTTAGAGACATTAGGGTTTTGGATTGGAAGCAAGCAAAAGGAATAGGGCTCTTCTCAAACATCATTTTGCCATAACACTTGTGAAGGTTGGTCATCTCTATTGCCATAGAAATCTTGTTCTTGTTTTGCAAATAGATTAGTATGTGCTTGTAATGTCTTGCATATGTGCATTGTGTATTTATGTGCATATATAGGGAATTATTTTTAACATTATATTATTCTTATTAAAGATTTATCTAGTTGTAATTTTAATGTATTTTAAATTTTTGGTTAAAGGGTCCCATTGGGTTAGTGAGTGCTCATGTAATGACTGAAGGTGTTATAGGCTAGAATTGACTAAACAACTTGATAGTTTTTCGGGATTAGGTTCTAAGATAAATTGTATGTCGTAAATGATTTAATGACGGATATTTAATGTTTTAATTAGTTCTAATAGGTTATGTTGATAATTGAGATCAAATATTAATAGGCCATTAGTATTAACCTTAAGTGCAGGTTGTTTTCTCTAGGGGATAGACCTAGTAAGTTTTACAACAAAGTATATAACATCAAACTGAACCTAATGTATTCATGATTAGTTTCTTATCATATGATACGTGATTTCATATAGTTGAGTATGCTCGAGTAAACTGTTGATGAGGGGCTAGGCCCGGTTATGTGATTCAACCACATCTCACCACTCTTACCCTAATCGATGTTTAAACTGTAACCTGAAAAACTCTAGTAAACTAACCTAAGTGACCTTGAGACTTAACTCATCTGTTCTTTGTAGTCATCTCCCCGTAACTATAATGCTAGCATGTGTTTAAACTTAGTTATTACCTTTTTTATATAAAAAAATTGTTGGTGTGTTTTTGTCATGATTTTGGGCCTGACAGCGATGATATCATGTCAAGAGCGTTAATCAATTCATATGTTGCCACTGACTCTCTTTTGTAACTATTCTATAACGCTTGTTAATTGAGGAATTCCATTCTACACATTTTTTGTAATGCTCATTGATATCTTCCACAATTACAACAATAGATTTCTACCTTGTCTTCTTCAAAAGTCTAATTTCCCACTATAACTTCAATTTGTCGCCCTAATCCTGCAGCAAGTTTGGTTTTTGGAATAATCAACTCCACCTGTAACACGGTATAAAGTCGTTATACATTATTCCTAGCTTCCGTCTAATGCATGTGACTTCATGTATAACACAAGGGACCATAATCATCTTTCAAGAAATTTTTCTGGTCTAAAATTTGGGTATCGGCATACCACTTCACCTATTCACAATGGCATTACTGAGTTTTCCCCTACTATAGAATGCTTCAAGTCCCATACCATTTCTCCCAGCGACCACAGAGAACTTGTAATTGTTGTAAGATTGCTTTACCTGCAATCCAAATCCGCAAGTTTTCTGTCACTGGCTCCATTGGCTCTACATAATTTATTTCCTTGTGTCAGATACTCCATGCATGACATGTAACAAAGAATTCTTAAGTGTTTGAAGCATAACCACATATCCCTGTTAGAAATCCTGAAAAGAGTCAGCTTGTCTTACAAGTCATTAGCCATAGCTCAAGAGAAAAATAAATCTTTCAATCACCATATAAAGGAAGGACTCAAAATGTGCACCATGAAATCATCGTGCTTGAACAGATAACATGGTTTGTCAAACACAATACATGTTCGACATTTTCAACCTGTAATGTGACAGGAATGTTCTTTGTAAGGTCTGATAAGCATTCATCGTCTCAGTACTCTTCAGAATATAAAATCAAAGATCTGGACTTCAATCAACTTCAATGGTTATTTCAGGTTTCTACAGAATAAATATTTTTAAATCTGGAATAAGTTATGTACCAGATGGTGATCTCATGAAGACCACTTAATCCAATTTGGTCAAATGTGAGCCTAGATTAGCAGCAATAGCTCTAGTTGACTCCTCAAGCAATTTTTTTCTTACGATAACTTGGAAATAATATTCATTCATCAAACTCCAAATTGAGTTCTGCATTAAATATCCAATTTCACACTATATACTTTAATCTTTGCACAAACTCCACAGGATGGCAAGATCAATGCTCTAATACCACTGTGATATCCCGAATGGATATTTTCTCCAATTCCCTCTTACAGAAATTTTCAGAATATAAACAAATATTTAATGCAAAATAAACCAGCAAATGAACTAGTAGATGCTCGTTAAAATACCTCAGAATACGTTATTCCATTATGCATCAGCAATATAATAACCATATATCTACAAGCCAATCTTAAATACATTTACATGGCCAGATTGAAAAATTAAGAAAGAAACTATAAGCTCAATGTGAACTCCATCTCGAATCCGCTACAACAATGAATTGGGTCTACGTCTAATCCACCAGAAATGGCCAAAAGATTTCCGTCCTTGGGCCTTGAATAGAAAAATGGAGCTCTCCCAATGTTTCTCCAAGAAAAACCCAAAAACTTAATCCAAAACGATAAACCGAGCATAACCAAAACGAACTCTCACTTATTCTTTTAAGAACCCAGCCTGTAACCCTATTCCTATCCTTGTCCTTTTGCCATTATCACTTATTAACCATGTTTCTATATTATTAAATTGACTTAAATAATTATGCATTAAGTCTTTCATAAGTTTGTATTAATATAAAAGTGAGTTGGCCTATTAATTCTCCAATGTCTCAGATAAGGAGACATTACAACCATTGATCATGATAAGAAGCAAATTGAGTTTATGAGGGAAGATCAGCAGATCATACTTAGAACTATGACTGACAAGTGTCCCAAAATCACTCGGCTCATAGGATGGAGTGCATTTTGAGACACGATATGGAGTGGGAAGCACATTGCTTTATCTCCACTAAATTTGTTTTGGATTTAGGACAGCAGCATCACATTGATATCCAGACAGTGCTAGAGAAGAAGAAAGAAGTTTTTGGTGATATTCCCCCAGGCATACTTCTTGACCATGTGTTTGAGCATGTGATGGAGTTGGAAGAGGGTCACGCCAGTCATTACTACACATTATTGCCACCCTAAGCATTACAAGGAGATCAAGAGAACCATTATAGAGTTTCTAGATATGGGACACATCAAACTGAGCTCAAGCCCATTTGCTTCATCAGTAGTCTTGGTCAAAATAAAGGATGGGACTCTACAGATGTATATTGATTACATGGCACTAAATAAGAGACCTATCAAGAACATGTATCCTATTCCCCGCATACATGAGTTGTTGGATGAGTTACATGGGGCCTGAGTTGTTGGATGAGTTACACGGGGTGGTCTACTTTTCAAAAACTGATTTTCGTTCAAGGTACCCATCAGATTCAAGTATGTGGAGGATGTGCAGAAGACAACTTTCAAATGCCACTGTGGACACACCAAGCCTTTATTGGGCTATTACAATGGGGAAGATAAAGGGCCCGGACAAAATCAACAAAGATATTGTTAAGCTACAACAGCACTTAGCCAAGAATTTTAAACCTAATATAAGAGCAAAAATTCTCAACATGTATATGAGTATAAAAAACTTCCAAAGCTGCAAAACAAGACTAATATGGAAAAAAAGAAAAAATATTGATAAACGTTGGATCTCCTTGCAAAAGACAAGTGCATATATTTGTACAACGACAATAATCATCTTACTGGTAGTCTTGAAAAAGAAGACCAGCTAAGTACCACTAATTTATAGCCTTCTCGTGATCACATAGAACATGTTAATCATGGTACAGGTTTAGTAATGGGTAGTATGGAGGTAGAGGTTTTGTGTGGGGCTGCCAACACTAATACTCTTGATGGGCATATTGATAGCAAATTGGAGGAGACTAACCACGCAGCCCATGATGAGAACTCAGCATCTTTTGAGTGTTGGTGTTGATTTCAATTCCAACTTAAGGGTCTCCACATATGGTATGGATTCTTCTTCTGATGAATTAAAATTGTGATCACAATGCTGTCCCTAATTCTTTTTTGCAGCTAGGTATAAAGGATGACATTGATGATGTGGATATGTATGATGAAACACTTTCTCCCACCTCATAAGCATTTGACTTATCTCGTACACCTACTAGTTCACCTCATTTGGAGAGTCAAATCAAAGAACTAAACATAAGATTATTGCAGCTTAATCAGGCTTTGGTGACATTTATGGGATGTTTCAAAAACACTTTTGGAAGGAAAATATGGAGGGGAAACAAAGAGGACTTAAAGAGGAATTTCCACATCTATTAACAATACAAGAAAAGCAGAAAACTATAAAAATCAGATTACCTACAACTTCTTTCAGATCGTGATCATCTCTTTGACCTTGTACAGATATACACAAAAGCATTGAGGAAGAAGAAAGCAAAAGTAGATGTATACCAAGGACACCCTTGAGGCTACTTTGGTTGCATTTCATGGAGTAGAAAATCAGATTGGTGAGTTAAAAGGGGAATTAGATATGGCGTGCCCTAATTCAGCTCAATATTTAGATATGACTGTTGAGGAGGTTGTTAGTGATGATAGTGTGAGGGCTGATCAGGTTGAGCAAGACTCATTCACTTCCAGTGGGCAAATTTGACCTTATGATGAGTCACTGACAGAAATCGAGGTTATGTAGTGTAACTATATAGTGAGGAGTGCTCATCACTTTTCATTTGATCCACACATGGAGGATTTGATAAGGTGCACATATGAATTGGCTCAAAGTTGGTATCATTCGTTGCAGGATGATGGTTTGCCATCTCCACAAGATGGGTTTAGAGGTTGCAAGTATCTAGATCAATTGGTGATTGGAGATCACTTCAGGGGCACCAGTCTTCTTTTCACTATAGTGATATGTATCTGTATGGGTTGCTTACTTATATGTCACAGAAGTCTCATTCAGATTTAGGTTTACAATGTGGTTATGGTGTCGATTGCTACCATTTGGGTTACTTGTAGAGTCAACACATCTATAGGAGTCTTGCAAAGGTTGGATGTAGTTGTGAGGTTGTAGATTCCTCTAGTGGTTTGTATCTCCTTATGACCGATGGACATGAGAGTTGTTTTCTTTGGGACCCAAGTATTGACAGAGTTAGTCATATAGCTCAGTTGGGTTCCATATATGGGTTTCACCAATCATGGCATGGTGAAGATAAGGTTAGAGTCGTGCGACAAGATTTTGCTAATGTTCATGGATATGTTTTGATTTTGATGGATTCCTCTAGTGCGCAGAATTCGGATAGTTGGTGTGATATGTCCTTATACAGTTGAGGTAGATGAGACAGGATGACCTTCTAAGATGCTCTCTTTTGAGATGTTCACTCTTGCGACACTTATTATTGATTACTCCAAGGTTGCCCGCATCGTGGTATGGTTTATTAGGTAGTCTGACAGATATCATCCTCTTTGTGTACACGGGTATTACAGGAGCTAGTGGGTGATATTCAAGACATAACACAAGTCTTTACTTGGGACCCAGGTGGGACATCCATATGGGTTTTGGATCAGGGAGTTGGGAAGAGTAATTTGTTGCATTCCTTTCTTGGTGGAGATTGGTATATTGTTGAGCTCCCACCACCTCATGATATTAGAGGTGTATGCAATTACAGATGGAGTGAGGTACTTAGTTGGGTAGCGAGCATTTCCTTTTGTGATAGCAGCACCTGGTAGGCTGTCCCGATTGAGTATACACGTGAGATATTTTGGATGTTGGATATCTAGTTGATTAGTGTTTGGATTCATGTTGAGCTATTTTACAACTCTGGGCTTAGAGATATTTACAGCAGTGTAGCATAGTGTTTGTATATAGTATAAGCTTTGAGGCAAATGTGGGATCTAGGCATTTGGTTCCAGCTTACAAATGCAGATTGCTTGGAGGCAAGCAATCTTTGTGAAGTAAGGACAGTCATGTCCCTTTTCCCAGCCAGTGAATTTTGTTGCGCCATTAGCTCATTTTGCCTTGCTCCCATGGGAAAAACAAGTTTTCTATGTAGTCAGAGTAGTTTTTGGCCTAGGCGATTTTAGTTGCGGGCTAGTCGAGGTTGTCAAGTGGCATTTCCAAACGCTTACTATTTTAAGAAAGTGAGCAAGCTCAGCATTCATGGCATTTCAAGGTTGGACTAGAAGCGTCTTGCCGAGACCTTTCCGGAAAGTTATCACACATGCATATTCGAGTTCGTCTAGTTAGAGATTTCAATGGCTGAAGAAAACAGATTTATTATAAAGTGACTTTATAACTTAAGTTCATATTGTGAATGCCACTTTATTACCTATGGGCACTTTATTTCCTTAAGTGCGGGAAATATGTTATTTTAAAAAAGGAAATAAATAAACAAAAAGGGCAATGCAAGGAGTCACCTGTTGTGCTTAAAAGGAGAAGGAGCTCATTTTCAGCATACTCGGGTTTGTGATTTGGATTTCATTTTTCCCCTTTGGAGAGATTCTAGAAAGCTTCAGCTTTCATCAGGTGAGAGGTCGGAAACCCTCAAGCTAGGGTAGTAGATGAAAACCCATTGTCTGTTTTCACATGTCTTCCAAGTTCATCTTTTCTATTATTCAATCTTGCTGTAATTTTTGTATCTACAATTGGATTTCTAGTTTATTTTATTTAAGAACTTCAATGAAAAATATGTATCTTCTACTAGAGATTTAATGCAATAATATTTTGGGACTGCTTTATCTGGTAGTTTATTTCAGTTTTCTTGGAAAAATCTGAATTAATTGCATGAAATTATTTGTTTAAAATTTTTGAGTTTCCTTTAAGGGTTTCAAAGCAAATATCCTATATAGGGATATTACAATTGTCTGTATAAGGGAGTGCCTTCCATTATAAATATCATCTTTATATATGCAAAAAACCTTTGTAGAAGTTGTGCAAATATAACTGTGATTTGTGTGGGCAAGTTTTGAAGAGAAATTAAATAAAAGAAGGAAAAAAAAAAATTGAAGTTGTGTCTAGAAACAACTACGGTGATATAAATTGAAGTTGTGACAAGAGACGATTGTGGTGGTATAAATTGGAAGTTGGTTCTGCAATTTGTATTACTTTCCTAGTTCACACATCATATTAGAATCAGTTACTTTTGTGTCTGTGTGCTGAAATAAATTATAGGTTTAGAACTAGCAATCATCATTTGTGGAAGTCTGTGAGCTCCATTTCTATTGCTAGAATTAGAATTAGGAATCTACTTCTAGAAGTCTGTGTGCCCCAATAGCATAGACTCATCTTTGAAGGATTGCATGGGAGTGTTAGAGCTCCATAGTTGTCCTTATAGTATGGAAAAATAGACATAGATCTAAGTTGGTACATTTACAATCAGCCTATGAGTTCATTTGAGCATATCGATATCACTGTTCCAATTTAACGATAAATGTGTACTTAGAGATCCATCTTGCCCATTACCTGCTCCCCGAGTAAGTGGATTCTTTCTTGAAAACAGAGGACAAAATATTGGTAACAACCTTTTCAGTATCTCTAAACTTCTTGCTTACCTTTTGTTGATCCAAATAACAATGAGAAGGGGGAGCCTTCCGTTTAAGATAGGAGATACTATAACCCACATGTTGTGGCTGGAAGTCATGTTTCGTGAGAGAAATTGCACAAACTATCGGTTGCAAAATCAACTTCAGGAAGGTTTAATCATTTGAGCTAATCATGTGGTATTTGTTGGAAAAGTGAAGATAAAGTTTTTTAGGACATAAATCGATATTTTTGTTCAACATATAAATCTATGACTAGATGACCAAGATATTTTTCTCTTTCATGATTCTTTTACTATAGGCTTCAATAAACTATCTTGGGTGAATATTCTTCAACCAAAATTTTGTACAACTTCTGTCACAAAACATGACTTCCAGCCACAACATGTGGGACAAAGTCTCTCCTACCTTAAAGGGAAGGCTCTCCCTTCAGAAGAATCTCAAACAATTGCACTAAAGGATTAATAGTTCTAAGAATCAAATGGTTGAGTCTTTCTGTAAACTACCCCAAAGGCTCACTATCATCATTTTTGACAATTGAAAGTTGAGCAACCATAATATGACCATTTTCTGCTTGCTTCGAGTGCACAGGAAATTTCTCATACACATATTCCCAACTAGGGATAGAATTAAACAAGATATAAAATCAATCAGCTGTGATGTGTTGTAATGTTTCTACAAACAAGAAAACTGCAACATCTTTGTGTGCCACGCTCAAGGATCCACATGCAACAGTCAAGCATTAAATATGTTTATATTGATGTTGCTTGCCATCTCTGTGGAACTTTGCAAAATTCTTCCAGAATGGGGACACTGCAGTCTATGATAGTTGATGCATAAGGGCTTCCAAAATTAATTACTGCTATGCATTGATGTTGATCAACAATTGTTGTCTATAGATCATATTTGTTTCATTTCCATTTGCAAAAATCAGAAAATTAAACAACGTTACATATTTTCCAGCTAGGGACATCAAAATTAAACTCAAAACCACGATGTAATGTCCCATTTATTTGATCATAGATGATAACTAAATGAATAAAATTAATTTGTCAAAAATTTAGATTAAAAACAGCTCATTTTTGTTATTTAGAAAGGTAACAAAAATAACCTATTAACTGAATTTTAAATAGGTCTAAACTTCTCAGGATTATTAATACTTAACTAATTAAAAGTTGAATCTTGGTTATTTTAATAAAGTGGCTTTATTTTAAGACAGTGGAGAATTATAAAGGGAGTCACTTTAGGAGCAAGATAATGAAATAAAACTAAAATATTATAAAGTCACTTATGTGGAATTGAAGGGAACAATATTTTACAAGTATTCTGAAAATATCCAAGAGGATTTCGAAAGGAGAAATTTTGTAAGCTCATTGTTCATCTTGACTCATTATTTTATTGGAGAACTGTGATAGCTTTTGTTTTCAGTTCAACAAGTGTGATGACGCCTTCTACAATCACGGCTAAGAATGATCATAGAAAGAATATGAGATTCTCTAGAAGTCAAACCTTGATATAGTTAAACCCACTTGTAATTATCATCACTAAACTCTATTAGTAATTTTAGATCGCATCCATATTGCCCATGTATCAAATTATGAAATAGATGGTAGATTTATAGATGTTTGCATTCGGACACACTCAGCTTGGGACTCCCTCAAATCTTTATCCATATTGGGATTCTCTTGCTCCAACGCGGCTGATTTACTCCTCCCCCTATGCAAACTCCCTACCCATTACGCAATCTGAGTTAAAGAAGTTCTTATGGCCTTATTCTAATGCTAATGATATTATCAAAATTATATTTATATTAAACTCATCCAAAATTCATAAATTAGACTCATTACAATCTATAATATTACATAAAGAGCATCTTTACATTCAAATGAACATCACTAATTAAATATAATGAATCCCTTAATTAATTTAACATGCAGTATATGCCTATATCTTAATATGCATAATGAAGATAACACAACTAATTACTTATATTTATAAACTTCCTTCACATGATCAATACTCCATCGTTAAACTTTCTATCTTACATCCCATACACGTTGTCACTTGATGTCATAAAAAAAAATCATATGAATGCTTTGTCTTTGAGGCAAACCATAGGTTTAACCCAATGTGATGTAATGTCCCCATTTTAGCAGTTGACCAAGTGTGTGTGCGTTAGCCTTGTTCTACATGGTCCTGAGGGCTAACGAAGGGTTTAATGGGATCCTAGAGTGTTTTGGCCTAGTCATTTCCAGTTTGGGCAAAACGAAGTTGATTTACTCAGTTTAAGTAAGTCGGCAGGACACAGTGCAGATCAATTTTGGTGATTGGATTTGATACTCCTCGGTGAGAGCTTTTCGATGAGCTATCACTCGCATTATTCGGAGTCCGATTACTAATACATTTTAATGCCTGAAGTTTTATTAAAGTAACGTCTAATTTAATTGTAAAATATTAAAGTGTTACTTTAATATTTATTTTACGGGGATGTGTACCCAAGGGAGACATAAGGGGTATTTTAATATATGTTTTATATATTACACATCTTTTATCCCACATTGCCCATATGAGTTGAGCAGACCCTTGGAAATAGAATAAAAGGAAGCATTTGTGGCTTCATTAGATAGGTGGAATATGAGAAGAAATTGGTGTGTGAGTTGCAGCTCCGTTCTTGGCATTTGAGGACGTTTATCCTCTCTTGTAACATTCTAGACGTCATTCTCTTCGGGTTTGGCCTTTGGAATTCTTTGTTATCGGCTTCATTATCAAGCAGTTTAGTTGCATTTCCAGCTACAAGCAGATTTGGTATTTTGCTCATATCTTCTTCACTACTTGTCCGACACTTATGCCGCTTTGAAGGAATGATATTACGAAGGTAGTGGACTGCTTGAAGGACAAAGTACTGTAGCAACACTATTCACGCGGCACTATTCACGCGACACTATTCACGCAGCACTGTAGCAGCAAGTTCGAAAGCATGGTCTAGAGTATTATGTCAATAATGCTGAAGTAATTAGTGAGTTGATAAATCTGCCATGTATTTGGTTTTATGAATTCTGAAAATAACATTTTATTGGCAACAGTTCATTTCCACTTTGCATATTATTGTAGTTTCTTTCTTGTTTATGTTGTATGATACCAATTCCATGCAAGAAACACAACAAACAAATAAACGTTTGATTTCCGAAGTTATAAGGGGTTTAAAACATTAAACCGAGAAATAAGAGGTTGAATGCAAACTGTTTGACATAATTCCTTTCAGCAATTTGGTTTAGTTTTTTGGGACATTCAGGGATGCCCATTACATGTGAACTGTCTAATCACTTCGGTACGATACCATTTGTTATGATCTAGTCAGTTTGACCCTCTTGTGATCTTTCACATAGGCCGATTTAATTTTGCCTTTACTTAATAAAGACCACTTCTTTTTATCTCCTTTTTCGATGGATATTGAACATCCTAGTCAGTGGGTTTATATATGTTATTTTTCACTGAGGGACATACCCTTTCCTATCTCTTAGGTAAGAAAAATAATTTATTTAGTTTTCTTATTAATTTTAGACTGTTATCCTATAATTGCCTTCTCGGTTGTTTTACATATTGTTATTATTTAATATCTTCGTCAAAAATGATTATTAAATAATAATAGTCATTGCCTAAGTCTAAGTAAATAAAATAATTATTATACTTAAACTCGTTATTATAAATAAATTCATTATTATAAGTAAAAACAATTATACGTGTTGTTGGATTTAATATAGTTGCTCATATAATAATGGATGTCTATTCATTTGTGTTGACACTAAATTATCATGTTAGTTTATATCTTATAGTCCCTATCAATTATTTATTATTATTAGGGCTCATGACAACAAGCCCTAGCACAAAAACCCTTGGTTTTCTACTCAATTGATTGGATCAAACCTCATTTGAGCCAACCTTGGCAAATATGCATAGGATTTGCAAGTGCATCTACATATCAAATTGGCTTCAGTGATGCAAGATCCTTGCTAGCTGAAATGAAATGAAATGAAAGAATTTTAATGACGTCCACAAGACCAACGGTCTAAGAGACCAAAAGAAGACCCATTAATCAATCTATTGAGATTTCTGTAGGCCATTCCTTTTGTTGTGAATCTACGTTAGCAAGATGGCCACCTTGTATAGTCTTGGCTCCTCAAAAAATTCTTTTAGCCGGTCACTGGTAAAGTGTCCTTGTATTGGTTGTGGATAACCTCATATACAGTACAATCTTTGACATAATGTCATTCTGTTTCCACCATACCCTTGTTGCAAAACA
This sequence comes from Cupressus sempervirens, assembly GCA_028749045.1. Classification (NCBI taxonomy): domain Eukaryota; kingdom Viridiplantae; phylum Streptophyta; class Pinopsida; order Cupressales; family Cupressaceae; genus Cupressus; species Cupressus sempervirens. The sequence continues at coordinate 551,268,245 of CM053785.1, read as the reverse complement.
CAGAAATTCATTCTTCCCAACCTTCTTTAGGGACTTTCAATCTATCAGTTTCACATCTCAAATGATGTGATCCGGAGCTCATTTGGGCAATTAAAATTTTTGCCTCGCCTTTGATATCGGAATCTAAGTATCCTTTATCGTCATGTTTGCATGTGGCGTTGGATTCTTTGACATAATAAGATTTTTTTCTACCTATATGATTTGTCCACATGGCAGTCCTGATATTTTCTAGCACCTATTTTTCCATCTCTAAGTTGGTTTCAATCAAAAGTTTCAAGCAAGACAAATTAGTAAGTTACTGAATTTTTGAAACATGAAGTATTGTTAAGATAAATGTAGAAGCTAGCATTAGGCAAGTAAAAATTATTGTTGGGCGATGGTATTTCAATGAAAAGTGTTCTCCTTGCTGTCCACTAATGTTATTCCAGTATGGGCACATGATCTAAGTAACATTAAAAAGGCATTTTGGAGGGATTAATTGATATGTCCCCTTTTTCGGACATCAGAAATACTTTATTAAATAATTAACAGCACAACCCCATGACCCTTTGTTTTCCCTCTACTTGTCTCTTGATATTCCCCTTTTTTGTACTTTTTTATCCCCGCCTTTTAACTTGAAATTAGTAAAATAATACTATAATGACTACCAATTCTTTACAAAGCTCACCAATGAAGTCATTTTATACTTTATTAGATTATTGACATGATTATAACAAATTTAATGACAACTTATGTCAATATTTTAATAAAGTATTAAAATGACTTCAATGGTGAGCTTTGTGAAGAATTAATGAAGTAATGTTATTATTATTTCACTAATTTCAAGTCTAAAGATGGGGATAATAAAGAAACGAAAATGAGGAATATCAAGAGATAAGTAGAGGGAAAACGAAGAGGCACAATGATGTGCTATCAAAGAACATTGAGAGGTTCATTAAAAATTTGCTTGGTTTATTATCTTCTCTTGGAGAATTCGGGAGGTTCGGCTTTCAGCAGGTTTGAAGACAGAAACCCTTCTTTTCCAGCAGTAATCTTATTTGGAAATGCATATGATTATTCTTTTTGGAAATTGCAAGTTTATAGCACAATAGGAATGTTAAATAAAGTTGATCAAAACCAAAATATACGTGACTTCAAAATGATCCTTCCATGCAAACTGTTTGACATAATGCTTGTGGAGATGTATTACTTCTTTTAGTATATGAATGCTGATAATATTTGTTACTGTTTGGATTTCTTCAATGTTTGGTCAAATTAGTATCAAATGCATCAAAACAGATCCTCTAAACAGAAAAAAATTCAGCCCATACTAGACTGGCCATTACATTTATGCTGGTCAACACGTTCGGTTTGAATTTGGCATGAGATTGCTGTCATAACCAGCAGTCCTTGAGTTAGTTGTATCAATCTGAAAACACATGCAGCTATTGTGCAAGAACAACAAGTGAAGCAAAAAACTGGTGTAGAGCTTAAGACCCTGTTCAAAGGGTGCAAAGGGAATATAGGCACCACGCAATAATAGGCATCCTCCTTATATAGAATCACCGTAATCAGACCAACCCTCTGCAATAAAAGGCCACCCATATAAAGAAGTTTGTTTTCTTTGACGAATGTTGATTTTGGGCAACTTTATTCATCACTTAAACAAATTTATTTCAGAAATTCAATCAGCCCCTTGATACAGCATGGAATTAATAAAGGTTTGCAATCCATTTTTAGAAACTCCATTTCTTATGATCCATAGAATATCATTATTAAAGTACTGCAAGAGTTTTATAAAAAAACATCAAATCTGTTCGTATATGGAAGGGCACAAGGAGGTAAACACACTTGCCATTCAATATTTTGAAACCGTGCTCCTGCTATACTCTGGTGCATAGATTAAATTCTTCCCGAGGAGTGGCAGATATGTCTGCTTCTTATGAGAAGTTTCACAAAACGAGAAATAACAGGGTTTTCTTGCAGAGAATTCTAGCCAAGAAATTCTAAACTTCTCGGCAAGATTTTGGGCACTTCTCACCAACTTCTCACAATAACTAACCTACTTCTTACGGGCGGCACAGTAAAATTGTGTTGCCTAACGAGTTGCCTATTTTGTATTCATTTTACATTTTTGAGCATTTGGAGAAGAGGAGAAGGGTTTTGGAGGAGATAAATAGTGTTTGGCAGCCTTGTAGATCAATTTGAAATTCTCTATATTTTTCTGAGAAAATACCAATTTATCTCAGATATTTGCAGAGAAAAAAAAATTTTGCCTCCTCAACAAATGGTAGATAACGAGATTTTGAACTATGCTCTGGTGCACAACTCTATAAAAGTTTGCAAGTTTCATTTCTTTCTAAAACTGTTATTGCAAATAGAAGCATGTCTAATATGGTGGTTGCACCTTCTAGACTTATAATTTATTATTTTTCTATATCAATTCACAACTACTGACCAGCTCACGTAAATTGATGTTCTCCATTAACGATGCAACCACAAATACCTTAAAAGGGAAAAAAACTATTGGTACTCTACAAAATACACACTCAATAAGCACCAACTATTTTTGTTAATTTTTAAAATATTTAATCAAGAAAGCCACACTTAGGATTTTCTTTGATCAAGCATTCATAGGGTTTTCATTTTGTTCTTGCACCTAGGGTTTGGGTAGGTGACTATTTAGTATTAAATTTTTGGGTGGAACCCTTTATGGCCAGCTTTTTGAACAACTTCGCAAGTTTTCAATTGAAAACTTAAACCCTTCCAAACTGCCCAATATTCTAAACCAATGGTACACTTGCCACTCTTTGGTAAATATTATTTTGCCATTAACTAGATGAAAGCCAATTGATCCTGCAATAAGACCACTAAACTGAAAGTGATTGAAAACACTGATAACTAAGGGTTTGCTACTATTGAAACCCTTTGGAAATCTGCATGATGTCTCTTTAGGTCATATTCATCCCTTATAATTTCCTACTAGAGACTTTATCTTTTTCCAAGCCTTTATGGATATCTATTTTGTCGTCGGTAGAAACTATGTCAGCCGACTTGATTGTCATCGATGTTTTTGTATTCTGTAGCCGGCGTCGTCGGTAAAGATTTTGTAGCCGACGGGTAAATAGTTTGTAGCGGACAATGTTTGAGGCCGATGGACTCCTTCGGGAAGGTTCGGCGGATAGTATTTATACTCCGTCTGCGATCATTGTAAATCATCTTATCTGATGAAGCATAATGTAATGTTCTGGCCTATGTGAATATAATATAAAGAGTTATGTTGTTCGTGTTCATTATCTGTGTGCATTTCTTAATTAACCTATGTGGTAAACATTTGGCGTCGTTGCCTTATGAACTTGGAAGGTGGGAGGAATGAAGATTAATGCCAAATCAGCTTAACAAGGATCGAAATAAGGCCAAGGGAAAATATGGAATCCATACTGCACAAGAGAATTTAATTTTGGCACAGCAAGCAGAACGCCGACGGAGATTTCAGAAGATTGCCGACGGAAACCAGAGCACGGAAGAATTGTTGGAGCAAACTCGACAGCGGGTGGAATTGGTGGAAAAAGCACGTGAGGATTTTTTGAATTTGTGTTCGCCGAGGGAAGAGAATCCAGACAGAAGAGCATCGACTTGCACGGCTCGGAGTGCCGACAGAGCAAAAGCATAGAGTGAACTCTTCATCCAGGATATACTTCCGCAGGGGACAACTTCAAAACACCCTTCTTCACCAAGGTTCGCAGCTGTTGAGTCTGACGATGTGGGAAAACATTCCGCCAATGTGGGAGAACAGTCCGCCGGTGTGGGAGAACAGTCCACCGATGTGGGAGTGCAATCCACCGGTGTGGGAGACCAATCCGCCGGTGTGGGAGTGCAGTTCGCCGATGTGGGAGTGCAGATCGCTGGTGTGGGGATACAGTCCGCCGATGTGGGAGACTAGTCCGCTGGTCTGGGAGTGCAGTCTGCCGGTGTGGGAGTGCAGACCGTCGGTGTAGGAGTGAAGAGCGCCAGTGTTGCAGGACCGAGCAACGCCTGTTTACAGAAACCAATCGTGATGGCGGGACCAAAAGAGAAACTGCTGAAGTTCAATGGCAATGGTATGGCCGATCCCATTGGACACTACAAAACATGTGAAACGATCTGGAGAGAAAATGGCATAACTGATGAAGACGACTGGATGAGAATTTCTGACAACCCTATGGGGTGTGGCAATTGATTGGTTTACTAGTACAGAGCCGCAGAAGCTAGACAGTTGGAATAATATTAAAAAGGAGTTTCTGGCCGAATTTCAAATGTTGCGCGATGATAATGAATTGTTGGCGAGATCTTCAATACTAAGCAGGGGAAGAATGAAACTGTCTGCGTCTACGCCAGGAGATTAAAAGACTTGATAAACAAAATGGAAAATAAGCCGGTGAATGGACTTCAAAAAAGATGGTTTGTGGAACGTTTACACCCAAAGTTGCGGAAGAAAATGGAAATCGTGTTGCCGCCGTCATACACAGAAGCTTATAACAAAGCATTGAGCTTGGAAAGCGAGCAGAAGACGAAGAAGAAGAAGACTAGCTCCTCTGATTCTGATGACAACAAGCCTTCTGGAGAAGATAGCAGCGATGATGAAGGCAGTAGCAAGAAGCTCCGCGCCCTACAAAAGGACATGATCCATATGATGGAGTTTAAAAATATGCAGAAGGAGAAAGAGCAGTGAGTTGTGGTGCACAGTGTAAAACCGACGGTCATACTAAAGGATACTGTCCAAAGAACCAATTCTGTGACATTTCTCAAATCATGGGCCATTCGACAAAGGAATGCCCCTTTAACATGAAAACCAAAGGATCTCCGCAGGTGATTCTTACACAGGCAGCTTCCATGTCAGGAGGGAATGGAAATGCAAACATTGATGGTGCCACTCCAGGTGGGTACAGGAATAATAGCAGAGGGCAAAATAACAACAATGCGAACAATAACAATAATAATGGCAACCGAAGTCGAATCCAGTATGATGCAAACGAACGGCCAATCGTTCAATGCCGAACATGTAATTTGTGGGGTCATTTTGTGCGGGATTGTACAACGGCAAACACACCGAAATTATTATGCAGATGGTGCGGACCCGACGACCATGAAGATGCTAAGTACCCAAAGTCTAGAGTAAATTTGATCACTGTCGGCACGAATGAAGAGGAGGTTCTGGCAATTACACGGAGGCAAGCGAAGGTGTACCCGGACCCGGCGGAAGAAAAGAGAAAACTGGGGGAAGCGCGGGCGGAAATTGAGAAGGCATCGTCTGCAGAGACATCTCAATTAAAAAACATCACTGGCACCTTGGCAAGGAACTACACGGAACAAAATGGCAGATCTTACAAACGAAGGTACCGATCAAGATAAGTGACCTTCTTCTCACAATGCCCCAGTTACGAACGGCCATTCTAAATCATACACCGTTTTCGAAAGCAACGGAGGACACAAGAAGGGACAGTAGGGAAGTGACGACAACAGACTCAATGCTGCTGGCACTCACAACTGGAAGGCATCTGACGGTTGTCGAGATGGGGATTTTGGGACATGTTCTAACAAACACAATTGTCGACGGAGAGTCCGGCATGAATGTGTTACCAGAGGATACCTAGAAGAAGTTGGGAAAGCCGACATTGTGGCCACCTACATTCCAATTGCTCACGGCAGACCAGCACGGGATCAAACCGTTGGGAACCTTAAGGGCGCAACCGGTAACTATTGGAACATAGCCATTTTTATTGGACTTCGTGGTCATTCCATTGAAAAGAAAAGGATATGATGCTATTCTAGGACGCACTTGGTTGGTGCAAGCAAAAGTAAAACATGATTGGAAACGAAATACCCTATCAATGGAGCGCGGAGGCAAAAGATTCATAATTGACCTGCACACACAAATGGTAGGTGAGGAGGTAGCATCGTCAGATTCAGAAGGTGAAGGCGAAAGTGACGACGAAGGAAAGAGGAGAATGGAACCGTACGAAGGAGTATTGACACTAGAAGGAGGATCAAATGACGATGACCTAGACTCGGTGAATGGCCTTTACCACTGGCAAATAGAAGACTACGAACTCTTTCTGAGTTGTAATATGCTAAGGGTCGACGAAGGTGAGAAAAAAGAGGAAAATGAGTGTCCGAAGGAATACAGAGAAGCAGATGACGCAAAGGAGGTTACGACTAAAGAAGAGAAGGGCATACAATACAAACCCAGAAAAAAGAAAAATTCCACCATCTGGGACACGGTGAACGGACCGCACAGGAAGAAAAGAATGCATCGCACCATAAAATTATTTGAAGGGTGCCGATAGCTAGATGAGCGACAACCGCAGGCACAGTGGGTAACGGAGGTGACACAAAACAGACATAAGGCGTGGCATGACAAACTCAACAGGTTTCAGCCGTGGTAGTTGGTACTCAAGTACGACAGTCGGAATGAAATCAAATATGAGAGGTTTAAGGCAAGATGGGTTGGACCATATCAAATCTGGGAGGTTGGCGACAATCGAGTGATCAAGTTGGGGACATTGGACGAGCAAGATGTACCTCACGCAATCAACAAATCCTACCGTGCCAGGAAGATGACGTCACCGTCACCATCGCAAAATGATCAAATGATTCCCTCGTCATTGTCGTTGCAGAACGGCAACGCCTCGAGGCAAAATTGAGGTGCTGCAATTTTTTAATTGTTAAAAAACAAAAAACAAAAATGAAAAAAAAAAAAAAAAAAAGTAAAAAAAAAATTGCAAAGTCCTGCGAATAGCTTGTCCGCGGACTGTATCCCGCGGGCTGACTGTCCCGCGGACACATGTTCCGCGGGCAGACTGTCTGCGAAAGGCTTTTCTCCACGAGGTCTTGCCTTCCCGCAGAGCTTTTTGTCCACGAAACCTTTATCTCTTCATGACTCCATTTTTTCCACGTGTTTGGTCTTACTTTCCGCAGGTTACCTTCACTTTTCCGCGGATTTTTGCTCTCCCGCGGACTCTGTCTTCTCTACGTGGTGATAATTTCATTCCACGGGCTTATTCCCTTCCCACGCGTGATCTTCCTCTTTTCCTTGGGGCGTGCAGACCTACATGCATGAAGTAAGCACGCCACTATTTTCCGGCGCAAGTTTGTGGCAGTAACATTGGCATTCATCCGCATTGCCTTCGGAAAAGCCGCGAAAAGTCAGTAACAAATCGACAACCTGAGACGGCAGAGAGGCTCCTTGGTCTTGCTTTCCACAGGTGTAACTAGTGTCGTTTTTCCTTGCGTGAGTATCCCTTGCTCCCCAGAAGCTTCCTGTTCTCACGCGGTCGAGCGGTTGTATGAAACGAGTGAAGAATGCTTGCCATTCGATTTGAAGAGTATTTCCGGTGGAGGTATTTCCAAAGAAAAGCTTGTTTGTGTATTGTTTCTCATTGCCGGAGGAGACGTTCCAGCGAAAGATTGTTGGAGTTCTATTTCTCATTTGCGAAGGAGAGATTGTTTGAGTTTTGTATTTTTTTTCCAGCGGGAAAACGTGTAGATGGGTGTGAGTGGTTTTCTTTTAATTTTTGAAAAAAAAAAAAAAATACGACAACAGATTGAAGCAGCTCGGAATGAGTAACGCAAGTGCCAAAAGGAAGGGGAAACATCAACGGTTGCCAGAAAGAGTATCAGATCAGAAGAAAGTGACAAAAATAGTGTGTTCCGTGCAGTTTTGTGTGGGTTTCGGAGTGCACGAGGATCCCGCAATGGCGCTGCCCCTCGACCCCGCCGGGGGCGTTGCCCCCTAGACCCCCAGTCATTGTGGATATCAGTCATGGGAGTCTGACCAGTGAGAAAACTTGGGGCTGCTACAAGTATGGAGTGTTTGTGTACCAAAGGCACTGGGAGTAGGTGTTGGCCGAGAGGCTATCTTGGTGGATGCGTAAAGAGCTCGGGAGAAGCTAATCATCCAGTTGGAGGCAGTGCAGCAACACTTGGCTCAGGGTACCGAGGAGTTGAAAACAGAAAAAGCAGCACAGGTGGCTATCAAGGTCAGCTTCATTAAGGAGGCAGTATTTTGTTAGCAGAGGCTATAGGCACGGGACGAAGGTGAAAGTGATGTGTCAGAAGCAGATTTATCTTGTTGTAATCAGTCCGTTAATATATTTTGTAATTGTCGTCCGAAGACAACTTTTTCTTTTGGGGGGGCTGATGTCGTCGGTAGAAACTGTGTCAGCCGACTTGATTGTCGTCGGTGTTTTTGTATTTTGTAGCCGGCGTCGTCGGTAAAGATTTTGTAGCCGACGGGTAAATAGTTTGTAGCGGACAATGTTTGTGGCCGACGGACTCCTTCGGGAAGGTTCAGTGGATAGTATTTATACCCCGTCTGGGATCATTGTAAATCATCTTATCTGATGAAGCATAATGTAATGTTCTGGCATATGTGAATATAATCTAAAGAGTTCTGTTGTTCGTGTTCATTATCTGTGTGCATTTCTTAACCTATGCGGTAAACATCTTTAGGATGCATCCATCTCCATAATCCTTAGGAGAGATTTTATCTTGTCCTAAACCTCTATGGATATCCCTTTAGAATGTATCCATCTTTATACACCTTGGGAGAGACTTTATCTCTTCCCAGAGCTCTATGGATATCCCTTTAGGACTATCAATCTATATAATCATTGGGAGAGACTTTATCTCTTCCTAAGTCTCTATGGATAACCCTTTAGGAGTATTCATCTTTATAATTCCTGATAGAGATCTTATCTCTTTCTACGCATCAATGGATATCCCTTTAGAACTATCCATATTTATAACCCCTGGGAGAGACTTCATCTCTTCTCAAGCCTCTATGGGAGGTTGGGAGAGGGGGGGTTGGCAAAGAAATGCAAGATATATACAAAATTAAATCATCTGATAGAATAATACTTTGTCATTGTTCAAGATATCTAATAGTTTACAAATATTCAAATTGAAATAACTAACAAGCCATATCATATACATCTATGATCATGATTCCAATGCAAATTAGAAAATAATTACAATATTACAAAATCAAAATTTATTTCATGATTCAATGGTCATCAATCAAATATCAAGATCCACTAATCAGATTCAAAATCATAAGGATTCTCAAGACAATCTGCATCGAGAGTAAAGAGAGGAAGTATCCCATCTACTTCAGGAATCAAGAGGTGAGTGATGAGTAGACATTCTCTGAATCAGAGTCAGAAGATAGAGAGTTGGGAGTGGACGAAAGAAGGGAAGGTATGGAACCAAATGCCAAAGGGGTGCTCAAGCTTAAAGATTGTTCTCAAAATGAAAAGAGGTCCCTAAATAGACTATTCCATGGGTAAACAGAGGTCTGTGAGGTTTTTTTTGCCAACATATAATTTTCTTGAAGCTACAACTCTCGTTGAAGAGTAACCGATTGTAGGGATTTGTAAGGTTACTGGGCATATTTCAATGTGATTCAAATCCTATTTATATGGTAATTGAGATAAAATTCACATCAACCCCTTCAAGCATACAACTTTGCAAACTATCAAATGATTTAACAAACTACATCTACAGGCTATTACTGTCCTGTAGTTACAATACTCCCAAAAAGCTTTGGAAAGAACTATTATTGTCTGAGGACATTACATAAAAAGGAATCACAGTCACTTGGCAATATGCAACAAAGCATTAACTACTCAAAGATTATAACAATGTCACAGTCCTATTCTTCTATCATCCGATACAAAATGTAAAGAAAATATGCTTAGATATGAACACAGAACCTGATCCTCAATAATGGATCTGTGGCGATGACAGAAACTCCCTGCGCTAATCGTGACAATCAAATCTTCTGCAGCACACTTGACTTTCCAGAGAGTGGTAACCAATGATGGCCTATTGTGAGCAAGATACCCGGGTAGCTCCACGCAATTCGACCATGTTATTTGGCCTTCCTACGGCAATTTCCTCTCACTCGTGTGATGTTAGTTGCCCACGGTATGGCCATGTTAACTTGTTGCTATCGGTCTATCACATTATGGATCTTCAATATTCCTAATCTTCCCTTCTACACCCACGTACGAGCAATAGCTTGTTCAATTAAGATGCATGACATGAGATTTTAACTCAAACCAATATAGTGGGATGCAATATTTTTCTTAATCACTTCACACCTAACTTCCTGCAAGACCTGTTTTGCATGCATTCCTTCTTGCCTGCTCAGGTTTGCATCCAAACAGTCATGCCTGAGGTTTCCATCTCAGACGTTCACACCTGATAGTTATTATTGTTCACCAGAGAATAAAGAAAACATTTTTCCCATAATCCTCACGCCCTACAAAGCGTCCTCTATATTGTTTTACTCAACGAGATGTCATGAGTGTTACCAACAACGCTGGCCAGACAGTTGTAGCGAGCATTACTACTTCACCTGCTCAACCAAAAAATCATGCATAGGACCGATAAAGACTATTTTTGAAATGCATAGCAAAGGTGCTCATTGTGCCTGCAGATTTGGAGTAGATAGTGAGTCTCACATGGACGCCAAGTTAGCACAAGTCAATCACTGCATAGAGGATAAAATATTCACAAAGGTATTCTCATTCAATTCTTAAGCTTAGTCACTCAGGTGCACCTCTAAGAAAAGAGACTGCAGTGACCTCCTCTATCCCTTCAACTTATCACGTAGCCTATTGGGATGCATTAAAAAAAAGGGATAAGTTCTGAGACCAAGGTCACTCTACGGGGGGGACATGACACTGATGAAAGCATGTAAATTTATGGTCCATTGTGGACAATACAGAGATGGAAATGGAAAGCAAAAAATACTAAAGACTATCATTGTTTAATTGACACGCTAGGAAGATTTATAAATCCCACTCTCAGAAAGGGCATGTTCATCTTTAGCAGAAGCACAGGAAGAAAGTGTTTGCAGGATTTCAACTCGACAGGCACTTGGCAATAAGAAGCGAAAAAAAACATAGCTATCTTGGCAATGGTGCCACATAATCCAAGCCAGTATGATGTGCATTTCAAATACTTAACACATTGTGCGACACATCAAGAAAAGATATTGAGGTGGCAAAACCTGTACGACAATTTGGGACCTGATCTTTAGTAAAGCACCCTCCCTTACAACACTCATACAATGACACTGCACGATGCCTCCATTATGTACATCTTAGATGATGGCCATTCCGTGTATGACAAGATTATTGTGTACAACAAGTCCATCTCATGCAACCAAAGTATCTTGTTGCTTATGCATGGCACTTGCATCCTTTCGTACATCATCTTGGGTGATTATTGTTTCAAGTATAACCCCTCATATGGCTAGTACAAACTTTGAAGTTCCAAGCTGTCATAACTGTATGACAATGTCATCATGTTCAAACAGAGCAGATTGACCACTTCGTATAGAGGGCACTTTATCTTCCACGAATAGAAGAATTTGTCAAATTGCATCCCATAAGTATGTCCCTTCACACCGTATGTTGTTTGTGCCCTCCAATCAATTGTACACCAGCATTAGAAACCAACCGTACATGCCTTCAACCCATTCATTGTACATGCCCTCCAATCAATTGTATAACATTAGTAGTGATCAATAGAGGAAGCTTTTAGTGTACCTTATGCCATACAGCAAAACTGGAGGGGGCATTAATTATTTTGTATGTCATATGATCCTCTCAGTGCCACTCATCCATACAAGTGGCACACAACAATGTATGTGCACAATTCTTTCACCACCTATTAATATGATGGCAGATCGTACAGAGAGGTGTAGACGAATCATAAATTGGTACAAGTCCTTCAATTCCAAAACTTCATTCGACAAGTAAGAGATTTGGCAAGATTGAAAACTGCATTTTCACACTTAATTAAGATTATTTTTGTAATTTTAAAAAATCAAGAAAATGATGCGCACCATGTAATTTCATGTGGTTCTCAAGGTCTTTGTAAGATGCCCCTTGCTAACCACTAAATTTTTGGCTTTACAACTCAATTAATTTTATCAAACAATTTGCTTGCAGCTGATTACTAAGTTTTCTGATTTTTACTTCTAAATATATATCGATTTGTTTCTCTGTTTGGCTTGAACTAGCAATGTGTAATACAGTATGTATATAGATATATTGTGAAACGAAATGCAGACTAACAGCAGATATTGATGATACAACTCACTATTTTCAAACTTAATTCAATATATTTTGGAAGTGCAAAAGGTTTGAACTCGAAGTACCAAATAAATAGGGTGTAAACATTGAATAATCATACCATATACTGTTTAGAGTGATAATACACAGCAGGTGTTCTTAAACAATGTCCAGAATAATACCTCTAAACAGTACAGCTACAGTAGCAGATACAACAAAAAATATCTCCATATGCAGTTATGTTTCTTTAGCTCCCATACAAATGTCTTAAGTAGTCTTACATAAGGTCTATGTACAAATATGACTGGTCCAACATGGACTTCAAACTCCTTGACACCCTCCTACTACAGTAATGCCCAGTGCATGTGAGTTCTATCAGGATCGAACTGCAGATTATGTGTCTACACCAAGCAATGAGTGTTAATCACTTCCTGCATAAACCCTTGCAATGTTGTTGACACCTTGTTGATGTCTAGGGTGACACAAATGGGCTCTATTCTCATAATCCTTTACCCACGACCTTTATGAATATTATCAGAGATACCAACGCAGCCAACAACCAGAAATGTTGACCTTACAACTGACATAACCTGAGCCAGCAATAGTGGTGCTGCTAAGAGTGACTGTCACAACGCAAAACACTTTCAATCATCTCCACAACGCTACTTACAATTCCTGGTGTGAAACTCGAACTCGTAAATCAGTAAATAAGAACTCTTCATAGTGAAATGTTACCTGAATGCAAGAGCCAACTAAAACCCCACTATATCTTTGAACAGCATAGAGATTCTTAGCAAAGAAGGATTTTGTCCTCAAAGCCCTTAAATAGCAAAACTCCAGTGAAACCAATAATATCGAAAATCTCTAATATTGCATAACAAATGAACTATATGAGTTTGCTTTTGTAACATTCTCAAGAGGTTCCACTCTCTTCACCAATTCATGTGGGAGAAAAAAATCACCTTTTTGGTTTCCCAAATATTCAAAGCCTCATTGTTTTTTAAAATATTACTTTTCTCCTCTTACTTGAGATGTCAAAACACCCCTTTTTTAAAACAACATTGTGTTATTAGGTAAAGGGATACAAGTTGCTTAAAGCATAAAGTAACAATATAAAAGACTTGGGTAACTAAAAATCAAAATATGTTTCTTTTAACACGATGAAGCATCACCCACATCCAAGAATGACATTTAATTGTTCGGGAAATAGAGGCCAACCAAACTGCTAAATATAGACACTAAAAATAGTGTGTCGTAACACCAAACTGACCCAATTTGAGATACAGTGAAAATTAATATAAATAGTAAGTAATAAAAATGAACAATAATAAAAATAGAACGTCTCGTACAAGTCCAAAATCACTCCAAAAAGTGGTCATTCACCTCCATTAATCCATCTAAACTCACCGGTGCATCAAAGATTCCCAAAAGCCAACACTAACAGCATTATGAGAGTACTAAGAAAATGGGGACATTACAATCTTAATTTGCTCTTGGCATCAGTCTCTGCCCCTCAACCCCACTTTGTATCGCAACAGGAAGAGTTCCTTAAGCACTGCCTCTTGACCTCGATAGGAGCACTTCCACCAAATCCCCATTTGATTTTTTGAAGTAGACTAAAACTTTGAATTTAGACAATATGATTCCTTCTCAACACTCTTTCCTTTAGTCTTCCTAAATATTACTTGGTGTATACTATTGTCATTCGAAAGCTGACTTCTTCTTCTTCTTTCTTTATTTTTTGATTGTATTTTTTTTTTTTTTTTTTTTTTTTTTTTTTTTTTTGGGGGGGGGGGATGATGTCATTGACATACAATGCCTATTGTTATGTTTGATAAGACAGGTTATCTGTCAATGTAAAAACTGTCGATATTTGGTTTGTTATTACTCTCGGATAGTTGTAAGTGTAATTGATAATATTAGTCAATGATGAGTGTAATGGCTAATGCTGATGCCACTGGTTCTCCCCAACTTAGATAGCTAAATGTATCCTTATAAATAAATCTGAGCTTAGTGTATTGGTCACTAGGATCTCCGTTGCATCAGATCAATGTACAGAAATCTTTTTTGTCTTACAGTCCCTTTTTTCAATTATATTCCTATGCTGGAGGTAGTCCTTGGATATATGCCACAAGTATATTTTATATTACTTAGAAGGATGTTGTTGTTGTATCAGATAGGAATATTTGTTCATGTAACAGTCGAGGTGTTGTCTTACAATGATAACTAATCGATTGCAACCTTTTACGGGGTAGTAAGACAAAATGCTCCAAAGAGAGATCTTTAAATAGGATAAGTACAGATCAGTTCTCATGTGTTGTATTGAAGATAGATTGAGGACTTCTTATAACGAATGAGATGGATTGATGGGTCACCTCTCAAGGGTCAGGTCTTATGGTTAATTATAGCGGTCTCCCTTAACTAATTGTACTCCCATCAATTTATCAACTTAATTGTGTCTTTCTTTTTGTCTTCCTATTACCGATACATTTATCGTCTTCATTGACATATGTCGTGTTACTCTGACCATTCCTATCACAGTTGATTTTAGTTTACATTTGGTGGCAAGTCTATTATGCTATGTATTTTTATTCTATGCAGATCCTATTTGCCGCAAGGATGATTTGAAATGGCTTTTGTATCCAGGTCGTTGACTTTCACATGTGAGTCTCACTCATGAATGGAGACACCTGCTATAGAATATTATTGTCTTGTTTAATCTGTATATACTGATAATATAGAGATTACTAAGAATGGCAATTACGAAGTAAAACTATTCTCAAGGTTGTCTTAGCGGATGTTGAGAAGTACTCAACCTATAAGAGCTTTTGAGGATAATTGTATCCTTTATGATTAGTCCCTTCATATATTAAATAATTTATACTTACGTAGAATTATTTTATATTAAATATTTAATAATATATATATATATATATATATATATATATATATATATATATATATTTTAACCACTTCTATATATTCTCTTATTCTTATTATACTATAGTTGTATTATATTATTATTTTATTATTACAATAGTACATATACAGTTATAACATTTATTATTTATGATTATTATTTATCTATATATAATACTAATTTAATTATTTAATTAATAAATTTATACATTATTTGATTATTCTAATATAATATTTATTATTGTTTTACTACTTACTGAATTTGATCTCTGAAATAGGGGACATCACAATTCGCCATTCTTGAAATTGCTTATCCTAAATCAATGCTATCCTTGGGCGTAACTTTGATGTTCAATCCAACAATCCTAAAACAAGAATTTCATCTTGAAGTTAGAATGACAATATTTATAAATCAAACATAATCTTTCATATAAGTGTTCAAATTAAGCTTACTAGTAATTTAAAAGATAGAACTTATCTTAATTCACTATAGCATTTCAATTTTCTAAATAATGCCTTGTTCAATGATAAGTCTTTATGAGTAATCATTTAATTCTTGGGAGAGACTTTATCTCATTTCAAATGTTATGGACACACTTTTTGGGTACACCCATAATCCTTGGCAAAGCCTTTATCCCTTCCCCGACATTTATGGATGTCTCTTTACATCATATTCATCCCTTATAATTTCCTGGTAGAAAATTTATCTCTTTCCTGGCCTTTATGGATATCTCTTTAGGATACAGCCATCTCCATATTCCTTAAGAGAGATATTATCTTGTCCTAGACACTATGGATATCCCTTTAGGATGTATCCATCTTTATAATCCTTGGGAAAGACTTTATCTCTTCTTAGGGCTCTATGGATATCCCTTTAGCACTATCCATATTTATAATCCTTGGGAAAGACTTTATCTCTTCCTAGGCCTTTAAGGATATCCCTTTAAGAGTATCCATCTTTATAATTCCTAATAGAGATCTTATCTCTTTCTACGCATCTATGGATATCCCTTTAGGACTATCCATCTTTACAACCCATGGGAGAGACTTTATCTCTTCTCAAGCCTCTATGAATATCCCTTTAGGATGTATCCATTTCTATAATTTTGTATTTCTCCCTTCCCATCACACCCAAAGCACAGAATGAACATCTAGTCATTCGGCCTCTTAGCACCTAGCGGTTAGGATACTTGATGTAGGAACTTAATGTTGTTGACTACTTCATTGTGACCATTAGGATTTACTATAAATACGTTTTTAATTCTCCTCCTCATATCTACTAAAGATCGTTTAAGCATGGTTGTATAAGTGCATCTAAATCTGGTTCTAATGTCCCCATTTTTGCCAGCATTGGAGTTTCAGGGATTAACCTATTATTGTGATCCTCGAAAGCTAATTATTGTGAATAGAGGGTCGTCTAAGGCAGTGGGTTCGCTTGGGAGAGTCTTGTCTTCTCCACAACACAGTAAGCTACAAGTTGGTCTTCATTTGACTCAGATTAGACTTCGTTTGGGCTTAGTTTTGTGTACTTACTATTTGTGGTAGGTGGGGTGTTGATTGAAATGGACCTTTTCTATTTTTGGAAAGTGCATTTGGTCACATGGAGAAATAATAGGTATGACTCCTATTTCAAACGGTAGATTTAAATGATGAGTATTTTGGGAGTTATTATATTTAGTGACCAAATTATTATTAAATTATTAAATGGCTTATTATAAAGTTATAATTTCACTTAAGTTGAGGGTTGAGTTATCATTGGAAAGAGTCACTTATTAATTAGTTAAGCCAACTCAAGTGAAAGAATCTAATGGAAGCTTCTAATTAATGTTGTGTGGTGAAGCTTCTTGAGTGAAGTTACATTTTGGCAACAAAAAGGGCATCTGGAGGTTACAAATATAAGCCCATTTGTTGAGAAAAGCGCGCTTGAATATTTATTTATTTTTGCTGGGAGTATCAACCATTTGTTATTGTACTGGGAATGTTTGTCGATGTTTGAGGAGCTGAAAATTTACTGAGTCTCAACGCCAACTTGACCTATTAGTCAGACAGTTAGTTTACATCAGGTTTGGGCATCCAATCCTGTGGAATGGCTGCTTGGGATTACTCACTGAAGCAAATTTGCTAGTATATTTCGAGCATATATAATCAGAGCTGCTGCAACTATGCTATGGGTGATTTAATGTCAGGGTCTTTCTTGTAATTAATAAAAAAATTGCAGCCTTATTGTAATCAAATAGGAACTCAGTATTTTCAGTTTGACAATACTTGCAACTCTGTATTTTAAATGGAAAATACACAAGGACAAATTCATATGCATTTGGTATTTATCAAATCCATATTTCATGAAGTCTGATTTATCTGACAATTGTGAGTAGTTCACTACACTTCCTAGTATTGTGTTTAGAATTTAAAAACATCATACATACACTGATATTAGAATGCTTGCCAAGTGTTTGACAAATTGTCAAACTTTTGAATTGTGAAAGAAATGAATGTTTGATTAAGCTACAACCTAGAACTAGGTTATTACACTGGTTTATGTTCTTCTAATGTAATTAGACAAACACTTCATGACTAATTTAGCTTTTATCTCTTTTCCTTGTAAATGCTTTTTGTACATCTTTAACCCTGTAGGATGGTAGGATCATGCTTAGATACCACTACAGTGTCCCCTGATTGGGAATCTTGGAATTTAAAAGGCAATTAACTTGAACTCTTTATATTTGTTCGCTTGATACTATTATAAACTCGTATAATAGATAATGTAAGTCAATGATAAGTTAATTAGCTAATGTTTGTTACATCCCAATTTTCGACCCAATTTAAAATGTTCATATAGTCGTTGAGGTTCACATGAAGTCAGTTGATAGTTAAATTTGTTATAATCCTACGAAATGGTAAGATGGTTAGTCATTATAATTTCATATGAAGATAACATGCTAGTTGATTATTTATCATGAAATCATGGAATTGAAAAGGTGGTTCGCTGTTATGATTATTTATGATTAATAACTTGTTATGGTAATATGATTTAACTGCGGAGAATTTCCTTGTAGGGAGTATGTCAAAGGGGTGGAAGCATTGTCAGAAAAGAATTGGACACAGGAGCATCACCATCACTAGGCAAATGGGTATGAATCGTGAATCACCATGGTTGAGTACCTAGCAACTGCATAACAAGATACACACATTAAACACACACAAGCTATTTAATAAACATTTAAAATATTAATCATTTTAACTTAATTAATGCGTACCTCAAATGGCTTTTGGTTGACTTTTCCACCACATCATTATAATACATATTTATATATGTAAACATAGATATAAATTAAAGGTGATATCATAGTATTATTTTTATACAAGATTTTATCTATTTAACACTTACATTTAAATGCATGCACAAGAAGATGCAATAAATCTTCCAAAATGAAACATGTATTTAGATATACATATTTCAAAGGTACGACCTTCGATAAACATTTACTATGTGCCAACTTAATAAGATATATTTACGTGCAAGTAAATAAATATGTTTATAATATTCTTTTGATTTATAACCTTCAAATTCTTTTCCATTTTTATTTATTTCCTTTTAAGAGGCCGAAATGAACATTTGGCACTTGATATCGATGATTCAAGAAGACAAATCTTTTAATTGCTCATGAGTTATGTCTCCTTGGAAGCCTTTGGTATTTCAAATGCCTCATTATTTATGGAAATTGAGTGAGGCCATTGATATATTCTTCTTCCACGATTTCACCCTGTTCCTTATGTTTTTCTTTTACCTGTATAATGCAAGTGATTAAAGCCAGACGTAGTCCAGATCTATTCTAAGTTTTCCATTCAGAATTACTCACGTCTAAGGAACAGGCTACTTGAAACCAAGCCAAGGCTCAGGTCCAAGGAACTGGCTATTTGAAACCAAGCCAAGGCTCACGTTTCCCATCCTCGAACCAGGTTATGTGGTTAGACTTTCATATTCAGATTGTTGTATTTTTTCTTAAACTATTTTCGTATTTGCAGCAGGAAGGAATGTGTCATGAAAATTCGGTAATATTTGATAGTCCAATCTCTCTAGGTTGTTGAGTTAAGACCAAATGTGCATGATATATTCATACATCTTTGTTTTACTGAAGTATATCAAAATCAAATTATATTTCTTGCAAGCCATTAAGATCATTTCTCAAGTCATAAAGATTGTGAAATGACATGCTGAAAAATGTAGAAAGAGATTGTTTACTCTAAGATTTAAACACCTGGGACTCACCTGATTGTATGGCCAAGGAAGAGGTGCAGAGGTGAGATAGAAATCTGCAATAGCATGAAACAGAATCAAATGTGACATAACAATATATATTATTTTTAAAAAGAATCATTTAAAAGCTCATGCATGTCCAATTCATTCTATGTTGTCAAATCGAGTGGTGTGATTAAATACCAGGATGCTCAGTGGCTGACAAAGTGTTCCATGTCTATTCCAGGTAGGGAGGGCCTTTCTAGTTAGAGAAAGTGTGGGAATAAGTTTGAGGTCCGTGGTTGGGAGGTTAAGCCCCTGACAATGTTTCCCCTCTCCACGAGATGTCAGGACGTGCATCAGATAAAGATAAGTTGAGCATTCAAACATTTATTGGTAACAGGTATTTTTACTTTTAGATATTTATACAAGTAGAAGATATGATGGATTAATTTATATTGTTGAATTTGGTTATTTCCTTTGATGAAAGCAACTCTTATCATCAATGTAATTGGCAACCAATTAGATCGATTGATCTTCCAACTGAATATAAAATATATTTGTTTGCAAGAGATAGGTTTATCTGATGGATTGTAATTTCAGTCTTTCATTTATAAGAATATTGATTATAGCATATCTTCTAATCTTAGGTTACTGCCACAGTTAGCAATAGAAAGAAAATGAAAGATACAAAGGTATTTGATGCCCTAAATGATACAGTGGTATCTGATACCCTAAATGATACAGTGGCATCTAATGCCCTAAATGATACAGAGGTAATTGGTGCCCTAATTGATATAGTAGTATTGGATGGTAATCGACATTTGATCCTAAGTGGTATTTGTGGACTAACCTGGGTTTTGCAGAAGCATCTCGAGATTGATTTCGATTTCGAATTCCACAATAAGTAGATTTTAAATTCTTGGATAAATTCATTGATGGTATCTTCAATTCTTAGTTATGAGTTTTCCGTTTAAGTAATTGTAACTGTTAATCTCATTCACATGAACATAACTGATATAACTACCTTCCTATGAATATGAAGTAATAACTGTAAATCTTTGATATCCTAGTTGTTAGTTAAGACCCGAGAAAAGTGGTTGTTACAATGTTGATGCCACTAGTTCTCTCCAATTTAGATAACTAAATGTATCCTTAGAAGTAAATCTGTACCTATGTTATCCTAGGTTTCTGGGACGAAGGGACAAAGGGACGAGGAAATGGGTTTTCAAGATAGATTTTTTTTCTTGGAGCAAGAGATGGCAGTGGGAATAGCTATATAAAAAATTGAAAATCTTTAAAATATTTAGGAAAATTTTTAATATTCATATAATAACATCGATAAAGTATGCTTATATGAATTATAGAACCTTAACATATAATGTTTATGTTAAATAATTTAACTTCAAAGTTCACATGAGAGTGGAAATCAAACACATTAGCAAAATAGAAACATTGATTTTACAAGACAGTAGAGGGAAAGGTTTCGAGAAGTTTCTAAATTTATGGGACGTCTCGGAAATGCAGATGGGTCAAATTTTGCTAGAAACGCACCCCCAGGCAACACAGATCTCTACCTATTGTATTGGTCGCTATGCTTATATGAATTATAGAACCTTAACATATAATGTTTATGTTAAAATGTTTGAACTTCAGAATTCACATGAGAGTGGAAATCAAACAAATTATCAAAACTTAAACATTGATTTTACAAGACAACCAAGGGAAAGGTTTCCAGAAGTTTTCGTGTTTCTGGGACGTCTAAGAAATGGGGATGGGTCAATTTTTCCCTCAAATGCGCCCCTGGGTAACATAGATCTCTACTTAGTGTATAGGTCACCAAGATCTTCCATGTATCAGATTAGTATACAGAATGCTTTTTTGTCTTACAACCTTTCTTGCAATTATATTTCTATGCTGGACATAGTCCTTAAACCTATGCCGCGTGTATTTTTTCTATTGCTTAGAAGGATACCTATGTTATATCGGATGGTAATATTGTTCATGTAATAGTGGTGGTGTTGTCTTACAATGATAATTAATGGATTGTAACCTTCTTTGGGGTTGTAAGACAAAATGCTCCAAAGAAAGATCTTTAAATAGGATAAGGATCAGTTTTAATGTGTTTTATTGAAGATAGATTGGGGAATTCTTAAGTGGTATAGAATGGAATGATGAGTCATCTCTCAAGTGCCAAGTCCTATGGTTAATTATAGCAGTCTACATTAACTAATAGCATTCCCATCCATTTATCAACTTAATCATATCTTTCTTTTTGTCTTCCAATTACAAATAAGTTTGTTGCCTTCATCGACATATGTTTCATTACCTTTTAATCATTCCTATCGAGCTCGCTTCTAGCTTACATTTGGTGGCAAGTCCATTAGTTGCTATCTATTTTTGTTCTTTGCAGATCCTCTATGTTGCAGGGTTAATTTGTAACAATATATGCATCCAACTTGTCAACTTTCATATGTTAGTCTTGCTAACGGATAGAGACACTCGCTATAGAATACCATCATCTTGTTTAATCTGTAGATACTAATAACTAAGGGATTATTAAGAATGCAATTACCGTGAACAACAATTTGTAAGGCTGTCTTAGTCGACACCAAGAAGTATTCAACTTGTTAGGGCTTTTGACGATAATTGTATCCTTTGTGATTAGTCCTTAAATATATTATTTATTAAATTATTTATATTCATGTAGAGATATTTCATATTAAATATTTAGGAATATATATAATATACGTATATTTTATATTTTAACCACTTATATTTATTTTCTTATTATTATTATATTATATTATTTATTTTATTATTTTATTATTACAATATTATGTATACATCACAACATTTAGTATTTATTTGATTTTTATTTATTGTTTCTTCATCATTTAATTAATAGTTTTTTTTTTAATCGGTAAAAGGCCGAAGCCTAGATTAATTATTATTATATGTTAGGCGAAGGTAGATTCGAACCCAAGACCTCACATATGAGAGGCTGGCAAGTTATCGTTGCGTTGTAGCCTTTTGCCTATTTAATTAATAAAGTATTATTGTAATAATATATTTATTATTTATTTGATTGTTATTTAAAATTTATTAATCATTAATTAATAGAATATTATTATATAAATATATTATTATATTAGAAATATATTAGTTATTTAATTAGTCTAACATTATATTGATCAGTGTTATCATTTATTGAATCTGACCTCTAAGATAGGGGACATCACAAGTTAGTTGATAGTTGTGTTCTGGGCAACCATCAAGTCGTTTAAATGTGTTGTGTATCGTCAAGGTAGTATGGTGTAAATGGATAAATACTAATCCTTGTCTGACCATCTTTATTATTATTCCATGGATGTAATTTATCGAATATAGCAGTAGACATCATCTATTAGTATCTTCACTAAGGTGAAAATAGAACATAACCATCTGTCCTTTTACTTGGCCATTTGTCTTTGTTAATGAGCTTGTCAACAAAACATGCAGCCTAACAAATATTTAATAATAAATTCCACACTTGATTTTACACACTAGTCATTAAGACACGAGTGAATATCATGCCTACATTATCACTGAGTACCAGTCTTAAATGGCAATGCATGACTTGTCTTGATGTTAGGGTGTGTAATACAATCTCTTTCAAGCCATAGACTTTTAATTTAAGCTTTGATATTTGTTTTGATGCCATGGATTTCATATCCCTTCTGCTTAATTTTGTGTTTATAATTTCTTGATCAATGTGTTGGTTCCCAAAACCACAGATTGGAAATCCAAGAGCCTACTTCTCCGATAGGATTCTGCAATCTGTTCTGTGAACGAACAAGTATACTTTTCGAGTCCCCTGCACTTCAGGCTCTGCTACAACCAGGTGGATTAACCTTCACCTCAAACGTTGACTCTCTAGTTTAAGGCTTTTCTATAGTGAATTTAAACTTCTAGAGTTCTCCGGCTGGCAAGGTCCTCGAACTCAATTAAAATGAAAACTGGATGCTAGATAACGGTTGAACGTTTTGTATAACTGAATAATAATTAATTTGATGCTTGTAGGAAGGAAGTTATAGATTTTCTAACTTCAATAATAAAAAGACCAGTGCTTTTGCTCATCCGGGCAATAAAGTCAACTTCAGTGAATTTTCACGTACAATTTTATAATGTTTTATGCACTTTACTGCCAACAATTAAAGAATCAAGATGCAACAGATCAAATATATATGCACTCTTAAATTAATCCAGATTGAACTTTAACTCCTCTGGCAGGGAGAAACTGGATACAGATATGGAAACAATTTAATATTTCACAGTATCTATGATGATCAAATTTAAATGCTAAATGACCTCCACTTATCCAACATTTAAATTGTACGCAGAATTCCAAATAATAATTACAAAGGACGATTCATCTGCAATTTAAATCTCCACACCTTTAAAAATAAACAAAACACATTTTATTTTATTATTAAAATAAAATAATGGAATTTATATTACAAAATCATATTAAACTCCTTATTCCTCCCTACAAGTAATGTCGAAGGGCCTATCTATAGTTGTGGCTATCTAACCTATCTATTATGCCATAGAATTAATTGGCACATGAATGTTTTTCCAAATATGTATGAATCTTGTTCCTTACATATATTCATATCTCTTTCCAATTTAGAACTATGACTTTTCAAATAAATGGTCACATCTCTTTGTAATTTTGATCCCTCTTTAGTGACTCGCACCACTTCAAATATTATTAATTGCATTTTTACAACAATAATTCCTTTTAATTAAGTCACACCTTTAATTTCTTTGAAATAAAATAAGACATGAATTATTCTAGATGCCACCCAGTCTCTAATGGCATTCGGTTGATTGTTCCTTTATCTCATTGTTATGATATGATATGATATGATAGATTTTAATGACGTCCACGAGACTAAAGTAGTCTATGGGACCCATGCAATCACCCTCCCGAGTCAGGAGCCAAACTAGGCAGTTGCAAAGTTTTGGTTAACTTGTCTCTTCTTCTCTGAATTTTGATAATCAAATCCACTGTTCTCTTCACTTGATCTTCCTCGAATAAATAGTTGAAGTCCTTGTTCTGCAGAATTTTTGTATAATCAGATCTGATGTCGTTGTAAGCTAGGCATTCCATGACAAAGTGTTGCTCTGTCTCCACTGTTCCCATATTGCAGAATAAACATGTTCTGTCTGCCCACTCTTCCTTTGGAACTTGCCATCTACCAGTTTCACATCGTAGCTGATGTGAACTAGTTCTAATTTGTGCTATCAACATTTTTGCTTTCCAGTTAATATGTGCGATATATATATATATATATATATATATATATATATATATATCTTTCCAATCTTCAACTAAGGTAAATCTTTGTCTTGAATATATTTCTGCCACACAATAGATGATATGAATCGCATCTTAAACTATAGCTACTTCATCGTGGTTTGACATAGCCGCCCAAATCATAAGTTCATCGATCTTTCTGTTGCTTGGTTTGAACCTCGACGACTTCTCTAATCATTTTAAGGCATGACTTTTCTCCCGACTCCTCTGTCTCCAACACAAACAAACATCAAAACGAGGCTTTTTACACTTGGCGTTAATGTCTTCCACAAGCGATGCAAACTTCTATCCAGGCGTATGGGTTAGATATCCGTCATAAACACAGATTCCAGTTGCTCCTGTCACTCCAAGTATTCATTATCATCTTTCGTCGAATTTATCATTCTAATAAATTACACCTGCGTTCCTCATAGGTAGCTTTGACATGGAAATGAGCAACGGTGATAGGAATATAATTCGATCCTTGATTCATTTGATGTCACCTTTATTCATCGTGACTCAGAGCATACGAATTTTGCCGATGATGATACTAATATCTGACCACCGTCACCATACTGTGTATTCTTGGAAGAACTAAAGAATATATGGACCCACGTCAGATGATATTCCCGTTAAACAGTAGCACAACTACTCTATATGAATTTATGATGCTGAGGGCTGGCTATGACTTCGTCTTTACTCGCTGATGCAACTACTGGTATAGATATTTGCAATCTCTACACAAGAATCAACTAATGGTTCAATTCCATCCATGCTCATATCCTTGAGTGGATTCTGCAATTTCTGGGTTTGCATGTTATTAACCAGCAATGAGAGAAGAAGATCATATACTAGTGAAATAAGTTTGAAAATTATCTGACTTTGTGCCCATCTAAAGTATTTCAGTGTTGTTTCTGCATTCTCCTCTCCAAGCAAGTAAACAAGTGAAAATAGAAGGTAGGAAATCAATCCACCAAAATATTATTAATGGACATAGCTAGGCATTGAATCCTTGATAGGCAGAGAAATGCAATGTCAATAGATAGACCAAAGATCGAAGAGGAATTAGTGTCTTCAAAACTTGACTTCTCATATACTCTTGTCTTGTTCCTGATACTTTTATGGTTCTGCTATATTAGGATCTGATGTTATAATATTACGATCCTCTCTTCCTAGTCTCCTCAGCCACAATCAAAAGCAACTTTCCACGTTTGCCCAATCTTGACAAAAATTGGAGACTCAAATCGAGGCTCCATCACAGTGTATGCTTGTATATGTGATCAAATAGATTCTATTTGATGAGGTTATTGTGTCTTTAAGGTTTATATATTAAATGGTGCATCACAAGTTTCAAATCTTAAACATACTCTGAATTCCTTGGGTTTTTCATTTTGCCGACTCTGCACCAAGCACCGAGTCTGGGCAGCGACTCCGAGTCAGAGCCCAAAATCTGCTTGCCAAATCCAAGGCAAGTCAATATTGATACATTTGCTACAATACTTTCCATGTTGGAACACCCCTCCAAACATTCACTTTTATCTTTCTTATAAATCCATCAATTAATTCTGGTAAACAAACAACTAACAGGAAATGCATTTAATTATTCACAAGTGGCTTCTGTAAAACTAATCTGAATAATGATGAATCATAAGATAGTCTAAGGATAGAAGAAAGACATATAAAAGTCTATCAAACCAATTATACTTGTCCTGTATTGCTCTTAACATAACAGCTACATTTTATTTCTGAGCAGATATAACTTTACAACCAATGCTAGAAGTTGCATTCCAGATACGGAAACAAACAAATCCCATTAAATTTCATTTAGATGGAAATTTCATTTGGTCCACAAAGAATAGATTGATACAAATAAAAACTGAACAAAAGCTGAATCAAGAAATCATAAGTACAGTTTACCTATCATTATCTTTCAGAAGATCATTCCATGACAGACAAACCAGAAATAGGAATACCTTTAAACGATTCCAACACCACCAAAAATATTTCAGAAACTTTTCTTCAGATACCTCCAATCTACATTGAGATTACCAAACATATGAGTTAGATAGGCATATGCTAATCAACTCTTTAATCTCACTTTATCTGCTTTACCCTGGAAGGTTTAATTACGTTTTTGTGAAAACCACTTATAACATTCCTAAGAACAACTAGAATAGTCATTGCAGTATATCATAAAATACATATTCTTTAATATCACTGATGTGAACAAATTTATCAAAAACTTCTCAACATGCCTCGAAAGATGCAAACATTTAGAAGTTATCTTAAAGATAATCGAAAGAGAGGACCAATACGAAAGTCAACCAATTTAAAGAATATATGAGTATTCAGAAAGTAAATTGAATTCAATGTAACCAGAAGAAAACAAGAAAGGTATTCAATTCAGACAAGCTTCAGTATATGAAAACAAACTATAGAATTATTGAGAATATATGTGATTCTCATACTAACCCATCAAGGCGATATCTTTCACAGATGCTTATAAGATGGGGAGATGTATAGAGTCCAGTTCGAAAGCCATAAGCACGTAGTATGCTCTCTACAAAAGTGCATGTAGAACCCTAGAGCCACAAGAGAATTTACACCAACAATAATGTCAAGACTTAAGTTTTGCTAGTGACTTGTAAAATTTAACACACAACAATGAGAAATAAATTAGAATAGTAATCCAAGAACAAAAATGTTTTTTTTTTCTAATAATAATAGCCCAGCTGAGTTTCACATCACCTAGCAAAAGATTAATTTACAATAAACAAAAAAAAAAACTACATGGCAACAATATGATCCGATTTGTATGCCTCTACTCACTTCAAAAATATAGGCCCTCCTATTTGTTTTTCTCGAATCTCACAGTTAACATGATTCCGAGTTATGTTGAATAAAAGGTATTTTAGAACTTGGATGTACGTAACCCTCAATAAGCACAAACAATGTCCATTTGTTGTTTTTCAGATACTTACTGAAATTTCTCAGTCAGATTTGTGGGAAAAAAATTCTGATTTGAACGGCCCTCTTTATTTCTTGTCTTGTTTCATCTATTTGGTTTCAGTATCTTAGTAGTAATGAATCTTAGTTTTATTCACAATTTCATAGCATACTTAGTTTGTGCTCATAGCATGTGTATGCAACCATGCATGTAGATTCCTACTTCTCATATTAATGCTTTTTATATTGTAATAATCATTTTTATTTTGCAATTAAAGACAATAAAAATAAATTTAACAAACGCAGTTATTGGGATATGGAACTATGTTTGTTTCTGATGTTGAATTCAGGCAATTGTAAATATTTATTTATTTTTAGCTATATTATTCGATCCCTAGAGGAAGACTCATTCTTCCTTCATATATATGGTCGGTGCCCCGTCCGACACCACTTTCCCATAAAAATCATATAATGGTATAATAATTCTATAATATAATTATTAAGGATATAAGAAATATTTATCAATTACTAATATAGTATATATTATAAACATAAATATTATATTATATAGAATAATAATTATTTCATATGATTATATTAATATAATACTTACAATTTCAATCTGCTATAATTATTAAACACAACAATAATTATATTATCAATTATATGATCACAACCTCCACATTGTCTATTTCAACCTAAAGGAGTCCAACTATTGCTACTATAACATCAACATTCCCTATTGGCAAGGGAGGAATTTGATGCAAGTAGTGGGTGTAAATACCAAACTCTCTCTCCCTCTTCCTTCCTTGAGCTTCTCTTAAGCTCTACCAATACTTCTTCAAGGCACTCAGGACCTACCACTGGCTAGAGATGTGGTGAATGGTCCATCTAGCCCTCCTCATTCACCTTCCAACTCCACCTCTACCTATTAGGTACACAACAAGCCTTCAAAAGGCATCCAATCTTCAATTTACACCTTACTCCCTTGCACCCCTCCAGGATCTCAAACATTCCTACACTCCTTTACCCTACTTTCCGTCTCCCCACAAAGATTCTAGACCAACAAATAGGTTTTGGGCACTCTCCTAAGCTCAAACAGCAAATTGCACTAGGAGACCTAATTGGGGGCTCTTCTTGTAGCCCTATTTCATTGTCTTACTGCTAAAACCCACAAATCTTGCAAAGGACCTACCAAACAAATTTAGGAATCTTTCATAAGCCATTTACCCCTAACAAACTCCAAAAGATGGAACTTGGGTTTGTCCTCCTTACCCATCAACCAGTGAGCCCTAATTTAGGCCAAATAAGGGCTAATATCACAATTTGCTCTAAAACTTGCCTTACTTTACAACCCACTTCACAAATGACCATGCCAACATCTAGGACAGATTCAGACCTGCATTCACCAAAACGGCCATAACTTCTGCAACACTAAATGGAATTCAATCAAACCAAAACCAAAGGAAAGATAACTCAAATACCTTTCCGAAAATATAACTTGCAGGTCTGTATCTTTTCATATGCATTTGTACCAATAGAAACAACAGTCAGGTTTCTGGAAATTTATACAGAAAATTAACATAAAACTTGCAAAACAAAACCTCCTTTCATTTCTATTCTCCTCAAAAAGATTTCCAACCATTCCCCATCTGTAAATCACAACCATTACATGATATTTTAATGTCTTTTCAAATCCTCTACCTATTGGATACCTCCTATGACCTTTCACCTTCTCTCTTACATCATCTTTTTCATATTGTCACATTTTATGACAATATTTACTTACATATTTGACAACTTTTGAATTTTTCCATAAATGACCTCCAAGACTCCTAAAACTATAAAAATATGAATAAAACATCAAAACATTATTGCTATCATACTCTATGACATTTACTTACTTTTATCAAACTTGACCATATGAACTTAAATGGACAACATTGACAACATCATACAAATTGATTCCAAGGCTTAACTTAGCCTTACATGTTGACTCAAATAGACATAAATTATATTGACAAACATTAATTTGACATTTCAGAACAAACATTAATGAGATATGTGTTCTTTATGTCCATTGTTCTAGGTGCTCATGCACCAGAATCCTTCTTGATAACTTCTAGTTTGTCCTCTTGGCGCTATCTTCAACACTCCCACTTAGGGAGGAAAACATTTCACGTTACATCCTCATAAAATACATTAATATTTAATGAGAATATTACCTCATATATTATTATGACTTATTTATAACTATCATTTGCGCAATGTGTGTCATTATGGCTACTCCTAAATATCAATTTATGTGATATCCATCATCATGATACTTACTAGTATGGCTATCATTAAATATCACTTCACGTGATATCCACAATTATGGTATTAAGCACAAATATGAAATATCACTTTACATGATACCTACCATTATGGCATGTCCTCAGATGTCACCTCGTGATATTCGTCATTATAATCAATATTTGTTTTCATTATGATAATCATAGCCAATATAATAATGATTAGACTATTTAATATATATAACTATTATCATAGCCTAGAGAAGATATTGAAGGGTTAAATGATTTATTTATGAAAGGGATATATGTATATATGAATGTCATAAAGTTGACTAATTAATTAATGTCATTATTTGAGACATCATTGTCAATCGACTCTGTAAGCCTCCTGAAGCTAGTTTCAAAACTCTCTCTTAGCTAGGGAGGCCTATTAGGTTAAGTCATAATGAATGAATCATTATGGTTCATCATAAACATCCCAATGAATTTTAGATATCTCCATATGGCATGTCCTTAGATATCACCACATGCAATATCCACTAGAGTGGATTTAGAAACTTACCATTACGACATTTCCTCAGATACACCTCATTAGCTATCCATTACAATGGATTTCAAGTATCTACCATTATGGCATATCCTCAAATACCACCTCATGCGCTGTCTACCATAATGAATTTCACAATATCTATCATGTTAAAATTTATGCAAATTTTGTAGTAAAAACTCAAACTTGTATAATATCCTTTTATTGTTGAATATGATCTTCTTAATATTATGAAGGAGGAGTTATCACCTTTAACTCTGATCTGAATGTTATTTAAATCTGCAATATATTCGAACAAGTATTATTGCTTGAGGGAACAGAATTCTTATTATTGTGTGTCCTCAAACTACAATAATTCCTACCATATATATCAAGACCAAAGGGCATGTCCCTTAAAGGGATATGACCCTATCTAGGTCGGCCAAACACCTCTTGTAGAAATCGGCGCCTAGAAGGAAGTAACATAAAGTTTAACTAACATAACCATTAGTTATGGTTAGTACACAATGTAATTTTTGCCAAAGATCGCCGCCCATTCTAATATCAAGACTGATATATATATATGCCATCTATGATATAATAGGTGAAAATAAACTTGTGGTTTGAACTTCTTAGACCAATATAATTATCAATGTTAATATTTAACACTCCCTCTTAACTTGATAATCATACTGAGAGATAACATATCTAGCATCATCAATTACGATGAATAAGCATAGATTGATACTCTATATCTATCTAAATCTTCTTGAGAAAATAGCATCACATGATACTGAGTTATATAACCATCTTGTGATATGACTCATCACTTATACTAGTGATGTCAGTATTGCATATAATGCAATACACACAGGATAAAATCCGAAGAATGATTAAATTCTTCATTTATCTAGGTTGTGACTCATAGGAACTGGTAATCCTATATCACAACTTGATCTTGAGTTAAGATCTACCAGAAAACAGGATAAAATCTGAAGAATAAATTCTTCCTTTATCCAAGTTGTGATTAATAGGCATAAAAATGCTTATGTCACAAATGATCTTGAACTCACCTAGATCTAACAGTAGTTCTTTACTGTTCAATACATTATCTGGGGGATCGTCATCTCTCATAATGTCTTTTATACAAGTATTCATTACCTCAAAGATGATCACCTCTTAAATAATGAATACAAATGGTGGAGCCCATAAAAGTCAATAGCCTGACAGTAAAATTATTTCATTTATAATTTAAAGAATACAAATGAATTACAGTTCAACCATACCAAGTCTTTTCCTTTAGTGATCTATCTTCACTCTAGAGAGAGGTTTTGTGAGAATATCTAATGTCTGATCTACACTGCAAATGTATTCTAATTTTACAATATTCCTGTCTACCATATCTCTTACATAATGGTAAGGAATTTCAATATGCTTGGACCTGTCATGAAAAACTAGATTCATTGAAAGCTTGATGGAACTCTGATTATCACAATGAATAATCGTAGGATTCATGGGTTGACCAAATAATCCCACAAGTAACTTCCTCAACCAAACTGCTTCGCGGGGGGCCATCGCTGCTACAATGTATTCGACTTTTGTGGAGCTTTGTGCTACTGAAGGTTGATTTCTACATATCCAAGATATCATTGTTGATTCTAAACTGAAACAACATCTTGAAGTACTTTTTCTGTCTTTAACACTTCCGCCCCAATCTGAGTTAATGAATTCATGTAAATCTAAATCAACTTTCTCCTAGTTGAGCCCAAAATTAAGAGTGCCTTGTAAGTATCTCATAATGTGTTTAACTGCAACTAGGTGAATCTCCTTTGGCTCACACATAAACTGACTTAAGGTATTAACATCATAGCAAATATCAGGTCTTGTATTTACCAAATACATAAGGGATCTGATCATTTGTCTGTAAAGAATAGAATCTATGGAAGGTGATTCTGTTGTTGCTTCTTTATGTTTATGTAGATTAGTCTCCATTGGAGAAGAAATAAACTTGCAATTCCACATTCCAAATCTCTTCAAAATATCTGATGTATATTTCCCTTGATTATGTATAATGCTGTCAAAATTCCACTGTACTTCCAGTCCTAGGAAGTAATGAAGGAGTCCCAAGTCTTTCATCTCGAATTCTCTAATTAGATCTTTCTTGCATTGATTTATGAGATGATCATCACCTGTTATCAGTAAATCATCAATATACGGTATCAGAATTACTATATCATCTTTATCCCTTTTATAATATAAATTTGGATAAACTTCATTTTTGGAGAATCCTACGCCAGTGAGATACTTATCAATTCTTTCACACCAAGCCCTTGGAGCTTGTTTAAGCCCATAGAGAGCTTTCTTGAGCCTGCAAACAAAAATATTAGGATCGTGAGTTTCAAATCGTTCAGGTTGCTCCAAATATACTTCTTTAGTAATCTTTCCATTTAGGAATGTTGTTTTTACATCCATTTGATGTACTTTACATCCCTTGAATGCTACAATGGCTAGGACTGCTCTTACAGAGGTATATCTGGCAACAGGAGCAAAAGTTTCTTCATAATCAATACCTTCTTTCTAAGAGAATCCTCTGGCTATAAATCTGGCTTTATATTTCTCAATGCTACTGTCAGCAGCATGTTTTATTTTAAACATCCACTTGGAAGAAACAACAGATTTTCCTTTAGGTTTTGGAACAATTTTCCTATCATCATTCTTCATAATAGATTGGTATTCTTCTCTCATAGCTTCTTTCTTGAAGGATTGGTCGGTTTTGTTTTGGACAAATCATTCATGTTTGTTGTATAACTAGAATGTTTTTTGGATCTTTTGCTTTCTCTAACTGTTCCAAAAGGTGCAGCAAAGTCTTGTGCTTCCTTCACTGTTTTAATGGCCCAAAGTGGCATTTTCTTAGAATTTTGAGTTTTTCCAATATTAAGATTTTGAATTTCATCTTCAATTTCTTCCATGTTCTCCCTCTAAGACTCAGACTCAGTATTTCTTTCAAAACTAGGTAAAGGAGAGGGTTCTTCAAAACTTAGAGCTCTTTTGCTGCTAGATCTTCTTCAAAAATTACATCCCTACTAAGTTCAATACTTTTCTGTCCAAGTATGAAAATGCTATATGCTTTAAATTTTTCACCGTACCCTACAAAAATATCTTTCCTCTCGAAGGGTTCTTAGTTTTCTTTTCTTTTGGAACATGGATATATATAGGGCACCCAAAAATCCTAAGATGACTTATATTGGGTTTAACCTTAGTAAAAACCTCTTCAGGAGTTTTATCTCTAAGGGATGAGTGAGGGCTTTTGTTTTGAATATAGACAGCAATACAAGAGGCTTCTGCCCAAAGATAATATTCTAGATTCTGATCAAATATCATAGCTCTAGCAACTTCTGTAATTGTTCTATTCTTTCTTTCTGCTACCCTATTTTATTCTGGATTATAAGGAACGGTATACTCCTTAATTCTTGTTTCTTTACAAAAACTTTTAAACAAATCTGAGGTGTATTCCCTCCATTATCAATTCTAAAAGTTTTAATTCTACAGCCTAATAAGTTTTCAATTAATGTTTTGAATTCTTTAAATCTCTATTGGATTTCTTCTGATTCTTTGCAATTTAAGAAGTAAATCCATGTTTTCCTAGAGAAGTCATCTATGAACACAATATAGTACCAGAATCCTCCAAGAGAAGGAACAGACATAGGTCCACATAAATCTAAATGAATTAATTCCAAAACATTGTTGGTTTTTTTAGTGCTATCATGAAATCGACTTTTGGTGTTCTTACCCAGAGCGTACCCTTTGCATATGCTTGAGTGGTCTTTATTTAGTTTAGGTAAATCAGTAACCATCTTCTCCATAGTTGATAAGGTTTTGAAATTTACACGTCCTAACCTTTTGTGCCATATTTCATTTATGTCTGCAGCTTCATTAATTAAGGCTTGAATAGGTCAACTAGGTTCTGAATTTAATTCATACAAATACCCTTTTCTCTGACCAATCAACTTTGCTTTCTTAATTAAGGAGTTCTTAACCCGGGTTATTACTTTACCGTCCATGAATGCAACATTATGTCCATCATCTTCAAGTGTTGTAACCGAGATTAGATTTATTTTTATTCCTGGTACGTAGAGTACTCCTTTGAGAAGAAGAGAATTTCCTGATTTTAGTTTCAAGGTGCGATTTCCAATTCCTTCAATGGAATGTGTTGAATTATCACCAATGGTGACTTCGCCATTAACCTTTTCTGATATAGAGTCTAGTGCTTCTTTTTATCCTGTTATATGTCTAGAAGATCCACTATCAATTACCCATGCTTTAGTTGAGACTTCATTTGATAGTGACGAATACAATAACAATTCTCGAGATCATAATTATGTTCTTCCCTAGTAACATTTGTACAGCTCACTTGTTGTTTAGAATTCTCAAGGCAATTAGATCTATAGTGTCCACACTTTTCACATTTGAAGCAATTTATTTTGGATAGATCTTTCTTAGATTTGTCATTCTTTTGATTACCCATTTTCTTCTAGAAATGCTTCTTCTTGCCTTTATAGGAGTTTGTATTAAGAACATGAAGTTCTTCATCTTCTGTTTTCAATTTCCCTCCTTTCTTTAGTTTTCTGAATTCTTCCTGAAGACAATCTCTTTTAAGTCTATTGAAGTTAGGAAGTTTATCTCTAGCACTTACTCCTTGAGTGAAAGTTTCCCATGAATCTGGTAATCCGTCTATAGCTATTAGTGTTAGTTCCATGTCATTAATGATGGTTCCTATACTTGCAAGTTCATCTCTTAGGCTGGCAACTCTTAGGAAGTAAGAATTCATCGATTCTCCCTTCTTTATTTGTATGTGATTTAGTTGTCATTTTAGTGCTATAACTCAGGTTGCATTGTTGACCTCATATGCATTTAGTAGTACATTCATCATAGCAAATGTTGTTTGATGTTTTGTAAGCATCGGTACGATATCATTTTTCACTCCATCTAATATGATCTGAATGGCTTTCCTATTTCCTTTAATTCAGAATGATTCATGAGATTCAGTTGTAGGTTGTCTTGATGCTGATTCAACAAATTGTTTTACATCATTTTCTTCAAGAATCATCATGATTCTGAATTTCCACGCATCAAAGTGTTCTTTCCCATCAAACCTATCCTCGGGTTTGATTGTGTATGTCATTGAAGATAGAAGAATGATGCTAGATATATATAAGGTCTGATTACTTAATTTACAGAGCCTAAGTTCGACTACCAAAGTTCTAATACCATGTTAAAGTTGCTGCAAATTTTGTACTAAAAACTCAGACTAGTATAATATCCTTTTATTGTTGAATATGATCTTCTTAATATTCTGAAGTAAGGAGTTATCACCTTTAACTCTGATCTGAATGTTATTTAAATATGCAATATATTCGAACAGGTATTATTGCTTGAGGGAGCAGACTTCTTATTATTGTGTGTCCTCAAACTACAATAATTGCCTACCATATATCTCAAGACCAAAGGGCATGTCCCTTAAAGGGACATGACCCTATCTAGGTCAGCCAAACACCTCTTGTAGAAATCGGCGCCTAGAAGCATGTAACACAAAGTTTAAATAACATAACCATTAGTTATGGTTAGTACACAATGTAATTTCTACCGAAGATTGCCGCCCATTCTAATATCAAGACTGATGTATATATGTGCCATCTATGATATAATAGGTGAAGATAAAGGCACGGTCTGCACTTCTCAGGCCAGCATAATTATCAAAGTTAATATTTAACATATCAGTATGGCATATCGTCAAATACCAACCCATTTGGTATCCACTATAATAGATTTCAAGATATCTTCATACGTAAGACATATCCATTACTTCATAAGAAATCAACCATCATTGTGAGATCATCACCTCACAATGAAGGTTACAGCATACAAGTCTCTTATTATTGTGAGATCATTACCTCACAAAGATATTCATTTCACAGGTACAAGGAAATTCACCATGATTCTCTCACGTGATACTTTAATGGCATCACATACATGACATCCACCATGAACCATATCAGAGGGTGGTAACAAGGCTTACACACCAAATCTCTCAAAAAGAAATGCATTACGAGGGTTGATACCTCAATTTCTCTGTCTCAGAGAAAAAAACACATTAACAAATTCTCATGATGATGTGGCTCCCTCTAAAATAGATATCAATCTTTTAACCTTATCGTCGAAGATTGCTTCTAGCGAAATGTCAAACTCCCTCAGAATCTGACTTCCTCTTCCAAGGTTGCCTATGAAAGAATGTCAAATTCCCTCTGAATCTAATATGACCAAGATCCTCAGAAATCAACTGAAGAAAAATTGCTAGCTGCTCCCATTATCACGGAAGCATTTCCTGATCACATGATACTAGTTATAAAAGATATGTTGCTCCATATATGTGCTTTCACACAACTCTATTTCATGTTGAAAATCATCCATTTAATATCGGAGCACACAAACATGTTGTGTACTAATAAACATGTTTTAAACATATCTTATAATTATTATTTTTATTCCATAAGTTTGAATCATCATACCAAACAATTATGATACTTTATCTTTTGAGTCCATGACTCCATACACATCTTCAAGAGCACTCACTTTTAAATTTCTAAGGCCTTCTCAACTTTTTTCTTCAATCTTGTAATCATTACATGACATGAAACCGCATCTTCCCTAGGCATGTTGCATCAGAGCCCATGACTGCTATCATTGCCACATGCCTTAATAAACTCTATATTCTTTTTGTTGAATGTTACCCCAAGCTCATCTCCTTGCATATGTTGATAAATACATAATCTCAAACCATTGCATGGCCTAGAAATGTCAACTCTAATAATAGACTATTGATGCCCTATTTTCTCAGAAGTTGTTTACCATAGAGGTATTAGAATGTAATGCAAAACAAGATACTTTATTCATATAAGCAGCATGTAAACAACAATTACAATGATAATAATGATTCAATAGTCCATTTGGATGATGTACATATACTTTTCCGAAAGGGTGACTCAACCGTCACGCACCCTT
Organism: Cupressus sempervirens; assembly: GCA_028749045.1. Lineage (NCBI taxonomy): Eukaryota > Viridiplantae > Streptophyta > Pinopsida > Cupressales > Cupressaceae > Cupressus > Cupressus sempervirens. Next base: position 551,230,819 of record CM053785.1, on the reverse strand, counting down.
TCGGATACCAATTCTACCCGTCGGCTATAATACTTTTTACTGACAACACCATCCCCCCCAAAAAGTAAAGTCGTCTCCAAACGACAAAATAGAGAACTTTTACAAAACTCAAACTATAACCCAAACAATGATAATGATGATTAAATAGTCCATTTAGACAATGTACCTATACTTTCCCGAAGGGGTGACTCAACCGTCATGCACCCTTTCGGATACCAGTTCTACCTTTCGGCTATGATACTTCTTATCGACAACATCATTCCCCCAACACTGCCACTACTATTTCCAAGGACCCTCACAGCTACCTCCCACTCGCACTTAGTCCCCAACAACAGTGCCAAATTTTTGCCATATAGGGTAAACGGATACTTATCGCATCAGGGTATGCAAACAACGATTACAATGATAATGATGATTCAATAGTCCATTTGGACAATGTGCATATACTTTCCCGAAAAGGAGACTCAACCGTCACACGCCCTTTTGGATACCAATTCTACCCGTTGGCTATAATACTTTTTACCGCCAACAGAAGTTGTAGCCCTCAATCTTCTCCTCAACTGAGAATAAAACCAAAACAATACCATAGTGCCTCATCTTAGCATTTCATCACTCTAAACCTCAAATAGCTTTGGAGCATAGAAAAGATACAAAGTGTTATATTACAATGGAGAAATCAGAGAAACCAACTGCTACTTGCAATACAAAATTTATAGAAACTCAGAGCATACCATATTGTTGGGAAATTTATTAGTCTCTTCAATCATGTGTTGCCGTAGATGCTGAACTTGAGAAATCTCCTTTTTATATTATATACAATGTTTTTCCAATATTGTATAATGCCTTTTGATATTATGTGTTGCTTTTTTTTGTTGCAATCACTTGCTCTTCCATATTTGATGTGGAATAAGTATCATCCTTTCCATATTCCAAACTCGAACCGGATCACTATCTATGCCAATAATCTGTAATTTGACAAAACACAGAATGTTATTCATTGAATCACTCACCATAGAACTTCATATGAAAGGTGGTAGATTACTCGCTATAGGTAACTTGCTATAAGTATAATTTTCTTTCCATATTCCAAACTCGAATTGGATCACTATCTATGCCAATAATCTGTAATTTGAGAACACAGCGAATGTTATTCATTGAATCACTATCCATAAAACTGTGTATGAAAGGCAATAGGTAACTTGTTATAGTTTTCCTTTGAAAATGGACTATCTTATGACTATAATTGCTAATTGACACTAGATGAATGTTGTATCTCCAAATGTGAATAAAAATTTGGGATACATGCAATGTCCCCATTTTTGTCAGCATCGGAGTTTGAGAGATTAGCATATTTATTGTGATCCTTGTAAGGTAATTATTGTGTGGTCTTCTGAGGCAACAGCTTGGCTTATGAGGTTCTTGTCTTCTCCACAATTCAGTAAGTTACAACCTGGTCTTCATTTGGCTCGGATTGGATTTTTTGTGGGCTTAGTATTGTGTACGTACTCTTTGCGGTAAGTTGGGTGTTGATTGAGATGGACCCTTTCTATTTTTGGAAAGTGCATTTGGTCACATGAAGAAATAATAGGTTTGACTCCTATTTCAAACAGCATATTCAAATGATGAGTATTTTAGGAGTTATTAGATTTTTAGTGGCCAAATTATTAATTCATTAAATGGCTTATTATAAAGTTATAATTTTACTTCATAATTTCACTTAAGTTGAAGGATGAGACATCATGGGAAGGAACCATTTTTTTAATTATTTATATGCCTAAGCCAAGTTTAAATGTTATAAAGTTATGTTTTGTTGGGGAAGCTTCATAAGTGAAGTTATATTTTGGAAACATAAGGGCACTTGGAGATAATAAATGAGCTCTTTGTGAGGGAAAAGGCTTCTGATTATTTAATTATCTTGTTTGCTTATTGTCTTTGTGCCATTCCTGAAGTTCTGATTTTTCATGCCCTTGTTGAGGTATAAGCGTCCGATTTCTGAATGGTGCCTTTACAAGTTTGTTGCTGAAGTATAGCTAAATTGCCATTACTACTCTTTTGTATCTACTCTATCTGAAAAGTGTAATTCAATCTACAGTTGTGGTATTGTGGATTGCATATCTGCGAATTATTGCAAGTGTCTTTCCTTTCTGTAATTATTGTTGCTTAAGAGACAATGATTGGCTGAGAGTGATCTATGATTTATCTTGCAAACTGAAGAGGTATCATTCAGTGTACACGCACCTGAGAAACCCTGGACTTGTGCGTTGGCTTTCTCTGCAAAATAGCATCCTGTTAAGTGGCCCATCCAGACGACCATATTTTTGCTGTGAGGGGTGAATTTGATCTGCCTTGAGGGAGCTATTTCTATCACTGTTAGACGCATTTGGACTTGGAGATTTGATTTTGGTCTACAAATGCCTGACTGATCATTCACCTGCTAACGGTGTTTGCTCTGAATACCAGATCTGGGTGCGAGTATCTTTGCTGTACACCATTATCATCTGCAAATAAGTACAAGTATACAGAAATCGCAAGGGTTGGGGTCTAATTTCATGGGTGTCAACAGAGTCTTTGGGTGTTGTTTGTGACTTAAGATTGGAGGGAGTTAGAGCCATGTACAGACCTGCCTGTGACTAATAAAATACCACATGTGTGTCGTCCTTGAGGGCTGTCGTTAAATGCCATCATTGGCATCATTTATTTATTGTTGAAGCTGGAAGGCTGGACCTGCGTTTTGGAGGAACTGAATTGCCTTTTTGGTTGGCTCTAAGCAGTTTACAGGCTCTATTCAATTTAAATTATAATTCTGATTTTAGTTGCTTCCATAGATTGTTTGTATGAGAATTACCACCACTATCTGAATTTAGATAATTTGATACAATCAATCATTTCAACTCCAACTCATTTCCAAGTATTAATCAATTTGAAAGGCCATTTGTGATATCACTAGTGAGATATTTAATTGTATCTTGTGTGAGGGAATTGGGAAAGTATGCTAAAGCAAGATTGGAAATGGAATATGTTCATTTGATTTGATTACCACTTGACATTGAATTCAATTTGATTATAATTAGTGGGATCTTTATGGTCAATTTGGGAAAAACTAAATTCACATTTCTAGATCTAAACATTGAAGTCAAACATTCACAAAAAATTCACATATATCTAGTCTGAGCCAATTTGGGTTCTTTACAATAGAAAGTATTCACCTTGATTTAATTTGTGTGTTCACAGCGTAGGCTCTCCAGTATAGATGTTTTTTTTTGCCCGTGTCATGTCTCTTGCTATATATATCATCCAATATTGAATTAGACTCAACAATGGACTCCACACAATTTTGTTCCTTTTTGTGCATATAAGCTCAACATCATTTGGTCAAGCTGACAGACCCAATCTGTAATGTCTCTTTTGGGACATTAGAGGATTTTCAGATATACCCTTATAATATTAAAATTTATCTATGAGAGCTGGAATAAAATGGAGCAATTTGATATTATGAGGGGGGGCTAAAGGTCAAGGCGGAATAAGACGAAAGCCAAAGGGAAGTTGAAGACTCACCAGGGAATAAGATGAAAGACGGAGGGAAGTCGAATAGTCTCAGTTTGTGTATTAAAAAGGGAAAGAGGTTCATTCCTGGGTACGCTTAAATTGTTATTCAGATTTTAGTTTCTCTCTTGTGAGAGTATTTGGAAAGCTTCAACTTTCAGCCCATGTGAGGACGTAGCCCCTCGTGCTAGCAACCATTGGACACAAACCCATTGTCCGTGGAGATGTCACTTCGGGTGTCTCCTATGCACTTACAACCTCTCCTTTTAATGTTCCAATCTTACTGTAAAACTGTATTTAAGATTGGGTTCTGATTGCTGGTTATCATATTACTGTTGTATAATACAATAACGTCGTTTTAAGAAGTTTTATGAGAGTTTGTTGGTTTCACTCTATTGGTTTGTAACGCATTTCATATACTTGAATATTGAATCTTATTTTGAAAAAGTATGGGTTTATATATATATATATATATATATATATATATATATATATATATATATATATATATATATATATATATATATATATATATATATATATATATTGGTAAATCTTCTTGATTTCTATGGTGTCTCGTCATATATATGCCTATGTCAAGTTCAGAATATATTGTTGAAAGAGAAATTGAGTAAATATCCAGTTTGGGATATTTCAGTGGTATCAGAGCTTCAAACCTATCATCCTGTCGGGTATAAGAAGAGGGTTAAAGTGGTTTTATTAGAAGAAGATAATGTCCTTCAATTCTAAGATTTAAATACTAGATATTTGTACTTTATTTGAGTTTTGAAAAGAGCAGATATTTTGAAATCATCCTCAGTCATTTCCTTGATTACCACCAGTATTTTGGAAAAGACCTTAACCCGAAAGAATCTTATGTTGGAGGCTTAATTTAACACTAATGAGAAGATCATTTTTGTCATGACCTAAGCATTTCATTTTGGGAATACGGTAACCTGAGTTTTGATCATTGGTGGGCCCCTTTTAAGGACTGTAGAAATTATTGATGGTGGGAGAAATATTTATAGTGATATAGTAATTGTCACTCAAATATTTCCTCATTTCATATCTAGTTCTGTGAATGTCAAGAGTCACAGATGCTTTCAAAATTGATTTCCCTTACAGATAGTATGTCGAGCACCCACTTAAATCCTTCTCTGCAATTAATCAGCCACGCGATTGCCATTACCTTGAGAAGCATCGAACAGTAGCTGGGAGTGTCAGAAGACAATTTACCAGTTTGAATGTGCTATCAAACTTGGAAGGAATTATATCACGGCCGACGAAAGGAGGGACATTTTTTGTATCCTCCAAATGTTTTAGATTAAGGTAAAAACAGGTTTTGAAGGGACCTAAAACCCTTAACAGAAAAGCAAAAGATAAACCAGTAAGCACAACTAGGTTTTACAAGGACCTGAAACTTGCAGTTTAAAAGTTACAAAATCAGGTTTTATAGGGACCTGAAACCACAAAAAAAGACCATAAAATGAAACCAAGTTTTACAAAGACCTAGAACCTAGTTTTTAAACAAAATGAACAAAAACCAGATAAAAAACCTAGACCAAAGACCAATTACTGAGACCACCACCAGAACAGAGACCAGATACCAGAGACACCACTAGCTGCTATTGCAGCTCTTTGATCATTTTCACCACCTCTTTGCCCGCCTCCGCAGTGCTTTGGATGGTATCAGCAACAGATCCCTCAGTTACCTCAGCTGCCTTCTTTCTTGAGCTCTGTCTTGTTCTTTTACTTGGACCACCAAGACACATGATTTCTTCATTATTTCTCTTCCCTAAGCTTGCAGTAGCTGCACAAATGCTGGAAGTAACCTGCTCCATCTTATTGCCTTCTTTGATCAAAAGACAAAGTTTGTGTTCATATTCCTTTAATTTATCCAGTATATTACCAACCTAAACTTCCATCTGAATGATCCTTGCTCGGTCAGCTTCCTAGTCATGTTGCATCTTTCCCACTTTTCTTTTCAAATTCATTAACTCATTATACATCCAGGAGTCACCTTGAAGAGAGGAATCAGCCTTAAGCTTAGCAGTATGTACGAAAGAAAGCATAGTGTCCTTACCAATAGATTCATCCCTCTCCTTCCCCGTTTCTTCCTTACTAATAGGCTCATCCTTCTCTTTCCTTGTATCTTCCTCTACATTAATAGCATCCTTGCCAGTGAGGTCCTCCTTTTCCTTCGCCATTTCTTCTTTTTCATCCCTCACTCTCTGGGAATGCTCACTCTAATTTATTTCCTCTTCTCCAACATTATCCGACCCTGTGTTTTTATCATTGCTTTCATCAACCTAATCCTTACCAGTTTCACCCTTGCTGCCAGGGTAACCCTCCAAGTTTGAACTGAAATCTCCCACATTCGTATTCTCCTCCTCCATATTCTTTTCATCATTATTATCTGAATTCTTAGACTCAGTAATCTCCTCCGCATTTTTCTAAGGAGTTTCTTGCTTCAAACCCCTCCTCCCACTAACCCCTTCCTCACCCTTACTCTTCCTAGAGTAGGTTTCACTAACAGAGCCCTTCTTTTTCTCAGAGGGAGGGGAAGAAACAATAGCCTTGTTCTTACAGTGATTCTCAATTAGTAGGATTAACCCTTCATGTAAAATCAAACGAGACTCTTTTTTCCTATGGGCTTGAAGACTTTGGAGCAAAGAAAATCTCAGATAAAAGGAAATGAGATCCTATCCTTATACTGAAAATGATTCAAGAACACAAAATGAAATTTATGAACACGCTTAGCCCTCCCATCTAAAATAAAATACTCATGGATGCAAGAGATAACGTCCTGCCAGATAAACCTAATTTGACCCAGCTCATAAAAGTCACCATTCTTCTCCAGATTCTTTTCCTCCTCATCTGTTTTTGGAAATTTCTTAAACGCAGCATTTGAAATACTTGTTTCCTTACTGAATTTTATGCCCTCCTTAGGCAAGCCGGTCACCTCAACTATGAAATCTTCAAACAAATGCACAGTCACCCCATGCATAGAAACCCTATCCTTTCTATGATCCAATTTTTGAAGAATGCCTCTATGACATGTGGTTTATAGCCATGAAGGCACTCCAAGTAAGTGGTGACATTACCCTTCTGCAGAATCTACCAGACGCTTTAGCTTTCCATGCTTTACAGTTCTTTGGTTCCTGTTTTCTCGGTCCCCCCCCCCCATTTCCAAAAACTTCGTTTCACTGCAAAATGCCAAAGTCAAGTAGACAGGTACACAAAGTATTAAGCAAAGCCAAGTTATTCATTAAAACAACTAAGGCACTCATAAAGACACATACATGCGAAGCCAGGATAATAATGACATTTATGGACTTTCTCAAGAAAATAACACTGGCTTCCATAACCCCACTTCCATATATCATTAAATTGCTAATCTTAGCAAATCTTTCCCTCCGTTGTGTGAGTTCTGTCATAATTAATAAGAGCTTTCAAATCCATACTCCTACTTAGGTCATCATGCCATGTCATCTTACACTCCCGTTGGATAGCCTGGTTAGAGATCTAGTCAGCCACAGCATTACCTTCATGAAAAGAACGAGATATAAAGACTTTCTCAAATTTATCCATTAAAGATTTAATTTCCATAACACTAGCTTCGATAGACCAAGTGATCGAACTTTTACCATTAAGCATATTCACAATGTTCAAGGAATCTCCTTCCATCCAAAGGTACTGAAAACCATTTTCCACTACTAACCTCATTGTATATAAAGCTGCAATAGCCTCAACTTTATGGCTATTAGAAATACCAATAGGTATAGCAATTGCATCTATTATATTACCTGCGTGATCTCTCAAAACTCCTCCACAACCCACTTTGCCCGGGTTTCCCTTAGTTGCACCATCGAAATTCCCTTTAATCCATCCCATAGGAGGAGCCTTCCATCTGGTATTCATTCTTGGATCTTCTTTCTTCATATTAGAGCCTTTGGAAAACATTGGATTGTCAATTCGAAAATCTTTATTACACTTTCTCTAGGAATTGAAGTTTTCCTTTATTGCCCTGACAATGTTTTGGCCAAGCACCCACTTTGGCATTTCTTTATTTCTAAAGATTTTGTTATTTCTTTCTTTCCAGATACCCCACCAAAGATGGGGAAGAGTAATTTTCTATAAAAAATCAACATCAGTATCCTTAGATGGGCGAATCCAACTCTTAAAACAATGTTCTCTATTATTTTGATGTACCCAAGTAATATTCCAAAAGTTGAGAATAGAGCTCCATACTTGTTGACTGTAAGTATAGTTTAAGAACAAGTGATCTTTGTCTTCATAAACTTCTTTACATAGATTGCACCTATTCACCACATTAATGCCTCTCCTTTGCAAATCGTCCTGAGTAAGAATTTTATTCTAAAGCAAGATCTAATAAAAGATATTTATTTTTGTATAAGACCTTTTATCCAAGCTCTTGTCCATAAAGGGCAGTTACCTTTCTCCTCATATTTGAAAACAGAGGAAACTTTGAAATGATCACTTGCATTAGCACTCCATATCATCTTATCCTCCTCAAGGGGATACAAAGAAAAGGCTTTCAACATAATCTAGATATTATGAAAAGCCTGGTTAACATCAACAAGGTTAACCCAATTTTTATTATGCCAATAATGTCCCACAAGAGTCCCATACAATTGTCTGCAATTATCAATATGGGTCCTATCCTCAAATTCCTCAATCGGGGGATGATCCAGTATCCAAATATCTTCCCTGAATCTAACCTTCTGCCCATTTCCAACTTTCCATGAACATCTTTTACTTAAGGTATTCTTAGTTCCCTGCACAGCCCCCCAGATAGCAGAAGGGGAAAGAACATCAGGAGATGACAGAAAATCAAATAATGAAGGAGCATTAAAAAGATACTTATGTTTCTATATAGTACTTCATTCCTTATCATCATGATAAACTCTCCATCCCTGTTTGGCCAAAAGAGATCTATTCATACTTCGCACTAACCTAATTCCCAATCCACCTTCCCTGATAGGCTTACAAATTTGATCCCAAGCTATCAGCACCATTCTCTTCCTTTCCTCAGTTCCAGACCAGAGAAAATTTCTTTGGATTTTATCAATAGTATTTGCAAATTTTGCTGGAATTCTAAAAAGACTCAAAGAATAAGTGGGGATGCTTTGGAGACAAGCTTTAAGGAGGATAATTTTACTAGCTTGACTCAAAAGGTTACCCTTCCAACCCGTCAGTTTCTGATTGAACTTCTTAATGAGATCTTCCCAAAAAGAATCTGGAGCTAAAAAGGACTCAGATTGTGTCAAGGGATTTATAGCCTTTGGAAAATTTATGCAAGGCATCAATACTGTAAAATCCAACGGCATGAGATTTGCAGAGATGGAGAAGTGCAAAGAAGTGAGGATCCGCTTCTTCAACCTTGGGTCTATGCATCTTCAAGATGCCATTGATATTGAAACGATGTAACGCCAAAAGGAGGGAGGACGTCAAAAGAATTGTTTGGTATCGTGTTCTATGATACCAACTATGAAGAGCTTGAAATCTGGAAGAGGCCACCTGAGTAATAGTATCTCGTGGACACGTTTTGTGTCACATAAACCTCATCTTCCACCGTTACATGATGTGGCATGGGATCTAAGGTGAGTTTAGTCGTATAAGGTTTGGATTATTAATAATCCTACGTGGCATTGTGGTGTGGCCCATGTATCTAACAACTATGTGCCAACAAACCAAGAGTTGATGACACTGAGCAAGGAGTTAAAGACACCTATCAGGAAATAGAGGTGATGACCATCCTCCATAATAAAGAAACTATTTGACATGGTTAATGTTAGTGAAGCGTTACCATTCAAATAGTTGGTGCTAGTGACTGCAACTCTTGGTGATTTTTTATGCACAAGAATCTGACGTTAATTCTAGGATATCAGACTTCATCTTTCTCAGTAGTAAAGAAACTGGGATTATAGTCAAGCATAAAACATTCATTGCACATCAATAATATTTGTTTTGTTGTGAACATATTTCGTACTAATCGTTTGTGAGTTGCTTGCAAGGGTTAACAATTGCCATGAGTTGCAGAAATCAGCAATATCTGAACCAAACATATAACAGATATCAGCTAACGTAGGGAGAACTGTGACACACAAACGTGAAGATTAGGAGGAGAATATCAAGCTAGTCGAAGCTGAGAAAAAGAAAACCGAGAAAGAGAAGATTAAAAACTCACTTGCAAGATGGGATTTGGCGAATCCTAAGTCCAAACTCAGCCCTTCAAGAAGAGAATCAGATTTTATGTTTACCCCTCATCAAAATAAAGTTGGATAGCATGCAGATAAATCGAAGCTCGTTATGCTTACTAGATACCATGGAAAATTGCATAGAGGAAACTCCTAGATGCTCTACAGAAAATTCATGATGAAATATTTGTTACTTCTATTTGCTCTCACAATTTTGAGAATTTGTTCTAGTTTGGAGTCAAACTATTGCTTGCATAAAGTATGGGTTTCCTAAGCTTTGGTGTCCCTATAAGAACAGGAAATTTTGATGGTTTGAACTCACAGACAATAATTTTGTACCGTGGGGGATTGCAGCCATAGAATTTCACAAGTAAATAGTATGCAAAAGTTGTTACATGATCAAAGGCTTTAATGAGGTTCCATTTGCCTAGATACATGCATGTTTCATTTAGGTTGATAAGTTGTTGACCATAAAGTTACGCTTCTAGAAGAACTCATGAAATATTCAGTGACATTGTATCTCTGTTGACAAAGAAGTGATACTGAGTGATGTTCTACAACTGCACATAAGTACCAGAAATTCTTACACTAATGAGAATGGACTGCATATTAAAGTAGTAGCTATTACTTCTGGTGTTAGTTTGTGGTGACTATTCAGGAAAATACTATACATACTTCATAAAAAAATTTTAAAAATTGGGCTACTATTCGCCAATGGCACAAAATTTTGGGCTACTATTCGCCAATTGGTTATTGTTTATATTCGCCAATGTATGTATGGCCAACATGTTGTAACTAATTTTTACCCTAAAGTGCGAAAAATACTTGTATAAAAGGATTCAGGGTTAGGGATTGTTTCGTTGTTGTGATGCAAAAATTGGTTCTTGTGGCGGTATTGAGCTATACGGGATTACGGTAATCAGGTTGTAATCACTAGATCGTAATAATATCGGACTTGCTATTTGGTGGACGTAGCCCAAGGATTGGGTGAACCACGTTAAATCTTGGTGTCTTGTGTTCTTTTCTGTGTGATCTATTATTTTCTGATATTGGTTATATTTGCATGTAATTGTTATTTATATCCGTGATTTAATCCTAACATTTGGTTTACAAGAACATTCTGCTCTCTTTTGGGATTTTTGGAAATAGATGTGGACGCGCCTGTGGGAGATGAAAAAGAAATGAGAAGGGCCAAGAAATTGAAACAAAGGAAGGTGCGAAAACTATCACATCAAAAGGACTAGGGGAGTGTGAAGCAATTATAGATAAAGAAGACAATTTGGTGTCAGTAGCTTCTGGAAACGATTGTCCAATCAATGGGAAAGAATCTACTTGTTAAAAGAAACAGGGAGATGTGAATATAGTATCCAAAGTTCCTAAGATTTTTAAAAAGCACATTACTCCAATAGCTGTAAAAATGGAAAATTCTGTGACATAAAATCAAAAAATGGACGTGGACTTGCTTTTGGCTGATCAAATTGTTACGTGCACGGATATGAAGATGTAAAGGGAGGATAATGGGAATCGTGAGTCTAAGAGCAAAAATCTTGATGATCAATCTAAAATAAGGGCAGAAATATTCGACATTTATAGGGAGTATAAAAAACTTCCCACCCGAGTTCGAAAAGACTTACCTTTCAATGATTACTTGGATTTTCATCTAGAGCAGCAAAATAAGACTGATATGGCATGAAGAAAGTATTTGGAATTGGTTTAGGATCTCCTTGCAAAAGACCAACACAAAGGTGTGTATGAAGAATGTCCGACAGATCAAAATCATCAAATAAAGGGTCTTGAAAAAGAAAAACAGTCAACTACGATTGATTTGCAGCCTTCTCACAATCATGTAGAAGATGTTATACAGGGTGCAAGTTTCTACGTTGGTGATTTGGAGGTTAGCTTTGACAAGCAGGTTGATGAGGTCGGTTGCACACTAAGTAATAGCAGATTGGAATCCTTGTATGATGAACCATTTATTTATTATGCCCATGACATTAAATTAGATGAGCATACTGATGACACTGCAAAACGATGAACCACTTAAAAATGACAAGCATGAAATGCATACCTTAAAGAACCAGTTGAAGGTTAATGAAGATAGAGTTGTGGCATCTCTGGTACATTATGATAGCACTCACAAAATGGTTGAGGATCTCTATAGGAAGGCACAAAGGGAAGAGAAAGGAGACTGGCTTGTTGCTGATCTGCAGATGGTCAAAACAACCCTTGAATCTGTGAAGTCAGATTACTTATGTTTGTTTTCCGACGGGGATTATACTCTTAAGGTTGTTGGATCCTATATTGACCAATTGAATTAAAAAAGGACTGAGATTAAGTAGCTCAACAAGGAGCTTAAACATGTTCATGAGGCATTGGTTGGTACTCATTTTTCTCTTCAGGAAGCGATAAATCAGATTCCGAGCACAAATCATTTTAGGGAACATGAGGATAAAGAGAGGCAAGGATTTTTCCTAGAGGTAATTAATGAACTTGATAGCATTCAACAAACGTATGATTTGGATAGTTGCCCTATGTGACCAAGCACCAAAACTTCAGATCACATTCAGCTTATAGACAACCCTTTGTTTGAGGTAGATGTCGTTTGGATTTCCAATAACCCACTTTTTGAGGTAGAGGAGAGAGTTCCTCTTGATTTCTAGGAAGAGGATGAGCTTGACTTCAGAGATTCAAATCAAGCTACAGTTCTTAACTGTGAACCTTGGTCAAAGGATTGGTGTGGTGAAGTGACTACTACTGCCCCTCTTTCGTACAGGTTTTACATGGTTTCAAATTCTAACTTTTATATAGGTTGGATGGAATTCTTATTTCAGCAGTTAAACAGGTCCTGTGTGTTGATCATAGGGAATGTTTTTCCAGCTTCATTCTTTCTCATGACCCCTATGTATTTAGAGATTCTTCAGAGTGATGATGGCAGTATTCTCTTTTATACGCCCTTGGTGTTGATTTCAGCTTTTGGGCAGCTCGTTTCGTACATCATCTATTTAGGACGGGTCGTCACCGCCTACTCTGGGGTATACATAGTTTTTGGATACTTTTTTATCTCATCATATCATCTGGTTATGCCATCGGTGTTTGGGATCCAAGTGTTGGATGTATGTATCCATGGCTTGTTGAGAGTTGGGTCACAATTCTACTCAGTCCGAGATTGGATACGATGACATTTAGAGTTTTACAACCCTCAAGTGCAATGACATTACCTAGATTAACATGGGATCCTGGGATGTGGTTGATGGATGGATTGCAGTTCAACACCTTGCTTTGCAGTATGGCAGGACTTGTTCTCAGATTCGACTACATAGCTACCTACTGATTTATATGGGATCTTGGTATTAATTGCTTGAGGACAAGCAATTTTGAGGAGGGGGGACTTGTAATATCCCTTTTTGGGACATAAAAGGATTTTCAGATATACCCTTATATTATTAAAGTTTATCTGTGAGAGTTGGAATAAAATGAAGCAACTTAATATTCAGGGGGGGCTAAAGGTCAAGGAGGAATAAGACGAAAGCCAAAGGGAAGTTGAAGACTCACAGGGGAATAAGACGAAAGCCAGAGGGAAGTCAAATAGTCTCAGTTTGTGTATTAAAAAGGGAAAGAGGCTCATTCCTGGGTATGCTTGATTTATTATTCAGATCTCAGTTTCTCTCTTGCAAGAGTATTTGGAAAGCTTCAGCTTTCAGCCCGTGTGAAGACATAGCCCCTCGTGCTAGCAGATAGTGGACGCAAACCCATTGTCCATGGAGACATCACTTTAGGTGTCTCGTATGTGCTTACAGGTTCTTTTAGTGTTCCAATCTTACTGTAAAACTATATTTAAGATTGGGTTCTGATTGCTAGTTATTGTATTGTTGTTGTCTAATGCAATAACGTTGTTTTAAGAAGTTTTATGAGAATTTGCCAATTTCACTTTATTGGTTTGTAACGCACTTCATATACTTGAATATTGAATCTTATTTTGAGAAAGTACAGGTTTATATATATATATATATATATATATATATATATATATATATATATATATATATATATATATATATATATATATATATATATATATATATATATATATATATATATATATATATATATATATAGGTAAATCTTCTAGTTTTCTATGGCATCCTGTGATATATATGCCTATGTCACATTCTAAATATATTGTTGAAAAAGAAATCGAGTAAATATCCGGTTTGGGATATTTCACAATCTCCTTACACAAACACCATGTATTGAATCAAATTATATTGATATTGCTCTTCATATCAAAACTAAATAATAGTTAAACCTTCTCTTGTTTGGACGATTCACTAATCCATCTTTATAAGCAGAGTGTTTGATAAAAGGCTCAATAAACTTCTAAGGTGACTTATGGCTAGTATTTCTAAGTCAACGTGTTGGTTCTACAAATTGTTGGTTGAAATCCTATGAGCTTGCCACTCAATGTTGTGATGTCTACCATAATTTGGCCAACAAATGAGTTTGATCCTTAGAGAATCAAATAGCCTTGCTCTTTAGGCACTACAAAACCTAGGTAGGTACACCTTCATTGCAACCTTTAAAAATGGTTTAATGCTTCTTAATGCAGTCTTTCAGATGATACTCTTGAAAATGGCAAGTAATCTTTCAAGGAGAAATCAAAATTATGGATTGAATGTCTATGGAATAGTGCTTAACATTTATCGGATGTATGCAAAGGATGGAGATGGATATAGTAATAAATATCACCAACCACAAAATGATACCAATTTTGGTGAACCAAAAAGACCAGTTCCTTGTCTGATTGGCAAATAGAGTCCAACTCAAAACAAGCTGCAAATATCAAACTACTTGGAGACAGGGGCGCTACCATAAATCACTAGACAAAGAACTTGAGAATGTAAAACCCTAATTAACTATTTTTAACTTCAATTTGTTAAGATCAATAAAAAAAAGCATACACATGCATATGAACTTTGATAATCAAGAGTTTGCACCAATTTCAATCTATCAACAATAATATGAATCCAAGAGGACAGTTCACAAGTGTCAGTTATGAAGATCAATTTCCTTCTTTGGAACAGAAAACGAGGTCTTTTTATTCATTCAAAAAAGTAAGAACAATTGGATCGTGAGTGGTTGCAATACTTACCTGAAAACTACAAAAACTTTTATCCTTCACAGTAATATCTATTGTATCTTGTATACCTCTCTATATCATCACTACCATCTCTTCTATCATATATCGTCTAAGGTCTTGGTACCCCTTCTTATAGAAAACAAAAGGGTGCACAAAGCTTCAAACCTTTTTCAAAATGTAACTAATCCTAAACTAATTTCAACCGGCCACTGATAATTACAATAATAAACACAAAACCCATGAGGGCTAAAAGCTCTTGCATCATTTCTAAAATTTCATCAAAATGTTGGTTGCCTCACATTTCTTGCAACTCTGCCAATATTTCCAACTGCTCGACCTTGTCCTCCTCAAGCTCCTTCTCATGGCAGTCACTGGCGTAGCTTGCATAGTTGGTCCTTAATTCCCAAGCAGCAACGTACATATTGTGAAGAATGTCCAATTGGTCCTCTTGTTCATGAGTCAAATCTGGTTGCATAATTGGTTTTGGTTGTTCGTCCGTTGGATGCTTCTGGATTGGTAGTCCCATCTTTGCAAACTTGAAAATCTACAAACACAACTTAGTTATGAATTATCAACCTCTGCCTCAAGATCTTCATTCTGATATTGAATTGGCTTGCTCTCATAATATAACAGACAAATTTAATGATCCTTCAACTTGAATGTCACTTCAAAATATTTTGCATCGATTCACATTCATTTGTGCCTTGAAAATTAGTCACATTCGCTCTAACATTAATTCGATTTTGTACTTCCCAAGACAGATCACCGTTTCCACTAATCTTGCACACTTTTCTATCCATGGGTTCCAAGAATGTGATCAATGTTTCATGCCTTCAATTTTTTCCATTTTGGAGCTCTGTTTTACCCCCCTCTATGATTCCATGAAATTTCACCATTTTGGAACATTCCCCGAAAATGCTCTACAAAGTCGCAATTTCGGAGATCTATTGCTAAGTCTCCTACGAAATGGTGATAAATCGCTATGTAGCTATGCCTTGAACATGTCCCATGCAAAATTCTGAAATTTTGCATCTTTGCTAAGTTGTTGACTTCCTGTTTGCGAAATAAAGAAATTTCATTGTTTTGCACTGCAACCGATTAAGTCTTTCTGAAAATGCGAAGAATTTTTTTTATGGGAGCTTTCATGAAAATTTTGGAGACTACATAAGTGCCTCTTTTTGGGGACGCATATTTCCAACAAATATGACAAGAATCCAGCTATCTCTGGGGAAATAACATAAGAAACATGAAGAAGCTTAATCCTACCCTAATAAAACATATAAATAATCAGATCTTAATTAAAAGAAGGGTTTAAGATGCTGTTCATGGGCTGGAAATTCTTGGACGTTCCCATCAATATCCTGTAGGAAGAAGGAATGCTCTCCTACATTTTCCATTATGATGAAAGGACCTAGCCACAAAGCATCAAACTTGTCATGTTTCCCCTTGTCTCGATCTTTGGCATTCGACTTTAGGACCCAATCTCCAATGCTAAATGACCTTTTCATTGATGTCTTGTCATGAAGGTACTTGACCTGTTTTTTATTCTCAATATTATGTTCCAATACTAATCTCCTAATTTCATCGAACTCAGCAAATGCCTTTTCCTTTCCTCCATGAAATCCATGTCTTCATACTATTCCTCGTTCATGAACCTCTATACTGGTAACAAGTTGTTCATGAGGAGCTTGGCTTCTTTTCAATAAACCAATTCAAATGAAGAGAATCCAATAGACTTCTTGATTGTGATTCAGACTGCCCATAGTGCAAGGTTTATCGTTTACTTTGTCTCTCATGCTCTTTTATTGTTATCTAGCATCCTTTTAATAATCTTAAGTATGTTTTTGCTACTCTATTCAGCATGTCCATTCACTTGGGAGTGATAAGGTTAAGAATAAGAAATATTTATACCATACTTGTTATAAAAATCAAAAAATTCCTCTGATCTAAAGCACGTACCATTGTCCACAACAGTTTTATGAACTTCATACCTTATGATATTTTCCATTAAAAACCTAGTTACAACTTTACCAATAGATTGCTTAGTCGGTATAGCATCTGTCCACTTAGAAAAATAATCAGTGGCTACAAAATCCAACTATGTCCTCCACTTGATTTAGTACTTATTTCCCCTATTAAGTCAATTTTCCACATTTGGAAAGGTTCATCTGCCTGTAAAGTTCTTAAGGGATAAGCCCCATTGTACTTGAGTTTCTCGAAAAATCTCTGACATGCTTCACATTTTTCGGACATAGGCACACGACAATCTTTAAATATATATGGCCAATAATATCATGAACGAATAATCTTGTGAGTTGTGGTTTTGGCAGAGAAATGGCCTCCACAAAAATCTTCATGAAATTCTTTCAAATTGGATTATGCTTGGTATGTGTCTAAACAAAAGAGTCGTATCCCATCTATGTTCTTTTAGTAAAGGTCACCTTGGATAAAAATATATTTGGAATCCTAAAGCTTTATAGTTCTTTTCTTATTCTCATCCAAGTTATCATGGTATTTCATGTGTCTTAAATAGTACACTATTGTTCTATACCATGTACATCTTTCAGTACTTACTTCCATATGTTCAAGATTTGTTTGATTTATCTAGGTTGCTTCCAAATTCGCATTAACCATAAGCTTAGCCAACCCTTGACCTCTAACCAACTTAGTTGCTTGGATGTTGATATTGAATTCATGAATTTGATTTATCCATCAGCATCTTCTCATTGTAGTCTCTAACTGTCTAAAGATGTCTTTGACAGCAGCATTTGGCACAAATGCAATTATATCAGCACCAACAAAGTAGGGCTTGAATGATTTTACTACCTTTACTATTGCATAAGTTTGCTTCTCATTTATATCACAGTTAAGCTCAGAGCTTTGCAAACTCTCGCTAAAGAATGCAATGGGCTGTTCATGCCCTGTTTCATTTTTCTTAAGCATGACTGCACTAATAGTGTGAAAGGATGCAAATGAAAAAATCTGTAAAGGTTTTTTGAAGTCTCGAGTCTTGAATACAGGTGCCTCCTTGATTACTCTCTTTATATTAGCAAAAGATTGTAAGGCCTCTTCATCCCATACTACCTTCGCTCCTTTCTTCAACATCTTAAATATAGGCTTGATTATTTCTGCAAAATTAGACACAAATTTTCTCCCAAAGTTAATATGGCCAAAAAATGATTGGATGGCTTTGACTGTTTTGAGAACTTTTATGTTATCAATCGCAGTGTCAATCCTTAGTCCATCTTTAGATACAATATGCCCTAGGATCTTCCCTTCTGTCAAACCAAACTGGCACTTCTTAGGATTGAGTAATATTCTATGCTTCAGAGTTCTTTTGAAAAAAAACCAAATGACTGCAACAGTCTTCTGCCTTTTTTGAGTAGGCAGTGAGATCATCTTGATAAATAACTAAAATAAAATCAATAAGCCCCTCAAATGCAACATCAATCGCCCTTTGAAAAGTTGCACCAGCTTTTGTTAGTCCAAATGGCATCCTTCCATATACATAGGTGCCCCATGGAGTGGTGAATGTTGTCTTGTATTGTTTTGTCTCCCTGAATTTCACCTGATTATATCCAGAGAAACTGTCCATCATAGATAATAATTCATTCCCAATAACTCTTTTGGAACAATGCTTCCATATTAGGCAAAGTATAGTTGCCCTTCAATGATGATATGTTGAAATTTGTGAAGTCAACACATAACCTTATATCCCCATTCTTATTTCTCATAGGGACAAGGTTTGAAACCCATGTAAAATGCCTAATAGGCTTAATGATTTCCGTATCTCTCATCTTTATTTGCTCCTCCATTTTAGAGACCAGCATCAAGTTAATAGGTCTCTACTTTTGTCTAAAGCTCTTACATCTAGCTTCAAAGGTATTTAATGCTGAAATAAGTCATCTTTGTAAGCTTTGAATTCATCATAGGACCATGTAAATACATGTCTATACTGTCTCGACAAAGAAATGAGGTTTGATTTGATTTTCGAGGTTAACTTTTTACCAATGAAAATTACCTTAGGAGAATTCTCATTCCCAAAATTAATCTTTTCAATTTCTTCCAGCATAGAAACAAAATTATCAGTCTTGAGATACTCATGCTCATCAAAAGTTCTCTCCAATGCCACCAATCCTTTTGGTATCTTATTGGTTTTCAGTTATACAACTTCATCCCCAAATAAGGTTTCCTTTCCATCATGATTCTCTACAAACCCGTTCCAATCAATCCCCTATCTTCATATTGCCCTTCACATGTCAAAAAATCAAGCAAGTCCCTGTCATCATCAAAAACTAGCCTATTATGAACGTTATCTGGTACAGATGGCTTCTTTTTCATCTCAACCTGCACCAATGGGATGTCAATTTGCTTGATAACCATATTAGCCATCATGTCAGCTAAAACATTATCAGCTTTATCAATCCATTTTATTGAAAATTCATCAAATAATTTAATCAAATCCAAGACATAGTTCCTATACTGTTTAAATCTTGAGTTTTTTAGTGAATTTATTTCTAATCTAAGATACAATAACTCTGAATCACCAAAAACTTCAGGAACTTTGATCTTATGTACTTTTGAAATATTAGTCTCAATATTAAAGCTTCATATTCAGAGATATTATCTGTGCATTCGAAAAAAGAATATTTGAAGCTCTTTATAGAGAGAGATATGAGAAATCTTGCGACATTACCTTCTTTACTACAAGCTCCACCAAAATGCATTTGCCATATCCAATTACTTTCCTCCTGCAGATACACTTCATTAGGTTCATCAATATTTTGAATTGGTTTATTTAAGCTTACCTGGAAGTTGTCTATCTGCTTGACCGAAATTTACTCCATAATCCGAACTGAAGCTTTCCACCAAGTATGTAAATCTTGGCTCTCTATCAATTCTAATATATCTTCCATTTATAGGGATGGTTGCATAAGACAAATCTAACTGAATATGTCCTCCAACCAAATTGGACCATTGCCTGGAGAGCAACATACCATAATAGGCAGGTATTTCCACCACAGTAACATCCATTTCGTATGACACATCTAGACATGTGGGAAATTTGAATTCAATACCCCTCATGATTCCTACTACAGCCACTGATCGGTTATCCATTGCATAACACCTTCCATAGGGTGTATCTACAATCAGCCCTAATCCTCTCGTGGCTTCTACGGGCATGATATTTAGTGCAGCACCTGAATCTATAATGTAATTTCTCACCAATCTATTGTTAATTAATAAAGTTCAATCGAAAGGATCTACTTGTGAGTTCTCATTAATATTAGTTCCAAGATATATAACTGGTGCTTCATTAATATTTTTCTCTTTTGGATGATCCTCTTTACCAACTTCAGACAAAAGATTTATGACTTCTTTCCCATATTCAGGGATCTCGACAATTTCAAAAAAAAGGAACTAGAATCTTAACTTGAGACAAAGCATGAGAAATGAATGAGTTGAGGCTTAACACCTATTTACCTTTTGGTTGCTTGTCTGGATGATTTATTACCTTCATTTGTTGTTGATCATTTGGCGTTGCCTTCTCCTTATCTTTCTTGTGCAAATCAGGTTGTTGTATGTTGACGAGGGCACCTGATGATTTCCCAATATCAGGATTTATAATCCTATTCCTTGGTCTATAGTTACTACTATCTTGTTCCACTGCTGCAATTGTATGTCTTTCTCTCTTCATCAATTGATTGCCTCACCCTTGGATTCTCCTCTTCATCAGAAAAAACTTGTCGCAAGCATTATTGTCTCATTCTCATCATATCAACATCAAATATGTGCTCATCTTCTGAGGAATCGTCATTTCCCCAAAGTGGTTTCATTGATAATGTGTTTATGGTAGGCTGCTCATCTTGTTGGCCTTCCTCTTCCATTATACTATGTGCAATCAGGCACTGATTCAAAGCATGTGGCAGTTTGTAAATCTCACACCATGGACCACTTCCCACAATTACTATTCCTTTAAGAGGATCAAGGGTTTCATTGCTTCCTACAGGTCTACCATTCTTCCATGCAATATTGTATGCCATGTCCTGCAATCTGAACTTGTATGGTCTATCATTTCTACTAGACTTGAAAATCTCATTCTTGCTTTGCTTAGCATGTAAATCTTTCTTCTTGTTTAGCAACTTATCAATTCCGTCCTCATCTTTATTTTATTTTTGTATTTTACGGTTGAACAATCTAGGGTCTTCTCTCTTCCCAATCTTACCAGCATCCTTCCTATCATTCTCAATGGTTGTTATTACTTTAAAAGCCTCTTGCAACTAGGTCTATGAGATCTTATCTCATAGTGGATTTTACTATCAAAAGCACTCAAATAAAGTTGACTAGAAAAGAATCTACTGGTCGAATATCTCTTGGTATTCTATTCAAAACATAAATGAATCTCTTATTAAACTAATCAATCGACTCATTGAGATTCTTCTTAATGATAGTTAACTCATGAGAAGCAAAAGATGTATCACTATGGTCTCGAATTGCACAATGAACGAATCTACAAGTTCATATCAAGTGGAAATAGAGCCATATGGGAGTCCTGTGTACCAGTCGCAACATCATAAGTAAGGGACTGCACAAACAATTTCATGAACACATCTTCATAATTTTCTTCCCACTCCTCCATAGTGTTTTCTAAATTAATCATATGTGCTTCTGCAGATTGAGTTTTTTCTCCAGAGAATTTACGGATTGAAGTTCTCAACTCTTTTATTATAGGATTGGGGTATTCTACAATCCCTCTGAAATCAAGTTGTCTGTATCTCTCAATCACCATAGGTTCTCTAACTCCTTGGCTTATGTTTAATTGAATGTAAACTTTTCCCTCTGTAATTATTTCCTATATTTTGCTGATTATTCTAAGAAATATTTCTTTAATGATTTTCATTTTTGTTTATCCCATTGTAATTTTTGTTGTTATGATGTTCATTTGCTTTATTTCTGTTGATAAACAGATTTGTCATTGAAGTTATCTCAGAAACTAACCTTATTCACCCTGTGAACAGTGACAACCATGCCAACAGTTGGAGAGATTGCAACTAATCACTATCACATTACAATCTTCCTCTGCGTTTGAGAGGGGCAACTCCATCGTGTGATATAAGTTTTGATTTTTCAATATAAAGATGTATTCTAACTTGAATTATAGAGAGAAAGCTATTGACGACGAATGCACCAAACAACTTCAAATCTTTCTTAGATTAATGTAAACTGCTAATAAGGACAATCAAGAGCTACGCTTGAAGGTGATCATTAGCACAACAATGATTCAAGATTCATGAACGTTTGAATAATACCATGAGAACACTCATTGCAAAAAGAATCAACACTTTCACACTTTAACAAATCAGATTTTTAGAAAGAGAACTCAAAATGCACTTTCCTTCATTTTCTTGTACCAAGAACACGAAGACAAAATTGTACACACTTTTAAAAAACTGTCTTATCACCAAAATTCTAACATAAGTGTTCCCTAATTCCAAAGTCCAAAAAGTCCTCTTACAAAACGAAATCATCCCTTATATAGATTTGAGGTTAAAAACTACCCCTCTGTGGTTAATAACTACCTCCCAATTACATGTTTTGAGAGAGGTCAATTAACCTCTACAAAATTAACCAAAATATAGCTTGGAACTTGGACTTTAGACTTTTCAAGAAGAAGGCTGAATAATCAATCCTTATTGATCCCCTTTTGGTCTATGAATTATTTGTTCTAATTACATCACATTGATCAAGAACGTAAGGCATATACTTGTCCATCAAATACTGACTTAATTTTCACCATTGAATTCTTCTCTCATGTCCATGGGCATGGAGGGAGTATCTGTGCATCACGATGCATTCGTCGATCACATCTAACTGATTTGAAACTTCTATATATGGCTTCCATGCTGGTCATCTTTGTTATGACATTTTACCAAACATGTCACATGCATCTCCATCTTCAGTCCATAACAGCTATATTGATTTTTGATCAAGTTATTGATATGCAAAATCTATAAAGTTTGCACACCAACCACTCTTTTCTCATAGAATTTTTTGAAATCTCTTCCATCCAATATATCATTTCCATCCCATTTCTCGAGATGGTGATTGCACATTTGTTTCAAGACAAGAATGATTCCACCATTAGCAAGCACGCCTTTCTGTCATCAAATTTCACAAAGTTATTTGAGAAAAGTCACAAAGAAAATCCTTGAGCCCAAAATGCAATGACAACATTGAAAACCATCTATAGATATCGTGAGGAGGGAGAGCTGACTAGAGGCGTTTAGTTAAACAATCTGAGCGGTTTCTATCAAGCAGTTCATTGTCTTGGTGTGCTTCATCATTAGACATTTTAATCAAATGGAATAAATTGCATTTTTTTCTTGTCCTCATATCCAATGGATATCGTCAAGTGGCTGGCATAGGTCTATAATCCTGACAATGCATGTCCATGGGCTTCGCATCTTATTTAAAGGCCTTTGACAAGGTTGCTTGAAAATCCTATGACTCGGGCTTTGTGGAGCTTGGTCAATTAAATCACATGTCATGACTATAATTCTGCCATTTCCTTAAGTGCCAACAATCCGGCAAATGATTCATATGTTGCATCTAATCTTCCATATGATTATCACGTTCTAAAAAAATGGGATCATTTGGTATTTACTCAATTGAGTCGGAGGCCATGTCATTAGTTGAAAAGGTCGCGGAATTTGACTCAGTCACTATTTGGATGAAAGTTTCTTCACAAATTCCACTATTATCATGTTCTTGCCCATGCGATTGCCTTGAGAGATGCCAATATGTGATGCATGGTGATGGCGAGGTTGTTTACATGCCAATTGCATTTTATTCAATGTTTATTAAACTTCTTTAAGGAAATCTATTATGTTTGTATGTGTCGCGATCATGGGTTCAATGAGACAATATATCATGTTGGAGGCGGGCTTGTCAATATGATCACACACCTGGCCTTTCATCTATGTTTTACATGTATGATAAGGCACAAAATTGGAAATAGGCTTTTCCCACTGTTCTTTTGAGCTTTTGAGTCTCTAGAAGCTTACGCTGTCAACCATCAATCAACTCTTCGATGTACCTTGTCCAATAATCTTCAACTATGGAAACTGAGTACTGGGCACCCTTATGCCATCTTGTGTAATATACCCTGTGGCTATAGCCCATCACCATCCAAATATTGTTGAACCTATTAAGATGAAAGATATTGTTAATGTTTGGTAGCTTCAGTCGGTTAAACCTATAAATATACATAAATATATTACATATATAAGTGTGATATACGTGTGTGTGTGTGTGTGTTAATTATATATTTAATATATGAGATATTATATATATTTGTTATTGTATAATTATTATGGATAGACATGTCTCATGAGAAGACGTCTCTCCATGTGTTATTTGCAATACATATAAGAGGAGATTGATCCATTCCAAAAGCATATACCAATACAAGCAATGCAACTACATTTGTAGTGATCCGAAAATTCAACATGGTATCAGAGCCAAACTGCAAATGAATAGAATAACATAGAAAAGAAAGAGAAAACTAATGGAAAAGGAAAATATGAAATTGTTGTGCATTATAGTAATGCTAATATGTTTAGTGGTCGTGGTACTCGCTGATTTAATGCTAATATGTTTAGTGGGTGTGGTACTAGCTGATTCCTGTGAGGATAATGTTGTATGTGGTCAAAATGGTGACTTTGGGACAAGAATGATGCCTGCAACATGAATCATAGCTAGGCCACACAAGACATTGTGAGCAGCAGGTTTTGATCTGACTTCATTAACACTAGTTGATTGAGCTTCCAATATTGGATCTTCGACAGTCATATAAACCATATACTACAAACTGCTATTTGAATACATTGAAAAGGTGATACTGAAAATGATATAAAGAAATACATGTCAACATGGAGAACCCAATACACACAGGAAATTAGATAAGTAAAAATCATATTGAATAAGAATAAATCCTCAATGGCGGGAAGATCATTGACATGCGGAAAGGTTTCAAGCGGTACAACCATTACCTACTATTGAAAAAGACCTTGAAGGATTATTAATATTTTTGTGAGACTATGAAGCAAATAAAACAAATATATTTTGGAAGTTTTGACATGTACACATAGCACCCAATTTGGTACAACGGTGAGCCCAGATTCATTAGCCGGAAAAACAGATAATGCCTGAAAAGGAGGAGGGTCTATTAAAATGCAAGAACAAGTCAAAGATGTGTGACAAATCTTTGGACCCCGCACAATCGGTTGAAAAGAACTCAATGCAAGGAAGCGAGAAGGTATTAGCAAGGAATCTATCACCGAAGACTTGCAGCATCTTTCATATGTCAAGTAGCAAATGGCGCAGAAAAAGACATAGGACATAAGGGTGATTACTATGAAAGCAAAATATATTTGATAAAACCAAGATATTAAAAGGGTGCCCGTATATTAAATGAAATAGATTGTAATGTAACAAACTCATGGAGATAATGAGGAAGAGGGAGATTGAGATTCAGAGGGAGCCTAACATTTCATTAGAGGAAACCTTGAAAGAGAGGGAGCGAGATAGAGGATGCGATTTGGTCAACCTTCGTCGATCTGAGTTATATTGACTCAGAGGGAGTAGATCATGTTGAAAAGGACTGTAATTTATGAATATTGTTCATAACTATTTGGGCCTACCCCCTATGTACATCATGAGGAAGTGACGACTTCCAAATGACCATCACGTGTATTTTCAGAAGTTATTGAAAGGTAACGATCTTTCAATCACTTAATCTGTTATGATGGATATCTTATGATGTCTATGCAGATCATGATAGATTATACTTTTCATGGTGGGCGTTCATATGGTAAGCATTATGAGAATGTGTGTGCACCTACCTTATGAACATTTTGAGCACATGGTGAATGTTATGCAAATCAATGTTCAAGAGGCCATTACACAGAGTACTTGGTGAATATCAAATGAGTTGACATTCTTGAGGCCATTACTCACAATACTTGGTGAACATCTTGCTACTCGACATTCAGGAGGCCATTGCTCAAAGAGTATTTGGTGAATGTCAAATGAGTTGACATTCAGGAGGCCATTACTCCCAATATCTATATATTACATTGAGGTAATATATGGTCATGTGTTTATCCTCCCTAGCTAAGAGGGAGTGTTAATGTTTGGTAGCTTCAGTCGGTTAAACCTATAAATATACATAAATATATTACATATATAAGTGTGATATGTGTGTGTGTGTGTGTGTGTATTAATTATATATTTAATATATGAGATATTATATATATATTTGTTATTGTATAATTATTATGGATAGACATGTCTCATGAGAAGACGTCTCTCCATGTGTTATTTGCAATACATATAAGAGGAGATTGATCCATTCCAAAAGCATATACCAATACAGGCAATGCAACTACATTTGCAGTGATCCGAAAATTCAACAGATACTTGCATAACTTGTACTATGCATCTAACTATCATCCATACACAGACCTTCACTAACATAGATCAACATTCATCAAAAGTCCAAAGGTCTAACTTAATTTTATTTTCCATACTATGCAAGTAAAAATTAAGATTTATCATTTATCAATAGCTAGTTGAAATTTAGAATTAACAACTTGCCTCTATATAAACACCATGTATACATTGCTATTTCAAAGTATCACTTGTCATATAACAATCAGAAGATACAAAGAATGATTGTCGGACTACTAGATATTTTCAACAAAACTCACAAACATTAAGAACGAAATTATTTAATCTTGAAAAAATAGTCAATGATAAATTGGAGTACCTTTCCCTTAGTTCCAGCAATATGGATAACACTCAATTGTAAAAGAGAATCCTCCAAGTCTAGTATCTGTAAAAAGAATGACAATATAGAATATTAGATAATCATGGTATCCAACACCCAAATGCAGAGCTCTATATGGCATACTTAATTAGAAGAATAAAGACTTGTTTCTAGCAACATAATTCATGTTAGTATGTTACAAACAACAATATCTGTTACAAACAACAATATCTGATTACTCATTGTAATGATCTTCTAGTTTATGAATGAAGTAGGAAAACACAATCTTTATTGAAATAAACTAGAGACTTTAAATATCTCTCAAAATTTTGGTTCACTTTCAATTAATGTTGTCCCCATTCTGACATCAGAAAATTGAGGACACCCTATGCAATTTTCTCATGGATTCATACGTGTATTCTTAGAGTTTTTGGTGCTTTGAATGGTGCATTATAAAGGCAATTAGTTATCCTTGAATTGTCCTAAATTTTAAACTTTTTCGTGTGCCCTTCATTATCTTTCATGTCATGACAGGTTTTTCTTCTCTGATTACATGAACTTGACTTTAGCAACCTTTACATCTTTTCTTTGTTTTCTTTGTTTGGATGCTTTGTTTCTAGTTTTGTTTTTGCCCTCAGATCGGACCATTTGCAATTCCACTTGTTTAGAGCTATCGTAGGCCTCAATCGAAGTTGTATGTCAACAGTTATTAAGGAATTAAGTGTTCTGCAAGTGGGGATTTTTGACCTGATTGCATATCCTTGTTCTTTAATTGAAATATCTCATTAGTGGGCTTTTTCTTTGCAAATGCATTGCCTAAAAGGTGATATTTACATATAAATGGATTTAAAACCCCATTTTTTAATTTTACATCAAAGCATGTGAGATTTCAATGAGTTTTTAATGTAAAGGTGGACTTTTTAAGTCTTATTGCGTATTTCCTCATTAGAGTTTAAATTATATGTAAAATTATACATGAGAACCTATATGCACTTAGAAGTGAGGATTTTTACATAGTCTATATGGAAAAGTTCAATATACTTCTAATTTGTTGTACGTAAATGACTCCTAGAAACCTGTTGTAACATTAAAGCCATGCATTTAAGTTTCTAAAAAGCACTTCTTTCATCATTCCAATACTTTCAAGACTAAGGAGGTGATTTTCAGATCTTTTACATCTTTTTATGTAAGAGAATACATGTAAATGCCCACCAAAAGTTCATTTTGACTTAAAGTACATGTAAAGGTGTTTTTATAGTGCGCCTAAATCATTCATTCTATAGGCTGTAATTTATTCCAAAAGGCTCATCAAAGAGTTGGATGGCGTTTTTAAAGGCACTTACATGTTTTGATATGTATTGAAAGGCATATATTTTCATTCTCAAAGCCCATTATAACATGTTTAAGGATGCAAAGTGTTTTATAAAGTCCGTATTGGGTATTATAACTTGCAATTTCTTCCTTTACATGGCTGGGTGGCGATTTTTCACATTCACATGATTGTGAAAAAGGCATATGTACCTGTATTGGCTTCTCCAAAACCTATCTGAGTATAAACGATATGTAAAAGGCTTCTTGAAGCTCATTTTTTACATCCAAGGGCTATACTTTTTCCTTCTAATTATGGATGGCGATTATGACCTCCAGTGCATGCATTAAAATACCTCCATTTTGCTCAAAACAACTCATCTAGGGCATTGTTTGGATGGAAACAAAATTTGGAGGAGCAAATGCAAGTCTTATTGCTTGCATATTTGATCTAGATGAAGAGAATTGAATCTCGTTAACAAGCACAGTGCAGGAAAGTTAGAGAATGGAAACCCTGAGCATTCATATTTCCCTTCACAAGGCTCCAATAGCAAAATCTTGTGCCTTAAGGGCAAGGACAAAGGCAAGGCATCCAACCCAATCTTCTGCCGGATTTGATTTCCCTAGCTGGTAAGTTTTCTATCAGTTTGTTTTCTAAATAAGACTTCACGAGAAACCAATTGAAGGCAAACCAAAATAGCCTATTGGCTAATTAACATTAAGTACACAATTTTTATTAAACAAAAAACTTACATTCAACAAAAATAAGTAAAACTCTAAAACATTTAAAAATTAAAACAAGTGAATTAACTCTCACTCAAGTCTACAGAAGTAGTTGCCTTGTAGCCTTCTCTTGCCACAGTAGTTCCCGTCGCAAAATTCAGCCAATAAGGACTTGCTACAACATTGGAGGGAATGTTGAAATACCAAAAATCAGCACATTGAATGTCAACTTGTTGATGCACGTCAATGTTCCACCTAGTAGCCTCCAATGATGGTTGTGCTACAAGTGTGCACAAAAAAAAACTATCTATAGAAGATGATTGTGGCACAGAAGTGATGGTATGCTAAAACCAATAGAAGTGGTGACCAACGGGATGGTAGATTTGCGGAAACGTGGGCCACAAAGAGAGTGCACTATGCCCTCAAGTGCTGCTTTCTCTTCTAGGTTAACTTGGATACCTAGTCACAATCCACATTATTTCATTATGATCATTGTTTTAGCAAAACCAAACTAATCATGGTGATTAGAGAATAAAAAATGATTCTTCAAAAGGAGACATAGTAGGCTACCTTGAGATTCGAAGAGGCCTGCCCTCATGGCCAATTTTCCCCTTTCCCTTTGCAACTTTTACTCTTCTTGGGCAGCGAGCAAGGCATTCATCTCTCTCTGCTTATTTCTTTTGTGTTGCTCTCACAAACCCTTGTATCATGCTTTATAATTCCTTCGTGGTGGTATTTCAAATGAGATATGCCTCCACTAATAAGTTCTTTACATTTTATATCACAATATTATATTTGGGTCCTTCAAAGCAATATCTCCATGACTTGTCTCTAGACCCTTTAGAACATGTGCTTACATATCCAGATGAACATGCATTAACTGGTAACTGGCAAACCTTGTACCTGACCCTGTTGTGGAGGTATCCCAATTGGCCATTTTAATGAAGTATCAACCTACACATACAAATTGATAGCACAAATTTAGATATTTAATGAAGAAATTTAGTAACAAGCTAAATAAGATTAAAACTTGAAATAATTTTAAACATAGGTGAAACTTGAAAGGAAAAAGAAAAAAGTGTTACATTATGAAAAAAATTTGAGAAAACTAGGTAAATATATGCAAAAATTGTTGAAAAATGGTGGTAGATCTTTGTTCATTACACTCTTTTGAGTGCATTGGAAATGCTATAATAGATTTTGTATAAACTTAGCCGCAAATCCACCATAAATCGCTCAACACTACAAATCATGTTCATTCTCCTCCAACCTCTCCAAACTGAATTTTGCAATGAAAAAATTGTGTTTTGACCTTTGTGGGGTTGTCAGTCTCTATATCCAAACTATGGCCAATACTTTCGTATCCTATCACGATATTTTTATAAGTTAACACGAATATTTTCAGCGGTATTTTGGTAACTTCGTTGCGCAAGAAGTTTGGCATGAAAGTTACAAAATTTATTGTGGCCAAAAACTTCTCACAATAAGTTAACCTATCGCACAGAAGTCTACCATATTTTAATCTATGGTTCCACCTTTTTGAAAATCTTGATAGCATCTACCTAACTAATATAGCCATTGAATGCTCAAAAAACACATTGTTTTGCCCATGTTTAAGGCATTGAAATCTTCATGCAATTAGTGTCTATATTTGAGTCTTTTATCTGAGGGGTAGTGAATCCATCAGCCATAATGTGATGTCCCCAATTTCTTTTGTAGTGTGATTTGTTTTGAAATAGTTTTGACCAAGGAGTTATTTGATGATTCCATAGAGCTCAGGCAGCTTGGAGGACTCATATGCATCCTCTAAATGATTTTCGACTTCTGGTACTACTCAACTAGAACATTAAAGAGGTCGAGGGGTAGTGAATCCATCAGCCATAATGTAATGTCCCCATTTTAAATTTCTTTTGTAGTGCAATTTGTTTTGAACCTGTTTTGCTCAAGGAGTTACTTGATGATTCCATAGAGCTCAAGCAAACTGGAGGACTCATATGCATCCTTTAGAAGTGACTTTCGACTTTTGGTAGTGCTCACCAAGAACATTAAAGAGGTCATCTATTTTTAATCAATTGGCTTCACTTATCATTGCTCGTCATCAAGATCATTCCAATGTGATCAGTTTCAAATCCAATGCTTTCCAACAATTTTCACAAATTCAGTGCATTAATGACTTATTTTAATTAATTTTAATAAGGATGCTTAAATTAATTAAAAATATTTTACGAGCACCTTAGTGTTATTGCTAGTTGAAACCTGGAGAAAATAATTTAAATCATGGAAGCACCATATAGGACTTTTGTAAGTCAAAATTTCATTATTTTTTTATGGAAAGATATTTTGTTGGAGCTATAATGCAGTTAAAATTAATAAGTGAATTTTAATATGGCGTTTTCCAAAAGTTTGGAGGGAAATGTACATTTTGGGAGCTCATTTGGCACTATGCAAACTATTATGTTTTCTCCAATGAAAACCTAGGAGTTTGGAGATTAAGCACATTTGTCTCAACCTTTTGGAGGATGGAAACCCTCTTGAGGAAGATCAGTTTGGATCTTGAGACATCCTCCTTGGTTAACTCGATGTGACTTATTCAAAGCTGCAGACTATGTAAAAAGGGATTTGCAGTGGTTTGTGTTAATAATTGGTAGCTTTAATTGGACAAACTATAGTGCAAATATATATATATATAAAGTGTAAGATATAATATATATTAATCTATTAAATATGTGAGGTATTTATTTGTCATTATATTAATTACATTCTAATGAATAGACATGTCCCATGAAGAGACGTGTTTATCCATTCATCATCCTATCTTAGAGAGATGGCTGTCATTTGGAAAGTACATACCAAAACATTATGGCAGTGCTATTACATTTGCAGCAGATCCCGAAAACTCAACATGGTATCAAAGCCAGACTGCAAAATGTAAATATCTATTCAATGGTAAAAGGCAGCAAGTTATAAACATCTATGTGTGATTGCTGATCAAGTGGGTTTCATATGGCGAGAATCATATTAAATTATTGATTGGTAACTAAGTGAATAACTGCATTCATTTTGCAAAACAATTTATAAAGGAAAACTGCATAAGGGAAAATTGTTTTAAGGATCTCGCTCATCCACCAAATGGAATACAAGCCAAGTCTGATATTAAAGAGGGTGATCTCGATTTCATATTGGTGTGAAGGCCAAGTCTGGATATTACAGAGATTGGGTAAAGTCTGGATCGATATAATTGCTAATCCATGGAATCGAAAACATTCAAAGATTTCAGCAACCATAATGTCCGCCGTTAAAATTTGGAAATTAAATGTTATTGATGGAGCGGATTGAAGAGAGATCTGGGTACAGTTGAAAAGATTTATGTGTAAAATGATTAGGCTCGATATCTAACTACTGAAGCCAAACTATCCATGGCCAATGCAGAAGATATTCAGCAGATGCAAATCGCGTATATAACCTCCATTATCTACTTGTGGCATTCATATATGCAATGCAACTTGAGCACTATTGATACATTGCATCAATTGTCGAGGAGCTCGGGTCACATTGATCTGTTTGTAGAAACCGTAATGGTAAAACTAGATGACCAGAGAAGTGGCCCAAGTTAGGGAGGAAGATGAAAATGTGTAATGACCCATGTCAAGGAATCAACAGTACCAATACTATGTCAAATACAAAATGGTGCAACAGACGAGGAAAGATTTGGAACTAGTAAATGGTTCGAGAAGTTGATTCTGCATCAACCCTCCATTGGTCAGTTTTACATGCCATATGAGAGCAACGTGAAACTTAAGACAGAGCGTGAATTTGATGAATATAATCCTCCAGTTAAAGATTCTTGTTCCCCTGAACTTGAAAGTTCAGTGGAAAATACTCCACTTAATATAGAGGCAGATCATTGGGTGAGTGGATACCGTAGGTTTAATGGGCACAATTATTCCACTAAAATTGGTATACATGCTTCGGCAGGAGATGTTCAGTTTAGTTCTTTTGATCATGATTAGAAAGTGGATAAATGAATCGTGATAATTTTACAATATGTATATCTAACTTTACTGTAACAATCCAATATGAAATATTGTATGGAGATTCAATCATAAACTTGCTCTTTTAAAATAAAATAAAATATCAACTGCTATACTAATTGTCACAGTCGAACCCATTGGCTATACTGACGTGATTACCATGAAAGTCAACAAGCTCTAGTGTGCATTGATGTCGCAGAAGATAAGGTCAATGGTACCCCCTGAAGCTACGTTGGCCAGCTTGCTGTCTGAAATAAATAGGATCTTCATGAGCCACAACTCTTGTTGGCGGGAATGGAGGACACTTCCGCATCCGACATAGTGTTTACCAGAAGAATATACATGTAAAACAATTTCAATTGAATTTATCTACAAAGTATTTAAAGAAAGCAATTGGAATCCAAATATGTTATTGGTTACAAGGGAGACTATCATGGGGACAGGACAGACTTAGAGAATGCAGTCAGCTATCTTCAAAATAGAAGGTTTATATCTCTACAGTCAGCAACCTTATGGGTTGGAGATACAATAAGAAACGCAGACCAGTCAGTGATGGTAGAATCAAAACAATAAATATTCATGAAGGATGAAAATTGATTCGTGCATTATATTTCCTATATGGACTCACCTTATGAAAGGAAATATTTGAAACACAAGGACAAAAGCATATGGAATTCAGATTCAGAGGGAGTCTGGCATCTTCAAGAGGTCTAAATGTTGATGAACTTGAGCTTCAGAGGGAGCAGATGGGTTTAGTCAACTTGTGACAATCTCGATCATAGTGATTGAGAGAGAGTTTCACTATTGAAGGTGAAACACTTATGAGGTAAACTTGATTTAATTGATTATTATACTACTGATATCATTTAAATGCCTTATGGGTCCTGTGTAAATCATGAGGAAGTGATGACTTCCAAATGATTATCACTTGTATTTGTTAATGTTATTGAAAGATGACAATCTTACAATAACTTAATCTTCTATCGTGATAGACATCATGTGATGGCTGGAACAAATCAGGATAGATGATTTCTAGCATAGTGGATTCAGTTCCTTAAACAAACCATGACCTTCTAGATTGTGATAGACATCGTGTGATGGCTGAAACCGATCACAATAGATTATGAATGTTCCTATGCTAAGTACACATTACCTTTGAACAATTTTGAGTTATGGTGAATATCATGAGACTTGATATTCTTGATTAGACCATATCTCTGATATCATATTGAGATGATATCTAAAACCAGGTATCACATGTTAGGAGATATGTAAAACTAGGTATCACGTGTTAGGTGATATGTAATATCATGAGTTAGGTGATTCCTCATATTATGTTTTAGGTGATATGTAAAACTAGGTATCACGTGTTAGGTGAGTCCTCATATCACGTGTTAGGCAATATGTAAAACTAGGTATTATATGTTAGATAATACTTCATATCATGTGTTATGTGATCACAAGATATCTAATATGATTATACCATGTTTGTAGCATCGAGCAGATGTCAAATGAGTTGACATTTGCCAAATGAGTTGGCATTCAATAAACCGAGAAGTCAAATGAGTTGACATTCTAGAAACCATTATTTGCGTTGAGGTAATATGTTATTCATATTGTGTATGAATCTTGTTTATCCTCTCTAAGCTAGGAGGGGGTGTTAATAATCAGTAGCTTTAGTTGGATATATAGAAGTGTGAGATATAATATATATATTAAATATATTATATATATATAAGTGTAAGATATATATATATATATATATGAGATATTTATTTGTCATTATATTAATTACATTCTTATGAATGGACATGTCCCGTGAAGAGACATGTCTATCCATTCCTCATCCTATATTAGAGAGATGGCTGCCATTTGAAAAGTACATACCAAAACATTATGGCAGTGCTATTACATTTGCAGCAGATCCTGAAAACTCAACAGTTTGTCACTAACCCTAACAAATTTGTCCATGACAAATTCTAGGGGTAACAAGAGATGCTGCCCCTAACCAATTTGCCATGAAAAAATTTAGGGATGACAAGAGTATCATTTAAAGCAATACACCAAGAAAGAACTCCATCATTACTCCTCTAGAAACTTTTTTTGTTTATCTTTGATCTTTCATGTTGAATGTTAGGAAATGCCTCATCTTTCTACAACATATATTATAATGATGTGCATATGATTGTATTTTTCCCATTGTGCATCTTGATGGCATCCAATTTTTAGGGACTCCATTCTATGCATTATCCTAGATCTTCTTATTGTTTGATTAATGTGGTTGTTTTATTTTATAAAGTTTTGCAGGATTTGTGATCGATCAACTATTTTCACTTCTATCTCAACTCTGTTGTTATTTTCCTATTATAGCTGCATCATGGAATTAGGCAATAGGTAGAGTGCCACTTACGAGTTTGCGAGTTTTGATCTAGATTGCAGATGTAATGATATCATGCACAATGAAACAATGTTGTCACAATAAAACAGCAACAGAGGTGAAAATGGTTTAAACATGCAAAGAAATAATTTTGACAATTAATAACAGGCTAAATCTGATGAGAAGTGAGCTTGAGCACCCTTTTTTGAATCTGCTAAGATATTATCTGTACAAGAACGCTATCAGTTGTATACAGATTTCAATCTTTTCATACACGAGCTCCAGCAGCAATACAGAATCTGGATAAGACTTTGTTGGTTCAAGAAGGTGTGAAGAGATACCTGAAGCAGTCACATGCGCGGTTGGAAACCTCCCAGGGCTCAAAGAGTTACACCTGTTTGGCGTATCATGAAACTGGCTTTCTCAATCCCTTTTCCTTTCATTTTCCAGATTTCTTTCCATTTAAAATATTTTAGAGTTTCTCCACATTTTTTATTTGTATCGTTGTGTGCAGAAATCAC
This sequence comes from Cupressus sempervirens, assembly GCA_028749045.1. Classification (NCBI taxonomy): domain Eukaryota; kingdom Viridiplantae; phylum Streptophyta; class Pinopsida; order Cupressales; family Cupressaceae; genus Cupressus; species Cupressus sempervirens. The sequence goes on along the minus strand of CM053785.1, from coordinate 551,195,128 downwards.
AAGTTTACAGGAGCACCATATGGAGGCACGTCGACTCATGATATTCGCGCCAGTATTGAAGACCACCTGTGTGATTCTCACCATTTGCGAATGAATCGAAAGAGAGTTACCATGGACTGTTAATTACGGAAAGGATAAAAGCAGTGGATTGGATTTGCTTCTATGCCTAATAATATTAAGTTTCTGCCTTGTTTCATTTGGCTTCCTGGATATAAAGACTAGAGGAGGATCCATACACGAGCACCATCACCATTGGATAGAGGCAAAGTATTTGGTACTGAAGATCGAATTTTTCTATGCTTTCTTAACATGAGCAAATCCTGTCTGAGAGGAAGATGAAGCATTTATAATATATTTTGGAAAGGAATTAATAGGCAGCAAGTTAGTTAATATGCAGTAATTGGCATAGATGCCGTTATATCCCTGGAAGGTGATATCGAAATTAGAGGATGCCCAGCAATCAAGAAGCGTACAGGCTCTCAGTCAGAGACGTCTGGAGACATGCAAAGAATGGCATATCATAGGTTTTTCAGAGGATCATATGGCCGAGTTCGTGAGAGAATGTAAAGACCTTCCTGCAGCAATGATATTCATTTGAATAGTGTTCTACATCCTGCGTATCCCCAGTCCAGGAGCACATCAAACTTATACGTGGAGGATGAAGGAATCTGCCTATGCATGAATGGAGAGGTAAATGGTGCAAAATGAATAATCTAGGGAATTATCTGGAGGCTTAGCATGGATGCGAATGATCTTCAGGAGGAGTGCGTGCGGAAGGATCAGTCCAGACAAAGAAAGCTCACGAGAGTCAGAGAAATTGTATTCGGTTCTGCAAGGAGATTCAAACACATCCTTCATGAATTAATGAATTCATACCCAAGTCAATGGATGCAAAGGTTGTGCATTAATGCCAATGGAAAATATAAAGCACGAGAGTCTAATTCTATTTTGATAAAATTAAAACATATCAAGTTTTTAAACATTGGTTAGTTTTATTTATGAAGGGTTGCGATGTTTGGTTAGGCAACCGATACCCTTTGAACATCTATAAATATAGATGTAAAAATCAAACAAGGGGAGAGAGACTGAGAGATACAATATTCATTCTTATTTTTTTTAAAGGTTTTGACTTATCCTATGCCCATGATGTTATATTATTTATTCGGTGGAGAAATGAGCAATTGAACAAAGCTCCTAAGTTTTGAATTATCGAGCAAATTTATATGCGAGTCCAGGATTGAAATTTGCAGTAGAATTGATCATCCGTGAGGAGTGTCTCTACGTATAATTTTTATTTCTGGCGCCAGTCTGTAAGAAGTAATTATTTAATTTACTTGCATTAGAGTTTTAATTTTTTATTAAGTTGTGTCCTTTATAAACGTTTTTTATTATTTTCTATAAATATTTTAATATTTGGATAAGTGGACTGGATCGTTATTGCATTTTAAATTTGATAAACTTAAATATTGTGAAATACTTTATTGTTTCCGTATTTAGGTCCAATTTGTCTCCGCAGGAGTTAAAGTCCATTTTAGACTAATTTGAATTGCATTCATATAATTGATCCGTCGCGTCCGAATTATTAAATTTATTTATAGTTAGATATATTAAACTTTATAAAGTTGTACGTTTCAACTAATAATGTTGACTCTATTGCCCATTTAATTAGGCACTGGCTTTTATTTTTAATTCATAATCCATACGCTGGCAAATGTTTCATTTCTTGCCTTTGAGCAATTAATATATTCATCTATTGCATTAATCTATATTTATTTTTTATCTAAACATTATTTCAATTATTTACTTTTGTTTTCAGTTCACAAATCTCAAGTTTAAAGTTTTCCTATAGTTCTTGCCATTTGGGAAACTTTTATTGTATTCGTGTTCTAATCGATTTGTTTTAAGTATCTTGGATCTAGGAATTTCGTCCAGGATTAGGTGCACCCGCCTCGGTCTTGCAGAGCCGGAAGCGCAGGGGATTTAGATCACATTGATCGATCCCGTCAAGTTGGCTTTAACCAGTTGGATATCCCAGCATCGACCAGGCAAGGCTCGTAGGATTCCAATCTGTGGTTTTGGGAACCAACACATCTCTCATAGGTATAAAAGGGAAGCTTCGTCTGAAAATAGAGTAAGGAATAAGGTCTTGCAAACTACCTCTAACCAATTTTCTCTTGACATATTTTAAGGATAATAAGAGCCTCATACAAAGCAACACGCCAAGCAAGTTTACCCACTTAAGGTTGTGGTGAGGCAAATGAGATCTACGGGGATACATCTTCAAGATCAGCTAGAGCCAATGTAACTTTAAAGACACTTTTTTCCTTGACTCTTATCTTCATATCTATTCGTTCATATGCTATGTTGAATGTGAATCCAACTTTCTCTTTGTGGGGTATTATATGGATAACATCACGCTAATGTTCATACATGTTTTCATTGTTGACCTAGTCATGTTGATCATTGTTGAACTGGGTAATGCAAATTATGTGGCTGTTATAAATAGTTAGACCAACGAATATGTCTTACCTAACAACCAACGGTCATTCAAAAAGCACTTCTTCTGTCAACATAAGGCTATTGATTTATGACAACTCCTCCATGTACTGCCAGAATTGTATCGAACACTATCTGTTAAATAATTTACCATTTTCTAAACTCTCAAGCAATTGATCTCAGGATGAATTGTGATTCCAATCATTTGTCTATACAACAACTTGTGTTTTGGTCATGTAGTTTATATAATTACATTTTCGTATGATCATTCTTACTTTCAGTCAGCAAACTTAAGCTAAAAAATCTCAAATTTATGTTGTATAATTAGGTCCAATATGAATTAAAGTGATACAAAGATGAAGATTGAGAAACATTGAGGAAGACAAAAATACTTAAACTACAATGGAGACAAAGAAAAACAAGGAAAAGAGTAAAGGAAACCCACTTGGTCATAAATTATAACATACTTTTAGATACTCATACATGATTGGGAAATTGTTGCCTGTTTCATCTGCACGTGTGCGTGGGGTAATGATGGAGGACAGTAAATTTAAGGCTGCTACATATGATGTAGATGAAGAACGGTCATCTGATATTGCTTTTGTCCCAGCATTTCCCTCATCAGAATCTACATAAAGGAGAAAATGTCAAAATGTTGTGTTTAAACTTTAGCCTTTTTCTAGATAGAATATATAGACAATAAAAAGAACATCATTCTATGAATTTTGACCAGTCACTCTCACTCAAGAGTAAGCCTAATTTTGAATGGTGATATTTTTAAGAGTATAAAACATACATAGGATTATAAATTTATCACTATTTGAAATTTTACTCTTCCCTACAAGCATGAGATTCTGCTAGAAAAATCAGCGTATTACCAAATATATCATTTCAAAGTAGTTAATAAAAGCTTGAAATATATGAACCCCAAAAGGTCAAACTCTACTAGCGTCATATTATAAATCAGACCAAAATAACTAGGTCAAACCAGATTAAGGAATACAAATCTGAGGATAATGCAAGGATTTTTGAAGCCATAGTTCACTAATCAAAACTTGCCATCAGATTACAGTAATTACATCCACAACTTGAAGATTTAAGAATAAAGATTTGTTGGAAGAATCAGCTTGTCAAGCAAATACTTATGAGTCCTCCATAAAGAATTTGAATCTATGTTTCAAGCCCTCAAGGAATAGAATGCCCTTTTTTAAGGTCTTGTAAAGGGAGAAAGGTTACTAGATGGGAAAAAAAATTGTGATACTCAGTTGAAATATATATCTACATATGATATCGTTAAGTTTAAAATAATGCATGGAATTTTATGTCAACTTTCTGTGGAAATAGCCACTTTAGCTGCATTTTATATTTCAAAATGACCTATATTTTTAACAAGTTTTGCCAATAAATTAATGAATGATTTTAATGAAATCCACGAGGCCAACCATTCTAAGAAGCTGAGTCTTGCAACCTTATGTTATCTTCAAACTCCTTTTGATGTCAAATTCCTAGTATGGATCTTGACTAGGAAGCTAGCAATTTTTTTAATTCTAGCTTCCTCAACACTCATGCAAGCTACCAAATTTCAAGTCATTTTCATACTGAATACAAATATCCTCATACATTGTGCACTCCATGATCATTGTCATTGCATCTCCACTACCCCCTTACTACAAAATATGCAATTTCTCTCTTCGCAAACTTTCTTAGGCATATTCCATCTATTGGTCTATTAGAAATAGAGGTTTGGTTTGCACTTGGATATACTGTTTATGTGTTGTATTGATGACAGGTTTTGTCATTAATGACACGTTTTGTCATTGATGACAACGTATGTTTATGTGATCATGACAGACAGATATTCTACACATCGTAGGGTGATTGTTGGCACAATGAAGTTAGTATATAACAAGTTAAGCTATGCGAGCTTAGATTGGTGTAGAAGAATGAGTATAAATATCATATCTAGGTTCGTTGGACCTTATGTTGAGTTCTAGATAAGTTACAATATGATTAGTGAAGACTGGTAGAAGACCAATGTACAGGAATTCATGATAGAAACAATCAGTAGAATATTTATTGTATATTATTAGCAAGGTGGAATAACGTCAGCGAGCTTGCATCATGGAAGAAGACTTGTTTGTGAAGTCATGTTCGTGATAGAAAGGCTTTGTGATTATTCTAGAAAGGTTGTCATTGTGTAATGTACAGCATGATTTACTAGCAGTTGATAGTGGTAAGGAAGAGTTTATTTTATCAATGTACAATGTAATAATTGTATTGTAACATGTGTGAACCTTAATGTAATATTTGTAATGATACTTATGAAGGCATGTATGCCTTAGCATAGTCCTATGTAATTAATTGTTCACTGGGGAAGCTTTAGCAAGCTGAACTAATTAATTATTTGTAAGGGTATAAAAGAAAGTTGTTTTCTTTGGTTGTAATGTATCTATGTCATATATATGGTCAGTTGATGTGAGATTGTATGTTGGATATGTTATACTGAAGATTTGTTCTTCACAATTGTTGAAGCATTTAAGCAGTGGGTCTATTTGTTTATTTATCAACCTCTAACAAGGTTCAAGGTCTCCTAACAAGGATTTGTCCCTTTAACAGGGACTATTGTACTAAATGCATTGTAATAGGCTCCTAACACCGTCACATCCTTTCACAAGGAACTTATATATAGTAGACTATTATGTGGGTACCAGCCCCACTGGGGTTTTCCCTCTGATCAAGGGTTTCCCTAGTCAACAAATTCATTGTGTTATGGTGTATGGTTTTCGATTGTCATGCATCGTTGTTTTAATTGTTGGAGTTGAGATTTATAAGTTTGGATTTAAATTTAATATCACAATAGATTCACCCCCCCCCCCCTCCCCTAGTTGTGTATGGAGTTTACTTCTTAACAATTGGTATTAGAGCATCATGTTCTATTTAAGAAAGCTTTACACCTTGAGGAGATATATGGCTTACAAGAAGAAAAGTCCTAAGTTTAATGGTGAACACTGAAAACTATGAAAGTTGGAAAGATAAGATGCAAACACACTTGATCTACATGGGAATTGGCTTCTGCTGGATTACAAAGACACAAGTATAGGTTAAGACAGAGAGCCAACTGTCATCAAGCACAGATGATGAAAAGAATATTTTCCAGTGTAACATGCACTAATATGCACACTTTCAAAGGCTGAATTCAGTGAGGTAAAAGTTCTTGATCTTGCATATGATATTTGGACTAGGTTAGAAAGGTTATATAAAGGTAATGAACATACAAAGAAAGCAAAGTTGCAAAATTGGAAGACTAAGCTAGAGAATGCTAGCAAGAAGATGAAACTATTAGGACATATGTGCAGAGAATTATTGAAATTACTATAGGTATAAGAAGCTCTAGAGGAACTGTGTCAAAAGTTGAAGTTTTTTTTATGATTTTGACATCCTTGACTCATGCTTAAGACAACAAGGTAAATGCTATTGAACAAGTTATTCCTCTTATTGAAATTTTTAACAAAGAAATGTTGATTGGGAAATTGCAAGCTTTTGAGACTAGTGGACTGAAAGATGCTTTGGATAGTGCACATTAAGATAAGAGTGTACTAACAAAAAGTGTGAACACCAGCGAAAGCTGAGATTATGCAAGTGATTCGGCACATGTTCAGGAAGAAGAAAAGAAGATTGATAAGTTTGTATCATTGATTGAAAAAAGGGAACCTAAAGGTAAGGGTATTTTCAGAAACGAAGCTCCTTTTGTTTGTTGGTATTGTAAGCAAATCGGTCACTTTTCTTTTAGTCCTGAAAGAGAACCTAAGGTGAAACCTACACCCTATAAATCAAAGATTCTGAAGGAACGTACGTGTACACTCAAAAGGTGTCACACTCTAAATCCTTCTATCCAAGTGATTCCATGACATTGGAATGCTTGGATGGTGGCTTAGAGCTCCCTATCCACAGAGTCCAAGAAGTATGTTTCAAGTATATGAGGGCTCTCAGTTGAGCCTTAGAGATACTTTTCTTGCTAGTAAACCATGCAACAGAAGGTTTCTTTGAGACAAGATGCAAGAATGCAAGTGTCCACAAAGGGATTCCTCAAATATGCAATGCAAGCATGAATCTACAGTAGAATGAAAAGAACAAATGCAGCTAGATTAAGCAACTGAAAGTATTACAAATTAGCCTAGTTATGCTATGTGAGCTAGATTACAGTAAGCCATTATGCAATATGATTCTAAGCTAAAAATGCTACGGATGCTAGAAAGTAGACAAGAAGTAGAAGTTCTCCACAAAAGCTCTTAAGGATTTGAATGGCAAACCTGCAGCATAATGGTACTAAAGAGTGTAGATCCCTTGACAAGGGGAGAGCTCTTTCTTTTGAAGATGTACAAACGGTGGAGATCAAGCTCAAATGATGGATGATCAAGGGTGGAGTTTGAAAATGGGATTGATCCAAGTGCAAACACAAGTCAACCAATAAACAAAGAGTTGACTTCGCATGTGAGACAGAAAGAGTCTTTTCATTTAATTTGCAAAATAGAAGTAAGACTTCATGTGTGCAAATTGATTGGATTAGAAGAATGGGGTCTTTTATTTATTTAAAAGGGGATATGTTCTTTTAATCAAATAATGAACTTAGGATAGTATAGTCAAACTATAGGATATAATCAAATTAATTGATTTTTAACAATTTGGCCTAGGCAAATGATTAATTAATTCTACCAAAATGTTGAGAAGGGGACTAATAGTCTAGACAACCATTTTAGGTGATTACAGTATGTATGTTAGTGATGATGAGATTGAAGTTAAAGAGGTTAATCTTTTGGATAATAACAATGAAGATGAAATTGGTGGAAAAGGATTAAGATTTTTATAAGTTCTGGTGAATTTGAACAGAGACGGTGTTGTGCATGGTCTGGGCACGGGCTAGGGCTCGCGTGCCCTAGCTTCTTCCTGTTGTTTCTTGTCTGCGGCTGTTGGGCATGGCTGGTCTACTTTCACGAGGGGGTGGTTTCTTTGCTCAAGGGTACGTGGATTGGCTAGAGGGTCCAATCCTTGTTTGGCTGTGGGAGGACAACTTTTCCTACGTTTTTGTTGTGCTCAAAAGTTTCTTGGCGAGTGGTGTTTTGGGATCAGAGACTGTGGCTTTCTTATCCCATCTCTCTCAGCTGGTGGGGTTGTGGTGTTTGTCCCATGGTGAATCAGAGTTCAGTTTTGTCTCAAATTACTTCCGAGGATATGGGGATGGCAGATCCATCTTCTTCAATACATGCCAATGTTGAAGATCAGATGAGTAAACTCCTATCTGGAGATGGGGTCTCCTCCTCAAAAGGGATGCCTCGAATAAAAAAAGTAAATGGATGTTTGGAAAGATCTGAAGATCAACCTGTTCTAGTTATTCAACCTGAGCAGGTTTCAGAGGATGTTGAATACTGGCGTAATCATGCCCTTATTTGCAAATTTCTAGGCCTTCATCTCTCTCTACCCATGTTGGATTCCTAGGCTCATTGGGTTTGGAATCCCGAAGGTGATATGGAGATTATTTTGGCAACGAATAACTATTTTTTAGTTATCTTCTCATGCATGTCGGACAAGAATAGTGTTTTTGAAGGAGGCCCTTATTTTTTTAACCAAGTGGGGCTTTTCATCAAGCCTTGGTCCATGGGTTTCAACTCTGCTGAAGAGATCCCCTTGCGGGTACTTATGTGGGTTCGTTTGTTGAGGCTTCCTTTGGAATTTTGGAGGGAAGATATTCTTCACTCAATTTCATTGCTTCTTGGAAAAGCTGTGGGAGCAACTACACAAACTCAAGATCGTAGGTAATTTCTTATGCTCGTATTTATGTAGAAGTTGATTTAACTAATCCGTTACCAGACTCTATGTAAATATGCATGGGATTTTCTTCTTGGATCCAACAATTGGATTACGAGACCCTCCCTTTTAGATGTCGAATTTGTCATGAATATGGTCATTTACTCCTCAAATGCCCCAAATTTAAACCCTTCCCCTTGGATGCCTCCAGACCTCCTTGGGGGGACAAGGGGAAGGATCCTACGCCTATTGAACCTGCAGATAATGAGGGCTTTACTCAAGTTAAGTCCTGTAACAAAGGAAAGGGTAAGAAGAGAACCTGGTTGGATAGACACAATGATGGCACTTTTAACAGATTTGATGTTCTTGAAGACTTGGTACAGAAGGAAGGTATTCCAGTTGACCTTTCTTCTGGGGATAAGGGTCTGCATGGAGTTCAAGATGAAGATGCAAAGAAGGATCAGTTATTATCTCCAGGGGACCTTCAAATTGAACAAATTGCTCCGGATCTACCTTCTCAGGTTCAGGATACCAAGGATCCCTAGGGGTCACAAGCTTTCATGAGTTCTATTGTGGTGGTTCCTGATCCCCCTGCTCCTAAGGGGGCCTCAGACTCGACAAAGGGCAGCAAAGCCCCTCCTACTTTAGGCTTACAGCAGGAAATCCTTTAAAAAGGGGCCTCTTGATAAATCGTCAAGGAGTGGCAGAAAGACTGATCAAGAGAAGATCAAGATTATGGGGGATAATTTGGTTGAGTATAGGTCTGTGAAACCCATTGATTCCCACTTCTCCCACCCCCATAAATGATTGTTCTATCATGGAATGTACGAGGGTTGAACAACATCCCTAGAGAAAAGATTGTTCGTAAATTAATTGATTCTCAGTTACCTAATGTGGTTTTTATTCAGGAAACTAAGCTTACAGTGGATGGTTTGGCTAATTGTGCTTCGCGCATCTGGCCCTAGGGCAACCGGCAAGGGGTGGGAACTCGAAACAGTTCAGGGGGGGTGGCTCGCTTCTAGAACCCAAGGAAAGTACTCCCTTATGGTGGATTTCTAGTCGGTCCTTGTAGTATCCCTTTCCGGATATTTACTAAAACCCTTGATAGAAAACTTACAAATTTTAAACTAAACAATAACCCAGAATATTGATATAAATTCCAGAACTTAAATCGACTTTATAAACAGCAGATATGCATACGAGAAAACCCAAAAAGTGTGTTTATTTCCTCCAATATTCAAAAGTACATATTTAAACCAGAAATGAATACAAATAGTTGCCAAATAATGTTACTGTATTATACATCAGCAATACAATAACACACAACAATCCAGAAAATCCAATCTTATAAACAGAAATAACAGTCAGATTGGTAATGTAGATTAACCTGTAAGAAGGCTAAGTTTGTGTCCAACCTCCAAAGTTTCTTCAAGGGTTTGCGTCCTCAAAGAAATAACCAACAACTGTTTCCAACTCCAAGATTAATATTTGTTTTAGATATTATAGTCTTCATATGTCCTCTCATGTGGAGCTTGTTGTACCTTTATCACTTTTTGCAATGTGATGCACGCTCATTCAAGCAATGTGGGATAAAGCACCTTTTTTGTCCTTTAGTCACTTAAGTGAACATAGTACCTTTTTAAATAAAGTGACAAGTTAAATGAACTTTAATAGTCACTTAATCAGTAATCCATATAGTTATCAGGCATTACAATAACTGACCAAATGAACTCTGATAAGCATGTGCAACAGCTCGTTGGAAAGCTCTTGGCGAGACACTTCCAACCCAGCACTGAGGTACCGAAAATACTGAGCTCTAATTACTTACTAAAAATAGTAAGCATCCACCTGCCAAAATAGATCTAATGGGTCTAGAATTGGAAAAGTCTAGGCCAAAACTCGAACTAAACCTCGTAAAGAACCTTTCCGCCCCCGAAACCTAGGCGAAGTGAGTTGGCAACACCGAATTATAATGTCCCAAAAAAAGGGGACATTACAAGGCCTCCCTTCTCAAAGATTGCTTGCCCTCAAGCAATCTGCTCATACCTGCAGAAACCAAACGCCAAGGTCCCATACTTGCCTCAAGAATGAGGTTCTACTCCTCACCTGATGTACCCCAGCTTGCATCTTCCCAAACTCAGAATGGTGAAACAGTACAATAGGAATCAATGTGCCAAATAACTGAATGCCAGGATCCCAAGTCTCACCATAAAGGGACACCAACTGCCATGTGTTGCTGCCCTGCGTGCCAATACCCTTGGTCAAGATGAAAGCCTCACTCCATGAGTAACCCTGCGAGTATCTATTGTCAAGGGATGATTGGAGCTCGGCAATATACCAATATCCATCCCAAGATGATAACACCCAATCTCTCCTCCTAGCTCCCCGATAGAAAGCAATACATAGGTATGCTCCCCTTGGATCCCAAGTGAGAACTCGTGCACTGTCTGAGGTACCACTAACTCACCCCTGCAATATCTGTACCATTGTACCACTCTTGTAATATTTGTACTGATGTCAATGATAGATCCAGCCAATCTGACTCCACCATATCACTCAGGTGAGAAAAGAGTAATCCTAATCTCTGGAGCTCTAATATGTCAGGAGACTGAAACACATAGATAATAATCCTGTGACTGTGTAACAACAAAGCACAATCCACCAGATGTAAGATACTATTAACACATGGATTCCCGATTACCCAATCAACATGATTCTAGGTAAGGGAAAGAGTGGTTAGTGAATCACCAGCATCATGAACGCTAACTCTGTCTTCAATATACTGCCAAATAAAAAATGTAAACACCTCATGTAGAATGTAAGATAAAGTGTGTTCTCCCCACTCATCTGCAAAAAACTCATTGGCCCTTGAAGGTCAAATAGAATCAGAAAAAACACTACTAATATGCATAGGCAAATCACTGATAGCTGGAATATACCAACAAGTAAAATCACCAATCAACAAGTAGCCCGTGACCATCTCATAAGAGCTAGGTGATAAAACTCTGGGTAAGCTGAAAAATTCCTCAGAGCATGCTAAGGATAAATCTGAACTTCTTACTCCACCATAAATACTCTCGCTTATGTCAAAGTCTTCATAAAAGGACGGTTCACCATTAATTGAAATCTCCGAATTATCCTCACTTGTTGTATCACTAACCATGTGCTCATGTAAAGATGTACAACTGCTGTCATAAAAATCAGAATTTCCAGACTCGTCAACTTGCTGATCAAAAGAATTTTTCTCATCATAGAAAGTTTCAGGCGGGGAACATGTGATTGAATTACATTGTTTGCCTTCACATCTCCCCACTTTATGAATTTCTTCAATGATTTGCGTGATTTCTTGTGCCCTTGAACCACTTTTATTTTCTTCACATGTGGCTGCCCCAGTCGTTTGATTTTCAGCTTTGTGGATGGAATAATGTGTTAAGCTCAATTGAAGGCATAGCTCATCCACCTCACTCTCCTTGTCCCTTCCAAATTTTATTGCGAGATCTATATCCATTAATAGTTACAAGTACTCATATTTTATCATTTTCAAAGTTTCAAAAATAGTATGTAAAAGAGGACTTGTGACACCGCCTACATTCCCATGCCTCTCTTCTAGCACAATCTTCCCCATGAGATCCTCAATCAAATTGGAAGAATCATCCATCCTCGTCAACACTTGGACAAACTTGTCCTCTTTGACCAAAAGCATATCCAATAAGTCAAGGAGTGATAAGGGTTTTTGACCATCTCCTTTAAACACAAGTGGGCTGTTCTCCATAGAATTTTCTGATTTTTCATCACTTAGGGAAACAACATTTTCAGATATATCCTCTAACTCAACGTGTGCTAGATCATCTATCCTGCCAACATTGCAGTCCATTTGCTCCTCCTCAAAGCTTGACATAATTTCCAGCCTAGTATCATCATAAAATTCATCCAAGTTAATTTCCATGTCCCCAAACAAGATGTTGGTGTTTTCGCCAACATTGGCGGTTTGGTCAACTCTTCTACCTAGGCCATCAATATGTTCATCAGAAAGACTAGTGTAAACAGCTCCATAAGATACTTTTGTCTCCCAATTACATGTTGGTATACTTGTGCCATCATTAGTATTTTGCATATTATCGATTTGATTGATATCTTCCTTATGCAAATTTATGTAGTTGTTCTTTGCAAGGAGATCCCGAGCCAAATCATAGCATTTGTTCCTTATTGTATCCGTCTTGTTTTGCAGCTCTAGCCGAAGGTCCACATAATCAATAAAAGGAAATTCTTTTTGAAGCTTTGACGGGAATTTGTTATAATCATCATACAGTCTCTTTACTTCAGTTTTAATATCAAGTTGCTAGTCTCGGGCTAGCTGGTGGTGCCTATTTGTGTCTTTCAAGACATATTTTGGTTTATTTGGACAATCCTTTTTGCCATATTTACAATAGTCGTGGCCCTTCCCTTCATTACCCATATTTTCTTGCCTCCACTACGATATTGATTCCAGATTTCGATCAGAATATCACTGTAATGACCTCACCTAAACTGATCAGAAATTCTAGGCTGGTGTAGAAGGCGTTTCATCAAACAGTTGGTGTTAAAACTGTCTGAACTATGTAAGTCACTAGGAAAACTGAATTTCTGATGTAAATTCTAGTATGATGATTTAAAATTTCTAACTTGGTGAGGGTATATAGCTGGAACAAGAACTGCTTCACCTAGGTGTTGCTCAAAAGACCATGGCTCCACGGCTACATATAAAATGAGAAGACCATTTCTAGATGTTAACCACTAGCTGAAAACAAATATCCATTGCTGCCACAAAGACTAACTTCCTTCAGAAAATTGAACTACTACTTACAGAATTCCTCCTTCAGCTACTTCTTATGTTATTCATTCAAGAATATTGTCTGATCATGAATGAGATTTATTTTCTGGCACACAAATTGTTGTTCCAAATAAATGGAATCATCTATCTAAAGGCTAATATCCAACTCTAAATTGAAAGCAAGAGTGCTGTAAATTTAGTGAGAACTTGCTTCCCACAATAAACACCATAACTAGCAACTGACGTGACACCATGAGACCCCTTGTGGGCGAGGGTAATATGGACACTATTCAGTGTGTTTTTTATATCCTTGTCCTTGAGAAATCCCTTTGCGCGTGAATCACTATCAGCTCTCTTGTCCAACAAGCTTTTGACTTCATCTGGAACAAATGAAACTACAGCGTATACAATAGTCCCAAGCTCACATTTCTCAGTTGAAGGAACTACATACTCTCCTTTTGTAATAGCTCGTAGATCATCCAAAACATGTTTTACAGCATGTTCAAATGGAACCTGAATTGCATTATAGATAGTCTGCATGGGCAAAGAAAGTTTCTCTGAATTGTTTCTCCCAGAGAGACCAATCTTTAGCATATGAACTTTGCTTGGCTCTTGCCTCCCGTGCTTCTTAGTATGAAGATTGTATAAATCAAGGCCTTCCTCCAAGATGCGTTTAATTGAGTCAGGCAAAGGATCCCTTCAATTTATCAGCAAACCCCGCACTCCAACTTCCCACTGTTTGCAATGGCTCCTTACTACTATTACGACTGCATGAAATGGTCGTCTCAACCCATGATATCACTGTAACTCTGATTTTTTTTCTATTGGGCGTGTAAGTCGGGCGTCTACCGCTGGTGAAGGTCTAGTCCCATGGATTTCTTTGCAATCCATAACTCGAATGTGTCATTTTGAAGTCTGAACCCGTGGGGCAATTGGACTATAATGTGGCCACCTAGACAGGGGTTATTAACCTGGTCGGCCTGCTTATTCACATTGACGGTTCACTCTATATACACAAACCCGTGCTCTGTAACTTCTTTGCACAACGTAGTCCCTGGTTTTCATGAACAGACTCGTCTGAAGACACCTGCGAGTAACAGTGACTCAAATCACACCCGTGCTTGGACGTTAGTCTTCCCATTAATTCGGACTACAATTCCTTGCTACGAAAAAAGGGGCCGAACTTCCAGTCACTTCGTGGCACACCAAACACCACCGTTACTTCCGAAAATAGACTCTTTCTTGGTCTGGCAAACTGCAGGTTTCCTAGGGCTCATGATGTTATTTCATACTATGATTTCCAACGTGAATGAAAGGTCCAACGTGCGTGGAGGATACCAGGAAGTCGTTTGCAGTCTAAATGGAATTTGGCACCGTATAACAAGATTATCTTCTCTGTGGTATTCACCTGTACTATGCGAAATATATACCAATTCCTATATGCATATACTTCTGCGATTGTTCTTCAAACATGAGATTTGTAAAGACCCTTCCTATTTATCGATTTTCCTGCCCAAATCTCTACAATATTTGAATGAATGAAGATGTGGTAGCATCCAACTCCTTAAAGTTTTCCAGACTTGAGGGGTTTCATCCTCACAATCTTAGCCCAGTCACATCAAAGCAACCAGAACTTGAAAATCTTTTCTTTTCATCTATTCTCGTGTGTTGTGTGATCCCACAAGATGGCAGGATTCATGGCTCTGATACCACTGTAGTATCCCTTTCCGGATACTTACTAAAACCCTTGATAGAAAACTTACAAATTTTAAACTGAACAGTAACCTAGAATATTGATATAAATTCCAGAACTTAAATCAACTTTATAACCAGCAGATATGCATACGAGAAAACCCAAAAAGTGTGTTTATTTCCTCCAATATTCAAAAGTACATATTTAAACCAGAAATAAATACAAATAGTTGTCAAATAACGTTACTGTATTATACATCAACAATACAATAACACACAACAATCCAGAAAATCCAATCTTATAAACAAAAATAACAGTCAGATTGGTAATGTAGATTAACCTGTAAGAAGGCTAGGTTTGCGTCCAACCTCCAAAGTTTCTTCAAGAGTTTGCGTCCTCAAAGATATAACCAACAACTGTTTCCAGCTCCCAGATTAATATTTGTTTAAATATTATAATCTTCATATGTCCTCTCATGTGGAGCTTGTTGTACCTTTATCACTTTTCCCAATGTGATGCACGCTCATTCAAGCAATGTGGGATAAAGCACCTTTTTTGTCCTTTAGTCACTTAAGTGAACATAGTACCTTTTTAAATAAAGTGACAAGTTAAATGAACTTTAATAGTCACTTAGTTAGTAATCCATATAGTCATCAGGCATTAAAATAACTGACCAAATGAACTCTAATAAGCATGTGCAATAGCTCGTTGGAAAGCTCTCGGCGAGACGCTTCCAACCCAGCACTGAGGTACCGAAAATACTGAGCTCTGATTACTTACTAAAAATAGTAAGCATCTGGACAACTTGCCAAAACAGCTCTGATGGGTCTGGAACTGGAAAAGTCTAGGCCAAAACTCGCACTGAACTCCGTAAAGAACCTTTCCGCCCCCGAAACCTAAGCAAAGTGAGCTAGCAACACCGAATTATAATGTCCCAGGAAAAGGGGACATTACAATCCTCTATCTCTTTGGTTGCATCTTTTTTGGCGACTGGAGAAAGGTGTCTCTTATCCAATATTTATGCTCCTACTAATCTTTCAGGTAAGTCAAATCTTTGGGCTCACATAAGCTTCATCTAGGCCTTAGACCCATTTCTCCCATGGATTATGGCTAGTGATTTTAATTCTGTTACCGGTTTAGATGAAAAACGAGGTGTGTTAGCCAGGCTGGACCCCTCTGCAAATCTTCTGAGGGATATGATTGGTTCCTTGAATCTCGTTGATGTGAAGCCAACCAATGGTTTCTTTACATGGAATAATAGGAGGTGTGGCGATGAGGCTATCTCAGAAAGGCTCTATAGATTTTTGGTTTCCTACTATTGGATGAACAATAGGTTGATCACCAATTCAGAAATTCTTGATTGGAGAGGCTCTAATCACTGGCCTATCAAGCTCTTTGTCACTGCTTATGGAGTCACCAAAAACCCTTCTTTCAAATTTCAGTTAATGTGGTTAAGAGATCAATCTTTGCAGGATCTTATGGTAGATTGGTGGTATGAGGGGATGCCTTCCCATGGGACGGCAATGTTTTCTTTTTGTAAGAGGTTTCAACATGTTAAGTACAGGCTTAAGAAGTGGAATGAACAATGTTTTAGGAACCTCTAGGCTCAGAAGATAGCTGCTCAGGCTAAGTTAGATAACATCACTCATTTGATTCGGAATCAAGGGTTGACCCTTGATCTAAGTAAATCTGACTCCTTGGCTCTTAAGGGATCAGAAGAGTGGGAGCTTTGGGAGGAGATCTTCTGGAAGCAAAAATCTCGTGTTGATTGGCTTCAGGAGGGGGATAGGAACACTACATTCTTTCATAATTTTGTTAAAGCTCGAAGGTAGGGGAATTCTTTCTCCTCTCTGGTCTCGCCTGAAGGGGCTCATCTCTCTTCCAGTGTTGATATTTCCAAGGCTACGGTCAATTATTTTTCAAACCTTTTTCCAAGGAGGATCTTGTTGCTAGGAATGAGGAGAGGGCAATCTTGGATTGCATTCCTCACCTGGTCTCTACTGAAATAAATGGGGCTCTCTTATGTCCTATTTTGTTACCTGAATTGGAGAAAGTGGTGTTTAACATGAAAAAAGGTAAGGCTCCCGGCCTAGATGGGTTTCTGATTGAGTTCTATTAGGAGTTCTGGGAAATAATAAAGTTTGATCACCTTGAGGTGGTTCAAGAATCTCATAGGAACAAATAGATGCTCAAGTCCATGAATTTTACTTTTTTGACTCTCATACCTAAGCAGGAGGGGGCTAATCAATTGGCTCAATTTAGACCTATTGCGCTAGGTAATGTTGTTTATAAGATCATCACCAAGCTGATTGCAGAGAGACTCAAGCCTCTCCTCAATACTCTAATCTCTCTTGAGCAAGGGGGTTTTGTTGAAGGAAGACAAATTTTAGATGGTGTTGTGGTTGCAATGGAAGCTATTAATTCTATGGCTAATTCTACGGAGAAGGCTATGTTTATGAAACTTGACATGGCTAAAGCTTATGATCGGGTTTGCTAGGAATTCTTACAGAAAAATCTCTTGGCGTTTGGCTTTGCTGAGGAGTGGGTGAATTGGATTCTTAGTTGTGTAACCTCTTCTTCCTTCTCAGTTCTTATTAATGGGGAACCATCAAATTTGTTTAGTGCTTCTCGGGGACTCCGGCAAGGGGACCCTTTATCTCCTTATTTATTCATTATCATGGCGGTCTTGGAAGATTTATTAAATCTCAGGTGGGGCGAGATCTTATTCCAGGTTGGAGTTGGAACAATTCTCTTCCTTCCTACTCTCATCTCTAGTTTGTGGATGATACTGTGTTGATGGTCATGGCCAAAGTTAGTGAGGCTATGAACTTCAGGAGAGCCTTACACATCTATTTGAAGACTTCAGGTCAGTGTATTAATAATGACAAGTCCTTCATTTACTTCTTTAATACCCCTCAGCTTATTCAAATAAGGATTGCTAGGACCCTTAGTTTTCAGATCAGTTCTCTTCCCCTGATATACCTTGGGATCCCTTTGGCTTTGGGATCTCAGTAAAGTCAATCATTGGACTTACAGGTGGCTATCTTCTGTTGGGAGAGTGGTTCTTCTAAACACCGTGGTGCAGTCTCTTCCCATTTACAAGTGTTGTGTGTAGGTTCCCCCTTCCACCTTTGTGAGGGATTTTGATGCTCTCTCTCGGCAATTCCTTTGGTCTGGCAACCTCCTCTCCTCAAAGTGGAGTTAAGTGGGAGTGTCTCTGCATGCCAAAGCATGTTGGGGGCCTTGGTCTTAGGTCTATGGTGCTTGTTGTCATGACCTTGGCTGCTAAGTTGTACTAAAGGTGGTGCAACAATCAGCAACAAGATTGGGCCAGGATTCTTACCCACAAGTATTTTCCTAGTGTTGATAGCTTTGATGTGTTGTGACTCGCTTTGTTGGGTAAAGGTTCTTGTGTTTGGGATACCCTTAAGAAGGATGCTCAGTTGATTAAGGAGGGTCTCTTCTGGATTTGTAACAGAGGCTCAGATGCTTTGTTTTGGCAAGACTCTTGGGATGGCCACCCGCCCATTATCTGTAGCTTTCCCCAGCTTCAGCCTCTTTGCCATACTTTTACTAATGTTGGCTGGTTTAAGGTGGAGTATTTTAAGACTGTCAAGCGTTCGAGTCAGGTGGAGGTGACTTGCTGGAAGGATCCTCAAGAGTGGCCTGTGGATGGCTCTGATGAGGATCGTGCTCTTCTTTCTAATGTTTTGGAGAATAGGTTTTGTAGCTCCCTTAATGTGAGGGATGTTTTGGCTTGGAGTCCTAGCCCAAAAGGTAAATTTATTGTGGCTCAAGTGCACTATTGGAAGAAGGTTTGGAATAACTTTTCTTGGCCCAAATGTAATTTATTCTTATGGTTGTTGGCTCAGAAGAAATGCCTCACTTGGGAGAATCTTTGCAAACGAGGTTTTCAGGGACTTTCTGTTTGCTTCCTTTGTTCGCACAATGAAGAGTGTACCTCTCACTTTTTTTTTCTTTGCCCTTTTTCGAGAGAGATATGGCACAGATGGTGGGAGGCTTAGAGTCATGGTTGTATTCATGCTACATCTCTAATTGATTTTTGGGAAAGCTTGGGCAAACCTTCAGCGAAGACTTCTTTCTTGTAGATTGCCTAGACGGTTGGGCCGATCTTCATTCCCTGGAACCTTTGGCTAGAGAGGAACCACAGAATTTTGTGACTCCAAATTAGGAAGTTTTCAATTGTGGAGGATGATTCTTAGTAGGCTTCAAAAGACTATTTTTGCAAAGTGTGATATGTCTGAAAGTATAGATCCTAGTGATCAAGCTATTGTGAGGAATTTGAACCTGGGTGATAATATTCGGGGATGCACTCTTGGAAAAAGGCCTTGCCATGGCAAGCAACATGTTTGTAGGGATGGGCGGTGGACTCCTCCCCGAGCTGGGATCTTGAAGATTAATACAGACGGTTCTTCTTAGGGGAACCTTGGTCATGCTGGTATTGGGGCTATAGGTAAAGGTAATGATGGTGGTGCGGTTTTTCTCTTCTCTATTTACACTAATAATCTGATGGAGGCCCTTGCTATTAAGATTGCTATTGAGAGAGATGCTCTTTAGGCTAGAAGAAGATCATCTGTGAGTCTGATTCTCAGATTGTTGTGGATATGCTGAATAACCAAAGTTTGGAGGATGTTAATTGGAAATTAGCCTCTTTGGCCAAACAAATTCTAAGTCTTTGTAGTTCCTTGGACTCTGTCTCCTTTCGTCATATCCCTCGCGAATGGAACAGAGTGGTGGATTGTTTGGCAAAGTGGGCTTCAGAGAATATGGTTAGTTGGGATATTGGTGGTAGGGATGAGTTACCTTCTGAGTATTGTGGGATTTTTTATTAGTTGTTATTGGAAGACAAGAATATGTAGTGCTATTGTGGGCCTTTGGCCTTTGCTCTGTAATTTGGACTTGATTGAATTAATTTTTACCCCCTTTTCCAAAAAAAAAAACAATGAAGATGAAATTGGATTTGCTGCTATTAAGGAAGAGCATCCTATTGAGGAAAAGGCACTTTCTTCACTTTTTGAGAAAAAGAAATTAGACTAGATCATAGATAGTGGATGTTCACATCACATCACAGGTGGCAAAGATAAATTGTTAAGTTTAAGAGATGTGATGGAGGTCTAGTTAGAGTTGGTAATAATGCAGCTTTTCCCGATAAGGGAAAGGGATCTATCACTCTTGATGGTAAGACTACATTGAAGATGTATACTTTGTCCATAGTTTGAAACATAACTTGTTAAGTGCTGGACAACTTGTTGATAAGGGATATCACTTAAAATTTTATAATAAGATATGTTCAAACAAGGATAAGCATGGAAATGAGATTGCCACAAGAAAAAGAACATGGGGTAATGTATTTCAATTACATCCTACTGAGATCAATTGTTTGGTTGCAAAAGCTGATGACAGTTGGCTATAGCGTAGAAGATATTGTCACACAAATTTTGATAACATAGTAAAGGTAAGTAATTCTAATGATGTGAGAGATCTACCTAAGATTGTGAAACTTACCAACATGATGTGTAAGGAATGTGTGATGGCTAAAGAAGAAGAGTACTTTTCCTAGCAAGACTTTACTACTTCAGAAGTATTGGAGATTGTTCATACAGATTTGTATGGTCCTATAAAGACAAGAATTTTCTATGGTGAGAGGTATTTCATTCTTTTCATTGATGATTTCACTAGAATGATAAGGCTCGTTTTCTTAAAAAAAGAAATCTGAAGCTTTTGATAAGTTCAAGATATTGAAGGCAAAAGTTGAGAATCGAGTGTGAAAATAAAATGTCTCAGGTTTGACAGAGGTGGAGAGTTTACTTCTAATTAGTTCAATGCATTTTGTGAGGACAATGGTATTTGCGGGCAACTTTCAGCACCATAGCCACCACAACGGAATGGTATAGCAGAAAAGAGAAACAAAACAATGAGTGAAGCAGCTAGAGCGATATTGCTTGAGGGTAAGGTATCACATGTACATTGGAGAGAAGCAGTTAATGTTGCAGTATAAATTATGAACAAAATTCTGATCGAGCAACTAATTCTAATGTTCTAAGAGATCTACCTAAGATTGTATAACTCGCCAACGTGATGTGTAAGGAATGTGTGATGGCTAAAGAAGAAGAGCACTTTTCCTGGGAAGACATTTACTACTTCAGAAAAATTGGAGATTGTTCATGCAGATTTGTGTGGTCCTACAAAGACAAGAATTTTCTGTGGTAAGAAGCATTTCATTGTTTTCATTGATGATTTCACTAGAATGATGTGGCTCGCTTTCTTAAAAAAGAGAAATCTGCAGCTTTTGATTAGTTCAAAACACTGAAGGCAAAAGTTGAGAATGAATCAGGTGTGAAAATAAAGTGTCTGAGGTTTGACAGAGATAGAGTTTACTTCTAATCAGTTCAATGTTTTTTGTAAGGATAATGGTACTTGCGGGCAATTTTCAGCACCTAAGCCACGACAAGAGAATGGTGTAGCAGAAAAAAACAAAACAATGAGTGAAGCAGCTAGAACAATGTTGCTTGAGGGTAAGGTATCACATGTACATTGGAGAGAAGCAGTTAATGTTGCAGTATAAACTATGAACAAAGTTCTGATCAAGTAAGGAACAAGTAGAACTCCTTATGAACTATGGCTTGGTCATACACCTACTGTTAAATATTTCAGAATTTTTGGAAGCAAATGTTATATCAAGAGAGAAAATGAGATACGGAAATTTGATCTTAGAAGTGATGAAGGCATAATCGTTGGATATTCAACTAAGAGCAACAAGGCTTAGATGTTATAATTTGAGATTGAAGAAACTAGTTGAGAGGGGAAAATGTCTAAAATGATGAGAGATTTCAACTATAGGAAATAACATTTCAATATGATTCTGATGATGATTCTAATCAGGCTATTACAAGTCAGAGGCCAGTGATAAATCAGAATACAAAGCAAGAGTTTTTATTTGAAATGGATGATGGAATACAAGTACAAATTGAAGAACCTAGAGAAGAACAAAGAACGTCTAAATATGTTGCATGGAATCACCTAATAATCACATCATTCGAGATGCTAGCAGAGGAGCAATGACAAGAGGAGAGGTGAGAGATGAAATTTGCTTGATTTCACAAATTGAAACTAAGACCACTGATGAAGCAGGTAAGGATGAATTTCGGATAAATGCAATGAAAGAAGAACTTGAGCAAATTGAGAAGAACAATACATGGGAATTAGTCCCTAGACCTAAAGATGAAAATGTTATAGGTACAAAACGGGTTTTCAGGAACAAAATGAATGAGCAAGGTGAAGTTATAAGAAATAAAGCAAGGTTGGTATGTAAAGGCTATTCACAATGGGAAGGTATAGATTTTGAATAAACATTTTCTCCTGTAGCAAGATTAGAGGCTGTAAGAATTTTTTTGGCTTATGCATCCAACAAAAATTTCAAAGTGTATCAAATACATGTTAAGTCGGTTTTCTTGATCAGCGAACTTCAGGAAGAAGTCTACATTGAACAACCTAATGGATTCCCATTAACTAAAGAGAAAGACATAGAATGCAAGCTAAAGAAGGCATTGTATGGACTAAAGCAAGCACCTAGAGTCTAGTATGCTAGATTGGATAAAGATTTGTTGAGATTGGGATTTAGAAAAGGTTATGCAGACAAACATGTATTTGAAAACTAATTCCGATGCCTTGTTAATCATTGAAATATTTGTTAACAAATTCATTTTTTATGAGGCAACTAATAAATTTTTAGATGAGATGAAAGATGAATTTGAGATGTCTATGATTGGTGAGATGAAATACTTTCTGGTGTTGCAAATAACACAAACTAAAGATGGCATTTTTAAATTTCATACTAAGTATCTTAAAGAGTTACTAGTAAGATTTAGCAAGGAAAACTGCAAACTTGTGGAACACCTATGGTTACAAGATGCAAATTGTCTAACAAAGATGATTCACATAATGCTATATAAACAAGGTACACATCAATGATTAGTGGTTTACAATATTTGACTCATACAAGACTAGATATTACTAAAGCAGTTGGAATTGTAGCAAGATATCAAGAAGATCCTAAAGAGACACACTTTGCAGCAGTAAAAAGAATTTTCAGATATTAGAAAGGAACATTTGAATTTGGCTTATTCCATGACAAATCTAATGATTTCACATTCTATGCATATGTCATTGTTGACTAGGCAGGAAATGTAGTTTACAGAAAAAGCACAAGTGGAGGAGCATCTTTCTTGGAGGAAGATTAGTACCTTGGTTAAAAAAGGAGTAAGATTGTATTTCTCAATCTACAATAGAGGCAGAATATGTTGTAGCATCAAACAATTGTGATCAAATAATGTGGATGAAACAAATGCTGAAGGATATTGGTATTACATTTTTTGAACCTACTACTATGCACTATGATAATACAAGTAAGTTACCATGTCTAAGAATCTTGTTTTACATTCAAAGATTAGACACATTGAAACAAAGTATCATTTTCTGAGAGAGAACGTTGCAAAGAAGGAAATTAGATTAGAGTACGTGAGTACAAAAGAACAGATAGAGTACAGAAGAACGGATAGCAAACATATTCACTAAACCATTGACTAAAGACACCTTTGAGTATCTCAGAGGTATGCTTGGGGTGATGGCCCCACCTAGTGCAAAGTAATTGATGTAGCATTGCTTCAGTCTAGTATATTCAAAGCATTATTCATTTATTTGGACATGATGTTAAGTACTGCTCCTTAGGGGGAGAGGTTGCAATGAGAAAAGCTATTTATAGTTTTGTGTAATGTTTTTGGCATTACAATGTTCATTGGCACTTGACATATTTTTGGTTGCAGACTGGCTTGATCCATTACAAGTACTTTGATGGAGATGTTTATCAAAAGGGGAGTATTGCAAAAGAATAGTTGTTTGGCATATTGGCACCTTTGCCATTGATGTCAAAGAGGGAGTAGTTCAATGAAAACCCTATGGAAATCATATGGGGGAGAAGTGAAAAACCTTTAGGAGAAGTTAAGTGAGCAACTTGTATCATAGTTTGAAAAGGTTGTATATGTTGAGGATATTCAAAAAATCGTATTCAGTACTCAAACATGTTACATGGTTACTTTTGGATCAATGGTTTTTCATCATATGTTGCCATCAATGCCAAAGGGGGAGACTAGTAGAAATAGAGGTTTGGTTGGCACTTGGATATACTATTTGTGTTGTATTGATGACAACATATGTCTATGTGATCATGACAAACAAAGATTTTGCATATCTCAAGGTGATTATTGGCACAATGGAGCTGGTATTTAACAAGTTAAGTTATGTGAGCTTAGATTGGTGTAGAAGAATGAGTATAGATATCGTATCTATGTTCGTTGGATCTTATGTTGAGTTTTGGATGAGTTGCAATATGACTAGTGAAGACTAATAGTAGACAAGTGTACAAGAATTAATGATAGAGACGGTAGAATATTTGTTATGTATTATTGGCGAGGTGGAATTAACGTCGATGAGCTTGGATTATGGGAGAAGACTTGTTCGTGCAGCTATGTTCATGATAGCAAAGCTTTGCGATTATTCTGGAAAGGTCGTTGCTGTGTAATGTGCAGTACAATTTACTAGCAGCTAACAATGTTAAGAAAGAGTATATTTTATCATTGTAGAATGTAATAATTGTATTGTAACATGTGGGAACCTTGCTGTAATATTTGTAATGATGCTTATGAAGGCGTGTATCTCTTAACATGGTCCTATGTAATTAATTGTCCATTGGGGAAGCTTTAACAAGCTGACCTAATTAAGTATTTCTGAGGGCATATAGGAAAGTTATTTTCCTTGGTGGGCATGTATCATGTATATGGTTAGTTGATGTGTGCTTGTATGTTTGACGATCAGAGCAAAGCAGAGATTGACTTGGTTAATTGAGGTGAGCTTCAAAGGGACTATTTTGGCAAGTAACTTGCAGATCAGTCGGTTTATTGATTTGGATATGTTAGCCTGAAGATTTTGTTCTTCACAATTGCTGAAGCATTTAGGTAGTGGGGACCTATTTGTTTATTTATCAACCATTAATAGGGTTAGAACCTTCTAAGAAGGGTTCAAGGTCTCCTAACATGGATCGATCCTTTTAACAGGGATTGTTGTACTGAATGCACTATAATTGGCTCCTAAAATGGTCACATCCTTTCACAAGGAACTTATATATTAGTACACTATCTTATGGATACCATTCCCACCCACCAGGGTTTTCCCTTTGATCAAGGGTTTGTAATATCCCCACTCCTAGTTCACAGAATAAATGTTGGAACCTACAACAGATCATTAGTCCATGATAGAAAATATGTATAAAAGTCTTAAAATATGTTAGAAATGATAAATGAATCAATCTTACTCCAGAATAGATGCAAGATAGGGGAACTATGGGACCGGAAAACCAAGGAGAGTCATAGATGCAAGACAGGGAACTATGGGACCGGAAAACCAAGAAGACTCTCCTTGGTTTGTTGGTCACGCCAGTGGTTCTTTATGGCTGCAAGGTGTGGTGGGGCAGCATATCAAAATGGGGGTGGAGACAAATAGAGAGAATTCAGAAACAATTACTCACAAGCAATCTCACAGTCAAGAGTTTTGTGCCTTATGAAATTCTTATGGCTGAGGCCAGGGTTTTTATATTAGAGGCTTCAGCGGTAATCCGGTTACTTAGTTACTTAAAGAAGATTGAAAACATGCAGGATCATCATTAGCCGAAAATTGTGAAAGGAGAGGCTCTTAACCGAAGGAAGAAAACATGGATGAAGCAAAATATTAAATGGTTGGCTAAATGGAACATCAAGTTACAAGATTGCCCAAACACAAATGCGGACATAAGAAAGTTTGTCAGAGGGAAGTTTCACAATGCCATGTAGAACAATAATGAGTAGAAAAAAGGCATATTATATTAAAGAATTCAATCCAACAAGGGAACTTGCAAAAAAGCGTACCTTGGGGCTGCTATTAAAGGAAAGGCAAGGTTATTGGTGGCACAACTGAGGACGGGATCTCATCACCTCAGGTGTGAGACAGGAAGATGGAAGAGGCCCAAAGAGACTTGGGAGCAGAGAATTTGCATATTTTGCAGGTCTGGAGCAATTGAAATGGAATGGCATTTTCTCTCAGAATGCGAGACATACGACAACATCTGATCTCTGTATGATGTCATCTAAAGGGCGGACAACATGCATAGTCTATTTGAAAGGGATAAGATAAAGCAAACTACTGGTTTTTTGGTTAAGATACATACCAAAAGATTAGAAATGGAAAGGAATTCAGAAATTATCTAATGCAGTTTCTCTTCGATCCCTTAGACTGCTCTGGCCCCGTGGACATCATTAAAAAGCATTCATTCATTCATCTAAATACTACCCCTTTACTAACCCGTCCTAATCCTTCAAAAGGAACTCTTCCAAATCACCTAATCCTCTAATGAGAATTTAATTCTCGATTAGGCAATTGTCATATGAAGAGTGTCTCTCTAAGGCCTCTGGGATCTCTGATAATGATTATGCTCATTACAACACTACTTGATAGATATCCCACCCCTAACCAAGTCTCTTTTCTCTAACATATGCATATGATTGACCGCTACAATATATATTGTCTCTAAGAGATTTTCCATAAATCTCTCTCTCGGTTCCAATTTGGAATCACGACATTCAAAGAGAATGCCCTCTAATCTCTAAGTTTCCCCTTTGGAGAAACTCGACATTCCAAATGAATGTCCTCTGATCTCTGAGTTCTCAATATGAGAAACTCATCCTTCTCATAAAAGTTTTCTATCAAACATCCCAAATCAGCAATTACATTTGCATTTAACATCATTGTTATGAATGTCTCTGAACATACTTCATTATCGGTGTTTTACTCTTCTGATGTTTGTGTGAATATTTTGACCTTTCTTACCAGCTCCCGATTGTTAATCGCTGATGAGAGTTTATTGTCCTTGCTCTTTTTATTTGTGTTACTGTCATTTTCGAATGTTCTTCCTGTAGACCCTGAGTCGTTGGTTTTTATCGCTTCTTTCTTCTATTTATCATAAGTCATACATTCTTCTCTTTTTGTAAAGTGCAATCTACCTGTCTTGTTATGACTGTTGTATATCTCTTCTTATTGTTGTCTTCTATGTTCTCTGTTTCGCTCTTTTTATTGCTTTTGTGTTTCTTCCAAATTCTTCTCTGGAGTATTGGTCTTCTTTGTTTGATCTTCTTCCTAGATCCCTGTTGCTGCTGTGTAAGTTCTGAAGCTTTAATTTATTATAATTGTTCTGCAATTTGTTGTTCCTTATTACTGTTTTTCCAATACTATTTTTCTCTTATTATATTCTGTATTTTTCTCTATATATAATTCTAATTTAATTATTATTAACAGTATATTTATCTACAATCTACGCTGGATGATGTAGTAGTTCCTCCATACTTATATTCATTTATTTTTACCAGCCATGTCAATCATTTATTCTCCAGTAAATCCCTTTCTCCCCGTTCCTTGGTTGGAAGACCATATATTTATATTTGTATTTCTTTAGGGTGTGTCCCTTGGACTAGCTTGTGACTTTTCATTTGTTTAGTTTTATTCTATTAATTATGTCCTATTATATAACTATAAATGGTTATCTTTCAATATGGTTTTCTATCTTTGGTACTACAATTGCAAGGAATTATCGTGGGTCTAATATTAAGCTAGTATCTTTACAAATGTAATTGCTGATTATGTTTAGCAAGACTGTTATGAAAAAGGTATATTGGTCAAAATATTGTTATTATCTAAAATATTAAAATATATAATTGATGAGTATTTGTATAGAATAAATGTCTCTTTTAATCAATAATTGTACTATATTCAAATTTTTATTATCTGATGTATATATTTTATTAAATTAAATTTCAGATGTATATATTATGATAATGTTTAATTAATATACACAGAGTGTATCCTATAATGTATTATAGATTATATTTTGCTATATGCATAAAGTAATAGTATATTCAGATCTTTTCTTAATCATAATATTTGATATATTATCATTTAATATATTATACTAATTTATTATTTATTTATATTGATTATATTTTCTTATTTGTACAACCTTAATTGATTCTTTTTTACTTGCCACCTTTTCAATTTTGTCTCCCAAAAGCTTTACAAAATTGGGGTGACAGAAGGAAGTATCCCAATATGGCCTCAAGCAGGGTACATGATAGGGTTTCCCTAGTCAACAAATTCATTGTGTTATGTGAATGGTTTTCTATTGTTGTGCATCATTGTTTTAATTGTTAAGAGTTGAGATATATAAGTTTGGATTTAAGTTGGATTGAATGATGTTAAGAGGAAATATTCAGTCTAAGATCAAGAGTTCTATGCAATTATTCAAGATTTAAAGAAATGGAGACATTATTTGATGCCTAGTGAATTTGTATTGTATACTGATTATAAAGCTTTACAATACTTGGGAAGTCAGAATAAATTGAATCAAAGACATATGAACAGGGTTGAGTATACGCAAAACTTTTCTTTTGTGTTGAAGCATAGAAGTGGACAGTCAAACAAGGTGGCAGATGCATTACGCAAAAGAAGAATTTTGTTGACCGAGATGAAGGTTGAAGTACTTGGATTTGAAGATTTGAAGAACATGTATGAAACAGACCCTATTTTTGCAAAAACCTTGGAAGGGTTGTAAGAATCACATGATAGATGAGCAAGATAAGCAGGTTGATTATTTCATTCAAGAAGATATGTTGTTTACGAATTCAGTTATGCATACCAAGAGGATTTACGTGAGATAATATCATTATGGAGAAACATAGTGGTGGACTTGCAAGACAATTTGGGATTGATTAGATAGTGAAGATGATTTTAGAAAGATACTTTAGTTGTATAAGAATGTTCAGAAAATGGTGAAAAGTTGTAGAATTTGACATATAGCTAAAGGAACTAGTAAAAATGTTGGTTTGCATACACCTTTGCCTGTTCCTAGTAAACCTTGGGAAGATATCATTATGGACGTAGTTCTTGGATTACCTAGAAATCAGACAGAGAATGATTCTATCTTTGTAGTGGTTGACAGATTTTCTAATATGGCACATTTCATACCTTGTAAGAAGACATCGGATGCAGTACACAGCAAATTTATTTTTCAGAGAGATTGTGAGACTAAATGGATTACCTAAGAATATATTTTCTAATGGAGATACTAAGTTCACTGGTTATTTTTGGAGAACACTTTGGAAGAAGTTGAACACTGAGCTTAAGAATATATTTTCTAATGGAGATACTAAGTTCACAGGTTATTTTTGGAGAACACTTTGGAAGAAGTTGAACACTGAGCTTAAGTTTAGTTTTACATTTCATCCACAAATAGATAGACAAACTGAAGTTGTGAATAGAAGTTTGGGTAACTTGTTGAGAAGTTTTAGAGGAGATAGACCTTCTAATTGGGAGTTAGTTTTGGCACAAGCAGAGTTTTCATATAAAAAATTCAATGAACACAAGTACTAAGAAAACACCTTTTGAGATTTTGAAAGGCAGGAGTCCTAGAGGAACTACAAAGTTGAGGAAATTGGATACTAAGGTAAGGAGTAGTGTTGAAGCAAAAGAAACTATGGACTTAATGAAAAATTTGCATGAAGAAGTGAAAAGTAATTTGAGTGACAGTAATCAAGGATATAAGGAAAGAGTAGATAAGAAAAGACCAAAAAACTTTTGAAGTTGGAGATGAAGTAATGGTACACTTGAAGAAAAATTGATTTTCAGTTGGAAAATATAGTAAGTTAAGATGAAATTTAAGCCTTGTAAGATCCTGAAGAAACATGACAATGGAAATGCTTTTGAAGTTGAATTCCCTAGAGACATGGATATCTCACCTATTTTCAACATTTCAGACATCTTTCAGTATTTTGAATCTGATGAAGAGAAATCTGATAAATCTGATTATCCTAAAAAGAAGATAGAGGGAATTGACAAAATTTTGGATACCACAGTCATCAAGAGCACCAGAGGAAAAGATTACAAAGAATATTTAATACAGTGGCAGAATAAACCAGTTGAAGACAGTTCCTAGATATCTCAAGCTGAGTTGGATCTTTATGATACTTCTCAGATTATTGGGGCTTCCTAATGTAGGAGCATCTTGGGATCTTTGGCGATCTTGCATCACCAAAAATATTTCCTGTTATTTATTCCTATTTGTTGTTCATGGAATGGCCCTTGATGTTCGTGTTCTTTCTTTCCATGTAGTTTAATTCTTAATGAAGACCTATTGTGGATAATTATCCTATATTCATGGAAAATTCCATTCCTTGTGGGAGTTATCCTTCTCTTTGCTCGAGGCATGCTTATTTCCTAGCATATCGAGTAATGTACAATTATTTGCTTCTACAAGGTTTTTGTGATGTAAGGCTTTCCACGACCTTGGGGATCTCTTCTTGGGTCACGTGTGGAGCTATCCTTGTCCCTACGGATGTTATTTTGCATAATTGTTTGGTCTTTGATTCTCCTTTGGGGCGACACCTATATTTTGTAATAAGTTGTCTGATAGGCCGACTTGTGGTTTTGCTGGCTATATAATTTGAGATTAGGATTAGAATTTCAATCACTGAGGATAGTAGAAGAAAGATAACTTAAGTCTGGCTCTATAAGCCCAAGCTTCTAAGCTCGCAGATTGTATATGAATTGTTTATGGTTGCAACCAGGTAGGCCTTATGCCTAGCATGTTATAAGAATATTGTCTCATCATATTTGCATCTGGATATTGATCCGATTCCATATCCATTTGGAACTAGGATCGTGGGGACAATGACTTAAACCCCACCCCGCCTTATTCACCCATTAAAACGGGGGGAACCAAGTCACTGGTGTTGAGTGCTCCAATGTCTATTGCCGAATAATGAGTTCGTCTCCGGCTCTTGATACTATTATAAGGAGACAAAAAGGCAACTAGAGACTTAGACACCGCAAGGCGGCCATAAAATTATAGCGGGGCGCCCACCTCAAAAAATGGCTGGGAGGGGGCCCCTACTATTCTATGGGGCATGTTACGTATAGAATCTAGGGAGCGGACCGAAGAATAATCACTTGGCTTTCTCGCTGCCCATGTTATAAAATTGCCACCCCCAACCTTGGTTTCCCACCCCTTCTTAGTATAGTAGGGCTTCCCTTAGAATAGTAGGGCTATGGACTAATCTATCTACGTAATATCCTTGCTTACGATGGGGTATCTTGTTCCAGCCTGAACGTTGATTAGCGTGTGCCAACTAGAAACTAAGTGTAATCCCAATGTTTCTCCTATATTTGTTTTGGCTTTCGTGTGCATACTCTAGCAAGGTGGTTGGTGAATGCCCTTGAGTTCATTTCTCCATCCTACCTTACGTCAACTATGCAATTAAAAACATTGCTTTTCCTTTCATTAGTGCCCCTAAATATATTTTTTTCATCATGTTCACAAGTTGTGTTAAACTCTCTAACATAGGATGCTTTTTTCCACCTAGTCTAGTTTGTCCATATTGCAGCCTTGAATTTTTCACATATTTCTTTATTTCGCCATTGTTGTTAAGGCATCAATGCAAATCAGCGTCACATTCGCTCAACCATTTGTTGTTTTTCTTCATCCATTCCTCCAATCTAACTCCTCCTTGATAACCATTTTGGGCCAACATGGTTATATCCATGAATTCTAACTTCTTTATGTAACTAAGTAAATGGGTATCGGTGATGCCTCGAATGCGAAAGTTCCTAGTTCAGCAAAAGGTTCCATGCTTTCTTGCTGTCTCCAACAGCAATTTGACATGCTACCTCCCCAAACTTCACAGCCGACGTGAGTAGCAAACCGAAAAGGATTTTCTTAGTTTTTCAATCTCAAAGTTTAGCTTTCTTACACTTCTTTTGGAGCAAGAAGCTTTCGATCATCCATGAACCCTTTATGACCTATAAGACTCCCAACTAAGCTTCTAGCTAAAGTCAATCCCAAGATATTTGTATTCTTTCACTATTTCCAACAAGTTGCTT
This sequence comes from Cupressus sempervirens, assembly GCA_028749045.1. Lineage (NCBI taxonomy): Eukaryota > Viridiplantae > Streptophyta > Pinopsida > Cupressales > Cupressaceae > Cupressus > Cupressus sempervirens. The sequence goes on along the minus strand of CM053785.1, from coordinate 551,163,296 downwards.
TCAAAAATGAAGTTCAACTTGTGTTTCTTCTCTATTTAATGAAAAAGCGTGACTTACATCTTCGTAGTGTTCACTTGCAACATGACGTCTTGGCAAGTGTTCCAAGGCCTTCAAATGTTCTCTTAGCCCATGGACCAATTTTAAATTTAGGATAAAACTCATCAACATATAACAATAAAATCACTACATATCTTGGCAACTGGATTCCATCCCCTTCTGTTTTTCTTAACCACTGTTCTAGTATGTCAATGTAGAGACCAAAAAGTGGGGATATAAGGCACCCCTCTTGAAGGCCAATGTTACTACAAAAGCATTCACACATAGGATCCTTCCCTTCTTATAATTATAGCTCTAAGTTGCTCATAAATATTATGCACAACTGATGTAGACTCATCTAGGGCACCCAATTCCTCCATTTTGTTCCCCAGTTTGTCTCTAGGCAACATAAAGAAGATGAAGCAACAAAACTTTCTTCAATTTGAATGTCCCATGTCTTTTCAATCAAGTGTCTAAGGGTGATGCCATGATCAATGGTAGACTATCTTGGTCTAAAAAACTACCTACAATTTTTTCCTTTTTCCCTTATTTTATGTCTCACTTCTATTATGCGCCCAAAAAGTTTGCCAAAAAGAGGGTCAATTATAATAGTGTGGTAGTTAGATGGGTTATTGACATCCACAATTTCATATAAGGGGATGACCACACTAATTGTCAACTCCATTAAAAAACTATCTTGAGTGATGCCATTAACCATTCTTTTGATGCGAGGGGCAAGAGCCTCAACTCCTCGTTTTAAAAAATTCAACATTAAGCCCACCTATGTCTTGTGCTTTACCAATTGCTAAATTCTTTATTCCTTTAAAGACATAAGATTTCCGTCGTCAATAATAATGCAACTTGAGCCTTTTGTTTTAGTTGTGTGTTCTCTTTTATATCAATGTTTTGAATCATACTCTATGATTCATTATCACGATACAAAGCTAAAAGCTATGATTCATCGTCACAATAGAGAGCTAAGAGAAGAAAAGAACGCAATTATAACCAAAAGCTCAAATTGCATTCTTTATTCCTTGTTTGATATATTCTACTGAGAAGAGTTCCATCGACATGTTAATTATGGGAGGAGAGTCTTTCTCTAGGACCCGCTCATAAAAGAGCCTTCCATATTCTAACCATTGGTCATCCATATAATTGTTTTCAACATGTTTTCTTTTATGTTGTATTTCCTTCCACAAACCTTTGGGATTGTGTTTTCCAAGAGAAATTATTAGTTCATTCCTTGTTGCCTCTACATACCCTTTTTTTTTTATTGCACCATTTCTCATAATTTTTCTTACTTTTGTGGTTCATTCCACTCCCTTTCAATGACCTCTCAGCAGCCTTACACTCTTCATCGTACCAAAAGTTTGTTGGAAAAATATTTGCAGCCCCTTTATTGAAGTGAGATCTTTTGCAAGCACTTAAGGCCTTGTAAATTATAGTAGTCAGCAAATTGTTGCGGACATGACCACTTGCCTCATCAGTTGCCTTGTCCCCTATATACTTTTTTACATAATGCTCAAGAGCAGCACTAAAGATTCCTCTACTCTCTTCATTCATGAGATTTATATTTGGGAAGGGTTTCCTTTTGCATGTAATGGGTTTGTCTGCCATGTTGGTTGCTTGAAATGATGCCAAACTTAATAATAGTCGTGCATGAACAATGAGGAAGTCCCCAATATCAAAGTCCATCAATCTAGAGATAAAGCTTTAGGATCAAATTATATAATCCACCACACTTGACCATTATGAGTTTTGCAGGTAATACACCTGAATTTGGCAAGCCCTTATGCCATTACAAATAACCATGCTAAACAAGCTACAAAGCCCAAGTAATTCTGCCCCAAAGTGTGTTATACTCTTATTCCATCTTGTGATGTTCTCTCCAAAGGCTGACCTTCTCATTCTTTCAACCATAACCGATTGTTATGCCCTCTTTCTTCAGAGCTTAACTGGAGAGGTTGATTGTTAGCTATCCCTGCATTAAGTCAACCATTAAAATTATTTACTAATGGTATGTTTAGTTTTAAGATGCCAACATATTTAACCAATTAGGAACAAAACAGCCAATATGGCGGTTGATGTGCTTAGCTTTCAAAGCCTAAAAAATAATACTTCTTATAGTCCAAAAAAATATGTTTATTCTAGGCTAACTCCGAAATTTAATAGGATTTACCACTGCAAAAGTAGATTTTGGCGTGATTACGTGAAGTTTAAATGTATATGTGGAAGAAAAAAAATCACGATCTGGCAAACCTAAGATTTGGAACTTTTATGATAATTAATCTCCAATGGAAAGTACTAGCCCATAAAATTTGCCCACATAAGAAAAATGCATAAATATTTAGTAAGAAGACATGAATTCCATAACAGAAATGTAGAAGAGTTCTTAAACTTACTGTTGATTTCATTATCCAGATTGGACCTGAAATCCAAACAATTAGAAATCAGTCGAAAGCAAAAAGTAAGAGTTCAACATTGTTTTTAACAACCCTAATCATTATTTCGTGAACTGTGGGTTTTACAACTTGTTAAACCCGGAGCTGAAATATGCCTCTAACTAGGCATCATATATTTGTCGTCTTTACTAGAAAGGAATTTAATGCTAGTTGAGGGCAACCTTGAATTGTTCATTCTATCCTTCGGCTCGGAAAAACTCAGAACACGATGAGCCAAGGCGGTATACTTTTCCAAAATGAAGGACTCCCACTAGAGTGTACACTCCACGATTCCCTCGCTCTTGGCTTCTGCGAATCCTCTTACGCCATTTGAAATTCACAGTCAATTTCTTAATTGTGATTTAGGTTATTGGTTAGTTTAAGTTTTTGATTTGTTACTTTCATTTTCCAACCTTCTTATCTCAAAACAAAACTTATAAAAAAAAAGTATTTATTACTTATCACTCCAAAAGTATCAAAAGTGGCCAGGGTTTGAGAACCGTTCATTTACGGGCATAATGACTTCCCAAAATAATCCATCACTTAGGTAATGTCATATATATCTCATCAATAATTGATCATTTATGTACTAGTAATGATTATTTTATAATTTTTAATTTATGATTGATTCATTTGTCCATCATTACTGAATTATTTGTATTCTATTAGTGGGATGATTGTCTGCAAGTACTGGTGATTTTGAGTGCACAATTATTGGCTCAATGGGTGTCATGTATCAATTGATGCTTTGTAGGTAATGATTTTTTTATCTTTTTGCACATTATGAGATACATCATTAATACCCTAAAGTTGAAGCCTTTTAAGCAGTTAAGTCGTACACAAAGGCAACCCAAAAAAAATATTGAAATCTAATATACCATTTAGGAGATATAAGCGCATGAAGTTAGCTACGATCGCTATTGGTGTCTTTCCCTAGTTAGGTGATTGTCATTGTCATTGTAAGTTGTATACTTTAGAATAAAATGTCTTTATGATTCAACTATCCCAACTATTAAAAAATACAAACTTGTTTCTCTCATTTTCCTTTAGGTCCCTATCACCTTCCTAATTCATATCAAAGATGGTGTGAACTAGTATTTAATTGCACTATAAGTATATTTGTCCTCTAAGATATATTAGCACCTATGTAGACCTTTTGGTGGTGATTATGAGTGTGGCTTATAATTGTCTGGGTAATATTTTGTCTTTATTCCTAATATATTTTGTCACAAACTTATTAAATTTACCTGTAACAAAATTAAAATATTTGATTGGTCAAGAGGCCAACTATGTCTTGTTGTTAGATGTGAAAATCTAATCATTTTTATTCAAGAATTAGTATTATAATGGTAAAATTGCAAACATTGCTCTTTTTCCCTTTGATTTTGGCTCTATTTTGGATGGTTCATCTTCTTATATAGTGAAGAGATACAAATGTTGTGTGTTTTTTGGCAATAGTTGGTAGATAATTAGACCTTTATCTTTAATTTTGATTGGTTGTAGACACCATTGCGAGTCCAATCAATGCTCCAAACATTTTAGTTTTGACCCTTATATTTGTATATAAATAATTAATACTAACTTTTGCTTTAGACTACCTAGAGCTATAATCAAGTACTTAAAAAGGAATTAGACGAGAGCATTTAGATTGAATTTATTAATGCAAAATACGAATCTTTGTCTATTGAGATTAGTGGGATAGAAATAACAATTACATGCAAATATAATCAATATCACAAAGGAATAAAGCACACATAAGCGAATAGAAGACATAAAGATTTAACGAGGCTTGTCCAATCCCTAGGCTGCATCCACCAAATAGTGAGTCCAATATTATTATCTAGTAATTTCAACCTAATTACAACCTACAATCTCTTGCAACTCAATACCACCACAAGAAGATACTAAATCATCATCCATCATAAAATCCCTAATCCTAATCCATTTTATACAAGACTTGTTTCACTTACAAAATTAGGACTCGAATATGTCATCTAATAGAAAAAAATAACTCTTGACACGTTTTATAATAATAAATTCATTTTTGGCCTTGGGTTGCTACCCCTCAACCCTGTCTTGTATTGCAACAACAAACGCACCTGGGGCGCAACCCTAGGACCTTGCCTTGGTCGTTGTCCCTAGACTCTATAAGGGGCATTGCCCCTTGACCCCTATCACAAGGGGGCTACCCCCAAACCCCCATAGAAGAAATATGGGGGGAGATTGCACCAAAGGAAGTGGGAAAAAATAACCTCTGAGTTTGATTAGGCTCTACATAACAACAATCTCTTTAAAGTATTTTTACTTACATCAATATCTAAGGATTCAATTGCATGTTTTCTTTGATCATTCTCAATGTAATTTACTAAGTATCTGTGTGAGCTTTGGCACAAGAGAACAATCATCATTAAAATGTGCAAACTCGTGACCATGCACCCAAGTATTTATGCAAAGATAAATATGCAAATTTACAAAAAACTAAAGGAAAAATTAAGGATTTTGAGGGATCAAATACATGCTTTTAGAATAGATCTACCATTTCATAGGTGGATTCACAACCACAGAATGATCTTAAATAGTTATGAAAGAGAAACATGTTATGATTTTAATGATTGTGAAGCGTTCATCTAAGCACCATTTATTTTCTTGTGCCCTAGTGAATAATTCAAAAGCACATGTCACAATATATGTACATTGTACTTCTAATTAAATATCTTTGTCTCGCCATTTGATTTTTAAGCTTATTTGTTTAATACATTTTTCTAGAACTCTCTAATCTATGATAGATTTTAAATATTTATGTATTTTTTAGCCTACATTTATATAAAATAGATAGTATTCTCCCTTGCAAATATAAATTATAGTGTATAAACACACACATAAATATTGTTGGGTGGATATTTTGCAATTAACTTAAGTTGGTTGATTACAAAATGTTTATTCCAGCCATAATGTGTGCATTAAAATATCTCTTATTGAAAAGGGGGTGTGCCCTTCTTATTACCACTACAATTGATTAAGCACTTAACTAGGAATGTTTACACTAAATTAGGTGCAACAAAAAATGTAGGATTATGTACACCTGGTCTAATTGTAGTTGAAGAAGAAAAAGGTTTCAATAGACTTTCTTAAACCATAGATTGTCCTCGAGATGAACTGGAAATGAGGTTCTTCTCTTACCATGAGCTATTGGTAAATTAGGGACATCATTTACCTTATCTTCATCATATTTTTTCTTGTCAAGTTGGTTTTGTGAATAATTGAAAATAACATAAGCTTCAACATAGGATTCCTCTTCTTGTTCTTCAACTTCTTATTTGTTAACAAATCATATCAACTAGTTGTGTATTCTTTTTGCTCTTGGAAAATATTTGCAACATCTTCTTTACAATGTTGAAGATCACCATGTTCTACTTCATAATATTTCATTTTTGCATTTGATGGTGGTGCCTCTTGGGTGGTGGAGGAAGCTTGGCCTAATATATTGTACCATAATTACTAGAGGTATTTGGGTCATTTCACCATGAAATATCCTCTTAGGGAGTAGATAAAGAGCCTCACACTAGTACATTTGGGGTCAAATTGTAATGACAATTTGCAACAACAGTGTAATTTGTGGTGATTTTCTTTTTTTTTTTGCAATTATCCTCGATGTCATCGCAATACTGATGTTGGCATTGTAATTTGGACACCCACGTGAGTATATTAAAAATTAAAAAAAAACACAACATAAATCATTCCCCATTTGTTTTGATTGTAGAGAGCTACATGCAAAAGAGGGTGGAGAGCTCTAAACATTATTGTGCCTTTGTGATTGGTGCATTTTGTTGTCACGATCTCTACATTTCATCGTCTTGCCCTTGCTCTGCAATTTTGTTGTTGTTATCTTTGTATTTCATTGTCGTGCCCTTGCTCTGTGATTTCGTTCTCGTCCCTTGTGATCTCTGCATTTTGTTGTCATGCCCTTGCTCTGTGATTTTGTTGTCATGTCATGCCCTTGCTCTGTGATTTCGTTATCATGCGTGCCCTTACTCTGCAATTTTGTTGACGTGCCCCAGCTCTACGATTTCCTTCGAGGGATATGTAAAATTTTGTTTCTTTTCCTTCTAAACAAGCATCTCTTTATATTTCCTTCTAAACATGTATATTTAGAGATATTTTTTAAGGTGCTTATTACATCTTAGTACAATAGAAAAATTGATCCAGGTGCATACATATTCCAGAATCCAAATAATGAAACAATAAAACTCACTCAACCCATGCTAAGTGACTTACCTCAAGATCCTCCACAAAAATAATGTAGACCAAGAAAAATGGGCAAAGTTTGCAAGAAATTTTATAAAAACATACCATGGTAGATATTTTAGAAAGAACCTAGCCATAACCTAGTTAAATGGGTCTAGTTGTTGATTAGCTAAGTTAATTACAAATTCTTGTAGAATTGTGATCAAATTTTGTGTAATAAAAGGAACAATCAATTTTTCCTAGTTAGCAGGATCAAATATAGTTTTCCAAGTTGATAAAATTGCATATGCAAGGAATTGAAGAATAAATTCAGTGAAAAGTTGAGTGTAAGGAGTTGAAGAAGCAAGTTTTGCTTCTATGCCATAATCACGAGGCCGATTCCCTTGCAAAAGCTTCTGCCACAATGATATTTCCTCTAAACCATGCAAAAGATGTTGAAGTGGTTCCCAACCTTGAAACACTCTTATAAGCATTTTATACTTGGGAACATTGTAAGGAGACTATGCCAATACTTGAAACACTCCTATAAGCATTTGATATTTGAACTGTAAATTCTCAAAGACACTTGCAAGTAATTCCAATGTCATAGCACCTACCGCAACACTTTCCTAGATTCTATCCAGTGGCTCCCATAATATCCTCTATGTTGTCTAGTTGGTGTTTCTGCCATACAATCTCTTTCCAAAGCTGTTTCTTCTCCTTCTCTTTCTAAAGTTGTTCCTTCTCCTTCTCTCAGGTGCCTTAAGTTTTGATTATCAAACTTCTAAATATATGCCTCTACCTTATCTAAAATCAACTTCACATTGTGTTGTAACTCTGACATAGGTGTTTGATCATCGATAACTTTCATTTCAACATTCAAGTTTTCAAGATTGGTCAACATCATCACTTGCAGACCTCTGGTGTCAAGCACTTTTTTTATTGTTTCAACACCATGTTCTTGCTTTTGAGCTAACAGCTCTTTAGGTGCATTTTCTTATAAAACATTAATTTTGTTGAACAATTGTAAACTCTTAGAAAGTGCATTGTTTATATACATATACATATACATATATGTACGTATACGTATACGTATATGTATATGTATATGTATGTATATATGTGTATGTATGTATACATATGTATGTGTGTGTATGTATGTGTGTGTATGTATGTATGTATGTATTTATATACATATATACATATATACATATGTATATATATATGTGTGTGTGTGTGTGTATGTGTGTGTATACATACATACACACAAACACACATATATATGTGTATCTGTGTATGTATGCATGTATACGTAGAAAGATCTTGTGGATTGTGGATTGTGGATTATGGATTATATAAAAAAAAAGAAAACACGACATTAATCATTCCCCATTTGTTTTGATTGATTGTGGAGATCTCTGAACAAGGGTGGAGAACTCTGAACATTGGTGGAGATTAGTGGAGATCTAGGATTTTGTTGTCGTTCCCTTGTGATCATTACATTTTGTTGACGTGTTGTGCCCTTGTTATGAGATTTTCTTCAGGGGAGAAGAGGTACCTATGTAAATGTTCTTTTTTTCCCCTTCTAAACATATATCTCTTGTTCATATATAATAGCTTTGGTCAGATTCAAGGATAACTGATTATGATGATTGTATGCATATGTGCATGTATGTATGTATATCAATTCACTATATGAACTGATTTGCATGCATACATACACACTTGCATAATACTTGCACTAAAATAAATTAATCATTCATATCTTGAATTTACACAAGCAATTATCCTTGCATTCAATCAAAAATATTCATACCAAACTAAGTATGCAGAAATATGTACTTACAAATTATATTATCTCTTGGTGATTGAGTAAAGATCTCATGCATAATATCATCTAGGTAATGATCAAATGTATTCACATTAAGTCATAATAGGATTGAGTAGATGATCCATTTATGTTACTTCATACTTGTTTTATTGAACATTTTGTTTAACATAATTAGTAATACTAGAATTATACAACTACAACTAGTACTCTTGTTTATTTTATTTAATCATATACATTTAAGACTTATATTTTTCTTAAGATTAGGCTATATATTTGTTATCACTAAAACACAAATGTAGATCTCTGATAGTTATCTTTTTTTAATTGCAAGATCTTCATTTTTAACATTAAGAGTTTCCACTACTGGAGTGGAATAGCCACAATGTGGATCCATATAGCTCATGGTTATTTTCACCGAATTATTTAAAAAAATAATAATTTTGTCCTTCAAAAATATTATATGTGAATGTTCTTCTGATTTTCTATACATTTAATAATTTTTCGATTGTCATTTGAGGTATTTTTCTATTATGAGATAGAGACATCTATCATAAGGATGGGCATGACAATTTTGATCATCCCACTTATCAAATTAATGCAACTACTTGCAGCTGACACCCTGATTTTCTGCAACTTTTGCAATCAACCATTCACACAACCATCTCCTCCTACTCCACCATAGTATGCAACCCTTATTTGAGGTTTATATCTTAGTCCCTCTTGGGTTTTGAACCTCATCGAACCTATTTCAAAATGGTTCCATTGGTTGAAGGAGGTTCATATGTTTAATAAGTTCAGTGTCCTGGGCAGTTTAGTGGTTTCAATGTTCAAAAGGCTCTTGTCTTGGATTAGAGTACTAAGATTCAAAGACTTTGTAATTTATATTGATTGGTTCATATCAATTTGTGTATATGCTTTCAGATGTCTCGAAGAACATTTAGATGTATTTTGGTTCATAATAGTCCATGCACCACAAATCAAAATCAAAGTTCACATTTCAGAGGCTAAAGGTTATGAACATGAAACTAGTGATTCAAAGTGTTGGTTCATCAATTTGAATGTAGAGTTCAACGGTTCAAGTTTGACAATTCCAAGTAGCCCATACCATTTCAAAAGACCAGGTCCAATGGTATCTAGCAATCTAATGATATAGAAATTCAATACAGAGGGGAATATATTGGAATCACAAATGAATCATCCCATATCCAACATAAAAAGTCGGCTTCATATGTTCATCAACCCTTCTAAGATACGCATGCATTGATATACATGTAATGTTTGTAATGATCAATTTTTTAGGTTTGAGTTTTCAGCGTAGATGGGTGGAGCCATTTAGTGGAATGTTGATGAAACACACATTGAAGACAAGGGTGTTCATTTGACTAAGTCTTGACATCATTTGAACATGGACAACATCGATGATGTTTACCAAAACACCCACAAATGGGGAGTCAATGAAACCCATTGAGATTGGCCATTACATCGAGTTCATATTCGATATGAACACTTACATTTCTTCTATAATGTGGAAGGACTTCACAGGACATGAGAAGATCATAAAGAGCTCATGAAAAGAAGCCTTTAGGGGTATGAAGCGATGGCATAATAAGCACATAGTAAATCTAGAGGTGGTCACCTTGTCCCAATGCATATTCAATGCAATCTCATCCAACATTAGTATGCTCTAACTCAATACAAATAAAACCCAATATCACCATAGATGGAAATGATAGAGGGTAATATCTATAAATAAATGCAAGAAATTCTAATCAATCACTATTCATATCTTTGGAAAAAAAAGCAAATAATTGCAAACCTGAATTTTACTAACATGGAATGTGCTCCATGTCCCAAAAAAGTAAAGGGCTTTTATAAATGTCGTACAATTTCTCACTCAAGGGCTAATACTTGCTCCAATGGTAGAAGCAACTTCTGTAACTAGGGGTTTTTTCATGAAAAGTGTATGATACACATGAATATCTTTGGCCTATGATCATTAGATATGAATCAATATAAGTTGTCTACAAAAAAGTGTCATCATAATTTTATTCAAATCTCATCTCAGGCTTTTATCTTCTAAGCGAGTAGGGATTCTAAGTGAATAGGGATATTATAATTTTGATAGTGGAGATATCAGTTCATCTTCAAGAATGACACACAAACCAGAAGTATATCTCTATGGCTCCATTATGGTGTCATCTTATTGGTAAATTAGTATCAATTCCAAATAGTCCACAAGTTTTGAATATCTCTCATGCTACGAGCTTTTTGTATGAGTGTAATTTATTATTTGGATAAATCTCTGGAACTACTATGTAGTTTGATAAAATGATACTGATGGACGGAGTGTGGTAATTGGAAGGTCAGATTTGGATTACTCAATTTCTTGAGTTCATCTTCGACATAATTATGATTATGTATAAGAGGATTATATGTTCCTTCATTGATGCCAATATCTTCATTCTAAATATGTACTCTTGCTTGTTTTTAGCACATTCTTTAACAATAATTTACCTTTTGATCGTTGTTAGAGCCTAAGCTTCAGAATCAATGCAAGTTAATTTGCATGTAGTAGAATTTCTTGAATTTATTGACATAGTGCTAAGTGGAATCCAAAAAAACTGAATTTCAATTCTCCATTGGGGACATAATCATATTTTATTCCTTAATTTTAGATGCAATAATGAGGGTTTTAGCTTAGGCCATGGGAGAGCATTTGAGTTGTGAACATAAATTTGGGAACATTTGGGCTATAAACAACATCTAATCTTTTGTAAGTCTCTCTCCTATAAAGACCCAATACATGGAGCCATTATCACCATGAGTAGACTCACTCTCCTCAAACGAATTCAATCTAAACTATTCACACCAAACTAAGTATGTAGAAATATATACCTACAGATTATATTATTTCTCAGTGATTGAGTGAAGATCAAATACAGTTCTCCAAGGTGATAAAATTGCATATGTAGATGTATGTATGCAGGTGTATATGTGTGTATATATGTATGTATGCATGTAAATACACACACACACACACACACACACACACACACACACACACACACATATGTATATGTATATTTATGTGTGTGTGTGTATATATATATATATATATATATATATATATATATATACACACACACACACATATGTGTGTGTATGTATGTATATATACACATACATATACATAAACAGAAGCTTCTCTAATCACTTATTGGGGGAAATATAAAGAGATACATGTTTAGAAGGAAAAGAAAAGAAAATTTATATTGGTGCCTCTTTTCCCCTTGAAGAAAATTGTAGAGCAAGAACTACTACATTTGGGCCCAAATTATACCACAAATTACATTGTCATCGCAATTTGACCCCAAATGTTATAGTGTAAAGGGCACATAGATCACAAGGGCACGACACGACAACAAAATTGTAGAGCAAGGGCATGAAAACAAAATTGTAGATCTCCATTGATCTCCACCAAGGGCATGACAATGAAATGCAAAGATCATAAGGGCATGACAATGAAATGCGGTGATCACAAGGGCATGTCAATGAAATCTCCACCAACATTCAGAGCTTAGAGCTCTCCACCCTCTTTCGCACTCAACTCTCCACAATCAAAACAAATGGGGAATGATTTATGTCATGTTTTATTTTTATTGTTTTATATCTAAAATCAACTTCACATTGTGTTGTAACTCTGGCATAGGTGTTTGATCCTCGATAGATTTCATTCCAGCATTTCACATTCAAGTTTCCTCTTTATTATATGTTTGGTTTATCAATGATTTTGTCCAATTCGATTAGAGTGCATCTCAACTAGCTGCTCTAATGATGCAATCACCCATCTATCTCCAGATTATGCAAGCACTTGTTGTTTTATAGACTAGATAGATACTCAGAGTTCCAAAGCCATAAACTTGAAGACCATCATGTGTGCATCCCACTTTAGGGAAAAATTGGATGTCATGTTCTTGTGCATATATTTCAATCACTCCTTCAAACTCAATTGAGGTGCACCCATCAAATTATTTAGGTGAATCCCACTGCCCATGGGAGTTGACGCTTGTTGTTGAGCATATGCTAATGTTGCTTGTTGTTGCTGAAGTGCCCCCAATTGGCACTACTCTGTCACCCTAAGATATCTTAAATTCTCTCTAGCCCCAGGTTGTTCCACATTCGTGCCCTCTACAACTTGATTTATCATTTCAAGGGCTACATTTAGCTAACTTCTTATCCTCTCATTAGCAAGAAGCTTAGGGAAAAATAGTCATTTGCACCCTAAAAACCACTTTGTTACTTCAATAAAATAAGGACTTCAACAAAGCCAATGATACAAAACTTGCTTCCACTTTGAGAAAAATGGTGCCTCCAATATTGCAACCATATGATAAATGGGAATAACACATGCATGAGACATAACCCAGTTAAATTGGTCTAGTTGCTAATAAGCTGGGTTGATTAAAAATTCTTGTAGAACTGTCATTAGATTAGGTATGATAAAATGAACAATCAGTTGTTCCCAGCTAGTAGGATCAAATACAAATTTCCAAGGTGATAGAATTGCTTATGTAGATGCATCACTTGCATGCCAGGCACGAAGTGCATTCCCCAATTTATAATGAATGGTTAGATACAAAGGCTCCATACATTGGCCCAACAATGGAAGCAAGGATGTAACCATGCATGTATTAATTGACCACTCTCCCTGCGAGGATCCCATGTATCCTCGTTGGCACGTTTTCCCTACGAGGATCCCAAGTATCTACTGTTGTTACTAGTTTGGGCATCTCTATATGATCCAGAATGTTATGAAGTATTGAAGCTAGCAGTAACTTCTCCCATGTCTCTAGAAAATGTAGCATAGGTTTAGGGTCCCTTGGCTTGCAGGAATTTATAGCATAGGTTCACGGTAATAACTTCTTACACTCAACTCTTCACTGAAGTTATTCTCACTGCCACAATGACATTACCTCTAAACCATGCAAAGGATGTTGAAGTGGTTCCCAACCTTGAAACACTCTTATAAGCAATGAAAAAGAAAATGCAAATGTAATACATGACAAATTGTACAACTTGTAGTCTTTATATATACAGAGAGATCTTTTTTAAGGTGCTTATTACATATTAGCACAATAGAAAAATTGATCTAGCTGCATAAATATTCCAGAATCCAAATAATAAAATAATAAAACTCACTCAACCCGTACTAAGTGACTTAGCTCAAGACCCTACACAAAACTAATGCAGACCAGGAAAAATAGGCAGAATTCGCAAGAAATTTTAGAAAAACATATCATAGCAGATATTTTGAGAAAGAAACAAGCCATAAACTATTTAAATTGGTCTAGTTGCTAATTAGTTGGGTTGATTCCAAATTCCTGTAGAATTGTCATCAGATTAGGTACAATAAAATGAACAATCAATTGTTCCCAACTAGCATGATCAAATATAATTTTCCAAGGTGATAAAATTGCATTTACAGATGTATGTATGTATGTATGTGTATATGTATGTATGTATGCATGTATATGTATGTATGTACACACACACACACACACACACACACACACACACACACACACACACACACACACACACACACACACACACATGCAAATATATGTGTGTGTGTGTGTGTGTGTGTAAATACACATACATACATACACCCATATATGTGTTTGTCTATGTATGTATGTATATATATAAAAAGATCTTGTGGATTATGGAGATTAGTGGAGATTCATGATTTTGTTGTCATGCCCATGTGATCGCTGCATTTCATTGCCATGCCCTTGTGATCTTTGCATCTCATTGCCATGCCGTTGTGATCTTTGTATATGTATGTATATGCATATATACATATATACATATGTATATGTATATATATACATACATACACACATGTGTGTGTGCCTATGTAGGTATGTATGTATATAAATAGAGAGATCTTGTCACAATAGAAAAATAATAAAACTCACTCAACATGTAGCATGGCCATAGATGAGATGTCAACGCTTATTGGTAAGTAGATTCCTCTTTTTCTCTCTCATTTTTCATGTGTTTATTTCACTTGAACTATTATTCCTCAGGGGCATTTTGTAATATTGGCTACATTTTATGCAGGACACGATGAGGGCATTCTTGGATGTACTTGTGTGATGAATTGCTCATGAGAAATGAAGATGGACTTCCCCTGAGAGTAGCAGGAGGTGATGAGGACATTCAGGGTACTTTAAAGATTGATCTCATGACATTCCAAGTAACTTACCATGCTTATACATGTATGGATGTTTAGGTAATCAACCTTACATTTAATAAAAGGAATATGTGCTTCAAAACTAGCTTTGCGTTAAACAAAAGAATCATGTATGTGTAACCAGTTTTACATTTGAATAAAGGATCCCCTTATAGAATGAAGAATCCATATTTGTGGTTTATCTTAAGACATTTCAATAGATGCAACCTGGTCTACTTAGCTTTTGAAAATAGAAGGCTAAACTCTAACTTTAAACATTAACTTGACTGGCCTATTTAGACCCGTTGGTTATTGTCACAAGCTTTCAAACATAACTATATAAGGAGTGAGTTAGGAGCTATGTAGGCTAACCTTATATTAACTTTAAACTACAACACAAAGGTTGCACCAAGGTATTACAATATTGTAATTATAGAAAATTGCTTGATTCAACCGAGTGGGTGTATGGTGGTGAACAGATGTATTAGGTGAGTAAAGCTCACTAATGGTTATAGGAATATGGCTACATCAAAATAATTAGAAACCAAAATACATATTTGTTAGAGTGAGTAGTTCAAGGGTCTTGATCTCATGGATACAAGTATATAGGTAATCTGGTAGACGGAGTATGCCTCTAGTGTGCAAACGCTTTGGACATAGTTAGGTAGCACTTAACTATTTTAAGACATTATATGTTAACTCACATGTTTCATTCCATTGCAAAAGCCTCTGCCACAATGACGTTACCTCTAAACCATGCAAAGGATGTTGAAGTGGTTCCCAACCTTGAAACACTCTTATAAGCAATGCCAAAGAAAATACTGATGCATTACATATATTACTACTATTTATGTATATGTATGCATGTATGTATGTATATATATGTATGTATATACATATGTGTGTGTATCCATACATACAAGCTCATATGTGTATGCCGATGTATGTATATATACAGAAAGATCTTGGGACAACAAAAAAATTGATCCAGTTGCATACATATTCTAGAATCCAAATAATAATAAAAATAAAACTCACTCAACCAATGCTAAGTGACTTAGCTCAAGATCTTGTACAAAAATAATGGAGACCAGGAAAAATGGGTAGAGTTCGCAAGAAATTTTACAAAAACATATCATAACAGATATTTTTAGAAAGAAACAAGTCATAACCTAGTTAAATTGGTCTAGTTGTTGATTAGCTAGGTTGATTACAAATTCCTATAGAACTATCATCATATTAGGTACAATAAAATGAACAATTAGTTGTTCCCAACTAGCAGGATCAAATATAGTTTTTCAAGGTGATAAAATTGCATATGCAAATGCATCACTTGCATGCTAGGCATGAAGCACATTCCCCAACTTACAATGAATGGTTGGATATAAAGGCTCCATAATTTGGCCCAACAATGGAAGTCAAGGATGTAACCATGCATGTATTGGCATAGTCTCCCTATAAGGATCCCAAGTATCTATTGTTTCTATTAATTTGGGCATGACTATATGATCTAGAATGTTATGAAGTACTGAATCTAGTAGTAACTTCTCCCGAGTATCTATTGCTAATATTAATTTATGTATATGTATGTATATATGTATGTATATACATACATATACATATGTATATGTATATATGTGTATATATATACATACACACACAAATGTGTGTGCTTGTGTATGTATATATACAAAGAGATCTTGGCAGAACAAAAAAATTGATCTAGATGCATACAAATTCTAG
Organism: Cupressus sempervirens; assembly: GCA_028749045.1. NCBI lineage: Eukaryota > Viridiplantae > Streptophyta > Pinopsida > Cupressales > Cupressaceae > Cupressus > Cupressus sempervirens. The sequence goes on along the minus strand of CM053785.1, from coordinate 551,146,783 downwards.
AATCCAAATAATAAAACAATAAAACTCACTTAACTCATGCTAAGTGACTTACCTCATGATCTTGCACAAAAATAATTCAGACTAGGAAAAATGGGCAGGGTTCACAAGAAATTTTACAAAAACATATCATAGTAGGAACAATCTATTGTTCCCAGCTAGCAAGATCACATACAAATTTCCAATGTGATAAAATTGCATATGCAGATTTATGTACATGTACGTATGTATGCATGTGTATATATGTATGTGTATATGTATGTATATATGTATATACATATATATACATCTATATATGTATATACATATATATACATCTATATATGTGTATATATACATACGAACACACACATATGTATGTGTCCATGTATGTATGTATGTATATATCTAGAGAGATCTTGTGGATTGTGGAGATTAGTGAAGATCTAAAATTTCATTACTGTGCCCTTGTGATCTTTGTATATGTATGTATGTATGTATATATGTGCATATATTCATACATACACAGACATATATGTGCGTGTGTGTATGTATATAAACAAAGAGATCTTGGCACAATAGAAAAATAATAAAACTCACTCAATAGGTAGCATGGCCATAGATGCGATGGCAAAGCCTATTAGTAAGTAGATTCCTCTTTTTCTCTCTCATTTTTCATGTGTTTGTTTCACTTGAACTATTATTTCTTAGGGGGCATATTGTAATATTGGATACATTTTATGTAGGACATGATGAGGACATTCTTGGATGTACCTGTGTGATGAATTTCTCATGAGAAATGAAGATGGATTTCCCCTGAGAGTAGCAAGAGGCAATGAGGACATTCTAGATACTTTAAAGATTGACCCTTTCTGAAAGATTTTCTATGTTAGTGGGGAATTTAGATGTTGGGTGGGGGGCAGGGGGTGTGTAAATGAGCTTCCACCTTCACGTGGTTGTCCCTAATTAGTAGAGAATATTAAACTATTCTTGAAACCAAGTGAAGCTCAACATTAACCTATGATTGCATGAAAACTAACTATATGAATCTCTTGGTTTTAGGTAATGCAACAGGACACCACAGTTCAATATGCAATCTCAATACATATGCATACAACATCAGGTGGAGCTAAAAAATGCAATAGGTTTGCATTTTTGTTAGAGGTCTTTAATTAGGTATTTTAAGTTATAGACCATCAAGAACATTGTTCATGATGGTCTATAATTTTAAAATCTTAATGGACCTATTAAATAAATGTAATCGTGTTGTGTTTTTTCAGCTTTGCCTATTATCCATGCATATATAATGCAGCGACATGTGCATTCTCGATTCAGAGTGGAAAAATCTTATTTTGGATGCTACGAAAAAATGACATGCACCAGAGGATGGGAAAATGATGTGACTTTTATAGGTCTAGAACCTTTTTTTGTACTTTAAAGATTTATCCTTTCTTAAAGATTTTAGATGTTAGCAGTGAATTTAGATGTTGGGGGGGGGGAATGAGCTTCCACCTTCACATGGTTGGCCTTGATTACAAAATATTAAACTATTATCAAAACCAAGTGAATCTCAACATTAACCTATGATTGCATGACAACTAATTGTGTGAATCTTGGTTTCAGGCAATGCAGAAGGATGCCATAGTTCAATATGCAATCTCAATTCATATGCATATGACATCAGGTGGATCTGAAAAAACCCAATAGGTTTGCACTTTTGTTAGAGGTTTGCATAGACCTATTAAATAAATGTAGAAATAGTGGGTTTTTTAGCTCTGCCTATTGTTCATGCATGCATAACACAATTGCATGTGCATTCTCAATTCAGAGTGGCAGAAACTTATTTTGGATGCGACAGAAAAATGACACGCACCAAAAGATGGGAAAATGATGTCACTTTTGCAAGTTTAGAACCTTTTCTTGTTCTTTAAAGATTGATCCTTTCTTAAAGATTTTAGATGTTAACAGGGAATTTAGATGTTAGGAGGGGGGGTGGGGCCAAAATGAGCTTCCACCTTCACATGGTTGGCCTTGATAGTAGAGAATATTAAACTATTCTCAAAACCAGGTGAAGCTCGTTATTAACCTATAATTTCATGACAACTAACTATGTGAATCTATTGGTTTCAAGAAATGCAGAAGGATGCCATAGTTCAATATGCTACTATAAATGCTACTGTAATTCAAATAACTTAAGTTTTGAGAATAGAACCCTATACACAATTATATGTGAATGATAACCAAAATAGATTGATTTGATAACAAAAATGTGCATCCACACAGATGCCACAGCTATAAAGGATACATTGATATCAATTGGCACTTGTATGACAAATGATTACAAAGAGCCATTTATAGACATTCGTAAGCCATGTCAACTTCACCTTGATAACCTACTTTAGAGATCGAAGGCAGTATGGTGGCTATCCATTTGTAATGTCCCTCCCCATGTCCCTCCCTATGTCCCTCAAGTGACCGTACATTCTTATCCGACCATCTTCGTCCTCCTCAACAAGACATCTATTGAAAAGAGTTCCCCAACCAAGTGTTTTATAAAACTCAGCATCCCATGTTGCAATGGCCACACTTCTTCTTTCTCCGATGAAGAAACATGTTGCATCCAAGAAAATCTCCTTCTCTTTCTTCCCTATAACATTATAGGTAACTTTGAGTCTCTTTGTGATGTCCTTGTAAGGAATCTAGGAACTTATTCAATGTTTGTCGCCAATTATTATTATTATTAATGCAAGTCATCACCATTGTGACAACTTGTTCTGGCAGATAGTCGTCGCTCCCACAACATTGTTGTTACATGCCTGTCACAATTGCGATGGACTATTCTGACTGATAGCTATCACTCTCACAACATTGTTGTGACATTCACATCGCACTTGCGATGGCTAGTCATCAGTCCTACGACAGATTGAAAGCTTAAGCCATCACAATTGTGACGGACAATTGTTGTAATTGTGACAGTGTGAAGATGCACACTTTCCCTTGTGTTGTTCCAGATTATGATAGCTTTATCCGTCACAACCTTGCCATCACAATTTGTAACAACAAAAGTCTGATGCCCGTCCGATGAGAACCAATTCATTGTACTATTGCTTGGGTGACAAGTAGCCATCACAATTGCGATGGCCTGCCATTGCAATTCGGGCCCAAATATAATAGTGTCAAGATATTTGCTTCTTCAAAGATAGTAATTCATTTTCTCACCCTACACTATGGGATCTATAGTATTAGATGTAGATGGTTCTAAAGAAAACTTTTTTTGAATTGATTATGATACTTCCTTATCTTACCAACAAGTATTAAGTCATCTCCATCCTCCAATACAAAATTATATGTAGCTACAAGGTAAATTGGATTTTTTCTTCTTAAAAAAACTTACCTTAGGTAACTGGGTGGTTATGAACAAGAATTTCATATTCCTAGTTGTAGACTGAGGAATAGTCAATATTCTATTTGTCAACTTGTTGAATTTGGAAATGATATCATGCATAGACTCATGGAAGTATTTATGCATTTGAGTGTGTTGAGAAAATAGGTTTGAAACATCTTTTGCAAGTTTGAAGCTTTCCTTGGACTTGGTTCTAAGAGTAGCCTAATTTGGGATAATTTGTGGTACAAGGTGGTAGAACCAATCTATAGTCACTCCTTGTAGATTCTTGAGGAACAAGCTTACAAAGACATCTTCATATTCCTCTACAATAACATCACGTGCAATGTATAATGTAGCAATGTTCTTATCACACTATTACTTTCCATCTCCATAAATCCTGTGAAAGTTATTCCACGAGCCATGACATGATCATGTATGTGTGGTGTAAGCTCCATTCTCCTTGGATTGAAAGCAAGAAAATTCTAAATGAATTGAACTAAAGTGCTTGAGCCCAATGAATATTCTCACATAGGTCCTTAAACTAAACTAAACACTAATCCTTAAACTAAACTAACTACCAAAGATGCTTATTCTTGCCTAATTGCAATTTGCAAACCCACATTATTACATCAGTCCTAGTGACTATCCTAGTTGTTAGGGGCATTAACTCCTATCTAAGATGCAATCTGTAAGTACATGCTCACATGCAAAAGTTCCAATTAATGAGGAGCCTGAGCCACTGTCAAAGGAGATCATTTTAGACTTTAGTTAATAAACTGCCATGATCCAATAATTGAGTAACTTTTTTATTTGTCTTTTGGAAATATGCTTTTCCCTATTCAAGGACAGTGCAGTTTTATATCTCAAGTGTCAACATTAATATTGTTGTCTCATGATCTAAGACTCTATGCCACCTTAGTTCAAATTGTGAAGCTTCTTGCTATATCATCTCTAAATATAAAGCTAGATTGATAAATAGCCATACTTGAAAAGTGGCTATAACAATTAGTTTTATTATAGAAATTTATATATTTTTAGTTGTATCAGCTTTAAAAAAAAGATTTATTGTCCAGTTTGTCATGGTTTAGATGACTATGATGTTTGAATTCCATAGGGTTATTCATGGTTTAAGTTTACATTGGGATAATTAGATTTATGTTTAGGCTTAGAAATGATCCAAACAACCTATTTGTTGGATTGATTTATCTACTCCAATAACATATCATTGCAAGGGAATCCCAATTTAATTCAATCTGAGAATTTAATGTTTGTATGGATTCCAATTTTGCTCCTCCTCTAGTATATGCAATGTTGGGAACATCCAAGGATATAGTAGTAGGCATAGTGGCAATTGTATCGCTTCTCCTTGCCTCAATGCTTGGAGATGAGGTTTCTCCCACAACTAATCCAAAGTTGTATATACAACTGGCTTTGACTGCAACATTTTTTGCTAGAATATTGCAAGCATCCTTGGGTATTTTCAGGTCAGAGCTAATAATCTATACCTCTATACATAAAAAATTTCCTATTTGTATTTGTATGATTTCATATTAACATAAATTTTCTGAAGACTCTCACTCTAGGTTTAAATACTGATAACCCATTGGAGTGTTACAAGATGGGATTCATCATAGACATACTTTCACATGTAACAATAGTGGGATTCATGGTAGGAGTAGCCACTGTTGTGTCCCTCCAACAACTCAAAGGCTTCCTTGGTCTCCAACATTTCACAACTAAGACAAATGTTGTTTCAGTGGTGCAATCCGTCTCACAACAAGTTCATAAGGTTTTCCCAAACCTTCTTCCTTTCATTTGATAATGTTTTTCTAACTCACCAAATTTTTCAATCATTTGATTATAATGATGGATCATCATTTGTGCTAAGAAGAGTTGGTGAAATCAAAATACACAATGTTTTCCAAGAGCTCTACATTTGAATCTAGTGGCATTTCTATTAAAAATTAAATCTTGTTTTCTTATGAGTAAACATGTTTGTGTTTTGTGTAGTGGAGATGGGAAAGCATTGTATTGGGAGTAACCTTTCTAGCTTTCTTGTTGATTACTCATTACATTATGAGTATTGCGAGCTATTTATACATGGTTAAGTAATCTATGAGATTAATTCAATCTCTTTTATTTTTTCAACTATTAGATTGTGGGTCATGATCTATAACAAAGCAAGAAAAATTCCAAGATTTTTTTGGGTATTTGTTGCTGCTCCCTTGACATCTATCATTGTAGGTAGCCTATTTGTGTTATGCATACATGCAAAAAAACATGGAGTGCCAATTGTATGAAAAAAGTACCCCAAAATTTTTGTGGGTCATATAAATGGATAATTTTTTATTTTTTTGAAGAAACATAAATAAAGAAATTAGATTAGTTCACACAGTATAGTTTATCTTTTCAATGGGTATTTATAATGGACTATGAAATCATCATACATCTACCAATATATAGAAATTAGAATAATAAGTAGGGCAATTAAAGAAAGGTCTAAGTCCCTTGTCCATTTAGCTCTTAGTCTTCCATGGACAATAATTTAAGGTTGCTTTAAAGGCAGGGCTAATATGTGGTCTCATCTCCCTGGCTATAAGATTGTACTCTTGTAATGTTGAGCACATAATTAGTGTCATAATTAATAGAGGGCAGGTGGTGTTAATATTGAACTACACTAATGTAATAAGGGATAACATCTGAAAGAGTATTTTCCCTTTCCAAGAATTACCATACAGATGGCAATAAGGAGATGATAGCCATCAGAATGATGAACAAATTAGGCTCTTAGACAAGTTGTTATGTTACAATAGGTCATCTTCTCTACTCTCTTTGCAAATCATTATTGAAAGTTAATCCATTTGAAGTCAAATTATTTCAATGAAATGTTTTAATTGAGTATTTGGGTTGAACTTTTCTTTTTTCTTCCATGGAGAGTTCTAATCATCACCCACATGCTTTTTCTTAAAGGGATATATGCATGATACATTTCTCCAATAATTTACATTGTTGCTTCCATTAAGCTTTTGTAGAAATCATTACACACATTCATCACAATGACAATTAGTATGTTAACAATGTGTTGTTTCAATCATTGATTATTTTTCAATGATACACATTACTTAAAAGCCCTCAAACTTCATATCCAAATTCCAATCACATTATGGGTTTTAGGACCATGTCGTGTTGTCACATGATTGATTAAATGTGAAGAATTATTATTTTGACACAATGTGATTTTTTAAAGTAAAACTTGAGAAGAACTTGTAGTGCCTATCGCTAGTTTACTTTTCATATTATATTCCCAAACTCTTTTAGGCCAACTTTATGATTATGTTTGATGATTAGTGACATTTATTTTCTAGATTGTTGGATATTCATACTTAGTTGATTATACGAGGAGTTACCTTGATACTAGTTATTTCATGTATGCATGATTATTCTTTCAATGATGATGCTAGTATACAATGTTTTCAGTTATTTCATGATGATAGTTAGATGGATTATTTATATGTGTTTTCTATGGATACTTATGCCATACTTGCATATGTATGGTGTACCTATATGTTTTACTTTATGTATGATGTTTCTGATATGGTTGAGGGAGGGAGTTGTAGTCATCTGCTAGTCAGCATCTACACGATGCACCACTCCCCACCATTGCCTATTTAGTTTAGATTATGTGTATGCACATGCATGAATTTTATGCAAATTGTAGGTATTGGGTATCAACTTCCCTGAATTGCCAAGATGAGCATACCCTATCACAGTAAGAGAGGGGAGATAATTCTTAAGTCCAAATCTTAACCTTAAGCCAATTGTCCTAGAAAGTAGGACAAGTATCTGAGTTGTCTACTCTTCCAAATTCGTCAAGTGACGTAAATTTGTGATTTTGACCCTTGAGCTTGATCTAGTATTTTGTACTTTATGATGGGTTTTCATATTGAGTCTTGTGGGTCTGTGATGATTTTCTGTTATAATTAAATCAAATTAAAAGAGTATTTAATGATTTAATTTAATGGAAATTTTATAAAAAAATTCAATAATCAATTATATTTAATTAATTAAGAAATTAATTAAATTAAAGAATTAAAATGTAAAGATATAGTTAAAGTTCTAATTTTGGTGTAATCATATTTATTTAATTTAATAATAACATACGTAGGATTTCATTTTTATAATAAACTCTAAATATTATTATTATTTAAGTTAATAAATATTTTATAAAATAAACATCTCGAGAATTAATTAAAGAAAAAATAAATTGATTTAATAAAGATATTTTAATCAAATTACAAAAAGGTTGCACATGAAAATTAAAATATAATAAAGTAATAAAGGAAAAGGGGGTTTCACGTGATTGCATAATCAAAGCCCTAAATTGGGGAAAATTTCTTTATTAGGAAATTAGAGTTCATTTCTCCATATCGAGATTTGAAGGAGCAATTTACGAGAAGAAAGTTTTCAGAAGAAGGGAAAATTGTTTGCAAGCTTTGTGCGTTCGTGGTTTTAACATTAGATCTAGGTAGGATCTTGTGGGTTTTGCACAATAATTTTTGTTCTTTGAGTTCTCTATCTTCTTTGTGTCTGGATGAATCTGTTTTCAAAGTTTTAAATTGGGTTGAAACCCTTGTTGTAAATTTGATTGTTCTTCGTTGTGAGATTATTTGTATATGAATTGATAATTGGAAACCCTTGTAAAATTTTAGAGAATCATATTTTGATATAAATAGGTTTTGGAAAAGATATTAGGATTGTTTATACAGATTCAATTAAACTATTCATATTTTCCTATTAGTTTATTTGGGGAAATTCTTTATATATATGTGTGTGTGTGTGTGTATTTATATATATGTATGTATATGTATATATGTTAATAAAATTACTGTAGTAAATGTTTTTACTGTGATAATTTTATCACATATTATTTAAAAAAATCAAAATTAAAGGGGGGGGGGGGGGGGGTGTGTGGATTTGTTTGGTTTTTAATAAATATTTTTAAAAACAAAAAAGTGTGAGTGGGAGGCAGGCCACCATACCCTAGCTCCCCTCCTCTCCTACCCCCTGATGACATTGTTATTGTGCACGCATCAGAATTGTTGCGACAACAACAATACTTTGCTACGATCACAATAGGTTGTTGCAACAGCCTTTAAGGCCAAGCCGGTGGGCCTTTAAACTTCCTTAAATTTTTTTAAAGCTTTTAAAAATTTTATTAAAAAATTAAAAATTAATTTAATAAATATAGTTTTTATTGATTAATTTAATTAATATGTTTTAAATTATATTTAACAAATGTTATTAAATTTAAGTTTTGTTATTTTATTTAATTAATATGTTTTAAATTATAATTAATTAATTAAATTAATACAAAAAATTGATCGACAAATAGCTGAAGCCTTATATTATATTAGAGAAATAAAAGAGTTACAAAGTTCTCTGTTCAAACGGGCACTGGTAGGAAAGAATGGAGTAAGAAAACCTCCAGTCTTGCCTGGGACCAAAGTCCTATATAATACAAGAATTAAAAGGAGCATACCCTAGTATGAATTTGAGATCCAATTTTCAATTATAAAACATATGTCAAATCAACTAATAAGCGAATAATAGTTAGGTGGATAGGAACAACAAGCTTGAGAAAAGATGAGAACGCATTTGAAAGAATTGGGGAGCTGGCTAGAAGAAGAGATCTAACCTTCAACAAATAAGTCTAACTTCTCATTATGGATTAGTAGCAAGAGTTAGTGATAAAAAAATCAAGGAAGGAGAAAACAAGAATGATCAATATACTCAAAGAAGAGCTCTTAATAACTGTAGTCAATTCCTTCATGCATTATTTTATCATATAGCGATGCTAATATTGACAGTAATTATCAATTAATAATCTTAGAATTAATAAGCCAATGAGATAACACTAAATTTTTTTCTTAATACTAATAAATCTACCTAATGTTTAGCATATTTTAAAAATATTTTATAGTTTTGAGTAAGCTTTATTTTACTGTTACCATACTATTTCCTTTACTGAAAATTGAAGTATATTTGATAATTTTGATGAATCATTTTTAATTATTATTGGACCTTGAGATTAGAAACACTAGAATTTGTTATCCCTCGAGATCCTTAAAGTGCCTCTATTTTTTTAACGATTAAGATTAATGATTGCAGGGTAATTACTGAATATAACTTTTACTTATTCTATCAGTTATTAAAAGAATTGATAGAGCAGTTTTAATATTATTAATTTGCTATCTACATTTTGAAGCGAGACCTAGAAATCCAAGATAAAGTGAACTATGCCAATACATTCCTAGAAGAGATAAGAGATTAATCCTAAAATACTCAAAGGACTAATGTATATACTCCAAAAAATAGCAAATAGATACACCACCCAAAATAGCCAAGCCTAAGAGATCTAATAGACCAAAACAGAGCAGAAAATGCACAATACCCTGCCAAGCTCAGAAGCAACCCTAGTAGTAGAAGAAATATAAACACTGCTTAGGGAAAATGCAGCAAACCTAGCAACCTAGAAGATGGGAAGAAAGACTAATTATGGCCAGAATGAGGACCTAACTAGTAAATAACCTACCAAATAGATAAGTAGGGAAAAACCCAAAAACCCATCCAAGAGGAAAAAAACCTCCAAGCCAATTTAGAATGAATAAAAAGATAGGAGCCATTTATTTCCTTATATGTTTCTTTCATATTTTTAAATTCTTAATTTAAATCTGCATGTTCCTACTTAAGTTGAAATATGAGAAATGTTAACTTGCAAAATGATAATACCAGTTTCTAAAGGTGATAATACCAAAATTCTACCATTATTCATATGTTTAGAGGGAAATAGATAAGAAGAGCCCGAAAACATCAGACATATGTTGACAAATCTTAAAACCACATTCATCAATACCTATAATATTATTTTGAGATGAGATGAATAGGGGTAACAATAATACTAAGCACCCAGGGCTAGAGAATCCTATCAATACTATATAACAACAAAAGCAAGGAAAAAAGGAAGAGCCCAAAAAGGAAAATAAGACCCATACTATAAAAACTTAGAGATGTATTCTAATACCATTTGAACTACATATTAGGCAAACTACAGTAAAGGAGGAACATGAAGAGAAAAACCTCCAACTAGCTATTGGGATAAACAAAATTTGACATCTGTAAAAAACCAAACAAGCAGGAGAAGCCAACAAACTTAATCTTCCTTTTCCAGTACACCATGATGATTTTCACTATATCCTTAGGGTTCTCGGTTTGGAAGTTCAACAGAAATTCAAAGGATCTTTTTTCTTTACTAGGCTTTTCCATATTTGAGATACAAAAATCCAAATCTTCCAGGTTATCAAGCTCCACTCTTGGTTGAATGTAGGAATTGAGGATGCAAAGATAGTGCCAGAGCCAGGCCTTGCTATGATCTTCTATAATCCCTCACCACCTGAGAAGAAAATGGATATTGGCTTCCATTTTTTACCACTCTTGAAAAAATAACACATTCTCTCTGATAACTAGAGAGGGTCATCTAGGGACAATGGCCAGCTCGAAGCTCCTAGGCTGATGTGCCATGTAGAGCTCTGGTAGAGGGATTATAAGCTTCTTATCTATGCTCTCAACTGCTTCTTCAAGAGCTACACACCAAGTAGGGTTGAATACATTATAGAAAAGCCCGACAATTGTCCACTTCTCCACTTTGGCTCTGGCCAGACACCCTATAAAGGAACCTATAATGTCACTGTTGGTTCTCCAAGAAAATTCACAATTGAAAACACCTTCTCGTAAGACATGGTTAACTACTATCCTAGTCATGTCATCTATATGATTTAAAACATGGTTCCATCTTTCTGGTTTAACGTTACCTCTAAATGCCATGGTACAAACCTCTAAGGAATGAAATAGACTAACATTAGTCTCCATATTGACTCTATGTCAAAATCAAGCTCAACAAAGATAGGGCAAAAAAATAGCATGAACCAACACTAAGTTAAATAGAAAACTAACAATCTCAAAGGAAGGATCCAAAAGAGCTGAGAGTTTTGACATCATCTACTAATGCCAGCTAAAGGCAAACCATAACATGATGACACCAAATGATACCCAGTGTCACGCGATGATGAAAAAATTAAGGAGAATAATGAGGAGGTTACATAGGATGGGTGTTACGGAAAAAATAACAAAAAAAAGGCCAAAATATAAATTAGAGCTAGGGATAAATGCTAATAGGATTCAAAAATATGTTCCTAAAATATGTTCCTAGATACACTTACTAATTTCCTAATTCTTCAAATTATTTCCTTCCAGATATGGTAGTGCTATTTTTGTAACTATTTAAATTAATTTTCAAATTAAATCTCTTTATTATTATTATTATTTTTAAATTTACATTTTTAATTCTTCAAGAAGTCTTGATCAATAGATAATAATTCTTCTCCATCTGCCCCTTTCTTTGCTAAATGATCTACCACTTTATTACCTTCTCGAACAATGTGTAGAATCTGGATATCTTCAAAAAGGTCCAGAAGATTTAGAACTTCTTCTAGTTTAGAATTTGAAACACAATTTAGTGTCTCCTTTTTTCTAATGACATTTAGGACAATATGTGAATCTCATTCAATAATAAGTTTTGAGATGGTTAGATTTAGGCAAATTTGTAGACCTTCTTGAAGGGCTTCTAATTCAGTGAGGTTGTTAGTGGTAGATCCTATAGATTTGGCCCTTTTAGCGATCCAGTTGCCAAAATCATTATTAATGATGCATCCCATTCTAGCAGTCCCTAGACTGCCTCTTGAAGCTCCATCAAAATTTAACTTGGTCCAACCATTTGGGGGTGGAATCCATCTACACTTGTCCCTCACTTCTTTATTCTTTTTTTATAAACATAAGTGGGGGATTAATTAGATTTATCCATCTCTTTTTCATTAGACCATCCCACTTTGAAAATGACCCTTCCTCTTTTGATGTTTTCCTAAGATGAGAGTTTAAGGTTTCAACAATACTAGCCTCGATTTTATTAGTAAGCTCATGAATTATCATTTCTTGACTGTGAAATATTCTTCTGTTTCTTTCTTTCCATACTTCCCAAACAAGGATAGATGGGAAAATATTCTAGAGTTTACCATAGATGCAGCTACTACTATTAGTTGGCCATCCCTTAAGATGATCATTCAAACATTCTAGCAAAGGAGTGTTCCAACCAAGCATATGTCAGAGCCAATCCCAATAGTTTTGTGTATATGGGTAGCTATATAAGAGATGATCAAAATCTTCACAATCATGCTTACATAACACACATCTTGAAGGGCCCTCAATACCCATCTTTCTAAGTCTATCAATAGTTAGAATCCTATTCTAGGAGGTGGTCCATAGAAATAAGCCTGCCTTAGGGAGGTAGGAAGAGTCCCAACAAAGTTTAAGGGGAATATCAGCTTCTTCCCACCTTTGTGAATGTGTGATTACTCTATATCCATTCTTAATGTTATAACTACCATCTTTTGAAGTTGCTCATATGAGTTTGTCATTTCCCACTAATTGCTTTATATTTCTCTTAAGAATGATGTTTTCACAAACCGTTTTTTACTGTTGGTTCCAAGTCAATATTATCCAAAGTTTTCCATTCCAAATTTATACTACCATTAATGTCTTTTCTAGTTTTATAATTACCGACCTCACACCCGTAGAGTTTGACTAATTAATCTTTAAGAATTACTGGGATACCCATACTATCCACTAGGGGGTGTCCATCCCAAGAATCCTCTCAGAAGAGAGCTTCATCACCATTACCAATGTCCCAAGTGAGATATTTACTTATCAAGGGTCTATAGTTTACTATTTCAAATCCTTTACAAAGGTTCCTTATTCTAAACAAGGAGTAAGGATTTGTTGCATTTAAGTATTTGCTATACAGAATTTTGACCATATTTTTTTATCTCTTTCAATGAATAGTTGCCACGTCAGTTTAGCCCCTAAAGCTTCATTTTGCCAACTTAAGTTTTTGATTCATAGACCTCCTAATTCCTTTGGTTTACATTATTTTTTCCATTTTATAAGAGCCAAGATTTTCTGTTCATCAGTGTCATTCCAAAAGAAGCTTCTAAGTTTTGCCTCAAGCTTCTTATTAATAATTTTAGATAAAGGTAAGCAAGAAAAGGGGTAGGTTGGAAGGGAAGATAAGACTACTTTGATCTTTGTAACTTTAACAACCTTTGTGAGCCATTTATCTTTCCCACCTCCTATCTTTTTATCCATTCTTTCAAGGATACTATAATATCCCTTGTTAGTTTTATTATGATTTTCTAGCTCTATTCCTAAGTATTTACATGACAATGTGCCTCTTATATATCTCATAATATTACAAATTTATTCTTCTAGTTTCAGGTTTGGTGTTAATGATTTTTTTTGTTGATTTTCCAACATTCACTCTTTGCCCTAATGCTTCCATTTACTATTGAATGATTGACTTGAGGTTTAGATCCTCTTCTATTGTAATTTCTCCTGGTAGAATGGTATCATCTGCATATTGTTGCTGGGTTATATTAGGGACATTTTCAGTTACAGTAATACCACTTAATTTTTTGTTAGAGTGGGCTTTGGTTATTGCTCTACCAAAGGCTTCTATCATGATAATGTATAGGAAAGGAGATAAGGGATCTCCTTTTCTTATACCTCTTGATGTGTCAAAGAAGCCTTTGGGAGTTTCATTAATAAGGACTGAAATTTTAGTTATTGAGGTGCACTCATAGATAAGATTAATCTATTGCTGTGAGAATTCAAAGGCTTCTAAGGTTTTGCATAAAAACCTCTAGTCAACCATGTCATAAGCTTTATGAATATCCAATTTCATGAACATGCTTGCCATTTTATTCTTATTGGCTGAGTGTAATGTTTCTTGTATGATGAGTATCCCATCTAGGATCAATCTTCCTAGTACAAAGCTGATTTGTTCTTTTGATATAAGTTTAGGAAGAATTGGTTTCATTCGATTTGCTAAAATTTTGGATATGATTTTATAAATGGTGTTGCATAGAGCTATAGGTCTAAAATCACCTAGGTTTTTAGGGTCATCTTTTTTGGGTATCAGGGTAAGAAAGGTATTATTGATTTTAGATAGTAATGATCTACCATTTCTTGATGCTTCAATGGCTTTCCAAAGATCAATTTTGATAATGTCCTAGAATTTTTGGTAGAAGAAAGCCTAGAATCTGTTTGGACCTGAAGATTTGTTAGGGTTTATGTTGAATACTATAGATCTGACTTCTTCCAAAGATATGAGTGTGATTAATGCTTTATTATCTTCTATAGTAACCACTTTTGGTGTAGCTTCAAGAATTTTTGCTTGAATCGAACTATTAAATTTATTTAATGTATCACAGAAGTGACCTACAAAAATCTTTGCTATTCTGTCAAGGTTTTCAGTGATAGTACCTAATGAGTTTTTGATTTTTATAATTTTTCTTTTAGCTCTGTTGTACAGGGTGTTGTTATGATTTTTTTTGTATTACGATCTCCTTCTTCTAGCCATTTTTCTCTTGATTTTTGTCTCCAAAAAACTTCTTCCTTTGCTAGAATGTTTTCCTGCTTGGCGAGTAGTTCTTTTTCTAGAAGAACATTCTCATTATTCATACCTTTTTAAATTACTTCTGTGTTTAATTTTTTGAAGCTATCTTCAATGTCTATTTTTTCTTTAAATATATTATTGAATTGTTCTTTATTTCACTTAAATATATTTTCTTTAATCATTTTCATCTTAGAAACAAACATGTACATTTTGGAACCTTTAAAATTGCCTTGATTCCACCATTCTCTAATAAGCTCCATAAAATTTTTGTCTAAAAACCACATTTTTTCACACTTAAAAAGGATTTTTGATAGGTTTATTAGGTTAAATGAATTCAATACTAATAGGATAGTGGTCCAATCCTGCTATTGATAGAATTGAGGATTGGATATCTAAATCTAATTCACTTAGTTCTCCTTTGAGAAAGAATCTATCCAATTTCTCAGCGATATAAGAAAATTCTTTCCTTCTATTATTCCATGTATACTTACCATTATTAATAGGAATATTGATTAGGTTGTTAAGGTCTATCCATTTTTAAAATTTCTTAGTTGCTTGAGAAATTTGTTGGATGCCTCCAGATTTTTCATCTATATTCATGATAGTATTAAAGCCTCCACCTATAAGAATGAGTTCATTATTGTGATTTTTAATAAATAGACTAATTTCTTCCCATCATTTTTTTTATCTGTGTTATAGATTGGACTATAAATGTTTATTAAAATTAGACTTAGGTTAGTCTTTATGCTTTTAATTCTACTGCTCATCCATGAATTATTTTATTTTAGTATATTTAGAGTTACCTTCCTAGGGTTCCAAATCATTCCTAATCCTCCTGAGGCTCCTCTAGATTCATGTAGGTTAATGTTCCAACTACCTAATTTATTTTCTAGTTTAATTCCTTCTTCCTTGTTCAATTTTGTTTCTTGTAACATAATAATTTCAGAGTCAAATTGTTTTAGGTTTATCTTTAGTAATCATTTCTTACTAGGAGCATTTGAACCCCTAACATTCTAGGTAGTGATCTTCATGCTACCTTGGGAAGGTTCTTCCCCTTCACTGGATTAAGTAACTGACTGATCTTTTGCTATTCTTTTGCTTGCCCATCAGTTTCTCTAAGTTCTTTAAGAGACTTCCTCTTTTAGCTTTCAATCTACCATATTTAGGAGAATTTATCCCTTCTTGACCATTAGAATACCCAATTGCTCTATGTTCTACTGTGCATTTAAGGCACTTTCAGATTTTTTTCCTTCTCTCTCATCTTTTCATTCATTTTCTAGTTCTTTCATTATCAGTTCTGCAAGGATTGTCTGACCATCTATGTGTCTATTATCTGTTGAAACTAGTATACTCCATATTTTGCCCATATCAATACCATCTCCTTTTCTTGTTATTGTTCTAGATTTGGTTGTTTGTGAAGCTTTACTTCTCTTATCTTCATCCTCAATTATTAGCACATCTATTCTTAAGTCTTCAAAGGTGTAGTTATCTTTGCCTAGTTTCAAAACTCGCTGCGTTAGTTCCTCTTTTTGTAGTTCACTACTTTTATCTATATTGTCGAAGTTAAATACTTGGATCAATTCATCGATTAATAGTTCCAAATTCTCTTTCTCTTTCTCTTCTAAAATTACCATTTCCAAATCTTCATTCTTTTATGTATCATCATTTAGGAAGTCTTGAAAATCTTGTGTTAGAGTTCCTTTTATCTTACTTTGATCTTTCTCCTTTGCATTGCACTCACTAAGGTTGTGAGTAGGTGATTGTTGAGTTGTAGTAGGTGTCTACCAAAGCTTGGTGAATAGATTTATTACCTCTTTTTTGGAGGCTATGATCTCCTTCATAAGTTCTTCTTTCTATTGCTACAGAGTCTCCATTATTTCTTCTATATACTTAGCCTTACTTCACTCTGGAGATACATCAAAGAACAACTGTTTGTTTTCTATTTCTTCAAGACTACTATTAGTGTTACCCAGGGGCCTTTTGTCCTGAGACCTAAATTCCTTTTTTGATAGTTTTTCTTTCCTACTAATTTCTTTTGTATTCTTAGCTTTTTGTGCTTTCTTTAGTTTCTTGTTTAACCTTCTACTGCAGATGACTGTACTTTGTAACCTTATGTTAGGCATATCATGTTTAGTTTTTTTCTTTTTCTCTCATGTTGATTTCTTTGGGACTTTTATCTTCACAGGTAAGATGTATTTTCAACTGAGGGCTAGTGTCTTTACATTCTTTCATATCTAACAATTCAATAGTTTCTTTACTATTCTCTGATATTGAAAGTTTTTCCTTTTCTTTTCTTTGAGATTCTTTTTCTTTTACATCTTGTAGTATCTCTGCTACTTTCTTCTGATCTTTCTTGGAGATAGGAGAAGAACTACTTTAGATCTCTGTAATTGGAATTAGATTTTTTCTTTTCTTTTCTTAGTTCACCATTCTCCAATTTTGGAACTACTTTCCTTGTTGTATCATGAGTAGGCTTCAAGAGGCCTTTCTCATTTATGGACTTCCTTTGGTATTCTTTTTGGTTCCTTATATTCATCATAGGGAAGGTATCTTTAAGATCCGAAGTTGATTGATAATTTTTAAATGTAATCTTTCTCTCATTATTTAATTTGATTATTTTTGAGATTTTTCCTTCAACTATGTAGAGGTTTAAGTTATAGATAGATCTATTTGTTATTACCTTAATAGGTTTGAATTCTAGGTTTTTAGTCTCACAATAGATCAAAAGTTTAATATTATTGCAATATTTAAAAGAGGCATCTATTCCAATCAAATCACCACTTGAAAAACCTATTTTTTGGAGAATCTCTAAATGCATAAGTTTAGGAGGGAGGGATTGAATGGAGATCCAGGTTGGTATTGAGAAGTTTAACATTTCTTCCTTACAATCTGGTGTCCATTCAAAGAATTTAACAACATATCCTTTAAAGTAACAATTGGAGACAAAGAGGAAATCTTTTTTAACATATTCATCACTGCAATGAACATAAACTAATCTATCAGAATGGTGAGATATACTTACCTAATTTTTACAAAAATTCTTTAGCCAGTTAATGAGATTGATTATTTCTAATTTTGGCCCGTTCTAGAATGCGAATACACTGTCATGCTAACAATCCTACCAATGATCTTCACTACCCTGATTATTGATAATCAGGAACTATTGCTCAATTTTTTTAGAATTGGGGTGAGGAGCCATGAGGGGCTGAATATTAGAATGAGCGAGAGATTTGGGAAAAATATTCCCACGGTGAGGGGAGATATATGTTTTAGGAAGGATGAAGGATGGTTTGAGATTTGAGATCTTAGTCTTCGAAAGATGTGCCTTACAAAATTTAGGGGATTTCACATAAGTTTCAAATAGAAAACCTATCTGTTGAGAGTACAAGGGATATCTGTTTTGGTCTGCATATTTAGTGTGATTAAAAAAGTGAATTTGTTTGTCAAGGATTATAGTAGAACAAATGATATGGGGTTGAAAGCCTTTCCAGGCAAGGGAATTGATTAACTTAGGGAAATCACCTTCATTAATGGTTTGACAATTTATCAGAAGCTTACTTGCCTTATTATGATCCAAAAACACTTGGAACATAAAGACTTGGTTC
This sequence comes from Cupressus sempervirens, assembly GCA_028749045.1. NCBI lineage: Eukaryota > Viridiplantae > Streptophyta > Pinopsida > Cupressales > Cupressaceae > Cupressus > Cupressus sempervirens. The sequence continues at coordinate 551,128,254 of CM053785.1, read as the reverse complement.
AAATCCAATTTAGCTTTGGCACTAATATTCCCATTGGATTTTGTCACTGGCTGAAACCCTATCCTCTTTGTAGATTTTGCTAGATTCTCTAGAGAAGTGGCTCTTGATTTTTTGTGATTCGTCTACTAGGTATTAGGATGTTCCAGTTCACTGGGCTTAATTAGGGCCAAATTTTTTTTGTCGTCTTCACAACACACCTTAAATTTTTAGAGTATTTGAGATTGAGGTCAAGGGGATCTATGCATAGTCTCCCAGACTTATTTGCTTCCTTGCCAGGGCTTCAAGATGATGGCAGAGGATGAGGTACCAATCACTTGCATAACAACTGAGAGCTAGGTTTTGTATTATTTGCCAAATACCCTAATTTCTTAGAGTGCCAAAAGTGACCACTTTTTTGCTAATTTTTATTCACATTTTTCCCATGTTTGATGTCTGCTTTGATTGCCATTTTTCATATGATCCTTATTTATTTATATTTATTAATCAATTAAATTAATATTAGATGTTATTTAATAATTTTATATAAAATTTTATTAGATTTTAAAGCAATGATTATGGTTATTAATAATTTTTATTATTTTATTAATCAATTGATAATTGTTATTTAATAATTAAATAATTTATAGGCAAGAGCCTACAACACAATGGTAAAATTGTGAGCCTCTTATATGAGAGGTCTTGGGTTCGAATCCACTCGATTTAAATAAATAAATAAGAATAATTAATGAAAACACATAATAATAAATCTTGGCTTCGACCTCTTACCGATCAAAAATAAATAAATTAAATAAATTTTATTTAATTTGTTTTATAGTTTTAATAAAGACATTGATTTTGTGAGTTAATGTCAATTTTGTGTTCAGATTTAAAAAGAGAAAAGGGGTTCAATTTTAAGGGATAAATCTATAAAGTTTGTTAAGTCAAAAACTTACAACGAAATGTAAACTTGAACCTTACTATTAAACCAAAACTATATGTTTTCAAAACCAAACAAAAACTATGAAACTACACTGCTAGTTGTATGATTCTTGTGTGTTGGGTTTGGGGTTGACTTAGAGCATTGACCAGTTTCATGATGTTTACCAAAGGTTAGGAATTATTAATTTTGGTGATGTCATGTGATTTCATGGTTGTCTATATGTGTATTTGATTTTGGATCAATCCTATAAGGATGATTGTATTGGTGAAATATGTGATTTTTGATTAGTGATATTTGAGTGCTCTCTAGTTGCTTGTTTAAGAATTGATGTGTATTTTTTAATCTTACCAGATCTTCTGATTTTACTAAGCTTAGGGTAGGTTATCTTTATGTCATGTTGGGGAGTGGCTTGCAATGGAGGTCGGAGCCCTAAAGTAGTTGCGTGGGTAACTTGTTGTAAGTTATTTTAACAAGTGATAACATTTCATAAATTGAGAGTAAAATGAATTAATAAGAGTCATTATTTTTCCTTTCCCATGCCTTGAGTTCTAGTCCAGGCTAGGATGGGAGTAGAGAGTATGCTTGGTGGTGACCTTTGTTTACTAGTATGCCTTGTCAGTACGAAAGGATACTAGTGTTGCATAGAGTCACTAGGGGATCGAAGTCTAGTGAGGCTGCCAAGGTAACCTTAGAGTTGGCTCATTCAATGACACTTGTCCACTTATATAGTAGATTTCCTACATGTCATTGTTGCCTCTGGGTTTAGATGTCATTGTGTCTTGGTAGCTTTGAGATAGATTGCTTTTAGGTTTTCCTTGACCTAGATGTTGGTTATGACTATTAGTATTGTTATCCTATTTGGGACTTGAGACTATCTCCTCAATGTGGTGGGAGTGGACCATTTAGGTTTCATGAGGTTAGGTGGTAGTGGTTTTTACTTTACCATTGAGATCTGACAGTTCGATGCCGTTGTTGGAGTTCCTTGTTCTGTATTCACTTTCATTTTGTTCTTGTGTACTATAATGGATGGTTATACTCTATTGCATTGTATTTGATTTCAGAGATCTTACGATATGATGTAATTTATTTTTATGATGTATTATTCTTTGAGCTTTTCATATCATGTGACTTGTACAATGGATGATTATGCATTCTGATTATTGCCAAGTGGAATTCGAGATATTTGTATATTATCTAAATGGATTTGTACTTGTAGTTATTCTTTCATGTGGATTTGTTACATATTGGTTTTAGTATTTAATAATCTTAAATGTGATTCAACATCATGGGACCCTTAAGAGATGTAATCTATTTTATGGATTGTGTTTATGTATGTGATTATTGCTTCCACCATATTATATCTGTTGTTGTTTATTATCTTTCAACAAAAAAAAGTTTGGCAAAGTTAGTGAGAACTTTAGGTTGATTTCTTTTGGGTTCCTTGACAAGGTGTTACAGAACTAATATTTGGTGTATAGGATGCCTTCTAAGAGGATTCATTCAACATTCTACATAAAAATTCCAAATTAGATACCCCATTTTTAACACTTATGGTTGAATGCCCAAATATAGCATAATATGGAACCTTAGAATGTATCTTTATTAGTGAAAAGATGTAACCTTATGTTTAAGAAACTCCATTACATAAGAGAAATTATAAAATTTTGATATCGTTGGATACTTCAATTGAGTGACCCTAATAAACTATAGTCATTACTAAATATCTTCTTCTATGCTAGTTTTGATTATGCAATACTTTTGGTCTAAGAATTAATGATTAGGGTATGATATTTACATCATGTTTTAAAAGTAACCCACATTACTTTCAATCAAGCCAAACCCATCCCATTATATTAGTGATTGTTTTGGTACATCCCTCACTCATGCCATTTATTAACAATTTTTTTCTTGATTATGATGTAGGTGGTCTATCATTGCCTTGTAACTGCCTAGAAGAACATACAATGAGATAAAAAAATGTGTGGAACACCCAATTAAAGAAAAGGTTTCTAAAGAGAGGATTGGATCTTGCAACATGTAGTTCAAATTCATCCATGGAGGAGAACAGTTCAATTTTAGCTTTAATTGATTTAAGTCAGATGTTTACACATGTAACTAGTATGTGGTAGTGAGAGTAGCACTATTGATTCAATTTCAACGTTAGATTCTTTTGATGACTTGGTAATAGATGAGGCATTTGTCTTGGAAAACCAAACTTTTGAAGATGAGGAAAGAGGGATGGTAAAAAAGTGTAGTAAAAGATCTTTTGGATGTTCACAAATTTGCTAATATTATCAAAATTAGATAGTATTATTTATCAAACCACAACATGTTGATTTTAATCTGGTAGAAAAGGTTCCTTCTCAAGTCTCCATTTGCATTAGGTTATTTCAAGTACCTATGGAATTTTGGTGACAAGAAATCAGGGGAAACGAGTAGAGTTTTGCACGAATTCCTTTATTCATACAAAAAAAAGCATTTTTAAGAAAAAAAAACCTAACAAAAATGTGGCCTCATGGAATGCAATTTACTTGGCTCAAGTATAAGGTGAATGCTAGTTGTTTAATCAACTCTACTTTTCCCTTGGCTCCTAGCCCTGGCTCGAGTATAAGGGCATGCAATTTTTTAAGAAAAGAGAATCATCCTAGCTCCTCTTTGTGTGCGCAGTTGGATTTGGGAAAATAAAAAATGGCCATTTTTATTTATTTATTTATTTATAATCATGCAGGTGTTACAATAACGACAACCTTGTCAATATTGTGACGATGTTGGAGATACTTGCAAAAAAAAAAAATGAAAATTAGACATAAATTACACTCCTGTCACAAATTATCGTCACAATTTGACCCCAAATGTTGTAGTGAGTGTTGGTTTTTTTAGCAACCTTAGGCTTGGTTAAAATGAGCTAAGTAAAACCTTAGTTATCTAGGGAGATGGCTTCTTTCTTCCTCTTTGGTGTAATTTCTCATAGTCATGGTGGAGAATAATAAGTGTCTTCTTTTATCTATGGCAAAAATTTGATAATATCTAGTCTATTATTAGTCCTTTTCATTTACATCCAACTGTTAACATTAGCAAGAATACGTTGGAGCCTTTTTCTAATGGATACACATGTGTTTTAAGACTATTGAATAGGAGGAGAGACATATCTACAATATTATTATCTCAATTCCATCATATCTACAATATCTTCTTCATGCTCCATATCTTTCGGGATACCAACCATGCCAACTTTTAACATGTTATAGTGTCAACTAGCTGTAATATAGCTATCTTATTTCCTTATCAACATGAAGATCAATCCAAGTATCTTCAATCTAGTTTACATTTGTGTAATTATTTTTAATCTTCTCTTTCATTCCCTTATAATCAAAACCTCTTATTTTATTTAAATGCTTTAGTTTGATATCTTACACCTTAATCTCCATGACATTAGTCTTGAGAGATGTTATCATTAAATATCATCTAGTGTTAAGAGGAAGTTTTGATAACTAAGCTTATGAGCCTCTTCTTGTTTACCATGCACCATCATGATCTGTTAATAAAATTCCATTAGAATGATCATGTGTAGAGGGAATACCTTCAAAACAACGTACCTTGGTATAGGTAAATGTGGGAAACTACAAAAATGTGCAATAAAATTCATTGAATTTGTTCCAAGCTTCATCAGAGACCCTCCTTTTTTTTCACTTTCCTATCAATGTGACACATGAATGACCCATAGGAAGCATGATTGACTCTCCTAAAATGATCCATACTTAGTGGTAGAAGTAGCTACTTATAGTACTTGTATATGCAAACTTTCTTCCTACTATTTTCTCAAATGAGACTTGAGATGTTTCTTATGAATGCATCAATATACACCATTTATGAGTCCATGTAGAACTTTAGGGTAGTGATAACCCAAGGGAGAACTATTCATGTATAGAATCACTAATATGCTTGCCCTAAAATATCTTATAACTCCCTTTTCTGATGACATAGATGTATTGATACATTTAATCCTTAAAGACATTGGATTTCTTCAGCCCTTTGATTCTACTAAGAAGAGTGATTAAATCATTGATCTCTTCCTTAAAATCACTATGTCAAGGCCTACTTGTGGGTTTAGGTGTTAGGAGATAGTTATTATTGATATTCCTTATACAATTGTTCACATTATGGCCATATTTATCTTCAAAAAATCCCATTGTGGCATCAACATATTGTTTACTTTCTAAACACATGGAAATTTTGTCAAAGAATGTTTTGTCTAATTCATTTAAAAAAATTATATCAACATCATTTACTTTTATGGTCTATTTATCAAAATGATAGGGACATGCCAATAAAAATTATAGCTCAAGAGAAATAACTAGGAAAGAGGAGACCAAGTGGATGATGCTATTTACAAGCAACTACATTCCAATAGATACTAGTTTATTTTTAGTTGTCTTAATGAAATCACATATTCATGTGCTTGATCTGCATATTTTTTTATGTCATCAACATTGGATGTGAGTAAAGATGATCAAATCACCTTTTGATGCTTTTGGAATTTGTACTTTATCTTCTTGGTGGATGAGGTTTCTTTTGACATTTGGATAGTTTCTACAATGTTATAATGATCCATTCCTAGTATTAAAGAACTTTGCATCATTGGATATCAACTAAGGCTATCCTTTGAACACATATGTTGTAAAACTAACTTTTTAATTTCTTTTTTTTCAAAAGTGGTAGTTCATGTGGATATTGCAAAGCAAAAACTTACATTTCATAGAGGGATAAAAATGGCTTATAAGTATAGGACATGATGTAGTTCAAGTTTTTAAAATCCAAACTGCATGCATGTGCATATGCCAAGGTTTTTCAAATCAAACATTAAAACCCAATTTGTACTAAATGTCAATGTCACACATGGAACCATGATAGTTGGGTTTTAAAATTCAAACTACACTTTTTACAAAATATTAATAACATGTTTTTTAGGTAGAAAATTTTGAACAATGTGAATGATAGTCTATCACCTTGTAATTGGGATTTAAAATCCTAATTAAAAATAGGTGGATGTAATGGTGAAGTATCTTACAATTGCATTTAAAAAACAAAAGTTTGAGCATGCACTAGTAGAATTCTGGCAAATAAATGACTACGTGACTAAAAATTTTAGTCACACCACTAAAATATTTAGTCATGTAACTAAAAGTGATCAAATTCTACTATTGTTTTGTATTCCATACATATAAATGAGTAATTTGGTGATCGAGAAAAATCACAAGGTTAGATAGGTTAAAATGACTAGATAAACAAGCAAATAAATGGCCAAATTATTAGTCACCTGGATGAAGATGACTAAATGAATAATTATTGGTTTTTTATATAACATTTGATAATTTTAGGATAAATGATGTATATGTTGCTATACAATCAAATTATTTTCCACAATTGCTCCTACCCTCTTTAAATGTTATCTTTAGAACATTGAAGTAACTAAAGGAACTTATTAAAATGATGTTTGACTACTACTTTTAAGCACCAATTGTCATGTTAAAATAGATAAATTTATTTCATTATTATTCAAAAATGAATTAGAAATATTATTATGAATGTATAATTACATGTTAAATTATGATTCTAATATAGATAGATTACTATGTATAAATATAAATGATTATAAATTTGTCATATATTATAATCAATTAATATATTTATTAATAATATAAGAGATGTTATCTTTAAATCAATGTTGATAAGTTTAATAGTAATTATATTGAGTTTACTTTTCTATTCTACAATTTATACACATCTTATTTATTAAAAAAATAAAATTGTTAAAAAATCTATTTAATTATTTACTAGCAAAGCTTATCAACTGGTGTTACTATTATTTATTATTAAATTTATCTATATTAAATTACCAAGCATTAAGATTACAATTTTATTTGTTTTCATTTATATATAAAATTTAGAGTATAAATTTAATATTATGAATTTCTTAGTAATAGAGTTAAATTATTATTTTAATTTTAATTTTGAATGCACAAATAATATTATTTGCTAAACTTCACTACCTAAATTTATACCAATTTTTTTTTGATAATGATCTTTTGAACATACTTATTTCACATCAAAGTGCGACTTAACTTAGGAAATTATCATTTAGGTTTCTTTTGAAATATCTCCAAGGCTGAAAGGTTGGAGATGGAATCCCACACAAAAATTTTAGAGATTAAAGAAAAAATATTTATAGGGAGCATTAGATTTTTTGGGTGTTCTTATTTGTGATGCAAGTGGTGCATGCAACAATCCCCAAAGATTTGCATAGAGCGGCCACATGTGGTATTAACATGCATAACCATTCTGGCCATGGCATACGCTCTGCATTCTCCTCCATTCGAGAAAGTCAATGCTTCTCACACTTTATGGATCACATATTTTCTGTCAAAGAGTCATGAAGAAACTTTGTTTGGAGGTAAAAAAGTTACATCTTTGTTTGTGGATATTTTATTGATAAATGTTAACATTCTTTATTTTATTTTTGTTATTATTTTATATTTTATTCTCTATTTTTAATGTCCTTAGTACATAATTTTTTAACATCTTTCACATAATATCTCAAACAAAATTAAATTGAGTTGTTTGAACATAGATTTTACGATGAAAGCTTAGGGTTATTCCATAAAATCTCCAAATCATATTTTAGGTTTCAACAGAGGTTGGATTGCTGCAATTTTTATTTTATTTTTTGGGAACTTTTTGGTTTCATTCGTTAGACCCTTGGTTTTTTGACAGTTGCTAAACTTTTCTCACCATATTTGAATCTTAGGTGAGGAAAACCGACTCTTTATTTTCTATGTATGCTTGATAGAGAACATCACAAGTTTGAACATTAAAATATATTGAAAAAAACTAATCAAAATGATGAAGACCACAATAGGAGTTTCTGATACCAAGGTGTAACTCCCTATCTCCCATCCACCCACCTTAAATCTAGGTCTTTTAGTTATTTTGCAATTTGGAAGCATTCAATCTTTTTCTTGGTGCTCTATTATTAGTGGGAAGTCAATACATGTAGAAACTTATTAAAAGTTGAGTATCTATGTTGGTTTATTTGTTCATGGACATTTTTTTTTAGGGATTAGGGCTTGAAATCATCAATTAGTTTTGACGGGCACTAAGTGGTGAAGGGAATAATGAAAGTGGCATGTTCGTCACTTGGAAGTCTACATTGGTTAAGTTCATTTTACAAAGAGAGTATATAGATTCTTCTCAACTTAATGTACTTGTAAAGTTATAGCAATGCATTTTTGTTTGTAATCAATATACATCATTTCTTGTTTTGAGTTGTTGATCCCTAAATTTTGGTCCTGGTGAGAAGATGGAGTAGCAAGCCACACGATAAGAACTAGTTATGGGAGTTGTATGTAGTTCCCCTCAAATTCCATATAGCACATCACCTTATCAAAAACCCTAGATGGTTTTTCATTTGTTGTAGGCTCTCCCATTGGCTTTGTTTAGGCTCTTAGGCAACCTAAAACTACATACCCTACATCATCTACCTAGGTTGTGGCACAAAAATAGTTGGATTATCAACATCTTCACCAATAGAAACAACAAGAACAACTTCAAATATTTTGGGCTTATGAGATTCAAGATATTGAAAAAACTATAGATTTTAAGAACTAGATCTTACCATTGGCTAGAAAAAAGAAAATAATCAAGGAAAATGAATATGTTAGGATGATATTAGCAAAGGCCCCTATAATATTTGGCAAGGCTTGTGAAATTTTTATCTTGGAGCTTACCTAGAGGTCATGGATTCATACAGAGGAAAATAAGGAGTTTGCTTGATAGAAAAATGATATAAAAATAGCCATAACTAGAACTAATTTTTTTCTTGTTGATATTATTCTTAGAGATGAGTTGAAGGAGGGCCTTAGCATTCATAGAGGTTATGTATACTCTTGAAAATGTGCCATATTATTATGTTCCTCCATAGCATCTAGCACAAGTAGCCCCCTAAGTATCATTGTTGGGAAGCCTATGGATCTTGCACTTTATGCTCAACAACCTTGTCCCCTAGTGGATTACATGCCATAGCAGATGTGGCCATAAAATGATGCCAGAGAAATCCAAGGTACTCCTTCTAGTAGTTGAGGCACTTTTAAATTATTTTATCTTACTAGTAGTGAGCAGAGGTAGGAAGAAAATTGTGCATTTATAGAAAGATACATGTACAATTCATTTTGGTGATATTTGTTTCAATTTAATTGTAAGACTACATGTAAATGAAGGATTAATTTTAGGATTCAGCAAGCTATTATGTTTTCTTTTGTATTGTAGATTCCATCATGGCTTAAAAATTGGTTAAATGGAATAAACAAAAATGATGTGATTTTTTTTTTAAACTATGACTTTGGTTGAATTTCATGTCTAGTGGTTTGGAAAGGCTACCATTATTATATATCACCTAAATCATCAATTGTAGCTTCCTATTGACATTTTATATTAAAAAAAATCTCTGATGTCTTCTTTGGAAACTTAGGAAAACAATTTTGGTTAATTGAGAAAATGGTGACTTCTATCACAGTTCTTAAAATCCAAGCCTCATATAGCCAAATCATGAAAACTACATAGGGTAAAATATCAAAAGTGAATTATAATATATATATATATATATATCCTATGTAATGCTTCTAACTGCACATAATTACAAAATACTAAATCAGCTTTCCATCTTATTATTCTTTATAGCTTAGCATGATTGCTCATCATTCTATAGTTCTCTTTGGTTTATTAGAAACCTTTGAAGTAGTATTGAACTTTATGAAGATGCATTTGTTCACCATGAGAAACTATAATGTATCAGAATTAATTCATTGGTAGTTAAACATGGAGGGTTTCTATGACTTTAAAATTTACTTTAGTCTATTTACTTGTAAGCAAAAAATAAAAGACAGATGTTATTGACTAGAATATACATGTTGTTAAATACATACCGATTTTTCCAATCAACACATTTCGCATTGAGTATTAACTCTGCAAATTTTTTGAATATCTACATGGTCAGCAAAAACACCTATCTAAGAAAGTCCATTTCAACAGATTCGATCTCTACTCTATCTAAGAAATTCAAGAAATACTCTGCCTGGGTATAGGCTTTCATGGTTTTTCTTACATGCTTAGAGTTAGGAAAGATATTCGCTATGAATTTGAGATCAAAGTTACCGACCACTTAAAAATCACACATTAAGGCTTGTTTCTTAGGATATAAGTGTTAAATAGTCAAAGTTGACTTATTTTTCAAAGCTTCATTTTCCCATTAGTATGTGATGTTTAAGGGTGACCATCACAGCTGTCATATTCCAACACATTTTATCCAAATTGGGGAAATATACTTTGATGAGTGGCAAGGACTCAAATTCATTCACAAGGCTTTTATCAATATTGATCAGTTCTATCAACTCTCTGCACTTTTCAACATCCTCATATCTGGCTTGCATACACTCATTAATTTGTTGAATAGATTTTCTACTAGCTAACTAGAGACTACTTGGGCTTTCTTGCGATAAGCACACCTACTTCAACACTTGGCAGTACTTTCCAAACTCCTCATACTCATTCTTCACACCTTCATAACTCTTATAAAACTGAAGATCTTGGCATCCCAAAATTCATCCCTTGACAAAGTTGTTACCAATTATAATCTGTGATAATACCCGACAAAATTTGACCAACAATATAAGACCTATTTTACATAATTTTTCACAAGATTTTGGGAGCAGTGTTCATTTTACCTTCAACAATACTGGACCAATCAAACACAGAAGGCTATAGAAATATTGATGAAAAGATTTCACTTCTCTATGACTATAGCATTGATATAAAAAGCCACTAATGATAATGCTAGCCTTCTCAGCTACAAAAGTCAGCTTTTCAAATTTATGTTGTTGTCTTGTTTTAAGATTTTTAGCATTGTTACTATATTGTTTTGATGGTATCTTGTAGAAAATGATCTTGATTGTTGTTATTATTATTATTTGAGATCATTGTTCCTATTTGCACTGCTTCTGGTGGAAGCTAATGCCAAAAAAAAATCAATGTTACTCTTAGGATTTTGTGAGGCTAAAACTCATACACAAAAACTACCTAAATTATATGGTTTGCTGAGAGTCATAGAGCAACAACATTATAGAGGTGTAGAGTTCAGGACTTCTTCCTCAATCTAGGATCAATTTTCCTACTACCATAGGAAGTAGTTCAATGCCTCTGTAATCACAGGTGTATCTGCAGGCTCTAGGCAATCCTTTGTGGGCTTTTACATTAGAACCCCACCTCAGAAATTCATGCTAATAGTAGATATGAGAAGCAATCTCCTTTGGGTATGGTGCTCTACTTGTAAAGGGAAATTCCATATAAATCCTGGATCAACATTCTTTGCAAGGCATTGGTCAAGTTTTATGCTAGTACATTACTATGCACTAGTCTGTGAACTAGTTTCTCCTCTCTCGAATTCTTCATGTAATTGCACAAGGATCCATAGTTCATGCATGTTTTATCATATCTCTTCAAATCTCCCTGATAGAACTGGGATCTTCTCTATGGATACTGAAGCACTCAATACAAGTTTAGGGGAGAGTACCAGAATCCCCAATATGGCGTTTAGTTGTGTGAATAAAATCTCAACACCTAGTTTTATAGGTTAAGCATTTTTTGGAATATATTGTGTAATGGGGTTGGGGAAGGGGTTGTAATAACCTAAAATTGGTCATCTAGACTATTAGCCCCCTTTTCAACATTTTGGCTAAATTAATTTAATCATTTACCTAGATCAAATTGCTAATAATCAATTTATTTGATTATAACCTATAGTTTGACTATGCTATCCTAAAGTTCATTATTTGATTAAAAGAACATGTCCCCTTTTAATTAAATAAAATACCCCATTCTTCTAACCCACTTAATGTGCACACATAAAGTCCTTTTTCTATTTTACAATTAAAAGAAAAGGCTTGTGAGACTTTTGTCTTATATGACAAGTCAACTTATATTCTATTGGTTGACTTGTGTGTGCACATAGATCACACCTATTTTCGAATTCCACTATTGAGCATCCACCATCTCCATCTTGATCTCTACCGTCCGTATGACTTTAAAAGGGAGAGAGCTTTCCCCCTCAAAGGATCCATCCTCATTTTTGAATATTGTTATGCTGCAGGTTTTCTAACAAGTTTCTTTGGAGCTTTGTGGAGAACTTCTATTTCTTGTCTACATTCTCTCATACCATAGCATTTTAGCTTAGATTCATGTTGCATGTTAGTTTAGCTTCTATTTTGCAATAATCTATCTCACATAGTTAATATTTGGATTGCAACACTCTCATCCATGCTTAGGATAGTTGCACTTTTCATATTCATTCTAGCTTAATCTTTATTTGCATTGCATCCTTGAGGAACTCCTTGGGACATTTTCATTCTTGGATCTTGTCTTTGGAACCTCCCATTGCATGGTTTACTAGCAAGAAGAGTATCTCTAAGGCTCATATGAGAGCTTTCTTATTCTTGAAATATACTCTCTTGCACTCCGTGGATAGGGAGCTCTAAGCTGGCATCCAAGCATTCCAAACTCATGGAATCATTTGGATAGAAGGGTTTAGAGTTGGACACTTTCAACTGTACAGGGGTCTATTTCATTCATCTCATAACTTGGTAAACTTGTTGGAATAAAATTTCTTACTACTTGGTGGACTACACTATTTCTCTCCCCACAAAAGTTAATGTATATTGGGGTAGACACCATTGAGGTAGTAATTAAAGAAATCAATGAGCTACTCTCCTTTTCTAAGGAACATATTGATAGAGACCTTCTACTACATTGAGATCAAGAAAGCTTTTGTTGATGAGGTTCTTCTTCCCATCTTCCCTATTCAACTAATCTACCTCTACTGAAGTAGCTTCCCGGGCCGCCACCCTGCTGCCCAAGGCAAATACGTTGGGCCCCTCCCCACCCATCCCAACCCCACCGACCTATATTCCTGGCCCTTACTATTCTATAGGCCCCTACTATTTTATGGGCGGGGGGGTGGCCAGGATGGGTGGAGTAGTCTGCTGGTGCATGCAGAGGACCCCTACTATTCTAAGACCCTACTATTCTATGGAGTATTGATGTTTAGGGAATGAGAGAACTATCATTGATTTTGCACCACATTGACCTATATTGTAGAACCTACATACCAGATAATCCTTGCAACATTCAGAATGATCGTTGTATATAAGAGTTAGACATGTATATAGCTTTGATCTATGATTCAATGTCTCAGGTATTGCCAGACTCTAATTCCCAAAGCTTACAATTATTTACAAGGGCGGCGCAAGATTTAACTATCCTTCTTTAAACTATTTCATCAATATTGTTAATAACAAGTGCTTGACATTATAGGGTGTCTCTTCTCTTACTATTTTCTCTATTCTTGGTAATATTTTGTAACAGAACTTTTTTATCATATATGATAGGGAATTTTATAGACTTAAGTTTGCTCATACTTATTGTCCCACATCTTAGGATGTACATTTTCCTTGTTGATTTTCACTATGCTCCTCAATGTACATCTGCTAGCAATAACATCTATCAGACAAGAAACTTGTCTATTACACTTTATTTTCTAAGTGATTATATCTATATGTCATGTTTGATGAAAAAGAAAACTACGAATAATTTGGAGTATTGGAAAGAAAGCCTTCATAGTGACTCAAGGGCAATGACATAGTGTAGAACAAGGTTCTTAAAAATAAGAGGAAAAGTTTTAGAAGGCATTGTTTTCTTTTGGTTCAACAAAAAATGACCCCACATACACAATTTCTCAACTTAATTTTACCAATTCCAACAAAAGAATAATATATTACCTCTATTCAAATTTCAAAGGACCCATAAATTTCAATGTATTTCTTAGTTGAACATTACAAACTCTTACTTTATTTCAGGGTTGAAACTAGATAAAGATTTCTTTTATCCTTCTTAGTTTATTAATAGAAGCAAACCTATTGTATAATGGAGGTGACCCTACTTAGAAATTTTGTGGAAATTAATTTGTTAATTATCTGGGGAGGAATAAATGCTTTAACACTCATTTTGGGTGCTTTAATAGCTAATTCATATCTTGGAAGATATTGGACCAGTGTCTGCTCCTATTTTAAAACTTCTATGAATGTCTGCTCCTTCACCTTTGTAGTAGCTATGCATATTAGTTTATCCCTTTCAAGTATTAATTATTCAATATGCATATTTATTTTTATACTTTTTTAATATCCAAATTGGATATTGATTCCTATTAATATAAACCTAAAATATAATGTACAACAAATATATATTAATATAATTATTTATTTTCAAACAATTATATTAATATGAATGATAGCAAAAATCATGTCTACAATGATCAAGAAGGGAAATCATTAGCAAACTAGTCAAAATGCAATAATAAGCATAATTTTTTTAGGGATGTAGAGAACAAAAAACTTTTGCAGTTTTAATATTACTGACAACATCAGTAATGGGAGGCATAGTTATTGAAGATACAACTTATTTAAACAATTACTTCAAAACTTTTGTCATAAAAAAATCATATTACTGACGACATCAATAATGGGAGGGAAAGTTATTGAAGATACAACTTATTTATACAATTAATTCAAAACTTTTTTCAGAAAAAAAATCATATTGCACAAGATATTAATCAATAGAGTAAGCACTAACATCTAGAGAAAGACGTGAATTAGACAATTGTATAAAGAGAAACATCCGATATATTCCAAAAGTTGCTAATATTTACCTATGAAGGATACATTATGATATTTGATCTCACATCTGGAAGCGTATAATCAAATATTATTGTTTCTTATTTATCTTTACTTGGATCGCTTAAAGTGAGCAATAGCTTTGTTAAGGCAATCCGTTGAACATATTAAAACATCGAGAATGACACCAAAAGACATTTCCATTTGAATTATTATATCAGACAAGCAATTGCCTTAAAGTAAGTGGTTTGATCAAACCAAAATAGTAGAAATCATTACACATTTCTAAAGGACTATTAGGAATAGTAATTATTGTTGTGTCATCATGAGCGACAAGGAAGGGATTAGTTGCTTAACTTACATAGTAATGTCTGAGACAATCAAATAAAGTCCTTTCCTTGTAATCTTATATATATATATATATCAACGTGATATACTCAACCCTAACATTCTAAATTATTATTTATATGAAACTACAACAAATCAAACCCATCGGCTATACAGTACCCAGATGTACCTGAAATTGGTGCATGACTCAATAGCCATTTTGTCTAATGTAGACCTCAACATGGCCATGTCTAGCTTAGGTATAGATTCTTAAGGTCCTTAATCTCTTCTTATTCAATTATAAAGAGTTTTGTTTTTCATTTCGCATTTGGGAGTTCCCACTTTACATTGGTATATCATATAAAATTAGATAATGAATTTGATAATTTTTCTTGAAGAAGGGAAAAGTAGAATTATGCCTTATCACATTTTTCTAACTATTCATTTTCCTATAGTTTAGAGGGGTGTCAAAGAAATTTTTTAATCTTACTAGTTTTTAATGTTGCACTATCCACACTTTCACTATCACTGAAAAGAACTAGTGGGAAGCATTGCTCCCACAATAAAACCAATGCAATTTTTTGGGGTCAAGATATCAATAGTGACCATTATTGTGTGGCTAATAGAGGATACAAATAATGAAAGTGACACTAATGCAACTGATCCAATCGCGAAGTCCTTGCCAATACTAGTAGTGGTATTGACAGTTACATCAAGAGCATCAATTAGTTCATTAAGCCATTCAAGAAAGTTTTTGATTTTTTTAATAACTTTTAATTAATTAGAAATTTTATAGAGGAAAATAATGATGTAATCCATATAGGAGTTTGATTCAAAACACCACGTTTAAGTTTTTTAAGGTATTTATTGTTATATAATCATTAAAAAAAAATTCTCTCCTAGAAGTAAATGTTACTAATTTGTCTCAGCAAAATAAAAATTAAGAATTTTGAACAATAGTAGATTGTCATCCAAAATTTTACACTTATTTTTCTCCCTTATTTCCACTAATAAAAGTCTTTTTTTACCACAACCTTATTATAATAAGGGGAACAAGCCACATGTAATGATTTTGACAATGAAAACATTCTCTTGGTCTTTATCTTATGCATTTATTAAATAGTACCATTCTTTAAAGGGTACTAGCTCAATGGAAGAGCACCTATTTTACAAGTAGGAGGATGGTGGTTTGATTCCATCATGCCCTAATATAATTAAATAAACTACTAAATAAATTACCAAATGAAATATCAAATATGTACTACCAAATATACTACCATATCAACTACCAAATATATTATCAAATTAATTACCAAATCAACTACCAAATATACTATCGATTTAACTACCAAATATATTACCAAATCAACTATCCAATATACTATCAAATGAAGTTCTATTTAATGACAATCAACTACCAAATAAACCACCAAATAAACTACCATTTAATAACATTCAACAACCAAATCAATGACCAAATTAATGATTAAATAGTTTAGTCATAAATTTGGTTGTAGATTAATGACCAGAAATAAACTACCAATGGTCATGTGATCAAAATTGGTCATATATCCACAAATTTTAATAGTTTATTTAGTCATATATTGTTGTTTTTGTACTAGTGATGTATTGGTGTGACTTAGAAACACGTTTTAGAAACCCAATTACAATGGAGGCTGTGAACATTACCTTTTAAATAGATTTTCAAAATCTAATTACATCTTAGTTTCTCAATGAGGTGTCCTTGTAACCAAGTTAAAAAACCCAACTACATGCAATTGGAGACTATGTTTATTATTCAAAAGTAACATTGTAATCCACTTCTAGAAACCCAATTACAATTTGTGATAGATGGAAGCCTTTGCAATTGGGTTGTGAAACTCAATTGCAATTGAAAAAATTAAAAATAAGAATAAACATGCAAGTTAGATTATGAAACCTAATCCATAATTTGGGAAAATATGATGATAAATGAACAAGATATCATTGAGTTTTGGTAACCAACTAACTTCTAGAGGTAGGTCAATAAAAAAATTCAAAATACTGACAAGTAGCAAATAGTTAAACACAAAAAGAAACAAAAGATACTTGTGAATATGAGAATTCAAAAACATTGAGTGTTAAGATTACTTTGGAACTAAGAAGTTGAAAAAACAACTAGCTAGAAAGCTATGACAAAAATGGCCAAAAATACTTGAAATCCCACATAAATTCATTAAAGAATGCTTCAAAAGTTGGGATGGTGATCATAGGGACTATAAAACCATACAAATATAGATAGCTTGTGTAATTACATGCCTTAATATTAACTTAAAATGAATATAAAAGACTTATTAAGTGACAGTTAATGCACATGAGTATTATTAATGTGTAGTTCAAGTCTTAGAGCCTGAATTGCACATGTAGTTTAATTTTTAAAACTTGAACTCTGTATTTACAATTTGTTTGTTTACAATATTACAAAAAAATATTGACTTTTAAAAAGGTTAAAAAAGCTTAATTCCTAACACTAAAATACTAGGAAAAAGAAAAGATAGAGGGAGAAACCAATTAAGGGGATAACTTGATAGGCCAAACTATGCTCAAAGATGTTGGTATGTTTGTTGTTGCATCAAAAGCTCAAACTATCAATGAATGTCAAAAATATTAGACTTACCTAGATCCATGAGAGGCAGTTAAGCCATGCCGTGAAGCTCGAAGAAGGTGCTAACCACCAAATCAACAATCTCCCCCTCAACACCGACTGAGGTGCTAACCACCAAGTCAACAAAAGAAACTTGATAAATACCTATCATAGTTAGAGGGAGTGTGAGAAATGCAATAGACTGTTTTAGTGGGTGTTTTCCAGTGATTTTATTAGCTAAATATTAGGGATTACACACACATATATGGACACATACATATGGAAATGGACTAGTAAAATTTATAGTCTTCTTATGTAAGCTTATATTTGATATGATTGTTGTAGAGATGAAAGGTGTGATAAGTAACCATATTCATATTTGCGTTTCTTTTTAATTTTCATAATCATATCCACTCCTCTAAATGTTTCCATGTATATTCTCTTTCCATTGATAGGATTGCGTGTGGTTGCATCCTAATAATTAAATGCCAATTTTATATATTTACAAACATGCATCTTTCACTATGCTTAACATGCTTATCATCTCTAGAGTAGGACAACATGTGGTTGCATCTTATATTCAAAATATAATTTTATATGTTTGCACACTTGATTCTATTATTATACATGTTTTGTTAGATACCTGAGAGGGGGAGGGGGGTGAATACATTATAACCTGTTATCCTGTAGGTCCTTAAACACTTTTCACAACTTTTACTTTCAATACATTAGCTTGGTAATAGATTTAAGCATCCAACTTAATCATTACCAAAAAATGGTTAACTTCATATATAGCTTCATCTACCGAGTATCGGAGTAAACATCTAGTATATATACTGAGTTGTAACATGAAGTAGTAAACATGAAATAAATATGCAACAAAATCAACATCAACACATTTTGACAAAAGTATTTTAATTGGAAACCTTGCTAAGGGAAAAAAACCACTTGGGAACTAGCAACTTGAAAATTTCACTCTTCTAAAGTGAGAAATGTTAGGAGCCAACTTTGTTAAAGGTTACACACACATTATTAGATGTGATCTTATAGGGGATTTACACCAAAGATCATACAGACCTTATTGGTCCTCATTATTTAGAGTGGTCTGCTCTAAAGGACTTGTAAACATTCAATTGAATGCTACAAATACAAGTGGATTTACAAAAAAGATAGTTAAGTCCACTCGATTGAGTGATTTTCTAGCTACAATAGTTTGAAAGCAATAGTGAAATAATCAGTTAAGAATAACAACTAACTTTGCTTGATAAGATCTCCATTTCACCCATTATTTATCCTCTATTCATACTCTAGGATGATCCACTCCTATATTCATCAAGTTAACACTTTACTTGCTTGATTTCTTAATGAAATATTGAGATAATGGGTTTCACATACATTGCATAATATTGTTATATTTTATTTTATTATGTAATGTTGCACCTAGGAGAGCCTAGATGGGTGTGCAACATGGAGAGATTCCCATGGAATATCCTTGATATGTTGTATTGTAACATTGTGATAATATTTGATGTAATTATTTAATTTTGGGGAAAATAATTAAATGTCCAATATTAAATGGGGGTCAATGGGGGTTTGGTAGCACATGGTTTATGTAATACCACATGGTGGTTTTGTGGGAGCTTGGTACTATAAAAGAAACCACAAGGGTAGTTGTAGATGCAAGACAAAGAAAGGCAAAAAAGACAAAAAAGGAAAGTCGAGCAAGATAAGGCTTGATACGTTAGCCAAGGGAGCATTTGTGAATGTTCGAAGCATGGCATGGGATAAGGTTTTTATATTTGTATTGCAATGGTATTTTTGTTGAATAATACATAGTGATAGATGCTTTTGGAGGTTGGGTTTTTAACTCTCAATGAGGGTTTCCCATGATATATTGTGTGTCACATTTTTATAAGTATGTTGTCTATTCTCTTGCATGTGGATTTTAAATGCTTATTTGTTTGAGATCTATTATGGGTTATGTGGAAACAATAAAATTTTAATGCAAGTTTCCTTAGATGTAATTGTGCTTAGTTTCCCTTTCTATCTTCTTATTCACACAACTTTATCATAAATTCAATCAACAATAATAAAAAACTCATTCATCCCTTAAATAGAGAACTTATTGATGCTTCACCAAATTCTCCCTTGTTTTGCCGCTTAATGACAATCGTTTGATCTTCATCCATCTCAGATTCATTGAATCTAGACACTCAATTAAAATTGAACATTTGTTGGATATTTTATGATATTGCTATCTTTCATTTTGAGTTGGCATGGATTGATTTGTTATAGGTTCTCATGGATACTTAGAGACAATGGTGATGTTGATTTCTCTTGGATTAAAGATATATTTG
The DNA here is from genome assembly GCA_028749045.1 of Cupressus sempervirens. Classification (NCBI taxonomy): domain Eukaryota; kingdom Viridiplantae; phylum Streptophyta; class Pinopsida; order Cupressales; family Cupressaceae; genus Cupressus; species Cupressus sempervirens. The sequence goes on along the minus strand of CM053785.1, from coordinate 551,108,256 downwards.
TTGCAATGGTTGATAGTTTCAACATAAGGTCTGAAGGGCATTCACTTGATATGGACTTGAGGGGAGATTGTTCTTATATTAGTCTTGGTTGGAGACTTGGATATCTTGATGAACATTCTAATTCCCCACTATTAACTTCTACTCAATGGTTTACTAATTGAGAGGTATAGCCCAATGTTTCTCTAAGGTGCATTATGTTTATGCTTATCTTTCATCGATATGGATGTTGAGCTATGGTACATGAGTTAATTTTGGATGATTTATTTGAGAGATGATTCAACATTTTTTTATCTCCTTGTGCATATGTTTTTATATTGGTCGAGTTTAGGAGATAGTTTTATATTGGGCATATTCCTTGGATTAGGAATGGTTATTCTTTGGTTTAGGAATGATTTATGAGTTTGATCTTCTTGTGAGAGACTTACATCCATAATTAGTTATATGGTATGGTTTGGGTTTTTTTTGTGACTTCTTGGTTGGGGTTTTATGGTGGAGATTTTACTTGACACATTTTACATCTAGAGGTGTGTGTAGAAGGACATGATACATATTTGCATGGTTTCTCTTTGGTCTTGGTTATCATCCTTGATGTTCAATGTCACTTAAATTGGATTTGACATTTGGATAGAGATTGTGATCACTCGTTTGTGTTCATGCATTACATGTGAGAGCTGACATGGTTATTCCTTATACCTTTCCTTTGTTGATTGTAGAGAACTTTGAAAAGTGTTGGATACTTGTTATGAGAGTTGTTCTTGCAAGTTATTTGTTTATGTTTTGTGCATGCCCTTGATACTACATGGATTCAATTCTATGAGATGTTGTGAGTGGATTGGTTATATATTTGACATTATCTTTTGCAGTGGGAGCTTCTTTGTGTATATGTGGCATGTATTGCTCTTGAGGCTTGTGGTTGCAAGTTATAAATTGGAAATGTTGATGTATTGAGATTCACCTGGTATACCTTTGGAGTTATGGCTAGTTGGATGGGTTGGCACTTGTTGTGGGTGCTATTTTAGCTATGGATTTTGACAAGTACAAATATATGTGATTACCTTTGGATCTAGTGTTTGTGCTTGGCACTTTAGTTGGTACAAGATTTTATGATTCTTATGTGACAGGTTGGTTAGATTTCTCTTTAAATGGCTTCTATGTATGTCTGGTGATAGTAGCACAATAGGAGGTGGGATCATTCATGTTTGTGATGCTAGATGCTTAGATTTTGTTGCGAGTACCATGATGGATCATTCATGGTGTACTTTGATCCATGATGGTAGATGGACATTTTAAAGTTATATTTTATAAAAAGTAACCTTTGTCACTTTTGTTCAAAGATTAATCAGTTGACCATTTTGCAACACAAGATTAGAAAGTTAATTAACCTCTCTAAAACATGCAAAAATAAGTTAGTTAGTAACCTAGGAATTAGGATAGTTATTTTGGTAAGCCTATAAATACAAGGCTAGTTGTAATGTAAAGAGGGGGAACTCTAATGAAGGGAAATGCTGGAAAAATTTCTAAGGGAGTTTTGGGTTCACATCATGACAAAGTGTCTTTGAATTTGAATATCTTCAAAGAAATAATTAGGAATTTATTAAGGCATATATCTACTAGTTTTTTTTTATGTCAAATTGGTGATCTATTTATGTATTGACAAAATCCAATAGTCTTTCTGGTCTATGTAATGGATGTGACAAAGTGCACTCATTTTTTGATATCTTGATATGAATGTGTTGGAATAGTATATCATTTTATATGTTAGGGTTTGTTATTTTTGTTTGCTCATCATTTCGTTTTGCACTTGATTCCCTTTGTAATAAGTTATTTGTTGGGAAATATTATTTGGTACTCATATGTCTATCAGTGGAATTTATTTTATTTTTTATTAGACATGCAAGGAGAGGTCTTTGATCCCGAAGATTACAACAACATATTATAACCACACAAAATAACAACCCAACAATTGGTCATAGTAACTAGAAGCAACAACACCTAACTCAAAATTTAAAAAGCATGGAAAGAGCAATACTACTATCTTTAACCTTATCCATACTAATTTTTACCACATACTTACTATTGTCCATATAAAAAATACTAAAGAACCTTATACTACCAATATCATCATGACATAAACCAGAAGAAGAGTCCCTTTCCAATCTCTAAGAACCCCACCAACTACTACTTTGTTAGGGTTCTCCTTGGAGAAACCATATGCATTGCACTTTATCCACCCCGTATCTTGTAGTATATATCTAGTAGTTTTCCTTTTCCAATAGTTGTGCCAATCAAAATTATAAAGGTTTTGTCTTTGGCCCAAATTTGTTTGACCCTCAAATCTTTTAGGTTGGGAAAAAATTTACGTTTTTTTTAATTAACAACTTTTATGTTCTCTTTAATGTGTTATTTTATTATCTGGAAAATAACATTAGAATCTTTAGACACATCACAAAAAATTATCTTATTTCATTCCTTCCACACACACTATGCCATCATCGGGAGAACTTGGAGCCAAAGGTCTTTTATGATAGGATGGTTAAAGAGATTAAAGCTCCACATTTGAATAAGGTCTAGGATACAAGTTGGCATTGTCTAGTAAACCTATAGAGAAGAAAGATTAAGAGAGAACACATTAGTTGTATACTTACAAAGGATAAGAAGGTGGTCTATGGTTTTGCATTGTTCTTTTCACAAATCACATCTGTTGACCATACTAAACCCTCTTCTATTGAGATTGTCAATTGTCAGAATCTTTCCATGAAGACCACCCACCAAAAACAATTAACTTTAGGGATCATTTTGGGGTTCCAATAATGGTTCCAAAGACTAGTAGAAGTGAGATTCTCTTCAATAGCATTGAAGGCCAAACTCATAGAGAAAATACTAGAGGAAGTGTACTTCCAGATTCTTCTATCTAGGGTTTCCTTATTAAACAACTAGGGACTAGGGAGAGCAACAAAGAGCCTCTAAACATCCTGATGATAGATTCTACCATTGTTTTGATTTAATTCTTGAGCTAGTAGTTGCCTAAAATATTTCCAAACCCCTGAGTTGTCATTCTAATTTAAGTAATGGTGAGTTTGAGACCCCAAAATCTAAAAAATCTTTCCTTAATGAATTTGTTTTGAAAGGTGTCCTTTATGGGGTAATCTCATTCGTTTAATAATCTTGTTTAGTTTTATATTTTCTCCTTTGTGTACTTTTAGGTTAAAATTAAAAAAAAAATCCTAAATAACCACATCATACAAGGGAGTCTCCCCTCTCAAACATAAAGGAAAATTGCAATCAAATAGTGATTGATTGTTGTCTCTCCAACTGTTGACATGTAGTTGTCACTACACATAGGAAAAACAAAATCATTTTCAAAGAAGCACTTATCATGATAAATCCATTTACTGAAAAGTTGGATATTAAGTGGTGTCATTAGTATAATCTTGTTGAATTGGTTTATTTTTAGGATTAGGTGTAGGTTGAACAGGAAATTGGGGTGCTCTTGGTTATAGAGCAGTAGGTAGATTTAAATTTTGCATAATAGTTTGTCACTTTCAGGTAGGGTTAGGCATTAAAGAAATTGGTTGGTTAAAGTTATGTTGTTGTTGCAGGTATTTTGGAGTAGCTTGAGGTCATTAGTGAGTACTCCTCCATGATTGAGACAAAGACACTTATTTAAAATTGGGTGCATGATAAGGAGATGAGTAAGTCCATTTCCCTTTCTAAGGTCCCTAATTAGCATTCACATTACCCTTCCATTGTTGGTTTTATTTCTCCTATGGTTGATTATTCCAAGCTTTAGCATTTAGATCAAAATGTATGATGCATTACTACAAGATAATGGATCACGAGGCATACCTTAACTTTTCTGTCATGGCTTACATTAAGAAATATAAAATGTTTCCCATCATCATCTTCAAATACATGGAACTTCATCTTTGTATACTTCTCTTTAGTTATGGTTGTTAGTTTCTTACATTAACCCGAGGCTTTCTTTTGTAGATAATGTGGGTAATATCCAATGAGTGTAGCATTAACATGTGATTTTTGATATCTTCCTTAATATTTTAGAGAAAATTACTAAGCTCCAAGCTAGATAACCCATTTGAAGGTTTAGAAGTTGGTAGAAGTTAGCTACTTTTTTTCAACATTAACCTTGTGTAGTTCTAACTTGCAAATATCTTCAAAGTTTAATTATGGTATGTTGCGTCCTCTCATCAAATGTTGTGCATCAATACAATCATCATTGACTCCTCTCAAGAAAAAAAAATATTGAGGGACTCCTAGGAAAGTATATTTTGTGGAGATTTCGTTAAAGTGAACTAAAATATTTCTATATAATATTTGAAGGGTTCATCTTCCTTGTCAGTCACCCTAAATATGTCCTTCCTTGAGTCTCCTCAACATGATATTGATATTTTTTGAATAATTTTTCTTTCATTAATGCCTATCTATTGATATCATTTTTGATGACACCCATAAACCATCTTAAAGAAACATCCTTCAAAGTGGCTTGAAAAAGCCTTAGTTTATGTGTGGTTGTTGTATAATCATATCTTGAATAGAGCACATCAAACTCAAATACAAAAGTATCGAGATACTTTGACAATATTAGGCAAAGCAATGGAGGTATATTCTTCATAGTGGCAACTCATTCTTGGTTTGATATGAGAAACTCAAAAGTAACATAATTAGTAGGATTCTCAACTTCATCAACCATGTTGTCAACCATGTTTTTTGTGTGATGAGTTTGTTTTAAAGGATCTTCTCCTTCAGGGTCCCTAAATGGGTCCTCTTGGTCTACCACTATATCTCTCCCTTATCAGATTAGGGGTATTTCCTTAATCAATGTTTGAAGCCAATATCTTGTGTTGAAACAAACGGAAGAAACTTTTGTGGCATGTCTCTCCTCAACAATATTCCATATGTATGAAAATAAATGTCTGTCTACAACTTTTAATAGAGTGTGTTTGACTAAAAGTTATACTAGCTGAAAGTCTAAATGAACTAGAAAAAATAATTATACTATGAAAACAATTAATAAAGAAACAGACTACACTAGAAACTCTTTGCCAAATGGCACCATCCCTAACAACAACGCCAAAAATAATAGATTTCTATTAAGGACTGTTAGTAAGTATAGACAACTGAATACAATATCCTAATGAAACAACTAATCTTCTATCTAGTAACCTCTCAGAGATGGTAGTTTACTTATTGATCAAAGATATATTTTATTGGATGACATCTACATTGTATGTGTACTAAAGTCACTATGGAATCTCCAAACCAGAAATTCGGAATGAAAGGTAAATACATTAATAGCATTCTACAATAGTTTTGCTTCACACAACATTGGTTGCGAGTTGCGAGTAAGACAATGTGGTTACATGCTAACAAATTTAGTTTATATAGAAAACTAATTGGAAGAAACTATAACCAAATAATATCCCAAGAATCTTAGTTGAACCTATACTATGTAAGCCATACAATGATATAAAATTAACGATTACTAAATTGGCAGCAGATATGCATGCATCTTTGGAATCATACTTGGCAGTGATCATAACTGCCAAAATGTGCGCTCAAAACGTGGAATGTTGGATAAAGAATCCTCATTGTTTGACAGTGAAATGTGAAAACAAATGCAAGCGGCAGATGAAACGCCAGATTTTATAATTTTTGGAAACATTTTCGTGACTGACTGCGTCAATTTATGGATGTAAAGGAGAAAACAGAATGCATATTCATATTCATATACTAATTTCATTGCTCAAAGCCCGCTAGCATTCTTTACATTATTGCTAATTTCTTGAATGGCACAATGTTTGATCCGAGGTCATAGATTTCAAATTCAACACAAAATATTAAAATCATTGTAATACACAAAAGTATTTTATTTATTCAACATCTAAGTATTACTACATTACAATTTGATTTATGCATTCATTTATAGAAGTGCACTCTCTAAAAGCACAACAGTTCTACAAAAGGAATATCTAAAACATCTAATTTTTATTTATGAAACATTACTAAAAACATTAAAATCTAATTTAAAAGTTCCTTTTCAAAACTCTAACTTGCATTTTTGACATTACTAATTAGCTTCAGTTCCCCACAAGCTTCTTCATTAAAATTCAATACTTGATAAAAGTCAAATGTATAAATATTAACTGTCAAAGATTAATATAATACAAATATAAATTAATAATATTTACCAAAATCTTATATGTGAAATTTTTTAAATTCATACAATTTATAAAAATAATATAAAATTTTAAAATGTAATAATTAATTAGCAATATGTTAAGAAAGTTTTTAAAATTGATATTTTGTATATTAATAAGTATAATAAGTTTATGTAGTAAGTTATATAAATATTGCTTATAATGAATTTTCATGATAAACTTAAGGGAAACTGCTATCTTCCATTCAAACTGTACAATTGAACAATTTTCAAAAATTTATCATCGAAAATAACAAAAAAGTTGGATAAAAATCACAACATTTTGCAGATGTTGATGATGTATGTGGAATGTTAATGATCTTCTCTTCGGTGACACTATTTCCATAGAAGACGCTTGTAATGATCAGCATAGTATGTAGTGTCGCAGGGAAGAATTGCTTGAGTTATCAAATTTCCCAGGAAATGATTACTGCAGTTTGCGTAGCAATGGAAGCTTGGTACATATTTGCCGCTCAAATTGGTCTTGTGAAGCCTTCTTCAGACAAAACATTTCTTCATCAAGGCACAGATTGCAAAGAGTTTACATTGTTTTGATGTATTTCATGGAAGTAAGTGTGATTGGATAAATAAATGTTGTGTGCAAGGATAATTAAAGTGAAAAGACGTTTGTAGTGCATCTAGAATGATACAAGGAACTATTCAGGAAAGGTCTAATTAGAACACAGGTTTATCTGTCAAATGATGGCCTCATTGGAGGTATACCAGAGGATACTTAATTGTTCATATTTGGAGCAGATTAGACCTTTTCAATAATGATCTCAGTGGTTCAACTCCTGCCAATATTCCAGCATTAATCCATCTAACTAATCTTTTAAGTGTCATTTTCAGAATTACATAGTAGTTTGGGATTTAATTCTTTTGAGAATTAATTTATGATTTTGTAAAAGGAAGTTGTTAGTGGATTTAGGAAGAAAAACTATTGAAGTAAATACCAGTTTGGTGAAAATGAGTTATGGTAGTTATGAACTATCTAAGGTGAATTCTTTAAAAGGAGAAAAAAATTATTTACAATTCTTTTTCCCTTCCTATTTAAGAGAGAGTTTTGTAACTAAATTTCAAGAAATTTAAGAAAAGAATTGGTGAATGTGATGTTTAGTTGTTAAGTGATAAATATAGATCCAATTGAGAGTTTTTTTATTTTCTTTCTATAGACTTTTCCATTGAGATGAAAGTCATTCGTTCATCATTGTTATGAGGGATGCTCATAGTTTTTGTGCTGTCAATATTTTGAAGTCATTTATTTGCAATCCTTGAAGAATATTGTTAGTCTTTGTGCAGCCAATATTTCTTATCTATTTGCAAATTTGGGGAATGCATTAGCATGTGTGCTAAATGAACTCTTACTTATTTTATTTACAAGAATCCATTCATTATTTTGTGTTACTTCTATTAAATTATTAATAGACTTTGCTATGTTAATAATCGATATCTTGGTTCCAAATTTTTATTGTAATGGAGGGGGAGAATTATTTCAAATATAAATAAATCAAGAATTAATGGAGCTGCCCTCTTTCAAGCAGAGGAGAATCACCTGTTCGTGGTAATTTATCACAATGATACAAGAATTTTTCATTTATGTTGGGTAGATTTTACAGACAAAGCACACTGAACAATTACTTACTAACATAATTACTTTGATGATTCATGTGCAAGAATTAGCATGAATGATTTTCATAATTTTAAATGCAACATGTAATCATGAATTTGTCAATGACAAAAAATAATCATGTGACAAAAAATAATCATGTTACAAGGGGCATAACATTAAGACCACTGTAAGATTGGTCTAAATTTTGGATATGTTTGAGAAAACTTAATTATGTAAAGTCTCCAAAGCCTTTTTCAAGATTCATTATGGATCGAAAGTTATGGATGTATGAATGGAGTACTATCAAAAGTGTCAATAATAGTCATGAAATGATGACAAAACTTCATCATGGATAAGTTCCACATGTCCAAAAGCCATGTATATTTTTATTATGGAAAATGAAACTAATGTCATTTTAATTTTAATTTTTATAAGCCATTAAAGTCCGATAAGATGAGGGAGAATAAGATTTTGAAAGAATTAGTTATTTGGAACAAATAAGCATTACCAAAAAAAGCAAAAATGATAAATATGCTACAGAAAGAGAGAGAAGGGCTTCGTTCTCTTTAGGATGGAGGAGTCTTTTTGGTATAGCGGGTTTAATTTTTTTATTACACTATAATAGGAATGAGAAGAAAGACATGAAAACGTTTCTAATTTTTTTTATTGAGTGTGCAGAGGTAATATGGTCTGTGAGCCTTTGTCATATGTCTGAAAGAAGAAAGAACATATATTAAATCTATGAATTTAAGTATTTTCTTTCTAGTCAATTTCAGTCTATGAGCTATTTCAACCATATTTGATTATATTTTGTAGACTTTTATTTTTGCATATGATTTTTATGAGGTGTGCAAACTTTATTCATTTGTTTAGTTGGAAATCAAATGTTTGATCTCCTCCTTATTCCCTCACAAAGGAAAGATTAAATAGATGAATTATGTGCTATCTCTTTCTTTATCCTTTTCATTTACTTAATCTAAAATTGCATTCATTCCATATGGACGTATGATTGTTAGTGTGCCTTGGTGTCTTTCAGGTTAAAGACATATCCTATTAATTATTCATTGTATATCTGAAGAAGGGAATTGTACCTTCCCAAAATTTAGAGTAGGCTTGCATATTTCAATTGCTAGCAACCCTACTAACAGTTACATATTGTGTCTTTTTGTTTGGGCGAATGAGAGTCATTTTAAAAGGGTTTGTTGAAAGACAAATATGTTCACTAACACATCACTAATGAGATTTAATGAGAATGAGCAATACTAAATGAAAATATAAATGAAATACAACTAACTCAAATATAAAAAAACAAATCTTATCTAACAAATTATATTTTTAAAATCACTTCAATTGGTTATGCTTGAGGATTCGTACCTCATATCAACACAATATTTCTTTATCTAAAATTCACCATCCACTTTTATTCATCATAACATGAAGTAAAATACCAATAAATTAGAACACTAACTAAAATCCAAAATTTAGCACAAGATCTAATATTGTTCTCTATCCAACTATCTTAAAGTAAATAATCTCAAAGCAATCTCAAAGAAATAATAACATAATATTTTAAGGCTTTGCTACACTTGTCATTTCTCAATAAGATATACACTTATTCTATAATAGAAAACTTGAAACAAAACTTATAAAATGGAACACTAAATGAGATTGGGTCATGCATCATAGGACATGTGGTTGCATAGGTACAAGACTTTTTCTCTCAATTAAATAGTACCACCAATTAAAAAGTCTTTCTGAACCATGTATGGAAATAGCAAGTTCAAAAATGTCATACTTCATAAAAGTTCATTGATTATGGATTTGAGTAATGTATTCCTTTATAGTGCAGCAGTTGGTATAGCTATTATATATAACATTATGTTATGCATATAATAATCATAAAAAATCCATCATAATATGTTCAATTGTAACCAAGTGTTCAAATTTTTTGACAAAGTATAATGAAGCTAAGATCAAAAGAACCCTTAAAGACACTAATTGTGGACTCATAAATTTCCTCAAATGATATAACAAAAATAAGAAATACCTTGAGTTTTTCTGTAATTCACATATGCTTCATACAAACACCTATAGGATCAACATAGTCAAATGTATATCTTCTAAATTAAATATTAGGGATATAGTTACCTTAGAATGGTGTCCAATTAACACTTTCTAATAACCATTAATGAATAAGGAAAAGGAATACACATTCAATCAAACCTAAGAAACAAAAGGATGTAGAAACAAATAAGATTTAAAATGAAGTCAATGGGAAGATACCTCCAACAATTTACTACAAGGGGGTTTAAGCTAGTCTCAGACAAATGACAAAGAAATAATGAGCATTCACAGACATGAATCAGGAGTTCTAATTAGGAATACATAATGAACAAATGATTCCTAGAGTTCCCAATGTAGAAACTTGGACTTTGATACCAAACATAACACCCTATCAAGGAACTCAAAAGGGCAACCAGTAAACTACTAAGATCATAGCATAATTATTTATTTTAACAAAGAAAATAATTTCAACATAATGATTGTATTTATAAATCACAACAACTAAAACTATATTACTTACATACATAACTAATAAATATCAAACATTAGACTACATCCTCTTAGGCACCCTAAAATTTATATTAAGCAACATATGATTACGTGATTAAATCTATTAAATAATAATGAGATAATGCATAATATTAACATCATTAAACATCATCAAACTATATTCATTTTAAACCACAAATATAAATGGTACTAGTTATTATTAACATAGCAAGGTAACACATACAACCATTCATCCATCTAATTCAAAGCATTATGTTGTAATTAATCACGGTTGCATTCTTACATTTACATTTACATCCATCTTCTCATGGAGTGTCCAGTTACAACAATAATATAAACATCAATGATACATAGCATGATATAAATGTACAATTGAAATCATCTTGTTAGTTCCCAAATAAACAGATTCTCGCAAGATTTGGCCAATTGATAGGAATGATTGTTAATGATCCTCTTCCCCTACTCTTTGGGCTATGTAGGACCAAGGCGGGTGTATGTATTCTGTAATAGTATTTCTTTTTTAAGGTTTTTATAGCATATATGATTGTATTATAACTTATGCTTGATCTCTCAAGATAGCAATGGGCTTGAAAGAGACTGAATTGTGTACTTCATAACTTGACTTATGACCATTGAATTGGATTTGGAGAATGGTGAATCTTGTAAATGTATTTATATTTGATTACTTGTCTATATTGAATATTTATATTTGATTACTTGAAATATTTTCACAAATACTTCACTTAAAAATAATAGACTAGTGCCTTCCTATTGAACAATAGATACAATTCCTTCATTAACCCTATGTACAACTTTAGTGACACGTGAAATATCTTTTTAAAAGATTAATATCAACTACTTTCCTTTCAATGCTACTTGATTACTTTGTCACACTACAATTTGTCTTGTCGAATTCAACCCGAGCAATAAGATAGAAATAATAGTGCCTATTATTCTAAATGATCAAAGTGTAGAATATCATAAATATCGTCCACACAAAATTTCCAAAAGCAGTGTTACCTTCTAGAGATAAAATCACAAAGGACAAATTAATTTGGAATGATGAGATCCACAATATCAAAGTAGAGAAAATATTGATTTATATGAATGCTTCTAAGTCTTATGTACAATAAATTACTTGTACAAAGCATAGTAGAAAATAATATATTTACACTGTGATATTGTTCAAATATGAATTCTTTCTCTTTTTACATTTTACACCACATGTGTGTGTGTGGTTTTTATAATCCTTTAGAGTGGATAGACACCATCTTTTTATATAAAAATAATCCAAATCCCGAAATTATCTTTTGTTTATGTAATTAACTACCATTTTACAAGTTGGTTAGGTGTATTAAGGATATTTTAGGGGTATTAATTGGATGAATGGTCCAAAAATGATGTAAATACTCTCTCTAGTGCTTCAAAGTCCATTATTTATGTTAAGGTTTCACATACTTCTACATGGGTAACACATACTACATACACCTATTTCTCTTGAATGCATGTTATAGCCAACCTTTTTATATGAGAACTTCAAAATTTGCAAAAAAAATATGGTTCCAATTGTAAGAATTTGGTATAGCTCTGATACCATGTAAGAATTTGCCTTAGGGAAAAATCACCCAACACCAAGAAGCTCAATAACTAGCTCAAAATAGACCTACAGAGTATGATCAGAATAACAATATGATATTCAATTGATTGTAAAGTACACTAGAGGTGCCTATATATAAAGGCCTCTAGAATGCTTCTAGAATGTCTAAGAGTTAGCAATATGATAAGCCTCACAACTAAGCACATGTCGACCAAGAGTGAATTATCCCCCATTAAGCACAAGAGTTATTGCAATGATGAGGATAAGCCTACAAAGGTGTGTCACGTAAAATAATGTTGTAGACACCATGTGCTTAATTAAGACTGCAAGCAATTGTGTTGTCAACATGATAACTCAGTTGATTATGCAAACTCCAGTGTTGTAGACACCATGTGCTAAATTAGAGTTGCTTACTTCTGTGTTGTCAACAAGACAACTCATATGAGTACGCAAAATCCTAGGTGTCTAACCTAATAAACAATAAAATAATACATTTATCCTAAGTAAACTTAAGTAAAGTGTAAATAATAATTATTTACACTAACACCCCCCCTTAAGGGCAACTTAGGAGAATGCACTTAAGCTCACAAAAGCTATAATGAAATGCATAATGGGTCTTGGCTACTAGGCCATGTTAGGTACCCAAGTACAAATGCAATGAAATCTCTTTGAAAGTGGAGAAAGAGGAAAAACCTCATGGGAAAATCCCTCCCCCAAAAAGAGAGATATGTACAATAAAGAAGAGAAGGATCATGTGACACCCCTGATGAAAAATCCCTCACCCCCAAGAGATCTCACAAATGAATATACTTGACCTCTATGAAGGGCTTGGTGAAGATGTCAGCTACCTACTGCTCAGTAGGACAATATTGCAATGCAATGACCTACTCATGAATCAGCTCTCAGATATAGTGCATATTAACCTCAATATGTTTGGTGTGCTAATGTTGCATTGGATGTTTTGAGATTTCAATAGCACTCTGGTTATCACAATGGATGACTGTGAGTCTAGATAGATCAAAACCAAAATCCTTTAGAATATGTTGCAACCAAATAGCTTATGTCATCGCAGTCACAACTCCTTGATACTCAGCCTTAGTCGATGAAAGAGCAATGGTATTTTACTTTTTACTCTACCAAAAAATGGGGTTAGAACCAAGATGAAACATATATCCTAAAGTAGACTTGTGAGAATCAAGGTCCCCTGCATAGTCTAAGTCTATATAACCCACTAACTGATGTCCTGTACCAACTGCATAGTGTATCCCATGTGTATGTGTATGTGTATGCTGGATATAGTGCAAGATTCATTTCACTACCTTCCAATGAAGTTCATGTGGCTCTTGCATGAAGCAAGAAACCATGCAACTGCAAATGAGATGTTAGGACGTGTATGTGTCAAATAGATTAGGCTTCCAACCAATTGCCTATACAAAGTGGCATTAACAAGTGGAGTGGAACACTTTGTTTCTAACTTAACACCTGAAAGAAGGGAGTAGGTGCATCCTTGCAATCACTCATGTGAAACCAAGCAAAAAGATCAAGAGCATACTTGGGCTGTGATAATGGGTAAGTGCACCAAGTTGTGGTGCCAAAAGGGGGGAATAAGTGGACACTTTTTTTTTGAAATCAACAATTTTTGAACTTTAACAAAAATTTGAAGATAGTTACGCTCAAAATTTTAAGATATGACAAAAACAAAAGTAGTAGTCCTTTGAATTTAGTTTCTAAAGTACTAATTTTTTTCCAAAATGGTTTAGTTTTAGGTCCTAAAAAAAGGGGGCCACAGAAAGTGGGACTGTTTATTCAAAAAAACATAACATAGTACAAAGTGTGCACACCCCCCCCCACAAAAAAAAAAAAATTAACTTTATTTTTGAAATTCTTTAATCGCTCTAGTCAAAAGTTACCTAACATTGTGTAGTTTATCTTAGATTTTTCAGGTAATTTTATAATGCATTTTTATCCAAAAAATGTGAAATATCTGTATGTTCCCCCTAGAAATGATTGAAAACTAACCTAAAATTAAAACTTCATTTTTTGAAAGTGTGTATAATGGAGTCTAGTTTTAAAAAAACTAAGTTGTTGTGAAATTCGATGAACAAGCTAAAATCTACAACCCAATTAGTACATGTTGGTTTTTGACAAAAGTGGACATACATTCAAAAGTAATTATAGTTGAAAGGCTTGAAATAGTTCAAATAAAAAATAAATTATATGGTTATATAGCTAACACAAAGACCTACAATGTCATGTAACATGATTTTATTGATGCTCAAACACAAGGAAACTTGAAGTTGAGCACCCAAGAAAAATAAATCATTTTTTGTATGTTTGCAATAAAACACGTCTTAGATTAGTTTACAGACTCCAAACCTTTGGGTTGGATCCCCAAGGAAAAACCAAGCCTTATGCTTGGTAGTGCGCACACACTATTTAAAACTTTTTAAAATTTTAGTCTTAATAGCTTGTGTACACTTTAGTGTGCATGCACTACTAAGACCTAAATAGTGCGTAGAGAGGGAAGGAGAGAGGCAAAGAGAGAGAGAGAGTAGGGGGTGGTAGAGAGAGAGTAGGTGATGGGAGAGAGAGAGTGAGAGTAGGAGATGGGAGAGAGTAGAGAGGGGGAGAGAGAGAATGAGAGAGAGTAGGTGGTGGGAGAGGGAGAGAGAGAGGGGGATGTGAGTGTGTATGAGAGAGAGTAAGGGATGGGAGAGGAGAGAGAGAGGGGGGATGAGAGAGAGAGTGTGTGTGTGAAAGAGAGAGAGAGTAGGGGATGGGAGAGAGAGTATGAGAGAGAGTAGGCAGTGGGAGAGGGAGTGGGAGAGGGAGAGAGAGGGGGATGGGAGTGTGTGTAAGAGAGAGAGTAGGGGATGGGAGAGAGTGTGTGAGAGAGTAGGGGGTGGCAAAGAGAGTATGAGATGGGAGAGAGAGATTGAGAGTAGGGTATGGGAGGGGGGGAGAGAGGGAGAGAGAGAGAAGGTAGTGGGAGAGGGAGTGGGAGAGGGAGAGAGAGAGAGAGGAGGAGGATGGGAGTGTGTGTGAGAGAGAGTAGGGGATGGGAGGGGAGAGAGAGAGAGGAGGGTGATGGGAGTGTGTGTGTGAAAGAGAGAGAGAGTAGGGGATGGGAAAGGGGGGAGAGAGAGTAGCCTGAGAGAGAGTAGGGGATGAGAGAGAGAGAGTAGGCAATGGGAGAGGGAGTGGGAGAGGGAGAGAGAGGGGGGATGAGAGTATGTGTAAGAGAGAGAGTATGAAATTGGAGAGAGTGTGAGAGTGTGAGAGAGAGTAGGGGTGGCAGAAAGAGAGTAGGGGATGGGAGAGAGAGTGAGACATAGAGTAGGTGGTTAGAGAGGGAGTGGGAGAGGGAGAGATAGAGGGGGGATGGGACTGTGTGTGTGTCAAAGAGAGAGTAGGGGATGGGAGAGGGGAGAGAGAGAGAGTAGGGGATGAGAGAGAGTGCGAGAGAGAGAGTTGGTGGTGGGAGAGGGAGTGGGAGAGAGAGAGTAGGTGGTGGGAGAGGGAGAGAGAAAGGGGGATGAGAGTGTGTGTAAGAGAGAGAGTAGGAGATGGGATAGAGAGAGAGTAGGGGTGGTAGAGAGAGTACGGGATGGGAGAGAGTGTGAGAGTAAGAGAGAATAGGGGGTGGCAGAGAGAGAGTACATGATGGGAGAGAGAGTGAGAGTAGGGGATGGGAGAGAGAGTAGACAGTGAGAGAGAGAGAGAGTGGGAGAGGGAGAGTGATAGAGATGAGGATGAGAGTGTGAGTAAGAGAGAGAGAGTAGGAGATGGGAGAGGAGAGAGAAGGGGATGTGAGTGTGTGTGTGAAAGAGAGAATAGGGGATGGGAGAGGGGAGAGAGAGTAGCCTGAAAGAGAGAGAGTAGGGGATGGGGGAGAGAGTAGGTGGTGGGAGAGGGAGTGGGAGAGAGAGAGGGGGGATGGGAGTGTGTGTGTGTGTGTGTGTGTGTGTGTGTGTGTGAGAGAGAGAGAGAGAGAGAGAGAGAGAGAGAGTAGGGGATGGGAGAGAGTGTGAGAGAGAGTAGGGGTGGCAGAGAGAGCTTATAGGATGGGGGAGAGAGAGTGAGAATAGGAAATGGGAGAGAGAGAGTAGAGATGGAGAGAGTGAGAGTGAGAGTGAGAGAGAGAGTAAGAAGTGGGAGAGGGAGTGGGAGAGGGAGTGAGAGAGGGAGAGGGAGTGAGAGAGAGTAGGGGATGGAAGAGATTTTGAGAGTGTGAGAGATAGTAGGGGTGGTAGAGAGAGAGATTAGGGGATTGGAGAGAGAGAGTAGAGAAGGAGAGAGAGAGTGTGAGAGAGAGATAGTAGGTAGTGGGAGAGGGAGTGGGAGAGGGAGAGAGAGGGGGGATGGGAGTGTGTGTGAGAGATCTAAAGAGTAGGGGATGGGAGAGGAGAGAGAGAGTGGGGGATGGGAGTGTGTGTGTGTGAAAGAGAGAGAGTAAGGGATGGGAGAGAGAGAGTAGGTGGTGGGACAGGGAGTGGGAGAGGGAGAGAGAGGGGATGGGAGTGTGTGTAAGAGAGAGAGAGTAGGGGGTGGCAAAGAGAGAGTACGGGATGGGGGAGAGAGAGTGAGAATAGGAGATGGGAGAGAGAGTAGGTGGTGGGAGAGGGAGTGGGAGAAGGAGAGCAAGAGAGAGAATAGGATGAGAGTGTGTGAGTGAGAGAGAGTAGGGGATAAGAGAGGAGAGAGAGAAGGAGGATGGGAGTGTGTGTGAAAGAGAGAGAGTAGGGGATGGGAGAGGGGAGAGAGAGAGTAGCCCAATAGATAGAGTAGGGGATGGGAGAGAGAGTAAGCAGTGGGAGAGGGAGTGGGAGAGGGGGAGAGAGAGGGGGATGGGAGTGTGTGTAAGAGAGAGAGAGAGTAGGGGATAGGAGAGAGTGTGAGAGAGAGTAGGGGATGGGAGAGTGAGAGTGAGAGTAAGGGATGGGAGAGAGAGAGTAGAGAGGGAGAGAGTGAGAGAGAGAGTGAGAGTGAGAGTGAGAGAGAGTAGGGGATGGGAGAGAGAGTGAGAGAGAAAGTAGGCGATGGGAGAGGGAGTGGCAGAGGGAGAGGGAGTGGGGGAGGGAGAGTGAGAGAGAGAGAGTTGGGGATGGGAGAGAGAGAGAGAGTGAGAGAGAGAGAGTAGGGGGTGGGAGAATGTGAGAGAGAGAGAGTAGGAGATGGGAGAGAGAGTGAGAGAGAGAGAGAGAGAGTAGGTAGTGGGAGAGGGAGAGTAGGAGAGAGAGAGAGTAGGGGATGGTAGAGATAGTAGGCGATGGGAGAGGGAGTGGGAGAGGTAGATAGATAGAGAGAGAGTAGCGGTGGGAGAGGGAGTGGGAGAGGGAGAGTGAGAGAGAAGGGGATGGGAGAGGAGAGAGAGTGTGAGAGAGAGTAAGGGATGAGGATGGTGGGATAGGGAGAGATTATTTTTCACATAGTATGTAGGCACTATAGTGCATACGCTCTATAGTGCGTATGCACTATATGAAAACACCAAAAAAAGTCATAATGCAAGTTTGGATCCTTGTCGATCCATATTCTGCTTTTTGTTTGTTGTGTATTCTATTGTTCCAATAGAAAACATGAGTTTCAAGTTGTTGGAAGTTAGAAAACACTATTTGAAGGTTTTTTTAATATTCTTTCTATAGAAAAGGTTAGTGCAGTTCTTTTTAAATATTCTTTGTTGTTATATAAAGACAAATTTGATTATAATTTGACATGTTGTTTAATATATATTGAATTCATTAAAATTTGTCTATTTGAATGAATTGTTATTTGGAAATGGTTAGAAATTTGACAAGTTTTTTAATATATATTATGTATTCATTGAAATAATTGTAATTTGTATATGTGTTTGAATGATTTGTAATTTACAAATAGTAAGTAATTCAAATGTTTGAATAATTTGACATAATGAAATCATGATCATGCTAAGGAAGAAACCAAAAACTCAAACAATGGAAGAGAGGGAGAGAGATTTGGCAATTAAAAGAGATAAAATAAAACTACTATGTGAACAAAAAAAATTGCAAAGCAATAACGAAGAATTGACTTTTGAAGAGAAACGAGAATGACCTATACAAAGAAACAAAGAGGAATAATTGGAAAGACAAAGAGAACGGATGAGACCATTACGCTCAAGAAGAAAATTGAATTGTGAAGCTACACCATCTTCCAATGTTGGAGTCATATCATCATCTCATATTGAAGAGATGCTAATTTGTAGATCCGATGATGTACACACTCCATCATGTCATGTTGAAGGCACAACATCAACATATCAAGTAGGTGATATTCCATCTTTTGCATGTTATTGCCAAGACACATCATCTTTGGTTCAAGGTATGCAAAACACTCAACCTTATGTTGATGTTCAAAATGTTGAGGAAATAGAAGAGATTATAAAACCTTCTAAAATTCATTTTAGAAGATCAAAATATTTGATTGATATTGAAACTAACATTTTGAAATCAATGCCTGATAAGATTAGCAAGCGTACTTGTCAAAGAAAAGTTAATCATATGTGGAGATTATTCTTTGAAGAATTAAACATTACAAGTCAATGCCAATTATCTATTGAAATGATGAAGAATTTGAAATTTAGGCCTATCATGAAGATTCTTGGGCTAAGAACAATGGACGATTCAAATGAAAAGAGCATTGTAAAGAATCTAATGAGTGCTTATGAAAAAGTGGGTTCTAAATCACACACCAAAGATAGTAATACCACAAGACGAGTACTTACATCAACAATATTAAGTACCCAAATGAAGAAATCTTGACTCATGAGAAAGACAAGAAAAATATTGAAAATTGATAGAGGTACTCTAAGGAGATCCATGCTAAGGTGTGAGAGATTGGAAGATCCAACAAAAAATGAGTTATGGACATTTAGTGGTAGATTACCATGAAAGGATAAAGAAATTAGTGAAGCTTTCTAATCATTAATCAAAGATTTTTGAAAAAATAACACATGTTTCCCCTAATCAAAGAGATGTTGTAAGAAGGAGGATTGGTAGCGAAAATCGTGACCCACATGCAAAACATTTTTTGGACTCAACTCAGACACAATTTTTTGCAAAATTTATTGGTATGTATCCTCAAATTTGAATAAGTCAAAGATTTTTTGAGATGGGTAAACTTTTTTATGTGAAGATAAATCACACATGCACAACTTTTTTTTGTTGTAGGATACATATTGAATTTTTTAACAATTTTGATGTTTTTAGGCATATATGTATGTTTTTGCATTCTAAGTTTGTTTTGCAGGATTGTGACATGAATGAGCCACCTAGATCTTCAAGGAAATTCATATCCAACATTTTATGTGAAATAGGGGATGACCAAATTTTTTACAAGGCATCATGCTTAGATGGTACATGCTCATTTTTTGGTTCTTTGTAACTTTTATCAACTTGTGAACATATAAATAGTACACATGCAATTGGAAATGAAATAGTAGATTACAAAAAAATAAGATAGTGACATATGCTCTAAAAGATGGAAAACAAGGTAAAAGATGTGATTTAGTCATTGAAAAGATTCTAGTGTACGAGTTCATGGAGATTTTTCATGAAAAAATTATTTACGAGTATGCAAGGCATACACATAGAGCTCGATGGCTGAATTTGCAATTCAAGCTGTACAAAGATACATTTCCACTAGATACCATTATTTCAATTGTAGACTTTGTAGAGAGCTACACATTTAATAGGTTTCCATATTTTTTCACATAACATTCATGCATTCACCTACAAGTATAGAGGATGATAGGAAGATTTTGAGGGAGTACCATTTTTATATCAGCGATGATTAATCACATTCTACAAAGTTTGTACATGGTTGTTTTCAACTATTTTATGGAGATTTGGCTAACAAGGGCATACCATATTGTTAGCACATTATTTGGTTAGACAGTTGCGCATCTCAATTCAAGAATGCATGGATGTTCTATTGGTTGAGCAGGATTCATAAGTTGTCTAGAATTCAATATATGTAGAATTTCACAAAGGTTGGTCATAGAAAGGGAGAGCACAATGGTGCAGGTGCATGCATCAAAAGAGCCTTAGCTCATTAAGAACTAAAGTACAAAGATGGAGCAATATTGACATATGCAAAATCCATCATCTAGTGGTGTAATGCTACAATGGGTCTAGGTAAAGAAGGTGAGTCTACAGTTCGTAGATTTTTTTGATTGATAGATAATACTAACATTTCACCATATGAGAATTGTTGCACACTAATAGGATCAAGTGAGTTGCACTCTTTTAGAAGCTCTGACACAGGTTCATGGAGTATCCACACATGAAAAATGACATGCTATTGTCCATCATGTGTAGAGGAAAATTGGGATGATTGTGAGTCGACTGAATGGGTGAACAAATGGGATATACAGGTTTTGGACCCAATTAACACCTATCGTCCCCCACAAGCACTTGAAATAGTAGAGATGGATTCATCCATTGACTTTGACTGCTTGTATGATCTAGTTTAACTTGGTAATATATATATTTATATATCTTTGTAATTTCAATATGTAACTTTATAACTTTTACCTAAGTATTTTCTGAATTAATGACCGCATTTTGTACATTTATCATTGTAGGCCATGGTTTTGCTACTATTGCACTTGAAGACAATGAAGAAGGGAAAAATTATTATTTGTATCATTGTGTCCAAGCCAAACAAAAATTAGATCACTCAGTTATAGATGTTGAAGGTTTAGAGTACCGTATCAATGCGATGGTTGTAACATACACATGGCTTAGATGATATTCTATGAAGAACCCTAACTTGTGGTTATTTGAGGATTGGCAAACAGAGAGGAAGATTCTTCATTATTCGAACCTTGTTGTCACATCAAATGTCCACTTGATAAAATATGGTGGAAAACCACATAATAAGACTCTTTGGAAAGTTCGCGAGTCAGATCACAAGGCAATACTTGAGATATTAAAATGTAAAGAAAATCAAGTTGGTTCATTAGATTGAGAGAGAGAGAGAGAGAGAGAGAGAGAGAGAGAGAGAGAGAGAGAGAGAGAGAGAGGTGTAGAGGCACCTTGAATCATAGGCCCCTCACCTTTTCATTTTTTTTGTGTTATGCTCCAAGCGACCTTTATAAGTAGAATAAGGGTCATTTGACCTACCTGTGGTAGTTAGGGTATTGGATGTTAATGTCCTTAGAAAAGTCACTATTTTGACCTAAAAGTTAAGGCATACATTTCCATAGGGAAATGAGTAACCAAAGGGATGAGTCATTAGCTTAGGGAAGGGTCCCTAGCATGGAATTGCTAAGGGATAGCCTAAATAATGAGTTAAAAGTGTTATGAAGAGCAAGCAAGAAAAATCCAAAAGTTGCTATATTGCAATTTTTGCAAAAAGTTGATTTTGCAAGAAATTGTGGATTTACCTTTTAAAACTTGAAGGAGACTGATGCAAACCATAAGGATGAAGGGGAAAGACCTAGGAGGAGATATAAAGACTTTCCAAACCCAAAAATGAGAGAAGTTAATATCATTGTGTATGGTCAACATGCTATAGCATGATATTTTAAGGCAAAATTATTGAGTTTCTAAGTTTTAAGGCATTTTTTACATTGTTTTTGTGGACTGTACTAGTTTTCATGGTAGATTGGGTTGTTTAGAACAATTTTGTTTTAAGAAGTTTGGTTTGATTGTCTTTCTTTTCATAGTTGCTCAAAAAGTTGCTTGACAACTTTTGAGCAACTTCTTAAAAAGTTGTTAAACTTTCAAAAACTCTCCCACAAAGGGCTAATTGGTTCAATCCAAACTTATAACTATTTGGGACAACCTATATTAGCCTTTACAGGTGGGTGATAGGTATGATGTACTTATTTTAGCAAGAAATCAATAAAATAACCTATTTTTCTTGCAAAATTTCATGTTTTAGAGCATTGTACAGATGATGTACTTATTTTGGCAAGAAATCAATGCTTTCCAAATGTTGTTACAATAGTGGCTTTTATTATCTTATAGTTTGTGAGGTTTACATATGTTTTATATGTCCTAAAAGGGTGTTTGAATCTCACTTTAAACTGTGTCTTCATGTGGGGTTTTTCCATATTATGTTCGATTTACAGTTTGAAGGGCTACTAGCCTTTTTAACGGCAAACTATTGTAACTATATATTAGTGTTGTTTGAACACAATAGAATCACTTTATCTACTATATACAGACCTTAATAGGTCTAAGGTGTGTTTGTATTCCATTCCATGGTCATTATTCTCTTTTCATTCATGTTTGGGGGTATGTTCCTAGTGCAGAGCACCAAAGCACTTGGTTTATATTTTGGTTTTCATGTTTTTCTTTACCTAATTAGGCTAAAATAAATAAACCTTGGATGGGAAGTCCATGGTTGTCAAAGAAAGACACCATTTTGTATGCTTAAGGCACTTTACGCAGTTTATAAGCAAAAGTTGCTCATTAGAAAAATTTAGAATTTTTAATATTTTTGGTCAATAAATCCTAGGATTAGTTGTTCTTAGTTGGTTTTAGGTATGTTGGAACCTTTTTCAAGTCCTAGAAGTGGAATCAAGTGAAAAATGTAAAAATTACACTTTTTGTGCAAAGTTGCATTGTTGAAAGTTGTAAAAGTTGCTCAAATTTGCAACTTAGTTGGAAAAGGGTTATAACTATTAAAATATTGGTTTAACCATAAAAAGAGACATATGAGATATATATACCTCATTTTTGAGGTCTAGAGGGCATTAATGTATGGATTGGAAGAAGTTGCAAAGAAAGAAATTCAATTTTGGAGTTATTTTTACTGTTGTTTGCATGATGCAGAAACTATAAAGACTTTTAGACCAGATCTAATGGATTTTTAAGATATATATTTGAATCATCTTTCTTTTTATTTTGGTATCATCATTCTACGTGTTTTCTAACTCAAGTTATTGCATTTTTAGTGAAACTAAGTTTTTAGGATAGCATTTTGGTGCACACAGCAAAAATGGGCCTCTAACTGCAATTTCCTTGGTTGAAATTTCATGGCCACTTGGAAAATGGTATTTAGTAGGGTCCTTTTGAAGACTCCATGGTTTCAAGACTAGAGGATGTGTTTTTTGATTTTACCAATCAAGCCCTAGGTCAAGTACTATGAAGGATTTGACCTCTTGTAGCATGCTGATTTGTGAATGGTAGGAGTTTGGGAATTGGTGAAGGGTTGAGCATTTGGAAATAAGTTATTTTAGTGTTTTTGAACCTTTCTAAGCACTGAGTTCATTTCTATGACCTTGTTTCCTACTGGTTGTTTTGTAAACCAAGCCTAACTTGATCACTTAGGTCTTTGTTGCTTTGTGAAGGAAAGGGAGTGCTGGAGTGGGGCTAGAACTTGTTGCTTTGAGGTTTGAAGTAAATTTGAAATGGTTATTCAAAAGCATAATTTTTTTTTGGGTCTTGTTTGAAAATTTGTGAATTTAGATCCAAAAAACCATTTCAGGAAGGCTAAAAGCGGCTCATAGGGCTACTGGGCCAAATTGGGGTTTGAGGCTTTGTGCAACTGTATGATTCAAACCAGTGGTGTAGTCTATGGTAAATAGGTGCCCTAAGATCATTTAACTTCGTAGAACCCTTGGGAAAAACTTCTATGGTGTTTTCCTAGTATTGACCTAGTTGTGGGAGATTGGTGCAAAACCCATAAAGTGGGCAAGTTTGGTTCTTTGTCCTTAGATTCTTGGTGAAGTTGGAGAGCGTTTTTCTTTGATCCATTGGAGAATTGGAGTGTGTTTAAACTTTTTAATAAGGTTAAAGATTTGATATCCAGTTGGTTGATTTCAAGAATGGGAAGCCCATTTGAAGCTTCTTAGTTGTGCTCTCTGCATTAGTTCCCTTATTAGGCTTCTGGAGAATCCTTATGTTTTGGTGCTTTTGAACTTAGGAAAACCTAGGGATTAGGTTCCTTGCCTTTTTTGGGTTGTGATAACCTATGATAAGTTCATTATTGATGCTTTTGATAAGTGTCTTAGCACTAAACCCTCTTTTTGGGAAATTTGAAGGATTCCAACCTTGTCTAATTGCCTAGTGGCTTGCATTTTAGAAGCTTCCACTGTGCACTGCTGCATCACAACCTATCCTAAGTGAACTATCTAGGATCCTTGGGTGCCTTCTTTGATGAGTCTAGAATGGGTGCTCCTGCACCAGTCATCTACTTGACTGGGACATGCTTGGGAATTGACAATCTCCATTTAAACTCAAGTGTCCATTTAAAGGTGGCAATGAGCTTTTTGTTGTTATGTTAAGATCACTTAATATATTTTGATGAGAACTTTGAGGGATCATGCCCAACTTGAGTATATTGGCTTCCCAAGTCCTATAAATGCAAGGCCATTGATGAATAGACATTTCTAATTGAAACATCTATGGTGCTAGAATGAAGTGTGTGACCAAATTCTTTGCCTACTAATGAGCTAATTTGAGGCTTCACTTCACATTGCTCTGTGGACAATTCGATAGCACTTGTTACTTCTCTATCTAAAATTTTTGTGTCTGTGTACATGTGCATTCTTTCCTAGTAGCTATAGGTTTTGTCTCTTCATCCTAAGTAATTGGCATACCCTGGATGGCACTAAGATAACCATTTTCTTCTTAATTGTCCTTTTCTCTTACGTTAATCTATCTATTAAGCAAGTTTTTTTATATCTTCCTTTGTATATTTAATAGATGTAGTTGCAATTTCTCTGTATATATTCCTTTGTATATAAGCTTTCCTCCATAGGAATATTAACTAGCGTCCTAGAATAGTTTTAGATGGATCCATTTGACCTAAATATGTAAAGAGCAAAAATTGCTCAAAAGTTGCTTGAGCAACTTTTACAATTTTTACAAAAAAGTTGCAAAAGGAAGTTTGGGAAGTTGTAACTATCCATGCTCAGCTATATGAGCATGGGAAACATTTTTTTGAAGGTTAGAAGGTTTCCAATCAGATTTTCATTTTAAAGCAACTTTTACAACTTTTGCAATTTCGCACAAAAAGTGCAACTTTTGCAAAGTTCACTAGATTTCATTTCTAGGACTTGGAAAAGGTTTCAAACTATTTAAAAATAACTATAAACACCTAATCCTAGGCTATCTTGACCAAAAAATCAAAAAGACCCAATTTTGCCTAATTAGCAACTTTTACTCATATCTTGCACAAAGTGGCCTAGGCATACATATCTTGCTCATATCTCTCTCACCATTCATCATGAGATCGAACTATCTATTCTATTAGCTCTGAGTGGCTGGGTAAACCCTAGCCCCCAAGCTCATCCCATCCCATTGAGTGTTCGAATGTTCTTAGGCATGCCAAACTGAAATGTCCCTAAGAGTCACTAAATGTCATAGGGCAACAATCTTTGACAGGGCATATCTCGAAGCTTGTGCAAGGTATGGATGTGATTCTAGATGCTATAGGACTATGTTGTGGATACCTACAATAACCTCTTTTTTTTTTGGAGATCTATATTGATTTTGCAATGCTATCTCAAGTGATGTTGAAACTTGTAGTGTTGGCCAATACAAAGTTGGCAACTGTCAAATCTCCCTCACCGTTTGTTGTGAGATCAAACTATCTATTCCATTAGCTCTGGGTGGCTAGGTAAAACCCCAAGCTCATCTGGTCCCTTAGAGTGCTCAAATGTTCTCAAGCACACCAAACTGAAACATCTCTAAGAGTTACTAAATGCCATAGGGCAACGATCTTTGTCAGGGCATATCTCAAAATTCATGCAAGGTATGGATGCTATTCTAGGTGCTATAGGACCATATTATGGAGATCTACAATAACCTCTCACTTTCTGGAGATCTTACTATGTTTTGATTTTGTGACGCCATCTCAGGTGATGCCAAAACTTGTAGTGTTGGCCAGTACAAAGTTGCCAACTACCAAATCTCTCTCACCATTCATTGTGGGATCAAATTGTCTATTCTATTAGCTCTAGGTGGCTGGGTAAACTATAGCCCCAAGATTTTCCTATCTTGTTGAGTTCTTGGACATTCTCAGGCATGCCAAACTGAAACATCCCTAAGAGTCACTAAATGTCATAGGGAAGCGATCTTTGACAGGGCATATCTCGGAGCTCGTGTTAGGTATGGATGCAATTATGGGTGCTACAAGACCATGTTGTGAAGACCTACAATAACTTGTCTCTCTTTTTGGAGATCTTACTCCATTTTTATTTTGCAATGCCATCTCAGGTGATGGTGAAACCCTTAGTGTTAGCCAATACAAATTTTCCAATTGCCAAATCTCTCTCACCATTCATCGTGGGATTGAACTATCTATTCCGTTAGCTCTAGGTGGCTATGTAAACCCTATCCCCAAGATTGTCCCATCCCATTGAGTGCTCAAACATTCTCAAGCACACTGAACCAAAACATCCCTAAGAGTCACTAAATACCATAGGGAAATGATCTTTGATAGGGCATATCTTGGAGCTCGTGCGAGGTGTGGATGTGGTTTTAGGTGCTATAGGACCATGTTGTAGAGACCTACAATAACCTTTCTCACTTTTTGGAGATCTTTTTTTTTTTTTTTTTTTTTGTGATGCCATCTTGGGTGATGTTGATACTTGTAGTGTTTGCTAGTACAAAGTTGGCAACTGCCAAATCTCTCTCACCTTTCATCGTGGGATCAAACTGTCTCTTCCATTAGCGCTGAGTGGTTGGGTAAATACTATCCCCAAGCTTGTCCCATCCCATTGAACCCTCAAATGTTCTCAGGCATGCCAAACTTAAACGTCCCTAAGAGTCACTAAATGCCATAGGGCAGCGATCTTTGATGGGGCATATCTCGGAGCTTATGTGAGGTATGGATGTGATTATAGGTGCTATAGGACTATGTTGTGGAGACCTATAATAATCTCTCTCTCTTTTTGGAGATCTTATTTCATTTTAATTTTGCAACGCCATTTTGGGTGATGCTGAAACTTGTAGTGTTGGCCAGTACAAAGTTGCCAACTGTCAAATCTCTCTCACCTTTCATCATGGGATCAAACTATCTATTATGTTAGCTCTGGGTGGTTGGGTAAACACTAGCCCCAAGCTCCTCCCATCCCATTGAGCACTTAAATGTTCTTGGGCACGCCCAACCTAATCGTCCCTAAGAGTCACTAATGCCATAGGGCAACGATCTTTGACTATGGAAACTGAATATGTCATCTCATCTAATGATGGAGACTCATTATAGAAGGTAAAGGGGTGATAATACACCTCATTTTGAACATGTTATTTTTTTATGGTAATAAGGTAATCCTTGTTTGTAAGGTCAAGAAACTTGAGGTCACTTATAAACCCAAGTTGTCTTAGTCCTAACGATTTTTATTTTTTGTTGATTTTGTTAATAAGTTGACTCAATAAGTGTTTTGAGAGTCATTACACCTTATATAGGTTCTGTGTGTTACCAAAAACCACTTGGTTAAGTTCTAGGAAGAGTTAGTGCAAAAATTGCATTTTGTAACAAAAGTTGCTGACAACTTTTTGGCAAATTTAACAATTTTTTGGAAAACCTTGAAATTAACCTTGTAATGAATCAAACTAACTAGTAATTGGTTGGAACAGATGTCAAATGATAAAAATATCCTCTATGAATTTAGAGGAGGCATAAGGCGTTG
Organism: Cupressus sempervirens; assembly: GCA_028749045.1. NCBI lineage: Eukaryota > Viridiplantae > Streptophyta > Pinopsida > Cupressales > Cupressaceae > Cupressus > Cupressus sempervirens. The sequence continues at coordinate 551,080,658 of CM053785.1, read as the reverse complement.
GTGATTATTAAGTTTTTTTTATATGGCAAGGAATCATTGAGTTATTGTCAAATATCATTACTTCCTATTTGGAACAACAAACTTGTACTTTGTCAAAATGAAAAACCAATTTAGCTATATGTTATCACTGAATGGATGTAGTGGAAGACATTAAAGATCTTCTTGGTTGTCTTAATAGTCATTTCATGGGTTTGAAACATAATCACTTCCCTTTGAGAAGAGTTGTTCAAAAATTAACAAATTACATGTTGTTGCAAAGAAAATACAGTCATTAGATGTTGGAAGATTGTTTTCACTCATAGGATGTTGAAGAATCTCTTGGAAGGATGGAATAGATGACAAACTGAAGTTTGTGAGATAGTTATTAGGTGTTCCTTGAAGTGTCTAAGATGTTAGTTTGAAGCAAGAATTTGATTATGGTCTATTTCTCAAATTTTCTTATTTTTCCCTTATTGCTTCCCAAGTCTTGAATAGCGAAAGTGATCAAGTAGTTTTGTGAAGTTGGGTAGAAGTTTGTTCAATTTTGTAACCAAGTTGGAAAGAGTCTTTGAAGACACTTACAAAGGTGGGAAGGGTAGTTTGTCTTAAAAATGTTCTTGTTGGGAATCCACTAGCTTTTGGTGTGAGCACTCTACACCATTTTGGATACAATTCACATTAAAATGAAATACATGAAATGTACTTAAAATGCAAACAAGAAAAACAAGATATATATTATGATAACCAATAATGTCATACATGAACAAATATATAATATATTATAATAACCAATAATGTCATACATGAACAAACATATAATATATTATGATAACCAATAATGTCATACATTAACAAACATATAATATATTATAATAACCAATAATGTCATACATGAACAAACATATCATATATTAACCAATAATTTCATAAGTCTAATAATGGCATGCATCAAATAAATGTCATACATCAAATATAAAATATCATATATACATCAAATGTTTAAATATATCCACTGACATAAAATCCAACATATATGTCCAATAATGCCTATACACGTGTGTCTATCAACTATATCTTCTCCTTCCCATGAGGGGAAGGAAAAAAATCCCTAGAGGTCTTCAGTTTTCGTGTGGAGGGAGATGATGGGGATGATGGAGTCTTCCTCACACGCTCACTCGTCCTCTTGTTTAGGCTCTTCTCTAACTCTAGTTGATACAAACAAAGTAGACATGAATCAATAATTATTATACATTGAAATAAAATATATGTACACATAAAATTAATTATTTTCTTACCACCATCAAATAGTCACTTTGTAAGTCCACCTCAAAGGCTCATGAACAATTGGGTGTAACAAGGCCCTATAATAATTCAATCAATACAATCACTTCTAAATAACATTATAAATTTTGATACTAACTATTACAAAAAACAACTAAAACCAAGAAAATTCTTTCATACCTCGGTCAATGGCTTTGAACTAGCCATTGTTGTAGCAACTCCACGATCGATGGACTGACGAAGATGAGGAGTCTCAAATGTCAACAACTGCATATCATATAATACAATTTACCTATAACATGAAACATGAAATAAATATAATCAAATGAATTAAATTAACATGAAACAAATGTACCTCTACGAAGCTTGTATCATGCCTAGGCTCAGAGTCCCTTGTGAATGTCGATGGTCCAATAGAGAACTGATACACATGCATAATTTTTTTTGTCAATCCGTCATATGATTACATGATAAATATATGTAATAATTTAAATGATTAAATCAATACATACCTCTCGACTCATCAACAGGACAAAAAATGGGGCCAAAAAATTTGTACTAGGGCCGCCACACTCTTACTCTGAATAATGTCAATACATGCTAATTAATTAGTAATTCACTATACATACAAAATGTGATCAAATTACTTTATTATAATTGTAAATTTACCTATGTATCAATGCCAAATGTGTCACTCAAGAACTCATTAGTGACTAGCCCATCATCCATACTGTCTCCAGCATGACTGCCAAATGTGCATAAGGATCCACATGATGTGCACATGTGACCACGATGCACAAAAGACACCTTTTCAACTAACACACTCATGCAATGAATGAGGGTCTAGTCAAAGCATTAATAGTCCTTAGAGTGCTAGTCTCTACATGTTCCTTCACAACTGAAAGAATAATCACATGCTTACCTTATGGCTTGACAACAGGTGCCCTAACTACATTAGGGTCACAATGTTCCCTCGGCCTCTCAAATGATGACCCCTTACCTCTACCCTGAGATTCTAATATATCAAAATAATTGTGGATTTTCCCAAAGAAAAATTTAAAATACAATTTCTTTAATAAATACATAGGACCCTCATGATTATTGTAGGGAGGGGCATCAAAGACCATCCACCATCTATCCCAAAAGTTATTTCTAATACCATCATGTATGCACTAATGGATGAGAAACCTTTTAGTTGTATGTTTAACAATATCTTGTTCTCTACGTTTTTTAAATAATGCACAAATACTACCTTTTGGTATTTAAATTTTTTTTTTTAAACATCTTGATATGATAATTTGTTTGCATATTATATTCTTTGCTTATTCCTCTTAACACACCAAATATCCAACTGACTACTAATAGAAGCTACATGGGTCATAATGGACTCAAGGGAGGATGCCAATTGTGCTCTCATCAAATTGGTTTGTCCACAATCTTTCAACCTACCAATCAGTGCTTCTAATTCATTTTCCCTCTTTCTATTTCATTCATTATGTTGTCTTGGGTGCCAGGAGGAGGTCTTTCAATCACTGCAAGTATTGAAATTTCTTGCTCTTGTTGTGGAGGGTTTTGATTTTCATCTTGTGGAGGGTTAAGATTTGGATCTTGTGAAGGGTTTTCATTTTTATTTTGTTGATCCGGCTGGGGATTTGGTGGTTTATTATTCACATTTCCTGATAAGAAACCAATTGCAATCTAAATAAATCAATAAATTTAAAGAAAAATTGAAAAAAACCTACAAAATAATGTAAAAACTTATAAAATAATGCAAAAACATATAAAACAATGCAAAAATGAGAGTAGAAAAAATACGACGTGATCTCAATCTTGAACTTTGGTGAGGAGGAGGCATTTTGAGGAGGCGGGTGACAAAATTCTTCAATTTCTTCAATCCGCATGTGCGCTATGAGGAGTAATACAAAAAGAATAAAATGGGCCGCAGGTTTGCAACCCATTTATAAAAATTTTGTACATGCTTTTGAAAATTAAAAAAACACTTTATGTGTCATATTTTTGGCACCACAACTTGGTGCACATACCCTAATGTAATCCCTAATGAAGATTGATGTATCTCTATACCAAGGAAATAATGTAGTAGACCCAAGTCTATCATCGAAAACCTGTCCTGCAAAGTAGCCTTGACATTATCAATAATGGATGAACTATGCTCCCTATAATGATCAAGTCATCAACATAAAGCACAAGAAGAAAATGTGAATCATCCCTTTGAAGAATGTAGACATTTAGGTCAGAATGACATCTGGTGAACCCTTTAGAGAGAAGGAAAGAATACATCTTGGCATACCAAGCTCTTGGAGTTTGTTTAAGTCCATAGATAGATTTCTTCAATTTTCAAACCAAAATAACATCCTATATGAATCCCTTGGTTGTTCCATATATATCTCCTCAAGAAGATCCCCATTCAAGAATGTTCTTTTCACATCCATTTAATGAACAACCCATCTCTAAGCTACTGCTATAGCTAATGTCAAAAAAATGGAATTCATCTTTCCAACTGGTGCAAAGATCTTAGTGTAATCAATGCCAGGTACCTGAGAGAAACCTTTTGCAACAAGTCAAGATTTATGTTTATCAACACTTCCATCTACTGCAAATTTGGTCCAATAGATCCATTTACATTGAACCAATTTTCTTCCCTTAGGAAGAGAGACTAAGTCCCATGTATCATTTCTTATAAGAGAGTTATATTCCTCCTCCATTGCTCTATCCCATTTTAGAATACCTGATGCTTCTTTAAATGATTGTGGATCTGAAGCAACTACAATATAAGCACATGGGAGTGAGTTGTACTATGATCTTGTCCTTGTATTATTTGAAGGATTCCTTGCCAATGGTCTTGTTGCATCTAATGTTTGCTTAGCCCATCTAGGTATAGTGGAAGAAGATGTAGTAGGAGTATCCTCAGCCTCTACTGCTGATGCCTCTGTGTTGGTCAAGGATGTACATCTTCCAAGTCACTGTTATCACTATCACTCTCTTCAATGAAGGAGGAAGAATAAAGTAAAGCTTGGACAACTTTCTTCAAAATGTACACTCCTCTCATAGAATATATCATGTGTCTCTAGATCCATTAACTTGTAGGCTTTATGTGAGTTTTCATATCCAAAAAAGATGCAAGGTTTGCTTTGAGCTTCTAATGCCTTGCGTTTCTATGGAGCTATTCGTGCCCATGCTGGACAACCAAAGAATCTAAAGTGCTTAATTGTAGGTTTCCTGCTAGTCCATGCTTTAAAAGGAGTTAGAACATCCAAAGCTTTGTGAGGACTCCTATTCTATATATAGTTAGCACAATTAATTTCTTTAACCCAAAAGACTTGATCAAGAGACTTGTTTAGTAGCATGCAAGTGGTCATCTCTTTGAGAGTTCTATTTTGCCTTTCAACAACAACATTCTATTATGGCTTATATGGTATTGAATATTGTAGTTCAATTCCCTCTTGAGTACAAAATTTTATTAGTCTTGTGTTCACATACTCCCCCCCATTATCTGTTCGAAGAACTTTGATGGCTTTCCCTGACTGCTTTTCCACTTGAGCCTTGAAGCTGAGAATTTTTTTAAACACTTCAATCTTATGAGCCATGAAAAAAACCCAAGAAAAGCAAGAGTAATCATCTATGAAGGGGAGTGCATAGTGAGACTTGCCAAATGATGGCACTGGAAATGGTCTCGCTAAATCAGTATGAACCAATTCAAGAACACATTGTGCTCTCCAAGACTTCCCCTTTTCGAACATTTTGATGTTTTCAAAGTGAGCAACCGGAACAAAAACCTTTTGAAAACTGTACTTGAGGTAGACCATTAACCATTTTATTTCTGCTAAGCTATTAAATATATCAGTAGTTGAGATGTCCAAATCTTGAATCATGATTGGCTTCACCTATTGCAATCATAGATTCATCCTTGATGCTTTTCACTACCACTAAGTCTAGAAGAAATTCAACTTTATATCCACCTCCATAGTGAGTCATTTGGTAGACTAAAAGAAGGTTAGAGGTAAGATTAGGAACATATAGAACATCCTTGAATGCTCCATTGTTCATCTCAACCTCTCCTTTACCTTCAACTTCCATCTTAGTATCATCACCTACAAAGATGTGTGGTACCTCTGAATATGTCATGGAAGAAAAATCTCTCTTTCACACACCCATATGATGTGTGGCACCTGAATCAATGATCCATTCTCCTTAACTAAAATTGTTTGTGAGTAAAGCATGCCCTTTGCCCTTAGAATTTGAGGATGTAGATCCTTTCTCCTTATAAGAATTAGGTAGTGGAACATTGTGTTTCTTCATGATGTTCTTCAACTTATCAATCTATTTATGATAACATTGATGTTCATCACAACCCATCTTCTTACAATAGGTACACTTTTTCTTCTCCTGATTAGTGTCTCCTTTTTTGTTTGTATTTAAGGAAGACTTTCCTTATTGATTTGATGTTGGTGTTGATTTTTTTGTATCCTCTTGTTTGTTATTCTTCCACTTCTTTTTTTTGCCCTTTCCTTTGTTTGAACTTTGACCAGCTGAATTTTGAGAACCCTCATTATTAGCCACCAATGCCTTAGACTTTGAAGACTTGAGAATCCCCATTATTTGCAACTTAGTTTGTTCATCCTTTAATAGCTGAGCATAATCATTAAAAGTGATTTTCTTATAGGCAGCCCCTAATGTAGTTTTTTTGGTGTTGAAAGAAGAGATAAATGTGGAGTACTCAGATGGCAACTTATTATGAATGAGATAGATCAATCTGTTATCTTTAATAGGACTACCACAATCATCAAGCTTTGTTCTTAATTCATTCGCCTTAATGATAAAATCTTGCATTGAATCAAATGACTTAGGATCTAGGGAGATAAGTTGATCTTTAACTTTGTAAACATCCTCCTCAGTCACTTTACCATAGAGATTTTTGAGGGCACCCCAAACTTCCTTGGATGTATCATACTTCATGGTCTGATAGAGGATCTTGTATTCAACCCCCATCCTAATATCACTCAGGGCTTTTCTATCTGCCAGAATCCAAGCATTGATATCACTTTTGGATACTTGATCACCTATTGGTTTAGGAAGGGAACCATCTACATTATGAGAAACTTCATCATGCATCAATTTACACCATATTTTAATAGACCATGTGGCATAGTTATGTGGTGTTAATTTTGGAATATTAATATTTTCCATGATGCAAGAAATGAAAGATAACAAGGGGAAAAGAGGAACACAACACCAAGAGACACCCCCCTTGTTTACTCAATCAAAAAAACCCCCAAATGAAAGATTTTGACACTTTATACTTAGTGTAATTACAATAACCACTTGCCAATTTTGGCCTTAGTGGACTTACTAATTTACTATTTACAACCTCCTTTTGGAGTCCAAATCTAGAACAAAGTAATGTACAACAATTTTGAAGCAATACAATGCAAATAAAGGACCTATTTCTTAAAGTGATATTTTAATCCATACAAGCCTATAATTTGATTGTAGATCTAGAAAGTAGACAAAAAATTATTTACTTTCAAAACAATAGAACTTAATTTGGAGTTCAAATGAGCTCATACAGAGTAGTTAAAGTTACAAAATGCAAGATTGGATAGGTACAATCACCAAAAATTGCAATTTCTGACAAATCTGTGCACCAAAGCTAGAAAATAATAGCACCACTAAAAAGTTTAAATTTTTTTAGCTAAAATCAAAAAAATTGCACCTAATTTGGAGCCCAAATAATTGGGTTATAGCCTCCCAAAGTCAGACTGTCAAATCAAAACTAAATCTAGAGAGGAGTATGATCAACAAATTGTGAGGTTAAATTTGATGTCCAAAAAATCATTGTAGAAGTGTAATTTGACCTATAGATGACGATTAGATGACCATCAATTTTAAGCCAGTATTTTAATGACATTAGCAAAAAAAATCCTCCTTGTTGACATGGCAAGTACGAAATCATACTATGTGGATCATACGGTCACATATAAAAATTCGTGAGGCAAAGATGACGTTTATGTTGATTGGCACTACTGAGTAGGCAGACACATATCTAGCTAGCGTTGGAGACCATGATAGTGAATAGGTGGATGTCGCATGGAGCTCTGCATTGGATCCCTGTGGAGGGGTCTGATCATCAGAGTCGGGGTCTTAGAAAATGTCGAGATTTTTTGATGCGATCATCGTCATCGGAGGAGTTTCGATCATTGACGAGTGTTTGAAATGTTAGTTGGGAAGATTGCAGTAAGCAACAAATTTTTGAAGATGGCATCGAAAGGACTATTTCCATGCCGGCGATTGGAATTTCGGTGGGACTTTTAGTCCCACATTTGCAAGGTTTGTGAATGTTAATGTGTTTAAAAAACACACAACACCAATTTCAAAACAAAGCGTTGTCTACTGGTATTTGGAAAAGACCACCGGGTGGTTGTGAAACCATTGAGTCTAGGCTTGTTTGCTGGTAATTGGTTTGGCTGTAATATGAGTTGTTGATGCCGGTGATTTGTCAGAAATATTTTGATGCGACCACCTATTGGAATAAGATGCCAATGGAATATTCAACCTACAAGGCCGAGATTTGACCACCCGATTCTTACAAAAAAAAATTCTCTACAGGCATGATGGCCTAAAAAAAATTCCAAACAAAATGCTCCAAAAAATACAGAGAAAATAAAATCTAGATCTGAAACAAAATAAATGTGTAGATCTAATAGACCATACTGTACTTTGCAAATCGAGCCTTCAGGTGCTGGTTTGCAAAAAAAATTGCCTCAAATTTGACTATGGCCCAATATAGGCAAATTTATAGTCAATTTCACTAAATCGAAGCTTCATACATAATAGTGAGGTCCACTTTGGCTCTAGACGTTCCCAATAGTTGCAGATACTTTGGATCTGAGTCGAAGTGTCCTTAGAGAGGTGAAGCAAGAACAGTCTCCAATGGCTATGTAATGACACCTCTATGGCTCTGATACCATGTAAGAATTTGGTATGGCTCTGATACCATGTAAAAATTTGGTATAACTCTGATACCATATAAGAATTTTTCTTAGGGAAAGATCACCCAAGACCAAGAAGCTCAATAACTAGCACAAAATAGACCAACAAAGTATGATCAGAATAACAATATGGTATTCAATTAATTGTATAGCACACTAGAGGTGTTTGTATATAAAGGCCTCTAGAATGCTTCTAGAATGTCTAGGAGTTAGCAATATGATAAGCCTCACAACTAAGCACATGTTCACCAAGAGTGGATTATCCTCCATTAAGCACAAGAGTTAGTGTGATGATGAGAGGATAAGCCTACAAATGTGTGTCACGTAAAATTATGTTGTAGACACCATGTGCTTAATTAAGAGTGCGAACAATTGTGTTGTCAACATGACAACTCAATTGATTATGCAAACTCCAATATTGTAGACACCATGTGCTAAATTAGAGTTGCTTACTCCTATGTTGTCAACAAGATAACTCATATGAGTATGCAAATTCCTAGGTGTCTAACCTAATAAATAATAAAATAATGCATTTATCCTAAGTAAACTTAAGTAAAGTGTAAATAATAATTATTTAAACTAACACCAACACACTTATCCGCATGAAACATGAAGTTGCAAAGAAGATATAAGGCACATCCAATGCTTGCAAATAATCCACTAATTCTTGATGGAGAAAGAACACTACTACTCAGCCATGTGAATCATTGAAACCACCCTCCATGTGCTACAACAATACAAAGACAAGGAAATAATGCAATGGAACAAAAATACTAGGAAGAAAATCAATAGGAATATTATAAGAGCTACACAAAGAATATGATAATAAATAATATGGGGGAGTACATGGAAGAACACAAGGGATAAAATAAGGGTCAACAAAGGTGGACCATGAGGCTAAGTGGAGGGATTCTAAGATACATATAGGAAAGTATCATAATGTAGCTCACTTTCTTGGTTTGCTTCATTCAAAGAAAGTTTTATTAGGTCTAAAATGTCTCAATATGAATTTCTATGAAGGTTGTGTTTATGGAAAAAAAATTAAGTGAGTTTTGTGAAGAGTGGAAAGGAAAAGAAAGATGAGAAATTAGAGCTTGTGCATACAGATGTATGGGGACCATCTCAAGTATCTTCCCTTGGTGGTTGTCATTGCTATGTTGCATTTATTGATGATGCAACTAGAAAAGTATGGCTTTATTTCTTTAGACATAAATCTGATGTATTTCAAACTTTTAAGAAATGGAAATGCTTGGTTGAGAATGAAATTGGTAAAAAGCTAAAATGTCTCAAATCTGATAATGGTGGTGAGTATTGCAGTAAAGAATTTGAAGATTATTGTTCCACTAATTTTATTCATAGATAGAAGATTGTTACAAGGACTCCATAGGAAAATGGAGTGGTTGAACACATGAACAGGAAAATAATGGAGTGTGCAAGGAGCATGAGGTTGCATATTGGGCTTCCCTTAAATATATGGGTGGAGGCTATAGATATTGTTGTATATTTTATCAATAGACATCCCTATACTCCTTTGGGTTGTGGTATTCTAGAGGAAGCATGGACTAGTAAGAAGGTGAGTTATTATTTTCTTAGAACCTTTGGTTGTGAAGAATTTGTGCATATAGATTCTATAAATGGAACCAAGCTAGAAGCTAAGTTAAAGAAATGTGTATATTGTTGGATATGGAATTGATGAATTTGGTTGTAGGCTTTGGGATTTTGAAAATCATAAAATTGTAAGATGCAAGGATGTCATATTCAATTTGAAAATGTTGTACAAGATCTCTTCTAGCAACATGAGAAGAAAGAAAATGATTGTGTAGTGTTTGATGATACTCAAAAGGATGATGTTTTAGCAACCCCTCATGCTTCACAATAACAAATATTACACACCCTACTGAATGTTAGATGGTCAACAAGGCTAAGTAGACCTCTAGAAAGATTTCTCCCTCTTTGTATCATATTTTATTAATAGATGTCAATGAACCTGGATTTTATGATGAAGTTGTATAGGTGGGTATTAAGATTTAGTGGGAGTTTGCAATTATAGAAGAAATGGACTCCTTGCTAAAAAAACAATCTTGAGATTTATGTAAGTTACATGTAGGAAAAAGCGCTTTTAAAAATAAATGGGTTTACAGGTTCAAATAAGAGGATGGACGTAAGAAAATATTTAGAGCCAGGTTAGTTGTAAAAGGATTTGCACAAAAAAATGGTATTGATTTTAATGGTATATTTTCTCCTATTGTTAAAATGACTTCTATTCATATTATTTTAAGTATTGCGGCTATTGAAGATTTTCATTTGGAGCATCTTGATGTCAAAACAACTTTCTTCATGGTGATTTGGATGTAGAAATATACATGGTATAGCCACATGGATTTGAGGTCAAAGGTAAGAAAAATTTAGTGTGCAAATTAAACAAAATTTTATATGGATTAAATCAAGCACCTTAGCAATTGTATCTTAAATTTGACAGTTTTATGCATGAGTGTGGTTACACTCAGTTTTATTTAGACCATTGTGTTTATTTTAAGAGTCTGTATGATGACAGCTACATTATTTTATGTTTATATGTTGATGATATGATTATACCTAGGTCTAACACAGATACATAAAGGGGTTAAAAGAATAATTAGCACATTCATTTTCTATGAAGGATTTGGGGGCAATAAAGTAAATGCTTGGTATGAAAATGTACAGATATAGGAGGAACAAATATTTGACATTATCTCAAGGTGATTATATTGAGAAGGTGTTGCAATCTTTCTCAATGGAGAATTTCAAATCTGTCAGCACACCTTTGCCTACTCATTTAAAATTGGCTTAGGAAATGTCTCCAAAGACATAGGAAGAGGAGGATATGATGCCCAAGGTATCTTATGCTTCAGCTATAGGAAGTTTGATGTATGTTATGGTATCTACTAGGTTAGATATTGCACATGCACTGGGAGTTGTTAGCAGCTATATGAGTCATCCTGGAATTGAGCATTGATATTTGAGAGGAACATCATGTAAATGTTTACATTTTGAGGCCTCTACTATTGATTTATAAGACTATGTTAACTCAGATTTGGCAGGAGATCTTAATAACAAGAAAAGAACTACAAGATATGTATTTACTATTGGTGGGTCAATAGTAAGTTGAATCTCTCAATTACAAAAGGCAAGTGTTTTATCCACTATAAAGGCAAAGTATGTTGTTGCTACAGAGGTAGCCAAGGAGATGATATGGCTTCAGTTCTTCATGGAAGAATTGAAACACTCATAGAGGGATAATTATTTGTTCACAGATAGCCAAAGTGTCATTCATGATGGAGAGTTAAAGATGGAAAAGATACATATAGTTGATAATCTAGTAGATATGTTTACAAAGGCAGTGACAAGGGAGAAGCTAAATGCCTCTTTAGCTTTAGTTGGTCTTCTAGACTAAATAGAATAGAAGGACAAAAAAATCTGAGGTGCTTTTACATTCCAGTGGGAGCTACAAGTTTAACAGATGATCAGACCCTAAGTGGGAGGTTATTATTTTGGAGTTTGATCGATCTCCAAGTGGGAGATTGTTGTGATGCGGAGCCTAATTAGACTTGGAGGTTAATTTCTCACTTTATTTGGTATTATTTCCCCCTAGATGATTACTACAAGGGTTTGGGGACAATGCCCCTTGCCTCATCCTGGGGCAGAACCCTAGTTGCGCTCCCTATCATAGTATAGGCTAGGGTCGAGGAGCAATGCCCCCATGGGGGTTTCTGTGGGTAGTGCCCCCAAAATCTTGGTTGAATTTATTATTGTAAAAGGTGTTGGCTACTATTTTTCTATTGGATGACTTATTCTAGCCCTATTTTTGTAAGTGACAAAACGCTTTTATAAAATGGCTTAAGGTTAGGGATTTCATTATGTATGATGAGATTGTAGTTCTTACAGAAGTATTGAGTTGTAAGGGATTATAGATTGTAATAATATCGTAATCACTAGATGATAAAAATATTGGACTCATTGTTGGTGGATGTAGCCTAGGGATTAGGTGAACCACATTAAATCCTTGTGTCTTATGTTCTCTTCTATGCAATTTATTAGATTTTTATATCAGTTATATTTTCATGTATTTTTTTAATTTTTTGTCTCATTAATCCTAACAGCCCTAAAGGTTTCTCTTTAGACCCCAACCCCCAAGTCAGAATTCATGTGGAATAGACAATATTTTCATGATGAAAAGGAAGTCAATATGTCGAGTCAACACCCCACGGATGGAACACATTCTCCATCCTATCCTCAGTCTATATGAGAGCTCAAGGCCATGGGAAAGGAAACATATTTATCTTGATAATTAGTTAATTATCCTTGTCCATTATTAGGTTATCACTTTGATTATCAACTCTGTAGTGGGTTCCTCTATACAGTATAACCTCCACTGTAAATTGTCTCTCTCAACCATAAGCCTTAAGCTACATTCACGAAGCCCTAAACATTATACATTAAACATAAAACTCTACTATTTACACTCTCCAGCTTATACCCTAAACCCTATCCTTTAGTCCTTTTACCATATACCCACAATCCAACAGCTATAGCCTCAACCATAAGCCATATACCCTAAACCCTAAATGTCATGTCTTAAATACTATAAAAAATATCCTTAACCCTAAACCTTATACTTGATACCCTAAAATCAAAATAATTATATTAATAATATAGCATCAAAACCTTATTCATTTAACATAATCCCTAAAGCATAAACCCTCAAATATTAAAATAAACCATGTAACCTCAACCATATACCATATATCGTTTATCCTAAATCATAATCATAGACCCAAACATTATAGTCTTAACCCATCACTCTAAAACATAGGTCCAAGCCCTACACTCTGAACCCTAAACCTTATACTAGCCATAAAATTTATCATATAATGGTACAAAAATTTAGCCTAAAAGATTCCATTGAATCCCTTAAAATGATGTTAAACCCTGAAATTTGAGATTAATGATTTAACATCAAAATCTAGAGATTCTATTTTAGTTATAAATCCCTAATGATGAAAACTATATCTTAAACCCTATAGCATTAAACCTAAACTATCTACCCTCAATCATATACCATGTAACCTATGTACTCTAAACCCTATACCAGATACTATCAATCTTAAACTATTTACCATACCCACAATCCTACACCTATAACCTCAACCATAAGCCCTAAACCTCATTTCTTAAACCTTGTAAGAGATACCCTTAGACCTAAACCTTATACTTGATACCCTAAAATGAAAATAATTATATTAATAATATAACACTAAAACCTTATTCATTTAACATAATTTCTAAACCCTAAACCCTCAAATATTAAAATAACCTATATAACCTTAGCCATATACCATATACCCTTTATCCTAAATCATAATCGTAGGCCCTAAACAATATAGTCTGAACCCTCCACTCTAAAACATAGGTCCAAGCCCTACACTCTCAACCCTAAACCTTATACCAGTCCTAAAATTTCTCATATAATGGTACAAAACTTCCACCTAAAAGAATTCATTTAATCCCTTAAAATGATGTAAAATGTTGAAGTTGATGAACGATCAACCCCACAGCTCTCAAGAATCACCTACATGCAAACACCTATCACAGTAAGAGAGAAGCAAAAGCTATGGAGGCTGGAATTCCTAGATCCATAGATAAGACATTCTTGATGAGAAAAAAGAGATATTGCTATTATCAAAAGTGAATTGGTTAATAATTACAAATAGAGATCATCCTTATAAAGGAGATCGAAAAACTAAAAAGGTCTAACCTAGGTTGCATCATAACAATTAATAAAAGAATTAATTATTAGATGCCTAAAGTTTAACTTAAGAAAAGTAGAGTTAATTAGAAAATATCTAATTACTCTTACAACCCCCCTTAAGATAAACTTAGGGAGTAGCTAAAAACCTAGAAACTACTAATGAAAGTAGAAATGGGCCCTGACAACAAGACCTGATGAGATAGCCAAGCACAACTAAATCTTTGAAAAGAGGAGAAATAGAGAAAATCAGATGGGAAAAAACTTATTCCAAAAGAGATGGAAAAATATGTTGAAAGAAACTAGTGAAGGACTGAAGAAGCCTCCAAATTAGGGAATGCCCAGAAGATAGGAACAAAAGATGATCATGAAGAACACCACTCAAACATGTAGAAGTTGCAAAGCTCTATCTAAAGTAATTTTTGATATAAAGAACCTCCAGTGAAATAGAACCTGACCAGGTAGAGAAGACTATAATCTACATCAAATTAGGAGGCACACAAAGGCAAACAACTGAACTCGAAGATATAGATGGCATGAAACACCAAAGCTTGAAGAGCTAATAAATCAAACATGGAAGGTTGCAACCAAAATAGGAACGAAAAGAAGAGTGTCTATATGGTAAATGATCCATCTCACTGAAATGCATAAGTACTCAGCCATTGCATCTGCCTAGTACATAAGAACAAAAATTGAATACATAGCTCACTCCATCAAACCAAAGAAGCATGTAAAATAATATAATAATCCCCCCTAATGCAGACAAGGGTGAGGTGACAGGAAACTAGAAAAGTGGGCCAAAATAATTGCATGTCAAGGAACCATGGTCAAGATGCACAAAAGAGTACATATGTGTGTATTGAGATGAACAATCTCATACATGTCATGTGGCTAATGTCACAGAAGGGAAACTCACTAGACAAAGAAAGATTAAAAATAAAGGCAAAACATCAACCTCCCATGGCATTTTAATTATGAGTACTGCATGTAAAATAAGGTACAATATATGGTGAATCCCAAGAATACAATAATATGCATGTGTGTCCTCAGATCAAACTGCTTGAATAAGAAGGCAAAATAACTGAAATGAAAATGCAGATGCAATATGGTACTTTCTCTCAGTGTGTCTACAAGAATGCATACAAATGATGTCTAAGTAGACTAGAAGAGACATAAGACTAATACAATAGATAGTACAAATTATAGTGAATCATCTAAAGCAACAAAATCGATCACTGGACCTAAAACAACCAAGATATCCATGAGAATGCAAAAATGTAAAAGATTAAATAAAATGTGCTTGGAGAAGAATCTAGAAAAACAACTAGCATCATTAGAAAGAGCTTATAAAGACATTTCCAAAGATATAAAGAATTCCCAAATCGAAGATTGGATGCTCAAGATATGCCTCTTGGAGTGCAAAATTGTACCCCTGACTTTGACAGAAGGAAACACAATCAGTAAAGCATCAAAATTGAAAAACACCTATACCACTATGACGTACTTAGAACCAATTTTTTGATGATATCTCATTTTTGAAAAATAAAGTCTTTATGCTCAAGATATGAGTGAAAATGTGAAGGTAGGTCCAAACAGAGCTTGAAGGGCAAACAAGTTAATGATGCAATGCTAACATGGCATTGACTTCAGCAATTGACAAGCCCAAATTTGATAATCAAATGGTTGTCGAGGAAAAAAAAGCCTTAAAATAACCCCTCTCTAAAAAAAATATCCAGTTGCCAAAAACAAGCCGAAAAACCAAGGGTCAGTGTTGGATTAAAAAATCGGTGGCCAAACAAAAATTTACATGTGGTGAATATGCTTTGTTTGGAAAAAAAAAACACACTCCTTGAGAAAAAGTCTGCAATCTACAAAAAATAAAGGCAGAAATACTCACATATCATGTCAAAAGCCACATGGGCAAATGTATAGGTAGACCCAATACAATGTGCATTGGTGTGAATGGCTTAAGAGTGCATTGGACGCCAAGTATTATGGGCCCTTCCATCCAAAAAACCAAACTAGGCCACGTTAAATCAACCACTGAAGACTTGTTGATTGCTAAAAAATTAAAGGCCAACAAAATTCAATGTCATTTTTTTTCCCATTGACCAAGGTGATTGCCCATGCATGGTATTATGGATACCCAAGGCACATGGTGAAGGTGCCCAATAAAATCAATGCCTCTCCTACATGCACAGTCTGAGGCCATAAAAAAATGTAGTCCACCAAACATAATGCATGAGGGCAAGAAACATCATGCAAGAACAAAGCACTTACTAGAGTAAAGACCAAAAAACAAGGCACAATCACCAAGATAGGAAAATGAATTAACAAAAAAACTGACACGTTTGGTGGATTAAAATACTCCAAATTATAATCACAGGTCAAGGGGCAAAAATGGCAGCCACACCATACACCATGGTGGTAACAACAATGAATTTTTTAGTCAATAGGCGTGAGGCTTCCTTTGGTCCTGCTTCTCTACTAGGCAATCCACAGAGTCTCTCATCCTCACATTCTTCATTCTTATAGAGCATTGAAACTACCTCCAATACAATCTAGTGGATCATAAGAAATCCTTCATAGAAGGTAAGAGCAATGGCTAGAGCCACATAAAAAAGATGCAGAGGCTAGCATGGGTAAGGAGATGATAAAAATCAAAGACTAGGTGCATTGAAGAGCATACTAGGCCTACGTAGGGCGGGGGTGGTGTCAACCCTTTGGAAGTGAGCAGTGAACTGGCCATCACATAAAGGTTGATACTCTAGCGTGCAGTCCCAAGATTGGTAGGGGAGGTGAGTGTGCCAAATGAGTTGAATCTTCCAACAGAAGGTGAGAAACCATCCAAAGCCGCAAATCCTAAAAAATACACCAATCCATCATAAGCCAAAACAAATATTATGAGCCAAAACCACCAAACCACCAAACTCCCATTGATAAAAAAAACATCCATGCAAACATAAAGGGCATGGGAGGCAATATTTTATGTGCACACCATGGAAATATTAGAGAACGCGGACCAAGGTGAAGGGTAACAAATGACCCACATAGGTACAATCTCCAAAAACAACATAATCAAGCAAATAATAATCAAGCACAAAGAACAAGCTTTCGTGGGCCCAAAAAAAACTTTTAATATTGCTACATCAATTTGTATGCCCAGGGCAAAACGACCTGGGTACAAAACAATGTTGTCTCAGATTTCAACAACGTCCAAACTAGATGTATTTTATATGAAAATGGGAGTTTTCAAGCACTCTAATCTCAACAGTGATGTTTGTTTTTTTCTTAAAGTGCTTCAAAAATTAGTGACCCACTAGATTTAATAAAAAAACCACTGAAAGCTTAGATCTGAAAACTGATGCCAAATCTCTCAAGAACAAAACAAGGGCATGAAGATCTAAAGCTCTGATACCATGTCGAAGTTGATGAAAGGTCAACTCCATAACTCCCAAGAATCACCTACATACAAACTCCTGTCACAGAAAGATAGAAGCAAAAACTATGGAGGTTGGAATTCCCAGATCCATAGATGAAACATTCTTGATGAGCAAAAAGAGAGATTGCTATTATCAAAAGTGAATTGGTTAATAATTAAAAAGAGATATCATCCTTATAAAGGAGATAAAAAACCTAAAAAGATCTAAACTAGGTTGCATCATAATAATTATTAAAATAATTAATTATTAGATGCCTAAAGTTTAGCTTAAGAAAATTAGAGTTACTCAAGAAATATCTAATTACTCTAACATAAAACCTTAAAAATTCATATTAATATTTTAAAATCAAAATCTAGAGATTCTAGTTTAGTCATATATCCCTAATGATGAAAACTATATCTTAAACCACCCTCAATCCTATACCATGTAACCTATGTACTCTAAACCCTATACTAGATACCATCAATCTTAAACTCTATACCATCAACCCTTAAACATAAACCATATATACTCAACACTAAACCATATACCCTCTACTCTCAACTTGATACCCTTAATCTTAAACCTTATATCGTCTACCTAATTCCCAGACCATATACCCTCAACAATATAATTTTTACCCTAACACCTACCTTTAAATGCTTGACTTCTAAACCTATATCTTATGTCCTAAACCCTATACATTCAACCATGTATATATTAAGGGGGATGGGGAAATAGGGATAAGCATAAAGATGGGAGATAAAGGGGAGAGGAAGTAGGGTAGAGGTAAGTAGAAAAAGGGAGGGAGAGAGGGAGGGAGGGGGTGTGTGATAGAGATATATGTAGAAATATAGTTAGGTAGTAAAGGAGAGCAAGGTATGAGAGAGAGAGGGAGTGATGGACATGTGTACATAGAGAGAAAATAGAGTGCACCAGGTAAAAGGTGAGAGAGGTGGAGAGATAGACCTAGATCTTGGAAAGAGAGAAAGTGAGTGAGATAGAGAAAGATAAATAGATAAATAAGAAAGAGGAAAAATGACATGAAGAGAGATGTGTCTAAAGAGTAAGGCAGATAAAGGAGAGTGAAATAGAGGAGAGAGAATGTTGACATGAGCTTGATGATTAATAAAATATGACTATCTACACTTTATAAAATTATAATTTGATAGAAAGGCGAGGCATGCTAATTGTTTAAATTTGAATAAGCCCAAATTTTTTTTTGAAAACTACTAAACCTAGAAGCTTCTTTACAAATCCTAAAGATTTGAAGCCACCTCTAAACATCCTACCAATATATACATGATTGAAATGTGACTTAATTGATCAATTTCATTTATATATTATGATGAAAATATTGAGTGTGATCGATTAACACAAATGGGTGGCTAAGTTTTCCTTCTACAAAATGCTCAAGCGCATCATTA
Source organism: Cupressus sempervirens (assembly GCA_028749045.1). Classification (NCBI taxonomy): domain Eukaryota; kingdom Viridiplantae; phylum Streptophyta; class Pinopsida; order Cupressales; family Cupressaceae; genus Cupressus; species Cupressus sempervirens. The sequence continues at coordinate 551,061,757 of CM053785.1, read as the reverse complement.
CTTTGTCGACAATTGTGTCTACATTTTGTATGTTGTGAGTTAGACTTCCTAATCTTCCCCTCAATTTTGGGAGGTTTATTGTTATGAGGTTGTTGGAAACTCTATTAGCTTCTTTAATGTTGATGATTCCACTTTCTTCTTCGGTTATTATGCTTTTGTACATATTTTGATCATTGAAATCTCCATATCCCTTCATGAGAATATGTTTCTTATGGTGGAATAGCGCATGGACTCAAATTATATTTTTTTGATTATAAGGGTCTCTCTTTCAATGTTGATTCTTCTCCACTCTTGGTCACAAATCATCCTCTCATGTATTGAAGGCACTAATACCTAATCAAAGGATGTCAATAGTGATCACTTGGCTATCCATGCTCTTGATGACTTCCTAGGATAATGATGACTCCTCCCAAGATGGTGATGAGCCTCTTTCTACATATGTATCCTCCTCATGCCTTATGGACCCTCTTTGAAACATTTTGCGTAGTGCTTACAACCTACTCTTCTTGTTTCACCTATTCTGCTCCAACTCTTGGTGGAGTATACATTCTATATGTGCTAATAGATCTGCTACAAGGTATCATCTCTCCTCAAATGGTGGTCTAGATGATAAAATTTCTTCAACTATTTTTAATCAATGATCAAAAGGTTTTTTTTCGATCTTCTTCTCAAACTCTCTACCCCAAGTTGTTGGTAAAAGTTTTACCCACTAATGATCTTGGTTATTTGTGTATTCCTTGTGTATCATAAGTGAGTTGTTAATGGCATATGTAACATTTTATATGGTTTGTCTTTTGTCAATGTATTGTTGTCATAGAGGTTTTTGGTTATTAAGGGTTGTTACCCTAGTTTGTGTAATATCCCCATTTGTTGCTTGCATCAAAATTTCAGGAATTAGCCTAATATTGGATCCTTCTAGGCTAATGTGGATGGTTAGAGGGTCTTTCGAGGATAGATTCATCTCTAATAGGATTTATAGATTTGGTCTTCGTTTGATATTGTTTGGACTCTATTTGTCATACTATGTATAGTAAGTTAGGACTGATAGAGATGGACCCTTTCTATTTTTAGAAGGTGTATTTGGTCACATGGAGAATTATGAGGAGAGATTCCTATTTCAAACGGCATGGCAATCAAACAAGTATTTCAAGAGATGTTAAAGTTCAAGTGACTTAAGTGATTTATTTAAATATTTTAATGTTATTATAAAATTATAAAGTAACTTATAATAATAAATTCACTTTAATATTATAAAGCGCAAATATAAAGTTTGTAATGCCCCGCCCGGAGATCCTTGGAAACAAGGATTCAAATCAAGCCAAGATATTTTTTTTTTACAAGTATGAATACACAAGACAACATCATACAGGGATCACAAAGATCGCAATGGAAGACTTCAACACCATCCCGACAACCAATGAATCTCCAAACGCCACTACCCAACTGACACACCCAAACAAAAGCCAACAACCACCACAACAAGATGAGGGCACAAGAAAAGATCACTCATCAACAAAACACCAAGCTGGGGTAAAATGCAGAATCCCAAAATTTGGCTAAGCCTGAAATCCTGAAGCCCTGAAAATTGGCTAAGTCTGGATTTCTGAAGCCCTGAAATTTTTTAGAATCCATAACTTATCTCTGAGAGGTCTGAAACCTATTTCAAACGATTTTTTGCATATATTACAATATATCTTAAGTATAAGTAATATACGTCAACTTATACTTAAACGATATATTTTAAACCCCAAGAGACTAAACCAGAAACACGAAAACTCGATTTCAAGAGAAACCAACAGAATTCAAAATGCAATAGCATAGGGTCGAAGAATGCCCAAAAGGGTATCCAAAACCACTCTCACAAAAATTGGATCATGAAGAAAAGTGCCCGCTGATGGCACGCGCGGGTTTTTCACAAAAACTGTGCGACACTTTTTACTAAGGGAGGGCGACACTTCTCCCTTACTGCGTGCGACACTTCTCAAGAAGGCGTGCGATACTGGAAAAGTATCGCGCGACATTTCTCATAAAGCCGTGCGACACTCTTCCAATGTCGTACAACACTTCTTGAGTAATGTGTGCGACACTTTATAGTATCGTATGACATTCTTTCTATGGGCATGCGATACTTTATCAGTGTCGCACAATGCTGAACAAATGTCGCCCATAGAAAGTAAAAACACTTCCAGAACTCTAAAACAGGGAAAAATCGACAAAAGAACCTCCACACCGAGTACCGGATCCACGAAGGCTCGAGGAATGAACACTTGAGCGCAAGAACAACACAGAAAGGAGAACATCTATCCATCTAAACTACAACAGCAAAGAACAAACTGAAATAAACATCGCAGAGAACAAAAGCAACATCGCAATGTACAAAAATACATCTCAGGAACAAAATAACCAAACTAAGTACACGGTTCCTCCCAACCGTCAATAGCATCATAAGACCATCGTGGATCCTAGCCATCCCCCGCGCGTAACATCCCAAGCCACTGATCAAATCATCGGTACTGTCATAATAGGGATATCACTACTAAAAACATGCAACAATATAAGCATAAGGAAATCTAACATGCTAGTGATAACGCATAAGATAATCTTACAGTAGATAACATCACCTATCACATGCTAAACAACAGTAAGCAATAGATATACTACTAAATCAAATAACATCATCTAATCATATGCTAAACATCATGATAAGGGAATGCGTAAGGTAAACTAACATCATCTAAACATGATATCCAAGCATTCCAATGAAAGTATAAATCACAAGAAAGCATACTCCGGAACCCGAAGTACCAAGTGAAAACATCCAGCAACTGTCGCACTGGGACAAAGATCGTCTCTGTGCACCAATCCCTAGCAGTGGTGAAGCTACGCCTCCCAACCACGTGGTACCGATAGGTCCACACCCGTCGTGCTGATGGAGATAATGATCCAACCACAAACACACATAAAGCACAACATCCAAGGCTAACACTCACGCCAGACAGTATGATGGCTGCAACCAAGAACCTAAGACAATGCAAAGAGTACAGGTCCTAGTCAAACACTCAAAAGGTTGCTAAGTAGGGGCTGACATCATGGAGAGTCGCTTGGCATCGACAAGCCCAAGCTAGTATAGGAAGCTACTCTTCTCAATAGAAGGCGCACAACCTAGGGCAACTACTCTTCACAATGGAAGGCGCACAACCCACACATTTTAATTATCTTGTATTTATTACCACCCAAAGTTTTAATTTAATTATCACTTATATAAAACTTCCTCTGCCAACCAAGAAGTAGTCACCAGGTTACAGGATAGAAGCCCCCTCCATATGCTACCCTACCCTACCCATGCTCATCCTACGACAAGTGCCCGTGGGCATGCATCCCAACCCCGATGATCATAACTTTTGGAAGTACCATAGAAGATCGAGCCTCACAAGTCACTCGACAAATGTACGTGGACGTACTCGTGTGTGGCGCACCACCATCACAAAGATCATAACAAAAGGACAGGAATGAGAACACAATGCAAAGAAAACACCCAACTGAAAGCAACACGGGAAGGACGGATTCTACATGAATCCCAAAGCCAATAAAATCATACGTCATGAAATCACTCAACCGGTCGCAATCTGAGAGTATGGATTCTACACGAATCCCAATGATGTAAAAAGACCAAATATCATGAACTCACTCAACCGGCCTCAATCCGAGAGTATGGATTCTACATGAATCCTAGCATTCACAAAACAAAAGCAAAAGTCCAACAAAAACCATAACAAGTATAAAATCACTCAACCGAACACAACGTCGAGAGTATGGATGCAACACGCATCCCAATGCAACATAAAAGTGCAAACTGTTAGGATAAACCACGGACAGAAATAAAAAACTACATGCAAATATAACCAATAACAAAAATAATAGAACACACAGAAATGAACACAAGGCACCAAGATTTAACGTGGTTCACCCAATCCCTGGGCTACGTCCACCAAACAGCAAGTCCGATCTTATTACAATCCAGTGATTACAACCTGATTACAATCCGTAATCCCTTACAGCTCAATACCGCCGCAAGAACCAATTTCGTATCACCACATATCAAAAAATACCCAACCCTAAGCCCTTTTTATACAAATATTAAACCGCTTTAGGGTTATAACATGTCGGCCATATGTCGGCCATAATATGTCGGCTACTTCCAAAAAAAAAAATTTTCGGGGCGATGCCCCGAACCCCACTATTTATGAAGTATGTACAGTACTTTCCTGATCAGTCACCACAATCTAACACAAACGTGGTCTGATTGATATCCAAATGGATCATCAAGGTCCATGACCCACATTGTGCCAAGAAAACCCAAGAAAACAGGGCGGCACAAAACGAGGTAAAAACTCCAAATTTTGGAAAAACTTCAAAATTAAAACCCATTTGGCCTTTGGGTTGAAAAACCCCAAAAATCCAAAAATAAATAGAATTGGACATCGTATGCAAAAAAACGGCCAGTATAACGATGTAAAATCTCAAACCATCATCCCAAAAAATAGGGAAATGTTCATACCTGCCCAACCGGGTAGAACTAACATACAAAAACGGAGGGGAACACTAGTTCTCAGCCTCCAAACAAACGGCTACCAAAAACAGAAGCTGAAACAGAGCAGAAACAATAAAACGGGAAAGCCCTACCTCACAGCCAAAAGGGCAAAACGGGAATCTGAACCATAAAATAAATATCCTGTAGAAGTAGCTGAAAATCGCGACAATCCAAGGTTTCCCCGAGCTGGATCCAATGAGCCCAACCTCGCGACGATCCCACGCCCGTAGCTCCCACAACGAACAAAACAGTAAATCCTCATGAAGAGGATTTTGGGTTTTACTCTCCAACTTTCCAATTCAAAAGTGAGAAGTGAGGAATTAGATTCCTCTTGGATACTTATTCACTTTTCGGGTGAATAATCGATTAGGGCATTTAACCAGTCAATCTAGTTAAACCCCGAATCGACCCAAACGAAAACAGGCTATTCCTATAAATAGGAATTCATCTATGGCAAAGCTACCAGAAATATAAAATAAATCAATTAAAAGCCTGAAAACTCAAAAACACAAAAATCACCTTAATAACTTTTCGCGACAATGCAAACCTCTAAATGCACAGACACGCTTACTGGTCTAATCACATTATGCAAATGAGTTCGGATTTAATAATTACCAAAAAGTTTAATTTAAATATTTAATTAAGGATACGTCGACCATACAAGGACGACATTGGTAATATATGAACCGCTGAATCACTAACTCCATGTGCCACTACCAGGGATATAAATCTTGCACACTAAACAACACGATCAAGTGCAATTGCATATAATAACATAGTCGAAGCAATAAATGCATTAAATCACCTAATTTAACCATTTAATTAATTATATTAAAATAATCTATTTACATCACTCACGTTCACAAAAGGCATAGCAACGCAAGAATGAAGTAAATAACCATAGCATTAAATCCATCATATAGCGAAATCAGAGGTATGTCCAAATACCAGATAACCATATAACATCATAAAACACACTGTCATCATCATGCAATATGATTAACTGAACAACATAGTAGTCTAATATCTATGATACTGGAATCAAAGAGTAACATTTGACCCTCAGGTCACCTCAAATGTAAAACATAACATGAGTAACAAATATCTCTCTAATCAAAAATATAACAAGGTAGATGTCTGCAGCACATAACCAAAGAATCCAACCAGAATAATCCATTTCTAATCATTAATGCATTTAATAAGGCACTTAAAAAGCATAAACGAACACAGTCATAAACATGACTAACCACTGCTACAGGAACCTAGTCCAGTGTAGCATGGTAATAGTACATAGTGCAATCTCTGCACACATCTCAGGGTAATCACGAAACAACCTCATGATACCACATCGATCCTGGTAACCACTGGCACAAACCTTAGTGAACCAAAAATCACATCATAACCTCATAGATCAGTTAAAAGCATAAACAAAGCAACTGATACATAAACATAAATCCAAACACCTCAACAGTGTAGACCACTCAAGGTCACAATCATGATCCCATCACAACAAAAGATCATCAAGGTTGCATCCATCAAGACGACTTACAAAAGTCAAATGGGAGAGGCACTACAAAGTTACTTTATGATTTAAAGTCACTTTATGACAAAAGTAACTTAAGTGACTAAAAGTAACAATAGGAGTTGGAAGCAACTCGACAACGTCTCTTGCTCTCGTTGCTTCTGTGTTTGAAAACGCGTTGGCTTCTATTCCCACTTGTCGTTCGGGTGAAGGTGTTGCATGTTTTGGTGGTGGTGGGCGTGCTGTAGGTGGGGGTAGGGTTTCATTTAGTGCCCTTCCTTCTCTGTATGCCCCTCGTTCTGTTTCAGGGTCTCCTGGTTCTGGGTTTGGCGCCCTTTCTTCTTTGTCTGCCCCTTGTTCTCCTAGTTCTGGGGGAAGGACTTTTGTAGACGTAGCTGCCTTTGAAGCTAGATTACATGGTGCTATCCCTCATGCCATTTCATCTCGGCCTTCACATGTTTTGCATGTAAGTGTTTTAAAGCCTATTAGGGTTTTTTTAGACTCAGAAATAGTTGAAGATATTTTCCATACGATAGAAGAGCTTTCTTCTTTTGCAGCTATTTTTCTCTTTTGAGGTTTTTGGCCGTCTCTTGTTGATCTACATGCCTAGATCTTTAAGCATTTAGAACCACTTATAGACAATAATGTCCACATCTTTCCATTTACAAAAGGCTTCTTTATAGCTAAGTTTGAAAGTACTAATCACAGGAAGACTATTTTGTGTCATAATAGTTTTTCTTGGCAGGGCAGATATCCACTTATGGCCAAACCATGGCATATGGATTTTGATCCACTTTTGGAGTCCTTTAACAAGTTTCCTATTTCGGTCCAACTTCCGAATCTCCCAATGCATCTTTGGCAAGATTCTATTTTTGAAACTATTGGGAATGCTATTGGTGATTTTTTATATGTGGATTCTGATACTTCAAATATTTTTCATTCGACGTGTGCATGAATTGTTGTAGAGTTGGATGTTTCTAAGGGCCTTCCTGAGGAGATTTGCTTGGATTCCTTGAGGGGCTCTTGGACTCAAATGTTCGATTTCGAAGGCATCCCTTTTCGTTGCAAGAATTATCACAACAGGTCACATTGTTGCTCGTTGTGTTGTTGGGAAGACCAAATCAAGGCGACCACCTTCTTGGTGGTCAGGGGCCTCTTCTGAGCACTATATAGTGAAAAAATCTTTGGTTACTCCTATGGATTCTATGGTTGAGGTCTCTTTTGGTGATCATTTAGTGCCTGTGGTAGAGGAGGATGTCCCCTCTTCGATCTCTACCCCTATATCGGATGCTCTTCCTGGGGGCCAGTCATCCTTTGATTCTCCTAGGGAGATTGTTGTAGCTTCTGCGTCCCCTGGGTTTCGCTGTTCTATTTCTTTAGAGGCTTGGGTTGTTGAGGCTACAAAGGTTGAGGATGGTTGGATTATGGTTAAAAGAAAGAAAACTAAGCCTTCTGCTCCCCCTTTAGATATGAACCTCCAATTGTACAAGGGAGACTTTAAATTAAAAGGAAAATCATAAGTTCCCTTGTTCTAACTGGTTTTTTTGTGATGGTGTGCTAGTTGTGGTACTGGTATGCTGGTTACTGGTCTAGGAGGTTTTTTTGGTTGCTTTGCTTACCAGTTTATTTATTTTCTAGGTTCCAGTGTATTTTCTAGTTGCTTTTTCTAGTCATATCTATTGATTTCAGGTCCCAGTAAAATTTGGTTTAGATATTCAACTGGTTTTAGGTCCTTTTAAACCTAGTAGTGCTTCATGGTTTATCTTTCTTTTCGATGGAAATGGTTTCAAGGCCCCTTCAAAACCTGCTTTTACCTTAATCTAAAACTTAAGTGACTAAAAGATGAAATTGGCTTTTTATCCAACATTGCCTAGTTGTTTGTCTTCCCTCATATCAAAGTTATAAAAGCATGGAGCTATATTGGGATTGACAACATGATATATGATATTGATAAAATACAACAGGTTGCTTAAATGTGAATGGTTATCTTAAGGATGAAACCCCTTGAGATAGTGGAGAAGTTGGATGTACCCCTAACACTCATCTAAGGCTTCATTCATAACTGGACGTGGAGCATTTCTTAGTATTTCAACATAGTGGTGGATGAAATTTAGAAGTAAGTCATTTTACAAATGTATTCAAATAGAGATTTTATGAGCTTAAATAGGGCTATCCGAATGAATCTAGCAGGTAAAATTATTAGTGACCATTCGTGTTATCAGCAAGCAGCAAGGTGGTGTTGAAAATCGCAGGCATGCCAACTCATAACGTGGGGTTAGGAGTGTTAGTGTTGCACATTCTCATCGCAAAAGAGAGGAGATAAGAGGCCTGACTTCACATAGAGAAACCACAATCAAGCTACGAGTAGCACAACAAGAGTAGCATGTCTATGTAGCACTAGTATAATTAGAAGCACTTGTGAAAAAATAAATCACAAATTTAAAAAATTTTCTTAGCACGTGAAGGTGCCAAGTGATAGTTTTTCTTAGTACCTTAAGGAGCTGAGTGGCAAGAGGGTGTCGAGTGAGCTCAACACCTGAAGGAATTGAGTGAGCTTGACACTCAAAGGGAAACTTGGCACTAATGGATGTCGAGTGAGCTCGGCTTCAACTATAGAGAAAAGACCAAGCCGAGTGACCAGGTTTATAACGTGAATAATTTCACTATTAAAACCAGAGAGCCAAAATTTAAAATATTCAACAATAATCTTCTCAAATGAAACAAATAAGAGAAAAACAATGGATTCACGTATGCCTACTTGCTTTCTATTCAACTTTGAATTAAAACATTACAAAATCTGAGAGCATTCGACTTCAACTAGGAAAACCCTAAAATAACCCTAAAACTTTAAACTGATAAAACTTCAAAATTTAAACTCCAAACTTGTAGCTCTAATGGTTGCATACAATAACACCTGGAGCAATCACTACTTCTCAGGTCGAAACCAATAAACTACAAACTTACAGAATGACCAGAGAAGAAATACGTGCATTTGCAAGCACGAAATGAACTTCCTTCTATCTCTGTACTCTGATGACTGGATCTGCTGATCACTTCTTTTTCTCTACAACTTCTAATCTCTTCAACTGGCTCTCACTCTCTGTCTAGTCGAATGAATCTGATCATTCCATTTTGTCTTCTAACCTAAAATGTTTTCCCTCTAATTTTTCAAACTCACCTACCGACAATAAATATTTTGAATGTTCTGCAATCCGTCAAGTGGTAGATAGGCATTTGGCTCCACGGGTAAGATAACCGCCGCATTAAATTCCAACACTCCCCCTTTGTCCCAAGCCAAACAAAACAAGGATCACTGCTGATCCACATCAACTACACCAAGACACTCTCTTAGGTGTACAAAAGTTCCAATGCCTAATGGCTTTGTGAAAATGTCTGCTAGCTGCTGCTCAAAATTACAAAATTCCATTTTGATATCCCCATTCTCCACCAATTCTTTGATGAAGTGATATCTGATCTCAATATGCTTGATTCTACCATGGAAGACTGGATTCTTGGACAATGCAATTGATGAGATGTTGTCACAATAAATTGTGGTTCCATCCCCTTGACTTTCATTCAAATCTGTCAAGATCCTCCTTAACCAAATAGCCTGACATGTTGTTGCATTTGTTGCTATATATTTAGCCTTTGTTGTAGATTGAGCAACAATGGGTTGCTTCTAGGATGCCCATGAAATTGCACTCGATCCCATGTGGAATACATATACGGAAGTACTCTTCCTATCATCTATACTTACAGCCCAATCACTATCTGTATAACCTACCAACTTGAATTCATTACTACAGTATACAAAATTCCAAATCCCTTGGTACCTTTCACATACCTTAGGATCCTCTTTCCCGCTTGCCAATGGGAATCCTTTGGTGTTTTCATAAATCTGAAAATCAGACTTACTACATGCATTACGTCTGGCCGAGTTGTAGTCAAATACATTAAACTTCCAACCATATTGTTGTATAGTGTTGGATCCACTCTCTTGCTAGAGTCTTCCTTGCTCAACTTCAAACCTACTGCAGTTGGTGTTGGGGCTACCTTACTGTTTTGCATTTTGAATCTCTCCAAGATTCGCCCTGCATATTTTTCTTGAGAGATGAAGATGCCATTATGCATTTGTTTTACTTCTATGCCTGGAAAGTACTTCAAGAGACCTAGGTCTATCATTTCAAATTCATTTTTCATGGTCTCTTTGAACTCACCAATTAGAGCCTTGTCATTACCAGTAAAAATCAAATCATCTACATACAAGACAACAATCAACACATTTCCATTTTCTGCCTTGATGTAGAGAGTTGGCTCACCATTGCTTTTGCTAAAGCCATTGCTCATCAAATATGAGTCAATCTTGTTGTACCATGCCTATGGAGCCTGTTTGAGCCCATAAAGAGCTCTCTTCAATCTATATACTTTCTGTTCTTCACCTGCAACTTCATAACCAAGTGGCTACTCCACATAGACTTTTTCTTTCAATATACCATTTAAGAAGGTGGACTTCACATCCATTTGAAATACCTTCCATTTGTGTTGAGTTGCAATTGCTATGACAGCATGTACTATTTCCATTCTTGCAATCGGGGCATATGTCTCATCATAATCTCTACCATATTGTTGTTTGTAGCCTTTGACTACCAGCCTTGCCTTATGCCTATCAATCTTGCCTTTAGCATTGCATTTGGTCTTGTAGACCCATTTCACTCCAATCACTTGCTTTTTTGGAGGCAATTCGGTTAGCTCCCATGTCTCATTCCTTTTTATAGCATCTATCTCCTCATCCATGGCTTTACACCATTTCTTCTCCTTAACAACTTCTTCAAAATATATTGGATCACTATGAGAAAATAATGCAAAATTAACACTCCCATCATAATCTTCATACCTTTCATCTTGGTATATCTTCCTAAGACTCTTGGTCTTTCTTGGTAACAGGGAGGAGAGTGTGGGATTAGAATCTTCACTGCTGCTGCTTTGCCGACCAGCTCGGTCTTCACTGTTACTCAGCACTGACACACGATCATGCTTAGAGGAGCTCGACAATGACTGAGGTTGCTTGCCTTTTCTTCTATCTACTCCTTCTTCTTGTTGTTCATCCGCATCCTCTTCACTCATAATTGGTACTTTACTTGAGGTGCTTGGTGATTCATCAATCGGTCCATACCATGACTGATTTTTAAGAAATTCCACATCTCTTGAAAGAATCATCTTGTTGTTCAATGGGTCATACAGTCTGTATGCTTTTGATTCCAAGCTATACTTTGTGAAGATGCACTTCACTCCTTTGTCATCCAATTTTCGCCCTTGCTCTTTAGGCACGTGTGCATATGCAACACATCCAAACACCCCTTAGGTGTTCAACTGTCCATCTTCCTCGTGACCATGCTTCCATTGGAATTCTATCATAGACTGCCTTTGTAGGACACCTATTAATTAGGTAAATTGTTGTTGCCACAGCCTCTCCCCAAAATTTAGTTGGGAGACCTTTCTCTTTCATAATGGTCCTTTCTATTTCAACAATGGTCTTCATCTTCTTTGCCCATGTATCATAATTTTGTCCATTGAAGGGTGGTGGCTACTGCCATATCTTTCTTGCATCTCCTGCCATGTTAAATATCCCAAAAAAAATTTCCTAACTCACTGTGGATGTGGGGCCTCAAAGCTCAAATACCATGTGAAAAAATAAATCACAAATTTAAAAAATTTGCTCCGCACGTGAAGGTACCGAGTGACAGTTTTTCTCGGCACCTTAAGGAGTCGAGTGGCAGGAGGGTGTCAAGCTGAAGGAGTCGAGTGAGCTCAACACTCAAAGGGAAACTCGGCACTAATGGATGTCGAGTGAGCTCGGCTTCAACTATAGAGAAAAGACCAAGCTGAGTTACCAGGTTTATAACGTGAATAATTTCACTATTAAAACCAGAGAGCCAAAACTTAAAATATTCAACAATAATCTTCTCAAATGCAACAAATAAGGGAAGAGCAATGGATTCACGTATGCCTGCTTGCTTTCTATTCAACTTTGAATTAAAACATTACAAAATCTGGGAGCATTCGGCTTCAACCAGGAAAACCCTAAAATAACCCTAAAACTTTAAACTAATAAAACTTCAAACTTTAAACCCCAAACTTGCATCTCTAATGGCTGCATACAATAACACCAAGAGCAATCACTGCTTCTTAGGTCAAAACCAATAAACTACAAACTTATAGAATGACCAGAGAAGAAATACGTGCATCTGCAGGCACGAAATGAACTTCCTTTTATCTCTGCACTCTAACGACTGGATCTGTTGATCACTTCTTTTTCTCTACAACTTCTAATCTCTTCAACTGGCTCTCACTCTATCTAGTCGAATGAATTTGATCATTCCATTTTGTCTTTTGACCTAAAATGCTTTTCCCTCTCATTTTTCAAACTCACCTACCGGCAATAAATTTTTTGAATGTTTTGCCATCCGTCAGGTGGTAGGTGGGCATTTGGCTCTAGGGGCAAGACAACCACCGCATTAAATTCCAACAGCACTGAGAATGTTAATACAGGCCTCAAAAGTTTGAACTAAGATGTTGACAGTAGACTCTGTCCAATTGAATATTATATTTTCTTTTGATATTTGCTAAGGGTTTGAAGTCTAAAATTGTCTAAGATTTGGGATTGCAGTCACTGTTGTGGTATAATGACTTGTACAATACTTCTCTTCTGTTCATACTGTATCTGAGAAGTCAATTCATGTTGGAGTTTAATAGTTTCTGAGAGAATCTTGAAGTTGCATGTATTTAATTACAACTACATTCAAGGCTGGAGACATGTGTTTCTATCTAGGGGTTGTCGTACATTCTGAGGTAGCGCTTTTGCGTTTATGTGATCTGCTATCAGTTTCCTATGCACTTTGATATTATTTCAGAGCTTGTGTTTTCATTGTTTGGGACTAGAATTGGCTACAGTGGTCAGCGTTTGTAAGGAGGAGCCTGAAAATTCATTCTTTCGTGCCTACATTTGGTATGAGGGTGATTGGGATTAATTTCCAGGGAGTTGCAATTAGTTAGCAACCATGAATGTCAAGGAAAATCTATCTTTGCATAATTCCAGGTTCTTATATGTAATTTGTATTTAGAATAAATTCATTTTAGAATTGTATTTTATGTTTTAGTTAACAGATTGGTAGAAACAAGAATTGTTGGTATTGTTTCTCTCCTCTGCTATCGTGGCTATTATACAACATTCAAAAAGAAAGAATGAAACACAAGCAGAGTTTAAATTTGGCTGTATCAAAGCTAATTAAAATATATTTGCATTTCCTACACATTGCTAGAGAGTTAGTTTGTCAAGCGTTTGACAAAATGCTAAACATCTGATTTGTGGGAAAACTGATGAGAATTGGAGTTGCTTAAGTCCAAGCTATTACAGTTTGTTGCTTAATTAATCAATAATTATGGAGACACAAAACTATGTATAATTGATTGAATATCAAATAATAATTAGAATTTCTTGTTTATGATGAATAGTTGAATAATGTGCATCTTTGTAAACATGGAGCTTCATCAAACAAATTCAAAGATGAGAATAGCATGAGAATGCAACTACTTGCTCTTAGCTCACCAAACATCCCTCGACTATTTTATAATAGAATCATTAAATGAAAAAAAGTTAAGGGTTAATTAAAGTTAGCTTCAAAAGCTATATCTTACAATCAATTACATTTCTTTTGTTCAATCATATTCTTACTTCAAAAACAAAAAGTTTTCAACTATTCTTATAAAATTTCCTTCCTTATTTTGTTGCATTTGAAAATTCGTGTCCACTTACTTGATGGTAGTATCACAAAGTGTATGGAAAATTTAAAGAATGCATAATGGCATTATAATACTAGTATATAGTATAAATGAATCATTGTCAAATCCAAAACCATCCAAGGTTTGTTAAAGAGACATTCTACCATTGAGGTTAAAGAAGTTACTTTGACCATAAAGTATGATTTTGTAATGCCCTGCCAAGGGATCTAAGCAATTAACCTAAAGTTTCACTAAGTTTGGTAACATTTTTTTTTTTTTGAAACATGAAAGTAAAACTATTCACAACATACATATAGTAACGGAAGCAATAACAACATCCAACTAAAAGTAGACATAAACATACATACATAATAGGTTATATTCTTCATAGATCCCTTAACGTTGAATAACATCTAAACTAACTATTAATGATTCCATCCACATGATATAATACTGAAAAGTCCAACGTTCTTAAATTACATTTCTGATTGCTCGATCATCCACTGTACATGCCACAGGGTATGAAAGGTTTAAAAGAATATTCATCCGTGTAAATAAACTACATCATCATACTAACTCTAATCCATGATGCAATAACATAAATGAAACCACAAACCATACATGATCATCATCATAACCATAAATCATCAAACATAATTAACTAAGTGCATGATTCCTCCCAACCGTAAATAACATCATTAGACCATCATGTATCCTAGTCATCCCTTCGTGCATAACATTCCAAATCACTGAAGAGATCATCGGTATTAACATAGTAGGAATGTCACTCCTAAATCATACTACATATGCAGAAAAGTAATCTAACATGCAAAGTAAAGCATAAGATAACATCATCTAACATATGCAAATCATCAATGTAAGGATACATGTCCACCATCATAATCCATGAAGATAGATACCAACAAAGAATGCATCAGCCACACTGTCTCAGACGGATCTCAAATGGTAAGAGTGAAAAAACACTACCACCTGACCAAGTGGAACCTAAATGGTCCACTCCCACCGTGTTGAGGAGATAATCTCAAGTCACAAACAAGCTATCAAATCACATAGCACAAATACTCTCTAAGTCCAAGAATCCTAAAAGTATACTAACTCAAAGGTTCCAATCACAAACTGACATCTAATCCCAAAGGCACAACAAAGACATGTAGGAAACCTACTATGCAAGCGGGAAAGTGTCATCGCACAGATCACACTAGATTACCCTAACAGTCTCTTAATAGACCCCAGCCCCCTAGTGATCCCTATGCGGCCACTAGTATCCTCTCATACTGATGAGGCATACTACGGAATGCAAGGTCACAACCAAGCGTTCTCTCTACTCCCATCCTAGCCTATACTAGCACTCAAGGCATGGGCGAGAACATACAATTATCTTATTAGATTCATTTAATCCCCATTTAGTGTAAATGTTTTCACTTATTAAAACAACTTACAATGAGTTACCTTAGCAACCACTTAGGGCCCCGACCCCCATTGCAAGCCACTTCCCGACACTACAAGTAAATAACCTACCCTAAGCTCATGGAATCATAAATCACAAAATCACCACAGTCCTATACAAGCGACTGAAAAATACCAAAAGAATAATCCATAATAACAGCATTAAATCTCCATGAGCACATGAAAAACATCCATAGATAATCATGACTACAACAGTTCTCTATTGGCAACTGAAGGTATCACTAATAATCAAAAGTATCCTATTGGTTCTCAATAACGAAAATATATCTCAAAATCATATTGATCGAAGACTCCAAAATGGTTGAGTCAAAACATGACATCATCAAGGTGACTGGAAAGTAATCCAAGGATAATTGATCGATGACTCAAAAATGGTTAAGTCAAGTATCTCAGATACATATAACTCAGCTTCACTCAAAAAGATTGATGAGCAATAACAATCAGTAAATACAAACATCTCATAGAGCATACCATCACATTACTATGGTTGGGTTTATAAAGAATCGAGATCAAAAGACATCATCATGACATCACAATCATAACCCCCGAGCCTCTGGTAGACGTCCTATAACTGGTCAACACTAGTCAACCCAAAAATCCAAAACAAGAAACATAGAGAAAACACAATGCAAGCACATGTTTTTGGTTTGCTAAAATTACATAGTTGAATTGAGTATGGAGGTTTTAGTTTCTGTTTGCAAGTATACTTCAAGTATATAAGATTAATCATTTGACCTACATGTCACCCCGTTTGTTCCCTCGATAACATTATCCTTCCATTATTTAAAATTACATTCTAAGAATAACTAAAGGATAAATATTTACTCATTACACTAATCTTCATTGTCTCTTAATTAATATTATTCACTTTATTAATTAATCTTAATTAAATCAATTAATAATGAACATAGGTATGACTCTTTATCATTCTAACAATACTTAATTAAAATTCAACTAAATATTACTAAAATTTAGGTCTCTTAATTTAATCGTTATAATAATTAAATCATCACTAATAACCATTAAAATATCTAAAGTCATTATTCAAGTCATTAGAATAAGACTTATCAACTTCGATGTAAATACTTTACAACTTTGTTAAAAGAATCATATCAACTAAAACTCTATTACATAACTTAATTATTAATTTAATTTAATTAACTCTAATTAATTAATTTAATTAATAATTACATAACCATACCAACAACCCAATGAATATCAGTTGATTAATAACTACCTATAATTTGTAAGTTAAAAGTCAACTATAATCCAATTCTCCAATATTAATAGTTCAACAATGACTCGTTATTATTTAATAACAAGTTATATTGGAAATTTTATTAATAAATCTATAATGACCACATTTGTCACTCTTTTCAATGAATACTAATATTTCCTT
Source organism: Cupressus sempervirens (assembly GCA_028749045.1). Lineage (NCBI taxonomy): Eukaryota > Viridiplantae > Streptophyta > Pinopsida > Cupressales > Cupressaceae > Cupressus > Cupressus sempervirens. The sequence continues at coordinate 551,044,978 of CM053785.1, read as the reverse complement.
AACAAACTCATATTATCGATAATCATTTCAATTAAGACTCTATCGAATAACTAATTATTAATATCATAACTAATAATTCAATGATTATTATCAAGCGAGAAGACTCTCTGCTACCCTATGGATATCCTGTCTAAATAGTTGGATCAATTAAGTTTAACCCCCCATTTAATTTTGATCTTCAATAAATAACTTACCCATTGAATTCCAATAATCAATTAGTAATAATGATTGCATAATTCAAAAAAACTTCGATTTATACTAATGATTATCCTTAATTAAACTAAATTTAATTAAGTTAATTATTAAATTCTAACTACATAAAACTATATTAATATCTCTCCTCTTTTAATAATAATTGACAAATTATTATTAATACTTTTAAATCGTTTATCATTTTCCGATTTACAATTTCAAGAACCCAAAATAATTGGTAACTTCAAATCCCACTAACGTTATTTGAACTCATTCTAATTAAATAAATTCTAACTATATCACTTATTTGAAATTTCATTAACTTGATTAATTACTTAAATATAATTTTATTAATATTACACACACACACACATATAATAATTAATATTCAATAACTTCATCATACTTAAAAATTGAATTACAATATTATATTATATATATATATATATATATATATATATATATATATATATATATATATATATATATATATATATATATATTTCAAAATCGAATTACATAACATAAACCTTTTTTTTTTTAAATGAAACATAACATAATATGCACATAACCCAACCGCCGTCGCGGGTACGCAGTACCTTGCGAATGCCCATTGCGTAGGTGGGGGTCCCATCTTACTTATGGCTCTTTAACATAAGTTAATGCCAACATTCGGCATTGTGTTTTAAAAGAAATGCATAACAATATGAGTCGCATGGCTTAAAAAGCTCGGACGAACAGTCTCGGCCTGCACTCACAGGTCCGCCGGTGCATTCATCAAATGGGTACGGGTCATGGGGGTACGAGGAGGGTAATCCCGCCCCTCCCTAATTAAATTATCTTGTTTTTATTTAACATTTTCAAAAACGTTACTCCCATATGTTTATTCAGAATTTTTAATAAAGTTTCTCACTGTGATTTTTATATTTGGTATTCCGACGAATGTGTGTGTGTGTATTTTTTTTTTAACATAAATAGGGCTTTTTAATTCTATGAATCAAGAATTTCTCCTAAATAGTGATTGTTCTCTAAATTTACCCATTAATAAAAAGGTTTGTTCATACGCATCTGAAAACCCTAGACCCATAAATTCCTCAGACCTACGCATGTCGGATTTTCTCATATAGAATTTAACTACCCATAACAAGAATGCATACAACCAAGATATTCAACGCATGAAATCTTCAGAAAACATTCAGAAGATACGAAGAAGACAGGAAGTGCAAGAAATGAAATATCATATGCCAAAATCACAAGTGTCTACTTGGACACTGATGCTAAATCACTTCTCCTCAAAAACTGCAGAGCAAGCTCCTTCCTTCTCCCACGTTCCCGAGTCCTCTAAACACGCTCCCTAAGCTTCTAAGAGTGCCTGAATATAAAGGACTCTCAGGAAGCACCAAGAATGTCTCTAAAAACAACCAGAAGGTGTTGACAACTAAGCATGAGTCTTTTCCAACCTTCTAGATGAGTCATAAGGTTGTAGACACCATGTGCTTAATTTGTGCGCTAACTCCTGTGTTGTTGACAACACATGCATAATTAGAGTGCAAACTCCTGTATTGTCTACTTGACAACTCTCAAGAATTTGCAAACTCCTATGTGAACAAATATTAGAATAATGCACATTAATTAATTTAATATTCACTTTACTCTTTTCAATTTAATTTTTTAATTTTTTAAATCTCATGCACTAACTTTAATAATTCCACTTGTTTTATCTTAATATATTTATATTTTAATCACATGCACACATCATGCAATTTAGAATCTTTTAATAATTTTAATATCTTTTCCACTTTTAAATTCATTTTTGAAACTTAATTGCTAAAATATTTATTAACTTAAATAATAATATTATTATTTAACATTTATTTAAAAATGAACTCTAAATATATTATTATTAAATTAAATAAATATTATCATGTTCCATATTTAAACTTATAACTTTAATCTCCAAATTTAATTCTTTTATTTAATTATTTTTTCAATTAATTAAATAAAATAAATATTAAAATATCATATTAATTTTTCATTAAATTAAACCATTAATTAAATCTTTTAATTAAGCTTAATTAATAGAAAATACACCAAAGACTCATAAAATAAAATATGAAAAATCCACTATAGCAAAACACATACGAAATCAAACCAAAAGGGTTAATATCACGAATTACGTCATTTGACACATTTAGAAGTTACTCAACTCAGATACTTGTCCTAATATCCAATTAGGACAAATGGCTTAAAGGGTTGGGATTTGAACTTGAGAATTTATCTCCCTTCTCTTACCATTGAGATAGTGCGATAGGGTACGCTCATCCTGACAATTCAAAGAAGTCGATACCCGATACTTGCAACCTGCATAAAAACCATGCATGTACACACACACACACACACACACACACACACACACACACACATATATATATATATATATATATATATGCTAAGCTAAACAGGCAATGGCAAAAAGTGGTGCATCGTGTAGATCCTGACTAGCAGGTGACTACGACTCCTTTCTTTAACCACATCAAAAATACTGTCCAAGAACAAATGCACACACCATACACATGCAAGTATGGGGTAAGTATCCATAAGAAAAAACATGTGATAATAAACCATCTAACTAATCAATAACTGAAAATAATGTAATAATCATCATGCATACATGAAATGTAGAGTCTAAGTAATCTCATCACATATCAACTGAATCCATAGCACAATATTTGATAGTCTCAAAACAATGTTGCTAACCATCAACATAAAACTAGCTCTAAAAGAGTTTGACAATGATAACAAAAATGCGACCTAGGGGCAGGCACTACAGATTCATTTATAAACTTAATGCATAATGGCATTATAATACTAGTACATAGTATAAATGAATCATTGTCAAATCCAAAACCATCCAAGGTTTGTTAAAGAGACATTCTACCATTGAGGTTAAAGAAGGTACTTTGACCATAAAGTATGATTCATTTATAAAGTTAACGATATGCCAGAGAAAAATGAATAAGAGAATAAAAGAAAATATTAATGTTGAATGATCTCTAAATCTTTAAAGGATACAAAAAATATATTAAGAATCTTCTATAAGCAATTGATTTCTTGGAAACCCTAACGCTTGCATATCATTGATCAATTGTAGCTTCAAATTGGCAACGGTACAAGGCTTTTTGGCAAACCAAGTGGCAAAGCTATCTCTGCCCCTTTCAATGTAAAAAACTTTACCTATCTTACCTAAGTGATGAAACAATTTTTATAGTAGAACCTTGGATTTTCGTCTTCCTTATACTTGCATACCTATATTTTAAAAAGTCCATGTAAAATGTGTCAAGAGATATGTTAAATGACGTTAACTCATTATCATTAACTCATTAAAATTACAATAAAATAGCCAGGAATATTAAAAATATCAATGTTATATTAAAAATACTCAATAAAAAAATTAATGAAACCATTATTAGATGCAATTAATACTAATTAATGGTATCACTTTCTCATTCATGAAAATGCTTAATTAATATATCACCATTGGGGCGATAAAAGAACTTCACAAAAGGTTAGAAAACATAAGGGCAAGAATTCAAAGATTAAAAGCCATGGAATCCATAGTGTTCAAGTAATTGACTATGAGGTGATTGGGCTCTTGAGGTTTATCACAAAAAATCTTCAAAGATTAGGAGAATACAGTTTCTATCTTTCTAGAAATTGGGATGAGTGGCTCTATGCTTAATGAGGTGTACCACTCTTAAGGTGGGTCTTAAATCCCTTTACTCTTATCACTTTGTACTAAACTATTTCCAAGTTAAGCTTTGGTTTCTTCCCCATCTTATCTTCTTTCAACTCTAGAAACTTCTATGAATAAATGCAAAAAAATCTAAGATGATCCCTTACACCAAGGTTTGATCTTGTTTATCATCAATTTCGTAGCATTCGAAAACTTTTATACTTATCAAAATATACACAAGTATGGGATTATCAAAGGGAAAAGGTGGTTGAGTTCACAAAATCTAACAATGGTACCCTTATAACTTTTTATACTAGACAAATCTTGGGTAAAAAGAGTAAGACCGTGTAGGATTCAAAGACAAATATCTCATTATCTATAGACAGGAATATTGAATCCTCAAAAAAAAAAGAGAGAGGATTTCAACAAAGATTCTATGGTTAAAAAGGATAACAAGTGGAAAACATTGGACTCCCATAGACAAAATCCCCAAACACTTCTTGTCATGAAAAAAAGTGGTGTAAGTTAAGGATTGGAAGTATTTTGTTGTCTCCTAAATAATGTGGAGACCACTAACAAGATGATATGGGTGAAGGCAAGACCACCATCAATTGATGTATCATTCCCAAATATTTGAGGTCCCTTACTCCCCCCTACCAACCAAGATTCATTAACCCTCAACAATGCTATGGTCTTAGAAAATATGTTAAAACTAGTTAATGATATACTTCAAAAGTTATGAACCCTCTATTGAAATCTGTGATGCATAGTATAGCCCTCATAACTAATTCTTTAAGTTTTACTAAATGTTTCTTTAAGTCCCTTCAACCATTGTTTTTACCCCTTGATAAATAAATAAAATACAAGCTTTATTAAATTGGGAAAGACCTTGTGACTATAAGAAGGGAGTTTTGATAGATACCAAAAGACTTGTAGTGGACAAAAAAACCTTTAGTAGATTTATGTTTCAATAGACGTGCATTTGTGGGAATGAGGAAAGTTCAAAATCATGTGTCTTCAAATTCCTATAAAATATTCTTTCGAGTTCACTTTTATGAACTTTGTCTAAATTAGAATTTCTAATTTTGAATTCAAATTCACTTTAAATTATAATATGTCCACTCTTTTGTTAAAAAAAAATTCCCTTCCATGTATGGATCACATGGAGATAGTTTGTTAAAAAAAGTAATGAAAAGTTTTCCCATAAGATGTATGATAAAATTCATCTATATCAATCAAACAAAAATATGCCATGTGCAACCACATCGTATTCAACTCCATCATTATATGATGTTTGTTGGAGCTACAACTAGGGTTTTTTCATCTATTGGAGCTTCATCGTTTGTTGGGAGGTTGTTGGCTTTGGCTAGGGTTTTGTCATCCATTGGAGCTTTCTAATCTGTTGGGCCATTTTTACTTCAACTAGAGTTGTGTCATCTGTTGGAGCTTTGCCATCTGTTGGGATGTTTTGTCATCTACTAGTGCTTCGTTCTTCATTTGGTCATCACAGATTTCAATAGGAGTGTTGTCATCTAATGGAGCTTCAGTTGGAGTTTTCTCGTACAAGGGAGTTTCATCATCTACAAGTCCTTGGTCGTCATTCATGACTTCTTGATCCTTATCATCCATTGGTTGGGCTTCAGTTGGGGTTTTACTCATTGGAGCTTCATCACCAGTTGGGTCCATGTCACCTGTTGGCACATCTATGTCCACAAGAACCTTGTTGTCTATTGGTAAGGTCTTGATTAGGTCTTCAGCCCCTCTTTCTTGTGGGACTAAGAATGGTGGTGGCTCGAGCTTGAAAGTGAAGAGACCTTTCCATGTTTTAAACCATATCCTAATCTCTTTAGGTTATGGTGAAAGACATTGAGATTGCCTCCTCTAATTTGTCGTATTGTGGTAATATCTTACATTTCAAGGGTTTATGGTGAAGTCATCCTGATTTGCACAAGTGGATTTTGTCTCATTGAGAATCTATTATATTTGGTATTGTTCACATATATCCTATGGCCAAGATATTTTTTATTGTTTAGTTTGATAATGTTGATGGTAGAAAGTTGATATTGTACAATCATTCTTTCACTTCGGAATATCATTTTGTGTTGATGGTGAAATCGTGGTACCCCAATTTTTCCCCATCTTCATAAACCTTTAACAAGTATCTAAAATGAGTGAAGCTCCTCTATCTTCCTCTTCATCTTTGGGTTAAACCTTTGGAAGATGTGGGAAAGGCTCTTGGAGATTTCTTGACGGTGGATGGTGAGTCATCTGACATTATACACTCTACTTATGAGCAAATCCTTGTTGATATGGACATCTCCAAGGGGTTGATAGAAATGATTAAGAGTATTCTAAGGGTTATTGAATTCAAACTTTAGACTATGAAGGGTTTTCTGTCAAATGTAAGAAGTGCTTTAAAACAAGTCATTTGACGACCCAATGCAAATTAGAGAATGCTACAACAAAAAAAGTTTGCTTCTTGGTGGACGGGTGCCTCTTTTGAACATTACAATATTGTTAAGAACAACTTTTCTCAAATTGTTGCATAAGATTCTCCTACTAGAGTGATCTTCATCATCGTTGGTGTTGTTTTTGTCGATTCTATGCATGTTGGATCTGCCAATATTGTGTCTTCTAGAGATGGTTTTACAAGTACCTCTTATGTTGGATCTATTCATGTTGTGTCTATTGTAAAGCTCCTAGTAGTTCTACTACTACTACTACTCCAACTAGTTGTTTTGGTCAATGTGTCTTCAGATTCTTCTTTGTACGTTGAGGGTATTGAACCTGTTGGATTATCTCCCTTAGATGGTGAAGTTAGGCTTGGTGCTTCTTTGCTAGATGAGGCAGGTGTTGGTTGTACTAAAAAAAAACTACTATTGTTGGCATTGTCAAGCATGATCTTGTTGTAACCACTATCACTAATTTTGTCCAACTAAAAGGCGATGACATTCCTGTAGTGGAGAACCCCAATGCTAGTTTTATCCAGACCTCTCAAGTGGATTATGTTGCAATTTGTCCTTAGTCATATTTCTATCCTGGAGTCTCAAGCTTTCGTTTCTCAAGATTGACAAGATAAAACTTCAATGGTGGAGGAGAAGTGAATCCCAATTATTAGAAAACACCATAAGAGGTCCCCTACTCATTCAAAAGGGAGGCAAAGCAAAATCTTAGTTTTTCCTTGTAATAACCCCAATAGGTTATAACTTCTTCAAACGCCAAAAATCTTTATACTTCAGTTGTTTGACATTTCGTCAAACACTTTGCAAGCAAGCTCTAATACCACTATAATAAGCCACCTCAAATCTGCTCTCAAAAATGCTGATGAAAGCTCAAGGAATTTCATCAAACAATTCACATGCAAGGGACGTATGACTGATATAGTATTTCAGCTAGCTTCAAATGACTTTTTCTTCAATTTGCATCAATGAGAATCTTGTACTAAAAGACTATAATGGACTACACAATGACCTAACATGAGTGTGCTACTAATTTTGACAATATTCAGTGCATATATATGATCTAAGCATGAGAAATGAACACGTACAGCCAACTGGCATTTTTACAAATAGTTGGTATGCAAACTAACTAGCTAATAAATAATGATATTAAATTGCTTAAATGACACCAGCAACTATTATCTTCTTAATTGCAATGAAAATTACAATGCTCATAAAATATGGCCAAGACTTTGGCATTTACATGGATTACAAATGATAATGTTGGTATAATGCACACTTACAGCTGAAAGGTTATAACACCCTAAAAAACAATACTAACAAAAGAATCTGATTGTAGATGGCTGTAATAATTTCCTTCTATGCTGCCCCTTTTGCTTTGCTTTTTTCAAACTGTTTTTTCGACCTGTTTTTTTCGGTTCTGCTTTTTCGGATTGCTTTTTCGTACCCACTTTTCCAACTTGTTTTTTCGGTTCTGCTTTTTTCGGACTGCTTTTTCGTACCTGCTTTTTTCAGCCTGCTTTTTCAGTTCCGCTTTTTCGGATTGCTACTATGTTGAATCTCAAGACCATATCTTTCAATGGCGTCAAAATTTTCAGCTTGAAGGGATTTCGTCCTCCAAACTATTGAGACATAATCTTTAGAAAATTTTTCAATTTATTTGATATTTCCAAGCATACTAAAAAGAAGCTCTTCCCTTTCTTTTATAGTGTTCTCACAAGAGGGAATCCTTCGTTTTCTCAATGTGGGATAAAACATAACTCCCTTTATGTAACTTATGTCTCCAATGTGTTATAAAATAAAGGGGACTCTTTTAATTTAAATATTTTCCACAAACTATAGTTTATGCATTAATAAAGTTAAATATTTAAATTTAACTTTATAAAATAGCTTTATCAATGCATAACAAATCTTATCAATGATGAACAAGTCTTCTTGTCGATTTTAAACAATTACCATCGACATACCGTTGCCACTGGATGTCCGCCCATGTCCAAGATGACTTACTATAAATAGTAAGTATGCCCAAAGTTGCCTCAAAACCCCTCAAAAAGACCTGCAACTCAAACTATCTAGGCCAAATGGCCTCTAAGCCCCTTTAATGTCCTGGTTAGCCTTCGGGACTGTGGGGAAATAGGCTAACGACAACATCATGCTATGAATGCTAAAAAGGGGACATTACATTCCTTGTTTCATGTTGGTTGTTGGTTCCCAATTTTTTAACCCGTTGGTCAGTTTGGATTTTCTATTTAATTTTATGTTCTAGTGGTTTCTTTTAGTCTTGAATAGTGATGTCCTTTGTACTATTACTCTGGTCTCATCCTGCTACTAATGTTTGTTGGCAGCATTTTATCTTGGGGCTTTCTTCGAATATATTTATGCTTTAAAGTTTTGAAGGGTTCCAAGTTTCAAATCTTGTTTTTAATTTAATGGAAAATAAAATACATATATATATGCACACCGGAGCTAGTAGGAAGGCATATGTCAAATAGTTATCTATCACCTTTATTGTTGTGCAAGTTCAATGCCACATTTAAAGTTTTCTTCAAACATTCTTAAGATGTTTCTAGAATGTGTATTCCCACATGAGGAAAGTATATGCAGTCAGGTATCAAACGTCAAATTGTTGTGAAGCGTCTTTATTGTTGTGTGTGTTAAGCTTAGAATCTAATTTGCAGCATTCTTAAAATGGTCTTAAGATGATTCGACAGTACTTTATGGTATTAAAACGCTTAAAAGACTTATATTTTTCAATTCAATCTAATCAACTTTTATATTTTCGATTCAATCTAATCAACTTGTGTTATGATGTGCTATTAGGCATGCCAAATTATTCAAAATTCTAAAACAAAATTTACATGTTAAAATACCTGAGTTTGATATCAAAATCATGAATACGTATCAGTATGTGTAATGCACAGATGTCCAAAAGATACTCCCAGATTAAGTCAAAATGCAGAAGGGAAATTATGTTGTGACCATTTCGCTATGAGAATATTGAAATTCAAATGTCAAACAAATCAGAATGTAGGCATTATCCATACAACATTTGTTTGATTCTAGACACAAAACTATAATTGACGATGCAACTCTAGAGTCCAGGAACGTTTAGTTGCTGCCATCACCAAGTGCATTCCTGTTCACAGCCAGCCACCACAGTTTCGAGTTTAAAATGATGAGTTGAACCCCTATCATCACCACTGTCCAGCAAGCCTACATTATATGTTAAGCATTCATAAACGTCCACCATATAATCAACACAGTGGTATCTAGTTGGATAAGGTTGAATAACTTTAAAACTGCAAGAATTGGAGTAACATTTGACAAAAATATACTGATCATAATACAATAATGAGTTGAAAACCCTTCACATTCGTTCCTATTCAATCAACTTAAGATTTTCCCATGAAATTGGGCTATTGAAGAAGCAGAAATTGGTAGGCAGTTGAATTCTCGGGAGCAGAGGGAGAGAGAGAGAGAGAGAGAGAGAGAGAGAGAGGGAGGGAGGCAGGGAGGGAACAGAACAAAAGTAGGAAAAATAAGCTATTGATCGAATTGAATTGCCAACAGTTGATACAAAGCCAAACTTAGGTTTTGTATGGATGTCCAATTAGTTCATACACAATTCTTCCGACTGCACTAAGCAAGTTGTAAAGGACTCACATTAAGATAATCCTATCTCGAGGACATCCCAGCTAAGCAATATTGATCTCCAGAAATCTGATCTCTTGAAAGGATCTAGCCGAAGTAAAAACTCAGAATATAACGTGTAGGGTTGAAACCAGCAAGTACCACTATACATGCCACATTCAAACAAGCACTTGCCCATGTTAGATCAAAGAGGTCATATGCAAAAACATTACATTCAAAACAATTTTTGTACTAGGTGATTAAAAGAATCATTAACTGAAAGTTATCTAAATCAACTTACAGAATGGAGAGAGTATAGTGATAAACCCGATTGGATAGAGGAAAAATGTTGTCTTGTCCAAGAAAGGCAACACTATGACGCAAAAAACAATGTCAGGAGAGCCATTTCATGGAAAATCAAAAAGAATATCTGTCCAATCAAACTAAAATTTTTGGTCCAAAGAAACTTACCATCATATCCAAGGAAGTTCAAGTAATGGTAGTAAGATAGAGCTACCACAAAAAGCAGATTGGATAGTAAAACAGGAACAAAACCATGCGCAAGAAGCAATGGTGAAAGAAAATATTGAATAACTGCAGGAAAGAATATAGTTATACTCGAAAGAAGTTTTTATCTGAAATGAACATAAGCTTGTCCAAGAAAAAGATGCAAGACAAATACAGTTCAAGACAGCAGGATTAAATAAAGAATTATACAATCAAGAACATAATTTTTAAATATTCGCATGCAAGTGAATTCATGAACTAAATCAAGCACTAAAATTTGGGTTATTGAAATTACCATAAAGTGCAACAAAGATGGGGAAAAATGAGTTGCAGTGTACATCGAATGCATACAGCCTGTTTCCACACAACTCAAAATATGAGAAATGAATAATGATGAAGTCTTCATTTTCTTAAAAATCTTGTAGAGTATGATTTAATTAAATGCACAAAAGCATTTATCATACAATATAGATCACTTTTTTCTTACAATGCAATGCAAAATTCCAACTGAAAATGTTCGTTTATAAAATTTTTAATTGCATACAAACTAACTGGACAAATGTTAAATAAACCAACTAATCAATTTATAAACTCAGATAAGCAAAAATAACGACTGATTTCTCTTTTTCACATCAACAAAATCGCTCAAAAGAAAATCTGACCAAAAACCATACATGTAAAAATTAATATGCAAGAAAATACATGTTGACTCATGTTCGCATGGTAACATCAGTAAAGCACTGGTTTAATTCACTAGAATGGAGTAAATATAGAATTTGATAACATCCCACCAAATTTCAAGTCAATAAGATCAAGAAGGTTCTAATTCTCTTGCAAAAGAAAATTTCCAAAAAAAAAAATCAAGTAGTTAGTTGAAGTGATTTTCCACTTAAATATAGTTGGATAGCTAGTGAAGAGTCTTATTTGAGGATGCAAATTTCTCCAGCAAGCCATTTGCCATTTACAGAAGAGAGTTCAAAATTCTTGAAATCATACATAATAGGTAAGTAAATCAATAGTAATTTTCGTATTCTAGTTGCTGCAGTGAAATTTTTGAAACATACCATTCAACATGTTGCTCCACTGCATGAGTGTTTGAAGACATCTCTTCTCTAAGGTAATTATTTGTTAAAAACCTGCATATAAACACATTAATACACAATCAGGAAGATAAGCAGTTTTTTAATCATCCCACAAGTCAACATTTCCTTACAAAAGTTTCTCCCAGAACTAAAGAAGTAATGTCTATATGAGCACTTTAACCATATTTTTACATTAAAAAAAATTTAGATAATTCACTAATACTGTTGGCTAAAAATTTAGATAAGTCACTATGACCACAACTAGAAAATTTGTGATTTTAGACAATGTTGAATGAGATTTCTCATCCCTCTCTTTATGTCCCCTTTTCTAGCGAATGAGTTTTGTTGTGCCATGAGCCCATTTTGCCTTTCTGCAATGGGCAAACCAGGTTTTCTAGAACTCCAGGGAGTCTCCCAATCGTCTTATATATATGACTCCTTGAAGCACCTGGCACACCTTGAATGCCACATTGTTCTCACAAAAACATCATCATAAATCTCTCCTCTAACAATAAAAGATCTTTGTATCAGCTACAATCTTCAACATGTATCCCTATGAAACACTGAAGAAAACCATTCTAATGCTGATGACAGAATCGCTACTTGGCGGGAAGGAAATGATAAAAATTTCAATTATAAACATTAGGTGGAAGTTAAGGAAAGGGATGTGTAAAATATTTCCTGCTGAAGAGGTTTGTAATTATGGCCACTTTTCCCTTTCTTGCCTCACTTCTAATTTTTCTGCCTGCAATTTCTGGATGTGATTAGGTTTCTGCTGTGGGTTTCAAATTGTGTGTGTAAGGGAAAAAAAAATGATTTCATTTGTAAGTCCTGTCTGGAAGAGAATTATGACATGCAGAGCATTTGGCTGCTTGCAAGGAAGCTTAGAAAGGAAAATCTAATAATAAGCACTTGAGCTTAATGGGGTCGAATAGGATAACTTGGAAGATGTTAGAAGTTGGAACAACCACAGGTTGGAATAATTTGTTCACCAAGCAACTATAAAAACAAAACCAACAAACATACATCCAGTGCAACAAGCATATTTCTGAGGGAAACAGGTGAAACCAACAAGAAATTCACTGCAACACCTTGGAAGGGAATTAAGGGTTCTTTTGAGCGTCTCAACCAAGAAGATTATGACCAAGGTGGTTTATAAAGAAATGCATCTGCTATAAAAGCTGAAAAGACAGCCCTGGCACTGCTGGATTTTTCTTCCATAAGAACTCTCTTTTTTCCTCCGTGTGTTCAATTATCTTCTGGTGCTATGGACAGGTTCCCTGAATTCGGGTAGAACTATTGGCATTCTATGGGTAATGCATATTAAGATAGATCTTCCGGAAATATTTATGAAGGCTGACTTTGGAGTGTCGGGAGCTTGGGCATGCCAATCTACTCAAAGATTTTACATAACCAAACAAATTGTTAATGTATGTGACTGCAATGGGAGTAGAGAGGTTTGAAAATTTGCTAACTGTGTGACTCTTAATATTTGACATTCCTGTACATTAATGTTATATGCTAGTTTGTTGCTTATAGACAGCATGACAGATGATTGGTTCTGGAGAAATTTAGCACGAACTGGAAATATCTGATAAATTTAAGGTACATTTGTGGTAGCAGAATTTTGTTTCCCATGCTTATTAGAACAGTTTCCACTTTGATTTTGATTTTTATCAGTTACTGTGAGAGAGTTTTGAATATCCAATCAGAAGCATTACCGGCATAAGTGATCTTTGATTCTTGTTTATCACTAAGCACTTAAAAAAACTGTCACTATTATGACCTTTGTGGGAGACTTCTCAGCCCACCTGGATGTATTTAATTTCACAGCTTACATGACTATTTGGCACAATGTAGTACTTATTCATCACATAATGCAAATGATTGTGTGTGTGTAATTCCAATGACTATAGTACTTTCGGGACCTTTTTTATGTAAAAGATTTAATAAGTAATTAATCTGAATGGGAGAAATCATCTTAAACAGTCTAAAAAAAATAGAAGAGTAACAGAAAGTGCTAAATATATCAATCTCACCAGCAACATGTAGCCAGAAGGATTCCAATCAGTAAAAAATGTACAAGCACAACTGAAAGCACTGTAAGACCAGCATGCGCCCAGCTATCATCATACCTGAAAATCTTATATAAGCTGCATCAGACTGTTACTCTGCCTCAGTAGATAAAACAAGGTTTACAAACAAATTCAACCACATTACCATTTTACAAACCTTAGAGCTTCGTTTCAAGATCTAAAAGTTAATTTACCTTGTGACACTTTAGTTTATTACAAAACATATCTCTCTCTCTCTTCAGCAGTTATACACATGCCAATTGTTTCTATAGCATGTAAGGTTGTATTTTATCATTTTTATATTTATGGAAGGGGCATATATTTCCATCCATCTATGGGAGAGTGCCCATGTTCTCAAGATCTATAAGTATACTTACAGTGTGCCCCTAACTGAAAATTTTATATAAGCTGCATCAGACTCTGTTACTCTGCCTAGGTAGATAAAACAAGGTTTACAAACAAATTCAACCACATTACCCTTTTACAAACCTTAAAGCTTTGTTTCAAGATCTAAAAGTTAATTTACCGTGTGCCCCTTTAGTTTATTACAAAACATATATCTCTCTCTCTTCAGTAGTTATACACATGCCAATTGTTTCTATAGCATGTAAGGTTGTATTTTATCATTATTATATTTATGGAAGGGGTATATATTTCCATCCATCTATGGGAGAGTGCCTATGCTCTCAAGATCTATTTAAAAACATATAACTCACTCTTCAGTATGCATATAGATGTCAATTGCCTCTAAAGCATGTAAGGTGGTATTTTTTCATTTTTATATTCTTGGAAGAGGCATATTTTCCATCCTTTCTTATGTAAAGCTACATAAAGAGTCATAACAAAATTATGTAAATGTTGGAGATTGCTCATTTACTTAAGACATTTTATAATACTTAACAAAAAAATTGAAATCGTGACTTACGCAGCACAGTAAGCTGATGCTGCTACAGCCAAAAGAAAACTGCATATCACTACGAATGCTGGATCATCTCGTGCCCACTGATTCTTTGTTTCTGCAATTTAAAACAAGATCATTAAAAAAATTAAATTGATTGTGTAACACATTAGAACTTTTATGCTATATTTCTGTAAGTGAAATCTCCACATAACATGTAGTTTGCATGCATAGAACATTATGTGCATGCAATTATTTATAAATCTAATTAAAACACCAAAGCATATTCATTCACCTTGTCACTTCATGTAAACAAACACCAAACCAACTGCTAATATGGTTTTCTACTACAGTTTAGAACTTTAGAACTTTTATTGTATATTTCTGTAAGTGAAATTTCCACATAACATGTCGTTTGCATGCATAGAATGTTATGTGCATGCAATTATATATGAATCTAATTAAAACACCAAAGCATATTCATTCACCTTGCCACTTCATGTAAACAACCACCAAACCAACTGCTAACATGGTTTTTCACTAATGAGATAGAGATGACACCACAGCATAATCATCAACATGTGCACTTACATGCAGATTTAAAATACTTGGTTAGACAAAGAATGTACACTAATGCATGATATCCACGTAACCTCAAAAACGATAGAAATTTCAGTAAGCCATCATAAGGTTGTCTTCAATATTAACGAGAAAACATCTGCAAACCCGTTCAGATGTTTGAAAGACACATGTATTATTCTGAAATCCAAGAAATCACCAGTAAAGGCCTAAGCTGTTTCCTCGCCAAAACCCAGTCATCAATGAAAGCTGTTGGAAGATGCAGAAAAGAAAAAGAGAAAATCCCAAGTAACTGCCCTGGAAAAGACCAATGTGGGGAAACCTTCAGAAAAAGCAAAGGCTCACCAGTATCTTTTTTGCAAATTACATGCTTACTGCCATTTTCAGAACCTAAAGGACGCCAATCAATATTAAAACCATATTTAGGCACTTGCAATTGCTACCCAACCCACTCATACGCTTACCCTCTGATTGCACTTAGCCAAAGATGAAGACTGAAATATGTAACAAACTTTGAAGAACTTCCATGATGATGGTCCCTAAGGATGTGACTTTATGCATTCACATTAAGTTAGGCTCAAATCCTGAATCCCAAAAGCAAAACAAGGAACAAGACATTGTCTACGGCATAGTTACAGGACCCAGTCAAACTCGCCTAGAATTGGCAAGCCTAGTTGAGTCCCAGAATACCCTTAAAAATCAGCAGCAAAATGTTATTACTTCTGCCTACAACTGGACAAAGCCCTTCATGTCCAGATGTGCTAAACACAACAGTTTAAAACACCAAATGTGAATGTCTTTTGTGTGTCCTATCTATTAGATTCAGTCCAACTGAGGCACTCCCCTGCTTGCATTTCTTGCTTTGATTTGTTCACATTTAATATTTAGGGTTATATCTTATCTTCACAATGTTTGCTGTGACTAAATACTAAATATAAAATTTCAGCTGTTGCATTACAATGTATTAACAGTGCCATGATATTTGGTATGTGTTTTCCAAATCGCAGCGTCCTTGTATTTATATGATTAATATAATTGAAGACTTTTATATATATATCTTTGATCTCATAGGTTTATCCTACTAAAGCTACCAAAACATCAATAATCCCTCTTAGCTAGGGAGGATAAACACGTGACATATACTACACCATTGGTAATATTAGGTAGGGAAATTTTTATGATATCTTTGATCACAAGATATCCACCATTTTGATATTACATTTGAAGTCATGGGTCTTCGTCTCCCAAAATATTGATATTCAATATTCACCAAGTACTCAAAAGGTTTGATATCACATTTGATATCAAGAGTATTGGCCTCACAGAATATCAATGATATTCAAGAAGTACTCTTTGAGTAATGGCCTCCCAAAATGTTGAGATGCAAGACATTCACCATATACTCATTGTTTGATCTCATAATACATGTTATTGTAAGATCATCACCTTACAACAACTTCTCCAAATACAAGTGATGATCATTTGGAAGTCGCCACTTCCTCATGATGTACACAGGGGGTAGGCCCATTAAATCACATACTCACAAGGAAGTAGAGTCCTCTTGACTACTACAATTGATCACTGGAGAATCCATCTCAATATGGTCTACTCCCTCTAAATCAATATGACTGAGATTACCGAAGGTTGATTGAATCATATTTTCTATTTGCTCCTTCAAACAAATGTGTCACACTCACTTTGAACATCAATCTTCTAAGCTCCTTTAGCTTTGAAGAATATTCCAACTTTCTCTAAATCTGATATCAATCTCCTTTTTCCTCAATACAATGCTATCAGATTTCTCGTCGACAAGTGGCAAGCACTTATGCGTCTTCGCTTATGATGAATGCCAATTTAAATATTTGTAAATTCCTTCCAATATATGAATGAATTATTCCTCATTCTCAATTTCGCTATATTTAATGTGTAGGTATTTTCTGCCTTAAATCCTTATGTAAGGCCTGTCACCTTCAAGCATCCATATTGCTGAGTTCAAATCAGCATACAAATAAACAAAAATTCAATAGTTTCTATCTACTCTCTTGTTTGTCTCGTCTCTATTTAGATTGATAAAAATGTCAGAGCATTAGTAAATTATGTGATCTTCATTTTTTGAGAATCATGATGATAACAACTGTGATATTCCTCGACCAAGCCAACATAAACCTACATTCTCTCCACATTATTTGGTCGAATAACGACATATACTTGCAATCAATGTCATATCTCTAGAATTTCTACAAGGTGAAAAGGACCAATTTTGGCTTTTCAGCCACCTATTATCCAGACATGTAAGGTTGAGATTTATTCCATAAAATTTGAGCCCATTCCGGTGTTTGTTTTGACTAAGGATTATCAGGAATTGATAATGGTGTTGGTTGTATGGCTTCTCCGTGTTTTGTCCACGTGGGTCTCCTTGGAGGTATTCTCTGTTAATCTGACAGGGCCAATTATGCTTGTTGCAGACCTTAACGTTCACATGTCTCACATCACCTTATGGGATGCCAAGTATTCTTTACCTTCAATTTTTTCTATTGGGAGTTGGGAATTGTGCTATCTTTACATTCAATTTTTTCTACAAATGCAAGTTGGCACTAGAAAATTGTTTCAGCAATTTCTTCTTCTGCAATATCATGTCTTCAATGTCAGATTGGAAAGGTTTTCGTCTTGCACAGCATACAGAACACCACATTTGGTTCATCAAATGCTAGAGGCATTTCAGATTCTAGCAATTCCAACGATGAAATTAATCTTTGGCTAGTTCCATATATAAGCATAGATGTGAAGAATGAATATTTTTCTAAACAGGAGTTTGAAATTTTGATTTTAAGTGGTAGTCAAGAGTTTATCAGGAATGACAAAAGGCCAATGTTTGATTATTTCGTAAGAGATTGGCAGAGAAATAGATTATTTGACGTGGAATACTTTTCCGCAATATATATATATATGTGTGTGTGTGTGTGTGTGTGTGTGTGTGTGTGTGTGTGTTTTCACCTTGCCTCAATACGGAGCGTTACAAACATTATTAGAATCTAATCTTCATCTAAATAATCAACAGCCGAATCAGGAACATACTCGCTCAGAACAGGTGCATACCTCTGCAACTCAACAAATTTGGGGCAGTTACAGCATAGACATCAAGTTGAAAGAAGAAAATTCAACAGAAAATTATATCTGGTGAAAAGTACCTATTTGTGGTTTTTTGTATTGCTGAAAATTCAGAAATTTATTTTAAAAGGCATTCCACAGTTCAGTCCCATTTGCATTCCATTCAAGAGATGCAAGGAAATTATGGCGGATGAAATCATTTCATGGGAGTGACAGTTTGCATTAATATTTTCAAACACTTGAAAAGGCATATATTTCTTATTTCTGGAAAGCCATCACACGCACATGAATGAATTTGGTATGAATTTGCTAAAGGGAAGGAGTTGGAATTATGCTGAGTCGCTAAGCACATAATACTATAGTCTTTGTCCCCACGTGAGGTACTAGCAAGAGTATCATCTGGGTTTCAAGAAGATTAACAACCATGTAACTTTTACCAGGCAAAATAAGACTAACTCCAATTTCTTTCATCTATGGATCGGCAATTTAAGTATTGCAGAATTGTTACAAAGTGATAAGAACTGTCGTCAGTAAAGATTATTGGCAGGTCCAGTTGATCTTTTGGTGTATTAATAGAATATTTGTGATGTTATACTCATCTATTAAGGGTATTGATCATGTTTTTGTATCTGAAAATTTTCATCCGATTTGGGTACCACAGCTATTGAATATTCAGGGAGCATCGGATTCATTAAGGAAATCAATATTGCTTCTTATTAAACGATTCTCATGAATATTATTTTTCCAAAATTACTTTTCTAAGGAACGAGGAGTGTTAATACTATTTCAGTGATATCAGAAAACCTGACTCAAGGGCGTAGCAGGACTGGTTATTGGGAGATTAAATTCCTAGCTGTTGGCAAATTGCTGTAACTTCGGTAACATGTTGGTAGTTTTTTAACACTTTGAGAACCATTAAGGAGGCTTTGAAGACCTATAGTAGCTGTTATACAATCCTTTCAAATCAAAACTTAGAGAGTAGAAATAGGAGTGAACTTTAGCAGCATCATATTAACGAGTTTTATATGGCATCAAATAACAGCTTGGCCAAAGTACTGTCTGAAACAAGCAACAAGTTATGGTTGGATTCGCAAGCAAATGAACATACTCTCATAACTTTGATTGAAATGGAAGGATGCTTAAGCATGGTAGAACAATCACCTCATCATTTATTGCAGGTCGCTCTTGCACCTACAGTGACAGAGTTGAGTAATCAAAAGTGGCTGAAACATTCAGATGGCAAGGTTACATTATTCGTTACCTCTTGTTTGAAGGAGATTACAAGGATTTTAGCACTGCAAGAACCCTATGAAGAAGGCAACATCAAGGAGGTAGTTCAGCTCATGGTTGATAGTTTTCAACATCTTGATGACACTAGTAGTTGTCATTTCCCAAGAAGGGAAACCATACTGAAATAATTTGCAAATATCAAGTTGTGCAATCTACTACATGACTTGAGATTGTATGATTTAATACATATCATGTTTTAAAATCTATTAGACACAATTAGGGAAGGACACCATACAGATGTTATTGTAGCCATGGAAGATATTATGGTTACGACAATTAATGAGAGTGATGCTCATTTCCAGCCACTTCTTCAAATGTTGTTAGCAATTTCAAATAGAAAACTAGAGGCTTCACAAAGTGCTAAGCTGGTCAATAGTGCGTTCAAACGTTGTGAGCAAAAAATTGAGAAGTACAAACAACAACAGGCTAAACAAGAACCCAAGGCAAGGGAATTACAGAAAATGAACAAGAACCAAATGAGAAAAGAGCAGATTTGTTTCACTTGCAAACATTTTGTCACTTGGTCACATTTGTGGGGCTAACAAGCAGGAAGAGTTGGCTCAAGAAGAGCAGATCAGCGTTGAGGAAGTTGAGGACTCGTTAGTTCTAATTCAACCTAACAAAGGCCATAAGAGGGAACCCGCCATGGTTAATGGTAAGGATTATTCTAGCATTGTATTTGGCAAGTTGGAGGTTATTATTGACAAAGATTATATCCTAAGGCTGAAAATGAGACTCTCAATGAGAATGAATTATGTGAAGACAAGGACGTGATAGTTGATGAGACAATACATCTGGAGCGGAATAAAAACTCTGAAAATGGTTCAGCTGAAAGTAAAAATGAATCTAGCAATCAAGAAGCACAAGATGATGTTACCTAAGGAGTTGATTTTAAGGACCAATTAGATATGTCATTTTTAGATGATGATTTTGGAGTGTATATTTTTGAGGATATGATCATTGCGGCCTTAGTGCATTTTAATAACACCCATAAAAACATTAAAGAAATCATGTGGGAACTAAAAAGTATTAAGAGGGCATTGGAAAGAATGAATTCAGATTACTTAAGTTGCTCAAAGATAGAGATATGGCTATCAAACTTGCTGAAAATAAAGAGAGGGAGATAGATGAGTTGCGTTTTGATACCTTGCTTCGTAGTGTAACAGGATTTGTTTTCAGTTTGAGTTGTAGAGCTACTTGCACATTATATGTGATCCTAGTAGTGATTGCTTGAGGACAAGCAATCTTGAAGAGGGAGGACTTTAATGTCATTGTTTTGGGGACATTAGAAAATTACGCATCCAAGTTATAAAATAATAAAAAGTGACTTTGGAGTTAAATTAAAACTATTTTAAAAAGTCTCTTATAATTAAAGAAGGGGATAAGGTTACAACGGAGATAAAACGAAAGACGGAATGGGAATCTGATGAGTCACAATTGAGCATTAAAAGACGAAGTCTCATTTACTTTGGGTGCACTCGAATTAATGTTTTGTTTGGAGAATTTGAGTTTCCCTTGGAGAAATATTGGGAGAGTTTACATCTTCCATTTCAAACCTGATGCAAACCTTCAAGCGATCTCTGGTGAATTGTACATAGCCCAGGTTCATCACTGCAATGGATTCAAGTCAGAGTTCATGCTGAGTTTACAGTTTCTTTTATATGTTTCCAATCTAACTATTATTGTTGTTTGTAAGATTGGACTTTATGCATATTATTGTATTGCTGAATATTATGATATAACAAGAGTTTTCTGAGGTTTCTATATGAGCAAATTGTTGTTTATATGCTGGTCAATCTGGAAATTTATTGCAAAACAATCTGCTTGTATTCTGAAAATTACTGGAATAGAGAAATTGATAAAAATATCCATTAGGGATAATACATGGTATACCTAGTGAGGAAGCCTATAGCAGTTCTCCCTCCTTGTACTTCCATACTCACCTTGCCATGATTTATTGTTTCTATTTGGAAAACCACATCATATCTTATGTCTAATATATATGATGTTATGAGCCAAATAAACAAGAATGTTATGGCCTGCAAATAAAAAAACAAATTCTGATCTGATCCTGATTGCTGATATGAGATTACTGGTGCTCTTTGATGTCTTGCCTTGGTTGATCATTCAATTGTTGTTAAGCTATTGATATTTGCATGATTGTTTGATTGATTTAATGAATTCCTTTGATTTGATGATTTGCGGTCTTGGTGAGTTATGATTACATAAATGTTGATTAGATGACTGAAAAGTGACGATATAATGAATGCTAATTTGATATATCGGTAGATGGTGATTGAATGACTGTTGATTTGATAAAGTGAGGCTTGATTACTGAATTGTAAGCTATCTTTATTCCAAAACTGGACTGATGATTGATGTGGATTTGAGGATTATTTGTTTGATCTTGTTGATTGATTGTTTGCTTGATCTCTTTAGGGATTGGTGATTGATGGATGAAGGATTTGTTTCGATGGGTTCGTGAATGATGATTGACAAGTCTTCCTTCAATACTTGGAATAGAATCTCCTTTACACTTTATTGGTGAAAGGGTCACTACCTTTCACAAGATTTGAGTCACCACTTTTCATTCTTCCCTTTGACGATAGTATATTATCCCCCAGATCGATCTCCCTTGGATGTCCTCCTCAAATGAAACCTTCTCCCTTTGTATGGTTCAATGTGAGGGAGAGACACACCTCTCCATCATGTCTGCCCCTTTGCAACAGTCACAACCTTTCACAATTACTGCCCTTTGGAACAATCACAACCTTCCATCATTTCTGTTCTTTGAAAGAGTAACATCCCTTCATCATTGCTGCCTTTTGAGAGAGTCAAACCTTTCATAATTACCACCCCTTGCAAGAGTCACAACCCTTCATCATTTCTGCCCTCTGAAAGGCTTTGAAAGAGTCACAACTTTCCATAATTACCACCCTTCAGAAGACTCGCAGCCCTTCATAATTTATGCCTTTCAAAATTATCACCCTTTGAAAGAGTCAAACCCTTAATAACTTTTGCCTTTTGAAGATATCACTTCCTTAATTTCTTCTCATTCTTTCTCTCTTCAATTTATTTTTTCTGTATTCGCACCCTCCCTATTCTCTTCCTGCCAAATGAAGTTCTCTTCTCCCTTTCATATCTTATGTTTGACACGATCACAACTTTATACTTTGTGCCTTCACACCATTCAATAAACATAACTAAATTTTAATTATGTTATATTTTCATATTGTTCATTTGTCTTTTTAATTTTGATTTTATTGTTATAATTTACCATTTATTATTAAAATCCATTTCAAAAAGGAGACATTACAGCGGCTGTTCTGACATCCCTTTGTTTTGGAAATTCTTGGGGATTAGGACAAAAAATCCCCTCCCAAACCCCATTTTTTGTGATTTTGAAAAAATTTACTTGATGTATCCCCAATTTGAGAAATGTTTACTATGTTTCTCAATCCAACACCCTATCAAGACTCTCAATTGGGGTTGGCCTATCATCCCTTGAATCTAGGGGATGTCGAGATATAACTACAAGACAAAAAAGAAAAAAAAGCTTACAACGAAATGCGTCCTCAATTCATGGGCTCCCAAAACTGAACATTTGTCAATCAAAAAACAATTGTAATGGACACCCTAGAAATGCCCAAAAACTAAACCAACTGCTGATAGGGATTTAATCAAGTAATTTGCATCCAACTCTTTATTTCTCTGTTAAATGTTTAAACCCTTTTATATACGATGTTGTTGGTGGATTGGAAACTCTATATGATGTGCTGCCCTGCTTTAAAAATGATATGCCCTCCACACACTAGCTTGGCTTAGATGGCTTTGTCTGTCTGGCTGAATAAAATGTTTGTTTGTTTTTATGTCTTTGCATAGATTTGAAATCGCATAACATGAACAAGAAGGAATTTATAATAATATGCAAGCTGAAGATTGAACTACTGCTGAAATAATATTATTTGTCAAACTAATAAAATCAAACACATAGCTGACTTTTCAACTCACTAATTACTCCAGCATTATAACATAATGTTTCAGAAATGACTGAATAGTTTTGGGCTACAGTGATGTGAATAAGGTCACGCTACAGTGGCATGAATAGTGTCGTGCTACAATAACGTGAATAGTACCGCACTACAGTGCTGCTACAGTATAATTTGTTTTCAATCAGTCCAAGATTATCCCTTTAGAATGGCATAAGCATCGGACAAGAAGTGGGGAGGATATGAGCAAACACTCAATCTGCCTATAGCTGGAAATGCGCCCAATCTGCCTGTTAATGAAGCTGATAGCAATGAATTCCAAAGGCCAAACCCCAAGGGAATGATGTCTAAAATGTTACAAGAGAGGATAGATGTCCTTCAATGCCGAGAATGGATCTGTGACTCACACATCGATTTCTCCTCGCATCCAACCTTGCCGAATGAAGCCACCAACGCTACCTTTTATTCTTTCTCCAAGGGTCGACTCAACTCTCATGAGCAATGTGGGATAAAAGATGTGCAATATGAAACATATTAAAATATTCACTTATGTCTCCCTTAGGCGCCCCTTTGATTTGCACACATTCCTATAAAATTTAATATTAAAATAACACTTTATTTTACAACTAAATTAAATATTACTTTAATAATACTTCAGGCACAAAAATATATAAGCTATCGGACTTCGAACAACACAAGCGATAGCTCGTTGGAAAGCTCTTGCCGAGGAGTATCAAATCCAATCACCAAAACTAACCTCCCCTATGTCCTACTAACTTACTAAAAATAATAAGTATGCCTAAGACTGAGTAAATCAACTCCTTTTTCGCCCAAACTAGGGATGACTAGACCAAAACACTCTAGGATCCCTTTTAAACCCTTTGTTAGCCCTTAGGACCATGTAGAACTAGGCTAACGCACAAACACACTTGGTCAACTGCTAAAGTGGGGACATTACAGTCAACTCCTCTTGAAATTGCTTGTCCTCAAGCAATCTCGGTCCAGCCTGTTGAATAACCTGCTCACTCTCCCATGTAGCATCCTCCTCCGGCAGGTCTTTCCATCTAGCCAAATACTCCTTCACTATCTTGGTTCTGAGTTTCCTCTCTTGGGTGTCCAAAATAGCCTCAGGCACTAACACGAGCTTCCCCTCCTCATCCAAAGGGGGTAAATATGTAGAAGGAACTACACTCTAACCAATGGCTTTCTTAAGCCTTGACACATGAAATACATTGTGCACCCAACTACCCTCTGGAAGCTCAAGCTCATAGGTGACTTCACCCACTCTGCGAATCACCTTGTAGGGACCACAAAATGTAAGCTTCAACTTCTCTACCCTACTCCTCTTGAGCAATAATTGCCTATATGGTTGTAGCCTCAAATACACCATATCCCCTACCTCAAAACTGCACTCTACCCTATGCTGATCAGCATACGACTTCTGCTGATTTTGGGCTTGTTGTAAGTTCTCCTTCAGCGCTGTCAAGGTATCCTAACTATCCTACAACAGCTCTTTGGCTTTGGGCACTCAATTGTTCCCAAAAACCAAATTCATGAAGCTTGGTGCTTCATACCCATACAATGCCATAAATGGAGTCATCTTGATGGTCATGTGATTGTAACAATACTCCCCCATGTGTAACCACTTGACTCACGTTCTCTGTTGTGCAATCACATAGTTCCGCAAATAGCATTCCACACATTTATTTACTATCTTCGTCTGCCCATCTGTCTGAGGGTGGTAACTCTTACTAGGTGTAAGATCTGTACCGTATAGCCTGAACAACTCCTACCAAAAGGCGTTCATGAACTTGCTATCCTTGTCACTAACAATAAATCTCAGTATACCATGCAACCTGAAAACCTCTCTAAAGAACAAATCTGTCATCTGAGCTGCTTTATAAGTAAAAGGAATAGCAAAGAAGTGAGCAAACTTTGTCAATTTGTCTACCACCACATAAATAGAATCACTTCCCTGCACTCATGGTAAACCAGTGATGAAGTCCATAGAAATGCTTTCCCATTTCCTATCTGGAATGGGCAAGGGTTGTAGTAAACCTGCAGGAAACGTGTGCTCTCCCTTATTCTGTTAACAAACTGCATACTCCCTAACATACCTCTAAACATCAACCTTGAGCCCTCTCCATGAGAACCACTCTCGAATTTGCATGTAGGTCTTGTAGACCCCTGGATGCCCAGTTGTAGGTGCATCATGAAATGCCCTCAAAATTTCCTCTCTAAACTGTGATGTAGGGATCAAATAAACCCTAAGTTACCGGATTCGCACCCTGGAGCTCGGGTCCAGGTCCGGATTCATTCGGGTCCGGATCCGAGCCCGGGTCCGCGACCGGTCCGGGCAGGGTCCGCATTTTGGCCTGCGGGTCCTCCCGGGTCCGTGCTTGCACGGACCCGGGAGGACCCGCAGGCCAAAATGCGGACCCTGCCCGGACCGGTCGCGGACCCGGGCGAATCCGGGCGGACCCGCGGCAGGTGGGGCCAAAAAGTGGCCCAAAAAAGCAATAAAATAATGTTTTTTTCATTATTTTTTTTGCCAAACCCTAAAGTAAGGCCTATTAGATGCATTTCATTCATCTAATCTCTCATTTGCTTTGTCATTTTGCTCTCTCATTTTGGTGTGGCCATTTTGCAAGTTTGAAGAGAAGGTTGTAGAGATTATTTGTGGAGTTTCAAATCCTTCAAATAATCAATGTTGAGTGTTCCAGGTATGCATTTGATCCTTCCTTTTGCTTCTTTCATAGTTTGTTTTTAGTTTTTTAAATTTTTTATATTTATTGTTCTAAATTTTTATCAAGTTTTGTATAAGTTTTGAAATATTTTTTTAAATTTGTTTTTATAGATTGCAAGAATCCAAGAATGAGTAGTCAGGGTTCAGTGGGTGGGGTGGGATCCCAAAGATTTAAAATTGATAAAGGCTCTCCTTTGTGGAAGTATACAACAAGAATTGAGCAATGTGCTGGTGGGGGAGGGTATATATGGAAATGCAATTTTTGCCAAAACCAATATAGAAGCTCCTATTTCCGGGTTAAACATCATTTGATAGGTCCACCAGGTCAAGGGATTTCCATGTGTGAGGGGCCCCCAGAGGGAGGTAAAAAAGGGTTGTCAGCTCCTCAAATAGCAGGCATGTTAAAAGAACAAGAAGAGGCTGATAGGTTAGTGTCAAAGGTAAAAAAAGATAAGTCAAAGCAAATACCACCAACACCACCCTCTCAAACAATTAGTAAACCACATCCCTTCCTACCTACCCCATCTATGGATGAAGATGAAATAGAAACACCCGCATCCCGCAAGAGAGGCCCATTAGATACGGCATTTGAAAATGACAAGAGAGAAATTGCTGACATAAAGGTTGGGCGTTGCCTCATTACAAATGGTGTTTCATTCAATCTAGTGAGATCCCCTTATTGGAGAGAGATGGTGAAAGCAATAAATGATGCACCTCATGGTTACCAATCCCCTGGATATGAAAAGTTGAGAACCACCATATTGCATAAGGAGAGAAAGAATGTAGAAAACCTCCTCAAACCAATAAGAGATTCTTGGATCCAAACGGGGGTGAGCATTCTCTGATGGATGGAAAGATTGCAAAAACCGTCCTTTAATAAATGTGATTGCTGTTTGCCCCAAGGGGGCAATGTTTTTGAAGGCGGTTGATTGTGAAGGGCAAGTAAAGGATGCAAATTTTATTGCCCAACTTCTCATTGAATCCATAGAGTCCGTGGGAGTTGACAATGTTGTCCAAGTAATAACGGACAATGCTAAAGTTTGTAAGGCTGCAGGTGCTTTGGTAGAAGCACGATATGAGCATATCTTTTGGACACCATGCACTGTCCACACCTTGAACTTGGTGATGAAAACAATGGGCAGCCAAATTGAATGGATGAAAAATGTGTATGAGGAGGGTGAGCAGATCCAAATGTTTGTGACAAACCACCATATGTCCCAAGCAATTTTCAGAACTTTCTCCCGCTTGGAATTATTGAAGGTAAATTTTAAACTTTATTTAGCTTCATTTATCATATTAATTTTTGTGTCATACTTTACAAAATTTAATACATATTCTTAAATTTTTGTGTTATCAACTTATCATATTAACTTACAATTTGAATTAACATGGTAATAGGTTGCTGAAACAAGGTTTGCTTCACACACAATCGTCCTTAGACGACTTGTGAGGGTGAAAGAGGCATTGGGTCAAATGGTTATTAGCAACAAATGGGGTGGATGGAAGCAAGCTGATACAGAAAAGGCCAAAACTGTAAAGGATTTGATCTTGAGTGATAATTTTTGGAATAGGGTGGAATATGCATTAGAACTCACCGAGCCCATCATGTCTATGCTTCGGTATGCCGACACGGATGAGCCTTGTTTGGGAAACATATATGATGCCATGGACTCTATGCTAGAAAGAATGAAATCAGTAAGTTTAAATTTTTATACAATACTTTATCCTTGTTTATTGAGAGATTTTGATTTTTGATTTTAATTAGGTTATTAACACTACATCAAGA
This sequence comes from Cupressus sempervirens, assembly GCA_028749045.1. Taxonomy (NCBI): domain Eukaryota; kingdom Viridiplantae; phylum Streptophyta; class Pinopsida; order Cupressales; family Cupressaceae; genus Cupressus; species Cupressus sempervirens. Next base: position 551,016,904 of record CM053785.1, on the reverse strand, counting down.
TAACTTACATGTACATCATTTGACATCCCAGGTCATTCAGAGGAGAGAGCAGGATCCTGATACCTTGTACACTAAGGTGGAGAAAATTGTTCTACATCGTTGGAACAAGATGACTACACCTTTGCACCTCTTGGCATATGCACTTTCTCCTAGATATTATAGCAGTGAGATACTTGCGATTCCTGGTAGAGTGGCACCATATAGAGATCCTGAAGTTGTTGCTGGGTATAAGAGGGCACTTAACAGGCTCTTTAGTGATCCTAATGTGGCATCAAATGTTAGGAAAGAGTTTGTTGATTTTGTCTCAAGCAAAAATGCAGAGCCTGATGCAATCAATGACCAAAGTAAATTGGATGCCATTGGATGGTGGTACTTACATGGGGAAAGTTACCTGTACCTCCAACCTCTTGCCATTAAGATCTTGTCACAAGTATGTATTTAAGTTTTTTTTCCTTTTCTTATGGCTACTTAGCTTGTCGAATTAGCACTCTTAAATTCCTATTGTACTGTAAAATTACTTAGCTAATTTTTTAAAATTTGTTGGTTGTCTCTCTAGGTTGCAAGCTCTTCTGCTGCTGAGCGGAATTGGAGTACATACTCCTTTATCCACTCAGTGAAGCGTAACCGGTTGGGTTCAAAGAAAGCAGAGGACTTGGTATTTATTCACAACAACTGGCGCCTCTTATCACGCAAGGATCCAGGATATAAGAAGGGACCAGAGAAGTTGTGGGATGTACTACCTGAGACTTCTAACTTGGATATGACTGTCCAAGATATATCTAGAATTGCCTTGCTAGATGTTGAGGAGGACGAGGAGGAGGATGTGGCTGCATCTGGGGCTAGTGGAACCGGTTTGGGTTCCAATGATGTGGAAAATGTCAATGATATAGATGAGGATGAAGCCATTGATCCCTCATATTTTGATGACCCATTTGACCCTTGAAGGGCATTTGCATCTTTGATAAACTATGTTTAAACATTTGTCATTGACTCATTGAGTCATTTATGATTTATCACTATGTTTCACAGTTTCAAACTTTATTAAGTCATAATTTATTATCTATCAATCTGATGAAGTAGTCTATGTTTTGAAATTCCATTTTGCATTTTAGTAATTCAATGTATGATTTTATTTACAACATTAGCATAGATTAATGAGTGAGTATTTAATGTTTATCTTTGACATTTGGCATTGATCAATAATCAAGTAACATTGATATATTCATACTATGGAATGACTTAGTTTTACTTTTACAACTATATGAGTTTATATTTTTTTTGCATATATATATATATATATATATATATATATATATACACTAACGAACCCACCCACGAACCCAAATGGGGAAAAAAAAATTGCCCGAACCCACGAACCGAACCCCGAACCCGAACCCGTCCCCGAACCCGAATCGGCAACTTAGAATAAACCCTGTCCTGAAATCTGATCAACCCATCCAACACCGCATACCTATTTTTAATTGTTTTCTTATTCGGTGCCCTCTAATCGATGCACATGCGCATCGTCCCATCCTTCTTCACTAGAACTACTACTGAAGCAAAAGGGCTTTTGCTAGACCTAATGTACCCCATCTCCAATAGCTCCTTAATTGCCTTCTCTATCTCATCCTTGTCTTTCTTAGGATGACAATAGGGAATAATCATGACCGTTTTGGCTCCCTCCTTGAGCTCAATAACATGTTCTATCCCCCTGTCAGGAGAAACCCCGTGCAGAATATCGCCAAATACTATTTTGGCATGCCTGTCAAGTTTCTCCTGGATAGCTGATGGATGACTCTTTACCTGTGGCTCTTGTGGAGCTGGCATAATGAAACATTTTGTTCCCCACTCTATGTCATTATGCCAAAAAAGTCTCTGCATTCTCCTCAAGGAGACTACTCTGCAACTCCCATTTGAAAGTCCTCTAAGTACAACAGTTCTACCCTCGTGCTGGAATCTCATCTCTAGTTTTGCTGGGTTGAGTGTGAACTCAACTAGCGAGGCCATCCATGTCATGCTGAGGATGACATCATAGTATCCCATGTCTACTACATAGAATTCATCCTCCAACTCATAGCCATCTCCAAACCTAATGTGAAGATTAGATATCTTCCGACTGCATAATAATTTGTCACCATTAGCTACCATGACTCTAAACACAACTTGCTCCTCCATCTGTAAACCTCTTGCAACTACCAACTATGCATCAATGATGTGTAGCCCCAGTGTCAATGAGAGAGATCACTTTTTGCCCCTAGATAGTACCCCTAACCCTAAATGTGATCCCCTTTTGAGCCCCCGTCAATCGTGCGAATGACCTGTCATCCTTACGAATGTTTTTCTCCTCTAAAGTGCTACTCTCATCCAAATCGAAGTGCTGATCCTCCACCTCTCACTGTCACTCCTCCGCTGAAAAATACTCCATTTTATTTGCCTTATCCTTGAGAGGGCGCTAATAAGATAAGTCAGAAGGCTCTCTACAATGAAAATACAACTTCTTCCTCCTCAACTCATTCAGGGTGTCACTATCCAACTTCCTATTATCCCCTTTTGGATGTGCATCCAGGTAAAAAGGTTTTTTAACCTTATCCTTGTCCTTCCTATGTAAATCTCTAGGCTGAAATCTGCTCTTAAAAGAAGGTGTCAAGTCACGAGCCTTCTTAGTAGCCTCCTGTAAAATAGCAAGGTCATGCCCCTTGACCCAACCCCTCAAGGGATCTGAGAGTCTGTCCCTAAACAACACTACTAATCTCCTCTCTGCAATATCTGTGACTCACATAGCTAACCTCTGAAATTCTCTGATATAGGTCTCAACTGACCCCCACTGCTTGAGCTACGCCAACTCCTTAAACTATAACTCAGGATCTTTGGTATCAAATCTCTCTATAAGCCTCTTAGTGAACTCTTTGTAAGATGTGATTTGATTATGCCCCAAGGTTACCATGCCATGGTGCCACCACTCCTGTGTTGGGCCCACCAAATGAATAGCTGCATACTTGATAGCTTTCTCCTCGGGCATAAGATTCAATTGCAAGTATGTATCTACCTTTTGCAACCAAGATCGTACAGTCATCTTCTCCAAAGCATCATAATAAGGTAAAGAAAGTTTTCCAATTTTCTTTCTCAACTCAAAGTTTTGATTCCTCCCTCTTGCTCTAGGGCATGTCTCATCCTCAAGTCCATATAATCTCTGAGGGAAATATCTGCCTGAAACTCTGGTCCACCAGCCTCCCAGTCCCTCATAAACTGAACTTGTAACTCGGTGATCTACAGTTCGTTCACAGGGTGAACTGGATCTTTGGGTGGGAATGTAGGTAGAAGAGGTCTCGAGCTCGCTGACCAACTGGGCGTGCAATGTGTCTAAAGTTATCAGCCTCATTCCCATTGTTGCCTTGTCCATCATTATTACCATTGATATTAATCTCAAGACCATTGTTGTTGCCTCGGCCTCCATTATTATCATTGCCCCATTGTTATTGTTTACATTGTTGGCATCATTTGGATTAATATTGACGTGCATCTGTCTAGCTATAAGCTATTGCATCATATCCATTCGCCTATTCTGCTCCTGATGCATATACTGCCCTTGCTCTAACGTTTCCAGTAACCGTCCGAACATTACCTCCTGATCTAGACAGGCATTCCTAACTCTGCCTAGTCCTGTATTCCTGTCATCTCCGTCATCCATACTGTTGTCATGTTCAAAGAATATCTCCTCTATGTTTGTATGACTGGATTCTATGTCCACTTGCACAAATGAATTAGACTGCTCGCTCTATGAGTCTGAATCTTTGTTGTCTTGCACTGGTATGGCAGAAGTTAATGGCCTCTATCGCATGCTCAAACATACATTCTTAACCTATTTTATTTTTGACTTTCGTGTTTTGACATTTCATCAAATAGTTTTCCCTCTATCTGGTTGTTCCAGATTCCCTCTAAGGCCTCCACAGGATGGCAGGATTTAAAGGCTCTGATACGACTGTAATGGACACCCTACAAATGCCCAAAAAATAAACCAACTGCTGATAGGAACTTAGTCAAATAATTTGCATCCAACTCTTTATTTCTCTGTTAAATGTTTAAACCCCTTTATGGCTTCGGAAATAAAATGTTTGTTTGTTTTTATGTCTTTGCAAAAATTTGAAATCACATAGCATGAACAAGAAGGAATTTATAATAATATGCAAACTGAAGATTGAACTACTGCTGAAATAATATTATTTTTCAAAACTAATGAAATCAAAGACATAGCTGACTTTTCAACTCATTGATTACTCCAGCATTATAACATTATGTTCCAATAATGACTTCCCATCTTCCTACTCCAGTAACATGAATAGTGTGGCGCTACAGTAACATAAATAGTGTCGCACTACAATGCTATTACAGTTAATTTGTCTTCAATCGGTCCAAGATCCTCATAAAAATCATCCCTTCAAAATGGCATAAGCATTGGTCAAGAAGTGGGGAGGATATGAGCAAACACCCAATCTATCACTCACTAGAAATGCACCCAATCTGCCTGTTAATGAAGCTGATAGCAATGAATTCCAAAGGCCAAACCCCAAGGGAATGATGTCTAGAATGTCACAAGAGAGGATAGACGTCCTCTAATGCCAAGAACGGATCTGCAACTCACACATTGATTTCTCCTCATATTCAACTTCGTCGAATGAAGCCACCAATGCTCCTTTTTATTCTTTCTCCAAGGGTCGACTCAACTCTCATGAGCAATGCGGGATAAAAGATGTGCACTATGAAACATATTAAACTATTCACTTCTGTCTCCCTTAGTCACCCCTTTGATAGCTTGTCAGAAAGCTCTCCCCAAGGAGTATCAAATCCAATCACCAAAACTGGCCTTCCCTATGTCCTGCTAACTTACTAAAAATAGCAAGTATGCTTGAGACTAAGTTAATCAACTCCGTGTTGGCCCAAACTGGAGATGACTATGCCAAAACACTCTAAGATCCTTTTTAAACCCTTCGTTAGCCCTTGGGACTATGTAGAACTAAGCTAATGCACACACACTTGGTCAACTACTAAAGTGGGGACATTACAACAGTCTGCATGTGAAGGTGATCCCTAATTATTATAATCAGTCATATTCCACCCAATAGTCATGCCATCTAATCATATATGTAGGGGAAAAAAATGACTATTATAGCCTAAAAACCATAGTTACACCACCTTGGGGGACGGGGGGACGGCGAAACGGGGGGACAAGTTTCCGGGACGGGGGGACAGAGGGGCCTTAATTTGGGGACGGCGGGGGGACGGTGGGGGGACGGCGGCAGGGGACAAGAGGGGTGTATATATCTATGCATATGGTATTTAAAAATGTTAGTTATGAAAATATGTATTGCAATATAGGATGTAAAGATGTAAAAGAGTGAATACTTGAAACATTGCATTGAATTGGAACATCGAACATTAAACATAAATAGTTGAATTTGCAAATAGTGAATAGCAGGATGTCTCCCATCCTCGGTGGAGGTGGTGGAATCTAGTGGCACCGCTGGGGACGGGGAGACGGAGTCCCCAAGTCTCCGGTGCGTTGAAGTCTCCGAGACGTCGGGCAAAAAGGGGGGGGACGCGTCCCCGTGTTACTATGCTAAAAACCTTAATTACCTTTATAACCCCTTCTTGTTGTCACAATTCATTGTCACAAAAGTAACTACCAATGTGGATAAAAGCATTGAATTTAGTTTGTATTGCAAATGCTAAAGAAAGGAATATATTAAAACTATAAAAAATATGGAATCTTCATGCTTTTGCCATTGTGAACAATAAATTTCTATTTATGGAAGACTATATTGTTTCCAAGAGCCAGCCAAGAGCCTAAGTTTGAACATTTGTATTAGAAACTAAGACATCAAGATAGCCATCATTGTGCACATTGCATACGCCCAAGGCAGTCTGCCAATCTAGAGATTAATGCATCGGTCAGATTCACTTGATGAATGACCACCCACATAGTTCTACAACAAGCCAAATTCACTATCTTATTCAAAAGTCATGAAAGTAGCTCATTCATGAGTTTAATAGTTCAAGAGGAAAATAATTAAAAAGAGAAATGGAGGGTGGAAACAAAATGGCCAAATTAAATTTAAATCTCGATGGAGCAGCTTAAGGGAATCTAGGAGTTGCTGGGGCTGGTTTTGATATCAAAAAACTTTAAGTGAATTCTTTGGATGGCTCTTTGCATCTACATTCCAAAACAATAATGATACAAAGTGTAAAGACTTGCTAGCAAGTCTCAAAGCGGCCTATGTGGATGGTCATGATAATATACTTGCAGTTGAAAGTGACTCTAAAATCTTGCTGATTAAGCAGCCCTCCAATATAATTTTTCTTCCTAGAAAGTAAAGATATGAAGGATTGGGAGGATCTAGAGCAAGTATATTTTACACAACCAAATTTCCTAAAGACTGCCACCTCCTTATGCTTAGTGATAAGCTCTTAATCATAGGATGGTTTGTATCTTCAACTTGCACCTTTGTACACGTACTCTCCTATCAGTAATCATCTAAGGCAATGTGGTTTTTTTAAGTATTGTAAAGTTTGATAGCTCAATAGGCATTGGTAGAGATTTGACTATCTTTTAGTATAGAATATCTACAGTCTGTATTGGTTGTCTACTATCTTCCTTCGCTTAGTGTCATGCCCCTGTAATAAGGCATTGCACACCAACCAAATCGCATCCTCAATTTCTAATAATCCCAATCATTTAGAGGCTAACTTAAAACCTTTTTCCTAGGCAACAGCTTAAATAGTATTTAGAGGCCGAGTAGGATAAAATGAAAAGGAAAACAATTTCAATTACCAATTTACTAAAAGGATAAACTAAATAAAATGTTTTAAGACAGCAATTCCTAACAAGGTTGGTTAAAAAGGCAGCACTTAGGTTTAGAAGTGATGCACCCTTTATTAAGAAGTGTGATGGTGATAAGGTTGTGACTATTCATCACATCATGTAAAATATAAAAAGGAAGACCAATCCATTTGTGGAAGGCATCAGGTGTGAATGAGAATAACAGAAAGGAAGTCGATACATAAGGCAGAATTACTATAATCTTCAGCAATCATCTGATTTGAGATAAATTTGAATATAATATTAGATTATAAATTAATTGATATATATATAGACATTCTTAGTAAAAATCAAGTAAATATATATTGTGAGTAATTTATTTGCATTTTCCTTCCAATCATTTATTAATGAATGCATATAGGAAATTCCTATAGGATAGATATCAGTTTTGAATTTATAGAATGATTTGCAAATAGGAAAGGTTGCCGGCCTTCCAAGTTCACAATCAAGTAAGCCACCCTGAGATGGATGGACCAGAAATCCTGCCACACTTGTGGGTTGGTGCTGTTGAAGACTAGATATCTAAATGTAATGTCCCTTTTTGGGTGACATTGGAAATCCTAAAGTCCAATCCATAAAATATTAATTTGACTCAAGGGACCTTAATGCAAAATTATACCTTGGGTCAAGTTAATATTATAAAGTGGGTAAAAGGTGACAAAGAGGAAAAGACAAAGGACAGAGAAAAGGAAACTGAAGAGCCAAAGAGTGATGCATTAAAAGAAGAGAGACTCATTTTGGGCATGATTGGATATTGATTTGGTTCAGATTTCTCTTAGAGAAATTTAGGAATCTTCAGCTTCTATTCAGAATCTGAGGATGCGAACCCTCTGATTCTTTTTGGTGGATTGGACATAGCCCCAGTTCATCATCCATGGTGGATTCAAATCAGATTCCACATTTGAGCCTACAAGTGCACTTAATTGTTTATTTCCAATCTGACAGTATTTCTGTATTTAAGATAGGACTTGATATTAGTTACTGTATTGCTGATGTATAATGCAATAGCATAGTTATGAGGAATTTGTATGGATTTGCTGGTTATGATATTGTATTACTGATGTATAACGCAATAACATGCATTTATGAAGAATTTATATGAGTGATTACCGGTTACTTTTGTTGGATGAACAGAAAATTCACCCATGCTCTCGCAATACAGGGGCAACCATCCTTAGGATCGCAGTTTGCAATCATTTCCGACAGACTCCTAATATAGTTACTATAGGAATATGCCTTGGCATAATTATTAATGCTGTTAAGGCACTCTGATCTCATATGCATTTAGATGAGATCATGAAATCTCAACATGTAATGCTAATACTTGTAAAGTAAAGATGTTATCATATATTTTTATTTCTTAATGGTTACTGATTCATATTGTTGTAGGATCAAAAGCAGAATTACCTTATAGAGTGTTATGCATTTGATAATATTTTATAAAAGTTGTGCTAATAAATCAATTGCATTCTTCAAATTAAGCTGGAATTGTTAATTCAGGCTAGAAATCAAAAAGCTACCAAGAAGAGACTTAACAACTATCACGTTTTAGTACATTTTTAGAAAGTTTATATTTTGGCCCATTAGGGTTCTTGTTTTCTTCATACATTTTCTCTTGGGCAGTTTATGCAAATTTTAAATGGTTGTAAAATAAAGATGTTATCATACTTGTAAAATGAAGATGTTATCATATATTCATATTTTCTTATTTCTTATCATATAGTAAGAAAATAATAAAAACTTACGTTTGTGGTACTTTGTATGCTGGTAGCTGATGATGATTAAATTGTACCCCATGTCAAAAACAAAAAAAAATCAAAAGAATCATTAGAAAACTAAAATTAGCAAATGATACATTCAATTTGCTTCCTACAAATTTGTAACAAGCTTAATCAACATAATCAAATCAAATGCTAGTGAAAACTTTAAGACAAGCTTTCATTCAAAGCTTCAAAAATAGATATATGAATACCCTAATATCTTGGCAACAAAACGTATATTCAAGGAAAATGCCCACAGTCATCATAGATAACTATCAGGTTGCATTACTAATTATCTTAAAGTTGGTTATTTCAATAGATTTTTCATCAAACTATATGATATCTCCAAAAACAGTCAGCTTTTCTCCAATGTAATAAACATCCTGATAAGCAGATTCAAATAAGTGTACAGACATCACCCAGCTATAAATATTAGATATCAAGCATCTTTAAACCAATTCTCAATCACATCTAGCACAATGCACATTCATCAAGTAATCATATATTCAAAATATGTGTGAAATGAAGACATGCAAATCCATATAATGATAAACTGAAAAAGAAAAAGCTAGTAAAATCATCTCCATTCAGAACAAGAAATTCCACTATGCATGTATGGTTTGATTACCTCTCCATACTGCAAAAAAACAAATCTAAATCTATCACCCCACCCTATACCATCCTATGCCTGTGTCCGTATCAATACAGTTTAATTAATTCATATGCCACCCAAAAAAGGTTTATCCCCATTGTCTAATTAAAATTATTTAGCATAGATGTGCAGCAGTGACTGACTGTGTACATGTGTGAATACTCTATATGAATCTATCGGAAAAAAATATGACGAGAATTTAAATAGACATCACATTTCATTTGTATCTCCACATACACCCTTCTCTATCTAATATGTTTTCTGAAGAAAGTGAAACAGCAGTTCAAAATACATATCATAATCAATTCGTACATTCATTCTTCATTATTAACCCACATAGATATCTATCTCCCTAAAATGTTTGCTTGATAGCCACATATATTATTGAGTAGTAGTATGACATAAGCCCCTTCTAGACTGGGTCTGCACGAGAGCTTGCATTTAAAATTTTTAAGGATTTCCATTCCAAACTGTCAAGCAATTCTCAATCTTTACATGATTTGATGTCTCAAGTAATACAGTTATAAAAAAAATTGCAAAGACCTGTGTTTGTCCTGCACATAAAGACTGTCTACATGTTTATTATAAAATGCTTATGTATGTTTAATTTCATGTATGCATGCACATATGAACAACATATACAGTGCATGCATTACATAGTTACACTGCCCAGGGGGTCAGGGAGACATGGCGACAAGTTTCCAGGACAGAGAGATATGGTGACAAGTTTCTGGGACAGGGGGTGGGGAGACGTGAAGACAAGTTTCTAGGACGTAGACAGGGGAACAAAGATGCCTCAATTTGGGGATGGTGGAGGGAGGCAAGAGGACAATATAAGACATAAAGATGTAAAATACTAATTTACTAAAATTTAAATACACCAGTCTTGAACACTGAACATTGAAAAGTATATATTAAAATTTTAAATACTCGAATGAGCAAATGAAAAAGTTATAACTTCTATTATATAAATATTAAATAATTATAGTCATAGATCAAAAGTATGAGTAACTCATCATAGAGATGATTACATTAAGCAACATGATATGATATTCAATACGCCCAATAGAATATTAAAACATGTTTAATTTTTTTTGTTCGATAGGGCACACCCAGTCATCCCCTGGAGGGGTCAGGGGACTTGTTCTCGTCCCCCTATCTCCTCAAGGGACTTGTTCTCGACCCCCTGTCCCCACAAGGAATGCAGGGACGTCCCTAGTGAGACGGCAGCCCAACAAAGGCATTGTTGGGGATGCGAGAACGTCATCACCCTGTCCCGAGTGTGTCCCCGTCTAGGGTGCATCAAGGAAAAAGGGCGAGGATGTGTCCCCGTGTTACTATGAACTACATAAGCATGTGTTCAACAAGGCATAAGCATGAATATAAATACTACATAGACATGTAAGGAAATGTGTACATACACTAAAGTATTTGTCTTACATAAACATATCCATGTGTATTTTTATACATCTTTACATGCACACAATGCTCATGCTCGTATGTCCATATGTATAATATATGATATATGTATACTTCCCACAGGATATATCTATGAATGCAGTTCACTTTAGTTTCTTGTAACGCTTTCAAATCCACAATTTTAGATTCTATGTTACCTACAATACCATTACTTAATTCACACATTTTTTAGTAAAGAAACCAACCCATCCCTATTATTTGTTTTTTGATAATATCACGCAATAATGGTCAACATCATGAATTCACCGTTTAATTATAGAAAAGATATAAATGTGGATGGGTCACAAAATATTATTATAAGTCACCCCGACGGTACCAGTGGTTCAAAATTAAATAAACCATTTTTTGTAATGCAGTGATGTTCATGTCAATCTTAGTGTAGTTTCAATTGCATAAAACTCACTAAAGAAATATATATATATATAGTTAGATATGAGATATATTACATATATTATATTATATATATACAAATATATGTGCATGTTAAACAACAAACAATTATATTAAATACTAATGAATAGACATGTCTCGTAAAGGGACATGTCTATCCATATTTCATCTAATATAAGAGAAATGGATATCATTTGGAAAGTACATACCCAAGAAGGCAGTCTAATTACATTTGCAGTGATCCTCATTTCTCAACATAGTATCAAAGTCATGCTGCAAATGTGTAAGGAACTAATAAACATCATATGGTTTGATATACTATCAAGGAAAACGCAAAATGATAACAAAACTTATATGAAGTTGTGAAGAGAATAACTCAATACGAACAAAATAAAAGACCGCTAAAGAAAATCCTATGTTTCCCGCGTCCGATCAAAGTAGGCCTACATTGGAATTGAGGTTATGCACTTGTGAAGATGGCAGACGCCGAAACGGTGGAAATATTTGAGTTGAAAGACGAGGAGTTCTTTGTGGAAGCAGAGGAGTGGCAGTGGGACAATGCTTTGGAGGAAGATCTAGGAGGATTGGTTGTGAGGCCTCAAAGGGAGTGGCTGCAGCACTGCCTCAACTCCATCGCCACTATCAACATTTTAGCAGGCTAAACACTTTGTCCCACTTCTTGTTTGCAGATTTTAACACGAAAGGAGATGCCATCCTTTCCCCAATAATCACACATTGCATGCCACCAACATTCCCAGCCCTAACATCAGCATCGTGGCTTTGTAATGATCAAACCTTCATCGACACCTTAAATAGTGTACCTGAGCATCTATCATTTAGGGAGGACCCTTCATATTAGACAGTAGTAAGAAGATTGTGGAATCGACATTCAGGAAATGTCAAATTGGCATAAGAAACAGGGCATCGTTGGTATTATGATAAATTCCTTATGTTGTTATATGATTGCCAAAATGCTCAAGGGCCATTATTGATATGACACAAGGCTGGTAGGGGAAAGGAAGGCAATTCCAGACTCCAATCAGCTTGTTAAGAGTATACACTAGAGAAAACACATACTTAGCAGCAAGAACCAACTTTATGCATGAATCAAGTATTGATTGATTAGACAACTCGCATGATAAAATATACTTTCAAGCATCTAAAATGCTCAGTTAGAGGGCCTTCCAGGTTGCAGCCAGTACAATGAATTACAAAATCATTGCTTAAAGCTTGCAATCTCAAGACCTTCTTCTACCTTAGAACTTCCTTGATACTTTCCTAAATCTAATCCAAGCTCTTATATAGCCAGCTAGACCACAAGTTGGCACGTCAAGCACTTTAATTACAAAATAGGTCTCGTCTTGGAGGAGAAAACAAAAGAACTATCTAATGATCAAAATAGAATTCGTGCTCTTAAAGATATGTCCACACATGATCCAAGAGATTGTAATGTCCCCATTGGTTGCCAGCATCAATATTTCAGAGATTAGCCTAATATTGGATCCCGTTAGACTAGTGAGGATGGTTAGAGGGTCTTCTGAGGATTGGTTCATCTCCAACATTCAGCAATTTATGGATTCAGCCTTCGTTCGATGTCATTTGGACTTCATTTGCCATACTATGTATAGTAAGTCAGGGGTAATTGAGATGGACCCTTTCTATTTTTAGAAAAGTGTATTTGGTCACATGGGGAATTATGAGGAGAGATTACTATTCCAGACGGCATGGCAACCAGACAAGTATTTCAAGAGATATTAAAGTTTAAGTGACTTAAGTGATTTATTTAAATATTTTAATGTTATAAAGTTATAAAGTCACTTAAGTGACTAAAAGATGAAATTGGCTTTTAATCCCACATTGCCTAGTTGTTTGTGTCTTCCCTCACATCGAGGTTATAAAAGCATGGAGCTACATTGGGATTAACACAATGAATATATGTTATTATAAGATATTTCCTAAGGACGAAATCCCTTGAGGAAAATAGTGAGTCTGGACGCAAACCTGGTACTCACATTCGCACTTTCCAAACTAAGGACTGGATTGATACATTGATTTCAGGAGATTACAGCTCCATGGAAGAATGGTCAGTTTAACACACAGGCTATTGTTTGACAGTGGAAGTTTGGACAGCAAGGAATAAGATCATTTACCCCACGGCAAGAAGAAGTTACAGACGTAAGTATCATTCTCCAAATTTCAGTTAATGGTGACAGCATTGTTCAGCGATAAACTACTGTAGAGAATGCATAGTAGCTAGGAGTAATCAAACGACACTCAGTTTTCCTCCTGAGTAAACCTAGCATGTGATTACCTCCATTCCATAACCGCAGGTCAGGGTTTATAGCAACTAGAGCACATTAAGTTTGGAGGTCCTGTAAACATAAATCATCTACAGGACGGCATTATTTCAGTTATAGCACACAAGGGTGGAAGAAGTTTGTAAGAACGTAAAGATCCTTGGCATTGACTTGGAAACAGCAGCTCAGTGTTGGGGAATTCCTTTCTCCCAAATTCTGCAAGGTCACACAACATCATACACAGAAAGAGGCGAATCTGGAGATAGGTAGTGAATATGCCATATCGGGTTTATCATGTATAGGTGACATTGGTACATAAGACCAGAAAACTGGAGTGGGCGCTGTAGAACATACAGAGCACAATCAGATATTATATGGAGCATTCACATTAGTAATGAGGTTGTATGGGCCACTTGTCAATCTGCAATTAATTTCGGGTATGTTCATTTTAGTTTGAAGTTGGAAGTCTACCGTCAGGCATTTTGTACATCTGTTGTTGGTCTATTATCATGGTCAAAAAATCAGTATTGTAACTTTGTGTTTTTTGAATCATCATCTTAGCTGCTTGCTGAAAGGCGTGATTTTCTTAGTGTAATGCAATTATTTCATAGCCTTCATGTTATGATCAGTATAGTGGGATGACTGTAATAAATTCAGCATAAGACACGGGTTACCTTCCAACTATTTGATGAATGACCATCAGCATAAGTATTGATTTTCTGATTAGATTAGGCAAGGAATATTACAGAGATGCCCTTCTACCACACAAGATGTCACATCATCATAGGAAACCATGCACAAAGAAACTCCACGGTACGCTAGATGAAACAAGCGAGCAGAGAAAGAGGCAGGAAATTCCAAGCACAAGGAACATTAGATTTTGTGCACTTAGGGTAAGGATCACCAATGGGTCCAAAATAAGATGCCATCTGCATAGAACTTGAAACCACAAGCAGCAATGGTTACTCCTCAAACAACAAACTGGTACAGAAAACAAAGCAACACTTTTGGTTGATGCAACATTGCTCATTGACCCAAAATACTCTTGCATCACGATATGAAGATAATAATAACAAATTGAGTTACCTCCAATAATAAGCAACCGAACGTACATATTTTGGTGGGAAGAGTTAATATTGAGGGTGGGGCTGATTATATTAAGACATGCGTACCTTAGAGTAAACAAGGAAAACATCATTTTTGTGAGGGTGTTTAAGTGGCCCGCTCCAAAATGTGGGTGTGTGTGTGTGCGTGTGCGTGTGTGTGTGCGTGCATGTGTGTGCGTGCGCATGTGTGCATGCGTGTGTGTGCATGCGCGTGCGTGCGCGTGTGCGTGTGTGTGTGTCCGAACGTACATATTTTGGTGGGAAGAGTTAATATTGAGGGTGGGGCTGATTATATTAAGACATGCGTACCTTAGAGTAAACAAGGAAAACATCATTTTTGTGAGGGTGTTTAAGTGGCCCGCTCCAAAAAGTGTGTGTGTGTGTGTGTGTGTGTTGATAATAGATATAGTGATGTCAACTAGTTAAGAAAGTGGGATCAAATTTATTAGAAAGGCAAAATTTGTGAATCTAGTGTTTGAATAGGATATTTTTATATTCCTTCCAAACATAAACACAACTA
This sequence comes from Cupressus sempervirens, assembly GCA_028749045.1. Taxonomy (NCBI): domain Eukaryota; kingdom Viridiplantae; phylum Streptophyta; class Pinopsida; order Cupressales; family Cupressaceae; genus Cupressus; species Cupressus sempervirens. The sequence continues at coordinate 551,001,826 of CM053785.1, read as the reverse complement.
TAAGAGTTATATGCCTTGATCTTTTCCTCCGAGAATATTATTGTAAGAAAAGGGAGATTGATTTCAGACTAAGAGGGAGTTTGACACCTCTTCAAAGGTAACATTGGATGAACAGTTATGAAGATTGATATTCGGAGGAGTCTGAAAGTCCAAGTGTGTGACTACATGGTTTTATTGGGCCTGCCCCCTGCATACATCATAAGGAAGTGACAACTTCAAATGATTATCACTTGTATTTGCAAAAGTTATTGAAAGGTGACGATCTTACAATAACTTAATTTTCGATCATGATGGATATCTTGCAATGTCTATGCAGATCATGATAGATTATACTTTGCATGGTGAATGTTCGTATGGTAAGCATTATGAGAATGTGTGCGCACATACCTTATCAAAATTTTGAGTACATGACGAATGTTATGCAAATTGATGTTCAGGAGGCCATTACACTAAGTACTTGGTGAATATCATATGAGATGACATTCAAGAGGTCATTACTCATAGTACTTGGTAAATATCTTGCAACTCAACATTCAGGAGGCCATTGCTCAAAGAGTAAATGGTGAATGTCATATGAGATGACATTCAGAAGGTCATTACTCCCAATATCATTACTCAAAGTATATGGTGAATATCATGAGTTGATATGCTGGAGGCCAATACTCATGATATCAAAATGTTGAATATCTTGTGATCAAAGATATTTGTATGTTACATTGAGGTAACACATGATCTTGTGTTTATTCTCCATAACTAAGAGGGAGTGTTAATGAAGTTTCACTCAAATAAAGCTCGCTAAAGATATATATGAGATATATATTTAATTAAATATATTACATATATTATATTAAATATGTGATATTTATATATATACAAATGTATGTGTTGTAAATAACAAATAATTATATTAAATACTAATAAATAGACATGTCTCGTGAAGGGAAATGTCTATCCATATTTCATCTAATGTAAGAGAGATGGTTGCTATTTGGAAAGTACATATTGAAGAAAGCAATGCAATTACATTTGTAGTGATCCTCATTTCTCAACAATTCATACATTTTAATATTTGATAGTACATTGTAATTTCAATGTTAATATGCAATGCGTCTATTGTCTAATTGGACAGCAAAATGTGATGTTTTCATTTTTGCTCAGGTAGCAAAGTGTTGATGAATGTGCTAGTGATTATCATGGATAGGAATGCAAAAAGCATGGAAAATCCCCAACCAGATAATTTACCAAATATCTTAATTGAATCACAGAAATTTTAAGAAAAATTTGCATGCAATAGATTTTCTATTATACAATAATAAAATCAGTAAATACTCAAATAAACAACCTCAAAATTGTTATTGCATTATAATAACCATCGATAAAATAACATAATATAATCCAATCTTAAAAACAGAAATACAGTCGGATTAGAAAACTACAAAGGAACATGGAATGCAACTGTGAACTTCGTCATGAACCCAGCATTGAAGATGAACTGGGTCTCTATCCAATCCACCAAGAAGCCTAGAGGTTTCTGTCCTGAGGTTCTGAAAATGAAAGTTGAAAGCTTCCCAAGTTTCTCCAAGAGAAAACTGAAATCCAAACATCTGAAAATGAATCAAGTAGTCTTCTTTTAAAACTCAAGCACTGACTCTTCGGCTTCCCCCTTACTGTCTTTTGTCTTCTTCCTCTTTCGTTGTCTTTTCCCCTTTTAAGATTAAAATGACTTTTTAATAGTTTGCATAGCTCCCAATTAGGTCACTTTTAATATTTTATTAATTTGGCTTACAATTTTCTAATGTCCCAAAAAGGACATTAGAGTCCTCCCCCTCCTTGAGATTGCTTGTCCTTGAGCAATCATGAATATGTAAATAAATACCAAGATTCCATATCAATCTACAAGCCACTTTATAGCTTATACTGGTATCCTTGAAATCAGCACATGACATGTGAAACCAAAAATAAGGATGCACCTCATCCATCAGTAAGATTCCTGGATCCCAAGTCAACTTGAGTAACATTGTTGCATCTAACAACTGCATTACTTTTAACATAACTGCACCAAGGTCCAAACAGTGAAGCAACTCGTCATAATCCACAAAATGCAAAGCACTCATCCTGTCAACTTCTGGATCCCAAATCAACCTATCAACTCAATCCTAGGGGTAGAAATAGATGCCTATTAATCCACCATCCTCCTAAATTAGCCAATTGAACAAGTGGATCACTCCACAAATGCCAAAACATCTCCAATATGCACAAAATTCAGCTCATAAGACCACCATATGTTACTGCTATAAGATATGTTGGCATCAAGAATGGTGTTGAGGGTCTCAGTATTCCCATGTATGGCAAATAATACTATCTCATGGTGCACTATCTAACACATATTCATATCTCTGCAAATGCCCATGCAACTCAATAACTCTTGTAAATCTGAAAGTGTAATAGTAAACCAAGCAGGGCAGCCACAAATAACTAAAACAGGGATAAAAATAAAGTCACCAATCGAGAAATAGATAGCTTTGATATCAAAGAAACTCAATGTCAAATCTCTAAATAGATTGTAGAAACCCTAAGTGTGCATTGAGGACAACTCTGAAATTTCTAATTCATCACAAGTGTTATCAATCAAATCTTTACCTCCATTCAAAGAAATGATCACTATCGTATGAAATTTCAGAACTAGCGCCACTCGGTTCATCTTTATCCTCATGACATGTGGTTGACTTCTTGTTGGTCCATTATGCCTTCTTTAGCATAGAGTGTCTCGTTTGGATAGGGAAAATGGAAATACCATGTTCACCATCATTCTCACCAAGGGTAAGGATCCCTTCTACAATTTGTATGATGTCCTTGATTTTAGAATTAAGACAATATTCCTTGTAGTGGCTGCCATATGAGCCTGATTTTCAGCCTGGTATAATGAATAATGTGTCATACTCAGTTGAAGACAAAGCTCGTGTACCTCCTCTTTATCTTCTGCATATTTGATAGTCATATCTCTATCTTAAAAGAAACTTCAAATAATCTGATTTCATCTTTACCAATGCCAGTGTGTAAAGGCGTGCCCTATTAATTCAACTCACTATCGCCTTTTTCTTTTCCTCAATTTGAACTTCCCAAAAAGTTTCTTCGATGTTTTTATGGGTATTATCAAAAAGCACTAAGGCTACAATAACCTTGACATCTAAGACTTTAGGGTTATTCTCCAAGTTATATGCTCCAAATTCCTCATCTAGAAATAAAATTTCTGATTGGTCGTTCAAATCAGCCCCTTTAGTGTCATGGTCTAGCTCATGTATACAATTTTGAACAGCCACTTGGATGGAAGAAATTTCGTTATCTGCTGCACTATTTTTAGAATTTCCCTCCATCTCGATATGCATGGCCTCATCTTTGTTTGTCATCATTTTCAAATAATTCATCATGGGAGGATTATTTTTCTTCCTTATGAACATCAAAATGCTTGTCAATAACAACCTTCCAAGTCACCAAATAAGAGACTTGTATATCCCTTACCATTAACCATAGTTGATTCCTTCTCCTTGCAAGCTTGGGTGTCTTCATTTTGGAGCCACACTATTGGATTCTTATCTTCTTTAATGCTGATCTGAACTTTTTGGGCTGACTCTTCTTCCTTGTTTCAATACATGGGATCAAGTGACCAAGTAAGCTGGCATGTGAAACAAAACTGCTCTTTCCTCATTTGATTCTTACTCATTTTCAAGGATCCTGTGACCTGTATGCCCACTTCTATTAGCTCTCACTTTCAGTCATGTGTTTCTGAAATCTTTCAATTTTACGCTCAATTAATTCCTCTGTGAGCTCATAAGCCATAGGTGAGATCTCACGTTTCCCTTTCCAAATCGCCAACAAATCGTATTATAATTGCTTACATATGTCATCACCCTCATCTATGAGTAAGGACATAATAGTTTTTATGCCCACTCTTACATTGTCTGGATAATGCTCTCTGAATTTCCTTAAGAAACATTGAAACATTTGTAAAAGCATTCTTTCACAGGTGAGCTCCAACATGATGATAAAAAATCTAGCCTTTGCCATAAGTTTCAATATCTTAGCCCTCTTACCATAGGTAAGGCTTTTGCCATCATGTAATGCATATAAGCTGTCCACAATCAATTGTAGGACCTTCCTCAATATGCTATTATTATAAGGTGCAGCGAGAGCTGTTATTCTGCTAATCTCACCGAGACAATAAGCAATTGTTCATCTCACATCTTCACATGGATGCTCCATTAACTTGTGCTGGAGTTAAAGCAACCGTTGAGGCTTGCAAAGTCGAATTCAAAATCCTCCAATCAGACTAGTCCAATTTGGATAAATAAGAATCCAATTCTTCCAACTTTGAAACAATACCCTTCATAGTTTTCATAGACTACAATTGCAATTCAATTAAATACAGCACATCCACTATTTCTTTTTCTTTTTGTAAGTCTCATATCTGATTACCATTGAATGTATCATTAAATTCCTTTGAGAAAACATGGCTTTTCAGATTTTCCATTGTCCCAAACCAAATTTCAATTTGCTTGCTATAAATGTTAGTGTGTTAAATCTTCTGATGGAGAGTATTTTTCAGACATTAGTTACATACTGAATGTTCAGAGTTTGCACATGTTTGCAATTTGATGAGTCGATTCTGCGTACGTTGAAGATTTCTACTAATCTGAATGTCAATTATGAAATTGCTCTCGATAACTCTTCTTGTCTTGTTGTGGTCTGGCCAGAAGTCAACTATCTTAGATTCCACCGTGAAATTCCTAGGTTTTGCTTGCACCAACAGTATCGGGCACAACAATATACTGTGATAGTCCCAGTAAAGAACTCCCTATGCATGCAATAATAACCCGAATCCCTCCCAGTACAAGATCTGTCACAAAGTCTTAATGTTTTAATAATGCTCCCTATTCTTTGTTTTTGAAAGTCTCCACAAGCAACCAACAATAACAGCAACAGTAATCTCCAGCCACAATAATTTTATACTTCATGGCAGAAGCAATACTCAAATCCCAATATCCCAGTCAAAATGGTGACTCTCAGAATGTTACTAGATGAGTGCCAGTAAATCAAAGGCTACTGATGTACAACCACTCAATCTCTAACTTAAAGGAAGTCTTGACTTCTACTTGAGTTTTTCCTCTTCAATTTACAGCACCAACACACCTCAAACTTTGATGTGATGACAATGTGATAAAGCATACATATGGAAACAATAAAGACAGTGACCCCCACAGAAAAAAAAACAATGATCCAAGCTTCTTGTTATATAACCAAGTACTCAGACATTTGTTTAATCAACTGGGATTAGGAACCTGTAGTCAATCTCTAACTTAAAAGTAAGTCTTGACTTCTACTTGAGTTTTTCCTCTTCAATTTGCAGCACCAGCGCACCTCAAACTTTGATGTGATGACAAAGTGACAAGGCATACATATGGAAACAATAAAAACAATGACCCCCACGGAATGAAAACGGTTCCAAGCTTCTTGTTATATAACCAACCACTCAGACATCTGTTTAATCAACTGAGAATAGGATCCTACACACCCTCTGGGATATTGAGCCAATGATTTAAATCTCTAGTTCATTTAGTTATTTGCCTGTAACAAAGGAGAATAGGTTTGCATTCTTTCCAATCCTGCTCTCCAGTCTTTATGTTCCTCTGCTAATAATTTTGCCAATAATTTAGACTCTCTAGTTGAGTTCAGTCGTTTACCTGTAACAAAGGAGACTAAGATTGCATTCTTTCCAATCCTGCGCTCCAGTCCTTATGTTCCTCTGCTAACAACCAACAATAACTCAAGTACATCCCTTCACTGGTATCAACCATGCTCGATGTCACTCCTGCAAAGGCCAACTTTTATGAGTCTCACTCGATGAGTTAAGACTGCCTGTAGCTTCACAACCCAGTTAGCTTTTGCCAATACTTAAGTGACGTCAAATCCTCTATATATCTTGTTGTGGAGATCCCACCAAGACATTAACACTCCATTACACTAACACCATACATACAACTTCAGATTTTTCTTTGCCAATTGAAAGTCATTTGAAGTATGCCAACACATAATCAGTACCTTCACAAACGAACAAGAGAAGTCTATAGACAAATCTCCAAACAATGGCCCGAAACATCTTCCAATCCATTACAGCATCTGCATACATGACATCCTCTATCAATTCCCATTCTCATATCTCTGTATTTCTTATTGTGGAGATCCTGCCAATACATTACCACTCCATTACAGTAGCATCACCATTTGACAGTCATTTGAAGTATGCCAACACATAATCAGTTCCTTCACAAATGAACTTGAGAAGTCTACAGACAGTTAAATCTACAAACAATGACCCAAAACATCTTCCAACCCATTATGGCATCTGCATACAATGGCATCTTCTATCGATTCCCATTTCCACATCTCCGCTTGTTAATTTTGCAGTTCCTAAACACGAACTTTCAGTCTGGACTGCTAAAGTTCAATTTATAAGAATGATGGTAGATTGCTCACAGCTAGGGAAATGAATATATATTGATTGATAGCTCAGCCATCACCTGACATGTGTCCATTTGGTCATAGTTGTCTTCAAAGAACATGGAAGATTCACCTAGATCCAGTTTCTGCAAACTCGGATATACACATTAGTCCCCATTTACCGTGGCAAGCAGGAATCATTAAAGATTGCATCCACTGATACCAAAATGAATTTCGTCAATGTATTATAATTTAATTCTTCTCATTAAATGTATTCCTCTTTTGCACAAAGGTTATATGGTCAGCTATTTTTTAAAATTTTCTATCGCCAACAATTACCAAATCTTCAAGTCTAAAACATGTTAATGAATTAAACCAAAATATTGGTTGTCCCCACACTTAATAAGATGGCAATGATTTTAATCTCACCCTTGAACTATATGAGACAGCAACTGTATATTATCATTAAAACTCCAGAAAATGCACTCCTGTAACTATTGCTTAACAAGTATAAATTGGTAACATTTCAAGGATGCATAGTAAGTCACCCAAATGTAAATTGAGGACCCATAAATGACAACAGTCTAACATCAACCTTGGCAGATTAATAAATACCATAGTTACCCGGGTTCACTGTTTTGGCCCAAGAACCCTGCCTAGGTTCAAACCGGTTCGAAATTCGGGTCCGGTTCGACCCAGGTTCAATCAGGGTTCGAATTTGCCTGGGCTGGTTCGAACCCACAGCCCGGAATTTGAACCCGAGCAAATTCAGGCTACCTAGATCGAACCCGTGACGAATTTGGGACGACTTTCTGCTGACGGGTGTCTTTCAAGTCACTTTTGATAACAAATTTTATATTTTTTGAAGTCCAGTGCCCTAAAAAGTGAATGTAAGTAGGCTATTTTGGCTTCTAACATCATTTGCGATGTGCAAATAGGTGATTTTGTGAGCAAATAGGTGATTGAGCAAAAGAAGTTTGTGCAAGGTGGAGTTGGAAGACTGGATTGTTAGCTATATTGAAGTGTTTGTGTCTCATTGCTACATCTTTGCAAGCTTACAATGTCAGGAAAAGCTAAGTTCTTATTCTATTTTGCTTTTGTTTCAATGTTTCATAAATATTAAAGGCTAGAGTTTTATTCTCAATGATAATATCAATATGTCAATATGTACACAATTTCTTATCATGGGAAAAGGAACTTCAAAGGGATCTACATCTTCCTCAGTAGGCAATGCCGATATCCCACAAAGAAAAGAACCCCCATCTGATTCTTCTTTATGGAATTAAGTGGATATTCTAGAACCTCTTCCAGGAGGTGGTGGCTTCCATTGGAAATGTCAAGGTTGTGATGTAGAAAGAAATAGATCATATTATCGTGTGGTGGGTCATTTGTGTGGATACCTTGGAGTGAATAAGTGTCCAAGAAAAAAAATGCACCTGTGCCAAACTCAGTAGTATTAAAATATATTGAAGAGCATGAGCAGGTTGAAGAGAGAGGAACTTAGACAAAATGTCATTGATGGTAATAAGAATAAGAAAAGAACAAAAGGAATGAAATCCACCCCAGATATTGTAATAGAAAATCACCTAAGTTGCCGATTCGGGTTTGGGGACGGGTTCGGGTTCGGGGTTCGGTTCGTGGATTCGGGCAATTTTTTATTTCCCCATTTGGGTTCGTGGGTGAGTTCGTGAGTATATATATATATATATATAAACACACACACACAAAAGAAACATTCATAGTTGCAAAACAAAGTCATTTCACAATATGAACAATTGTTGCTTGATCATTGATCAATGCCAAATGCCAAAGGGCTTCGGGTCCCTTCAAAACCTGTTTTTACCTGAATCTAAAAGCATTAAATACTCGTCATTAATCTATCTTCATGATTGTAAAGAAAATTATACATTGAATTACTAAATTGCAAAACATAGACTAGTTCATCAAATAATACATTGAATTACTAAATTGCAAAAGAAAGACTAGTTCATCAAGTAATAAAGATTGAAACATGATGATAGATGACAAGTTTTTAGTAGTTTATCAATAATCATAGTATCAAATGCCCTTCAAGGGTCAAATGGATTATCACAAAATGAGGGATCAATGGCTTCATCCCCAACTGCAACTATATCTAGATCTTCATCATTGGAACCCAAACTGGTTCCACCAGTCCCATATGCTGCTATATCATCATCCTCCTCCTTGACATAAGGGATTAGATGAGTGAAATGTTTTTTATTAAGTTCCTTTGAGAGTTGCATAAGAAAACAATTAAAATTTTAAGGTTGTTTTAGCCTTGGGTTCGCTGTGGGTTCATCTGGTTCGCTTCAACAAGGACCTAGACGAATCCACAGTCAAAACTAAGGACCCTACCCGAACCCAAACCGAACCCAGGGACGAATCCGGACCCGTACGGACCTAAACCCGAATCCGGGCAGCAGGGGACGAATCCGGCAACTAAGAAAATCACCCCTTCTATACTACCTTAGTTGCCCCTGATTCTCAAAATGAAGCACCCATTTGACACAAAACAAAGGGACCACTTCAAATTGCATTTCAAAATCGAGTAGGTAAATTGCCGACATTGATGCGGCAAGATGCTTGTATGGACATGAGCTGTCTTTTAATCTTGTCCACTCTCCGTATTTCAAGCACATGTTAAGAAGTGCTAATAAAGCACCTACAGGGTATTTAGGTCCTAGTTTTGAGAGAGTACGAACCAGCTTGTTGGATGACGAGGTCAAGTTGATTGATGAGCAATTGAAGCCCATCAAGGATTCGTGGATTGAGACAAGGGTAACAATTGTTTTAGACAAGTGGAAAGATGCTAGAAATCGTCCATTGATCAATGTTTTGGCGGTGTACCCTAAAGGGGCAATGTTTTTGAAAGCAATGGATTGTGAGGGGCATGTAAAAGATGGGCCATTCATTGCTAATATCCTAATTGAGGCCATTGAACAAGTGGGTGCAAGAAACATTGTCCAAGTCATAACGTACAACGCAAAGAATTGTAGAGTTGCTGGTTTGTTGGTTGAAGAGAGATACCACCATATTTTTTGGACATCTTGTGCAGTTCATTCATTCAATCTTATGCTACAAAAGATTGGAAAGAGTATTCAGTGGATCAAGGAGATGTATGCAAAAGCTAAGGACATCCAGATGTTCATCACAAACAACCACATGACTCGAGGTATATTCAGAATGTTCTCACGTTTGGAGTTGCTGAAGGTAAGTAAACTTGAACTAAAGTTAGTTAATTTTTAAAAAATAGTATCTTCCAATTTCTGATTTTTTGATTACGTAATGATGTATATTCTTTTATCAAGTATGTATTTAATAATTTGTATTGTTTTTGCTCTATTTTATGTTAGAGGTTGTTGAGACATGTTTTGCATCAAATGTAATTTTCTTGAAACGACTTATGCAAGTGAAAGAGGCACTTACCAATATGGTAACCAACAACAATTGGGCTATATGGCGGCAAAGCAATACTAAGAGTGCAACCACAATAAGGAAGAGGATATTGGATGAAAATTGGTGGGAACGTGTGGAATATCTCATTAATCTCACTGCACCCATTATGATCATGCTTAGGTGCGCAAACATGGATAGGCCTTGCTTTGGGCAGATCTATGATGGCATAGACTCGATGCTTGAGAAGATCAAGCAAATTGTAAATGAATAGGAAAAAGATCCTCAAGAGACCTTCTTCAAACAATTGCAAGTAATTGTTATAGAATGATGGAACAAAATGACCACTCTACATTTGCTTGCCTATGCATTGATGCCCAAATACTATAGCACCCAATATATTGATCTACCAGGAAGGCTACCACCCTATAGAGACATAGAAGTGTCTAATGGATACAAGGCAGCATTTGAAAGACTCTTTCATGATGATGAAATGTGAGATTTGATTACGGATGAGTTCATACAACTTGTGGAAGCAAAAAATTTAAGTAATGATGCTCTTTGTCATCAATTTAGGAAGGAAGCTCATAGTTGGTGGTACCTCCATGGCAAACGATTTCAAAGGTTGCAGCCCCTTGAAATCAAAGTGATATCACAAGTAAGTTTATTTTTTAAAAATTTGTTATTAGTTTCCTTTGTCTAAAAAAATTGTTAGAAATTCTAAGATTCAAGTTACATAATTTAAATTTTATTTTAATTGTTTATGTCATGTCTTCATAGATTGCTAGTTCATCCACTTCAGAGAGAAATTGGAGCACATATTCTTTCATCCATTCAGTAAAGCACAATAAATTGCAATCTATTAAAGATATGATCCATTAATATGTTTTGTAACTTGTAATAGCACTAGTGAATATTTTATGTGTTTTCCAAGTTACCATATGAATGAATATATATGTGATATAAAGAGGTATGTCTCTTGAAGAGACATGTCTCTTGAATATATTAACTTACATCAGTTATAACACAAGTAATATACCCTCTATATTTTAATGGTTATATAAAATATATATATATATACACAATCTCAACATAAGTTAATTATTCCATATATAACATTTGACATATATTATTTATATATCTCATATATATAATATAATTTATCCAACATCATTATAACATTAACAGTCCCTCTTAATGAAGAAGGATAAAACACATAGCCATTACACCATAGGTAAAATTTCACGAATAATACATATAGGAAATCGTTGATCTAGTATATGATATCATATACGTATTGGCCTATCAGAATATCAACACATGATATTCACCAATTACTATTTGATATCATATTAGGTATCATGAGCATTGGCCTATCAGAACATCAATCAAATGATATTCACCCAGTACTCTGAGTAATGGCATATCAGAACATCAACTAAATGATATTCACCAAGTACTCAATGTGGTAATGGCCTATCAGAATATCAAGGCAAGATATTCACCAAGTATCTAAAATATATCTATACAAACAACTTGTAGATAGTCAAATTAATGACATCAAACACCTAGTTATTGATTTATAAGATAAAGCCTTTCATGATTTATTTCAACATTTACACAAAATGTATATCATGATACATGTTATTGTAAGGTCGTCACCTTTCAATGACTTCTCCAAATACAAGTGACATCATTTGAAAGTCGTCACTTCCTCATAATGTACATAGGGGGCAAGCTCGTACACACATGACAAAAGAAGTTCGCATGAAGTCACCACGGATACTGTCATGTGGTGTTGTCATAACATCCACCATGAAACATATGAGAGAATAAGGTTTTCACCTCAATCTTATTTCTCATAGATAAGAATGTATTACAAGGGATTGCACTTGGAACTTCTCCTTAACAAAGAAATACTAACCTTATTGACCTTTGATATTAACTTTCTAGCCTCTTAGTACAAAGTTCTCTCAGATGAAGAGCCAGACTCCCACTAAATCAATACAACCAAGATCATCAAAAGTTTGATTGAAGCATATTTTCTATTTGCTCCCTCTCTTTGTCCAAGTTGGCTCTAACAAATTGTCAAACCCCCTCTCATAATCTCAATCATCATCGATATTCTCTTCAATAGCCTCACTTTAACCAACTTGATCATCAGATGATTAATGAATACTAAATCACAACTTCGTTGGAGCTACTATCATAAGATTGAGTCTACACAACATGAAAGAAGTACCAACCATCTTTTCCCACAAGAACATTTAAGGATAAGAAATACTAATCTGCACAACTTTGATTTAAATCGCTTCAAGAAAGGATGGTTCAAGTGGGAATAAAACATTGGTTATAATTTCCCCCACAATGTAAAATTTCCACTCTTATATCACTGAACAGTTTTGCATTGTATCAAGTATGACAAACTTCCTTTTTTTATTTTTTTTATTCACCAAATGTTTAATGTAGCTTCAAATTTCCCTTCTTATACGATCTCAATCATACTAGGTTGGTCAATTTGTCTTTAAGGAGTTGCACATTATTCTACATCAACACTCTTTTGATCTTGAACTAGATGTATTAGCGTCCTCACATAACTATATTAAGGATCCATTCCCCCATTCTATTAATTGTAAAGGATCACAGGTAGAAGCCATACAAAATCAACCCAAGAACCAATGGGTCACACATATATCAAGCTTCCCATAGTACATTACACTAAGCCAAACATTGATTCGATAATACGGGGTTCTTTCCCACCCATAGGCAACACACAAGTTGAGCTTCTCAATGTAGGGCGTGGATCTCACATAATTGGTTTCATTTGGATCGACTGTCACACTAGAGTCACTCTTCTCAACACCCACCTGCATCTAATTTGAGCAAAGAACAATAAAACCCCCGAGCTCCTCTGCAAATTTGTCATCCGCAACTATATATGTTGCCACTCCAGAAAATGAGTATCCACCAACAATATCAATGTTGCTTTTAACGTTGGTAGGATCTTCATGTAAATATTAGGGTTATCAAATCCAAATTTTTCCACAGGTATATTGTGATTATCGAACCCATCTCCTACATACACAATAATGCTCGCATTGATAATCACCAATATCTATATGCATTTAGTAGCCTTCCCCTTAAAAGTTTCCAAAGATGGTGTTCATTTTCTCTTAACGATCTTCACCTTTAGAATAGATTGAGATGCAAATTATCTTACTCGGACCTCAATATCCATACACATAATGAGAATATTGTTGTATTGATTTGCCATACAGAAATCGCAGGCCAATGGTTGTCGAATGAAATGATGCAACTTATGTGTTTGATTTCCTTATCAAATAGATAATATCCTCCAACGCAACAAGTGATAATATTCTTTCATGATAATCATAGCAAGTTTATATTTAGTCACCGAGAATTAATCTAGACTGAAATCACCATTTCTTTCCACATCATTCAATACTATACGTGATCGTAGATTGGGTAGTGAGGAGTATGTTGATGTAAATTGGAAAGTTGTTACTCACCCATCAAAATGAATATATCTAAGAGATATATTGGCAACAATATATTCCACGCAGGATACAATCTGTCAACCTTATAACTTAACAATCCGATAATTTGTCCGCTGTAACTATGTGATAATAATCCATGAAGTTCAAATCGCGCTCATGCTCTATTGCCAAAAATTCTAAGCCCTTTGTTGATTGAATCAATATCTTCATTTGATAGAGAATCAATTGATGATAGCGATTGTTTCTTGTTGAGTGAAACAAGAGTTGACCCCTTGGTTAATTCATGCCTCCAAGCCATGGATCCCTCATATAGATGGGAGGTGCCGAACCATGTGAGACTTGAGATTCAGGTGAAGTTGGATCCTCACCGGCAACACAGTCATCGGAATAGTGATGAAGAACATCTGATGATTCACTAGATACTGTGGGAACCTCTTCTATTACATATGAAGAAAAACCATTGTCAGCAACCTGAAATGTGACTTCTTCAAAGAGACCATGCATAGTTGCAAACTCAACTTGGGTGCAACACAGAAACATTTCGGACATGTTCACGACCAAGTAGTGAGAGCTTAAATATTCCAACAAAGAATTGTCCGATAAATCAATACAGTTCTTTAATCGACCTCTCAAGAACCGATAAATGAGTTGTGTAAGAAATTTGAAATTATAGCTTTGCTTGATATGGATTCTATCTTTTCATGACTGTATCCTATTCACATTGCCTTCTCTATTGTAGAATCGAACCTTGTGTCAACAACAACTTGACATAATGAATGTATAAAGCATCCTTGCCTGTGATGTGATACAAATCCTTATGGGACACCAAGTGCAGAAATGCAAAATATCATGTAAAAAGAACCAAGTTATGAACTGTTTGAACATATTCTTTGCCAAGTTGGCTCTCTATCAAGTTGAATGTGATTTAGTGTCTCCCCTGCCAATGAACATTTCATCAAACAAATCATGTGTATTATCTGTGTTGTCGCATAGATAGAAAGATGGATATGAATATTGAAGGAGAAGCAGCTTTTCAGACTACATTTCAAGTGAGCAAAGATGAGGAGAATGATGTTGCCCATCTCTTAATGTCTTAAAACATGAACCATTCGAGGAGAGTGTTCACATGGCTCCCCTTCAATCGGATCTGCAGTCTTATGACCAATTCGAACTCTTGAATAATTATACCATTGGGAATACCTCGCCATGGCAACCCCCTTAGCAATCATTGCAGAATTTTTTTTCTCTTCGAACTACAAATATTTACACTCCTTTGTGCTTAAAAACATTAAAATGACGCCTATAACTATCACCAGTAACAACAAAATGAATATCAATGCAACCCCGATGAGATGAGGTGCACAGATATTCATGATCTCACTATTCTCTTTACACCTAATATGTCATAGCAACATGAAAATAAACTCAGACTGCCTTCAACTAATATGGTTTTCTAAATATGCAGCAGGAGTTGTTATTGGTGAAATTATTCAATCTAGACAGAAATGCTATGCTTTCCAGCTGGTGTAAAAGGCTTTTCAAGAGACATTAAAGAGCTACACTCATTTGTCCGTCCATGTACTGAATGTGACACCTTCATAATGAAGCATCAGACGAATTTTATGAGCCGATCAAAACAAAATGCTCCAACCATGATAATTTTTGAGTCAATCATTTCAACACAACTTTCCTTTAACCATGTCCCAAGATCGAAATCTACTCTGATACAATATTAAAGATATGATCCATTAATCTGTTATGTAACTTGTAATAGCACTAGTGAATATTTTATGTGTTTTCCAAGTTACTATACAAATGAATATATATGTGATATAGAGAGGCATGTCTCTTGAAGAGACATGTCTCTTTAATATATTAACTTACATTAGTTATAGTTATAACACAATGTAATATACCCTCAATAAATTATAATGGTTATATATATATATACACACACACACTCTTAACATAAGTTAATTATTCCATATATAATATTTGACATATATTATTTATATATCTCATATATATAATATAATTCATCCAACATCATTATAACATTAACACAATCAAAAAGAGCAGAAAACTTGGTATATGTGCATTACAACTTGTATCTTCTCACGCACAAGACTAAAGAATACAAAGAAGGGGAGACAAAGAGGTGGGATGTAGATGCAGAGTTCACAGACTTGGATATTTCTACTTCTTCGCTTACAGTTGAAGACTTTGAAGATTTTGATGCCCATACTATTGTTGTTGGTGCTTATCCCATTGGCCTTAGCTCTATTGCTGAGTCAACTAAAGTGGAAGGACTATGAGAAGAAGAAGAAGAAGAAGATGAAGATGAATATTAAAATTAAAATTTTATACATTATGATTACTTGACGTGAAGTTGAAACAATGATACTTGAACTTGCTGTTATGATTCATGGATAATGATTTACTTTTAAGTTTTAATGTTTTGAATCTCTAATGTTGAACTTGAAAATTGAAATATATGATGTTATGATCTTTACTCATGATCCTATGATTACAACTTATGTGTTTAAAGTTTATGCCTATGGTGTTTTTGTTGTTTAAATGATTAACTTAGTTTACATCATATGATTTTATGATACTCTAAGCTTCTAGGCTTCATATATATATATATATATAATTTTTTATAATTTTTATATGTTTTTTGTACGAATTAACCCAAAAACCTTTCCAAAATTTTGCCATGAACCCGTATTTCAAACTGAACTCGAACTGGTAACTAAGATAAATACATCACACCAAATATTTATTGTGTAAGGAAAAACAAAGGAGTTCACGATAACGTTTTTTTCCAATGTTTTTTTCCCAAATACATCAACAATAGAAGTATCCCAACAAATAACAAATCCCAAGGCCGCCTATAATAAAATGTGCTCCCAGAACTCTTCAAATATTAAATCGAGTCCTTGACAAAATGATGTCAATAACAACTCAAAAATATTTGCTTGTTTTAGAAATATTTTCCTTGGAGAATAGTCATCCCCTTATAATATTTATGGTGGAAGAAAAACAAATTATTAAAGCATTATTTGGGACAAAATTAAAAATTTCACCTCAACTATGCATTATAAACCTTAGCAAATCAAAAATAACTATTTTATGCCAAACTCAAACTGCTAGTTGTTGTAATCCATATTACAACAATTTTATTCCCAAACATGAAGTATTTCTCTTTATTTCTGAAACTCTAAATCCTTACAAATTTATCTTCGATGAAAGCTTTTCCGATTTCCCTTCTAAATCTCACATGCTGTCAAAAGAACCAACTCTAGGAACTTGTCTCAGATAAAACTTCACAAGCGGGCAGGAAAACCAACTCTGATAACACTGGAATATTTGAATGCAACAGATTTTCTATTATCCAGTAATAAAACCCAGAAAATACTCAGATAAACAACCTCAGAATTATTATTGCATTATAATAACCAGCAATACAATAACATAACATAATCTAATCTTAAAAACAGCAGTACAGTCATATTGGAAAACTAAAAAAGAACCTGAAATGCAACTGTGGACTCCATCATGAATCCACCATTGAAACTAAACAAGGTTTTCGTCCAAACCACCAAGAAGCCTGAAGGTTTCCATCTTCAGGTTCTGAAAATAAAAGTTATTAGCTTTCCAAGTTTCTCCAAGAGATAACTGAAATCCAAGCATCCTGAAATGTATCAAATCTTCTTCTTTTAATGCCCAAGCAGGGACACTTCAGCTTCCCCCTTTCTGTCTTTCCACCTTCTTCCTCTTTCATCATCTTTTCCACTTGTAATATTAAATGACATTTTCATAGTCTGCACTCAGCTCCCAATTTAGTCTTTTTTAATAGTTTGGTTTGGACCCCTTTTGTTCTAATACCTTATATAGCTCAAGCAACTTCTCAGTACCTCTCAAGTCACTTTCCTTGCCTCTGCTCTTTAGCATAGTCCCAGTGTTAGGAAAATTGCAGCACAAAATCCAATGATAGCCCTCAATATTGCTTACAAGCAAATGTGAATGAAAATCACACGTCCCAAAAAGACTATGAAAATAGATTGACAGTGCATCTAGGAGCCAAAGCAACTGAGATAGAACTTCAAGAAGAGGAAAAACAGACAACAAGAATCTCATAGAACACCAGAGGGATACGTGACAATTTTGTTGCTTTCAACATAGTGGCAATTTCATTTTTGCCACTTGCTGTAACAGGCGATTTCACTGTAGACGATTAAATACCAGTGAAACCCGGGGAATCACACCCCTCCAAAAAAAAACTAGAAGTACCCGTCCCTAGGACATCCCTGCACCAAGTACTTGGAATACCCCCAAGTAGCCCCACCTCCACCATTTCACAACCACACTGTCATTCAGACAAGTACTTGAAATTCTATTTGAATTTTGATTTTTGAATGTTACTATTGGGTATGTACTGTGTTACTATGCTAAATGTTCAATGGTGCTGGTTCTTGTTGCAATTTTGCCATGTTTAAGCATTTCAATTTGGTATGCCATGCTAAGCCGTCATTTCATAATATCTAGCATTTCAAGTTCTATATGTATAGTATACAACAACGCCCTGGCCCCCAGTGTTCTACCCCAGCTGTCCTGAAATTGAGGCCCTTTGTTCCCCCATTCTGGAAACTCATCCCAGCATCCCGACGTACCCCAGCATTGGTGTCACACTGCAAAATACTTAGTTTATAAATCTTCTCTCTCCTATCAAAACTTGAAATTTGATTAGGGTGACAAACCAATCTCATAAGAAGAAAGAGAAGAGCTTAAGAGCTAAGATGGTAATGCCATTCCAATGTTGTAAAACCAATGGACTTCTCAAATCCCATAAAACAAATTGTTCCATCCTTTCTTTTGTCCATTTGGGTCCTCGTTGTGAATGTTGTTGGAGTTGATTGGGAATTCATGGTCGGGACTAATTTTGTCTGTGGATTCAGACAGGACACCAAATTTTTCTTTCAGATTTGTCTGGAACCATTCCCAAATTTACGACTAAAACAATATCAGCAAAGTTGGCGTTTTAAACATAGAGACACTGGTTAAATTATTAAACAAATATTAAAATTTTACAAGAAAAAATAACCAGTTCCAGGAATTTAAAAGTTAAGAAAATTGATCAAAACCTAGACGATTCTTGATTACAATTGGTTTTAAAATTAGTGTCACCTGTGGATTCATACAGGATTCACAAATTTACACAGGTGATTCCAGGGGGATTTCAAAAAAAATCAAAGTTCAAGAAACGTGGTGGAAACAAGGGTGCTGAGAAGATGACACGATGTTTTTTTAATTGCTTTATTGTATTGAAAAGAAGTTGACAAGCCTTAAAACCCGATAAAGAAACATGACAGGGGAAGTAGTCCATGTTTTATCCTTGATCTTTTCTTTTTCCATTCTTCAAATCCGCTTTGTTCTCTAATGTTGGAACAGATGGCTTACCTTTGCTTTTTTTGAAAACAGCTGTTTATTGTGAAAATTTATTGAGTATTATACCAGTGAAGACCGCGACGACGCTGATTTAGGAATTGTACTATTCTAATGTTGAATAAAGAATATCTGTCATGACATTCCAATTTGACAAGTTGTTGAATTAATGTTGACCGTATTTTATATATCTATAACAATTTTGATTGGCACATGCATGATATGTAGTAATCCGAACTTCATTCCTGTTTCAATGTATCCATTTATGATTTTTTAATATATGCTTTGTATGGGATATGCCCAACACCTAAAATACCTTTGCTTTACTGGTTTATCATAACCACATACCCATACCTGTAACTGATTCTGATTCAGCAACTTAGAATTTAACTGTTATATAAGAATAAAAACATGTCAGCAGAGATTAACACAGCACATAGACACATCAACGGGAACACCGAATGTATGCTTCCAAGATATGAGAACAAAATCTATAACATCATATTCAGATGATAATGAAACAAGGAAAAGCTTGATTTCATTTAAGAATATGATCTGCTTATGAAAACCCTAGATACAACAATCATTTTTTATTGGATACTCTTTTTGGCCAAACTTGAAAAGTAAGCTGGCATATGTACTATGTATGGTCATAATGGATGTCCTCTAGGAGATCAATTTATTCTTCCATTTACATGAAATGGTTGATAATTGAATGCTTCAAAAAGAATTTAAATTTTGATGTTATGAGGGAATTTCATTGGTAGTATATTTCTTCATTCATTAAGCAAACAATGTATTTGAATTCAAACAGTTAGCAACATAGCATATTAAAAGTTTGCAAAACAAAGACAATATCCATATATCCTGTCATTTAGATGTTTGATTTCTTTGATGCCAATGTTTCAATTTAATATGCAACTAAAGGATTCACATTCATTCAATTAGAATCTGCTTAAGCTATAGTGATGGCATTTTCTCATCATATCACTAAATGATTTCATAGAATACATCAGGCTTATAGTTGATAAAAAAAGTAAACCACATAGGTTTGACCAGTGCTTACACCACTTTAGGTGATGTGCAAAGGTGAAGCATTTGCCAAAAAGTGTACTCAATATCCATCTGTCGCCACTGCAATCAACAAATGTGCAACACCAAATATAAGAAATATCAGCTTAGCTATACTAAAAAATGTAATGAAGGGACATAAGTCACAAAGTGGTCAATGAATTCAATCGATCAATCTACCACGGATTCAATTGCAACCAGAAATCAATGTGACCAAAAATAAACATCGACGACATATCAAAAGAAAAATACTACCTTTCCATCTGCTGAACAATAAATGAAATAAGAAAACAATGATGTGCAAATAATAAATAACATTTTTGTATCCTGACAAAAACTATGTACACTGAACTGTGCATCACAATGTGAGAGACTGACTCTGGCAAGACAAGAACAGATAATGAGACGTTAGCAATTAGATAACATATGAGGATATAAGTTCTCAAGAGAACAAGCACGCAGTTATTGTATTCCATGAAATAATTAAAATTGTTGATGCATTAACACTCATTGATTATACTTTCAGATCTATTCAGCATGACTTTCGTGTAATCTATTATAAACATAATTCCCCCAATCTATATATTATCCTACTGGAATGGAGCAAACTCCCAGCAATACATTTGATATGATAATAGTGGTTTCAATTTCAAGAGACTGACATCATTAAGCTTCACGGATAGTAGCACATACTAAGACTCATGTTGCAGCTCAAAATATAGCGAGGTCTCAGGTAATGAAACATACTTCTGCTAGTATAATCCTAAACCCTTAGTGACAATGAATAACAAACAAGACCAACATTAAACACCAAAAGGATCTAACTATTGAAATCAGAACATTTGAACTTCACAAAAAATTAGGAAGTTGACCTTGCATGTGAAAATAAAATAAAGCAGAAGTGCAGAATACACTTCCTACGCTAATCTTTGAGACGAGGTGCGACCAAAAAATTTAACTGATCATTAGTTACAAGGAAATAAACAAAAGAAACATATGATAAAACACTGATTTACATGTGGAAAACCCTTTCAGGAGAGAAATACCACACTCCACAGCAACCCAGTGTATTATTCAAATGTCAACAATTAATTCACTTGCAAAATCTAAGCCTTTATAGGAGCATCAGCAACAAGAGATCTGAAGCAATTCTAGGAGTGTAACAATACTGACAAGATTCACTATGAAACTTCCATCTCAAGCACCTCAACAATGAGGTAAAAACATCCAAAATGTAGCAACCAAATCACTAATCAAAATCCATAGCCCAAATCCCAGGATGAGGTCCATACGCTAAAAATAGCATCTTCCTTCCACCTACCATAAACTCATCATAATTAACTCACCAACATGTTGCTCCAATTTAGCTTGCAAGTATTCAGCATGGTACTGTAGCCAAAAAAGGATTCATGAAAGCATGTATGATCTTCGTTATTGTGGAATTCCTAATCAGTACCTAAAGAAAATTTTCCACCATCTAAGTTATGTGTCACTCAATTCAGTGAAGAGTAACTTTCCATAACAGGTTCCTTGGAATGGATAGACCTGCCATTTCATTATATTCTGTCCCTAGGACACTCTTCACTGAATTGAGTGACACATAACTTAGATGATGGAAAATTTGCATGTGGGTTGTGTTAGATCTAGTCAAACTGCATCACAAGAAAGGGTTGGATAAGGTGGTGGGGTTTGTGAGTGATACACTGACTTGCTAAGGACGTAAGGCCAATTCACTCTTTTAGAAGTATGCGGAGACAATCTCATCATTCTCCTTGGACCTATAAGATATAATTTTGCATCAAGTTGTTACTTGTTATGACAATATTCTAGGTGTTACAAGTTCATTCATCCTGATCCTCCTAACATGGTAGGAATAAAGGAGAATCAGTCAATAGACTCAATACTGGAACTCGGGAAATTCATTATGTTCAATTCTTGGCCTTAGCTAAAAGAAATAATGGTCAAACTTCTTAGCTTAACCTGCAGTAGCAGAAATTGGTCCCTTGAGAGCTTCTACCACGGAGACAACTAATTACTTGGCATCTGTTGACAAAGATGAGGGGCACAATGGAGCACCAGTTTCAAGTGGTGGTGCTAGTGGTGATAGCGGTGATAGTTGCAGATCAACTTGAAGCTTCTTGCCCTTGTGGCTTCGGTCTATTCCTTCTAGTTTCTTACATCAAAAAAATTGTTGTTTGGTTATCTCTTGCTTTTGTTTCAAGCTTAGGTGGCTCCTTTCAATTTTAAGTTTTGTTACCTAGTAATTCTGCTTTTTAGTTGATGGCTTCTCTAGAATCCCCTGAATTTTAAATAAAAACAAAATTGAGCCCCGATGGCAAAGGGCACCACAATCAGGATACCAAATATCCTCTTGTTCATGACATCCTTTATGACCTCTCTGGTGCTATAGTGAATTTGGAAAACTAAAACACCAATGCTTAGCCTTGCATAAAAGCAAATGATTGAACTCCAACAGAAAGAGAGCTTATGAGGTCTTCGGCTTTAGACTGTGTTGGTTTTGTGCAGGCACCTTCTCACACAGCTTCTTGAGACATTCATCTTCATCCGTGAACAACTTCAACCCAGTGATGGCTCGTTCTAAGAACAAACACAGGACGTCTATTTTAGAACTCGAAAAACTCATCCTCCTCTCATGGACAACTTAAAACCACTGGCAGATCCTTGAAGTTGTAACCACAAACACAATAGGCATACTTTACAGAATGACTGTGGTGGTGGTGTACACCAGCAATCTACACTCTAGTGGTGACTGAATTGTATCAAACAAATAATTGATATCAATAGGTTACTGGTGTTCTGTTGGTTTTGGTAGTTGCTGGCAAGGGCTTACAGTGAGCACTATTGTCTGTATTCAGTCAGCTAGCCTGCAATTGTCATCTTGATACTATAGCTGTATCTTCATGATTCTTTACAGAAGCAGTTTTTGCAGTTATGCTTGGGTTAGTGCTTTCCCTGACAGGAAGATATTGATTATAAATGGTTGATAGCACTATCTATCCAGTACTTTGCTAAGGGCCATAGATTTCATAAGCAGTTGAACTCGCAATATTATAAGATGTGAAACTGTTTTTATGATTCATGCAAGTGCAGCATACCCACCAAGCTCCCCTGAATCAGCAAAATCTCGCACTCCTAAGAAAGCAGCATAACCCCTCCCAGGCACAAATCTCATAGATCATTACAGAAATGCAAAATTCAAAATATGATGGCAAACTTCTAGGATGCACTTTCTTCTAAATTTAGCTAATCAATTAGAAATTTTATAGTAATGATCGCTGAAAATAAAATAAAATGAAAAAAAAACACTTGTTTGGAATAAAATGGCAGACAAAAACAGTCAATTTCTCATACTAAAGATTTATTTGTACTGATTAATCATTATACCATTTAAATAAATTCCTTAAACTTGTAATATTCAGAGTAATTAAAAGTTTAAGGCATAACAATAGAGTCTAGACTCTAGACAAATCTCCTTGGAAATATCAATTTAAAAAGTACAATGAGATTATAGCAAATCGAAATTCAACATTTGATGAGGAACCCATTATTACAGCAGTTTGCTATATTAAACACGGTGCCCATCTTATAGCAGCAGCATAAGCTAGTGGCAAGATACAATATGTAAGAAAGTATGTAGTTGTGCAATGCTTACACTGTTGAACTGGCCTCTGGAACCTTGTTTGTACCCCCTTGGAATTGGAGAATTTCTCTGCAACCAGCTTTTAAAATGGGGTACCCTAATTAATCAAGGTTGGCATTTGAGCCCCAAACCTTAACAGGTAAAAATGAAATCAACTTAATGAAATGACATCAACATATAGGATAATGGAAAATTTTGTTAAACACAATACTTCTCAGGACAAGACACCTGTGGTTTGTGGAGAACCAGCATAACTAAACGAGAATCCATAATATATAATCGTTGGGCATCAACAATAGAAACCCTATCTACAGCACTAGTTGAATTTGACCAACTGCAGGAAACTTAGGTTGCAAACTGCGAACCACACAAAACATTCCCCCACCCCCACCTACCGAATTCTTTATCTGTGAGCTGTGTCACCAGAGTTATCGTCTTACGAAGTACACAAAGGTGATAATGCCAATGCTTTAGCATTCAAAAACCTAAGGTGATTCTTCCCCCCTCAGGTCACCAGAGTCGCCTGGGCCCTGGGGAATGGCATGCACCCCCAAGAATTTCTCCACAGCCAAACTTGCATCTTGGATGACCTATTAGGCACAGATCAGCATCTAGGCACCGAGTCTCGGCGTCTCAATGTCAACATAAAGAAATAAATCAACACAAACTAAAAACAAATATCGTCACATATGGTCCTGCCTCTGTGTCCATGCCTGATGTGTCCACTCCGTCCATCTACAAACACCTGAATTCCAAATGTCAAAAACTGATGCAAAAGACTGTTCCGACAAGTCCCAAAAAGTCTGGATATTTTATGAACAAAGAAATGTCCAACATCGGAGTTCCATAGAAAAAATAGATAGTGTCCCCTCTTTCACTGACTTTCTAGAAAGAAATGTATCTGCCAAAGATATAGTTGGTTCAAAATTCATCGAATCTAATGACAAAGTATAAAAGATTAATGTGTCACTGAAATGGCAACCGCTCACAAGAGTACGACCCAGATTCCATTTCTCTTCAATCAAATAAGGCAAAGCAAAAGCCCATCGAAAATGTAGCAAGGCAATGATATATAGCGTAATAACGGCGTAACAAGCATGGAACACATAGAAGGATCACATGGGATTTAAATATCTTACAAAGGGTGCATGTTTACCTAAGAGTCGCAGAATAAGGGCGGAATACAAAATCAAGCCTGTCTTCTTTGTGGAAAGGTGTCTTGTCTGATGCAAATTTATTTGTCCGTTTAAGTACAACACAAAATACAAAAACTTAGCAGCAATTTCCAAAATTCTGGTGAATTGCCATAGTATTTCTTAAATCAACCGTAAAGTAAACGAAGCAGAACTCCGGATTCACATATGCATTTTATCCTGGCAAAAATTACAATGGCGAAACTTTGGAAAACAAGATCGATTTGATAAGACACACCTTGATAATTCTGCGAAGGTAGTGAGGAAACAAGGGACTTTGTTTGTAAGTGGAGGGCGGACGCCCCCTCGAAAATGTTGGCAGCATGCTTAATTCTATGAGAGGAATACTTCTGCAAGACACTAGATCGAATCCGAGAGTCCCCTTGGTGTTTCTTATTTCTTGCCAGTGCCAGCACAGAGACAATTAGATTTCGATCGGGGTCGGCATCAAGCGACTTGTTCAGGTCGAGGGTTCCAACTGACGTTACTTCAATCCTTTCTTCTCTCTAGTTCGCTTCCAACATAATTGTTTCTTCATCGTTTGAAGGCGGGTGGTCAAAGGGACATTTAGAATGGCCATGCAAAATTTTTAAAACGAGTCCTTGGTAGTAATGTGCCCTCCTCCACACTTAAGTGGTGACAGTCATCTGTATGGTAGTAATAACTTCGATGAGTCTGTCAGTTACAGCCCTACCTCCACACCTCTCGCTTGGTGCCCATATCTTTATGTGCAAGAACTTTTGAGGGCCAAGAGGAGGTTGGAGCTCCTAGAGGCTAAGGAGCAAGAAAGTTACCGCAATATACAGGTGCTAATTGCAACAAATAAAACTCTTGCAGATGATAACAACACTTTAAAAGCTCAAATCTCAACGCTGCAAGAAACACTTTTAGCCGGGAAGCTTGAATGGCAGAATATGAAGGATGAATGGAAAAACCTGAATGTGACATTGGAAACAAACAAGGTCATAGCAAATACCGAGTCATCTCATAATAAGGAGAAAACGATTCTTCACACTAGTTTGCCAGGAAAGGCAGATGGTGAAGAGAAGAGAAGGAGTTTTGCAGAAGTCACCAAAACTTGGGACAAAAACAGCAAACACCCTGATATGGCAAGAGAAGAGGCAAAGATTCGTGTGAACACGCAAGACAAAGAGGTCAAGGAAAGGCAGCTTAGGGCATCCAATATAATTATCAAGGAGATAAAAGACTATGGGGAAGGCGAACATACCCTTGACCTAACGAGGGATTTCCTACAAGATGTGTTGTTGTGGCAAGGACAAATCTGCCAAGCTTGGAGGGTTGGCAAACCACACGCTGAGAGAAATAGGCCAATCAAGGTAGTCATGCTCAGCATTAGTGACAAACAAAATCTACTTAACAAAAAACAGCTCTTGTGGGGTTCTCGCTTCGTTTTAGAGGAGGATTTAACTATGAGACAGCAAGTAGAAAGAAGGATGGAAATGGAAAAAATCAGAACAGTTAGAAATGAAGGCAAAAGAGCTTGGATGTTCAAGGGAAAAGCAGTTATTGCTCATTTTGGCCACCGCTACAATGAAGGGCAGCAAGAAGGCAACAAAGGTGCAACAACAAACACCTTAACAGGCAGCGATACAACAAGATCCATAATCACACCTAGCGATAATAACTCAACTTTGAGTCTTTCGCGTCAAAATAAATAGCAATCAAGCTTAACCCAGGCGTCCTTAAGTTTAGTTTGTTGGAATTGCAGAGGTTATCCGTGGAGACGTGGGCCTGGGTTAGGGCCTATTGCGGAAGGCAAAGACATTATTTGTCTCATAGAGACACATGAGCATGAGGGATGTAAGACCCCATTGTTTGAAGGCTACTGGAAGATGGCAGTGTGGAATGAGGCAGCGGGAAATGGTAAAGGTTATGGAGGTATAATGGTTCTAGTAAAAGAAAAAGAAGGTCGTGTCATTCAGCTGGAAAAGACTGATTCTAATAAACAATTTATATGGCTCAAAATCGTGGAAAATAACACTCTTCTCAGGATTGCAGCTTGTTACTTTGCTCCACAAGTATCTAAAATTTATAAAAAGTGTGGTTTAGATCACAATGACCCTTATGCTACGTTAAAGAAAGATGTTGTTGTTTTTTCACAACGTGGGGATGTCCTTCTCGTTGGAGATTTCAATGCTAGGACAGCAAATTGGCAAGCAAGTATTTTCAGCTCCGAAGTAAATGATAACCCTATTTGGCTCACAGAAGAGAGAAATCATCCATGGGATAGAATATCCGAAGATGCTAAAGGCTGCAATCATTTTGGGGAAGAATTGATCACTTTGTGTGGCACATTTGATCTAATAATCTGTAATGGTTTGGCTAGATGGGCTAAGTCGGGCAATTTCACTTGCAACACATACAACGGGGCAAGTGTGGTAGACTATGTAATTTGTTCGCAGCATTTGTATAACAATATTGAAGAAGTTGAAATTGGAGAGCACATTTAGGATCTCAAATCAGATCATAGACCACTGTACGTAAATTTGTATTGGGCAAAGGATAGACCGAATTGGGGCAAAAATCCAAGGCCCTCAACACCCACCTTCTCAGGGCAGAATTTTGTTAACTTCAGAAAATAGTAACACTTTCAGGGCTACTCTTGAGGAACTTTGTATGGGACACCCTATGTATAAGCATGGTGTTAATAGTCATGATTTATCAAATCTGATTCACAAGGCTCTTTCAAAATGCAAGAGAGCAAAAAATAGAAAATCTGAAACTAATTGTTTTCCAGCCAATGCATGGTTTGATAAGGAATGCAAGAGGGCTAGGAGAAATCTAAGGGAGTCAAATAAAACTAACCTTGACATTAAGACCTACAAATAGATCCTAAAGAAGAAAAAAATCGATTTTATGTCCACAAGGAGAGAGGAGCTAATTTTCTTGGGCAGAAATAACCCCAAACGTTTTTGGAAAGAACTCCAACCAAGGAGGAAGCAAACTGAAAATAATATTACTGCCACCCAATGGTTTGATTATGCTAAGAAACTTTATGAACAAGAGGGTGGAGTGGGACAGCCACCTTTGGTCAATGATACCACAAATATTTTTACTGTGCAAGAGATAGAGACAGGGATTAAGAAGTTGGGTGGAGGCAAAGCAAAAGACCTTGTTGTGCTTCAAGCTGAATATTTGAAGTGGGGTATGAAAACTCTTGCACCGCACATCACTGAAATCTTCAACAAAATCTGCCAGGAAGGGTTTCCGAAAGATTGGACAATCAGCCTTGCAATACCACTTTTTAAGAGTGGTGATGTTAACAATCCCTCCAACTACAGGACTATAATGATCAATCCCCTCTTTGCTAAACTTTTTGGCAGTATGATAGAAACTAGGATCAGCAAATGGGCAGAAGAAAATCATAAACGTGCTAAAGGGCAAGCTGGTTTTAGGCCAAAGCACTCGACAGTGGATCACTGTGTCACTCTGAGACACATTATTGAAAAAGAGTGGGAGAAAAAGGAAGAGGTTTTTTGTTGCTTTGTTGACTTCAAAAAGGCTTTTGATACCGTTCCGAGAGACAAGCTTTGGTTGAGGATGGAAGAATTGGGGATTCCTAGGCATCTCAGAGCTGCTGCTCATAGGATGTACGAAGAGGTGAAAGTCAAAATCAGAACTTCAGATGGCATTTCAGAATGTTTTAGGAGCGATATCGGGGTCAAACAGGGCTGCCCTTTATCCCCTACTTTATTTGGTTTATATATTGACAAACTGGAAGAGTGGTTAAACACGCAAGAGCGTGAAGGCATTCAGCTAGGGGAATTTGTTATAAAGCTACTCTTATATGCGGACGACCTCATTTTAATTGCCAAATCTGCTTGTGGTTTGCAAGACCATCTATCTTCTCTTGAGCGCTTTTGTAGAATGGTGGGGATGCAAGTCAATATCAGCAAAACCAAGGTTATGATTTTCTCTAATAATAATAAACAACATCAACATGAATTTTATTACAATGGAAGTGTTCTCGAAGAAGTTGCGGAATATAAATACCTTGGCATCAATTTCAACAAAAAACTAAGCTAGTCTAGCTGCAGGTATAAAAGGACATTAGGTGGATGGAAGGCTTTCTACGCTCTTCAGAATAGGTGCCGTGAAGTGGAGTTGTGGGATTGGAAAACTATTCAAACCTTGTTTGGTCTTCTTGTGCTGCCAGTTGTTCTTTATGGGTGTGAATTATGGGCCAGCAGCACTACTATAGCACAATGGAAACAAATCGAAGGAATCCAAAAGCGCTTGATTACAAGCAAGTTTAAAATTAAAAGCACTGTTCCATATGACATCATGCTAAGTGAAATGGGGGCTGCGCCTATTGAGGCACTTGCTATGGTTCGCCTTTTAAGCTATCTAAAAAGAATCGAAAAAATGGAAGAGGATAGATGGCCGAAAGTTGTCTTTAGTGACACACTATGTAAGCGAAAAAGGACATGGATGCAACAAAACATCAAGTGGATGAGTAAATGGAATATTCATTTCAATATGTGCCCCACAAGTAATAAAGAAATAAAGGTCTTTGTTATGGAGAAATTCTACAAGAGAAATTGGGGAAGCGAGATTGGGAGGAAGAAACTATATTATATAAATGAGTTCAACCCCACTTGTGATCAACTCGAAAAAGTGTACATAGGAGCCAACATTTCTTGGAGAGCTAAAATTCTTATTGCTCAGCTGAGAACCAACTCTCACCAACTTCGTTGTGAGACCGGGCGTTGGAAGAGGCCAAAGGAGGCTTGGGAAGAGAGAATTTGCAGATTTTGCAATTCTGGGAAAGTGGAAACTGAACAACACTTTATTCTAGAATGTGAGGCCTACAAGGATAGCAGGGATAAGTTTGCGGATACTATATGTGACAGTTCTTGGCATAACCTGTTCAACGAAGAGTACATTGAGCAATTGGGGGGGCTCATCATTAGTCTACACAAGAGGCGAACAACGCTACTTAAGTCTGCTTGAGTTGTCTTGCTGTCCCATAGGCTATTTTTGGCCTCGTGGACGTTAAAATTTTATCTATCTATCTATCTTGGAGCACCCCGACTGTGTTGAGCTTCATTACACCTCTCACTTAAAACATTCATTAGATGAAAAACATGTCAGACATAAAAGCACATGGATGAAGTAAAATGACAAATGGATGCTAAAATAGGATATCAACATCCATACTTGCTCGGATAATATTAAAGAAATAAATAAGTTTGTCATGAAAAAATTTTACAGTATTCTATGGACAAGGCACATTGAGCAGAAAAAATCTTATTACATTAAACAATTTAACCCCACTTGTAGTCATGAGGAAAAGGCCTATATAAGAGCACATATTAATTGCAGAGCAAAAATGTTGATAGTGCAACTCAGAACTAGTTCACAATGGTTGTGATGTGAAACTAGTAGATGGCAAGTTCTAAAGGAAGAGTGGGCAGAGAGAACATGTTTATTTTGTAATATGGCAGTAATAGAGACGAAGCAACACTTTATCAAAGATTGTTTGGCATACAATGATATCATATTTGGTTATACAGAGATATTACAGAACAGGGACTTGAACTACTTATTTGAGAGGATCAGTTGGAGAGAATAGCAGCTTTGATTATCAAACTTTAGCAAAGAAGAGACAAGTTAACCAAAACTACGCAGTTAGATTAGTTTTGCTCCTACATTGGGGGTGATCGTGTGGGTCCCATAGGCTATTTTAACTTCGTGGGCATCATTAAAATCTATCATATCATATCATTCATTTTGGCGATGGTTTTTCTATATATATCTTTGAGTAAAAAAATTATTATTATCTTATGGAGTCTTTTTTTTTTAATGAGTTCATTTAAATTGTTTATCGTTGATTAGTATCAAATTCATTTAAGATATTTTTCATGTTGTACATTCTTTGATAAAATGTTATTGAATTTCTATCATCCTCTTGCCTATAAAAAATATAAGTCATTTTTTTTAGTCATTTTTAAAGATCAATCATTATTCTAGCTCGAGGGCCCAGTGTGAGGTGAAGGATGTCTCAAAACCCACTGTGAGTGGGGGTGTGACTTTGTGCAGATTAATCCTATTTGAAATTTTGTAAGGGATCATTTGGCATTCTTAGTAATGGCCTCAAAGAGCCTTGGTGAGAAGGAGAAGGGTACCACTGTCAAGATGGCAGACTGGAAGGGGGCCGTCGTTGGAAATACCATCGCACCCCCCTCCCCCAAAACCGAAGGATCCCAAGGTTTCTCTTGGATTTGATGGCCCAAAGATATTCTTACCTAATAGCATAGTGGATAGTATCTTATCCTCCCTGTATTTTTGTCTAGTGGGACGTTTCATTGCTTTCAAATTTTCTATTGAAATGGTCAAGAAATGAGTTCCTCATAAATGGAAACTAAAGGGAAGCGTCAATATTTCTGTTATGCCAAGTGGGTTGTTCCTCTTCACATTTATGATGGTCGTTAATATGTCCATGGTTCTCTTTTGTAAGACTTACAGGTTTTTCTTTGGAGTTCTGGGATGAGAAAATCTTTGGATGGATTGGGAATTATTTTGGGCATTTTATTTCAATGGATTCTATTATTGTCCAAAAATTAAGGTTGGTGTACACTTGATTCTTGTGTGAATATGGTGATTAACAAGGCTCTCCTAACTTTGTTACCCTAGACACAAAATGGGGGAAGAGGCAACAACCCTTAGTCTACAAGAATGATGGACTATATTGCTAAAATTGTTCAAAGTTTGTTCATGTGGTAGTTGATTGCAAAGCTCTCCAAAATAAGGAAAAGCAGAAGGTGGACTCTCCAAAGATTGTCTCGAAGAAGTGTTGAAAGGGGAATCATCCTCACATACCCCCTTGGAGATGGTAGAGGGAACCAAGAACCCCAAAATGAGAAGCCGAGCCAAGTGGAGATTGGGTAGTCCTTCAAAATAACTCTAATGAGAGGGTTGGACAAAGTGAAATTAGGGTGGAACTTATAGTGGATGTTGAAGAATGCAAGATTGATGATTACATTTTTTTGCAAGGGATTGATGACCTGTTGAATAATCCTAATAAGGAAGTTGAAAAGGCATCTAGTAAGAAGAATACCCTCTTAGAAGAAGAAGATGTCTTGGATCTAGTAGGAGTGAGAGGGTAGCAATGGGGTGGGTACCATGGTTCAACACTTCCTTGTAAGTCAAACAACAAAAGTTGGGTGATAAAGTCTATCATACCCCTCCAAAGAGTGGATTTTTGACAAAGGCCTCGTCACCACCACTTAAGGAGATAACCAATCTCTTGGTGTGTGACATGTGCTCCACTCCCTCTTCTCAGCAAGAGAGTAAAGCTAGTGAATGGTGGGTTCAAAAGAAAAAGTCTAGAGTAGGAAAGTAGGCAGATGTTGGAGTGGAGGTGAAGCAGGGGAGACCACCTAGCAGGAGTACAAAGACTAAGATTAAATGGATTAAATAGTCCTCAAAAGCAATTTGCTCTTAAGCGGACTATTTATTCTTAAAGGTTGATATTCTTCTTATTTAGAGAGTGAAGATGTCCTTTTTGGCTTTCTCTAAATTAGTAGAAAATATATGGCTCGAGGTTATGGCTTGTTATAGGGAGGTTGGTGGAGCTTCAGGAGGTGTGGCCACCCTTTGGAATCCTACGATGGTGTCAGGGGTAAACCTATGGCAAGACAAAAGCTTTAGTACTACAAAACATCTCTACAATAATATTAGCTGGTGTATTCTAAATGTATATGCTTCCAACACTAGAGTTGGTAGGCGTGATACTTTGGAGGCTATTTCTACCTTCGTGAATAATAATAGGGGAAATAATTTTTTATGCATGGAAGACTTTAATTCTCCTCTTTACCCCTTTGAGAAGTTTGGAGGGATGAATGATTTCATAGAGAGTGTGCAAGATCTAGCTTATTTCATAAATCTTAATGATCTTATTGATGTGGATGTGCAATAGCCCATTTAGTTGGTCAAATAATAGAGAAGGACATGAGCTTATTTAAGTAAAGTTGGTTAGACTACTTGTTTCATCTTATTGGTAGCATCTCATTTCCTCCACTCTGACAACCTTTCTTAGAACTATCTATGATCATGCTCCATTGTTATTCAATGGGTCTGATGGTTTCTCTAGTGGCCCTATGTCATTTAGATATGAGATTATGTGGTAGTCACACCCAAATTTTTCTCAGTGTGTTGAAGAATGGTGGAATATTGGAGTTGAAGGTATGGCCATGTACAGATTGGATGCTAAATTAGAGAATGTGGGGAGAAATTTTGGCAAATGGGGAAAAATCTCATTCAGTGACATCTTTAAGAAGGAGGAGATTGAGGAAAAATTGAAGGAGCTTCATAATGGCATATTTGAGGGAGATTTGTCGATTGGTACCCTAAAGGAGGAAGAATAATGTAGGGCACAATGGAAGGATATCGCAACAAAAGAGGAAATGTACTAGAAGCAGAGGTCTAGGATCCAATGGCTTATGAAGGGAGATAGGAATACCACCTTCTTCCTAGGTCAACCTCCAAGCATAAAAAGAGAAACACCATAACCTCCTTGTAGGACAGTAACAATAATACTCTTGTGGATCAAGAGGATATGGGAAGATGGGCAATCACTTATTTCATCGAAGCCTATGTTGGTCTACATAGGAATGTTGATGTGACCAAAAGAAATAAGCTTATCTAGAATCTGCCTAGTGTGCTAAATGAGGAGGATAATGAGCTCATCACTAGCCAAGTGTTGGAGGAGGAAGTGAGGAAAGTAGTTTTTTTAATAAAGGCCTACAAGGCCCCTGACCTGGATGGCTTTCCCCCAGCTTTCTTTCAATGTTTATGGGAGATGATAAAGATGAATTTAACTAGGGTTGCTAGAGACTTTTTTAGAATGGGCAAATTGCTAAGAAGGCTCAACAATACCTTTATTGTCTTAGTCTTGAAGGTTAAAGATCCTAAAGTTTTATTGATTTTAGACCCATAAGCTTATGCAATACTGTGTATAAGGTGTTCCCTCAAATTTTGGTTAATAAAATAAATCCCTTGCTGGAGAATTTTATTAGTACTCCTCATAAGGGTTTTGTCTTAGGTAGAATTTTTTTGGATGCAATTTTTACTATGCACAAGGTTATCCACTCAATTGTTAAGAGCAAAAATTTAGGTATGGCTCTTAAACTTGATATTTCAAAAGCTTACGATAAGGTGGATTGGGGATTTCCTTATAAGGTCCTTGGAAGGATTGGTTTCAATAAAAAAGTTGTGGGGTTAATTAAAACTATGGTGGAATCCTTCAATTTCTCTATCATTGTTAATGGGACACCCTAGGGGTCATTTAAGGCTAGTAGAGGCTTAAGGCAAGGGGACCCTATTTCCATACTTTTTTATAATGATAATCAAAGTCTAGGGGAGAACCCTCTCAAAAATAGCTCATGAGGGATCATTGGTGGGAGTCAAGGCTACCACCTCCATTCCTTTGGAGATCATTCAATAGTTTGTTGATGACACCTTCTTATATGGTTATGCTTCAGTGGTGGAAGCCATAATATGGCATAATTTGCTTGATGATTATATAGCTTTCTTGGGATAACTTGAATATGGTCCAGTTTTGGTGAAGGAACTGGACCAGTGGGAGGATCTTCCAACCAACCCAAAGTTTTCTCTCAAGGCTTCTAGGTCGTTGAATTTTGGCATGGAGAGTGAAGTTCTTCTATCCCTAAAGCCCAGGAAGAAAAATGTTAGAGAACCTTCTTTGGCCTCTCTGGTGGAGACTAGAAGCAGCTGCAAACTGGCTTAGTGGCCAAAAGAGGTAGAAAATCAGAGAAGGAAGCCAGAGAGGAGGAGACCAGAAGAAGCTTGGTGAATGGGTGCCAGAGAACTCTTCAGGAGTGTTCCAAGAATTAATCATGAAGATCATATCATGGAATATTAGAGGCCTTAATGGAGCACATAAGAAATAAATTATCAGGAACCTGATCAGAGATCAGAGACCAAACATTTTGATGATCCAGGAAACTAAGATGAAACAAGAATTTTTGGGGAAGATTAAGTTTAGCAACTTGATGAGTGGGGAGGCTTCAAACTCTGATGGTGCCTCTGGGGGACTGTTAACCCTTTTTAACACCAAAAATTTTAGAATAGAATCTGCTTACAATGAAGGTAATATTCTTTTGTGTAAAGTTTTTCATATTCCTTCCAATGATTGCTGGTTCTTGCTGAATTTATATGCTCCCAATAATAAGAGAGAAAGAAAGAATTATTGGACTAGAGCTCAGAGTCTGGTGTAGAGTAACAATTTAAAGAAAGGAATTATTATGGGTGACTTTAAAACTCCTCTGTTGGATGAAGAGAAGAAGGGAGGTCTGCCTTCGGACTGGGAAAGTAAAAATGACCTTTCAAACTTCATTAATGGTCTGGCTTTTTGGATATGGACCTCATGGGAGGTGCCTTTACTTGGTCAAATAAATGCATTGGTCAAGACTGTATTCAAGTCAGATTGGACAGAGCTCTTATCACTCTTGATTGGCTATAGTCTTCCTCTTGCAAATTAGCTCTTTTGCCCAGAGTGGGTTTTGAGCACTCCCCTATTTCCCTTTCGGTTGTTCCTATAGGCCCCAAAAGGCCTCCCCCTTTTTGTTTTGAAAAAATGTGGACCTCCCACCCTAATCTTTTAGACAAGATAAAGCTCTAGTGGAGTATTGATGTGGAAGGCACATCTATGTACAGGGTAGCTAGAAAACTTAGCAACGTTAAAAGGATGGTTAAAGCTTGGAACAATTTTGATTTTGGCCACATATTCTTCTATCCAAGCCTCAATTCAGGAGGATGGGTATGACGATTTAAACAGGGAGGCTAAGCTATCTATCCTTTTAGATTTACACAATATTATCAGTAAAGAGGAGAAGTTCTGGAGACAAAGATCAAGGGTTAACTTGCTCAAAGAGGGAGACCGAAATACAAAGTTTTTTCATCTTACTACTCTAAAACATCGTGCTAATAACAAAATCACAGGTTTAAAGAAAGGACAGGGAATGTTGACCAAGGATGAGGAAATCTCAACTGAGGTTGTTTCTTTCTTCTCCTCCCTATTGTCTTGGGATCCTATGCTATCCAAAGTGGATCAGGATGACATTGTTTCCTGCATCCCTCAGATCATCCTTCCTTGCCATAATAAACTGCTTCGAGCCATTCCCTCTAATTCGAAAGTTAAAGAAGCTCTCTTCTCTCTGCCGGTAAATAAATCTCTTGGCCCTGATGGTTTCCCTTCTTTCTTTTTCCAATTTTTTTGGTCTATTTTGATGAAGGATGTGGTGAAGGCTGTTCATGAATTTTTTGGGGCTAGAAGCATTCTAAAGGAGATTAACTCTACTTTTTTAGTTCTCATTCCTAAAGTTCCTGGAGCCAATTCCTTGGACAAGTTTAGACCAATTAGTCTATGCAATTCTTTTTATAAGATCATATCGAAGGTTCTTACTTCTAGGTTGCTCAAACTCCTCCCTTTGATTATTTCTCAACAACAAACTGGTTTTGTCCCAGGCAGACAAATTTTAGACTCCATAATGATGGTGCATGAAGTGATTCACTCTATGGATGCTGGAAAAAGGGAAGGGATGTTACTTAAATTGGACCTCTCAAAAGCCTATGACCAGGTTGACTGGTCTTTCTTGGATATGGTGCTTAAGGCTTTTGGGTTTGATGACAAAACTTGTAAGCTAATCTCTTAGTTGGTTACTACTTCCTCACTTGATGTCTTAGTTAATGGATCCCCCTCTGATTTTTTCAAACCTTCTTGTGGTCTTCGTTAGGGGGATCCTCTTTTTCCTATTCTCTTCATAATCTTGGCAGAATGCATAGGCAGACTTATTGAGAAGAATAAGAAGGAAGGGAGAATCAAAGGTTTTAAACATTCTTCTAAAAGTGACCCTTTTACACATCAGCAATTTGTTGATGACACTATTATGGGAGGGGAGGCTTTTGTTAAGGAGGCAAAGGCAATGAAGGACATCTTGGATATCTACTCCAGAGGGTCGGGATAGCTCATCAACTGGGATAAGAGTTCTATTTTCTTTATCAACACTCTTGAGGATAGACAAAAGAAAATCTCCAGAATTCTAGGATGTAGTGTGGGGAAGCTTCCCTCTAGCTATCTTGGGCTTCCTTTGGGCACGAATCCTCCTTATTCTTTTTGGAATGACATTATGGATAGATTCAGTAAGAAGCTAGTTGGTTGGAAGGGGGCCTCTCTTAGCCAAGCTGGAAAATGCCAACTAGTTAAATCCATCCTTTAGAACTTGCCTATTTATGCTTTGAGCCTTTTTGTGATCCCTGTGAAATTTGTTGAGAGGATGGAAAAAATTCAGAGAGACTTCTTGTGAACAAGGACTGAAAAGAATAAAAGGTATCCACTCATTGCTTGGGAAATAGTCTGCCTCCCCAAGAAATATGGAGATCTAGGCATCAGGAAGCTAACTCACCTCAATAAGGCTCTTTTGGCTAAGCAAATATGGCATATCTTCAGCAGCACAAAGGAATGGAGAGACATTATGGAAAACAAGTATATAAAGAGGCCCTCTAAATAGTTTACCCTCTTCAGCGAAGATATCCCAAGAGGATCCGTTGTTTGGAATGGTTTTTTAAAAGCCAGGGACCTAGAAAAATCTAGAGTCTCTTGGAAATTGGGAAATGGGGAGGATATCCAATTTTGGTCTGATAGCTAGCTTATTCAGGGCCCTCTTATGAACAACCCCAGCTATGAGGTATGGGTGAATGACTGCATCAACCATTTTGGGCAGAAAGTTAGTAACTATAGGAACGACCAGGGATGGATAGACCTTTCTGTCATCTCTGAAGATCTTAATCCTGCTATGATTATGCTAAACTCTATGGCCCTAAATAACAACAGGGATGAATTAGTCTGGGGAGATAATGCCAATGGGCTATATACTGTTGCCTCTGGGTATTCAGCCCTTTGGAGATTAAATGAGATTCCTCCTTGGTCGAGGGCTTGGCTCCCTAGCCTCATTCCAAAAATTAATATGTTCTATTGGCTGGCTCTACAGGACAAAATCCTCACCCAGGATAACCTCATTAAAAGAGGTCATATTATGCCCAACAAATGTGTGTTATGTAAAGATCAGACGGAGATTGGCAATCATTTGTTCATTCATTGCTCTTTCTCTAGGGAGGTTTGGGTTTTCCTTACCCAGGACTTGGGCTTCAACTGGTGTGTGCCTTTTAACCTTCTGGATCTCTTCTGTCAATGGAAATGCATGTTCAATAGGTCTGATCTTTAGGAATTAAGTTCCTGGATCCTACCTCATTTTTGTTGAAGCATCTGGAAGGAGAGGAATAACAGAATCTTTAGAGATAAAGAGGAGCCGGGTATAGTGATAAGAAAGAAAATATTTGCAAACATTAAGAAAAACTATTCAGTAAGGAAAGGGGGAGATATAGAATTAGGTGGCAGAAAAAAGGAGAAGGCAAAAGACAGAAAGATGAAAAGACAAGAAGCCAAATGGCTTCTCCCCCTAGAAGGATGGCATAAAGCCAACTTCGACGAAGCGTCTAAGGGAAATACTGGCTCCTCAAGAAGTGGAGGCATAATAAGGAATGAAAATGGCGATAGTATTGCGGCTTTTTCCCTTCCAATGGGATTTCAAACCAACCACTTTGTGGAAGCAAAGGCTGCATGTAATGCTGTCAAATTGGCTTTTGAAGTTGGAGTTACTAATCTTTGGCTTGAAGGGGATTCAAACAACATTATAAAATGTATTAATGGAAACTCTCAGCCATCATGGTTGATTGCAAATCTTATTGATGAGACTCTTGAGACTCTTGCCAAATTCGGTAGAGGCCATGTCACTCATATATTTCAAGAAGCTAAACCAGTAGCTGACAGGTTTGCTAATATAGGGGTCGGCGCAAACCAAATAATGACATGGCATCCTGGAAATATTTTGCCAGCGGATGTCAAAAGCATGATCAAATTGGACAAGATCCAAGGAAGTATGAAGAAGATCAATGTGAAATTATGAGAATGAATGGATCAAGGGGAAAGGGTACTTCCCAAAAAGGTAGTATGGGAAATTGTAATTGTTGTAATTTATTACAGACTATTCGACACACTTTGTGGTTCTTTTTTTGCATTTGCAATAGGAGCAACAAAAAGGTTAATTCTTTCTGCATTCTGCTCATACATAGAGGATCCTATCAGTTATAGTGTGAGGTGCATATGAGAATTGAGGGTGCGCAGAGTGCAGATATGGTAGGCGAAAGGGGCAAAAAGGAGCCGGTTGGTGAAATAGAGAAATGGAGGAGTAGGAAAAAAGTTTGAGAGCAGTTGGATCAGGGCAGGATTACCAGATACATGACGAAACTGCATGGTTTTGATCAGGAGGTGATCAATAGCATGGTTGGTTCATGGAAGGAAGGCAGAGTTAAGGTGAACGAGGTATCTTTCATGATTACTAAGGAGGTGATATCGACCGTTTCTAAAACCCTGATTGAGGGTTTTAAGTTTTTTCAGGGACAAGAAGCTCTTGGCTAGCGCTGTACAGGATTTTGTGAAGGATGCGAAGGAACTAAAAGCCTTGAAGAAGATTGGCACATACTATGTTTCTGATACCATGAAGAAACTATGGAGGTATGTTCTGAGCTTTGTAATCAAGTACATTACTCTGGACCCAAGGTTTGATCGGGCTCGTACCCACCACTTTGTTCTTTTGAATCATTTTCATCACAATTGTAAAATTTCTTTTCCTTTTTACTTGTTAACTTCCATGAGCAAGGTGGTGGTTAGCTTCAAAAAGAAACCCTCTGATAACCTTTCTCTACATGAGGGGCTCTTGCTGCTTATTTATGAGCACTTTAAGGCTCAGACAATAAGCAATGCCCCCCCTTAGATTGAGAATGTGACCTCTGGAAGCTCCAGCTTCTCTTCAGACTCGGATGATATTCAGAGCTTTAGCTCTAAGGATGGTGGGATTTCTTCTGTTGACAAAAATGTCACCCATCAGGTCAAGAATTCACCTTCTTCCATAACCCCTAGTAGAAAAAGCCCTAGGGTTCATGGGCAGAAGCAACCTGTGAAGGATATGAAGGTTGATAGTGATGATGAGGAGGATGTGGAGACAAAAGAGGAGGAAAATAAGGAAGATCGGGGAGGGAAGAAATGCAAGAGGGTGGGTCTGGAGGATGAGAGATTGTAGCAAGAATGGGATATGTCTTTGTTGCCTCTTTCTCCTATCCATATTCAAGCCCAACCTGAGGAGCAAAAAATAGAATCTAATACCGAGGGTGGGGAGGTGTAGGTTAAAGATAGGAGGAAAGCTTGGAAAAACTTTAATGTTAGGACCTCGAAAATGGGCATTTTTAGAGAGGCCATGAACCTGCAGGTCCTTGTGGAAAACCAAGAAGGGGCACGGCTTGAAGAACTCGTAGACCCAATGATTGTGGCTATTTCGAATAAAGCAAGGGAAACTGGGTTGAACCTCATGAACAATGCCCGCAACAGTATGATTGATAACTTTAGATCAATCAATTGGCTTTTCCATGAGCTGGAGGAGGTCAAAGAGTAGGTGGGTCATATGAAGGAAAATAGGAATGGAGCGGATTCTGATAATAGAGACGACAATGGTGAGAGGCTTAATCTAGTGAAGAGAAGGATTAACAACCTCGAAATCTACAATCATAATCTCTTGAACCAGATGATTTCGCTGTTTAGCTCCATTAACAACAACATCATATCTTTAACTGGTTGGATCAAAGACAGAGTAATGAAGGAAGAAGAGGAAGGAAAAGATAGGAAAAAAGCTAGACTGGTGGTTGACACTACAAAGGACAACATCAACAATGGTCAGGACTAGGAGGATCAAAGGGCGCACCAGCAAGAGGCTGAGGAGAACCAGATGGCCTATGAGGCTGCTCAAGCCATGCTAGACCTGGAGAGAAAGAACTAGGACTAATTCACTACCTATTCTTTTGTCTCAATCTATTTTTTTAGCTTTTTGTTAGGGCTTTTGCCTTTGTCATTTCTTTTTGCATCTGTTCCTGGTCTTTTCTATGATCTTTGTTTTTCAGCTGGGCCTTGGGCTTATTATCAGCCTTTGAACTTGAACTCTTTTGGCTGGGCTTTTCACACTTATTATCAGCCTTGTTAATGTTTTAACTCTTGGGTTTTAGGGTCCCTGTAAAACCTATTTATCTAATAAAAAACATATAAACTTCAATAAGAATAAACTTTACTTCCTCAACATTGATTAGAACCTCCAGTTATAGATGCAAAACATTCTCGATTGTCAGACGACTAGTCTTCTTGATACTTACCTTGGTCTTCTATTGATGGTGAAGGAGTCTCTAACCAATTTCGGAATACCATACTTAAAATATTGCAGAAGAATCTTGTTGGCTAGAAGGGTAAGTTAGTGAGCAGTGTTGGGAAGCTATAATTTCGCACTGCCTCATTAAAAGGGGTTCCTATTTGGTTCCTCTTTTTATTCAAGATAATCCAAATTATGGCAAAGAAACTGGAAAAACTTCAACAAAATTTCTTATGGAAGGGAACTCAAGAAAGGAATATACTTGGTCTAGATAATTGTGAAATGGTGTGTAAACCAAAGGATAAGGGGGGATTGGGTGTGAGAAGGATAATGGATCTAAATGAAGATCTCTTTGTTAAAATGGGTTGGAGACTTGTTGAGAACCAGGCAGGCTAGTGTAACATAATGAAGGCTAAATATCTTGGCAATGTCCCTTACATCTATTGCTTTATGGAGAATGGATGGTCCAAGGCTCCAAGATGTGGAATAATGTAATGATAAATTCTAAGATTTTAAGGGATGGTTTGTAGTGACTAGTTGGAAGGGAGAATAGAGTTAGATTCTAGGAGGATAATTGATTAGGAGGGAAACCCCTTGTACATAGTAAATTCTCTCAACTGGAAGGGGTGCTAAAAAGGAACTTTGGGGATATGGTTAGTGATTACATGTCTGGATAGAGGAAGTAGAAAAATATTTTGGAGGGGGTCCCCAACAACTAAAGTCCCTTAGCTGGTGAATTGAAGGAACAATGTGAGGCTTACAAGATTGTCCTCTTTTCAATGGAGGACACATTTTCTTGGGAAAGAACCTTTAAAGGGTCCTTCTCTTTAAGGTCTTCTAACTACATGTTGTTTGACAATGATATTAATCCCCCATATTGGAGAAAGGTTTGGAATAATCATCTTATTCCTAAGGTTAACTTCTTTTGATGGATTGCTCTTCATGATAAAATTCTCACCATTGACAACTTGAGAAAGAGAGAATTTCAAATTCCTAATAGATCCTGCTTGTGCAAAGCTTATGAAGAAAATCCAACACATATTCATTCACTTCCCTTTTGTTGTGAATATTTGACAATCCATTCTACAGAAATTCCAAGCTGAATGGGTCTTCCAATTGGACTTGTAGCAATTCATCCTAAATTGGGATTTCCCCTTTGTGCATCCTTTGCTTAGATTAATGTGGAAAATATTCCCTCCTTATGTTTGCTAGGGAATTTTGAAAGAGAGGAACAATAAGATCTATAGGGAGATAAAGAAAAAGGAGGAAACAGTGTGCAACATAATTGTCAAATTGTTGAAGGAATTTTGGAAAATAGTAAATGGGAATTGACTCACGGTCCCCCACCTATAAATGAGCATATGATTTCTATAAGGTGGAATCTCCCAAACATTTTTAGTAAGTTTTATAATTCTAAAAATGTTAAGAGAAGGAAAACTAAATAGAAACCCCCAACATATCTTAAGGTGAAACTCAATTTTGATGGGGTTGCTAAGAACAGTTGGGTGGTTGGGGGATGTATTATTAGGAACTCTACTAGTAGAAAACTAATGGCTTATGTTGGCAACCTAGGAAACACCTATAACAATGTGGTTGAAGCTATGCCACTTTTTTGGGATTGAAACAGGTCAGCTTTGGGTGGAAGCACATTAGCGTTGAAGGTGACCCGATACTAGTTGTGGAGGTGGTTAAAGGGAATTATGGCTAGGGGTGGTCAATAATGGGAATTATAGGAGATATATGACATATTCTAACAAAACTTGATAGTTATGATCTACATCACACTTATCAGGAAGGCAATGTTGAGGGTGGATGTGATGGCTAGCTAGAGGTTGCATTTAGGATTTAAGGTGTTGGAGGCAAATGGAGTCCATCTTGGTTGAAATCCGCACTCTTATAGGAGCTTTAAAGAGGATCAATTATGTCTTACCCCAATTCCACCTTGGAAAATGAGAAGAAAGGGGATGAAAGGAAGACTAGAGGTTCAAGGAGATGATGATCTCACATTAAAAGAGGTGTTAAGCCATCACTAAATTAAAGTGATTACAATTTAAGATGGTAATTTTAGCCACCACTTTAGCGAGAGTGTGGAATTGATCCAAACTCTTGTAAATTAGAGCACAAAATATAAGATTATTTTATCATGATCAAGGAGACAAAGAATCCTTCAACCCTCAAGGGATTAAGTCTTTGCTAACACCAAGATTAGAATGAGAGATAAATCACTGATTGAAAGAAACAAAGAGATAAGGGGTGTGATTAATTTTCCAATGAGAAATGTAAATCTCATTGTGATTCACATAATACACACAAAAACACACACACACACACACACACACACACACACACACACACACACACACACACACACACACACACACACACACACACACACACACACACACACACATAAAGAAGCAAAAAAAACATTACTCATGTATGGACTTAGCATATCGTGCTTGAATGTGTTACCTATATATGAGATTTAGCAAATTCGTATGCATTGCCCATATATAACATTTAGCATATATGTCTAGATGTGTTACTAGTGTATGGGACTTAGTGAGCTTGTACACATTACCCATAAACTACATTTAGCATGTGTGTGCAGAGGAGACAAAGACCCAATGTCAAGGATGTTCACTTCCCAATTGAAGGTGTGCATGGAGAATCTATTTTTTAAGATTGTACATAATCCATGAATGGATTCACAAGATGTGTGCAAGAAACAAGGGATGAAGTAACAATGCATAGATTTGAGAATAACCTAGGAAGCATACCAAGTGTCCAAGGCTAAAGGACCCTAAGTCATACTCAAAATCCTTATTTACTTCTCCATGATAGAAAGCAAAATGAGAAGAGTCTATGCCCCCATGTTAAAGTCATTGCTAACACTTTAATAGATTAAATGTCTTCAACAATACATAAATACATCCAGTAAGATACATTTCCACTATGAGATGCCCCCAAGAAATGGAAAATCAAGGGAAATGAGCACATAAAATATATAGAGCACAAAGGGGTCTACTAAATTTAGAGTTAGTATGATCATATAATAAAATGTAAATATTGTCATCATCCCCCAAAGGAAGTATAAATACAACACAATGGAATAAAGATACAAAAGAGTTACGAAGAAGAGTCCTTTTGGACTACCATTATAGAGACCAAAAAGAATTGGTGTTACCATGTTGCAAATCTACATAAGGATACAATGCAATTACGAAGACTGAAACATGTATGGAATAACATATAACAACATATACAAGAAGTGAGATGCAAATAGAAGAATGAGATAAAATATTGATTCCCTTATCATATCACACCATCGAAGCAACAAAGGTCATCTACATAAATCTAAGCAAACATATAGAAAGTGTAGTACATGGGAACCACATTACAATAAGTAAATAAACAAAAAGCTACTACGTTAGAGAACTCACTCAAGCGTATTGCTTTCCTCCCCTATCTCAATCAATAGTATGTAGAGAAGGTAGAAAACTTGCAAGAGGAGCAACTTCCCACACAACAGAAATAATAGCTAAGTCTAAATAAGGACTCCCTTAAGAGTCACAATGCTCAAAACTAGATGTAAGAGAAGCTTTATAGAAAGCATGTTAGGTAAATCAACATCAAGATCAATAATCTCATGTTCATTATCATCTAAAGTATCATCTTCATCAAGATTTATAGCAATAGAATCCAAGATATGAATATCACATTTATCTATCTCATTACTATGATTAACTTCATCTATAGACATAGGCCAATGAGAAGCACACATACACGATTTAGAACAAGTTCAACCATTCTTTTGATGTTCACAAGAATTTTAGTTGTGCTTAGTCTTACCAAAAATTTGTTAACAAGAAGAAGGATCAACAAAGATAGGATCCTTGTTATC
This sequence comes from Cupressus sempervirens, assembly GCA_028749045.1. Classification (NCBI taxonomy): domain Eukaryota; kingdom Viridiplantae; phylum Streptophyta; class Pinopsida; order Cupressales; family Cupressaceae; genus Cupressus; species Cupressus sempervirens. The sequence continues at coordinate 550,956,833 of CM053785.1, read as the reverse complement.
ATAAGGTAGGTTGACAAGAGGAACAACAACATGTTGAGAACTAGGAGGAGCCACACTAGAAGGATCATTAGATCTAGGAGGTGGTTAACCATTAGAAATATAAGAATCATAAGAAATAGGTGTAGAATGTGTAGGCAAAAGACCACGAGAGATATCCCTAGGCATACTCAACTTAGCAATCTTTCAAAATTTATGAGCTTGATAAGATCGAAAGAGATAATTAGGACAAGTAGGAGGTATACTAGGAATAGAAGGTGAAAAGAAATCAAGGCTAGCACAATGTTAAGGCCTAGAAGTATGATATAGACTATGAAAGTTTGTCTTAAACTCACCATCATAAGGAAATTTAATGCACTGATGAATAGGAGAAGCATTGGCTTGCATAGCAGTCAACCAAGGTAAACCAAGCTTAACTTGGAACTAATCAAAAGTGGGAATGACAACAAAGGTACTATTCACTTCTTTATCACAAAGATCAACAAGAAAGGAAATGAAATCTTTAGAGGGATACAAGAAACCATTGCAAGTCTGGGTCCAAGTATTAGTTGAATCACATAAATCACAATGTATTTATTTAGCACAGAAATGTTCCTTAGTGATAACATTAAGCATGGAAGTAGGATCAACAAGACAACCATAAGAAGGATATTTAGCAATATGAGTGGTAATATAAAGAGGACCATCAAGAGCCTTGAAAATATCAAAATAAATAAATCAAATAGCAAGGTCTCTAGTATGCTTAAGGTTAGGTTTAGGCTCAGGTTGATCATGATCTATTTAGAGGGAACTTTATTCTTAGATGATGGAGGTACACATTCCACAATGTTAATAGTATGGTCATTCCCTTTCCTTAAGGTATCATAACCAACATTCAAAACAACAGAAGGAGAAGAAGGTTAAACAAATGTAATAGATTGAGGTAAAGGATTGGTACAACTTTGAAGGTTTTGATTAAGAGACACAAAAAATTGGTTTCCATTATCAGCACTATAAAGAGATAAAGCATTAGAATCAATCAAGTATTGAATCTTATGTTTTAGAGTATAACATGCCTTAGTATCATGCCTAGGTTGATGATGATATTGGCAAAAGTCTTTAGGATTAAAGTGTGGACTTGATGTAGTAGAAGGAAGAAGTAGTTTAATGGGAGGAAGTATAATAGTATTGCCACTAACCAACCTTCCCATAATGGAATGTAATGATTTAGAAAGAAGGGTAAACATATGACTCATTCAAAAAATAGAGGAAGAAGCAACAACATCTCTGGATGCAACAACTACTTAGTTCATCTACTTTATTCATGGCTTTGTAAATCTTGACATAGTTGTTAGGTTTTAGGAATCTGTTGTGACTAGGTGTGTTATCACTCTTACCAACTGGTGCAGGAGCCATTGGAGCAGTGCTCTCAAACTAATTCACTTGTAATTGACATTGATGAAGTATTGTACAATGTTGTAAAAAGGAAGTAAAATTAGTAAGCAAAATCTTATCTCTAATGTCTTTCTATAAATTCACAGTAAAAATATGCTAGATATCAATATCAGGAACATGATAAGAAATCCAAGCATGCAAATGCTTAAATCTACCAAAATAATTAGTCACTTTTTCCTTAGGACCTTGTTTTCAATGCATCAAATCAGTCAAAGACACTTGAGGACCAATGTTATTATGAAATTTTTAGATGAAACCATTGACAATTTTATGAAAGGAATCAATGTATTAGGGTGTAAAACTGCAATACCGTTGCAAATATTTGTCATGGAAGGTGTAAGCAAACAAATTAGCTAAAATCTTATGATCATGAGCATAAGTATCAAGGCAAGATATATCAACCTATTAAGGAGTGGTGGTACAGATAGTGTTAAAAGATAAAAGACTACTCATATCACATGTAGGCACATTAAACTTGGATTGAGTAAGGGAAGAAAGTTTTTCTTGCAAGGAAGATATAGTTTGAGCAAGACTAATGATAGTGGAATTATTAGATGAAATAGTCAAAAATGACACATTTGATACACTAGGAAGAGTGTATGAATTAGGTGGAATAGAAGGTGCTAAAAGTAGGATACTAGGAACCATAGTATGAGGATTAGGATAAGTGTATGGAACACTATTGTATGAAAGGCTTGAAGTAGGCAATGAAGTAGATGGAACACTCACACGTAGAGAAGGAATATGAAGACTAATATTAGGAAGATTATATGGTTAGATCAAAGTAGTGATAGGTGGAGTCATCCCTATTTTAGATGTGGCTTGAGCCAAAGGGTTAGTATAAGAATTGACAAGGTGAGTACAACACACAAAATATTAACACCATGTTCAACATTACATATCACTTTATTAAGAGCATCAAAAGTAATAATAGTATGAATATTGTGATTCTCTTAAAAAAGCCAACCATGCATTTTATCAATCTCAACAATAAGCTTATGAAATTGTTCAAGAGGAACCCTTAAAGTCTCATCTTCATCATGAGATGAATAAGAAGAGTCATGCTCCATAGAATGATTAGGATCATGAGAAACCATACGATTACTGAGGTTCCTAAAGAGAGGTGAAGATGATTTTAGATCAAAGCGTGCCATGAGTCAACAACTTCTTCTAATAAGAATGCTATAAGTAGGGCTTAAGGTAATAAAGCTCATACACCAAGCAAGGAAAGAATACAATAAAGGAATCTAACCTTATGATATGAACTAAATCACAAAGCACACAATATAATCTAATGAAAGCAAATATATAAAGCATGCAAATGTATATTACAAGAGATGAAGAAGATAACACAATCAAACTCCAAAAAAAAAAAATGGAACAAGTTAGGTTCACCAAAGAAAAATGAACATGTAATACATGTAATCTAACTCTAATAAGACAGGGGCATGCAACCACATTCACTAAAGATGTTAAGGGGGAAATGTGAATCAAGGAAATAAACCTTAAGTTCATGACATAACCACACTTACACAACTCAAAGAGGGAGTCAAGGAAATTAATCCTTTCAATACCAATTCTAAAAGACTAGATCTAGAAAGATTAGTATTGGCCAAATGATAAAAGAGCACTAATACAAAACTAGGATCTAGTGAGTAGAATAAGGGAACATATGCAAAAGTCCTTGAAAACCCTAGTTATAATGAGAGTAAGGACAAGATATGTAAATGTAAAAAGTATATTTGTTGAAATGACAAATATTATTAGAAGACTCAACTTTGGATATGATTTTGTGCTAGTTGTACTACTCAAAATGGACAAATAGTATTGGAATTGCATCTAAAACTACCAAATTCATAAAACCCATAAATTATTTGGCAATCTAGCAAGGTCAACTTTTGTGCATGATGTCAACTTCTTTATGCAAGGTCAAATTTCTTCTCAAGTAGGGGATCTCCATGTCCTTGATTAATTATGTATGTTCTCGAATCAGATTTTATAGTTCTAACAAATGATGAAAAGGGTATTCGAATTTGCAATTTGTTCACTAATCCAAGATCCAAAACTTTCAATAAAAAGGAGGTTTGCCTCGATCAAACCCCAGTGTAGGAATTAACCTTGAATTTAAATAATTGAATTGCAAAAATGTAAAGTAAATATACAAATTTATCTCACAAGAGTAGGATCTCTCAAATCGAATGTAATGAGCTCCCTTCACTAATCAACTTGGATCAAGAATGCAGATTACTGGATGTAGTAGATGCAACAAAAGACCTTGAATTGATTGAGGGAGATCTTAAAGATAAAATCCTTAAATTTCTTAAATCCTTGAATACTTAATCTTCAATGGAGGGATTTGCTTGAAGGATGCTTGAAGACTTGAATGCTTGAGAACTCAAATGCTTGAATGCTAGTGTACATAAATGCTTGAGAACTTGAATTCTTGAATACTAGTGTGTGTGAATTCTTGATAGTATTGTGGCCTAAGATTAGATTAGATCTTAAATAGATAAAATGGAGGGGTTTATAAAGGGCTTAGAATTAACTTCTCCCATAGGATGACCTGCTTTGAATTTTTCATTGTGGGTAAACCGAGACTTGGGATTCAAGAAGGGGACCCAAGATAGGGCCCATGAAAGGATGTACTACATCCTTGATTTTCCTATCAGGGATGCACTATGTCCTGATAGGGTAGAGATGCACTACATCCATGTCAAATAGGGTCGAAAACCCTAGGAACTCCTTTAAGGTCCCAAAATAGGTCAAAAATCTTAGAAATTGGGCATAGTTTACAATATTTGACTGTTATAACATGAAAAATAGATTCTAAGTGATTGGATGAAGGAAAGGGAGGACCTAGGTGGTTAGATCCCACCTCAAGCTTTACACCATGAAAATAGGATCTTTAAAGAGGATCAAATAGGTCTTACCCCAATTCTACCTAGGAGACATGAGAAGAAAGGGGAAGAAAAGAAGAGAGATGCAAGGAGATGATGATATCACATTAAATAGGTGGCAAACCATTATTAAATTAAAGTTATTCTAATTTAAGATGATATACATACATTGGGACAGTCTCATGATTTATCATCTTAATAAGAAATTACAGGAATTCTCAATGAATGTGATGTTTAATTTCTCCTCTATGTTAGTGTTACCAACCATAGAAGCTTCTTGAAAGGTTTAACCCCACATCCAATAGATTTCATTTGAACCCCTATGCACAAATTATTTCCCTAACAAATTACAAATAAAGGTAGCCAGTATTTCATCTTGGTAAATGATGTTTTACTTATGAGGTTGGTCAAAATTTTGGAAGGATGAGCTAATATGAGGCTATTCTAGGAGGTTGTCAATTTTATCATAGGATTTGATAGTTTTTTAACCCAATTTAGACAATTTACTTAGCTAAGAATAAGAAGTTTTGAGAAGGAACCCTTGCAACTTCCTAGATATACCTCTACCCTTAAATATATTTTTTCTTTAATGACATAAATTGTTGTTTGATGTTCATGAAAAATAGTGTAGAGTTACTTATGGATTATAAAAAATGATTATTTATGTTGATGAGTGGTATTTAATGTTTGTTTTTTATGTTTCTAGATTATGTTTAATTATTTTTTTGGATCATATTGGGTTCCAAAATAAGATCTAGTGATTTTCTTAAAGCTTGTTGTTATTTTCTTGGCTACATTGGTGAGATAACATGTTGCAAAACATCATAACATGATTAATGGATTTTGGAATGCTTGAGATTGATTGTTTTGGTCCTATATATGTCTTATCCAACATGTCTTGTATCACATTAAATAGTTTTAATATATTTTTTAATTGTGATCATGGTTGAGGTCGGCCTTGATTATGTTTACAAGGTTGATGCAATGTATATAAAGATGAAATAATTTATGTAATGATAGAGCATGGTGCATGGATGGTGTGTGAACATGTTGTATAAGAGATTAAGTGAAGAGGTATGAGTGGAATCTATTATTAAGATAGAGAGTTTTTACACTTCATTGGAGATATATTTGTATACTAGAGCTACAATTAATCAAATCATAAATTAGTAAATTGTTATCCATAATAGATTATATTCCATCTTGAAGTTGTTTCCTTTATTGTAATATCAAGGTTTTTGGTCTCAAAGTTGCTTCTATTTTGTATCTTTAAGTAGTGATCTCTATGTAATGTGTCTAAATGCATGTGCATTCCCTTTGTACCTTTATTAGAGTATTTGTTATAGTAAATCATCTAGTATGTTTGATCCCCATTGTGGTTTTTCCCTTAACTAGGTCTTCATGCAAAATATTATGGTGTTATGTATTGTGGTATTGTTTTATTTTTTGTTCTATTATTTATCTTTCAAAATCTAAGTTCTAATAGTGATAAATTGGTTAAGGTATTAAGTTTTGTGACACATCTAATTCACACCCCCTAGTTGTGTGTGCTACCTTATTTCTAAAAAGTAGTATAAGAGCCTAGTTCTCTTTTTGAAGCTTGACCACTTGAGGTGATCTACGATGACAAACTTTGAGAAGGATAGCCTAAATTGTAAGAATTTTCCATAAAAAAATGAAAGTTTTAAGATCTAGAAGCTCGAGAGATAGAAAATAGAGAAAAAATGATATGATCTTCAAATAAATTCATTTGATGGTGGTAAAAAATCAAAATAGTAATATATGACCAAATAAATGAATTATAATGTAGATGTGTCTAAATATATAGGCAATACATGATAACTAGGAGGGATGCAAATGATAACTTATCAACTAGACAAGGTGTAATCACACATCTACTAAAGGAGGATTATCCTCTATCGTATAACAAAGCATATGCAACATGTGAAATAGTAAGAGGATGATAATGTGATAAGAAGACAAAGGTGCATCTCATAAACACAAGGTGTAAGACAACAACTAAGTGAAAGTGGGTTTTGGCTACACCGTGTGCAAAAATAAAATGCAAAGTGTTAGTTGTCAACATGCCAACTAATATATAAATGCACTATCCTAAGTAAACTTTAGTAAAGTGTAAGTAGTAATATTAAATTACACTAACATCCCCCATTAAGTGCAAATTAGGGGAATGAACTCAAGCTTACAAAAGTTAGATGTCTATGCATGATGGGTCTTGACTACTAGGCCATGTTAGGTACCCATGATAATATGAAATAAATACAATCTCTCACAAAGAAAAGAATGAGAGAAAAAATCATGGGAAAAATTGTCCCCTAAAAAGAGATGACAAAAAGGAAAGATGCATGGATGGATGGTGTAATCAAGGACCCCCCTCTGCACCCCCCATTTTGTCATACATCATGCATATGTAATAAAACATCTTCATATAGGAGAGAAGAAGTGGGAGAGAGACCAAGTATGTCACCTCAATGTAGAATGTACACATGTGGCAAACATATTGATTAAAACATAGTCTAGTAAGATGTTGAGGATGATTTCATGAGTACAAATGGGAAAAATCCAAAAAAAATAAAATTGGTATTTTCTATGTTCTAGTATTTTTCATTTTCAGAGGCCCATGGGGAATTTATGGTCTTTGGTAGGGCGAAGAGGTCATATATTTTCTTAATATTTTAGACAATAAATGTAGAACTCTAGAAGATCTTTCTATAAATTTTGATGGTTCATTATTTCAAGCTACGAGTAGAAAGTTATGACTTCTACAAGTAGACATAAATTTTAATATATATTTTTGTAGTTTTTGTAATTGTTACAGTTTATTTTGTAATTAATTAGCTTGTGGACTTTTCATTTTCATTTCCAAGGGATAATGGTGACCCTTGGGATCCACAAAACTTGTATAAACTCTATTTTTCATCATGAATGGATCACTTTTTGGCTTGTAGAAACATCTACAATTGCTTTCAATTTAGTCACAATACCATAGGTTCTACACTGGGTGTTGTAATATGAATTCCATATTGAGATCATACAATAGGCTCAATATAAAAACTACTCCATGAGTGTAGAAAAAAATTCATCCTCTTATGAAGAAACAAAAGCAAAGGCACATCAATGAAACCTCCCCATCTATAGTAAGAAACCTCAATAATGTATGTAATCTTTAAAACCTTCTCAAGTGTCCCCATGTTTATACTGAAAGGTGTCTCCTCCAAATCATGTGTAGTATTCCACTTTATTAAAAAAGAAAAGTTAGGATCAAGTTAATATGAATGTAGAACACATGTTAAAGACTGAAGTGTCTCCTTTTGATGTAGGAGCATCCTAGGTTGCACTACTATTTGTACACTTGATTTGTGTCACACTCTAAACCATTCTATCCAAACGATTCCATGAGTTGGAATGTTCGGATGCCGGCTTAGAGCTCCCTATCCACAGAGTGCAAGAAGCTAGTATTCAAGCATGAAGGCTCTCAGCCAAGCCTTAGAAATGTGCTTCTCGCTAGTAAACCATGCAATGAGAGGTTCTTTGAGACAAGAGAAAGAGTGCAAATATCTTTAAGGAATCCCTCAAGTATGCAATGCAAGATGGAAGACTAAACTAGAGTGGAAATGTGAGATGCAACTATGCTAGAATATGAATGAGGGTGTTACAAATACTGTTATTTAAACTATGTGAGATTATTACAAGAATGAAAGCTAAATTAACATGCAACTATGCTAAGAATTCCATATGATCTTATGCTAATATGATGAAATGAGAGAATGTAGACAAGGAGTGAGAAGTTCTCCACAAAGCTCCCAAGAAACCTGTTAGAAAACTTGCAGCATAACAATATTCAAAAGATGGATGGATCCTTTGAGGGGGAAAGCTCTCTCCCTTTTAAAGTCGTATGAACAATAGAGATCAAGATGAAGATGGTGGATGATCAACGGTGGAATTTGAAAATAGGTGTGATCCATGTGCACACACAAGTCAACCAATAGAATACAAGTTGACTTGTCATATAAGACAAAAGTCTCACAAGCCTTTTCTTTTAATTGTAAAATAAAAAAGGACTTTATGTGTGCACTTTAAGTGGGTTAGAAGAATGGGGTGCTTTATTTAATTAAAAGGGGACATGTTCTTTTAATCAAATAATGAACTTAGGATAGCATAGTCAAACTATAGGTTATAATCAAATAAAATGATTATTAGCAATTTGGCTTAGGTAAGTGATTAAATTAATTTAGCCAAAATGTTGAAAAGGGGGCTAATAGTCTAGATGACCATTTTTAGGTGATTACATTTGCCCCTCTTTGACTAATGCGTGATCGATCTAGGAACACATTATGTCAAAGAAAATAGAAAGCCAAGTAGGCAGTGATAGATATAGATATCTGATTTCAAAGAATGAAATGCAGAAATAGATAGCAAGTCCTGAATGCACAGCTTGATAGCGATAGTACTGAACACTAGGAAGATGATGTTAGGATCCGAAAAGAATTCTATCACCTAGCAAAGCGAATAGATCGAGATCAAGTGATAAGGTCAAACAAATGCTCCTAAGAAATAGATAGTTATAACAATCAGCAATAGAGTATTTCTGCCCCCTCGGGATCGAAATCGAAATGAGGTAAGAGGAAGCAGAAACTAGCTAGACATGAGAAAATTGAGATATAGCAATGTCTAATATGACAGATAAACGATTAGAACCCAAGAATGACTAAAAAAATTGATGAAATGCCCTAGTTTGACTAGAGTTGACCTTGAAGGATATAGCATAAAAATTAGGTCAAATCTAGTAGAAAGATGATTTAGATGTGAAAAGGTGACTATAAGTAGATATGAAGCATAGAAATGATGAAGACATGAAGAAATGAAGATGCCCCAGCGATAATTCAAAGATTAGACCTCAAACGGTCAGCTAACTGCTCAGAAGAAGGTAAAATTTAAAAATGCAATTTTGACCATCAAGATGAACTCAAATTTTGATTTCGATCCCGAAAATGGATCCAGGACGTCGAAATTAGCTAGGGGTATAATTTTTGCACAATTTTGAGGAGTTTGAAAATTAGGTCAAAATGAGGTTGGAGGCTATAAAAGGGGTCCAAGTGTCATTTTCACTATTCATTTGTCTTTTTGTGATTGGAGAGATTTTGTGTGGTCCACATAGCATCATGGCTCAGGCGAACATTCCTCTTCATCGACACCGTTTCGAGCGCAGCCGGTTGCACAACCGGCTAGAGCGATATGGGGCGTCGGTAAGTAACTACCTTTTTGTCGCTTTTTGTTGCTTTTTTCAAGCTTTTTCACATGTTCTAAGAGTTTTTGGAAAAAAATCGCGCGATACTTTTAAAGCATCACACGGACATGGAAAAAATGTCGCGCAACACTTTTTTTCAAAAAAAGTATCGCACCTCTTATAAAAATGTATCGCCCCAAGCATACCCAAATGTTGCACGATGCGGTGCGAAATGTCACACGACATAAAAATGTCGCACGTATTGCAAAAAAGTAGCGCGCGACACTGTTTCACAAAATGTGTCGCACTCTTTATGTAAAAAGTGTCGCACGAATATTTTGTTGTTTTCTTTAATGCTTTTTTCGTCATGTGACTATTACTGATGATTGCTTGTTTTACCTAGACAGGAGGTATTCCCAACATTATAGATTAGAGCTCCCAGGGTGGTTGGTTTGGGCATTGTGGAGCATTTGAGCGATGAGAAGCAGATTGCGCTAGTGGCTATGGGCTTGCGGTGGGTTGTACGGACGCCCCATATTTGAGCAAACCACAATTTACTGTTTGCGCTAGCAGAGAGGTGGCAAAGCCAGCATAACATCTTTCACTTACCGACCGATGAGGCGTCTATTACCTTGGAGGACGTATATCGCATTTTGCGAGTGCCATGCCATGGCGAGCCAGTAAGTTGTTTGATTAGTAGTTTGTTGATTTAGCAATTTTGATGTTGGATGCCAGGTGTACTGATGTCAAGTTTGGTGATGGCATAGGTGTACTATGATACGACCCTGACAAAGGGGCGAGCACGAGTGCAGGAGCTATTCCAGGATGTGACCATTCTGGACCGTCACTTGAGTTGGGAGAGATTGATGACTGAGTATGGATATGATTATCCTTTGCCCAACTTGTTATGCTCATTGGTAGCCCAAGCCTGGGTGACAGACTGAGGCCAGAAGGGCTTCCCGCTAGGATGGGGTCAATTGGTGTATGATCTGATCTCCCGACCACGTAGGATGGCATGGGGGCCTGCCATACTGGCAGAGATGTACCATGAGCTCCATGAGATAATATACCATGAGGGTGGGTCATGGGCATGCGGAGCAGTGTTAGCACAGATCTGGGCTTGGGAGCACTTCACGGTGGTCCGACCACGGGTGCAGCCACGAGAGCGCAGCTAGCCTTATATTTTTTGCTATAGAGGTTTCATCCCATAGAGGCATAGTGAAGATGTGACCTACTACTGACGCATGTTTGATGAGCTGATAGCATTCACATGGCGACCGTACTAGGAGTGTCAGCGGTGGTCAGATTCATGGGAGTTAGACTACATGTGGTATAACAGACCATTGGTGGGTCAGAGCACAGACATTGTGGAGCGGTTTGTGATCAGTCGCGTATGGTGGCAGCTTGCAGAGTGGTAGGTGGTATCAGTAGAGACCACGACCTATGCCCGAATGCGCATAGATGAGGGATTGGGATGGCTACCAATGCTGGACTATCAGACAACAGTGCTAGTGGCGACTCCCTGGGATTATCGCCCAGATGTGGTAGATGCAGGGGCTGATCCAGGGTATCTTTATGAGATGCAGGGACACCCATTCCCTCGGTTCACACATCCAGATGCGGCACCTATAGGAGTGGGTGGTGGAGGCGGTGGCGGAGGAGGAGGAGGAGGCGGAGGGAGAGGGAGGGGGAGAGGCGACAGACAGATGGAGGGGGAGAGTTCTTAAGCAGGGTGAAGGAGGATGCGAGCGCAGGCGATGCAGGAGGCGGAGGAGTCATCAGAGTCTGATGGTGATGATGGTGGGGAGGAGGAGGTGCCCTTGAGGAGATGGCGAGCGATGAGGGTAGAGGCACCTGCAAAGTAGCTAGCAGGAGGAGAGGAGCAAGGTGCGAGGATTCGTGCCTTAGAGGCAGAGCTGTAGGCAGCTCGGGTGACCATTGCAGTACGGGATCAGCAGCTGATGGATGAGCGGGCATGAGCAGATGAGCTGCGTCGAGAGCGGGATACTGCGAGGCGAGAGGCAACTCATCATGGTGCACGAGCTGCATATTATTATGCTATGTATAGGAGTGTGGTACCACCAGGACAGGGTCTTCCTGATTATTCAGAGCGAGCGGGTAGATCAGAGGGTGCAGTGCAGGCACCGGATAGGAGACAGGCTCCTTCACCATGGTCAGCACCAGCCGCAGAGGGTGGCAGTCAGACATGACATCGAGTGATAGATGTGCTTTGATTGTACCTCATGTATTTTTGAGACATATATCCAAATTTTGGATCTCACATTTGTATATGTACCATGACACATTTGATATATATACGAGATACTGGGTTTAGTGATATTCTTGTGTACTTGTCTCAAAATGTATGTTTTCAGCTTTCATGTGGTATTTCAGTATTTTGTTTTCAGCTCATGTATGTGTATATGCTCATGTGTATTGATTTTGATCTCTCTTATGGATGGTAAAGACTTAAATGTTTTTTTTGTGAAAAATATGTGACACTTGGATAGATCGTATGTGATGATTTTGGATTAACCCCTTGTGATGATAGGATAGCAAAGAAATGTAGTGAAAGGTTAGGAAGGTGAAAAGACATGCAGAAGCGAAAGATAAAAGCAGCTAGCTGATATGTCCACAAAAAAGATGAAGAGAGAGAGCTCTTCCCACGTGTAGGAATGTGCAACTAGAAAAAAAGACATGAACCTAAAATGCAAGCTACTATGAAAGGTGGTTTACTAGCAAGAAACTCATAACATTTAGACTCTTAATTTCATCATTGAGTGTTGATTAGGGACATCATGAGATCATACAACCATCACTAGTATAACTATGAGGATATGAATATGATCGATATTAGATAGGTATGTGGAAATCCAATCTAAGCATCATAGACATGTAAGTCAAGATAACTACATGATTAGATTCCCTAAGTTTAATTTAGCAAGATTACACCTGTATCAAGGCATAAGTGCCAGGATAAACCCTAAATGTGGTCTTGCAAAATAGTCAAGGATGATACATTTGTAAGTCAAAATGTTGAATATGACAAGCATAAATGCTTACAACACTATAAACAAACAAAGTATACCTCCAAGTAGAAATCAAGAAAATATGTCCCATGCCCCCAGTCTTCTAGTCAATGACATCCTTGAAAGACTATTAGGGAGGGAACATATGGCAAAGAAATCGTCATAGACATCACACAAAGTAGATAAAGGTCAACACAACTCAGTCGTTTAAGTGTTAAAGTGTGTGTGTGTAAGTCACTTGGCCATTTCTTCAAGACTTGATTCTGATAGTGAGAAATATCACGACATCAGAGACTATAGGTAAACTATCTGAAAAGTGTTGAGAAACACTTGATGTCAAAGTGGGGGAAGTGTTTAGAAACACTATTTTGTGAGTTGTCCAAGAAACCCTAATGCACAAGAATACCTCAATAGGCTAAGCAATTATGCCCCCAAGACAAGGACAAGAAACAATTCCAAGCTAGGAAATGTGTAGCGAAGTGGATGATTGAGATTGATAGACATAGGTGCGAGGGTTTCAAGTAGCGCCTGTTTCCAGGTTTTCACCACTTGACAAATTTTTTCAGGACTTTTTTCATTTTTTTGTTTTTTTGTATTTTTTGATTTTTTTGGTGATACATCAAAGTGCCTATTGCTAGGTTTTCACTAAGATGATCATTTTTTCAGGACATTTTCTAATTTTTAGGATTTTTTCAGGATCATAGATATATACAAGATAGCTGAGCAGCAAGCCTCTAAGTATAGAACTTCTTCAAGTGTAGGATGTTGATAGGCTTTGCAAGTTCTTCACCCTCTGAAGTAGACAACTGATAAGCACCAGACCCGAATGTTGCAGTGATAAAAAGGACCCAACCAGTTAGGTTCAAATTTCCCTTTCTGTTCTCAATGTTGCTGGTTTTTTGGATTCTCTCTAAGCACGAGTTCACCAACTTGGAACTTACGGGGGTGAACCTTCTTGTTATATTGTGTAGACATGCGCTTCTGATAAGCTCTCATGTGATCAAAAGAAGCCTTGCGACATTCATCCAGAGCTTCCAGTTCTTGTACTCGCATAGCTCTATGATCTTCATCGGTTATTAACCCATGTAAGGAGACGTGCAAGGAAGGTATCTCAACTTCTAACGAGAGAATAGCCTCAGAGCCATAGACTAGATAAAAGGGTGTAGCCCCTGTAGGAGTACGAATGGTGGTCCTATAGGCCCAAAGTGCCAGATTTATTTGCAATTGCCAATCTTTAACAAACTTGTGAACTGTGCGGTGTAGGATTTTCAGCAGTGTTTTATTAGAGGCCTTAGCTTGGCCATTCCCTTGGGGATAGTAAATAGAGGACCAGTGTTACTTAATTCAAAACTTTTTGCACAACTATTTTAAGTCCTTATTCTTGAACTACCCTCCATTATCCATAACAATAGAGGATGGGATACCATATTGGCAAATGATGTGATTCAGTATAAATAGGGCAACATGTTTGCCTGTAGTAGTAGATAATGGTATAGTTTCAACCCATTTAGTGAAATACTCCATTGCTGTGATGATGAATTTATGACCGTCGGATGAACTTGGATGAATCTTTCCTACCAAGTCAAAGGCCCATTGTTGAAATGGCCAATATGTCACAGAAGGGATTAACTCTCATCCGAGAGCATGTATCAAGTTGCCATGGAGCTAAGATTTATGACAGGACTTTGCATAGCACACAGCATCAACTTGCATAGTGGGCCAGTAATAACCCCTCCTAAGTAGTTTTCGGGCAAGTGCAAGGCCATTAGAATGTGCCCCACAAATGCCATCGTGGACTTCGACAAGTGCCTTCTCGGACTCTTCTAGCTCTAAACACCTAAGCAACGTTCCGTCTAGACCCTTCCTATACAAGTCACCAGAGGCCAAAGTGTAGTGTGAGGCATTACGAAGGAGTTGGCATTTTTGGTTGCGCGTGAGGGTTTCGAGAATAACTTGATCACATAGGTAGGAGAAAATAGCTGCATAGCGGGAGGAATCTGATGCAGGAGCATCTTGCATGGGAAAATTAAATTATTAGAAAAAAAAAAAAAAAAATTGTGGAGGAGAGAGAAAGTGACGAAAATAGAAGGAAAAATAATTTAAAAATAAAATAAGGGAAAAAGGAGAAAAGAGGAATTTCTATTTTCAAGATGCATAGGTGGCGTAAATAGAAAAATAATAAAAATAGTTGTTATTCCATTAATTGAGGTGTGTAGGTGGCATCATGCATAGAAAAATAATAAAAATAGTTGTTATTCCATTAATTGAGGTGTGTAGGTGGCATCATGCATTTAATATTTGTTGTGATCCACAAAAGAAATGTAATTTTCTAATTGGGCCACATAGTGGTGCTTAGTTGTATTTAGGTGGAAATTCTAGAAGGTTGTAGATATTGTAGAAGGTTGTGGAGATTCTAGAATGTTGTGGATAAATCATGCCTTGGATAGTAAGTGCCTATTTAAGAAAGGCCTATTATCATTTGTAAGGAAGTTCAAGAAATGTAATCTCTTGTAAGGAAGTTGAAGAAATGGAAGCTCTTCTAATGGAAGTTGGAGAAACAGAAGCTCTTCAAGACAAGCTCTTCAAGTAGAAGCTCTTCAGATGTAATTTCTTGTAGAAGCTCTTAGCGAGAAATCTCACTTATATTGTATGAATTTGGAGTTTTTCCATTTGAAGAATATTCTAATGAATTTCAAGTATTTATGGAAGTTTTATGAAGCATTTTGTCATCTCTTTCTCTCCATCTTGTTGCATTTTTGGTTGTGAGTTGGTACGGGTGGTGTGGCCCGTCATCAGTGGTATCAGAGCAGGAGTTCCTGAGCGTGCGGACAGATCACCGAACGTGAGGCAGTTTGCACTAGGACCTTGAGTTGGTTGAAGTTTGTCAAGAAGTTTTTGATTGTGTAGACAGATCGCCGACTGTGAGGCAGTTTGCACAAGGTTCTTGTGTTGCATGAGATTTGTCTTCTAAAGACTTGATTATGGAGAAGAGAAAGAAGAAGATGACCTTTGTGATTGGATGGATTCTGAGGATTCCTCGACTTGAGAAATTTAGAGCAAGAAATCAACAATCATTGCTAGTTGATTTGCAGAAGCAAGTGAATGAATTAGAAGCTGAGTTGCGGAAACAAAGAGCATGTCACCAGAAAAGAGATGTTGATAATTCCTTGGATGTGGAAAAGAAAGATGATCCAGTGGAAGAGCAAGCAGATGAAGAGGAAATCATTTGCGAACCTAAAGTTGAAGAAGATGAATGAGAAGAGGAAGAGCATAAAGATGACAAGACTTACGAACCTGAAGTAGATCGAGATGATTTGAAGATTTCAGCAATGGAGGAGAAGTATAGTGCCTTAGTTGGAGATCAAGCAAGTGGAGTAGTTACGTGCATTGTTGATGACATAAAAGAGGCAAGCAAAGATGAAGATGTCAAACAGGTAAATTCTTATGAATCATGGGATGTTGTCTTTGATATGAGTTTAAAAGATATTGATGATTTTTTGCATGAGGATCTTGTTAGTCATGTGTGGTATGCAAAGGAAGATTGGTATGGTGTTGCTGGATTTATTACAAGTGTGATTAATTCAACAAGATTGAATGAGGATGAGATTTATGCTTGGATAGATTTCATTGTAAAGGAGAAATTTCAGCATCGGATACTTGTTCTAGCTATGTGTTGGAGGAAGAGGAAAAAAATTATGTCAACAATGGCTACTTCATTTTATGACTCCATATTCACAAAATTTTTTCTACCATGGGAGTCGGATGCAGGAACATCATGCATCAGCAGAAAAAAAAAATGTGGAAGATTTGCATGTTGGTTTTCTTGTCCCTATTGAGGTGGAAGCTTGTGGTGAAGATGAAAATGGTTCTATATCTTTCTTTTGACATCAAAGTGTGGGACACACTTTTCTATCTACCAAGGGAGTCTGATGCAGGAGCATCTTGCATGGGAAAATTAAATTATTAGAAAAAAAAAGAAAAAAATTTGTGGAGGAGAGAGAAAGTGACGAAAATAGAAGGAAAAATAATTTAAAAATAAAATAAGGGAAAAAGGAGAAAAGAGGAATTTCTATTTTCAAGATGCATAGGTGGCGTAAATAGAAAAATAATAAAAATAGTTGTTATTCCATTAATTGAGGTGTGTAGGTGGCATCATGCATAGAAAAATAATAAAAATAGTTGTTATTCCATTAATTGAGGTGTGTAGGTGGCATCATGCATTTAATATTTGTTGTGATCCACAAAAGAAATGTAATTTTCTAATTGGGCCACATAGTGGTGCTTAGTTGTATTTAGGTGGAAATTCTAGAAGGTTGTAGATATTGTAGAAGGTTGTGGAGATTCTAGAATGTTGTGGATAAATCATGCCTTGGGTAGTAAGTGCCTATTTAAGAAAGGCCTATTATCATTTGTAAGGAAGTTCAATAAATGTAATCTCTTGTAAGGAAGTTTAAGAAATGGAAGCTCTTCTAATGGAAGTTGGAGAAACAGAAGCTCTTCAAGACAAGCTCTTCAAGTAGAAGCTCTTCAGATGTAATTTCTTGTAGAAGCTCTTAGCGAGCAATCTCACTTATATTGTATGAATTTGGAGTTTTTCCATTTGGAGAATATTCTAATGAATTTCAAGTATTTATGGAAGTTTTATGAAGCATTTTGTCATCTCTTTCTCTCCATCTTGTTGCATTTTTGGTTGTGAGTTGGTACGGGTGGTGTGGCCCGTCATCAGAATCGTGACCCGCAACAGTGTAGATCACCTGGTTATTTGAGGAATCATAGGCTAGATGATGCAATTCTTCCACCAGGAACTCAAATTGGGATTCATGTTCTTGCAATTGGAGGATAGATGCTAAGGTGGCCAAAGCATCAACAGCCTTGTTTTCTGCTCTAGGAATCTGTTGGAATGTTACAAAGGTAAAATAGTTCCTTAGAGCGTCTATCAACTTTTTATAAGGGATCAACTTGTCATCCTTTGTTTGATATTCATTATTCACTTGGTTCACAACCAGTTGAGAATCCCCATAGAAGTGTAGCTCAGTTATTCGCCATTCAAGGGCCATTTTGATCCCATTTGTTAATGCTTCATACTCTGCAATATTGTTTGTACATGGGAACAATAGTTTGTAGGACTTTGGAATTGTATAACCATGAGGGGAAACAAACAAAATCCATGCTCCAGCTCCATTCTATGTATGGGATCCATCAAAAAACATCTTCCATGTTCTGTCAGAAATGTACATGATCGAGGCATTTGGAAACTCAATTTGCATAGGTGCTACATCTTCAAGTGGGATGTCAGCCAACTAGTCAGCTATAGCTTGTCCTTTGATTGCCTTACGTTCCACATACTGAATGTCAAATTTGGAAAGAATAATCATCCATTTAGCAAGGCGACTAGTAAGTGCGGCTTTACTTAACAAATATTTCAAAGGGTCTATCTTAGCAATCAAGTGAACTGTATGGGTCAACATATAATGCCAGAGTTTTTGGGAGGCAAAAACTACAGCAAGGCATGCCTTCTCTATACTTGTATAGTTTAGTTCATAAGCCACCAAAGTTTGACTGATATAGTATATGGCTCTTTCTTTACCCATCTCATCACTTTGGGCTAAGAGTGCTCCCAGAGAAGAATCCGTAGCTGAAATGTACAAGATCAAAGGTTTTCCCAGAACGGGTGGCATCAAAACTGGAGGTTTTGCCAAGTAGCCTTTGATTTGACCTAAACTTTGTTGATAGTCACTGTTCCAAATATGGGTAGATCCTTTATGCAGATTTTTATTGAAAGGTTGAGCCTTGTCAGCTAATTGAGAGATAAATCTTCTTATGGATTGTAGACATCCTTGCAGACCTCTAAGCTGACTGATAGTCTTTGGCGGAGGCATATCCATGATAGCTTGGACCTTTTCAGGGTCAACCTCAATGCCTTTTGTTGAAATGATATAACCTAGCAATTTTCCAGAAGTGACACCAAAGGCACATTTTTTTGGATTCAACCTAAGTTGGAATTGTTCCATATGGTCCAATATCAAACTAAGGTCTTTGAGATGTGTGTCTTGTTTCCTTGATTTTGCCAATGTGTCATCAACATAGTCTTCCATGTTTTTATGCATCATATCATGAAAGATGGTTGTCATTTCTCTTTGATATGTAGTGCCAACATTTTTAAGTCCAAAAGGCATGACATTATAGCAAAAGGTACCCCCTGCACATGTAAAAGCTATCTTTTCTTGGTCTGCTGGAGCTATCTTTATTTGGTTATAGCCAGAAAATCCATCCATGAGCGAGTACATCTCATAACCCACAGTCATGTCCACTATCATATCGATGTTTGGTAGTGGAAAGTCATCCTTGGGGCACACTTTATTGAGATCTCTAAAATCAATACAAACTCGTATGGATTTGTCATGCTTGGAGATAGGTACAATGTTGGAAATCCACTCTGCATAATCAATGGCCCTAATGAAGTTTGCATTCAATAGTTTTTCTAACTCTGTCTTGACCAGTAAGGCCACATGTGGATGCATTTTTCTCAACTTCTGTTTGATAGGCTTGACATCTAGTGAGATTGATAAGTGATGCATGATGAGATCTGTATCAAGCCCTGGCATATCAGAGTATGTCCATGCGAAGTTGACCTTCTTGTCTTGAAAGAATTGAGTAAACTGTGTCTTTTCTTTGTTTGACAAAGATTGAGCTACATGGATAATATGAGCACATTCTTTTGTACCCAAGTTGATAGCTGTGTAGGTTCAATGAGAACCGAACATCTATCTTGGAAATAGCTTGGAAGACTACCAAGTACCTCATCCGCAGGTGCCTCAGAGAGGTTTTCACCATTAGATACGCCTTTATTTTTACTTTTTTGAGGATCAGACACCGCCACAATGTGGTTTTTGCCATTTGATCGCTTATTTTTCCTTTTAATTTTTTGACTGAGGTACTTGATATCTGATTTCGTCATGTTAACTGTGGGTTTGCTGGTGGAAGAAATGATAGGTTCAATTGCATTCAGATAACAAGCAATCTCATAGTCATTTTGGAAAGATCGTATTTTAGGTCTTTGATTTTGGATAGACCAATCTATGAGATCTGCATGAATTAGCGAGAGTGAGGGGGAAGTTTCAATGTGACTGACATGGAAGGAGTCATCTCTTGTGACCTATGAAGTTGAGCCTATAGAAAATGTCGCAAAGGAGTCCAGCTCAGGAATAGTCCTGGAGGAACTAGCATGATCCATTGAGACATGTTGTGAGTCAAACTCATCCGACCTCATACTAGACTGTTCGACTACATCGGTTTGGGTTGTATAGGCATGAGTGACATCCACCCCTAGTTCGTAAGATGCATTAGAGAGGCTTTCCTGCTCATACTCATGAGAATCTGTACTTTGATCCCTAGCTATGAGATGAGCAATATTCTTCCTAATTCGTCCTCTATTTATGTCCTCAGAAGTAGACCCTTCTTGTTCCTGTTGTTGGGAGGTAGAAGCTTCTTCATTATTAGTAGTCACTATTTCTTCTCCCCAAAGGAGGGAAGTGAGAGGAACAAAGCCTTCATCTTGTGAAGTGGTAGCGATTACTGGAGGGTCACCATCCTCTGATTCACTAGACATGAGCAATCTTTGATCACAGGTTGGTATATCATTGTCTAGCCCAAAGCCTAGACCAACAATGCCTCGAGTATCACAACCTTGAGTGTGACTTAAAGGTTCAACTAGAGCATTCTTACAACCATTTAAGGATGCCCATTTTTGTCAAAAATTTATAGCCTTTTCCATTTTTTTTGGGAGAAATAGGAGTAGTCACTGTAACCTCCTCGTCTTCCTCTTCTTTGTAGATCCAGTCCCTAATGGCCTGTTCTTCCTTTTTTGCTTCTAGTGGTATGGAAGATTGCACAAAAGTGCCAAAAAGTGTCATAGTAGAAGCATAAGACTTCTTTGCAATAGTTGGTTTCCCATAGGACCGAGGGGAAATTGGTAAGGCAGCAATAGAGTCCAAAGTGTATTCGCCCATACCAAGGCTCATCATTTTCAATTTTTGTTCACATTCTGTGAAAGATGGTGCTAGCTCATGAGAAGAGCGATTGTGCAGGACTAGCGTTTCAGCAGCAAATAATGTGTTGATAGACATGGAGTTGTCGTCGGGGACAACTACTTCATTACCATTAAAAGGGAACTTAATGCACTGATGGTACGTAGAGGGTACTACCTACATATTGTGAATCCATGGTTGTGCCAACAACAAGTTGTATGCAAGTGGTATGTCTAAGACTTGGAAAATGACATTCTTCTCAACTAGACCAATTCTGACTAGAAGTACAATTAGACCTTTAGGAGGCCTTTCAACCTCATCATAGGCCTTTATAGTGATCTTGCGCTTAGGATCGATGGCAAATTCAGACATGCCCAACCATTGGATTACATTGAATGAAATGATATTTAACCTTGCACCATTGTCTATCAGGACTCGGCAGACGCGGGTATGAAAGATTTGAACTTTGACATGAAGAGCAAGGTTATGGGGATGACTGAGAGCTTGGTCATCTTCTTCAGAAAAGGTGAGCTAGTGAGGCGAGGAGATGTGGTTCACCATAGCTTGGAATTGTTCCGCATCAATATCTGTGGGAATGTTGGCCGAACGTAAAGCTTTCTCAAGGATATCCCTGTGCAAAGGAGATAACTCTAGCAATTCAAAAATGGAGATTTATGCTTGTGTGCGTTGCAGTTGGCTCACAAGATCATAGTTGGAGATCTTGGAAGTAATTGGTTGCTTAGATGATGAAGCATTTTTAGGATTATTAGCAACTTTTAGGACAACCTTAGATTGCCCCCTAGTGACAGCGTTAAGCGGTTCATCCTGAGAAGATGAAGACTCAGCCGCTCGGAGTACCACCTTGGGTCTAGTATCAATATGATCTTGAGGAGTGGATCATGTCCTTAAGACCACTCTTGGTTGTTCATCTTTAGTGTCATAATTTGGCCAGTTGTCATTGTTGGAGCTTGCCATACATATGTATTCGACGGGCTCAAGCATGCCTATAACATTATCAGTGTTAGCATAAGCATAACTGATTTTGGCGTCATGATTCTTTTTGGTAGCTACCCTTGAGGTCTCACCCTTTTCGTATTCAGGTAATAGTTTTTGGAAAGCCTTATGATCAGTATTTTTAACAAGGCCATCTGTAAGAGCTTTGCCAGCTTCGATGAGGTCTTGAATTACATCTTTGAGTTTGAAGCAATTTTTTGTGTTATGTCCTTTACTCCGATGATAGCTGCAAGTAATCTTCTCTCCACCATGGAGGTCTAACGGGTGGATCATAAGGATGTGAGTTGTCTGGTAAGGTAACCAATTTGTTTGCAATTAAGGTTTTTAAAACCACTTCATAAGGTTCGACCATAATTGTGTAAACACGTCACTTCCTCGCAAATTTAGAGCCTTTGTCAAAGGGTTGTGGCTTTGAACCTTCTTGTTGTTTCGTTGCATAGATGGCATTGGAAAGGTTAAATGCAGGCTCCTTAGTCTTAGGAGTGTCCACTACTCCATCATTGACAACATACTTGTTTTTGTTCCAAGGCTTGCCTTTGTCTTTATCGTTTCCATTGTTAACTCTATCCTTTTTTATGGTGATGTCACCTCTTTTGATAGCAACATCCTCAATGCGATATGCACTTTCCACCATGGCGTTGAAGGATGTGAATAACTATTTTCTTAGATCAAAGTATAATTCAGGTACAAGCGTATTGACAAAAATGTAAATTTTTTTAGCCTCAGGCATTTGCCGAGGATATCGAGAGTATAAAGATCTCCATCGTTGAAGGTATATTGCAAAAGATTCTCCTGGTTTTTGTTTGATGTTGCATAAGTCTAGCATAGTCGCAGGATGTTGAATGTTGTATGAATATTGTTGGATAAAGCATTGTGCGAGTTCATCGAACATCTTGAGAGGGGACTCAATTTGGTAAACCATTCCATGGCTTGTCCTCTCAAACTTCTGGGGAACAGATGCATAAGAAAGGTGTCTTCATGCATAAAGTCCATGCTAATAGCATATAAATGTCTCACATGGTCATGAGGATCACCATTTCCATCGTATTTGTCATACTTAGGAACCTCTATATCCTTAGGAAATGGCAGCATGTATAGACTCCTATCAAATGGAAGAGCACAAATTGATTCAACAAATGATGTTTTTGGTGGCTCTTTTGAAGTTTGCAGTTGTGCAAATTGTTTCCTTAGTTCTTGTATTTCTTCCCTTAAGATTTTAGCCTCAGTGGGCTCTCGTTTTGGAATAATATGCTCAACATTAAAACCTTGAGGGAGTTTCCATCCCCTAGCTGCCATGTATTGGAAGTATTGGTCTCCATTTTCCTCTAAAGCTCTGAGCATTAGTTTTTGGGCGAAGCCATCTTGTTGAAATTTGATCACATCTTCGCTAGTTACTTCTTCATCACTATCATGATGAGATGGTTTAGGTGAAGGACATGCGCCAGCGGCAGCTCTAGGAGTCCTTGGAGGCGTGTGATTACCATCATTTTTTTCAAAAGGATTTCGAGGATAGGTTCCTTTATATCCTTCATAGTGCGCCTGATTGTAAGTTTCAACTTGTTGATTTTCTCTCTCCATAGCGTATATAGCCTCCAAAGTCTTTTGGGTTTCACGTGCTTGTTCTTCTAAGCAACATTTAATTTCATCAGGGTGCACCATAGTGACTATACCACTCATATCCTTGGGTGTCTCAAAGGGTGTACCAAATGGATTTTCAAAACTATAAAGTGGGTTGTGCCGAACGTTGGCCATTTGTGTTTGAGCAAATTTGAGATTCTTATCACAAGGTTGCTTGCGAGGACGTTTGGGTGGTGTTTCCAATTGCTTGAAAATAAAAGGTGTGTGACTACCATTACCAACTTGATATCTAGTTGTGACCGGCATGTAAAAAGTTGTCTTTGTTTAGTAGGACAAGAAAAGCTAGCCGAATTTGAAGCTTTTACGATTAGGACTAGTCACTTGTCAAAATGTGATAGATGGCTTGTCAAACAGTGCTCAAGATCTTACAACACGAGTGACTCAAGCTGAGCGGACGAGCGAGAAGCTCAATAGCGGATAGCTAGAATAAAATAATAGTTGAATTTTGACAAGTGATTCATCAAGATGTTTCAAGACTTACATTCGACAAACTAGACCCATCTTTTCAACCTAGGACGAATTCTTCACACACTGATACGTAGCCAGGATCAAGGGTGACCAACATGACATTCCTTAGACCAAATAAATCCAACTGCAAACTCTGTTTTTGACCCAAAATGACTCTAGGTGATACTTTCTCAAAAGGAGGGCGACATAAGTTTAGCAAATAGTGTCGCGCGACATAATTTCAAGAAGTGTGCGACACTTTTTCTCTAAGCGACAGATATTTGAATTGAGTGTGAAAGAATTTTATACACAGTGCGACAGAATTTACTATGACATGCGACCGACTTTTGGGTAAAAATATGTCGCGCGATATTTCTCGTGAAAGCGTACAACAGAGTGCCAGTTTTGTGCAAAAAAAGTCAATTTTTGGTTTGAAGTTTGTTTCAATTTGTCAATTAGACAGTTGTTTCAATCAGACAGTGTTTTGTTTCAGTTTGTATTAGTAAATAGCAAGGTTTGCAAATAGTAAGTGTTTTAACATGTCTCAAAACAATTGATCAAGGGTAAAAACAACCTTGTCAATATGCATTTGGGATATCAGAACGACCTTCCTAACAACTTTTTATCGGAATGTTTATGTTGCAAGAACGTTAACACTAGTCAAAACATCAAAAACAATAGCCAAGCAATCTACCTTAGAGTCACGGTTCATTACTCAACAACTTGGCCCACGCTTGATGCTCCTTTGCCTCACACCAAGTGGTTTCCCACAAGAGATATTGGCTTTGTCATGGAAGTACCATAAGCACAACCAAGGGAACACATATGGTGAGTGTAAATCTTAGGGTGATCTGGGTAGTCTACTAGGATCGATCCTTGCACCAAGAAGTTGAGCGGCTAAAAAGGGTAGTTACTAACTTGGGGTTTTTAGATCGGGCTTCCGTTCATAGTGTTCCTCTTGCTCCCAATCATGGGACACCTCACCTTGCAATGAGTAACCGATCTCGCGACCACAAGAGTACCTTAAGCATTCTTGCCTAGTGATCTCCCTATGGTCAAAATTCCATAAGCGATCACACTAGGTGAAGACAAACACTACGTCTACCAAAGTTTTGTGTCCTTGGTAGCCTTGAGTTTATAGTGGGTTGGAAGAGAGAGGTAATCGGCTTGTCCCCACTTGGGTCGTTCCTCTCAGGTTGTCCGAGAGCAGGCCCTCTAAAGGATTCTAACTACACAAAGTGGATCAACTTTCGGAAGTCAAGATTTTTGCTTCACCACAAGGGTGAAGAGCATACTCTCCTATTCCAATCATTTTCTCCCAAACACGCCAGGAAGATTTAGTTACCCCTTGCTTTTGAAACCAAATGGCAAGTCAAGATTTTTGATTCACCACGAGGGTGAAGAGCATAGTCTCCTATTACCAAAAGACTCCAATCACAATTTTTATGTGCCTATAGAAATGAACAATTATTCAATGCCGCACATGGAAACAAAAAAAATAAAAATAAAAAAATCAAGCAAGTTTGGGTTTTTTATGCTTTGGGCAGCCCTGCAAACAATGTTAGTAGTCCTTGCGCATTTGAAGCTTTGACATGCGTTCTTTTTATGCAAGGTTTCAATTTTTCTTCACAAAGAGGGCAACCTGTAATCACAACTTGTTAGCCCACAAGTTAGCATGAACTAATCACAAAAACTACAAATCAGACCTCTATAAAACAGCTTAGAAATCTGCTTAAAAATAACAATCAGCTAGCTAAGAAGAAATTTGATCAAATGCCTCAAGGAATGAGCAAAAAATTGTCAGGCGATACTTTTGGCTGAACAAATGTCGCGCGATACTTCACAGTATACCAGGGTGACAGTTTATGTTCAGGCGATATTTTTTCTTCAACCGTGTGACAGAGTTTTGCACAAAGAGTGACAGAATGCAAGCTTCAAGTGTGACACTATTTCCAAAAAAAGTGTTGCACGACAGTACTGTGAACTGTCGTGTGATACTAGAAAAATGTCGCCCAACACTGCGACTGTAAAAAAAAAGAAAAATGCAGAGCTGTAAGGGAAATGTAAGCGAAAATAGGAAAATGCAGGGCAAAACATACAGTCCAGCCCCACGGTGGGCGCCAAAAATGTACATTTGATTTGTGTCACACTCTAAACCATTCTATCCAAACGATTCCATGAGTTGGAATGTTCAGATGCCGGCTTAGAGCTCCCTATCCACAGAGTGCAAGAAGCTAGTATTCAAGCATGAAGGCTCTCAACCAAGCCTTAGAAATGTGCTTCTTGCTAGTAAACCATGCAATGGGAGGTTCTTTGAGACAAGAGCAAGAGTGCAAATATCTTCAAGGAATCCCTCAAGTATGCAAGATGGAAAACTAAACTAGAGTGGAAATGCAAGATGCAGCTATGCTAGAATATGAATGAGAGTGTTACAAATAATGTTATTTAAACTGTGTGAGATTATTACAAGAATGAAAGCTAAACTAACATGAAACTATGCTAAGAATGCCATATGATCTTATGCTAATATGATGAAATGAGAGAATGTAGACAAGGAGTGAGAAGTTCTCCACAAAGCTCCCAAGAAACCTGTTAGAAAACCTGCAGCATAAAAATATTCAAAAGATGGATGGATCCTTTGAGGGGGAAAGCTCTCTCCCTTTTAAAGTCGTACGGACGGTAGAGATCAAGATGAAGATGGTGGATGATCAACGGTAGAATTCAAAAATAGGTGTGATCCATGTGTAGACGCAAGTCAACCAGTAGAATATAAGTTGACTTGTCATATAAGACAAAAGTCTCACAAGCCTTTTTGTTTAATTTTAAAATAGAAAAAGGACTTTATGTGTGCACTTTAAGTGGGTTAGAAGAATGAGGTGCTTTATTTAATTAAAAGGGGACATGTTCTTTTAATCAAATAATGAACTTAGGATAACATAGTCAAACTATAGGTTATAATCAAATAAAATGATTATTAGCAATTTGGCTTAGGTAAGTGATTAAATTAATTTAGCCAAAATGTTGAAAATGGGGCTAATAGTCTAGATGACCATTTTTAGGGATTACACTATCTTGCATGTTCTTAGTTTTTACCTTGTTGTTGAAACTTGTTTTGTTGAAATTGTGTTTTCTGGTTTTTGGGTGCCTGTTGCAGACCATGTAACTAATCTTGTACAATGAATGAGAGGACAAAATTGTTATGGATTGAAGAGGGCCTAGATTAGTTCCTTGTGTAAAAGGAACAAGTTCTAATTCCTCATAAGTTGGGAGAAATGACAATTCTCTCAGAGTATCAATTTCTGTCAGTTCTGTGCGATAGTTTTCTGTGCTTGACTTTTGAGATGGATGCACACTTATCCTTGGTGAATCAACCTTTTCACACTTAAGGGATTTTAGAGGACCTAAAATACTACCCATAGTTCAAATCATGAGTTCTAATTCAATCAGAGCTAGGAGATATCACAATTTTGCTCAAACATCAATTTCTGGACATTTAATTGCTGATGCAGGCTGACTTGTGGCTCTTCAAGTATTTAATGTTAGGTTTATTTTCATGATGGGTATTTAATATTTGATGAGAACTGACTTGTGGCTTCTCTATATTCTAGAATGATCTGTAAGCCATTTTGACTAGTATAAATAGAGTGTTTAGGCTTAGAGCTAGAGCAATTTTTAGAGATGATTGGAGAGTAGAACTATAAAGTGCTAATTTGAAGTTGGATCTTAGATCATGAGTGTATTTTCTATCTGGTCGTAACCTATAAGGCCTTACAGGTAGGCATGTATGATGATATTTTCATGAATCAATCAAGAATATTGCTCTCTCTCTCTCTCTCTCTCTCTCTCTCTCTCTCTCTCTCTCTCTCTCTCTCTATGGTGTTGTTCTCTTTTGTGTTTGCTCTCATTGTGTTAACTCTCGTATGGTGGTTTGGTTAGTTGAGTGTGCTACTTAGCCTTAGTTACTCCCAAGCCTCCCTACGTTAGGTGGTATTAGAGCTTGAGATTCATCCTTGTGGTGATTGGATCATGTAGAGCCCTATTTTGGATATTAGTTGTAGGGTTGCAGATCTGTGGATTTGGCCTATAACTTGCAAAGGGTTATGATCTTGCAGGAACCTGATTTGTAAAGATGGTTCATGGAAGAGGAAATGTTGATAATGCTATATTGGATCAATTGAGACAAATTGTAGCTAGATTAGATGTTGTGGAGATAGCCTAGATGAGAGAAGCACATCTTGATAAGGTAAGTGATGATGAAGCAGTAGCACTAAGCCATAATCCATAAACAAAAGCAGATCAAGACAAGGAAAGATTGTTGAGAGTGTTATCTAGGGAAAATTTGAAGCTTGCTATAGAAGTTGTTCCTTATGATGGAAAATTGGATACCAATGCTATGTTAGATTGGATCTTAGATATGGAGAAGTTATTTGAGTATGCAAACACTCCTAATAATAGGAAGGTGAAGATTGCAGTTACTAGGTTGAAAGGTTATGCTTCATTATGGTGGGAGCATTTGCAAATTGATAGAAAAAAGAGAGGAAAGGAGAAGATCAAAACTTGGCCAAAGATGGCGAATAAGGTAAAGAACAAATTTCTTCCTATTGATTACCAAGTTAGCTTGTTGAGAAAGATGCAAAATTTGAAACAAAAGGACATGATTGTAAAAGAATATACCAAAGAATTCTATAAATTGGACATCAAATCTAGACATGTGGATGATGATGTTAAGAAAATTGCAAGGTACATAAATGGATTGAGATCTAGAATTCATGATGAGATAAGTTTTGTAAAGTTGGAAAGTGTAGAAGAAGCATATCAATATGCCTTGAAAGCTGAGGAGATCTTGACAAAGAAGCATGAACAAAGACAGAGGTATAGGTGGTAGATTCCAGAGAGATTGAGGTAGATCTTATGGAGAAGGTGGTAGATCTAATAGTTTTGTGCATGATAAAGGAAAATCTGAATAGAAGAATGATGACAAAGACAAGAGCGAGTGGAAAGGTGGTAGTTCATACTGAGGAGGTATTGGAGCTTACCAAGGAAGAGGTAATTCTTATTGTAGAGGTGGTTTCCATGGTAATTATTTCAGATGTGGTAAAGAAGGAGATAGACCTTTGAATGTAGATCTTTTGAAAGTGGGTAGAATAATAGAAATTTTGTGATTCAAGGAGACATTGAGAGTTCACCAAGTGGACCTAAGGCTAGAGAAAATTTGATGGTGAGAAAAACCTTATGTAATAAGGAAAGTGATGAGGAACCTATCCTTAGAATAAGTCTTTTCAAGACTTAGAATAAGTCTTTTCAAGACCAGATGTAATATGGATGGAAAATGCTGCAAGGTGATCATTGATAGTGGAAGTTCAACAAATTTAGCATCAGAAGAGCTGGTTACAAAGTTGCAATTGCCAAGGTTGAAACATCCCAAACCTTATCATGTTTCATGGATGAAAGATGAGCATAAGATATTGGTAAGTGATCAATTTATTGTAAAGTTCAAAATTGGACATTACTTTGATGAAGTTTTATGTGATATTATGCCCATGGATCATTGTCATATTTTGTTGGGTAGACCTTGGCAATATGATAGATATGATGTGCATGATGGAAGATTGAATCAATTTACTCTTTGGGTAAATGGGAAGAAACAAATATTGTTGCCTTTGATTAAAAGTCCATATGAGGTTAGTTGTACTACAATAAAGGTTTGCATGGTTAATGGAAAGAAATTTGAAAAGGAAGTAAAGAAGAATCAAGTTTGTTTTGCTATAGTTTCTAAAGGACCAAGTGTTGGTAGTAATGACTAAGCAACAAAAGTTGGTAATGACAGAGTGAAAGCAAAAATTGTAGAATTGCTAAATGAGTACAAAGATATTATTGCTAATGATATTCCTAATGGTTTACCTCCAGTAAGAAGCATAAGTCATAGTATGGATCTGATTCCTAGAGCTAGTTTGCCAAACAAAGCACCATATAAATTGACTCCTACAAAGAATGAAGAACTTAATAGACAAGTGCACAAGTTGTTGCAGAAAGGTTTGATCAAAGAAAGTTTGAGCCTATGTGTTGTACCTATTGTATTAGCACCTAAAAAGAATGGAGAATGGAGAATGTGTACAGATTCCAAAGCTATTAACAAAATCACAGTGAAATATAGGTTTCCTATGCCGAGGATGGATGAAATAATGGATTGTTTGAGTGGAGCAAAGTATTTTACCAAGATTAATTTGAAGAGTGGGTATCATCAAATCAAAATCAGAGAAGGTGATGAATGGAAGACTACTTTCAAGACAAAAGATGGTTTGTATGAATGGTTGGTTATGCCTTTTGGTTTGACTAATGCACCTAGTACTTTCATGAAGTTGATGAATGAAATTCTAAAAGGATTTCTAGGTAAGTTTTTAATTTTTTATTTGGATGATATTCTAATATTCAATAAGACCAAGGAAGAATATCCTGAGCATATTAGACAAGTATTAAAGAGGTTGAAAGAGGAAGAGTTGCTGATTAATTTGGAAAAGTGTTCTTTTATGCAAGAGGAGATTGTGTATTTGGGATTTGTGATTTTAGATGATAGATTGAAGATGGATCCTGAGAAGGTTAAAGCAATCTTGGAATGGCCTACACCTAAGAATGTGGGTGAGGTAACATCATTTCATGGTTTGGCTAGTTTCTACAGAAAGTTTATAAAAAAATTCAGTTATGTTTGTAAAGCTATTACTGAGACAATGAGGGGAGATAAAAAGGAATTCAAGTGGACACATGGAGCTAATAAGAGTTTTGAGACTTTGAAACAATAGGTTGTTGAATTACCTGTATTGGCTTTGCCTGATTTCAATAAGGTATTTCAAATTGAATGTGATGCAAGTGGTAGTACGATAGGAGCCATATTAAGTTAAGAAGGTAAACCTATTGCTTTCTTTAGTGAGAAGTTGAATGATGCTAAAAGGAAGCATTCTATGTATGATCAAAAATTTTATGCTATTGTCCAAGTATTGAAGAAGTGGATATATTATTTGATTCCTATGGAGTTTGTGCTATATACTAATCATAAAGCTTTACAATACTTCGAAAGTCAACATAAATTGAATCAGAGACATATGAAGTGGGTTGTGTATTTGTAGAATTTTACATTAGTAATCAAGCACAAGAGTGGAGTTACTAATAGAGTTGTTGATGCATTTAGCAGAAGATGTTCTTTGTTGACTGAAATGAAAGTTGAAGTTCTTGATTTTGATAAAATGAAAGAGTTGTGTGATGCTAATCCTGATTATTCTAAGGCATGGAGAGAGTGTAGAGCACTAAATCTGACAAATCACATAAGTAATTATGATGTGTATTTCATTCAAGAAGGTATGTTGTTTAAAGGTATTCAATTGTGTATTCCTAGAAGTTTGTAAGAATTTGGTATAGCTCTGATACCATGTAAGAATCTTCCTTAGAGAAAAATTCACCCAAGACCAAGAAGCACACTAATATGATTAGAATAACAATATGATATTCAATTGATTGTAATTGATTGATTATACACTAGAGGTGCCTATATATAAAGACCTCTAAGATGCATCTAGAATGTCTAGGAGTCAACACACTGATAAGCCTTACAACCAAGCACATGTCCAACAAAAGTGGATTATTCTCCATTAAGCATAGAAGTAAGTGTAATGATGAGAGGATGAGCCTGCAAAGGTGTAGCATGTAAAATTATGTTGTAAACACCATGTGCTTAATTAAGAGTGCAAATAGCTGTGTTGTCTACATGACAACTCAGTTGATTATGCAAACTATAGTGATGTAGACACCACGTTCTAAATTGGAGTTGCTTACTCCTATGTTGTCAACAAGACAAATCATATGAGTACACAAACTCCTAGGTGTCTAACCTAAGAAATAATAAAATAATGCATTTATCATAAGTAAACTTCAGTAAAGTGCAAATAATAATTATTTATACTAACACCCCCCTTAAGTGCAACTGAGGGGAATGCACTTAAGCTCAAAAAAGCTATGATGAAATGCATAATGGGTCCCAACTACTAGGCCATGTTAGGTAACCAAGTACAAATGCAATGTTGAACACACAATGCAATGCAATCTCTCTACAAATGGGGAAAGAGGGAAAACCTCATGGGAAAAACCCTCCCCCCAAAAGAGAGAAAAGTACAATAAATAAAGATGCATGAATGGATGGAGTAATCAAGAGCCCCCATTAGGACATACATCATGCATATACAATAGAGAATCCCTCAATGAAATCTCCCCCTTAGTGAAGGATCTCATAATCATAAGTGCCTATAAATAGAAGAAAATCCAATGCCAACAAACAACATTTCTCCCTTGAGGAAGAAGATACACCAAGTATAAGTACAAGTTTGCTTCCCACTGTGGATAGGAAGATGGGAGAGGGATCCAGATGTAGTATGCTATGGATTTTGCCTCTAAAGTCTACTCAAATGTCGACAAGTCCTTGATGAATATAGATGTCATGAACCAATTTGGTGAAAGCCCAAAATAAGGTGACAAGCAAGGGAACATGTCTATGCATGAAGCTAAATCAAGCTCCAAAGATGATGTAGCATCCTTATGAGAAGATGGAGGAAGAGAAGCAATGTTGCCTCCCCTCAATGATGTAGGTACACCTATGTTAGAAGCTCCTTGATGACTGAAGAAGTTGCATCATGAAAGTTGAATGATGGTCTTCCTTGTAGGAAGAAATGGTGCCATAGGTGTAGTAGAGAACACTCCCCAACTGATAGGAAGAATCGTTAGAAAATAGGATGTCTGAGGAATCTGGAAGACAATCTCCATAAATTGATATGTCTCCTCATAAGTGAAAGAGTCCTCTTCCAACTGCTATAAAGAAGCCACAATCATGTTAGAATGATCAAGTGGTTGAGGGTCAGAGTGTGCCCTTGTAACAAGTGAAGAAGTCTCCTCAACAAAGAGAAGATTGATGTCATTGATGATGTCTCCCACATATTCATTGTGAGACTCCACAAAAAGCCTTGTAATGTCTGGAAGGAAGTCATCCCATGAAGTTGAAGTAGGAAGACATGATATTTCCTATTGCACTAAATTAGGAGCATCTGAGGCTGGAATTGGTTCAGTAGTATCAACAGGAGTATCAAGATGTGTGATCTCATATGAAGTTGGAGGAACCATAACTGAAGTGACTAAAGATATAATGTCTTTTGGAAACGGAGGATTATTTGGATCTCCATATGCTTTCCAAAGACCTAGCCAAATATCATAAGGATAATTGTACCTGTCAATGACTTTAAAGCAAGAATGAGTGACATTGAAATAAATGATGTCCAAAAGTCTTGCAATAGGAGGCTGTTGAAAGGAAGAGATCAGTTCATTGAAACATAAATGAGGAAATACTTCCTTATGCTTTCTTCTTAGATGATCAATGATTAAGGCACTCCATTTTTGGTAGTTCCTCTTTGTCAACTTCAGTTTAAGACCACCTCAACATATGAAACAAACCTCCATGAGATCAATGAATGCATGCACCCCCCAAAATGCAAAAATAATCAATCAACCCCCACTAATGCATGATTTGAAACTTTATAGGTAGTGCGATTACAATGGGCCACTTTGTCGATTTTGACCTTAGTGAATTTTTGATTTTTCTATGTACAACCTCCTTTTAGGGTTCAAATCTGGAACTTTACAATGTAGCTTAGATGTACAACAAATTTGAAGCAATAAAATGTAAAGAAAGGACCTATTTCTGAAAATGATATTTTTGTCCACACAAGCCTATAATCTGATTACAGATTTGGAAAGTAGATGAAAAATTATTCACTTTCAAAAAAAAATGGAACTTGATTATGTGTCCAGATGAGCCCATACTAAGCATTTGAGGTTGTAAAAATATGGATTTGTGACTTGTAGAAAAATTTAGGAACAAAGAGGTCAAACATCCTACACCAATGTGTAGATCTTGAAATTCTACCCCAAAACAAAAAAAATTGGACCTGATTTGGAGTCCAGATGACTGAGTTATGGCTTCTCAAAGTCAAACTGTCAAATAAAAAATGAATTTGGAGAGGGGTTTGGAGAGGAAAGCACTATGTTAAATTTAAAATTCAAATGACCATTGCAACAATTCAAATTTGCCTTTGGATTTTGGTTAGACGATCATCAAATTTAAGCTCATGACAATGATGATGTTAGTGAAAACTTTGCCCTTGGATGACGTGGTAGTGATGTCATGATGACACCAACACTGTACAATAATGTATGACCTGTGATGATGTGTATGCTAACATGTCGTGCGACAGGGTCTAGAGGTGCCTAGTGAGTCAACAGATAGGTGAGCTTCTATGGTTTGCTGACATGGAGGGTTGTGTGGCGGTTAGGTCCAGACTAATGTTGAGTTGTCCTCTGCTATCACTACATGGATTTGTTGTTTTGTTGCGTGAACTTTTTATTTTTCTATGTGGAATTTTTGTACACTGCATGGGTGCCAGAATTGTCATTAGGAGTCTAGCACTAGAGGGTTTTATTGGTCGGGTGGGAGCACATAACAACTGACAGGGGTCGGTAAAAACTTTGTTGTGCCAGAGGTTTAATATGCCGACAATAATGGAAATAATGCCCAATGGGAAGGAATTTAATCCCACATTGATGGGTTGTGGTAACTTTGTGCTATTTAAAAGAAACACCCACATTATTTAAAATAACAAAGCAGCTTGCCAATTGAGAGTCCGTCATGAGTTGGCTGCCAGTGTGATTGGGGAATTTGCTAAAGATAGATGCCGATGCTAGATTAATTGTTGACCGCTACGGTTTGAGGAGCTTACCAAATTTAAGAAAGGATATTCCAAGAATATTCTTTGCGGGGGTTGGGGTTTCATCACCTAGTTCTTGCAAAAAAAAAATCTCTGTAGGCCAAATAGGCCTAAATTTTTTCCCAAAAATAGAGATTTCAAAATGCAGAGAAAAATAAAGATCTAGAAAATAAATTAACAGATCTAATAAATGACCATACTAGATTTGCAAATTGGGCCTTTGAGTGCCAATTTACAAAAATTTTTTTCCTCAAAATTGAATATGGCCCAATATAGGCATATTTATAGTCAGTTTTCATCGAATTGACACTCCCGATGTAATGGCAAGGTCCACTTTGGCTCTAGACACTCCCAATGACTGCAGATGCTCTAGATTTGAATTAGGTCCCTTCGAGAAATGAAGCAACAAGGTCTCCAATGGCTATGTGAAGAGAATCTCCCTCAGCTCTGATACCATGTAAGAATTTGGTATAGCTTTGATACCATGTAAGAATTTGCCTTAGGGAAAAATTTAACCAAGACCAAGAAGCACAATAACTAGCACAAAATAGACCAACAGAGTATGATCAGAATAACAATATGATATTCAATTGATTGTACACTAGAGGTGCCTGTATATAAAGGCCTCTAAGATGCATCTAGAATGTCTAAAAGTTAGCACACTGATAAGTCTTACAACCAAGCACATGTCCACCAAAAGTGGATTATCCTCCATTAAGCACATGAGTAAGTGTGATGATCAGAGGATAAGCCTACAAAGGTGTAGCACATAAAATTATGTTGTAGACACCATGTGCTTAATTAAGAGTGTAAATAATTGTGTTGTCTACATGACAACTCAATTGATTATGCAAACTCTAGTGATGTAGACACCATGTGCTAAATTGGAGTTGTTTACTCCTGTGTTGTCAATAAGACAACTCATATGAGTATGCAAACTCCTAGGTGTCTAACCTAAGAAATAATAAAATAATGTATTTATCCTAAGTAAACTTAAGTAAAGTGTAGATAATAATAATTATTTACACTAACAAAGTTCTATAAGGTTGAATTTGATTAAGGAAAAGCATAGTGGTGGATTGGCTGGACATTTTGGAATTGATAAGACATTGAGTTTGCTGAAATAGAAGTATTATTGGCCACAAATGTATAAGGATGTTCAAAAATTTGTAAAGAGTTGTGGAGTTTGTAAAGTTGCAAAAGAAGTAAGTCAAAATACTGGTTCGTATATACCTATTACTATTCCTGAGAAACCTTGGAGTGACATCAGTATGGATTTTGTTGTTGGATTACTTAAGACAGTGAAGGGGTATGATTCTATATTTGTTG
Organism: Cupressus sempervirens; assembly: GCA_028749045.1. NCBI lineage: Eukaryota > Viridiplantae > Streptophyta > Pinopsida > Cupressales > Cupressaceae > Cupressus > Cupressus sempervirens. Next base: position 550,920,980 of record CM053785.1, on the reverse strand, counting down.
TAGTACACAGATTTTCTAAAATGGCTCATTTCATACCATGTACAAGACATCATATGTTGATCATGTTGCTAAAATTTTCTTTAAAGAGATTTTGAGATTGCATGAACTACCAAAAAGTATTATTTCTGACAGAGATAGTAAGTTTGTTGGCTATTTTTGGAACACTTTGTAAAAGAAGATGGGTACTGAGTTGAAGTTTAGTTCTACATTCCATCCATAGATAGATGGATAGAGAGAGGTTTTGAATAGAATCTTGGGTAATTTGCTGAGATGTTTAGTTGGGAATAAGCCAAGTAATTGGGAGATGATATTAGCACAAGTTGAATTTGCATATGTGAATAGGAGTACAGGGAAGACACCTTTTGAGATTGTTACTAGAATGAAGCCTAGAGGAGTATCAAATTTGAGAGATATTGCTGGTGAAGAAAAGAGAAGTGCTACAGGAGAAGAATTTGCTGATTTTATGGAGTCTTTACATAAGGAAGTGAAGTTGAGGATAGAACAAAGTAATCATAAATATAAGGAGAATGCTAATTAGTCTAGAACACATCATGATTTTCAAGTTGGTGATGAGGTGATCATAGAAAGGAAAATTTCCAGTTGGAACATATAGTAAGCTAAAGATGAAGAAGTTTGGACCTTATAAGATCTTGAAGAAGTTTGATAGTGGAAACACTTATGAAATTGAGTTACTTGATGACATGGATATATCTCCTATATTTAATGTTGTTGATTTATACAAGTATCATGAGTCAGATGATGAAGTTATTGTATTTGAGGACTATCCTAAGAAGTAGATTGAAGAAGTTGAACAGATATTGGATCAGAGAGTTAGTAAGAGCACAAGGGGAAAAGATTATTATGAATATCTAGTGAAGTGAAAGAACAAACCTATGGAAGATGCTTCATGGATTTCTTAATCTAAGTTGGATTTAGCTCAAGTTGTGACATCTCAATGATTCAAGAGAATCATTTATTCCAACCCTGGTTTTCTGATGTAGGATCATTCTAGGTTGCATTGCTATCCTACATGTTTTAAGTTTTTACCTTGCTGGTGAAATCGTGTTTTGCTGAATCTGTGTTTTCTGGTTTCTGGGTGCCTGTTGCAAACCATGTAACTAATTTTGCACAATAAATGAGAGAATGAAATTTTCAAGGATTGAAGAGGGCCTATATTAGTTCCTTTTATCAAAGGAAAAAGTCCTAATTCCTCATAAGTTGGGAGATATGACAATTTTCCCAGAGTATCAATTTTTAGCAGTTCTGCGTGACAGTTTTCTGTGCTTGCGCACTTATCCTTGCCGAATCAGCTTTTGAAAATTTAATGGGTTTTAGAGGACCTAAAATATTACCCATAGTTTTAAGCATGATTTCTAATTCAATTGGAGCTAGGAGATATTTCAATTTTTCTCAAACATCGATTTCTAGACATTTAATTGCTGATGCAGACCAACTTGTGGCTCTTCAAGTATTTAATGTTAGGTTTATTTTCATGATGGTTATTTAATATTTTTTGAGAGCTGACTTGTGGCTTCTCTATGTTCTAGAATGATCTATAAGCCATTTTGGCTAGTATAAATAGAGTTTCAGGCTTAGAGCTAGAGCAATTTTTAGAGATGATTGGAGAGTAGAACTAGAAAGTGCAAATTTGAAGCTAGATCTTAGATCATGAATGTATTTTGTATTTGGCCATAACCCAAAAGGCCTTATAGCTGAGAATGTATGATGATATTTTCATGAATAAATAAATAATATTGTTCTCTCTCTCTCTCTCTCTCTCTCTCTCTCTCTCTCTCTCTCTCTCTCTCTCTATGATGCTATTCTCTTTTGTGTTTGCTTCTGTTGTGTTAACTCTCGCATGGTGGTTTGGGTAGTTGAGTGTGGCACTTGGCCTTAGTTACTTCCAAGCCTCCCTATGTCACCTTTGAATATAAAGTGACCTCCTCCAACTATTCTATCAAAGTATCCATTGTCATGTATGTTGGTTCCTCAAATTGTTGGTTGAAAACCTATGAGCCTTACTTGTTCAATGCTCAATAATTCAACATAATTTGTCCAATGATTAGGATTAATACTTGATGATAAAATCCTCTTCATTTTAGGCTCTACCAACCTAGGTGGGTGTATTTGTAACTAATTCAAGACTCACTTTGACGAACTTCTTAAATGACACTCTTGAGATTGTAAGTAGTTCTCAAGGAGAAATCAAGATTAGATGTTTATGGTAAATGTAAAAGATAAATAGAAATAATGAAATTGACTTAGTGTGGTGTAGGTAATAAGATAATGAACTCTTCTAATTACAATTTTTAATCAACTTAGTTCTTGGCAAGATCAGTCATTTGTCATTGGGTAAATAGAGTCTAAACCACATAATCAAAGTATCATCAAACTCTAAAGACAATGTGCACACCATCATTGTTGGACAAATAACATGAAAAATATGAACCCTAGTCTAAATGAATTTAACCTCAGGAGACCAATTAGAAAAACATCACATAACATGTAATATTTGATAATCAAAGATGCATATAAAATCAATCTATCAACAATAACATGAATTCAAGAGGACAATACTGTTAGTGAGTTATTGAACACCAAACATCCAAATTGAGCATTAAAGTAAAGTGTCTTTATATTCCCATTCAAACAAGGAACTATAGAAAAATAGTGTTAGTGGTATAAACTTTGAAATTGCATCAATTATTAAACTTCAACTTGTCTAGCATAAAATAAATTATATCTGATATATGAAATTTTATATGCACGACTTATATAAAAATGAGATATTCGTGCCCCTTTCTTATGAAAAATGAAGGGTTGAAACAAGATTTAGATCTCTTCAAAATACAACTATTCATAACTAACTATCCAATTACAAACTAACTATGTATATAAACTAAAAAATTATTTGATAATTGTATTTGCAAAAAAATGGTACAACACACACTTCAACACAATCATTACATGTCAGATTCATTGGAGAATGAATATTATATTGTTCATCCCGAAGGATCCAAGTAAATAGAATTGTTTCCTTCTATCTAATAGGGGTTTGAGTACGTGCTCTCAGAATCAAGAGCTTCAGTGACTAGAAGACCTGGCTAGAATGAATGATTTGAAAGCAGGAGATTGAATGCAAATGCAAAACTAGATCTTTTTATATTTTCTATGAAAGTAGGTGAAGTGAAGCTATACCAATATGTAGATTTAAGCTAGGAACATATAAGCAAAGAGATATAACTAGATGCATGCAAATTTAACCTATATTTTTTAGATTTTCAATGCAATAAGAACGACATCTATGCTGTGAAAAAAAAGAACAAATTTATCTAAGAATGAACACAAATATGAAAATAGAAATGAGAACACTATGAAAAGTCTTAGATGTGAATTAATTAAAAGTGGGATCCTTTTTGAGAGATAAGAGCTTTTTATTTTTAAATAAAAACTAGTCAAAAATCCAAGTAGAAGAGTGGAGAGAATGTGACCAAAATAGGAGATTTTGCAAGAGTGGGAATATGTTTTGCCACTTCCCATATTTCTCATCTTGAAGGTTATTTTTGAGAAGTGGCATCCTTTGGAATACTCCAAGAAGGTGTCTCATATTTGAATATTTAAATTCAAATAAATAAATATGTGGAGACAATTTGAAATAGATTAATAAATCCCATTGTCATGTGTTATTGGCTAAAGTATATTAATTTAATATAAAGTGATAAGACTTTATGTTAAATTAATTAATCAAAGAGATTTAGCTAGCTAATTTTAATTAAATATTTAGAGATTCATTAGATTTAAATTATTATTGCAGTACATGGATTTTATGCAGTTGATATTTAAATCAAGTAGCATCAAGTGGGACTAGAAACACCTAGCGATTTTAGGACTTTATTGATTTATTTAGGGGTTAGGGGAAAATTGGTTTAGGAGATCAATTTTAGGGTATTTTATTTACCCCTCTTTGAATTGATGTGTGAGTAGCACATTGATTCAAAGAATAATTTGATTATAAAGCATATAATGGGAACTAAGAGTGAGAATTGAGAATAAGAACTAAGAATATTGCATATTTGACTTATGGTGAATGCCTTGAGGGACTAAGTGCCAAGAAAAAGAGAGATCAGAAGATAGAGGCCTTGAAGTATGTTATTAATGATGATATCCTATACAAGAAGGCCATAGATGGTACCTTCTTAAGGTGTGTGGATAAGGAACAACAACTGAAGTTGTTAAGAGTCTTCCATGATGGGGCATGTGGAGGACATTTCTCCTCCTCTATCACAACTTTTAAAATCTTGAGGCAATGTTATTACTAGCTTGGCATGTTTTGTGATGCCTATAAATGGGTAGCTAACTGTGATAAATGAAAAATGTTTACTAGAAAGCCCCAACTAGCCACTTTGCCACTCAGGCCAATAGTGATTGAAGCCTCATTTCAATAGTGGAGATTATATTTTATAGGGCCCATCAACCCATTGTCTAGCTAGGGACACACTTATATTCTAACAATGAAAATATACTTTAGTAAGTGGGTTGAGGTGAAATTGACAAAGAGAAAAACCTCTAAGGTGGTGTGTGAGTTTCTCAAGGAGTATATATTCACAAGGTTTGGTGTTCCACTCAAGTTGATTATGGATAATGCTTCCTACTTTTCATCTTTAGAAATTGTAGAATTTTGTTATGACAAGGGAATTAAATTGGGCCATTCATTTGAATACAACCCCCAAGGAAATGGGAAGGCAAAGTAAAGTAATATGAACTTGATTAGCATAATGAAGAAGCTAGTTTCAAAAAACCAGAGAAATTGGCACAAAAAACTGCATGATGCATTGTGGGCAGATAGGAATACACCCAAGTGAGCAATTGGAGTTTCACCCTTTGAGTTGGTGTATCGAGTTGAAGCTAACCTCCCCCTACTTCTAGAGCTCCCTACTTGCAAGTTAAGGACCTTGAATAAAGAAAACACATTCAAGGATGGACTGGAAAAGAGGATCATGTACCTAACCCACTTGCAAGAGGAAAGAGAAGATCTCATAGATCAAATCACTCAACATTAGATGCGAGTGAAGAATATGTTTGACAAGAGAGAGAGACTGAGGAGATTAATAGAAGGAGATACGGTCTTATTGTGAGATAAGAGACCTAAACGCAAAGGTATGCCTTCAAAATTTGAGTCTCTTTGGAAAGGGCCATTTGAGATTGTTTAAGTCAATCAACATAATGCTTTCAAGTTGGCCTATCCCATTGGAGAGGATCTTTCATTTTCCTATAATGGTTAGGACCTAAAACTATATCATATCTAAAAGAGGAAGTAGTAACCCCTGCAGTATACATAGTTAGTTAGGTGTTTCCTTTCCTATTGCATGCTTTAATTTAGTTTGCTTTCTCTATTTTGTTAGCCTAGTTTGCTTTCTACTGTGTGTGATTAGTTTAGGTTTCCTTCCTACATTTTTTTTCTTGCTTGTGCAAAACTAGAGATGTTAGGTCCCTTGCTTAGGCACTTGCATGCCTAATTCCCTAGTTAGAGCTAGTTATTGCTAGACTTTCAGTCTCCCCCTATTAAGTTTCTAGCTTTGGAGTCAAGTTGATATGTTAATGTCCAAGTCTAGGTTCCCCTTTAGGTGATTTATTCTCATCAATTTCATCTATGCCCTTATTATGCATGATTTTGGGAATTTCCTGCTCCAACTTCTTCCTTGGCCCTTCATGTAGGATTCATGTAAATCAATTGCGTCAAGGTCTTAGAAGTCTTAGGATTGGGTAGGAATCTTGTTGAGTGTATTACCTTAATGAGAAGAAGGATAAAAATCATTTGGACCATCAAAAGTTGCATAAGTATGCTCCTTTTAGAGTTTCACCTATTTGTTTGCTCCTCTATTGGAAGCAAAGCTCGTTTAATGGATTTTTGACATGGGAAGAAAGACAACCTTCAGAAGAAAAGGAAGTGAAGGAATTTGAAGAAAATGTGTTAAAATAATGTATCTAAAGCAATGGGGTCCCTAGTTGGTTCCATGAATGAAAAATGACTTAGTCTTTGGATTAAGTCATAAATCCACCTCTGTGACTACACCCCTACAAGAGGAGTAGCTCATAACCTAATTTTTTGACAGAGGAAATGCATCTCCATTTTTTATGATGTGAATGAAGAAAATGCCTATAGGGATCCATCTAGTGATGCTTCAAGAGAATCAAGTCCCTAGAGCTTCCTAAAGTTAAAGAAATGTGGAGTGTTAGATGTCTTTAGAAATAGGCTACTTCAGGTGTGCTAGAAAGTTTTTTATACCATTTTATGAAAACATGTCCACTCTATAGACAAAATGGCTAGAATTCATGCTTTGGAGGTGCCTGAAGATATTCTAAACTAAAAATAAATATTCACAAGGAGCCTCGAAGCTAAAATGATAAGATTTTCTATTTGTCAAAAAATCACCTCTACGACTTTGACTCTGAGCAGTGGAGCAGCACAGGAGACACTTTTTTGAAAGTGAAAATATTTCTTAATTCACAAGTTGGGCATATGAAATGTTGCATTCAAGAAATGTTTAAAGATATTTTAAGTAAGAATGCACCATTGTGGGAGTGTGTTGAAGTTAGAATTGGCTATTTTGGGATTTGGTCCTTTTAAGTGTGCAAAGGCTCTTGGAGTAGCTAGGAACCCTATTTTCCCAAAAAAAGAGTATCTGAAGAAGTTTAAAGGGTGCACCTAAAGATTTTACTCCTTGGAGATCTGTAAAGAAGTCTTGTGCCAAAGAGCCATTCAGACAAGAAAATTTTATGAAAGAATTAGTGTCATCAGATTTTCACCTTTGTGACTTCTCCTTCTCTATAAGTACACTTCAAAAGCCACTTTTTTGAAGAACAAATAAGATATACTTTTGGGAAAAATACTTGTCCATTTAAATTTGAATATTCTTTGGAGATGCTCATATGATACCTCCCTAGAGGAAAGGTCGTTAAGTATAAAGGTTTTTCATAAAGGAAGGAAATAAACTTCTCCAAATGTGGAAAAGCACCCCATGGGCCACTTCTTAGGTAGGTCATGTTAAAATGCAATTTGTGGTAACGACTATGTTATGGAATAGAATATTTTGGTAGAGATACCAATATTATGCTTCCTAAAGATGCCTAAGAGAGTAAAATGGCTAAGTATGAGGGATTTCAGAAAAATAGAAAATGAAGTCCTCCATAGTCAGAAAAGAAGCCAAAGTGTCATGATCTCGATAGAGGTAAATTGCTAAGTTTTTAAGCCCATCGAAAAAAAAATGAAAGTGCTTCACCTCCAAAATAATTGAAACAGAGAGTTATGAAAAGAAGAGAGAAAGGTCTCTCCCTGACTTAGCTTAATAAAGTGTATTTCTCTTCAAGTTAGATTCTCACATCCAAGGCTACTTCTTCGAAAGCTAGTATAAAGAAGGGGAATAAGAAAAGTCCATTCTTTGCTATTCTAGAGTGCAAAGGATAAATCTTATAAGATATACTATATGGCCTCCTATTAAAGCCAAATTTGATAAAAATGATGTCCAAAGGAGCCACTATCCATTTGAATTAATTAAAAATCTAATCTTTCCACCATTTAAGGAGAAATTTGAGTTAATGGTTTGCTCTTCACTCATATGACATAGGAAATTCCATGCCAAACATTTAAAGTTGAATTCAATAAGATTATATTATTGGTGAGCTCAATTCTTTATCTTGCAACGGGTACAATTTTATGCTAAGTGCAAAATTCTCTTGCTTTGTGTGTTATATAGTGAATGACAGGGAGAATTAGTGGTAGTGATAGATTGCTTGGTCTTGAGAGTGAGCTGAAGAATTACATAGACACATCTTTCAGATTTTACAATCTCAGAGACTTGCATAAGAGGTTGGACTCTCAGCCTATTCATCCTATAACTTAGAAACTTAAAGAGAGTGGGCTGGTGGAAGCTACTGGGCCCCCCATGGTAGTTCAAGTACCAACATTAGTTCAAGAGTGCATGTCAAACCAAGCGATCCTTTCTTCTTTGAAGTGAAATAATTTTTTTCTTGATACTATTATATAGTTTTTTCAAGGGAGAGTCTTTATTCAAAAATTGGGTTTGTGTCTCCTCCGATAAAAATAATATAGATATTTTTGTATCTATTTCCTTCCATTCTATATATGAATGATCTATAATCATTTGTAGATCTAGAATAGCTAATTGTTCTTTGATAATTTTTCCTATAGTGGCAATTTCTTACTCTTGAAATAGCACAAAATCCCAAGAGAGATAAGAAGCAATATCTTTTGCCCAAGATTTAGACTCATATTCATGAAGTTCGCCCTAAAATCACAATAAAGTTGGCTTGTTAACTGTGGTCCTAGTAATAAAAACATTTGGATAGGTTTTTACAATCCCCCCCCCCCCCCCCCCAACAAGAATTAGACATGAAAGTTTCCTCTCATCCTACTCAACTAACTATACCCAAATGGATGATTGCAAGATATGATGCAAAGACAAAACAAATCAACATGCTTGCCAACTAGATCTTGCTCACATTCAACATAGGTCTTTTGCAAAGCATATTTGGGATATCAGATAGAGCTAAATACAATGATATTGCTTTTGGGTCATCCACCTCCATGTATAATGAAAGGAAGACCTTGAGGCAAGGAGATATATTGGCAACCTGGTTCTAGCCACTGAAGATAAATAATAGTAAGGTTCCAAAGACTCTATTCGGAACTACTCTAAAGTGGGTGATAGTGGATATTCTAGCCTTTCTGCTGAGGTGAAAAGGTTATGAAGAGGTCCTGAATTTCATTGAGCACCATTTCTTTTTGGTATAGGTGGGCTATGCAAATGACCAATACATTGATTGGGCCCAAATTATTCATGATGAATTCACCAGTTGGATGAATTAGGCCAAGGCATTTAAGTAATTCTATATGTCTTCTTATCTTATATATGTTCTAGCAACACATCACCTATGGCCAGGCCTACCGTGCATTAAAGATTTTGATGAGACAAAAAAGGTGTATGACTTTTATCCCTATTTGCAACTTGAGAAGAGCTATGAGGAGTTCGTGAAGGTAAATGATGCCTTCACCATGAGGCTATGTAGAGAGCTTCAAGGGTGTCCAGAAAGAATATTTTTCACTTGAAGCTATTTCAGTGGTCACTCAATTCAGATGTTGCTTCGTCTAATTTCTAGCTTTCTCCTAAATCACAATCAATGGATTTGATGGATTTTCATGAAGACTACCAAGGTATCTTGAAGATAAGATAATGTTAGTTGATATATGTAGACAAGTGCTAGAAGTTAATACCTTTTGTTCATCAATTGGGAAAGCATGAATCTCTTTCCCAATTGTTATAGATGCATATCCATGTTCATCTAGGTTAGATGCAAAGAATTTGAACAAGGCCTTTGAGGGCAAATATAAATTGAAGGATTGTGAAGTTATAAGGACTCAATTTGATCCAACAAACTATGTGAAGAATAATTTTTATCTTGGTTCCAGTTACAAGCATGTACTTGATATAGAGGATTATTGTGTAGACTACTACACAAAGATTCAAACCCAAGAGAAGTTCTAGATGAGGCTTAGAGTTGAGAAAGTGAAACTATACAAAGTAAATATAAATGTTGATGACATTGAAGATGATTGGATCCTATATGAGGTCCTCAAAATAAGAAAGAGAGATCAAAGACAAGCCTATTTTATCTACTCTAGTAGAGGGCCCAATAATTGACAAGATGGAGATTCTAATGGATGGAATTATAAAGAGGACAAAAAAGTGGGTATAATGAATAAGGGATAGAATAAAGAGAACATGTGCTATTGGTTCATCTATAGGTGTATCTGGAGGAGCTTAAATAACATTAGTACCTACTTCCACCACTATTGTTACTACATCCACTTCTATGGGTCCTTCTTAATCAGTTGGTGGAGGAGGAGGAGACCAACCTCTATAAAAGAACATTCAATTAACTCCTACGTATGGAAGAAGTTCTCTATTAGATACTAGTAATATTGGTGATGCAGAGGCAAAGAAGGAGAAGGAGCAATCAATAGCCAAAGACTCCTCAACTATTCTAATGATCAATCTCAATGGAGATAGTAACCAACTAGGTGATGGACCTGACGGAGATGGACAAGCACAAATAACTCCATAGTTGCAACAACAAGGAGGAGGAATTGATCAAGGTAATATTCCTCATACTATGACTAAAAGTGCAAATTTCCCATTTTCTAGCAGGAAGGAGATTCCTATACTTGCGAGGAAGCTATTTGGTCCCTTAGTATTATAGTCAACACTTAACATCCTGACAATAGATTCCTGGTTGGAGGATGCCATCAAAAGGAAGAGGAGAAGAATGGAGGACAATGTACCTCTTAAAAAATTGATTGCCTAGGTGATGCAGGTGATGCAACCACAACCAACATCTTAAAAGGCTAAGAAGTAGAAGACATTAGAAACTCTAGCTAATGATGTCAATACATGGCACATGGTGATGGAAATTACTAAGCTTCAGAAGGAGGGGATAATTGAAGAGCTAGCCCTAGGTGACTTCCAAGTGAAGACACATGATATCAGACCTCTAATGTATAACACCATGCTAAATTTATGGAAAGGTAGTAATGTTAAGATCGAGGATAGGTTGGAGGAGTTGATAATGGCTAAGGCAACATTAAATGCCCCAAATATGGAATTGATAAACTATATTAGAAATATGCTTGGGCCTCTTGAAATTGTACCAACAGATAGAGCTACCCCAATCACATTTGACCCTACTATAGAGGAGAACAAGAATTTTCTCATGAAGTTGCAATAGGAGAGACATTTTAGGAAAATTGGTTGAGCATGGATAGAGGATTTGAAGATTTGAGGCCCTCCTCTAATTGAGAATCTGGGCAATCTAATTTTGGATGTGGCAAAGTTGAGAAAGATTGTATCTACTCACCAAATCTTGATGCAAACATAGTCGAAGAAGTTAACATAAGAATTGGCACTACTCCAAGAAGTGATTGATTTGAAGATTGATGTTGCTATCAATCTTGGGATTCTTGGAATTGGTAAAGAGCCATTACACTACTGGAAGCAATCAATGGAATTCAAGAAGGAGAGCTTGGTCAAGTTTGAGAAAGAATTGAAGAGTGTGGAGATGATGTAAAGAAAGTGATTGAGAAAATCTATGTGTATCTCAAAGATCTACACACCGGATCCCAAGTGGCTCCAAATAAGCAATTGGTGCACATCCAACACATAAAGGCAAAGTTCCTAGAATCTAGAGAGGCATCTACCAGCTCAACTAGTTATCAAAACTTAAAGATCTAGGAGCTCATTGTTATTGATAGTACCCTAAAGATGACATTAGATAAACTCCAATACAAGGTCATCACAATAGAGGAATTGACATAAGACCATAACTATTGGGTAGTCAGAGCTAACAATGTGTTTGTCCCATAAGTCAAGGATATAAGGATAGTTGTTGATGCTATGAAGGAACATAAGGCCAAGTTTGTAATGCCCAAGAAGAAGAATTGACTGATAGATCTAGAAGTGTTACAAAGCTTTCTCATGATGATTGTCCAATCAGAATTTTGACAAATGTCACTCTCTCTTCTCTCTCCTTCTATTTATGGTAGTCATTTCTGGAAATTCTCCTTGCATGCTTATTTTTGTAATGGATGACTATTGTCATACCTAATTTTGGTTATGTGTCTATGAATGCTCTGAAATGCAATCATGAATGTAACCATCCAAACTCCAAAGAGGAACTATAAATGTAATTTTGAAAGATGAATAAAGAATTGGCAAACTTTTGTTGTTTGTTGTGATAATTTGTCATTCATTTAGTTTAATTTTCTTAGAATTGAAAGTCAATTGGATATGAAGCTGTTGATATCTCATTGATCTAGGTGTTGGTGTAGTGTTAACACTATAACCAATTTGAGTGTTGCCTTTCATGTTCAATTCTATCTCTTTTCCTTGGTTGCATTGCATTTCATAGTTAGTTGCATGTTCATTCTAGTGACTAGAAGTGGGTTTTTTAAATGAGAAACTAGCTAAGTTAAGGGTAATCTAAAAGTTTTTATAACCGGGTAGGGTGATCTAAGTATCACTATATCATTGAATCTTATTCCATTTTCTTATTTTTGTTGTTGCATCCAGTAGTGTAGCTTTGTATTGCATATTCTGGGAATTAAGTGTAAGTGAGTTGGGAGATTATTGTTAGGTGCTCTTGACTAGTCAAAGAGCCACTTTAGCTCATGAATATTCTTTTCTCATTATGACTCCTTGCATTAAATAATGGTATACATAGGAGTAGAGGTAGAGTAGAAGTTAGAAGTAGTGTAGAACAGCTGAAAGATAGCTTATAACAACCATAGTTGTGGGTGTTGTGGGCTGTCCAAATCATTCTCTTTGCCTAAATTGCTTGTAGCTATGAGTGATTTGGTTATTTCCTCTATTTCTCTCTAGTTAAGAGCATACCCCAAAACCAATGATCTATTAAAGAAAATAGTCATTGCAAACCTTTGCACTCAAGGGTGTTGTACCTTTCAGTTTAGAAGGTAGTGATATTACTCATACACTGACCCCTATGTTGGTAACAAATTGTTCCTCCACCACATTGGGCATTTAAGATTCAAAGTATGAACCAAACCATAGGAGGGACAATTGTTAACTAACAATGGACAAGACACCAAACTCCCTCAAGTGATCTTGGGGATAAAAAGTGCCCAAGTATTTTTTGTATTTAGGAAGTTCGACTCAGTTAGGAAAATGAGGCATCTAAAAGCCCTTGTCAAAAGGAAATGGACAAATGGTGTCCACTGTGTATTGTTTGGAAGGTTTGTCCTTTTCTTTCATTATTTAGAGTAGTTGTTCCTACATAGCTTGAACTTCTCTATTTAGTTTAGATATTTAAGTGTCTTCCTCTTTGATAACAATGGTTTCCACATCAAAGTTTGAGGGTAGCTTGGCTCCTTCTTAAGCCAATTTAAGGAATTAATTTTCTTTCTCTTCATTTAGTAGGAATTCCATAATCTTTTGGAAGCTGTTGTCTCCACAGCATTTTTCTATGTCTTTTAGGGGTATTTCATCATTTTACTGTATGCATTCATATAGGTGTACAATTATTTTTGTTTGTCTATTCTTTTATTTTCATCTTAGTTTTTGTCTCTACTATGTTCACCTCTTTCTTGGTTTTGGTCTGCCATTTTGTGCGTATGCAAGTTTTAAATATGTAGAGATTTAGTATGTAGAGGTTCAATATGTAGAGTTGTTGTGCATAAAGGTTTAGTGTTTAAAGTTGTAAGTACATGTGTCTTGCTTGTAGTGGTTGTTTAGCAGTAAAATGGAAGTGCTTTGATAGGACTGTCGACTTCCACTTTACCACAACACTAAGCCATTCAATTGCAATGTGAAAGGAAAAGAGGGTAGTTTCCAAATATGATTCCACTTCTAACCCAAGTTAGATTAGCTATGACTCAAAGGAAGAAGGGAGCTAATACTAAATTTAGATTACAAGGAGGAATGCAATAAAAGTAAATGTACTCTCTTAGGCCATTGATAGGATAACAAGAATGTGAAATTGAACTAATTGCTTAGGAAATGTAAATCTATATGGTATGTAATACAATCAACACAATTAAGATGCAAATCTAGGATAAGGATATGAAATTAAATATGAAAGACTCACCTTGAAATGCATAGAGGAATATGTATTTAAGATCAAGAACTTTTGAATCTGAATATTTTATGAGATTTTGACTGTGGATCTTAGAATAAAATGACAAAAGGAACAAAACCCAAAACATCTCCCTAAAATATGAGATTGAAGGACTAGGTTAACTTGGGAAGGCATCTTTTTGAATGGTTGACATAGTCTACGACTCCAAAATTGACAACTCCAGAAAGCTTGCAAATTATAGGTTCTAGATTTGTAATCCTTTTTGCTCCCACCCTGCAAATTAAAACATAATAGAAAGGTTCTGTGGTTGAGGTTTGATGAGGGATTACATTGGTCAATCCCCAGGTTAAGGAATCAATAATAAATGAGAATTATAAATATGAATGATTGTAAATAACATGATAAATGTTAGGATTCACATTTCCCATGTGTATGTCATGTAGTTGTATTGTAGATTTTAAATTAGGAATGTAGGGTATCTCCACACTTTGCAATGGATCTACCATAATTCCTTCATGGTTCCATGTATATGAATATGTATCAATGAATAAGAAGAAGATGAATACTCCAATGTAGATCTCCTCCCTTCATGGCCAAAGACATGCTAGATCTTGAAGAGGAAATTTTCATAAAGGATTCTTCAATGTTAGATAGAAATCTCCTTGCTTGAATGCTTGAACTACTTGAATGCAAAAGAAAGAAATATTCATTAGAGAGAAAGAGCTTGAATTAGATGCTTATGGTTGTAAAATGAAGCCTTCAATTCTCCTTATATATGAGTTTTTGGGTAGGAAAATAATACATGTCAATTGAATAACGATCATAAACTAATTAAACCCCCAAGGAGTTTTGGGCCCCAAGCTCTAGAACTATTAGGGACTAGGTTGATCTAGGTCAACCTAGTATAGGTTTATGTTTACCTGAGAGGACTAGGTTGACTTGGGTCAACTTGGTCCAAAAGGATAGGTTCGAGTTACCAGAAAAATCTAGGAAAAAATGCAAGAAAGATAGGTGGAAAGATAGAAGAGAGAAGAAGAAAAGAGGACTGAGCACAGACATATCCATGGTCCAAAGAAGAAATAATGAAGAGGAGGGAGCTAAAAGGTCATAAAAGGAAATTGCATCCATTTTAAGATGGTACATATAGCCCCTACTTTTGTGGGAGTATGTGTTTTCTCAAACTCACGGTAAAGTAGATCAAGAGAAAAAAAGAAAATCATATTATGACTAAGGAGAAAAAGAAATCATCAAGCCCCAAATAGACTAAGTCTTTGTCACATCTATAGTCATAAAAAGAGAGATAAGTACTACAAAAAAAGGGCATGGTTGCTTCCCCAATAAGGTTTGTGCCTTATTGCAAACCACACAAGGAAAAGGAAAGAACTAGGGGGAAAGGTCTTTACAAAAGGGGATGGCATTGAATAGTCTAAATAATACGCCTCACAATAGGTGTATAATAATCATGCAAAAGGCCATGCTTAGGAATAGTGTATTCAATCTAAGGACTAGTTTTCCCACTATGAGGTGCATTTAATTTTTTCAACCTAGGGATGTATATTTGAAATGGTCGGCACAATATGTGCACTAGGTTTCTTAATGAGACATTATCCTTATTCTGCAAGAAAGTAAAATGCAAGGAAAGAACTTACACTAGTGCTGCAGGAAACTAACATACTTAACTCTTTACTAAAATGAATACTAGAAATGCAATGAAATTCTAACATATATTCCAACTTAGTTCATCTACTATAACTATTCTTATAGATGCTGTAGGAACACTCACAAAGTAATATGCTACAAGAAGGAACTTATAACTTCTACCTGCAATACTAAAAATGCTTGAAAATAAATCTATACTACTCTAATCTAATCCACCTCCCAAGTGGGCCCCCTTGGTTGGCTTCTACTAATCTACTAATACAGAATGTAAACCAGGAGCTATTTCATTATGTTCAAGAAAATCATTACATGAGAACAATACATAAAACTATAAAAACAACTCACTGCAAGAGTCAATAGTTTCTTGTCATAAAATTTCTTCTAACCTCGTAACACTATTGGTCTGATCTCTATAAATAGAATATCGATGCTTATTAAACAACATAAAAGCAAAATAAACTAACTATAAAAGCAAAATAAACTAACTTTTAACCTACCAGAGAAAAAGGAAGAAAAGATAACAGCTCAAGGAGAGAAGAAAAGATAACAGCTCAAGGCGGGAATAATAAAGTCTATGCAACCGCTTTGTCACAATAATAAATGCAAAGAAATATAACAGTTCTTCATAGCTCCTCCATATTAGTGGTCGTGTCCCTTGGTACCATTATGACTCTTTCCACTGTAGCTTAACATCTTTTCTCCTCAAATGCTATTGGTTGTCTTCAATGTTTCCCTTTGAATGCTTCTAACCATCTTCAACTCCCTTTGCTAATTAGGTTAGTTATTATGTAGAGATATTTGCAAATAAGCATTATCAAACTAAATTCAAATATGATAACATACATTCTGATGGTTATATGAAATACTAAATTATATATATAATATTGGCAAAATATAAAATACTATTTACCCATAGGTTAATCATCAGTTCAAGCAAACATAGGTTCACAAATGTCTTGGTGGAAATAAAAAAAAGTGTTTAAAACTATCATAAAATAGAGGCAATAATTAGCCTCACCATCTGCCCCTTGGTAAACCGATGCTTGTCCTTAAGCATTGAATTTCCTAGTCAGTGACCTGAATTCCCCAACTTCAGTCCTTCCTTTCCTACTGCTCTTGAAGGTGTAGTAGAATCCTCATGTTCTTTCCCACATTTTCCTTCTATTGTCCTCCTGCAGCTTGTCAAGTCTGTCAACATTAATATCATACAGGGGCCACATGAGCATTGGAGCTTGCATAGTGAGTGGGCACTATAGTTATGGCCTAGCCTATTTCCCCAACTCTATATACTTTGGAACTTGGTGAAGGGTGACCTCTAAGTTGATAGGATTGTGTGGCTCTGATATTTTAAGTGTCTCAGGTAATTTGGCCCACCTACTTCTAGCACCAACCATGGCTCTCTGAAAGGAAAAGTAAGGTAAGTTCTCATATTCTGCATACACCTTTGTTTTGGCAGTGAAGATTCTATCCCTTACTCCCTTATTCTTATCCCCATAAGTTAATCTAAACTAGTCTCGAAGAACTTCTTCTGGTTTACTGCTCTTAGCTCTTAATGTAGGGGCTTTATTCTTTCCTCATTTATGTAATTATTCAATTGTCTGTCATAATTAGCTTTACTATGCATCCAAGACATCAAATCCCTCAAATGTATATCCCCTATATAGAGTAAGGGATTTCATTGAGTTTTTGCTGGAATGATAAAATTGTGCACATATAACTCATAGAGCTAGTTCTGTTGCCAAGATGGCAGAGTCTGGTATAAACCATAGGATTCTTGAGCTGATTTGAATTCTGCACTTATGTTCTTGAGGTTAGCATAAGTTGGAATAAAAGGAATTTTTCCTTTAAACATAGAGCACAAATCTGAGGTGGTGGTCTATAGGTAAGTGCTTGATCAACCAATTTGAGGGCATGATCCATCCTTTGTTTTTGGTTTGCCAATTGCTCTTTCAAATTTGTAATTTCCTCACCTAGAGATACTATGTCTTTCTTCATTTTTTCCCTCTCTTCTTCCCATAGGCCTACAAAAAACATAGGTTGTCCAAACAACTAGAAAAGAAGTTTCTATAGGTTAATGGAACCACTGTCCTCTTTATAGTTTCTTTTCCTCTTCCTCTGTTCCTTCTATAACTACCTTACAAAATTTGTAAGCCATGTTGGTTTATAAGGAACTAGGCTAGTGTTTGAATAGACTGACTCATTCATTATAGGAACTATTTTTTGGCTTGCTGGAGGATCATTTTGATTTTCATTTACTTAAACCCTACATTCCTCATTAGGGTTTTTAGGAATGTTTACAATTTTAGGGTGAGAAGGAGAATTATTGGGAACAATTTGTACTGGGGATTCTTTAGTAGATGGTTTGAACAAAGTAGACTGAGCTTCTACTATCAGTTTAGAAATTTGTCTCCTCATTCTAGGACTTCTTCTCATAGGGGTCTCCTCTAGTATCACAACCTTCTTCCTACTTTCTTTCGATTTCTTTACTACAGGAGTAACTATTGTAGGACTCGTCTTAGTTTTCTTTTGTTTTGTGACTGTAGGGTTTGACTTTTCTACTACCAAAGTCAAGGTCTCTTGGAATTTCCATTTTCTCCTTGCTCAGGTAGAGATAGCTTTTTGAGTCTCTTGAATAGGTAAAGGCACAGTTTCTTTCACATTCTCTTGCACATTTTCTTGTACATTTTTGGCTTCAGCATTTTGAGTGCTTTGCTTAGTAGGTTCATCAATGGGAACTACATTCTCCTCACTAAGCTATTCATTAAGGACAACCTGGGATTGTAGGATTTTAGCTTGGACAAATTCTACCCATGTCATAGGAGAGACATCCCTAAGTGATCTTTTTATGATTAATTTAATTAGGGCATGATGGGTGATAGAATTTTCCTTCCCCTTTTAGGTTTCTTCAGCACTAATGCATAACATGTTATACAAGAAATTGGGAACATTAACTGGACAATTTTGCCTTATAAAGCAAAGCAATTTAAAATGATGTGCATGTAAATATGAAAATCTTCCTTCATAGGTGAGGTACTTGATAATGTGCATAGCCAACTCGTTATATGGCGGCAGAAGAGATGTCCTTTTGCAACCTTTCTTGGTAATATCCAACTAAGGATTAGTTGGTATGAAAAACTGAGCCCTGCTAATCTTGCATCATGCATGTTAGGATAATGTTCTCCTATTGTTGGTAACCCGGTTACTTCAACTATTTGCTCTTTAATAGCAACAATTGTTAAACCCCATACAATAACTTCTCCTTCATTAAATGTTCTCATAAACTCCATGACTGTTTCTTCATCAAATGTAGTTAAACTTAGAAAATACCCTAAGTAGCCACAGGCATTAAATCTCCTCACTACTTCTACATCTGAGAGTAAAGAATCATTCAAGAATAAGGGGTATGACACCTAGACACTTGTGTACTTATAGCAACTGAGTTTCATAAAGAAAATATAAAGATTTGGAAAAAAATTCTTCATGAATAAATAGGAATGTCATTGGGTTTTAGTAACCTTCCCTATCCCCTACGAAATATGGACAAGTGTCCACACTTGCCAGACTTAGTACAAGGTATGGAATTGGCATAACGCTGCCATAATATAAATAATGCAGTATTATATATAACCAAAAAAATCAATGTACTATAAATGAATTAAGATTTGAAAAGCTTATATCTATGGGTTGATTTTTGCATTTACCAAAAGTGGCAAAAATTACATCAGCATTGACAACATACATCAACAAACTGATGATGTTTATTGAGAGCATTAGAAAATGATGATGTGGAAGGTGGTTGGGTGGTAGGTAAAGAAGTGAGATGAGTTGGAAAAGAAGAATTAGAAGGTGAATGAAGAAATTTGGAACTTTATGTGGTCATAAAGTTTTTATTATGGGCATGCACGAAGAAATTAATATTGAAGAGCTGTAGGCAAGAGGTCAACACCTTCTAATACAGGAAGAGTTACCTAGTGTGCATTTGAATTTGTCCATTGAAATTGATGTAGGAAGTCCTCTTTTGTTGGGGGCCATTTATATAACTTGAGTCTATGACCATTGAATAATAATTTAAAAGGCACTAGATCAATTGTAGTTAATTAGACAACTCCATTTTCAAAGACATGGTTAATTTCATCTGGACCCAACCATCTTGTCTATAGCTTTCTTAGCATATCTTTAAATCTGGAATCATATAGTAGTGCCCAGTCACCAACTTGAAATTGTTTATTGCTAATGCGGGAGTCATACCATTTCTTTCTTTTCTTTTGTATAATTTTAGTGCATTCCAGAGCAGCTTTGGGCATTTCATCCAAGTAATTAAGATGTAAAAGACGTTCTCTTTGTGCCGTAGGAAGTTCAATGTTCAGCTCTAGTGCAGTTCTTAAAGTTTTATGTTCAAATTCAACAAGGAGCATTGCTATTTTCCCATATAGGAGCTCAAATGGTGTGAAACCTGTAGTTCTCTTCCATGTTGTTTTTTAGGCCCATACAACTTCTGGTAATCTGCTATTCCAATCCCTATGGTGCAAATGAATTGATTTTGTTAAGATAGCCTCTATCTCCCAATTTGTGACTTCTGCTTGTCCATTAGTTTGAGGGTGATAGAGACTTGATTTCTGGTGCTTGATATTATATTATTTCATCAATTATGTGATTAGATTAGAAGTAAATTGTGCACCCTGGTCAGTGACTAGTTCTTTTGGTACACCATAGCGAGTAAAAATCTCTTCATACAAAATTTTTGCAACTTTGTGATCATGAGCATGCTTCATGGCTTTCACTCCCACCCATTTTGTCAGGTAATCCGTGCACACAAGGATATATGATTTCCCATTGGATGGAGGATCAATTGGACCAATGAAGTCCATACCCCATTTATCAAATGGTGTTAATGCCAGTTGTGGATTGAGAGGCATTTCATTTATTCTTTTTGGTTGCCCCATCCTTTAACACTTGTGACACCTCTGTCTATAGTTGGCTGCATCTTTGTAAAGTGTAGGCCAATAGTAACCATTTGTTAAAATTATCAAGGTTGTTCCTTTTGTTGCAAAGTGCCCTCCAAATGGTTCATTATGACATGTACGTAGAATGTCATACATCTCATCCTCTCTCACACATCTTCTCATAACTTGATCAGGTCTAGTATAAAATAAGATATTATCAATCCAAGAGAAATGGAAACTTTTCTCTACAAGTGTCTTCTTTTCCTTATAAGAGAAATGTTTTGGCATTTTATTAGCTGCAATGTAGTGTACAATGTCTACATACCATGGAGTTTGAATAGTAATATGAAATAAATGCTCATCTAGAAATGCATCATCTACCAGAGTAGTGTCATTCTCATCATGATGGATTCTTGATAAATAATCAGCTACCACATTGGCTCTTCTAGGCTTATCAACAATGGTGATATCAAATTCTTGCAACAATAGTAACCATCTTGTTAACCAACTTGTTATAGCAGGTTTTTTCATGAGAGAGTTAATTGCTACATGATCAGTATGAACAAATATGGGATAGCCAGTTATGTAATGCTAGAATTTGTTCAGAGCATAAACTACTGCTAATAGTTCTTTTTCAATCACTGTGTAGTTTAATTCTGGTCCATGAAGGCTCTTGCTAATATAATATATTGCATTTTCAAGATGTTGAGATTATTGTCCTAGAACTGCACCTATGGCATAGTCAGAAGCATCTTTATATATGTGAAAAGGCAAAGTCCAATCAAGGCCTTGTAAGATTGGGGCTATAGTGAGAAGTTTTTGAAGCTGCAAGAAGGCTTCATTGCATTTTGATGTCCAAATGAATTCAGCTTCTTTGGTCAGTAATGTATACAAGAGACTAGTTGTTTCGCTATAGTCTTTTATGAAACATCTATAAGATCCAACAAGACCTAGAAAAGATCTTACATCTTTTGGTTTTGTGGGTATGGGAAATGTTTGAATTACCTCTATCTTAGCTGGGTTCACTCATATTCCTGCAGCTGATATGAAATGACCAAGTACCACACCTTCCTGCATGAGCATGAAACATTTTTCACTATTAAGTGTCAGATTCTATTCTTGACATCGTATCAAAACTTTTTCAAGATTCATCATTGCTTCTTCAAAGGTGACTCCAAATGTTGTGAAGTCATCCATATATATTTCCATACAATCATAAGATATATCAGCAAAGATGCTAATAATAGCTCATTGAAATGTTGCAGGAGCATTACATAGACCGAATGGAAAAATAGAGTATGCAAAAGTACCCCATGGGTATGTGAATGTGGTTTTATCTTAGTCTTCAAGAGCAATAATGATTTGGTTATAACCACTATACCCATATAGAAAAGAGAAATACTTCTTTCCAGGTAGAGTGTCTAGAACTTGATCAATGAATGGTAAAGGAAAGTGATCCTTTTTGGTGGCCTTGTTAAATTCTCTATAATCTACACAAATCCACCATTTCCCTCCCTTTTTGGGCATTATGACCAGGGGTGACACCCATCTACTATAAGATATAGGATAAATAAAACCAACATCAAGCAATTTTTGCAATTTAGTTTTAACTATTTCTCTAAGGCTAGGATTTATCATTCTCTGGGGTTAACAGTGCGGTAGACACCCTTCATTGATGTATATTCTATGAGTGCATAACATAGGACTCAAGCCTTTCATATCACCATAATCCCATGCAAAATCCTTTTCATGCTTTTGAAGTAGCTTTGTTAACTATTCCATTTGTGTGGATGTTAATTTTGGTTTAACATGAAGATTATGACCTTTGGACAACTCAATAGTAGTGGTAGACTCTATCATAGCAGCTTCAGAAATTGGACTTGTATCTAATTCACATGGTAAAATTTGATGAAGAATGTTTGGTTCTTTGAGAAAAGTACAATTCTCATCACATTCCTCATATGTGGTTAATTCTAACACAAAACTTTCAGATAAATCTTTTTCTACTACACAATTGTTAGTGAGAATACTCTGAAGGACTGAATCCTCTTCTTGTAGCTTTAGAAAGGATTGTCTATGTAACATCATAAGTTGTACTATAGA
The DNA here is from genome assembly GCA_028749045.1 of Cupressus sempervirens. Lineage (NCBI taxonomy): Eukaryota > Viridiplantae > Streptophyta > Pinopsida > Cupressales > Cupressaceae > Cupressus > Cupressus sempervirens. The sequence goes on along the minus strand of CM053785.1, from coordinate 550,898,610 downwards.
GTTTAATTCTTCTTTTTCATCCCCTAAATCTGGCTAGATAGATGTGCTTAAATCTAGTAATGGTTGTGCTAGAGGATAAAAATCAAATTTCTTTGTTGCTTGACCATTTGATATAGTCATATTTCCTAATCTACAACTTATATTTGCATCAGTTGTAGCTAACTAGGGTTGTCCTAGAATGATAGGGTAACTAGATAGATTAACTTTGGGAGACATAATCATGAAATTTGTAGGATACTCTAGAGAGTCTAAAGTTACAGCTATGTTCCCTATCATTCCATCAGGAGTGATAATAGAACTATTTGTGAGTTACAGAATTGTTGGACTAGCCCTTAATCCTTCTATACCTTAGTCATGAAATTTATAGTAGCACCAAGATCTATTAAAGCATTTTAATTAGAGTAACCATTTATACTCATTTTCATAATTGGACTGCCTAGATCAGAATATTTTGGAGTGACCAATTTTCCTAACATAATGTTAGCCAACTGTCCCATAACATGAACTATAGTTGGGTCCTTTTTCTTTCTCCCAATCTTCTTCAGGCAAGCTTCTCTAATGGATTTTCCACAGATAGGAACATCTTTAATAGCTTGAAATATGGGTATTTGGACATGCATGTTTTTCAACTAATTAACAATATCAAAAGATTGTTCCTCTGTTTGTACATGTTTACTTTGTACAAGCTTCTCTAGAAAAAGGAGGTTCCATCGCTATCTGAGCTTGGGCTGAGATAATGAGATTGGTTGGGTCAACCTCTTTAGAGACTGGGGGTTCTAATGCTACAAGAGTATTTAGTATTTCAGTTATAAGAGGTGGTTTAGGTGCTGGTAAAGTTGTACTTGATCTCAGATGTATATTTGCAACATTTAGAGCGTAAGTAGGATTTTGGTGAGCATCAACAATACACATGGGTTGTTGTGGCTACTAGTTATTTGGATGAGGTTGAGGTTGTGCAGGTAACTATGTCTTCTTTTGAGGTCTAGGATTCATAGGTGGTGGCATTAATATAGGTTGTTGAGTTGGGGGTGGTAATTGTGGAGTACTAGTATTTTGGTTAGCCCACTATTGAGATCTCCTCCATTGGTTTGTAGACTGCCAATTCCCCTGGGATGGTTGCCATTGGTTCTACTAGTTCTACCATTGGTTCTACTGGTTGGGCCATGATGGTTGGGAATTCTAAGGCCATTGGAGCTATTGCGAATTAGTTTGTCAAGCATTAGTCCAATTAGGTTGATTATATTGTGGTGGGCCTTGGGGATTATAGTTTTTCCATTGATTATGGTTTTGCCATTGGTTATCATATAAATTTGGATTTTGCAAAGGGTATTGAGGCATACCTTGACATTCGATCATGGCTGGCATTGAGCAACAAAGAATACTTGCTCATCATCTCCATCTACCTTGATGTACTCAGTTGGAAGATGTTGGTTCTCCATGCTGGCAACTAGTTTGCATTGGCAGATCTTCTTTTGCTTTTGGCAATGAGGGTAGTATTCAGCTAGTTGTAACTCAACTTCTACATGTTTCTTCTTTGCAATCATTGTGTCGAGATGTGTAGTGACATCATTTATGATTTATTGCTTGAAATTTGACAATAGGTTAGATATCTCGAGCCTTGAAATACCTTGGCTAATTCCTTTAGTGACTATGGAACGAGGTCCTTGACCTTTCTTCATAGTTGACCTTGAATAGTTTTGATAGATCTTCTTGAGGTCATCCTAGGAAGCTTGATATACATCACCACCAGCCATAAGATCTAGTGCTTCTAGAAAATTCTAGACAATTATCATTCACACCTATTAGAAAGAATAGCTTTTGAGAACCCTCGGATAACACATGATGAGGGTTCTTCTGCAATGTATACAAGAAACATGAAACATAGTCTTCCAATGTTTCTTCCTACTTTTGTGATATCCTGAAGACATCATCTCCTCTTGAACTAGATGCTTTGTAATACTCTTTATATTTATTCAAAAATAGAGTTTGCATTTCATCCCAAGTTCCTGTTGCATTGGTTCCTAAGCCCATGAACCATTGTAAAGCTGACTCTTTCAATGTTGCTAGAAATAATTTGAGCTTATGGGCATCAATGTTGTAGTCAAAACTATGATAGAGTATTTTGAATTCAAACAAGAAAGTATCAGGGTCTTCGATTGCAAGGCCATAGAACTTTGGAAGAGCAACTACAAGTATATTCTTGAGATTATCAGTATTTATGAGGCTTGGGAGAGGAAATGGAAAAGTAGGTTGTGCCATTACAAGAGGTATTAGATTATGAGGTTGCTGTTGAAAAGGAACATTAGGTACTGGATTATAAACAATTGGTGGATTTAGAGCAATATTATCAAGGAAACTAGCCAAAATTTCAGCAAAAGGTTGAAGATCACTCATATCTATAGGTTCTACTCTTGAGGATGATTCTATAGGAAAAACAAGGCTTGCATCTTCAAAAGGAAACTCAACTTCTTTGTCTTCAATTTTTTCATTCAAATTAACAGACTCCCATGGAAGAAATTTTCCATATTCATCTTGTAGTCTTTCTCTTTGATGCATGCAATTGAATTCTTCACACTGGTGAAGAAAACTTTAAGACTACAAATTTCTAAAAAAACTTTAACTAAAAATTATGACTCAAGAATGCTCCCAGCTTGACACCATCCCTAGCAATGGCACAAAAAATGGTCCACCTCACAATAGGTGTACAATAATCATGCAAAAGGCCATACTTAGGAATAGTGTATTCAATATAAGGACTACTATTCCCACTATGAGGTGCATTTAATTTTGTCGACCCAGGGATGTATACTTGAAATGGTTGACACAGTATGTGCACTAGGTTTCTTAATGAGTCATTATCCTTATTTTGCAATAAAGTAAAATGCAAGGAAAGAACCTACACTAGTGCTGCAAGAAACTAACATACTTAACTCTTTACTGAAACAAATACTGGAAATGCAATGAAATGCTAACATATATTCCAACTTAGTTCATCTACTATAACTATTCTTACAGATGCTACAGGAACACTCACAAAGTATGATACTACAGGAAGGAACTTATAACTTCTACTTGCAATACTAAAAATGCTTGAAAATAAATCTATACTACTCTAATCTAATCCACCTCCCAAGTGGCCCCCCTTGGTTGGCTTTTGCTAATCTACTAACACAGAATGTAAACTAGGAGCTATTTCATTATGTTCCAAAAATTTCTTACATGAGAACAATACATAAAACTATAAAAACAACTCACTGCAAGAGTCAATAGTTTCTTGTCATAAAATTTCTTCTAAACTCCTAACACTATTGGTCTGATATCTATAAATAGAAGATTGATGCTTATTGAGCAACATAAAAGCAAAACAAACTAACTTTTAATCTATTAGAAAAAAAGGAAGAAAATATAACAACTCAAGGTGGGAATAATAAAGTTTGTGCAACCATTTTGTCACAACAATAAATGTAGAGAAATATAACAATTCTTCATAGCTCCTCCATATTAGCGGTTGTGTCCCTTGGTACCATTATGACTCTTTCCACTATGACTTACTATCTTTTCTCCTTGAATGCTATTGGCTATCTTCAATGTCTCCCTTTGAATACTTTCGACCATCTTTAGCTCCCTTTGCTAATCAGGTTAGTTATTATGCAGAGATATTTGCAAATAAGCATTATCAAATTAAATTCAAATATAAGAACACACATTCTAATGGTTATATGAAATACTACATAATATATATAATATTGGCAAAATATAACATACTATCTACCCATAGGTTAATCATTAGTTCAAACAAACTTAGGTTCACAAATGTCATGGTGGAAATAAAATAGAGTGTTTAAAACTATCATAAAATAGAGGCAATAATTAGCCTCATCAGCAACAAGTGTGTGTAGCATGCTAGTCAACTCATGGAAGATGAACCAAATAGTCTATCAAGTGTGTGTGACATGCTAGTTAGTCCATCAAGGGACTCAACTTCAAGGGAACTCAATGTCCCAAAATTGAAGAATAAAAAAGCAATCTGGCCATAAGGATTTGTGCATCCTTATGGGATCAAAACAAGACTAGGATTCCCAAACTATTTATAGTCAAAAGAAGAGTAAAAAACAAGGATTGTGCCTCCCAAACTATCAATATTTTAGAGAGAGATCCAAAAAGAGACCAAGCCATTGGAAACTATCCATGGTTCTTAGAAACTAAAAGAAAAAACCAAAAGAGAGAGGCAAAGCATGAAATAACAATGCATGGATTTGGGTATACCTTAGAAATCATACCAATCACTAGAGGCTAAAGTAATCCAAACTATACACAAAATCCATGTTTCTATTCCATGGAAAAAGGATGATCAGATTGCATTTCTCCATGTTAAAGTGTTCACAAATACCTTAATAGGAGCAATAGCTTTAACAAAAGTGTACATGCATCCACAAAAGAATGCCCCCAAGAGGAGAAACATATCAAGGAAAATAAGAACAACAAAAAGATAGAGCACAAAAGGGATCTACTAACTAAGGGGTCAGTAAGATCATATGATAACATGTAATATTATGTCAAGTATGAAAATATCATCATTCTCCAAAGGAAGTAGAACTATGACACAATGGAGGAAAGACACAAAAGAGATATAAAGAAGAGTATTTTTGGGACAATAACATGGAGATGAAAAAGAATCAGTGCTAGCATATCATAAGCGACCAATAAGACTATATAAGACCATCGGTACAAACAATAACATAGGTAAAACACAACATAAAACAACATATAGAAGAAAAGAGATACAAGTAGAATAATGCATATGAAAAAGAGATCACTTTATCCTCTTGCGCTTAACAAATCAACAATGATCATCTAAAGCCATCGAAAGATAAGACATAAAACAAAAACACAACATAGGAACACTAAAAACTACCATGATAAATGAAGTTTACATCAAGCATTCTATGTTCCCCCCATCTCAGTCCAAAACACTAGGAAAATGATGAAAACTTGTGAGAGTAACCACATCCATGATAGTAGGAATCATATTGAGTTCTAAGCAAGGACGTTGAAAGTCACTATGCTCATTACTAGGAGCAATTGTAAGCTATGTTGAAAACATGTTAGGAAATCATTATCCATACTAATTAAATCTTCATCACTACTATCATCTCTTCCATATCTAGATTAACATAATATAAAATATGTATAGAATCATCATGTAAAGAGTTACCTTGTGTAGCTTCCTCCAAAGATACACATAGTCTTATCAAAGGAAGATTAAAGTTAAGACAAAGATGTAGGTTGAGAAACATGAGAATGAGCTTTAGCCTTATCTCTAGCTTGATGACTCTTGCAATGCTGACAAGCCTATTGGTTATGAATAGTCTTATGAGGGATAGCAAGAGGAATAGAATGAACAACCATAGGTTCCAAAGAAGGTACATCAACGGGTTGAGAGGCAGTAGTTGAAGGAACAAAGGTAGAGGTAGAAGGAATATATGGAGTAGGAAAGGCACATAGATGTGAACAATCCTTTAGCAAACTAAGTTCCATAATCTTATCTATTTTATAGTTGTGATAGTATTTATAGAGATGATTGAGATGGGTAGGTGGTTTTTAAGGGTGAGATGGCCAATAAAAATCAATCTCAACATAATCTCTAGGACATGATGGTTTATAAAGAGAATGATTGATGGTAATAATAGATCCATTATGAAGAAATTTAAGGCATTTATGAATAGGAGAAGCTACAACTTGCATGGAAGATAGCCATGAAATACCAAGATTAACTTGAAAGTGATTATAAGTAGGAATAACAACAAAGGTATTAAAAATAAATTTCCCTAAAAGTTCAACATGTAAACTAATAGAACCTTGAGGACAAGTTTGAATCCACACAGGGGTTGAATCATAAGTATCTGTATGCATTTTTTTTTTTAAATGTGTTCTTCAGTGATGAAATTCACCATAGAAGAAGGATCAATCAAAGTACCATGAGAAGGACTATGAGCAACTCTAATAGTGATGTAAAGAGGACCATTAGGTGCCTTCAACATATTAGACAGACCAAAGCTAATGATATTAGGTATTTTTTTAGGATTAGGTGGAGAAGAAATTAGAGGTTGAGAGTCCAACTCAACATTATTAACCACATGATTCACTTATTCTGTCTTCTCATCATAATCAATATGGTGATCAGAAGAAGGTTGTTGATTAATAACATTCGCTGAGTGTGAAGGTAATGGATTAGTAGAAATATACAAATTCAGATTATTTGGTATTGTTAGTGTAGTTTTTTATTTTTCCTATTTTGCTAGGTTTTTCCTATACTTTTAATAATCTCGCTTAGGTTAATAAAGCATGTCTTATTAGGTGAATGGTTGTGAGGTGTCACCTTCCTACATGTGAGCATCCATTAGCTATCTTGGGAAGATACTTTTCTATCTTTAGTCTGATAGATGGTTGCTCCTCATTGGTTGGTGTTGCCACCTCCTCCCTCTTCCTAGCCTATATAAGCATGCTACTTGGCTTGTATTTGCATCTCTTGTTTTTGCATCCTCTTAATGCTATTTTGCTTCCAGCATTTGCATTACTCTCTTGGAGACTAACTCTGTGTTGCTATTTTGATTTTGTATCATCTGCATTCACAGTTTAGATATTTACTCTTTGCACTAGTTTTTTGGGTTATTAATCTTATCAGATTCTAACATGGTATCAGAGCTTTTCTATGTGCAAGAGTAGATTTTAGTTTCCTTATTTGAGAGATTCGGGGTGGGGTGGGGGCTAATAAACTTTATTGTAGTTTTTTGAAAAATGAAGTATGCTCTTCTCTTGCATCTTTGGATGATCCTGAGAATTAGAAAAGTTTTGACAAAAATGATTTTTCTCTGGGGTTTCAATCTCAAATCTGACAACCAACTTGCATATTTGGAGTTTTCAATCAATATTGCAGGTTTCAGCATGCCATTGATGGACTTAGGAAGCTGATCCAGCATTTGCATGACATATTCTGGTTGCTGGGGTCATTTTTTGATTTTTGGAGCCATTTTTTACTATTAAAGGCGTCTGATTTACACTACAACAACATCTTTTGTATATCAGCAAGAAAAATGATTTTTGGGTTTTGTTCACAGCCCCGAAAAACCATCTGGGTATCTTTTAGATTTTGCATGCAAGCTGTATATTTTGCAAAATTGAGCATGCAAAGCTACAGCCATACCCCTCTCCATTGGCAGTCGCAGATTTGAATGCAGTTTTTAAATGTCTTGTTCTTGCTCATACGAACTCCAATTTTGATGATTCTTGTTACGAACTTGGCTATTTTTTTGTGCTCTATCCACTAGTGGAGTTTTTATTTTATTTTCATGCATGAATTCTTCAGAAATTGCAGATTCTCAGCCGTGACTGTGCACAGTTCTCATTTTGGAAACTTCGAAGGATCATAACTTTCTCATACAACCTCGTATCGAGGCGATTCTTTTTTTGAAAGTGCATGATTTTTTGAGTAGATCACAGTGGTGCTATTTGTTTTCTTGATTATTGTGCCCAAGTTTCACTTCTAGCATATGCTCTTCATGAGGGTTTGTAATGCATTGAAATCAAGACCACTAAGTATTTCTTTCTAGTGGTAGTTGTAAACGCACTAAAATAAAGTGCCAAATCATATTTCTTTGGGGGAGGGTTCTTTGATTGAGTAAAAAGTGGGGGGCATTGTCGTGGCTGGGTTCTCTTCTTTTTAGCATTTCTTCTTTGCATTTCTTCATCATGGATCAAAAAAATATGCCCATCCTAACTCCATACAATTACTTTGAGTGGAAATCATGCATGACAATTCACTTAAGGAAAGCTGGATTAAATAGGATAACTATGGGACTTGAAACTGAACTTGCTAAAGATGAAGATAAGCCTAAGTGGTTTAACAAATGTGATGAGGCATATGAAACATTGTGTTTGTATATTTCTCCTGACTTGCTATTTCACATTGAGTCTTTGGATACACCAAATGAAGTATGGACAAAGCTAGAAACACTATTTGGCATACAAGATTCAATGAGGGGTCATATGTTGGAAAATGAACTAATTAGTTTAAGCCCAGGAAATTTCAACACAATCCAAGATTTCTTCACTAAATTGAAGTCCTGAATAATTTTCTTCAAACCATAACACTCAAGAGTATCATGATTTAGTTGACAATGATATTGATAGAAAACATTAGAATCAAAAGACTTAAGCAAATGTTTACTAGGATCAATAGGATGAATATGAGGAAGGTTAAGGACACATGCATGAATCAACTTAGTCATCACCTTAGAAAAAACTTAGATAATTGTGTATACTGACGATTAGCAGAGGAAAAAGTAGTTGTACCTTAGGATGTAGTAGCCACTTAATCATCAACTATATTTGGAGACTTAATTTTTATGAAATTGTTAGGTTTAGAACTTTTTTTGGAATTTTGGCAGCATCACTCTTATTACTAGAAATAGGAGCCATTGTAGTAGAGCTCTCAAGTTGACTCACTTGCAATTGGTAATGGTGAAACATTGTACATAGATGTGAAAAGGAGGTATACTCTATAAGGAGGATCTTATCCCTAATATCTTTTTGTAAATTAGAAATAAAGATACATTGAATATCATTATTAGGCACATGATAAGAAATCTGAGCATATGAATTTTTAAATCTACCAATAAACTTAGTAACTTTCTCTTTAACATTTTGCTTACAATTTATTAAATTAGTTAAATAAATTGATGGACCCATATTAGTTTGAAATTGTTGAATGAAAGCATTAGCAAGAGTTTGGAAATAATCAATAGAATAAGGAAATAGAGAGAAATATGATTACAATTATCTATCCATAAAGGTTTGCGGAAAAAACTTGTCCATAATCTTATAGCCATGAGCAAAATCACCACATATAGTTTGGAAAGTTTTAACATGAATTACAGGACCTCCCTTACCATTATAATTCTTGAGGTATCTCAACATGTTATGAAATAACAACACAAAGGATATCTAATGAAAGGGGATTAGCAACATCACATCTAGGAATATTATACTTAGATTGAGTTAAATGTGTGAGTTGTTGTTGTAAAATAGAGACAGTTTCAACCAAGTTACTAACAATAGGATTAGAAGCAATGCTAGTAGCCATATATATGCTAGATGGATTAGGAAAGGTATAATAAGTAGAAGGAATATGTAAAGATGTTGACAGAGGATGAGAAGGAATGAAAAAGGGTTCAAATAGGTAAAATGAACCACATTATTTGAAGGTAATGAAGAACAAATGGAAGTAGGAGGAACACTCAAGGGAAGTGAAAGACTAGGAAGACCAACACTTAAAGCAGTGGAAAATTTTGTAGAAGTAGTCATAAGAGGAAAAAATAGGTAGGTATGATTTAAAGAGTGGTTGAAATTAGGATAGAAGGTTCAACAGTTGTGAAAGGAGAAGGATATCCTAATTCTTGAGCACATTCCTTCAAAGACTCAACATGAGTATTAATAAGGTGAGATATATCACACAAGATAGAAAGTTTGTTATAATGGTTATTAAAAAGATTTTAAAGAGCTTCAATAGCAGCAACACTATCAAGATTCTAATTTTCTTGAGCAAACCAAGTTTTCAATTTATCAAATTCACTAGAAAGCTTATCAACTTGCGAAGGAATAACTCTTGAAGCATCATCATCATCATCATAGGATGAGTGAGAAGAGTTAAACTCCATGATAGGATTAATATCATGAGAAAAGATGTAAGTATCATCATGAGCCCTAGGAAGAAAAGAAAAATCATGACCAAAGCAGGCCATAAGTCTATGACTTTGTCTAACATGTAATTAAGCTCATAAAAATGGATATCACAAAAGGAAATGCTAATGAGATATAACCATGAAAATGTAATAAAGAGCATAAAAGAGAGATCTAACCACACACAAGATAGCTAAATCTAATTGTAAGAAGGAAGAGGAGGAAGCGGCATAAGTAAGGTTCACCAAAAGAAGGTAAACACCTAATGAAATGAAAATAAGCAATTTAAAACCACAAAAGAAAGAGATGACAAAGTCGAGTTCACCAAAATATTAAGTGGTGAAATGAAAGAACTTTAATAAGATTGTAGACTTCCACTTTATGGGGACACTAAGCCATTCAATTACAATGTGAAAGGGAAAGAGGGGAATTTCCAAATATGATTTCACTTCTAACCCAAGTTAGATTAGCTAGGACCTAAAGGAAGAAGGGAGATAATACTAGATTTGGATTGAAAGGAGGAATACAATAAAAGGAAATGTACTCTCTTAGGCCCTTGATAGGATAACAAGAATGTGAAATTGAATTAATTGCTTAGGAATTGTAAATCTATATGCTATGTGAATATAATCATCCCAATTAAGATGCAAATCTAGGACAAAGATATTAAAGGAAACAAAATATGAAAGACTCACCTTGAAATACATAGAGGAAGATGTATTTAAGCTCAAGAAATTCTAGATCTAAATCTTTTTGGAACTTTTGAGCACAGATCTTGGAATAAAATGATGAAAGGAACAAAACCTAGAAATCTCCCTAGAATATGAGACTAAAGGACTAGGTCATCTTGGGAAAACATCTTTCCACTAGATTGACATAGTCTATGACTCTAAAAATAATGAATCTAAAATATCATGAAATGTAAGTCCCATATTTATAATCCTTTTCACTCCCAACTTGCAAATTAACACATAAAAGAAAGGTTTGGGGGTTGAGGTTTGATGAGGGCTTGTCTTGGTCAATCCCTAGGTTAAGGAGTTAATCATAAATATAAATGACTGTAAAGAACAAGATAAATATTAGCATTCATGATACTTGTGTTTATGTAATGTAACTATATTGTAGATTTTGAATTAGGAATGTAGGGTACCTCCACACTTGGCAACAAATCTACCATAATTTCATCATGGTGCCATGGATATGAATATGAATCAATGAAGAAGAAGACAAATGCTTAAATATAGACATCTTCCCTTGATGGCCAACATTATGCTAGATCTTGAAGAGGAAATTCTCACAAAGGATTCTTCAATGCTAGATAGAAATCTCCTTGCTTGAATGCTTGAAAAAGGCTTTGAATGCTTGAACTCCTTGAAGACAAAAGAAATAAATCTTCAATAGAGAGAAAGAGATTGAATTAGATGTTTATGGTTATAAAATGAAGCCTCCAAGTTTCTTTATCTATGATTTTTAAGGTGGGAAAATAATACAAGCCAACTGGATAATGGTCATAAATGAAATAAATCCTGGAGGACTTTTGGGCCCTGAGCTCTAGAACTATTAGGGACTAGGTCGATTTGGATGGACCTAGTCTAGGACTATGTTGACCTATGAGGACTAGGTCAACCAAGGTCTAACTCGTCTAGACTAGGTTGACTTGGGTCAACCTAGTCTAGAAGGATAGCTCATGGGTGCCACAAAAAGCCGAGAAAAATGCCAGAAAGATAGGGTGGAAAGATGGAAGATAGAAGAAGAAAAGATGAATGAGCACAAGAATATTCATGGTTGAAATAAGGAATCATGAAGAGGAGGGAGCTAAAAGATATTAAAAGGAAAGTGTATCCAGATTAAAATGGTACAATGGCAAATTGATGTTTAGGAGATGATCCCGCAAAGTTATCTTTGGGATGCTCTCAATAAAAGGGGTTTCAAATCTAATTATAGTTTATGGAAAAGTAACATTTGATGAAAGATCCAATAGTAGGTGACAAAGATCATGATGATCCCTAATTAGGTGTAGAAGGTGAAGGAGACTACAAGGATCTTCATTGCACTTTGACTACGTATAGAACTTGGACCAACCTCTACTTCTACCTCTACCTCTACCTCTACCTCTACCTCTACCTCTTCTATCTCTATGAAAGGGAAACAAATTTCCACTTCTAGTTGCAATAGTCATAGACAATAATGTGCAATAGGTTTAGACTAGGACCACACTTAGATTTTCATGTCAAAGTAGGTGAAAGTGATAACAAGGATGATACACACCAAGCTACAAATAGTCATAGTAGTGACTAGAACAACCAAGAGATTGACTATCATGACAACATAGTAGGACAAATGAAGCAGTGGAACAAAAAGACTAGTTTAGGTGTGAGTCACAAGTGTTCAAATAATTTTTTTTTAGTTTTAGACTATTATAGATAAAGAAATGGATAGAGGTTTCTTGACAGAGACTAGATTATACCGTAGTTTTGACAAGATGATAGAAATAACTTTCTATTTTCAGACAAGTTTCATATAATATTACATGAGAGAATGCTTCTATAGTCAAGATTCTAAAAGGCTCTTGTGAGTAAATGTAGAGACCAAGTGAGACAATGCCTTTCTAAGAGAGATAGTGAACTAGTTCGGCAATTTTGATAACAAATTTGGTAGTAATGAACAAAGGCTCATGTGAGAACATGGGTGTTCCAAGGTGACAAACTACCAGTAACCAGGTGAGTAAATAAATCAACAATCCTTAAAATCTTAATTCACACACAATTTCACATTGGACTAGGTGAGTAAATAACAAGATCTTCAATTTGACCAGGTTTTGGACAATTTTGACATAGTTCTCATATTTCAAATATATTTGACAAATTTTAGAGTTTTCAGTTTCAGATAGATTTGATAGTTCTTACATTGATAGCCTTGATACTTTGGTAGGGTTTCTTTTAAATTATTATAAAATTCTTCTTGAAAAATATCAGATCTGTCATCAAAACTCTGCTAAAAGTTCCACCAAATTGACTTGGAGGCAAAATAAATCAACAACAAGATCTTTGCCAAGTTTGGCGAATACCCACTTCACCGTTTGGCCACAAATTGAATCTAAACTACCCATACCAAAATGTAGTTGAAAATAAAGCACCTCAAACAAATCTACAAATATTTGCTATCCACTAATACTTCTGCAAACAATTGATGACTAGTCTAGAAGGTAGACTCTGAGAGCTTTTTGAAGATATATAACAGTCCTATATTTGATGAAGAATCAGGCTCTTAGTACTCATTCAAAGTTCTAGAGCCAAAACTAATGAACAAATCTTTATTTTGCAAAAAATCATCTTTTTTGTGTTGGACTTGGGCATGCTTACCAATACAATTGATCTCTATATCCTACCCTTAGGATCTTATAATGTTATGTTGGGTATGTATTGGTTAGCTTCCTATACAATGAGTATTGATTTCCGATGTAAGCTGGTACAATGTGTTGATGACACAGGTGGGTAGGTAGAGCTTGTTAGGGTCCAGAGGCCAATCTCACTTCAGATGATTTCAGCTAATTAATTGAAACAAAGTAAGAGGCAGTGATGCCAAATGTTTGTAGTCTCTATTAGTGACCTTGAGGAGGTTAAGAGTTGAGAGGTGTCACTTGACGGTCACCCACTTCTCTGTGAGTATGTCAATGTGTTTCCTAATAAGAGACTTGGTATTTCATAGTAGTGTGACATTGATTTCTTGGGAATCTTACCACATGACTACACAGGAGTTGAGTGAACTTTGTTTGTGCTTGAGGAGTTATTTCCCAAGGGCTGCATCTATCCTAGTGTATCCCCATGGGGTGCCCTACTCATCTTAATAAAGAACAAGGATGAATCATTGTGTCTATGCATTGACTACCAACAATTGAATAAGGTGGTGTTGAATAATTGACATCCCTTGCCAAGGATAGATAACTTTTTTGATCAAATGAAGAGAACAAGAGTGTTCTCAAAGATTGGTCTTAAGTTGGGACACCATCAACTTCGGATCCATGAGGCTGACATTCATCTGACAATATTTTGTACATGCTACTTCATAGTTTTACCTTTTGGGATAATTAATGTGCCATCAATATTCATGAATTTGATGAGCAAAGTGTTCTTAACTTACCTTGATTGGTCTGTTGTATTTCTTGATGACATATTGACTTATTCTAAGACTATGGAGGAGAATGTAGTCCATTTGCATCAAGTATTGTAGTGCTTAACCATCAATTGTATGCCAACTTGGGAAAGTGTGAGTTCCTTCAGTGTGAGGTGAAGTATTTGGTATACATTATTATGAGTGATGGTATTGTAGTGGATCCTACTAAGATCTGAGCCATCATAGATGGGCCACCACCCACTAATGTTGCCAAGATTCATAGCTTCATGGGCTTGGCAGGTTACTATCATTAGTTCATGAAGGATTTCTCTTATGTGGTTCATCTTATCACTTCTCTTCAAAGGAAAGGGAAGACTTATCTTTGGATAAAGTAGTTTGAGTCATTGTTTGAGGTTCTTAAGGAGAATTAACTAGTGCATACGTCCTTGGAGTTCCTAATCTTGCATGTGAGTTCATAGTGTACACTAATTTTCCATTAGAGGGTGTGGGGGCAGTGTTGATACATGATGGTTGAGTGATTGTATATGAGTTATCATAGTAAACATTCAACTTATAATGAGTTGTAGAATTAAACAATTAACATGAAATAATCATGCAACCTAGATATTAATGTGGATACCTTGTAAAGGGAAAAACTACCCGAGAATCAAGAACCCAAATATTTCACTCTTGTGAAGTGAGATTTTTTAGGAGCTAACCTTGTTAAATGTTACATACACATTTTTAGTGTGACATTATTAGAGGATTTATACCAAAGATCATATAGGCCTTATCACTCGTTGACATTTCTAAAAAGTGGCCTTTTTTTCTAAAGGACTTACAAACATTATTATTGAATGTTACCATATAGGATTTCAAAATACTATTAGGTCCACTTAGTTAAGAGATTTTTCTACTACAATGGTAAGAAAGTAACACTAAAATGACTTGTTAGGTTTAAGCACTACACCTTGCTTGTTCAGATCCCTACTTTGCTCAATTTCCTTCTTTCGATCCCTTTTTGGTTGATTCACACACTTCACACTTAAACTTAGCACTTCCTTTGCTTGATCTTCTCAATAATGTTCTTCTTGGTTCACCTTATTCTTTCTTCTTCAACAACTTAATTAGCAACATCATCATCAACAACAAAAAAATTTACATTTCATCACTTAAGTAGAAAATAATTATTGTTTCAAAATCTTCTAGGTTTTGTTGCTTAATCAAAATCATTAGATCTCCATCAAATTCAAATTCATTGAATCCAGTCACTTGAAAAATAGACTTCCAACATGAACTCTATGCTCCATTTCAAATTGATAAATCTTCTCTATTGTATCTTCTTTGAATTTCTCTAGTCATTGATCTCATAACCAAATTCATCCTTATCCTTGAAGCTTCTCAAACATTCTTAATTTCTATTAAAATTCAACCTTAGATTAATCTTTTTAAAAATTTTTCTTCATGTTCAATCTTAGTGAACATTACATCTCATTTGATCAATACTATACTCAATTAACACTGAAATCACTTGGTTAACATTATGTTCCTTTACTTCTTTATCAGGTGCATGTTGAGAACTATAGTAGCTCGGTTAGTATTGTATTCCTTCATTCACCAACCAAACTATCTTGCTTGAGATCATGTGAAGAAATTAAACCAACATTATACTATTAGGGTTTAACTCATTAAGTGCCCATTGAATACCATACACTTATTAAGACTTACATCATCATACTTTCTTCAAATCCTCTTCATCAATCAAATGATATGGTACTCTACTAAATTAGCATAATCTCTAATATAACTCTTGCACATACATTAAAAAAATTACTAGTTGGGGCTAACAATTTCTCCATTTAACATTGATGGCAACACATAAACATAAGATATTACATTACATAAAATTTCATCATGAGATAATAAAATGTGTGTATTGAAAACAATGCATCACTTTAGCTCTATGACCTCATGTAGGTTAATTGTAACGAGTTCTTTTCAACTCATATCCATTTTGAAAAATTCTCCCCCTTAGGGTGTACTTCACTTTTCTATTCAACAACATCTCTTCAATATTTATGACACTTCTTTTGACTTACTCATCTCCCCCTTTAGGATATCATCTTCCTTACCAGCTCATCTCCATCATAGAGATTCTCCACCCTTTTGAAACAAATGTCAAAGGTAACTATAAGTTCCAATCTAAAACTTATAAAACCTTTAATACTATGTACCTTGCATGTACTTATCACATCAGATTAATTACAATCTCTTTCACAATTTCAGGAAACAATCCCTAAAGAGTGAACTCTTGCATCAACTCTAATCATCCATGAATTGATGCAACATGGATCCTTACTTATTCAATCTTAGATAGGGGAATGACCCTAACTTACCTCTCAGATACTCAAAAGCATCATTAGGTAGTGGCTTTGTGAATATATCTGCAACTTTCTCCTTAGATTTCACATAGTCCAATCTTACTTGATTCTCTTGTACTTTCTCCCTCAAGTAATGATACTTAATAGACATGTGCTTGGTCTTTGTATGCATCACAAGATTATTGGATATGTTTTTTGCACTTGTGTTATCACAATAGATAGTAATTGGCTTGGTAAATTCTTGCACTCCTTTTAATAGTTTCTATGGATCCAGTCATAGTGTCAAGAAGAAGAATTACCTATGCTAGAATTTGTGTGGCAGTTCTTCAAGATACATATATGCTAGCAGTTATTTCTCTCAAATCTAAACTAGGTATCTAGAAGCAAAAAATTGAGTACGAGTCAATTCCCTTTGCTGGTTTTCATTGCAAAAAATTTGGTCATTGGGCTAAAAAAATGTTCATCTTTGAATGGAGCTCCCCAAAAAGTAAAAAAAATAATTAGGTTCTCAAAGGATTGAATATTCAGAATGGAGCTAAGAATAGCATTTTCAAGGAAGGGAATACCCAAGAAGTAAGTGGTTTGGTGAAGGGAACTTTGGTGGTTGATGAATCTAAACAAGTGAAAATATATCAATCAAAGGTGAATGTTGAAGGGGAGGTTCAGGTACATGTTCCTCTAGATCAAAGTAGTGAGGAAAATATACTAGTGTAGGAAGGTGGTGTGATCAGTCCCAATAAAGGAGATGAACAAGAAAGTGGGGAGATTTAGATTGATAACACTAATAAAGATGATTTTGAATCATTTGAAGAACTTGATTGTATCATTATGAGTAAGGAAACTTAATGTCTGATTAAACCTCTTGCAGATTTTACTGCCATAGAGAGTAATAAAAAAGGGGGGGATGTTGAGGAAATATTTATAGCTCTACAAGGGGTAGAGGAGGACTTTGGTGTAGATTGGACAGAGTTGGGTGTAAAAGAATCACTAAATCAAAAAAGAAAAATGAGGTTGTTTCTTCTAAAAATAACAAAGAGAGTGCTTTGTTAAAAACTAGGAGTAATAAGAAAGGAGATATCCCTAGCACACATCTAGGAAAAGGCAATAAAAAAGGTGAGTTTAAGAGCAACAAGGCCAGGGACTGCTATCTACGTGCAACACCATTGGGTAAAGGTATTAAGGCTGGAGATGTTGGTCTATCTCCTTCATTTGCAGGTAGACCATCTAATGTGCAGAGAAGAATTATTGAGACTAATAGAAGTATAGCAAATGGTAGTTAGAGGGCTGTCTTAGATTCAAAATCTTTCCATAAGAAATGAAGTTCATATCTTGGAATATTAGAGGATTAAATAGTCCTCACAAGAAAGATATAATGAAAAATATGACAAGGGATAACAAACCAGATATGTTACTAATTCAAGAAACAAAAATTTTCAAGGATAAAGTGGAAGGTCTTTTGGTTTTTTGAGGAGGCAAGATTATTGGAAATGATTATGATGGGGCCTCAAGTGGTATGGCGATTTACTGGAATGACAAATGTATTAATGGGGAACTTATCTCTCAGAATAGAAATATGATGAACATTAGATTTACCAATTCTAAGGATGGCTCTGTTTGGGTGCTTACTAATGTTTATGCTCCCAATTGTAAATGGGGTGGAAAGGTACTATGGGAAGATATCACCACTTAGAGAATTTTTTTTTGGGGAGGAGAATTGGATCATTATGGGGGATTTTAATACTCCATTGAAAGAAAATGAAAAGATGTGAGGAACTTATACTGACTTGGATAGCATACTAGATTTAATGGATTTTATTGACAATCACCTATTGCATGATATTGATTTGCATGGGATTGATTATACTTGGACCAATAGAAGAGCTAGAAAGGACCTCATTTAAGTTAGGTTGGATAGAGCCCTTATTAGTAGTGATTGGTTTTTAAAATATAAATGCTCTCTTTCAGCTCAGGTTCATGTTGGCTCGGATCACTACCCCATTTTTCTTATGGATGATTTGCAAACCTTTAAGAAGAATTATCCTTTAGGTTTGAAAAAATGTGGACTCTCCATCCGAGACTAGAAAACCTTGTTAAGGAATGGTGGAGCATTCGAGTGGAGGGTACTGTCATGTTCAAAATTGCAAGTAATTTGAAAAATGTTAAAAAGAATATCAAAAGATGGAACAAGGATAATTTTGGGAACATTTTTGAGAATAAAAAGAAGGTTTTGGAGGAGCTTAAAGAGATTCAAGATAGTATTCAAGTTGATGGATATGGGACTATCTCCAGGGAAGAGGAGAGTGTGAAATTGACTGAGATGCATGATATTATTACTAAGGAGGAAATGTTCTAGAGGCAGTGATCTAGAATTTTTTTTTTTGAAGGAAGCAAATCAGAATACTAAGTACTTCCACATGACTACACTGAAGCATAGGATGGCTAATAGAATTTCTAGACTTAGTGCTAATGGGGGTACTATGGATGATGAGGAGATTATAAAAAGGGAAGCCATGGATTTTTTTAGTAATTTATTGTAAGGTGATCCCAATCTAGACAAGGAGAAGCAAAATATGTTTTTGGACTATATCCCAAACTATATTTCAAAGGATCAGAATAAATTCCTCCCATCTAATGAAGAAATCATCAAGGCTCTTTTATCCTTTGATGGAGACAAGGCACTAGGGCCAGATGGTTTTCCTTTCCTGTTCTTCCATAAGTATTGGTATATCATCCATGATGATGTTTGCAATGGGGTTAAGGAATTTCTTGGTTCTAGGAAAATTCTTAAAGAGCTGAATGATACTTCCTTAATTTGATTCCAAAAAAGTCGGTTGCTGATAGCATGGACTAGTTTTGACCAATTAGTCTCTATAATTCTTTTTTATAAATTTATATCTAAAATAATAACTCTCAGAATTTTGTCTCTTCTCCCTAATTTGATATCTAGGCAACATAATGGTTTTGTTCCTGGTAGGTAAATCTTGGATTCTATTATCTCAATGCATGAAAATATTCATTCCCTAACCTTAGCCAAAAAAGAGGGGTTCCTTCTTAAACTTGATATATCTAAAGCTTATGATAGGGTGGATTGGGCTTTTTTGCAAAGAGGGCTGGAAGCTTTTGGTTTTAATAAGAGATTTAGGGAATTGGTCCTTATGTTAGTTTCTTCTACTACTTTCTTGGTGCTGGTGAATAGATTGTCGACTCCTTTTTTCTAGGCTTCTTGTGGTTTGAAGTAGGGGGACCCACTTTTTCCTATCCTCTTCATTCTAATGGTTGAATGCTTGGAAAGATTTGTGAAAGAAATGGTGTCCATTGAGGATTTTTTTGGTCTCAAACCCTCATCTAAAGAGCTAATTTTTTCTCATCAAAAATTTGTGGATGATTGTATAGTGATGGGAAAAGCTTCAATTAGAAATGATAGAAATATAAACAATGCTCTGGAGGATTATGGGCAAGCTTCTGGTCAAATTATTAATTGGAACAAAAGTGTGATATATTTCATCAATGTTAATAATAATAAATAGAATAAAATTAAAAGAATTATTGGTTGTGAGATTGGAACCTTACCAGGCTCTTATTTGGTATTACCCCTTTGTATGGACCCACCTAAGATTTTTTGGATTTTGCTAATTGATAAAATTCATTTGAAGTTAGCAGGGTGGAAAGGATCCCTCCCTAGCCAGGTCGGTAAGGTTATTATCCTCAAATCAATATTATAGAATTTTTTTCTATATGCCTTGAGTGTTTTTAAGATCCCTAGAAAGTTTTCTTTAGCAATTAAAAAAAATTAGAAGCTTTTCTTATGGACGAGTATGGAAAAAAAGAAAAGATTGGCCTTGATTGCTTGGGAGCAAGTTTGCATGCCTTTCAATAAAGGAGGCCTTGGCCTTAGAAGAGTTTTCACAATGAATGATTCTTGCTTGCCAATTTGTTATAGAGATGGCACAAAGAGCAAGGTGAATGGCAAGATGTTTGGAATGATAAATATAATAGGGAGAATCAAGATCTTAAACACTTCCTTAACAATGAGACTTTTCAAGGGTGTTCAATGATTTGGAAAATGCTCAAAGGAAAAAAAAAGATTATTAAGAAAGGGTTTAGATGGAAGGTGGGAAATGAGAGGACTGTTCTTTCTTGGGATGATATTTGGATTCTTGATCACCCCCTTAGTGCTGATCAAAGATGGAATGGTTTTATGGAGCAGTGCAAGAATCTCTTCAAGATTTTTGTAGAAGACTATTGGGAGGAGAATAATTGGTTGGACCTCAATAGAGTGGATAGAAACCTTAATTATCTCAACAAGATTCTAAATGCTGTCTTTTTAAGCCATGAGGAGGACACTCTAATATGGAAATATAATCCTAATGGATTTTTTTGCTGTGTCCTTGGTATATGCTAATGCTTTTGAAGAGTATCATGAGCCTTGCTAGGCTAAAGCTTGGTTTAAAGGTATGACTCCCAAAGTTAACATATTTTTTTAGATTCTTTTGCAAGATAAAATTTTGACAATGGATAATTTATTGAAGA
Source organism: Cupressus sempervirens (assembly GCA_028749045.1). NCBI lineage: Eukaryota > Viridiplantae > Streptophyta > Pinopsida > Cupressales > Cupressaceae > Cupressus > Cupressus sempervirens. The sequence continues at coordinate 550,877,848 of CM053785.1, read as the reverse complement.
GAGGATTCAATATAGTTAATATATGTTATCTTTGTAAGAATGTTGTTGAATCAACTAATCATATGACTATTCACTGCTTGTATACTAGAAGGCTATGGGAAAAGGTTTGTGGCTTATTGAATATTACCTAGGTTTTCCTTGCTACTATTCAAGAATTTTTCAATGGTTGGAAGTCACCCTCTACTAACACTTGGTTATGAGATTGTGGGATTTTAATCTCATGTTCCTTTGTTGGGGCATATGGAGGGAACATAATGATAGGGTGTTTGGGGTATAGAATCTAATCCTGATCAGTTATTCTATAAGATTAAGAATATGGTGATTGAGAATATCAAATCTTGTGGAAAAGGTTACCAACTTCAGAATGATTGGGAAGATTCAGTGTTTTAGAATTGGAATTTGAATGGTATTAGTTTTGTGCAAATTAGTCCTAACCCCAGGGATCTAGCTAGATGGGATTGTCCTCCAATGGACTGGTATAAGATAAATTTTGATGGGGTCTCGAAGGGCAACCCATGAATTGCTGGTTGTGGTATCATCATTAGGAATATGAATGGGGATAGAGTGGGTAGAATGGCCATTCCTATTGGAGTTCAAACTAACCATGTGGCAGAAGCAAGTGTGGCCCTCTATGTCTTAGCCATGCAAAAAGCTTGAACTTGAATAAGATATGGCTTGAGGGGGACTCCCTTAATATTTTTAATTGTCTTAATAAGGTTACTAGTACTTCTTGGACTATTAATAATATTATAGGTAAGGTCACTGATCTTATCAACTCCTTTGAAATTTGTGTTGTCACTCACAATTATAGAGAATCAAACCAAGTTGCTGACTAGGCAGCTGATGTGGCATGCAAGAGTGATGAAAAGTTAATTTGGAATCACAATGAAATCATACCTATTGAGGGGTGTTTATTGATCGAGCATGAGAAAGCTAGAAGTAAGCAAAAGTGTTTCATTAATGATGAATATGCTAGAAAGGAGTAATTATTATATGGACAGAATTGGGGAGTGATGGGTTATTATTAGAAGGACACTGTATTACCATTCAATACCACATGGATTGTAGGTCTTTTTCCCCACAAATTTCCTTGGCTATGATATCGATTACATTTTTCTATTGCAAAGGGTTTTTATGAGAAGAGAGAATCTTTTTTTTATAGAGAAAATAAGATGGGAGGAAGGAGAAAAAGAATTGAACTAGCTAGTTGCAAAGAGTGGAGGAAGAAGAGGGAAATCTGGGACACACTGGAGCAAGGGAATTTTATTTTTTTATATGTAAAAATTGAAAGGAAGCAACCCTACTATTACCTGACATTTCATATAGACATGGAAAGATGGGAGTGTTTTGGTGGGGAATCAAAGGATGGAGGTTTATGAAGTTATCATAGCTAAAGCTATGGGGCTAGATATGGAGGATATTAATTTCTACCAAGACAAGAAGCTCTTTGATAGGGTGGTCAATGAATTTGCAAACTTGGCTAAGGAATGCAACAAACTGGTGAAAATATGCAATTCCTACTTTAGCCTTGATTCCATTTAATGCCCTTGGAGATTTGTTATGTTTTTGGTTATTGAGTATCTTACATTAGATGGTTGCTTCACTAAGATATATGGTCACCTTTTTATGTTGGTTAACCATTTTAGGCATAGGGTTAGGATAAATTTTCTTTTTTTACCTTAGACAATCTCTGGGTAATTCTATTCTTGCATTTCAAAATGATCCTAAGGGAGATCATGCCTATTATGAGGGGTTAATCATTTTAATAATGAACCCACTAAAGTAAAAAAAGGTGGATAGGCCCAGAAAGAGTAAGAAATCACTTGATTATGAGACTGAGGGTAGTGATTCTAAGGAGGATTTTGACAAGGAAACTGAGGATGAGGCTGATTTAAAGAAAAACAAGAAAGGTGATTTGGGAAGCTCTTCCAAGAAGAAAAGGAAGGAAAAGGAGAGTGATTCAGAACAAGACAGTGTTTATGAGGAGGAGCAAAGAAATGGTTTTCAGGAGAGAGGAGCTTTGGGAAAGGTTTTAGGAAATAGGAAAATAAATGTTGAAAGGGATTCTGTCCCCTTTGACAATGAACCCTTAATTAAGAGGATGGAAAGAAAAAGAAAAAAGACATTTGATTAAGATGCATGAGATGATAATGATATCAAGGAGATGGACCTAGATAGAAATAAATAGGAGGAGTAGGAGGACTACTTTGAACATAACAGGGAAGAGGACGACTAGGGGTTCCTTAAGGGGATCATGGGTAACCTAGGGTCAATTATGAAGGATATTGGTACCTTTAAATAGAAAATTTAGGATCTTTCAAGGGACTTTGATTAGCTCAGCAAGATGGAAAGGGGGAAGCGAACACTGGGTCAGTACATTGATAGGCTCTTTGAGGTTATTGGCAATGTGGAAGACGTAAATAACTTGATGAAGCATGTGCCAACAATTGAAACCAAAAATAGGAAGCTTGATTAGTTAGGCAAAGATCTTCAAAAAAGGATGGATGGTTTGGATGCTAGAGTGAGTAACATAAAGAAAATAGTCAAGCAATTGGCATATCAAAATTAAATTATTTTGAAAAATATGGTGGATAATTTCAACACCCAACTAAACAAGATGGAACAGAGTAAAGGTCAAGACTCCTCTATTGTGAATGAGGACTAGGGCCTGGGCAAGTGCACAAGGGCTAATTCCAAGAAGACTGAAGGAGTGGAAGCAAAAAAGCTAGATGAAATGAAAGCTTCTGTGGAAAATATGAACATTTTGACAGACCAAGCTGTGGACCTGTTGAAGACCTTGGAGCTGTCTAGGGGCTATATTTTTGCTTTAATTTTGCTATCTTTTAGTGCATAGCTATACTTTGGCCTCCTTTTTTTTTTGTATGTTCTCTAAGGCATTCTGTTCTCTAAAATTTTATGTTCTTTGTTCTCTGGTACTTTGCTAAAGGTTTTGAGTCCTTTAAAACCTATTTTTACATAATCAAAACAACAACATACTTCAACTACAAAATGTGATATACAACTATGTTTCTTGTTTAGTTCCATGTAATTGGTCTTTCTCCTAAAAATAAAGCTTTTCCACTAGTACTCTTTCTATCATCAACATTTTCGACCCAATTAGCATCAATGTAAACTCTAAGTTCAAAATCGCCTTCTTGTTTGTATCATAATTCATAGTCTTATGTACCTCTTAGGTATTTGAATATCTATTTAACTACATTAATGTGTGTTTCCTTAGGATAAGAATAAATCCTTGCAACAATATCAACTGTAGGTCTACTATGTACAACATACTATAACTTCCCAATTATTGATGTATATTGTGTCTCATTCACTTCAAAAGTGATATCTTCCTTAAATCATTTTCATCCATTGACCACAACCATTCCAACTAGCCTTGACTCATCCATACCAAAAGTCTTCAAAATATCTTGAATGTACTTAGACTAAGTCACACATATACTTCCCTTTGTTTGATGAACTTTAAAACCAATGAAAAATTTAATCTCACCAAACATAGACATTTTAAAACTCCTTTCTCACTTGATCAACAAATGACTTGTACAACAAATCATTACTGCATATTTACCATCTTTATCTCTATGCATACCTCCCTATGCATTATTCCCAATTGGTCATCAATCCAATGTGAGTATGATATTTGAGGATCATGGATTGATGTATGTCCTTGCTTCTCTACTTCAAGCATGATAGGGGAATAACCCCTAATTTTACTCTAAGATACTCAAATGTATCCTTTTGAAAAGGTTTTTTAAATATACTTAAAATTTTCTAATTGGTTGGAATATATTCCAAGCTAACCTCTTTTTTTTGCACTTTCTATCTTAGAAAGTGATACTTAATAGAAATGTTCTTTTCCTTTGAGTGCATAATTGAGTTCTTTGATATATTGATGCCACTTTAATTGTCTGAACTTATAACCATTGGTTCTTCTACCTTCTCCTAGATTCTATCCAATAGCTATCTGATCCAAATAATCTAAGTATAGTTTACTACTATAGCTACATAGTCAACCTCTGCTATTGACTGAGAGATAATTTTTCATTTTACTAGTCCGTGCTACTAGTCTAGCTCAAAAAAAGAATGCACCTCTAGTTGTACTCTTTTTGCCATCTATATTTCCTTCCTAGTCAACATTGGTAAAGTCACTGATTTCAAAAGTTCCTTTGTCTGGATACCAAAAACCATAATCTTCAGTAAGATATCTTAAGATCATCTTCACATCAACCAAGTGTTCAACTCTTTGGGAATAGCTAAGAATCTAGCGACTATTCCTATTTCTTGTGCAATATCTAGTCTATTACACACAACATACTATAGTTTAGCAATCATGAACTGAAAAAGTTTTTCATTCACTTCATGGCTCTTATCTTATTGTGATAGTTTGTAGCCAATCACCATTGGGGTGACTACTAGTTTGGACTCCTAGCCAAAATATTTTTAGAATATCCCTCATATACTTTATCTAAATTATTAAGATTCATCCTTTTAGTTGATAAACTTGTAGTCTAATGAAGAATTTTATCTCTCCAATCATGGACATCTCAAATGATTTCTTCATTTCTTGTAAAAAATCCTTTATTATCTTGTCATCACCTCCAAAGATGATATCATCCACAAATATTTCTACAATTAGCAACCTAATTCCATATTCTTTCTTCAAATAAATCTTATTGTTATTATTGGTTCTCACAAACTCATTTCTTATCAAATATGAGTGTAATATTTCATACCATGATCATGGTGTCTGTTTGAGTCCATACATGGATCTCCTCAAATTGCATACTTTGTTCTTACCATGTTCAAACACAAACCCTTCTAGTTGTTCAATGTATATTTCTTCTTCAAGGACACCATTAAGGAATGCAAATTTCACATCCATTTGATACACTTTAAATATTTTGTATACTAAAAATGACAGGAGTATTATGACTCCTTCTTGTCTTGCCATTGGTGCAAAGGCTTCACCATAGTCTATTCCTTCTTTCTATGCATATCATTTGAAAACAAGTCTAGCCTTATTTTTTTATCACTTCTCTATCTTAATTCATCTTAATTCTGAATACCTATTTGGTGCCAATGGCATTCTTGTCCTTTGGTTGGGTAACTATGGTTGATATCTCATTCATTTCTATGTGTTGAATCTCTTCTTCAGTGGCCTTCATCCAAAATTCATCCTTTAAGGCTTCTTTTGTAGCCCTGGGATAAACATGTAAGATAAGCTAGGTTATTTCTCATTCTTTTGTCCCTTTCATCACTCTAACACCATTATGTCCAATAATTTAATTTGTTAATTAACACCTTCTTACATACTTAGCTAGCACTGGTTCTTCTCTAGATGCTTCAACTACTAGCCCCTTAGGTTAAACTTCTTTTGCCTATGCCTATTCCTATGGAGCTTCTACAAGTTCCTCTATTATTGGTGTAGTGAGTGGGGTATACACAAAATAATTTTAATCCTCTAGATTGCTTTCTTCATCATTTTGTTTCGAGAACTAGTCCACGCTTACATTGGCAGACTCCACTATATTATTTTTTCTAGTGTTCACACACTGATAAGAGTTTATTTTGTGGAGTATCCTAAGAAGAAACTTCATTAATGTTAGGCTCAAACTCCCCTTAGTACTCATATCTCTTTATGTAGTATTTTCTTCCAAATACTTTAAAATAACACACCAATGTGGTGAGTGACCATTTATTACATCTCATAAGGTATCTTATGTGTACCTTTATTCACTTGAACTCTATTCAAGGTATACACTTCTATGCTTACTACTTTCCTCTCATAGATATCGGTTTTGGTATGTTCTATTATTTTTATGTTCCTTCACTTAGCAACACCATTTTTTTGAGGTGTTCTTGGAGCTGACACCAACCTTTTGATGTCATATTCTTCATAGGAGCTCATAACAACTTGTGAGGTAAACTCACCTCCCCAGTATGATATTAATCACTTTAATGCTTTGCATGTTTCTCTTCCCACTCCATCTCTAAAAATTTTGAACATGTGAAAAACCAATGACTTTTTCTTCAGGTATATAACCCACATCATCTTAGAAAAATCATCTATGAACAACATAAGATATTTATCACTTGATACATTCTTAGTATTGATAGGGCTATACAAGTTACAATGGAATATTTTTTAATATGAATTCAAAAGTAAATAATTATGTCAAAAAACTAGAACTAGCTAAATTCCCTAGTTGACAGATCTTGCACCTAGCATTATTAGGTTTTATGATTGGAGGAAAGCCTCTCACACATTTATTTCTACCTATCTTAAAAATCTTGTCAAAATTTACATGGCATAACATTTTATGCTAGAGCCAACTACTTTTAGACTTAGCTACAAAGTAACTATTTATAGTAAGTAGATTACCTTTTCTTTGTTCTCCTATAGCCACCAATTTACCTGTCTTGTCTAGAATCTTGCAAGATGCTTTGTCAAACTCAAACCTATAACCCTTTTTACTTAGCTGAGCCATAATCAATAGGTTATATTTATATTCACCCACTAAATATACATCTTCACAATCTATGGAGTCATTCGGGATATAGAACTCTCATCTATTACTATACACATAGCGTCATTGGTAAATCTTACTGTCCCACCATCATATTCCTCCACTTTATGGAATTTTCTCTAGTCTCTTCTCATGTGGTGAGAGCATCCACTATCTATGATCCAATTTTTATTGTGATCAATGCTCTATATTGGATCTCTCTCTGCTCATTCTTCTTTTATTTCCATGAAGGCTATCTCCTCGTCCTCATCATTAGAATATGTTGAATCCTCATTGGTCACATCTTCTTCTACAAGATAAAAGTTCTTCTTTCCTTTATCTTTGAATCTTGTCCATTTCTTATTATTTTCCCTTTTGTTTGGCTTAGGAAATCTTGTAGCTATATGTCCCACTTCATTTCTGTTAAAAAATTTGAAATGGAGTTTACCTTTATGCTTCCCTTTTCCCTATGGTAATCTCTTTGCAAGTAGAGCCTCTAGCTCTTCTTTTTTAGCTTCTTCAACAAAGAGACTCTCTGCAAGGTCTCTACTAGATATAGACATGTTCTCCACTTCTTTTCCTCTTTTGGGTGCAATAAAATATTTGAATGCAATCTCTCCCTTAGGAAGGTTGTTGTCATAATTAATTAGCACGAATGCAATTATGTTTCCTATCAAGGAATTAAGTGAACCTTCATCTCTTTCCCAGAATCATAGTTCCTGAATTGCTAAGATCCTCATGGCATACTTAGGTTGCAAATTGCTCAGTATTTTTCCCACTACATCATCTTCCTCCGATCTATCTCTAGCTCCTCTTATGGTGACAACCATGTATTTTATTATTTTATTGTATTGGTTAGTGTTTCCTCCTTCCTGTATCCTCATGTAATCAGATTTTGCTCTCAAGTTATCAACACTTTCCTTTTTCATATGCTCATTTCCTCCATATAAATTTTTGAGTTTTTCTAGATTTCATAAGTATTTTTAATATCATATATGTCAGCATACTCAATATATGAGAGTGTACTTACCAATGCATCTATGGGAGCGACATGGATTTATTTCTCCTTTATTTAGCTTGCATTAAGAGGTGATATAGTTTGAACATATTTGGTCTCAACATGCCTCTAGTATGTATCTCCCAAGGTTCTAAGATGTAACTTCATTTTCCCATACCATATGACATAATTTACCTTAGAAAGATTTGGGAATTCTTTCTTCATCATCCCAACCTTCTCCTCAAGTTGTTATATCTTTAGAGGTCTAGAGATCTAATACCAATTGTTGGTTCACAATCTAATTATTCTACTAAGAGGGGGGGTAAACCAAGATAATTTTGATAGATTTAAATTTTAACACTTGACTGATAATATGTGTGTCTTTAGTCCAACTTGTTACTAGATAGCTAAAAGAATGTTCAAGACTCAAAGATAAAACCACATAACACATTAAAACCTAATTAGGGTGAAAACCATAGTTGTGAGGTGAAGCTCACAAAGCTTGTACCCTTCTAGAGTTCACCAAGTCAAGAGCTTATCCATGTTAAAAGATTACACAAATTTTGTCAAGAGCCACCTAGTTAAGGGATTTAGTAGAGATTATTAGAGTCTTTACCTAGTTAGAGATATCCTTATTAAAGAACTTGAGACACAAATGAATGTGTCACCTTGTTAGGGTATTTTATTGAAACACTTTTTGGAGTCCACCATCATTGGAATTTGATGTTGTAGTTATTAAAGAAAAACAAAATGGTTGATCTAAGAAAGATAGCTACTTGACTTAACACTTAATTAAGATCTCCTTTACACTCTTTGATCAATCTGCAAATTTCTCTCCTCTCCCTTGACTCTAAAATTTAAACACAACCACTTTAGATCTTAACTCCTATATTTAGCACTTTTATACTTTGTGAGTTCAACATATGTTAGATAAATGAGAGGGGGTTGGGGGTGAATCAGTTATGTCCAGTTATATCATAGTCCCTTCAAACACTTCATCACCATCAAAGTAAGATTCTCATCTTGTGCTTCATGAAGGTTTAATTTTACTTATTGAAAACTATTATAAAAGTAAGGTTACTAATCCCTATTTGGTTTAGGAGAAGCGGAAAGGGTCTGGTAATTATCCCCACTCTAAGAGAATAAAGGTGGAAGAAGGGACTAGTGATAGCAAGAAGGTTTTCAAATGGGAGAGGACTAAGAAACATGTTGAGGAAATTAGAGAATATGAGAATTTGGATAATGATGAGAAAATAGAAATGGGGGAACTTAGTTCAAATCTGGATGGTTACTCTAGGAGCAAAAGGGTGTCAACTGGTAAAGACAATGTGGAGGAAAGTAAGGATAGAAATACTGATTCAAATGTTGGATCAAAACCCTAGGGGAGGATGATGAAAAATAGAGTGATCACCCTTCTCATAATGCTAGTGAGGAGAAAATGGAGGAAGATACTAGTAAGAAGATTGAAGATAAAGGCCTTGTGAGTAAGGACAACAACTAGAGTAAAGAAGAAAATGAGGAGAGGATGGAGAACCTTGATAGTAATATCGATACCCAGATCAATACTATGACTACTGTGGTTGGTTTTGAGCCCAAGGATGTGGTTGACGAGAGGGATGACTCTTAGAATACAAAACTTTCCTTTCTTCACACTGCTAAGCTTAAAGTAGAGAGTTCTCTTTAGGGTTATTCTTGATTGTAATGAATTAATAGTTCTCAAGAATAAAATTGGGGTTATGTAGAAAGAATTGGATGTTGAACACACTAAGAGAACTCAAATGGAAGTGCAAATTGGTAACATCCCTAAAAAGCTTAAAGAATATGAGTAGGAGCTTCGTTACCTAATAAAGGAAAGTGGTCAAAAAATGGAATAGGTCACTTCTAGTCTATGTGTTGCAGCAACCAATCTGGGTAAGAAGAGTAATGCGGAGATAATGTCTCCTGGTAATGCAAGGATGGGGAGTCAAGGAGGACCTAGTAAGAGAACTAGGAGAGCACAAGGAAAAAGGTTGTTGAGGCTCCTATTCTTAATTCAACTAACATAATCTAGAGTATTGAAAAAGTAGGCAAAGAGGTGGTGAACATTATCAAAGAGCTACTATAGGTGCTGGCTATGGAGTGGGTGTGTTGGTTATTGGTCTAGGTGGTTTTTTTGGTTTTTTCTTTTTCCTTTCTAGCTTGTTTAAACTCTAGGTTCTAGGTCCTTGTAAAACCTGGTCAATTTTTATTGTTTAAACTTTTGGTTTTAGTTGCCTATAAAACCTAGTTTTAATGTTTTAAACTTTAGGTTTTAGGTCCTTGTAAAACCTGGTGGTGCTTTAATGCTTATCTTTAGTTTTTTGTAAAGGGTTTTGGGTCCCTTCAAAACCTTCTTTTATCATAATCTAAAACATAAACATTAATAACAATAACTTCAATATATCCAATCACTTGATAGACATATCCAATTTAAAACTTTACTTATACATCCACTTCTTTCCAAATTGTTATCAAAGTATTCCTTGTACTACCAACTGTCAATATATTTTAGTTATTACCTAGATATATCTTAACTATTACTGAGATGTAGTAAATTGTAGAAACATATAAAACAAATCACAACACAAATAACATTCACATAATTAAACCAAGATTTTAACATGGAAACCTTGTTAAGAAAAAACCCACCTGGGACCAACAACCCAAAAATTTCACTCTTCTAAAGTGATATCTATTAGGAGACTACCTTATTAAAGGCTACACACACTTTTTTATAGTGATCTTGTTAGAGGATTTCACCAAAAGATCATCTATACCTTATCACTCCCTATCTAGGACTAAAAATAGTGGCCTAATTTAAAGGACCTACAAACATCACTAATCAATGTTACCATATAGGATTTCATGGACTTGTTAGGTCCACACAGTGCTTCATAGATTTTTTACTACAATGGTCAAACAACAATAGTGTAAAGTGGTATGTTAAGAATAGAAACTACCTTTTCTTGTTAAGATCTATGTTCTTGATTCTTCTCTATATTTTACCCACTTGGTTGATTATATCTTCCACAAACTCTCCTTCTTCTCTTCTCTTTGCTCTGCTTAGTTCACTTAGATCAACACTTCTTTCTTCTCCTTCAATAACTTCTCTCTTCACAACATCCTGCAATTAGATCTCTTTCAACTTCATCAACTTAACAAAACTAATATCATTAGATCAACAACCTAGACTATCTTTTTCTCCTCAAATAGATTTATTAATGCTTCTAGATCCTTCCATCTTTTGTTGCTTAATCAGAATCATCAATCTTAGGTTTACAATTAAATTCCTTCATACAATGAATTTAGACACATTGAAACTATAACATTACATAGAAATTTGTGTCCATCCTTATCCTTCTTCAATTTCTTTTTTAAGATCCTCCTTGAATTTTCTCCATTGTTTAGCTTGTAACAAATTTTGACTCTCACTTTAGACCTTCTCAAGCTTTCTAATTTTCCATCAAAATTTGGCCTCAAATTCCAATTTCTCAAACTTGTTCATCTAGATGTCTCTCAGTAAACATTAAATTTACTTGAGCAACATATAACTCAATTAATACTAACTAGCTTGGGCAATACTGTATTCTTCATCTTCTTTGCAATTGCTAGGGCAATACTATAGTCATTCAGTGAATACAGTTTCCCTTCATTAACCTTGTGACTCAATTAAGCTTGCTATATTTAATATATTGCAATAATATGTCATTATAAAATAATCAAACCAATATTACATAATCATTGTCTAGCTCATTCAAGTACCCATTGAATACATTACATATCAACAATGACTTCATCATACTTTCTTCAATGCCTCTTCATTAATCAAATGATATGATACTTTCCTAAGTTAGCATAATTTCTAGCCAACTAAGATTTTGACATTAAAAAAAGTATAACAATTGATACAACTCTTTTCATAGATTCATAACATCATCACCTAACAATCTCCCCTTGTCAATTATACTATCAATTTGGGCTAATAACATACTAGCTCTAGTTAACACATTTCACTTCCACACTCTGTCTTTGCCCTTTCTTTCACACTTTTTTTATGAGATTGTAATAAGCCCATCTCTATAGAATTCAACCTTTTAAAACATGAAGTCTAAGTTGTTCTTTCAAAAATGAAATTCAATATACAATCCTTTCTCATTTTTCTTCAAACTCTAATTTGTAAATTCAAAATTTAAATTTGGTTGTCTTTGTCTTGTGTTCTCTCCTTCCTTTGTCCTATGTTGGTTTCAAAAGTAATGTGTGTAAGGTGTACTTTCCCATTATGTAAGGTTACATGTTGCTTGTGAACTTTGTCTACTCACTGGAAAGAATTCAAATTTTAATTATCCCACCTATATTCCTATTGAAACCCAATGTGTAAATTTCCTCTACATTCTCCAAGGGATTAAATCAATTGCGCCTATTCAATGACGTGTCTAGTCATAGGTTATTTCCATCTATAATCTAACATTGATGAATGTCATTCATCCTATATGTGAAACTTCTAGTCTTTACATCTCGTCTTCCTATCTTATCTTCTTGTTCCCTACCAACTTGCACTTAGCTCAAATTGTCTAAGTAAGATTATCAAGACCACTTGTAATGTTCTTCGGTCTCTCTTTTATCATACTCCAATCTTTTTCTCATGTGACTAGGATGAAGTCATGTCCTATTAATTAATCTCACCAATTACCTATCTTCTATTGGTAGACACTTTAATCTCATATTAATATCAATGACAACACTTCCTATTACATGTATCATTAGTAAGAACCACCGGTCTCATAACTTGACCCCTTTTAATAGTTATGCCAATAAAAAGTGTTGTAAATGTACTATAAAATGAGTTTAGATTAAGTGTGATAGAGAAGAAACTAGAATTACAATCTAGACAATAAAAAGAGTTTAGATTAGGTACAAAACTAGTAAAACCCCTTATAGGCTACAATATGGTCATATCCCTACTATGAATTATTTTGTTAAAACAAATGAAGTTTTCTGAATATTTTTTGGATACTCTACAAAGAGAAAAGTATACAAATATAACAATAATTGGTTGAGGAATATTGTTGAAAGTGTTAATGTGAAAGTGGATGAAAGCTATCATATATAAGAAAAATCTTGTAATTATGAATCATTAAGAATAGAACCATATTGTTGCTATGCATAATTAGAATTAGAATGAGAATGGATCATTTGAATAGATTGAAGTTGAAAATGACATTGAGGTGGACACACAAGAGTTTACTAAAAGAGAAATTTTGAAGAGTCCAAGGTATGTAAAGTTAAATAATCTAGATTACCATATTACTGGTGATATTAATTATGGCATTATGACTAGAGGAAGGATTTATAAAAAATATATATTTTAAGTTCTCAAGTTTAATCCAATAACATTAGTGAATTGTAATGCCCCACCATGAAACCCAAAAGAAATTAACTTAAAGTGTGACTAAGTTTGCTAAACATTTTTTTTTTGAAAGATTAAAATAACAAGAGATAACATAGTAGAAGCAATAACTCACATACATATAAACAATCCATAAAAAGAATACATCTCTTAAGGATTCCATGATGTTAAATCACATACATAAGTTTTATCAATACTAAATCTAATATATAACAAAATCCACATCATAGAATAACCACAAGTACAATTTCAATGAAATAATATACAATTACATAAGATGCCAAATGGCATAACCAAAATTCATAATCATCTACTGTACAAATCATAGGGTATTAAAAGCTCATAAAATATACATCATGAATAAGTAAAAAATCTCATAAGATCTCTAGATAATCAAGTACAATACATAAGAATATAACCATCAAACATAAATATAAGATCATAATGAAAGGAACAACTACACAAATACATCCATAAATGACATCCAACTATTAGATCTCAATGGTATAAGAAACACTACCACTTGACCTTGTGGAACCTAAATGGCCCACTCCCACTATGTTGAGGAGATAATCTCAAGTCCCATTCGAATAATAAATCCAATAGTCATACCCAACATCTAGGTTGAGGAAAACATGATAGAAATCTATCTCCAAGGTACCAAGACACAAGTAACATCTAATCCTAGAGGCAACAAAGACACATAGATAAAACTACTATGTAAGTGGGAAAGTGTCATCACATGAGTCAACTCTAAGGTTACCCTGGCAGTCTCTCTAGAGTTTGGCCCCCTAGTGACTCCATGCGGCATCAATATCCTTTCGTATAGACAAGGCATACTAATGAGGCAAGGTCACAATCAAGCATCCTCTCTAATCCCATACTAGCCAATACTAGCACCTGAGGCATGGGAGAGGTAAAACACTAACTCTTATTAATTCATTTTAAACCCATTTAATGAGATATTATCACTTTTTAAACAACCTACAATGGGTTACCCAGGAAACCTCTTTAGTGCTCCGACCTCCATTGCAAGCCACTTCCCAACATGCATATAAATACCCTACCCTAAGCTCATAGCAGAAAATCTTATAAGGTAACAATGACTACACCAGTCCTATACAAGCAACTAGAAATTACAATATAACCATTGATCCATATCTCAAAGATCACATCTCATAACCACGACATCATGTATAGAACATCATAAAGCAATAACTCCCAAGCCTCTGGTAAACATCCAAAACTGGTCAACATATTAAGTCAAACCCAATCCCAACTTAAAATAAACCATACATCACACTAAATGTAGTTTCATTATTCATTTGGTTTTGAAAACATAAAAGTTCAATTTTCGCAAAAGGGTTCAAGTTTTCCATTTTCTAAGTGTCACATATGACAAAGTTTTTGAGTTCACAAAAGTTTTCAAAAATTCCTTAGTATAAAACCATTTCATAAAAAGAATGAACCATTTGAACAAAATTTGAGTCATATAAAACGACCAGGCAATTCCCTCATTTATAAATAATTGAATTACGATTTCCAAAAAAAAAAAAAATAGTAAATAAAGAAATAAATGAAATTAAAATAAATAAATAAATAAATATAACTAGATTTTAATAAACTACTATTAAAATTTACTAATAACTATTTAATTACTAATAATAAAAATATTAAATTATTAATAATTAATATTTATTAATTAATAAAAATAATTGACTAATATTAATAATAAATATAATTTACTATTATTAATAATAATTATTAATAAGTCATAATTTAATAACATTATTGTAAAAATAAATTAAATAAAAAATTAGTTTTACTTTACCGCAAATTTTAAAGCCCATAGGCTGTGATAGCCACCGTGACAGCTTTGTTGACACAACAATAGAGTAGTGTCTATTGCTACGGCAATAGAGTCTGTCGTGTGACAAACCTTAAAAGCCCATTGACAACTCATGCGACCATAAAAATGAGCGAAGCAGGTGGGGGTTTGGGGCTAATGGCATGCCTCCCCAATGTTTAAATTTTTAAAATATTTTTTATAAAGAAAAAACCCAAAGGCCCCCTAAACAAACAAAATCAACTACCATAATAGCTTTCCAATTACTATGATAAATGTGTGTGTGTGTGTGTATAATGCATTTTCATGATAGATTTGATAGGGCAACATAATTGAGACAATCAAATTTGATAATTAAAACTCATTTTCTTTTTCAACCCTATCCCAATCTTAAATTTCTAAAACTTTGCAATTTCTAATAAGAATTTCAATTGATTTCTCTCATAGTCAAATCAATAATGAATAAGAAGATTTCTCAAACAAGTGTTTCAACCAAAATTGATCTCTGAAAACAAGATCTACAATCAACCACAAAGTCGACAAAGAGGAGATTCAATACAATCTACTGTAGCAATTTCAATAGAGTTCCTACCTCTTTTTGATGCTAACCAGATGAAAATTCAGAAGTTGCAAGAATTTCTCTCTCTCCAAACCCTCTCCAAAAATTTGTTCCACCAACTTATGTGTGGAGAAACAAGCTCTAATTTCTTAATAAAGAACTTTCTCTTTTAGGGTTTCAATTTTACAAACACGTAAACCCTTTTTCTTTATTATTTTAATTTATTTTAATTTCATGTTCAAAATTTTTGTGTTTTAATTAAAATAAACTTTATTTAAATTATTCACTCTCTCTTTTATTAAATCTCAAGACGTATTTAAAAATATATTTAAATAATAATAATATTTAGAGTTAGACAAGAGCCTACAATACAACTGTAAATTGTGAGCCTCTTATTGGACATGTCTCAATTTTGACTCTACACAAGCTTAATAAATAATAATAATTAATCACATCACATAATAATAATGAATCTTGGCTTTGGCCTCTTACCGATCAAAATAAAAATAAAAATTTAAAGTTTATTATAAAAATGAAACTCCTAAATTAGTTTATATTAAATTAAATAAATATAATTACGCCAAAATTAGAACTTTAATTAAATGTTTTAAATTTAATTCTTCTATTTAATTAATTTTTTAATTAATTAAATATAATTAAAAATTTATTTTTCTTTTAAAAATTTTCATTAAATTAAATTATTTAATATTCTCTTAATTTGATTTAATTATAACTAAAAATCACAACAAACTCACAAATCTAATTAAGAAAACCCATTTTAAAGACAAATTACTAAATCAAGTTCAAGGGTCAAGATATCAAATTCACATCACTTGACAAATTTAGAAGGGTAAATAACTCATATACTTGTCCTATTTTCTAAGTCAATTGGCTTAGGTTTAGGATTTGGAATCAAGAACTATCTCCCCTCTTTATCATTGAGATACTGTGATAAGGCATGTTCATCTTGACAATTCAGGGAAGTCGATGCTTGGTACCTACAATCGAGATAAAAGCTAAGTATGTACATAAACATATAAATTGAAACTAAATAGGCAATGGCAGAGAGTGGTGCATTGTGTAGATGCTAACTAGCAGGTGACTACAACTCCCTCTCTCAACCACATCAAAAATGTCAAACATAAAGTAAAACATACATGTACACCATACACATGCAAGTATGGGGTAAGTAATCATGTAAATTGTATATAAATCATCCATCTAACTATCATCCTGGAATAATTAAAATCACTATATGAACATACAAAGCATCAACATCGAAAGAATAATCATGACACATGAAATAACCAAGTATCAAGTAGCTCATTATATATATATATATATATATATATATATATATATATATATATCTGAGTATGAAATAATCATCCAAACAAATTAGATAACCAAGTACCACTAAATCATAAAACATACCATAAAGCTAACCTAAAAGAATTTGACAATATAACATGAAAAGTAAATTAGGGGTAGGCACTACATGAATCATGCAAAGATGGAAGTTGGATTAAGACAATGAGAGAAGATTTGAGCAAATTAAAAATTAAAAAAATGAATTTTATTTTTCCAACCTTAATATAAGAATGTAATTGTAACTAAACGAGTCTTATTAAAGAAATGAATAAATATGGTGTAGCAATAAGGAACAAAACTAGACTTGTTCGCTAACAATGTTCACAAATGGAGGGTATAGATTTTGAGGATACTTTTTCCCCTATTTCTATAATTGAAGCAATTAAAATGTTTCTTTAATATGCTACTTACAAATATTTCAAGGTATATTAGATGGATGTTAAGTTAGAAGTCTTGAATGCATGGATTATATCATTTTTGGTAGTAGTAACAAGTTAAGTAAAGAGTTTTTAAATGATATGTAGAAATTTTTTGAGATATTTATGATAGGTGAGATGGAATTCTTTCTAAACTTATAGATTATACAATTTTTTTAGAAAGTTTTTCATATCACAATCAATATGCAAAAGAGATGTTATACAAATTTGGGATGGATGATTTAAATTTGGTTTGAACTCCTATGGTAATTAGTTATGAATTAAAAAAGAATGGTGATTCAACTAATGCATCTCAGATAAGGTAAATATTAACTATCATTAGATTACAATACCTAACACAAACTAGACCCAATATATCTAAAGCAGTTTGTATTATTGCAAGATTTCAAGAAGAACCAAAGAGATCAAATGTTGTTGTAGTTAAAAGGATATTTAGTGTTAAGGGGGAAATGTGAATCAAGGATATGAAACCCTAAGTTCATTAGATAACTACACTTACACAACTCAAAGATAGTGTTAAGAAAATTGATCCTTTCAATCCCAATTCTAAAGCACTAGATCTTAAAAGATTAGTGCTATCCAAGAGAGAAAGGAGCACCAATGCAAGCTATATCTAGTGGGGTAGAATAGCATAAAATATACCAAAATCCTTGAAAACCCTATGAGATAATGAGAGATAGGGATAGATGTGTAAAAAAAAAGTAGATATGCTAAAATGACAAAGAAGATAGAAGACACACCTTTAAATATGATTTTATGATTGTTGTGTTTCTCAAAACTGATAAATAACATCAAATCTAGGCCAAAAATGCAAAAATATGCAAAACCTAGAGATTGTTTAGCAATCTAACAAGGGACAATTTTATCGTCAAGGGTGATCTCCTAGAACACTAAATTCAGGGGTGACCTCTCTAACCTCATAAAAATGTGTGTGACACTAATTCTAATTTTATAGTTCCAAAGAAAGTTGAAAAGGGTATCTGAATCTAAAATCTAATCACCAATCCAAGATCTAAAACCTGCAGTTAAAAAAGGTTTTCGTTGTTGATCAGGGGTTTGCCTAAGTCAAATCCCATTTTATGAGTTAACCTTCAATTGAAATTATTGAATTTTAGAAATTTAAAGTAAATGTACAAATTCACCTTACAATAGTAGGATCTCTCAAATTGAATGTAGTGTGCTTACTTCACCAATTGATTTGGATCAAGAAGATGAAGATGAATGAATGTAGAAGATACAATAAAGGATCTAGAATAGACTAAGGAGAACTTGAAGATAAATTCATTTAATTTATTGAATGCTTGAATACTTGATCTTCAATGGAGGAATTTCTTGAAAGATGCTTGAATACTTGAATGCTTGAAAACTTGAAGACTTGAGTGCTAGAGAATTTGAATTACCCACCTAAAAGTTAACACCCCAAAACTAGCTAGACATGAGACCCAAGTAGTGGATCCAAAATAAGGCTCAAATAGGGATGCATTACATCCTGATTGGCCCATCAAGGGCACATTTCATCCTTGATTGTAAGAGGAGCACTGCATCCCTATCAATAGTGCCCATAACCCTCAGGATTCCTTTGGGATCCCAAAATAGGTTTTGAATCCCAAAAATCACATACGTGATCCAAGGTATATTTGTTTTAGTATTAGTAAGAGATTTAAAGTGATTGGATGAAGGAAATGGATGAACTATATTGTTAGATCCTTCCTTGAGCTTTATGCCATAAAAATAGGAGATTTAAATATGATCAATTAGGTCTTTTACCAATTCCACCTAGGAGAAGGGAGAAGAAAAGGAAGAAAGAAGGAGAAATGCAAGGAGATGATGATATTGTATTAAATAGGTGATAAACCTTCATTAAATTGAAGTGCTTCCAATTTAAGATAATATATTTGGTCCCCACTTTAGTGAGAATATGGACTTGATCCATACTCTTGGTAAAGTGAGCACAAGACATAAGACAATCTTATCATAATCAAAGAGACAAAGAATCCACAAGGTCCCCAAGGAATTAAGTCTTTTCTAACTTCAAGATCATAATAAGAGAGAAATCCACCATATAAAAGAGCAGAGAGAGAAGGGGTGTGATTAATTCTCCAATAAGAAATGTACATCTCATTGTTAATCACATTAAAATAAATAAATAATATGTGTTACCTTTGTATAGGACATAACATATGTGTGTGCAAATGAAAGGGAGACCCAATGTCAAGGATGCCCCCTTATTGAATTAAAGGTGTACATGGAGAATCCTATCTTTAGGATTGTGCATAATCCATAAAGCGATTCACAAGATGTGTGTAAAAAGAAGGGATGGAGTATCAATGCATAGATTTGCGGATAACTTAGGAATCATACTACACATATAGGGCTAAAGTACCCTAAACCATACTTAGAATTCATATTTACTACCCCATGATTTGAAAGAAGAATAAGTAAAGCATATTCCCCCACATTAAAGTCATTGCTAATACTTTAACATGAGCAATGGGTTTAAGAGAGTATTTTAGATCCAGTGAGAGACATATCCACTGTGAGATGCCCCCAAGAGAAGAAAATTTAAGAGAAATGAGCACATAACATATATATTGCATGAAGGGATCTATTAAGTTTGAGGACAATATGATCATATAATAACATGAAAATACAATATGAAGTATAAAATATCATAATCTCCCAAAGGAAGTAGAACTATAAAACAATGGAAGATATACATGTAAGAGTTTCAAAGAAGATTCTTTTTGAACTACCATCATGGAGACCAAAAATAATTGGTACTACATGTCACAAATCCAAGCAAACAACTCAAGGACATAGGTACAAACAATAACATATGTACAAAATAACATGTAAAAACATACAAAAGAAGTGAGACAAAAATAGAATAATGGTACAACATTTCAATTCCTTTATCACCTTTCCCTAATAAAGAGACAAATTTTGTCTAAAGAAATATCAAAAAAACATAATACATGGGAAGAAAATTACAATAGAAAATCACACAAAAAGCTACTATGCTAGAGCACTCACTTCAAGAACATTTCCCTCCTCCTTTGTCTTGATCAGTAATATACATAGAAGGTGGATAACTTGTAAGAGGATCAATTTCCAACACAACAAGAACAATAGCTAATCTAAAGAAGAAAACTCTTAAGATTCACTATACTCAAGACTAGATGTAAGTGTAAGTTGCATAGAAACCATGTTAGGTAAATCAACATCAAGATCAATAATCTTATGCTCATCATCATCTAAAGTATCTTCTTCATCAAGAATAATATAATAATAGTCCAAAATATGAATATCAAATTTATCTATCTCATTAGTATGATTAGATTACTCTATAGACATGAGCTGATGAGAAACATGTATACGAGCTTTAGCATGAGCCTTATGATTCTTTTAAAATTTACAATCATGTCAATTTTACTTAGTCTTAATAGAAATTCATTGAGAAGAAGTATCAACAACCATAGGTTCCTTACTATCAAAAGGAACAACAATAGGTTTAGAACTAGAAAGAGGAACCTTACTAGGAGGAGGAACCATACTAGAAGAAGGAACCATACTAGAAGGGTTAGTAGATGCAAGACAAGGTTGACCATTAAGAAATATAAGAACTAGAAGAAATAGGTGTAGAAGGTGTAGGTTAAAGACCATGAGAGATATCCCTAAGGATACTCAACAAAACAATATTTTGACATTTATGAGCTTGATAAGATTAAAAAATATAATCAAGATGAGTAGGTGTAGTGGGAATAGAAGGCCAAAAGAAATCAAGGTTATCATAATTTTGAGGCCTAGAAGGATGGTAAAGACTATGATTGATCATATTAATCTCACCATCATAAGGAAATTTAATGCATTGATGAATAGGAGAAGCAATGGATTGCATTAATGTCAACCAAGGTAAACCAAGCTTCACTTGGAATTGATTAGAAGTAGGAATGACAACAAAGTTGCTATTTACCACTTTATGAAATTTTCAACAAGAAAAGAAATGAAACCTTGAGGAGGATACAAGAAACCATTACAAGTTTAAATCCAAGTATTAATTGAATCATAGATTGTTAACCCAATTGGTCACATTGGCATAATATAGTTGATTTGGTATGACTATGTTGTCATTTATTCACAAATGGTTGAAGAGAACACATCATCTCATGTGTACTAGTAGACATATTCATTGGTTCACATAGGAGACTAAGACAAGACATAAGGTACCACAATGAACATGAGGAGTCATAACCATGACATGGAAGAACAAATATGGAAAGAATTCAAAATTGGTTTGTACTTTGACAAGAACAATAGAGCATAGAAAGTAAAAATGAATTTAGGCAAGACCCAAAGTAGACATACTACATCACTAGTGTAGGGACTACATCATAGGTGTCATAGGTTGCTTGTGAACCACTCAATAATTTGAATTTATATTTTGAATTCACTAGTTTGAGTGGGATATTCTCTTAGGGTTTTGAAATCCATAGATAAGAGGAGACCTCACACATTCAAGTGTGTGGTTGGAATGAAAAAGTAAGAATGCTAAAATAGAGAGATTGATAACTGGAGAAGAGACTAGAGACCAAAAGAAGGTAGAATGTCACACTAAGATCAGTGAGAAGGGAGAGAAAAATTATTGATGAAAGTTGTTAATGAGAAGATCAAAGATGAAGAGCCACACCCATCTAGATGTAGTAATATTCACTATAGACAAGGGTGAGTATGAAAGTTAAAAGCTATGTGATATGATAGATATCACCAAGTGCATCCAAGTTATAGGGGGAGAACATGATATCTCAAGAGGTATAGATTGGAGACATATCAAGCAAGGAAGTGTTATTTATTCTAGATCACATTTTTATTTATTTTTAATAATTATGATAATGTTGTAAGCTCTTACCAAGCATGCTTTAGTAGTAAGAATATGTTAAATACTTTAATCAAGTGTCTCTTAGAAGGAGTGCTAAATAGCAAGGTAGTCTTAATAGTCTATTTGTAATTCGAACATGTTACTAACATTCTTGACATAATTTATTCTTAGAAGGAACAAGTTGTAGCTCTTAACAAGGAAACCTTTTATCCATAGTAAAAGGCTAGTGGGTATATTATCCTTATCATGGTTTTCATCCCTACATTTAGGGTTTTCATGTACAAAATCAATGTTTCTATTGATGAATACTCTTATGTGTGAACATATTTTCATTTATCTTGCTGCATTTGCATCCATGTTAGCAATCAAGTGGTTGTTAGCATATTTATTGAAGTTGAAAAAATATCCAATTTTAGAGCAGATATTGATACACCCCTTCTCTCAATATTGGTTAGGATAAAAAATTGGTATCAGAGTCTAGACCCTAACAATAGCAAGCCTCACAGATTGAGGGAAGATCAAACAACAACCATAAAGTACCAAAAGTTATACGAAGAATCTCTTGACGCTATATAAGACCTAAAGAAAAAGTCAAAAGAGTCCTTAGCAAAAAGAAATAAGCATGTAAAGAAACTCATTAAGAACCATGAGATTATTGAGTAGATGGAAGAACAAAGAGGATTAGAGGGATCTAAAGAAACTATCTCAAAGCTCACATCTAACAACAAGAAGTTGAGAAAGTTAGTTACAAAGCTAAAGAAAGAGTTGGAAGAAGCATTAGAAAGACCGAGTCAAGAATAAAAAGAGGAAAGTGATGCTACAATGATAATAGAAATAGAAAAAAGAGAACTAAGTGAAGCCATGAAAATAAAGAGAATAGAAGAGAGGAACACCAAACAAAAGGATGAGAAGATTCAAAGACTAACGAAGGAACTAAAGAGCATTAATGAAAGAAACAAGAAGATGAGAAAGTTCAACAACATCTTTAAGAAGATAGATGAGAAACTAAAAAATTAGAGAATGAGAAAGGACACAACTGATCTTGGTTTTGAAGTAATCAATAATACTGAAAGAGGCAAAATATGAGAGCAAAGTCTAGGTGAAATAAGGACAAGGGAAAACATTGTCTAAATGTAAGAAAGCTAAGAAACCAATCCGTTATTGTTGTTGTAGAATAGGTCACACCTCAAATGTATGCTAGTACATAAAGGATGCATCTAATGAAAAATACACCTTATAAGGGTATTGTAACACATGCCAATGGTATGGTCACCCCTCTTGAGAATGTAGATCTCATACTCATGAGAAAAGGTTTTAATGGGTACTATTACTACTGTAACAAGTACAAACACAAGGATGAGGTATGTCGATCAAGATAATGGAAAAATTAGATGTCATAAAGAACCATCAATCCCAACTAGAAGAACAAGTTCAACACACCTACATGCTCAACCTATAAAAATAGAGACATATGGCTGAACATTTCCAAATAAAATCTGGTCAAAGAAACCACTCAAGACCATGGAGAAGAACATGTATGACTTGTTAATACTGTAGAAAGGTAAGGCATCTTTCCAAAGACTGTAGATCAAGAAAAATAGTCCAAGTGCACAAATTGAACCACAAAAGGAAGAGAAAGGTGGTAGATAAGGAGGAATTCATAAATTACTTCAACAAGTTATGGGAAAAAAAGTAGATAAAGGCAAAGATGCCAAGTTAGAGAAACTAAGAAGCTCACCTGTTGTTGGTGAGAATTCTATGGCTCACTAAGCCAATCCAAGCTTAGAAGGGGTACATTTAAAAGGAAATACCATACACTAGTCCCTATACACTCATAAATGTGCACTTCTCTAAGTCCTTATATTCGAGGGATATCATGGATTGAGAGCCTCAAATGCCAACCTCTAGCTCCTTAGTCATGACATGCTAAGAGAAGTAAAATAGCTCTTAGATGAGTATAAGAATGCAACCCCTTGCAAGTACACCATTAAATGGGAGATTCTAAGACAAGAGAAAGCATGCTAGTGTCCAAGAATCCACATGCTATGCAATGCAAGTGAAGACTAAGCTACATAATGAGATATGAAATGCAAACTAACTAGAAAGATGAGAGTATTGAAATCTTTCTAATTAAACTAATTGTGTTATTCCAATGCATAAGATGAAAATATTATAAGGAAACATGATAATAAGCTACTATGATATGAAAATGAGAGTATGAGGCCACAAGATCTTTGAAAGCTCCAAGAGTACCTAGAAAAATTTGTAGCATAACAATAGTACCAAAAGATTCTATCCAAGATGAAGAGAGAGATCTCTCTATTAAAGAAGTACATATAGTGGAGATCACAGAGAAAGAGAATATAATCAAGGGTGGGGAGTTGACTTTTACATGATCTACATGCACAATCATTTCCGACAATCACAAAGAGTTGACTTTTGTCTCTCCATGTGGGACAAAAGACTTTTCTTTTACTTTTAAAGTGGGAAAATGATTTAATTTGCGTACCTTAGGGTAAGAGATGAGTGGGGTATTTTATTTAATTCAAGGGGGAATTAAATAAGAACTTAGGATATAGTGGTCAAACTATAGGATAAAATTAAATAAATTAATTTTTAAAGATTTGATCAAAATTAAGTGATTTAATAATTTTAACAAAAATGTTGAGAAGGGGGCTAATAGTCTAGATGACCATTTTTGAGTGATTATATTTGCCCCTCTTTGAATAATGTGTGGTTTATCTAGGAACATTTTATGTCAAATAATGAAGTAAACAAGCAAGCAAAAAAGTGACTTGACTATGAAGAATGAAGTACATAGAGAAATAATAGATCCTAAATACATATTTTATTAGAGTCAGTAATGAATACTAGGAGAGAGAGACAATGTCAAAACCCAAGACAAGTGCTAATATTTCAAGAAAAGTAAGTAGATAGATCAAGAGAAAATGGAAAAGTCAAGCATATGCTCCTAAGAAATAGATAGCCATAATAGGAGAGTAATTTGTAGTGATGATAGAATATTTCTACCCCCTTGGGATTAAAATTGAAGTGAAGTAGAGGAGGTGCAAAAATGAGTGAATTATGAACAAATCAAGAGAGAGTGAGGTCCATGATGACATGTAAGCAATTAAAACCAAAGAGTGACCACCAAGAAGTGATATGATGTCCCAATTTGACTAAGTTTGACCAAGAAAGATAAAGCATTAAAATTGGGTCAAATTAAGAAGAAAGATGAGATGAAAGATCAAGAAGCATTGGAAGAGGGTAGAAATGATGATGCCTCCGTGAGATTTGAAGATTAGGTCTCAAAAGGTCAAATAGCTACATAGAAGAAGAAGCAAATTTTGAAATATAGTTTTGACCATCAGGATGAACTCAAATTTTAATTTTGATCCCAAAAGTGGGTCTAGGATGTCAAAATTAGCCAAGGTGCAATTTTTGTACTATTTTACAGAGTTCAAAATTTAGGTCAAAATGGGCCCAAGGGGTCATTTTCAATTGGTTTTGTCTTGTGATTTTGAGAGCTTTTAGTATTTGAGAGAGATAGTAATGGGACAAGGGGGTATTTCAATTGCATTAAACCATTTTGAGTGTAGCCAGTTGCATAATCAACCTCCACCATATGGTGCCCTAGTGAGTATTCAATTTTTTGAGCTTTTTGAGTCATGTTCTTGAGAATTTAACTAATTTTTTTGTAGGTTTTTAGAAGTTCATGCAAAATGTCATGCAATAATTTAGAAAGTATCAAATGGTAGTTCTAAGAACTATCATATTATACTTCTGAGATTTGGAAAGTATTGCATGAGTACTAAAAAAAGTATAGTACGAGCCCTACCCAATAGTCATACTATATCGTGTGAAGTATCACACACCTATTGGAGAAAGTATCATACAATACTTGGTCAAACAATTTTGCATATATGAGCCAGATTTGGATTGTTTCTTAGTTTGAATACCAATTTTCACACTTGGATAGTAAAGTAGAGATGTTTATAGTCATGTTTTGGTTTTTATCATGGCATGTACCAACATATAGACTCAATTTTTTAAATGGTGTTTCTGATGTCGCACATTAAGGCCCCTAAGGTAGAGGAGCTAAGATTGGTAGGCTAGTTAGATGAGGATCAAAGGAGGACTCTTGTGACCATGGGATTTGAGTGGCTACTATGTTTTCCCCATATCTAGTCAAACCATGACCTCCTAACCATACTAGTAGAGAGGTGGCACAATGAGAATAACACATTTCATTTTCCCACTAGAGAGGTCATGCTCACACTTGAGGATGTGTATCAGATCCTATGAGTGCCTTGTCATGGGGACTCAATAAGTGTACTAAATTTGTCTAGTTTTTGGTACTTCCTCTTGTGGTCATGAGTGTGACATGATCTTGTGTGTCACACATGTATTATGATTAGACCTTGGTAAAGGGGGGGGGGGGCATTACCGACACTATTTGTGGATGTGACCATCCTTAATAGACACTTGACTTGAGAGAGATTGATACCAGAGTATAGGGATTAGTACCCATTAGTGCACATTATATGATCCTTGGTTGCGTAGGCACTAGTAAAAAACCAAAGCCAAAAGGGGAATTTCCTATGCTGATGGGGCAGGTTAGTGATGGACCTAATAGGGCAGCCACGATGGATGACATGGGGCTAGACATCATTGTAGACATGTATGATGAGCTACATTAGATACCATACTATAGTGGGAGGAAATGGGCATGTGAGGCAGAGTTGGCATAAATTTGGGCATGAGATCACATAGAAATAATTTGACTACTAGTACATCCTTGAGAGAGGGCATACCCATTCATCGATAGATATTGTAGATTCATCTTGCAACCACACAGTAGTGATGTTACATACTAATAGTGACTATTTGACAAGTTGTCACTATTTGAGTGGAGACCCTATAGAGAATGTGAAGGCTGGTAGGAGGCATTGGATGAGTTGGGATACATGTTTAGGAGCTTACCATTAGTAGGTTTCCATGTACAAATTATGGAGCACTTTTTTATTATGTGGGTTTTGAGATAGTTTGGTCGATAATAGAGGGCCTTAATGCATACCACCACATATACCAGGTTCTGTGGGGAGGAGGATTTAAGATGGTTGTCAATGTTGGACTATGAAGTAGACCTTCAAGAGACACAATAATTAGAGAGGGAGATGTGAGAATATCTCCTAGGGGTCACATATGGAGGAGTATCACCAAACTATGCTCGAGTGATGAGGCATCCATTCCGTTGGTTTACTATTCGTGATGCACAGTTGGAGGATGCAATGATAAGAGGAGATGATGGTGGTAATGGAAGAGATGGAAAAGATGGAGGGGGAAAAGGGGATGGTGGTATCATAGGGAGAGGAGGCAGGGGGAGAGAGTGGGGGAATGGCTCTAGGGATGAGTCCAATGGTTGTATGTGCTCAAGAAGCTAAGTAGAGATAAAGGTCAAGGAGGAGGAGAAGAAGGAGGAGGAGGAGAGATTATTGAGATGAACTTAGGTGGAGACAAAACAACCTAGGTAGAAAAATAGATAGGCTCCATCTGTACTAGTTGGTAGAGGAGATGATTTGAGGGACCAATAGATCAAGGCCCTAGAGGCAAACCTTTAGCAGGTATAGACTATCATTTTTGTGCAGGATCAACAAATCATAGATGAATGATCATAGAGCAAGGAGCTAAGATATGATTGAGGCATGGCTAGATGAGAGTCAAAGAATCATGCAACAAGGGAAACCTAACACTACATGACCTATAGAGGCATTGTGCCACCAGGCCATGGATTACCTAACTACTCTAAGAGATTCAAGAGATCAGAGGGGACAATACAACCACCAGATAGGATACAAGTACCACTGCCATAGCCTCCTCCCACACATGAGGGAGGAATCCATTCATAGGTTTAGGGATAGAGCTAGGTTGATTCCCTTGTGGCACTTTTGATGTATATTTTGAGGTAGTTATCCAAATTTTAGATCCCATATTGTACATGTACTTGATTCATCATTATATATGAGATACTAGATTCAATTTATAACATTGTGTACTTATCTCCTTTCTAGCTCATGTGATGGATGTTTATGTGTATTTCAACATTTATCTTTATGTTTCCATGTGATGTTGATATATATGCTCATCTTATGTTTATATGCTCATGGATGTATGGATATATCTCTCTCATATATGTTTTAGCTCTCATGTTATGATGTAGACTTGTGATTTGAACATTTTTTAGCATTTGGATAGATTAGATGTGATGATGAGATTAACCCCTTGTGATGACAAGAATTAAAGAAGCATTAAGTTGATGTGATCTAGAGGGAGTGAAAGGCATGATTAAAGGAAGCAAGAAAAGGAGGTGAATGGAGTTAGTTGACATGTTCATGAAAGATAAAGAGAGCTCTCTCTCAACATGTAGCATGAAAAAGCTAAATTATGATGAGTCCTAAATGAAAACTAGTATGAAAAGGCATGATTGTGAGGGATGCATAAGCAAACACTAATTTTCATCATCTAGCTTTATTAGGGACACTTGAAGATCATCTAATCATCACTAGTATAACTATGAGTATATGAATATGATCTATGTCAGATAGGTTTGTCAAAACCCAACCTATACATAAAAGGCATGTAGGTCAAGATGACTAGTGCAGTTAGGTTTCCTGGGTTTAGTATAGCAAGATTACACCTATGTCAAGGCATGCATGCTAGGATAACCCCAAAGTGTAGTCTTGCAGAAACTAACAAGGATGATACATTGTAGATCAAAAATTTCAATTATGACAAGCATTAATTCTCATGATACTTTAGGTCAAAAAAGTATACACACAAGAAGAAAACAACTAAAACATGCCCCAAGCCCCCAATCTTCTAGTCCAAGACATCCTTGAGAGACTACTAGGGAGGGAGCACTTAGAAAAGAAAGCCATCATAGAAAGAACACAAATAAAATAAAGTAAATCAAATCTCAACAAGTTTAATATTCAAGTGCATGTGTATAAGTGACATGACTATTTCCTTAGGACTCAAATATACCAGTGAGAAATATCACAACATTCTAGACCATAGCTAAGGCATCTAAAAAGTGCAAAGAAACACTCGACATTAAGAGAAGTGTTCAAAAAGTTTCCAAAGAGACACCTAAACACAAAGAACCCTAATACACTAAGCAATTTTTGCCCCCTAGACCTAAACGTGAGTCAATTCCAAGCTAAGCAAGGAAAAATAAAGAAAATGAGCACAAAGCAAGACTAATAGAGATAAGTGCAAGGGTTTCAAGTAGTGCCTATTTCTAGGTTTTCATCACTTGACAATTTTTTCAAGACTTTAATGATTTTTTTGTATTTTCAAGATTTTTGATTTTTTTGGTGATACTTCAAAGCGATTATTGCTAGGTTTTCACTAAGATGATCATTTTCTTAGGACATTCTCTATTTTTTAGGATTTTTTCAGCATCATATATGATTTTTTAGGATTGTTTCAAAATCATAGAATATGTACAAGCAACTGAGAAAAAAAAATCTTTTAGGCATAGAAATTTTTGAGGTGGAGTATATTTATAGGCTCATTGAGTTGTACTCCCTCAGGTGTAGAAAGATGATAAGCACTAGATCCAAATGCAACAATGATGATGTAGGGACCCAATCAATTAGGCTCAAACTTACCTTTTTGATCTCTGTTCTACTGATTATTTGGGTTTTCTCTAAGAAAAAAGGTCACCCACTTCAATTTCCCTTGGATGCACCTTCTTATTGTAACATGTGGACATAGGTTTCTAGTAAGATCTGATATGATTAAAAATAACCTTTCAATGCTCATCTAGAGTCTTTATCACATGAATCCTCATAGCTCTATAGTCCTCATTAGTGATCAATCATTGCAAAGAGACTCATAAGGAGAGAATCTCAACTTCTAATGGGAGAACAATCTCAAAACCATAGACTAGTAGATAGGGCACAACCCTAGTGAAAGTGTGTATGGTGGTCCTATAAGCCCATAGTGTGGGATTAATATATAGGTGTCAATACCTTCCTAATTTATGAACCATCCTATGCATAATTTTTAGAAACATTTTATTTGAGGCCTTAGCTTGGCCATTTCCTTGGGGATAGTAAATGGAGGACCACTATTTCTTGATTTTAGACTTCTTTCAAAGTTGCCTAAGGTCTTATTCTTAAATTTCCCCCATTTTTAGTGATTGTGAAGGAATTCCATAGAAACAAATAATGTGATTCATTATAAATAAGGCAACATGTTTTCCTATAGTAGTAAAAAATGGAGCAACTTTTACCCACTTAGTGAAATATTTAGTTTCTATGCTAATAAACTTGTGTTCGCTGGATGAACTTGGATGAATCTTGAGATCTATTAGATTTCCACAATTCATGTCAATGCACTTTCAATTTCTAGATTTTTTTTTGTATATATTTATTTATCACCAATGTTTCAAATCATGTAGTATGAAACATTGATGACACAAAAAAATCTATACGCAACAAAATCCAGAAATTGAAAGTGCATTTGATGAATCTTGCCAACCAAGTCAAAGGCCCATTACCAGAAAGGCAAGTATATAATAGAGGGGATCATGAATCAAGTCTCCATGCAATTGACACTTCTTATAGGATTTGGCATATTAGATGAAATCAACTTGCATAGTTGGCTAATAGTATCCTACCGTAGGCAATTTCTGAGAAAGTGCAAGGCCATTAGAATGTGACCCACAAATACTATCAGAAACTTTGACTAACACCATTTTTTAGACTCATTTGTCTCCATAAACCTAATATTTTTTCCATCTAATATCTTCCTATACAAGTCACTAGAGACACAAGTGCAATGGGAAGCATTACAAATAAGCTGATGCTTTTCATTACATGTAAGATTGTCAGGGATAATTTGGTCTTGGAGGTAAGAATAGATGGTGGCATAGGGAGAATAATTATGACCAACAACAATAAAAATGACTCTATCATTGGGGGAATCGTAAGTGAGATATCATAGTTCTTTCACCTGAAACTCAAAATGACACTCATGCTCTTGTAATTTTAGGATAGATGCCAAAGTTTCCATAGCATATGTAGCCTTGTTTTCAACTCCAGGGATCAGTTGGAATGTGAAAAAAGTAAAGTAATTCATAGAGCATCCACCAATTTCTTAAATGGTATCAACTTATAATCCTTGGTTTGATACTTGTTATTAACTTGATTGATGATAAGTTGGGAATCTCTATAAATGCGTAGGTTCATTATTCTCCATTCAAGGGTTAGCTTGATCCCATTATTGAGAGCTTCATATTCAAATTTTTTATTGGTGCATGGAAATAGTAGCTTGTAAAATTTTGGAATAGTATAGTCATGAGGCATAACAAACAAAATTATAGCACCGACTCCATTTTGAGTATGTGACCCATCAAAGAACATCTTCTAGGTCCTTTTTGTAACATACATGATAGTGCATTAGGGAAATCAATCTGCATAGGAGTGCTACCGAGGATTAGGAATTCAACAAGTTGATCAATGACATTATTCCCTTTGATAACCTTATGTTTGAGATATTGAATGTCAAATTTTGAAATAATCATCATCCATTTTTCTAGTCTACCCATAAGTGCAACTTTACTTAAGAGATATTTCAAGGGATCAATTTTAGCAACAAGCTATGTGGTATGTGTGAGCATGTAGTGGATATTTTTTTTGGGATACAAACACCACAAAAAGACAAGCTTTCTCAATATTTTTGTAATCGATCTCATAGGCAACCACTATACAACTGATGTAATATATAGCTCTTTATTTTTCACTCTCATCATGTTGTACTAATAAAGCTCCTAGAGAATTTGTAGTAGCTGAAATGTAGAGAATCAAAGGATTCCCCTGAATTAGAAGCATGAGGATAGGTGGCTTTGCTAGATATTCTTTGATTTGGGCCAAGATATTTTCACAATCCTCATTCCATATGTCAAGTAATAGCAACTTGCAGTTTATTAGAGACAGGTTCCTCTACGCAAGGCTATCCATGAGGATGCCTAGTTGGAGTTTCCAATTGTTTGAAGGTGAAAGAAGGATGAATCCCTTTACTAACTTGGAACCTATTTGCAACTAACATGTAAGGGTATGTCTCTATCTATTAAGATGAGGTAAAGCATTTCAAATTTGAAGCTTGTAAGGTCAAGAAATACCACTTGTCAAAGATAAAAATAAGTAAGTGGTTTGTCAAGAGTACTCAATAATTTACAACACCAATGACTTGAGCTAAGAGAGTAAGAAAGAAACTTGATAGCAAGTGGTTAGCATAGAGAAGTAACTAGATTTGACAAGTGACCATTAGTGACATTTTGAGCTTATATTTGATGAACTAGACCCATATTTTCAACTTAGAATAGTACCTAACATGAAGATTTTAGACCAAATTCAGATAGGATGAAGTGACAAAACCCCTAAATTAGCTAAGACACAATTTTGACTTTATTTTGGAAGCTACAGAGATTGGGTGATGTTTTTAAGAGAAGAAAGTGATATTTGGTCACCATAATGTATCATACAATATATTTCATAATAGTTGGGCGATACTTTTATCTCAGATGATACTTTCCCTTAAGTAGGATGACAGAATTGATAACCTTAGTGTGATAGACCTTATAACATACATTCAAAACTTTCTCAAATATGAAATTTTGTACAATATTTATCAAGATGCCATGTGATAAAGGGCCAATAAGCTACGAAAAATGTAGTTTGAAACTTGAAAATCCTATGTTTTAGGTTGAGTTTTTTAATGTTTTAGACCAAAATATAGTGTAGATAGGATAGAAACTCAATTTACAATATAAAACAACATGGTTTGAAGATATTAAGGGTAATTAACATATCTCAAATAGTTGGACAAGGGACAACACAACCTTGCCAACACATAATTGGGATATCAAAGAAAATTGCTATGAATTCTAATGAGATTGTTTGATGTTCAAGAACATTTACATGGGTCTAGCACATTCAAAAACACATGCCAAGAAATACTACCTAAGGTCAGGATTCATTACTCAACAACTTGGACCATGATTGATGCCTCTTCACCTCACACCAAGTGGTTGTCCATGAGAGATATTGGCTTTGCCATGGAGATGTCATTATCATAACCAAGGGGACACAAATGGTGAGTGTAAAGTATTCGGGTGATCTAGTTAATCCACTAGGATCGGTCCTTGCACCAAGATGTTGAGCAAACAGATAAGGTAGCTTCTAACCTATGGTGTTTAGAAAGGGCTTCTATTCATAACACTCCCCTTTCTCCCAATACAATACACTTAACCTTGCAACAAGTAACAAACCTTGTGACCATAAGAGTACTTTAAGCATTCTTGCCTAGCATTTTCCTCATGGTCCCAATTTCACAATTACTCACACTAAGTGAAGATAAGAGCTATGTCTACCAAGGTTTTATGTTCTTGATAGCCTTGATTTTACAGTGGGTCAAAATATTTGGGTTCATTTGTCCCCACTTGGGTAATTCCTCTTGATTTCTCAAAAGAAGGCCCTCTAAAGGATTCTAAACTATGTAAAATGGATCAACTTTTGGAGGCCAAGATTTTTGATTCACCACTAGGGTGAAGAGAATACTCTCCTATTCCAATCATTTCCCCAAAACACACCAACAAGCTCAATTATCCCACATACTTTCAAAATCTAAGGGAGGGTCAAGATTTTTGATTCGAAGAGCATACTTTCCTACTACCAGAGATCCCAATTGCAAGTTTTATGTGCCAATGAACAATGAAAAACTAGTAATATTGCTGCAAAAAAAAGAGGAAATAAAAAACATTTTTTTTTTTTTAATGCTTTTAGGAAGCCTTGTAAACAATCATTAGTAACCCTTTTGCATTTGAAGCTTTGACATGCATTTTTTTAGAGCAATTTAACAAGCATTTAGAGAAACCCTATAAGAAAAACATTAGTTCAATAAGAGGATTAGTCCAAAAATAAGGTAAAAACCTACAATAGAATCATTATTAGATAGTAATAAATCTAAAACCCCCCAAAAAAAGAAGGCAAAAAGACCCAAAATTGACAAAATAGCTCAAACAACAACAAGTTCTAGGCTGGATGATAATTTTATACTAATAGAATGTTGTACAATACTTTTTAGTATAAGGGTACGATACTTTTTTTTGGTGTGATATTTCTCTTTATACCGACGTGATAAAACTTTGTATACTGGTGTGATACAGTTCTATTTGTGCATATGATACTTTTATTAGAGAAGTATCACATAATAGTATTGAGAACTATCATATGATACTAATAAAGTATTGCATGTTAATTGTGATTGTAGAGAAAAAAAAAGAAGACCCAACAACAGTGGAAAATGCAAGATAAAAGTGCAGATTGAGAGGTAAACCAAGTCATTCTACCCCATGGTGGGTACCAAAAATGCACACCAATATTTTGTACTTCTCTAAACCCTTCTATCCAAGGTATCCCATAGATTGGAACACTTAAATGTCAGCCTGGAGCTCCCTATCCATGAAGTGCAAAGGTGTGTGTTTGTACACATGAGAAGCTCTTAGCTAAGCCTTAGAGACACAACCCTTGCTATTAAACCATGCAATGAGAGATTCCTTAGACAAGAGCAAGAGTGCAAATATCCAAAAGAACTCTCAAACATGCAATGCAAGAATGCAATAAACTAAGCAAGATGAGCATATTACAACCATTTTAATTAAACTAGGTGAAATAAGCTATTGCAAAATAAACCAGACTACTTGCAAATGGATCTAAGCTAGTACATAAATGCAAAGAATGATATGAGAAGAATATAAGTTCTCCACAAAGCTTTAAGAAAACCTATCAAGGAACCTGTAGCATAACATTAGTTCAAAAAATGGGATCCTTAGAGAAGGAGAGAGCTCTTTCTTTTAAAGGTGTATGGATGGAACTTGAGATCAAGATTAAAAAATGGATGATCAAGGATGAGGGATGACTTTTAGCATGATCCATGTGTAAGATAAAGTCAACCAATGAAAAGGAGTTGACATTTCATGTGAGAGAAAACCCTTTTCTTTTAATTTGTAATTAAGAAAAAAACTTTATGTGTGCATATTGAGTGGGTTACGAGAATGGGGTTTTTTATTTAATTAAAAGGGGGCATGTTCTTTTAATCAAATGTGGACTTAGAATATTGTAGTCAAACTATAATTTATAATCAAATTAATTAATTTTTAGCAATTTGGCCTAGGGAAATAATTAATTAATTTAACCAAAATACTAAGAAGGGGGCTAATAAACTAGATGACCATTTTTAGGTGATTACAATATGAATGCACCAAAGTTCATAAGGTGTTTTGTTTATTCCTTTCTTTAGTTAAACTCAATTGAGAGTGTAGAACATAGTGCTAATGGACTCTCCCCCAAAACATGTGATCAATTCCCTTTTCAATTAGTAGTGTCCTTGCACAATCCAAAATTGACCCATTCCTTCTCTCATTAATCTTATTCTATTGTGGAGTCTTCAGTGCTAATAATTGTCTCTTAATTCCATTCTCAACACAAAAGTTAGTGAATTCAACAGAAATAAACTCATCACCTCTATTAGATCTCTAATATTTTAACTATTATCATTTTTTTTTTCAACACTAGCTTTATACCATTTTAACATATAAAAATAATCTGACTTTAACTTCATAAACATGATAGTCATCATCAAAGAATAATCATCAATAAACAATATAAAATATCTATCACCATAATAATTTTCTATTCTCATTGGTCCACATAAATTTGTATGCACTAAATCATAAATGTCATTAGAAGTGTGAGACTTTCTTTAAAAGGTTGACTTGGTCATCTTACTAAGTTGACATTGTTTGCACATAGCATTCTTAGGTTTATGTGAATTAGTAATCCTCTAACTCTTTTCTTTCTATAGAATTTGACCATATTCTTGAAATTGGCATGACATAGCCATTTATGCCACAAACACACATCTTTACCTTTTTCAAATAGACATATATCAACTATAAGATATAGGTAAAATAGATTACCTCTAGTTTTCTCTCCAATGCCAATTAGATTTCCATCATCACCATAGATCTTGACTTTCCTATTCTAAAACTTCATCTTGTGACTTGTATTATTCAATTGAACAACACTCAATAGATTATATTTTAATTCCTACACCCAGTATCCATCATCACATCTGATTTTATCATTTAACATCAATGAATCTCTACCTTTCACTGGACATGGAACATCATTCCCCTAGTTTAACAAATCTACTATCATATACCTCAAGTTTATCAAAGTTACTAATGTCTCTAGTCATGTGATGCGAATATCCACAATGAAATATACATGTGTCATTCTTACTAACATGTGAAATAAGAGCTTTATCATCCTCATACCATTCCTCATTAGGGTCTTCTTTAATAGAAACATATACCACTTCTACTCCTTTCTCATCTTTAGTGTCTGACTCGGTGTCCTCTTCCTTAGTGCTATAGCATGATTTCTTCCCCTTGTCCTTGTAGTTTTTGTTCTTTTTGTATTTATGATCCTTTTTATCTTTCTTGGCACTCCTCTTGTTAGGAAATATAGAAACAATATGACCTACCTCATTGCATTTAAAACATATCAGAGGTAATTTACCTTTGAACTTACATTTAACTCTTAGTAACCTCCTTGGAAGAAATGCTTCAATATCCTTAATGTCATCATCTAATTCTGACTCACTTTCATCTTTACTATGCTTTTATTTCCTTGAACTACCAATATTTAGTAAAGTCTTGAAAACATTCTCAATTATAGACACACTTTATCAAAGTTACTTAAATTAAAATTTAGTCAAACAACTAGCTATCCATCAAGAATGAGATCACTACCAAACATAATTTTGAATTCCTAAAGTGTAGATACTTTAGTAGGATAAATAAGTAAGAGTGTTCTAACTACCAAACATAGTTTTGAATTCCTAAATTGTAGATACTCTAGTAGCATAAATAGGTAAGAGTGTTCTAAGAATGTTACTTACAACTTCTTCATTATTTATGAAACCTATTCTAGCTTTGATATCATGAACCACTTCTTTTGTTTGGATAACATATTGGACTGTATTATTACCTTCTTTCATCCTCATTTCTATTAGAAACTACAATTAGAATAATTACTATTTTGTCGTTGATGTCAAAACTTATTAGTAAGACAATTTTCTATCTAATTTGAGTGCCATATCTAGATGATTGATGAACAAGATTTGAGAAGTTGGTCATAACAATAACACCTAGAGGAAAGGTTTAGTTATGAGAGGAAGCTACAATGGGCACTTTATTAGTTAGACTTTGACAAGATAAAGTGATTGAATAAATCATACTACAAGTGTAGAAGATAGTTGTATTGAAGCTTTGAAAAAGTGATCAAAGATTCACCAAATGCATAGGCTTGAATAAGAAAAAGAGAAGATTAAGGAACTTACAATGTTTTTTGAGTGATGCTAGTGTCAACCAAGCCCCAGTATGTGCTGAGTAGAAGTAGTATCGATCGAGCATTAGTATTGAATTAGTGTTAGTATATAAGTCAAATAGAATATTGGTAGCAACTGAGTAATCTAGTGATGATGAAGTGTTAGAATTTAGTGTTGGTTGAATGACAACATTTTGATAGTTTATGAGAAAATCATGATTTCTAGCTGATAGGGTTGATTTCTTAGAATATGTAAAGCATGTTGAAGATAAGAATGGATGACCTAGAATGTTTTAATGGAGAGAAACCATATTTATGCATTTCTATGCAAGGATTCAAGGATAAGTTTGGAGAAGTTTTTAGAAGAGAAAAGAGGAGATGAAATGTTATAAGGATTCAATGAATCTAACCTAAACCTAAGATCTACAATGGTGTTTAAGTTGAAAAAGATAAAAATCACCTAATTAATGAGGTACAAGGGATGACCTAATATGGTTGGAGCATTTTGTTGATGCTATTGATTGAAAAACTTAATTAGGAGGTTGAGAAGAGTTGAGAAGAGGTGAAGAGTGATTTCTTGAAGAGTTGCCAAGAAAATTAGAGACTGAGATGGAAATGAAGGCCATTTGATGGATCAAAATGTGAGCCAAACTGTGATCTATATTTACAAAGTGAGTTTTATTTGTCAGATCAAAACCCGCTATTACTTTCTAACCATTATATCATATTGAAATCCTTTAATCAAGGTCAACCTAACAGTTATATGTAAATCCTTTAATCAAGGTGGCATTCTAATGGAATGTTCTAAAGTCCTCTAACAAGGCCACTCCTAATATGGTGATTAAACCCTCTAACAAGGTCACATTTAATAGTATGTTTTGTAACTTCTAATAGGATTGGCTCCTAAGAGAGCTCACTTCAGAAGAGTGAAATGATTGATGACATGTTATTGGTGGTTTTTCCCAAGTTGGGTTTCCACATTAAATCCTAATATCAAAATTGTGTGGATTTTATTTGTGATGATTTATTGTTAATGTTTTACATTGTGCAAGTTTGTTATATTTTGGACAGTGGACCACTAGTTTATGTTACTAAAAGCTTGCAATAGAGATAGAGGTAATGGATGTTAAGACTTGAAGTAGTTAAAGTGTTTGTTTTTTCAATTGGTATATCTAGACCTTGGATAATTGATTCAATCCCCATCTTAATTGTTCTAAATATTATAACAATTGATATTAGAGAATTGGTGTTTGTAAAGAACAGTTTGAAGGTACTTGAAGCTAAAGATCAAGATGTCTAAAAAGGAGGTGCCATAGTTGAACAAAGAAAATTTCATTGCATAGAAAAGTTTGATGAGGCTACATCTAGAAAGAATTGGAGATGGTGCAATAAAATTTGTGGATAATGCATATGTGGAGATAATTGTTCTTCCTATGACAGCTCAATATTTGAAGGAGAAGCAAGACCACAACCAAGCTATGTTGGAGATTGCATCAACCCTAAGCTATGCTAAGTTTGATGATATTAAAGACTACAAAACTAATAATAAAATATGGGACACACTACAAACCATATATGGAGATGAAAAAAATGTCTTGAGGGAAAAATTAGAGAGCTCAAGAAGTAACTTTGATGAAATGAGAATGATAGAAAGTGAAAATATAGTCCAGTATTGTGGAAGAATAAAATAAGTTGTAAATGCCTTAAGAGGAGCACATGGAAAGATTGACGACGAGACTATAATCAACAAGGTATTGAGAACTATACTTCCTATATATGTTATCAAGGTTTCTGTAATAACTTAACTCTAGAAGGTGCGATTGGTAGGCTTACTACTT
The DNA here is from genome assembly GCA_028749045.1 of Cupressus sempervirens. Classification (NCBI taxonomy): domain Eukaryota; kingdom Viridiplantae; phylum Streptophyta; class Pinopsida; order Cupressales; family Cupressaceae; genus Cupressus; species Cupressus sempervirens. The sequence goes on along the minus strand of CM053785.1, from coordinate 550,838,511 downwards.
TTAAGATGTCAAATTTTGACAAATTCACTCCTAACACTATTGAATATTGTAAGAATTTGGTATAGCTCTGATACCATGCAAGAATTTTCCTTAGGGAAAAATTCGCCCAAGAACTAAGGACTCAAACACAAGCACAATTATAGACCAGAAAAAGTATGATCAAAATATCAATGTATTTGATTCAATATGCATGAAAGTACACTAGGAGTGCATGTATATAGAGGCCTCTAAGATGCATCTAGAATGCCTAGGAATCAACTACATGATAAGTCATACAACCAGGCACATGTCCAGTAGATATGTGTTATCCTCCATTAAGCATGGAAGTAAGTCCAATGATGAGAGGATAAGCCTACAAGGGTGTAACATGAAAATTTATGTTGTAGACAACATGTGCTAAAAAGGGAGTGCAAATAACTATGTTGTCAACATTACAACTCAGTGAATGAAGAAAACTCTAGTGTTGTAGACACCATGTGTTGAATTAGAGTTGCCTACTTCTGTGTTGTCAATATGACAACTCAAAAAGGTGTGCAAACACCTAAGTGTCTCACAAAATAAATAATAAAATAATGCATTAACTTAAGTAAACTTAAGTAAGTGTAAATAGTGAATACGTATTTACACCAACTTGAAGCTAAAGATCAAGATGTCTAAAAAGGAAGTGCCAAGGTTGAACAAAGAAAATTTCATTGCATAGAAAATTTTGATGAGGCTATATCTAGAAAGAATTGGAGATGGTGAAATACACTTTGTGGACAATGCATATGTGGAGATAATTGTTCTTGCTATGATAGCTCAATAGTTGAAGGAGAAGCAAGACCACAACCAAGCTATGTTGGAGATTGCATCAACCCTAAGCTATGCTAAGTTTGATGACATTAAAGACTAAAAAAATAATAAGAAAATATGGGACACACTATAGACCATATATGGAGACAAAAAAATGTCTTGAGGGAAAAATTAGAGAGCTTGAGAGGTAAGTTTGATGAAATGAGAATGATAAAAAGTGAAAATATAGTCTAGTATTGTGGAAGAATAAAATAAGTTGTAAATGCCTTAAGAGGAGCGCATGGAAAGATTGATGATGAGACTATAATCAACAAGGTATTGAGAACTATCACTTACACTAGTCTGGACTAGGATATACATAGGACTCATCAATAGGAGGTCGAGGAGAACCAGATGGCCTACGAGGTTACACAGGTCATGCAGGAGCTCGAAAGAAAGAATGAGGATTAGCTCTTGTCTTTAGTTCTAGTTGTTCCTTTTTGTCTGGCTTTTCATCCTGGCTTTTGCCTATTTTGTTTTTTAATATAACTATTTGGCCTTTCCTTTGGCCTTTGTGGATTCGGCTAGGCCTAATGCTTATTATAAGCCTTTAGAATTGTTCTTTTTTGGCTAGGGTTTTAACGCTTATTATCAGCCTTGTTTATGTTTTAACTCTTGGGTTTTAGGGTCCTTGTAAAAGTTATTTATCTAATTAAAAAAAAACATGCTTTTAAATAACAATTGATTCTTAGCAAGAAGGGTAAAGGAAAATGTGTGAAAAGTGATAATGATTTTTCTGATGATGAGCTTGATGAGCTCGAATCACTGATGGCTAGAAGACTTCCAAGAGGAAGAGGAAAATACAGAGGTAAACTTCCTATAATATTTTTTTCCTGTAACAAATTTGGTCATATTTCTTCAAGATGTCTTGACAAAGAAGACACAGATGGAAAGAGGGAAAGCAAGTACAAAGGAAGAAGAGATGAGTCAGACAATAAGACAAACAAGGACTACAAAGACAAAGGTAAGAAATCTTGTGAAATTTCAAAGAAGAAACTCAAAATGAATGTGAAAGTAATGATGAAGAACTTGTCTATGTTTCTATGAAAGAAGATTATGATGAAGATGAGAAAATTGCATTAATCTCTTGTGTGAATAAAAGTGATAGGTGGATAATTGACAGTGGTTATTCAAATCACATGGCTAGTGGTAAAAGTAAAATTGAAACCATGGGACCTTACAAGTGTTGTTTTTTTAAGTTTAGTAATGATGTACCATTTCTTGTGAATGGTAAATGATTAATAAAATTGAATGATAAGATCAAGTGTGATGATGTTTATTAGGTTGAAAGACTTAACTATAACTTGTTGAGTGTTTCATTGTTGAGAAAATTAGGATGTAGGGTTGAATTACATCACAAAGAGGCCAAGATATTTGATGTTGATGGTGAATTGATTAGAATTGGTGATCAAAGAAAAGGTAACTTGTTCTATCTAGATTTTTTTGATGATACATATTTGTTTACAATGTATGAAGAAATATGGTTATGGAATAAGAGGTTATGTTATGTGAACTTTGACAATTTGATTAGCATTGGTAAGATGAAAAGAGAGAGAGGTTTACCAAAATTGAAGAAACTTGATAATGCTATTGTGTAGACAATGTCAATTGGGAAAGATGACAAAGTCTAGTTCCAATAGCAAGACATATTCAACCTATGATATTTTGGAATTGGTTCATACTGACCTTTGTGGATATATTGGTGGCCAAATCTATTGCTAAGACAAATATTTTATTCTATTTGTTGATGACTATTCTAGTATGATTACCATGATGTTTCTTAAATAAAAATTTGATGCTTTTCACTTGTTTAAGTGGTATTTGGCTAGAGTTAGAAAAGAAATTGGAAAGAGTCAGAAGTTCTTGAGATTTGATAGAGGTGGAGAATTCATTTTTAATGAGTTCAACATATTATGCAATGATAGTAAAATAAAAAGGTAGATGTCAGCACCTAGGACCCCTCCCCAAAATGGAATAGTTGAAAGGAGAAATGGGTTAATCATGGACTATCTTAGAACATTGATGATGAAGAAGGATGCATCAAAAACGTATTGGAGAAAAGTTGTAAGCACAATAGTTTATACTTTGAATAGAGTATAAGTCAAGAAAGGTAAATATTACAACCTTTGAACTGTGGTATGGATATAAACTTAATGTGAAGAATTTTAGAGTTTTTGGAAGAAAATGTTATATACTAAAGGATAATAGAAATGGAAAAATTGATGCTAAAAGTGATGAAGGCATATTCCTAGGTTATTCCACTAAGAGAAAATCTTATAAGTGTTTGAACTCTAACACTAAAAAATTTGTGGAAAGTGAAAATGTGAAAGTTGATGAATATTTAGAAAATAATGAAGTTGAATGCAAGACAAAACTTGAAGAATATAATACATTCATAAATGTAATTAGAGGTACTCCCTGCACTCTACATGAGTAAGAGAAAAAGATACAAATAAAAAATCAAAATGGAAATGCCAAGTTGCAATAGTTAGTTTTCAAGCAACAAACTATGGGAGTCGAACAACAAAAAAAAAATGTTGAGGTACATGTAGAAGGAGTTGAACACTAGGAAGATAATGTCGAGCAAGTAGAACCTGGTCCAAAGAGAGAAAATTTAACTAACATCTCAAATCAAACTTATATCAACTTTACTTTGAACTTTTATCTTATTGCTCCTTACTTATACTGAGTATCAAAGAAGTCTTTTAGTATATACTAAGTTGCAAAAATTATCATGAAAATAAACTTCTAACACAATAATAATCACACATTTGACATAGATATTTAACATGGAAACTCTATAAAGGGAAAAACCAATTGGGAACCAAAAATCCAAATAATTTCACTCTTCTGAAGTGAGCTTTGTTAGGAGCCTACCTTGTTAAAGGTTACATGCACATTTTTAGTGTAACCTTGTTAAATGATTTTCACTAAAGATCATCTTCACTCTTCTGAAGTGAGCTCTGTTAGGAGCCTACCTTGTTAAAGGTCACATGCACATTTTTAGTGCAACCTTGTTAAATGGTTTTCACCAAAGATCATCTAGACCTTATCACTCCTTGATATATATAAAGAGTGGCATGCTCTAAATGACTTACAAAAAGTCACTATTGGATGCTTCCATATAGGATTTCAAAGACTTATTAGGTCCACTTGTTAAGGTATTTTATTTTCTATAATGTTAAGAAAGTAAGTCAAATGATTTATTAGGTTTTAGCACTACCTTTCTTGTTCTATCTCTTCATTTTGATCTCTTAGTGTCTGATTCACCCACTTTTTCTTTCACTTTGTACTTCTTCTTACTTGATCTCCTCGATTCTGTTATGATTAGTTCACCTTCTATCTCCCTTTTCCACTTCAACTCACACTAGCATAATAAAAAATAATCACAAACCATAACAATTTTGTTCATCCCCTTAAATAGAATATTCCAAAAAAATTTACTTATTACAATTGCAGATTTCATATTCATTGCATTTAGTCACTGAAAAATAGACTTCCTTCTTGAACTTTGCGCTTCATTTTAGATTGTTAAATTCTCCTTTGAATTATTATAGCTATTGATCTCATAACTAATTTTGTCCTTATCTGCTAGAATTCTAAAAAATTATTGATTTCCATCAATGTTGGCCTTAGATTGAATCAGTTCTTAACTTGTTCTTCCTATTTAGGCTTGGTAAACACTACAACTTAGGAAATACATCACTCAATTAACACTAAAACTTGGTTAACACTAAACTTTAACTCTTATTTCCTAGACACTCAATAAAAACTATAGTAGCTCAATTAATATTGTTTTCCTTCATCCACAACACAATTCACTTGGTGTAATTTGAAAATACATGATCTTCAGTACTTTCTCACAAACATTACATGATTGCAGAATAATAAAATCAACATTACACTATTAAAATCTAACTTATTCAAGTACCCATTGAATATAATACTTATCATCACACTTCTTTCAAATCCTCTTCATCAATCAAATGATATTACACTCTACTAAATTAGCATAATGTCTTAAAAATTGATATGAATCTTTCACATACATTAATAGCATTATCATTTGGGGCTAATAAGTCACTGCATAGAACTTAGAAATTTTTAATATGAGTCACAAGGTCACCTTTACCATTATAAGTATCAAGGTGAGGCATATCAACTTGTTGGGAAGTAGCAGTACGGTTTATGTGAAAAGATAAATCACTAGCCATATAAAATATAGATTAAGTAAAGGAAGGAAGTTGTTATTAAAAAGAAGAAATAGTTTGAGTAAGACTAAAGATAGTGGAATCAATAAAGGAAATAGGTGGCATAGACACATTTAATACACTAGGAACCATGGTAGATAAATTAGAATAATTCAAAGGAACATTATTGTATGATGGTTGTGAAGTAGGCATTGAAGAAGGAAGAAAAATCACATACAAAGAAGAAATAGGAAGACTACTAATAGGAGGATTAGATGGTTGAATAGAAGAAATCACAATAAGATAAAAATAAGAAGAAATACTAGAGACAAGTGCAAAATTTGGCAAGGAAGGTTCAAGAGTAGTAACAAGTGGAGCCATACCTATTTTAGATGTGGCTTGAGACAAAGTATTAACATAAGAATGAAAAAGGTGAGTAAGACCATGTAAAATGGTCAACACCATTTTCATAATTACATGTTGCTTTCTTAAGAGCATCAAAAGAAATAATAGTATCATTATTGTGATTCTCTTGAAGAAGACAATAATGCATTTTATCAATCTTAGTAGCAAGCTTGTCAATTTTTTCAAGAGGAACTCTTAAAGCCTCATACTGATCATGAGATGAGTGGGAAGAGTTACTCTCCATAGGATCATAAGAAACCATAAGGTCACTAAGGTTCCTAAAGAGAGAAGAGGAATCCATATCAAAATGAGCCACGAATCTACAACTTCTGCTAACATGAATATTATAAGTAGCACTTAAGGTAATAAAGCTCATACACTACATAAGGCAAGAAGACAAAAAATAAATATACCATTATGATATGATTTAAACAAAAAAGAACACATTATAATATAATGAATAAAGTGTGCAAAGATAAATCCAACACCATAGAAAGAGTTGACAAGTTGGGTTCACCAAAGATGGTGAAGACACAACAAGTTGCAATAATCTAACTCCAAAATTAAAAGATGAAATGTTGAAAGTCATGTTCACCAAAGACGGTGAAGACACAACAATATGAAATAATATAACTTCAAAATCAAAAGAGGAAATGTCAAAAGTCAAGATCACCAAAGATGGTGAAGACACAACAAGATGCAATAACATAACTCTAAAATAAAAAGAGGAAATGTTAAAAGTTGAGTTCACATAAGATGGTGAAGATGCAATAAGATGAAATAATCTAACTCCAAAACAAAATAGGAAATGTAAAAAGTTTGGTTCACCAAAGATGTTAAGGGGGGAATGAAAATCAAGGATATGAAAACCTAAGTTCATCACATAACCACACTTACAAAACTCAAAGAGGGAGTTAATTAAATTTATCCTTTCAATCCTAATTCTATAGGACTATATGTAGAAAGATTAGTGCTAGCCGAGAGAGAAAGGAGAATTAATGCAAACTAGATCTAGTGGGGTAGAATAGTTAAAAAGATACCAAACTCCTTGAAAAACCTATGAGATAATGAGATCTAGGGATAGAAGTGTAAATAAAATATGTAGATGTGATGAAATGAAAAATAAGATAGAAGAAACACCTTAAATTATATTTTATGCTAGATGTGCTACTTAAAATGGATAAATAACACCAGATTTGGGCCTGAAATGTTAAAATATATGAAACCTAGAAATTATTTAGTGATTTGACAAGGGAAATTTTTATTGTCCAAGGTGACCTTGTGGAACGCTAAATTTAGGGTGACCTCTTTAAGCCTATAATTTTTTTTTTGACAGTTATTCTGATTTCTCATTTTTGAAGAAAGTCAAATAGGGTATCTAAATCTACAACCTGTTTGCCAATCTGAGATCCAAAACTTGTAATAAAAAGGGTTTTTGTTCTTGAGGGAGGGTTTTCCTTAGTCAAACCCTATTTTAGGAATTAACCTTGAATTGAAATGATTAAATTTCATAAATGTAAAGTGAATGTATAAATTCACTTTACAATGATAGGATCTCTTGAATCAAATATAGTTTGCTTACTTTGCCAATTTATTTGGATCAAGAAGATGAAGTTGAATGGATGTATAAGACACAAAAAAGGATCTACGATGGATTAAAATATATCTTGAAGATAAAACCTCTCAATTTATTTAATACTTTAATCCTTGATCTTCGATGGAGGAATTTCTTAAAAGATTCTTGAAGACTCAATTTTTTGAAAACTTGAAGACTTTAGTGCTAGCTAGAGTGCAAAAATGCTTTATAGTGCTTGTGCATATGGTCATGATATGAGATGAGATGAGATATGGAGAAAATGGATGGTTTTATAAAAGGTCTTATAATAAACTAACTCCTAGAGCCTAACCCACCTAGAGTTAACACCCTAAAAATACCTAGAAACAAGACCTATGTAGTGGACCCAAAAATAGGGCCTTAGATGCATGTATCCTTGATTGGCCCATTAAAGGTGCACTATATCCTTAATTATCATGAGTGCACTATGTCCCTATGAATTAGGGCCCATAACCCTTGAGATTCCTTCAGGATACAGAGACATTGTTGGAAATATAAGAGGAGTAACAGAGAGGGGAGAAGTGAATCAGTTACTATTAAAATAAATCCCAAATCCCTTGGATTTCAATACAAAGTAATCTCTAAAATTGAACTCTATTGTTGCTTGGTAAATGCATAGAAAATGTTGTAACTCAATAAATATTGAGAATGCTCGGCAAACACTTAACATGAGAATCTTAAGATGTTATCTGTGATTACTTATTATTTTAACTTAGTTGCAAACACATAATAGAGATAGTATGAACACATTTGACACCAAGATTTAACTTGGAAATCCAATTTGGGAAAAGCCACCAATTGTAGCTAGTTACTATTTTTCACTCTTCTAAAGTGAGCCTTGTTAGGACCAACCCTATTAACAATTATAAAACACATTGTTAGGTGTGACCTTATTAGAGGATTTAATCACCCTATTAGGAGTGGCCTTGTTAGAGGTCTTTGGACAATTTAATAGAATTTCCACCTTGTTAGAGGATTTACAAATAGTTGTTAAGCCAACTTTGTTAAGAGATTTAGAACACTACTACAATGGTTAGAGAGTAACAATGACATGACTTGATTTTGATGCAACTGAATTGCCGATTATAGATCTCAATTCTGGCTTGTATAATTGATCCTTCTTAATTGAATGTATCTTTTTAGCTTCTCAAGGATATTCTACTTATCCTTCTAATTTTCTTCCTTTTAGCATCATTAAATCTTCAATTGTCTTCCATGCATTCACACACTTTTTAACCCTCAACTTGACCTTATAATTATATCTTTCATATTGTCAAGTCGGCTAGAATACAACTTAGAATAATCAATATTCATCTTCTCAGTTGACTAGAACCAATAGATAATTCAATTGAACTTAATATGTCAAAACAAGAAAATCCTATGTTAGCCAACCCTGCTCAGTAGACACTAACTCAAAAATTATTTTCCTATGTTACCCAAGTGAACTTGATCAACACTTCATACTTACAAAGTTCCTTTGGTAACCAAGTGAGCTCAGTTAACACACATCTTTCACAGATTTTCCTTTGGCACCTGAGTGAACTCAAAGACTTTAGAACTAGGAAAACTCTGGAATGCTCAGTAGTCATAGAAAACTATCTTCAATTCCTGAGTGAGCTCGGCATACACTAACTAGTGATGATATGACATTTTGTGTAAGATCAAAGACAATACACAATTAATCAATTATTCCAATATACATATCATGGAACCTAGAAATTAGGTACAAAATCAAAGATAAAGTCATTTTGATGCGAATAATAGTTTTCAAGTTATTGGATAAAGGAGAGAGAACCTTAGTGGTTAGATCCTTCCTTGATCTTTACACCATGAAAATGGGAACTTTAAAGAGGATCAATTAGATGTTACCCCAATTCTACCTTGGAGAAAGGAGAAGAAAAGGAAGAAAGAAGGAGAACTACAAAGAGATGATGATGTCACATTAAATAGTGCTAATATTCATTAATTTGAAGTGCTTCCAATTTAAGATGTATAACTAATTATGGGTTATGGTATGGTAAATATTATGACTTTATTCTTAGTTCTTTTACTAATAAAGATTGGGTTGGTAATGTGGATGATATAAAAATTACTAGTAGTGGAGCATTCTTCTTGGAAAAGAGGTTAGTTGCATAGTCAAGTAAAAACAAAAATTGTATATATTAACCTATTATTGATCTTGAATATGTTTTTTCTATTTTTAATTATAACACAACTTTTTTGGATAAATCTTGTGTTATCAATATTTCAAAGAATGTTGTGTTGCAATGAAAAATAAAGCCTATATCAATCAAATATCATTTCTTGAGGGTTAAGGTAAATGAGAAAGAAGTAAGATTGGAATGTGTGGCTAATAAAGAGAATATTGTAAATATCTTCATGAATCCCTTGCCAAAGTATACTTTTGAGTATTTTAGAGGTAAGCTTGGGGTGATGACCCTTCCTAATCAAAGCTTCTTGATGCAAAGATTTGGATCGGTGATCTTATAGAATTATCTTTATTCTAGATTGGTGTTTTTATTGGCTACTACTTAGCGGGAGTAGTTAGTCAAGTTTCAGGTATGATTTACGTTCTTGTAATATTTTTAGTTATTTTTAGCTTATTCAACTTAGTACATACATATTCAATTTTCATTGATGTCAAAGGAAGGGTGCTAGATATGCATAAAAAATGTATGATCTAAGGGAGAGAATATTTTTTATGAAGATAATTTTTGGGAGAGAATTTATAAGATATAATTTTCTTTGTGCATTAATTTTTTTCACGTTATATGTTTTTTATAATAAAAGAAAAAAGAGGGAGTATTAAAGGTATCCACATAAAAGTCTTTAAATAGAAAGCAAATATAATTTCTTCACCACATAGGGTGGGTATTAATAGTCTTGATTAAGAAGTTTGAAAATCCACCTAGGCTTTTGTGAACCAAAAATAAAAAATTATCATAAACCATAAAATCAAGTTTTAAGCACTTTCATCTAGCTATTTTGATAGTAGCATAGCAGTCCACTCCTACTTAGGGAATTAAAATAATTCCTTATATTCTTTGTCTCTCTTGTCCTTGGTACTTGTAATTTTCTCCTACATCATGAAGAGAGTGATAGAGCATGTACGCATGACCTTGATAGAAAAATTGATGGATTCTTCAATACACTTGTTAAAGAACCCCAACATCCCACCAACCTTAGGGACGGTGGTGTCCATCCTAGTATCCACCTGGAAGAAACCTACAAGGTTGTATTGGAGGTAGGGGTGGGGTTTGGGGTTGGGTTTTATAGAGGGCTATCATGAGGGGAAGAGGGGGAGGATTTCTTAGGGGGGGAAGGAAAGTTACAGGTCTTGTTGGAAGAGTGGCTGAAAGACTCATTTAAGGCTTCAAAAACAAAACTATCAAACCGCATTGACTTAGTTTTTTTTAGGGCTTGCTTGCATTTTCTTTGGAAATTGTATTAGATATGTGGGTATTAGGAGTCTCAATTAGGTATTTAGAGTCAACCATGAAAACCTCTATGTACTATTCTTGTGTGACCTAGTATATTCAGTGGTAGTTATTTACTAAATTGGGGGGAGGAAGACTTGGTTTTAGTCCTTTTCTTAAGGGTACCAGCTTGAGAGGTACCAGTGTCATTGGTAGAGTTAGGAGGGGTATCTTGATTTTTAATAATGATAAGCACATTAATAGGGGGATATAGGACATGGTGTAAATTGTATAATCTAAATATAAGGCTCTCATGCAAAACAACACTTTCCTTGCCCTTAGAAATGGCCTCAAAATTACTCTCAATTGAGTAAAGAAAAAATAACAAGATGGAAATGAGGTCTTTATTGCACAAATTATTGAGGAAGGGAGATGATAGAAGTATAAGAAAATAAACTTACCTTCCAGGGTGAAGTATTTCATGATAATAAGATAAATTAATAACCAGATGCCTAGAAGGTCCTCCCTACTAAACCCCAAATCTCTCTTCATAAGTTCTTTGTCACAGGGCATGAAGAACTATTTAAGGGTACCATAATCTAATATTTTCTCATGTACATTTTTGCACTTCCATGGAGAGCCTAGACTAGTAATCCTTTATCGCAAAGCTAATACCTTGCAATGTAATCCTTCTCTTAGACTAGTAAGAAACAAATTATTTAGAAATAATTTTTTCATGTCCACAGGTCATACACTCCATGAAGGGAAAGATACCTCCTTCCTCACAAAAAAACATCACCTTCAGAACATTCTTGAAGGTGTCATCAATTTTGTTAGGCTCAATACACAACTTGGCTTCACTCATGATAGAAAAATGAAAAAATAGTTGAATGTGTTTGAAGATGAAAATAGAAGGTTCCAAATTAATAAAGCCCAAAATTACTAATTGATAGTTATTTTAATCACCACTTTCACTATAGTAATGATTGTTAGGAAAGTACCACTTCATAATGTGTCCCAATTGATCATACAAGTGTGAAATTAAAAAATTAGGATCATTTATTGTACAAGCTCAAATTTTCTTATTAGATTTAACCTTGGTAATTATTGTGTAATAAATACTTTTATAATTCCTATATTGCACATGCCTTGTCATAATAATAAAAAATACCGATATAAAATTGACAAAGGATACCTGCCATAAACACTCTAGGTCATCATTAAATCATCCCAAGTATTGCAATAATGGGCAGTCATCATTAAAATATTATGGAAAATTTCACCACAGTTAATAGTACCATTACTTGAGCTCCCATTAACCATATTATTGGTGTCCTGCATGGTTAACATTTTTGGCATTGTGTTCTTCCTTCCATATCTATTGATAGTTGATTGTACCCTCCAAATCTTAAACCTTCTAGATGTAACCAAGTCATAGCCATTGAGTCAATAAAAAAACTTCCCTCCTAGTATATATGTCCTATTGTGTAAATTTGAAAGTGATGGAGAAGGGTAAGAAAGTCATTGAGGATTGTGTTTACTTTCTAGTATGCACTACCCCCACTTTTGACAACCTCAATAATAAATTTCCAGTCTCCTTCCACCTCAATCCTAGTGATTCCTATAGAGTTGGAAAGTTTCAAATGCTACAAAAATGCAATGTCTTTAGCTTGTCTGATCATGTGATCCTTCAGTGGTCTAACATAAGCTTCCATGAGTTTCCCCTGATGGTCCTATAGAATTCCTCCTCCTACTTCCATATGACTTTTGGTTGCACCATAAAATTTGAGTTTACTCCACCCCAGTGGTGGTGGAGACTATTGAAAATGGCTCTTGCCACTCTTTTAGAGGTGTCAAATTTTTCAAATCCCCATAGGAAGTTCCAATCTTTAATAATTCCTTGATCGAGAAGTGAGGGGTGTGAGTTTGGATATTTCAAATTAAAAGTTGAAATATTCTCTAACAACATGCATAGCCCTAGGTGGAGAGTGGTTTGAGGAGTGCTTTCTTCAATCCTAAAGTTCCTTTTATTCCTCTCCTTCCAGATGCACTAGCAGGTGGGGGGGGAGGTATTGGAAAATATTATTGGGGTTGTTGCATTATGTGTACCAAAATTGATGTCTACATATTAGTTTATTCCTTATATTGTTATTAGTTTGTTCATTGGAGAAATAGGATTGATATGTATTCTATTGAGAATAAAATATTCTACAGTTACAAATGGTTGAACATATGTACGTAGTTTACCTATGTTACTACGAAAAATTTTGAGTTATTATTTAAGAAAGTTACATACATACATAAGTGGTATTATATGTTTCTATCACTACCAAAGCGAGATATTGTTGGGATGTTTGCAAAAGATTGTTGGGATTGTTGCATTACATGTGTTGACATTGATGTCAACATATTTCTTTATTCCTTATAGTGTTCTTGTAACGCCCCACCAAGAGATCCAAAAGAATTAACCTAAAGTTTTACTAAGTTAACCAAACAATTTTTAAGAAAAAGATAACATATAACAACAAACATAAAGTAGTCGAAGAAATAACATGCAATCATTCATAAGAAAACATAACAGATTACATTCCTTAAGGATCCCAAGATGTTGAGTCACATTCAAATTTAAATAATACTAAGTCTATTAAATACCACATCCACATGAAAGAATAATTACAAGTCCAAGTCCATTTAAATAATATACATTTGTTTTGAATGCCACTTGGCAATAAAATTTAGAATGCACAATCATCCATTGTACATATCATAGGGTATGAAAGGCTTAAAGAATATACATTTATAAAAATAGATTACATCATCCCTTTAGATCCATGAAACAAGATACAATACAATAAGTAAAATCATCCACCATAAAGATATAACCATCAATCATAAAGACATAACCATCCATCATAATACACAAAGATAGAATGAAGGAATTGCAGACAAGGAACTCCAGCCATAGCATCAACAGACAGATCTTAATGGTAAAAATAAAAATGCACTACCACCCAACCTCATGGTAACCCAACAAGGTCCACTCCCACCACGCTGAGGAGATAGTCTCAAGTCCCACATAGGATAACAATCCCAAAAATCAAAAGCAATATCTAGGTCAAGGAAAACCCTCAAAGTAATCTAACTCAAAGGTTCCAAGATAAGTTGACATCTAGACCCAGAGGCACACAAAGACACATAGGGAATCTACTATGTAAGTGGGCGAGTGTCATCGCATGAATCAATGCTAGAGTTACCTTGGCAGTCTAACTTGACCCCGACCCCCTAGTGACTCTATGCGGCACTAGTATCTTTTTGTACTGACAAGGCATACTAGTGATGCATGGTCGCAACCAAGCATTCTTTCTACTCCCATCCTAGTCTATACTAGCACTCAAGGCATGGGCAAGAAAAAAAAAAGACTTTATTAGGTTCATTTTAATCCCCTTTAATGTAGTGTTTTCACTTATTAAACAACTTACAATGGGTTACCTTGGCAACCACTTTTGGCCTTGGCCTCCATTGCAAGCCACTTCTGGACATTACATATAGATAACCTAGTATAAGCTCATAAAAATTACAAATCAAAGAATCATAGTATTTCACCTTAGTCCTATATAAGTGACTGGAAAGCATCAAAAGATAATTCACAATAACCCATCAGTTCTTTACAAGCAACTAGAAAGCATCCCAAAAATATTGATCGAAGACTCAAAAAGGTTAAGTCAAATATGTCGTAACATTCATCTTGTTATCCCACAAGGACACTGAAAGAAATAAAAAACAATATAACCAAACTCATCATAGAGCATACCAAACACATTACCATGGTTGAGTTTAAAAGATCAAGATCAATTCATCATAATATCACAAACATAGACTCCCAAGCCTCTGGTATACGTCCTAGAACTAGTCAACACTCTAATCAACCCAAACCCAAAACATAAACAACATACAGATACAAAGTAGTTTCATAGTTTGGTTTAATTTTGAAAACACATAGTTGAGTTAACAATGGGGTTTGAATTTTTGTTCACTATAAGTTTTAAGTAGATGAGATTCACAGTTTAACCCTTATTATTTAACCTATTTCTAGTATTTAAACAAAGTGCACAATTACTCTTATCTTAGGAAATTTAACATTCATAATTAAATATCATCATATAATTTAAAATATTTATCTCCAATAAATTATTATTATTATAATTGACCATTAATAAAAATCACTACGATTTTATTGCTAATCAAAATTATCATATATATATATATATATATATATATATATATATATATAATAACTTAAATATTATTAAATAATACTTCATTATTAATTATTATCTTATTTAAACTAAAATTAATTTAATTAAATTAAAAATTATTTATAACAAACTACATTAAAAATTAATTTAAACTTTACTTGATTTATAATTAATAATAAATTTATTAATAATTAATAATAAATTTATTAATAATTAATAATTAAAATTTTATAAAATAAACACCCCAATATTTAAACCGCACCTGCGACTTTTAATGCAGTCGTAGGCAGGTCCACTACCATGGTAGCCCTACTATCATGACAACAAAGTACTACTAGGGCAGTAACTCTATTGCCATGCGGCTCTCTAAAAAGTCCACCACTGGGATGAGGGGGAAGGGAGGTGGGTGTTTGGTGGCCCAACCTCTTTCCCAATCTATTTAATTAAATTTTTAATTTTTTTTAATATATCAAAACACCCCCCCAATATTATATTATCTTATATATATATATAAAGATAAAGTCCTAACAATACCCTGATAGGAAAAATATGGCAAACCAACCAAATTTATATTCTAAAATTTCTATTTCTTTTCAAACCCTTCTCGATTAAATTAACAACTTTTTTATCTATAGAATGAGGGTTTTCTAATTGCTGTTCAATCCTAAAACACACATAGAATTCGATACAAATATCAATAGATTTAGAATGAAAGATTCAAAGATTCATACAAACAAAATTTGTACAAATAGATTAACAAACATGATGTAGACAAGAAATTTGACAAACGTAATTCATTGTGTGAATAAAAACACAAGACCCTACCTAAGTCTGATGCTAATATGCAACCACCTGAAGATTTTGAGAGAATTCTCTTCTCTCCAAACCTTCCCTCTGAAAAATCATTTCTCCAAAAATCTCGGTCCTTGGAAAATGGACCTTCAAATCCTAATAAGGAGTTCTCTCCTGAATTCGGGGCACAAATTGTGTGATCACCCGAGGAAAGCTCCTTGATCACAACTTTTTAACTCTTTATTATCTTTTTCAAAACTTCATGCACACTTTATGCAATTTTAAATATCTTTAATAATTTAATTTGCTTTCTCTTTTTAATTAATTTACTATATTTTAATTTTATGCATAAGCTTTATGCAATTTAATTAAAATAAACTTTATTAAATAATTGCTTACTCTCTCTTAATAATTTTCGAAGTGTTTTTAATATAATATTTATTAAGTAATAATATTATTTAGCATTTATTTAAAAATGATCTCCTAAATATATTATTATTAAATTAATTAAATATTATTGCACTCTCAAATTAGGACTATAATTTCCTTTTTAAATTCAATTCTTTTCATTTAATTAATTTCCTAATTAATTAAATACAATTAAATATTGAAAATATCATAATAATTTTTCATTAAATTAAATCATTAATTAAATCACTTAATTTGATTTAATTAATAGAAAAATCACCAAAGACCTATAAGACAAAATACGAAAACCCAACATAAAATACCACATATAAGATCAAACTCTAGGGTTATAATCACAAATTTATGTCATACAACGCATTCAAAAAGCTAAATGTCTCAAATACTTGTCCTAATTTTCTAGGACAAATGGGTTTAAAGGTTAGGATTTGGACTCAAGAATTTATCTCCCCTCTCTTACCATTGAGATATTGTGATAGGGTACACTCATCCTGGCAATTCAAAGAAGTCAATACCTCATACCTGCAATGTACATAAAATCCACGCATGTACAAACACATATATTCTAAACTAAACAAGCAATGGCACGAAGTGGTGCATCATGTAGATCACGACTAGCAAGTGACTACGACTCCCTTCCTTAACCACATTAGGAATGTCATACATAAAGAAAAAATACGTGCACACCATACACGTGCAGTATGGGGTAAGTATCCATAAGAAAATCATCATCAAATAACTAAAATTGTTGTAACAATCAACTTCAAGGTATAATCATGCATACATGAAGTAAATAATACCAAGTAGTCTCATCATAAAATCAACCAAGTGTGAAACAATATCTGATAATCTAACAGATAATACTACTAATCATCAAGCATAAACTGGCCTAAAAGAGTTTAGCAATAACAACAAAATGTAAACTAGGTGCAGGCACTACATCCACCCCCCTAGACTTAGGCTTACTCTTGGAAGCCTACAAGAATGGTTAATACTAAAGAACTCACTATGTAGGTCCAATTGGACCCTTTCCCCCTGTAGGAGGATATGACTCCACTGAGAACACTCTCTGGGACCTACCCATGTCTCCAACTGTAGGTTCTAAAGTTGCAAGTTTTTGGTTTAAGAATTGTGATTTCCCTTAAGGGCAATGGGACAACTTGTGTTTGTGTTGTCTGCATGAGAAACATTCTTCATCAAAACTCCTCTACACTCTAAGTGCACTAGACTACTGAACACTACCCCCACTAGGATAAGACTAAATACTCTAAGACAGTCAGTCATACCGGTTGTGCTTATTGCACTGCACATTGTGATAGTTCTTAGAGATAGAATCATCATCACCACTATGAGTTGGAGGATAAGATCCTCCCTACTACTAATTACCTCTAGAAGGAGGTTTCCTACTACCACCTAAGTTGTGTTTACCCTTATATCCTAATATTGCAGGTGGTCCCACAAAACCCCCATGACCTAAGTTAACACTCTGCTTGACAAGAATGGCTTGATGTACCGCATCTTAAGGGTTTTAGGTTTAAATACTTAACACCCCCAACTAGATGGTTGTTCAATCCTCTTATAAAATGTTGTGCTAGGGTAAAAGCACAAATCTGTGTCACCCTTTTGTAAAGGAAAAGGTTAACAAAAGTATAATTGTTCACCTTCAATGACATAAAATTGGTATTATTATTTTGAGTTTGAAATGAGTAAACTAATGAAATATATAGAAATGAATGAAGTTTAGGATTATAATTTTCAATAATTATTTGGAATAAGAATTGATCCATTTTCCTAATTTTAATACATGATTTTTTAGCTGTTGAAAAACACTAAAAATTAGGGGTCTAGTTGCCGCCACAAATTATATGAAAATAAAATTATTCAATTTTGATCTCAAACTATGTTATAGATAACATACATAGCTAGAACATTCAAAAATAAAAATTGGCTTTAAGACATACATTTTCTCTTTTATAATGATTCAAATTTCAACTCACCTGAAATCGATAGTTTTCATCTCCCACAACATTTTTCAAAACAAAACTATTCTAACCAAGACAAAAATTATGTATTCTAGAAGAGGACTCTCTCCTCTAGAACGTCATATAATTTTTAAATTTTTAAATATGATTTAATATTTTTTCTTTGTAAAAATAAACATATTTTAGAGTATTGAAATGCATGCTTGTATAATTTTTTAATTACTATATACTATATCTAGTTAAAACACTATATAATCTATATGAGAATGTTCTTGACTCCGAGCTTTATAAAATGGTGTTCATATGATATTAAAAAAAAATTATAAAAAATAGTAAGAGTTATTGAAACATCACTTTTCTTAAACAATTTTATTTTTTAGTAATTGTATACAAACTAGTATAAAGCATGCATTTAATAGACATTTCCATTTGGAAAAGTGTGATACCATATATAACTTACCTAGAATAAATTTATCTAGATCATATGTTTGAACAAAATTTATTGTTAGATATAAATAATGAAATTTCATCACTCTGATAAGTTAGCCTAAAAGGTGACACGACATTGTACTTTTACTCACCAACTATGTTGAGTTATCACTAATTTCTGCATAGAGCATGAGCTCATAGAATTTGTGCTCATACTCTGCTATAGTCATAGTGAATTGTCTTAGGTTGTGGAATTCATCTGCTCTTTGCTAGTTCCATTCCTCTAGTAGGAATCACCCATGGAAGTTTTCTAGGAATAACTCGCATGTGACATTGTTCATGTTAATACCCAGTTTCTTCTCTTTTATAGTCCACCAAGTAGCTCCAAAGAGTTCCAGGTTGGTGATTGAAAACCTTGCTTTGACATTGGTG
This sequence comes from Cupressus sempervirens, assembly GCA_028749045.1. NCBI lineage: Eukaryota > Viridiplantae > Streptophyta > Pinopsida > Cupressales > Cupressaceae > Cupressus > Cupressus sempervirens. Next base: position 550,819,737 of record CM053785.1, on the reverse strand, counting down.
TCAAAGTCCTTAATAGAAAAAACCTTATCAAGAGCAATAAGCCATTGCTCGGCTACATTCCCTGAACCCAACCCATTAAAGGGTTTGACCTTGCACCTCTGAAGGTACTTCATTTGAGCAGCTACAATCGATCTTGGTCGGTCCCTTCAAGGGCTCCTAGACCTAGGTCTATGCTCATTCCCTACCTGGTGTGCCCCATCTTGACAAACGCCTTGAAGAGGAGGTAGGTGATCAATGATGTTCTTTATCATTTTCCTCAATTCAACTTCCTTTGAGTCAGCCTACTACTCTTTATGGTTCTCTTCCTGATGCCCAATGACATGCTCTTTCCTACCCTCTTCCTGATTAAGGCCTTCATGGACAAACTCATGTACACTGATGTTTCTACCTCATCCACAACCTCTAGCATGGCCTAGGCTACAACATCTAATAGGAGATCTCATCCCAGATACCATCCTACAATAATATCCAAGATACAAGATGCTATGATAACCATAAAACATACTACTATAAGGCACATGTTTTGAAAATAGTATAAGTTCAATTTTTAGTTTTGCCTAATTTTAGGTTTAAGTATATATCAATTTTGAAGTCTAAATGTTCAAGTTTGAAAATATACAAGCAATAGTTTAAGCTCTATTTCAATTCAACTAGTTCAAGTTTCAATTTGAGATAGATATACATAACAGTTTAAGTTTTGTTTTAGTTCAACTAGTTAACAACTAGTGGCATTCCAATATGCCCAGAGCTACCAATGTAGAACTCGAGCTCTGATACCAAATGTAACACCCCACTAAGGGATCCAAAAGAATTAACCTAAAGTTTTACTAAGTTTGCTAAACATTTTTTTTAAAAAGATAACATATAACAACAAACATAAAATAGTGAAAGAAATAACATACAATCATTTAGAAGAAAACATAATAGATTACATTCCTTAAGGATCCCAAGATGTTGAGTCACATTTAAATTTAAATAATACTAAGTCTATTAAATACCAAATCCACATGAAAGAATAATTACAAGTCCAAGTCCATTTAAATAATATACATTTGTTATGAATACCACTTGGCAATAAAATTCAAAATGCACAATCATCCACTATACATGTCACAAGGTATGAAAGGCTGAAAGAATATACATTTATAAAAATAGATATATCATCCCTTCGGATCCATGAAACAAGATACAATACAATAAGTAATATCATCCACCATAAAGATATAACCATCCATCATAAAGACATGACCATCCATCATAATACACAAAGATAGAATGAGAAATTGCATACAAGGAACTCCAACCATGACATCAACAGACGGATCTCAATGGTAAAAGTAAAAAGCACTACCACCTAACCTTGTGGTAACCCAAAAAGGTCCACTCCCACCATGATGAGGAGATAGTCTCAAGTCCCACATAAGAAAAAAATCCCAAAAATTAAAAGCAATATCTAGGTCAAAGAAAACTCTAAAAGTAATCTAACTCAAAGGTTCCAGGATAAGTTGACATCTTATACACCCAGAGGCACAAAAAGACATGTAGGGAATCTACTATGTAGGCAGGCAAGTTCCATCACATGAATCAATGCTAGAGTTACCCTGGTAGTCTAAATTGACCCCAACCCCCTAGTGACTCTATGCGGCACTAGTATCCTTTTGTACTGACAAGGCATACTAATGATGCATGGCCACAACCAAGCATTCTCTCTAATCCCATCCTAGTCTATGCTAGCACTCACGGCATGGGCGAGAAAAAGTAAAGACTCTTATTAGGTTCATTTTAGTCCCCTTTAATGTAATGTTTTCACTTATTAAACAACTTACAATGGGTTAGCCTGGCAGCCACTTTCGGCCCTGACCTCACTGCAAGCCACTTCCTGAAATTACATATAGATAACCTACCATAAGCTCATAAAAATCACAAATCAAAGAATCATAGTATTTCACCTTAGTCATATACAAGTGATTGAAAAGCATCAAAAGATAATTCACAATAACCCATCAGTTCTTTACAAGCGACTAGAAAGCATCCCAAAAATATTGATCAAAGACTCAAAAAGATTAAGTCAAATATGTTGTTACATTCATCTCATTATCCCAGGACATTGAAAGCAATAACAAACAATATAACCAAACTCATCATAAAGCATACCAAACACATTACCATGGTTGAGTTTAAAAGATCAAAGATCAATTCATCATAATATCACAAACACAAAACTCTCAAGCCTCTGGTAGATATCCTAGAACTGGTCAACACTCTAGTCAACCCAAACCCAAAACATAGACAACATACAGATAAAGAGTAGTTTCATAGTTTGGTTTGATTTTGAAAACACATAGTTGAGTAAACAGTAGGGTTCGCATTTTCGTTCACTATAAGTTTTAAGTAGATGAGATTCACAGTTTAACCCTTATTATTTAACCCATTTCTGGTATTTAAACAAATTGCACAATTACTCTTATCTTATAAAATTTAACATTCACAATTAAATATCATCAAATGATTTAAATATTTGTCTCCAATAAATTATTATAATAATAATTGACCATTAATAAAAATCACTACGCTTTTATTGCTAATCAAAATTATTAAATAATTATATATATAAATAACTTAAATGTTATTAAATAATACTTCATTATTAATTATTATCTTATTTAAACTAAAATTAATTTAATTTAATTTAAAATTATTTACAACAAACTATGTTAAAAATTAATTTAAACTTTACTTAATTTATAATTATTAATAAATTTATTAATAATTAATAATTAAAATTTTATAAAAATTAAAAATTTAATAAAATTTTAAAAAAATAAACACTTTGACATTTAAACCACACCTGCGACTTTTAATATAGTCGTAGGCAGGTCTATTGCCACAATAGCTCTGCTGTCGTGACAATAGAGTACTGCGACAACAGTACCTCTGTTGGCATGGTAGCAAAGCCTGTCATATGACTCTCTAAAAAGGTCACTGCCAAGATGGGGGGGAAGGGAGGTGGGGGTTTGGTGGCCCTGCCTCCTTCCCAATTTATTCAATTAAATAGTTTTTTGTTTTTTTTTTTTTATATTATCAAAATAGCCCCTTCGCTCCCCCCCCCCCAATATTATATTCTCTTATTTAATAAAAGTCCTAATAATACTATGATAGGCAAAATATGAACCAGCCAAATTTATATTCTAAAATTTTCATTTCTTTTCAAACCCTTCCCAATTAAATTAACAACTTTTTAATCTATAGAACAAGGTTTTTCTAATTGCTTTTCAATCTTGATACACAGATAGAATTTTATACAAATATCAATAGATTCAAAATGAAAGATTGAAAGATTCATACAAACAAAATTTGGACAAACATGATGTAGACAGGAAATTTGACAAACATAATTCATTGTGCAAATAAAAACACAAGACCCTACCAGAGTCTGATGCTAATATGCAACCACCCGAAGATTGTGAGAGAATTCTGTTCTCTCCAAACCTTCTCTCTGAAAAATCCTTTCTCCAAAAATCTCGATCCTTGGAAAATGGACCCTCAAATGCTAATAAGGAATTCTCTCCTAAATTCGGGGCACAGATTGTGCGACCACCATAGGGAAACTCCTTGATCACAACTCTTTAACTCTTTATTATCTTTTTTGAAACTTCATGCACACTTTATGCAATTTTGAAAATCTTTAATAATTTAATTTTCTTTCTCTTTTTAATTATTTTATTATATTTTAATCTCATGCATAAGCTTTATGCAATTTAATTATAATAAATTTTATTAAATAATTGCTTACACTCTTAATAATTTTTGAAGCATTTTTAATATAATATTTATTAACTTAAGTAATAATATTATTTAGCATTTATTTTAAAAAATCTCCTAAATATATTATTATTAAATTAATTAAATATTATTATGCTCTCAAATTAGAACTATAATTTCCTCTTTGAAATTAAATTCTTTTCATTTAATTAATTTCCCAATTAATTAAATATTAAAAATATCATAATAATTTTCTATTAAATTAAATCATTAATTTAATCACTTAATTTGATTTAATTAATAGAAAAATCACCAAAGACCTATAAGATGAAATACAAAAACCCAACATAGAATACCACATACAAGATCAAACTCTAGGGTTATAATCATGAATTTGCATCATATGACACATTCAGAAAGGTAAACATCTCAGATACTTGTCTTAATTTTCTAAGAAAAATATATTTAAAGGTTAGGATTTGGACTTAAGAATTTATCTCCCCTCTTTTACCATTGAGATATTGCGACAGGATACACTCATCCTCACAACTCAAGGAAGTCGATACCCGGTACTTGCAATCTACATAAAATCCACGCATGTACAAACACATATATTCTAAACTAAATAGGAAATGGCAAGAAGTGGTGCATCGTGTAGACCCCAACTAATAGGTGACTACGACTCCCTTCCTTAACCACATCAAAAATGTCATACATAAAGAAAACACACACACACACACACACACACACACACACATGTAGTATGGGTTAAGTATCCATCAAAAAATATGTATAATAATCCATCTAACTAATCATCATCAAATAACTAAAATCACTATAACAATCAACATCAAGGTATAATCATGCATACATGAAGTAAATAGTACCAAGTATTCTCATCATAAAATCAACCAAATGTTGAACAATATTTGATAATCTAAAAGATAATACTACTAATCATCAAGCATAAATTGGCCTAAAAGAGTTCGGCAATAATAACAAAATGTAAACTAGGGGCAATAATAACAATATTTAAGTAAATCAAAATTCCCTTGTACATTAGCTAAAAGGTGATTTCAATTTAATTAAAGTATTAGGACTTGTAATTAAATTCAATTCATTTGATAGGTTTAATTTAACTAATTTGATTAGTGTTTAGGAATTAAATAAGGTATACGATTAATGTTGATTAATGATTTTCTGCATTTGACACTTAGGTCAAGTAGAGATTATTAGAATCACTATTACCACAGGACTTTAGGTAAGATCAATAGACCAAAATTGGTTCAGCACATCAATGTACCAATTTAAGGGTATTACATTTGCCCCTCTTTGAATGAATGTGTGAGTAGCATGTTGATTCAAAGAAATCAAAAGTCTAAGAATATAGACTAGGAAGTGTTGAGATTGATGACACAGAGACCAATTGATGAGATTTTTAAGGTTATATCTAGAACAAAGCTTAGCCTTAGGGGATCTAGATAGAACACCTAGATACTGATATGAAAGAACAAAGATTATCAAACTTCACATAATTGTTCGTAGAACGAGACTCAATTCTCAGGAGTCAAGGTTAGATTTCCTTGATACCTTTCATTAGAAGTTGTCAAGATTAATCACGATTCATAGAATTATCCCCAGAATGAGGCTTAATCCTCAAGAGTTAGGGTTAGATTGCCCCGATACCTATCCATTAGAAGATGACAAGATTAATAAAGATTCATAGAACTATCCCCAAAGTGAGGCTTAATCCTCAGGAGATAGGGTTAGATTGTGCCGATACCTGTCCATTAAATAGTGATTGAAGGCAATAGTTTAGAATTATCTCTAGAACAACGCTTAATTCTCAACAAGAGTTAGGATTATCTCTAGAATAAAGCTTAATCCTCTAGAGTCTAGATAGAACACCTGAATACTAGTCCATAAAAGATAACAAGACCTAATCATGAGTTATAGAACCATCCCCAAAACAAGGCTTCATCCTTAGGAGTTAGGGTTAGATTGCCCCAATACTTGTCCATTGAACTATGACAAGGACTGTTATAAGTGTGATTAGTTGATCAAAAGATGAGATAGATGACATATGATGCTGATTTGGGGAAAAAATATGCCTTGAGTGATGAGATGCCCCTAGTGATCAGGACATAATGTTGAGATTAAGTTGAAATCAATTTTGAAAGATTTAATGATGTAATCATCATGCCCTCTTCAGGAGCAAAATCAAAAGATGACACACCAAAATAGTGATGCAGAATAGTAGATTGGAAGAGACTAAAGTGATTAGAGATTCTAAAGAATGTAGAAGAGATCAAAAGAACCTAATGAAAATTTGGGGTTGATTTAGAGTGATTTGAGGTGCAAAAGACCAAGTTTGACTTTGGTTGACTAGGGTTGACCAAAGTTGGCTTTTCCAAAAAAGTGGGAAGATTATGAAGAAAATATGATTTGAGAATATTATAAAATTCACAAAGTATAAAAAAATGGATTGCACAAGCATTCAATCGCGTCGGTCCCAAAAATTTAAAGTATGATTTTGAGTTGTTTAAGAGTGTCAGATTTCAAATTTGATTTTGAAAATGATTACAAAGTAGCCAATTAGCCAGGTGGTGATTTTCATGTCAATCAGAGCACTTTGAAAAATTAGTTCAAAACCTATATAAGGGCTCAAAAGGTCATTTTCAATTCATTTGTACTTTTGTCTTTTGTGAAGAAGAGAGCTTTGAGGAGAAAGGTGGTGGTCTCCCTACATCGTCATCGATTTGAGAATTTGAGGCGACAACAATTAGTTGACAGACAACAAGTCTCTAGTGAGTACTCAATTAACCTTTCTGGCAGTGAAACTTTTATGCATTTTGATGATTTTTTCACTTTTTTGAGTGTTTTGAAAATTCTATCGTTGTGCCTCACACAGAGACATCATTTGTCACATGAGTTTGTAGGATTTCTTGTGCAAGGAAGTACCAAAATGGTACTTCTTTGCGTATAGTTATGTGTTTCCTTGCTCAGGAGGTACCCATGTCTCATGCAAGAGACCCTAAAAACTAGTCTTTTTTCACTTTCTTTATTAACTTTTCTCACATGAAGAAATGAAATCTCGTACAAGGAACTAAAATCTTGCACAAAAATATGGTGTTGTGTGCAAAAAAAAAAATTTGTCAAAAACTTGATTTTTTTGTCATCACTTCACACTTTCATCAGTCAGTTTTACATGTCTGATATTGATCGTGTTCAGGTTGTTTTCATTTTTGCAAGTTAGCTTTTCAAACAGCCCATTCAGATCACACTATCCCCCTTTAATAGCACTAGTTCGCCAATTGGATGCTGCAAACATGGTACATATTGACTCGCTTAGCCTTTCACATCTTTGTGGTATCCTTGATCTACGGGTGAACCATAGATTACTGACTACACTTGTAGAACATTTCAATTCGAAGACAAACACTTTTCACTTACCCCTAGGAGAGATGACTATCACACTGGAGGACATCTACTAGATTCTATGGATATCATTTCATGGGCCTCAGGTAGAGTATGACACATAGCCTTGACCAGGTACATTGGCACTAAGGGCTATCTTCTAGGAGGATCTCATCATGAGTAGATCCATCACATGGAGGAGCTAGTGCAGATATACAGTCTAACCCACAGATTGGTAGTAGTACTTGGTATATTCATCAGTTGCTTTCTGATGCTGGACAGAGGCCAACATGAATTAGAGTGTGGATGGGGTAGGATGTTATAGAGGATGTTGGTAGAGCCAATATGGTTTGGATGGGGTTGGTTTATGTTGGCCCACATGTACCATGAGATGCATGAGGTCATATATCATGAGAAGAAGAGCATGGTCATGGGCATTTACTTTCTATAGGTGTGGGCATGGGAGCACTTTCCTATTATGAGGTTGATCTATGCGGATATGAGATAGGACCATGAGCCCTATATATGTAGAGGAGTGGAGAGGTTAACTAGATGGCCTAGTAGTGGTACTATGGCAGTTATGGAGAGAGATTGAACCATGGGATGGTGCACATGTGGAGTTAGGACACATTTTTGTCTCTTCACCATTGATTGGTCACTCAATCCAGGTGATCGAGAGATTTCCATTGACTCATGTAACAGTACAGTCATCATCAAGATATCTCATAGGAGTACTGCACATATGCCCAATTTTCCTCAGACATGGAGAGAGGGCGGTCTATCAAACTAGACAAGAGGAGCTCTATTATTGATGTATGTTGCAAATGGGGGGATGACTCCATATAGGGAGTACTTTATGAGTCATCCCTTCCCTTAGTTTACAGACCTAGTGGGGATGATAGTGTCGTGTAGCTAGTGCAAGCAACATAGCAATAGTGATAGCAACCACCACAATATCCATAATAGCTACCACCATAGCAAAGACTAAGATAGTGCATGAAAAAAGTGCATATTCCTCCCTAATAGATGGGAGATGATCTAGTTACTAGTGGTAGTGGGTCTGTGCATAGGAGAGCTTGAGGAGATGTCAAAACTTTGGGTGCCATTGGAGGAGATGCACAGAGGTAGTGGGTAGATGAGCAGCTAGCAGAGCAAGTTGAGCCTAAAGTGGGTGATGAAGAGATGCAAATTTATCTTGTGATAGATCCACACCAGGATACCCTGAGGAGGACTCGAGAGTGACTAAGAGTAGCATAGAGACAACTAGCAAAGATGTAAATATAGCTAATAGTATGAGATATGTGCTTAGGAGATTGAGAGTGAGAGATTTAGGATCTACACTCAAAGTTAGAGTACTAGTGGGAGGAGACTGAACTGCAAAGTGCCCTGATAGCTTACTATTATGTTAGGTTTATTATGGTAGTACCTAAGGTTTTAGAGTAGATGTCCAAATTTTATGAGTATGCTAGAGCATCAGATGGTGTCTATCGACCAGTGAAACTAGATGTTCCTCCTCCTCCTCCACCACCTAGGGATGAGGGAGAAGGAAACAGTTAGATATATTTCTTCCAAAAAAAATTGGTTCTATATCAATTGGTGTGCCAGCATCATTTTATAATAATTTGAGATCAATAATGTTCGAGTAGTGCTCATTTTTGGATCGTTGTAAACTTGACTCAATATATATATATATATATATATGAGATCTTTGATTCAAGTATCCTTGCATGTGTCACATTTTTTTCTCTTACAATTTTTCATACATGAGATCTTTATGATATGATTGATTGAATGCAAAATGATATGATATATGAATGTAGTGTAGATGAAATCAATATGAAAATATGTATATGAAATGCACAATATGAATGAACTGGCATCTCATGCAGGTTTCAATTTTGTTATTAGTGACATGTATCTCGTGAAAGTGAAGAGGACAAACCAAGGAGCTAAACACTTGTATAGTCATGAAGAAACATGATACTTTGAAGAAACCAACAACTTATCATGATGAAGGATGCAAGTAAATTAGTGATCAAACTATGTACTTATGCAAGCAAAGTATGCAATGCAACCCTATACTAGATGCAACCCTAGGTCTAGTTATTGAACTCATAGAATTATCATCACTGAGGGTTTAGTTAGACCCCCAAATGTCATACATTTCACACTAACATTGCAATCATGGGAATATGAATATGTGAAATGTCCCTTTTCTGATTTTATATGATATTTCAAGCCTCTAATCAGATCTTTAAGATCAAACAACCAATCTTTCAAAGATCCACCAATTTCTCAATAAACCCCAAATCGGGTATGCCGAAAATAGTGCCAAAAACTTCACAGCTTCACATATTATTAGTAAATCTGAAAGTGGAAATTTTTATAGAAATTTCAGCAGCATAACAGCCTAAAAAATGACATTTTCAGATCTGTATAAAATTTACACAACAGCTCCCAAACGGAGGATAAAAACAATGTTCATCGGGCTCCCGAAAACAACATAGAATAGCTCGAAAACACCACAAAAACACTAATAATCTATCATAGAAGTATAATCATGACCAAATAAAAATATTCAGCTCTATTTTAACATATAAAATTCTGAAATACAACAGCAACCCAAACTGATATGAAATACTCAACCGGAAACACCAAACTCTTACAAAAAACACACTCGAAAAACCACAAATTTGCACTGTTTAGCACAAAGGAAAACTCCGCATGAGCATGCACATGGAATGGCTTCAAAATCCCATCCTTAGCCTTCCTATAAACCTAAAAAATCCCATTCTTGGGTCTCCTTCTCCACAGGTTTGGCAGCCTCTGAAGAATAACAAAGAAATGAGCAAAAATCAAGTTCTTGAATGATTCCAAAATGCCTCCAAACTCCTTAAAAGAGGGCATAACCCTAACTCACATCCAAGAGGGGTTAATAAAACATATTTTAATAATAATTTTCATTTATTAGTTCATTAGCTTCCAAATATTATCCCCTTTTTCCGAAACCTCACCTTTTCGGGCCTACCTACCTTAGAAAAGATTATTGTTTTTAATTATTTGAAAAGGGGACATGACAAGTCCTCCCCTTCCAAATATTGCTTGTCCTCAAGCAATGTTTGAACAATGAACCAATCAATCCACCTGGATCCCAAATGTAGTCATGAACTATACTATTGTCAATTAACATAGGCTCCTGCAATATCCTCTGCAATATAACCAAGAGGAATCCATAATCAAACTGACAATTACTGCTCAACCAAACTCCAAAGTCACAACTTCCACAGTCAGAAACCCACAAGACACAAACTCTTAGAACATCAAAACCCAAGTAAAGTGGATAAATCAAACTGCCAACATAGTAAATACCATCAACGCATTCCACTGGCCTATACCGAATGTACAATCCAACTCGGCAACAATGATGAATGCTCTCGAATGAAACTGTACGAAGTATGGAGAATCCACACACTATACAACTCTTGTAGTCAACACAACTCTATAGATCACTGACCACTATCTCATAACCATAACTCCCATGTACCCCTGATGGTGAAAAGCCATCACAAGATAAATAGTAAGAAATGGAACCCAAACCAAATTTGCCTGCCATCAAATCCTCAACACAAGGATCAAATGCTAACTGATGTACATACCCTACAATATAATGTTGATAAAGAAAACCAACCTCAGTCAACAGCTCACCATGAACAAGTGATACAACCCACTGTGACTGATCACCAGCTAAGTCAGGAGATGTCATAGCCAAAGAAGTAGAATCAATAACAACACCTACTGAAGCATCACTCCAAAACTCCTACTCTAAGTCATGTATTATCAAGCTATAAAATGTAGAACCTATCACCATGTCATGCCCATCACGACTCTCATCCCGAGGCATCAAACTATCCCATAACTGATGATCAGCACTAGGAACCAAAGTACATCTCTATATCATCATCTCATCAACATGGTCATCAAAGGTAAATTGATGAACATACCTCACAATGTAATGCCAATAGAATGCGCCAATCTTAGTTAGTGGCTCAGACTGTAATCCAGATGTAACTAACTGCAATCGATCACTAACCAAGTTAGAACTAACTACTACCTCTGAAGACATCACCAAGGGAGTAGTATTACTAGCAGGAACCATGCCAACTGACAGCTCACCAAAATCACACATGGTCTTTGATAGAACATCTCTAGTCTCTGTGCCATTAGTACTAGAGGTCACCACCATGTCAGGCATACCACAACAATCTGTTGCAGCACCCAACTCAACTGAACCTAACTCTAGTGGGGACGAACCCGATATGCCAATGTTAGTATCAAGGATGGATGCATCCCCATCTCCACTATTTTTGACAATCTCGACCATGGACATCCTCGGATCACTAGGCACCACAGCTTGTGACTATACAGAATCTAGTAAAGATTGTAATTGCTCTAACTCCATGGTCACCTTAGCCAAATGAAACTATGACTCCTTGAAAGCCAACTATGTACTCTCAAGAATCTCAGAAGTCACCTCAAGCTGCTGAGTAAGCTCACTCACCTCATCTTCCTTGGCCAACAATGCATCGTATGCTGTACTGCCCCATTCCATAAGATAATCTCTGTTGGCTACCAACTGCATATAATCCTGTCTCAAAATCTAGATAGCCTCCCATAAAGAGTGGAACTCTGTCAAGGAAAGATAACAACCTCCCTGCTCATCACTATTATGAGAACCCCATCCATAAACTACTAACAATTGACGAGCAGCATCAAAATGTTGGCAAGTGATAGTAATGTCTCGCTCACTAACTCTCAACTGACTAGACACATGATGGCACTAGCTAGACTGTATCCTACAAACCTCCTCCGACACACTGTCTAAAGGATCATCCTCAAGGTTACTAGTCTCTAGAGTATTACCATCCATATCATGCGAATCAACTCCAAAGCTCATATCAACATACGGAGTATCAAAAATTGTAGCACTACTATCCAACTCCTCGGTACCAAAAGAAACCACCAAGGAAACTAAGTCTTCAAAACTGCCCACTGCATCCTCCTGGATGTCATCAATGCCAATATGATCCTGGGACTCATCTATACACACTGCCAAATATGAAAGATCATCAACACATTCTAGCAAGTATGGTCGACTAGATATATGAACAAATCCCAACACTGGTGTATAAAAACTAATACCAGCATTGGACAAGTTGTTGGCACAAGAAAAGACAACACCTTGCAATCTGCTAATCAAATCCATGATAGCACCCAAACAATCACTACTACAAAAAAGTGTTAAAGATTTCCAGTCAACTAAATCCCAAATGCCAATATAATAATCTCGAGTCCATATTCGTAAACTATAATCAGCTGGTAACTCAAGCAAACTCCTCACTTGAGTAATATGACCAATACCAACTAAATCCACATACCTGTCTGACATTGTCCCTATATCCTAGATGTGAATGCAAGATGAACTTGCAACATTATCAAAGACCACATATGATCTACCATTCGCAGAAAGCTGAGTATCAGGAGTGCAAGATGAAACTAAACTCAACTCCACGCCATGCTTATCCCCATGTCTCTCCCAATCTTGTAACGCCAATGGAGTATTCACCAAAGAAACTTGAGTATCCTCAAGCTCATGAGAAAGCCTATCAACTTCCTCCTCCTTCCTCCTCAAGGCATTTGAATAGTCTTTGACAAGGCTAAGAAGATGGTCACGATCTGATAAAAGATGTAAATAACTCAACTTCACCGTTCTCATTCCTTCCCTAATCGCTTGTAAGTCAACACAAGAAGACTTTTACTGAACTCCATTATGTCTACCCTGTAACTGGATCATTCGAATGTGATCCTCTATCATATCTCACATCCTGTCATGATGAGATAATGAAGTCACAATACTATCTTTGTTCACCTTCAGCTGGATGGACAAATCATGTAAAGTACTACCTACCTCAACCTCATGTGATGAAACATCTAACTGTGCCTAGTACTCTTTCTCAGCAAAGTCATGAATGCTCAATGTCTGCTCATCTCTACCAGGTATCTCACCATCATGCACAACAACATCCTCATAATCATCATCTGAACCCACTACACTGTAGTCACTACTTGTTGTAACTATACCATCCTGAATACCTATGACATCACCCTTTGATGACTTGTATATAATTGTCTCAATTTGAGTATCAAGTTGACCATTACTATCAATCTGTGTAATATCCTTTCTCATTATCTCCTGTGGCAGAGTAGAATCTGAGACCTCTGCCTGGCTATAAGCTAGTTTCTCAAACTCCTCATGCAAGTTCTTGGTAATTATGTCATCTGCCCTGTGAGAAAATCTGCCAAATAGAAATCCAATCAACTTATCTACCTTAGCTGGGTCGTACAACATGTCATTCATCATACGGTGGTGCTCAACCAACTGTTTAGACATGTCATGGCTTATTTTCCTAAGTTTATCTCGAATGTCTAAATAACCATCCTTTCTACTGTTCTGACTCTGGATATCAATTGTCCAAGATCGTGTCCTCTGAGACTCTGTACTATACCTGTCCATTCTGAATACAGTAGAGTGTAACCCCAATAGGTTATAACTTCTTCAAACATGAAGAACTAACATGCAAATGAATAGAAGTAGCATGCAACCATAGATTTTGACATGCAGCTGATTAGAAGCAACATGCAACCACCAAATTCACCAAGAACTAACATGAAAATGATTAGAAGTAGCATGCAATCATAGATTTTGACATGCAGCTGATTAGAAGCAACATGAAACCACCAAATTCACCAAGAACTAACATGCAAATTATTAGAAGCAGCATGCAACCATAAATTTTGACATGCAAGATTTGGGTAGTTGTCAAAACTGACATGCAAACTTCTACAAACCCTCAGGCTAGCAAGATCATAGCTCTGATACCACTGAAATGTCCCTTTTCTAATGTTATATGATATTTCAAGCCTCTAATCAGATCTTTAAGATCAAACAACCAATCTTTCAAAGATCCACCAATTTCTCAATAAACCCCAAATCGGGTATGCCGAAAATAGTGCCAAAAACTTCATAGCTTCACATATTATTAGTAAATCTGAAAGTGGACATTTTTATAGAAATTTCAGCAGCATAACAGCCTACAAAATGACATTTTTAGATCTATATAACATTTACACAATAGCTCCCAAACGGAGGATAATCTATCACAAAAGTATAATCATGACCAAATACATATATTCAGCTCTATTTTAACATCTAAAAGTCTGAAATACAGCAGCAACCCAAACTGATATGAAATACTCAATCGAAAACACCAAAGTCTTACAAAAAACACATCCAAAAAACCACAAATCTGCATTGTTTAGCACAAAGGAAAACTCTGCATGAGCATGCACATGGAATGGCTTCAAACTCCCATCCTTAGCCTTCCTAGAAACTTGCAAAATCCCATTCTTGGGTCTCCTTCTCCACAGGTTTGGCAGCCTCTGAAGAATAACAAAGAAATGAGCAAAAATCAAGTTCTCGAATGAGCCCAAAATGCCTCCAAACCCCTTAAAAGAGGGCATAACCCTAGCTCACATCCAAGAGGGGTTAATAAAACATATTTTAATAATAATTTTCATTTATTAGTCCATTAGCTTCCAAATATGATTCCCCTTTTTTTGAAATATTATTTTTAATTATTTGAAAAGGGGACATGACAATATGACATGTGTCTTAGTTTTTTCAAGATTAAATGTAAACATTAGGGCACAAGAAGGTAGAATTACTAGAACATTTGTCCCTTTTGATGTAGCAAGCTAACATAAGCATCAAAGCATAAATGCAAGGATGACCAGAATGTTTCTTATGTGAAAACACACCAGACACATGAGAGATCCTTCTTATGCTAAGTATTTAGTAAATATTTTGTCTACAATGACCCTTGTGTTCATAACCTAAGACAAAACTATGTTAAGTATACTCGTAGTGACCCGTACATTCACTTAGTAGGATGAGTATCAATATTTACTGTAGCAGAGGGAATTCACTCAAACAAGAAAGGAAAAGAACCAACCTCAATGAAGAGTCCATATAAAATGAGTCAAGGTATACATGGTCATCCAACATGAGATAGATGCTCTTATAGTGGACACCTCTTCTATATAGACATTTCATATCATTGGAACTAAACCATCAAACAAGAAGAAAAGAAAAGATCATGGCCCTAGTCCTTGCTTCTCTAGTCAAAAGAGACATCCTTGAGTTTCTCAAAGGGGAATGATAAAGTGAAAGCAAAATAGACAAAGAAAAGCTCAGCATGTCTCAAACAAGTTCAACATTTTCAATTAAGTTTTTGTGTTAGAGGATTGATGTCAAGTTTTGATGTTTAGAACATATGTGAATGAAATATATTCATTAGGGTAATTATAGTAGATGCACTTAGTTAGAAAAAATAGTGATTGACATCAGAGATAAATCTTCATTGAGAACAACCCCAGTAGGAAACTACATGATTGTAGACAAACACAATTAGAATAACTAGTAACTAAAGCTTAAGAGATTTCTTCGAGAGAAATCTTTATAGT
Organism: Cupressus sempervirens; assembly: GCA_028749045.1. NCBI lineage: Eukaryota > Viridiplantae > Streptophyta > Pinopsida > Cupressales > Cupressaceae > Cupressus > Cupressus sempervirens. The sequence goes on along the minus strand of CM053785.1, from coordinate 550,803,978 downwards.
GACACAAGTGATAGTAGGAAAATGTAGTTAGAAAAACTAGTGATTAAAGATTAAGATATTTCTTCCAAAGAATCTTTATATGACACAAGTGATAGTAGGCAGACATAGTTAGAACAACTGGTGACTGAAGCTTAAGAGATTTCTTTGAGAGGAATCTCTGTAGTGACACAAGCGTGACATAAGTGACAATAGGAAGACACAGTTAGAACAATTGGTGACTGAAGCTTAAGAGATTTCTTTGAGAGGAATCTTTGTAGTGACAAAAGTGATAGTAGGAAAACATAGTTAGAAAAACTAGTGACTAACTCTAAAGAGATATTCTTGAAGACCATAGGGTGTTGCCCCCAAGACTTTGACAAGATTCAATCCATGGATGTAAGAGAAAAAGTAGCAAACAAAAGTAGGAAAGCAACTATATAAGAGCCATAAGATGTGCTACAAGATGTAGCATTTGGAACAAGAGGTGCTTGTTTACCAAGTTTTCACCTTCTTGGTAGAGATTCTTTTTTCCTCACATGACACCTATTTCCAAGTTTTCTTCAATGGCATTTTTTTTGTTTTTCAATTTTTTTGTTCTTTTTTTGTATTTTGTATTTTTTCAAAATTTTTGGGTATTACCAAGGCACCTATTGCTATGTTTTCACCAAGATAATGCATTTTTTCCAAGAGTTTTAAGTATGTACAGAGATCTTTTGAAAGCATGTTAGTTGTAGAACCTCTTCAGATGAAGAGTGTTGATCAGCTCCTTAAGTGATTGTCCCTCAATTATTGAAAGTTGGTAAGCACCAAATCCAAATACTACAGTAACTATGCATGGACCAAGCTAGTTGGGTTCAAACTTCCCTTTCTATACCTGTTGTTGCTGATTTTTAGGGTTCTCCCTCAGGACGAGATCACCCACTTGGAAGTCACATGGCTTGACTTTCTTGTTGTAGCTCTTAGACATGTGTTTTTGGTAAGCTTGGAGATGATCACGTGCCACTTGTTAACATTTTTCTAACAATTCTATCTCTTGAAGCTAAGATATTATGTAGTCATTATTAGTAATGAGGCCTTTCATTGAGATTCTCAAAGTAGGAATCTTGACCTCAATTAGAAGCACATCATCCACTCCATATACCAAAGCAAAGGGTATTGTCCCAGTTGGAGTTCTAATACTAGCTCTATAAGACCATAAAGCAAGATTAATCTTAAGGTGCCAATCCCTTCCAAATCTATTGACTGTGTGATGTAAGATCTTAAGGATAGCCTTATTGGATGCTTCCTCTTGGCCATTACCTTGGGGGTAATAAATAGGAGACCAATGCTTCTTAATTCTGAACTTTGAGTACAACTCTTTAAGATTCATGTTTTTAAATTGTCCACATTATCAATTTTAATGGAGGACGATACACCATACCTGCATATGATGCAATTTAGAATGAATAGAGCTACAATTTTTTTATTTGTTGTAGAGAGAGGAACTACCTCTACCCATTTAGTGAAGTAGTTTGTAGTTGTGATGATGAATTTATGTCCACTTGAAGAAGATGAATGAATCTGACCGACTAGATCAAAGGCCTAGTATTGAAATGGCCACAACATGATAGATGGAATTATCTCCCTAGCTAGAGAGTGGATCAAATTTCCATGGAGCTAGCATTGTTTGTAGGAGTTGGCATATTTGATTGTCTCTTGCTCCATATTTGTCCAATAGTAACTAGCTCTAATAAGTTTATAAGCTAATGTCGAGCTATTAGAGTGAGATCTGCAAACGCCTTTGTGTACATTGATTAATGCATGTTTGGGCTCATTGGGTTCTAGACACCTAAGGACTATTCTGTCAAGACCTCTCCTAAATAAGTCATCTGCAATAATAACATATCTATTGGAAATATTCAGGTCTAACAATGTTACTGAGAGGGGAGGGGTGAATCAGTAAGCTTTAAAATTTAAACCAATTCAGCATAATAACAAATTCACCATTCATTCATCTACTTTACTGAACGCATGAAAAGATTAAAACACTGATTTGGTGACCCAGAAACCTTTCAAATTGAAAGTAAAACTGGGGTGGGTATGATGCCCACAAAACTTCAATATTGTAGTATAAAGTTGGCCGGTTAAGGCTTACAGTGATCACTTCTGGTGATCTGCCCTGTTAGGAGCAAGTAGGACTGCTAGATCCACCTTGTTAGAGGATTTACAAACATACAATGAAGTATGCACTCTGTTAGGAGATTTACATAAGACTGTTAAGTCTACCCTGTTAAAGGATTTACAAAACTGATTCACCTGTTAGGATGAAGCAGTGGATCTACTTGCAACTGGTTTATTGATTAGATCTTATGTACTGATCACTTGATGTGATGGACATATCTTTGCTGCTCCTTGATGACCTTGTTGAATACTTCGCTGCTGATTCTTTTTCAATTCGCTCAATTACATTCTTACTTCGCTCTTGCTTGACTGTTACTCTTCTTCATTATTTCTTTTGTAAATGGTACAATACATTAGATATATACCATTTCAATATTTACAACAACAAGGTCAGCCAAACACAAGTGGACAAAATATTACTGAGTTAGCCAGATAGTAGAAAACTCAGGTTCCTCAAACTTACTCGATATCCACTACATTACACGGCATCATCATGCACTCAGTAGAGGTAGGGGCTCGGTCTGTACTAATCACTCTGAGTAGCTTGGAACTTGGTAACCACTGGTGACTTGGTAAACATTGTGTCACTTGGTAGAAACTAACTCTTTCAATTCACTTGGTAAGCACTGAATACTTCTTTTTCCTTTCTGTCTTGGTAATCACTGAAACCTTCATTTACCTTCGTGACTTGGTAAACACTAAATCCTTCATTTACCTTTCTGACTCGGTAAATACTAAATTCTTCGTTTACCTTCCTGACTCGGTAAACGCTAAATCCTTCGTTTACCTTCCTGACTCGGTAAACACTAAAACTTTCGTTTACCTTCCTGACTTTGGTAAACACTAAAACTTTCATTTACCTTCTTGACTCGGTAAACACTAAAACTTTCATTTACCTTCCTGACTCGGTAAACACTGTTGAACATACTTGGTAACCAACGAATGCTCGGTATAAACTGTAAACTAAGTGATGAACTCGGTACGCATTCAGAATCAAATAAGTGTTGTAACTAATGACAAATGTATCATTATTTCAACAATCTCCCCCTTTGGCATTAGTGAAAAAAACACTTATGAGCCAAAATTTATATACAAGATCTGACAAAATTGATTTGATTCTGCTGTGCTATGTGCTGAATATACATGGGCTACCTTACATATAACTCCCCCATACAATATACACAAGGTTTTTACATGAGTTATATGACTTTATTCTTTATTAATTTATTACCTTCTCCCCTTTTGTGTCTGATTTTCTGATTTTCCTCTATATATTGCTTTCTCCCCCTTTTTGACAATAATGCCAAAGAATAAATAATGTATTTACATGGAGACACCAAAATGTGTGATAAAATCATAATGTACCTGAAGAATTAGTTGCAGAGTTTTATCCCAATTGTCTTGCAGGATTTTACATGTGGAGAGAGCTACTTGAACTTCTGTAGAAAGTTCAATCACATGGTCTGCAACAGAGAAATTATTGTCATGGATCAATGTTTTTGAATATGCAATGTGCTTCTGCATTGTGTTCATGACAGGAAGGATCATATTCTGGATGTCAATCAGAGTAGACCTGATCCTTGTTTCCTCTCTCAGCAATTCTGCCTGTTTCTCTGACAAAAATTTGATTCTCAGATGATGAGATGAACTTGCACTGTGGTCATATTGTAGCATTTGGGCACTGACCTTTATATCCTCATCAATTTTATTCAACTTTTCTTTTACTTCCTTTGTATACTCGGTAACATCACAAAGTTTTGCAAAAAGTGAGGTTACATTATTAAAAGAATTTTCAATGTCAGACAAAATTGAGGTTAATTCAACCTGTTTTATTGCTAAGTGCTGAGCAATGTGCTCAAGCACCTTATATTCAAATTTCTTTTCTGCTTTCTCTATTAATTTTTCTTGTCCTGAGATATCCTCATTGAATTTATTCACCACTTCTTCTAGTTGTAAAAAAATGTGTTGAGATGAATCCACATCAACACCTATAGCCTCAGTTATTATGTTTTTAGCACTCTCAATGATGTTGAATTCTCTGTCCCTTTCATTCCTTAGCTGCATTTGCTGTGCCTTTTGCTCTAGACGCTGACTAGCCAATCTCAGTTCATTAACTGTAGCAGTTTCTAGATTTATCTGTGGAATGACAATTTCTTCATCCAAATCTATATCACTATCTGTAAGCAGTAGTCTCAAGGGTGTCTTTGGTTTATCTACAGTACTTACCTCCTTTCCTTTTGAAGTAGATACAATGGTTGATGCTGCAGGACTAGTAGTCAAAACTGGAATGGGACCAACTAAAGGTAAACTAAGAGAGGTGCTGGCTGTATCAAAACTTGATATACTTCCCAAAAATGATGTACTAGTCAAAAATGATGTACATACTGGTATATTTACAATTGGAGAACTGATTGGAGCAAAAATTGGGGCCAATGTGGCTAAGGAAGACAAAATTGATATGAAACTTGGAAGACTTACTGTACAAGCTACAGGTCGAAGAGATACACTCGGTGAAGTGACTGCTACAGTGGATGACTCAGTGGCTGATGATGTGCTTGGAAGCTCGGTAACTGAAGAAGTGATTGCTAGCTCGGTAGATGAAGTGCTTGGCACTTGCATTGCAAAAACTTGGAGCTGAGAGGAGACAGGTGGAGATTGATCAATTGATGAGGCTATTGAGCTCACAATCTCACCAGTAGAGGCTGCTTCTTCCTCCATTTCTCTTTCAGCTTCTTCCTCAATTTCTAACATTAATGATTGTAGGTCTTCTGGTATGTCTTCAATGTCATCACCCTCATCATCATTATCATTATCATCACTGATGTCATTGTCCGTGATTTCAACAATATCCTCACTGAGTTTGTGTAGATGATAGATATTTTTCCACATGTTTGTTGCATCATTTACTACATGCTCAATGTCTTTGACAAGTATCAAACAAGTATGGAATCTAATCATCATATTACCTTCGTGATCTTTCAGTGATTTCTTCACTTCAGCATTAGAGAGATTTGGCAGGAGATCCTCAGGGTCTGCTCATAAATGTCTTTGACAGTCTTGGTTGCAGCTTCCCATCTTGGTTGCAATCTTTCCAATAGCTCTTTGGAGATTTGAGAGGCTATCTAGTCTGGGGAGTATTTCCATTTACCCATTTTGTTCAGTACCAGATCCTCAATCTGCATTTTCTCCTATTTTTTTCTGGTTTCAAACTTTAATGCTTTGAAGTTTGTGAAGCTACCTCCTTCATCTAATTTCTTTAGTCTTGCTTCAAAGGTGAGTGGAGGCTTAACAAATATAGGTTCCTTCTTTCCCTGTCTTGTTCTCCTGGAGAATACTGCAGTGGTTTTCTTTGTAGGTTTGGTGATAGTCACCTTACCTTTCTTTCGTTGAGGCTCTTCTTCTTCTTCTTCCTTTTCTTCATCTTCTCCTCTCCCTTCTGTTATCATGAGAGGTCCAGTATCAACTTTTAGCTTTTCTATCTTTCTCCTGCCTTTAGAGATTGCTTGAGGAAGCTTGATTTCAAGCTCTATTCTAACCTTTGCCTCTTCATAGGTTTCAAATGTAGGCAACTTGGGATCCACTGGTTCATTTACCAGTGCCTCAATGATATCTCTGGCATCATCAATATTTAGCTCATAGGGCAATGGTTTTACCCATGCCACTCGAGGTTTGACTGCTTGGATGTAGACTCTATCACAGTCAACCATGAAACAGACATCATCCTTATACTCTTCAACAAGTTTTGGATGTATCCTGAACCTGTTGTTCATCCTTTCGTTGAAATCTTCAAAATAATTATCCATTACCTTATCAAAATTCATACCCATTTCTGCTATGAATTCGTTTATTTGATACAAAATTGGAGTATCTTTCCTCCATACAACTGCACCCTTAGATGGAAAGAATTTCTGTACATAGAAAAATAAACAAACTAGCAAAGAGCCAAATTTACAAGGGTTTGTCTTTGCATTCCTTATGCTATCCATGTTTTTATTCAATTGTTTTAATAGCACATCAGCTAGGTCAAACTCCATATTTTTCTTTACAATCTTATATGCCAAATCTACAGCCTCACAAGGTACACTATTCAGCCTATTGGAACTATACAGTTTGTATGCAATAACACAAATACCAAATTTTAGTTCTATATCTGAAACATTGTTGAGCTTTAATCCTCTGCCATCCCATTTGGCTTGGGTTAATTTCTAAAGTTCATCTCGACCTAGGGTTTTGGTGGTTTTGGCTTTGGTCAACATTGATAAATCTGTGATCTTGTGGATCATCTTCTTTGTTATGAGGATGGGTTGCTCTAACCATAATTGTCCATTATGCACATGGCTTAAGATATACCTCACCCATTTCACTTGGAAACTTCTTGGCAGATGTGGGATATGGGTTAAACCTTTGGTTTCCAAATGTTTGAACTCAGGTTTTAGGGTTCCATCCACGCATAACTCAGCTAGGGTACTATCCATATCTAGTGTCCCTATTTCTTGCACAGTACACTTGAAATGAGTACGAATATCATTGATTAGAAGTACCATTGGAGGGATCTGCGATTGAGCTCCATGCGGGTCGAGTGATTCAGCGATGGCAGGAACAATTTTGAAATTGGGCGCCTTCCATTCGACTCCCTTCACAAGCATTTCAGAACCTCTCTTTGCCTTACTGCCACTGGTGCTTGCAGATGCCATTGCTACTCGGTGAGAGAATGATTTTGTAACACAATTTCTTTGCTAGAAAATCGCTTCAAATCACTTGAACTTGCTTGGATGCACTTAAAAATATATTTTCTCTGTGAACTCTGAATTCACGGTGAAAAATGAGATCAAATTCTGCCTTTTTGATCGAAATCCTATCATTAATGCTTAGGTACGTAGGTAGATGAGAATTAGGGTTTTATAAATAGTCACCGACTTACTCGATAAACCTTGCAGCTTGGTGAACACACAAAACCTTTCTTATCTTCCCGACCAAGCTCGGTAAAGTCTGAAAACCAACCTTACTCGGTAGATGCAACACTGTGAATTATGACTTGTATCTGCAATACTGATTTTTCATTTCCACTTCTTCTTTCTGGAACTGCCTAGGATATGGCTTGAAGATGTAGTCCCTTATCCTTCTTGATAATTCTTAATTAGATATGGTGGAGTCACCCATTTCTAGAGTAATATTTCCATCATTTGAATTTTTTTGCTCGGTAGACTTAGAAATCCATTGTTGTTTCATTTGCTTTTGAATATTATCAGCTCTAGTTTTCTTTTCATCTTCAACCTTTCCTATATTCATGCAATTCTTGGCTATATGACCATGTTTAGTACAAGTATAGCATCTTATGGTTGTATCTTTCTTCCTTAGGTGATGCCTTCTACAGTTTGTTCCTATGTGTCCATATTCTCCACAATAGTGACATCTACACCAAGTATTGTAATCCCAACCAAATATTGCTTTGACAATTTGTTCTGCTAGATTGAGTGATTTTGATCTACATTCAGATGCCTTATGTCCTTGTTTCTTGCATTTGTGACACTTGCCTTCAAACTTTGGTTTCTCCTTGCATTCATTGGCTTTGTGACCATGCTGATTGCAATTGAAACATTTGCCATTGAATTTACCTTTACCATTACTCCAACATTTGTTAGATGTATGACCTATCTTGCCACAATGATTACAAGTGGGTCTTTGATTCCTTTGAGTACCTTGTTCAGAAGATTCACCTTCTTCCTTGTATCCAAGACCAGCTTTACCTTTTTGCTTATAGAAATTCTGCTCATTTTGTTGATTCAATTGATTCATGTCTGCTTGAGATTTCATCATCCTTTCATTGACTTGTTTTTCAATTTTTAGATCATTTTCCAAGCTTTCATTGGTTTGTCTCTCAGTTCTTAAGTCATTCTGTAGACTTTCATTTTGTGCTCTGAGAATCCTGATTTCTTCATTTGCATTGGATAGTTGATCTACTAGATCTTCATGTTCAAGGGATTGATTTTGAGTTTCATGACTTCTATCTTCCAATTCTTCTTGTGCTTTGTTTCTTTGTTCCAAAACTTCACATAGCCTAATTGACTGTATTTCTTGCTCTCTTTTAAGCTTTCTTACCTCTTCTTGTAGAGATCCATTCTTTTCTAAAAGTTCTTTGATTGCTTTGTCAGCTTCTTCTGAATTACTTGATGGTAAAAAATCTTCAATCCTTTCTTCAACATAAAAATGGTCATTTATTTGTCTTGCAAGTTCCTTTCTTCTTTTTAGGGATTGAGAAAGATGTTCCTTTGCTTCTTTGAGTTGAACCATGGCCATCTCCAAATCTAGCTTCTCATTCTCAATAGTTTTGTCAAGTCTGAATATCTCCATTGTCCTTGATCTTTGCTCAAGCTGTCAAGATCTGTCCTGAGAACCACAGAGCTCTGATACCAATTGTTGGAAATATTCAGGTCTAACAATGTTACTGAGAGGGGAGGGGTGAATCAGTAAGCTTTAAAATTTAAACCAATTCAGCATAATAACAAATTCACCATTCATTCATCTACTTTACTGAACGCATGAAAAGATTAACACACTAATTTGGTGACCCAGAAACCTTTCAAATTGAAAGTAAAACTGGGGTGGGGATGATGCCCACAAAACTTCAATACTGTAGTATAAAGTTGGCCGGTTAAGGCTTACAGTGATCACTTCTGGTGATCTGCCCTGTTAGGAGCAAGTAGGACTGCTAGATCCACCTTGTTAGAGGATTTACAAACATACAATGAAGTATGCACTCTGTTAGGAGATTTACATAAGATTGTTAAGTCTACCCTGTTAAAGGATTTACAAAACTAATTCACCTGTTAGGATGAAGCAGTGGATCTGCTTGCAACTGGTTTATTGATTAGATCTTATGTACTGATCACTTGATGTGATGAATATATCTTTGCTGCTCCTTGATGACCTTGCTGAATACTTCGCTGCTGATTCTTTTTCAATTCACTCAATTACATTCTTACTTCGCTCTTGCTTGACTGTTACTCTTCTTCATTATTTCTTTTGTAAATGGTACAATACATTACATATATACCATTTCAATATTTACAACAACAAGGTCGGCCAAACACAAGTGGACAAAATATTACTGAGTCAGCCAGATAGTAGAAAACTCAGGTTCCTCAAACTTACTCGGTATCCACTACATTACACGGCATCGTCATGCACTTGGTAGAGGTAGGGGCTCGGTCCGTACTAATCACTCTGAGTAGCTTGGAACTTGGTAACCACTGGTGACTTGGTAAACATTGTGTCACTCGGTAGAAACTAACTCTTTCAATTCACTTGGTAAGCACTAAATACTTCTTTTTCCTTTCTGTCTTGCTAATCACTGAAACCTTCATTTACCTTCCTGACTCGGTAAACACTAAATCCTTCATTTACCTTTCTAACTCGGTAAATACTAAATTCTTCGTTTACCTTCCTGACTCGGTAAACACTAAATCCTTCGTTTACCTTCCTGACTCGGTAAACACTAAAAATTTTGTTTACCTTCCTGACTTTGGTAAACACTAAAACTTTCATTTACCTTCCTGACTCGGTAAACACTAAAACTTTCATTTACCTTCCTGACTCGGTAAACACTGCTGAACATACTTGGTAACCAACGAATGCTCGGTATGAACTGTACACTGAGTGATGAACTCGATAAGCATTCAGAATCAAATAAGTGTTGTAACTAATGACAAATGTATCATTATTCCAACAATCTCCCCCTCTGGCATTAGTGACAAAAACACTTATGAGCCAAAATTTATATACAAGATCTGACAAAACTGATTTGATTCAGTTGTGTTGTGTGCTGAATATACATGGGCTACCTTACATATAACTCCCCCATACAATATACACAAGGTTTTTACATGAGTTATATGACTTTATTCTTTATTAATTTATTACCTTCTCCCCTTTTGTGTCTGATTTTCTGATTTTTCTCTATATATTGCTTTCTCCCCCTTTTTGACAATAATGCCAAAGAATAAAGAATGTATTTACATGGAGACACCAAAATGTGTGATAAACTCAGAATGTACCTGAAGAATTAGTTGCAGAGTTTTATCCCAATTGTCTTGCAGGATTTTACATGTGGAGAGAGCTACTTGAACTTCTGCAGAAAGTTCAATCACATGGTTTGCAACAGAGAAATTATTGTCATGGATCAATGTTTTTGAATATGCAATGTGCAACCACAAGGGTAGTTGTTATGAGAGAGAGAGAGAGAGAGAGAGAGAGAGAGAGAGAGAGAGAGAGAGAGAGAGAGGAGGCAAAAAAAGGGAAAGAGTTGAGCAAGACAAGGCTTGACAGGTTAGCCAAGGGAGTATTTTTGAAGGTTGGAAGCATGGCATGGGATGTCTAAATTTATGCTTGTTCACATGGATTGCTTGGCTATGGATATATGAATTTCAAGGCTTCAATGGTTGTATTGTAATGATTTTTTTTGTTGAATAATACATGGTGATGGATGCTTTTGGAGGCCAAGTTTTTTCCCTCAATGAGGGTTTCTTAAGGTATATCTTGTGTCACATTTTTTGAGGGTATGTTGTCTATTCTATTGCATATGAATTTTAGTTGCATATTTATTTTAGATCTTTTATGGGTTATGTGAAAACTATTTTTTTTTTGTTGCAAGTTTTCTTACAAGTGGTATTAGAGCTATGGTTTTATTATTATAACCCTAGATTGAATCCAAGGGAATGCATGTGAGGATAAAAGAAAGGGAAAGATATCTGAGTTGTTTTTTGTAAATTTGAGGTTTTTGGGTTTATTTTTATGATGATCCATGTCAATAGATTTTGAGCATGTGAGATTGTTGCACAAAAGGGTTTTTTAGATGTTTCATTTAAATGAGGGTTTTAGGGGGGGCTTGTAGAAATAACCTCCTAGGAAAAACTAGACCTCACCATTGGATCTGGGTCAATGTTTCCATAAATTTTGATATATAATATGCCCTAATTTGGCCATGTTTAGAGGAAATGAAATATTTTTTTAGTTTCAACCCATGATGGTCATTAAAATTAACCTCATCAAAATTTTCGTCACAAAAAAAAAATCACAGTGAAAATGGTAAAAAGAATGTCTTAGTAAAATGACCATAACTTTCTCTCAAGATATCATATTTTGGACTTCTTACAAGTGTTGGAAAGCTAATTTACAACACTACAACTTGGTGTAGGTTTGGTTCTATGATTTTGAAATTTGGTCAAGTTTTAAGAGCCTAAAAGTTAGATGTTATTTATTTTAAGCACATATTAGGGCATAACTTGGGCATAATTTATTTTAAGCACATATTAGGGCATAACTAGGGAATAACTTGGGCATTAATATTTGGTGATATATTAATCTAAAAAATTTGTGGTATATATTGACTATGGAAACATTGTGAGTTTATGACATTGTATATTTTGGAGATTTGGATTTGATGTCATTATATACTCAATTTATATTTCGGATTGGTCTCATGATGACATAATTATTAGTATTTGGTTTGGATATTGATGATGAATTATTGGGTCTACAAGTTGTGTAGTGTTGTAAGCGGTCTATACTTATAGGTTGCATTTATAGATTAGTTATATATTGTCTTTGCCCATTGATCTTTCATTATTGGTGCATATTAAGATTGGTTGTTTGTATTTGGGTTGTCTATGACCTAAGTCACATGATTTACCAAATTTTTTTCTTCATGTAGAAGGGATAAGATATTGCTACCAGGTATAGTCATAATGGAGGATTTTGGTTGACTATTTTATGCTAACAAGTTGGACAGTTTAAGAGTTAGATGCTCAGTTCATGAATGTGATCATGGTGCCATGGATTTTGGCATGACATTATTGGATATACAAGTACACCCTTGATGTTCATTGGTTTGGGCTTTTGATTTGGTTATGGTGAAATATCTTCTTGGTTGAGGAATATGGTTATTTGGTTTCTTTTGAGGACCTTATGATGTGCACTTTGAATTCTTTTATGGTTTTATGCCTTGGTTGATTCTCATGGTTAGAGGAGTTTGTGGCAAAGATGGCATGAGAATGAAAGATCAGTTCCTAGTTTGGTTTATATCTTCTTACTTTGGAGAACTTGGTTTCACTTGATAGTGACACTTTGGTTGTGTAAGTGTAGACTTGGAGGATCATCATGTAGGAGATGGCTTTTATGATGTCATAGGTAACTTAGTACCATGATTGAGTGGGAGGATGTTTTTGGCATTGATATATTTATTGAGTGTTTGAAAATGTTGGATATTTGTCTTAGATCCTATTGTTGTGAATTATCTTTAACATTTGCATGGTGCACTTTGTTATCTTCATGGTGTGTAAAGATGGTTAGATCTTGAGGACTCATGGGATTCTTGGTTATCTTCATGTTGTGTGGAGATGGTTCTTCATGGTCTATGGATATGATTTTTCTTCATGGTGCATGGAGATGGTTGCATCTTGAGGACTAATGGGGTTCTTGGTAAAAGTGTGGTTTATGCTTTCATTTGATACGTTATCCTTGGTATTATGATGGTTTCATTTTTATGTCATGCTATACTCTTGGTATGTGTTTAGAGTTGTGACATGTTATATTATGTTGATATGAAGCATGTTATCTCTTTGGTTGAGATGGTTAGATCATGTTGTCATATTTATGTTCCTAAGGCCATGGTTGGAACTTTGACATTGATCTTGGTTTAGTTTTTTGGTATTTAGTACATTGATCATACGCTGGATACTTCATGATATTGCTATGTTGCATTTGGTGTTGGCATGGATTGATTGGTTATAGGTGCTTGTGGATACTTAGAGATGGTGTTGATGTTGATTTCTCTTAGATTAGAGATGTATTTGTTGGGACAGTTGATGGTTTCAGAAGGAAGTCTAAGGGGAATTCACCTGATATGGACTTGTGAGGAGATTGTTCTTAGATGAGTCTTGGTTGGAGACTTGGATATATTTATGAGCATTCACATTCCCCACTCTTAGTCTACTTGGTGGTTTTTTATTTGAGAGGTATATCCCATTGTTTCTTTTAGGTGCATTATGTTTATGCTTATCTTTCATGGATATGGATCTTGAGCTATGGTACATGAGTTAGTTCTAGAAGGGTTCATTTGAGAGATGGTTTAACATTGGTTATCTCCATTTGCATATATTGTTATGTTGGTTGAGTTTGGGAGATGGTTTTATATTAGGCATATTCCTTGGTTTAGAAATGGTTTATAAGTTTGATCTTCTTGTGAGAGTCTTACATCCATGATTAGTTATATGGTATAGTTTGGGTTTTGTTGAGGCTTCTTGTTTGGGGTTTTTTGGAGGATATTATACTTGCATAGTTTACATCTAGAGGTGTGTGTGGAAGGACATGATATAGGTTATGATTTGCATGGTTTCTCTTTGGTGTTGGTTATCTTCCTAGATGTTTGGTTTTACTTACATTGGGTTTGAGATTGGTTAGATATTGTGATCACTGGTTTGTGCTCTTGTATGTCATGTGAGAGATGACATGGTTATTCCTTTATCTCTTTCCTTTTTTGGTTGTGAAGAATTTAGGAGACTGTTGGAGATTTTTTATGAGAGTTATTCTTGCAGGTTATTGGTTTATGTGTTGTGGATGTCCTTGAGATTAGATGGATTCACTTATTTGAGATGTTGTGAGTGGATTGGTTATAAATTTGACATTATATTTTGTAGTGGGAGCTTCTTGGTATATATGTGGAAGGTATTTCTTTTGAGGCTTATTATTACAAGTTATAGATTGGATATATTGATGATGTGAGATTCACTTGGTATACCTTTAGAGGTATGGATAGTTGTATGGTTTTGGCATTTGCTATGGGTGTTATTTTAGCTATGGATATTTTGACAACTACAAATACATGTGATTACCTTTGGATTATATTTTTTGTGCTTGGCATTTCAGTTGGTATAGGGTTTTATGATCTTCTAATGTGACAAGTTGGGTGGCTTTCTCTTTAGATGGCTTCTATGTATGTCCAATGGTAGTGGCATTATAGGAGGTGAGATCTTTTGTGTTTGATATGTTGGATACTTTGATTTTGTTGCAAGTACCAAGATGGAGCACTTTGTGTACTTTGATTCATGATGGTGGATGTGCTAGGAGGGATTGTTCCCTTGTTAATTAATGTGGCTAAAGATTGACCCTATGCAATGTATGCAACAAGTGGGAGCCTTTTGAGATAATGGGTGTTGTACACATTGCATAATATCGTTATATTGTATTATTTTATCTTATTATGTAATGTTTTACCTAGATGGACATACACATGTAAAGATTCCCATGGGATATACTTGATGAGTTGTATTGTAATATTATGATAATATTTCATATAATTATTTAGTATTGAGGAAAAGAATTAAATTTTCAATATTAAATGTGGGGTCAATGGGTTAGGTAGCACATGGTTTATGTAATATCACTTGGTGGTTTTGTGGGACTTGCTACTATGTAAGCAACCACAAGGGTAATTGTTGTAAGAGAGAGATGGAAGGAAAAAAAGGGAAAGACTCGAGTGGAACAAGGCTTGATAGGTTAGCCAAGGGAGCATTTGTGAAGGTTGGAAGCATGGCATGGGATGTTTGGATTCATGCTTGTTCATGTAGATTTTTTGGTTATGGCTATGGCTTTGAAGGCTTCCATGATTGTATTGCAATCGTGTTTTTTTCTGAATAATACATGGTGATGGATTCTTTTGAAGGCTAGGCTTTTTCCCTCAATGAGGGTTTCCCAGGGTTGTTGCAAAAATAAATTTACTACAAAACTACCATTCATACTCGTACAACGGCCATGCCCTTTTCTCTAGTCTAAGACTCTGAGGCCATCCTCCCATTAGACGTAGAGATTCCCTCCTTGTGAGTCTCCTTACATGGGTTGATAACTAATGGAGACCATAGAGCTATGCGAATACAAAAATTAGAGACTCTTGATGAATGTGATAAGGCTGCTTTTGATCACATGAGGACTTATCAGAAGTGTATGTCTACTTAGTATAACAAGAAAGTTCACCCATGTGAGTTTCAAGTAGTTGAACTTGTACTTAGAGAGAATCCAAAAAATCAGCAACATAGAGAGTAGAAGGGAAAGTTTGAACCTAACTAGTTAGGCCCATACATTATCCTAGTAGTATTTGGGTTTATTGCTTATCAACTATCTACTCCTAAAGGTGAAGAACTTGCAAAACCTAGCAATGTCCTACATTTGAAGAAGTTATATGCTTAGAGGCTCACTACTCAACTATCTTGTACATATCTATTATCCTAAAAAATCCTAAAAGCATAAAATGTCTTGAAAAAATGATCATCTTAGTGAAAACCTAGCAATAGGTGCTTTGATGTATCACCAAAAAAATTCAAAAATACAAAAAAGAAAATGAAAAAGAAGTCTTGCAAAAATCTACCAAGTGGTGAAAACCTAGAACGGGCACTACTTGAGACCCTTGCACCTATGTCTATCAGTCTCAAAAACCTATTTCGCTATACATTTCCTCACTTGGGATTGTTTCTTGTCCTCATCTTGGGGGCATAGTTGTTGCTCCTAATGCATTAGGGTTTCTTTAGCAACTCACACAATAGTGTTTCTCAATACTACCCCTAACTTGACATCTAGTGTTTCTCAAAAGTTCTCAAATAGTTTACCTATGGTCTTTGATGTCATGATATTTCTCACTATCAGAACCAAGTCTTGAAGAAATGGCCAAGTGACTCACATGCACTTAAACATTTAAATTACTAAGCTATGATGAACTTTATCTACTTTGTGTGTGTCTATGATGATTTCTTTGCTATGTGTTCCCTCCCTAATAGTCTTTCAAGGATGTCATGGACTAGAAGATTGGGGGCATGGGACATATTTTCTTGATTTACGCTTGTGGGTATACTTTATTTGTCTGTAGTGTTTAAAGAATTTGTGCTTGTCCTATTTGACACTTTGACTTATAAATGTATCATTCTTGACTATTTCACAAGACCGCACTTAGGGGTTATCCTAGCACTTATGCCTTGATATAGGTGTAATCTTGCTATACTAAACTTAGGGAATCTAATCGTGTAGTCATCTTGACTTATATGTCTTTGATGCTTAAATTGTATTTTCGCATACCTATTTGATCTTTGATCATATTCATATCCTCATAGTTATACTAGTGATGGTTGTATGATCGCATATGCCCTTAATAAATTCTCAATGATGAAATAATAGTCTAAATGTTATGTGTTTCTTGCTGGTAAACCACTTTGCATATGAGCTTTCATTATAGCTTCATTCTCTAGTTTAGTTTTACATTCATGCATATGGGGAGAGTTATCTCTTCATCCTTTCTATAGACATATCAACTAATTGCTTTCGCATCTTTCTTTGCTTTCTTCTTTATCATGTCTTTTCATCTTCTTGATCTTTCACTTCATCTCTATTTTTCTATCCTATCATCACAAGGGGTTAATCTAAACATCACATTCAATTTATTCAAGTGTCACATATTTTTAGAAACATAAGTCTATATCATACACATAAGAGCTAAAACATCATACATGAGAGAGATACATGAGCATATACACATAAACATGAAAGCAACACATACATGAGCAGGAAACAAAAATTGAAATATCACATGAAAAACTTAAAATGTTGAAACATCCATCAAAATGAGACAAGTGCACAAATTTGTCAATTAAAATCCAATATCTCATATATATATATATATATATATATATATATATATATATATATATATACATATATATATGTATGTATATATATATATACATATATATATATATATATATATGTATGTATATATATATATACATATATATATATATATATATATATGTATGTATATATACATATACATATATATATATATGTATATGTATATATACATACATATATATATATACATACATATATAGATATATACATATATATATATATATATAGATATATACATATATATATATATATATAGATATATACATATATACATATATATATAGATATATACATATATACATATATATATATATAGATATATACATATATATATATATATATATATATATATATGTGTGTGTGTGTGTGTGTGTGTGTGTGTATATTAATGTGTCATCATACATATATACAAATGTGAGATCCAAAATTTGGATATCCATCTCAAAACTACATGGTGTGCAATCAAAAATGTCAAAACTGTTACAATCAACCTATGACTGGCTTGCACTCTCTCTAGCTAGTGGTGGAACCTGTCTCCTATTTGGTAGCTTTACAACACACTTTGACCTGCCTATTCCCTACAAGTAATCAAGAAGCCTCTACCCTGGTAGCACCACACCCCTATAAGTAGCATAATAATATGTGGTGCATGCACCATGATGAGACACCTCTCTCCTTCCACATCTCACTCCCTATAGAGCTCATTCACCAGTGCTTTCTCATCCAAGAGCTACTAATCTCATACTACAATGGTCACTCAGGCTACCTATAACTCTTCCTCCAATGAATGAATCCTCGCATCTTGATCATCATCCCCTTAAGTTGGCTACTCTACCTCTACCTCCACCTGCACCACTCACCTTCGCCTTAATGGTACCTCCTCCTCCTCCTCCCTAGCTACCTGTGTTCGCACCCTCCTCCTCCTAGAGTGGGAACCCTCCCCAACCTCTATCTATCTCCCTCCATAGCTACTGCCTCCTACTCTGCCTCCACCTCTGCCTCCTCCATCTCCCCTTGTTGTAGTTAATGCATCTAGCTTTGTAAAACATGGAAATGGATATCTTTGCATCTCATATAAATATGTCAGATCTACTCCATCTACCACATCTGGGTGATAATCCCAGGGGGTCTGCACTAGAATTTTTGTATCCTGCACTATTGTCTAATAATCTAGCATTGGTAGCCATCCTTGTGCCTTATCAAAGTGAAAGTGAGCATAGGTGGTGGTCTCCATTGATATCACCTATCACTTTGCAAACTATCACCATACCCAATTGATCACGAGCCACTCCATGATCTCTGAATACCTACCCACTAGTGGCCTCGTATATCTCATGTAATCTGACTCCTAGGCATTTGACCACCTATGGCGCTCTTGGTAGGGCTGCCATGTGAATTCTATCAGCTCATAAAAAATGTGGTGATAATAAGTCACATCCTTGCTATGAGTTTATAGGACAAAACTTGTATACACCCATGGTTGGATCACATCAATGTGCTCCTAGGCCCAGATCTATGCCAATAATGCCCTACATGCCCAAGAATGACCACTATGGTATACTATCTCATGAACATCATGGTACATATCCACTAGTATCGCTAGCCCCTATGCCATCCTACATAGTCATGTAAACAAATCTGCCACCAATCGACCCCATCTAGTGGGAAGCCCTTTTGGCTCCTATCTGTCACCAAAGCCTGATCTACTAGAGAACATAGCAAGCTAGGTAGAGGGTAACCTGACCCATACTCATTGATGAGTTACTCCCAACTTAGATGCTAGTCCAGGATGGTAACATCCCGAAACATCTTATGCATCACCACTTGCCCCTCTATCAGGGTCTGATCATAGTACAACTGTGATGCATAATCAAACTTGATATCAGTACACCTTGCATCAAAATAAAAATCACAAAAGTAAAACAAAGCAATCAAACATACAACTTACCAAATCACCATAACAAGGCACTCAAAGAATATGATACACATCCTCCAATGTGATTGAGACCTCACTAGTTGGTAGATGGAAGGTGTTATGCTCACTGTGCCATCACTCAACAAGTGTGATTAGTAGCCCATCGTTTGCCTATATATGGGGCATCTATATAACCCATCTCAATCCCATGATCAATATCATTATAAGCTCATCATTGGTCAAATGGTGTACAACTCACAACCCCACCACTTTGGGGGCTCTAATAAGAAGCACTAGAAATACCTCCTACAAACATATGACATGTAAACATTAGTAATGCATCATAAACATGATCATGATGCAAAAATCAATGAAAATACTCAAAAATGGGCTATGTGATACTTCTTCCTACATGCAAGTGATATAAAATGTTGAAATGATATCATACAATACTTTTTCTAAAGTGGTGCGATACAATTTTGTCATGCGATATTCCGCATCAATCTGGGTGGCAAATGGGTGTGTCCCATATGACACACCTAAATACACTCATGCGACACTATTTTTGATGCAAAATATCATGAAATATTTTATAAAGTACCATGCAATACCTTTAAAATATCGTCCACTATTCCATATCATACTTCTAAAAACATGTGAAAAAAGACCAAAAAAGCTCAAAAAAATGAACAAAAAGTAGTCACTTATCAACGCCCTATAGTGATTTGGCCAGTTGTACAATTGGTTGCACTTGAAATGATGTCAATGAGTTGGAATGTTTGCCAAAGCCATGGTGTTGTCTTGACCACTCACAAGCTCTCAAAACTCACAAAAGACAAATGAATTTGAAAATGACACTTGGGCCCCTTTTATAGCCTCCAACCTCATTTTGACCTAATTTTCAAACTCCTCAAAATTTCACAAAAATTTCACCCCTACCTAATTTAAACATCCTAGATCCATTTTCGGGATCAAAATTGAAATCCAAGTTCATCTCGATAGTCAAAATTGCATTTTAAAATTTTACCTTCTTCTAAGCAGCTAGCTGACCTTCTGAGGTCTAATCTTTGAATCATCACTACGGCATCTTCATTTCTTCATGTATTCATCATTTCCATGCTTCATATCTACTCAAATTCACCCTTTCATGTCTAAAATCATCTTCCTACTTGATTTGACCTCATTTTTATGTTGTATCCTTCATGGTCAACTCTAGTCAAATTGGGGCATTTTGTCATTCCTTAATAGTCACTCTTTGGTTCTAATCATCTATATGTTATCTTGGAAATTACTATATCTCAATTTTCTCATATCTTGCTCATTTTTGCAACCCCTTACCTCAATTTTATTTTGATCTTGAGGGGGCAAAAATACTCTATCATTGCTTGCTACAACTATCTATTTCTTAGGAGAGTTTGTTTGATCATTTCACTTGCTCTTGATATATCTACTTTGCTAGGTGTTAGCATTCTTCCTAAATTCTGACATCACCTTTTTCCTAGTGTTCAGTACTACCACTATCAAGTTGTACATTTAGGATTTATTATTTCTTTTTGCATTTCATTCTTCGGAATCATATATCTATATCTATCGTTGCCTACTTGGCTTCTATTTTATTTAACGTAATGTGTTCCTAGATCAATCACACATTAGTTAAAGAGAGGAAAATTTAATCACCTAAAAATGGTCATCTAGATTATTAGCCCCCTTCTTAGCTTTTTGGCTTAAAATAATCAATTAATTTGATTATAACCTTTAGTTTGACAATGTTATCCTAAGTTCATTATTTCATTAAAAGAGCATATCCCCTTTTAATTAAATAAAAGACCCCATTCTTCTAAACCCACTTAAAGTGCACACATAAAGTCTTTTTCTAATTTTTAAATTAAAAGAAAAGGCTTTGTGACTTTTTTCTTAGATGACAAGTTAACTTATATTCTATTGTTTGACTTGTGTGTGCCCATGGATCACTCCTCTTTTCGAATTCCATTGTTGATCATCCACCATCTTCATCTTGATCTCTACCATCCATATGACTTTAAAAGGGAGAGAGTTTTCCCCCTCAAAGGATCCACACTCTTGAGTATTGTTATGTTGTAGGTTTACCATTCGAATTCTTGAGAGCCCTTTGTTGAGAACTTCTATTTCTTGTATACATTCTCTCATCCATGGCATTTTCAGCATATACTATTTTAGCATAGTTGCATGTTAATGTATTTTCTTTACAATAGCTTAGCTCACATAGTAATTAGTTGGATTTGTAACACTTGCATATTGCTTAGAATAGTTGTACTTTACATTCTCATTTCTAACTTAGCTTCCACCTTGCATTGCATCATTGAGGAAATCTTTGTGGACATTTGCACTCTTGCATCTTGTCTTTGGAACCTCCCATTGCATGGTTTACTAGCAAGAAGAATATTCCTAAGGCTTATCTAAGAGCTCTTTTACTTGAAACACACTCTTTTGCACTATGTGGATAGGGAGCTCCATGTCGGTATACAAGCATTCTAAACTCAATGGAATCCCTTAGATAGAAGGGTTTGGAGTGGAACACCTTCTTACTATATAGGTATATCTTGTGTCACATTTTTTATGGGTATGTTTTCTATTCTCTTGCATGTGGATTTTAGTTGCATATTTATTTTAGATCTTTTATAGATTATGTGGAAACCATTATTTTTTGTTGCAAGTTTCCTTACAAGTGGTATCAGAGCTATGGTTTTATCATTGTAACCCTAGATTGAATCCTTTCTCATAGGGTGGAAATGGATCTTTAAAAACCTCATGATCCAAATTCTTATTGTGTCCATCCACAACTATTTCACCATTTTCAATTAAGTCTTGAACTTTGTGACCCTTGTTTTGATGGTATTCGCAAAATGCACTCTCATTCCACCACGTGGCTCATGGTTGTGGATCATAAGGATGAGAATTATCCAATGGAGAAATGATCTTGTTTTGTATCAAGGTCTTATAGACCACATTTAAAGGTTCACCAAGAGGTGTGTATTCTCGTGTATTCTCATTTTTGGCACATAACCCAAGATGAGTTCTTTGTTTTGTTACCAAATGTCTTGTTATCAGGAGGAGATTTTTCAGTAGTCTTAGACACTTTGATGTTATCTATGAGTTTGAAAGACACTTTAGTATGTTTAGGAGTAATGTTATCAATGTCTCCACTATGTACTACCTCTCAATTCTTGTTCACATACTTGGATTTCTCTTTATTAGAGGTAGATCCTTGCTTAATGTATTTTTGAAGGGTTATCTCACCGTTTTTGACCATGAATTCTTCTATTCGAATGGTTTGTGTGATCATATCTTCAAAGCTATGTGGACCTTGAAGTTGTACCTTGTACCCAAAGTTGGGCAAGAGATTATCCATGAAGATGTCAAGTTTTTTTGTTTCAGAAATCTTTCATAAATATTTGGTATACAATTGACACCATCTTTGAAGAAATATGAGGAAAGGTTCCCTGACTTTTTGTTTGAGGTTACACAAGTCATGTATGTTAACTAGATGTTGTATGTTGTGTGACTATAGCTGAACAAACATGTTTGTAATCACATCAAATGTCTTGATACTAGTAGGTGACCTTGAAAACCATTCCATAGCCTAACCACCTAGACTCCGTAGGAATAAATGCATAAGATATGTTAGATTGTGCATGAATTCCATAGAGAAAGCACCAAATTCCCTCAAATGGTCTTGGGGATTGGATGTTCTGAAGTATTTGTCATATTTGGGCAACTTAACTCCTCTTGAAAAAGGAGGCATATCTAAACTCTTGTCAAAAAAAATGGACAAAGAGTGTCTACGGTGTATGTTTTCATTGGTTTATCCTTGTCATGCATCATTTGGGCCATTGTTCTTGCATGACCTTCAATTTTTTTTTGTAACTCAAATGTTTTAGTTTCTTCTTCATGTGTGATAATTGTTTCAACATTAAAATGTTGAGGTAGTTTTTCTCCTTGAGTGAGTTTAAGAAAGCATTTCTCTTTCTCCTTATTGATTATGATCTCCATTACTTTTTGGAAGTGTTTATCCTTACAATATTTTTTTGTCTTTGGGAGGTATCTCTTCAATTTCTTCATACTCATTTATGTAGCTGTAAGGTTCTTTCAATCTTTCATTTCTTTGGTGATTTTATCCTCTACTATGCTCCCTATTTTCTTAGTCTTGATCAGCCATTTTAGCAGTGTAGAAGGTTTCAGTGTATGTTGGTTGAAAAGATGTTATGAATGAAAATTAGTTCTATCATTTGAAGATGTAGGTGTTCTGTTAGTTTTAGGATTCTCTTGATGTAAGGGATTCCTGGTTTTTTGAAAGTTTAGGGAAAGCATTTTTCGAGGATGAGGTGGACTAACAGGTGGAAAAGATCGTGAGGATGCTTCAATATATTCAGACTGTGTATAAATTGGAAAGTGACCTCTACCATGATTTAGACCTCTAGCTCTACCATGTGTGGTCTATAGAGAGCAAACAAGTTTCTACTCCTCGTGGCAACAGTCATAGACAATGACTTAAAACAAAGTCTAAACAGGGATCACTACAAAACTTTGTCTTAAAGTGAGATAAGTGTGTGATATATCTAGGTATGCATAGTCTAAGAAATGGTTAGAATAGCCAAGAGTTATGACTATCATGATACAAGGTATGACAAACACAAGAGAATAGAATAAGACAAATAAGTAAGGAGACTAGTTTGTGTGTAAATCAAAAGTTTTCAACTAAGTAATAAATTAGAGTTTGACACTATATAGATAGAGAAATGACCAAATGTTTTAAACATAGATTAGACTTGGATCAAGTTTTGATGAGGGAGCTTAGAATAGCTCATTGTTTTTTGATAAATTTGGACATACTTGCATGAGTAAATGACTCCAAGTTGAGCAAATATAGACAACATGTGATAAAATAACTCTAGTAGAGAAATTTTATAGTTTTAGGACAAAATTTCACATGAAGATTCACATAGAGCCATGCAAAGAAGTACAATGAAACAAGCAAGATTTCAGAACAACAATTTTGAACTTGTTTTCTTGGAGGAGGAATTACATAGAGCCATGAGAGGAAAGGACAATTTGACCAAAAAAGATAGGTTTTTTACTCAAAAAAAAAAAAGTTTTGGCAATGTTTCATGTGAAGATTCACATACAAACAAGAAAAGAAATGCAAATAATCCCATGAGGAAATACAGACTAACAATTTTCTCATGTGAAATTTTGTAGAACTATAAGTGAGAAAAGGACCAAACTAACAGGTTTTGAGTGTACTTGAAGAGATTTTCAATGTTATTACTAGTTTCTGAACAATGAATGATAGTAACTTGTCAATTGATGAGCTTAAGGGGCTTTCTAATGAATGGTTCATAAGGCACAACACTTGGTGAAGGTTTTGCAAATGGGGTTGCAAGCTTTGGGTTTAACTGTGAAGGAAACTCCATAGTTAAGCGCGCTCAGGCTGGAGTAGTACTGGGATGGGTGACCTCCCGGGAAGTCCCGGTGCTTCACCCCTGTGAGCATCACCTAGATCCAATGAGTGCTAAGTGTTCCATTTATTCTCATGAGAGATGGATTCATGTTGAATCACTATTCATGAAACATGGGTCATCAAGTTTGACTCAAAAATCACACAGTTAAATCCTGATATTCACATCACAATGAATGATAGTGTTTGAAAGTTTCAGGTAGATATGGACATCATTTTCAAATTTTGGACATCATTTTGATTTGCAAGTAAATAGTTGTTTTGTAGACAATAGATGCAAGCAGTAATCTCAAAAAATCCAAATAAGGAAAAAGCAACTCAAAAGGATAGGGGAGTATTGACCTTTTTTTTGTTGTGGATGACTTAAATAGTTTGTAGACTCAAAAATGACACTCTTTATCCCTATAACCAAAAATGGTAGATGAAACAGAACCTTTGTCTCACAACTTACATGCATGCATTCACCTCACACAGTTGTGTCACCCCACTAGAGGGTGCCCGTGTTTTTGGTGTATTCCAAGGAATCAATAACATATATTCTCAATAAGCACACTTGTAGTAGGGATCAAGCGCATATACCACCTTCCAACATCCAGGTACATGTTTATGGTGAGAATCTACAGGATAGATTCTTTCCCTTCATTGCAAAAAGATTATGCCCCCTTTTTGAGGTGAACTAGGTAGAAACTATCTAAAAAATTTACTTATCTTTCATTCACATTAATCCTTGGTGGCTTTGGGACCAAATCTGAGGCCAATAGCCCACACTAGCATCTAAAAGTGCACACACTTGACAAGCAAGATTGGGGGCAGCACTACCTAATGCAACAAACAAAGCCTCTTCTTTATGTGTGATATCAAAATCAAGAAGAAGAAATTAACATGGATTTCAAGTCTTTCACTCTACAAAGCTTCTTTATTATAGTAAGTTGGAATCACCAGAAAAAGGTGTGTACTCGCTTGGGTCATTCTCGAAGGTTGGATCACTCTGGCAAGACCTCTAAAAGTTGACTCAGACTGGTGGCTCAAATTCAAGGGTCAAACATTCTAATTTTCCAAAAGGGAAAAGAGCATACTTCTATACCTTGTCACCTTACCCAAACACAAAAAACATGTAATCATCGAGTTAGTTTATCAATCCCTACTTGTCTTTTCTCAATATTTTGATTTCCTTAAAGGAATCCATCATCTCTTCATAAAAAATACTCATGTAGGAGAACCACTAACTTTCTTTCCTCCCTCAGGTATAGTCTTCCAAAGGCATCTAGGTTTCTAATTTACTCTTGGGCATCACTTCTAAGTAGTAAACAACACACTCCCCTATTCCTTTGTCTAGAGCCCTATGAAGTTCATAAGCCCTATTAAACTATGTGTGTAAGAAAGCAGTAAAAAGACACAACATTTGAGTGGGTTTTAATTCATTCTTTGACATGTGACTCTTTGACCAAGTGTTCTGCAATCAAACTATTAGTACTATTTGTGAGTTTATAATAAGGCATCTTTGACAAGGGATCTATACACCACTGTTAGGCTATTAGAAATTAGAAATCAAAAATCAAATGCTCCAAAAACAATTGTTAGATTAAATAACATTATGAAAATACAATCTGAAAACTAAAACTTGCATTGAGATTCTACACAAACCCACATGAGAAAATGGTGTATA
This sequence comes from Cupressus sempervirens, assembly GCA_028749045.1. Classification (NCBI taxonomy): domain Eukaryota; kingdom Viridiplantae; phylum Streptophyta; class Pinopsida; order Cupressales; family Cupressaceae; genus Cupressus; species Cupressus sempervirens. The sequence goes on along the minus strand of CM053785.1, from coordinate 550,778,037 downwards.
CCACGCAAGAATCCATGCAATTATACACTATTATGCATGACAAAGTACAACACTGTAAGTGAAATTTTAGTTTCTTCATGTGAGAATTGAATTTTTCATGTGAGAAACCAAGGAATTCTATGGACATAAATGACAAAACATCATAATTTTGAAAAAAATAAACAATAGATGAGGCTAGAAAGTTGATTTCTCAGCCCCACGGTAGGCACAAGAAATGAGTGCTAATTATGAGCTATAAATAAACCACACTTCAACATGATCATTATATGTGAGAATCATCCCGAAATGAATATACAATTGTCCATTTGAAATGATCCTATTTTTAAATCAATTTATTGCTTTCTAACTAATTGGATTTTGTTGTCCACTCTCAGAGTTGAGAGATCAAAAACTAGACCACTAGTACAAAGGATTTATTCTAAGCTAGATGATATGCAATATTTAAGCTAGATGTATACAAGTTACTCTAAGAATATAAAGAATAAATTGATCTAAATGTATGCATGATTAATCTATTATGAAAGAGAGAATATGGAAATAATATAATTATGAACGCAAGTGTTGAGTAATCAAACTAACATTAATTCAATACTTTTTATATGCACACCTGAAATTAGAAGTTGAACATTTCTTAAATAAAATCCAATAATTTTATCAATGATCAAGATCAAATAGAATGAATGATCGAGATTGAAGATGAGATTTAGTCAAAATAGAACATTCCCTTGTGAAAAGAGAGTTAATTGATCACTTCTAAGTGTGATGATGAGTTAGCTAATCTCATTCCTTTTCCAATTCTAGCTCACCCAATGTTTATATTTCTAGACTGAAGAAGAGTATTTGAAGAAGATATTTGATTTAAAAAGGCTAAATATGACTTCATAAATGAAAAATCTAATTAATTGAATAATTAAATTAAATAATTAGAATGATGATATTTAATTAAATCAAATACACTTAATTCCCTTATACATTAGCTAAAAGGTGATTTTAATTTAATTAAAGTACTAAGACTTGTAATTAAATTAAACTCAAATAATAGGTTTAATTAGCTAATTTGATTAGTGTTTAGGAATTAAATAAGGTATATGATTAATGCAAATTAATGATTTTCTACATTTGACACTTAGGTCAAGTAGAGATTATCAAATAAGACTTTAGGTAAGATTAATAGACCGAAATTGGTTCAGCACACCAATGTGCCAATTTAGGGCTACTACACCAAGCACACCAGTGAACAAAGTCTAAGGATTGTAGAGTAGAAAGAAAATAGAGCATAGTTATAGATTGATCAAGAGAGATAGCCAAATATCTACTCCAAGCTAAGTATCTAAACTATTAGATTACTTTCCTATTGTTTACTTACCTTTGCAATGGTAAATCTTGACAAGGGTGGACCCTAATAGATTCTTTGTATAAATCCCTTAATAGGGTAACACATTAACCTATGTTCTAAATTCCTTTAACAAGTCTTCTCTCAACATAGAAAGATCTTTACAAGTCTTATCTTAATCCCTTAATAGGGTGACACCTTACAGTTACATTGTACTATTTTGATAGGGATTACCTCTTGATCAGGTGCACTTCAAAAGACTGAAAAATGTGAGTATTGATTCACATACTATAGTTTTTACCCTAGCAAGGTTTCCATGAGATAAATATTGTGTTATGTGTTGCTATTTTCATGTGATATGTTTTTGCTTGGCCTTGACCTATTGAGTTGTAATCAGCACTAACTCATAAATATAATTAAAGTGTGATTAAAAGTAAAAGGTTGACCATAGAGGGTATACTAATCAAACCCCCCCCTCCCACCTTCTCATTATACCAACCTATAGTAGGGACCAGGTATCAAAGCCTCGTTCCTCAGAAGAAGAGAGTTTAACAACTCGAGGAAAAGAACAAAATGTTCAAAAGAGAGGTACCTAGGATTTCTAAGGAAAATTACAGCTCATGGAGTAGAAAGATGTGTCTTCATCTAAAGACTCTTGAAGATGCTTACTAGATGGATGCAAAGGTCAAATATGTTGAAACACAAGGTCAGATTACTCCAAAAGAGAAAATAAAAGAAGATGCACAAAACCATAATGGATACTCTAATGAGATCCCTATCATACTCTAAATACAAATATGTGGAGGAACTAGAGATAGTCTACCAAATGTGGGAGAAATTGGAGGTCATCCGTGGAGGAGACAAGCATGTTATGAAGGCTAAAATTCAAATTCTACAAGAAAAATTTCATGACATGAGAATGAAAGAGGGTGAAGAGATTAAATCCTATGGAAAAAGAGTAAAACACATCATGCTATCCATCAAATCATGTGGTGGAGTAATATCCAAAGATGAGTGTGGGAGAAAGATGTTGAGAATATTACTACCAAAATATGACATAAGAGTGTCATCCATTTAAGAGATGAGAACAATAGATAAGATGGATGTATCACTGGGTACATTAATAGACAAGTTCATTGTATTTGAACTTAGCAACTTTGACAATAGCCAAGCACCAAGGGTTCAGATAGCATTCAAAGCCTCAGTTTCTCTAGTTGCTATAATGTGGGAAAAACGAGAACCAAGTACATGTAGAAACAATAAGGAGCTAGAAAATTTGTACATTAAAGAAGTAGAAAAAGAAGATTTGGAGGCTTTATTCACAAAGCGAATGGTCAGAGGAAAAGGGAAGTATAAAGGTAAGCTTCCTCTTAAGTTCTTCAACTACAAAAGTTAGGACACTATTCTACTACATGTCCTAAACCTATCAGAAAGGAGACAAGTGATTGGAAAGAAAACAATAATTAGAAAGGCTTCAACAAGAAGTGGTCAAAAGTAAAAGAAAATTAATTGTGCTACATTTCTAAAAAAGGAGTGACTAATGAAGAGTCCACCAATGGTGAGGAAGATGACAAGGATGAGGTATCCTTTATCATCGTTATAGAAGAAAGGGTATAGAAAGACCTGATAACCAGCACTAGTGTTCACAAGAAATAGATAATGGATAGTGGTTTCTCACATCACATGTTAGGTGACAAGAGAAAGTTTCATCAATTTAAAGCCTATGATGGGGAAATGGTGAAGTTTAGAAATAATTTTCCATGCATGGTGATAGGTAAGGGTACTATAGCCCTAAATGAATGCACTACCTATGAAGATGTATGTGTAATAGAAGGATTGAAGTAAAACATTTTGAGTGTTGTCCAATTAATGGATAAAGGCTATAAGTTTGAGTTTAACAAAGGTTCTTGCAAAATATTTGACAAGAAAAGAAAGCTATTGGTCACAACAGAACAAAGAAGAGGAAACCTCTTCTACCTCCATATTTTTGATAATACTTGTATAGTAGCTAAGAATGATAATAGTTGGCTATGGCATATAAGGCTATTTCATATAAAGTTTGAAAGCATTATTAAAGTAGGAAGGAAAAACTATGTAAGGGGTTTACTCCCCATTAACAAACCATACAATGTCATGTGCAAGGATTTTCAGCTAGGTAAGTTGGCAAGCTCAAGTTTCTCTATCAAGTCATTTACTTTTGAACATGTACTTGGTCTAGTTCACACTAACTTGTGTGGTTCCATGAGGATGAAGAGTTTATCTAGAGATAGATACTTTATGTTCTTTATTGATGACTTTTATAGAATGATGTGGATTTTCTATTTGAAAGAAAAGTCAAAAGCCTTCCACATGTTCAAAGTATACAAAGAAAAGGTGTAACGAGAGACTAGTAGAACATTGAAATGCTTATGATCATATTGGGGAGGTGAGTTCACCTTACAAGAATTTGAAAGTTACTATGAGGAGCATGGAATTAGAAGAAAAATGTTAACTCCTAGGACACCTTAGCAGAACAAGGTCACAGAAAAAAGAAACAAAACTACCATAGATTGTGCAAGAATGTTGATGATCCAAAAAAAATTTGCATAAAACTACCAGAGAGAAGTTGTAAGCACATCTATGTACACCTTGAATAGGGTACAGATAAAGAAAGTGATAAAGAAAACTCCCTAAGAACTATGATTTGGTCACACACCATCTATTAGTTACTTTAAAGAATTTGGAAGCAAGTGCTACATCAAGAGGGATGAGTATCAAGGTAATTTTGAATGTAAAAGTGATGATAGTATCTTCTTGGGATACTTTATTAAGAGTAAATCCTATCAATGTATGAATCTTAAAACAAAAAAGATCATGGAATCTACCAATATAAAGGTGGATGAATTCTCATAAAATAATGAGAATGAAAGTAAGAAAGAACCAAAAGATTATAGAAAGTTTGAGCACATTTCAATAAATAATATAGTGGAAGGAGCATTGGTAAAGGAGGAACTTGTACAAGAAGTTATTGTACACTCGAAAGTGTCCCACTCTAAAATCTTCTATCCAAATGATTCCATGAGTTTAGAATGTTCGAATATCGGTTAGAGCTCCCTATCCACGAAGTGCAAGAGAGTGTATTTCAAGTTCAAGGGCTCTTAGCTGAGCCTTAGGAATACTCTTCTTGCTAGTAAAGCATAAAATGGGAGGTTCCAAAGACAAGATGCAAGAATGCAAATGTCTTAAGGAGTTCCTCAAGAATGCAATGCAAGTATGGAAACTAAGCTAAGATGAGAATGCAAAATGCAACTATGCTAAAACATGTATGAGAGTGTTACAATCCAAATATTAATCTATGTGAGATAGATTATTGCAAAATAGAAGCTAAACTAACATGCAACATGAATCTAAGCTAAAATGCTATGGTATGAGAGAATGTAGACAAGAAATAGAAATTCTCCACAAAGCTCCAAAGAAACCTGTTAGAAAACCTACAGCATAACAATACTCAAAAGATGGATCTTTGAGGGGGAAAGCTCTCTCCCTTTTAAAGTGGTACGGATGGTAGAGATCAAGATGAAGATGGTGGATGATCAACGGTGGAATTTGAAAAGAGGAGTGATCCATGTGCACACACAAGTCAACCAATAGAATATAAGTTGACTTGTCATATAAGACAAAAGTCACAAAGCCTTTTCTTTTAATTGAAAAATAGAAAAAGGACTTTATGTGTGCACTTTAAGTGGGTTAGAAGAATGGGGTCTTTTATTTAATTAAAAGGGGACATGTTCTTTTAATCAAATAATGAACTTAGGATAGCATAGTCAAACTATTGGTTATAATCAAATAAATTGATTATTAGCAATTTGGTCTAGGTAAATGATTAAATTAATTTAGCCAAAATATTGAAAAAGGGGCTAATAGTCTAGATGACCATTTTTAGGTGATTACATTTGCCCCTCTTTGACTAATGCGTGATCGATCTGGGAACACATTATATCAAAGAAAATAGAAAGCCAAGCAGGCGGTGATAGATATAGATATCTAATTTTGAAGAATGAAATGTAGAAAAATATAGCAAGTCCTAAATGTACAGCCTGATAGTGGTAGTACTAAACACTTAGAAAAGATGATGTCAGAACTCAAGAAGAATGCTAACACTTAGCAAAGTAGATAGATCGAGAAAAAGTGAGAAGATTAAACAAATGCTCCTAAGAAATAGATAGTTGTAGCAATTAGTGATAGAGTATTTTTGCCCCCTCAAGATCGAAATTGAAATGAGGCAAGGGGACGTAAAAACAAGCTAGATATGGGAAAATTAGAATATAGAAATGTCCAAGATGATAGATAGATGATTAGAACCCAAGAATGACTATAAGAAACTGATAAAATGTCCTAGTTTGACTAGAGTTGACCTTCAAGGATATAGCATTAAAATTAGGTCAAAATGAGTAGAAAGGTGATTTTCAACATGAAACAGTGAATTGAAGTAGATATGAAGTATGGAAATGATGAAGACATGAAGAAATGAAGATACCCCAATTATGATTCAGAGATTAGACCTCAAAAGGTCAGCTAACTGCTCAGAAGAAAGTAGAATTTTATTGACCATCAAGATGAACTTGAATTTGGATTTCGATCTCGAAAATGAATCCAAGATTTTAAAAATAATCTAAGAGGTCAAAACTTTATATAATGTGATGATAAGATAGAAAATAGATGAAGCGAAAGATTAAGAAGGTGAAAAGACATGAACAAGAAGAAAGTAAAGAAATATATGAAAGGAGTTAGCTGATATGTTTGTGAAAAGATGAAGAGAGAGCTCTCCCCATATGCAAGAATGCAAGACTAAGCTAGAAAATGAACATAAAATCCAAGCTAATATGAAAAGTGGTTTACCAACAAGAAGTGCATAACATTTAGACTCTTAATTTCATCATTGAGCATTTATTAGGGACATCATGAGATCATACAACCATCACTAGTATAACTATGATGATATGAATATGATTGATATTAGATAGGTATGTGGAAATCCAATCTAAGCATTAGAGACATGTAAGTCAAGATAACTATGCGATTAGATTCCCTAAGTTTAATTTAGCAAGATTACACCTGTATCAAGGCATAAGCACCAGGATAAACCCCAAGTGTGGTCTTGCAAAATAGTCAAGGATGATACATTTGTAAGTCAAAATGTTGAATAGGTCAAGCATAAATGCTTACAACACTATAGACAAACAAAGTATACCCACAAGCAGAAATCAAGAAAACATGCCCCATGCCCCCAATCTTCTAGTCAATGACATCCTTGAAAGACTATTAGGGATGGAACATATAGTAAAGAAATCATCATAGATAGCACACAAAGTAGATAAAGATTAGCATAGCTTAGTTGTTAAAGTGTTAAAGTGTGTGTGTGTAAGTCACTTGGCCATTTCTTCAGGACTTGATTCTGATAGTGAGAAATATTGCGACATCGAAGACTGTAGGTAAACTATCTAAAAATTGTTAAAAAACACTTGATGTCAAGGTGGGGGAAGTGTTGAGAAACATTGTTTTGTGAGTTGTCAAAGAAACCCTAATGCACAAGAATACCTCAATAGGCTAAGTAGCTATGCCCCCAAGACAAGGACAAGAAATAATTCCAACCCAAGAAATGTCTAAAAAAGTAGGTGATTGAGACTGATAGACATAGGTGCAAGGGTTTCAAGTAGTGTCTGTTTCTAGGTTTTCACCACTTGACGGATTTTTTTTCAGGACTTTTTTCAAAAAAAAATTGTATTTTTGTATTTTTTGGTGATACATCAAAGTGCCTATTGCTAGGTTTTCACTAAGATGATCTTTTTTCAAGATTTTTTTTTTTTGATTTTTTGAAATTTTTAATTTTTTTTGTGATACATCAAAGTGCCTATTGCTAGGTTTTCACTAAGATGATCATTTTTTTAGGACATTTCCTGATTTTTAGGATTTTTTCATCATCATATATGATTTTTTGAATTTTTTAGAATAATTTAGAGATCACTAGTTCTTAAGAAAGATCACATTATTTTCTCCCAATGTCTAGCGAGCTATAGGACATGATGGAGAAACAAGTTGATGGATAAGCAAAGATGCATAAGAAAAGAATGTGAAGCAAGTGAAAGTGATCCTCAAGAATTGACTCCTCAAGAGTACCCAAGCTAGGGAAAGAGGTGAAATAGTCATATGAACCATATTTTGGATAAGCAATGGAAGTAATGAGAAAGATAGCATGTAGGATAAGCAATGAATCCAAAAAGTGAGATAGCATGAAATGTATAGTCCAAAAGAATAGCCATGTCAAGAGACCTATGAGAACCATGTTTCATTTATTATCATCAAGACCAAGGGGTCAACTAGATAGGATAGCGATGCGATAGAGCAATAAAAATAAAGCTCAAGATGGAGGCTATGAGGGAATGATAAAGCACAAATAGAGAATCTCATGGATAAGATGGCCAATATGCAAAGATAGCTTAACATTTTGAAGATCAAAGAGAGAAGAGGGGATAGATGGATGGTGGAAGAATTACACATGACGCCTATTTGCCAGGTTTTCATCATGGTACTTATCCAAGGTGTCACAAGAAGTAGTTTTCACCATAGGATGGATTCATTTCTCTTTAATTTTGCTACCAAGGTGTCACAAGAAGTGGTTTTCACCAAGGCACATTTTCATTATTTTTTCATGTTTTTTTTTTTTTTTGAATTTTTAAATTTTTTGAATTTTTAGAAAGAGCTCAAGCTTTTTGAATGCAGATAGTGCTCCTATAGGAAAGATAAGTCATGATAAGCCAAGACCATAGAAAGGTATGCTCAAAGATGTTGATAGGGTGATGAAATAGAAATGTTAGTAGGAAGAATATATTGAGGATAAGAGTTCATGTATAGAAAGTAAGTGTAAGCTTTAGAGGATTTCATGAGGGTAGCTGAAATATTGAACAAGATCAACGTTGACACACACCTTGACGGGTATTGGATTGATGGAGGAATCATGGATGAAATAGCTTGAGATTCAGATGTATGAGGTGGTAGAAGAGATTTGGAAAAAAGCGGAGTGAAAGGCTTTGGAATATTTTTAGAAAGATTTTTGGAAGAAGATGGAATGGGAGCCTTTGGAAGCTTGAATGTCAACTTTGAAGTATTTTCAATATTCAAGTCTTCTAAAAGAGACTTGGGAATCCATATAGCTTTAGATTTTCCTTTGGATACTTCAAAACACATTTCTTCAATAATGGGTTTAGGAACCCATATTTTCTTTGATTTGGCTTTTTTAATAGTGGACCTTTGCAGTCTCTTTTGTGCATTCTCCTTCTTAGCATTCACATGTCGATTAGATGGGACATAGTGATCTTTCTTTTTCAATGGATTCTTATGTTTATTCTCACTTCCAAAGGACTTGGTATTTGTGGATGAATAAGGATAATATGACTAGTTTAGATGTATAGATGGGTGAAAAGTCATCAAGAATGAGTGTCTTTGTTGATCTTGAGGTATTATAGGAGAGCTAGGGAATGAGCTAGGAGTGAATGTAGGAGATGGAGGAACATAAGGTCCCAATATGGATGGAAGGTTTGAAATCTTTAGCTTAGATGGATAAGGACCAAGGATAGATTTAGATGCAAAGGGATATTGGGAAGGGATATCAACATCTTTAGAGTGAGCAACATGGTCAAAGCCATCAATAGACTCATGAGTACCTTTGATAGGAACAACATTTTTAATAGAAGCACTTGAAGCTTGAGCACAATTTTGAAGTGGATGTGGAGAAGTAGAACATGAGGAGATGCTTTGATCTTGACAAGTAGCTTTGGATAGCATATGAAGAGAACTTTTCTCATAATTTTTAGAAAGCTCAAGGGAGATAGTGGAAGTGGTGTCTTCATCATATTTAGGAGGTGGATTAGCTATAGGATATGGAGGGGAAAAATCTTGAAAGAGATGAAAGGGTGCTTGATCTTTATCTTTCTTGACATTTATAGCTTTTTCTTTTTGAGAGTCCTATTGACATGGAGCCACTTCTAAGGACAAGGGAGAATGAATAGGGAGTGGAGTAGTGTTTGGATTAGGCATATTAGTGCATGAAAGTTGAGGATGTTTAGGATTAGTAGCATGGAAAATTTCTCCAGCCAAGTGAAGGTTAACTTGAGTTTATTTTAGAGGTAGCCCCTTGAGGATACACATAGTCAATATGGAAAGCGTTAGGTTCTTTATTTGATGGAGGCATGTTGGAAAGATTTGAAGTGTTGGGAGATGCATGAGTGTTGGAAGAAGTGGAGGTATCAAGGAAACCATCACTAGACATAGGTTCATTAATATGATCTTTCTCAAGAAAAGTATCCTCATCACATGAATCATTAGAGGTATCAATAATTTCATTATCAATAAGATCTTGGATTTTATGTTTTAGCTCAATGCAATCCGAAGTACTATGCTCATTATGTTGATGATAAGCACAATAGATATCCAAGAATGGGTTTCCATATGAGCTAGACTTAGGTAACATGATGATCCTATTGCCAAGAAGTTTTTACAAAGTGTCATCATAAGAATCTTCCAAGGGAGCAAAAGTTCTATTATAATTATGTCTAGAGTCCTTTTGTTGTTTCTCAAGTCAATGGTATGCATCCATGTCTTCATCATTATCTTGGTCAAAGATAGGTCCATCGTGAAATTTTAGCATAGGCTCAAAGGAGGTATCACTTGCTTGTTCTCTAAAGAGGTCTTTAAATCTAGAAGATGAAGACATTTGATGTCTTGAAATAGAGCATGTAGACCTAGAAGAAGAGGATGACCTCAAAGAAGGTGACTCACATGCATGTAAAGACCTTAAGGAAGATTCATGTAATGATGCAATCTTCTCCTCTAACCTTTTCTCAAGTTTAGACTTCATTTCTGTCATGTGCTTAGAGAGATGAAGGTAAGAAAGATCATTTGTCTCTTCTAGTTCTTTGTATTGTGCATATAGATATTGAAACTCTTTAGTGACATGGAGGATATCATGATCATCTAGATTTGGTTGAGGTTTGGTAGCACAAGCTTTAAATTCCATAGTGGTAGATAGATAATCAAGCATGAAGGAGACTAGAGGAAGCTAATAAGGTGACACAAGATAACTTGATGTCCAAACTAGAGAGGTAGATTATTCACTTGCCAATATAGTAAAGATGGAGTAAAGTGACTTGTCAAGAAAGTGTCCAAGTTACTTATGACACTAGTGACTCAAGTCAAGAGCTAGGTAAGAAGCCAATAGCCAAGTAGATAAAGCAAGTGAGGTGACAAGTGAACAACTTTCCCAACCTAAGAGTGCAGTCAAGAAATCAAGGTAACCATTTCAGCAAAAGGATAACTAGCAAGCAGACATAGACCATGAAGACAAAAAGACCAAGAGCACTAAGACCAAAGAGCCACTTTAATCATGTTCAAGAACTAGAGACATAAAGAAGATAAAAATCAAATGATGAGGCTCCCCTTAGCAAGAAACACAAGAAAAATGTTAAAACTTGATGCTTTGACTTGGTTGACAAAGTTTGACAATAGTTGATAGCATAGCAAGTTTGATGTTCAAAAGCAATTTCTTTCCAAGCAAGATAGTGACACATGGAGTAGTATTCAAACAATCAAGCAAGGGACAAAGAAACCTTGCATGATACAAGCATATCTGAGGTCTCCAAAGAATTCCTTAGAATTATCGTCATGTGTATGTTCAAAAGATTTTCACAGGTATACCACATTCGAGAACGCATCAAGCAATATCTACCTAAAGGACATGGTTCATTACTCAACAACTTGGCCCACTCTTGATGCTCTTTTGCCTCACACCAAGTGGTTACCCACAAGAGATATTGGCTTTGTCATATAAATGCCATAAGCACAACTAAGGGAACACATATGGTGAGTGTAAATCTTGGGGTGATCCGGGTAGTCCACTAGGATCAATCCTTGCACCAAGAAGTTGAGTGGCAAAATAAGGTGGATACTAACTTAGGGTGTCTAGATAGGGATTTTGTTCATAGTGCTCCTCTTGCTTTTGATATAGGACACCTCACCTTGCGATGAGTAACCGGTCTCACGACCACAAGAGTACCTTAAGCATTCTTGCCTAGTGATCTCCCTATGGTCAAAATCTCATAAGCGATCACACTAGACGAAGACAAACACTATGTCTACCAAGTTTTTGTGTCCTTGATAGCCTTGATTTTATAGTGGGTTGGAAGAGCCAAGTAATCTACTTTTCCCCACTTGGATCGTTCCTCTCAAGTTGTCTGAGAGCAGGCCCTCTAGAGGATTCTAAACTACACAAAGAGTGGATCAATTTTTGGAAGTCAAGATTTTTGATTCACCACAAGGGTGAAGAGCATACTCTTCTATTCCAATAATTTTCTCCCAAACATGACAAGAAGATTCAATTGCCTCTTACTCTTGAAACCAAATGGTAAGTCAAGATTTTTGATTCACCACAAGGGTGAAGAGCATACTCTTCTATCACCAAAAGATCCCAATTGTAAGTTTTAATGTGCCTAAAAACAAACAACTAGTATATGCCACACATGTAAAAGTAAAGAACAAACAAAATTGAGTTTTTATGCATTGGGCAGCCCTGCAAACAATCATTAGTAGCCCTTGTGCATTTGAAGCTTTGACATGCATTCTTTTTATGCAATGTTTCAATTTTTTTCACAAGGATGGCAACTTGAAATCACAACTTGTTAGCACCACAAGTTAGTGTGCAATAAAATTAAAAACTACAATAAAAAGTGGTTAGTTGCTTAAAATATCCAAGTTATCTTCCAAACAAGTGTATGCAAAGAAAGTGCAAACTAATCACAAATGCTCTCATTTTTACTCTTTGCTTTTGACCTAGTCAACAAGATTAGACTTTTTTGCTATGATTTTGGATCCAAAAATAGAAATGAAAAGAAGAGACCCCTAATATAAATTAGAGAGCTTTCCAAAAATGTAATAAATTCAAAAAAATCTCTTCATTTATGCCCTAGGGACCCATTTTCTAGAAATAGGACAAATTTATCAAATCGAGTTTTTGATCTCTAATACGACCTCAAAAGTCAAAATACAAAGAAAGTACCCCCCTTAGAATTCAAAAAAAAATCTAAAAATGTAAGTTATTTTGAAAAATACACTAAATTGTGATTAGAAATGATTTTTTTATGAAAAATAAAGAAAAAATCATAACTTCCGCAAATCACGTCAAAATGCTCTGAAAATCGGACTAAGACATGATGGACACATACCCAATCTGCAAAAAAAATTCAAAACCAAAATCCAACTGGTTTAAAAGATATGATCAACTCTTTAAACCAACTAGATTTTTGGCCTTCAAACCAATCTACTTATGGGTTGGCCTTAAAACCAAAGTGATAATTCTACAAAAGCACTTGATTAGATCCAATATGCTTCTGTAAAAAAATTAGAGATGCTAGAAACTTGATTCAAGCCCCACGATGGGCATCAAAAATGTCTATCATGATTTCTTTGCCACGTGTTCCCTCCCTAATAGTCTTTCAAGGATGTCATTGACTAGAAGACTAGGGCCATGGGACATATTTTCTTGATTTCTACTTGTGGGTATACTTTGTTTGTCTATAGTGTTGTAAGAATTTATGCTTGTCCTATTCAACATTTTGACTTACAAATGTATCATCCTTGACTGTTTTGCAAGACCACACTCAAGGTTTATCCTGCCGCTTATGCCTTGATATAGGTGTAATCTTGCTAAATTAAACTTAGGGAATTTAATTGCATAGCTGTCTTGACTTACATGTCTATGATGCTTAGATTGGATTTCCAAATCCCTATTTGATATCGATCATATTCATATCCTCATAGTTATACTAGTGATGGTTATATGATCTTATGATGTCCCTAATAAATGCTCAATGATGAAATTAAGAGTCTAAATGTTATGTGTTTCTTGCTGGTAAACCACTTTGCATATTAGCTTGCATTTTAGGTTCATGTCATTTTAATCTAGTTACGCATTCCTACACAGAGGAAGAGCTCTCTCTTCATCTTTTTTTTCTTTGCGGACATATCAGCTAGCTACTTTCATCTTTCACTTCTTCGTGTCTTTTCACCTCCATAATCTTTCGCTACATTTCTTTGCTATCCTGTCATCACAAGGGGTTAATCCAAAAACATCACATACGATCTATCCAAGTGTCACATATTTTCACAAAAACATTTAAGTCTTTACCATCCATATGAGAGATCAAAATCAATACACATGAGCATATACACATACATGAGCTGAAAACAACAACTGAAACACCACATGAAAGTTGAAACATACATTTTGAGACAAGTACACAAGAATATCAATAAATCCAATATCTCATATATATATATATATATCAAATGTGTCATGGTACATATACAAATATGGGATCCAAAATTTGGATATATGTCTCAAAAATACAATCGGTACAATCAAAACACAGCTATCACTCGACATAATGTCTGACTGCCACCCTCCGCGACTGGTGCTGGCCCTAGTGAGGGAGCCTGTCTCCTATCTGGTGGCTACACTGCACCCTCTAATCTACCCACTCGCTCTAAATAGTTAGGAAGAGCCTATCTTGGTGGTACCACACCCCTATAGGCAATGTAATAGTATGCAGCTTGTGCACCATGATGCGCTGCCTCTCACCTCGAGGTATCCCACTCTCAGTGCAGCTCATCTGCTCATGCTTGCTCATCCATTAGCTGTTGATCTCATACTACGATAGTCACCAGAGATGCTTGCAACTTTGCCTCCAAGGCACAGATCCTCACACCCTGATCCTCTCCTCCTGCTGGCTACTCTATAGGTGCCTCTACCCTCATTGCTCATCGTCACCTCAGGGGCACCTCCTCCTCCTCACCATCATCATCATCAGACTCTGATGACTCCTTCTCCTCCTCCTATACCCTTTGCACTCACATCCTCCTCCACCTTGCTCACGAGCTCTCCCCCTCCATCTTCCTGTCGCCTCTCCCTCTCCCACTCCCTCTCCCTCTGCCTCCTCCTCCCTTGCCGCCTCTGCGTCCCACTCCTGCGGGTGCCACATCTAGATCTGTGAACCAAGGGAATGGGTGTCTCTATATCTCATAAAGATACCCTAGATCTACCTCTACATTTGCCACACCTAGGCTATAATCCTAGGGAGTTGCCACTAGTGCCATTGTATCTTGAACTACTGTATGATAGTCCAGCATCGGTAGCCATCCCAATTCCTCATCTGTGCACATTCGAGCATAGGTGGTGGTCTCCACCGATATCACCTATCACTCTGCAAACTACCACCATACACGACTAATCAAAAACTGCTCCACAATGTCTATGCTCTGACCCACCAATGGTCTGCTATATCTAATATAGTCAAGCTCCCACGAGTCTGACCATCTACTACACTCTTGGTATGATTTCCATGTGAATGTAGTCAACTCATCAAAAATGCATCAATAGTAGGTCACATCTCCACTATGTCTCTGTGGGATGAACCCTCTGTACCCAAAAATGTAAGGTTGGTTGCGCTCTCATGGCTGCACCTGTGGTCAAATCACAGTGATGTGCTCCCAAGCCCAGATTTGTGCTAACACTGCTCCACATGCCCATGACCCACCCTCATGGTATACTATCTCATGGGTCTCATGGTACATCTCTGCTAATATGGAAAACCCCCATGCCATCCTATGTGGTTGAGAGATCAGATCATACACCAGTTGACCCCATCCTAGCGAGAAGCCCTTCTGGCCTCAGTTTGTCACCAGGGCTTAGGCTACCAAAGAGCATAACAAGCTAGGAAAAGGATAATCATATCTGTACTTGGTCATCAATCTCTCCCAACTCAAGTGACGGTCCAGAATGGTCACATCCTGGAATAGCTCCTGCACTCGCGCTCACCCCTCTGTTAAGGTCGTATCATAGTACACCTGTGTCACCATCAAACTTAACATCAGTACACTTGGCATCCAACATCAAAATTGCTAAATCAACAAACTACTAATCAAGCAACTTACCAACTTGCCATGGCATGGCACTCCTAGAATGCGATATACATCCTCCAAGGTAATAGAGGCCTCGCTAATCGGTAAGTGAAAGGTGTTATGCTCACTATGCCACCTCTCTGCTAGCGCACTCAGTAAATCATGGTTTGCTCGAATATGGGGCATTCGTACAACCCACTGCAAGCCCATAGCAGCTAGAGCAGTCTTCTGATCATCACTCAAATGATCCACAATGCACAAACCCACCACCCTAGGAGCTCTGATCTGTAATGCCGAGAATACCTCTTGTCCAGGTAAAATGTGTAACCATCAATAACAGTCACATGAAGAAAAAAGCATTAAGAAAAGCATCAAAACCATCAGTGTGACACTTTTTACATGCAGCGTACGATACAATTTGTTGCAACAGTTTTGTGTGATACTTTTTTTGAAGCTGTGTGACATAATTCTATAGCCACATTTGGGTATAGCCACAGCAACACTTTTCGCTAGGCAGTGTGTTACTTTTTTTGAAAAAAAGTATCGCATGACTATTTTCCAAAAAACCCTTAAAACATGTGAAAAAGTTCATAAAAGCTCGAAAAAGTGACAAAAAGGTAATTATTTACCAGTGCCCCATATCGCTCTGGCCAATTGTGCAACCGGTTGCGCTTGAAACGGTGTCGATGAAGAGAAATGTTCACCTGAGCCATGATGCTATGTGGACCACTCACAAAGTGTCTCAAATCAAAAAAAGACAAATGAATAGTGAAAATGACACTTGGACCCCTTTTATAGCCTCCAAACTCATTTTGACTTAATTTTCAAACTCCTCAGAATTACGTGAAAATTGCACCCCTAGCTAATTTTGATGTCTTGGATCCATTTTATGTATTGAAATCAAAATTCAAGTTCATCTTGATGGTCAAAATCGCATTTTAAAATTTTACCTTCTTCTAAGTAGTTAGCTGACCTTTTGAGGTCTAATCTTCGAATCATTGCTAGGGCATCTTCATTTCTTCATGTCTTCGTCATTTCTATATTTCATATCTACTTCAATTCATTGTTTCATGTCTAAAATCACCTTTCTACTCATTTCAACCTAATTTCTATGCTATATCCTTCAAGGTCAACTCTAGTCAAACTGGGGCATTTTATCAACTTCTTATAGTCATTCTTGGGTTCTAATCATCTATCTGTCATCTTGGACATTGCTATATTCTAATTTTCTCATGTCTAGCTAGTTTCTACATTCCCTTACCCTAGATGACCATTTTTGAATAGTGTAGATGACCATTTTTAGGTGATTACAGTTATACTGGCTCAAGTAGAAGAAGCTCAACCAAAAGAGTAGAGAGATGAGGCACCAAGAGGAGAACTAGTACTAGAAAATATCTAAGAAGACATCATTCATCATACCAAATCATTGATGACAAGGATGCATGAGTGATAACCAAAAGAAAGGCTAGAGAGATGACATGCCTGCTCTCTCAAATAGAGGCCAAAGTAGCAGGAAAAGTTGTGAAAGAGAAAGAGTGGAGAAAGGCCATGGAGAAAGATATAGATCAAATACTGAAGAATAACACATGGACCTTGGTATCCTAACCTGACGACAAGAATGCCATCAGAATAAAATGGTTGTTCAGGAATAAGATGAAAAAAGAAGGAGAGGTGGTTGGACACAAGGCCAAACTTGTTTGCAAAGGATATGCACAAGAAGAAGGTATAAACTATGGAGAAAAATTTGCATTAGTAGCCAAGCCAAAAGGATCTAGAATACTCGTAGCATTTGTAGCTCACATGAACTTCAAGGTATACCAAATGGATGTGAAGTGAACATTCTAAAACAAATATTTAGAGGAAGAAAATTGCATAGAAAAATCTGAGGGATTTGAAAATAAACAAGGAAAGAATCATGTATGTAGACTAAGAAAATTCATGTATGAACTTAAATAGGCACCAAGAGCATAGTATGAGAGACTTCGCTCATACTTGATAAAGATTAGGTTCATAAGAACTAATGACAACTACAATTTGTGTATGATATAGGAAAAATAAATAGGCTTGCTAATTGCATAAATCTTGGTGGTGTTAGTGTAGTTTTTTATTTTTCCTATTTTGCTAGGTTTTTCCTACACTTTTAATAATATTGCTTAGGTTAATAAAGCATGTCTTATTAGGTGAATGGTTGTGAGGTGTCACCTTCCTACATGTGAGCATCCATTAGCTATCTTGGGAAGATACTTTGCTATCTTTAGTCCGATAGATGGTTGCTCCTCATTGGTTGGTGTTGCCACCTCCTCCCTCTTCCTAGCCTATATAAGCATGCTACCTGGCTTATATTTGCATCTCTTGTTTTTGCATCCTCTTAATGCTATTTTGCTTCTAGCATTTGCATTTCTCTCTTGGAGACCAACTCTGTGTTGCTATTTTGATTTTGCATTCATAGTTTAGATATTTATTCTTTGCACTAGTTTTTTGGATTATTAATCTTTTTAGATTCTAACATGGTATTAGAGCTTTTCTATGTGCAAAAGTAGATTTTAGTTTCCTTATTTGAGAGATTCAGGGGGAGGCTAATAAATTTTAGTGTAGTTTTTTGAAAAAATTAAGTGTGTTCTTCTCTTGCATCTTTGGATGATCTCGAGAATCAGAAAAGTTTTGACAAAAATATTTTTTCTCTAGGGTTTCAATCTCAAATCTAACAACCAACGTGCATATTTGGAGTTTTAAATTAGTATTGCAGGTTCCAGTATGCCATTGATGGACTTAGGAAGCTGATCCAGCATTTGCATGTCATCTTTTGGTTGCTGGGGTCATTTTTTGGTTGTTCGGGCAATTTTTTGTTGTTAAAGGCATCAGATTTACACTATAGCTACATCTTCTGTACATCAACAAGAGAAATGCTTTCTAGGTTTTGTTCACAGCAACAAAAAACCATCTAGGTATCTTATAGATTTTTCATGTAATCTATATATTTTGCAGAATCGAGTGCAGAAAGCTACAGCCATACCCCCCTCCGTTGGCAGTCACAAATTTGAATGCAATTTTCAAATGTCTCGTTCTTGCTCATACGGACTCCAATTTTGATGATTCTTGTTATGACCTTGGCTATTTTTTTGTGCTCTATCCACTAGTGGAGTTGTTTTTTAATTTTCATGCATAAATTTTAAAAAAAATGTAGATTCTTGGTCGTAACTGTGCACAGTTCTCATTTTGGAAACTTTAGAGGATCATAACTTTCTCATATGACCTCGTATCGAGGCGATTCTTCTTTTGAAAGTGCATGATTTTTTTATTAGATCACAGCGGTGCTATTTGTTTCCTTGATTATTATGCCTAAGTTTCACTTTCAACATATACTCTTCATGAGAGTTTGTAATGCATTGAAATCAAGACCACTAAGTGTTTCTTTCTAGTGGTAGTTGTAAACACACTAAAATAAAGTGCCAAATCATATTTATTTTTGGGGGGGTTCTTTGATTGAGTAAAGGGGGGGGCATTGTCGTGGCTGGGTTCTCTTTTTTTTAGCATTTCTTCATCATGGATCAAACAAATATGCCCATCCTAACTCCATACAATTACTTTGAGTGGAAATCATGCATGACAATTCACTTAAGGAAAGCTGGATTAAATAGGATAACTATGGGACTTGAAACTAAACCTGATAAAGATGAAGATAAGCCTAAGTGGTTTAACAAATGTGATGAGGCATATGGAACATTGTGTTTTTCTATTTCTCCTGACTTTCTATTTCACATTGAGTCTTTGGATACACCAAATGAAATATGGACAAAGCTAGAAACATTATTTGGTACACAAGATCCAATGAGGGGTCATATGTTGGAAAATGAATTAATTAGTTTAAGTCCAGGCAATTTCAACACAATCCAAGATTTCTTCACCAAATTGAAATCACTGAGGTTGCAGTTAAAATAATGTGGAATTGAAAAGAAAGATGAACAACTGATTCTTAGTATTCTCTCTAAGCTAAGTTTAGAATATTCTGTGTTTGTCACCTTCTATGCTACTAAGGGTGCACTTGGTACTCATTTCACCATGCCATCTCTAGATGATTTTGATGTCAATCTCACTCGAGAATAGGACAAGCTAATCCAGATGGGCACTCTTAACTCCTCTAAGTCGCATACCTTAGCTGCCAACCAAGGCACAAAAGAACAAAAAGGACAAAGTAGTAACAACAATAGTAAGGATGAGAAACAAAATAATAGTGAGGAAAAGAAGGATTAGATACCAATTGCTTCAAAAGCAACTATTGATATCTCATCCTCTAAGGGCGATAAGCCTAAGAAGAAAAGGTTAAAAGTGCCTATTGTAAAAGACCCAATCATTATGAACATAAACGTTTGAAGAAACAAATTGATCATTTGACATATATTCTTGAGAAGAATAATATTAGTGTTCCTGAGTCTATCAAACAAAGTTCTAATGAAGAGTCTAACAAGGAAAAACAAAACAACAAGGGGAAAGGAAAGGGCAAGGCTCTTGTTGCAATTGCTTCCTCACCATCCACTTGGGTTCTTGATTCAGGTGCTTCGCACCACATGGCTTCATCTAAGGAAGAACTTGCATCCTTGGAGCCATGTACTATGCCTTCTATTTTGATAGGTGATGACACTCCTATTGAGGTGTGTGGGAGAGGGTTTGTTGATGTGGGGGATGGCACATTCCATGATTTTCTTTGTGTACCCTCATTATCAACTAATCTCCTATCAATATACCAGATCACTCACACAGGTTCAGGTAAGTAGGTTGAGTTCACTCCTGATTTAGTGGAGATACGTGAGTTGCATAGTGATTTTGTAATTGTAGTTGGGAGAGTAGATCATCAGTCACGACTCTATCTATTTTCTCAGTTTGTTCCTGATCCTCCTTCATCTATTTTTCTCACTCACTCTAATGATGTGAGTAAATTATGGCATGAGCGGTTTGGCCATCCTAACTTATGCTATTTGCATCAGCTCAACCAACAGAGCATGGTCACAAGGTTGCCTTCGGTTCAATCTTAAGAGGTGTTTGCCAAGGTTGCATTCTTGGTAAGAATCCTAAGGAAAAGTTTGACAAAAGTAAGGCATGGAGAGCTTCACAAATACTAGAGTTAGTTCACAGTGATTTGGCTGGTCCATTTCAACATCCTTCTTTTAGCAGGGCCCAATATGTCCTCACATTCATTGATGACTTTTCTCAATATACATGGGTGTACTTTCTCAAACAAAATTTAGAGGTGTTTGATCATTTTCAAGACTTCAAAAATTTTGTAGAAAAGCAATCTAGGAAAGCCATCAAGGTTTTGTGCAAAGGCAGTGGTGGTGAGTATGTCAACCATTGGTTTGAAAGATTTTGCACTTTAGAGGGGATTGATTTATAGCATTTAATTCCATACAATCCTCAGCAAAATGATGTTGCAAAATGAAAGAATAGATCCTTTAAGGAAATGGCAAACCATATGATTCACTCTAGATCTCTTGCACCACAGTATCTGGCAAAAGCCATTAACTGTGCTTGTTATATCCAGAACCGTGTTCCTCATCGAGCCTTGAAGGGAGTTACTCTTTTTGAATCTTGGAGGGGTTGGAAACCATTAGTTAAGAACTTTTGAGTTTTTGGCTCCCTTGCATGGACCCACATTCCTACAGAGAAATGTAAGGCCTTGGATCTACAAAGCAGAGCTTGAATATTTTTAGGTTATCCAGATGGTGTGAAGGGTTATCTGTTGCTCCACCCTACTACACATGATTTATTCATTGAGAGGAGTCTTCAATTTGAGGAGGGATCTTCAACCTCACTTTTTATCACTTCTCCAACTCCTTCTACCTTGACATTAGAGTCACTTGGAATACATGACAGATCTTTTGATGAGTCAGATTCACTTGAATAGTCTTCTACCTCTACTTCTGATGCAGAAAGTGATTTAGAGAACTCCCCTCCTTCCTCTCCTAGTCATCATCCAAAGGTTAATGATTCCCCTCCAGATTCTCCATCTTCCTATCCACTTTGGGCTAGACAGACCTTACAGTCCGCAGGTGATTGGGTTGGGGATCCATCAGACACCAGGTGAACTCCTTCATAATTTTAGGATGTTCCACATTTCTTCATTGCTACTGCCTCAAATCAACAGTCCTTTCATGAGGCTTTTGGTATTTCTGAGTGGGATACAGCTATGCAGGAAGAGTATAGTTCCTTAATGAGGAACCACACTTGGGATCTTGTCCCTCTTCCTAAAGGAAGAAAACTTGTTCGATGTAAGTGGATCTATCGGACAAAATTTGTAGCAGACGGCTCAATTGACAAACACAAGGCTTGCTTGGTCACCAAAGGATTCTCCTAGGTTCCTAGGATTGACTACTCTGAGACTTTTGTGTTAGTTGCCCGAATGAATTCCATTTGAATTGTTCTTGCCATTGTTGCAGCTAATCGTTGGGAACTACATTAGATGGATGTGAAGAGTGCTTTTCTTCATGGTGACCTTCATGAGGAGATCTACATGGAGCAACCACAGGGCTTCCTTCAGGATTCTTCACTTGTGTGTTGTCTTCAAAAGTCTCTCTATGGCCTCAAATAGGCTCCTCAGGCCTGGTATGCCAATATGGACTCCTTCCTTTAATCAGTTGAGTTCACTCGGTGCCATTCTGATCCTAATGTCTACATTTTGCAATAGGGTGATTCACTTCTATTTTTGGTTTTGTATGTTGATGACTTTCTGATCACAAAAAGTTCTTCACCCACCATTAAGGTTGTCAAAGTGACCCTTCAAGACAGTTTTTTGATAACTAACTTGGGCTTGTTGCATTACTTTCTTGGGATTGAGATCCTTTAGTCTCCTTCTAGGATCACCATCACACAATCCAAGTATGCTCTAGATTCTCTTGAGGTTTCATATGGCTGACTGTAAACCTACTCTGACTCCCTTCCTTTCTGGAGTCAAACTTGAGGCTCAATGTTCTTCTCCATTTGTCGATGGAACTTTGTACCACCAACTTGTTGGGAGTCTCATTTATCTGACTCATACAAGACCTGACATCTCCTATGCTGTAGGCATGGTCTCTCGATTCATGCAGGAGCCCCATGAGTTGCACTGGCAAGTAGCCAAGTGGATCCTTCACTACATTTAGGGTTCTCATAGTTGTGGGATTCACTACATAGCAGGTATTGAGCTTGATTTGGTGGGCTACATAGATTCAAATTGGGCAGGTGATTATGAGGATCACAAGTCTACTTCAGGGTATAGCTTCTCACTTGGGTCAGGTCCTATTTTTTGGTCAAGCAAAAAGTAGTCTTCTATTGCTCTATCTTCTACTGAGGCTGAGTATCGAGGGGTTGTAAATGCCACCACTGAGGCCATTTGGCTTCAACATCTTCTCACTGAGTTTGGTATCCAGATTAGACAGCCACCAATCATATTTTGTGACAACCAGAGTGCCATTCAAATCTCACAGAATTTAGTTCATCATAGTGGACCAAACACATAGAGGTCCACAGGCACTACATCCGAAAGCTCATCCATGGTCATGTCATTGACCTTTTCTATTGTCCGACTTCCAAGCAATTTGTTAATATCTTCACCAAACCCTTCGCTAAGAGAAAGTTCCTTCATTTTTGAGCTTTGTTGGGGGTGCATAATGCTTCATCTTTTGGGGGGGCCTCTTCCTCTCACTCAGAGTCCTGACCTTTTTTTGGGGGGGGGTCTCTTTTCTCTCTCTTTTGGGAAATCTTATGTACATAGGTACCTCATCAGGCTTGACTTGCCAGGACCCATTTCTACATCCACCTAAGCTTTGCTTATGGGGGGGTGTTAGTGTAGTTTTCTATTTTTCCTATTTTGCCAGGTTTTTCCTACACTTTTAATAATCTTGCTTAGGTTAATAAAGCATGTCTTATTAGGTGAATGGTTGTGAGGTGTCACCTTCCTACATGTGAGCATCCATTAGCTATCTTGGGAAGATACTTTGCTATCTTTAGTCTGATAGATGGTTGCTCCTAATTGGTTGGTGTTGCCACCTCCTCCCTCTTCCTAGCCTATATAAGCATGCTACATGACTTGTATTTGCATCTCTTGTTTTTGCATCCTCTTAATGCTATTTTTCTTCTAGCATTTCCATTTCTCTCTTAGAGACTAACTCTGTGTTGCTATTTTGATTTTGCATCATTTGCATTCATAGTTTAGATATTTATTCTTTGCACTAGTTTTCTAGGTTATTAATCTTTTCAGATTCTAACAGGTGGATGACATCATCTTTGGAGGGGATGATAAGTTAAGTGAAGAATTTTTTGAAGCCATGAAGGAGTTCAAAATGTCTATGGTTGGTGAAATAAAATTATTTATTGGACTTCAAGTGTTCCAGTTAAGAGATGGAATCTTCATCGGATAGACTAAGTATGTGAAGGAGGTACTTATAACATTTGGTATGGAGGAAGAAAAACCAATAGGAACCCCAATGGTGATCAGTTGTAAATTGTCAGAGGAAGATAAAAGTCCTAAAGTGAATGAGACACTTTATTGGTTCGTGATTGGTAAAATACAATATGTGGTTCACAAAAGACCAAGCATTTCTCAAGCAATTGGAATATTAGCTAGATTCTTAACCAACCCAAAGGAATCTCACATGGTAGTTCTGAAGTGGATCTTTGGATATTTGAAGGGTACTAAAGTATATGGGCTATGGTATACTCACAAAGGTACTTTTGAAATGTGTGTTTTTACTAATACTAATTGGGAAGGGAATACAGATGATAGAAAGAGCAAAATCAATGGTTAATTTTTTCTTTTAGGAAGACTAGTATCTTGGACCAGAAAAATGAAAAATTGCATATCATAGTCACTACTAAAGCAGAATATGTTGTTGTAGTAATGAATTGCATGCAAGTTGTTTGGATCAAACAACTACTTGAAGGAATACAAGAGAACATGAGGGAACTAGTAGTTATCAACTGAGATAACACTAGTGCAATCAATATATCTAATAACCTAGTCATGCACTCAAAGACTAAGAACATATCCATCAAATACCACATTTTAAGGGAACAAATGCAAGAAAAAGAGGTAAGGTTGGAGTATATACCAACCAAGGAATAACTAGCACATACCTTTACAAAGCCTTTTCAAAAGGATACATTTGAGTATCTGAGATATAGGTTAGTTGTCTTACCCCCATCTAGCTTGAACTAAAAGCCTAATCAGGTGGGCATCAATCCATATTCAATAACTAGAGAAATCTAAAGGTGGATTAATGTGAACAAAGGATTACTCCATAGGGGGAGTATTCAAGTACATTAAGATAGTTTCCTTTGGAATTGTTGTCAAAGGGAGAGAAGTTGAGGAAAGAAGAAACCAAGAAGAAAGGAAAAATTGAAAAAGTTAAGAAAAGTTATAGATGATCAAATACATTATAGTGAACTACCTTGAGGGTGGACAAAGAAAATAGGAAAGAAGAACACAAGTATGTCCAGTTGACTAAGTGTTTCCATCAATACCAAAGGGGGATTTTTTTGGCCTAAGTGTTGTAGAATGACCGATAACCATGCTAGTAGATTTAGTCAAGTAAAGGTGTTGTAATTGTTGGCAACACTTATGAAGGAAACATAACCAATAACAAGGCACAATCATTAAGGCACGATAATGTGCAATCCTTACTCATCACACAAGTAGTCTAATTTTAAGAAGATATGAGAGCCCAAGAAAGGAAAAGATAAAGATGATCCACTTTTCCAAAGGATGCTAAGTGAATATTAAAGGTGCAAGAGGAAGCTAACTAGAAGAAACAATGGACATATCAGTGAGTAGATCCAAAATTGACATTATGATGGACATCAAATGATGAACCCATGGTTTCCTAGTCATGAAAAGGGTAAGAGTGCACTCAAAATAATATTTAATAGTGATGAGAATAGAGATTTTAAAAAAAAGTTGGAAGAATTTGTGTTTGAGTTCTTCCCAACCAGAGTGAATCATTGAAGACACATGGCACCCATGACTCCTCTAAAAACATACTACATCTAATAGGAGTGGCACACTACTACAATGATAAGCTAAGCTAGTAGTAGGGGTGAATTTGAAATTTGAATCCAGATTCTAGGGCTTCTGAGTGAAGTTGAAAGGGAAGTATACAAGAAGATAGAAAGAGAAGGTTAGATTTCTAATTGATTAGCCACAAAGCTAGAGAGAGTTGAGCTAAGAGGAATCTCAAAGAGGAGAAGAAGAGTGATAAGAGAGGTCATCTTTAGAGATTTGTTGTAAGAAGGAGCTTGGGAGAAGTCTCCAAGATAGAACAATACAAGGATGGCATGTGCAAGAGCCTTAAGAGCCAAGCACACCAATGATAAAATTTTAAGGATTGCAAAGCCAAGAAAAGGTAGAGCACAATTACAAATTGATTAAGAGATCTAACCAAATGTCTACTCCAAGATAAGTTAAGTAACTAAATTGTTGGATAACTTGCATTTGTTTACTTACCTTTGCAATATTAAGTCTTGATGATGGTGGACCCTAGTAGGTTCTTCATATAAATCCTTTAATAGAGTAACACTTTAACTTGTGTTCCAAAGTCATTTAATTAGACTTCTCTTAATAGGGAAAGATCAAGTAATGGGTCTTATCCAAAACCCCTAATAGAGTGACACCTTGTAGTGTCATTGTAATCTTTTAATAGGGATAAGTTCTTGACTAGGTGCACTTCAAAAGAGTTTAAATTTTTAAGGATCAACTCATATACCTTATGTTTTACCCTAGTTTGGTTTCCACAAGATAAATACTATGTTCTGTATTGCTAGTTTCATGTGATTTGTTTTTGCTTTACCCTAAACAGTTGAGTTATAGTCAACACTAACTTGTAAATAGAAGTAAAGTGTGATTAAAATTAAAAGGTTAACCATAAAGGGTATATTGATTCACAGCCCCCATCTTAGTATACCAACCTATAGTTGGTACCAAAAGGTGTGATGTATACAAATATGAGATCATTTATATTAAGACAATGATGTAAGGAGAGTGTGTGAGCATGGTGTTTCAAAGCTTAAGTGAAGATGTATGAGTAGAATTTATTATTGAGAAAAAGAGTTTTTACACTTAACTAGAGCTATATTGACATATCAAAAATGTTATCAGTCAGTTCATAAATTAGTGGATTGTTGTTAGTATAAGATTTATTGCCCTCAAGGTTGTTTCCCTTTTGTATCTTTCAATTATGAGCTCTATAAAGTGTGTCTAAATGCATGTACATTCCCTCCATACATTTAATAGAGTATTTGTGTTATTTAGGTGGTTTTATCCCTCTATATTTTTTCCCTTAACTAGGATTCCATGCAAAAAATGTGGTGGTATGTGTTGTGGTATTGTTATCTCTTGTGCTCTATTGTATACTATTTAGATCTGAGTTCTAATGGTGATGAATTAGTTAAGGTATTAAGTTCTAGAATAAATTTGATTCATCCCCTCTCTCAAGTGTGTGTCACCTTATTTTTGAAAAATCCTACACTTGGTTAGAAATAAGTCTTACCAAAATCAATACATATAGCATATGTAAGCATAGGTGGTATGTAGATACTCTAGAGAAACCTCACCAACCATCGATAATTTCCCTAATGAATCACCAATTTATTTAGGACAAGGATTGAATCAAACATTTAAAGGAAGATTTGGTAATCTTACCCATACTTCAAATCAAATAAGAGATTCAATAATTATATCAATTTAGGGATACAAGGATTTCAACATTAGAATATGATGGTTGTAATTTCATTATTTATTATAGAGGATAGCATGACAATCCCTAACCTTAAATAAACCTTCAAAAAAGAAACCTTATGAATACAAGGGTAAATTTTTCAATCACCTCTCATGGTGCGATGTTATATATTTTAACTGCATTGATGCAAATCTACCAAGCTAAGCAATTACATTCTAAGTATTTTGATCAAACCATGCTATGAAAAAAATGGCACTTTCATCCACCTCTTGCAAAAAATCTATCCCAAGAAAACCATTTAAGAAATTGTAGCAAGATGGACTAAAGTCTATGATCCAAGGATATGCATGGGGGTATCCATTCCACACTTACCCAATCCATGCAATTTTATTTTTTTTTCCTATGAAAGACATGTGGTTCTTCACATAGATATTTGAAGAAAGTCATACATCAGCATTGGAGAGAAGAGTTGGGAAACACTTACACAAAGATCAACTCAGGGAATTACAAATAGGAGTCATTAAATCGATATTTCATCACTAAGCATGAAGCACAATGTTACTCCTACAACTGCGAATACAAACCCTAACTTTGGTAGAGGGTGGAAGGTAAAACATTGAAAACATTATATCTCTTAAGGATTCTTTTTTTGTGTGACATTGTTCATCTTTTTATACAATATCATATTGTCTTCGTATCTTGCAATAAATTTATTTTATATTTTAAAAGACCTCTCATTTAATTATTCTTTGACTTCATCACCTTTTTGGATCACTATCTACATGGTATTAACAATCTCTTTATATAAATTTATTGTTTATTACTTTTCTCATTTTATGGACATTATTTTTCTACTTGATAAAAGCTCACATATTGTTTATTCACTCTCAAATGATCCGGAACCACCAGCAGAGAAAGCAGCGGAAAGGCAGGCCCTTAAATTCTATGGGCAGTTCAAGATGCAAAAATGTAATTTACTAAGTTAAGTTCCAGCAGGAAGGATTCTACTATTCCCCCCCCTGGCAAATAGTAGGGCAAGAGCGGAACAATTGATTTGATTCCACCATTGACTGCCTCGACTTCGATTGGCTTGATAAAAAAGAGAGAGAGATGGGCCGGCTGCCCACTTTTGCAGCATCACACCCGCCTTTCTGCGGCGATCGATGCACTCAACAATGAAAGCGCACGAGAGAGGCTAGCAGCGGAAGGATCTATATAGATAACACACACCGCGGTGGAATGTTCTAGTTAGGCCCCGCCAGGGAGAGTGGTTTCTTCAACCGAGCAGGAGTGGGCTTGTCCTACCTTATTTTGTGAGTATTTATTTAATGTATTTAATAAGGGTTCAAGTTATTGAGCTTTTTCCTTTTACTGTTTGATTCAAATTGTCTCATGAAACACTTTTAATGGATCCACTTGAATTTTCATATTATAACTTCCAAATTTTGTGAATATTTATCTTTCAAATGCTCAATCTCCATTTAGTGTTCCACTTTTGACAACCATATTTTCATATACTAATGAGTTAGTTCTAGTGATTTTGTCATCACTTCCTTTATATCTTATCATAGATTGAGATTATATTTGATGATTTCCTTTAACCTTATATATTAGTAAGTAGAGGAATGTTGTTTCATGGAAGTTAAAATTCTTCAACATCTATTTCTTGCTTATTTTCATTAGGTTTTGTCTAAATGAAGAACTAATTCATCGAACTAAACTTTCAAACAAGATGCACCATATATGTTTATATAATGCTCACTAAACTCTTGATATGTTCATTTTCAAGTATTACATAAATAGTACATTGTCCTTGGGGTAAATTTATTTGAAGTCCTCATTCCTACCCTATCTGTTCACTATACATTCCTACCTCATTAGACCTAGCTATAGGGATCCATTTCTTTGTTTCTAGAGTTATGTATTATATTAGAAAAATCCTTAAGTTGCTTCTTAGGGAGGTACTATTGTAATGTAGTTCCACTAGTTTATCTAAGAAAGTTTTTTTTTCTCTATTTCAAATCATTGGTTATTTAATATTTTAAGTAATCGAGAAATAAATAAAAAATCATTGTGCAAGTAAACTAATGGAAGTTCACCACGTAATACCTGGCTAGTGGGGTCTCTATTAAGATAATGTTAGAGTTATATAAATTATAACTTTCTCCCTTAAACATCACTCAATTAGAATGAATGAGTATATAGAAACCTTTTGTGGTCTTAATTCATAACATTTATTTACTAGATATAGTCATTACATACATGATATGAAAATCTACATCCTTTTATGTGGAATAATTTTCTTTCACTTCTCAAATGTGGCACAAGAGCCTATATACACTTTCTAAATATGGCTATAAAATATTCCAAGTATGTTTTACACATGCAACCTCTATACTTAGGACAATAATATACGTATAAAAAATATTTAGAGGTAAGATAGTATTTATGTAAGGCAAGAGCCTACAACACAATGGTAACTTGTGAGCCTCTCATGTGGGAGGTCTCGGGTTTGAGTCTACTCAAGTTGAATACATATTAATAATAAATCATAAAAAATAATAGAAATTAATAATAGTAATTAATCTAGGCTTTGACCATTTACCGATAATAATAAAAACATAGTATTTAGATTGAAAACTAGGAATCAAAACTCAATATGGAAGAAAGAAACATGCCCACTAACTAACCAAGCCAAGGGCCACCTATCCTATAAGATTATAGGTCCGCCTAGACTTTGTCATTTTCTTGAAAGTAAACATGTCTTTTCTTCTAACAATTTAAAAAAAACTCATCCACCCTATAGGGTTCAATTCAATAGTTTTATTATTTTTAATATTTGCTTGTTACTCTTTCTTAACATTAGATTTTATTCAGACAAGAGCCTACAACACAACGGTAACTAGTGAGCCTCTCACATGGGAGGTCTTGGGTTTGAATTCGCTTAACACAAAAATAATTTATCACAACAAATAAAAATAATTAATCTAGGCTTCGGTCGTTTGTTGATATAAAAAAAAAAAAAAAATTTATTCGAGTGTTAAAATAAGAAAATATGTATCAACATAAATATTAAAGGAATATTATTTAGACTTTCAATGATAACAATGGTGTCATTTTCTTATCTCAACCCTCTTCTAAACATAACACTCATGGATAACTTTAGGGGTGAATATTTGCCAAATGGCAAGTTTCACTCATCGAGGACCTTGAATTTGATGAAAAAAATTGCGCCTTCAGGTGGCCATTTCGCCCATACTTTACAAAAATTGGGTCCCATGCTTAGGCCAATTGCCAATACAATACATAATTACATTGATTTTGGTGATGACTTCACCAATGTAATCTAATTTTTCCACATGATAAATTAAATATTTTCACCTACAATTTTTGAGGCATGTCTCATTCAATGGTCACATTCGCCAATCTATTGATAAAAATTGAAGTCACATTATATGTAAAGTACATAGACTTGACAAATGTCTCTATTTCGGAGACTTTCCAAGGAACTTTTTAGCCTTCTAATCTTTGGCCTGAAATAGATTTCACTATGGACAAGTGTCATTTATCGAGAAATTTGCTTTGAAACTTGTTGTTCTTTAACATTTTAGCCCAAAATAGGGTTTATACCATTGATTTAGGATCATCTAATGGTTATTAAAAAAGGTTAATGTATTTGGATGATACAAAATTGTGGTTTCTAGGTATTTGTACTTTTGGTCATGATTTTTTGAAATAATTAAAGATACACTGCAGTTTTACAAAACTTTCATACGACGAAAAAAAATCGCCAATAAAAATTAAAATTTTCTCCTATTTTGAAAAACAAATGACCAATAAAAATTAAATTTTTTCCCCTAAATAATTTTGGATTCACTATGATTTTATACATTTTTCCAAGCAGGGTTTCTTAGACCTATCTCTGATAACACTAATTATAATTATCTCTTATTGTAACTCTAATTTTAACCCCAATTTTATTTCTACATTCAACTATAAAACTTTTCCCTATAAATAAATATGATGGAGAAAATAGTGTCTCAACCTTGCAATAATTGATACATGAGTGACAAGAGTTCAAGGGTTCACCCTTGATTATCATGGTTCAGGGATTATAGGTCCAATGGTGGAAATATTGTGTAACTTATATGGATAGTTTTAGCCAATAGTTTGGTAATATCATTTGATGGTTTCATATTTTGTATATCTTATATATTAGGCAAGTGAGAAGCATTATAGCGTATTGCAAGATATGGATTTCCATGATTGATAATTCTCTGAGAAGCCTTTCATATAAGTATATTGTAAAGTATTAGTGATTTCTTAATAGTATATTGGGTGGGATTCAAAGTGTGGAATTTTTCTCCCAAAAGGGTTTTCCCACATAAATCATTGAGTTATGTACACATGTTATTGATGTTTATTTCTATTAATTTTGTGCAATTATTGAAAAAATCTGTATTAGTTTTTGCATTACCATCCTCTCAAGAGTTGTGTATGAATTTGTTCCACCACTTAACTTCCTCATAAATGGTATCAGAGCTTGATCACCTTTGGTTTCAATTAAGCATAGGAATTGGTTTCACTATTTAATTTCCTTAAAAATGGTATCAAAGCATGATCGCCTTTTGTTTTAGCTATGGATTGTTGGATTTTTTGAACTAATCCAAAATTAAGTGGAACCCTATCTAGAAAATTCATTGTGATTTTATTGCAAAAATCTTCAAACAGCTCATTTGTTATGTAGAATAGAGGTGCAAAATATTTTTAGAAATAATTTGAAATGTGAAAGATTGAGATAGAGGACTTGCTAATAGATTGAAGTCTATGGGAGGTTGTTGATGAGATTTTTCATGAGGCTTAACATATGCAAATGTGACTTCTAAATATGGTTTTATGGATCATAAAACCAAGATTCTAATTAAATAGTGCCTTGAAAACTATATTATAATAAATGTCCATGAATTGTTGTATGTAAAGAGTTTATGGAAGAACCATGGTGAGATGTTCCTGTTTTTCTTGTGAAAGAAACTATATTACTCAAGAATTAGAGGGTGAAACAATTGCATACCAGTTGAAAGAATTCAATATGTTGGTGGCTCGGTTGGCATCTGTTTGTGTCAAGATGGATGAGGATAAATGTTAGACATTCCCCTCTTCTTTATCAAATTCATGGCATTCCCTTGTTATGACCATTGACATTGTTGTATTTTTTTTTAGAATGGAAGTTGTGGTAGGAAAATATCTCTTTGAAGAGATGATGATCAAAGTATTCATTAGTGCCAAAGAATCCCTAGTTGTACATGAAAGACTTAAGGAAAAAAGAAAGAAGAATCAAAACCCTAATAAATCTAAATCAAGGGTGACATCCAAATCTCCTATATAGACCAAATTTATTTGTTGGAATTGTGGTAATCTTGGATTGAGAATGAAGATAGTGATGTGTTTCTTGGAAATTTGGCCACTCATGCATGTGATTATTCATGGTTACTTGACTTTGGTGTGTCTTTTAATATGAACCTTTAATAAATATTGGTTAACGATGATGCAAAAAAAATATACACAATCAAAGTTAGAAGTAGCATACAAACATGTCTTATAGATTGTGGAAATCTACTTAACTTGAGAGATTGGTTTTTTTTAATATGAAGAATTTAATGGAGGTAAAGTGTACTTGGTTGATAATTCTCATTCAGATATTTTTGGTCTTGGTAAAGTTAGAATCAAGCTTACCAATAGTAGAATAAGAAATATTAATGGTGTATTGCATCTTTCTTGTCTAAGATGAAATTTAATATTTGTTAGCAAACTAATTGATTTAGGTATGTATTGAAGAAAGATGAAAATAATAAGAGTTGTGTAATGATTGCTAGAGGTGCCAAAATTGGCACATTATATAAGTTGGATGCACAAACTCTTGAGTGTAATAGTACTATTGTGGATACCAAATATGTTTCCAACTTCAACAAATGGTCATAGATTTTAGGTACCTAAGGGTGTTTTTTTCGTCTAAATAAAATTTACTTATAGATAAGAGTTTTTTATGACCATAGAGACTTGGTCACACTAGAGAGAGTGGTCTAAAGACCTTGAAAAGAAAAAATCATTGTTGAAGGTTTGAATGATTGTAATCTTGATTTCAATTTCTATGTGCATTTTTCTAAATGAAAAATAAAACCATGTTCAATTTTACTCAAGCTCACAAAAATTTTGTGGTGAGTTAGATTTATTCATTCTAATGTGTTTGGTCATAAAGATGTTCCACCCATCCACATATTATGTTTCATTTATGATGATTAAAACTAAAAGAGCTACATGTACTTTGTAAAGAGAAAATATGATATTGATTGATTATAAGAATATAAAGCAATGGTTGAATTGTAGACTAGAAGGAAAATAAAATGTTTGAAGACTATTATTTATCTCTAATAATTCTGATCAATTTTTTAACGATTGTGCATTAATAAGTTGAAGACAACTTTGTATTCTTTATATCACAATGGAGTTGCAAAAAGGATGAATAGGATATTAATGGAGAATGTTAGGAATGTGTTAAGTGGTATTGGCCTAGAACAAAGGTATTGGGTCAAAGTAGTTGGCATTTCTTGTTGCCTAATTAACAGGTCTCCTACATCAACTCTTTTTGATAAAATTCATGTGGAAGCATGATCGGGTCATGAGCCTTAATTATGACATATTAGAGTTTAATATTCTTAGATATATGTATATTTGTCAAAGGAGAAGAAAACAAAGTTGGAGAACAAGGTTGTGAAATGTATCTTCATTGGATATAGTTATAGTGTGAAAGTATAAAATCTTTGGGACCTTATTGCACAAAAGGTTATACATCGTAGAAGTCTTATTTTTAGAGAAACTAAGCCTTCTTCTATTATGTTGCAGTATGAGAAAACTAAAAAGGAAGATGTGATTCAACTACCTTGTATGCCTGACCAATTAAATTGAGACCCCTAGATAGACAAGAAGCTAAGGAGAGTTCATGTAGCTATGAATCTCCATAAGAGGAAGCAACTCCAACTCATCTTGTTTGACGATGTACAAGGCATAGAAACCCACCTATAAGGGTAAAAGCACAAACCTGTGTCACCTTTTATAAAGGGGAAGTGATATCAAAATTTGAATTCTTCAACTTTAACAAAATAAAAGTGGCATTTGTGCTTAGAATTTGAAGATGATGTAAACTAATGAAATGTGTAAAATTGGATGAAGTTTATGTCTATAATTTTTTTTTTAAAAATTGAGTGAAAATTTTATTTATTATTGAATTTTTAAAGTGTATTTTTTAATTTTTTCAAAATACTAAAAATATAGAGTTTTTTTCCCGTCAAACAAATATATGCAAATTTTCATATTTTGGTTTGATTTTGGAATATGTTAGAGTTAACTTGTATACCTAGTGCACTGAAAAAGAAAAATTGAAATTCAGCTAATATTTTTGAAGTTATAACTAGTCAAAGTCAAAGTTATCAGAAATTGACAGTTTTTTCTCCCGTCAAACTTTTTCCATCAAATCTACATTTTTTTTTTTTTTTAATTACATATTCTTGAAGAAGACTCTCTCCTCTAGTGCAGCATAATTAAAAAAAAATTTAAAAAAATTAACATGATTTACTATTTTTTTCTTATTTTGAATAGACATCTTCCTGAATCTTAAGATACCTACTTGTAATATTTTCAAATTATAACATATTATTCATAATCAAAATTTTAAAAAAATTATATGATCATAATCGTGACTCCGAGAACTACAAAAGTATATTTTTAGTTTTAAAAAAAACTTCAATTTAGTGGGTCAAATTAGCCTTCAAAGTGATATGTTTACATAAGTTCTAATTTTTGCTTGTTTGGCTGCCACATAGACTGTTTCTGCTGTAACCGTTTCGGCCGGAACAGTTCTGGCTGAAACTGTTCCGATCAAAACCCCTATAGGCAGAATAAATCACCAGCAGTTAATGTTACTATTTGATATAAAAGAAAATTGTTTTTTCTTTTTTTTAAAATTAAATATACAAGGACAACGAAAATTGGAAGAGGGTTTTCAATAGATAAGTAATTTTGAAGCAATTTTCAACAACTGTTCTGCAGATTTAATCAATATTGCAAAGGATTGAATATTTTGAAGGTGCTTTTTTTCTCGTCTAATTATTTTTATTTTTACGTATTATATATTGAACCATTAGCTGATATTTAATGAAATCTAAATTTATTTATTTTTGTTTCTATAGATTGAAATATTCAATGGGTAGTAAAAGGAAAAGATCAAGGAAATATGATAGAAAAAGAGATGACAAAATGAAAGGCCATACAAAACATAATCAAAACCAACCTACTAAAATTCCTAAACAGGATGAGATTCATGAAGAAAATGAAAGTAATGAAGAGGAAGAAATTGGCAGTTCTATTGATAGAGACAAATTAGAAAGCATAAAAAATTTGATGGATTTCGATGAAGAACTACTTTTTAACCAAATTCCATCTAAAGATATGATAAATGATAACACTATCAAAAAGCATTGTCAGAACATGTGGGATGATTATTTCAAGGATAAAAGTATATTTGGACAGGCACAATTATTTGTCAAGTTATTTAGGAGAAAAGATATGAGACCTATTTTAGAGTTTTTGGGTGTTGATAATAGGAAAAGCCATGCCCATAATATTAGTAAAACAATAGTTGAAAACTTGCAAAATGCTTATAACAAAATTGACAACACAACTCGAGGAGGTGATTTGAGTAATGCATGTAGAGAATTGATGACTACTATATCTAGTAGAAAATTGACACATAGAAAATAGGTACGTGCAATTTTTGATGTACTACATATATCTAGAAGAACTGTCTAGAGATACATCAAGAGGAGAAATATGCTAGATGAGGAGAAATATGCTAGATGATAACATTGAGAATAACTGGGTGAATATTTGTAGAGTTCCTCAAAAAAATAGGACTTCAAAAGAAGTAAAAAGACAAGTTATTGAATTTTGGACCACACATTCTCATGTTTCTTCCAACAGGCATGATAATATACAAATTAAAGATCAAAAAACAAGGGCAAAAATTGAACATCCAAAACATTTCATAGATATAACTCAAAGTGAATTATTTGAAGCATTCAAACAAGAATTTTCAAATGTCAAAATATGTCAAAGAATGTTTGAGAGTTTACGTCCTTCCTTTGTACACATAAATAAGATGAGTGAAACTTGTTGTTGTAGAAATCATGTTGAATTTGGTCTACACTTGCAATCATTTAAAAAAGTTATGGCAGTACTTGATCCTAATTTGGTCATCCCTAGCAGTACAACACAATTTTTGAGGTCCATATTATGTGATAAATTAGAAGATTCAGATGAATTCAAAGTGCAATGCATCAAAAACCAGCGTGAAGATTGTGTAGATTTACACAAATTTTTTAAAATTATGCAAGTTGAGAATATTAATGAATCCACACCAATTTCATGGATGAGATATGAATATGAGACATACCAAAATAATAGAGGAGATGAATCCAAAAAAATTGTATTGAAGGAAAGTGAATTGCATTATGATGAGTTCATGGCCAAGTTTCATCCATTGATATATCCACATTTCCAACATTGTCATGGTGCACGATGGCAAGCTAAATAGTTTTGTGATTCCAAAAATTGTTTTCCACCTAGTTGTATACTTTCAGTTGTAGATTTTTTTGAGAATTATACATTTACACCTCATACAGAGCTCCAAAGCCAATATTATCATTCTGAACAAGTTGCAATATTTGTGCAAGTGACCTATAGACATGCACAATTTGAGGTGGATCAGATAGAAAGATTGGATGAAAATGAATGCATCATCATCAAAGAGGTTCATTTCTATATTAGTGATGATAGAGTTCATGACAGGAGTTATGTGGCTCATTGTTTTGCAATATTCTCTGAAGATCTCAAAAATCGTGGAATAAATGTTTCAGAGCACTAGATTTGGTCTGATGGATGTGCAGGTTAGTATACACGAAATAGTTACACATTTATTTAACTTATATTTATTTGGACATGTCTATTTCTATTTGATATATGTACATGGATAATTGTAGATACTTATCATGTTTCATGTTCACAGGACAATTCAAATCTGTAAAAGCATTTAATTGGTTAGCAATGCAACATGCTAGAACCAATGTTAGGTTTTTATGGAATTTCTTTGAAAGTGGACATGAAAAAGGGGAGCATGATGGAGCAGGAGCATGTATAAAACATGCGCTTTGACAACATGAACTTGCAGGTAAATATATGCATTTTTAAAATGTGCATGTTTAATACTTTAGTAGCATATATTTTAAATTTTATATATACATGCATATTGTATGTACATATAGGGAATAGGATAGAGAGCGCAAATCAAATTGTTTAATGGTGCAAAGTTCATTTTGCTACTCGAGATACTGAATACAATAAGTGTTACTTTTGGCAGGTGAAAGGTGAACTAAGTTATATTTATTTTTAATGTATTTTTCAAATCAAATTGAGTTTTTAATTAAATATTTATTTTGAAATATGACAATTATTTTTTGTATTTGTAACAAATATAGATCAATCTAATCCTTACAATTGTCAAACAATTCTTGGAATTA
This sequence comes from Cupressus sempervirens, assembly GCA_028749045.1. Lineage (NCBI taxonomy): Eukaryota > Viridiplantae > Streptophyta > Pinopsida > Cupressales > Cupressaceae > Cupressus > Cupressus sempervirens. Next base: position 550,740,388 of record CM053785.1, on the reverse strand, counting down.
GAAGTTTACATCAAGTGATGACTACAGGAAACCATAAACCTCCTGTAATTAAAGTAAGAGAAAAAACATGTTTTTGTGATGACTACATTAAGGACAATCTAGTAAGTGCATGTGAAAATATTGGGAATGGAAATGTTTCACATTGGGATTTGAAGGAGATAGTTAGAAAGTCTCCTTTTGAAGATGTTGACATTGACATTAACATTCATGATCCTGTATATTCAGCTGATTATGAGTGCATTTCTGATTTAATTATGGCAGTTTTGTGTGCATATATACATATATATAAATTAATATACATGTATATTTGTTTTAAAATTAATTTATATTTATCTATATTTTTATATACATGCAAGAGATATTTTTGCAGTTCAAGCCTTACTAGATAATGTGGAAAATATGGACTATTATCTTTTAAGATGCACAAAAGCAAAACACAAGTTGCTAGAAGGAACTATAGATGTTGATCAACAGTCATATCCAATTGGATTAGTTATTATTGAAGGAACATATTATCAACAAACAAGGGTAATTGATAGTGGTATTGAATTTATTGAATACAAGCTTGGGGAAAAGGTTTTACACTACATTAACCATGTTATAGCAACCAAATTACAATTTGAAGCAGTACAAAGAAAAGGACGTCGTGGAAATCAAAAGTGGAAATTGCCTATTGAAGAAAATGGAAAACTTCTAGAGATAATAAAAAGTAGAGAGGATCCTAGCAATACATTGTTTGTGGAGCTCTAGTTTACCTATGTACTTATTGTGGAGTTCTAGTTGAGTTATGTTGGTATAGCTCTTATAGTTTCATATTTAATATTGACAAGATATTTGTTTTATAAATTTTTGTACATTGGATCATTTATCTTGGATATGCAAAATTAGACATGTATTGTTATTTTTATTTAAATTCGACATGGATATCTCATTTAAGACCAGTTCTCTTAGGACCTCCCCTTAAGACAACCCCTTTAATATTTGTATGTATTTATATGTACATTGTTTATATTTTCTTACATATGATCGTTAATGTTGTTATGTATTTATGTACATATAGTCTTTATATGTTCTTATATGATACATTCTTTATGTTTGTATATAATCGTTGTGTTCTTGCATGTATTAACTTTTACTAATTAAATGTTGTAACATGCATTCTTTAGGTCATACTCTTTATATGTTCTTACATGTATATGTTATATGAACTATGTTACATATTACATACATTATATTTTATTAATTAAATGTTGTTAATTATAGTTAATTAAGAATGTATGTCATTAAATATAGTTAACTATAATTAGATTAAATATAGTTAATTAAGACATGTCATTAAATAGAGTTAATTAAGTCATTAAATAGAGTTAATTATTAAGACATTAAATATAATTAGATTAAATATAGTTAATTATAGTTAATTAGGGCATGTCATTAAATATAGTTAATACATGATCTACATTAAATATAATTAGACTAAATATAGTTAATTATACAGTTAATTAAGACATGTCATTAAATATAGTTAATTATACTTAGATTAAATATATAGAACTTAATTATACTTATATTAAGACATGTCATTAAGTACAGTTAATTAAAATTAAATTAAGGCATTAAAAACAGTAACATGTCTGTATAAACATGAATATTGAAAACATATACATATGTATATTAACTTTTATTAATTAAATGTTATAGCCCATGCATTCTTTCTAGGTGATCATAGTCTTTATATGTTCTTATATACATGTATATGTTATATTCTTATGTACATCGACCATTAAAATTATATAGTTAATTAAGGCATTAAGATGAATAACTATACATATACATGTAAACTTGAATATTGAAAACATGAATAACATATAGAAACATGTGCATAACACATACATAAGTTACATAAAAATGAAGACATCAAAAGATCAATAAAATAGACGTGTACATTAAAAGATCAATAACGTACATGTGCATATATCTGGAGAATATAATGTACCCATATCAAATGTATAAAAATAGATCATGTATCAAATGTCTAGAAATAACATATATAAAACATCAAAATATCCATATAAACATGTATCTGAAAATAACATATAAAACATCATTTAGTGTCCATGATATAAACACGTATCTAGAAATAACATATAAAACATCAAGTGTCCATATAAACTATGTATCTGAAAATAACATATAAGACATCAAAGTGTCTAGATATAAAATGTATACATATGAAAATAACATATAAAACATCAAACTGTCCATATAAATATGTATCTAGACATAACATGTGTGTAATAAAATAAAAGGCCACATATGATCTAATCAGCTACATCCCCCCTCCTGATCTTGGGCCTTGTCCCCAAAAGGGTCTATCAATTGCATCTGAACCATGTGTCAAATGATAACTTGAACCATTTAATTATGTGTACAGACAAATTATATCAAGATTTACATGTCTATAAATCATATATATATATATATTTAAATTGCAACATACCTGGGACTCACGATGTGTAGGATCTGTCGGTGTCTGTAGATCAGTAAAACGTAACATACTATCACTCAAACCCTATAACACATACACAAACACACACATATACATTAATTTAAACCTATAGACATATTATTTACTATAATAAAAATAAATCTAAACATATAGAGATATTTACCATAGCATTATGTAATGTTCTGCCGATCTGACTGATATCAGAATCATGTAATGAAAAAATAGTATCAGCATCCAAGTCAATAGTGCAGCCCTGATCTGAAAGCATGGAAGTAAATAGACCAAGTTGTCTGGCATTGAGATCCTGAGTAGGGGGGTGTTGTAAGGTTCTGAGTAGCTAGGGTTGGTGTTGTAGCCTGGGCCTATGTAGCAGTAGGAGCAGTAGAAGGTGTAGGAATGTCCTCCTGCCTTTGTGAATCTTCTAGGACTGTTGTACGTGACAAAATATGTCTAATCTGAGAGCTCATGTCACGAAGTGGAATCCTTGACAGTGTAGATAATGCTCGATATGCATCTAAAAGATCATATGCTAAATATGATGCCAAACGATGCAATGCATCCACCTCTAAGACTGTAGAAATTTCTACAGGAGAAGGTATGTCTGCAACTCCATAATCATCATCAACAGGTGTGCTAGATGATGCAGCTATGGGAGTGGTACCTCGAGACCATAGCATATATCTACCACATCGATCAGAAGAAATCTCGTGTAACTGTGTGGTGATGGTGGTGATGCTCGAAAAAATTTGTGTCCTAATTGTATCATCAGGAACACTCTCACCTATAGTAGCCATCTGTGGACCTCTCGACATAACCAAAAGGTTTGGACCCACCATTGCCCGTTTGTTAATGGGCGCAGGAGTGTTCGCGGGTCTAAATCTGTCAGAAAGTCTCCCCTGACCCTACCCAACATGCCCTGGATAATCTATATAGTCAACATCATAGTGTAAATGAAATTTTGCAAACAATTGTTTGCAGAAATATAGAGGGAACTCATCCTTCTGTGGCCATCTATGATGAGTAGCCAACCAACGAGGATACATCAATGGTGCGACGAGTGGATTAGTACATTTCGTCGTAGAGTAGCCTTTGACTCTGCGATGATCTATATGAGATGGAAACATGGATTTCACCATGCTGGTGGAAACCTCAATGTCAATTTGTGTGTACTTCACAGTGCCAGTGACACTGTGAGATGAAGAAGAATAAAATGTCTCAATGTTCATATCATCAAAAGGGTTATATGATTCAATTGTCTGAATCATACGAAATAACTCCTCTCACATCGCTATGACCTTCTCCCTATTAGGGAGGGTGGTAGAAGAGGAAATTGAGGTATCCAAAACTTGCATAGCACGAGATAATCTCACAACTGTATCTCTAAATAACTGTTGTCTATCATGAGTGGAGGAGGTCGATCTACGTGCTGTACTAGACTCAACACTCTGACCCCCACCATGAACACTGGCATCCCCTGAGGATGCAGGAGCACGATCCCCAGAATTGGATGCCATAATGTATATATGAAAATAAATATGAGGATATGAATGTGAAGCTACAAGAGTGATAAATATCTAGAGATATGCACATGCATATATATACAAATGTAAACATACAAGTGTATTTAAATTAAAATAATTAAAAGTTAAATTTAATTTGAAACACATGTACATATAAATACACAACATTAAATGTATGGTGCTAAATTCAATCATGTAACATACATATGCATTTTAAAACAAATTATCTTAGAGACCATATATAATGTACATTGTAACGTGCTCATGCAAATGTGAAAAATAAATATTCGCACATGTACGTGTATATGCAATAAAAATAAAATAAAATTTCTTGATTAAATGATAACTAAGTCTACACATGTATACATGCAATAAAAAAATATAATTCTTGACTAAGTTCTAGATTTTGATGTAAATGCTTTGATGATTATGGGGAGTGTAGATGAGAGTTAGGACATAGGGATAGAAAAATTTGTTACTAGATAAGTAAATGAGTTTAGTTAGCAAATGTTAGTTTACAATTTAGAACTCATGACTTAATTTAGTAGTTTGAATTAGAGTTAAGAATGTTAATAAAGTAAATGGGACATAGTTTTATTAAGGTTGATAGTAAGGTCAGTCTATTATGTGCTAGTAAACATATGAATACCTATTACAACCTATAACAGACGTAATGACCTAGTAGGAGTCCCTAGGTCCCCTTAACATGTATATGGATAAAAATACCTAGAAATGTATCATAAGAGGTCATTATGTGTCATTTGGTAATGTAAGAATCATCATTACCTAATAAGACCTATTATATCCTAATAATACATATTAAGACTTATTAGAACCTATAAAAAATAGTATGACCTATTATGACTCCTATGTCCCCTTAAGACACACATGTATGGATAACGTACTGAAAAATGCAATTGACATAAGTGATCTTAATGTGTTGTTTGGTAATGTAAGACTCATTATTACCTGACAATACCTATTATGTGCTAGTAAACATATGAATACCTATTAGAACCTATAACAGACGTAATGACCTAGTAGGAGTCCCTAGGTCCCCTTAACATATATATATGGATAAAAATACCTAGAAATGTATCATGAGGTCGTTATGTGTCATTTGGTAATGTAAGAATCATCATTACCTAATAAGACCTATTATATCCTAATAATACATATTAAGACTTATTAGAACCTATAAAAAATAGTATGACCTATTACGACTCCTATGTCCCCTTAAGACATAGATGCATGGATAACGTGCCTAAAAACATATCATTTAACTGATCTTAATGTGTTGTTTGGTAATGTAAGACTCATTATTACCTAACAATAACTAGTTGTTAAAATGAACATCATCAATATCTAAGTGTGGTTCATTCGGTTAGTAGAGGGTCTATGTTATGGTTAGAATGTGGTATGGGTTATGATTGTAGTTAATATAGGGTTATGTTAGAAGGTGTATTTAATGTCAAAATTAATTTCACCATAAGATATTATTGTTTCACCTCTAGATCCATCAGGTTATGTTAGAAACTGAACAATGTCCCCTAAAGGTTTGCTACATTTTTTACTAATTTTTTTCTACATGTTTGCCTCATGTTTTTCTATATTTTTTAACTAATTTTTTTGAAATTTTAACCTAATTTTTTTCTATATTTTAACCTAATGTTTTTCTACACTTTTAACTTATGTTTTTCTACATTTTTATCTCATGTTTAACTACATTTTTGCTAACAAATTAATTTAAATACCATTCTAAAACAATCTAAAATAATTTAAATAATTTAAACATATTAAAAAATAAACAATTTTAAGTATTTCACTCACAAAATAGGTAAAAAATAACTACTTTAAGTACAATTAACATCTATTAATCAAAAAACACATTAAAAAACTATTAAAAAGTGGGGAGGAAAAAGCCACTAACCAGTTACGGCCGAAACACTTGACTCGCTCTCCAAAAATCTAGGAACTGCAACAGTGAAAATGATAGCCGCAAGAGGCTTATGCCAGTTTTATTGCAGCTTGGGGTTTTGGCCGAAATGGTATGAGCCACGTAGGCACGTGAAACTGCCACGTATGTTCGACCGTAACAGTTATGGCCAAAACCATTCTGGCCGAAAGCCTTCTGGCTGAAACACCAAAGAATATCACAAAGGGTGACACAGGTTTGTGCTTTTACCCATAAGGTATTCACTCGATGATTGAGGATGTTTTTTGGTTTGAATTCTAGCATAAATGAACCTAGATATGTAGAAAGGCATTAGGCATGAATGGTGTTGAATCTTGGAAAAATGTTATGGATGAAGAAATGACATATGTGGAAAAGAATGATACATGGGATCTTGTACCATTTCCTTAAGACCAAAATCATGCTGGTTGTAAATGGGTCTTTAAGAAAAAATATGGATCAAATAGAAGCATTAAGAAGTATAAAGATATGTTGGTTTTGAAAGGCTACTCTCAGGTTGAGGGTGTTACTTATAGTGAGAGATTCTTTCTTTTTACCAAAAACATCCACTAGATTTTTTCTTTCTATTGTTGTTTCTTATGACTTAACAGGTTCAAAAAATGGATATGAAAATTGCTTTCCTTCATGGTCATTTAGAGGAGGATATTTACATGACATGATCAAAGTGCTATGAGATTAAGATAAAAGTAATTTGGTTTGAAAATTAAAGAAATATTTATATGGCCTCAACTACAGTCCTAGATTGTGGTACCAAAAATTTGATACATATGAGTTGAGTATTCCAAACCAGATATCTATGTTTATTATATATTTGATCGTGGTCATTTCTTGTACATTACATGATGATATGTTGTTCATTAGTAAAAGAAAAGTTATGACTATAGAACTTAAGTCTCAATATGCTACTAAATTTGTAATGAAATATCTTTGTATAGAAAGACACATTCTTGGGAGGGAAATTAGAAGAGATGGAGGGATGAAAAAACTATGGCTAGGCCAAAATAAGTATGTGAAATTAGATTTTTAAAGGTTTGACATGCAAGATTATAGACCATAATGTGTTCCTTTATAGTTGGAATGAAGTTGTCTATTTCAAATTGTCCTATATCCCCATCAGAGATGGAAGAAAAGAATAGAGTACCTTACTGAGTGCATTCTTTAGGTCGATGTATGTTATGGCCTTTACTAGACCAAAACATGTCCAGGTAGTGAGAATTATTTCCAAATATATGTCTAATTCTAATAAAGTGCATTGGGAATCAATTAAAAGAGTGTTCAGACATCTAATAGAATACAAAATTTCCCTTGATATTTTTGGTCATGTGGACTCAAATTGGGCAGGTGGTATTAATAGAAAGGGATCCACGAGTGCTTGTGTTTACTTTATTTGGTATCACAATTAGTTGGATGAGTAACAATGGTTTTGTTTCTTTGTTCATTACTAAATCATAGTATAAGTCATCTACTCATACTTGCAAGGAAGTCATTTGGCTCAAAAATTATGTTAATTATTGATACAAAACAAGGTGCAATTACAATATAATGTGACCAATTGTAATCTACCTAGCAAAGAACCCGAATTTTTCATGCCAAGACCATGTACATTGAGGTTTGGTATTATTTGTGAAAGATTTGGTTAAGGATGGCAAGTTGAAGCTAGTTAAGGTAGATCCTTTGATGAATCTTGTAGATTCCTTAGTTAAGGTTATGAGCACTAGGAAATCCATATGGTTTTAAGATCATGTGGCCTCTCAACTCCTAATGAATAGAAATGGTGTAAAGTACCCATCACATCTCTCTCGTGAAGCATTTGATGAGTGGGAGATTTTCTTGAAAAATGGTGTCTTGACTTTGCAATAGCAAAAGGCTATTGTTGTTACATGGTTGACAAGGTTTTTGGACTTATCCATGACGATTGAGGGTTCAAGGTTAGTAGTCCAATAATAGATATTTTGTGTGCCTTTTATAAGTGCTTTTATCCCATGGGTTTATAATACCATTTGAAAATTACATGGTTTGTATCTCTTATATATTAGGCACACGAGAGGGATTGAAATGCATTGTAATTGTCTAATAGGTGTCAAGCTACCTTCAGATCTCTATTTGTGATACTCATGTAAGAAGCCTTCTCAAAAAGTACATTGTAATAACCCTCTCAACCTTTAGTGAATAAAAATGGTGTCAGTACCCCTCACATTTCTCTTTGAGGCATTCAATGAGTGGGAGATCTGCTCAAAAAATGGTGTCTCAACTTTGCAATAGAAAAAGGCTATTGTTGTTACATGGTTGACAAGGTTTTGTGGACTTACACATGATGATTGAGGGTTCAAGGTTATTGGTCCAACAAAAGATATTTTATGTGCCTTTTATAGGTGGTTTTATCCCATGTATTTGTAATACAATTTGACAATTTCATGGTTTGTGTCTACTATATATTAGGGACGCAAGAGGGACTGTAATGCATTATAATTTTCTAACAAATATTGAGCTACCTCTAGATCTCTATTTGTGATACTCCTATGACAAGCCTTGCTCAACAAGTACATTGTAATATCATATTGATTTTTTTTAAATATATTGGGAAACTTTTAGAATTTCAGATTTTTTTCCTTTAAGGGGTTTCCCTACATAAAATATTGTGTTGTGGTATGCTTGTTATTAATCTTTATTTTATGTTGATTTTATGCATTTGTTGTGAAGATTTGTAAAAAAATTTGACCCTCACCAAGATTCAATAGGAAGTTGTCCCACTACTTAACTTCCTTACAAACACGATCTTAACTCTAACCATAATGCTAAGCCTAATTCTATCTAACCACAACCCTAAATGTAACCCTAATCTTAACTTGACCCTAACCCTATTTCTTATCTCAGAGACTTCTATTCAGTTTATGTACGTACGTTATCATGTATTTTAATGTGCTTGTATATATTCTCACACACCCTACAATAGGTGTTGTGGATGTTATTCATTAGATCTATTTACATTGTATCAATTGTACTTAAGCATTTGCTTCTAAGATAATGTATCTATTATTTCCTTATGATTCATGAACATGTCCTAAAGATTTAAACTAATTATTATAAACTTCTTAATGTGACTCAACATGAAGGAACCCTCGAGGAATGAGAATTGTATTCTCCAATTCCAAATTTTGCTCCCCAAAACCTATGTGTCACTCAAATGAACTACAAACCCTCTAATAAAGAACCATAACCCTAACTTGGGTCTCTCATCCCTAATTACTAAAAGCCACTAACTATATTAAATAATAATTACTTTAATTGTTTGATCCTTGCAGGCACACTTAAAGATATTTTTAATTAAAATTTTATTTATTTTTCCTCCACTTTATTAATTAGTGCAAGCACTATTTAAAGTGTGGTTTGTTATTTAAATTAATAATAATAATTAAAGCTCATTATTTAAATGCAACTCTAATTTAATTATTATTAATTATATATTTATAATAAAGCAATATTAAATCTTTAATCTTTTAATATTTTAATTATCTTTTTATCCAACTTCTTACATTAGACTTTTAAATTAAATCTTTTAAACTAGAGCACATATTTAATTAATTCCTAATTGATTTAAATATCATCTTATTTTAATCTCTCTTTAACTAATTTTCCAAATTAGACTTCTAAATCACAAATACAGTTCCCATTCCTTGAGGGTTCCTTCACGTTGAGTCACAGTAAGAAGTTTATGATAATTAATTTAAGTCTTTAATACATGTTCATGAATCATAAGGACATAACATATACATTATCTCATAAGCAAATGCATAAGTACAATTGATACAATGAAAATGCATCCAATGAGTAACATCCATTGCACATGTCATGGGGAATGCGAGAATAGATACAAGCACATTAAAATACATGATACATGGTATTGTACATATATAAATTGAATAGAAGTCTTAATCGTAACTCTATCTCTAATTGTAAGCTCTCTATCATTATTCTAATTGTAAACCTCATCTAAACTCTCTTTTGAATCTTGTTTCTATTTCAACCTTAATCCTAACCCTACCACTAATCATAACCCTTACCCTTATAATAACCAACCCTAATCACCCTAACCCTAACTATAATTCTATATCAGTCCTAATTATTAACATAATACTAATCTAAACACTAAACTTAATTAATTATCTTAACACTAATCTTAACTCTAAGATTGACCTTGATTTATTCCATATCTCTATTGCAATTTCGTCTCCAAGCCTAATCATAGATGTAACCCTATTCAAAATCATCACTCTAGTTCTACCCCTTATACTAACCCTAAACCTAATGCTAAATTTCTAGCCCTAATTTAAGTATAACCCAAATTCATCTAATATCTAAACTTTGATTCTATTTATAATTGTTACTATAGTTTTTATTCTTTCTCCAACCATTACTCTAACCCTAATACTAAAGCTAATATAGGCCATGAATGTAACTCTGGCCATAACCCTTACCTTATTGCTAAATTTCTTAAATTTTCATAATCATACTCTCTAAATATAATCCTAAGTATAACCATAACCATAATTCTATTTGTAGCCATAATCCTAATTGTAATATTATGTCTATGTATATTTCTTCCTAGATCTTGAACCCTTACCATAAACATAATTGTAATCCAAAACCTAGTTGTAACCTTAATCATAACATTAGTCCTAATTTATCTAATATTTTAAATGCACTTCTATCTATAACTAAAATTGTGACAAAAGACCCTTTTCATAATTCTATATGCCAACATAACCTTAACCCTAAACCTACTTTAACCCTAATGCAAACTTGAATGTTATTTATATATTTAAGTGTAATCATAAATATGTTGAAAACCCTAACTCTAGTTCTATCCCTTGTCATAACCCTCACCCTCACACTAACCCTAACCCTAACCCTAATGTTATATAATATATTATTATAATGTTAAAATAGTATTAATAATTATAAAATTATTATTATGCCAAGATGCATATACAATGGGATCAACAATTCCAGACACGAGAATATTCCAAGGAATAATCTGTGTAAGGAAAAAAGATTTGATGAGAGTTACAAATAAAATTCACTTTTAGAAATTAATTTCAAATAGCAAATTTCATTTGGCATTCATAAAAATGTTAAAAACCAAATGAAAATATGTAATGTCACTTGGCAATCATAACTATTAACAAATAGAAATAGAACATAATTTTGTTGGGAGTTACAAAAAAAAAATTAAAATTAAAAAAATAATCTAAAAGAGCACATGTCATTTGGCATTCACAATAATTGTAAAAACCAAATTAAAATATGCAATGTCATTTGGCAATCGTAATTATTAACAAATAGAAATAGAAAATTAATTTGATGGGAGTTACAAACAAAATTTATATTGAGAAACCAATTTAAAATAGATTCGTTGTCAATAAGAAAGAAATGGGAGCAATTTCAAAATTTAAAATTGACTATTAAATTATTAAATAATAAAATAATAAAGTATTCCTGAAATAATAGCTGGTTGAAATAATAGGAAGCTAAATGGAGGCTGAAATATTAGGCCCAAAAAAATAGGACTTGAAAAATACGGCCAAAAAAATAGGGTCCAAAAAATAGGGCTGAAATAATTTCATTAAATTTATAAATATAATTTTTTTTTTTTAAATAAAAAATTGCATGCACATTCATGCTTATTTTTTGTGGGGAGTGTTGGAATTTGAAACAAATTCATGGAATGTGAAGAGACATCCATATGAGGATATGAGGAACCTCTCACAAGTTATATAAAAAGCTCCTCATTTCATTTTTATTTTTTATTTTTGGAGGGAGGAAGAGGTGGAGATTATTGGAGTAGATTGATGTTTTTGAAGAGTTGAAGTTTTGGAGTAATTTTTTTGTAGGTGAGAGTTCTACTTCTATTTTTTTATTTTTTTATTTAGATTTGTATTTCAATTTAGTTTCAAAATTAATTATAATATTCTACTTTAATTTAGATTTCAATTTCATTTAGTTTCATTTAGATTTAAAATTGCATTCAAATTTGTTTACATTTGCATATAATAGTTTAGCCTTGCATGTTTGATTTAGATTTAAAATTGCATTCAAAATCTATTTGATTTATATATTTGATAATACTTTTTATTTAAATATTTTTAATCTACATGTTCCAAATTAATTTTGGATTTTCATGTTTTGTATTTTAGATTTGCATATTTCAAAATGGTTTTGGTTTGCATGTTTTAGATTTGTATGTTTCATAGAAGTTTTACATTTGCATGTTTCAGGAAAATTGTATTTTCATGTTTCATAATTAAATATTGTCATTAATGTGGATGGCAATGTCGTCATATCAATGAAATTTATATTTTATTAAAGCTAATAATTTATTTAAAATAGACAAATCATATATTTAGTTTATATTTTGTCATTATTTATTTAAATTGTATATGTATTTTATTTAAGTATTTTTCATTAAAAAAATATGTATATAATGTTTATGTTTGTTATGTTTGAAAAGTGGAAGGCAATGCCACCATATTTCAAACATTACAATCCAAATGTTTCATTCAAAATAGTTTTGATTTTTATTTATCTTATTTTGAACATTATTCATTTGAAAGAAATTATGTTAGGTTCTAATACTTTTTAATTCTAATTATTTCTTTATGTTGATGGTTGTTTATAAGTTTGCAAGTTAATATTTGAGTTATGGATGCCTTGAACAAAGAATCAAACATTATTGATACTAGCCTAACTACATCAATGGCCTAAAATGATTTCATTGATACTGAGTTTGACAAATGTCGACAAATAATTAAGAAGACATGCACAAATATAATTAAAGTTGTGGAGAATGCAATATTGTCAATTGGCTATATTGAGGAAATTGAAATAATACAAATGAAAGATGCTGAAAAATTCATGCATGACACATCTACAAAAGTGAATGGGTTTCTCTCAATGAGGAAAGAAGTCTTTCACAATCATTGTTCAAATAAAGGTCGCAATACAATCTTAATCATTGAAAAATGTGACATGTATTTACCCCATTACAGATAAATGTTATGTATCTAGTTCATTGTTGTCTCCAATTTCACACTTTTACTTCTTCTAATTACTTGTATTGGAGTTGTGTTTCCCCATTGTTCCATGTAACTTTCATGAAGAAGAGAACAAGAAAAAATAAATGTAGTTTTATAAAAGATGTCTTCAATGGATGTTGCCTCTAAATATGTTAATTAAGAAAGAAAATTATAAGTCTACATAGATATCCTTCATGATAAGCATGTTTATTGATTATATTTTTTAATCATTGCAATAAAACTTGCATTAGCATTAGCAAAAATTCAACAATATATATAATGTTCTTACATCATCATAAAGAAATGTTCTCCATAAAATCAATTCTTATCTATGTTTTCACACTTTTTACATAATCTAAATAGTTGTGTTGGGACTTATAATTCCCCTTTCATGAACAAGATACAATTTAAAATATTTGACTATTAGAGTCATTTTTAAAACCTATATCCCAATTTTGACCATAGTTCTACTCCAACACTACACCTAAATCTCATACTTCCCCTAACCGTATCTATTGTTTTAGTGTAAAATTTAACCATTTATTAACCCTAACCATAAAATTAAGTGTCATATAATTGAAATGGTAAACCTTCGATCCTAACTCTATATGTGACTGTACTAAGCATTTAGTAAATTATATACCTAACCTTAACCCTTTATCTACTACTAAATGGAAATAATATTATATTTTTAATATGGGGGGGAATGAATATATATATATATATATATGGCATATCTAGAGACTAGAGGGGGCTCATATTATGTTTTTTATAGAGATATTCTCAGTAGAGAGAGAGATATATTAGAGATAAGGGCAGAGATAGGCATATGATGGTGTTGAGAGAGAGAGAGAGAGAGAGAGAGAGAGAGTAGGGGGAGTATCTAGAGAGTATGGAGGGAGAGAGATATTAGGGGGTGCATCTAAAGAGTAGGGGGAGAGAGATAAGGGGGTGTATCTAGATATTCTAGAGAGAGAGATATATATTAGGGGGTGTATTTAGAGAACAAAGAGGGTAGTGGGTATATGTAGAGAGAGAGAGAGAGAGAGATGTGCATTTAGAGAGTAGGGAGGGAGGGAGGGAGAGAGAGAGAGAGAGAGAGAGAGAGAGAGAGAGAGAGAGAGAGAGAGAGAGATAATTAAAGTAAATCTCTAGAGAGGGTGGAAAGGGATAGGACAAGGAGCGATTACATTATAAAAAATAAAAAATGTCACAATAACACTAATCATAAGCATACTAGATATTCATGCTCTTTGAAGATGGCGAGCGGGAATGCGTGTGGGAGTGGGGAGAAATGTTCGGGCAAGAATGTGAATTTGGATTCCTCTGTACTAGGTGAGCGATCTGCGTTAGCTGGAGATTCCCCTATTGAATTTGGGGATGTTGAATCTAGGGATGCTGATGATGGCAAGCTTTTGGAGGACTCGAGAGGGGGGGCCCAAGCAGATTAAAAAATGGTCCTGCTTATTTGGTGTACGCCCTACTAGCAAGTTTGCTTTCTCGCCGGTTAGGGATATATCTGTGAGGGATAAAGGTATGTATTCAATTGAAATCCCTGATTAGATTATTGACAAAAACATTTCCTATATGGACTCGACTCTGGTTGGGAGATCCATTAGGGCTAGACCCAATATTGAAGATGTGCGGGCCTTTGTTCATAAAAAATGGATTTTGAAAGGACAAGTTGACATTTCTGTGATGGCCAAAGGGTGTCTCTCCTTTTATTTTTCGTGTGAGAAGGATAAGCGAGATATCCTCTGTAGCAGTCCTTGGGTTATGGGAAAGCATACCCTATTGTTACAAAAATGGACCCCCAATCTTTACTCTTTGGATGAAACTGCTATTCAAGCCCCTGTTTGGGTTAGACTACCTGGTCTCCCTCTTGAGTTATGGGTGGAAGATGTGTTTAAGGGAATTGCTAATACTTTTGGGGAGCTCCTCTTTTTAGATCTTGTGACTATTTCAAGGAGGAGACTAAACTTTGCTAGACTTTGTGTTGGAGTTTCAAGAGGTGTGGATTTGCCTGAATCTATCTCTTTAAAATCTAAACTTGGTATCTAGGACCAATGAATTGAGTTCAAGTCTATTCCTTTTGCCTACTTTCATTGCAAAAGAGTGGGTCACTGGGCCAAGAAATGTCCTTCTTTGAAAGGAAAGGCTAAGAAGGTCAAGAAAGTGTGGGTGAGAAAGGAACTCTCTAAGGGTGAGGGGGCATATTTAGGTGAGTCTGCCTCCCCAAATGAACAATCTAAGTGTTTAGATGGTGGTGTGGTTGGGAGTGAGACTAGGGGTGTGGAGGTTCCCCCAAGACTTTAGGTGAGGGTGCTCCTCTTTAAGAATAGTTAGAAAGCTCAAACTATGATGTGGGAGCTCCCCATCCTAGTTTGGATTCACCTATGGAGATGGAGAGTGGCTTGGATGCCTTTGCCCAGGTTATTTCAGAGATCCCTAATACTGATAGTTTGAAGAGGAACCCAGAAGATAAGGTGATCATGACCAAGGAGGGGAGGGATATTGTCAAAGAGGGGACCCAAAAGGATACAGTTCTGCCTATAGAGCATAGGGTTCAGGAGACTGTGATGGCTAGCAACTTTGTTAGAGGTGAAGTTGAGGACCTTCTAACTATTTCTCATGATGAGGAAGCAGTGTGGGAAGAGGACAGTTCTAATGCCAATTGGATTTCAGTTGGCAAATAGTCTAAAGGTAGGAAGAAAGGTGGTAAAAAAGATGAGGAGACTGCTCCATCCAAAAACAATAAGAAAGGGCCCAAAGAAGATTAAAAAAAGGGGAGTCTAAAACTTTTAAGGGTAGAGATGGATGTTCTTCTTCTATGCATGTTGGAACTACCCTCAAGAATGGTGATGTTGGGTCTTCCCCCTCTCCGGTTGGAAGATCATCCAATTCGCAGAAAAGAACAGCTGAGGCAAATAGAGGCATTGTTGATGGTAGTCAGAGAACCATCCTCGAATCAAAAAAAAAAATCATAAATTATGAAGATAATCTCTTGGAATATTCGAGGATTAAATAACCCTCATAAACTTGACATTTTGAAAAATATGATTAGGGACAATAGGCCAGACATTTTTGTTATTTAAGAAACCAAGATGCTAAAGGATAAGGTGGAATGTCTTCCTATTTTCAAGGGAGGAAGGATTATTGGAAATGATTCTAAAGGAGCGTCAGGCGGGATGGTTGTTTTTTGGATTAATAGATGGATTCAAGGGGAGCTTATCTCTCAAAATAGAAATATGATGAATGTTAGATTCTTTAATTCTAAAGATGATTTTAGTTGGGTCCTTACTAATGTTTATGTCCCCAACTCCAAATGGGGAAGGAAGGCCTTATGGGAAGAAATTTCTAATCAGAGAAAGCTTTTTGCTGAGGAGAACTGGATGGTGATGGTGGACTTCAATACCCCTTTAAAAGAATCTGAAAAATGGGGAGGCAACCAGACCAATCTGGATAATAGATTAGATTTAATGAACTTTATTGATCATCATCTTCTTCATGATCTTGACTAGCATGGGATTGAGTACACCTGAACTAATAGAAGAACTGGAAAGGATCTTATTCAAATCAAGTTGGATCGTGCTCTTATTAGTAATGACTAGTTCCTGAATTATAAATGTGCACTTAATGCTCAAGTTCGTGTGGGATCGGATCACTACCCTATTTTCCTAGTTACTGATAAGCTCAACTTTCATAAGAATTTCTCCTTCAGATTTGAGAAAATGTGGACTCTTCATCCGAACTTGGAGACTCTCATTAAGGAGTGGTGGGGTATCAAAGTGGAAGGTACGGCAATGTTTAGAGTGGCAGCCAAACTAAAAAATGTCAAGAAGAATATTAAGAAATGGAATAAACATACCTTTGGTAACATCTTTGAGAACAAAAAAAAGATTCTGGAGAAACTTAAAGATATACAAAATAGGATTCAGACTGATGGTTATGAGGTGGTCTCAAGGGAGGATGAAAGTAGCAAATTGGTTGAACTTCATGACTTTATTACCAAGGAAGAGATGTTTTGGAGATAGTGTTCTAGAAAGTTCTTTTTGAAGGAAGGTGACCAAAATACTAAGTTCTTTCATTTGACTACTTTAAAGCATAGGATGACTAATAGAATTTCAAGACTTAATACAGATGAAGGTTTGACTAATAATGAAGAGGTTACCAAAAGGGAGGCTGTGGAGTTTTTTAGCAGACTGCTTCAAGGTGACCCCAATTTGGATTTGGATAAGCATAATATGTTTCTAGAATCCATTCCAACTTGTATTTCTGAGGTTTAGAATCTGTCCCTCAATTCCATTCCTTCCACGGATGAGATTTATAAGGATGTTTTCTCTCTCGAGGGTGACAAAGCCCCTAGTCCTTATGGGTTTCCTTTTTTGTTCTTTCATAAATATTGGAATATCATTGGTGCTGATATTTGTAATGGTGTGAAGGAATTTTTTGGTACCAGAAACATCCTTAGAGAGTTAAATGGCACCTTTATTGCCCTTCTACAAATAAATTGGATCATTTTAGGCCTATTAGTTTGTGTAATTCTTTTTATTATATTATTTCTAGGGTTCTTACTTTCAGAATTTTATCCCTTCTTTTGGCTACAATCTCAAGGTTGCAAAATGGGTTTGTTCCTAGTAGACAAATCTTGGATTCCGTTATAAAATTTCATGAAAATATTCATTCTCTTATGGTGTCTAAGAAGGAAGGGTTTCTTCTTAAGTTTGATCTATCTAAAGCTTATGACAGAGTGGACTAGAACTTCCTTCTACGTGGATTGGAAGCGTTTGGCTTTAATAAGAGATTTCAGGATCTTATCTTCATGTTAGTTTCGTCAGCCTCCTTCTTGGTTCTTGTTAATGATTCCCCTACCTCTTTCTTTAAGGCTTCTAGGGATCTTAGGCAAGGGGACCCGATCTCTCCTATTCTTTTTATTATTCTGGCTAAATGCTTGGGGAGATTTGTGGATAATATGGTGGTGAAAGGGGACTTTGTGGGACTGAATCCCTCATCTTCTGCTTTAGTTTTCTCTCATCAACAATTTGTAGATGATTCTATTGTTATGGGGGAAGCTTTGGTGAGAAGTGCTAGGAACATTAAGAAGGCTTTGGGTGACTATGGGATGGCCACTGGTCAAATCATTAACTGGAGAAAAAGTTTGATCTACTTTATTAATATTAGTGAGCCAAGACAAAATAAGAACAAAAAGATAATTGACTGTGAGATTGGTGCTCTGCCTAGAACCTATCAGGTTTACCTTTGGGTTTAGCCCCTCCTGACAGCTTTTGGAACTCGTTGATTGATAAAATTCACTTGAAACTTGCTAGTTGGAAAGGTTCTCTCCTCAGTCAGGCTGGTAAGGTTATTGTTTTGAAGTCTATCCTACAAATTGTTTCGCTTTATGCTTTGAGTGTTTTTAAAATTCTGAGAAAGTTTGCTCTTGCTATTGAGAAAATTCATAAGACTTTCTTGTGGACTAGAACGGAGATTAAAAAAAGACTACCTAAGATTTCTTGGAAAAATGTTTGTATGCCCTAGGGGAAGGGAGGGCTTGGCTTGCGAAGGATTACTACAATGAATGAATTCTTATTGGCTAAATTATTATGGAGATGGCACAAGGAAGAGGGGGAATGGAAGAATATTTAGGTTGATAAATATAATAGGGACCACTTTGATTTTTATCATTTCCTTAATAGTGACTTAGAACAAGGGGGATCTATGATCTGGAAGAATTCTCAGAAATTCAATTAAGGAAAGGGGTTAAATGGAAGGTGGGAAATGGTAGAAAAGGGTTTTTTTTTTGGGAAGACATTTGGATCTTGGACCACCCACTTTGTGATGATCCAAGGTGGAATAGGTATATGGAACAATGCAAGAATCAGTTTGGTACTTTTGTGGGTGATTATTGGAAGGATGATATGTGGGTGGATCTTTATAGTGTGAACCACAACTTGGTTAAGCTTGGTAAGTGTATGAACACATTCTTTTTAAACCATGAAGAGGATGTTCTGATATGGAAAACTGACCCCAGTGGTATGTACTCTATTGCCTTTGCCTATGCTAATTCTTTCGATGATCATGATGAACCCTGTTGGGCTAAGGCTTGGGTGAAAGGCATGACACCCAAAGTTAATATCTTCTTTTAGATTCTTCTACAGAATAAAATTACGACTCTTGATAATCTTAAGAAGAGAGGTTTCATCATTGTTAATCGATGTGTTCTTTGCAAGAATGATGGGGAATCAGTGGATCATATCATGTTGCATTGTCCCTTTACCAAGAAGCTTTGGGATAAAGTTTGTAGCTTATTGAAAGTGGATTGGGTTTTCCATGCTACTATTCAATTATTCTTTACTAGTTGGACGGCTCCTAGGAATGCTTTGATTATCAAATTGTGGGACTTCATTCCTCCTTATCTATGTTGGGGCATTTGGAAGGAGCGCAATGATAGGATCTTTAGAGGAGTGGAATCTAGTCCTGATCAGGTGTTCTATAAAATTAAGGTCCTTATGATTGAAAATATTAAAATTAATGGTTCTAGATAGCAACCTTGTAATGAGTGGGAAGAATGGGTGCTTAATAGCTAGAATATAAGGAGTTTGGGAATGAATATTAAGAATCCTAATCCTAAGGATAATGCTAGATGGGATTGTCCTCTGGCAAATTGGTTCAAGATAAACTTTGACGAGGCCTCGAAAGGGAACTCGAGCAAAGTAGGATGTGGAGTTGTTATTAGAAACTCTAATGGTGACTATGTGGGATGTATGGCTATTCCAATTGGGGATCAAACCAATCATGTTGCAGAAGCCTCTAGTGCTCTTCATGGTCTTCTCTATGCCAAGAGTATGAATTTGAGGAACATGTGGGTGGAAGGTGACTCCTTCAACATTATTAATTGTTTAAATAAAATTATTGAACCATCGTGGACAATTAGCAATATTATCTTCAAGGCTATTCACATTATAAATTCTTTTCAAACATGCATTATAATTCATAATTTCAAAGAAGCCAACCATACTACTGATTGGGCTATGAATGTGGCATGCTTCAGTGATCATAAAATCATTTGAGATTTTTATGAGTCCTTACCTCCAGATGGCCACCAATTTATCGAGTATGATAAATGGAGATCTAAGCAAAAATATTTTAATTATGATGGTGTCACTGATTTGTAATTATGAGGTGAACTATTTCGGAGTGTCGTGGGTTATGCTTTTTAGGAAGTCGAGCATTTTGCACAGATTCTGGGCAATTTTTGCCATTACTCTTTTTGTTTGTGATGTGGCCTTTTGCTATAGAGTGATTTGGGGATTTCAGAGAACGAATACTAGTGAATTTGGTGAAGTGAATATGGGAGGGAAAAGGAAAAGGATGGAGCCGGCAAGCTGCTCAGAGTGGAGGAACAAGATGGAGGTTTGGGATATTTTAAGGCGCGGCAATTTCACAGGGTACATGGAAAGGCTTAGAGGTAAAAGTCCGGCTATTACACACCAATTTATCAAATCTTGGAAGGATGGCTCTGTTATGGTTGGTAACTAGTGAATGGATGTTACTGAAGAAGTAATTGTAGAGGCCACGGAGCTGGACATGGACAGGATTGATTTGTATCGGGAAAGGAAGCTCTCAAATAGGGCCATTGATGATTTTTTGGAGACAAAGCAAGAGAAAAGTTGCCTGGTAAAAATAGGTAATTTGTATTTTAACCTGGCCTCTGTTTCTCGACCATGGCTATTTGTGCTTTTTGTGAGAATGGAATATCTGACTTTAGATGGGAGATTCACTAAGTTATATGGGTACCATTTCATGTTGGAAAATCACTTTCGACATGATGTTAGGATCAATTTCCCATTTTATTTAATGCAATCTCTTAGTATTTCCACTCAGGCTATTCAGAAAGACCCAAATGGTGAGCATGTTTTCCATGAGGGTCTTATGGTCCTGATAATGAATGTGTCAAAGTCCAAGAAGATTATGAAACCTAGGGGCATTTTGAAAGGGGCAGACCGAGATATGGAAGGGAGTCTCCCGAAAAAGGGTTATGATTCAAATACCCAAGATGAAGCTGAAGGAGGTATGGGGAGTTTGAAAAAGGGTTCAGGTTGTAGTTCTAAAAAGAAGAAAAAGATTGTTGAGGAAGGTGATTCTAACCAAGAAAGTGATTTCATGGAGGAATTAATGAGAGATCGCTATAATAAGAGGAGTGGAAGTAAAGGAAAGGGTACTAAGGGCTTTCAAGATGACCAGGCCTCTCCTCCTTTTGACGATGAGCCTCTAGCTCACCGGCTAGAAAGGAAAAGAAAATCTTTAAGGTGGCAGGATGAGAGGTTACAAACTAGGAAGAATGGGGAATTGGATAATGAGGATGTTGGGGAACAGGGGCACCTTCTAGATTTGGGTGATAATATTGATGGAGCAAGTCAGCAAAACTGCCAGAGGTGAGCATACATTGGGCCAACATATAGACAGACTTTCAAAGGTTATTGGGAATGTAGAAGAAGTGAAAAACCTCATTCATAAGATACCGCTACTTGAGGCCAAACAAAGGGTGATGGATAAGAGATTAGTGGTATTCGGGGGAAGGTGTCTAAAATGGATGCTAAGTTGGGCAATTTGGAAAAATTGTTTAAACGGATGGCTAATAATGTGGGTAACCTCTTGAAGCGGATTGAGAATGACAAAGGGCAGGACTCCCCTCCAGTGGCAGAGACTTGAGGACCAAGCAAACACACCCGAGCTCATTCTAAGAAGAATGAGAATGTGAGTAAAAAGGACAAGGTGAAGGCCGTCACTGATAATATGCATATTCTGGCAGATCAGGTTGTTGACCTGATAAAGACTTCTTAGCTGGTCGGTTGTTGTTCTTTTGTTGTTCTTTTGCTGTCTTTTCCAACTTTGTCTTGGGTGACCTCATGGCTGTTCTTTTTGGAGGTCTGTCTCATATTGTCATGTGTTGCTTTTCTCTAATGTTTACGTCTCTTGTTTATCTCTAGACTTTTGTTATTTTGTAAAGGTTTCGAGTCCTTTAAAACCTGTTTTTACTTAATCAAAACACAAATCATAAGCATTTTAATAGGCCTAACCCACATACAAGATTAACCTAACAATTACCATAACACTAACTTAAAGTGTATTCAATTATTTTGGTATAGCGGGATACTACTCTTTTGGGACCACGATGCCTGTGTCTCCTTCCACAAAGCGAAATGTTGTGCCTATGAGGGCAACTGATGCTTCCACCATTAAGTTGAGTTCTGGGCAGGCTTCCTCCTTGAGCATGGGGTTGTTGTGGTTGGCTCGGCATCGCCTTCCTCTGCCCAAGACCCTTCCAGTCACAGTGCCCTAGATGGGATTCAAATCCCAGCCTCTCCCGCCCTTGCCTATGTGGTTGGATTTGGCGGACCCTCTGTTGCAGGGAAGATTTTTCCACCTCAAGTTGTTGTGGGTCATTCAGATATTTCTTATGTTGATATTGTTGCATATGAAGATAGCATTGGAGGTGGTTTTGGCAGCCAAGATGTGCGTTCGAGGCTTCGTGATGTGCTTGTCGCTGTAAGTAACCTGATTATGATTGATTTAGAGTCTGAAACTGTTGATGAGATCTCCACCTATGTGTATGACTTCTCTTCCACCACTGCTATTTTTTGATTCAAGGGTTTCTGACCCTCTCTATTAGATCTGCATGCCTAGATCACCCGAGTTTGGGAGCCCCTCATTTCAAAAACTGCCTAGATTTACCCTATGGCAAGGGGTTTTTTCATTGTGAAATTTGCTACTGTTGATGATAGAAATGTCATCTTGCACCATGGTTTCTCATGGGGGGAGAAGTTCCCCTTGATGGCCAAACCTTGGTTTAAGGATTTTGACCCGTTGACAGAATCCTTCAATAAATTCTCGTTGTGGGTTAGGTTGCCAAATCTCCCCCTTCACCTATGGTTGGATTTAGTCCTGGAGGAGGTTGGGGAGGCCCTCGGGGACTTCTTGCTAGTTGATATGGCATCTTCCAATGTGTTTCGCACAACGTATGCTCACATTCTTGTGGAGATTGATGTCTCCAAGGGACTCCCTAAAAAGATTAAGCTAGTCTCCCCTTTGGGCTCTTGCATGCAGTTGCTTGATTATGAGGGTATCCCCTTCCAATGTAGGAAATGCCACAAGATCGGCCACCTTGCTACCCGTTGATCCTCTAAAAAATCTAGACCGAAGAAGTCTCCCTCTTGGTGGAAGGGAGTTTCAGATAATCACTACACAATTCAAAAAGCCCCCCTTTTTGGGGACTACGGCTTGTCTCAGGACTCCTTGGTGTCGAATTCGATTGTAGGTGATGGTTCGGATGTTGCCCCTTTGGTGGCTCCAGTTCTTCCTTTGGATGCTGCGGTGGTGAACTCTCCTGTTCTCCCTCCTTTGGATTTTGTCACTAGTGTTTCGATAGTTGCCACTCTTGTGGTTGTTCCTTTTGTTGCGGTCCAAAGTTCTTCTTGGGCTGCGGAGGTTTTGGGGGTTGGATGTGGTACTGATGACTTTGCTTGGTAGAAGGTTGTTGGTTTGGTGGAGGATGGATGGACAACTGTAAAAGGTAAATTGGTCAAGCCCTCCACTCCAACTTTTGATATGGCTTTATGTTCTCAAAAGGTAGGACCGAACGGGAAATCTTGAGTCCCTATCCCATTCTTGGCTTTTTTTGGCCTATTGTTTGTTGTTGTTTTACATGATTAGGGACTTTTTGTTTATCTTTTTTAACCATGGGGTTTTAGGTACCCTTTTAAAACTTGTTTTTGTGGCTAAGTAGTATTGTGTTATCTGTGTAGCCACCTTGTTCTAGTTGGTGGCTTGTTTCAACTTTGGTCTGTAGTGTTGTTTGGGTTGAACTCCATTGAAAATCTTTCACTTTGTTAAAGGGTTTCAGGCACCCTTCAAAACCTATTTTCCTTAATCAAAAACACTAACTTAAAGTGTAATAATAGCACTAGCGTCAATTGTGATAGTAGTAAACTCAAAAATAACCTCAACCACAATATTAACATAAACCCTAACTCTAACTCTAACCCTCAATCTAACTCTATCCCTAACTCTAACTCTAATTCAACCCATAACCCTAATCCTAACCCTATATATAATCCTAACTCTAATCCTAATTCTAACCCTTACCCTAATTCTAACCCCAACCCTAACTCTAATTCTAACCCTAACTTTAACTCTAACCCTAACCATAACCCTAACTCTACCTCTAACTTGAACTCGTGCCCTAACTCTAACTCTAACTCAAATTCTAACCCTAACCCTAACACTAATTCTAACCTTAATTCTAACTCTAACCTTAACTCTAACCCTAACTATAATTCTCACTCTAACTCTGTCTCTATCTCTACCTCTAACTCTAACCCTATCTTTAATTCTAACCCTAAATCTAAATCTAAACCTAACTCTAATTGTAACCCTAACCCTAACTCTAATTCTATGCCAACCCCTAGCCCAAACACTGTATAACCCTAACTCTAACCCTAATTCTAATCCTAACCCTAACCCTAATCCTAACCCTAGCTCTAACTCTAACTCTAACTCTAACACTAGCTCTAACTCTAACTAGAGCCCTAACTTTAACTCTAATTATAACCCTAATCCTAACCCTAAGTCTAACCCTAACTCTAACTCTAACTCTAACTCTAACACTAACTCTAACTCTAACTATAACTCTAGCTCTAACTCTTCACTCTAATTTCAACCCTAATCCTAATGCTAACTCAAAATTTAACTATAGCCTTAATACTAACCCTAACCCTGATTCTAACCCTAGCTCTAATTCTAACCCTAACTCTAGCTCAAACCCTAACTCTAACTCTAACTCTAACCCTATCTCTAACCCTAATTATAACCCTAATTTTATCGCTAAACCTAACCCTAATCCTAACTCTATCTCTAATTCTAACCTTAACCCTAACCTTGACCTTGACTCTAAGTCTAGTTGTAATCCTAACTATAACTCTTCTAAATCTAATCCTAACTCTAACCCTAACTCTAACTCTAACCCTAATTCTAACCTTAACTCTCAGCCTAACTCTAACTCTAACTCTAACCCTAGCTCTAATTCTAACCCATAACACTAGCTCTAATTGTAACCCTAACTCTAACTCTAATTCTAACTCTAACTCTAGCCCTATTTCTAACTCTAACTCAAACCCTAACTCTAATTCTAACCCTAACCCTAATTCTAACCATAACCTAATTGTAACCCTAATTCTATCCCTAACTCTAACCTTAATTCTAACCCTAACCCTAAACCTAACCCTAACCCTAATCTTAACCCTAACCCTAACTCTCTAATTCTAACTCTAACCCTAACCCTAACCATAACTCTACCCCCTGATTGTAACATTTTACATAACAATGTCCTTAAAATAAAAATAAATTAAAGTTTTGGAAATAAAATACCATATATAGAATTAAAATATAAAGTGTTGAAGAATAATTTTATAGTAACTTTATACAACTATAATTTAAAATTATTTAATAATTTAATGTAACTTTATAAAACTACAATTTTATAGTACCTTTATACAACTATATTTAAAAATAAAATACCATATATATATATATATATATATATATATATATATATATATATATATATATATATATATATATATATATATATATATATATATATATAATTTAAAATTAAAACATTTTATATCTTGCTCCTAACCATAACCATCCAAATTTCTTTAAAAATTGTCTTCCATGGTGACCAACGAATGCTACTAGCTTATATATAGATAATATGTTGAGAGTGAGAGTCATCCTTCTTGAAGCACCTATTTTATTTAAATCCTAACCTACACCAAAGAAAATCATAGGATTTGAATTAAAATAGGTGCCCCAAGAAGGATGACTCTTGGCATATTATATATAACTATATATAAGGTAGTTAGGACACCTTGCAGAACAATGGTAAGTTGTGAGCCTCTCATCTAAGAAGTCTTAGTTCAAGTCTACTTGAGCCCCATGTTGATATTGACTCTAATCTATATTACCAAGATATATTATACTATAAAATTAATTTAATTATAAAAATATTTAAAATGATACCGTACTATTATTAAATACAATATTATTTAATAGTAAATAATTAAATAATATAAAATTATAAATAAAATTAAATAATATTTAATATCTGATGTATCATGACTACTATTACCATGTGTGTCTCTCTCTACCTATTTTTTCAAGTAACTTCTTACATAAAATTACAATAGACTCTTGGAGAAGGGTCTCTTGAGATGTTTTATATATTATTTCTTGATATACTATGCATGTGTATTTTCATTTGATTGGTTGTGTAATGCGATGGACAATAATTATTTGTTTGAATTCTTTCATGCACATGAAGAAACTTATCAGAATACATAATAGCATGAAAACATTAAATGTTTAAACATACCAAACATTGGTGCCACATCCGACATCTACACATCTAAGTGAAATTGAACAAATGGTATTTCTCCAAATAATAATCTTACCACTAAAATGAAAAATGCTTGACATCAAAGGGAAGAAACTGGATAAATGGTCCGTCACCAAATGCTAATTTCATCATTAAAAATGAAAAACTGAAACTTGCACAGCCAAGGGAAACCCTTGTTCTGTAAACCCCAACTAAACAAACACAAGGCATACAACTAATGCCCATTTTCCTCACTAACCAGGTCTTATCACGTATTAAGTACCAATTTTTACATTGCAAATGTTTTGACCTCTAAGAAACTGGTACCCCAACTTAATATGATATGTAAATTTTAACTTAACAGAACCGTTGCATTGCAAAGTCTTGAGAAGTTTGTATTACAACAAAAAATAATCTTGTAAATACACAAGCATATATATGCAGGTACAGAACCAATTATTTGAGTGCCTCTTAAAATATTGCGTAAACCATCTTGCACTGGAAAAATACAAACCATCATTCCTGCTATGTGTTACGACAGTGAACCCTCATCTTCAATGCATTCCTTCTAATGATCTTTTGAAATTGTATTAACTTATTCTCAATTGCTCACATTTCAGCCAGTTATAAGCTAGATATAATTCAAAAAAGTGAAGCAGAAAATAGCTACAAATCCTTAACCAAAAATCAGATGCTTGATACGTCAAGGTTTTCGTGTAGACAAAACATTGACTAAACTTAATGGCAATTCCATTTAAAGATTACATCCTCAAGTTTTTGAGGCATAGATATTCTTCACCATAATTATTAAAATATAATTACAAGCTAAATATTCCACCAAACTTACATATACCAAAGCAATGTACAGTGAGTAAATGAATAACAAATAAACACCCCATTATATTACAAGCACATAATGCTTTTAACATACAAATGGAATGATGGACCATCTACAGGATGGATAATTATCAAATTTACGGAGATACCACTTGTGTGTCTCATTTGCAGCAAAAGTGAGATTGGCAACCTGCAATTATATCAAGATAAGAAAGCATACATTTATCACTAACAAATATAACCCGCAACCAAGAATAAAGGATATCTGACTGACAATGATTTCTCTCTTTGAACTTTCTATTGCATCAAGACCAGTAGAGCAAACTACTCTAATGAATCAAATAGAGATATCATACCACAAATCCAAAGAGAAGCCACGTTGTGAGGTCTGAACCCTCAGTTGCAACTAAAATACCCGCATATATGACCTGCAAGAAAAGAGATGTAAATACATGAAAGCAGGCTCATCTATACTTAGTGGTCGCTAAAGTTTTCTGTGGTGTAAATTCTTGCCCTAAAAAGAATCATTCCGATCAAGTCAATGCATGAAAGAATCAAGAGACATAAAAACAAGATAATGTTACAGAAAGTACTTCGGATACTTACAATCTCTGCCAAATAGTGAGGACAAGATACAATCTCAAACCAGTCACCATATGGAATGAAATAGTCCGTTGATTCTTCTTGATTTTCAGTTCGCAAAGATCCCTTTGAAAATCAACACTAGTATCAAAAAGTGCCTGACAGCTTTTGTACTAATCTTTATTTCAATAATTAATAAACAGTAATAAAAAAGGCACTAGATCACCATTACAGCATACAAAAAAAAAAACTTAAAGAAAAGAGCAAACAATATATCAATTATTGATGCAAAGTGACTGCACAACCCAAAAAAATTATTTCAAATTTACTAATGATTGGAAACTCAATAATATCAACATAGTGTGTGTGTGTGTGTGTGTGTGTGTGTGTGTGTATGTGTGTGTGTGTGGACTCACACACACCATTTCACTTTCTTAGTTTCTTGACATGTGTTTCTATATTCATGTTCCAATATGTCTGCACAACACAAATCCATTGTTCCACAGAGATCTCGAACAAGTAGTTGAAGCGATATGAAGCCAAGAATATGGAGATTTAACTAATTATGCATAAGATATTTGAGCCCTGCGTTATAAGCATTTAAGTAAAAAATCATTTTCTCTCTTTCTTTTTCTTGCCTTCATTGATAGTGGTGGATAGAACCTCAAAACTAGCAATAAGTAAACCAAGTGTCCACAAATATGCCCTGTAGCCTCATTCTGAGATTTCTTTCCCCATACAGTACTGGTTACTTAACTTAAAATAGGAATTCTAAAAACAAATCATCTGCTTAGATGAGAAAAAAAAAAGATATGTCACAAGGTATATCTAGTTGGGCTCAATTAATGGTGCAGGGGATCAAATGGTCATCCTCTTGTCCTGCACAGACTGATAGCGACCCTAAAGCTGATAAGGACACCATACTGAGCAATCTCTTAAGCCTGGAAGAGACTTGTGAGCTAATTCGAAGCACAGCATTACCCTAGAACCATTGTTGGTTTATTTCCCAGGAGGATTTATATATATTTATTATCAGTGCACCTAGCATGTCAAAGGGAGTTTTGTGCATGAATCAATTCCTAATTAGCATGTTCTAGTTAAACTTTATGTTAACCAAGACATTATCTAATACATAAAACATAGAGAAAATAGCACAAGGCATACTCTACTATCTTTTGCTCAACCTTATATTAGCTTCATCTACATTGATCTGCACGTGCACTGCTCATTAGTGAACTATGAACATACTTCTACTTTACATCTATCTCCTTATAGCTATCCAACTTCTATATATCTCTTTTACTAGTCTTTTCTTCTTTTCTAAGCCTTGTTGAATGAACATGTGATGTATCGGAGTCCTTTCAATGGATGGTCACAAGTACTTGCAACTCAATTATCCTTTACTTGTCACTTTTCTCCTTCTCAACTGCTGACTCAGCCACCTGCTAATCCCACCAACATTTACACCGACTAATTGATTGTCTACCCTCAGAAAAGCTAGTTGTGCCCATGTGTGAAAGATCCTAATTTGGCAATTGTCAAGACCCTGTTTACCGAGTTGCTTTGTAAATTCTTCTTACTTCTTATTTTGGTTGGCTACTGCAGCAAACTCTTCAATAACTCCATTCAGGTACTTATCTCCCTCTGTGGGATCCCTATGAATTTGTTCTTGGACTTCTGGCTATTAAAGTGCTCCACCTATTTCAAATCCTTGTGTTGGCAGTAGTGTTGGCAAACTGTGGTTACTCCCAAGAACATGTTATGCTGATTGTTCAACAATTGGTGATTGTATTTCTTCTTAGCCTCCTATGCCATGTTGTTCAGCAAGTCAAGCCATTTTCTTATTCTTTTTTGCTTCTTTCTCAGGCCTATGAAGTGCATGCCCTTCGTGTATCACCACATTGGACTCTGTTTGTGCCCTTCTTCCTCTGCCATGAGATACAATGTTAGTGATGATGGTTTTGGCACCTTGGGTGATGGCCATTTTGGCACCCTTCATGATTTAATCCGGTGAATAAGCTTATACTCATATGTAATGTCCTCTATTGGGACTTCACTTGATTTACCCTAAATTTTGCAAGTTGGGGTTTAATTTGTACTTGAGAACGGTAACTTGTAATATTTCCTACCTACCACTTCTCAATGATTAACATATAACACTATGCATTTATATCAGATTATATTAAGTAAGAAGTTAAGAACACTCAATACACAAACTCATAATACATACTTAAGCCCTAGTTCCTTACTTCTTTCCTAACCCTCATGGAAAATGGGGAATTAAAGTCAAAGGGCACTGGAACCACCTTCATAATTAAGCCCAAGGGTTTCATGAACATCCACCATATATGTGTCCATATAGGGATTCCTTGCCTGTAATAAAATTCAGGATAATTCACAGTATTAACTTCATAGACAATTCACAACATGCCAGTTTTTTGTTACTGATAGTGAGTAGGGGTATATTTTTTAACCTCTAGTTTCTTTGTCAGAATTAATAATTCTCTTGCCACTTCAATTTGTGATCCTATTTTCAATTCAACCTCGGATTTATATCTTGCAATATTTGATGGGAAACATTCTTTCCAAATTGTGCCTCTTCTCATAAACAATTTGATTTGCTAATCGCTGCCTTTATATATTCACTGTATCCATTTTTAAGTCATCTCTTACCAAATGCACCTTTATAAACCTGTTTTGCATACTAGATATGAGCTGCCACTTATGCGTGTTTTTCTGTTCAGCCCTATGAAGTGCATGTCCTTCGTGTATCACCACATTGGGCTCTGTTTGTGCCCTTCTTCCTCTGCCATGGGATGCAATGTTAGTGATGATGGTTTTGGCACCTTGGGCAATGGCCATTTTGGCACCCTTGGTGATCTAATCCGGTGAATAAGCTTCTACTCATATGTAATGTACCCTATTGGGACTTCACTTGATTTAACTTAAATTTTGCAAGTTGGGGTTTGATTTGTACTTCAGAATGGTAACTTGAAATATTTCCTACCAGAAGAATACCAATTCTCAATGATTAACATACAACACTATGCATTTATATCAGATTATATTAAGTAAGAAGTTAAGAACACTCGATACACAAACTCATAATACATACTTGTTAGTTGGTGTTTTAACCCCAATTTTGAAATTTGTTAACTTGGTCCCCTTGATAACTTTTCCATATTTTGCCCCTCAATCTCCCCCAATCCGTGTTGAAAAATGCCTTATGGAGTCTTGTTTCAAGGAGGCAATATTCAGATTGATTGTTATAACAGCAAACCAAGTGACACATGTGCCAAAACTTGAGATCAAGAAAACAGTTTCAGATGGTACGAAGCGGTTCTGAACCACTTCGTACCTGTCGAAAAAGATTCAGTGATTCAATGGTTCAAAATTTGAGTTTGTAGAGCCCGAGTTCCAACTTCATTTTCAGATGCACGCCATTGTCAGACTGGAAATGCGAATTCAAAATGCAGTTTCAGTTTCTCAAATTCAGACTCACAACCCCAAATGCAGATTTTGAGTTGTAAGTGATCAATCTAACATCAAGAGTTCAGATATCCAAAATAGAAATGTTGTCCATGTTCGGGTTCACAGTCCAAGTTACATAAAAAAATCATGGCTTTTGTTCAAAATATTTTCCATATTACACATTTCAGTTGCTAAGGGAAGTGACAGCTCTCTAATCCAACTTTGAAATCGATACATTGCTCTCATCATACAGTATCAAAGCGTATCTACCAATTGTTTGACAAAATGCGGGAGGAGATTTATCAAATTAATCAAATATGGGACACGTATATGCCAAGTGTGAAGCTCGAGAATCCAATGCAGAACACTTAACAGTGTGAACGAACAAAGTATTGAGCAATCTGCAACTTAAAGATAATTGGACCTCTCACATTTCTATTGTAAAAGTGACATCGGGAGGGAGACAAGGCCCTATCACACATCCAAGCTTGGAGATGGGCATCAACAACAATGGGGGATCACATATGAACCGAATGCAGTCACCAAGGAAAGTCAAGTTTAGAGTTTCTCCAAATCCCACACCCACTCCATCCTTGTCAAGAAGATTGATTCCTCAAATTCACGCGGAGAAGGATCCTTCGTCGTGTCCTGTTTGGACAGCAAGGAATAAGCCCACAGCATGGAGGATGTAAATTGACTATTTGGCTAAATGCCAGTGCAGAGAAAGGGGTCAAAACCGAAGGTTTCTTAAGCACCCATAATGTCAAGTCATCGACAGCGACACTACCAAAATTAAAAGTCTGAGTATATGGGCACCAATTTATGCTTCTTCGAATGTATCTGAACTGTTTGACATTATGTGTGAGGTATAACATGGGTAGAATCCCAAACATGAAGATGCTATTGGGCCACGCTAGAGATAAAGCGGAGTTTCTTTCATCCATAATCACAAGGATTGCAGATTAAAGAATTTCGAGCCACATGTAGTTATGATTGCACAATCATTAATCAAAGACAACATATGGAGATGTAGGCAACAAATGCATAAATATTAACAAGGAGGCCCGCCAATTCATGTCTCAACACTCTCGATGAATGAAAAATGGATGCAGATTGCTTAATGATGAGGAGGTGATTGGCTGGAGGATAAGAATTATATTTCAGTTTCACGCCAAACCCAAGAGACCATGGCCATGCAGCCACAAAAGATGAGCCCGCAAAGTCCCGTGTCGAACTTGAGGGAATTGACAATGCATGATGATCATTTGACAACATGCCTGAGAAATAGAAAGGGGATATAATGGTTGCAATAGCTAGCAACATTCATACACGCTTCTTGGTAAGGAAGTATTATAAGTTAAAGTACATGGTATAGCCCGCCTTTGGAACATATGTTGATGAAGGTTCCAATGCCTAGACGTGCTAGATACCTAGAGCCAATATGGGAATTCCACATAGCATAAGAAATATACAATGGCAGGTAGTGCTATGAGACATTGCATCTAAATCATTTGATTTTGTCATTTCCCCTATTTTCTCCTCATGCATAGAAAAAGAAATTAAATAAGCCTATCAAGTCCAATTGAATTGCAACTTTAATGATGTTATAAGTTCGGTTTTTGCTTATTATGAAGGAGATAGACATTATGTTGCCAAGGGATTATGATATTAGGAAAATGGTAAGGTACACATTTCCAAGAATCAGTTGCCCGAACTGAATTGAAACCACATCGGGGAAGAAATAAATATGCCAACAAATGAAAGAATAGAGGTTCTTTTTCTGAAAGAGGGGAGATGGTGTGCTTCTCTTTTCAAGGTGTGAAGAGTCCTGAAGAGTCTACTATTTTACAAACTGTGTGCTGCATTTTTGGGGAAAATTCAAATTGTGTGAAGAGGGCAGTTTTTTATTGTATTCAGAGCTGTTCGTTTTAGTTTCCTTCTTTAGTTTTCTGAAATAAATTGATTGTCAGTAGTACATTTAGAAATAGTATTGTTTTTGAGTTGAATTAGGATTCTATCATTTTGAAGATTGTGTGCTTCAAATTGTTCTCATTCTTGGTTTAGGTGTGAATCAGGACTGAATAATGGAATCGAACTCTACTACTGTATCCATTTATTGCAGGGGCTGTTCCTGTTAGTTTAGTCTTTCTCTTTCTTTCTGAGTGCATATTTGGGTGTGAAGATTGTATGCTTCCATTACTGTATGCTAAGTTTTTCCTTTCTATTTCAGTTGTAATAATTTGCCCCCTATCCAAGAATAGTGTGGGTAGCCTTCGCTTTTAGGTTCAAAGCATTTATTAAATCTTATTCATTGTAAATCCAATCGGGGAGTTGTGACCTGTAAAATTCGGAGGGCGCTTGCACAATTCAATGGCGAAGCAACCCAACTGTTGGTATCTTTTTGCGTCTTCATTTTTGGGCAAATAAGAGTTATTTTGATGGTTTATTGTGTGAAGACAAATCTGTTTACCAACAATACTTAAGCCCTAGTTCCTTACTTCTTTCCTAACCCTCATGGGAAATGGTTAATTAAAGTCAAAGGGCACTGGAACCACCTTCATAATTAAGCCCAAGGGTTTCATGAACACCCGCCATATATGTGTCCATATAGGGATTCCTTGCCGGTAATAAAATTCAGGATAATTCACAGTATTAAATTCATAGACAATCCACAACATCCCAGTTTTCTGTTACTGATAGTGAGTATGGAAATATTTTTTTACTTCTGGTTTCTTTATCAGAATTAAATATTCTTTTGCCATTCAATTTGTGATCCTATTTTCAATTCAACCTCTGATTTCTATCTTGCAATACTTGACTGACTGGACACATTCTTTCCAAATTGGGACTCTTCTTATAAACAATTAGATTTGCTAATCGCTGCCTTCATATATTCAGTGTAACCATTATTGTGTCGCCTCTTACCAAGTGCACCTTTATAAACTTGTTTTGCATACTAGATATGAGCTGCCGCTTAAACTTGTTTTTCTGAACTAGGACTTAGTTCAGAAAAACAAGCTTAGTTCTGAACTAGGGCTTAGGACTTTTTTTTGGTGAATCACTGCTTAGTTCTTTCCTTGTTTATTATCTATGAACTATAATCAATTTGTCGAGTTGCTGTTTAATACTTGTTATCTTATTAACTATATAAATAGCCGTTTATTACTAATAATGATGGATACATGGTTGATGTTGTCGATTGTCTTACAGTTCTCATTTATTAGATTTGCTTGATCTTAGCTATCGTAAGGAATATTATATTATGATTTATTATTATTTATTTATTTATTTTTATATTTTAATGTTATTATTATTTATTAATCAGTCTTATTTGATATTAAAGTCAAAGAGCACTGGAACCACCTTCATAATTAAGCCCAAGGGTTTCGTGAACACCCGCCATAGATGTGTCCATATAGGGATTCCTTGCCTGTAATAAAATTCAGGATAATTCACAGTATTAAATTCATAGACAATCTACAACTTCCCAGTTTTCTGTTACTGATAGTGAGTATGGGTATATTTTTTTACCTCTGGTTTCTTTATCAGAATTAAATATTCTTTTGCCATTCAATTTGTGATCCTATTTTCAATTCAACCTCTGATTTCTATCTTGCAATACTTGACTGACTGGACACATTCTTTCCAAATTGGGACTCTTCTTATAAACAATTAGATTTGCTAATCGCTGCCTTTGTATATTCAGTGTATCCATTTTTGTGTCGCCTCTTACCAAATGCACCTTTATAAACTCGTTTTGCATACTAGATATGAGCTGCCACTTAAGCTTGTTTTTCTGAACTAGGGCTTAGTTCAGAAAAACAAGCTTAGTTCTGAACTAGGGCTTAGGACTTTTTTTTGGTGAATCACTGCTTAGTTCTTTCCTTGTTTATTATCTATGAACTATAATTAATTTTTCAAGTTGCTGTTTAATACTTGTTATCTTATTAACTATATAAATAGCTGTTTATTACTAATAATGATGGATACATGGTTGATGTTGTCGATTGTCTTACAGTTCTCATTTATTAGATTTGCTTGATCTTAGCTATCTTAAAGAATATTATATTATGATTGATTATTATTTATTTATTTATTTTTATATTTTAATTTTTTTATTATTTATTAATCAGTCTTATTTGTAATTAAATCTTATTTCTGGAGAGGGGATATTACATCATATTAATGTGAACCTACATTTCAGGATCAATTGATATTCATCCAATGTATCCCTCATCATTATGATTACATTCTCAAGAACCCAACAAATCCTGTTGAGCTTGTTCCATTTTATAAGCAGGTGTTTGGACACTCACCTTTGTGTGTTGTAAAAGATCCTTAATAGTCAATTGAACATTCTTCAAATATATCTCGATCTTACAGAATAAGGGAGTTGATCTTTTCTATCCACTCTTTCTTTGGATCAACAATGTTTTTTTCTGGCTAATGCATAACTAAGCCCATCATCAAGAACTCAAGATGACCTTTGTTAGCAGTTCCAACTTGTGTATTCACTCCCGATTGTTTTTACTACTAAGTTGTACAATTATCCATCTTTCTCCTTTACTTAAATAAACAACCTTTGAACACACATAAGAGTGCTATGGAATTTAAGGATCTATTCCTTCATTTTCATAAAATAATCTTTTCTTGTAACATCATAAGAAATGATCAATACCTAAATTTCTTCAATTTCATGCAACTCAGTCCATGCAAATTTTTATTCACTTCTTCTTAAGGGCTTTTGACTAGACACAAAGATCCAATTTAAAATTATCTCAGAAAGCTCCCTAACCAAGTTTTTGGCTTTACCTCTTAATCAACCAAGTAGCTACTAGCAAATTTAACAAACTCATGCCTAAACCATCCTTTGATTCAATCTAATGACAGATAATCCATCCAACTTCATTTCCAGATTGACCCTCTATTTAACAGACCATAATATAACTTTACAAGAAAACTTTCCTAAACTTATGGAGATTTCAAACTCAAAAATGATGCGCCTTAGTTTCAGAAATTCTTCCAAAGGTACCATTTTCTTTTTGTAAAGCCAACAAATGCTTTACATAACACACCACCTTTTCAGAAATTCTTGCAAAGGTATTTTCTTTTTGTAAAGCCAACAAATGCTTTACATAACACACCACCTCAGATGCTTGACCTTTATGCCAAACTAATTTATTCTTCAAGCTTCTGAATATTTACAAAGAACTTTGGAATCTACAAACATTCTTTCCCACTTTTACTTCAAAAAATACCTTTAAGTTATCTAGCAACGGATTTCAACAAAATTTGCATGTGTTGAGAAAACGGAACACAAAAATAATGCAGATTGAATTGATTTCACCACCACGCTTTTACACTACAAAGTAATGGCTCATAAGCAAATGTGCTGATATGTACAAAGTACCAAAAAAACCAACAAGAACAAGTTTCTAAAAACTAACTATTCTAATTTAATATTTACCATATATCTATTATTTATGTATTAAAATATTATGTACTATAGTCTAAAGTTCTAAACGTATAAAAGATGTAATACTACAATATTCCCATCAACTGGACAAAGGATGAATCATGAAACACTACAAGGACTGAACACAACAGCCCTTCTAGAAACTTTGATGAAGCACCATCACGAGTTTTTATTGCTCACCCAAGAAACATCAATTTGAATCCATTAGTGAATCTCCTGACTGTAAAATCTGCAAATCTTTTGTGCTACATGAGTAAACATCATCCCATCCTCCATGCACAATGAGAGAACAGCTCTGATCCAAGAGTCTAAAAATTCTCTAAGAGTGTCATAATCCGTCCTATAGTGCCTGCATATAAGAGAACAACTCTCCTCCTGGTCCACTTTCTTCCAAAAGTGCCAATACGGCTCCAATGTCATGAGAATCGAATCCCTCCACTAAGTTACAAATGAATTTAGCCAATTAGGACACACAAAGAAATTGAGCCAATGTAGATACACAATCCTCAAATTCTGCCAAAAAGTGTCAAACCCCCACTTGCTCCATGAAGGGGCACAAAATGAAATTGGTGCTTCTCATGCAAAGTATCATCTCTAAGCCAAAAGCTAGCCCAAGTGGATAAAGAATCCTCCAATCTCCAATGTTAACTGCATGATTTTAAGAAAAGATATTCCTTCTCACTATCATGCTAGAGAGAGTCCTCATCCATTGCAAATCCACAATATTCTATTTCACTCCCAGATGTTGTAAGAGCTTCAATTTTCAATTTCTTATCAATAAGATCTTTGACACATTGAACACAATTTATTTGAACATGTCCATTCTTCTAACAGTAATAGCAAAAGAAGTTTTTATTCTTCCCTATTGTAATTTTAGTCTTTCTTTTGACAATCAAAGTAATTTCCTTAATAAGGGAATGATTTTTAATGACTCCTCTCTCTTCAACAATCAAGAAACGTATCACATTTTCTAAGCTTGATTCAATTTATTTGAAGCAATATTGTCAAAGTTTAAAGGCATACTACTTATAAAAAATACTTTTGGCATTCTCATTGATTGTAGATTATACACTAGTAAGTTGATTGAGAAGGGAAAAAATGTACCAATATGTGGAACAATATGTAATGTCCCTATCTTGCACCACCTTTTACTTTGCCCTAAATTCACAAATCCAAATTGAGAAAATAGCAAAATATAGATATAATCCTCTCTCTTACAAATAAGATGAGATAAAGTTGTGTGTGTGTGTGTATAGAGAGAGAGAGAGAGAGAGAGAGAGAGAGAGAGATTGTTCTAGTGTATATGATTGTCTGTGTTACTTGTTTTAATGTTTTCTTCTGTACATGTGCTTGCTTTTAATGATGATTGATTGAAGGAATTCCTTTGATTTGATGATTTCAGGTATTGGTGAGTAATGCTTAGGTAATTGATGATTAGATGATTAAAACTAAAAGAGATGATATAATGAATTCTACTTATTCTTGACCCCATGAAGTGATGATTGATGTGAATTTAAAGATTTTTTGTTAAATTGTTTGATTTTGCTGATAGATTGATTGTTTGATTACTTGAGCAATTAATGTTTGATGGATGACTTGTGATTGATAAGCCCTTCAATACTTGGAATGAAATCTCCTTTATACTTTTTTAGTGAAAGAGTCACCACTTGTCATAAGAATTGAATTCATTGTTGCCTTTGAGAATTATACATTATTCACCATTTTGATCTCCCTTGGATTTCCTCAAATGAAATCTTCTCCCCTTTATATCTTCGAAAGTGAAAGAGAGTCACATCCCTTCATCATTTCTGCCCCTCTGAAATGGTTGTAAACTTTCACAATTACCACTGTTTGGAAGAATCATGACCCTTCATTAGTGCTATCCTTTGAAAAAGTCACAACCTTCCATAATTACCTCCTTTTGAGAGAGCCGTAACCTTTCATCATTTCTACCCTTAGAGTACAAACTTTCATTATTACAACCCTTTGATAGAGTCACAACCCTTCATCATTACTGCCCTTTGAAAGAATTAGCTTCCTATTTTCTTCCTATTCCCGTTTTCTCCATTAATTCTTCTTTAATTCCCTATGCTCTATTAGTTCCTAAAACCACAGATTGGAATCCTATGAGTTTTGCGAACTCAATGCTGGGAAATCCAAGGTTAA
This sequence comes from Cupressus sempervirens, assembly GCA_028749045.1. Lineage (NCBI taxonomy): Eukaryota > Viridiplantae > Streptophyta > Pinopsida > Cupressales > Cupressaceae > Cupressus > Cupressus sempervirens. Next base: position 550,701,341 of record CM053785.1, on the reverse strand, counting down.
GGCCAACTTAACAAAACCAAACAATTTGATTCGAGTATTCTGGACTTCTTGCTCTGCAAAGCCAAGGTGGGAATACCTGATCCTAAACCAATCACTTGAGTCCAAGATTACGTATAGCAAAATAATATGATTACAAATGCAATAAAAATCCTCCAAATGGAAAGAAATCTAGAAAAATCTTAACTTACACCACTTAAGTAAAATTGTAAAATATGCTGATCAGATTTATCATTGACATTTTTTGTTGCAGCCCAGTGTGACTGTTCAGCTAAAGACAGACCTCTCTCTCTCTCTCTCTCTCTCTCTCTCTCTCTCTCTCTCAGAGTGAGTATTGGGGATTGCAGCTGCGACAGAGATCTTTATCTCTAGAAATAAGGGCATTATTATCATTATGGTAACCTTCAACTGAAAAGGACATTTATGATAATAATTGTAATATTAAATATAAAGACGTGTCTTACAACATGCATTGAGGCATGGAAATATGAAGAGTTGTAGTTGAAGATAAAGAGTCATGTTTTGGGAAATTGAAGAAACCTTTGGTTGTAATGTGAAGAGTCTCTCCATGTATTATGTATATTGCATCAAGTGAAAGACATTGTACACTTGAACATTTCTCTATCAATAGAATGATATTTTGTTGTGTGGTTGGGTTTTTTCCCTTCATTCTAGAAAGGTTTTCCAAGGGTATTTTCTGATATTTATTGTATCTGTTTAGTTCTTTCTTGTTGTTGTTTATCTTAATTTCTGGGCAAATATCTAATAAAATTTTAACTGAGAGCCCACTTGGGAAGACACAGAATCAGAGAAATGGGGCAACTCCTTTGAAAGTTGAAACCACAGTAAAAATCAAGAAATTTGAGGATTCAGTTAATGCTGAGATATCAAACACATGGATAAAAAAGAGGCGTCTCTCAATGTTCATAATCTTATTGGAGCACAGAGGATTTCTTTTGAATGCTTAAACATCAGCAGATATAGGAAAGCTATCTTGCATCTTGTGGCAAGGACAAAAATCCAGCAATAAACAGTTATGAAAGTTTCAAAGAATTGCTAGAAAAGAAATTATATCCAACTGATCACGAGGCTGACCAAATTATCTAAGTACCTCTACTATATTCAACGTAGTCAACAAAGTCTATAAGATTGCAACACCAAACTTTGTATACCAACCATAATGCTTGGCATGGACTTGGAAGACGATATCGTTGCCAAACAACCTTGGTAGATTGCATCCTAATCTTAGGAAAAGTACCATAGATAGCAAGCCAACAGACTTGAGAAGCCCCTACAAAAGCAAGGGATATCATGGAGGTGTCCCCCTCTTGGGAATGTTGGACAAACACCCCAATTTTCTCAACACAGAATAGGACTGTAAAGGTCTCCCCTGTCCACCTAGGACATAAAGTGAACCTTTTTTAAATAACAAAATTTAGTTAAAACTTAAAAACGTAACTCTAACCCTAATGTGCTAATGGGCCTCCAAGAATAAATGTGCATATTACCCTCTATCCGAAACACCGTCAACAATTTGTCATTATTTTGAGCAATAGAAAGAGGAAGAGGGGAAAGATTCTGATCGTTTTCATCAATCAGACAATCAAAGCATTCGTCAAGCCCTAAAAGTAAGACTTCACAAATTCACACACTGTCTTTGAGTGTTGTTCAATGTTCATGTTAGATTTTAATGATTCCTAAATATTTCAATTTTGAAATTTTGATAAGCAAAAACATATGTCAATAATGAATCACACTACTGCTCCAGTTTTTTAATCAAATTTTTGAGCTTTAAAAATCATAAAATGTTGTCTTGTAGGATTTTAAGATCTTTTTTAATGTTGTTTTTACTATTTCAATTTTAAGGTTTATTTGCATAATGACTAACTTGATGATAGGCATAGCTGATTTTCTGATTTCCATTTTGATTTTACTTTTCATTAAAGGTAAAGCAGTTTTTGTAATGACCCTGAAACCCTTTACGAATCGTTGTCTAACAATTAAGCACAGCCAAGCAACAGAAAATTGACCACCCATAGCAAAACAAAAAAAAACGAACAGTAGTAAATAGCCAGTAGAAGTGCTATGGCCAAATGCTGTCTTTTTGGTATGAAACCCAAGTTTTGTTGAGCTACTGCTGCAGTTATGGAGGCTTGAAGGGTCAAAAGGAATGATCAAATGCCCCAAATGAATATGACATGAGTGTAACCAGCAATGAGTCACTTTAATGGGGTATAATGAACTTAAACGGAACCCAATTGGAGAGGAAATCTTCAAAAGGTTTCTGGTGGTCATACTTATTTCATTCATAGTTTGCAGACATGTTGAGTATTTGCACAAACTCACCAGACATAAATTTTCTGACAGGCCGAAATGAGTCGACCAGGCTCGCAAGCCAGGTCTCCATGAGTCTTGCCAAGTACTTGGCCGAGTCTGGGTCAAAAACTCTCCGAGTATCAAGCTCGCATTTCCGAATCCTAAGCTTGGACTCTCAGCCTGTAGAAAATTGTGCCCAGGCAGATATTAACGCCAAAAAAGGCATCCTTTTTTCTTTTTTTTCTTAAAGTTTGAGGATCATACGACACATTTTAATTATGACAATTAAGTGTCAAAATAGGCTTTAATATTGTAGGAGGCAAAAATTTAGGCTGCCAACTATGAGTCCAAGTCCATGACCTAAAAGTATTGATTTCCTTTATGGCAGTTGAATGGCATTGTTTATAAAGTATGCTTGCTTAATGATTACATTTGCCAGTTAGGGTTTGACTTTGAACTCTCTACATCTCTAAAAAATGGTTCACTTATGGTTTCAAGATAACAAGACAGAAACTGTAACATAATTATATTTCTTACAAGTCAAGCAATAGAAAGAGAATGAATTTCCTTGAAATTAACTTTAAAAAATCAACAAGCAAACATGTTCTTGTTCAAAAGTTTTAAATCAGTTCCGTTGTTAGCTGCAAATCTTGAGATTGTTTTGGATACTCAATTCCGTTTTGTTTGGAGCCCTTTCTTGTAAGTGCAGTTAGAATTTTTGGAAAATTGAATTTGATACTACACTCGCCGAAACAATAAAGAAATTTGTTGGTCTCATACACTACACAAGATGAGCTATCAATGTATGTTTTGGAAATTTAAAACCAAAAAGTAGCATGACCACATTTCTCTCTCCTGAAAGCTGTATATTTGATAGAATATCTGTGGCATTGAAAACATGTGTAGAGTCTTGTATAAAACATTTATATACTTACCAGTATCTTGTGGCATCGATGTTGATGAATTGATCCCCAAATGAAAATAATAGTACCAGTCCACTGCCACCATCCCAATTTCAAAAGAGAAATTGTATATTCTAACACTTTGAACTCTATGTCTTCTATGTGAGCTCCTTTTCGAAATAATGAGTTGATTGATTGAGTGATGACATAAGAGAACACCTCCGGGTAACACAAACTGCACACTGATAAGGGTGCTGCAATGTAGAAACTGCAAAAAACGCAAAACATCATCATCACTATCGTCATGCTGCATGCATGCCTTAAAAGAGTTACAACCACTGATCTTTGTCCACAATAGGCACTCAAACTTAGAGGGGGTTTTGCTAATTCAAACAGTTTAACCAACTTCAATACTTTGATGATAAACCAAAACCAAAAAGAAAACTATGCATGATTCATTGATGAAAAGTAGTACTATTTGAAAACTCAAAAGCTTACAGCAAACACATGCCAGATGGTTCAATAGCTTCAAGGTTTAGAATTAAGACAAAACTAATGCACCTATTAAGCTTTTTACAAAAATAATTATGCTTTACTAACTCAACAGTTTCAAAAACAAATATATTTTAGATAGGCTTGTACCGATCCTTGGACATATAGATAAAAATAAATATTTTTAGCAATCTAGGTTCAATGATAGTGCTCCTTCTCCCGTCTTTAAAATGTTCTGATGTATTTCATAAGCATCTAGAGAAGCCGTGCTTAAATTTTCAGTTTTGAACACAAGCTGTGCAACTTTGATTAATTGGTGCCAAAATCTGCAACGGTATTATTAACCTATTCTTCTAGGGTAGGCTTATTCTTCTGCCTTTCCAAATACTGGCTGAGATGTTTGTCCAACTCTCTTTTCTTACTTGTAAAACAACCCTCTTGAATGACACAACTTATCATCTAATGACTTTGACATCATAAACTTTGGCAATTCATTATAGATGTGCCTATAAATTTGTAAATGGGAATTACCTCTATACATGATTAATTTGAATTATTAAATTATAGGGTGCAATTAATGATTCAAATTAATTGATAAAGCTAATTAATGCTCTTGTCATTGTGCTCTTGAACTGTAAACAACTAACTACTAATTTTCTATGTGATGCAGGATGCTACTCTTCAGGAAAGCCATGACCTGTAGGAGTGTATCTTCAGATAGAGGGCAGAAAACTTGGAAAAGACAACTTGAGAGATTACACACTCCATGCTCACTGATTCATCAATTGCCGCATGGAAAATTGCATTTTGATTGAATGATATGCATCATTTGCTAATGTTGTCTTCGTTGACAGCACAGAGTATTGAATACCATAAGAATATCTTTGTTGATATATGATTGTTTGATAGACATAGTATTTCATATATGCATATGACACAATTTTTCGACACTGCTTGGTGGTGAGATTTTTGTCATTGATGAGATTTTTGTCATTGATGACTGCATTAACATGCAGCATGGATGAGTTTTAAATGTATCTTTAGTGTGTTAGCATAGCACAGTATATAAACAAAGTGATAAGACTTATTAGTGTGAATGTACGTGTCTTTTTTAATAAAGAGAAAGTTATAATGAATGAACATTATAAAACTGCTGACCTGTTTGAAATGCCACCTCCAAAGTCAACCTGAGCCTCTGCACAAGTAGTCATGGCATTATTATTTTAATGAAATCACTTTCTATGAATTAAGGATGTGAAATCCCCAATAAATCACTAACCCTCCTAACTAAAACTTAGAACATTATGCTCATTGTCATCTTGATAGTAACTCTGTTTCACCAGGCAGCTTGCAAGCCTGAGTTTATGGCAGTACGCTTGAAATTGTGTAGTGTTCTGGGGGTTAAAAGCCACATCTTAACAAAAAGTCTAGAACAAAGGCCCGTAAAAGAATTATAATAGGAAGAAGCATTGCAAATTTTTTAAACTACAGGAGCTTGAAGATATTATGGTTTTCCTTCCACTTTTCCAAGAGGGTTCTCTCAAGTCTTTTAAAGGTCTAGCCTTCAAGACAGTGGACAACACACAATTTGATATCATTTCATAGAGAAGAGAGATAGGTTGCTCAAAGAGCTCAGCTTGTCCACGCAGTCAAAAAGAACTTTAAAATGCAGGCATGTCTCAGTTATGTCCTTGCATGGTTCAGCTACTTGAATTAAACCTGAAATTTGAGTTCACAGCTTCAAAAGCACTCTGTATATATGGTGCCTTGTACAGGACGACTTCTTCTTACATTTACAGGATAGAAATTGTTCTAAGGAGTTTCAATCATGACACATGTGAGTTAGAACCCTTTATGCTCAGCTGTATTGATAGCACTGGGATGGTGTTTTCCACACTGAGTGCCTGCAGTTAATTCCAAAAGAATAAAAGTTAAGTTTAATGTCTCTTATTTGATATAACCCTAGGATTTGTAATGGGATCAACAATATACTGCCATGAGCTTATAAAAACAATAACTGTTATTTTTCTCAGAATAGATGTTGGGTGGTTTTAACATCTTTATTCTTATGATGAACCTGTAAATCTTTTGATATTATGCTTAACATGTGAAGTCAAATATGGTCTTTAGTTTGATGATCCCATCATCAATATATGTCTATAAGAACTTAAGTGAATAATATTTTATTCCAAATGTGTAATATCCCTAATGGATATTATACCAATTTGTCTCTCAAACAGATTTCAGCACATAAAAGATAACTCATGCTAACCAAACCAGTAATGTAAGCCAGCAAATGGACCGATAATGCTCATTAAAATATTCAGTTTTAACACATCAGTTGCTATTGTATTATAAATCAGCAATACAATAACATGCATAGAGTCCAATCTTACAAACAGCAATAACAGTCAGATTGGAAACATATAAAAGAACCTGTAAACCCAACGTGAACTCTGTCTTGAATCCACTACAGTGATTAACCGGGCTTGCGTCCAATCCACCAACGATGGCTTGAAGGTTTGTGTCCTCGGGTTTGAAATGGAAAATGTAAACTCTCCCAATGTTTCTCCAAAAGAAACCCAAATTCTCCAAACAAAAAATAATCCAAGCATGCCCAAAATGAATGAGACTTCTTCTTTTAAAGCTCAACCGTGACTCTTCAAATTCCCATTATGTCTTTCGTCTTATTGCCCCTTCGTCACCTTTTCCCCTTATTAATTAAAAGAAACTTTTTTAATAGTTTTAGTTTAACTCCAAAGTCACTTTTAATTATTTTATAAATCGGCTGGTAATTTTCTAATGTTTCCAAAAAGGGACATTACAGTCCTCACTCCTTGAGATTGGCTTTCCTCAAGCAGTCAGTACCAAGATCCCATATAAATCTGCAAGTAGCTCTATAGCCTAATCTAAAAACACATTTTGCCACTCTGTGAAGCAGGATGTCCAAGTGCAACTCATTCATCAACTGGATCCTTGGATCCCATGTCAATATGTGAAGTATCATTTCGTTTGTAGGCCACGTGACTCTGATCATAATTGCACCAAAACTCAAATTGTAATCCTCATAATGCCACGTATACATCCGGTCAACACTCGGATCCCAAACCATCCTATCAATACAATCCTAAAAGGAGTAATGGACATCTAACAACCTATCATCTTGGATCAACCAACTGAACAAACAGTTCATCCAACCAAAACCGCAAATATGCATGAAGTTAGACTCATAAGTCCACATATCGATGTCATAAACCAAACCAACAATACATAAGATGATGTTGTTGTCACTCTGCCCATGTACTGGAAGGGTAATCATCTCATAAGGTGTAAGCCTCAAGGTGAGGTATCTTCACGAGTCAACCTACAACTCGCTAACCTCTAGAGGCTGAGCCAAAATTGAAAAAATAATAGTAGACCAAGCGTAGAACCCAATGACAGCCGGAGTGTGCATAAAGATAAAATTACCTCCTGGGAAATACATAGTTGTCATCTCATGAAGACTGTGTGATATCTTTAGATAATCGGTAGAAACTATCAGCATACATTAAAGGGCAATTTGGGATTTTCAACATCATCATAAGTAACAACACTCAAATCAACATCTCCATCAATGAAATGATCACCATCAAGTGAAATCTCCAAGTCATTTTCACTTATTTCATCTCTATCCAAGTGTCATGCTATAGATATATAATTGTTGTCTTCATGATGGTCAATCCTCTTGCTATCATCATTGTCAATCTCATCAACTCCTACATCAAAAGGTTGAGCCAAGGTAGAGCGTACCAAATTTAATTCCTCATTAAGCTCAACAATCTGATTTTCTGCCTCCTGAAATGCTACTAAGGAAGCCTCTAGGATGTCCTTCGAATTCGTGAGCTCACAAGAAAGGATGTCCACTTCTTCCTTCTTTAAGGCCTCTAAATAAATCTTTGTGAGATTGTGAAGATGATCACAATCTGAAAGAAGATGTGCATAGTTTGATTTCATTGTTTTTATCCCTTCCTTTATCACAAACAAATGTGAGAACTCCTCTTCGAGACCCTTTTGTCTTCTCTCTAATTGATCCTTCCAATAATGTTTTTCAACCATCTCATATGTGTTATCTGTTAAAGTTTGTAGCTGCGATAGAGATCTTTATCTCTTGAAATATGGACATTATTACCATTATTGTCATCTTCAGCTGAAAAGGTCACTTAAGTTTAATTTGTAATATTAAATGTAAATGACATGTGTCATTCACATACATTGAGGCATGAATATTCGAAGAATCATAATTAATTATAGGAGTTATGAGAATCTCAAGAGACCTTCGGCTATAATGTGAAGTCTCTCCTGTTGTTATATATTTGCATCAAGCAAAGGATATTGTACACTTTAACATTTCATTATCAATAAAGATATATTTTTTGTGTGATTGGGTTTTTCCCTTCATTCTCGAAGGGTTTTCCCAGGATATTTCTAGTGTTCTTTGTTTCAGTTTTGTTTTTTTCTTATTGCTTAGTATCTTCATGGATTTCTGGGCTTTAGTTTTAACATGGTATCAAAGCCAGTTTTCCATTGATAATCTTCATAAGGAAATTGTTTTGATACCTTGGCTCTCTTGTATTTCTTGGCTCTTTTCATATGTATAAAATTCCATTCTTACAAGTTATATTTTTTGTATCTTTCGTTCAATATAAATGTCATTTTATGCAGTGTCATGGGTGTTGTTCAAAATCGTGCTTGTAATAGAATGTTAAGTTTTTGTTTTCTATTGGTTGTTAAGAAGTGCTAGCCTGCTAGGTATGCTTGTGTTGAACATCTTTTCACACAATGAGCATCAAATATTGTATTCATTTCGAACCCATATCTAGTCTTCTCTTGCAAGTGCTTTCATAGTTGTTTTCTTTGCAGCCTTCAATAGGTTTTTTTTTTTTTTTCATTAGTTTGTATGATTTAGGTATGATCTCAATATAAGATTTCTGGTCTTGTATGTGCTTTCATTGGAGGTCTTCTTATTATTGTGCAACCTCAATTTTTTGCCCGGTTTGGATCAAGAGTCTTGATTTTTTTTTTTTTCCATTTTGGTGGTCGTTCTCATTCTTTCTCGCCAATGTTTATTTATGTGTTGTGGGCGTTCCTTTTTCTTCTTTTCTTCTTTGATAGCACGAGCTATTTGTAAGCTTTCCATTACCGTTAAGTATGAGATCTTTCATCTTTCTGGTGATATTTTCTTTCGCATCTTTTGCTTTGTGCATTATTAACGCGCATTATTAACGTTGGTCGGGCGTTTGATAATACTTATTTAAAAGTGTTTGTTCTTGGCAATAACTCTTTGTATTATTGGGTGAAGGTGTCTATGTCTCTTCCGTAGGTGTTCGACTTGATTGCTCTTATCTCTTGCTTCTTATATTTCAGGGAAAATATATAATCCTTGTTCTAACGTTGTATTATTCATTGATGCATATTGCTTTCTAAAGATGATTCTCCATAGAATGGTCGGTCCTCATGGCATCCAATTTATTTATTTATTTTTGTGTTGTGGACTGTCGATTTCCCTTCCTATCCTCTGACGGCATCCAATCTTTATTGTGCCATGAGTCACGATTTTTATTTGTAACTGACGTTTAATTTGTAACTGACATCTTTGTGATATTGTTTTGGGAAATTTATTGAGGTCTATAAAGATGGACCTTTGCACCTTCATATGTCTTATTACATTGTGAAGGAGCTGCAAGTAGCCACTAAGTTTGGATGTGTAGTGATGATTGCTTCGGATGCTAATGATGTTGTGGCCATAGAGCAAGAGATTGCTCACAGACGATACACTTGTAGCTGTGAAGAAACTGGAAGGACAAGACGAGAAGCAATTTCGAGCTGAAATTCATCAAGCAAATCTAGTGATTTCCTCGGATACTTTTATTGGAAATATCCTCAGTTTAAATAGGAAGCATCTCATTTGTGGTCTGTCAAGTTCTAAGGATTCGACCGATTACTATGAAGAATGTTGTGTTTGTCTTTGGCAAGATGCTTCAATATTATTAGGGTCGGATCAGTTCCCATCCTTCTGTAACTGTCACATCTACCTTTCATCTTTGCTAAGTGTAGCAGTTGTTAGTGGGAGCAAGCCTGAATTTCACTTATTGGGACACACTGCCATCTTTGTTCAAATGAATGACATATTTGGATGTGCTCAGGATAGGTTGCATATGAAAGAGATAAGTATTATTCTGATGTTAATATCAGATTTTTAGGAAAATGTATATGGATGCTATGAGCTTTACATTAGTTGTAGAGGCACTTCTAAAAAAAATTGTGTATGCTTGTGTGCATATTGAAATTAGGCTAGAAAGAGATAAGTATTTATGGTTATCTTGATAGTGTATGCTTTTAGCATTGATCTGTGTATATCTTTTCGTGAATAGTTTGATTTGGGAACTAATTCTTGCTTCCAGGATAAATCAAGAAGAAATGGCATAATAAGAGAATGCATGCAAAGGCATGGAAAAATTCCCTACAGTCGTGGAACTAAATTTATCATACAGAAAAAGTATATCAAGCTCTAGAGGGAGGATGCAACAAGATAAGGATTTTAGCTTCAGAGGAATGCTTTGCAATTAAGAGGGAGTGCTTATGGAATTCCCTTCATTTTTCATATATGCTTTTAATGCTTGTGATATTTGTAGAATCTGAGACTTAAATGGCACTAAGTCTTGTTTTGGTATGTCCATTTCTATTCATGTGAAATCAACAATAAGATTGTAAGAATCAGCAATGATAACTCTTTCACTATGCAATAGTGAACATGATGTTGAGAGAGTCCATGATGTCATCACATTGAGAGATTCCATGATGGGAGTTGGATGTCATATTGAGAAATTCCATGACAATTCATGTTGAGAGAGTCCGTGAATAAAGGCTTAGTTGTGAGTCTTACAAATCTTTTCATGTTGAATAATTCCATGAATATGACTCATTGTTACAGATTTTCGTGTTGAGTGATTCCATGAATATGACTCATTATTACAAGTTTTCATGTTGAGTAACTCCATGAATTATGTTTTGAATTCGTATGATCAAAATTTATCATTGACATTTTTGTTTGCAGCTTTGTGTGACTGTTTAGCTAAAGATCTCTCTCTTGCTAAGAGGGAGTGTTAAAGTTTGTAGCTGCGATAGAGATCTTTATCTCTCGAAATATGGACGTTATTACCATTATTGTCATCTTCAGCTGAAAAGGTCAATTAGGTTTAATTTGTAATATTAAATGTAAATAACATGTGTCATTCACATGCATTGAAGCATGAATATTCGAAGAGTCATAATTAATTATAGGAATTATGAGAATCTCAAAAGACCTTCGGTTATAATGTGAAGAGTCTCTCCTATTGTTATATATTTGCATCAAGCAAAGGATACTCTACACTTGAACATTTCATTATCAATAAAGATATTTTTTTGTGTGGCTGGGTTTTTCCCTTCATTCTTGAAGGATTTTCCCAGGATATTTCTGGTGTTCTTTGTTTCAATTTTGTCTTTTTCTCATTGCTTGGTATCTTCATGGATTTTTGGGCTTTAGTTTTAACATTATCAAAATGTGATAAAGGTGCAATAATCTTATGTTTCATTTACTTTCATTTGACTCTCCAAATAAGGTGAACTAGTGGGTGTATGTGATAAGCCAAATGAACATGAGGTGAGAGAAAGAGTTTCATCACATATATCCATATCATCAATGTTATCTTTTATACTCTGTTGTGAAAAAGAATTAGAGGCACCATCGTATTCAGAAATAAATTCATCACAAGAAAAATTCATACCATAAGTAGAGACCATAGTTGGCAAAATCGCAATTTAATCTACGATTAGATACAAATCACCGAGTTTATTTGCTAGGCGAGTTTTATGCAGAAAAATTCGCAGATTCAAGAAATTAGCCAACCCTAAAAACTCGTAGAGTAATCGGCGATTTTTTCATAAAACCTCGCAACTTTTTACTAAAAACTCGATTGCACGTGAGTTCTAGCAATATAGGCCAAAAAAAATCTTTATTTCAACGCTAGTTTTGTTTTGTGCATTTGGAGGCTTGAGGAGCGGAGTGAGGAAGGGTTCCAAGGCATTCTTAGGTGATTGCAAGCTATTGAAGGCGGATTTCAGTGGATTTGTAGAGGATTCCAACCGGTTTTAGAAGACAAATCTCTCATCCAAGTAGGTTTGGTGAGATTGTTTTTAAAGTTTTAAAACATGTTCTATTGTTTTCTTGTTGCTAGTAAATGAATTCAAATCATTTGAAAGCATTTCAACTCTATGTTTGAATCATTTGAAAGCCACTCAACTCTATGTTTGACAAAAAAAATTCAAGAATATGTAAGATTTTTTACAAAGTTAAAAACAAACCCTAGTTGTTTTTTTAGTTTGTTTAGTTTACACTCATAGATCTAAGTTCTAACTTTGTTTATTCATTTTTCTCTAAATTTATGTGTAGGGCAGCGGTTAAGCATTTAAAAAGCATGACAAATCCGCAAGAAGAGTGGCCACAAACTCCATGCCCATCTAGATATATAAGCACTCGGCCTAGAAATGCAAGAGATAAGGCATGGCAGTATGCCTATGGAGCTCCAAATGATGTTGGGAAGGTTATACGCATTCTATGTGAAAAACTTATTTTCGGAGGCATAAACCGCTTCAAGTACTACCTTGCGGGCATAAAGAAACATGATTCAACTCCTTGTCTCAAGGTAACCGATGAAGAAAAAAGACTCATCAATGCCCTACTTGCAGTTGCTGACCAGAAAACATTGAATAGGGAGAGGGCGAAATCAGCTATGAGGGCAGCCATAGCTGAATCTCAAGGAGCTCCTATTGATATTCAAGAAGAAGAAGCACTTGAGAATATAGCGGTATCTCTTCATGGCCTGTGGATCCGCAAACAAAGTGTCTCTTTTGCCGATTCCACTCCTTCTACATTACCTAGTTCTTCATCACCATCCTCATCAGGGATAGGGAGTTATTTGGTGTCTAGGAACACGGTTAGATCACAACCATCAGTAGAGGGCACTTGATGGAACAAGGAGGTGCATGAGCAAGCTGATATTGCAACAACTAATTTTTGATTTTTCAACAACATATCAATGTATGTGGCTGATAGTCCCTATTGGTTGAATTTGGTGAACGCAATTTCAATACCGCGCAAAGGGTGAAAGCCCCTTTCTGCAAGGATTTGTGCGGAAGGTTAGTATTTTACTATTTAGTAATTGTAAATAATCGAAATCCACTTGAGTTAATTGTTATATTTTAAATCTTAATTGGTATTTCATAATTTTTAACTAACACTTATATTAAACCTAAATTTTGTAGGTTGCTTAACAATGTCGTTGATAGGGCAAGAGTATTGATGGGGTAAGAAGTAGAACTATAATTAATTTCTTGGTTGCTTGCAAAGATGATGTGGTGTTTTGAAAATTTGTTGATGCCTCCAATAAAGTGAAAAATGCACACACATTAGCTTTAATGTTGGAGAATGTTGTCATGGAGGTGAGAGTAGAGAATGTGTTGCAAATCATCACAGATAATGCAGCACCATATGTGGCAGTAGGTAAATTTAAATTTTTATGTTCAATATGAATCATGAATGTAATGTTTTGGTATTATTAAATTAATGTTTGATGTAATATGGAAAGTTTGTAATTAATTATTGATTTTTTACTAATCTTTTAGGTAGAATCCTCCAAGAGAGGCATCCCACACTTTTTTGGTCATCTTGTGTAGCGCACGTCCTTAACATTCTTTTGGAGGACATAGGAATACTTGATTGGGTGAGTCCAATTGTGGAAGATGCAAGGCGAGTCATCAAATATATCTATAATCACCCATGGGTTCTTAGTTTGATGAGGACCACTAAAGACAAAGTTTTGGTGAGATCTGCTATGACAAGGTTTGCAGCGGTGTTCTTGATGTTGCAAAGTATTATCAACACAATATTGCCTCTGAAACAAATGTTTGTGTGTGTTGATTGCGTTGCTTTGATGTACTCAAAGAAGCCTGAAGGAGAGGATGTAACACGAATAAAAAAATTGTGGAGGTAACTTCAAGAATTAAAAAAATATTTTTTTATTTGATTCAAGTTTCATTATTAATTTGTAACTTGCTATGTAAGTAACTAATATGTATTTTTGAAATTTCAAATGTAGATGTCTATGCCCCTGGTTAGAGTCTTGCACATATGTGACGTGCAACAATCCCCAATGGAATGTCTTTATGAGGTGATGGATAAGGCCAAAGAGGTTGTTAGAAATTACTACCATGTGGACAAACTCAAACTTGACCCCATTTGGGAAATAATTGACAGGAGGTGGAACAATATGCTCCACCAACCCATACATGCAGCAAGCTACTTCCTCAACCCCAAATTCAGGTACTATGATTCTCCTTGAGATTTTAGTAAGACTTCATTTTGCTTTGTTTTTTAAGGTTGTGTACTAAAACTTGATTTAATTTTTTGTTTATTTTAGGGCTGATGATTCCTATTCAGATCCTAATAGAGAGGTCATGGAGGGTCTCTCTAGATGCATTGAGAGGATGATATCCAATAAAGCGGAGAGAGACCTTGTTGTAACCGAACAACAAGTCTATGTGGAATCAAGGGGTAATTTGTTCTCTTCTACACTAGCAAAGAGACCAAGAGGCACTCAAGCCTCGAGTGAACTATCAAAGTTTAAACTTAAAAACTATCGCAAATTGATAAGTTGTGTTTTCTAAAAATCTTTTTTCATTGCTTTATAACTTATTATATTTTGTGTTACAGATGGTGAGTGGTCAAGTTGGGGTGGAAACACCCCCAATTTAAAAAATTTTGCTCTCGAAGTCTTGTGCCAACCTTGTAGTGCATCCCATTGTGAGTGCAATTGGAGCTTATTTGAGTCCATCCATACAAAGAAAAGAAAAGATTGAATCAAAAAAGGCTCAATGACCTTGTTTATGTACACTATAAGCTTAAGTTGCGCATAAAAAGGGCACAGAGTTCAGAAGTACCTGGTCCGCTTTATCTAAATGAGATAGATCCTTATTCGGATTGGATGGCACAAGAGCCAGGTCCATTGTTTTCACCAAAGGAGGTTGCTGATTTGGATAAACAAGCCATGGAGGGGGGTGTTGGAAGAGATTTTCATTTCACAATGGATGACATTGAGGACGAGAACGATGAGGATTCAAAGGAGGAGGCATTGCCAATACCACATATAGGAGGAGATACATCCACTTTCAGGATGCAAAGCCAATCAGTAGGGATGTCGAGTGAGGAGGCACAGCCATGGACTCTACAATCACGCAGCTCACGCCCAGTCCCAGTGCGAGGCATCTCTTCGAGGACTAGACCCCTTCTCTTTTCTACGAGTAGAGCTAGAAAGGGGAAGATGTGATTGTATTGATGTATTTAGCAATTTAGTATTTACTTCTAGACTTCTAGTTTGACAGAAACTATTTACTATTTTGCTTCCCGCCATCAACATTCCTTATGAGAATGTGATTTTGTACCCACTATGCATTTATATATATCTAAACTTTACTTGTTTCTTTTGTATTCTCTTTAATTAACAAAAAAAATATTCGATTAAATTTATGCACATATATGTATGTATGTACGTACAAATAGAAGTGGCAAAGATACCATGTTGCCAATATACTTTTAAATCTTTTGGAGGGAGAACCTTTATAATTATCATTATTATTGTTCCAATGGATTTGAGAAGTGGCCTATCTTTCCATCGGGCTTTTTATGTTTCAAATGCTCCTTCCAATATTTCCAACCGATGGTGATGTGTATTAAATCAATGGAAATATAATCTCTATGTCTTTATTTTGGCTCCATGTCTTTGAGCGTATGCCACCTTTGTATCAGCATATTCTTCTTTCAAAATTTTATTAGCATCTGAAGAGTTTTCTTGAGGCCAATAGTGACCGTGCACATCATATCTTCTTGATAACCGATGGAGCGCAAGGGAGTTATTATACACTTTCCGCTGCCTTAGTTATTGCTCTTGGAAGTTCATTTCTAAATCGCACTTGATTGCTCTGAGTCAAAGACTCGATATTATTACCAGCTTTAAATCATGATTCAAAACTTTGTTTGCAAGATTGAAGGTTGTGGTAGCCAGGCCATGATATTGACCATAACCAACATATTCGAGTCATGAAATTTGTTTAATCAGCTCCCTTTATATGTCCTTATCTTGCGGATCGTTGAAAAGATATATTCCCCGATAGCATGATTGTATGATGCATACTAGTCGTAACCAAAAGGCCAAGAGCTTATTGATTTTGAAGGCGCATGAGTTTTTTCTTCTCTCTGTTATTCTTTTGTTCGAGATTCTTGGGTGATATACTAATACAAACCCACACCCTCATGCACGATGGACATCATTATAATTGCTTTTCAATCACTTGTAAATGTGTGGCATGTATATTGCATGCAAAGTTGTTTTTTAATATAAGGCATAAGCTCTAATTCTTTTCTTTTATTTTTGATCTTGTGTGATGACTACATAGGGGCAGATCACAGTCCCCATAACATGTTCTTTACTATATTATGCATAAAGTAATCTTGTGAGAATTTGAATCCTATAATATGATACTCTGACTTACTCACCGATATTTATTGTATACTAGTTGTAGTAAGAATCAAAAAGGTATTCAAGGAAACCATATGTTAAAGATCTCATTATTAATAGCAGTCTCCTGTGATGCACCCAAGACAAGTGAAGCCATGTGAATGGGTGAAGAGGAGAGGAATAATAGCAATCTCCTGTGATGCACCCAAGACTAGTGAAGCCATGTGAATGGGTGAAGAGGAGAGGAATCCTGCAAGGAAGCACAAACTATGATCAGATTCTCAATTGCATGAACATCTTAAAAAGAAATTACTAAAACATCCAAGTCAGCTCATGATTGTCCAAGTATACTCAGTTGTTAAGTTGAGTGGTGGAATTAAGTACCAAGATGCTCAGTGGCTGGTCAAGGTGCTCCATGTCTATTCCAGGTAGGAAGGGCCTTTCTCGAATGAGATTTTGTGGGGATATTTTAAGGGTATGCGGTTGGGAGGTTAAGACCCTAACAATATTTCCCCTCTCCATCAGATGCCAAGACATGCACAAGGCAAAGATAAGTTATGTATTCAACATCTGTTGGTAACAGGTATTTTACTTTTACGATATTTACAAGTTGAAGATATGTTAGATTGATTGATATCGTTGAATTACTTATTTCCTGCAATGAAATCAGTTTTCTCGGCAATGTAAATGGTAACTAATTAGATCACTTAATCTTCCAATTCGACATGAATTATATATGTATGCTAGAGATAGGCTTACTTGATGATTGTTAGAATTGTCCTTCATTTATGTGAATAATGAATACGAACGTATCTTTTAACTGTGTTGTTGCCATAGTTAACAAAAGGATACAGTGGTATTGGTCATTATGATACAGTGATATTTGATGCCCTAGATGGTATCTGTCATTGTGGTGCAATGGTATTTGATGCCCTAAATGGTAATTGACTTTTCGATAGTGGTATAGCTATTTGTGCCCTAAGTGGTATATGTGGATTAACCTGGGTTTTGCAGATGTTGCCTTAGGCAAATTTCGGTTTTAGAATTTAGGGTATGTAAAACTCAAATTCTATATTTACATTTATTGACAATACTATCAATTATTAGTTATAAAAATTTTCATTTAACTGATTGTAACTGTTAATCTCATTCACATGAACATAACTGATGTAACTGTCTTCTTATGAAAATGACATAATAATTGTATTTCTTTGATATGCTAGTTGTTAGTTAAGCCCTAGAAAAAGTGGATGTTACATGTAGGCAGCCTTGCAAAAATCCTCTACCTCCATACCACCAATTAATAGACCAATACCATGATCATGAGAAGGCTGTGAATTAGTGGTAGTTGGCTTCTCTTCTTTTTCAAGACCACCACTATGTTGATTATTCTCTTCTTCATACAAATTTCTGCACTCATCTTTTGCAAGGAGATCCTGGACCAATTCATAACACTTCTTTGCCATATCATTCTTGTTTTGAAACTTTGGATGAAAATTTATGTAATCAATGAAGGGTAATTCTTTATGAATTTGTGGAGAGAATTTGTTGCACTCATCATATATGCTCATTATTTTAGTCTTCATATCAGATTGGAAATTTTGAGCCAACTATTGTTTTGATTAAGTAAAAACAGATTTTGAAAGGACCTGAAACCTTTTACAAAGTAACTAGCAGATAAGCAAAGAAAGCCCCCGAGAAAATGTACCTCAGCACCATACAACTAGCCACGCTAGAACAAAATATCATAAAACATCGAACAGGAAGGACAGAGGGCCAACTATTGTTGTATCTTAATAAGATCTTGATTTTTTCCCAACCATTAAACTTCCCCATGACTAGATACAACTAGTCTCTCCTCAATACAATAGAGCTCACTACCAAGTTAAAAGAAAACCCCTCACTGTATTCAAAACTCAAACCAGATGATACATAATAGGTGCACAAAAAGATTCGCAAACATTTTCTATTATGCAGTTGTTATTGTCTATATTTGAGCACAAACTGTAAATTTCAATGCACAGATTTGTAGTAGCAGTCAGAAAATACATGACAGTGTATAGATTCTTGCATCTGGAAAAGGAAGATCACCATTATGGCTCAGTCGAAAAGTGACCATATTTTGAAAGTTATCCACAAATAGCACACATGTCCAACTCCAATACTCTGCAGCCATTATTTGTTTCTTCTTCTTGCTTTATTTCAAACGCTCGTGGTGAAGCGTTAATTCCAGCCCACCAGAAATGACTGGTAATTTCTTAGATATATTGTGCAAAAAGAGAATATTACAACAAAGATCAAAATACACACCCTCAATATCTTTTACTTGAGTTGTGTATACACCTTTACTTTGCCTAGTGATAAAGTTTTTATTTGCACAGGTTTGGATTGTCTTTCAACCAAAGTAACAAGAATCGGAATCGGATCGAAATCGGCAAGGCCGAATCAAATCGTGAATCGGCCATGAATCGGAATCGAATCGGCCATGAATCGGAAAATTTAAAAAACCCTTGAAATTTAGTGAGTAACTTATTTCATAAACCCTTTATCGCTGATTCGATTCACCGATTCACAAAAAATCGTTTGGCTTGAATCGAATCGCCGAATCGCGTGAATCGCATGAATCGCCGTGATTCTTGGAACTATGCTTTCAACATATGACGAGGTAACTATTTAGGATATAATACATGTCTACTCATTGAACTTGCCAACCAAAATATGTTGCTTTCTTAACTCCAACGTTCAGAGCCTGGGAATAAATTAATTGACATCACTCTAAATAAGAAGCCTGCACTATAATGCAGATTGACTGGCAACAGCTTGCATCTAAATTGTTGTTATGCTTACAGCTCATGGAAGAATAAATTAACAACAAACTGCAGTCACCGACAGATGAAATGATAGCATGGCCTTAATTCGCTTAAATATTTCAGGTAACGCTTCTGCCCAAGTTTGGTAATCTTGTTGGACAATAAACAGGGCCCAATATATTCTTCAAACTTCTGCCACTCTCGCTATTCCAACCCCCTGTAAGCACCTATCTTGAGCATCATTTGCTATGCTAATGATCTAGTGTAACAGTTCTGACGAGGCTCTAAGTTTTCAAATGTTGGACCATACCTTTCTACAAATTTCCATCGATTTTGAATTTTCTAGGCTTGTCTAACTTGTTAAACGAATCCTGTAGCTTTTATCAACAATTATTAATCGTATAAAATTAGTCTTTTAAAAATGTTGCTTCTCGATAGCTTCCAAAAATAGAGATTTTCTATGATATCTCTTTCTAGATGCAACCAGCCCACAACTCAGCCAGTGTTGTTATACCTGAAATTATTCCTTCAGTTATGATGATCAGTCTCAAGTTCAAAAGAAATTATTAACCAATATGCACATTAAGTTATTTCACTGTAATACCAATATGCTACAAATTTTTCCACATAAATTTTTTCCACCACTCAACAATCATTCATTCTCGTGGCATATCATGGAGCGGCTCTGCAGAAAATTGAATAGCCAGATTCTTCACGGCAACTCCAAGTATAACCGCTCACATGTACTCCCCAGAATGGCCTAGTATGTCCAGCATTCAGAAGTCGTGAAATTTCTCTTGATAGGAAAAACGAGCCAAACCTACTTGCAAAGATGTTTGTGTGCTTCCAAAATTTGCTCGCTAAAATTTCTCTTGACTCTACCGCAAAACTATAGTTTCTGAAGCGACAACAATGTAACTTTGTTCAACAAAGAAAATACACTACCAGTTCAATAAAATTATATCTATTTTGTAGCCTGTTTATAGTTTGACAATCTCCTTGACTTTTAATCACTGCATCACTTTCAGAAGCCTTTAATGGTTTACAGAATTTTATCAGACTTCCAACGTTATTTCGCCTCAAAAGATATCTATCAAGGCAAATAAATTATAGTTCATACCCTCAAAGCCACCGCTTCACAAACTCTTAATTGGCAAATATTTCATAGATTCAAGTCGTGCCGATTAAATTTAGGACCCACAAAACAAAGTTTTAGACTTATGAAAATAATTGTTTGCATGCATAAAATAAGTCGTCTACAATAAGTATTTTCCAATTTACTGAATTATTCAGGAATGAATAAAAGACCTGAAATTTTCTTCAAAACATGCACAAAAATATTACTTCCACGCTATGGCCTTCATGATGAATAAATATGGCAATCAAAGCCATGACCATGAATATATCATTTCAAGGATTACTCCATGCCAATAATATTTCCAACACTTAATCAATTTCCAAACCAAAATATTTTATATGCTCTCTATCTAAATGAAATGTATTTGTTGTCAACCCAGATAACTTCTCCAAAACTGTAACCTCACAGGCTAGCAGGATGTAGGGCTCTGATACCACTATAATATCCCTAAAGGATATTATACCAATTTTTCTCTCAAACAGATTTCAGCACATAAAAGATAACTCATGCAAACCAAACTAGTATGTAAACCAGCAAATGGACCGATAATGATCATTAAAATATTCAGTTTTAACCATAGTTGGAAAACTCGCCGAATACTCAACGAGTTTCAAACACTCGCCGAGTTTTTTAGCTCGGCAAGTTTTCCCTAGAAAAACTCGCTGATTCCAAGTACTTAGCTGGGGCGGAAAAATCGCCAATTAATCGGCGAGTAATTGTTAAGAACTTGCAGTGACAGTAAACCGTGTGTTGCGACGGCAATATAGGGCAAAAAGTCCCTTTTTTTGCAATGCCAGTTGCATTTGTGCACTCTAGAGGCTTGAGGTGTGGAGAAAAGAAGGTTTGGAGGAATTCTTAGGTGATTGCAAGTGATTCAAGGCGGATTTGAGTGGGATTTGTAGAGGATTCTAACCAGTTTTAGAAGACAAATCCCTTTCCAGGTATGTTCTTTTTATCATAATTGAAAACTTTTAATAGTTTTTAAAAATGTTCTATTGTTTTTGTTGTTGCTTGTAAATGAATTCAAATCATTTAAAAACATTTTAACTCTATGTCTGAATCATTTGAAAGCCATTCAGCTCTATGTTTAACAAATTTTTTTGAAGAATATGTAAGATTCTCTAAAAACAAACCTTAGTTGTTCGTTTATTTTGTTTAGAAACTAGTTCATACTCATAGATCTAAGTTTCTAACTTCTAAGTTCCAAGTCCTAACTTTGTTTATTCATTTTTCTATAAATTTATGTGTAGGGTAGCGGTTAAGCATTAAAAAAGCATGACAAATCTGCAAGAAGAGTGACCACAAAAACCATGCCCATCTAGATATATAGGCACTCGGCCTAGAAATGCAAGAGATAAGGCATGGCGGTATGTCTATGAAACTCCAAACGATGTTGGGAAGGTTATATGCATTCCATGTGAAAAACTTATCTCTGGAAGCATAAACCACTTCAAATACCACCTTGCAGGCATAAAGAAACATGATTCAAATCCTTGTCTCAAGGTAACTGAAGAAGAAAAAAATTCATCAATGCCCTACTTGCAGCTGC
This sequence comes from Cupressus sempervirens, assembly GCA_028749045.1. Taxonomy (NCBI): domain Eukaryota; kingdom Viridiplantae; phylum Streptophyta; class Pinopsida; order Cupressales; family Cupressaceae; genus Cupressus; species Cupressus sempervirens. The sequence continues at coordinate 550,679,547 of CM053785.1, read as the reverse complement.
TGAAGAGAAATAATTGAATAGGGAGAGGGCGAAATTAGCTATGAGGGTAGCCATAGCTAAATCTCAAGTAGCTCCTTTTGATATGCAAGAAGAAGAAGAAGCACTTGAGAACATACCGAGATCTCTTCATGGCCCATGGATCCACAAACAAAATGCCTCTTTTGCCGGTTCCACTTCTTCTACATTTCCTAGTTCTTCATCACCATCCACATTAGGGATAGGGAGTTATTTTGTGTGCAAGAACACAGTTGGATCACAGCCATCATTAAAGGACATTGGATGGTACAAGGAGGTGCATGAGCAAACTGATATTGTAACAGCTGATTTTTGGTTTTTCAACAATATCTCAATGTATGTGGTTGATAGTCCCTATTGGTTATTTGGTGAATCCAATTTCAATATCGAGCAAAGGGTACAAGCCGCCTTCTCACAAGGATTTGAGTGTAAGGTTAGCATTTTACTATTTAGTAATTGCAAATAATTGTGATTCACTTCAGTTGATTGTTATATTTTAAATCTTAATTGTTATTTCCTATTTTTTACTAACACTTTATTACACCTAAATTTTGTAGGTTGCTTGACCATGCAGTTGATAGGGCAAGAGTGTTGATAGAAGAACAAAAGAAAGAGTGGAAGAAATATGGCTGCACCATTTTATCTGATGGGTGGATAGATAGAAGAAGTAGAACCATTATTAATTTCTTGGTTGCATGCAATGATGATGTGGTGCTTTGGAAATCCATTAACACCTCCAACAAAGTGAAAAATGCAAACACATTGGTTTTAATGTTGGAGAATGTTGTCATGGAGGTGGGAGTGGAAAATGTGATGCAAATCATCACAGATAATGCAGCAACATATGTGGCAGCAAATAAATTTATTTTTTATATTCAATATGAATCATGAATGTAATGCTATGGTAATATCAATTTAGATTTGATGTAAATATGAAAAGTTTGTAACTAATTATTGATTTTTTTACTAATCTTTTAGGTAGAATCCTCCAAGAGAGGCATCCCATGCTTTTTTGGTCACCATGTGCAGCACATGTCCTTTACCTTCTTTTGGAGGGCATAGGAAAACTTGATTGGGTGAGTCCAATTGTGGGAGATGCTAGGCGATTTAGGCAAAGATTTGGTGAGACCCGCTATGACGAGGTTTGCAACGGTGTTCTTGATGTTGCAAAGTATTCTCGACCACATAATGGCTCTAAAACAAATGTTTGTGTGTGCTGATTGGGTTGCCTCACCTTGCTCAAAGAAGCCCGAAGGAGAGGCTGTAGCATAGCTAGTCTTTGATGATAGTTTTTTGGCAAAGGCTAAGGAGATTGTGGAGATAACTTAAAGAATCAAAATATTATATTTTTAGTTGATTCAAGTTTCATGATTAATTCATAGCTTACTATGTTATTAACTAATTTGTATTTTTCAAATTTCAAATGTAGATGTCTATGCCCTTGTTTAGAGTCTTGCACATATGTGATGGGCAACAATCCCCAATGGAAGGTCTTTATGAGGCCATGGATAAGGCCAAAGAGGCTGTTAGAAATTACTATCATGCGAACAGATTTAGATTAAACCCCATTCGGGAAATAATTGATCAGAGGTGGAACAATATGCTCCACCAACCCATTCATGCAGCAGGCTACTTCCTCAACCCCAAATTCAGGTATTATGACTGTCCTTGAAGTTGAGATTTTACTAAAACTTTATTTTACTTTACTTTTTAAGGTTGTGTAGTAAGACTTGATATCATTTTCTATTTGTTTTAGGGCTGATGATTCCTACTCAGATCCTAACGGAGAGGTCATGGAAGGTCTCACTAAATGCATTGAGAGAATTATATTTATTGAAGCGAAGAGAGACCTTGTTGTGACTGAACAACCAGTCTATGTGGAATCAAGGGGTAATTTGTTCTCTTCTATGCTAGCAAAGAGAGCAAGAGCTACTCAAGCACTAGGTAAACTATCAAACTTTAAAACTTTTGCAAATTGATTAGTTGTGTTTCCTGATTATCTTTTTTCATTGCTTTATAACTTTTTATATTTTGTTTTGCAGATGGTTGGTGGGCAAGTTGGGGTGGCAATACCCCCAATTTAAAGAATTTTGCTCTCAAAGTCCTATGCCAACCTTGTAGCGCATCCCATTGTGAGCACAACCGGAGCTTATTTGAGTCCATCCACACAAAGAAAAGAAATACAATGACTCAAAAACGACTTAATGACCTTGTTTATATGCATTGTAATCTTAAGTTGCACATAAAAAGGGCACCGAATTCAGCACTACCTGGTTCACTTGATCTAGAAGAGATAGATCATTATTTTGATTGGACGGCACAGGAGCCAGGTCTATTGTTTTCACTGGATGAGATCGCTGATTTGGAGAGGCAGGCCATGGAGGGGGGTGTTGGAACAGATTTTCATTTCACAATGTATGACATTGAGGACGAGAGTGATGATGATTCAAGCTCAAAGGACGAGGCATTACCAATGCCACATGTAGGAGGAGATACATCCTCTTCCAAACATCGAGCCAGTCAGTAGGGATGTCGAGCGAGGAGGCATAGGCTCAGCCACAAACTTCACAGTCACGCAACTCACACCCAATCACAGTGCAGGGCACTTCTTCAAGGACTAGACCCCCTCGCTTTCCTACTAGTGCAGCTACAAAGAGGAAGATGTGATTGTATCAATGTATTTAGTATTTACTTCTAGTTTGACAGATTGAAACTATTTACTATTTTGCTTCCCGCCATGAGCATTCTGCATGATAATGTGATTTTGTACCCACTATGCATTTATGTATATCTAAACTCTACTTGTTTCTTTTGTGTTCTCTTTAATTAACTTGTTAGATGCATCTTCTCATTTAATTTTGCAAAAAAAAGTGTATTTTTAATTAAATTTCAGTGGTTTTTTTAGGTTCCCGAGTTTTTTGTTTTTAAAATGCCAAGTTTTTCCCAATTAAACTTTTGGGGGGCTTGGAGAGGTTTGGGCTTTGGCGAGTTTTCCAACTATGGTTTTAACAAATCAAATTTGCTATTCTATTATAAATCAGCAATACAATAACATGCATAGAGTCCAATCTTACAAACAGCAATAACAGTCAAATTGGAAACATATAAAAGAACCTATAAACCCAATATGAACTCTATATTGAATCCACTACAATGATGAATTGGGGCTACGTCCAATCCACCAATGATGGCTGAAGGTTTGCGTCCTCAAGTCTGAAATGAAAGATGTAAACTCTCCCAATGTTTCTCCAAGAGAAACTAAAATTTTCTAAACAAACAATAATCCAAGCATGCCCAAAATGAATGAGACTTCCTCTTTAAAAGCTCAACCACGACTTTAGATTCTCATTTTGTCTTTTGTCTTATTGCCCATTTGTCACCTTTTCCCAGTATTAATTAAAAGAGACTTCTTTAATAGTTTTAGTTTAACTCCAAAGTCACTTTATTTATCGTATAAGTTGGCTGGTAATTTTCTTATGTTCCCAAAAAGGGACATTACAAATTAACATAAGTGATTATTTCATCATTGCCATCAATTGATTTTAAAGATGCATTTATTTTATCTATTTAGAGCTTGGAAAGGTATTATAAATCCCTGTCACTGCCATGCCAGGCGATTCAGTTGTGGAAATTAACTTATGCTTTGCTTCAATATCTCTGATTTTGACTGTTTTAATTAGCTTCTCCGTGAAATAGATAACTCAAATTCTCAATAATATTATATTATAGGAAACTCAAACTGATACTTTCTTGTTCACTCAATTAGAACCCATATGGCCTGTGGGTTTTACCTGACTGAAAATTGTAGTGTCCTGACTGATTGTCATTATCCGATAAAGACCCTCATCAAGAGGTTGATGCTTATTGAGACAGCAAAAACCTGTTGATTTCTATGGATCAAGTTAGTTGAAATAAAAGTTTGGTTTGTTCTGAGTTGTCCTATCCTGAATATTATTAACGTGTACCATTGTTGAAAATAAGCCACAGATGGAACAACAAGGAACCACAGCCACAGAGGGACCAGTAGCTCAGTTATATTGAAGCCAAAAGGTTTAAGTTTATATTGGGCATTAAAGTTACTGTATTAGATTTTCATATTTTGGGTTTCTCGCATGGCTGAAACAGAGGTCAAAAGTCAGCACCGGCACCCATCTTTGATGGAAAAAAGTTATGTATAGCCAACGAAAATGAAGACCATTTTAATAGCTAATGATTTGTTGAGCTAGTTGTGAATGGCTTCACAAGAGTGCTAGGCCCAGCTACATATGCAGCCCTGACAAATGCCCAAAAGATCCAACTAAAAAAGATCAGGTGAAAGGATGCAAAAGGCTTGTGCATTGTTGAAATTTGAAGCAGCAATGGTAAAGGCCATTTTCCCCAGAATAGCATCAACTAATTACTCCAAGGTGTGGGAAACTTTCAAAACGCTTGGAAAGAGACTGACAAGCAAAATAAAGTTAGTCAAATTACAGTTGCTTAAAAGAGAGTTTGAAACTCTTCAAATGAAAGATAATAGTTCAATTCAGACTTCTATATAGGATTTCCCTCTTTGATATGGAAGTTAAGGATTAATGAGAGAGCTATGAAAGAGAAAATAATTGTTGAGAAGATCCTTAGATAAAGATAAAAAAATTAATGTCCAACAAGTGACCACAAATGGGTCAAAGGGAATGGGGGAACAATCAAAGAAGAGCCAACAGCAGGACTACCAAACAGTGACCTCAAACCAACAACAAGAAGAGAGAAAGTGGAAGAACAAGCAAAAACCCTGACAGTTTGGGGGGGTGGAAAGGGCAAGATGATAACCTTACCATTCCAAACACAGCTAAGAAGCCAATGAGACCAAGAAAGGTCTCTGAACATAGGGGTAGTCCGTAGATGTGGCAATCATAGTTGGAAAACTCTCACTTGGCAACAACTCGCCAAGCCCCAAAAAAAAAAAAGGAAAAACTCTGCCAGTTTTTCAAAAAAAAATCTGCCACCAAAAAAACAGCTTAAATTTAATTGAAAATAATTTTTTTTTTGCAAAATTCAATGACAAGATGCATGTAATGAGTTAATTAAAGAGAACACAAATGAAACAAGCAGATTTTAGATATATATAAATGCATAGTGGGTACAAAATCGCATTCTTGTGTGGAATGTTGATGGCAGGAAGCAAAATAGTTAATAGTTTATGTCAAATTAGAAGTAAATACATCATTACAATCACATCTTCCTTTTCCCAACTCTACTAGCATACCGTAATTATCTCTATTTTATATAATATATATAAGTTTTTAGCCTTTTAGTTTTAACAAAAAATCAAAAAAAAAATATTTTTAAAAAAATTAGTTTTACTGAAAAACTCGACAAGTTTTCGCAGAAAACTTGGCGATTTCTTCCTTTGCCGAGCCAGAAAAACTCGCCGAGGTGAGTTTTTAAAACTTGCCAAGTTTTCCAACTATGTTGATAATGGTAGTGGGGCGATGCTGACTTTTTGCTGCCTCTGGAGGTGTCTCGAACCCGAAGAGGGAGTAAATCTAAGCCACTATCTCTATAAATAGGATCTCCGTGGTCTCATAGATCTAGGCCGAAAAGGTGAGTCCTAGTATCTTTTGGTGTCGTGAACCATCTCTAAGAAGAAAGAGGTAATGAGCTGATCTGATAAAGAGCACAGGGGGCCCTAGAAACAGTGGTCCCACAAGTGAATGGCCTCCTGAAGATAAAGAGCCCCACATTGCCGATCCATGTACTTGAAGAAGGATGAAATGGAGCGAGACTCTCTGAATAGACAATAGAACTTGCCTCTAATCTCGCAATAGATAGGACAACAAAAGATAAAGTGCTCCACCAACTCCATCTCACTAAGAGTGCAAAGCTAACAAATCTTGTCCCTTCTCTCCAAAAAATGGTCAATCTAGACATGAAGATGATGGGAACCAACTCTAAAAGACCCAAGAGGAATCCTTAGGGAGTGCTACCAATGACGAGAAGTATATGAAGGGAAAGCAATGATATCATCCTAAATCTCAAAGAAGTGTTCAACATAAAAAGCCATCTTCGGTTGAAGCCCCCATGAGGGTTAACCCAGGTGGTGTAAATGCACTATCTATAGAGATCATCTCTGAGACATCTGTCTAGATCCTGCCTGGTGGGGAGAAGGTGGGGAGGGGAATCCAAAGAAGACTACCATAGATTTTGACTCAACAATCATTGTAATAGGAGAGGCTAAGGACCTCTCAAAGATATTTACAGCTTAGAACTGATGACAAGGGGCAATGCCATTAAGATCTTGAAGTCTCCCAGAGAAACTACATCACTCATATCCATGTGCAAATCCATTCAATAAGGAAAGTCTCTTGCTTGGTAACTTAAAGTGAGAATTATTTGGTTTGATCTTCTTTATATATTAAAGGTATTTTGCTTGACTTAGAATGAGGGTTTACTAGTGTTTTAATCACTTTGGGTTTTGTTCTAAATCGAGCATTATACTCTTGTGTCTTATGAAATTACAAAAATTGGGAAACTCAAGATAAGCTAATGAATCTGAAAAAGCTTTAAACATGGTTGAAACAAACAGTATGTAATAGAAAAAATGTTTATTTATATGCTTGGCTGAATCCATGATTTATGCATTCATAGCCTGCCTGTTCGTGGTGTTATTTTGTTCCACTTGACTACTTTTGTTCTTCATGCTATTTCTGCTGGCACAGACATAGTTCTCTCTTACTCTATCAAATCTCCTTATTTGCTTCCCTAAAGAAGCATAGGACCATTCCCAAGAAAGTAAGATGTGCAGGAGTTCAGTTAGTGGTCTGTAAAGCACTCCAATGATACTGTCTCCTCTCTCTTGTACTCACAACGTTGTTGAACCAACTGAAAACATGCAGTTCAAACTAGTATTCTTTACAGCAGCCTTGTTGTATTCAATGTACCATTATCAAAAGAATGGTTGTACTTCAGTCATTAGTCGTAATTATGTGTACACCATTATGATATGGATCATAGTTCCAAGAATCACGGCGATTCATGCGATTCACGCGATTCGGCGATTCGATTCAAGCCAAACGATTTTTTGTGAATCGGTGAATCGAATCAGCGATAAAGGGTTTATGAAATAAGTTACTTACTAAATTTCAAGGGTTTTTTAAATTTTCCGATTCATGGCCGATTCGATTCCAATTCATGGCCGATTCACGATTTGATTCGGCCTTGCCGATTCCGATCCGATTCCGATTCTTGTTACTTTGATATGGATACACAATACACCCAAGAAATTGATATATGAAATGTTCTATGTACGATATGATTTGATGCTATTTAGTTTCATTACAGCAACTATCATTACAATTTGGATTTTGTCCCTTTAAGGTGATTGCTAATATTTAATGGACTTGTTGATTTGCGGCAGTAATATAATATTGGATGTCCTAATTATTGCATGCACACCCTGTGATTATCTAGTGTTAGTTATTATATGGATATGTTGCTGTTGTTTAATTGATCCTTTGCACATGAAATACAAAATGTGAATAGTGATGAACAGATTTCAAGTTTTATTAAATGGTAATTGTTAAGTAGAATCAAAATTCTCATAATAAGCTGTGGATAGGACCTGAGGAATACTAATTAGCTTGTTCCTGTCTCTATCTGAAAGCTGTTCACATTTAACCAAAAAAAAGATATGTACATTACTACAATAGCAATCTCAAACAAAGCTGGGGCTCTCACGCTTTTGTGCCAAAAACCTTGCATGGTCCATTTCATAATCTTTTCTTTTCTTTTCTTTAGTTAATTATTTAAGAACCCATTTCTCTATGTTCTCCATCCATTCATCGCTTTGCCTTTCCAACTACTGCAGAATCTATTTTCTTCTGAATATGCATTGTTGGTGTTTCATCTGTTAAAGCTTAACAACTTGGTCATAAGATCTTGCTTGAATTAATTATTATTACTCTTAAATGTTGAATAAACTTATATTTCTGGCAAATATGGAATCGTAGATGGAAAAAATCATAATGTAATAACTAATTCATAATGCCAAGTTCCTACTTACATGAAAAGTGTAATAACTAATTCATAATGCCAAGTTCCTACTTATATGAAAAGTTTTATTGTAGATGACGATGTTTAGAGAGATCCAGCTTCACATAAATCCATTCTTAGCTGGCTAGAGATTTTTTTTCTTTTTCACATCATCTATGCTGACAAGCTTTGCAACCAAATATCTATTATTGGCAAAAATTTGCAACATTCCACAACCATGATATGATACAAATAAGTTAACACAACACAGGTGATTTTATTCATCATTTTCTTACTTCAACCAAACTTTTAAGTCTGCAACCATCAAAGTAGTCTCACATTCTTTCATTAACCAAGTACTGTCACTTAATCTTTGAATTAACAATAGTGACACAAATCTTAAATTGGCACTATAACTGTTGAGCACTTTGGTTTAATTATTTAATTAAAATTTGCCCAGGCACACAACCTACTTTCCAGCAAAGATAGCTCTATGGGGGCTAATGTCAGGGAGTCGTTACCTCCCTTGATCCCAAGGCAAGATGCAAAAAACTAAGCCCAAAGGAGGATCCCGTGAATTCCATATTTTCCCTAGAGAAAACTTCCACATGCCTTTTCTAATATAGTAAAGATGCATAACGAAAATGGCATTAGTGGTAGATGTGCCCTACCAAAAAAAATTAATCTTCTTAGCATAGGGGAGATCAAGGCTGCTTCAAATTTGTTTTCAAACCTAGCCATTACTCATTTCTACTGCTCAGCAACTGATAACTGAATAGCAAAAGAAATGCCTAGAAAATGGATGCTTTCCCTCACTTTTTTAAGCCAACTCTGATTCAAACAATGTTATGGTAAATCGATGTTGTTGTAATTGCATTAACGAAGGAGATGAAAGCTCCTTATATAGATTTACAAAGACAATGTTTCTAAAAGAAGTAATTGTGAAATAAGAAGGAAATAGAAACTACCTATTAAACTAAAGACTAACTAAGATGACCATTAAAGAAACACTATAATATTCTAATACCCTCCCTTAACGGTCATTGTGTAAATGATGTATTTTGGGCACATATTCTTCAGAACATTTTGTTGCTGCTGAGACCCTCCCTAGATCTGCAAAAAAATGTAAATGACTAAGAAGCCAAAAAATCCGCCCAAAAATAAATTGATAAGGATGTCCCCTTTTCAAAATACTTTGCAACAAAAGACAAGAGCTTGCCACTAAGATAAATCTGCCACTAACCCTCCCAGAATCAGCATAACATCTAACTAGAAATCGTCACAAAAACACCCAACCTAATGTTGGTTACAGAAGCTGCTCTTCCTTGAAGACAGAGACAAACACTGAGAACAACTAGCACGATTTTGAGATAAAATTGGCAAACCCTCAAACTTTGCAGATAAGCATGATGCCCCAAAACAAATTGCAAAAAGCCACGATTTTTTAGGAGAAAATTTGACAAAAACCTAACATGACTTTTGAGGCAAAAAATCAAGGACAACAGAATTTCAAGACAAGGATTAGAGAATACTAAGCTTCATTTTTTAGGAAAAACGGTAAAACCCAACAAATATTTTTTGAGAAAAAAATCATAAACCCACAAGATAATTTTTGAGGAAAATATTATAAACCCAACAAAAGAATCCCACGCAACTTTGTGAGTTAAAAAATTAGAAATTTAAGGGAAAAAATTATGAAAACCCATCAAAGAAACCTTTGTGCGGTAAAAAACTAGACTTCACATGGTAAACCAGCACATGCAGGAACATGCAACTCACATGCAAGTACATACAACCCTTGAAAATAAGAATCTTTTGCAGCAACTAAGAAATCATGGAATCAATACTCTCAACCAGGCTTGCGATTTCCAGCAAAAATCTTCGAAGATGAAACACAAAAATTCATAATACCTCCTACGTGGAAAATATTCTAGAGCAAAAAAGGCTTCAGTGTTTCCGAAAAAAATTTGCCAAATTTTATGAAATCCCATCGACCCGCTTTGAAACCATGTTATGATAATTGATGTTGTTGTAGTTGCATTAAACAAAGGAGATGAAAACTCCTTATATAGATTTACAAAGGCGATGTTTCTAAAAGAAACAATCATGAACTAAAGACGGAAATAGAAACTACCTAATAATCTAAAGACTAAGTAAGTTGACCATAAAGAAACATCATAATATTCTAATAGAAAATTAGGAGGCTCATCTTAGCCAGTAAAATAAATGGAGAATTTCCCTCACACTGTTTGACAGTTCCTTCAAGCACATATAAGCGAAAAAAATACCCTGCAAATGTTGTTGAGTCAGTCTGAAAGTGAAGGCTCGGTTACCTGCAAATATTAAGTAATTGGCTTCACCCTAGAAGAAAGACACCACTAAGTCTCCCTTGCAATCTAGCTCCATCTGACAAGTAACCAAGCACATCTACCGCAATCAGTGTTGTGGACCCCAGGACAAGTTACTTTTAGAATTAAGTGGCACATAACATAAACAGCAATGCCCAAAGTAGGACAACAAACAAGTTATTATTCGAACCAAGTGATAAGAATGAAAGTTTCATCAACCATATAAGTGAGTCTCTAATTGAACAGTCAGATGGCATTCTTTCTATCTCCAATTGTGTGATCTGGGCAACAGATTCAAATGCACCATTTAAGGTTCATATGTCGCAATTATAGTAGGATTGTTACATTGATCTATTTCTAACTCTAAATTTTTTATGGATCGTATTGTCAAACAAAATTCTTCCAAGCGGTGGTCCGCGTAGGTACAGGAGGCCCATTTGTTCCTACTCCATTTACAGAATGCTGAAGTTGTTCCCAAAGGAATAACTTTCTGAATGGTAAATTCTGATCTTGCATAAAAAAGACAGAATCAAGCCAAAAATAAATTCTTGAGAAGAAATTTTGGCAAAAATTCACCATTCTTTCTAGAACAATGTTTTGTCATTATTGTTTTGAGCCTCAAGGATGTTATCAAACTATTAATCTGTCTAGAAATGGAAGGGACTGAAAATGTTGGGTTATAGTGAGATGGGAATGGAAATGGTGGGTTATAGTGAGATCTTTGGCAGATGATCTACACGATGCAAAACATTGGAGCACCAATGGTCTCAATTCAAGGGTCGATTTGATCGTAAATGCATTCAAGAGTAAAGCATCAGTAGCTTCACACCCTAAGCATGATAAGGTCCGGTTATGTACTTCTTCCTAAAGGTTTGAAGCCGAGACAAAAAAAAATTAGGGAGCTCCAATTAGTACAGCCAAATACAATCTTTCATTGTGAATACCAGGGATCCACTGTTTGAGTGTGTAATGCTCATTTCTAAATGTAATAAGGTATACTAGTAGAGTTGGTCCACAGCTCGGCCTTGAAAAGGGTGGGCGCGTGGGGTATGAGTTTCGGGGCATTCTAATAAGTGTGTTTTGCCATTTAATCCCTGAACCTTGGTCACTCAAAGTCAAGACTGATTTCAACGTTTAGGTTTGCGCCCCTGATGCTTCCTATAAACAATAACTTTCAGCCCCCGTGGCCATCATCTAATAAATGGGAATAAGCTCATGGGCATGTACAACATTAGATCACAAATATTGCATTCAGAATCCAATTTGGCCGGACCTTGTAATTAAAAATACAATGAGTAAACGAGACTTACACAATTCCAGTGAGATAACCCAAAATGTGCATCCGGGCAGAATGGCTGTAATTAAACACATACACCGTCTCATACAACCGTCGCACCACTTGTGCTTCTATCAGTAGCAGAGCCAAGACGGTTTTCCATGCCTGCTTACCGTACTCTGCCAGGATGTAAGGGGGTTTTGCAGATGACAGCGAGTCAGCGCCTCCTGCTAGATAGCTTGCAACACTAGAGTACCTTAGAGAGTCTGACGAATGAGTTACAGTGGTACAGTAGGCAAAGTATGACATGCAAACCAGTAGAAATGTGGTCCATATCGCGCTCACGAAGTAGAAATGCAGGAAATAGCTCTGTGGGACACTCCATCTCTACATCACACAAACACATATGATTCAATAAAAGTGCTGGTGGATATAGGTATTAATTTTCCACCGGAAGGTGCAAGTGTGCATTGTTTTGTCTATAGAGAGAAATTTTAGGTGTAATTTACTCACAGTTTTCACGTTGTTCATGAGCTTGCCTCTGCTTGCGGCAACAAGGATGAACCTGTGGAATGCACCCGCATGGGGGTGAAGAATCGAGGCAATGACAATTGGAATGATGCCCGTAACCCAGACAATCCTTAAAAAGATTTGTAAGTGTTGGAGCAGCCACCAAGCTGCCAGTGTTATCATTTTCATTCTCCTCATATGAATCGAGCCACCATGCCTGTCTTCTCATTGTTATATTCCAGATATTTTCGCATCTCCGGCAATCCAAACTTGCAGCAAAGAATATGGTATTTTTTTGTGAATTTGCCTTTGACGAAGAGGAAACTAAATGGACCAGTTTTAAGAGTGAGAACCCATGCTCACAGTAACATTCGTTTCTTCTCGGAAAATTGTAGTCTGCGCAGGTTTTGAATTATTCGTAATCTACAATTTCAAGGGATGTAAGTTCAAGTTGTATGTATATTATTATATAGTATTGATTCATAAAATTTATTTATCTATATCTGGTAATAGTTGGTTATTAATTCTTTCTTACGGACCTTTTTTTATCCACTTCCTTTTCTTTTCTTTTTGGAAAAAGTTAAAGTTTGTATTTTTTAAAAACTTTTTTTTTGCATTTTTTAAAAACTTATTCTATATGAGTGTATATGAAAATCTACAAAAATGCTTTTGCATTGAATGCAATTGATAAACATTTGTGCACATTACTTCATTCATTAATATAATAATCAATTTCTAGTCATTTAGTATTCTATTTTTATTTAATGATTGTTTTTAGTGTTTGTATTATTGAAGATGGTAAATTAGTACATTGTTTTGTTGGAAAGCATGTAAATAGTATGAAGGACACATTTATCTTGATTCAAGAGGTATGCTTATATGCAAATAAGAATGTGTCTTCTATAAACTAAAAATATCATATTTCATAAGAAGGCTTGTCATTTGCTCATGTCATCAAAAACTTTAGTGGGTGTCCATTTAGTCATCTCTTTGGATAAACATTCCCTTTATCTCACTTCTCATTACACACAAATCATATTAATGGTCATATTCTACTACATATATGTAATAAATATTTCTACAACATTGGTCTTTAGATCTTCTATGTTTTCTTAAATTTTTTTAATATTTGTCTTCTCCTCATGCTCTCTCTAATGCTTTATTAAAATTTATATTTTTTATTGTCCCAAAAATGAACTTTTAAAATTGGAAAGTTCAATGGAACCATAGAGAGGCAAGAGAAACTCATATCACAAAGTAAGGCACAAAAAGGGTTATTTGTAGGGGAAGAGATGGTTGTAGACAAGATAAGACGACATGTTAATTTATACAATCATATGAAGTCTCATTCCTTAATTGGGTTACTAGACTTGTCGAGGAATTAAGGGTTTGATGGACTAACTAGTTTTGTTTAAAACACGGATGAGGTAAGGTGGTTTTAATATAAAAAATTAATTATGAGAGAAACTTTGTGGTTGAGGAAGATGGTGAAGAAGAAGGGGAGAGGATATCTTAATCAAGAGAGGTGGAAGAATATAATTTACATTAGATGTTGTGTTTTTTTTGTGATAAAAAACACATTCCATTGTATAGTTATACAACTATATCATGCATTAGAAAAATCCCTTAGAAACAGTAGTTCATGGAAGCAAGTTATTGATACAAAAAAGAGCATTCTCCCAATTGGTTCTTGATAAAGAGAGGAAACTCTTATCTTGGATAGAATATGGATACAAAGTTGAACTTCATACTAATTGCCTAGTAATTAAAGTATTTGTTCTCAAGATTTTCTAATATAAGGATAGTTTGGCAATTACTTGAATAATTATCTAGGTATCCATTACAAATAGCATTTACTATGAAATTCAACAGATGATTCCCTAATTTTGAGAGGATAGTCAATTTCAATATGGTTGCACATAGCACTTCACATTGCCTATTAATCGCAATGAAAATATTGACAGATTCTATATCATAATTTACCATCAAGTGCTTTGATATTTACTACCGACTTATAATTTAGGAATTCAAAATGCTCTCAATGGAATTGATAACATAAAAACTAATTGTAAGCGGGGGAAAATAGTTTTAATAGTTTGGAATGAGTTCCCACTAGGATGATCAAACAAGTCGAGAGACATTGCATACCAAATTTCATCTTGCATTCATTACATTAGAAAAGAAGAAAGTACCTAATATTCTTAACAAGATGTTATGCCCTCACAAATATTGTATGGCTCATAAAGATGCTTAAGAAAAAATTGTGTTGTAGTCTTGATCTTGGATTTGGGATAGGAAGAACATGAATACCTTCACACATGTTAGGACCCATACATTACTCCATATTTTACAGGCTTGTTGTTTAAATTAACTTGATTCCTCCTTGTATTGTACTTGATATATCTAAATTCTTGAATAATTCACCCTGTAATATATTGGTATGAGATGGATATGATTGGATCCTACAAGAGGGAGGTAGCCTTGGATTTATACCTCACTAGGGCATTTTGGGGCTCAAAATTTGAAATAGACTAACTTGGGATATAGAATCATGCTCAAAAGCATAATACCCAATCTCTAATTCAAATTTGGGCCCATTAGCATGACAAGGAAAACTTGTAATGACATAGTTACAAAATTTACGACCTACTCATCTTGAGGCACCCTTGTCGAGGAAAAAATTGCTTGAATTTTAACTGGGGGTCAATTTTGATATGATAATTCAAATAATGTGTCAAATTGAGGTAATCAAACATAAAAAGTATGGAGGCCTTAAGGACCAAAATTATAAGTGTTTATAGTTAGGGTGCTACATTTAGACCCCACTTTAGTGAAAGTATGAACTTTCTTCATACTTGTGATAAAGTGGATAAAATCATATGAAAGAGATCTCATCAAGGTGAAAGAGATAATGAGAACACCAAGCCCCCAAGTTACAAGTAGTTCCTCATCAATCTTAAATAGAGAGAAGGGGGGGGGGGGGAGGGGGTGGGGGTGGGGGTGGAGGGGTAAGCTTACTAAGGGTCGTGTAAAGAAAGAGATAGGTGAAAAATATAGATTATATAGTCTAGAAATTTGTGTTATGCTAGTCAACCCATCAAAAGGATAACAAAGAGAAGCATTATCCACAAGGAAATATTCTATAGGAGGATAAGACCTAAGGAAAGCACTGTCTTTGAATAATGTACATGGCAAAATAATACACATGGACATGAAGGGATAACCCTAAGAAAAGAATTGTTAAGATACCCACTAAGAGGATATTACTAATCAAAAGGAAGGATTTACCAAGTAATTTGCAAAAAAATGATCAGTATGGTGTGTGCATAATGTGTAGCAAAGAGCAAAGTGTATGCCTCTGCATTAAAGCATTTTTTTATGCATTAATGGAAGTAATGGATTTAAGGTAAAATAAATTGAATAAATAAGCATGATTCCAGTATGAATTTCCTTTGAATGAAGACAAATTAAGAGAAATAAACATGTAAAAGAGAGAGAGAGAAAAAGGGATATACTAACTCTTTGCTAAATATGATCATATGGTAAATCATGTATATAATTTTATGGAAAAAATAATTCCTATTATCCTCCAAAGGTAATAGAAATACAAGTATAATTGAAGAAGTACATATAAGACGATACAAATAAATGTCTTTTTGGGTCGACATTATAGCGACAAAAACAAATAATGGTTGTTACTACTTTGCATCATCTCTAAACAAATAACACGAAGTCACATTTACAAAAATATCACATGCTAAACATAACATGTATGTGACATATAGAATAAAGTGGGATGCAAATAGTGTAATTTCATGACATGTTAGATGTCTTCATCACTTTTCATGAACAAAGAAATAAGAAGTAATAGAGGTGTAAACACATAAAATAGTCCATCGCACAAGAGGAAATAGTCAAGCATATTGCCTTTACCCTTAGTCTCAATTATCATAACTCAGGGAAGGTGGAAACTACATGAGAGATGCAATAAAAAGCATGAAAAATAAACCGAAGTTGCAAGTTCCAAAGGAGAACCATGCTCTATTAACACTTTGTTTGTCACTAGAAGCTAGGGATAACATTTGTGAAAATTAGTAGATAATTCATGATTGATTTCAATAACTCATAAAGACTCAAAATTTAACTTACAAATATCAGAAAATATACAACATATATACATACATACATACATACATATATATATATATATATATATATATATATATATATATATATATATATATATATATATATATATATATATATATATATATATATATATATATATATATATATATATATATATATATATATATATATATATATATATATATATATAAAATTTGTGTGTGTGTGTGTGCATGCATGTATGTATGTATGTATGCATACATATATATTTATATATGTGTGTGTGTACATATACATATACATACATATATATACATATATGTGTATGTATGTACGTATGCTCAGAATCATCCTGTAGAACTTAATCATATGAAAAGAACTTTTGCTAATAAACACTATAGTTAACACAAGCACACACTTAGACAAGTTTGCATGTGGCACTGAGGCACACAAACAACTTTCAATGATCACAACCATACCACTTATGCCAATAAAAAAAGCATACTCTTTCTTAGAAAAACATAGAAATAAACTATTTGAGCAAAGATAAATGTCAATTGTTGTAGCTAAATTCAATTATAGACAGATTTGATAATAAAAAAATAGATTTCAAATTCAACATGCTAAGGATTTTTCGATGTAGACAAGGAAAAATAA
This sequence comes from Cupressus sempervirens, assembly GCA_028749045.1. Taxonomy (NCBI): domain Eukaryota; kingdom Viridiplantae; phylum Streptophyta; class Pinopsida; order Cupressales; family Cupressaceae; genus Cupressus; species Cupressus sempervirens. The sequence continues at coordinate 550,662,606 of CM053785.1, read as the reverse complement.
ATATTTTCATTATTAATTCATTGTTTATTGTGATCACATAAACTTCATCTCCAAATGCATTAAGAAATCTTCCTAGATGAAAAATGCCTTAAGAATTTAAGATCAGTTCATTTCCAATTGCAAGAGAGATTGAAAGTGTCTCAAGATAATTGTAAATCAAGAAATGGTCAAGAAATATTTGAACACAATTTCCAAGTTGAGATAAGGTGCAAGTTTACTCTAGAAAGAAAGGCTCCAAGTTAAATCAAAGAAACTGAAAATAATTGGCTACATTCCATTCAAATTTTTGAACAACTTAGAAAAAAAGCAGTCAAATTAGTCTTGCCTCCAAAGATGAAGTTACCTTATGGATGTTTATTTTCAGACTCTGAGTTAAATCAAAGAAACTAAAAACACTTGGCTATGTTCCATTCAAATTCTTGAACAACTCAACAAAAATGCACTCAAATTAGACTTGCCTCCAAACATGAAGTTATATTGAGGACATTTGTTTTCTTTTATTAAAGGCCTTGTGTGTAATGATCAAAAAGAGATGGAAAAATATATAGGTGATGAAATTATAGAGAAAATTATGAAGATTGACAATTTGGCTTACTATGACAATTTTCAAGCAGAGATGATAGGGTATTTTAGATAGAAAGTGGAGAATTTATTTTCTAATCTCAAGTTTTTATTATTTTGAGAGGCTAAAACCTTCTTCATTCTTTGAACTAGATTGTAAGAGTTAAGTTATAAACAAGTCATTAATCTCAAATCATTGTTCAACTTTACTATGTACACAACTTGAAACATTGTCAACACACTTAGCAAAACATTTCAACAAGAATCAGATTTTTTTCATAACATTGTCATGAATTAAAGTGATGTAGGAGTACCACGACTCTTAAGAGGAAAATAAGGCCAAATATTCAAAATCAATGTAATAAGGCCATAGTTAGTATGTTTATGTTTGTTTAAAGTTATTTTGTGCATCAGACATTGAAGTAAGGGGCATTGGAGCCACATGATGGGCCTCCAAAAGGCCATCTTTCTAAGTTCTTTTTATCTTGTTCTCAAACACTTATCTTACAAATAGTCATTACTTTATGGTTTCAAGCATATGAACTTAATGTGTGTGTGTGTGTGTGTGAAAACATAAAGTATGGATACTTTAAAGATGCTATATTTGCTTGAATTCATGCCCATAAATGGTATAATGATGTAGTTATACATGCTAATAAATGTTTCCCCGTCTATGCTATGTTTTGGGTAGTTTTCCTCCTATAGCCATAGGATTTGCAAGAGTGGTAATTGGAACTTTACACCTTTTCCTTAATATTGATGGTAATTGGAACTTTACATCTTTACACCTTTTCCTTTTCCTTAAGAGTGCATATATATATATATATATATATATATATATATATATATATATATATATATATATATATATATATATATATATATATATATATATATATATATATATATATATATATATATATATATATATATATATATATATATTGTAATTTATTTTTATTTTTTTAAATTTATTTATTTGTATGTATGTATAGGAAAGGAAAGGAAAGGAAAGGTGGTTTTATAGTCCACGACACTATGCCATAGTTTTTGGGTTTACATATGGTGACAGTGATATGGGACTACCTCGTACTCTTTTTCGAGAGGCGCTTGGCGCTACAAACGAGGCGTACATACCCTACCCCCCAGAGGTTGTTTGCACATTGATTTTTGTGTAGGTGTTTGCCACAAGTATTCAAAGATCAACATTCCAGCATTAAAGGAGTCAAAGCCAATTGTGGACCTTCACAAGCATGGAAAATCAATCATTGCTTTTTGTTGTTGTAGTGCACAGATGTAGCTTCCACAACTTGCTATATTCCTGGAGGATTTATTCGTAGTTAATGTTGTTTTTGTTTCAAACTTTATGAGCTTGTAATTGATCCTCGTTAATGGAGCAATCTTAGATTTAGGAAGTAGTTTTAGTTTCCTTTTAAATAATGATTGTTGTAACTTTGAGTGCAATCAAAGAAATAGAATAAGCTAGTTTTCATAGCAGCAACATTATGATACGATTTTTCAATCAAGTGTAATCTTTCACCATGAATGAATAGAATGCACAGTTCTATATTGATTGTATTTTTTGATCACCCATTCAAGGGGGCCTACTTGGTGAGTGAACTATTTCGTTAGAATAGATTTCATTTGCTTGTTGTTTCTAAGTAAGGTAGAATTTTGTTGCTGCTGCAACCATTGATAACAGAACCAATGAATTGTTCCTGTAGAATAGGTGCATAGATAGGTTTACCATTTGCAAAATTATCTTAAGCTTTAAGTTAAGTTCTTATTTCCATTTCTAGCATAAATTTCCTTCAACATTGTCTTTGCTTTGGTTGTAATGACTTTAAAGGTGAACTAGATCATATACTTTGTAGACATCATTTCAAGTTTATGCTCCTGGATTGATAAATCAAATGAAGTGAGTGTATTATTTTAAGTAAAACACATGATGTTTTCTAACCATAGAATCATTGTGAAAGGATGTCCAATCCTTTATTATTAAGGTATTAAACTAACTAGCTTTTTTTAGTGTTTTTGTTGGCGATGGTGTCAATCTAGTTCAACCCTAAAGTCATTATGTTAGTTTAAATTATGCATTATTTTGCATGCATAGAAGAAGAGACTTCCTTGGGAGATCTCTTCCTCATAATAATCAAGAAGATATTTTTAATCCTAAGCCAAAAGAACCTCACAATGAGAACAAAGAAGAAGAACCTTTTGAAAATCCATGTGTTGCTACTCAAGAACGAATATGTTCATCCTCTGAAGAATCCTTGCATTTGAATGATCTTTTTGTTGAACCTGAATACCAAGACAACCCACTTGCCCTTGTTATCTATAATCCACCACCTCTAGGTCCTCCTCCAAGAATGGCTCAGCCTCAGCCTAAATTTCATTTTCCTATCCCTCCTCAGCAAGGTAATAAGAATTTGAAGAACATACCTTTTTTTGCACTTCCCAAGTTCTATGACCTAATTACTAAAGATCCTAAAACCTTCCTCTTTGAATTTGATATCCTTTGCAAAAGTTATGACTATACAACTGATATTCACAAGTTGAAGTAAAGGAAGTTGCTTTGAGATAGTTCATGGGATTAGGTGCCAATGCTATAGCAAATTGGCCTACAATGAGCAATTTGTTTCTTACAAAGTATAAAGAATATTGTAGGGGTCAAGATTTTAAGGGGGGTGACATTTTCAAAATGTCCCAAAAGGAAGATGAAACCTTGGAAGATTATGTCTCGCAGTTCATGTTCAACCTGCAGCATTACACACAACACCAACTAAATGAGGAATCAAAGAAACATCTTTTTCAGAGAGGTGTAAATAATGGAAGTATTGATGCCCTAGACCTTATGGCGAGAGGAGACATCACTCAAAAAAATTGGACTAATATACAAAGTATATGTCTGAATTATTCTAGAACCACTATGAAGAAAGGTAGGGGACTTACAGACCTACCACATAAGTCTAATGGTAGTTCAGGAGTATCAAAGATGGAGCTATCCAACTTACTATCAAATTTCAAACAAGACATCATTAATGGTGTTGCCACTTAGTTGGATACCATGTAAGCAAGAAGGAAGAAACTAATGTCATGCTAGTTGAATATTGTCCACATTGTAGGAAGAAGAAAAGGAATTGTAGATGAAAGTATGCTGTAAGCTTGGAGTCACAACCAATGCCTACTAAGTTTAAAGCCATTGATGAAAATGGACAGGTGCTCTACATTTCTCAATGAAGGCCATGGGCTCAAAGACAAGGTATGCCACAAGATCCTCTCCAAAATTATAATAGTAATAATCAATGGAAAAATTCTCAGAGTATTGGTTTTAGTGGGAATAATAATTGGCAACAACCTTAGTAGGGTTGGCAGCAACCTCAACAGGGTTGGTAGTAACCTCAACAAGGTTGGCAGCAACTCCAAAATTGGAATAACTAACCTAGTAAACAAGCCTTAATGCCACCACCTCGATAGCAGGCTCTAATGCCTCTTCCTGCAACCACTAACACTCCCCCTAAGTAGACTTAGCTACCAGTTTAGCCTAATCCTAATCCCAACAATACCAAATAGCCAGCACAACAATAAAGCTATGTTATTTCCTTGAATGATATCCACTTAAGGTTAGGCACTACTCTTTCTTCACCACAAAAACCTTTAATAAATGAAGTTGAAGATTCCCCAACTAAATAAGTCGATGTGTTAGTTTAGCAAACCTCTCTTGTAGCCAAAGATCCTCTATTTCCTCATGGGTTGATAGAACAAGGCCAACCTACAGAGAATCAAATAGTAATTGATTTTCTTAATTAGCTAAAGCAAATGATAGTAAAAATACCATTACTTGATGTTATTAAGGAAGTTCTTGTTTATACCAAAGCCATCAAGGAAGCATGTATCAAACAACCAAGAAGAAAGAAGGACCCAAAAACTATTCATGTCTTAGGATAATTGTTTGATCTAATGTTGGAGAAACTAATTGTACCCAAATTTTTTGATCCTGGGAGTCTTGTGATTATTGTCACCATTCATGGGATGCATGTTCAAAATGCTTTATTTGATCTAGGAGCATCCATCAATGTCATGACAAAGGAGGTATTGTCTCAACTGCATATCATTCGTCTCTAAGAAACACCAACCATACTTTAGCTTACTGATAGTTCTACTATCAAGTCGATGGGATGATAGAAGATGTCATAGTCTCCTTAAAATCTTGGGAGTAACCAACAGACTTTGTTGTCCTTTCCCCAAAGGCTAGCATGGGAAGATATCCTTTAATTTTAGGGTGAACATGATTAGCTACTACAGATGCCTTTATAGCTTTCCGGTTTGGGAAGATGACAATATCCAATACTATCCATACTATGAACCTAACTTTATATTCCCCTGCTTAGCCATTGTTGCAAGATGACCAAATAATCTGGCTAGACTTGGGTGATGATGATCCAGAGGTCAATTCCATCCATCAACTAATGATGATAGGTCAAGAGTCATTTGTAGCTTCTTGGAAAGATGATGAGATAATTTTGTCCATTATTATGAATGAGTATGGGGTAGAGTCTCGAGTGTGTTCTCAAGTGGAATGTATCCTAGAAACCATATTATCACCTTTGAAAAAACCTTGGTATTCAGAAGCCTCCTAATTCCTTCACTCCTTATTACCCCATGAGGTAGATTATTCTCTAGTTTCCCAGTTATTCATGATAGATAAGGTCATTAAAATGGAAGTTAGTCCAAAAAGAGAGCTAAATGTAAACAATGCCTTATCACCTTCCCATCAGAAAATTGTGTTACACTTACTACAGAAGAATCAAAAAGTATTTGTTTGGGATTACATGGACATGAAATGATTAGATCCTATGCTCTACACGCATAAGATCTACATCATTCCTAACTTCGAACCTGTCTTGACAGCCTTAGAGGAGAGTCAACCTTGTTTTGAGGGATATAGTTTAAGAATGAACTACATAAGCTACTAAGTGTTGGTTTTATCTACCCTATCTCTGATAGCCAATGGGTCTCACCCCTAGTTATAATAGCAAAGAAGGGAGGAAAATGGAGAGTTTGTGTAGATTATAGAGAGCTCAATTTAGCCACTAAGAAAGACCGCTTCCCCGTGCCATTTATAGATCAAGTCCTTCATAACCTAGTTGGCAAGAAATATTTTTCTTTCCTAGATGGTTTTAGTGGTTACAATCAGATACAAATATCTCTAGAGGACCAAGAAAAAATAACCTACACATGCCCATGGGGAACATTTGCGTATTCAAGTTTACCTTTTGTCTTGTGTAATGCCCCAACCATATTCTAACAAGCTATCATAAGTATCTTTTTCTCATATATCTGTTGACTATATGGAGATCTACATGGATGATTTTACTCTTTATGGGACTACTTTTGATGAAGCAAAAGGCAACCTAGAAAAGATACTCGAGAGATGCCAAGACTATAACCTTTCCCTAAATAGTGAAAAATGTCTCATGATGATGGAATTACTCGCAATTATCTATGCATTGAATAAATTTAGGCACTACTATATTGGATATGAAATATTTGTTCATACTGATCACTCTGCTATAAATTATTTGACGAATAGGCCTGCAATATCAGGAAGATTAGCTCACTAGTTACTACTTATGTAGGAATTTGATATCACCATAGTAGATAAGCCCGACAAGGCCAATGTGGTAGTTGACTTTCTCTCTCAGTTGCATGTCCTTGATGATCCTGTAGCCATTGACGATACTTTTCCAAATGAACATCTTTTCTTATTGTCAGCACAAAATACATGGTATGTAGATATTGTGAATTACCTAACCATAGGAAAGATGCCAATTCACTTCTCTACTGACAAAAGGAAGTTACTAGTTGAAAAGAGTTGTAACTATTCTTGGATTTTTGGATTTATGTTTTATATTGGTCCTAATCAAGTAATGCGTAGGTGTCTAAGGGAAGATGAAACATATGATATCTTAAGGGCATGCCATGATGAACCCTATGGGGGTCATTTTGCAGCCAAGCAAACTGCCTTTAAAATATTGACTACTAGGTACTATTGGCCAAGTTTCCACAAGGATGCAGCTAGATACACAAAGAAATGTGATAAGTTTCAATGCATGGGGAGACCCATTAAATCAAATGAAATGCCCCTACAACCTTAGATAGTCATTGTAACCTTTGATAAATGGGGGATTGACTTTATAGGTCCTATTGAATCCTCTTCACAAGGTAAATCCTATATTTTAGTTTGCACTGATTATGTAACCAAGTGGGCAGAGGCCAAACCCATGAAACATCCAAGCGATAACAACATTGCTAAATTCTTATATGAATCTACCTTTACACAGTTTAGTGTCCCTAGGGAATTGACATTTGATCAGGGAGCTCATTTTACATCTAATCTGATAGATGCTCTCGTGAAGGAATATACCATTCAACATGGAAAATCATCACCTTACCATCTACAAGCTAATGGCTAAGTAGAAGTTACCAACAGGGAGTTGGAAGCCATTCTCACCAAAATAGTAGCACTCCATAGGAAGGATTGAGCCACACACATTCCTAGAGCTCTTTGGGCTTATAGAAACACTTAGAAATATACAACAAGTTTCACTTCTTTTGAGCTAGTCTATGGTAGGTCAGTTGTAATGCCTGTAGAGTTTGAATATAAGACATTAAGGACTGCTCTAAAGCTTGGTATGGAACTTACTATTACACAAGAAGACCAAATTCTAAGTTTAAATGGCCTTGATGTGGCGTAAATATGCATTGAATAACACATTTCTCATCCAATATCAATGAAAACAGTGGCATGATAAATTTATCAAGGATAAAATGTTTGTCATGGGAGATTGGGCACTTCTTTATGATTCCAGGTATCAGCACAACCCAGGAAAGTTTCAAACTCATTGGTTAGGACCATATGAAATTATTGTTGTATTTCAAAATGGAGTTGTCTAGTTGTCTACTATTGATCTTGTTTGATTCAAGTTACTTGTCAATGGGTATCGCCTCAAACTCTACAACAAACCAATTAGTGGCGAGGAGTTCCTACAATAGTTCCAACATAGTGAAGACATATTCGTTCCTGTAGCCGAATAGTCTAGGTCTTCTACCTCAACTTCTACTCGTGATTCAATTCAAGAATCTCATAATAAACACTTTCTTCTTGAAAATTATTTATCTATCGTGCACTCCACCTCACCCTCTCTCTTCATCATCTTTCCATCCCATCCCATCACTCCATCAATTTAGGTGATATTTTCCAGAACACTTCTCCTAGAACACTCGCCAAGTTCTTGCCACGTAACCTTGTACATATTTTATTTTATTCATTCTTTATTAGGAATTCATGTTGTTTAAATTTACTACTCTTGCATATCCTACCCTAGTGGGACCCACATCCTTACTTAGTTAGGGGGGATATTCATTTTTCAAATTTTCAAACTACATGTAAACTTTGAAGTTTTTGTCTTATGATATGACTGTCATCACATGTTTGATGACATGTCCTTTTGTAATTGAATCTTGAAGGAAATTAAGGACATTAAAAGTTGAAGCTTACCTTTTAATGATATATTAGCAATGTGTTTGGGCTGATAGGGCTGTATACGAGCAAAATATTATGAGACTTGATGCAAGAAAATATATCATGAGATTTTCTGCATTAAAAATCTTTAATTCTAAGAAGCACATTGTAATTGTACGTCATTTTTTCTATCCATAACATCTGGTACCATAACACTACAAATTTTGTTAATTCACCATTGTTGAGTTCTGAGAACACCATGATTTTGCTAAATTTTGTTGTTCATAATAATGGGTGGAGGTCTTCAGAGATATGAGTTGATGGATCACAAGTTTTGTTGGGTGACACAGTCAGTTGTGAAATTACTACCTCATTCTTGAGGGATTTGATAAAGAGGTCACTCTTTAATTCCTAAGCACCTTGAATGATGGCTTTGAAGTGATCAAAGGACTAAAAATTGAGTTTACAAAGGATGTTGTGGCTAAAGTCGCCAGGTTGCCCTAGGAAGGAGAAATTTGGGTAAAGGATGTTGATTAATGTTTGGCTAGGGAATAGTTTAGTTTGCACCATGACCCTCTTTTGGACATAGAAAAGAAGTAAGGCATTTCCAGATTATATTTACCCTTGGAGTTTATTCAGCCAACTACATTTACCATTCAGTACTTCACTCGTGAAGGCTGTTACAAATACCTACATGCTTTACATTTCAAAATTTTGGCTCATCTTTGGCATGATAACAAACAGGTAAATCTTCCTAATTTCATGTTTAACATTGTGAAAAATCAAGCCTCTTTAACACAATGAGGAAAGGATCAGTTTGTTTCCCATCATTATTTGATAAAATTAATTGTGGAAAAGGAATTAAACAAACAATCAATTGGGACATGGGAAGAGATTTTGCAATTGAATGAGGTAGAACCTAGATTGGTTGTCCCTAGAGGCCAAGATGTTGTGCAAAGGGAAAGAACATCCACTAGTTTTTGCAAAGTTATTCCAAGAACATAATATGTTCCAGAAGCCTCTCCCTCCACTTCTAGATCGCCTAGAAAATTAATTTACAAAGTTGATGCCTCTATTTCTAGCAAGAAGAAAATTAAAAATAAAGAAACTCTTAGTGCCCCCAAGACCCCATTGTCTATTAAGACTAGGTCCACCATTAAGTGAGGCAAGGGTAAAGCTATAGAACTGGAAGAGGAAAAATCAGAACAACAAACTAATAGTGAAAGTAATATCAATGAAACCCTACACTCGAAAGGGGAGGAAGCTTTAGAAAAACCTCCTAAAGCAACTACAATAGAAATGACTGCAAGCAAGAGGAAAGAAAAGAATCCTCCATGCTTGTCTACACCCGCTACAAGAAGAAGTGTGAGGATTTCTAAAGCTAATAAGGTTGTTGAATCTTTTGTTACAGTAGTTAACCTAGAGACCTTTGAGTTTGTGAAGGAGTCCTCTTCAGAGGAAAAATTCAAAAAAATATAGCCAGTGATACTAATAACTAGAATCCATAACTAGGAGTTGACCTTAGTGTTAATTATGTACTTGTTGATAGCGGTAAGGATTATGAAGAGTCTGGAGAATTTGAGGAGTTTGAAGAAAATCCTATTATGCATGACACTTGTGAGAATTCATAAAACCTTCCTTCTGGCGAATACCTAGAATTTAGATAAGAAATTATTGAAGCAGTGTTAGAAAAGCTCAATTAGGACAGACTAGATACACTAGCTAAAGCAACAACTTAGTCTAGTAATGAGGAAAATGTAGTGACAACGCTTGTTATATGGAAGTGAGAATACTCCATGCCACAAAGGGCCACAAAAGTTCCTCACGTGGTGTCTGAATGGATATATATTCTCAACCAAGAGCCATTGCCACCACCTAATTTTTCTACACCCCTATTTGCAGGGATCAACTTATATCAACAATTGTTGTGGGAAAGAGTGCAATGGAAGTTAAAAAGAGAAAAATTGAAATATTTCATTGATGAGCAAGGCCATCAATTAAAGAAAAATTCAGACCAAAATGAAATTTTAAAGAGGAGGATTGAATAAATCACAGGGTTGATTCCTAAACTTAGGAATGTAGATCACTGGTGTATGCATTATTCCTCAAGGAACAACTTGTAAATTTCAAACTAAAAAGAATTGTGGAAGAACTTAATCCCTTCATTTCAACTCCACATGAATTTTATGATGCATTCCTCTGTTCCAATGCCTCTTGAAGAATTTAGTGTGTGAATTATATTTACATAGCTTGGTAGTGCCAAATGATATAGAGTGGAACTCATTCCTTTATATAGGAGATGTGCAATTGGTAGCAATAATGTCTTGGATGCAGAATGAGATAAGTAGGGAACACCAAGTTGTGCCATACAGGGACAATAAAATGACAACTCCTTTGCTCATGAGACTAGAAGTTCAAAATTCTTGGTGTACATTTTGGACTAGATTTATAATCTAGGAAACCCTAGTGGAGCTAATAAAGTATACCTGGTAAGAGAGAAATCCTTTGCAGATTAGGAGCAACATTCATCTAGTGATGTTGAAACAATAATTGTTTCTTCAAGACAAAGATGGAGATGGATGCCACATGACCTAAAGATAAGGGAACCCCACTCTCCTCAAAATTTAACTCTTGCCACTATTTGAATTCCATGGTATATCAATTTGGGAAGGAGTTTTCACCAATATTGGCTTCCATTAAGGTTTCAGCCTCCCATACTCTTACAACCATTACTAGCAATGAATGATAGAGGTAGAGGATCATGATATGTCTATAGAAGTTCGATGATGGAGAAGGCTCAGGGAATTGATTATGTTAAGAAAGCACCGGGGGAGAGGACAACCAGTGATTGGAGAGTTTGTGCCATAATCAAGAATTTCATGGTTGTTGGGGACCAACAATAGCTCAGTTGGGGGAAATGATGGGCCTCCAAAAGGCCATCTTTCTAAGTTCTTTTTATCTTGCTTTCAAACACTTATCTTGCAAACAGTCATGACTGGTTTCAAGCATATGAACTTAACATTTTTTTTTATATGTTGTGTGTGTGTGCGTGTGAATGAAAATATGAAGTAGAAGTATGGATAGTTTAAAGATGCTATATTTGCTTGAAAATTAGTTATACATGCTGATAAATATTTCCCCATCTATGCTATGTTTTGGATAGTTTTCCTCCTCTAGCCATAGGATTTGCAAGAGTGGTAATTAGGACTTTACACCTTTTACTATGTGTGTGTGTGTGTGTGTGTGTGTGTGTGTGTGTGTGTGGAGGTTGTGTGCGCATTGATTTTTTGTAGGTATTTGTCATGGGTGTTCAAAGATCAGCATTCCAGCACTAAAGGAGTCAAAGCCAATTGTAGACCTTAACAAGTCGGGCAAATCATTTATTACTTTCTGTTGTTGTAGTGCACAAATGTAGCTTCCATAAATTGCTCTATTCCTAGAGGATTTATTCATGGTTAATGTTGTTTCTGTTTAAAACTTTATGAGTTTGTGATTCATCCTCATTAATGGAGTGATCTTAGATTTAGGAAGTTGTTGTAGTTTCCTTTAAAATAACAACTGTTGTAACTTTGAGCATAGTCAAGGAAATAGAATAAGTTTGTTTTCATAGCAACAACATTATGATATTGTTTTTAATCAAGTGTAATCTTTCACCATGAATGAACAGAATGCACAATTCAAGTTTGTATCTCTTATCTTGATTGTATTTTTTAGTTCACTGATCCAAGGGGGCCCACTTGGTGAGTGAACTGTTCCATTATAATAGATTTCATTTCCTCGTTGTTTCTAAGTAAGGTAGAATTTTATTGCTCCTGCAACCATTGATAACAGAACCAGTGAATTGTTCCTGTAGCATAGGTGCATAGATAGGTTTACTATTTAAATAATCATCTTAAGATTTAAGTTAAGTTGTCATTTTTGTTTCTGGCATAGATTTCCTTTAGCATTGTCTTTTCTTTGGTTGTAATGACTTTAAAGGTGAATTGGAGCATATACCTTGTAGTCACCATTTCAAGTTTACACTCCCAGATTGATAAATTAAATGAACTCAATGTATTATATTAAGTAAAACACATGATATTGTCTGACCATAGAATCATTGTGAAAGGATGTCCAGTCCTTTATTACTAAGGTATTAAACTGACTAGTCACCACAAATGTACCCAATTGACCTATTGGGCCCCAATGGTCAAAGTTGGTCACATAGGTCAACTAGGTTGGTTATGCTTTTGAATAGTGGAAATGGGCTAATTGAATCAGTTTTTTCATGTTTGTAAGGATTCATAAGCCATTTAGTGTTAAAATGACAAAGGTGTATATTTATTGCAAAAGTTGACATTTGACAACTTTTGCAATAATGCATAATTAGTGGGTTGATAGGTTGATAATGAACCGACAACCAAAGGATGTTTAGGAAGGTTCAAAACTTATTTTGAGGTTTTTATATAGAGCTTTTGGTTAGGCATAAAATATGGATTGATATTTGGAGGCAAATTTGAATCAAGCAACATCTTTTTCTTTGTAATTTCTTGCAACTTCTTAAAAATCAGACACATGCATTTACCTTTTATGAATTGTTTTTACAAGAAAAATAGATTGAGAAGGATAATATGAAAATTTAGATTTCAAACAAGAACATTTTGAAATTTTGAGGATTTGCTATTACTTGTGGAGGGATAACATGCAACTTTAGAAAAAAAAAAAAAAAAATTGTCCCTAAACCCTCGTCATCAAGGTTTTCTCCACAATTGGTTTAATATATTTCGATTCCACCCTCAAAATCTAATTTTTCTAGGTTTAGTTCTATATTGAAATGGTGTAAGTCTTATTTTAAATGATTATGTATTTGGAGAAATAAATTGTGCCTTAGTGTGGAGAAATGAACAAAAAATAGTTATTGTGACTATATACTACATTTTTTGACTTTATACAATTAATATTATTGTTTTTCATTATATTCATTGAATGGAGAATAATAGCATTGTAATTAATCATATTTAATTTTTTGGGGTTGGCAAAAATGCATCTTTTTTAAAGATCCATGTCTAATTTCATTATATCAATCAATGTTGGCAAGTTTCAGTAAACATGATAAGATATTGGATGTATTCCTAAGTGTCTTCAAGGTTCAATTGTGCTAATAAAGGTTGACAAGACTCTAATAAAATATTTCTAATCCCTCACTAAGATTGAATAAAATATCTTGACCTCTTATTGTAGAAAAAGTAGTCCTAATCCATTTAATCATAACAACAACATTGCATGTTCTTGATGTGGTCATATTCATGAATTTTAAGGTCATGATAGGGTCATGTTGAGCCATTAATCATTCACATTTTATCTCATTTGAATTCTACCTTACACTTACACTAATTCACTAGTATTGAGACCTCTACTTACATGGGAAGACTCGTTATTATTCTCTAATCACAATCTAATTAGAACTACCTATCTTTGCAAATTCATTTTTATTGAGTGCTTTAGAGTCTCTAGATTGGATATTGTGTTAGAAATATCCATCTACATTGTGGGAAGTCATTCTAAAAAATTATTAAACCCCATTTTTAAGAGTTCATTATTCAATTCCATACCTAGGACAATCCCATGGTTGTGTCTTCCATTTATCAAATTGGTAAGGGCATGATACCTTCCAAGGTTCCTTGATAGAAGGTAATATTATTATAAGGAAAGCCCTAAATGTAGAATGCCTCTAGAGAAAAATGATCAAGAGGATTTCAAGTTTGGCAAGAAGGGTCACCCATGGTCAATAAGTGAGAGACATTGCATCAAAGAGTCCAATGAATATGTTGAAGGTCTTGATAGTGAAGAGAGGAATTTCTATTGAGCGTGCATGTCTCATGTTGTTGAAGAACCTAGGAGAGGTCATAATAAGTTGGTAGTACACTGGATAATGATAATAATCCTTGTATCTAATGAGTAATAGAATTGGAGCATCCATCATGACCTACAAAAATCCATAAAATGTCAACATTTCTTTTTATTTTCATTATTTTGGATAAAAAATCAATAAACTTCCACTAATTTTTAGATATTTTATTTCATTACTTGTTCCAATTCAAAATTTTGATGCAACATTTTTTTGACACATTCCTCGTCACAAGTCTTCTACAACGTGCCACTATGACTGGTGTAACCTTCAATAGCAATGTGACATGTTCCATCACCTTCTTGAAAATCTCTGTAAAAGCCATCTAGTTCAGATTTCCACATGGTGTCTAAACATCTATAAATGTGACTTGAGATTCGATTGTTAGGTTCATTATATTTTTCATCACCTGTGACAAATAGGGGGGATTTCAAAGGATTGGATTAAAAGTAATTTTTTTTTAAAATGGTTTTTTAAGAAATTTATTTTTAACATCTTCTCTAGTGAACAATTGTTAAATATTTTATAGCAATGACTTATAGTTGTAATATCGAAAGTTTTTATTGAATTTCAAAAAAGAAAAGAAAAGAAAGGTACTTGTAAAGTATAATGGGGCATACATATACCTTACCTATAAAATTTGAACATATTAATTTTTTGGAAGAATTTAATAAGTGGGTTTTAATTTTTTATTATAGATAATTTATGGATTTCCTAATGATATATTTTAAAAGTAAGCAATTGAGACAAAGAAATCTATTTACATTGTTAGCCAAAAAGTCTTAAATGAGGAAAGTTTGATAAAACAAAAGAAGCAATAACAAATGAATAAACAAATAGAATATGCATACCCCTATTATAATAGACAAAATTCTACACATAATTACCATCAAAAAGTATATATATTACAGGTCATTTAAAGATAATTGCCTAGTTTATAAATCTGACAATCTAATAAGAAATTTCTATCATTGACTAACTCTTATTGTACAAACAAGCCCCCATTAGGGATTCTTTCCTTCTAGTAATATTTGGTGTATATTGTTTAACAATATAAGGGTATTTCAATTTGTCCAAGTTTTGTGGAAATACCTAGTTAGTATGAGATAAGAAATTATGGAATTTGATTGTCATGTGATTCTAGAGTAATTAATTGTGAATTTCAAATTCCACTTGGTTGTGGCTTATTGTATAAATAACTTGTAATCTACACCTAAAATCATGGAAACCAAATTTTTCTAGAAATTGATCCAAAAGGATTATTTTTTCTTGAAAAAAAACCCACGTTGGTCATTGTCCTTGATCATACATAGCCACACACTTTGTCTCATCACTTATAGGTTTTGTACTTGTACAACCTAAAGCACATTTAAAAATTGTTTGTATCTATGCTTTCTGATCATTATGCCCTATTATTGGTGTTATATCCCTCTCCTTGAAGCTTGTGCACACATTTTAAAGAGGTTGATGTCCATAAAATGGTTTGTATGTTAGCTAGGTTAACTTGAAGTGGCTTGTGCATCTATGAACTAGGTTGTAATGCATCTATAAGTGATAATCTTTGTTTGTGGATCTGCAATTTCTATCTAAAAATGGTTTTATTGACTTCTTTTTGTTGACTTCTTTGTTAAACCCTTAGCAATCATCTTATTTTTCATTATAATTATTTACATAAAGTTTTATAAGCTTAAAATCCTTTTGTTACTCAGAAAGATTCTTTCTCATACCTAACAACATAGACATCATGATTGTTGAAAAATATAAAAACTAACCATATTATTGTCAAATGTGACATAAAGGCGTCATTGTCTTTCTTCACAAGAATATCCTCATCATAGTTTTCATGGTGCACTTGATTATTTAATGATGATTACATGTATTCATTTTCTCTTTATAGATTATATTCATTGTGCTTGTGTCTTTTCTAAACTCTCAGTGTCTTACACTTGAAGTTATGCTAGTGATGAATCATTAGGGAAGCTAATAATGCATTCCAAGTATATTGTAATGAGACCGTGCATCTAAAATTCTTCTAGACCATGTCTTTTAATAAAAATATTAATGTGACTAACTATATTATTTCTACCAAAGAGTATGCCCCAAGATATTTCGGCAATTGTCTTGAAGATGGGGAAAATAAAGGAAGACCATCTGTAGAGAATCTTAAATGGGAGTTGTTAGAGTCAACATTTATAAGGAAGTTATTTTGAGATTCTTCCATATGTTGTGTATTTTATATTTTAGTTTGAATATAACAAATATCATTAGAATAGAAAAAAGCCTACAACACAATGGTAAATTGTGAGCCTCTGATTTGGGAGGTCTTTGGTTTGAGTCTACTCAAGCTTAGTAAATAATTATAATAACTAGTCACTATACATAATAATTAATCTTTTCTTCAACCTCTTATTGATAAAAACAAATATCATTAGAATGGAGTCATTTCCTAGTTTCAATACATAGAATAAAGTTTCATAAATAAATTAGATACACTATACAAATATATTCTAGGAATTATAAATTCATTGTGATTAACATTTTTTCATTCAATAAGTGGTAGAAGACATGAGAATTGATGGATCGATCAATTAATATAGTGATAGATAAGGATCACCTTTAACATATCCAAAACTTTTCACTGAGAGTTCGAACATTACTAAAAATAAGAGTGATCAAGTCTAACTACAAGAGGCAACATTGGCTATGGAAACTTTGTCAAATTCCAAGACTTTGGATGAGATAGTTGTTTGAAAGAAATAAAGACTCTCCATTATCCAAAGTAAATTTGGAGATGAACCCAAATGTTCCTTTTGTAAAGAGAAATCTTTTGACATCACATGATCATAAAGTTATTGAAAATTGCATTAGTATTAACAGTTGTGAGAAAAAGCCTATAGAATCAATGCTTTCAAAGATAGGGTTCATTTCTGAGGAATATGATAATATAATTTCCTACTTTGAACCAAAAATCTTCTTTAATGAATGTATCTTGTCTTGCTTAATCTTATGGTGTAAACATGGCAAGTCCATTAGAATGAAAAGTTGTGATTACAAATGTATATTTTCTTTGCTAACCATGCACCTAGAACTACTATTGTAGTTGAAAAATAATAGATGTGTAAGCTTTTAATTTTTGTGGTTGAAACTTAATTTTTAATATGTTGCATACTTGACCTCAAAATTGGTAAAGTAAGCATAAGAGATTCCATAATCTAAACCAAAATGAATAATTCTTTAAGTCACGTGTTTTCCACATTCTATATCTAAATGTGTTACATATAAATTAATAATAGATATGTAAAATATTGATGTACATTTCTCATAGAAATATATCGTTAACTCATCAATGTAAATATTAATGTATGTGCAATTGGTTAAAGGAATTATGTAGGCAATCCTATTGAGCAACTTCCATAAGAAAAATGTATGTTGCCTTATAATTATAATACTTAGATGTTGAATTTTTCATTGATAGTTTTTCAAATCAATTGAAAGAAAATAAAATATGGAATCATCCAACAAAACTCAACAAAAGTGAGTACCTTAGACTAACCCAATGTTGAAAGTCTCTAAAAAATAGGATTGTATCTTCTCATTTGAGAATGTCAAGAAAATATTTACAATCTAACTTTCCTAAATGAGCCTCCTAGGTTATTGTGCTTCTTTTTGAAACTTATGTATCTCCTATGTTTGTCTTACTTTAAAACATGCTTCTCTATCTCCTTTTTCTATACTTAGTTTTACATAAAGGACACATCTCTAAAACACTGAACTAATATGGATGACATGTTCCTTAAAATGTTTACTTAAACTCAATGATTGGAGAAGACTAAGATTTTTTATAAAGTAAATTACATTATTGAGTTTGTTATTACTCTTTAAGCATGCAATTACTTAGCATTTATTAAATAGGGTAAGGAGACAAATTCCCATATTACGAAGGTTGATTGTATGTAATTTTATGGTGGATCAAGGGAATGAGATTATCCAATTATTCTAGCATGCAATCTGCAAAACCCTTTTTAGATAATGTTAAGATCATAATTTGCAAACTAAGATGAGTAAAGGTATTCTATTCCTCCTAAATTCCTATAGAAATGACAAAAAGATAGTCGTGTAGATTCTAACATAATCAAACTAAAATAACATATTCATTCTAATACTTTTGTTGGTTGCCAAGAGAATAATGCAATCAAATTTTGGAGAAATTTGGGAAAAAAATGAGAATAGTAAGTTGCATGATGGTGCTATAGAGCAAAGGGATTCCAAGTCCATATTCCAAAGGATTTATTCCACAAGAAATTTTGTAAATACTTTTCAAGAAATCATGTACATATTTGGTAAGCAGTAGAGTCCATGAGACCATATTTCTTCAAGGTATTCTCACAAACAATTCATGATCATTATGCATACATGTATAGAAAGATAAAAATCTTCAAATGAGAAAATTTATTGATAATTTTGTAACCAAAAATTTTCTCTTTTGATGGGGTTTTCCAGTAGATATGACTCACCTTGGTCTATTCTAGAGTTCAATACAAGTCTATACTAAAAAAACTACATGCCTTTTGAGTTGACCATATCTGCCATCAATATTTCAATTATCTAGTTAGGATTTTGGCCAAGGTTGGAGTAACAATTCAATAATCAAAGAATTAATAGATTTAGAAAAATCAATTGTTGATTCTAGTTGAAATAAACTTTAATCATGTAATCATTCCATGTTTATTTCCATCTAGAATTTTTTTGAGCATTTTGTTGACATAGACAACCAGGTTTAAGAATTTTCATAAGATTTAGTATGGTGATTAGGCGATTGTGTTCAATTTGAGATCTTTCTAATGTTTTGCATATTTTACAAATTGACTTTTTTTCCTACAATAGCAATCAAAATTTTCGACGAAGTGTTTTTAAATTTTTTAAATACCTTGCAATAACAATCAACATTTTTTATGATGACAATTTTGATGGGCACTTACATGAGACAATCTCAACAGAAAGTGTATGTATAGTAAAACCCTATATGCTAATTTAAAAATTCAAATGGACCAAGTCTAATACATAGAACAATATTTCTTTCACAATGGGAAAGTGCAACCAAATTCAATAATAGATTCCTTCAAAATGGCTCTCAAATTCATTTATGTAAAGGAAAGAGTATAGGTGGGCCAAGGGTTGAATTCCTTGAAGCATTAGATTCTTCTCAAGCCACCTTTATGAAACTACTTCTTTTTTAAAGAAATGATATAAGTGTGTTGCACTTATTCCTTCCCTTACATTAGTCTATCTTGATCAACTTTCTACTCTTTACAACTCTTGACACTTGTACTTTGTCTAAATAATGATCTATCAATTCTACCATTGAGACCAAAACCTTTCTCAACATCAAATTTTGAATAATTAAAATAGAGAACAATACCACTATAGATATTTATAAAAATTATTTATTATAAATGCTCTCATGTACAACCCATCTCAAAAGAGCCAAGAATAGAAGAGTTATTGTATTATTTTTAATTCCTCTAATACTACCCATTCATCTTATGATGGTAAATTAGTACCTACAAATTTTAATGTTTTAGTAGTAGTAACATACTACCTTATATCCAATGAGACTTGTACTCCCTTTATAAACTCAACCATGAAATTATGTAAAGTATAACCTATTCAAGAAAGACATATTTATTTAACAAGAGGGGAAATGCACTTTGTCAAGGGAAGTGGATGCAAAAGAGTTTGAAGAGATTGATTATGAAAGAGACAATGTAGGCGGGGATGAGGATGACCTTACTCATAACAAGGTCAATGATGAGCAGGGGTTTTTTAAATGGATCTTTGGAAATCCAGGGCTTATGAAGAAGGACAATAGTAGTTTGTAGTAGCAGATGCAGGACATTTTAAGAAAATTTGACCAACTCAGCAGAACTACTAGAGGAAGAGAACTCTGGGACAACATATTGATAAAATTTCTGAGGTGATTGGTAATGCTAAAGAGGTTAAGAATATTATGAAACATGTTCCACCCCTCGAAGCCAAAAACAAAGCTCTGGATCAGTTGATTAAAGACTTCCATAAAAAGTTGGATGGTCTAGATAATAGAGTGGCTGATATGGAGAAGATGGTTAAGGAACTGGTGAATCAAAATTGTTTTATTTTGAAGACTATGGTAGACAACCTTAACACTCTCCTGAATAGATTTGAACAAGGGAAAGGTCAATGTTCCAAGGAAGTTAAAGATGACCAAGGACCTAGCAAGTGCACCAGGGCCAACTTGAAAAAGATAGAGGGTGTTGAAGCCAAAGAAATGGATGAGTTGAAGGACTCTATAGAAAACATGAATATCCTTGTAGACTAGGCAACAAATCTATTGAAGACCTTGTAGCTAGTTTTGTGTTGTCTTTTTACTTTCTTTTTGCTATCTTTTCCAACTTGTTGTTTTTAGCTACTTGTTTTAGCTTGTTCTGCTCTTGGTGTTGATGCACAGTTCTTCTGGGTTTCTTAGCTTTTACTTTCTTGCTACATGTAAAAGGTTTTAGGTCATTTAAAACCTATTTTTACTTAATCAAATCATAGACATATATTGATACCTTAAACTCCTATTGCCAATCCCAAAATCCCTTGAATTTTTCATCTAGACAGTTCCCTAGGATTACACAAATATGGCTTAATCAACTTTGACAAAATTGCTACCTTTTATTTAAATGGGATTTAGTGGTCATCAAAAATTTAAAATTTTATCTATTTTCAAACCTACACCCATTTTTTTCTTCTCCAAGATGCTTTAAATCATTCTAAATATTCAAGAAACCTCCATACAAGTCTTTTTTAGTCTAAATCCAATAATATTGGTCCGTCTCACAATAGTGTGATAATCATGCCCAAAGCCTTACTTAGGAGTAGTTTATTCAATCTAAGGATTACTTCTCCCACCATGAGGTGCATTTAATTTTTCAACCTAGGGACATATACTTGAAATGGTTGGCACAATATGTGCACTAGGTTCCTTCAAGAGTCATTATGCTTATGCTATAGGAAAGTAATACACTTAACTCCTTATTGAAATGAATGCTGGAAATGCAACTCTATGCTAACCTATATTTCAACCCAGACCATCCACTATAACTACTCTTGCAGATGTTGTAGGAACATTCACAAAGTATGATGTTGTAGGAAGAAATTATAACTTCTATATGAAATACTGGAAATGCTAGAAGTATATCTACACTACTCTAATCTAATCCACCTCCCAAGTGGGCCCCCTTGGTTGGCTTCTGCTAATCTACTAACACATAATGTAAACTAAGAATTACTTCACTATATTTCAAAAACTCCTTACATATAAACAATACATAAAACTACAGATAACTCACTACAAGATACAACAACATTTTTCCAACCTCTTTAAACTATCGATATAAGCCCTATAAATAGAGGATCAACATTATTCTAAAATAGAAAAGAAAACAAATTGATTGAAGATCTACTAGAGAAGTAAAGGGAAATATAACAGCCTATGAAATAAGCAATAAAGTTTGGGCGACCAATTCAACACAATTGTAGACACAGAGGGAATATAGCAACACTTCATCCTTGGATTCCTAGAATAATGATTCCTCCTTGGTAGTAGCTATGTCTTTTAGTTCCATAATGATTCCTCCACTATAGCTAGGCCTTGACACTCCTTCTTGAATGTTGTCGACCACTCTTCAACTTCTTCCTTTCCTAGCAAGTTAGTTACGATGCAGAAAGATTTATGCAAATAAGCATAATCAAATTGAATCTAGATATTACAACATAAATTTTGATGATTATATAAAATATTTTATTATATGTATAATATTGGAAAAATATGACATAGCTATCTACCCATGGTTTAAAAGTTCTATCTGGACTTTATCATAAGTTCAACTAGTTATGAGTTCACAAATGTCTTGACAGTATTAAAATTAGAGTATTAAAATTAGTATAAAATAGAGGAACTAATTAGCCTCATCATCTACCCCTTGGTAAGTTTAATGCTTGTCATCAAGCATTGCATCTTCTGGCAATTGATTAAAAGTCTCTAACCTCAGTCCTCCATTGCCTATGTCTACTAAAAGTATAGTAGAATCCTCTTGTTCTTTCCTAGACTTTCCTTCTATGATCCTCCTAAAACCTATCAAGTCATTTAGAGTTGATGTCATATAGGGGCCAAAGGAGCATGGGTGGCTACATTGTTAATGAACACTAGAGTTCTGGTCTAATTTGCCTTCCTAGCTACATGTATCTTAGTGTGCCATGAAGGGTTGCTTCAAGGTTGATAGGGTTGTGTGGTTATGACCTTTTGAATCCCTCAAGCAGTTTACTCCATCTGCTTTTGGCACCAACCATGGCTCTTTGAAAGAAAAAGTAAGGAATGTTGTCATACTCTCCATACACTTTTATTTTGGCCTCGAAGATTTGTTTTCTCATTTCCTTGTGAACATCTCCATAGATTAGCCTGAACCAATCCCTAAGGATTTCTTCTGGTGTATTTCTTTCTACTCTTAATGATAGGGGTCATGTTCTCTCTTATTCTCTATAGTTGTTCAGTTGTCTATCATAGTTGGCCTCATTGTGCATCCAAGACATTAGGGCACTAAGGTGTATATCTTCTATATAAAGTAGAGGGTTCCATTGAGTTTCTGTAGGGATAATGAAATTATGCATATACAATTCACAGAGTATATTTTGCTACCATGATGGAAGGGTTTGGTACAAGCCATAACATTCCTGAGCTAACCTAAATTTTGTATCTATATCTTTGAGGGTCATCATCAATTGGAATAAGAGGAATTGTTCTTTTAAACAAATAACATAAATCCTAGGTGGTGGCCTACAAGCAATTATTTGGTCAACCAGCTTAAGGGCATGATCTTTCTTTTGCTTATGTCTCTCTAAGTGCTCTTTGAATTTTGTGATTTCTTCACCTTGGCCTATTATTACCTTCTTCATTTTCTTTTTCTCTTCTTCCCATAGGGTTGTTGTTAACACATGTTTATTATATAGTTGAAAAAGAAGCATTTGTAGGGTAATCAAACCACTTTCTTCATCCTAGTTATTTTTCTTCCTCTATTCCCTCCATGAGCATTCCAAGAAGCTTATAAACCATGTTTGGTTATAGGAAAATAGGGCAGTTTCTAAACAAGCTAACTGGTGCATTATTGGGTCCTCTTCTTCTTCACAGCTTGGGGTATCGTGTTGGCTTACTTGGGAATCATTTTGGAATTCATTCATCTTAGCTTTACATTTCTCATCAGGATTCTAAGGAATGTCTAGAATTCTAGGTTGATTGGGGGAATCATCTAGGATAACTTGTACTGGAGGTTCTTCATCAGATTGTTTAGGCAAAGTGGACTAGGTTTCTAAAGGCACTTTAGAAATTTGTCCTCTCTTTCTAGGGCTTCTTCTCATAGGGGTTTCTTCAAGCACCACAACCTTTTTCTTGCTAACCCTCTTTGGTGTCTTTGCTACAGGAGCCAACTTTTTTTTCTTCCATTTTGAGACTGTAGCATTTCATTTTTATGTTGCCGGGACCGAAGTTTCTTCTTGTAACTTCTATTTTCTTTTTGCTCAGGAAAAAGTAGGTGCATTGCTCATTTGAGCAGGTAAAGACACATTTTCTTGCACATTTTTTGTTTCCACACCTTGGGTGCCTTTCTCAATAACTATGTCAATGGAGACTGCATTATCTTGGCTAGGTTGCACATTAGGGGCAATCTAAGGTTGTAGAGTAACATAATTTTCCTTTCCTTTATGGGATTCCTCAACACTAATGCATAACATATTGAATAAGAAATTGGGGATATTTACTGGAATATTATGCCTTACATAACTAAGTCACTTAAAATGATGTGTATGAAAATTAGAAAATCTTCCTTCACAGGTAAAATACCTAATAATATGTATGGCCAACTCATTGTATGGCAGAGGAATAGGCATTCTTTTGCACCCTTGCTTAGTAATCTCCAATGGAGGGTCACCTAGTAGGGAAAACTAGGCCCTAGCTGATCTGGCATCATGCTCATTGGGGTAGTGTTCCCCTATTACTAGTAGCCCGATTACTTCTATTATTCATTCCTTTGTGGAAATGCCTATCAATCCCCATACTATTGCTTCACCTTCCTTAAATGTATTTCTGAATTCAGAAGTTGCCTCTTCATCAAACTCTGTTAATTTCAAGAAATATCCCAGCCAACCATATGCATTGAATCTTCTTATTACTTCTACATCAGAAAGTAAAACACTATGATCTAATGTCGCTACAACTGACCTCCCATTTGTGCTTACTAATCTCAACCTCTATCCTAATTTTGACAATTACCCTCTTCCCTTCTATGAATTTTAGACTTCTTCTTTATAAAACCACGAACCCTTTACACACTCTTCTGGTGTTTCCGTTATGAACAATAATAATGTGGTTTTAATAGAATGAATCATAGATATGCAAGAATCGCTTCAAAATTTAATTCAGGTCACATCTTAGTCTAACAATGATCACATCTTAGTCTGAAAATGAGGGATTATTTGGGAATAAAGGTAAGACACTTGACACTTGCGTAGTATGACAATTGGATTTTAATCAAACGAAGGGAAAGTATAGATTTGAGGATCTTTAATGAGTGAATAGAAATGTCATTTGGAATTAGTAACCTTCCTTGGCCCCTATGAAACATGGACAAGTGTCCTCACTTATACTTAGCACGAGGTATAAAACTGGCATAATGTTGCAACAATATAGTTAATGCAGCAGTGAATATAACCAACAAAAATTATGTGCTAAAAATGAATAAAATTTGAAAAGCTTATACCTATTATTTGATCTTGCAAGTGCCAAATAAAGGTAGTGAGAGTGGAAGAATGACAACAACAACATATGTCAGCAGACTTGACATATTATTGAAAGCATAGAAATATGATGATGTGGAAGGTGGGTGGGCGGTAGAGAAAGAAATGAAATGAGTTGAAAAAGAAGAATTTAAAAATTGAATGGAGAATTGAAATTTATGTAAACATAAAGTTATTACTATGGGCATGCTCAAAGGAATTCGTATTGAAGAGCTATAGGAAGAAGGTTGGCACCCTTTGTTGCAAGAAGTGTTACCTGTTATTCGTTTGAAATTGGCTATTAAAATTATTGCAGGAAGTCTTCTTTCATTTGGGGCTGGTGATACAACTTTAGTTGATGTCCATTGACTAATAACTTGAAGTGTATTGGATCAATTGTGGTTAACTAGACTGTTCCATTTGTAAATACATATCTTATTTCATAAGGATCCAGCCATCATTTTTGCAGCTTGCCTGGTATTTCTTTGAATCTAGAATCATAAAGTAATGCTCAATCTCCAACTTGAAATTGCTTACTCTTAATGTCAGAGTTGTGTCATTGTTTCCTCTACTTCTATATGATTTTTGTGCATTACAGGGCAGACTTGCACATTTCATCCAAAGAATTAAGATGTTGTAAGTGCTCTCTTTGTGCTGTAGGAAGATCAATGTTTAACTCCAATGCTATTCTCAAAGTTCTATATTTAATTCAATGGGTAGCATTGCTACTTTTCCATACAATAGTTTGAATGATGCGAACCCTGTGGTGGTCTTCCATGTTGTTTGATATGTCCAGATAGCTTCTGGTAGTCCTTTGCTCCAATCTCTACAGTGCAAATGAACTGTCTTTGTCAATATGGCTTCTATCTCCCAATTTGTAACTTCTACTTGTCCATTAGTTTAAGGATGATAGGGGTTTGATTTTTGATGTTTGATATTATATTCCTTCATGAGTTCTGTTATTAGATTGGAAGTGAATTGAGCACCCTGGTCAGTAACAAGTTCTCTAGGTATGCCATATCGAGTAAAGATTTCTTCATACAGAAATTCAACAACTTTATGGTTGCTGGCATGCTTCATGGCTTTGACTTCGACCCATTTTGTCAGGTAGTCAGTGCATACAAGGATGTATGATTTCCCATTGGATGGAGGATCAATTGGACCAATGAAGTCCATGCCCCATTTGTTGAATGGTGTTACCATCACTTATGGATTGAGAAGCATTTCATTTGAACTTGTTTGTCGGCCCATCCTTTGACATTTATCACACTTTCATGTATAAATGGTTGCATCTTTATAAAGTGTAGACCAATAGTAACCAGTTGTTAAAATCTTCAACGTTGTTCTTGTTGCTGCAAAGTGCCCCCCACATGGCTCATTATGACATGCATGTAGAATATCATATGTCTCATCTTCTCACACACATCTTTGCATAACTTGATCAGGTCCAGTGTGAAATAGTTCTTTTTCAGTCACTATATAGTTTAACTTTGTCCATGAAGGCTTTTATTGATATAGTAGATTGCATTTTCAAGGTTTTGAAATTTTTGTCCTAGGATTGCACTTATGGCATAGTCAGAAGCATTTGTATGTATTTGAAAAGGCAAAGTCCAATCAAGACCCCTAAGTATTGGTGCAATTTTCAATAGTGACTTAAGCTTTCAGAAGGAGTCATAATATTTCTTTATCCATGCAAATTCAATCTCTTTTGTAAGAAAAGTATATAGAGGACTAGCTATTTGGCTAATTTTTTGGATAAACCTCCTATAATAGCCAACATGTTCTAGGAAAGATCTAACTTATTTTTGCTTTGTGGGAATAGGGAGAGTGAGAATTATCTATATTTTTGTAGGGTCTACCTAGATTCCAACTTTAGAGATAAAATGTCCCAAGACCATGCCTTCCTGCATCATCAAAAAGCATTTTTCACTATTGAGAGACAGGTTGTGTTCTTCACATCATATTATTACTTTCTCCAAGTTCTTCAAGGCTTTCTCAAATGTGACATCAAATGTAGTGAAGTTGTCCATGTATATCTCCATGCAATCATGTGATATGTCAGCAAAGATGTTGATTAGAGCTCTCTAAAAAGTAGTAGGTGCATTGCATAAGCCAAATGGTAATACAAAATAAGCATAGGTACCCCAAGGACATGTAAATGTGATCTTCTCTTGATCTTCTAGAGCAATACTTATCTGATTGTAACCATTGTATCCATCTAGAAATGAGAAGTATTTATTTCCAGCCAAAGTATCCAAAATTTGGTCGATAAAGGGCAAAGGAAAGTGATCCTTCTTTGTGGCATTATTTAACTCTCTATAATCTACACATGTCCACCACTTACCTCCTTTCTTAGGTACAATAATGAATGGTGATACCCATTTGCTATCAGAGATTAGATAGATGAATCTAGCAACCAACAACTTTTGCAACTCAGTCTTAACTATCTGGCTCAATGTTGGATTTATTCTCCTTTAAGACTCACAGAGTGGCAAGCTTCCATCATTGATGTAGATCCTATGGTGTAGAGTTTAGGGATCAATCCTATCATATCCTCATAATCCCAAGCAAAGGCTTTTTCATGCTGACTGAGGAGCTTAGTTAACAATCCCAATCATGATTGAGATAACTTGTTTACATGGGGAATATGACCAAGAGAAATTTCCACATTAGTTGTTAACTCTACCATTGACAGTTCTGGTATGGGACTTGTAGCTACTTCACTTTTTAGTAATTGATCAATTATCTCAGGGCTTGCTAGGTAGACATAGTCTTCATAGGTACATAGCTTTAAGACATAACTCTCAACAATATCTCTAGCCACTATACATTCATTGGTAAGAATGCTATGGATAAGTAGGAGATGATTTCCACAACTAGTCAAATTGCGATGTGAATATCAGGATTTAACTGTGTGATTTTGAGTCAAACTCGATGACCCATGTTTCATGAGTAGTGATTCAACATGAATCCATTTCTCATGAGAATAAATGGAACACTTAGCACTCATTGGATCTAGGTGATGCTCACAGGGGTGAAGCACCGGGACTTCCCGGGAGGTCACCCATCCCAGTACTACTCCAGCCTGAGCGCGCTTAACTATGAAGTTTCCTCCACAGTTAAACCCAAAGCTTGCAACCCCATTTTCTATGTATTACATCATCTTCCTCCTGCATTTTTAGAAAAGATTGCCTATGCAACATCATGAGGTGGGCTATAGAATTCAACTCTTCCTCTGCATCCCCTAAATCTAGCCAAATAGGTTCCCCCAAGTCTGGCTGGGGTTGGGCAGGTGGATATAGCGCTAGCTTCCTTATGGCTTGACCATTTGAAATTGTCATACTACCTAATTTGCAATTAATTTTAGCATCAATGATGGCTAACCAAGGTCTCCCTAATATGACAGGATAGCCAACAAGTTTTACTTTAGGTGACAAGATAAGAAAATCAATAGGGTATTCCCATGAATCTAAAGTCACTACTACATCTTATATGAGACCATATGGAGTTATAGTTGAACTATCAACAAGTTGTAACACTTTGGGAGTTATCCTTAAGCCTTCTATGTTTAACCTATGCATTGTATCTTTACTCATAACATTTATTGTTGCTCCCAAATCAACTAAAGCATTTTTCATAGCCTGTCCATTTATGATCAGATTAACTACTAGACTATCAAGATCTGAATACTTTGGTATCACTACCTTCCCTAACATGATATCTGCTAATTGCTGGACAACATGGACTATTTGAGGATCTTTCTTCTTCCACCCTAGCTTCTTAAGGCATGCTTCCTTAATAGCCTTTCCATAAAGAGGGATGTCCTTGATAGCTTGGAACAGAGGGATTTGGATGTGCATTTTTTTTAGCTACTCAACAATATCAAATGTATCTTCCTCTTGGGATATAGATTTCTATTTATTTAGGCTATTTGGAAAGGAAGGATTCACTAAGGTATGGTTAGTAATCTTGCTAGGTACATCAATTGGTGGGTTGGTATTTGGCAGCGTAGCTTCTGGAAGTGGTGTTGTAGGAGTGTTTGCAACTTCTGTGATAATAGGGTATTCTAGTAGAGGTAGATTTGTACTAGATCTCAAATGGATACCATTGGTTATTTTCTACTAATTTTCTTGCGGTGGTTGCCATTGATTCCATTGATTTTGTCACTGGTTATTTTGTTGATTAGGCCACTAGTTTTTTTGTTGGTTTTGTTAGGGAGCTTGGGAGTACTGAGAAGGATTCTAATAACTTTGGTTTTGCCACTGATTATTGTAAGGATTTAAAAATTGTAGAGGATCTTGAGGCATACCTTGTCTTGAAGCCCATGGCCAACTTTGAGCAATGAAGAACACTTGATCGTTGTCCCCATCTATCTTCATGTACTCAGTTGGAAAATGTTGATTCTCTAGGTTGGCTACTAGCTTACATTTGTAGTCTTGCTTTTGTTTGTAGCAGTGAGGACAGTACTCCACCAATTATGATTCAGCCTCTACATCCTTCTTCTTTGCAGTCATGGTGTTGAGATGTGTAGTGACATCATTTATGATATCCTACTTAAAATTTGAGAGTAAATTAGAAATCTCAAGCTTTGAAATGGCTTGATTGATCCCTTTGGTGACTGTGGACCAATAACCTTTGCCTTTCTTCATAGTTGACCTTGAGTAGTTAAGACAATTTTTCTTGAGGTCATCCCAAGAAGATTGGTATATATCGCCACCAACCATTAGGTCTAATACTTCCAAACAATTTATTTACCCCTCTCAAGAAGACTAGTTCCTGTGAATCCTTTGCCAATACATGTTGGGGGTTCTTCTGCATTGTGTATGAAAAATGTGAAACATAGTCTTCTAATGTTTCGTCCTTCTTTTGTGATATTCTAAAAATGTCATCTCCAATTGGATCACTCCCCTTGTAGTAATCTTTGTAATTCTCCAAAAATGGAGTTTGCATCTCATCCCAGGTACCTACTGCATTGGCTCCTAATCCCATGAACCATTATAAAGTTGATTCTTTCAGTGTTGTTGGAAACAACTTGAGCTTGTGAGCATCGGTGTTATAGTCAAAGCTACGACAGAGTATGTCAAACTCAAACAAGAAACTATCAGGATCCTTAGTTAGAAGGCGATCAAACTTTGGAAGAGTAGCTACAGGTAAATTTTAAAGATTAGCATTGTTTATGAGGTTCGAGAGAGGAAATGGAAAATTAGGATGTGCCATTATTGGATGTATTTGATTATGGGGTTGATGCTAAAAAGGAGCATTAGCTATGGGATTGTTAACAACATGTGGATTTGGACCAAAACTATCAAGAAAGTTGGCCAAGATTTCAGCAAAAGGCTGAAGACCACTTATATCCAAAGATTCTACTCTAGAGGAAGATGTTGTAGGAAAATTAGGACTTGCATCCTTAAAAGGCAACTCAACTTTTTCAACTTCATCATTCAAATAAAAAGACCCTCATGGAAGAATTCTGCCATATGCATCTTGTCCTCTTCCTCTTTGATGCATGCAATTAAATTCTTCACAGTTGTGAGGCAATTTTTAGGACTACAAATCTCTATTTAAAAAAACTAGCTATATATAAAAGAACTATGACTCAAAAAGATGTTCCTAGCTTGACAACATCCCTGGAAATGGTGCCAAAAATGGTCTGCCTCACAATAGGTGTGTGATAATCATGCCCAAAGCCTTACTTAGGAATAGTTTAGTCAATCTAAGGATTACTTCTCCCACCATGAGGTGCATTTAATTTGTCAACCCAGGGATGTATTCTTGAAATGGTCGGCACTGTATGTGCACTAGGTTCCTTGAAGAGTCATTATGCTTATGCTACAGGAAAGTAACACACTTAAATTCTTACTAAAATGAATGTTGGAAATGTAACTCTATGCTAACCTATATTTCAATTGAAACCATCCACTATAACTTCTCTTGCAGATGTTGCTAGAACATTCAGAAAGTACATGCTCCAGGAAGAAACTATAACTTCTATTTGAAATACTAGAAATGCTAGAAGTAAATCTACACTACTCTAATCTAATCCACCTCCCAAGTGGGCCCCCTTGGTTGGATTTTGCTAATCTACTAATACAGAATGTAAACCAAGAATTACTTCATTATATTTCAAAAACTCCTTACATAAGAACAATACATAAAACTACAGATAACTTGCTACAAGATACAACAATGTTTTTCCATAAACATTTTTCAACCTCTTTAAACTATTGATCCAATCCATATAAATAGAGGAATGACACTTATTCTATACAAAAAAGAAAATAAATTGACTGAAAATATACCAAAGAAGAAGAGAAAAATATAACAGCCCATGGAATAAGCGATAAAGTTTGGGTGACTAATTCAACACAATAGTAAATGCAGAGGGAATATAGCAACACTTCATCCCTGCATTCTTGGAATAATGACTCCTCCTTTGTAGTAGTCATGTATTGTGGTGCCATAATGATTCCTCTATTGTAGTTGAGCCTTGATTCTCCTTCTTGAATGTTGTTGACCACTCTCCAACTTCTTCCTTTCCTAGCAAGTTAGTTGCGATGCAAAAATATTTACGCAAATAAGCATATCAAACTAAATCTAGATATTAGAGCATACATTTTGATGGTTATATGAAATACTACATGATATGTATAATATTGGAAAAATATGACATAATTATCTACCCATGGTTTAATAGTTCTATATGGACTTTATCATAAGTTCAAGTGGTTATGAGTTCACAAATGTCCTGGTAGTATTAAAAATAAAGTATTAAAATAAATATAAAATAGAGGCAATAATTGGCCTCATCAAATACCAACTCATTCTCCTTAAGAGACTCTTTTAATTTCCTTAATTTAAATGGATAAAACTACACACACATTTGTCTTCTCCCAGCTGATTTTAATAATCCTAAATCTTCAACAAACTTCCATACAAGTTCTTGTC
Organism: Cupressus sempervirens; assembly: GCA_028749045.1. Lineage (NCBI taxonomy): Eukaryota > Viridiplantae > Streptophyta > Pinopsida > Cupressales > Cupressaceae > Cupressus > Cupressus sempervirens. Next base: position 550,630,843 of record CM053785.1, on the reverse strand, counting down.
TCTCCAAAACTAATGAAACCAACTCATTCTCCTTAAGGGACTCATTTAATTTTGTTAATCAAAATAGATAAATAAATACCTTTTAATCATAATAAAGATCCATTTCTAGTGTGTGTCCCACAAACAAGTTGATCAAACTAAGAGGTAGAAAGCCATACATGTATCAAATAGAAAAATGTTTGTCAAGGAACAAAATGTTGATTTGTAGAAAGATTGTGTAATCGAGACTTTGATCCCATGTCTTAGGATGTTTTGTGTTATTTGTCAAAGAAACTAAACGAAATTTGTATTGGCTACTTTGGTTAGTCCACCAAATATGCTTCTCATTAATTTGGTAAATATATTTTCAATTATGTACACCAAGCTTAAGAGTATTGTTCATGTTTCTTCTTATACTTCTCTTGGTTTTTATTAAGCTCTTCTTGCATTGGGAGCTATGCAAAAATGGGAGATAAAGTGGGGGATGAAAAGAAAAAAGGTTTAAATAGAGCTACCTAATGGTTACATACAAATTTTGGTAATGGAAAAAACATGAAGAACACAACACCTGCAAGGTATCTTATTTAGTTGAGGTAGTATTTCAACACAAAGAAACCCATCATACACCATAATTTATTTATAATATGTATTATAGTCATAGTTCTTTTCCACTCATAATGATTTAAGAAAATAATGTGCATACTAAACTCCAGAAGGGTGCAACTTAAGTTTTATAAAGATGTAGAGTTGTGTGAGCCCTTTATTATTTATAAGGTATGAAGGATTGTCCATATATATCTATGAAGTCTCCATTTCAGAGTGCAGTAAAAAGCATGTTCACTGGAAGAGATAACAAATTGGACCTTAATAGATGCCTGGTTTGGTGTGAACCTTTGAGTATTACTCATATTTTCTATTATGTTCTTGATAATCCTTCACAACATTGATCATGGAAATGGAGAGGATCTAGGCTCAACCAATGAGCTCACACAACTTTCCCTTAATGACATAATGTCCTATTTAGTGACTCAAGGATTTCCACATAACAAGGACCAAATTATGTTTTCATTCATGATAAAAAAAAAGGCTTGATTGGAAATGAATGGCATGGTCTCAGAAAAATATTTATTCTTGATCAATAGGGAACATTAAAACAATGATAGAAATCAAATCATTTCTATAGACTCTTTTGGCTTATTTTTACATGAAATTATTTAACACTTAATTATAAGTAATCTCAAGTTGGTTAAAATTATAAGAGACAAGGGTAACTTTTACACCATTACAAACTCCAAATTCTTTCCCTAATGAAGAAAGAAGCTACACTTTACACAAATACATGATCTTCTCATTGACTTAATCCATAATTAGTTAAAATAATAAGGAAATTGCAACTTTTAAAAAATTACATGCCTTATAAGCTTATCCAATAGGAAAAATGACCATATAGTGAAAACCTCAAATGAGTGGATAATATTTCCAAACTAACAAATGTCTTTGAGTTGTCTATATCATTCACAAAGAAAGAAGAGAGTGAAAACCCCAAAGTAGTGGATTACATTACCATTCATTTCCACAAATAAAAAATAAATTGAAGTGCCTCTATGACATGTGAATATTCCATTTTTATCATTTGAATATTTTATTGGTGAGTGAATAACAATGAGAATCACTTAGGCTGACATTTGTACTTCTTATCTGACCTTGTTTTCCTTTCTATAGAAGTTATGCTTGAGATATAGAGCCTATTGCATAGTGAATAACTCCTACTATTCTAAGGCCAACAATAAATCAATATTGGTATCATGACAAAGATCTAGTTGGAGAATTAGATATAGGGTCTAAGCTATAAATCTCATTTTTTCATAGAGTAGATATTGAAAAGTGAAAATTGGTGGGAATAATAGAATTAACGAGGGTAGGAAACTATTCTTACTCACCCCTTTTAAGCTCTCTGAAATTCCAAGAGTAAAAGTAACTTTGCAAATTGTTTATGAAAGTCATTCTAATAAGATCAAACTAGTCGATGAGGTTTCCTATGATGTGCAAAACATAGTCAAATGAGCTCAATGTAATTTGTGAAAGTTTATTCTAAAATATTCTATTTTCCTTCCCAAATTTCTAATCTTGCCTTCCTCTTCCTCTAATTACCTGCGTAAATAAAAATGCATAATTTTTTTGTCTTACTTAAAAGATAGTAATTATTAGTTTTTATTTTCATTTATAATAATTTAAATATTTAAGATTAAAATTAAATTTTATAGTTATCAAGATTTGTTAAAATATTTCTCTATGTAATATTGAATGAATGTTCTCAAAGTTGTTCATAAATCTAAAAATATAACTTACAATAAATCAAATATCAGGTTGAGTGATGCAAAAATGACAGTGCTCTCCACATACGCAATCTCATTGTCAGTGAATCCCCCCCCCCCCCCCCCAATTATTTGAGTTTATATCAACAAAAAAAAAACTTTCACCACAAATGAGTCTTGATAACTTGCACAAACTCTCTATGTTTCAAAGGCACAACTCACTTCTACAATAATTTCTCATTACAACTCTTATTGTAAATGAATTATAATAGTCATTCTTTTGACCTGAAAGAGCTTAAGGAAAGTGAAAACATCCTCTCATAACCACAAAATAATGTTGCAGATTGAATAATTAACATTCAATATATGGCATATGACACATAGCTTAAAATTCTAGATTGGAATCAAGCTCACCAAACCAAACAAAAGGAAATATAACTTCAGCACAGTTAATGAAACAACATCTATGCAGGAATGAATTTCACACAAATTCCATCACCCAACAAGACAACCACACAATTATCAAATAGATGCACCAAAAATAGCCATATGATGAATTCTACCATCATTAACTTTATTGTTTATTCAATAAAAGGGAAATAACTAAACCTACTAGCAAAAAGAAAGAAACCAAGTCTAGAGAGACAAAGCTTTAGATTGATCAAAACCTTACATAAATAGCCACAAAGGGCTTTTCAAATTCATTTCAAAAAAAAAATTCCTTAAGGAATTCCAAACATTTTAAATGGACAGAATCTTAAAAATAAGTTAACTAAAAATAGGGAAATGATGCAGGTGACTCTTTGATCATCCCCTAAGCTCCTGTTTTATTATTGACATTGGCACGAGGGTCTTGAGAGTTAGAGCAATACCAACCAACTATTGTTGTTGTGAGACACCTAGTTGTTCCAAGCGAAGCTTCCACATCTTTATAGTCCTGTAGATATGATCAAGATTCATATCTTGTACATCCAAGTGGTCAGTGCAAATGATCATCATGGAGTCTGATAGGTGAGGATGGTTAAATCTTTGATTGAGACTTCACTCATTTCCTTTAACAGTTTGATCCTGGAGAAAAAAGGGTGTTTCCACTTCTTTCAAGGTTTTTTCATTCTGATCGTCATTCCCCATAATATTCACATCAATGCATTTGATATTAGCCACCAGGATTTGTTTCAGACACCCCACCTCTTTTAGCAGTTTAGAGCATTCTTCTAATCCCTATTCCATCACTGTGTTCCTCCATTCCAAGTTAGCTCTAGTGATGAATAGAAAATCAACATCAAACTTGGCTTCTAAATTTTCATTCAAGAATCTATCTATGTCATATTCCTAAACCTCTGTAATGTCAATGACATACTTATCCCATTTAATATTTTTAGATTCTCAAGCGTTCATCTCTGATTTTAGGGCAATTATCAAGTTATCAGCTCTCACATTGGTATTTGTAAAGTGAGAGAAATGACTAGTCACTTAGGCATGAACTACATTCAACCATTTTCTATAGGCTTAGAAAATGGAACGATTCCTTTTGGCCTATTCAATAAAACTCTTATTTAGGGGAGATTCAACATTGATGATAGAAATTGTAGTAGGTAGAGCTTCTGTATTTGGGCTTTGAATTTCATGAATGTATTTAGCAATTTTTCGTAGTGAGATCGTTAGCTCTTGCTTGTCTCTTTGGTCTTTCTATATATGCTGGGAAATCCTAGAGCTACCTGCACTCCATATCTTCATATTTTTTGCTCTAAGGTAAGGCCAAGGATGGGTTTCTCAGCTATATAATCTTGGGGTTGTATTTCATCTATACCTTTCTCAGTCATTGGCTTCATCACCTCTGCTACCCACTGCCCTGTATTCTCATCAATATTCAACATAGTTACAATCTTTTTCCTTTTGGCCTTAGGAGCCTTCCCAAGACATTTTCTTACCATATCACCCACTAAGAGAGTTTTCGGTACTATGCTCCTTTTTTTACTCACTGATAACTCGAACCAATTGAGAATAGAAGGATTCTCCTTAGGAGGAGGGCTTTGCAACACAAATGATGAACTGAGTGCCATTGCACTTAAAGTGTTAGCCTCTTCTATTACTTGTTGACTTCCCTATTCCATCTCACCAAAATTCTCTTGTTCCTTCTATTTCTTCCCTTAAGTCAAGCTCTATTGTTACTAATTTATCACAAGTCTCCTTCAAGCTACTTGTCTACTCCTACTTCTTCCTACTACAAGAACAAGTATACTTGATGGAAGGAGGAAGATGAACTGAACCTTGAACAGAATGTTTAGGTTCAATACTTGACTTTAGCTTTCCTACAAAGGGAGAAGGAACAACTTCATTAGTACCAAGAACAATTAAAGGTGAACTAGAATTAGAATGAACCTTTTGAATTCTATGAGCCACCAAGCTTGACTATTTCTTTCTTATGAGCCATTGTTCTATTCTGGTTAGGACAGGAAGGGTTCTTGTATGCAGGTTATCCTCCTTTGGCATCATCTAGTCAATTTTTGATAATGGGTAAGCTTCCACTTGCTCAATGTAAGTTGGGTCAACAATTTTTTCATTTGCTTCTTTGATTACCCTAGAGATATCTAGCGAGAGATTGAAATATTTGATCTATGCTAATGGCAACCTAGACCATAGTCTCCTCCTAACCTCAAAATTGTCTTGACAATTAGCCCACAAATCTTCTAAATGAGGAACATGGAGAGCAGATGAACCTAGCTTAAAGTACCTTAGGGAAAACTCTTCACTATTAAAGTTAGGTCTATCAGAATAAGTTAATAGGTTCATGGATTTAATCTCAACTTTAAGCTTAAGGTCATCTTGGATTGTCTTGCATTTGTAATGCCTGAGTTCAACAAGTAAGGTGTAACGAAAACCTTTTCGAGTTTTACAATTCTTGTCAACCTCTACTATTTTTCTACATATCTCAATCAACACAAAATGATCTAGATATTGACAAGTTAATCTTAGATGCTTTCCATCATATCCTTCAATCCTGAGGTAAGTGAACTTGGGGAATTGAGTAAAGAAACTACTATAAATATCGATCAATTGAGTGGCCTCACCCGTCAACCTCACATTCTCTTTCCCTTGCATTTCAAACACCAATTTAGCCAAGAAAGTGTCTTGAACTATTTTGAAACCTTCAGGGTTTTTATTATTTATGCAAGAGAGGATAGTATTTATAAATAGACATGCTTGGATTCCAAGCTGAGTGTGGTAAACATTTCCATTCTTTGCCATAGGCTAGGATATAAAACAAATAGTAGGTCATATAAAAACCAAAAATTCCAAAAGCTTGAGAAAGTTCCTCTTGTAGCCTAGTAGCTATGATATTTTCTCAATCGATGAATTTATCTTCTCCCAAGATTGTCTAGATGAAAAAGAATCCAATTTTCCCAATGAAAAGCATGTGGGTTCCCCTTCATTTTGTTCAATAGCATAATGACATTCTTAATCTCAAGGATCATGTGTTCTCTAGTCAATGAACACGGAAGGCAAGAACCCCTTCTCTCAGATTTGAAATGCTAGCCCTTTCCAATGGTATTATTAAATTCAGTGACATCTATGGAGAATTGTGTGTGGGAAGAATGAATAGTCCATTCCTCATAGATTTCATGCAGAGGGATCCTTAATGCACCCATCATAGGAACTCAGATAACATACACTAGGACTTCACTATTAAAGGTACATATACACCTTTTGGCAGCATCATATCTATCTCTACATGCTAGGACTAATTCAAGATAGGAGAATGCTTCAAGGAACACAAACAATTGCAATAAATCATTATCTGAGACTTTCTGAGATATGGAACTAGGTTGTGGGTTTTTAGATCTAGCTAACTAACCCATATCTTCTTTCACAAGGAAAGTGTCTTTAATGTTAGGTAGGACACTACTTATAATAGAATCTCTAACCTTATCTGGTAACTGGAAGCAGAATTAGTAGCCATGGTAGGAAGGTTAACTATAATGAAACAAAATAGAGAGAATGCACAACCCTTAAGATAATGCAAGAAAGAAATGACATCTAAAAAATGAAGGGCTAGAAACTCACCATCCTGAGTGTATGCAATCTTGCTAAAACAAAATGCTTAAGCTACCACTGCGTATTTCCAAATGAGACAAAATAATCTTTACTAAAAGTAGCAATGGAAAGGAATGAAAATGAGGTAGCTTCTTTTTAAAATATAAAACTTAGACTTAAATCATGTAGATGGCTAACAAGACCGGTGATGGGACAAGTATTTTCAATCATTGAAAGCTCACTTGAGTTTTGCATGTTCCATGACATGCCTTGCCATCATTACCTTTAACTCCCAATTAATACATATATTTCTATAGAATTGGTTAAAAAATTGCAATTTCATTGAGTTGTCAGCCTAGACACGTGGCATTGAAGGAATCATTCTTTCTGGCCAAGTGAACATGAATAATTGAACTACAAAATAGTTCAATGTTCAAGTTTAGAAGTCGTGATATATAGGAAACTATGCTCTTTGACAACAAAGAATGGACACGAAGGCATACTCATTAACTTTGAACCTTGAACAAAGTGTTCAATGTTCAAGTTAAAGTTCAATGATGAACAAAGGTATCCTTGGGATGAATGACTTTCCCAACTTGACCAATGAAAACTTATGCACTTATGAACCTTGAACCTTGTACAAAGTGTTCAACATTCAAGTTTAGAGATTTCTTTGATCGAAGACTTGAAAATAAAGAAAGTCAAACTAGTTAATGTTTACAATGGGAATTCAATAGGAGACCATCTTTTCATAATGGCTTTAAAATACCATTACCATGTAGAAGAAATAAATATGGACCATTCATGGGTAATAGCTAGCTCTAACTAGGGATTTAGACTGTAAGGGACTAAAAAGGAATTCAAATATCTCTGGTTTTGCTTTAAAACTAACAAAATAGAAAAGTACCTAACCTAAAACAAAACAAAACAAAAAAGAACCTAATATAATACACAACAAAAATGCAAAGTAGGACAAAAGACACTAAAGATGGAAAAGCTTCAAATCCTATCCATTATAAGATAGGGGATAATCAGTGCCATCTAGGCACCTGAGCTTGAAAGAGTTTTCTTGAAGAACCTTAATAATTTTGAAGGGCCCTTTCCAAAGTGATTCAAATTTTCCATGTGCACCCCTCGGTTCTCTTCTCTTTTCCCAAAGTAATACCTTATCATTCTCCATGAAACTCCTAGGCTTGGAATTTCTATCAAATATCTTTTTTAACTTGTACTTGATGAATAGTTATATGATCAACCACCCTCTCTCTTTCTTCTTCAATCTTGGTGAGAAAATGTAGTATTTTCTCTAATGAATTCTAAAACACTTCATCTTCAATCACCTTTTGCAACTTGGTCGTACCCAATTCCAATGGTAGCAATAGTTGTACTTCAACACCATATATTAGTTCAAAAAGTGTCATCTTGATGGTTCTCTTAGGACTAGTCCAATTAGCCCATAGCACTTCAAATAACCTTTTATGCCAATCTCTCACATTCTCACTCGCCAATTTTCCCATAAAAAATCAAATTCTTATTGGAAGACTCTACCTAACCATTCCCTTGTAGAAAGTAATTAGAATAATGAGAAAGGTGGATTCCATTATCATAGAAAAATAGTTGAAGTTCTTTTGAGGAGAATTTCTAGGCATTATAAGTTGCTATTTTCTTGAGTACTCCAAACCTGACCAGAATATTTTCCATTAAGAATTTAATCACCACGTCAAAGGTAGTCTTTTTAATAGGTATTGCTTCAACCCATTTGGTGAAGTAGTTAATAACTATTAGAATATGGGTGTGACTTGCACTTGAGGCTAGATTGAGCAGTCCTATAAAATCTAAACCCCATTATTTAAAAGGCTCATCAATAACTACTAGTTTCAAAGGGAGTGCAACTAGTCTTGGTTTTCCAACAAATAATTTATACTTCTCACACTTTCTAACCCACTTGTATGCATTAGTAAAAATTCTAGGCCAATAAAATCCATTCCTCGGTATCTTGAAAGTTGTCACCGTGGATGAGAAATGCTCGCTACAAGCCTCATTATGAAGAGACTGAAGTAATTTCTCTTGTCAATATTTTTCTACACACCTTAGGAATGCACTGTCAAGACCTTTCTTATAAAGCACATCATCAATAATGGAACATTTGGTAGCTTTCAATTTCAAGTTCCTTCTTGCCTGACCAGTGAGGTCTTCAGGGCATTCACCATAGGTAAGAAAATAGGAAATTTTACAAAACCAATTATCTTTAAGGTTCACTAGTAATGCACAGGAGATATCCTAAGTAATATCCATTTTACCATTAGCCACTACCTTACACAAACCCTTGCCTCTTACTAGTTTGGTAGGTTTTATTTCAAGATCAAATTCCTAAACTTTTGACACCCAAGCAACTCTGTTATTGACAGACACTTCCTGTTGTGTGAGGATACTCTTTATGGCTGAACTTGGAACAAAAATCATTAAGTGTGAATGCAAGATATAATACCTAAAGTGTTTTGTTACTTTCATGACTGAGAAGGCTTACTATTTTTCCAGTGAATATCTTAACTAATAATTCTTCAGTGGCACACTCATAAAGGATATGGGGAATTTGAAGCCTATTGCATCTTTCTATAATAGGATTGTAGACATTGTGTGTTCACAAGCATAACAATGGATAACAAAATCTCTTTTATAATCTAGGTGTGCGAGAACTAGTGCCTTAGCTATGGCAATTTTTATCTCTTCAAATGCTTTTATGGCCTCATTGCTCCACTTGAAGATTGACTTCTCACTAAGAAAATTTGTGATGGTTCTAGTCATTTTAGCAAAATTAGGTACGAACTTCCTCAAGAAATTAATTTGGCCAAAGAAAGAATGAATACCATTCTAATTAGATAGGAGGTACAACTGCTAAATAGTTTCAACCCACTTGGGTTCTTTCTAGATCTCTTTTCTTGAAACTAGGTGGCCCAAGAGCTTTCCCTCAGTAACACAAAAAGTAAACTTATTGTGGTTCAAGAAGATACCATGTTCTCTGCACCTTTGAAGAACTAACTTTAGATCAAGTAGATGTTTCTTCCTTCTTGAGAAAATGTAATGTCATCTAAGTAAATCACAATTATTTTATTCAACAAGTGTACAAAAGATCATTTCATCAACCTCTGAAAGGTGGAACCTACATTAATGAGCCCAAAAGGCATCCTACTAGATGCAAAGGTTCCCCATGGCGTGATAAAAGTGGTTTTATGTTGGTCCTCCAGGGCTACACTGATCTGATTATACCAAAGAAAAATGTCACGCATGGACATCATTTCTAGGCCAGCTACCATTTGTAGGATGTGATCCATGTGTGGAAGAGAAAAATTATCCTTTAGACTTGCCTGATTCAAATTCCTAAAGTTGACCCAAATCTAATCTCACCACTTTTCTTCTAGATAGGAACTATATTGGCCACCCATGTAGAGTGATGAATGGGATAAATTGTGTGTGCCTTCAACATCTTGTCCACCTCTTTAAAAATTGTGTCAGCCACCCTTGGGTTATAATTTCTAAGCTTTTAATTGAAAGGAATAGTGTTCAATGTCAAGGAAATCTGATGTTTGAATTTCCCTTGGCAAAAATCTTTCAAATCTTCATAGGACCAGGAGAACACATCACCAAACTCTTTCAATAGCTTCAAGAATCTATTTCTTTCTAACTCATTGCAATATTTACCTAAGTTAACCAACTTAGGATTATCTTTTCGACCAATGTTCACCTTTTTGCATTCACCCAAAATTTCCTCTGCCTCTTTCACATTTTTACTTAAACAACAATCTCTTCAATCAAAAAATGACTCCAATATGAATAGGCCTTTAGGGATGTGATTTCCCTTTAAAAAAAATGATTTTTAGGATCATTTTCAAGATTCATAGGAAATTTAGAAGTCCTAGAGTCTAAACCCTCAAAGTGAAGAGATTAAAATGGTGCAGACCCTTGGAGGACTGCACTAATGTGAGCATCATTATCAAAACAATTCCAAGAGTTTTCATTATCAGGTACATGAGGATGATGAACCAATTCAATCGTATAGACATAATTTCAAAAATTTGATGATGAATCATAAGGGATGATGACCCAACCAATGAATTAGCTTTGGTATTTCACTCTTTAGGCATAGATTTTATGGAAAATGCTTCAAAACCTTCAATCTCATCCTAGACCCTATTTCTGTAGTGCCTCAACTTGGGATTCTTTACAATAAAGATATTTTTTACTTGTTTGACCACAAGTTCAACATCTCCTTTAGCTCTTAACAACTTAACCCCTTTCCTTTTAGCTTCTTCAATACCAAGGAGTAAAGCTTCGTACTTTGTGGTATTGTTTGTGTTCTCAAACTCAAGCTTGAAAGCTTTTTAGGAGTAATCTCACCTGAAGGTGTAATTAGAACAACTCCAACACCTGAGCCAATTGAAGCACAACTATCATCAAACTCCAAAGTCCATAGACCTTCTTTAGACACCTCTCTTGAACCTATTAACTCCTCAAATGAAAAAAAATAGTTAGCAAAATCGGATTTAGTGTACAAGATGTGGGATCTAGGATCTTCAGATGCTTGGACCGTGTATTTGGCTTTACTTTCAGGTTTAAGTACAACTTTCTTATCCCCAATTGGAATGGTATCCTGAAACTAATCTAATCTTACCTCCCCACCCAAGTCTTTACAAAATGTTCTACTTAGAAGCATCCCATAGCTGGCAGGAATATATGTGACTAGGATGGTTAATTAGAGCCTTTCATTAAGGAATTCAACTAGAGCTACTTGCACATCTTTTATCTATCCTCTAAGAGGAATTTTTTTGGAATCCATGGCATAGAATTTACCAAAGGTTTTGGACAAAGGTAGGTCTAGGGATTTAGCCACTGTAACAAAAATAATATTGTCAGAGGCTCCAAAATTGATGATGCAATTGCTCAATTTTATGGCCATGGATGACTAGGGATACATAAAATGGGTTGGGTTTTTCAGCAATTGCATACACTTGAGATGTCTCAGCATGATCAGATTTTTCACCATTATTGAGTCCTACAATGGGCTCAATATTTGTTTTAAAATTGTTTCCTAAGCTATCTGATTGAACTAGACTTTTAACACATTCAATTAATCTATTCAGTTCATCAGGATTGGACCTTAAATAATCAAAAGGAGAAACTTAAATCCGGGAAGACTTATGAAATTCCACTATACCAAACCTAAACTTGGGACTAGCTTTCTTAGGTGTTTTTTCCTCTTGAACTGGGTACTTTTGGATTTTGAATTTTCCCTTGCATTAGACAACATGATTATGCCATTTATTAGTAGGTATAGAAGAGGACAAAGAGGTAGGAATTTTATCACTACGATTACTCCTGGTGAGTACTATACAAGAAGGATCTTCTAGAGTAGCATATATGTCACTACCTCATTCTAAATTAGACTCATATTCAAAGTACTAACTTATAGAGTTGCCAAGTCCTCTAGGGTATTTCTCACTTATAGGTATTTCTTCCATGATTTTTTTATTAACTTCCATTTCTCTAAAATGGATCATTTCTAGACAAGATAATCCATCATTCTCATTAGTCAAGTGAAATATACACATGCTTGCCTTCTTAGGAGAAGGTCCCTCAATTGATAATCTTTGATTTCTCAGCAACATATGTGATTGTCTTCCCTATGCTCTTGGGTGATTAATGTTCCTAGGAACATCATGATAAGTCATCTCAAGCATCTTCCTTTTCATCTCTAAGACATCATTCAATAATCTTTCAACTAAATAATCCATTGAACTAGAAGTGGATGCCTAATTTTGAGGATTTTGCATCTCTCATCTCCACTTCCCTACATCCAAGAAGTCATCTTTTAACTCCATGGCTAATCTTTATGCTGCATCAACATCTGCCACTATGTTCCTTCTTAAGTGAAAACCTATGCCAGGGGGTATGGCATTCACAAAGAAACCTTTTTAGTTTCATTATTAGGTCTCTTTGTGGGAGGGATCTTATACAAGATCTTGTTAAATTTGGATATGAAATTACACATGGGTTCTTGAACTTCCTTTTTGAGTTGTGAGAGTTGTAACAAAAGAGTATGCTCATCATCAATAGCTTTGAACCTAGATTGAAAATCAATCCTTATGGAAGCCCAATCAATGATAGACCTATTTGGAAGATGGTGGAACCAATCAGTGAAAACCTCTATTAAAGTTTGTAAAAACAATCTAATTGGAACATTTTCAGAGCTAACAACAATAAATCCACAGGCTATGTTAAATGCATTTAGGTGTTCATCAATAGATTTCTTCCCATCTCGACTGAACTTAGGAAGAATATCTCAAGTTCCTTTAGTTAATGGATCTGGATTAGGTCCCAGGGCCAAAGGTCGTACTTGAGCACCCTAGGGGTTTGCAACTATGACTAGGAACTAGAAGTTGATAGGTTGGATATTGAAGTGTGTGGGGATGAGGGTACTAGGCAAGACTAAAGCTTGCAAGGAAATGGAAACTGATTTAAGTTTTGTAGGAGAAGCAGTGCTACTTCTACACTTAGTTATTCCTTTCCTCTTATGAGTATGATTAGGGATAAAATTTAGTGACTTTACAAATTCAAAAGATTCATTTATGGAGCCTTTATTTTTATCACCTTGGGTGTACTTTCCCCCAGCCATGCTGACAAGAAAAAGACTTATTAATAGATTTATTGGGTAGGATTAGGATTTAGAGCTTGTTGAGCTAGTCTTCCTACAATTGCTTCTTCTTGAGCGATAATTACCCCTCTAATTAGTTTAGCTCTTTCTTCTTCATCCTCAAGAAACTAACTAACCTTCGAGTATTGTTCACTGATATTCCAAGCTAGGGTATTTAGATAAAAAATGTTATCTTCTTGAGTATTGTCAAACCCTAGACCAGGTTGAAGAACTAGGAAATGTCTTGATCAAGCAAGACCATTATTAAGAAAATATTGTGATTTTCCCTAGTAGTCACCAAAAGTTGTTAGTGAATAGTTTTTCCTCCCAGTTATTTGAGTTTATATCAGCAAGAAAAATAACTTTCACCACAAATGAGTCTTGATAAATTGTACAGACTCTCTATGTTTCAAAGGCACAACTCCCTTCTACAATAATTTATCAATACAACTCTTATTGTAAATAAATTATAATAATTGTTCTTTTGACTTGAAAGAACTTAAGGAAAGTAAAAACATCCTCTCGTAACCACAAAAGAATGCTACAAATTAAATAATTAACATTTGATATATGTCACATGACACATTGCTTAAAATTCCAGATTGTGACCAAGCTCACCAAACCAAACAAAAGGAAATATAACTTCAACATAGTTAATGAAACAACATCTATTCAGGAATGAATTTCACACAAATTCCATCACCCAACAAGACAACCACACAATTATCAAATAGATGCACTAGAAATAACCGTATGATCAATTCTATTATCATTAACTTTATTGTTCATTAAACAAAAGGGAAACAACTAAACCTACTAGCAAAAAGAAAGAAATTAAGTCCAGAGAGCTGACCCTTTAAATCAATCAAAACCTTACATATAAACCATGCAAGGCTTTTCAAATTCATTTCAAAAAAGGAAATTCCTTAAGAATTTCCAAACATTTTAAAAAGACAGAGTCTTAAAGAAAAGTTAACTAAAAATAGGGAAATGATGCAGGTGACTCTTTGATCATCCCCTAAGCACCAATTGTATTGATGACATTGGCACAAGGGTCTTGAGAGTTAGAGAAACCATTGCCATTTTCTTTCCAGACTTTGTGCACTGCAAAGAAACCAACCAACTCCTGTTATTGTAGGATGCCTAGCTACTTCAGGCAAAGCTTCCACATCTTCATAAATTTTTAGATATGATCAAGCTTCATATATTGTACATCCAAGTGGTTAGTGTAGATGATCATGATGAAGTTTGATCTGGCAACGATGGTTAAATCCTTGACTGAGACTTCACTCATTTCCTTCAACAGTTTGATCCTAGAGAAAAAAGGGCGTTTCCACTTCTTTTAGGGATTTTTCATTCTGATCCTCATTCCCCATAATATTGAAATCAAGGCATTTGATATCAATCACCAGGATTTATTTGACAACCCACCTCTTTTAGCAATTCAGAGCATTCTTCTAATCCCTATTCCATCACTATGTTCCTCCATTCCAAGTTAGCTCTGGCGATAAATAGAAAATCAACATCGAACTTGGCTTCTAAATTTTCATTCAAGAATCTATCTATGTCATATTGCTAAACCTCTATAATGTCAATGACATACTCATCCCATTTAATCTTTTCAAATTCCCAGGCATTCATCTCTGATTCTAGGCTAGTCATTAATATATTAGCTCTCGCATTGGTATTTGTAAAGTGAGAGAAATAACTGGTCGCTTGGGATGAACTACATTCAACCATTTACCAAAGGATTGGGAAATGGAATGATCCCTTTTGACCTATTCAATAAAACTCTTATTTAGGAGAGCTTCAACATCGATGATGGAAATGGCAGTAGGCAGAGCTTCTGCATTTGGGCTCTAAATTTCATGAATGTATTTGGCCATTTTTTGTAGTGATTACTTTAGCTCTTGCTTATCTCCTTGATCTTTCCATATGCAGTGGGAAATCCTAGAGTTACCATGCTCCATATCTTCATATATGTTGCTTTGGAGGTAGGGCTAAGAATGGGTTTCTCAGTTGTATACTCTTGGGGTTGTATTTCACCTATACCATTCTCAATCATTAGCTTCATCACCTCTACTACACATTACCTTGTATTCTCGTCAATATTCAGCATAGTTTCAATCTTTTCCCTTTTGGCCTTAGGATCCTTCCCAAGACATTTTCTTACCATGACATGAGTTTCAAACTTCACTTTTGATAAATGATTAGGTTTTCTCTTTTCTCCCACCGTAAAAACATGAAGTATTAGAAATAAAGAGGTCTACTTCAGATTATCTAGATAAAAATCTTTTTAAGAGGTAACTATCTATGTTCTATATAGAAATTTTTGAAGTAATACTTTCCTACCAGGAAAGTATTACTTCACATCTTTAGGATCTGATGCTACACCGCTGCTCAATAACCTAGTAAATCAACTCTACTACATAAATAGATTCCTTATTTTTGCCCATGAGCAGATTTGATCGTATCAGCCCGAACTTTCAATAATTGATCTTTATAGTGCTTTCTCCATCAATTGAATTGGTTTTATTTTATCCATGGACTATCCAAGCTATATTTACCCATTCATACTTGGGCTCCTATGAGGGGTATTCTTTTGACTACATCTGATAAAAAATCGTTTTTTTGGATGGTGCATATGTAGAAAGCCTCTTTTTTTTTCATACTAAATGAATTCATTTTATAGTACAGATAGTCACATAGCCGCACGTAATGACAGATCAAGTCCGTGTTATTAAGAGCTCGCTGGGAGTGTTGTTGGCACTATACTCCTTTTCTTACTCACTGACAACTTTAACCAATTAGGGACAGAAAGATTCTCCTTAGGAGGAGGGTTTTGCAACATAGGCAATGAACTGAGTGTCATTGCACTTAAAGTGTTATCCCCTTCTATTGCTTGTTGACTCCCTTGTTCCATCTCACTAATTGGGGATTCCCTCGTTCCTTCTATTTCCTCCCTTAAGTCAAGCTCTATTGTTACTAATTTATCACAAGTTTCCTTCAAGCTACTTGTCTGCTTATGCTTCTTCCTACTATGAGAATGAGTCCACTTGATGGAAGGAGGAAGATGAACTGAACCTTGAACAAAGTGTTCAGGTTTGACAATTGACTTTAGCTTTCGTACAACGAGAGAAGGAACAACTTCATTAGTATTAAGAACAACAAAAGGTGAACTTGAACTAGAATGAACCTTTTGAACACTACGAGCCACTGATTTTGACTATTTCTTGCTTATGAGCCATTGTTTCATTTTGGTTAGGATAGGAAGAGTTCTTGTATGCAGCTCATCCTCCTCTAGCATCGTCCAACCAATTTATAACAATGGGTAAGCTTCCACTTGCTCAATGTAAGTTGGGTCAACAATTTCTTCATTTGCTTCTTCGATTACCCGAGAGGTATCTAGCAGGAGATTGAAATCTTTAATCTATGCTAATGATAACCTAGACAATAGTCTCCTCCTAACCTCAAAATCATCTTGATAGTTAGCCCATAAATCCTCTAAAGGAAGAACATGGAGAGCAGAGGAATCTAGCTTAGAGTACCTTACGAAAAACTCTTGATTGTCAAAGTTAGGTTTAGCAGAATAAGTTAATAAGTTCATGGATTTAATCTCAACTTTAAGATTAAGGGCATCTTGGATTGTCTTGCATTTTTAATGCTTGAGTTCAACAGTGAAGGTGTAACCAGATGCTTTTTGAGTTTTATAATTCTTGTCAACCTCCACTAATTGTCTACATATCTCAATCAATGCAAAATGATCTATACAATGGCAAGGTAACATTAGAGGCTTACCATAATATCCTTCAATCCTGAGGTAAGTGAACTTGGAGAATTGAGTAAAGAAACTATCATAAATACCAATCAATTGAGTGGCCTCCTTTGTCAACCTCATGTTCTCTTTCCCTTGCAATTAAAACACCAATTTAGCCAAGAAAGTGTCCTAAACTATTTTGAAATGTTTAGCATTTTTATTCTTTTATAAGAGAGGATAGTATTCATAAATAGGCATACTTGGATTCTAGTTTGAGTGTGGTAAACCCTTCCATTCTCTACCACAAGCCAGGATATAAAACAAATAGGAGGTCATATAAAAACCAAAAATTCTAGAAGCTTGTGAAAGTTCCTCTTATAGCCTAGTAGCTATGATATCCATCCAATCGATGAATTTATCTTCTCCCAAGATTATATGGATGAAAAAGTACATCCAATTCTTCCAATGGAAAGCATGTGGGTTCCCCTTTACTATATTCAACATCGTACTGACATTCGTTCTTTGGTCAATGGACGCAAAAGGTGGGAATCCCCTCTCTCAAATTTGAAAAGCCAACCCTTTGCAATGGTATTATTAAAATAAGTGACATATGTGGATAATTGTGTGTGGGAAGAACTAATAGTCCAGTCCTTATAGATTTCATGCATAGGGATCCTTAGTGCACCCATCACGACAACTCGATTAACATACACCAGACTTCACTGTTAAATGCACATATACAATTCTTAGATGCATCATACCTATCTTTACATGTTAGGACTAATTTAGGATATGGGAACACTTCAGGGAAAGAAAATTCTTGCAATAGACCGCTATTTGAGACTTTCTGACATATGGAACTAGGTTTTGGGTTTGCAAATTTAAATAACAACTTACCCATATCTTCTTTCACAAGGAAAGTGTCTTCAATGTTAGGTAGGACACTACTTATAACAGAACCTTATTGAGTAACTTAAGACATAATGCAATAGCCATGGCAGGAAGGTTAACCAAAATGAAACAAAATAGA
The DNA here is from genome assembly GCA_028749045.1 of Cupressus sempervirens. NCBI lineage: Eukaryota > Viridiplantae > Streptophyta > Pinopsida > Cupressales > Cupressaceae > Cupressus > Cupressus sempervirens. The sequence continues at coordinate 550,613,042 of CM053785.1, read as the reverse complement.
AAGAATGCACAACCCTTAAGATAATGCAAGAAAGAAATGACACCTAAAAAATGAAGGGCTAGAGACTCATCATGTCTAGTGCATGCAAGCCTGCTAACATAAAATGCTTAAGCTACCGCCACATATTTCCAAATGAGATAAAATAATCTTTACTAAAAGTAGCAATGAAAAAGGAATGAATACAAGGTAGCTTCCTTTTAAAACATAAAACTTAGACTTAAAACATGCAGATGGCTAACAAGATCAGTGACAGGATAAGTATTTTCAATCATTAAAAGCTCACTCAAGTTTAGCATGTGCCATGACATGCCTTGCCATCATTACCTTTAACTCTCAATTAATACATATCTTTCCATAGATTTGGTAAAATTATTGCACTTTCACTGAGTTGTTAGCCTGGATGCTTGGCACCGAAGGCATCAATTTTTCTGACCAAGTGAACATGAATAATTGAACTACAAAATAGTTCAATGTTTAAGTTCAGAAGTCGTGATATATTGGAAACTATGCTCTTTGAGAATAAAGACCGGACATGAAGGTTTACTTCTAAACTTTGAACCTTGAACAAAGTGTTCAATGTTCAAGTTCAACTTTAATGATGAGCAAAATTATCCTTGGGATGGATGACTTTCTCAACTTGACCAAAGAAAATAGATGAACTTATGAACCTTGAACCTTGAACAAAGTGTTCAATGTTCAAGTTCAAAGAATTGTTCAACCAAAAGACTTGAAAACAAAGAACGTTGAACTAGTTAATGTTCACAATAAGATTTTGATAGGAGACCATCTTTTAACAGTGACTTTAAAATACCATGACCGTGTAGAAGAAATAAATGTGGACCATTTATGGGTAATACTCATAACATGAGTTCAAATTCAACTCATGGAAACAAAATAGCAACAAACAAGACTCAATTAAATTTATCCATTTCATTCAATACATACAAAATATTTTACAAACAAAATTCATGGCCACTCATGACCTCTTAATGTTAATGTTTTAATAAATAATTCACTCATCATTGACTTGCCTATTTTGCTTGTAGAATGCTTTATTACTCTACTTGGGAATATTATTTATAACATTTATAGTGGGAGTTATATCATTTACAACAAGATAAACTATTTTCAATCAAGCACGTCAAGAGGCAAAGCTTATAGCATGATTTTTTCATATTGTTTCCAATGTTAAAAATTTAACTTAGGATTAAGCCATAGTGCTTTGTGCTATTATTTTTTAACATTTTAGGTACCAATATTAGCACCTCTAAATCTCTTATTTGGGTTGATAGAAGGATGAGGTTGCAAATTATTTAAAGTTTTTATAGTTTATTATGAAGTGTGTGTTATTTGTATGTTCTATAGACTCTTTTGGTTTATCTTTCATTTAATTATTCATACCTACTAATTGGTTTGCAACACAAGGATTAGTGTTGAACCTACATTTTATTGTGGGTATTCTTGGTTATTTCATTCTTTAGTGGTCATTAAGTTGGCCTTAGATCTGACTCTTATAATAGAAAGAATGTATTCTTGTATATCTTTATCACAAACAAAAATTTAATACTTGAGATGTAAAATATTGAAGATTAAATTATGTATATAAAAGTAAAACAAATAAGAAAAATCATTATAAATAATTGTGAATTAATATCAATGAGTCATTGAGACTATATCCACCTTTAATATCACTAATAATGCTTGATTATAAGGAAGTATTCAAAATAAAGGTTGTTGCAATAAACATGTATAATTAAAAATTTGTTTGGGTGACTAATTATTAGTGTCTGATTATTTAGTCATTTATTTTGTTTTTTATTTATTTAGGTGACTAATTATTCAATCATTTATTTGGTAGTTTGGTTTTTCATTTTTATTTGGTTGACCTTGTGATTTTATACAATGACCAAACTAGTCACTTCTTTAGTCATATATACTTGTCAATTTTTTTTAAAATAAAATAAAAAGTTTGATCCACTTTCATCATGTGACTAAAATTATTAGTGTCATGACTAAATTATTTAGCCATATATTGACACATTTTCCAAAATATATTAGTGATGGAACTATTTTGTATACTCTTGAATACTTGCTTACTCTAACTCTTGCATTTTCTTTAGTATATTAAGCTCATAATCAACAAGTATGAATTGATTTTTTAATGTCTCCACCCTTTGATCCCATCTTGTGATTTTCTCTATTCCTCTTTCATTTCTCTCCAATTGAATATCCTTCCACCAAAATTTTGCATGAGATTTTAGTTTAGCATTCATAACTTTGACCTTCTCAAGATATCTAATATCTTCATACTCAAAATATTCATCAAGATCCAAGAAGTGTTGGATCCTATTATCATTAATTAGGCTTTTGCTGATTATTATAGAAGCTTTTTCACTTCTAAAGATTTTTTGGAGGTAGAGGACTTTAGAAATAAATGTAAGCCTCTTATTCCCAAAAGGTTGGATCTTGATGATATCTCTAGCTTATCCAAAAATATCTCCCTAGATGAGATTGAAGTTGCTATCAGAGCCCTTAAGGATGACAAAGCCCTCGGTCTTGATGGGCTCCCTATTGAATTTTACAAGGCTAATATTAGTTGGATTAGCAAAGATATGCATGATTTGTATACTGAGGCCATATCCTCGGGCTCCTTGGGCCCTGAGATTAATAGTGGTATTATTAAACTCCTCCCAAAGATGGGGATAAATCTCTTATTAAAAATTGGAGGCCTATCACCCTCTTAATGTCTCTTATAAAATCTTAGCCAAAATTTTAGCCCTCAGGCTCGTGCACATTCTTCCCAAGTTTGTGTCTACTACCCAAACTAGCTTCATTAAGGGTAGATACATCTTGGAGAACTTAATTACTGGTTGGGAATCTATGGAATGGGCTAATTGTTCTCATCAAAATTTTTCTATGCTCCTTCTTGACTTTGAGAAAGCTTATGATAGGGTCGAATGGAAATTTATCCTTATGATGTTGGAAGCTTTCAATTTCCCCCCTTATTTTTGCAATGTTGTTTAGATTCTGCTTAAAGATGCCTTTGCTCAAGTGGAAATCAATGGTTCCTGCTCTGATCCCTTTCCTCTTGGCCAGTCCATCAGGCAAGGCTGTCCTCTAACCCCTACTCTGTTTATTATTGCTACTGAAGCTCTATTTTATATACTTAGAGATAACACGTTGTCCCCTAAAGTTAGAGGCCTCTATCTACCCAATAATGACTAGCTCATAAATAGCAATTTTGCTGATGATACTGTTTTATTTTTTGAGCTCACTAACAGGAATTTTAAAGCTTTGCAAATTAAGTTGGATTTGTTCTATACCATTTCTAGTGCTCGTATCTCCCAAGCCAAGTCCAACTGCTTGGGATGGCATGAGTAGCCTCCTAACTAGTTCACTCAGTATAACTTCCAATGGGGAGGTCCTAATAAGATTGTCAAGTACCTTGGTATTCCTTTTTCTGTTGAACCCTCTCTTAAAGATATGTGGTCTTGGATTAAGGAAAAAATTGATAAGAAGTTTAACAAATGGCATAATTGATCTTTATCTCTTACTGGTAGAATCCAGGTTTTTCAAAAGAGGTTTTCTTATAGTATTTATTATGCTTCTTCTTGGATGTTTAATAGTTACCAAATTTTAGAAATACAGAAGGCTATCAAACTTTTTTTATGGTCTGATGGTAAAGGTAATAGAAAGATGCATGTGGTCAAGTGGGATTGGTGTCATACTGGAAAAATCCTTGAGGGGGCTAGGGCTTAAAGACCTTAAGATTCAAGGTATTGCCCTATCTGCCAAATGGATCTTTCACTCTCTAGAGGGTAATAATCCTTGGAAGGTGCTTGTTAGACATAACATTGAGGAAGGTTGTCCTAAAAAGGCTAGAACTTGGAAAAATCTCCCCTTTTGTGATCTTATTGTTGGTAAATTCTTGATTATTGTTCAAGGCTCTACTATTTTCAAATCTATATGGAGAGCTTGGGATCATGTCCAAAAATTTCTCACCAAAGGAGTTTCATAGTGACATGCAGCTCCATGGTGAAAGGTCCATTTGGTGGAACTTACACCTGAATGGTAAGCCCCTAGCCCTCTCCCAAGGATGCTTTGCCAGATTTTGGGTTTAAAAAGGTATTTCCCAGTTGGTTGACATCTTTGAGCAAGATAAACTCATTCAATGAGATGAGCTCAAAACTAAGTTTAATATCCCTGATTCTCACAAGAAGACTTATAATATGATTTCTCAAGCTTCTAAAAACCTTCCTTTTGTTTGTCATGTGGATTCCCATAGACACTTAAAATGTAAGTGGCTAGATGGGGTCATCATGGCTAATCTCAAAGCCAAAAACATATACATGATTACTGATCATAATGAAGATATTATCCATCACATTAACACTATTTGTTATTCCTCTCTTGATGCCAAGGTCTGGAAAACAATTACCATGATATTCTTTGGGAAAACCTTGTTGAGCCTAAAATTAGATGTTTTAAATGGTTAGTTTTTCTTGATAGACTCCCCATTAAAAAAGATGGTCATAATGCTAACATTTGTAACTTATGCAGGCTACTCGAAACTGGTAGGCACATTCTTTTTTATTGTTTAATTGCTAAATAGATTTGGAATATGTTTGGTATCTTTTATCCTATTAATGTGAATATTCTTGATATTATTATTGGTCATATCAATGGTCTTAATAAGGATGACAATTTTTTTTGGAATATGTTGTCTTCTAACATCCTCTAGCACATCTGGAAGTGCAAGAACAAGGAGAGGTATCAAGGTAAGCCAAGAGTTCTTACTGAGTTTTTTTGAAAACTCACACATTTTAAAATCTTTCTATAGGTCCATACCACCATGATGATTGAAAAAGAGGAGCTAAGAATATTTCTTAAGGATGGGCACACCACCTTCTTCTTCTACAAGTTAAAGCATCGCTTTGAGTGGACAAGAACCCTTGATGATCTCCAAATTTTGGAACAAACCTACAAAATACTGAACAAAGAAATAAGGAAAAATGCCAATACTAGGAAGGAGGAGCTATTTATGCTGACTCAGATCCAGGAGTGCAAAAGTATTATGTGGATGGAAGGCCTGCTTGGATGGACTACTTGGGTTGATACCCATTATGATGTCCTACATTAGCTTTTCAGTTACTTCATTTTGAGTTTTTTGTAATTATGATACTTTGATCTCGAGTTGAGGCTTTGTCTCTTTGTTGCTACTCGATGAACTTTCTATAATATTTTTTTATCTCTCTATAGTTAATAAAAAAAAATTCATCAAGATCATTTATTCAATTGATCGATTCCCTTGGATTAAGATTTCTTGAAAATGTGGGGACATCAATCTTGGGTCTCTTTCCAATCATAGAAATAACCCTTAGAATTTTATCCTCCTCAAAATGCTTCTAGTGCTTCTTGTTTAAGTTGTCTAGCTTCTTCAAATTCTTCATCACTTTTATCTCTTATTGCAATATTTATTTCTTGATGCAAATCCTCTTGCAATGGTTGTACTTGGTATCTAGAGGTCCCTAAAACCCTCTTCTATCACACCTCCAACTCTTTTTCCTTGATTCCTTCACAAACTATAGTCATAATTCCACCATATACCTTCCTAGAACTGTCCTAGATGAATCTTCTTTATATAGGAAATTTTAACCACCCAAGAAGGTTCTAGAAATTTAAACCCTAAACTTTAAGGTCAACCATCTATAAGATATTATAATTCATCCTTTATTACATTAGAGTATGCCTCAATGATTTTCAGAACTCAAAGAAAACTTTGAAGGTTTTTTGTTTCCTTTGATTTTAGGTAGTGCAACTTTTGGAGACCATAAATCGTCATGATTTTCTTCCATTAACTATTATGACCCTACTTTGGAAATGGCACAAAACTGCACTACAACTCCTTACTCAGACAAGCTCTGGTTGGTTGAAGTTTGACCCCTATTTAAAGGCTCTAAAGCCTTCAAAATTGAGTTCAAAATTTCTCTACTCTCCTGCTAATAGTGAAAATTTTCAATATTTTTAAAACTAGACTTGATCTTATACTGAAACTTTACTATAAATTTGATATATCCAAAGTGAACCTCCAAGGAAGAAATAAGAGAAATTTGTGCTCTAGTGACCAACTTACTAAAAGAGCAAGCTTCTATTAATAACAACTCTACATTGAGATAGCCTTATTGACAAGATAAATTAGATAATATTTTTTACTTGGGTGATGCAAGAATTTCCTTACACGCAGGATGCTCCTGCATCAATAACTTTGATTATATTTGTGCATGACTCTTTAATTATTCATGTACACTTGTCAAATTTAGTCTCAAAGAAATCATTTGAGGCTACCAAAGTAGTATATCAATAATGCAAATCCTAATAGCAATTTGAAAATACATCATTACACTACATCATTGATTTTCAAGACATGCGAGTCTCATTTCTTCTACTCTTCTATTGAAAAGTTAGTGCCCACTTTTCATTTTTTCAGAGCAATTATATATGAATGGTGGCATTATTCTCAAGCCTTCAAAAGACTTTACATGAGATACTACCACAAATGTCAATCTGCTCTTTTATTTGGTCCTCTATCAATTGTGACTTTTGTATGAGTTAGTCCTTAAGATCTATCACAAAATACTTTTGCTTATCATTGTAAACCACAACATCTATCACTGTAACCTCTAACTAGGCACCCTGAAATCCTTGATCATCACTACACACCTCAACCTTTGTACTAATTATGTTCATCAGTTTATATTCCTTATATATGATTATAACAAAACCAAAAATTTAAATTATCAATGAAATATAATCATAAAACAACATATAGTACTCACAAAAAAACCAAAATATTTAATATGGTGGCATTTCCCTCCATATATAAAAATAAGTATTTTAAACATTAGTCTACCTAAATCTTTTAAGTATATTCAAATAATTAATCTGAGAACTATTAAAATCATTATAAATCACTCAAAGAAATTTAATATCCCAAACAATACAAATATTTAAATCATTAATCTAAGACAACATTGAAATCACTTTAGATTTTTAAAAGAACTTTATTATTTTAGAAAATATTAAGATTAATAATATAATGACACTACCCTCCATATTTAAATAATTTAGAACATCAAAATGTCTATATCAAAATGAACTATTTGGATGAGAAAAAATAAATCTATAAATCTTTAATCAAAGAAATTATTGAAATCACTGTAGATAATTAAAAGAACTTTATTATTCTAAATATTTTTTTCAAATAATAAATTAAAGTTGATATTGATGTGTATGTTGTTAGTGAATAGATAGTCTTCCAAGAAAATACATGCAAAATCACTCTAAATGCCCAAATGAGAAGACTAAATCAACACTAATAGTTAGATAGGTTATCATTGGATTAATAACCTTCCTTTGAATTCTATTGGGTATAGCTCTGCATGTAGGATATACAATAAATTAACTACACTACAATTGATAATGCTTTTAACCTGAAAGCAAGAAAAGTTTATAAGCATCTATCCGTAAACATGAAATAGATGCAAAAAACTAATTGACTAAAAGGAAATGAATAGTAAATGACACAAAGTCCATTCACCTAGATGTTGCATTACAGGACGGACATAGAGAAAAGAAGAATGGTCTTTTCCAAATACACAGTCAATTAAAGCACAAAGTCTAGAATATAATTGTGACATAAATTATATGTATCAAACTGCATTCAAAGATAACTAATACGACACAAAGATCAGCATTGATCAGAGATTTAAAACACCAACTCAAAGTTCTATTGTATTAAATTACCCCTCCTTTGAACACACCAAAATAAAATTGATTTTTCTATTTGATACCTACAAAAACCACTACATGAAAAATAAATGTCTCCCTTCTCTCACTACATTCACAGTCCTTGATTTTACTATCACTCAAAATCTCCCCCAACAAAATTCAAAAAACTGGAACCCCTTCTATGTCTCTTTGGTTACAATAACTAGCATTCTTGTTGTTTTTTCTGTTATTTAACTAATGTTTGGAAACATTACCCATTTAAATTATCTTATATCTCTTCCTTTCCTCCGATGACTTTATCTCTTACTTAATCTGCACACATTTTATAATTTTTTAAAATGAACAACTTGGAAATATAACTCTCCAAAGTCCCAAACAATCTGATTAAATTGGGATAGGTGGCACTTTGTTGGAGATGAAGTGTTGACAACATTTGTTACTATCATTGACATTTTTGACAATGCTACACTCAGAAACCCATAACTTTTGATCTGTTATGAATCTGGACAATCCATTTGAAGAGGATCTATAGAATTAGTTTTTACAACATATATAAAAAATTTAGGTCAATCCAATGGTTGGATTGTGACATTCAATCCTTGCAACATGACTGTTTTACTATGCTCAGCATTTTTATTCTAGGTAATTTTGATAGATCTACACACAATCATCTATATCTCGTAAACTAAAAATAATTTGGAAGATCACTCCAGTGAGGATTTAGATAACCAAGATACACCCAACATATTTCAATTTTAGGAAGATCCAATGGTGGAGCTGAGAGTTATGGCACCCACACCAAGATTGATTTTCTTGTCATCCACATTTGTGACTGTCATTGCTGATCTAATAGTGGTGCAAACAGTCATATGTATCTCATGCACCCAAAAACATTTTGAAGATTGCTCTTATCAAAAGTAAGAAAATTAGGATTACTCACACATATCCGAAATTGAGCTTGATCCAAAGGTTGAATTATGAGATACGACCCATGAGACATGACTATTTTTCTATCATCAGATAATCTATGCCTGCAAGTTATATTAAATGTTATCCATATAAGGATGAAGACATGACTTTTCTAGATGAACACCCCTACCTTCAATGTTTGTTTCATCAATAATATCACTAATCACCTTGTATGGTGTATGCCCATTCCTTAAATACATGATCTAATGAAACTTGTAATTTATATTAAACTTCCTCCATGAAGTGTAGAATGTACTAGCTTTGTAGATAATGAAATGTAATATCTTTAAAAGTGTTCACAGAGTTTATGAATATCATTAGTTCATGCAGGTATCTCATTATTAAGACAAAATTATCACATAAACTGCTTCTTCCCCCTGATGCTAGAGACCAAGCATTTTGATGCCTTCATATATACCTTCAAGCATTGATAGAAATAGAAATTCTAACTTTGGGGTGTTGTGGATTTTTAATTGTTTAAAGTATCCAAAATAATGAAATCAACACACTAAATTTGATTATTTGGGTCAAGTCTACATCAGTGAACCTGTTGAGCCTTCAAACTGAATTCCAAATCTCTGAAACTATGAACTCAAACCATTGAATTTTGAACTTTTTTGAATCAATGAATCTACATTTCAAACCATGAATGTGAAATTTGCTTGAACTGAACCTGCAAGATTCCCATTTGAACCATCAAACCACTTTGAACTACTTTGAACCTTGGTTCAAAGAGGTTCAAAACCATAATTTGAAATTTTGAAAAACTGGGTCCAAATAGGGTACCAACATATGTAAAATATGATAATAGTTGGTGAATATCAGTGAATATTTATGATTCAGCAGTGGTTGGCAAATATTAGTGAATAATAATAATTTCCTAAATTATAAGAAGCAAACAAATCTATGAACATTGATATTATCAACATTAATTTTTGCCTCTAATTTTGGTGTACAAATCTATAAACATCACTAGTGAGAAAATATTTTGAAAAACTCATATATGAACAAATCCACAAGCATCAAAAAAATTAACGAGAAGAAGGTATCGGCCAGGGTGAAAGAAAATATGTGGAGATAAAGGCAATTCTACAGCTGAGGATGCAACCATCACACCAAACTTACTGAAGAACAAATTAGCCAATGCATTAGATTATATAGAGTTATTCAAAGCTTCAAAACAAAATCCCTTCTTTTTTTTCAATGTTCACAGAATGTTGCATTTTAGGCATCCACGCTCAATGCTTTAGAGTGTATCAGGCCATAAACTTCAAAACTACAATAAAAAATAGTCTAAAATATTCAAATTCTTGTGCTTGAAGAAAACTCACTTGAGCAAAATATACTTTGATGAAGAAAATTAACAATTTTACATACAAATTACATGAGAATGAAATTTGCATGAATGTGAATTAATTGTCAACAAATTTCCTTTGATTTAGCATTCAAAGTAATATCCAAAGAGTAATAAACTAAAGAAGTCATATTGGTATAACAAAGATGTCTAACTCTACGAAAACTACAAATACTATAAATTTAGGAAAAAGAGTGAGATCATACTTCTTCAAAACTAAATACACCAAGCCATGCCCTCTCTCTACTTCCAATTACTTTTCCATTCTCCAATCACTTCAGGAAGGCCCCTTTGAATCAAAAGAAGACTCCATCCATTAGGATATTATTGATGCAACCTTGGATAACCCAAAAAAGGATTAGATCGAGCATCAAAGAAGGATTTTATTTCAAACCAAATACTCAAAATTGACCCAAGAAGGTCATTTTCACCATTAAAAAACATCACAAGATTGGAATGAGCCTATAAATGGTGAAGACAATTTTATACTTCAAAAAGAAAAAAACATAGCTTCAAAAAGAATCTGGGTTTTGAACTCATAAAAAAAAAAAAAAGGTAGTATGGAACAAAAGGAGAGGGAGAGTTAATAATCTTGCTAGTCCTAAATTTCCTAACCCTAGCAATTTAAGACCATCTCATATCTCATATTCTAATAATGTTCCACTAGGAGGCTTCTCCATAAATAATTTGACAACAAAATTATTTAGCCCTTCAACCAAAGTTAAAAACCCTAAAAAATTAAATAGCAAGGCTTTTACTAACGCTTATATTCCTCCACATAGGCAAGCTTCTTCCTCCCTTTTTATTCTATCAATTGAACCTTATCGGACTTCAATTCCTAAGTATAAGTATTGTACTAGTAACTCATTCTACAATGCTAGGGCTAATAATATCAAGAAAAGATTCTCAGTAGGTATCTTTGTCATTCAAAATAAGTCCAAAACATCAATCCTTCCATCAAGAAGCATTGTTTCTAATGTAGAAAATATTCTCATTATTAGCAACACAAAAAATGAAAATCATTGGATGGAATGCCAAGAGTTGGGTCTTTTGTCTACCAGAGTGGGCCTGAAACTAAAATATTGAGTGTAAGTAGATGGTTGAAGGATTTCTGGGTAGGTCAGGTAAGTATGTCTTACTTTTCTAATTGTGTGAATTATTTTCACTATTAAGATAAATTCATTATAGACAATCTCCTCTCAATTCCTTGTTTTTTCTATAGAGGTTATTCAGTAAAATTCTTCAAATGGGAATCAAACTTGAATTTATGGCTAGGAAACATTAGATGCCTATGTGGATAACAAGTAAATCCTTACCTATATAACTCAATCAAATTGAAATTCTTAAACATATTAGCTCTGTTGTAGGAGAACTAATTTGAATTGAAGCAAATTTCTTAAACAATAATGATATCAAGTTAGTCATTAATTTGGAGATAGGTCTCTATGAATACAAACCTATTAAAATTATAACCAATAGATCAATTTATGAAGTTAAATACACAAGATTTGAAGGACACATCAAAGATATTATCAAAATAGACCCAATTCAAATTATCAATGCTAAACATTTAGCTTTGAACTTGTCACTATGATAAATATTTCCAATGATTGAAATAAGAAGTAAAAACATAAAAAAGATAGATAGATAAAAAAACATAGAACATTTAAACCATGAAGGAATGACATGAAGGTTTATTAACAACATAATCATTTACAACAAGGTTAGTAATGATTGTGATAGTAGAAAAGAAATAGAGGAAGGGGAAATAATAGTTATTGACATAATTTCTAAGGATTCACTTTATAATTAAGACCATCAAGTAATTGGCAATCAAAAAATAGAGAGAAATGATCTCCAAGAAGATATCAGAAAGAATATTAAGTATATTCTCAACATTGGAGAAAATGTTCAAACAACAAAATAGTGTGAACAATCCATCCAACAAAACCTATTTATTGAAGATATAAAAAGAAATTTGATTGACTACAAGAGGTTGACAAATGAATAAATATTAATCCAAAATGAAATTAGTGATAAACTTATAATATGGGAAGATTCCTACAAGAACCATTTCCAACTTAATAATATGGTAAAGTTGGTAATAAATAGAGCAAGAACAATGGCAGGGGAGACAAGGTCAATAGAGACCATAAGAAAGGAACAAGAAGAAAGAAATATCAATTTTACAAAAAAAAAAAGTTGCTTATGGAGGAAGTTAGTAAAGAAACTCCTTTCATTACTTATTAAGAAAGAGACCATTGATATTTAAGCAACAAGAAATGGAAAATGATGAAAAATCTCCCTTAAATAGAATCATGGATAATATAATAGTCAAGTGTTTAGAGTACCTTACAACAGAGTCAGAGTTTAATATTCTGGAAAAGGAAGATTTTAGCCTAAGCTAAAATTCAACCTGTATATGAGATAAATAACTCAAATTCACAAGGAGAGAATGAAATCATGGGAAAATCAATGGAAACTTTGAGAGCACAACAAAAGTATCAAGAAATGATGATGGACATAACCAAAATATTGTTTTTGAAGACTCCATTAGAAGCAATTCATATTTTCATAGAAAAAGAATTAGATCTAACTCCCAAAAGTATAGAGATTATTAAAAAATACTTTGTTGGAAAGCAACTCCCCCCTCCCACTCTCACTAGTCCAATTGACACATACTACATTTAGAAAAAATAGCAAAAGGGGTTAATAAGAATTCATATAAATTCTAAAAAATTCCATAAAATAGAAAATATCCATTTGAAAATAGAAATTTATCAAATAATTCAAACTAATAGGAGGAAATGGAGAAGGATAGGTGGAATCTCATCCTACTGGAAATAGAAACTTTCATGAAAGATAATAGTACAATTCAGATATAAGACTCAAGTCAAAGTGGAGTAATCAAGAGTATGAAAAAATCAAAGATAAATTTAAAAGAATATTAGGAGGAGTTTGGGGTGCAAAATCAAAATATTCTAAATCCGAATATCATAAAAGATATAAGGACTCAAAAAGAAGAAATATTAAAGGAAACCTCTAAACATGAGAAAGAACACATCAATGAGTGCATAATCCAATAGCTTAGAAAAGATGAAGAGGAATTAGCAGATGAATCAATTAAAAATAGCATATATAATTTAAAAGAATATATTGACAAATTAGGATTAACAGTCAATATGGAGGAATAAAAGTACCAAGATGTGGTAAAATAACTAATAAAAGAGGAAGAAAGACATTGGATGAGCTTAGAGAAGTAATAGGAAAAGAAAGAAACAAAAAATGAATCATGATATTCTTAAAGTAGGGAAGGGGAAGTTGCTTGCCACAAGGCAATGAGGTTAACAACATAGAATGTTAGGGGACTAAATGCCCCTAACAAGAAGCACCTACTTGAGCATAATTTAACCTTATTTGAATATGAGCTTATCCTTATTCAAGAAACTAAACTAAACAAAGAAGAGGGAGAAAAACTATGCAAGAAACTCAAATTATGGAAAATTGAAATGATAGAATTTGAAGGAGCATAAGGAGGAATTAGTATTATATTGGATCCTAGAAAATTAGACTATAGTAGAATGACATCAAATATCAATTGGATGGGGGGAAGGGTTAAAAGATTCAAAAAAAACTTATAGTTCATCCTTATAAATATTTATGGACCTACTCCAACATTAAGTAAGAATTTTTTATGAAATGAAATAAGTGTTTTTATGGATAAATATCAATCTGACCTCTTTTGAATTGGTGGACATTTCAATATTCTTCTAGATTTGGATGAAAAAACTTAAGGGTCCCAATTAGTTACCTAGGTAATAATAGATTTTAGAGATCATTTTTTAAAATAACTTAATTGATATGCCTCCAACAAATGGGATATACAAATGGTATAATAGAAAGAATTATTTTTGCCAAACTACAAAAAGGTTGAATAGATTTATCTTCAAATCTAATCTAAGAGTATCCAATTATGTTGTAGAGTCTATAATCTTACCGAATGGAGGATCTAATCATTATCTTGCTAGATTAGAGATAGAAGATTAGAAAAAGCTTTTTAGAAATTTTTTCAAGTGTGACAAAATGTGGTTTCAAGATGATAAATTCATGGCCAATGCAAAGCAATGTTGGAAAGAAAGCAATTTTGAAGGATCAAGATTGTTCTATTTTGTATCCAAACTTAAACTATTAAAAGTAAACATATTAAAATGGAACAAAAACCACTTCAACAATATTTTTAAAGAGAAACTAAATTGAAGAAGAATTAAAGAAACTCATTGAAGAAGTTATAAAAAAGGAGTGGATAACAATAAATTTATAAAAGAAAAGGAATTACTATCAAAATAAAAAAACATACTAGTAAAGCAAGAAATATTTTGGAAATATAAGTCAGGATAAACATGGTTATCAGAAGGTGATCTTAATACAAAAAAAATTGCAGCAACACAATTAACAATAGGAATATCAATAGAATAACTAAAATAAAGAATGATGAAGGCAACTTAATTGAAAATCCAACCCAAATTGCATAAATATTCAATAATTATTACACAAAAATAGTGAACAATTACAAAAATTCAAATCTAAGAGCCCAAAATATCATGGTAAGATTAATCCCAATACTATTAACAAATAAAGACAATATATTTTTAAACATTTCCTTCACAATAGAAGTAATTAAAGAAGCCCTTTTTAGCCTAAACCCAAATAAATCACTGGGTCATTATGGTTTTCAATATTTTTTCTTTAAAAAATGTTGGGATATATTAGGCAAGTATTTATTGAAAGTAATAGAAGTGACAAGAAATTTAGGATCCCTTTTAACCGAAATCAATAATACATTTTAGCCCTAATCCCTAAGAAAGCTAATCATGAAGAACTCAAGGATGTTAGAACAATAGCTCTGTGTAACACAATATATAAAATTTTATCTAAAGCATCAATGAATAAACTAAAAATAGTTTTACCAAAACTAATCTCAGAGGAAGAAATAGCCTTTGTCCCTAATAGATCAATATTAGATGGAATTATTATCATTCAAGAATTAATATAGTCCACCCAAATAAATAAAGAGGTGTGTATGCTTATGAAACTAGGTATTCAAAAAGTGTATGACAAAGTGGATGAGAGATTTCTGTGTAAAACCCTTGAAGATTTTGGGTTTTCACACCAATGGATGAACCTTATCTTCTATTGTATTTCTGCCCCTAAAATCTTGCTCCTCATTAATGGCACTCCTGAAGGATTTTTTAGCATAACAAGAGGTATTAGACAAGGAGACCCAATCTCATCCTTCCTATTCATCATCATGGCAGAAGATTTTGGTAATTTGCTAACAATATGATACTCCTTGGAGAAAGTATTTGGGAAGAAGCATACAAATTTAAACAAATAATTACTACATATGTGGAAGCTTTCAGGCAAATGGATAATGTGGAAAATCTGAAAAGAAAAATCTTGAACACACACCTAGATATAGAAAGAAGAATTTGTCATCTAATAGGTTATAAAAAGGTTCCTTTCCATGTAAATAACTAGGAATTTAGTGGAAAAAAGGCAATCGAGATTCTAAATCCTAGAACCCCACTTTAGAAAAATTAGATAAAAAATAGAAAATGGAAAGGGAAATGGATAACAAAGGATGAATGATTTACTAAGATAAAAATTGTCTTGTTAGCAATCCCAACTTATCAAATGTCATGCCTTCCCCTTCCTATGAGGTTTTTTTTTGGAATGGGATGGATGAAAAGAAAACACAAATTGGGATAACATTTGGAAACCTAAAGAACTAGGAGGATTAGGAATTAGAAGTCTAAGCTGGCAAAATGAAGCACTGGAAGTATAATTGATTTGGAAAATGTATCATGAAAAAGATAACAAATGGGAAAATATTCTCTATCATAAATACCTCACAAGTTGTAATCCTTTATCTTCATTCCAAACTAGAAATCTAAAGGATCTAAAACATGGAACTTCATGATGCATTGCCATTATCTCATTAGTAACAATTTAACATATTATATAGGTGAAGATAGGAGTACGTTGTTCTGGGAGGACTCATAGGACAAACTCCCACTCTTAGATATTTTAAACCTTCTACCAAACATTAAGTATACATTAACCAATTTATGGGGTAAAAATGTATACAATTATCAACAAATAAAATGCAAATCAAATAGATAGGTGGAAATGGAAATCAACAATAGAAATAAATTTATTAGAACATGGAAAATTACTTTATGAGCAATTTATTAGTCAAAGGCAAGCATATCACAAGACATAAGTTAGGATAAATTAATCTGGGGAGCATCTAAAAATGGGAGTTGCAATGTCAAAAAGGGTTATGAGTTGATTATTAGTTCTCAAATATGGGAGACATCCCTCTCAATCTCTGTTGGGATCTGTTGTGTCTACCAAAGGTGGGAATTATATTTCTATAGGAAGCTCTTCAAAAGAGAATTCTTACAGCAGCTAGATTCACAAAAATGGGCTTTGAGTGCCCTTTGAGATGTTTATTATGTAAAACTAATGCAAAAATGATGGAGCATTGATTATTTCATTATCCCTTTACCAAAAAGTGTTGGTAATTGTTATATTAAAAACTCAACTGGTCGACAACATTACCTAACAACCTTTGGGAACATTTAAACAGTTGGTCTAAACATTGGTAATCTAAGATTTATAATAACCTATGGAAAATTTTCCCCTCCATTCTATTATGGGAAAAATGGAAGGAAAGAAAATGAAGAATTTTCACAAATGAAGAAATGAAAATTGCTTCCTTCTTGAATAAAGTAGAGAGCAACATTATTGAAGTAATCAGTAATGACCTTAGAATTATATCAAAGAAGGGACATTTTCATACTAGGATGCAGAAATGCAAAATAATTGGAAAAACCTCATTAATCCACCAATGACATACACTAAATCAAATAATTTATAGGAAAGACAAAACTACAAATGAGACCCTCACCAAGAGGTTGGGAAAAGTTGAACTTTGACGAAGCCTCTAGATGAAACCCTGGAAATGCAGGAATAGGGTATATCATACACTTGGTTGATAGCTCATTGGATTTCTAAATGAGCTAGATCCCTAGGGATTATTTCAAACAATATCATAGAGTTTAAAAGCCTTAATAGAGGGTCTAAATCTCAATCTAGGATTTGGAATTAGGAAATTAGTTATAGAGGGTGACTCTCAAATCATTCTTAATGCCTTGAGAAAGAGACACACTCCTAATTGAATACTCAACTCAAAAATAAAATATGCTTTAATACTATTGGACAAATTTTAGGAATCAAGGATTCAACATATATTCTATCGAGAAGGGAACAAAGAAGCAAATAAGTTATCCAATCTAGGTGCTAATGGAGAATACATCCTAACAAAAAACATTCAAGCAACTATAAGTTAAAGAAAGGGACTATAATCTAACTTAATTCTAAGATCTCCATAATTTCTTTCAAATTAATGTTTTGATCATTTTCTCTCCCTTCTTTATCATTTTTGCAACAATCACTAGTGTACAAAAATAACAATATATGACTAAATAAACTACTAAAGATTGTAGATATATGACCATTTTTATCATGTGACAATTGGTAGTTTATTGTCAGTCATTAATATCACAACCACATTTATGACTAAACTATTTTAATCATTAATTTGGTCATTGATTTGGTGGTGTATTTGGTAATTAATTTGAAGTTTATTTGGTAGTATATTTGATAGTATATTTGGTAATTGATGTGGTAGTTAATTTGATAGTATGTTTGGTGATATATTTGGTAGTTGATTTAGTAGTTGATTTGGTGGTTGATTTGGTAGTAAATTTAATCATTAATTTAGTCAAGGCACAATGGAATCAATCCACCATCCTCCTACTCGTAAAGTAGGTGCTAATCCATTAAGCTAGTACCCTCTAAAAAATAATATAAAAAATTGTCAAATAGTTCATTAGACTCTTGTTTGAATCTAGGAGCTTTGCTATTTTTAATGTAATTAAATTTGATACTAATGTACATAATTTTATTTGATCAATATAAGGTAGGACTATCTTTATGAATGCATCACAACTACTTTAAATCAAGAGGTAATGCAGCAAGAACCAATTAAAGGTGTGAATTGCCAAGAGAACACTTGATTAGTCTTTGAGATGCCAAGGATCAAAGTCTTAAGATTTGAAACAACAAGTTCAATAAGGGAAAAAAATACATATGATATGTTTCCATTAGATAATAACCTTAGGAAGCAAGCATATGATAATAATACATATGCAAATAATACATATGATATGTATATTCTTGCTTGCATCTTAAATTGATTGTTCCAAAAGCATCTCAATATTAACCTTATGAGGGGCATGCAATTTTTCTTAAGATTCACATTATTTTTTAAATATATTTAGAAATATGTTCAATATTCTCCATTAAAAATATTGGACAATACCAAAGTGCAATACCGTTGATGACTCTTCTTGATCTTTTGGTATACCATAGATGGGAGATAGTCTTTAGACTATTCTTTTAATTATCTATTAATTTTGAAAGCTATTAATTTCTTATTCTATTATAGTAAATTTTATCACATTTCTACTCCAACATACTTCCTCTAATCAATTCAGTTATAGTGTAAGGAGGATAGAAAAATCAACAGTTATATACCAATTCCTTCTCTCATTAAAAGAACCAAAGAGCTCTGCTAAGTTTCAAATTTAATCATTAGATTATATTAATCAAATTATCATCAAAGTACTATCATGTGACTCTCTTAAAAATTTAAAACCCTAATAGACAACATAATTGATTAATTTCCCATTTCATAATATCTCACTAAAATTCTAAAAAGTAAATAGTAATAATTACTTTTCAACTAAAATCAAACTAATTAGATCTTAACTATCCTAAATAATACTAATTACCAATTCCCTAAATTGATAAATATTCATAAGATTGACCAAATTTAAATATTTGACTAAATATTAAAAGAGCCACCAATTATATTAACTAATGAACTAGATTCCCATAATTGCATTTCTCAAATTTCTATTCAATACCCAACTAACTCACTTCAACTTTTAACTAAATAAAGCTAATATTTAACTACTTTTAAGTTAAATAGGCCGAATGCCTTTATTCTTCACCAAATAAAACTAAAGGTGATAAATCATTTCATTCTAAAAGTGCCCAAAGATATAAATATAATAATCTTTTATTAATACTAGAGAATAATTATTTTGCTCCCTTAACTAGAACACATGAAATTAAAAGGTAAACCTCAAGCAATACTAACAAAAACTAAGACCATATGATACACAATAAGGGGAAAGGGCTGATTTCTCCAAAGGTATAGATTAAATACTAGTTTGAGGAAGGTGATTATATGAGATTAATTAACCATAGTCATACACAAACAACTCCAAAGGAGAGGATGTACACAACTAATATTTATTTACGAACATTTTCACGAGAATGATAATAAGATCAACTAAAGATTAATAGAAAATATTTCATGAACAATTCTATTTATATTGTCAATAAAAAATGAACCTTTGCTATAAGTCTAAAATAACTAAAAGTGCATGATGCATGACGAAATCATGGAACCTATGCAAGCTTACATTTTAAATGCATATAAATAAATGGAGAAATGCTTGGAGAAAATAATGAAGAAGCTAGAAGGATTTTCTATAGATGTTCATATTTTTAAAAAAATTGAACTGAGAAACACGAGGGAAACTATTATGGAGATTAGATAGCTATAGATATTGAAACAAAATTGACTATTATAGGAAATTCATCCCTGCCAAAATTATTTGTTGGGAAAACTCTACAGATTTACCAACCTCCTTTTGTACATATCTATATTGAAAACTTACAATTGGAATAAATGTTGTTTTGTCATTGATGGTAAATCTATTAATAAGACATATTTCTACCTAATCTAAATGTCATTTCTTTTTTATTGATGAAGAAGATTTGAGAAGTTGGTCATAACAATAGCACATAGAGGAAAGGTTGAGTTATGAAAATGAGAGTTACAATGAGCATTTGATTAGATAGACTTTGATAAATTAAAGTGTTTGTTTATGTCAAGAAAGCTAAGCCAAGCTTAGCAACATAGTAAAAGGCTAAGGAATATCAAGTAATGATAGTTTCAACCAAGATACAGTTAGTGCTAAGAAAATCTAGTGTTGACTAAGCATTAGCATCAATCGAGAAAGATAGTTGATGTCTAGCCAAAAAGCTTTACATCAACTAAGTAATTCAGTGATGATCGAGTGTCAGAATTTAAAGATTGATGAGTGATAGTATGACAATAAATTCAAGGAAATCATGAGATCAAGCTGACACATTTGATTTCTTGGGAGATGTACACCATGTTGAAGATAACATTGATGAGTTAGATCATTAAATTCAAGTCAAGGATTAGGTAAAGAACTAATAGATGGATTCCAAAGAAGTTTCTAGAAGAAGATCAAGAAGATGGATAGATACAATGAATCTAGTTGAACCTAATCGTAAACCCTAAGATCTATGATGATGGTAGAAAATGGTAAAGCAAGAATTGCCTATTTAAAGAGATACAAAGCTAAACAAATGATGTTGTGCGTGCGTGTGTGTGTGTGTGTGTGTGTGTGTGTGTGTGTGTGTACGCGCAAGTGTGTATTTGAAAAGAGACATGCATAGCAAGGTGGATAAAAAATACACAAGTGGGAGTGAATGTGAACCTAAAGGAGAAAGCTTGCAGAGATGACATTGATGTTGATAAGTGAATCTAAGCAAAAGGCTTAAGTGTTGTTGAGAAGAGTGGACTGGTTGCTTGAAGAGTTTCCAAGTGAATAAAGATCAAAGATGAGAATGGAAGGCTTATTAGTGAGTTAGCAAAAGGATCGAATAGAGATCTAAACCTACAAAAGTGAGTTGTAATCACATAGATCAAAACCTATTGTTTTCTTTCTTATCATTGTAAATAGTTTGTATTGAAATCCTTTTAACAGAGGTTGACCTAATATTCATTTGGAAGATTTAAGAGTTTGTGTAAATCCTTTAACTTGGTGACATTCTAAATGGAATGATCGAAGTCCTCTAACAAGGCCATTTCTCATAGGGTGATTAAATCCTTTAACAAGGTCACATTTAATAGTATGTTTTGTAACCTTTAATAGGGTTGGCTCCTAATAGAGCTCACTTTGAAAGAGTCAAAAATAGTGACATGTTGGTGGTGGTTTTTCCCAAATTGGATTTTTGCATAAAAATCCTAGTGTCAAATTTTTGTTGAATTCTTTATATGTTTTACATTTGATAATGTTTTCATTATGCAAAGCAAGTTATGTTCAAGACATTTTTACAATAGAGACCAAGCAACAAATAGGATTAGCAGAGCAGTGAGTGATTGTTTTATTGTTCAAATGGTACATAAGGAACTTGGCTAACTGATTCAACCCTCACCCCAGTTACTCTAAACATTTCTAACAATTGGTATCAAAGTTCAGTGCTTACAATAGTTTAAATCAATTGATTGCATTCTTTCTCTTCATTTTTTGTACTTTCTTAGCAACTAGGGTTTTGAAGCCTCTAATGCATTCCTAGCAATCCATGGCCTCCAACTAGCTATGACTTTGTGGATGGCTAGGAGGAGTAAAATGATTGTAAATAAGTGCTCCATCCTTTCCTCCTTGGTTGTGATGCCAAAATAGTTAGTTTATGGCTGAACAATTGTAGTGTTGAACCATTAAAAGAAGAAAAATGTGCCTAGGGTAACCTTGTGAGTTGGGATACAAGGTTTGGCACCTTAAATGAATACTACAAACTAGTATGGAAGATTTGAGCTTGGTTTGGAGGTTTGGTGAAGAGTTTTCACTATGAAACAAAGTGGATTAAATTTAAACCCTAGATTTAAGCCTAAAAAGGAGGGTTTTGTGGTTAGGGCATCTTTGTAAAAAACCCATATGAGATTCTTTGGAATATGATAGTTCTTCCAAAAGGGCATCCAAATATCAAGTTTTTTTATACCTTTTTCAGGTCAAATTTGAGCCATTTACAAAATTCCTAATTTGTAGGGCTAATTCAACTAGGTCTGTTTTGGGTAAAGCTTAGAATTTTTGAACAAGAATAGGGAAAAGAGTGAAACCTAAGTTAGATAATGAAAAATACTTTGAACTTTTTGGTAGGAGTTGGACACCTTAAATTTCAAAGATCCTATAGTAGGGGTGTGGGGTGTTGATGAGACATTGGGGCATCTTGGATCAGAGTTCTAAAGACCACATTGAGGTGAGGGATAATCTGATGAGTTCTTGTTTCTAGGAGAGAGAGAGGACCAAGGAAGGAGTACTTGGAAGATCCTACCTAACCAATCCTTGGAGGATTGAGTTTTCCTATAAAGTCCATTGTTGGAGTTTGGAAGAGACACCTAAAGCCTCACTGCATCAGAGTGGTATTAGAGCAGGATTGAGTGGAAGTGTACGTTAGACATAGAAGATTCAATGTTTGTAGGGGAAATTGAGGTGGAAATCATGCCTCCAAAGGATATTAATATGGATGTTTTCAAGCAACTTGTCCAAGAAATGTTGGACACCCAAAAGCAAGAGTTGAAGAGTGAACAAACTAAAAGCAAGGAAAAGGGAAAGATCATTGAATGAGGTGATATGATAGATGATGAAAAATAACTAGAAGAAGGAGGCACTTATTCCACACTAGTAGTAGCTGAAGCTAATAAGGAACATAAGATGTTTCTAGATGCGCTAAAATCATTAAACATGGATCATTTTGATAGTTTACCAACATATAATGGAAGTTTGAATGGTGTGGAACTCCTAGATTGGATTGATGAATCGAATAGCCACTTTGACCTTAAAGAAATGGATGAGGAAAAGAAGGTGAGTGTTGCCACAAAAATATTGAAAGGAGCATCATTAATATGGTGCAATGTGATGCCAAAAGAGAGAGTCCATCAAGGCAACAAGAAGATCAATTCTTGGAAAAGAATGATGAGCAAGATTAAGGCTCAATTTCTCCCAACTAATTATGAAGTCCAAATGTACAAGAAGTTAAAAAAATATTCAAATAAAGAGATCTTGATGTGAGTGGATACATTGAAGAATTTCAAAGGATCATTTTGAGGTCCAAGAAACAAGAAAGTGAACTTGAGAAATTGGAAAGGTATTTGAATGGGATAGGGACTAATATCCAAAATGAAATCACCATTATGGCTCCTCATATAGTGAACAAGTGTTTCTAGCTAGCCTTGAGAGAAGAGGAAAAGTTGAGAAGGAAAGGAGAGCAAAATCCAAGGGGTAGGTATCAAATATGTTTTAGAGGAAGATGTTTCTTTGGTAGGGGATAGACTAATAATGGTAATAAGGAGAATGTAACACCAAAGGGAAGTGGATAGAGTAGTGTAAGAAGTGGTAGGGGTAATTATAGAGGTAGAAATCCATAAAAAGGAAGATTTAGTGGATTTGGTAGAGGTGGAACTACTATGTTCACTAGAAAATGATATCACTATGGTCAGGTAGGACACACTATGGGTAGATGTCTAGAAAAGAAATCCTCACAAACAATGGAGAGGATGACCACCTTTGTGCAAGAAGATAAGGCTAGTAGTATTAATTCCCTTATGGGAAAAGCTAGACCACACCCCGAGGGAGAAAGCCTGATGCTAAGGAGAACATTGTTGAAAGTATCCCAACTCAAAGAGCTACCACAAAGGAAGACATTATTCATAAATACATGTGAATTTCATGGAAAGGTATGTAAGGTTGTAGTAGATTCATGTTCTACTAAAAATATTGTGTCTCTTGAAATGGTAGAAAATCTTAAGTTGAAAAGATTACGTCATGTTTCTCCCTATAAGGTATCTTGGCTTGAAAAGGGTCAACAAGTGCTTGTAGATGAGTAGGCCTATGTAGAATTTGAAATTGGAGAGTATAAGGACAAGGTTCTTTGTGATGTGTTAACAATGGATGCTTGCCAACTTCTTCTAGGACATCCATGGCAACATGATGTCAAGGCAATGCATGATGGGGAAAATAACTCCTATGTTATCACCTAATTTGGTAAGAAGTTTTAGATGGATCCCTTACCTAATGTAGTAGAGGATAAATCCACATGTTCTAGTGCCATGTTATTGAGTGGGAAGGAATTCCTCAAGGTGCTTAAGGGTAAAATAGTTCAAGAGGGGTATGCCATGGTTCTAAAACCAAAAGAAGAGTCCAAGCAAGAAAAGGTGATAGAATTGTCTAGGGATGAGCATAACCTATTAGACAAATATAAGGATATTGTTGTCAGTGAGACACCAAATAGTTTGCCTCCCATAAGGGACATAAGTCACCAAATAAATCTCATACCAAAGTCAACTTTACCTGACAAAGTAGGATACAAAATGACTCCTACTCAAAATGCAGGGATAGGTAAACAAGTGCAAGAAATGATAGACAAAGGGTTGATTAGGAAGAGTTTAAGCCCTTGTGAAATTCCTACTAAACTAGCTCCTAAAAAAGATGGAAAGTGGAGGATGTGCACTAATTCTAGAGCCATCAACAAGATCACAATAAGGTATAGGTTCCCAATGCCAAAGATTGAAGACTTGATGGATTATTTGGGAGGAGCATGCTACTTTTCCAAGATTGACTTTAAGTTAGGATATCATCAAATAAGAATTAGGCTTGGAGATGAGTAGAAAACAACCTTTAATACCAATGAGGGTTTGTATGAATGGTTGGTGATGCCATTTGGATTAACCAATGCCCTGAGTACCTTCATGAGGTTAATGAATGAGGTGTTGGTATAATTTATTGGAAAATTTATAATTGTGTATCTTGATGATATTTTGATCTTTAGTAGGACTAAGGAGGAGCACTTGAAGCATTTGGACATGGTTTTAAACAAGTTACATCAAGAAAAGTTGATGATCAATCTAGATAAATGTGGGTTTGTGAAAACTAAATTGGTTTACCTTGGTTTTATAATATCACAAGGTTGTGTGAAAATGGATATGTCTAAGGTTGAGGCAATTTTGAGTTAGCCTACATCGAAATCAGTTGGAGATGTTAGAAGCTCCAAGGCTTGGCATCATTTTATAGGAAGTTCATTAGAAACTTCAGTCATATCATGGCACCTATCTTGAATACCATTAAATGAGGAGTTAAATGCAAGTTTGCATGTACACCTAAGGCAGATGAAAGTTTTGAGTATTTGAAGAAGAAGGTAGCTGGCTTACCCACCCTTAGGTTACCTAATTTCCACAAGACATTTATCCTTGAGTGTGATGCTAGTAACTTGGAAATAGGTGTTTAACTTTGGACAACTTACACAAGACAGAAGTCTACTTGGTGAACAGATGTTGCCTTTGTAAGATGGACTTTGAAGATAGGAAGCACCTTTTTTTAAACTATAGTTTTAGCCAGAATGTTTGGAGCTATCTCCTCAACTACTAGAATTTAGCTTGGGTTCAATACAATGATATTGATCAATATTTTTCAAGGCTAGACATGTCCAACTAATGATGTTGATATCGGTTCTCTTTAAAATATTTCCTCTGTATAACAACTATTTTTGTTAAGATCTGTGACGTTACAAGTTTTAGTAGCATTGTTCCTGGATAATGTATCACATTAACCCATAAGAAATTGATTCTAATATTCTGAAAGAAGTTTCAATAATAACAGTCATTGATGAAGCTTCTATTGTTTAAATAAAATAAGATAATGCTTAGCAGGAACTTCTAAACATGATGCAAGATTTGTGATTTTTAGATTTCAATAGTCTATTGCAAATATTATTTTGTTTCTAAAGTTCATTAAATATTCTATTTACATCAATCAGATCATACCCTAATTACTAAAAATCTAAAATGCAAACCTTCTTCTCTATATATGTAGAATAATCCATGTCACATCTCTAGAAATAGACAACATGGCCAATGGTGCATAGTATATTTGAGTCATGTCCAAAAAAGAAATTTTAAAAGGAAAAACTAAAATAATCACCCTCAACTAATCGTGGATGGTTGTTAAACTAAATTCTCGACATCAAAAAGGTACTTTATCCTTTTAGCTATAGCTAATATTCAATATGCTTGCCTCATTACATTATCAAACTTTTAGCCACACCAAGGATTTCTATTATAATAATTTTAACTCTTGCAAGCTACACCTATATTAAATTTACTTGTGTTTTATGACCTGCTTGATAGAAATGAAGGACTATAAAAAAATCCATCCCTTTCATGATTGTTGAGTCACAGAGCCACAACTCTCCTCTTTGGTTTGGAAAAAGAGTGATGCCATATTTAGGATCTGCAATCTTTGCCTCAATTTTTGGGAAGATCATTCCAACCAATCCATAGTGTTTTTCACTGTAAAATCCTAGCAAAGAAGAATAGAAATAATTAAATATCATTTGATATCATTACATATCCAATAGATAGATATAAACAAAATTGAAGTTGATTAAATTTCAACACTCATATCAATTTTTTATTATTAAGTAAAACAGGTTTTACAGGGATCCTGAAACCCAAAAGTTTTACAGCATTAAGATAGTAATTTAAAAAGTCCAACTAACATGAAACTGCTACAAAAAGCCAAAACCAACAAAAGGCCCACAGCTAGGAGGCATAAGCCAACACCCAAAAAAACTATGAGAAAAACCAAAAGAAAAAAAAAACTAATGGTTGTCCTTATCCAGATCCTACAGAGTTTTTGTAGCTTCGTTATCCTTCTGATTGTCTGTTCCTTCCTGGTTCTTGTTCTAGGTTTCCACTTAGTCCACCTAGTTCACCTGGTTTACCTAGTTCACCTGGTCCCTAGAGTCTTTCCAAGCAGCCTCTTCTTGGCCAAAGTCTAGTCTAGTCTTTTGCATCGTGTCCCCACCAAGTTTGGCTCTCATCAGAGAATCCCCCAGATTGACAATGTTCTCATTCAAGGTGTGCAGAGTGTCCACAATTTGTTTTGTCATAATCTGGTGGATGGAATCAAACCTCTAGACTTTCTGTTCAACCAAGGAGAGTTTTTCCTCCTATTCATCACTGGTGTCCTGACCGCTATAGATATTCTGATTGCCTTCCTGATCTCTCTTCCTTCCTATGGGCTCCTAGTCCTTGTGGATGTCCTGGTTG
This sequence comes from Cupressus sempervirens, assembly GCA_028749045.1. NCBI lineage: Eukaryota > Viridiplantae > Streptophyta > Pinopsida > Cupressales > Cupressaceae > Cupressus > Cupressus sempervirens. The sequence continues at coordinate 550,585,812 of CM053785.1, read as the reverse complement.
TTGTCCTGGTTTTTCTTATCCTTTAGAGCCTCAATTTCTTGAAACAACCTTTTGATGGAATGGAAGTTATCAATCAAGCTATTCTTCACGTTGTTGAAGAGGTTGAGGCTAGTTTCTTATGCATTGTCAGAAATGACCAACAGAGCGGGGTCAATTAGCTCATCATAGTGGGTTCTACTGTCAAGGTCTTCCAACACCTGGATGTTCATTGACTCTCTAACAATACCCAAACTTGTAGTATCCAAGTTAAAATTCCTCCAAGCCCTCCTTCTGTTCTTCTTAATCACCTCCCTGCTTTTTTCCACCATAATTTCAATCATCTCCTCAGGTAGTGGTGTGGGTGGGACAGGGCCAGGGGTCTCAGCACTCTAGGCTTTCAGGGCTATCTTGGGTAGGGCTTGGTCGGCTTTTCTTTTTCTGGGGTTTCTTGAGGGGGTGTCAAGAGCCTCCTCCTCCTTGTCTTTTTCACTCCGCTTCTCCTCTTCTTTCAAATTATCCTTCCCCAGCTCCTTTTCCTCATCATCAGAGTCTATGTCAATCTCCTCATCTTCCTAACTATCTACCTCCTAAGGCTCAGGCTTGGGGAGAGGGGGAGGGAGGCATCTAGGGCTTTTTCTACTAGGAATGCAAGGATTGTGGGCATAGATGGCATTGGTGGCATTAACCTCATCCTCAGTTTTCACTACCTAAACATCCCCAAAATTGGAACTAGTAGTGTCCTTTGAAGCACAACCCAAATCACTAAGGGATTTTCCTCTGGTTTGGGTTTTCAAAAACTCATAAACCAAGAGAAGAAGGCCTTCATAGAGGGTAGGGTTGGTAATGGGTTTTTTCTTGAAACCCTCAATACTCTTGGACATAGAAGTGTAAAGATAAAAGGGAAGAGAAATTTTAACACCATGCCTAAAGTGGTTTAACAAAACAAAATGGTACATTCTTATCCTGTCAAATCTAGGGTCGAGAGTGATATACTCAATGAGTATCCTAAGAACATACCTCCAAAAAAATTTGATAGGTTATATGTCATAGTAGGTGTCAATCTTGACAAGATTATCTTCCTCCATTTTGTCCTTGACAAAAATGCTAACTGCATTGGCCGACATCTTTTTGTCCCTGTAGAAATTCATGCATTCCTGGGGAATGTCGATCACCTATGAGATCAAGCCCTCCTAAATTTGATGGGTGACACCATCAATTTTGACTCTCCCATTGCTCCATGTTTCCACCATCATCTTGGTCACCCCAGCTTTGAAGCCATGAAGCTTTTCCATGAACCTGGTGATGCCACCTTTTTTGAGTTTATGCCACACCTTCTTCTTCTCTTTCCACCTCTTCACCTCCCCCTAGGGCTCTCTTATGATCCTCTCTTCGACCATGGTTGCCTTCAGCTCTGCAAACCCTATACCACTAGCTATTTTACAATGCTCAATTTTCCTTTGGGTGCATAAAACGAAAATGTTTTTATGATATTTAGTGGTTTTTTTCTTTCCATCCTTCAAAGTGTGCCTTTTGTATGCATAATTATGACTTGAAAAGTGCTCCACATGATTTCTAATAACTCCCCCTCTGACGTGCAAATTAGCAAATCCTTTCATTATTAAAATTGGATTTTATTTGTACCCTAGATTCTATCCTGTCAGATCAACTCAATCATCGTAACTGAGATTTCATCTTCGTTCATCCATGTCATCACCGAGTTTATGGTGACAGCATCATTAGCAAACCAGTTAACAATCGAGTTGGCTTCTTGGTAAGCATGGTTGATGTGAGTCTTTTTGAACTTTCCCATGTCAAATTTGATGTCCTCTATGATGTTGGTGATTGTCCAGGAAGGCACAGATTGACCTTTGATGCAATTGATGATGTTTAGGGAGTCACCCTCAAGCCACAGGTGCTCAATCCCAGAGGCCAAGGCTAGCTTAACAATATGTTTGGTTGCACTGGCTTCCACAAAGTGGTTTGTCTGGTGACCAAGAGGGAATAAAATGGCCACAATTCCTCCACCCGAACTATTTCTAATTATGCCTCTGCTTTTGACTGGACCGAGGTTCCCCTTTGCCGCCCCATCAAAGTTAGCTTTGTGCCATTTCTCTGGGGGAAAAGACCATCTTGCTTCCTAGCTTCTCATGGCCCTATCTTTCTTACTGGCTTTTCTGATTCCACCTTCCTTGATATTTCCTCCTTTCATTATTGTGAAGTTCTCTAGAATGAGACCTTCGATTTTCTCAACAATTATGAACTCTGGTGACTCTCTTTCTCTAAAAATTTTCTTGTTGCGCTCTTTCCAAATTCCCTAATGGAAGTGTGGGAGAGTCTAGGAGCTCATTAGCTGAGAGTTCAAACTAGAGTGGTGGCTTCTCCACTAACAAAAGAAATCCTAGATACTGGTCAGGGGGCACCAACTTAATCCAAGATCCTTGATCAGGAAGATCCACACCTTGGAAGAGAAGGGGCAGTGGATAAATAAATGATTGACCATTTCCAATTCATGCTTGTAGAAGCAACATCTCTTAGGGATAATTTGGCCTCTCTTGGCTAAATTATCTAGGGTGAGAATTTTGTCTTGCAGGAGGAGCCAGAAAAAAATGTTGATTTTAGGTGTGAGACCAGAAATCTAGGCTTTGGCCCAAATATGTTTCTCCATCCTATCCCATAAAGAGAAGTAGCCAAAAGCAATCGAATAAATTCCATTCGAGGTGTCTCCCCAAATGATGGAGTCCTTATCATTGTTAATGAAGGTGACATCAATTTGTTGCTACATATGGTCAATCACTTTTTTAAAAAATTAATCCAAAATATACATAGTGCCTAGTGATCTCCAACAAATTGCTACATAAATGGGATAGATTTAGTAATTGGACCAAAGAGAAACAATAACAATGATTTGTGCAACTTGAAATCAGTGATAAAAATTTGGAGTGAGACAAGAATATAGAGTAACAAAAAAAAAGAATCAGATCATCTTATAGATGTAAGTCCATACCAACATACCAAACCTCTCTTGGAATAGAGCATGGTGAATTTAAATTTGAATACCCACAAATAATATAAATTTTTTTCTTCAAATAATCCATTTATGAATTTGAACTGAATATGTGGGTTAAATTAAAATCCACATAAAGAAACTACAATTCTCTTATTACAGGGCACTCTTAAGAGTTGAACTTGAATCATATTTTTTGTAGAGGTGACTCTACACCATTGGTGGACATAGACCATACCATTGTGAAAATTTGAATATGACATATACTATATCTAAATATAAATCCAAAACTAAAGAAAATTAGAGTCTTTAGTTGAAGTGTGCGTGACATACAACAAAAAATATAGAATTTGAATGCACATCATTTTTATTGAAACTATAATTTGTGCCCAAAGATCAAACTCGGTGGCCAAATTTTAGGTTTCTTAGTTAGAACAAGGTATCATAACTCACATTATGATACTTATTTAATTACATCAACACAATGAGACAATAAATCATGTGTTTCAATTACAGAAAACATAAAATTGTAAATAAAAATTGAATCCAATGTATAAGCATCACTAAACTAGAGAAGGGTAATAATTCATATCTAAGAAAGTACCATAAAAGACTTAAAAATATTTTGTTCCTTGGGATCCTTGTTAAACTCATTCTTCTTCATTTTAGTTGTATGTGTTTTGGATAAATCTACTATTGATTTTTTGGAATAAGACCATAAGAGATGTTAGGATGCATTTGATCTTGAGTGTTAGTATTGAGCAGATTGCTTGTCATATCCTCTATAGTACATTTGTTTATTTTTTGTTGATAATTTCTTCATTATATGATAAACATAATTTCAATCAATATTAGATCCTATGGTGTAATCATAGCTTGATATTCTGTACTAGGATTTTGATTATGACAAACATTTTCTATAATGTTTGCATACATGTCTTTTCTTTTGTTAGTGTTTTCCTTATGATTGTAGGATTTCAGTGAGCATTACTCTAGATCAATTGAAATATTTTGCAAACCAGCACATGATCTCCCACAAAACTTAGGAAGTAAAAAATGAAATGCCCTAAATTACCATGTTTCTCATCCATTATTAGATCATCATCAATAGATATGATTTGTTCAAAACAATCATAATGTGAGATGGCTAATATATTAGTGAGTGAGGTTTCAATACATCTAATAGAATATATGGACATACTAAAAAGTTGTAATTATCAAATGCATGTAGACTGTATTTCAAGGATATGCCTATTTGATTTCCCATTTCCTCCACCAAATCAGTAGCTCTACACTCTTAAGATAAAAAAGACAATTTAATTTAAAGAGGGTAAATTTCATTTACTATGTCTCAATTGCATAAGATTTTAAATTTGATACTTTATAGATCCCTATCTTAGAATTATTCTATTTGATCTTTGTTCTCCTCTCTTTTGAATCATATTTTTAGTCCTCCCACTAGCTTGGATTTCATTTTTGGATTTTTGCGGTCCTTAAAATTTTGATCTTTTAGAACCGCACTTAAGACATATCCACTAATGTATTTCTCATTCCAAGCTTTCCTTGCCATAAAATTAATGTCGATCTTTTGTTGGTTCCCATGAAGTTTCGATGAAACCTAGGTCTCCTTGCAATGACATATGGATTAAAGGGACCTCAAAAAAGAGGTATGGAATTGGAGAATATTGTCGGATACACAAAATGTTGATTAATTTCTCTTTGTAAATCTTTAAATTGAGCTTCCTTTGATTTGAATCAAATGCAAGTTTTTGGAAAAGCTCCATATAGAAAACACTTCTTACAACATCTTTTGAATTCTATTCTTTGATATTGACCCCAAAAAAGGATTAGTTGTTATGATTTTAGCAAACAATGTTCTCATGAAAAATTGAACAATTTTTCAAAATATATTATCATATAGATAAAGTCTAAAGCTTTATGTAGATAAATGAAACATTATAAATGTTATGATTTTGTAAATTATTTCACTTTTAATGTTCAATATATTATAAATATCTAAATTACTATAATTATTTAAATTTATGTGTTTAAAATATTAATTTGAAACTTGTCATAAATTAATTTGATTTCAATGTATTGGAATTTCGGAATGCTTTGGCAACATATTTGAGATAAAGTTCATCCTAGAGGAGAAATTGGAAGAGATAAATAAAGAAGCAATAAAAGAGGTACGTATGAACCCTTATATTTGGATGGAAAAACCCTTCTTTAGGAATACGAGGAGGTCTTGGCCAAAGAACAAATCTTTTGGAGACAAAAATCTCAGGAGACATGGTTGGAGGCAGGCAACAAGATAAGTGTTAGGCAAATAATTTTTATTCGAAATAGTAATAGGGTGATAAGTTAGATGAAGGCATCATTGAAAATGAGGATGTTAAATACTTTAGAAGTATATTAAATAACTAGGAGGGGTTCAATTTAAGGGAGATAGATAGTTTGGTTTAAAAAATTCTAATGGTGATCTCTAAGGAATATAATAAGATGTTGTTTGAAAAAATCACAATATGAGAGGTAAATGATGCCCTCAAAAAAATGAGTTTGTGTAAGGCCCCTAGACCTGATGGGTCTCCAACTTGATTATTTTAGAAGTGTTTGGATTTTGTGTGCATAAAAGTCACTGAGGCATTGAAAGAGGTAAGGAACTCTGAAAAACTCCTTAAGGAAGTAAAGAGTGCCTTCATCGCCTTAATTCCTAAGAAGGAAAATTTAGAAAGTTTTGGTGATTTCAGACCCATACACTACTACATTTGGACCTAAATTGCAATGGCCACTCATTGCCCACAAATTGGCTCCCATTGGACGGGCGTCAAACTTTCGTTGTTGCAAATTGTGATGGCAAGGGGATTTGTCACAATTGCGATGGATAAAATTATTGTAACTTGGAAGAATGAAGGGGCAATAGTTCATGTTGACATCATTGCAATGGCGACAATAGATTGTCGCAATTATGATATCTTAATCTTTTAGTCTATTGTCACAATTGCGATATCCATGTGACAACTGTGTTATGGAAGTGATGTTGAACTGTCGAAACTATTTGTCATAATTACGACAGTTTTATGACAACTATGTTGTGGAAGTGATAACTATTTATCAAAATATGCCATTGCAATTGTAATGGATAACCAAATTATTTTTAAAAAAATACTACTTGTAACACCTAATTTTTCATTTTCTTATTTAATGTTCACTTCTACAATTAGACTAGTGTTACCTGTATCTAACAAGCAATAGGGTATAATTGCTTGAACTGAAAGATATGCAATTAGAGGATTCCATTTCCCCTTCAATTGGTAACTCTATTGGCCTCCTTTCCTCTAATTGAAAAATTCTTAACAAACCCTATTCCTTTCTTAATCTCAAATAGTTTAGGCTTAGTAGAATTGGCCCTTTATAGCAATAGCTTGATTGGTACAATCCCACCAGAACTGGGCAAGCTCTCTAGCCTTGAGTTTGTATATCTATAGGGCACTTAGCTAAAAGGTACCATCCCAACCACTATTCTAATTATCCCCAACTAAGTAGACTTGATTTGTCTTTCAATCATCTCAATGGAATAGTACCATTGGAATTCAACAGGAGTGCAATTCTTCAAGTACTAATCCCTTCATCTAATCAACTCGTCTGTGGGAGCATTGTCACAATCGCCATTCTTATAGCCATCTAGAATTATACAAGTCTTAATCAATTATAGATTGATCATAATCATTTGACTGGACACTTTCTAGAGAAGTTCCCCACCAATATGAGGTACCCTAGTTTATCTTCTAATCTCCTTACATGTCACATGTCATCCTCTTTGAGAAACCTTGAATAAGTGACAAAGACTCTTGTTGGATAAAAACTGGCTAGAAGGAAACATACCCAATGAGATTGGAGAAATAAAATTCCTTAGGAAGCTATCTGTGAGTCATAAATTGCTTTCTGGAGAGATCCCTTAGACAATTGGTTTCCTTCAATAGTTAACACATCTTGTGCTCAACCACAACCAATTCTCTAGGAATGTCCCTGAAAGTTATGATAAATGCTACAAATTGAAATTCGTAGACCTCTCCAACAATAATTTTAGTGGATGTGTCCCCCATGAAGTGGCTAGTCTTGCTAATTGTCAAATCTATTTCATTTATTTTTTAAAGTAAAAAATTAGAAGGTTTAATTCCAACCACTCTAGGAAGCTATGAACAACTTGAATATCTAAAGCTTTCATCAAATTAATTGGAAGGTTGAATGCCAAATTCTCTAAATGAGTTAAAGAGTCTTGTGATGGATTTGTCTTCCAAAAAATAGTTAGCTTTGATGCTCACCTCTCTAAAGTTCTTGAAGATGCTTTAGTTCTTGAATTTGTCTTTCAATAACTTGAGCAAAGACATCCCCAAGATTATGATCTATAATCCACTTGTTAATCAGAACCTAATAGGTTCCCTATCTATTTTACTGCTTTGTAGTACACATTTTGTAATATGTAATTGAGTTCTACGTTCAAACTTAGAACACAGAGAAAAAGAATGAATATATATTACACATTGTAATCTATAACATCTAATCAATTGGAAAAATCTATGTTTCATGTGAGAGCTAACCCCAAACAAGATTTAGGTGCAAACATACTCTTCAAAGGGTCTTAAGGAAATCCCTCTAGATAAGTTACTTGTTAGGAAACATTTCATGATTCCTTCCAATCACCCAACAACTCATTCTAATCAAAATTGTGTAAGACAAATGGTAAGAATAATCACGAAAAAGAGGTTTGGTTTTGTTCAACAAATGAGTTCTCTTGATAAACTTTTCGAGTTGGAGTGTGTCTCACTAGAGACATGCTAGGTAACTAGCATGTTGTGTTACTTGTCTGCTACAAAAACATGTGTGTCTAATGAGAACCCACCAAGATTTCAAACTATATAACTCATATGATGATCACACTAGTGGAAAAGAAAAAATCCAAACTCCTACATCAAACCTTAGCATACACAGTCTTAATACCAAGAATAGTCTACTTTCAAGCAACTTGGTAGGTTCCTTTAAATTAGGGTCATGTAGAATTACACAAAACCAAATACATAAAAAGAATTTTTATAACTATGAAGCAAGGTCTATGTTGTTGGGTCCATGGTCTTATGATGATGAAGAATCACACAAACTAAACACCTAGATAACATGTGCTAATATGAGCCAAGATTTAATTTTCTTATATATTTAAAATCTACAAGTAAAGCCAAAACAAGCATACCCTGTTGAAATACAAAACTTATTTAGTATTGTATCATCTTAGAAACTTGATACCATCTCAATTAGAGAAGTGGGAAAAAAATTTAACCAAGTTTAGTACACCAAAAACTTCAATTAGATTTGTCTCTATTTTGTCCCTATGTGGTCCTATATTGAGCACTATTTTCTTTTGAGTGACATAGTAGGGTTCATGATCTTATAATTATGAAGAATCACACAACTAAACATCTAAAAAAACTTTAAAAATATGAACCGATGTCTAATTTTCTTTTGAATACAGATTTTATAAATACAACCAAAGTGACTATACCTTGTTCAAGCATTAAAGTTATTTAGAACTTACAACCTTGATCAAGGGTCCCCACATCTAAAACATTAGAGGTCCCTAGTCTTTTGATTGTGAAGAACCAGTCAAAACAAAATTAGCTTAAAATAGATGAAGAAATTCAAACCTAATCTGTTTTCATCAATTATGCAATTCAATTGGACTATTTCATAAAAATATGATGCAGTAACACACCCGTACCTAGGCAATGATTTGCATGTTCCATAAAATTATAATAGTAACTTGCTATAAATACAATTCGATGACATGAATAATATCAACGGTAATACTTCAATCACATGACAAAGTGAAGAACATTGCAAAGATGAATGCCAAAGCAAAAAAAAAAAAAAATTCTAAAAGGATAAAACAATGATAATGATTAATATCCCATAGGCAGTACCTGATCATACCAACATCAATCATTTCACCATCTTATTATGAAGGTTTTGGTTTGTACAAAGCTTCAATCATCTCAACATTTCGAGATTGGGTCATTACTGAGGTTCTATATCTTAAAATTAGAGGCCATTCTCTAGAAGAAACAACCTGTCAACAAAATTAATTATGAAAAGATCACATTACCTAAGGCATTCAAAAATTGTGTGCAAAGATAGACAATAGCCCAAAGACTATGCATGCCTTTCAACAAGCATAATATTTAAAAATGTAGACTAATCTTTCATGTATTCAATCTCCTAGGATGTTTTAACTTGAAAATCGCTAGAAATGTAGAAAATATATGAATCGTGTATATTTATGCAACCTACTGAGATTTGATTGAAAAAATCATTGTTGAGAAATATTGTTGAAGAAGACTATGTGTTTCAATCATTTTTTTGTCACTGATATCAAACCTGCTATTTGCTCATAAGATAATTGCTTATAAAATTCAAGTACTATCACTTAGTTGATTGATGAAGAGGATTTGATCAATAAGAGGTAATAAAAGCACCTAGAGGAAAGGTTGAATTATGATTATGCAATGAAGTACAAGGATTAGTTAAGACTGTAATGACATGATGTATTGATAATCTACTTAAGGTTACAAAGGTTGGTTACACTTAGAAATTTTAGAAGAACAAGTCACACCCAGTTTGTTTGCCAAGCTTGATCGAATGGATAGTAGGTGCCGAGAAAAGTTAGTGCAAGCTGAGTAAAAGTTCATTCTAGTGTACGTTGAGCAAAATAATTGATGTCGAGTAAAGTTTAGTTGATGCCAAGCATTAATAACCTCTAGTAGGTGCCGAGTAATTTCACAATGGATGTCAAGCAACACAATATGTGTTGAGCATCAGAAGGTTGATAATGCCAAGCTATTATATTATTTAAAAGATCAAAGATTCAATGAATTTGAACTGACAAGTTTGTTTTCTTGAATTTTGTGAACCAAGTGGAAGATAAGGTTAATGAGCTGGTGGCACAAAATTTGAGGTAAACCATTTCTAGGCAAATTCAAATGGATTCTATAAGAAGTTTCTAGAAGAGATATGAGATATGGGGTAGATATATTGTATCCTACCTAATCCATCCAAACCCTAAATTGGATGATGGAAAATAAGCGAGAAAATATCCTAATTTCCTACTTATAGGAATGTCTAGTCATGAAACAAAGTTGTCATGTTCGAGAACCTAAGGGAGACAAGGAGTCAAGGGTTTTGCTTCATCAAGTCACCTAAGAGAAGAGTCTACAATGGCATGTTAAGCAAGAAGGCTTAAGGAGAAAAATGCTTGAAGGGTGAACAAGCTATCAAAGCTACAAAGTATGAAGGCTAAGAAGAATTGAGGACTGAACAAAGATCTGTAATTTGCAAGAGAAGTTGCAAGTTCTATCAGATCAAAGCTCTATTGTTACTCTCTAACAATTTTATCAATCTAGGGTAAATCCTTTCAATTAAGGTTGACCTAATAGTCATTTGTAAATCCTTTAATCGGGTGGCATTCCAAGTGAATGGCCTAAAGTCCTCTAACAAGGCTTGCTTCTAATAGGGTGATTGAAATCCCTTAATCGAGTCACATTTAATAGTGTGTATTGTAACCTTTAATAGGGTTGGCATTACACAAGGCATCACTTCAGAAGAGTGAAAAGGATTAGCATATTACTGGTGGCTTTTCGCAAATTGGGTTTCCATGTAAATCATTGTGTCAAGTGTGTTGATGAATTTGTTATGTTCATACTTTACATTTCTATAAGTTGATTTGACACTTAACCTACAAGTTTTAGTGATTGCATAATCTTAATGGATTGCATGCATGAGTATCAATGTTTTATGGGTTCACTAAGTTGTGAAAAGTTTTATTTATACATCTGAATCTTGGATAACTGATTCACCCTCCCCTTTCAATTATTCTAAAGTATTCCAACAATTGGTAGTAGAGCCATCTACTTAAGATAACTAGTTTGAAAGTACTAGAAACACAAAGAGTGAGATGTCTAAAAGGAAGTACCCAAGCTCAATAGAGATAACTTTCCTACATGGAAAATTTTGATTAAGCTACACCTTGGAGGACTTGGAGATCATGCACAATATACCATTTATGTGGAACATGTTTATCCTGCTAGTGCCCCAACTGCTAAAGATATGAGGAAGAAGAAAGAACACAATCAAGCAATGTTGGAGGTTGTCCCTTCCCTAAGTTATGCTGAATTTGATGATATCAAAGGTCTTGGCAGTGAAAATAAAATGTGAGATGCCCTAGCTACCATCTGTGGAGGAGACACCAATGTGCTTAAAGCCAAAGCTAAAAGTCTCAAAGGTAACTTTGATGATATGAGAATGGAAGAAGGTGAGAATATTTCTCAATATATTGAAAGGATAAAAGAAGTGGTTAATGCAATAAGAGGAACAAATGGCAAACTAGATGATGAAACTAATTTAAGCAAGTTTTGAGAACACTGCTACCTTTATATTCTAATAGAGTTTCTATAAATCAAGAACTATGATCTATCCTAGGGAATAAGCTATCACTTGAAGGTCTGGTAGGTAGACTCGCTACTTTTGAGCTATCTAACTTTGATAATTACAAACCTAAAAAGATTGAATTTGCTTTCAAAGCTAAAGTGTCATTAAAGGAACCTGATGAGATGAAGAAAAAAAAGTATGTGTCTAGTGACAATGATACAGATGAGGAGGATGTTGAACAACTTGAAGCACTACTGGCAAGAAGATTCCATAAAGGTAAAGGCAAGTTTAAAGGTAAGTTATCCATCATTTGTTTCAATTGCAATGAGGTTGGTCATATTGTTGCTAGAGGTCCAGAGAAGAAGAACTACAAAGGTGGTGACAAATACAAGAGTAGAAGAGATGAAGACAACAAAGATTATAAAGACAAAGGAAAGAAGTCTTGCTACATTGCTAAGGAAAATGATTTTGATGAACATGATTATGAGGTCGTATATGTTGCAATGAAGGATGAATCTAATGAAGATGATGCAATTGCATTTGTGACTTGTGTGAACAAGAATGATAGATGGATCATTGATGGCAGATGCTCACATCACATGACTAGAGACAAAAGTAAGTTCATTACCCTAAATTGTTACGATGGAAATAGTGTAAGATTTGGTAATGGTGCACCATGTTTGATAAAAGGAAAAGGTTTTGTCAAACTCATAGATAAGTTTCATGTGACAATGCTTAGTATGTTGAAGGACTAAACTATAATTTGTTGAGTGTGTCTTGAATTGAACAATTTGGGATGTAAGGTTGAATTTGAAAACAAGATTGCTAAGATATATGACACAAATGGGAAATTGATTAGACAAGGTGATCAAACTAGAAGCAATCTATTCTATCTTGATATAGAGGATGCTACTTGTCTTGCTATAAAATTTGATGATGTATGGCTATGGCACAAGAGGTTATGTCATGTAAACTTTGATAATTTGGTTAGTATCAATAACATGAAGAAAGTTAGAGGTTTTCCTAAGTTGAAGAAGCCTGATAATGTAATGTGCAAACAATGCCAGTTAAGCAAAATGACAAAATCAAGTTTCAAGAGTAAAACTTATACCTCTAAAGGAATAATAGAGATTGTTCATACAAACTTGTGTGGACCAATTGAAGTGCAAAGATACAAGGGAGATAAGCACATAATGTTATTTGTTGATGACTATTCTAGGACGATGATAGTTATGTTTTTGAAACAGAAATCTGATGCTTTTCAAATGTTTAAGTGGTACTTAACAAGAGTTGAAAAGGAAATAGATAAAAGTCTAAAATGTTTGAGATCTGACGGAGGAAGAGAATTCACATCAAATGAATTTGAGATGTTTTGTAATGATAGAGGAATCAAAAGACATACATCTGCCTCTAGAACCCTTCCACAAAATGGAATAGTTGAAAGGAGGGACAGATCTATAATGGATTGTGCTAGAACACTCATGATGGAGTAGAATGTTGCTCTGAAATACTAGAGAGAAGTTGTAAGCACAGTTCTCTATACCTTGAACCATGTGAAAATCAAGAAAGGTACTCATTCAACACCTTTTGAACTATGGTATGGATACTCACCCAATGTAAGATACTTTAAGGTATTTGGAAGTAAGTGCTACATTCTTAAAGATGTTAGGAATGGCAAACTTGATGCAAAAAGTGAAGAAGGTATATTCCTAAGATACTCCACATTAAGTAAAGCTTATAAGTGTTTGATTACTAACATTAACAAAATTGTGGAAAGTGCAAATGTGAACTTTGATGAATACATAGAAGTGCATGAGGCCAAACCTATGAAAGACCTAGAAGAATACAAATCATTTATATAATTTTATGAAGGGATGCCTACTGAAGAAGGTGTTGCAAATCAAGTTACAAATCAACAACAAGTTACAAAGATTATCGAGTCATACCCTATGAATATTGAGTTGCATTCAATAACCAAGTTGCATTCAAATGTCAAGTTACAAAATGAAATGGATGCGCATTCTAACTCTGAAATTAGTACATATGAAAGAGATGTTAAACTACCTGACAGAGATATATACAGTAATTTTGAAGTTGAAGGACAAAATGAACAAACAAGAGTTGAACCAAGATTGTCTAAGTATGTCAAAACACATCATCATGTTGCTCAAATCATAGCAAATAAATATGTTAGAACAATGATAAGAAATAGATTGAGAAGTGAAACATGTTTACTAAGCTTAAAGGAACCCAAAATAGTAAAAGATGCACTAGAAAATGTTGATTGGTACAAAGCCATGGAAGAAGAGATTGAACAAATAGAGAAGAACAAAACATGGAATCTAATTCCTAGACCAGAAGACAAAAATGTAATTGGTACCAAATGGGTATTTAGAAACAAGCTAGATGAAAATGGTGAAGTCACAAGAAACAAAGAAAGATTAGTTTGCAAGCAATATGCACAAGAAGAAGGAATTGACTATGGAGAGACATTTGCCCCTATTGCTAGATGGATGTTAAATCTACATTTCTGAATGGCATATTAGAGAAAGAAGTTCACATAGAACAACCAGAAGGTTTTGTTGATATTAACAATAAAAACATGGTATGTAGACTACACAAAGCTTTATATGGTTTGAAACAAGCACCAAGAGCATGGTATAAGAGAATTCATAATTATCTTGTGAAGACTGGATTTGAAAGGATTGATGATAACTATAATTTGTACATAAAGATAGAGAAAGGCAAAGGTATTTTGTTATCTAAAATATTTGTTGATGATATCATATTTGGAGGTCAAGATGCTTTATGTAAGGATTTTGCAAATTAGATGAAATAAGAATTTGAGATATCTATGTTTGGGGAGATCAACTTTTGTGTGGGTTTACAAGTATATCAGATGAAATATGGTATATATATCACTCAATCAAAGTATGTCAAGGAAATATTGAAAACTTTTGGGTTAAAGGATTCCAAACAAATAAGTACACCTATGGTGACAGGATACAAATTGTCAAAGAATGATGATTCTATTGAAGTGAACCAAACAATGCACAAGTCTATGATTGGCAAATTGCAATATGTAGTACATAGAAGACCTGATATTGCATCATCTATAGGGATAGTTGCAAGAGTCTCTGCTAATTCCAAGGAAAATCATTTAATGGATGTGAAGAGAATAATGAGATATATAAAAGGAACATGAGATTTTGGTCTATACTACAAGAAGAATAAAAAAATTGAATTGAGAGCCTACAGTAATATTGATTGGGCTAGAAACATTGATGATAGAAAGAGCACCAATGGAGGAGCATTTTTCTTAGGCAAGAGACTAGTTACATGGACTAGCAAGAAACAAAGTTGTATTTCATAGTCTACTATTGAAACTCAATATGTTGTTGCTGTTGTAAATTGCACAAACATTGTATGGATCAAACAACTACTCAAAGGAATGAAAGAAGAAATCATAGAACCAGTGATACTTTATTGTGATAATATAAATGTCATCAATATATCAAAGAATCCAGTGATGCACACAAAGACAAAGCACATTGCAATCAAGTATCATTACTTAAGAGAGTTAGTTCAAGATAAAGAGGTGAAGATGGAATATGTTAACACAAAGGAGAAAATTGTTGATATCTTCACAAAAGCATTACCTAAGGATGCTCATGAGTATCTAAGAGGTAAATTAGGGGTGATACCCCTATCAAAGACTATCTAAGTAACAAGAGGAGTGCCCTGAATCAAACCAAATGATATTCATATGTTACACATTGATGCAGAGGATCTTACTTTAGGAGTTACCTAAAGTAATCATAGAACTGAAACTTCAAATCAGCCACAAGCAAGGTGACAGAGGGAGGAATTGAAGAAACTGCAAAAGCCTATATCTACATATTTAAGATGACAAGTTTTTGGTATATGTCTTTGGCATTGTTGTCAAAGAGGGAGATATTCTACTGATCAAAGAGCTAGAATGTATAAGGAGATATTCTATTGATCAAAGAGGGAGATAAATCAAGCTAGTATCAGTATGATTCATTAGAAAGAGAAAGATATTAGAGATATCAAGAGAATGTTTATTAGAGAGATAGAGAACAATTTAAGAAAGAGGGAGAAATCCTAATCTACCTAGTCAGACAAAGAACATATTCTACTAATCAAAGAGGGAGATAGATCAAGCTAGTATCAATATGATTTATGAGAAAGAGAGAGATATTAGAGATATCAAGAGATTGTTGATTAGAGAGATAGAGAACAATTTAAGAAAGAGGGAGAAATCTTAATCTACCTAGTCAGAGGGAGTTATAAGAAAGAGTGAATTTTGTAACCTAAACCTAATCAAAAGATGGAAGTTGTTGAGAGAGGGAGAATTATCAATACAAGTTTACTTTTTGGTATTGTCTTACTGTTTTAACCTAGTCATCTTGGTTGAACAAAGTTGTTTACCATTCTATTAATTTGGTTGATCAGTTTGGTTTGCCATCAATTCCAAAGAGATTGCCAATATTTGATTGAAAAGATCATTGTTGAGAAAGATTGTTGAAGATGACTATGTGTTTCAATCATTGTTTTGTCACTGATGTCAAACCTATTATTTTTTGGTAATACAATTGATTATAAGATTCAAATACTATCACTTACTTGATTGATGAAGAGGATTTGATTAATAAGAGGTAACAAAAGAACCTATAGGAAAGGTTGAGTGATGATTATGTAATGAAGTACAAGGATCAGTTAAGACAGTAATGACATGATGTATTAATAATCTAATTTAAGGTTGCAAAGGCTAGTTACACTTAGAAAGTTTAGAAGAACAAGTCACACCTAGTTTGTTTGCCAAGCTTGACTGAGTGGATAGTAGGTGTCGAGCAAAGTTAGTGCAAGCCAAGTAGAAAATTAGTTAGAGCCAAGTAAAAGTTTATTCTAGTGTATGCCGAGCAAAATAGTTGATGCCGAGCATCAATAAACTTTAGTAGGTGTCAAGTAATTTCACAATAAATGTCGAGCAATGCAGTATGTGTCAAGCATCAGAAGGTTGATAATGTTGAGCTGCTATATTATTTAAAAGATCAAAGATTTGACAAATCTAATCTGACAAGTTTGTTTTCTTGAATTTTGTGAACTAGGTGGAAGATAAGGTTGATGAGCTGGTGGCACAGAATTTGAGGTAAACCATTTTAGGCGAATTCAAATGGATTTTAGAAGAAGTTTCTAGAAGAGATAATTGTATCCTACCTAATCCATACGAACCCTAAATTGGATGATAGAAAATGAGCAGGAAAATATCCTAATTTCCTACTTATAGGAACATTTGGTCATGAAGCAAAGTTGTCATGTTAGAGAACCTAAGGGAGACATGGAATCAAGGATTTTGCTTCATCAAGTGACCTAAGAGAAGAGTCTTAAATGGCATGTTAAGCAAGAAGGCTTAAGGAGATGAATGCTTGAAGGATGAACAAGCTATCAGAGCTACAAATTATGAAGGCCAAGCAAAATTGAGGACTAAATATAGATTTGTAATCTTCAAGAGAAGTTGTAAGTTGTATCAGATCAAAGCTCTACTATTACTTTCTAACAATTACATCAGTCTAGGGTAAATCCTTTGGATTAAGGTTGACCTAACAGTCATTTATAAATTCTTTAACTAGGTGGCATTCCAATTGAATGGCCTAAAGTCCTCTAACAAGGCTCACTTCTAACATGGTGATTGAAATCCCGTAACAGGGTCATATTTAACAATGTGTATTGTAACCTTTAACAAGGTTGACCTTTCACAAGGCATCAGTTTAGAAGAGTGAAAAGGAGTGGCATGTTACTGGTGGTTAACCAAAACACAACCAATAGCATGAACTGACAATTTAACTTGAGATTAAAAAATCCATTTCAATTAAACATCCATATCATTCAGTTTTAGCAAATAAATTTAATTTAATTGAAAAGCTTAACAGTTCTGCAATTAATTATCCATATTACTCAATCTTACCAAATAGATCATATTTGAATTAGAATCCCTAATAACATGTTCCTAAATACTTACAAATGAAATTGATGGTGTATCATGTTGGTTTGGAGAACCATGTGAAACATCCATACCAATAATCATTGTAGGCTACGATGATATGCCTGGTATAGAAGAATTACATTCTAAAGAGAGAACAAAATTGAGCCCGCCAAACTGAATGAATGATGGAATCATTATATAATTAGTATAACAATATCAAGTGCAAGTAAAATTATTGTATGATTGAAAAGATCATTTATTACACTAGCATTTTTAAGTAGTGGAGAATACCTTAGCATTAATTTTTAGGTAGTGGAGAATACTCTTAGCATTTATTTTTAAGGTGACATTTGTATAATATTGGTCATCCATTTTCTTTAATGGGACTATGTACTTATTTACAATACCCATCTCTAAAAGGAACTTTTTCTTCCAAGGACCTTTTTGGATAAGGGCAATAGTGTTCCAAAGTTCAATCAATATATACAAAGTAAAATGACATAACTAAAACAACAAAACTGCTAAACAAATTATCTAATCACCATAAAGATCACTTGTCTTCCTTTCTGGTAGAAGACACATCAAAAAATTGGGTTTAGTTGAAATCTTAGATTTCATTTGATCTAACATCCTGTCCACCCTATCCATAGGGTTAGAACACATATCTCTCTAATTTTTGCAAAAACAATGGCTGACGCTGATCAAATCAAAATTCTACAAAAAAAAAAGAGACATTTCAGTTATATATTGCAAAACAAGCTTGTCAACTACACCTCATTTTCTAACAGATTACATAATAATCCTTTTCTATCACAACACCATTGAAGATCATCAACAATATGCTTACATTGGTTCACGTGGCATTTGGTGAAATTAACTGCAACCCATCTTTCAAATTTTTTTGGCTGAAACTAGTCTAAAATAAGGTTTTCTCCACAAGTTAGATCAAATTAGTTAAATATTAAAAAATACCATATGCAAAATTTAAATAATACCTTATTCTTGCAATTTAAATTCACTAATGTAGATATCATCCTTTTTAATCGAGTACATTAATATTGCATCCCACCCTTATCAATTTGAGAAACAAAACTTTTCAGTTCTTTATAATAACATCAGTCATTGCTTCTTGAATACTTGACCTCTATCCTTACTTTGATATGTGAAAATTAATTCCACTTACAAGGTTAAAATTAAAAACTTCAAGAGATTATCAATACTTGCAACATTCAAACCAAGTTGTTATGAAGTCGCTCATAGTTGGTGTTTGCATACAAACTTAAAGTTATCTGCATATCTTATCAACTAGAAACAAAAGTTGTAATGAGAATGTGATAATAAAATCACATACCCAATTCTATTAATTTATAATAAAAAGTTAACTCATCCACAACTTCAAAAAATTGATGACCATTATCTATATAGATTAGAAAAGTACCAAATACTACTGTGTTGCATAAAAATGTAACCAAGGAAATAACACTAATCAACTAATGCATCTTTTCCTACATTATCATGCAAAACCTCAAAATATGAAAGGAGACATGGACATAAACATAACATGAAACAAAAAAGGAGTATAAACTATCAAAATACCATTATCCAAACCTCATGAAACCATCAAGTGATTGATGATTTCCTTACTCATGGGATGTGGTTGCTCACAAATCCAACAACATAACAATGAGGTAGATAATACTTGTGGAAATGAGGAGAGGGCTCTCCATTTATAGAAAAATGGATGCAACAGACGGCTGAGATTGAATGCAAGATGGAGGGCCAGAATGTCTTAAGATTGATGAGGTGTCCATGAGGTGGAGGCCAAGTAGACTCCACATGGATTAGGGTTTTGACCATTCAAAGGGGGCGATATGCTCACACATGTGTGAGCAACCTTTGATGGTGACATGATCAATGAGGTGTGAGAAGCATGGCTTCTCACACGTGTGAGACAACTTGATTCTCATGCAAGAGGACAAGTGTACAAGGGGTGTGAGAAGGCATGGCTTCTCACACATGTGTGAGACACCTTGACTCTCATGCAAGAGGACAAGTGTGCAAGAGACATGCAAGACATGAGGGGTGAGGAAAGTGTGAACATCTCTCACACACGTGTGAGGATTCCTCACATGTGTGAGCACACACTTAGGATTAAGAGGTGATTAGCTAGGATGATTATGCAAAGCAAGCATGATTAAGGAAGTGGGTAGGTTTAGCATGATGGATTAGGTTAGGGTTAAAAGTAGGAGCCATGTGCTCAAATAGGAATTAATGTAATATTTAATTCCAAGTGAGATTAGGCAAGGAATTAATTAAGTGACATACTTAATTAAAGTGAAAGGGGTTAGATGCAAGTCGGAAGGCTAGGATTTAAATAAACCTTAGTTTATTTAAATCAAGGAAAGGCAAACATAATTAAATAAATGTAAAATTTATTTAATTAAGGTAGGGGAATTAAATAAATAATGAATATTTATTTAATTGGCTAGGAACGGGTTTTGGACAAATTTAGGTGTCTACAACTACATACCTCACTTTGTATTTTGATGCAATCCTAGTAAACTTGTTTGCATTATATCTGGCAAGAAAAATCCATTTGTCACCATCAGCAAGCACCAGAGCCACAAAAGCTAATGTTAGAGAACTGCCATAATTTAAAAAGTTGACATGAGTTTCAGATTAAAACAATTAACATAAGTTCTAGATAATTTATACACTTAACCTTTTATTTTTCAAGTCATCCTTAAATTGATCTCCACATCTCCATATTGTAAAGATAAAAGGTCATAGAGTGTCCAAGCTACAAGGTTCAATCGATAATACCATCTCCCCCATATAGGAATCATCTGTCAAGTTGCAAGTGCCCATACTACTTGTTAGATTGTACTTCAATTAAGTCAATCATTTATTAATGGGGGACAAGACAACTTACCTAATGAGGAATCATGAATCCTGAGAAAATATTCTACAACACAAAACTAAGTTTAAGCATATGTATAGTTTGCAATAATAGCCTAGCAATTAACTAAACTTGTTGATGCAAAATTGTAGACGTGAATGACATCATACCATTGATTTGATAAACTTTTGAATGTCATTATGAATTGAGAATGCATGTGTAGTTGTGTTGTATATGCATGGACAATAGGCAGAGCTGAAAAAAGTACCACATTTACATTTATTTAATAGGTCTATTAAATTTTTAAAATTATAGACCATCATGAATGTTAGAACTCTAACTGCTATGGATGAGAGAATGTCCTTAGTAAGCCAACACATAGAAAGTCTTGATGTGCTTGCATGTTGAGGATATTACCCTTACCTATAAGAGTCAAAGTTACAATGTTTGTGATGGTCTATAACTTAAAATACCTAATTAAAGACCTCTAACAAAAATGTAAACCTGTCACATTTTTCAGCTCCACCAAATGTCATATGCATATGAATTGAGATTGCATATTAAACTATGGCCTCCTTCTACATTGCCTAAAACCAAGAGATTCACATAGTTAGTTGCTATGCAATCATAAGTTAATGTAGAGCTTCACTTGGTTTCAAGAATAGTTTAATATTCTCTACTAATCAGGGCCAACCATGTAAATGTGGAAGCTCATTTGGCCCAACCCCCCTCCCACAACATCTAAATTCCCCATTAACATCTAAAATTCATTCATTCCATTAATAAAATGTAACATTCATGACCTATCTTAGCAGATTCAAGTCTACCCTCATGCAATTTACCTGTCAAATAGATTACTAAATTTTAGGCAATCCCATAGAAATCCATTATTTCAAATACTTCATGCACTACAACAAAATTTCATGAATCAATGAGTTTGACTTTAAAAAGTACACATGAATTCTAATAGCAATATCATAATTTGACACAATTCAAAGAATAATGCCTACTTATCATGAATCTATCAATTAAAATAGTACAAAACACCTTATAATTAACTAAGCTTGCTAATGCAAAATTGTAGATGTGAATGACATCATACCATAGATTTGATAAACTTGTGAATGCCACTCTAAATCAAGAATGCGCGTGCAACTGCATTTTGTATGCATGGACAATACGCAAAGCTGAAAAAATCCACCATGTTTACATTTATTTAATAGGTCTATTAAGTTTTTAAAATTATAGATCGTCATGAACGTTAGAACTCTAACTGCTATGGATGAGAGAATATCCTCAGCAAGCCAGCACATAGAAAGTCTTGATTTGCTTGCATGTTGAGGACATTACCCTTGCCTATAAGAGTCAAAGTTACAATGCTTGTGATGGTCTATAACTTAAAATACCTAATTAAAGATCTCTACCAAAAATGCAAACCTGTTGGATTTTTTTAGCTCCACCTAATGGCATATGCATGTGAATTGAGATTGCATATTGAACTATGGCCTCCTTCTGCATTACCTGAAACCAAGAGATTCACACAGTTAGTTGACATTAAATCATAGGTTAATGTTGAGATTCACTTGGTTTTGATAATATTTTAATATTCTCTACTAGACAAGGCTAACTATGTGAAGGTGGAAGCTCATTTGGCCCCACCCCCCCAACATCTAAAATTCATTCATTCTATTAATAAAATGTGACATTCATGAATTATAACATGATAACATTCATTAACACATAAGTTTCATTAGAACATTCACATTAACATTAAAATATAAGATTCATTAGAGCATTCACATAAACATTCAATAGAACATAAATAAAACATCTAGACAAAAAAATCAGTCATTATCAAATAAGTTACATAAATTCACATGAATCATTTTTTTTTCTTTTTTTGTCTTTCCTATATTGTTGTAGAGGCATATCCATGTCATCATCGATATTTCTTCTCACCCATGGACATGATCTTGATGTCCTTTGCAAAGGTGGTTCCTCTGCAATAACAAATAAAATGTTTAAATTTTAAAAAATTGAGACTTTAAAGATTTTAAAGAACATTGTAGTGCCCTTTACCTTGTCCAAACACATCATCTTGCCTGTTAGCTTGGACCTCAATACACTCATCAAGAGCAACCTCTGCATCCCCTGCAACTGTAATATAAAATGTTTTCTTAATCCCAATACATATTGTAGTTAAATTTGTATTACTACACCAATTTCAATTCAAAACATTTATTTGTATTAATAATTTAGAAAAAATAAATTGAATAGAAAATATATACCTTTAGTACTAGGATCCACATTTGAATCGACACCTCCATGGTGCTCAACCAGTGTATCAAAATTGTTAGGCTGCAATCCAATGAAAATAATTAGTGCATTTATCAACGATATATACATATAAATATGAGACAAATACTAAGAAAAGTTAATCATTCATTTTAATACATACAAATATATTCACTTTAAAGTTTTAAACAAATATATAATCATTATTTCCTTAATTAAAACAAAATAAAGACTTATATTATTGGAAATTAGTATCAAATATAGTAATTGCTAAAGTATTCAATTTGAAATAAAAATCAATTGACTTATTTACCTCATCGATAGATCCAATAGAAGAACCTTGTGTACTCATTTCTCAGAGTCATTCAACCACAACTGTATAGCCTTGTCTATAGGCTAATTTTGTGTCCTCTTTAGAAGTTGTTTTAAAACTCCATGGCCTACATTTTTGCTTGGTATCATGAATTTTTTTTTGTAATCAATTTCATCAATACCAAATTGTTTACAATTTATAAATATTTGCATATAATTTTTCATTTACTTATACTTACAATTCATGCAGTGAGTTTTGAATATCCACCTGAGCCAAGCTTGTGCTACCCATGCTTCTATTTTCTTGCTTCGGTTGCCTTTGATGTGTCAAGAAACCTATGTGAAATTTGAAATATGTTAGATCACATAAGTATTAAAAGTAATTATTACATAATGTTATTCTTACTATTATGACATACCTTCTTTCTTTGGGTGGTACCATTTCTCCACCATCTCTTGCTTTTTTCTGAGTGGCATCCTTTTTAAGATTCTCCCACTCAATAATAGGAATATAGGGGGGCCGCTCATAACAAGGGTTGTTTTTTCATCTAGGTCCTGTAACTATACCTAATATACTTCAAGTTTGGTCTACTTTCTCAAGGAGCCTAAGTCTTTGAAAGACATTGGGCCAAAAAGTGTTGTAATGGCATTTGAGTTTATCCTTTAACTCTTTAGTTTGCAAATTCCACCTTCTATGAAAACAAAAAAATAGTTAGATTCATAAATGAATTGAAGCTACCTTTTAATTTACTTCAAGAAATTGATCAAAGGAAACATGATCTAGGAATGAAATCAAAATATGATACCTTGTGCTTATGGTCGACCCAAATATACACAAACATTCATCATTAAGTTTTTCATAAAATAGATTATTCCTTGCAAAATAATAATGGGATTAGTAGTTATTGCAAGGAACTGCATGAGAGGTTAGTGCATTTGATTATGAGTATAAGATTGTATAGTAAAAGAAAGGATCAATATTTAAAGTACCTAGAAGTTGGGCTACTCTCAAGGAAAGACCATCTTCATTACTCACAAGCAATTGATCATAATTTTTTAATGTTTCTATACATCTAACATGGGTACACCCAAGAATGTCCTCATCACCTCTTGCATAAAATGAATCCAATATCACAAAATGCCCCCTAAGAAATAATAGTTCAAGTGAAACAAACACATGAAAATTGAGAAAGAAAAAGAAGAATCTACTTACCAATAGGTGTTGCCATGCTACATGTTGTCGAAATTGTAGTTGGCATTACCTCTTTAGTATTGTTCCTTGTAGAGGGTGGTATAGTGAACATAGGATCAATGCTAGAAGCTAAAAAATAAGATTGTTAGAGCACAATAAAATAAGATTGTTAGAGCTATTAAAAAAATATCATGCGATGTACTTGAACCACTCGAAGCATCATCCTCTAGGGCATCTCCATTGAACCTCTTCAACATCCTTTGTAAAAACAACACATGCATTTTATTTAATAACATAAATAAAAGAGTATACTATAAAAAACCATTGTTGGACTCTTTTAATTAAAAACTACATTAATACTTATTATATATGTCTCAGCTAGGTGCATCAACTCATCCTCCATCTATTGTATTTCTGGAGTTTGAGGTCAAGTTGATGCGAACTGCATTAACCTTCTTGCTAAATTGTGAAGCACCTTTTGCACTGCAGCCACAAGATTAGCAGCTAACACAAAATCAATCATGAATTCATGTTGCTCATTATGCAGCTCCTTGTGGACTACTTTTTCCTTTCCCTTTTCTAATCAACACTCTTTTGCAAGAACAATATTATTAGCACTATATTTAAAATAAATCCAAAATAGTAGTGAAGAATAAAACATAATAAAAAATACACATTAACATATTTCTTGTATCTAGTTTGTACAACAACAATGAGTTTTACCTATCAGGAAGAAGAAGTCCTGTGAGAACCATCTCTGTTGTTCGTATCCTATGGATGTCGATCCATACTATAGCCCTGTATTTCAAGAAAAATCATTAAGACATGTTAAAACACATGTTTTATTATTCTAAGTTAGCAAAATATATATAAAAATTTAATGGTGTGTTGGATTCATTGATTGGAGTTGATTTTAAATGTGCATAGTACGTACCACCTTGTCCATGATAGTGGCTTTATTTGTATCTATGTGATTCAAATTGTAATCAATAAGAAGCTCTTCACCTCCATGTATTGATTTTATTGCACATACAAATACATGATTTCCCTCGTGTGCCTTAAATATGCAATGGGTCACTTCTTAGTTGACATGGGTTGTGTACTATTTATAAAACCTATAATATTTCCTTGTGCTTTTGGCATTCTATCAATTTATATAGCTACAATTTTATTTTGTTCACTAACTTTTTGTTGTGTATAATTTTCCACAAGTGTATACCTACAGATAATTTTTTTTTATATCTAACAATTTGCATCCAATTACTGTAATCATAACAAGGTCTGACATACTTCATCAATTTAATAACCTTGTTGTAAGAGACCTTTATGCCATCCATTGAAAATAGGACCAAACCATGTAATGAGGATGGTATTATGAGATATATCCTCTCTCCAACACAATAATTAGTGTTGACATTCAGTCAAGTATTTTATTAGTGACAACACTTATTCAAATTCTGTATGGCTACTGAGCTCATTGAATAGTCTACAATGTTTTCTATGTAATTCAATAGCCACATATCACTACAATTCCTACCAAGCATTCTAGTGGTGACCAAGGGAATTCAATTAGTGTGAAGTGCAACAGTTCAAACTGAACAAAATCAAGTAGTGTGAAGTCCAGTAGTTCAACCTGAACATTCCAGTGGTTACCAAGCTTTGCAGTTTCTACCGAGCTAGCAGTTCATGTAAAGCAAAGTTAATGTTAACCAAGCTATGTGGTGATTAGTGTTTACCGAGTGCAGTCATGGTAAATGAGTAATTTAGTTTATACCAAGTTATACAATATCTACTGAGTCACCAGTGTAGACTGAGTTTGAGACTACATTGAAGTGATTAGTATGTACCAAGCTTCTACTTCTACTGAATGCATGATGATGCCAAGTAGTGAAAATGGACGTCGATTATCAGAACTTCACCAAGTCAATCTTCAAAACCTGAGTATCTACATATGGGCCAACTTTGTAATATTGGTGTTAACTTGTATATTGGCCAACTTTATAATTATTTAAATTGGATTGATATATATGTAACGAATTGTATCATATCCAAGGAAATATGTAAGTGTGATAATAATGTGAAATAGAAGCATGCGAAAGTTAATCAATAGTAGACAAAGTGTACTATAAGGCCATATCAGCAAAGGAGCAATAGAGTCATATCTATCACATAAAGGTGATCAATACTTGAAAGGATCTCTATTAGTAATTTAGTTGTAAGTTAGAGATCTACTATTTCATTCTAATAGGTGAACTAGTTCAAATCCTTTAACAAGGTAGACTTAATAGTCTTTTCTCAAATCTCTTTACCGAGTGCATACTTTATTGTATATTTGTAAAAACCTCTAACAAGGTGGACCTAGCAGTCCTAATGCTTCTAACATCATAGATCATCAAAAGTGATCATTGTAAGCCTTAACAAGCCAACTTTATGTTGTAGTATTGAATTTTTGTGGGTATCATCCCCACCCGAGTTTTACTTTCTATTTGAAAAGTTTCTGGGTCACCAAATTATTGTGCTCAAGTGTTATGAATGTTTTATGTTTTTAGTTTCTCATGCATGTTGTAAGATTTGATTTAATGAATTAAATGGTAATTGGATTATTGCAATTAAGATATGAATTTGATAAAGTTTTTGAGGTTACTAATTCACCCCTCCCCTCTCAGTAACCTAGCTAGTCTTGAATCTTTCCAACAATTTGTATCAGAGCTTTGTGGTTCTCAAGATAAAGTTTGATAGCTTGAGCAAAGATCAAGGACAGTGGAGATATTCAGACTTGACAAAGCCATTGACAATGAAAACTTGAATCTAGAAATGGCCATTACACAACTCAGTAAAGCTAAGGAGCAACTTTTCCAATCTTTGAAAAGAAGGAACTTGGAAAACAAATGAATGATCATCAATACATTGAAGACTTTTTCCCTTCAAGCAGTTTAGATGAAGCAAATGATGCAATCCAAGAACTTTTAGAGAAGAATGGTTCCCTACAAGAAGAAGTAAGAAAACTCAAAAGAGAATAAGAATTTCAGTCAGTAAGGCTATATGAAATCTTGGAACAAAGGAACAAGATGAAAGAAGAAATGGATGGAAGAAACAATGAGATCCAAAACCAATCTCTTCAGCATGTAGATCTTATGGATCAAATCTCCAATATAATGAGGAAATCATGAGCCAAAGACAGATCAATGAAAGATTAAGAAATGATCTGAATTTGGAAAGACAAATCAATGAAAGAATAAGAAGTGAGTTGAGATCTGAAAAGAAAATCAGTGAAAAATTAAAACATGACCTAAACACTAAAAAATAAATCAATGAAAGAATGATGAAATCCCAAGTAGACATGAATGAGTAGAATCTCTATAGACAAAAAGGTAAAGCAGGAATTGGATACAAAGAAGAAGGTGAATCCTCTAAACAAGGTGCTCAAAGGAATCAAAGACCTACTTGCAATCATTGCGGTAAGATAAGTCATACATCAAACAAATGTTGGAGTAATGCTAAAGCAAAATTCAATGGTAAATGCTACAATTGCAGTCAACATGGTCACAGGGCAAATGATTTCAAAGAGAAACCAAAATTTGAAGGCAAGTGTTACAAATGCAAGAAACAAGGTCAAAAAGCATAAGATTGCAGAACTAAGTCATTCAATCTAGAAAAGCAAATTGCGAAAGCAATATTCGGTTGGGACTACAACACTTGGTGCAGATGTCATTATTGTGGAGAATATGGACACATTGGCATGAATTGTGTTAAAAATCACACAAGGAAGAGAGATACCATCATAAGATGTTTCACTTGTACTGAACTTGGTCATCTAGTCAAGAATTGCATGAATACAGATAGAGTTGAAGATGAAAAGAAAGCAAAAGTAGATAACATCATAAAGTAGATGAGACAACAATGGATTCCTGAATCTACTAAGGAAGCTAGTTTAAGCAATGATGGTCATGTCACTCAAGAAGTGGGTAACTCCACCATTTCCAACTAAATTCTTAAGGAAGAACTAGAACTGCGTTATCATGATCACATTCAAATAGTTCCAATTGAAAGGAAGCAAAGATCCAAATCAGTATCCAAGATACAAAAAGATCATCAAGTGAGAACAGTATGAGTTATCACCAAGTTACCTTCTCTACCGAGCAAGGTCGAGAGTAACAATTCACACATGGTTACCAAGTTATGAAGCCCTTATCGAGCGATCCAAATAGATAATGGATAGCAGCCTGTCGTGCATAATGATGTCATCATAGCTACATTCGTACTAAGCATTAACAACAAAGTTTTAACAAAATGTAGGAAATCTAATTCATTTTTCACCAAAAATTCTAAGTGTTATTGCGATCAAGCAAACTTTGAGCAGAATTTGCAGTAAAGTTTTTCAAAGTTTCTCATAACTTACTGAGTAGCCATGGTAGCATCAAACAACAGTAGCAAAGCAAGGAAAGGGTTAGAGATGTTGGTCTGAGAAGTGGAATGGAAAGCCCCTGATTTCAAACTTGTGCCAGCAATTGCTAAAACCCTTGACCCAAATAGAGTGCAATCATAGATCCCTCCAAAGGTACTCATTAATGACATCCAAACTCATTTTAAGTGTGCTATTTAGGAAATTGGAATCCTAGAAATGGATGATACCCTAGGAGAATTATGTGTTAATGGTGTTCTTAAACCTAAACATAAGCATCTGGAAGACAAGGGTTTAACCCACATTCCTCACCTGCCCTAAAGTTTCCAAATAAAATGGATTAGATACATCCTCAGCCAAGTTTACAATAGTCAGTTATGGCTTGAGCAACTAGTTTTGATCACTAAGAAAATGATTCATCGCATCATCAGCCTTCCCATGTTCTCCAAGGCTAAAACCACTAAAACTCTAGGTCGAGTGGAGTTAGAAAAGAAAAACCTAGCCAAGTGAGACGATAGAGGCATGAAGATCAATAGTGTAACTGATGCAGAACTAAAATTCAACATACATGTGATAGCTCACAAGATCTACAGTTCTAGTCATTTGAACAGTGTGTCATGTGAAGCAGTAGACCTAGCTTACAAGGTCATGAAGAACAATCTGTCATATGATCTTGCAGATTTGTTATTGAAGCAGTTTAACAAGAACATGGAAAGTATTAGGACTTCCAAAAACAACCCTTGCAAATTTGGTTCTTTATTGACATGTTTATTTTTCTATGTTCAAAAGTGTTTCCCTTCAAAAGGCAGGGTAATATGGAGAAAGGATGTGCTAGTGCTATATCAAATTAATGAATATATTGCAGAAATGGGAGAAAATTTTGTCATTATAATGGATAATTATTTTGATGTCTTCAAGGAGAAAATGAATAACAAATTCAAGATACCCAGGAAATTAGTTGAAGATTACAAAGATGATGTTTGTTTCATGTTAGACTATGACAAGGTCTACATTCAGATAGTGAAACCCATAGTTGTATGGGTAAAACCTCTTCCCTATGAGGTGAACATAGATGAAGAAAATGATATAATTGAAGCCTTGATAAATGAACCTATTGATCCAAAGGCACCACACTTTGGAACATATGATGAGGCCAAGGCAAGAATAGAGCGAAATCAAGCTTCCATAAGCAATTAACAAAGGTAAGAGGAGGATAACAAAATTGAAAACAAGCACACCTCTTATGTTGATCGAGGGAAAAGGTGAAGATGTTGAAGAAGAAAAGGATGAAGAGGAGTTAGAAAAGGAAGAAGAACCAGTGAAGAAGAAAGGCAAGGTGATCATCACCAAGCCACCCAAGCCATCCACTGTAGTTTTAACTAGAAGATCAAGGAAGAAAAGTAGTGAAGTTGTCTTTAGTAAACCTCCTCCCACCTTCCAAGAAAAATTTAAATAATTAGAAGAAGGTGCTGGCATAACCAACTTCAAATCATTGAAGTATGAGACCAAGACAGAGGCTGAGAAGAAATAGGTTGAAGAAATGGTGCTAACCAAGATGGGCAAATGGAAGTATTTGCTTGATCAGATAGCTTCCCAAATCTCTAATGAATTATTAGAGAAAATAAAGCCAAGATGGGACTCTGCTATGCAAACAACAAAAGATATCTATGCGCAAACCCTAAGGCAATTGCTACTAAGCATAACAAATGCTGAGGTAAAATAGTCCTTAAAGAAAAATGAAGATAAGATGACTCTTAAATTCAATACTTGTTTAATTTTGATAAAGGATATAGAGCATGTGGTTAAGAATGCCACAAGTATGTGGAAGAATGTCTATCACTTGCATAAACAAAGTGACTTCCTAGTAGAAGTCAAGGATGATGACAATGATGATGAGGAAGAAGAAGCATACATAGAGCCCACACACTTTGACAATGAAGAAGTTGAAGAAGATAAAAAGGAAGAAGCTACCAAGGAAGACAAAGAAGATGATGAGGAGACTGATCCTATGAATATAGCAGCAGTAGTCATTGCCTCACTTCCTCACTCTCCAAGCAAACTAGCAGCTACATTAAGCTTGGAGACAACTTTAACAAGTTTGATTGTGACCACAATAGATACATCAAATGTCCAATCACTCTTCGCTCCCTCACAGCTCAACACATCATTGATAGAAGTATCTACCACTTCATCTACCAAGTTGTAGCCTCCCTCTTCTTTAGCTCCCAAGTTAGCGTCATCAAGCATGAGGGCAGTATGTTCCATAATTTTGAACTCTTCAACAATTTTGAGTTCTTTTGCAGTAAGTACAATTTTGGATTCTACAGTTTTGTCTTCTATAGTTTTGGATACTTTTGTAAATACTTCAATTTTGGATTTAGTAAATATATCAGTGAGTATTCCATTTGTTGGCACTATATTAGTTTTCACTACTAGTCCTACTATCTCTACAATTGTTTCCATTCTAGATTCAAAGGCATTAAGTACAAGGACAATTGAACCTAAGGCTCAATCGAGTACAAGATTTTTGAGTAGAGGAAAAGAGATAGATGAGGATATAGACCTAGATGAGGATATGAGATTCCCAAATGGCATTTTGATAATAATATTGCAGATCAAATGCATATAGCTAGTCAACTCCTCCAAAAGAAGGCAAAGTAGAAGAAATTGAGAGAGGGGAGAGACAAAGAATACAAAATCATTAATGATGCCAAAAATATTTTGATTGAGGCAATAGGTGTTGAAGTCAATACTTCTCAACATATTTTGTTTCAATTAGAAGAGGCAGTCCAAAAGTTTAATGAGGACTCTAGTGGTCAAGATAAATTGATTAAGAAACTAGAAAAGAAATTTGATAATAAAGTGCTTGAGCACATTGCTCGACAAATTTCTATTTAGCAAGTAGAGCTCTCATCAATTTTGACCAATCTTGAAACCTTTTGCACAAATGTAACATCACTTTTTGGAAAGTTGTGTAATGTTACCAAGTTTACAAAGGAAATAAAGAACAAACTGACAAAGATTGATGAAGATCTAAAAGCTAGTGCACAAAAGTTGTAACTTGACCCTAGTTCAAGCTCAACACATCATATGAAAATTAGATTCTTGTTAGATATGTAGGCAGAGTTGTTGAGAGAAGAAGCAACAATCTGGTCTACACTGATAGATATTCAGAATATGATCCTTCCCATTATGGATACAATGTAGAAGCATATTGTTTATTCAAAAACATTGATCCATGACAACAACTTCTGCATTGCAGATCGCATGATAGAACTATTTGCAGAAGTGCAAGTTGCTCTACATAAGTGCAAGATTTTGCAAGAGAATTGGGATAAAACATTAGAACTCATACTCAAGGTACATTCTGATTTTCTTTCTTATATTGGTATCTCCTTGTAAATAAGTTTTGAATAAATCTTTGGCATTATTGTCAAAAAGGGGGAGAGACACTTACTATGCTATATAGGGAGAGACAGTAGTTATGCTATGTATATTGTATGGGGGAGAATCATGCAAAGGGAGAAAAGTGTATATAGCAAAGAATTTGTAGATATAGTATATTGTATATACTTACAAAGACAAATTTTGAAAAATCTCAAAAACAATATACCATACTGAGCTAGTACCACACTATGATGTATGTAAGTTTTGGCTAATAAAGTGTTTTTGTCACTAATGCCAAAGGGGGTGATTGTTGACATTCAATCAAGTTTGTTATTAGTGACAACACTTATTCATATTTTGTATGGTTACCAAGCTCATTGAACAATCTATAGTGTTTGCCATGTAATTAAGTAGCCACCGAGCACTATAGTTCCTACCAAGCATTCAAGTGGTTACCAAGGGAATTCAATTAATGTGAAGTGTAATAGTTCAAACTGAGCAGAATCAGGTAGTGTGAAGTCCAACAGTTCAACCTGAGCATTCCAATGGTTACCAAGCTTTGCAATTTCTACCGAGCTAGCAGTTCATATAAAGCAAAGTTAGTGTTAACTGAGCTATGTGATGATTAGTGTTTACTGAGTGTAGTCATGGTAAATGAGTAATTCAATTTATACCAAGTTACATAGTATCTACCGAGTCACTAGTGAAAATCGAGTTCGAGACTACATTGAAGTGATTAGTATGGACCAAGCTTCTACTTTTACCGAATGCATGATGATGTTGAGTAGTGATAGTGGACACTGAGTATTGAAACTTCACCAAGTCAGTCTTCAGAACCCAAGTATCTACGTATGGGCCAACTTTGTAATATTGGTGTTAACTTGTATATTGGCCGACTTTATAATTATGTAAATTGGATTGATATATATGTAACAAATTGCATCATATCCAAGGTAGTATGTAAGTGTGACAATAATGTGAAATAGAAGCATGCGAAAGTGAATTATCAGCAAACAAAGTGTATTGTAAGGCCATATCAGCAAAGGAGCAGTAGAGTCATATCTATCACATAAAGGTGATTAGTACTTCAAAGAATCTCTATCAAAAATTCAATTCTAAGTCAGAGATCTACTGTTTCATTCTAACAGGTGAACTAGTTCAAATCCTTTAACAAGGTAGACTTAACAGTCTTTTCTCAAATCTCTTTACTGAGTGCATACTTTATTGTATGTTTGTAAAAACCTCTAACAAGGTAAACCTAGCAGTCTTAATTGCTCCTAACAAGGCAGATCATTAGAAGTGATCATTGTAAGCCTTAACGAGCCAACTTTATGTTGCAGTATTGAAGTTTTGTGGGTATCATCCCCACCCTAGTTTTACTTTCTATTTGGAAGGTTTTTGGGTCACCAAATTATTGTGTTCAAGTGTTATGAATGTTTTGTGTTTTTCAGTTTCTCATGCATGTTGTAAGATTTGATTTATTAAATTAAATGGTAATTGGATTATTGCAATTAAGATTTGAATTTGGTAAAGTTTTTGAGGTTACTGATTCACCCCTCCCCTCTCAATAACTTAGCTAGTCTTGAATATTTCCAACAATCAGTGTTTATTGGAGGAAGTTCACTGGGGACCTATTGTTTTTGTAGATGTTTGTACCTAAAGGGCACATCAAAGTCACCTTCACTCTCATCATCATAAGAACATGACTCCCCTAGAGCAAGGAAAATTTTCATGCACTTATTGAATTTCTTTCTGATATTTTGACCTCAAGTTGATCTCCTTGATTTAGACATACTGAATGTCTCACTTTCTTCTCCCATTCCTACATTTTCGTTGCTCAAGGAAGACAAATACAAAAAAACCTATTCGCTGGTAACTGCACTCCACAAAATAAGAGAGATAGGTGGCAATGAGAGATATGTTTTACAAATGGTAAAAGACATTAATCTCTATGGGGTGTACTAACTTATACCTGATGATCCATGAGAGTGTGTGGGATGCTTGTGAAAGGGCTTCAGGTTTTTGCATATGTAAATCAATCATCTTACGCTAGCTAAAAAATCATGATATATATACTCAAAATTACATCGAATATTAACATCACATATGAATTAAAAACTAGTAAAAGGTAATGACAAGTTAATCAAATTAATCATTGCTCTATCAAGAACTAATTATTGAATAGCATAGGCATTGGTCACATAACTGTACATTCCATTCTTCTCATTGATAATCAAACCCACCTCCAATGTTAGCTAATCAAACCCCTCGTTATTGATATTATTCTTTACCCATCTCATCATCATGATTGTCATTGTTGTCAACATCATCACCACCACTATCGTGGTCATCATCGTCATCATTATTATTATCATCATCATTGTCGTCGTCGTCGTCATCATCATAATAATAATCATCATCCTCCTCTTCATCATCATCATTGTGATCAATAAAAATACCACCATCATGATTAGTAGCAACATCATTTGCATCAGGAGCATCATCGACTAACTCTTGATCGTGATCCACTTCTTCCTCTTCCTCGGTATCTTCTTCTTCTTCATATTATACTTTATTGACCTTCCTCTTGGATCATGTATAACAACAAATGACCAACCCATCTTATGTAGAACCTCTAAGTAAAATACTTGCTCACATTAGCTTGGAAGAACATAGGGCTCATCCCCAACTGGCTCAAACAACTTTGTATTAATCATTGAAAATCCATTCTCATGCTCAATAATAGTTCTTATTAGGATCATTTTGATTGAGTTATAGTCTGTATCATTTGACAATGAAGAGAACTAATTTGAAGGAATTAAAGTCACTATCAAGTATATCAACCAAAATGCCATAGTATTGATTTTGAGATTCGTGAGGATGTAAGTCATTTCTAAATGAAATATTGGTCACTTGGAAGACTGCACTTATCCCAGAATCAAAATTTCTCTTCGTATCATCAAAATATTTGATACAAAATTTACAAGTATTGCATATCATAGTCTTGTGGTGTTTCACATACAATAATTTCAAACATGTATAAATTATTAGATCACTAGTTCAAAAGCATACGGTTGATTAACAAACTTATAAGTACCTGGAGATCTTTTAAATCATATGTTAAATCTATTTCCTTTTGTGTAACATTGGGATCTCCATTACAATGAGCTTGTTTAATCAATGAAGATATGGATTCCCATTTTAATCTATGACCAAGATGTTGACATTGTTCAATCCATATCGTCATCCAATCTTTGATTGTTTGTAATAAACAAATGTATTGCATCCCACTCTATAGCAATTGTACAAAAGTAAATAGATGACTTACAAAAAATTTATTTTTAAGATTAAGAATTAATTAACTACAATAACATCTCATAATTTATTACCTTCCACTTTCCTAAATCTACTATTCCCCACCAAGTACTCCCCTTCAATTTTTTTAATGGAGTTGAGATCCCAAAGGCAATCTATATGGGTCTTTGCTACAAGATTAGGAAGATGTTGAGTAACATACACCATCATCTAGTATACTGTATATCCCTTAATCATAGAATCCTTGGGATGTGTTCTTTGTCAAACCAAACCCTTCAAAAATTTCAAGTGTCTCTCAACCATCCATGTTGACCTAGGTTGTACAGGTCCACACAATTCAATCTCCTCAAATTGGTGAATGAGGTAGTGTTCTTTTGCATTGAAAAAAGTTGAAGGTAAACACTTTTACATTTCACACATTAGTAGACAAATTCTTTTCTTCTAATATTTTATATCTTATTTATGGATTTCTTTAGATGACAACCACCTACAAGGGATTCAAGATGCAAAAACATATAAATACAAGACTTTACAATATATTACTTGTTTGATATATTGAAAAAAAAATCACTGATTATGTCATATATTTTCCAAGATCATATATCGCTTGTTTGATACTATTGTTGAAGTTGTTTGGGAGCGATAGGGGTAGCACATACTGCAACAATTATCAACTGATTATTTCATTATTTTCTAATGTAATATAATGAAAATTGAATGCAATTTCACAAATATATTATAAATACAAAAGATCGTGACTTACCTTGATGAAGGTATGCCAATCATGCAAACCTAGCCCAAATTCATTTTCTTTGATATGAGATTTCTTATATTCGCAACAAATCCTATAGGAAATCAATTTTTTTGCATGACTTCTTTTATGACAATACTTTTCCGCTCCATTAATAACCAGGGAAAGACACTTGCATTAATATGGTTTCCATTGTTATTTGATTCAATGATATTTTTCATTGCATGATTGGAATCATGAATATCACTATAAATTTTGGCAAGTTTTTATTTTTGCATGCCTTCCATTCAATATTTTTTACAGTGTCTCTGTTACATTCTTTCCAATATGCATAGTATCAAACAAATGCACAATTTGTAGCTACTCATAGTAGGGCATCCTGCTAAATTCTCTAAGACAACATTTTAGTCCCTTTGGAAGGTGGTCAGTGATGCCTTGATGACCTTTACGATCATCAATTACATAATTATCCAAAAAAACATAATCAAAATATACAATTTCCAAAAATAAACCAATAGGTGGAGTGATACTACCTCAAAGTCTATTGTATTCCAATTGCCATAGGTGAGGTGTCATTCTTCGTGAATTTGATGTAGTCTCTTCTATCCCATTGAAATGATATTTTTTGGCTCTTCAATACTTATGTGGAGGAAGTGTCTATTCTCATCAAACACCTACTTTCTTAAACTTTTGGAATGACAAGATTTCATCTTTGGACCACACATTGGACATGCAAGTATTCCATTTGTTTGAAGACCTACAATATAATGATACAATTGGAATAAACATGTGCATTTTTGGAATTAGTATTATCACGTACAACTAGATTTCAGTATAACATACCACTAAAATGTGTCGACCTTGGGGCATCATGAATTGTCCACACAAGCATTGCATGAAATTGAAACTATTTTTGTCCAATTGATCTAGAGGTCTCATCCATAGTGAAACCATTTCATAACACTAGAAACTCATCGATAAGAGGCATGATATATATGTTCTTATCTTTCACTTGGTACTTACCTAATTGAATGAACAACACAGATAATTATTGTGGTCATTTCACTCCAAGACTTATAATTCCATGTGAATAATAATAAAACAATAAAATACGTAGAACAATCATTGCCAACATAATGTGCTCCCTCTTTATTGACATCCATGGAGGAAGGTTATTGCTAATAGCAAAAATAGGCCACACCGAGTAAACAGATCTCATCTCTCCAAATGGATTGACACCATTCATTTCTAGAGAAAGCCTAAGATTTTGAGGTTCTTTAAAGTGCGGCCACTTTTCCTCTATGCCCATAAATGCTAAACCATTTGCAGGAATTCAAATAATATCATCTCAACTTTTATTACATGCATGGCAATCCATAAATTGTGCAAAGCTATTGCACCTAAATAATCGTTTAAGACATGGAATAATGAGGATGTAATGAAGAACCTTGCGAGGCACCTTTTTTGTCACTTGATCATCTCGATGTCTACTCATATGGAATTTGGGGCATTCTATTGCATTTTCATGTTCTTTATGATAAATAACATGATCTTCAAGACAAACATCTATTTCTTAATAGTTCATTCCAATATGTTTCATAGTGGCATAATTCTCGGTATGAGTGAGGGAGAATATTTGACAGTGGTAAAAAATAATCACCTATCAATCTACAATAAAAAATATAAGTTGTTAGTATAAACAATCTTTATGGTACATAATTCACCTTTTATAGACTATAATGACATATATGACAAACCTTAGCATACGTGACATTGTTATGTTGGATAAACCATTCATAACCTTCAATTCACCAACAACAATACAATGGAGAGAAGACTTGATTGGGATCCATCGTAAAGGGTCGTATCTGCCTTCTCAAGTAGAAGTATATCATGGACGACCTCAATGTCATCTTCAATATCATAATCATCATCATCATCATCAAAAACAACAACACCACCACCACCAATACCAAATGCGTCATGGATCAATGCATTCATACTATCATCTTCAAATATGTTTTTTGGCACATGATCGTCATCTTCCATGGGATCATGATCTTCTCCTTCAATACTCACACCTCCATGTTCCTCCATATTCACACCTCCATGTTTCTCTGAGATGTGGTGGTCCATATCACGTACTACCCTGGTGAGATCGACCTATATAAAAATGATGATAATCAAACCCCCCTTAAGTGTGACCATTCTCCCTACAATGTCTCTTAGTCATTTTGATTTTGATTCTTCTTGTCTTTAAGTCGTTACAACTTTTGCAAGGACAAAAAAAAAAAAAAAAACTCGTGCAAGGACAACAATATTTGTCATGGCCTTCTCTTTGAAAGTTAGACAACAATGTAGCGATTGTCTCCCTATTTTGATCAAACTCCCTTGTATTATCTGACATGGTCCTTCTTAATGGGAATAAATTATTCGTGTACCCTTATCGAGTTGGTTGTACTTAATGTTTATATCTATACATATGGTTTTGAAAGAAAATTTTGGTGTAATTAATGTGTATATTTGCAAAAATATTAGACATGTTGTACTTAATGTTTATATCTGCACATATGGTTTTAAAAGAAAAATTTGGTGTAATTAATGTGTATATCTATAAAAATATTGGACATGTTGTACTTAATGTTTATATGTGCACACATGGTTTTGAAAGAAAAATTTGGTCTAATTAATGTGTATATTTATAAAAATATTGGACATGTTGTACTTAATGTTTATATGTGCACACATGGTTTTGAAAGAAAAATTTGGTCGAATTAATGTGTATATCTATACAAATATTGGACATGTTGTACTTAACGTTTATATCTACACATATGGTTTTGAAAGAAAAATTTGGTCTAATTAATGTGTATATCTGCAAAAATATTGGACATTTTGTACTTAATGTTTATATCTACACATATGGTTTTGAAGATGGTAGAATTATTGAACAAGGTATTTCTTCACTGAATTGCATTAAAATTACAATGTATTTCTTCAGTGAAGTGCGTTAAAATGTGCCTATGGGCTGAAGGGCACCCAACATATAAATAAAATTTGACCATACGGTATCATTTTAGTACTTTTTGTTGTAAATATACACTATTTTTGTGAATCCCAATAAAGAAGTTGGCAAACTTGATATAAAGATGAAATATATTTCTCGTAAACATTATATCCGTTGTCTACAATAAACAAATAATAACTACAGGAACTATCATTTTTCATTTTTCTTCATCTTAAGCACTCTTTCTTCCTGATCATAGAGTATGATCAAACAGAGAGCATTATCTATTTTATCACTCTTTCTTCTTCACATTTCTCACCCAATGATGTCATCTCATCCCTATAAATATGCTCCATTTAAATCTCCATCTACCACATCAACACAACTCCCATTTCATATTGATTACTTATTTGGACCATCTTTCTCCCATTCATACCCCCTCACACATTTGATTATTTGAGAAAATAAACTATTAGATTCCTTCTTGTATTCCCGAGGAAGG
Source organism: Cupressus sempervirens (assembly GCA_028749045.1). NCBI lineage: Eukaryota > Viridiplantae > Streptophyta > Pinopsida > Cupressales > Cupressaceae > Cupressus > Cupressus sempervirens. The sequence goes on along the minus strand of CM053785.1, from coordinate 550,546,285 downwards.
TCTTATTCGATTCTATTGTTGTATGAATTGTGTGCGGAGATTTTCAATGTGCAAATCATTCATAGAATCATTAGAGATTTTTGTGTTGGAAGTTCTTTGTGTGAGTGTCTTAGTGTGCTTGTGTTTCTTAATTTCAATATGCTAATTGTATTTATCTTCCACGATTGATGTTGGGCATAAGCAATGCAAAGCTTGCAAATTTGCCTCCCTTGATGGGACTGTGTGAGTACTATTATGTTTAATTCTTTTTCTCTATAATTTAATCACTGACCCCACATTAATATTCACATTCTTCTCTCACCAAATCAAGTTATGCAAGTAGGTCTATTCTTGTCTAACTTTGGATCTTTGTGAACTCCATTTAAATTCTTTGGAATATTTTGGCTTTCAATTTCAGGATTGGAAAGCTTTGCAATTAAGGTAGGTTGTAGGAAGACTATGGTTAAATCCTCAACTAAATTATTAGACATTATATTACTCTAGATTGTTCTTAGAGAGTAGATATATGTCCTAAATGAATTCAACTAAAGTTCTTGAGCTCAACTGAGATTCTCACATTGGTCCTTAAACTAAAATAACTACTAGAGATGCTTATTCTTGCCTAACTGCAATATGCAAACCCACATTATTACATCAGTCTCAGTCACTATCCTATTTTTTATAGCATACGATAGCCGAGCGAGGAAGAAAAATGAGAATTAGACAACATTTTTCCAATTTTAAGTCTCTTCTACCTATAAAAGTGAGGTGATGAAAAATAAGATTTTTAAATTTTTTTTTTCATTTTGCACGGATAACATGTTTTTGTGGAAGCTCCAATACATTGATAGAGGGAAATGGATGACCAATCGTTGCTTTGTGCATGTTATTGTACAAATTCCACTAAGCTGACAAAATGAAAGGGACAACACTAAGTTTTAATAATTTAGTCTTGATAATTATCATAATTATATAGATCAACATAAATTAAAATGTGTGTAAAATTGTAATTTTTTTAATTCAAACACTTTGTGGATTCATATAGAAATAAAGTGGAGTGTAGTAATTAAATGATAGACTAAATTATAAGACCTTATGTTAAATTCTCTTCAAAAGCACTATATATCATTATTTATTTGTTTTTGTCCAAAGTTTTAAATTATTTTTTGGGAAAAAAATTATGTTTAATCATCATATGAGTAAATTTTGCACATTTATGATGTTTGATAAATATGATAGAATCACCATAATTACTATTTGATTTTACATTTTTTTTTAAAAAAATTATTAGACTGCAGGAATCGGGTGCAGCACGACCCCCCCTATAAACTGCAGTGCACCAGGTAAACTTTTTAACATGATGGGTAGCGCTGGCACGACACGCCCACTGGTACCACGGGGATGGGGGAGACTAGAACCCGTGACCAACCCCCTGCAACAGGGAAGATTTAACCAACCGAGCTAGGGCCCCCGCCCTTTGATTTTAGGTTTTATATTTGCTTTCATATTTTAAATTTTTATATCATTCTAAAAAATATATTTCAATGTATTTAAAAAGGATTCTAAGAGGCTCCTTATTATTATTATGTTCTGATAATCATTTACTGGAATATGAAACATTTTTTAGATCAATAGCTATCTATTTGTATATTTCACAATTGAAAAAATATTAGTAATTAGAAAAATTGTGCAATTTTATAAATTTCAAGGTGTGAGTTTAATAGGGTTTTATATTGAGTTATCTAATGTCCTTGTGTTGATTTTTTTTGGTTTTCATAGCAACTATATCTTCTATATTTATATAAGATCCCACCCTGGTATGATAGAAAAATCTACATTTTCTACCATGTTGAACATTGGTTAGTTAGTGGGATAATAAGTATTACATTGTCTTTCTTTATATTGTAGCAACACTTACTGATTTTGAATTTTAAATATGGTATGAACAGAATGATAGAAATGCCAGTAGGAACTTGATACTTGCAATTACTACAAACTATTTGAAAGAATTAAAGTTTTGGGTTGCTCGGCTAGAACAATAGAACCAAATGTTGCAGGCATTGATTGCCAAAAATATCTCAGTAGAAGTCAAGTTACTTTGGAGTAGTGCAAGGAGAATCCATGCTTGGTATGCATTAAAACAACTATGCAAAGTGACCCGCTTACATGTTCAGCTAGTGTGTTGATGAAGCTACTACAATTGTTATGAGAGGAATTGGAGGTCATTTATATCCATTCAAATACATAACCATTTTAGTTTTGTTCTAATATTCTTGTAATATAAAAGGTATGGACTTATTTGTATATGAGATATCAAAATTTTGTCCACCCCAGTTTTCTTTTTTGTCGAGTACAAGGAATAATGTTTCATTTGTTTTTGAATTTAATAAGATGCACTAGTAGTAACTATGGATTTATGATATGTTTCTTTTTGTATATGTGTAGAAGCAGGCTTGGAATATTTACATGTGGCAAAATCTTGGTAGCAAAGTTAGAGAGCCTCTATTACCTAAGCTATCTAATACCTAAACCAAAACCAAATGATAAACAAAAAAAATACCTAATGTAGCAGGCAAGGGCACAGGCACGACAAGGTAATGACAGAGCAAGGGCACGGTAAGACATTCACAACTCTCCAATAACAAAAGACTTATCAATCAATCAAAATTATAATGAAAAGGTAATTAATGACAAGGTAATGGAAGATCAACAAGGGAATGCCAAGACCTTCGTAGCTCCCCAATATCACATTTGATCAAATGCATAATGATTTATGTCATGTTTTCTTTTCTTTTTTGTTTATTTTATAGTTAAATTAAAATGAAGCTTAGAAATACTAAGAGGATTGTATCCACAACATGCATTAAAAGAAAGTTGCTTGAATATTTTCCAATGGAGACAAAGATGTGAACAACAAGGAAAGGAAATTAGATCCATGGATGAGAGATTCTTAACTACATTGCTTAAGGAAAGAATGGAAGAGTTAAGAAAATAAACCATTCAATAAATAGAAAATAAAAACCTGATATTTAGTTTGTGTCAAATGTAAGGAAAACTTATGCAATCATTAAGTGCTATAAATCCAATATTTTTTTACACTAACCAATAGAAGTAAAGGATTTTTTTAGGTATGAAGTCTTTTTATAAAGTTCTAATTTTTGGTACATTTATTAAAACATAAAAATATAATTTATAGAATTTATTTAAAATCTTATTGGTTAGTGTCGAAAATAGCAAGGAGATTTTTTTTTTCTCAAATAAAAATATAGAAAATATGAACCATCAAGTCAATTAGCATTAATGAGGAAGCCTCTAGATTAAGTCAGTTAGCATCAATGAGAAAGCCTCTGGAACGCTAGAGTTAATGGTAAAATCTACCATAAAATCCCATGCACTACAAAAATTCAAAGCTCATATGATCTAAAACTCAAGTAAATAAAGGCATAGTAATTTCATATTGAAATATAATATTGTCACTAGCTTGAAATATAATATTGTCACCTAACTCTAAAATGAAATCAACGTAGGGGTTGCAAGGGCCTATGACTAAAGCATGTAAAGAAGTGGAGCAATGATATGTGACAAGGGGGATATCCAATTGGAACAAGGGAGATTCAATACTAGTTTAAGCCCATTTAAGTTTAGAGGGTGGTATTTTGTGGTCACCATTTGAGTTAAGGGAGTCCATAGTGGGCATTCCAAGTTACAAGGCTGACCCATATTTTTCATAGATAGGTATGTGCTATTTAGCGAAGATGCTATTTTTTTTATTATAGTCAATTAGGCCAGGGTTGCAATGTTGGCATAGTCTCCCAGTGCTATGAAGGTTTGTAAAAATAATAATAATAATAATAACATACACATGTTCTAATTTAAGATACTTAATAGATTGCACGCAAAGATTGATTTGGGGTTCAACAAATGGGTTTTGCAATAATTCCTTTACTCATACAAAAACAAATGCAATTTTAAGAAGAAAAAAACGTAACAGAAATGTGGCCTTGTAGAATGCAATTTACCTGACTTGAGTATAAGGTGAATGCTATCTGTTTAATCAACTCTACTTTTCCCTTGGCTCGTAGCCCTGGCTCAAGTATAAGGGAATGTGAATCGCCCTAGCTCCTCTTCATGCACACAACTTGATTTGGAAAAATGACAAGTGATGTTTTTTTGTTTTGTTTTGTTTATAATGATGCAGAGTCACAATAACAACGACCCCATTGTAATTGCGATGACGTCAGGGACACTTGCAAAACAAACATGAAAATCATCACGAATTACACTCCTGTCACAAATTCTCATTGCAATTTGACCCCAAATGTTGTAGTGATAGCACTTAGCAACACTCTCTATAAACTTCATTAAAACTATGGCCAGTAGATTACAAAAATTGTTTTCCTCCTTAATTAGGGAAGAACAAATTGGGTTTGTCCGAAGGAGATCCATCTATGATGGAGTAATAATAATACAAGAATCTATAGACTTAGTTAAGAAATATTTAGAACTAATAATGTTTATCAAATTCGATATAAAGAAGGCATACAATAGAGTGGAGTGGAGGTTCCTCTATAAATACCTTGAGGATTTTGGTTTTTCTAAACAATGGATCAATCTGATTTTTGAATGCACTGCAACACAAAAGATGTTTGTCCTTATTAATGGTTTGCCTAAAGGTTTCTTTAGGATATATAAAGGTTTTAGATAGGGAGATATTATCTCCCCCTTCTTATTTATTCTAGTAGTTGAAGCTCTTGGGAGATCTATCATTAGAAAAGGAGAGACAGGTAGACTCAAGGGTAATGACATAACTAGCAACCTATAACCCTCTACCCATCAACAATTTATGGATTATACTATGCTATATTGACAAAGCTTAATTGAAGAAGCCAAAGTAACCAGTCAACTCTCAATTTAATACGCTAGAGCATCAGGACGAGAAATTTATCCTAAAAAGTCAGAATTCTTCTTTATCAACACACTTCCAATGTTAGAAAATCAAATTTTTCATATCCTCAACTTTAAAAAGGGAAATTTTCCTTGCAAGTACCTAAGCCGTTCTTTAGACTCAAGATGCAAATCCTCCAAACTTTGCTATCTTATTATTGAAAATATTTAAAAATATAAAATTTAAAGGGAAATGAATCTCAATTATAGGAAGAGCAACCATGGTCCAATTAGTCCTTTCAACGTAACCCATTTACTAGCTATCTTGCATAGATTTTCTTGTGAATAAGATAGAGAAGCTCAATAAACATCTTCACTCCTTCTTGCAAATATTAGGGGAAAAGAAGAAAATATCATTAATGGTATGGGACCAAGTATACAAACCAAAGGAAGAAGGGGTAGAGGGGATTAAAAACATCAAAGCACAAGGGAAAGCCCTAGGGGAAAAATTAGTTCGGAGAATGTTTCATTTTTCTCACCTCAAATGGGCTAGGATTCTCATTAGAAAATACCTAAGCAATTCAGGTACAGTCAATAGAAGTCCCCTCCTAGAGGCTTAAGAATTTGGAGTTTTATGCTAGATTGCATGAGCATAATTATGGATAAAATAAAATGGAACCTAAGGATGAGGAGGAAGCTCTTTTTGGTCAGACACATGTGTAGAATACAAAGCTATGAACAAGGATAATAATTTGACGCATTCTAGGTCAATATTGGAAGCCAAGTGGGGAAATATGGTAAAGGATTATGTTGATATTGGGTTAGTAGGGATTGGATGGAAGTGGAAGAACCTTATTGATGAGGACATTCCTCCTAAGAAAAATGAGGCTCTTTGTAGAACCCTAAAAATAAAGAAAATTACTTTCAATTCAGGCAAGGACAAACTTGTTTGGGATGGAACAAGGACAAGGGAATACACTTCCAAGGATGGATATACATACCTTACTTTCGATCATATATGTAATAGAAATAACCTCCCATTAAAGCTTTGCTGGGACAAATATTATTTACCCAAGGCTAACATATTTACATGGTTGGTCCTCCATAAGAAGATTCTCACCATGATTTTTTAAAGGAAAATGGGATATCAGGGTTTGAGTAAGTGCCCTCCTATAAAGAGGAGAAATAATCCATTGATCATATTTTCATCACTTGCCCATTCTTAAACCATTGTTGGAAGTGACAAAGCTCCTAGTTAGCTTGGTCTTCGATCTTCCCTAATACCATCACTAAGATGCTCCAAGCCTGGCCTCTCCTACACAAGATAACATCTATGGTGGATTATGGATCACTACTCCCACGATTATAATTTGGGAAGTGTGAAAGGAACACAACAGAAGAATTTTTCAAGGTAAAAAGGTGGACATAAAACAACTAATAAATTAAGATGAAATTTTTTATTATAGAATTTATAAACAAGGTTATGTATAGGAATAAAATGAATGTAGTAATGACCCACTAGGATGAAAATATTAGGGAAAGGTGGATTGGTCTAAAAATTCCCCACTATGTAGGATTAGGATTAGATTCCATGACAGACAAAAGAAAATAATGCAAATGAGAACCTCCCAAAAAGGGGTTCTTTAAACTCAACTTTACTGGAAATAAGGTCAATACTATCTACCTTTTCACACAAACATTTGCACGAATTTAGAGGGCTTACAGATACACTCGTCACCATCTTCAAATGAGAAAGGTACTTCACTAGGCTTGATGCGATGTGAGACCTCATGTGGGGGAATTCCAAAGCCAGAGATATTGATTGAGGATGCCTACCCATACTTGGAAATGATTATTCTATAAGACGTGTCTTAGTCATTGTTCCCTGAGCTTCACTCACCATGCTTATCAAGTACTTCATAAATGTATTTCACGAGGTGGGATATCCATGAGTACCTATGTCATTTTAAACTTATCATTTGAGGAGCCTGCCACACCCACATTGGAAAGCTTATCTACTAATGGATTTGCTTCCCTTAGGACACAAGTAATTTTGAATCCATCAAAATTGTTTTAACAATATTTTGATATGTTTGATATACTTGTCTAAGTACCATGCATCCAAATTTCCTTAGCAATACCATTGATCACAAATTGGGAATCACCTTCTAGGTGTAGTTTCTGAACTCTGAGTTTGATCTCCAACATGACAACATCCACCGCGACTAGAAACTTAGCTTGGTTATTCGTTCTGTCCATCACCTTTCTAGCACTAGAAGCCAAAATGCTCCCATCCTATGATCTAGTAACACCATCCACTTTGGACGGACCCAAATTTTCATTGGATGCCCATCGAAGTTGATTTTGGTCCACTCGGGATTAGGTGGGACCCATACCACAGCATCACTTTTCTGATTTGATTTTGGTTTGAGGAAGAATCAACTCTCGAAAGCCCATGAGCAAGCCATTGACTGTGGAATTTTAATGTTATTGGTGTTTGTTCTTTTACTCATCTTGCATAGTCTCTAGTAGATTTTAGAGCATTGCTTTAAAAATAGAGCTTCACAACTTCAAAAAAGGAACGCCTTTATATAATACATTTTTTGATATAAAAATCTTCAACAATTTATTTAAAACTATATTTATGTTTTATTTGATTTTTCTATTTATATAAATTATTAAACAATATCTGTATATCAATGAATTTTTCCGATAATATAAATTTATTAAATGTTATAGAAAAAAATCATTTTATCAAATTTCTTTTGTCATAAATTAAACATATTTTTATTTTCATGATCGACGGCCCCCATTAGTTTGCCCCAGTACAATGAAGACAAGAGTAGCGACGTGCCAATTAATGGGTTATTTGAGGAGTTCAAAATGCATAGTCACTGCTGGGTATAAATTGTTGATAATGAAGTCCAAATTATTTTCTCTACCCATTACGGAGCAAAGCAAATCAAGTCAAAGCTGAAAGAGGCTCATTATAAGCGGCAGGGTTTTGGAGATCGACGAGTAGGAACAGGCAGAAGAATGGGCACGGCGATGACTCGTGTTGGGATTGTTCTTTTCATATGCGGGTTGTTACTGGCCTTTCCATCTCTGCAAGGTACGCTTCAAATCTTCACATTTTCGGAAATTTGACTGCTCAAAAGGCTTGTTTTCGATCTTCTGGAATAGCATTTGCAGTGCGCAGATCTTTACTTTCAGACATTTTCATTTATTTCTTTTGTCTCTTGTTATTTATGATCTATCAAACTTTAGATTGAAACCCTGTTATTTGAACTATACAATTTCCTTAGCTGCTGTTATAGGTGCGTGAATATCTAAAACTATTTTTCTGCAAGTGGGTTTTTCCTTCCGTTACCTTTACAGTTAAAACATCGTGGAGACTCAATATTTTGATCTATCTGTATGTCCTGATTTTAGTATCCACGATCGAGTTATATAATGACTGATCCGAGTAAATCTGTTGCAATCTTAGAACATGGATTTTCTCAAACGGCAGTTGAAGCCTACAATATAATTTTTTATGGATCCTGTCTATTAACAGGGATTTCTGTGTGGGATTTGGAGTGTTTGTATAGGTCTGATTATTACAAAAATCTAGAAAGTGACGATTTCTTTTTAAGACAGGCTATAGTTTCATGAAGGCTATAATGGATGTGGTTGACCTCGTTGGATCAGTGGATGCAATTAAGCTTCAATTTTGTTTGTTTTATAAGGTGACTCAACCGTAAGGCTGGAGGACTACGGAAGGGGGCCTCCTAAAAAAGTTAGAGCTGGAACGGCTTGCATTTAAAGGAATATTTTAAAACCAGCTGTCTCACGAGTTCTGTGTTCTAATTCAACTTAAAAATTTAAAATTTAAAATTTAAACTCTAAATTTTTAAGGAAGTTGGTGGTCTCATGAGAACAATAAATAACCTTTGTCTTTTATATTTTGTGCATAAAAACAAATTTAAAAATCTAATTCTTTTTAAATAATTTTTTACCAAATTTTTAAAATTAAAATGTTTTGACAAAATTTTTAAATTAAAATGTTTTGACAAATTTTTAAATTAAAATGTTTTGACAAATGGTACATAGCATTCTTAAGCTAGTGGAGTAATTTCTGGCTCCATCCCTTTTCCATCTGCTTGCGAAAATGTAGTGGCTCCTATTTTCAGTAGAAGACTCCAAATAATCCTGTAGAAACATAAAATTTTATTTATGGGACCACCTTCTTCCTGAAAAGTAGAGTTTAAGCCCCCCTCATGGGACCCCTACCTAAACCTTAGTAGTAGGTAGAACTTGCTTAACGTGGACTTACTTTAGCAACACAGTCTAAATAAAAAATGCGAGTGAGATGCAAGTAGAGGCAAATCTTTTCAATAAGTTTTTAATACATGAAGCTTACTATGAACAAATATGTATTGGTATGTCGTCTTACAGTTTGGATATGGATGGGTTTGACCTTATTCTTCAATATCCTTGGTTAGAGATTTTGGGATTAGCTAATAGTAATGTGCAAATGGAGTTCATGAAGCTTTGGGATAGGAGTAAGACAATCTTGCAAGAGATTACATGGAGTATGGAAAAAGCCAAGGGCGAGAGAGATAGAGCAAGCCCAAGTTTTTGAAGTGGAAAGTAAATAAAAAGGTCAAGAGTGAAGGATCGGTTCTACTCGAGTTAAATGACCGAGTGAGGAAGAAAAACTTGAACAATCCAAGTCCGTGGACAAGAAGATTCAAAGAGTTGGCAAGAAAGGTGACTAAGGGTGTGACATATAAACATTTACAACATAGCAAGAGTTAACTATGGAGTCATGTTACAATGCATCAAAGTGACATTAATTGTGAAGATACGAATAGGAGCTAAAGGAGTAATTACTATGCGCTGACATGGAATCAAAGGAGTAACAACTATTGACATATCTGGCATTAGAGAAGCAACCATATGGTTATTCATGAAACTAAAGGTGGAATAAGTTTACAGGTGTACAAAATTAGATTAGTACCTGTTAATATTAAACGAGACTTGTAGATAGATAAACTCAAACAAAATTACTTTAAAAGATTACATAGCAATGGATAGATGATACAGCTTGGCATCAAATATATAATTATTTGCAAAAAGACACTATTTGTTTTCATCTCATGTTTTGAAGATCAAACATGTCAGGAGGGATGGATGTACCTAATTATATGTTATAATTGGGGAGATGGATACATTGACATGTGACACATGCTCTTTTTGTTTGTTTTGATGGGTCATGAATAACTTATGTAATTGATTGAAGTGGTTAGTTATTTTTAGTAGATAATATTGAAAGGATTCATGCAATAGTGGCATTTAGATATTGTTTGAATACAAGATTGGATTATAAGTATTAAATAGTAATCTAATAATCTATTAGATAATTAGTTGTTATATGGTAGTTTTGATTGAGCGTGGCAACTATCGTCTTGGGTGTTTTGCTACACATCCTGTATTTAAGGAGTCTCTCATTGAGAAGATCATTATTTTTTCCAGAATATAGTGGATTATATCATTACGCACAAGAGGCGTTACCGGCCATGTGGGAGTTAGGAGAATTGAATTCCCCTAGGTTCAGTTTGTCAATTTATAGATAATAATGTAACCGCTTTGATAAATTAATGCTTTGTGGGATTCTTTTATTGTTTGTAGTTATCCCACTTTAATTTGTGTATTGGTATAATTCTGAGTATATTATTAATTTATTTCTTTTGTATCATTCTTATTTAAATTATTTAATAATCAATCAATGGTCTGTTCACAACATTAATTATATAACTCAATTTACTTTGCTCAACATAACAATGAGTTATTCTATTTTTTGGTTTCGTAATTTACTCTTACATAATTTTATTGAGAGAAGTTAATATCACTTTAAAGGATATGTGAAGAGTATATTGAATTTGTTTGGCATTTCAAGTCAAGATATGGATGAAGTGATTTATTCATAAAGATTATTGTATGATGCTGACCTCCTCAATGGTTTGCTCTATTTTTGGATATACTGGATATTGTGTTTTTTAATATATTTGATATGATGGAATTGGTATTACTTTCCAAAACACATCTTTAGCTGGGTATTTTATATTCTTCTATTTTAAGCCACCCTATTAAAAATAGGCTTAATTGGATCCAAGTTTACAAATTATCAATCCTTTTAGTTCTGGAAAGGAACATGATACTTAACCATCCCATTGATTAGTAGGTGTCTTTTTTCCATCTGTTCATCCACAGTAATGAAGCCTTGCGACTTCTTCTCCTACACCCATAAATACACCTTGGAATGGTTTTTTCTCAAGATTGTGCTTCTCAATTTTATATCGCTTGTAGGTCATTGATGGACTTGCTTTGCATGACTTGGTGAAAATGATCGTGATAAATGACATTGAGCAGCATAAAACAAAAATATGTGCCATGAGATCATATACCTCCTCTCTAGCATGAACAGGGAATAAATATGGTTGCATATAGCCGTTTGATCATATTTCTTTAGGGAAGTACTAGATGGCATAAACATCACCTAATGTTACAGTTCGATCATATCTGCACTCTCCTCAGGTCTCAACTTATTACTAACCACCATCCTTTACAAGAAATATGTATAAGATTTGTATTAATTATCATAAGGCTGCTCTTCCATTAAAGGCTATTTACGTATGTTAATTTGCTCCATTCAATTTGACATTTAATGGAGCAGCTGTTGGGTATAACTATAAACCTAGAAGGGGATGCTTCATGTAAGACAAATATAACCCCAAAACCACTAATCATGTAATTGCTTCTTGGTGTGGCTTTTGAGGTGTTTATGCACAGTGAACAAAACTGAAGGTGTGGCTTTAAGCTTGCAATCAAACTAACTAAAATAAATTTTTATATCTCTTACACCTTGGACCAGGCTAAAGGCTGAAATGCACTTCTATCCAAGGTGAGGGGTTTTTATGTTAGAAAGAAATGCCGCTTGAAAGGGAATGAAAATGGCAGAAATGTGAAAACTTTTCTGAAATCAGCCGCTATTTTTATAGATTAATTAGTTGAGGGATTCTAGTGGGCCTTTCCCAAGTTCAAATAAGCAAGATTTAGATAAGAATCCTGGCAATTCTATGATACCAACTAACAAGGCCTCAAAATAATGAAAACTAGAAATTGGACTGACATCCATAGTAGACTTTGGCCTGGGCTGGCACTAGCCTTTTGCTATGACATAAAGAAGGCTGTCCGTTGTTCATTGATAACCTTCACCTATTGCTTCTTGAGCGGCCAACTTAAGTTTCTCTACCTTTGATTTTGCACTCCTTTGTTTTTTTGTATTTCACATGGCTAGAAGTGTATTCAGCCTACCCTTTTAACTGTAACAGAGAAGTCCTGGACCAGAGTCTGAAACACTAAATCCATGGCTTGTGCCTTTGAGTCTGAAGCAAAGAAGAACTTATCGAGTCTCAGACCCAGGTACGTTTGACTCACAGTCCATTTTTTTTTGACAAGAGCATAAGATCCTATATTATGTTCCCATAAATGCAACATGTTCCTTGATCCGTATACTAGAGGAAGCTTATATATATATAATTGGGCTCAAAACAGTAACCTGGAGAAAACAATCTCATCTGGATAAATAAATGTTGCCAGTGGCCTAAAAAGGGCCTAGCTGTACTATGAAACTGTGGTCTCTGTTACCAAAGCTATTGTCTGTTGTTTAAAGAACCAAATTGCAAAAGAAATAAGCCCTCAAGGAAAGCAAAAACTGTGGGAAGACTGATACTGGCAACATAACTTTTATCTAGTTGATGAAAGGAAATCCTATCACAACCTTACCACGAATTTGTCCACTTGTGACAAGGTTTCCTGTAGGATACTGTATTCCTCCACTTTCTACAAGCATTTGCCCCGAGAAATGCTGAGTGGGAAATCACCTGATAAAATTGATTCTGCTCTAACAACCCTTTACTGGTGGTTCATCCTGGGAGCACCAACATATACCTTCCTTACATCCAATAAAGCAGTTAGCTCGTTTGTGTGATCCAATGCTCAATTGCCTGCAATAGAAGACCGACATTTCAAACTGAGGTATGCTAATAAAAGCTGCATTCATGATATGGGTTAACCAAATTTTTTGCATCTCAGAACCCTTGCAGGAGACACTGACTCAGTTGCTGAATACTGTTTAGATGGATATATTTCAGTTATTTATAACAGTTCTTAGCCTTCTTTCTAGAGTTTCTTGGATTCCATCTTAAAGAATAGCATTTTCACAAGTTCCCAAAGTGAAGGATTCGAAATTGCTTTTGCAGAGTGACATTTCTGAGTATGTTTTAGTCTAGTCCAATGCTTGTGAGTGCTTGATCTTACTAAATCCTCCAGTGTTGAGGCAAAAGTTTGTCAAGCATATATCTGGGAACTTAACAACTCCAGCCTGGATTCTACACATTTGTCATCAAGTTCTAATAGCCTTTTGTAGCATTGGGTGGATGGAATGCTTTGGATACTTTTCAATTTAGTAGAACATTTGCATAGTTGAAAATTAGTGAGTACATCAAAACTTTAGGTATAGTGACATTAATATCTTCTCTTCAAAGGAATTTTGCAATGCTTCCATTATATTGTGATTGGTTTTTTCATTAGGGAACTATTTTCTATCCCTAGATAGTTGTGTTCATTTAAAAAATGTTTTGAATCTGTGCAAAGACATGCAGTGTTAAATAAAAAGCCAAAACAATTCCCAAAATCCTGTTATGTGCAGCCACAAAATTTTTGTGCCTTCAGTTATATTGATATAAACAAATAAATGGTTTTACTGCCATATGGGGAGAGTCTACCTGTCACAGCAATCAAATCTCCAAAATAAGTACATAACATATTGGAGATACTTTAGTCCAACTACGCATGTGACTGACATTGGAAACTAGTTGAGGTTAAATTCACATCGATATTAGCTCCTTTAGTTAGGTGTTTGACAAGATCATCTATCAGATAAATAAAATTCTCAAAATATCTTGGAAATTTTATTGTCTTACTCATTTTTACAAAGATACTGAAACTATGGGAAATGAAAAACACACTTAAAGATTAAAATTATGCATTCTAAAGAGGACTCAATTGGCTAAGCTGTTTCCTGTAACCTATCATTTGTCCAAGTCAATGTAATTACTTTCAGGTTATGATCTTTTGTTCATTGTCAGGGGTCGTGGATATCATTTAGTGCTTAATTCTTTCATGTTATATCTTACAGTTGTCAAGTCTGAGGATGCTTCTGCTGGAGCTGTAGAAGTTGGAGAAGATGGAGAGCTTGGAATTGTTGGTGATGGTGTCCAAGATTCTGTGGATTCGGTTTTGGGACCTGCTTTAGGAGTAGATACAATTTGTTTTTTCCCAAAAAATTCTGACAAATGTATGACCTTTGAATAAATCTTTATCATTATCAGTAATTCTAAAAACATTGATCCTATTTTTGTGTGCTCGAGGAAAAACTTTTTGGTTCACTTGTATCGTTTCTAAATTGCAAAAAATTGGCTGCAGTGATTCCAGCAGGCGGGGAAACAGAGATACTTGTGGGAATCAATAATGAGGGTGATTTTCTGAAAAGTTCTTTTACTCTGGTTTCTATATTAGATCTTAGCTTTAAGCAATATGCATGAGTTTTTGGGCAACTGGTTCTTCAATGTGCTATTAGTCACACTATAATATTCAATTGAAGCATATCCGCTTTCAGGGGAATCTTCTTTAAAGGTGCTTGCAATCAAAGCTAGCCTTCATTTGCCATATTATCATGGGATGCTTGTGCAAAATCTTACAGTACAGGTAAGTACATTGATTTCATATGTGGTCTCTTCTCCTTTTCTAATTATCCAGTGTAATATCTAACAGCTTATAGGCATGTATCAAGTTCAGTGTTTGTATGATTTTTGGGGATAGTGAGATAAATGTTGGAAGGTGAAGATTCTTCCTGAATGTTGGGTTGGTGGGCTGATGGCTATTAAATTAATAATAAATTAAAAAATTGGAATATCAGAAATTAATAAATCCTTGAAGCAAAACTGAAAATAATCTTAAGAAAGCTGAAATTTTTAAAAAGTAAACTTACAATGCTAAATACAATGACGATCAATGCATTGATCCAGTGATAATATTGATTATTGATTTCATCAATTCATGAATGGTGTATGTAAAGAACAAACTACAAAGTTGCAAATTCAGAGTTGAGATTAAAACTAAATTAAAATGCCAAAACAAGAAGCGTTCAGTTGTCAGAGTCATCTTTTGACCGTGTTGTCAAATGCTTTTTTTTATTGGAATGTTTGGACTGGACTTGTTCTTGTTAGTGCACCCTGATCGATGCTAGCTACACATCTTAATCTTTATCCAAAATTGATACTACTGTTTGTTAGATTTTGAAAGGAATTTAATAATTTATTGAATGCAAGATACTCTGAGCTGCCAATTACCAAAGTAAGATTAGGGGATGGTAAGACTTCGCCCTAAAATTTGCATGGCTTGTGTAGTAGTCCTCAAAACTCAATATACATTATGCAACTGGACTGTGAGGCTCAAGGTTGGCACAAAGACCTGCATGCTTTCAGTTGTAAATTTGATTCTAATATTTGAGATGCAGGTTTGTTGGGGCTTGACATTCGGGAAGTGTTCGGCAGTGCAGTTTGCAACTTGATCTTTGAGGATCGAGATGATGCAAACTGCAATTTGTACCTGTGAACACTATATTTTCAGATGATATAGTTTGGATAAGAAGTTTGTACAAATTTTAATCAACTCCAAGCTTCTTTAAATTTCCTGTTATTATTGCTAGAGGAGTGGCTTGGATCACAAGTTGCAGGGCTTCCTAAGTTGTCCTTGCTGCCTCGAATCTCCTCCATATCACCTTCTTTGAGTTCATCAAAGTGTTTCAAACTTTAAAAAAGATGATTTATTCTTGGTTGTTAATGTCTTGGTTGCAAGCCTGGGGCGTTACAAAACAGTCACCATTACTTTCCTAGCGAGGCATTTACCAATGATCCTTTAGGTACTTGTAATTGTTTCTCCAACTTAGGCAGAACCTTTTTAAGAAGGGTTTCCCTGTTAGAGTTCTTGGTATGCATGCTTCAGGATTTAATATTTTGTGCTTACCAACCTTTTAACATTTATTTCAATTATATAATTACCTTTTCGGTAGCTTCTCTCTCCTCCAAACTGTTAGCCCCACGTCCTATACATTAATACTTTATGTGATTTCTTTGACTAGATTCTCTTGGTGTTTGACTATGATAGCCTTTTAAAATTCATATGTTATTTACATATTAATGAAGAATAATGCTAAAGAGAAAAGTGGCATCTTATTAAGACTACAGCTGGTTGTGCTTGTCATTATCAATGTGGGTTGCTGTCTACACCATAACCTTTCATTATCGTGCCACACTTTTATCTGGCAGTTTAAGGGCCTAAGAAGCAATAACTTTATATGTTACCCATGTCCCATTCAGCATTAATTCCTGCTTTATTTCATCTCCCATTCCAAGAATCCTCTGTATAAGGAGGAAACCTCAAAGATGCAGTGACAAGCATATGATAGTTGCATATAATTGGTAGTGTTTCTGTAGGAAATAAGCGTTCACTCATAGATAGGTATTCTTATTAGGATACCTAATAACAAATATGTTTCACAATAGATAACATTTTTCCTGGTTGGCGATAACTACAATGTCATTTCAATTCACAAATGGTGATGGAAAATTATGTTCCCTGTACAATTCCGTGGGATGTAGAAATATTAGCTGATTGTATCGTCTTCTTAGGCAAGCTTGTTACCTTCATTTGTTCTTTTGTTACTTAATTCACTTTACTCTTATGATTGATAGATTGGAGCTGACATATTTATTTTCTTTGAAGGAATTTGCAAATGCCACCGTGCTTCACTCTGCTCAAGCAACATTTCCGTATTCCTTCACTGTAAACAAGTACTTACAGGTGAGTGAGAGTTGGTAGTAACTGTCAGTAAGCTGCTCAAAGTTAAGACAACTGATTTTTTTGGGGTTTAGTTATATGCGTTTGTCTCTTCTGAAGTTGAGACCATGGCAATCTGAAGAATATCATGTTTATATGTTTTCACAGCCTGGCGAGTTTACCCTTGTAGGCAGCATGTTTTATGAGATAGATGAACAGCTGTTCCAAGCTGTGTTCTACAATGGTACTGTTGAAGTTGTTGAGGGTTCTGGAGTTTTAAGCGGTGAAACACTCTTTTTAGTTACTCTTGGACTGGCCCTGGTAGGCCTTTCTGGCATTTGGATTTATGGGCAAATTCAGCGAATTTCTAAGGTATGAATAGGATCTCACTAAAGAGTGGTACGATTACACACCTTGTTGAACTATAAATAAGATAGATAAAATAATGATTTATTTTTGGGTTTCTACAAGGGGTCCTGTGTGCCAAAATGGTTTCTTGTTTGGTTGTGATTCTTTGAACTAAAGTCATATTAATATACATGGATATGTGTTAACTTTAGGGGAGAGAATTCTGAAAATTGAAGTGCTGATGGGGAAGACGTGTACTCCATTGTGGAGGCCATATAATTTGAATCTAGGAGTTGGTAGGTTCTATAGCTAAAACAATTGAAGGTTGATGGGAATACATATTCCCTTTTGGAATGCTCATATAAGATGATAAAGAGGGGTCTTATACGGCAAATTCATGTCTGGCTTGTTGGTGACCTAAAAAATTAATTAGAATTCAATTCTATCTGTGTTTACTTTTATTTATGCTAGAATATAAAGAGAGCGAAGTTGAGAGTACTAATTAGAAATGATTTAATGTAGAAAACCAAGAGGACAAAGAACGTGGAAGTTGGAACAAAAAGTGTTGACACAACAAACGAGTGGCTTCAGGTATTTTCTGACATTTATTTATAAATGAAAATGAATGCCATTGTGGGGTTTGTTGTCCAGTTATATTGGTGCAAGGTTATTTGACAATTTGTATGATTGCTGTTTACTAGTCAGAACACAAAATATGTTACTTATAACCAACTTCACAGTGACCTAAAATATTTTTCAACTATTTTTATACAATAGGTATTTTCACAACTCCTAAAAATGCATTACTGCATTTCTTCTTTGTTGGCATACTTTGAAATATTGAAAACCATAACATACTTTTTAATCTTTATCTTTTGGTTTTTAGATTTATTTCTGAGAATAACTTTTGCCACTATCCTATGTCCTGCTCAAGTGATTGCCCCGATTATCTCTATCACAAGCCTAATTGAAGTGTTAGATATCTGCCTATTAGCCAAAGTCATTTCTGCTAGAGAAAAATGTGAATGGACTTTCCCCTGTTTTAGAATTATTGTTATACAAGTTGCAGTTCTTTTTATAGACTAGTGATTTGAATCAGAAAGCAGAAAGTATAAACATCTTTGTTTTCAATCCATTTTATTCCTTTCCTAGAAGATGATAAAACATGCATCGAACCAAACAAGTAAACAAGTTTTTGGCTCATGTAAGTTGTGCTATATTTCATCGTATTTTGTGAAAGTTTTGGCTTATATTGACTGGCAAAGGCAACAGCAAGAACTGTACATTCATTTATTTTAGTTTGTGCACTTCATAATATCGTATTGCAAGAATTATTTAAATATTAGATGTACCAACTTGGTGACAAACTGGTAGTAATTTTGTTTCTTTTGTTCTTCATTTATTCATGTTTTTTCGAATTTTATACAGGGAACTGCCTTTACACAAAGTCTAATAGCTAAAAGCATATCTCAGTCACAAAAGTCAAAGAAAAAGAAGTAGAGCTGTAAGGAATGCGTATTGGATAGGAGCTTCTTCGTTATGGATTCTTTGGTAACTAAAATCCATATGCTGGATGCTCTCTATTGTTGAGGTCTTTGCAGTTTCTTTTTGAGAAGGCGATTTTGTTGGATACAGAAATCTAGCTAGATACAGAATCTAGCTGACCTTAAATTTTAACCTGTTCTCAGAATTTTAGAGAAGAGAGGTCTTTAACCATTAACACTGAGCTCAATTAGTTATCACGCAACCTGGCAATCATGTTGGAATTTGAAAAAAGTCCCTCATCCTTTACGGAAGGTTTATATTGCATTAAAGCGGCTTTGGATTTCCCATAGGATTGTGGATTAAGAGCTGTGATTAAAAACATGAATTTGGTATTAACAATGGGTAAAGGTCTATAAACAACAATTTGAGTTAAATGATCAGCGCTTGAGGATATCGTTCTATATGCTAACTATGATTCTGCAGGTTTTTATTTACACTCATAAACAGAGGGCAGTGCACTTCAAATTATAAAAGATAATATATTGCCAAATAGTTGTAACAGTGATAATTAAACCTAACAAAATAGTTATGGTACATAATCTGAAATTTTCAATAGTATGTTTTATAATGCTATTTATGTCAAAAGAGATGATTTTTGAAATCAGAAATTAGAGGATTAGGGTGTACATAAACAATACACAATATTGTCACATACTAATTGTGGAAATCAAAATTAGAAGGCATAAAACATAATCGGCTTTAGTGTTGAAAATTCGTAGTTCTTGGGCATCAAGCTGTTTATACATAGGCAGCGTGTTGTTGTCAACGGCAACGTCTATACAGCCACGAAAACTATACAGCCACGAAAATGCACTTCCATACGAAGGAGAGGACTTAGTCAATTTTTTAAAAGGTTAGAAAAAGCAATGTAAAAGAAGTGCATTTTCGTGGCTGTATAGCCACGGGCATCGTGAACACCACTCCATGAGAAACCATTAATGATACATCCAAAAGTTGCATTGTATAAGTAAAGTGATTAATGTCATTAAGGCCGAGGAATCCAAATAAAAGGAATCCAAATAAAATAAAATCTTCCATGGCAATGTTGATTTGAACTCAATGACTCGAATATTTCTTTCCATTGAGATGACTTTTCGATTTTATTTCGTATATGTTGACATGTTAACATAATACCCGGCCATTGGAATTTTCTACGATATTTGTTGCAATGCTTATTTTTCATGTCTTGTATTTATTCGTGGATTAGGAGAATGTATTAAACGACGTGATGCAAATGTTGCCCAAGCCATATTGGAATGCTTTATCAACAGATAAATAGTCATTAGACGATTCCTGTTTTTGTTGCCTAATAAGTTTCATGGTATTTCTGGACACGAACTTTAGGTGTCAAAAGACACTTGTCTTCACTAGGAATTGCCCTTACATGCAAATTGCAGAGCTTATTTCCAAAGGCCTTGGTGTCAATCCTTAATAATTTCAAAGCTGAATCTTGTATTTCAATTCATATAAAAACATATAAAGTTCACGCGCCCCTAGTAGGGTAGCCAGATTGTTGGATAAAGCTGATCAGATGGATTAAGCTCTCCTAGTGATGATGGGCGGTTATTGATTGCGATTATTGTGGATCCAGCGCTACCTCGACAACTTGAAACCTACGTAGATTTTTGACGCTGTCAATGATATACTCACGTCATTGGTAAGAGCGGTGGCAATGGAGCTCACTAGTAGAATAAATAAAAAGGTCTAAGGGAAATAGAATACCGAAGGGTTCATTTAGGGTTTGACAAGAGTTGTCAAAATAATTCTTTGCAGATCTTTGATTTGATTTCATTTCGTCCAGTGGCATTTCGTACATGTCTCCAATGCTTTGATTTAGACGATGGCTTGAGGAAGCAAAATGAAGCCATTAAGACTGACAGCTGTTGATCGAGGTACAGATCATGAACCCCAGCATGTATTTGAAACTTTTGACGCTTCGCATTGCTCTAGTTACTTTACAAGAGTGATTTTCAAGTTGAGGTTAATAATTTGGTTACCGTATTAGTTTTCACTCTGGAATTCAAAGTGCTAAAGAATTTCAAAATAATATGTTTTCAGTAATTGCTTGATAGAATTTCAAAATAGAATTTCAAGATATTATGGAAATAATATCTTCCTTTAATTGATTCAAATAAATGTCAATTGTGGTCTTAAAATTTTAACTTCATTTGAAATTAAAAGAAATTTAATAATATTGTAAGTGATTGTTATTTTGATGTAATTTGGGAAATAGTATTAGTAAATACATTTTTATTAAATCTATAATGACTAGTTCATACTATTTCCTACTTTTATGTATTGAATCTACAATGACTAGTTCATACTATTTCCTACTCTTATGTATGCAAGAGTAGGTTGTTTTATTACCTAATCATATAGGTAATAAAGGGGAGACTAGTCTTTTTTGTTTGTTTGATGAATTCTACAATATAAGAGGCTTTTGTATTTTATTTATTTGAAGTATATTTCTAAATGAATCATCCCAACCAAAGAGTACCTCAATTATCTCTATTTATAGTAATGCTCAAGGATCAAGGAAAACATAAATCCCTAATCTATAGACAAGGATGAGAGAGATTCAAAATTTGTATGATTAAATATTTAAGGGATAGAAATAAATAATTTTAAATTTTGTATGATTAATTATTAAAGGGATAGAAACAAACAATATAGAAGTTGAAAATGTTTAGTTTGTTTTGACATAACTACATTTCTACTAAATGCATTAAGATTATCAAAGCAAGTAGTGACAAAAAAATTAGTCACATTACTTGAACTCTTACTAGCGGACTTCTTTAATCTTTGAATTTGAATTAAAGGGAAAGTACATTTTTTAATGAAGATGCTCAACATTTTATCAAATGAGACATATTTATAGTGAGACAAATTAATAGCTAAGTGACTTGTTGGTCTAATATTTACAATCATTAAACATGCTATGAATTTACTTGAAGAGTTGGTGAATATATTGATTTAAAAAAAATGGCTCAAATTTTGAAAATTGCAAATCCATGCAATTAAGTTATCTAGTATTGAACGAAATTTCAAAGTGGATTCTAAAATTCTTGTATCAAAAGTCAGTTTGGATAGAGAAAATCAAACGATATTTAATAGTATATAATGATGTTGGGAGCTAACATTCTTAAAGAAGGAAATAATAAGTTGAAAGATGCTTGTGCCATGATACAATACAACACTAATACATTAATAATCGAATGATTAACTCTATTAATAGACACTAACCAAGGTTATTGATTGAAGAACTCTATTGATAGTTTATAGTACATGTTTACAACGCGTAATCAATTGATTAAATTTATTTACACTCTCCAAGTTCATATGCCTTAAGAACAAAAGGGCTAAATCCAGTATTTAGTTTTGAGTCTAAATCTTTAGAAAGGTTAACAAATATGAAATTCCTCATTAAATAATTCAAAAAATAGATGGAAGGAAGTGCATAAAAGCTAATCAAGTTGAAAATATTAATACCATTTAGTCATTTTTGTTTTAATTATATATAGTTGATATAGATGTAATCAATGGAACACTAAAGGAATTTAGATTCCTAATATAGGGCATTTGAGAAAGAAAAAATGAAGTAAAGTCATAATTGAAAATATAAAATTGGGAAAAGTTTGTAGTTTTAGGTGGTGGTGGTAAAATTGTTGAGGTAGTTGCATAATTGTGTCAAGTGTTTTAGCAATAAAGCAATCACTATAGTTGTTTGACCCTTGACAACAAAATCTAACCACTTCCTATATTTCCCCTACGTTATCTACTGATTTTTCCCATATTCTTAAGACACAGATTTAGCAAGTTGTAGATCAACGCACTATTGGTGCATCTTGAGGGCCCAAACTTGAACTTGACCTAATCTAGGCGAGACTCACCAAATTCACCAAGTGAATCCCAATGTTTGGGTTCGATTGATGTGTGATTTTTTAAAAAAATACACCCCTTTTCATTTCCCCCCCTCTACAACTCTAAAAGAAATTTCATTCCATTTTGTTTGTAAAATAAGAGAAAAGGCAGTTGTGAGGACAAAACCAATGCATTGTTGAACAATCACTAAAGAGAGAGAGCAAAAAAGTAACATCACATTTTATCTGGGAAGCTTCATACTCACATGTGGGGCATAAAGAGGTATCTATGTATAATTGATTATTTTTCTAATATTTGATTTCATGTTTCTTTTAAGAGGTAAGTTTGTTTTTTTAATTTTTAATTTTTAATTTTAACCAAAATGATTGTCTTATTAAATTCTAAATTTCAATTCATTTTCCTATTTTACATTACTAAACCAAAGAGACAATAAATCCTAGGTACAACTTTCTTAGTACTTTGGCCATGTGTCAACCAATGTCCAAGTGGAGTTTCATTAGCTACCCCTTGTTTAACTAATATAAGAAAAATAGTTCTTTAAATTCACATTATTCTTTACATGTGGTGAGTGAGCCACCCTTCCACTTTCAAGGAAGGCTCCTAGCCTTTATGCCAACATGTTGTTTATTTTTTTAATTTTTTGTTCTTGACAACACTTGTATTATTCATGTGCTACTAAAATGCCATTGTTGGTGTATACTTGTACAAGCCAACACCTTTGTTTATGTGATGTTATCTTTGTTGCCTTCAAGCCATGTTTGTTTAAAGGTAAATCATCTTGTTAGGCTATTGATTATAATAAAAACAAATCCAATTTTTTTTAGCGAAACAAAGTTACAAACCCCGCATTTTTTTTGGTTCGTAATAAATACTTCATCTAGTTAAAAAGTACGAGATGATAAAAACCCTTGCTTGGACCACAAACAATGACACTAGGGATACCACCATCTTGTAGAAAGAGTAAAACATAAATATCCATTAACATATCATAAACTAAAGCAAAGCAATCCAAGTCTGAATAATATGAAGTTAAGTTATGATGTTGATCCTCCCCTTAGAATGATACCAGAGGACATTAAAAAAAAAGGGCCCTTCATTTTCCTCTCCCCCCATTTACATTGTTTAAACTTGGGAACACTTACAAGATTCTTTGCACAAACACCCTCATGTTGAACTATGCCATCCTTTGACAACCTGGGTAACTCCTTTAATTGAAACCATAAAGATTCGTGTTTCTCCCTTCCCTTAGGGGCATCATCTGTTTTAGCTTGTGAATACTCTCTTACACCTTCAACCAAACTAGTCTTAGTACTAGGTTTCACTAGTTGTACATTCTAAGGGGAGAAATCATAAGGCTTTAGCTATATATCCTCAACCTTAACATCAACCTGGGAAAAACTCCTCTACATCCCAATCTTTTTTTTTTATCATAATAATGTTGTTGAGAAACATCTTTCCATCAAGAAGCCACCTTATGTGTTTTATCTTTTCCAATTGGGTTGTTATGTGGCTAATCTATAAACATCATCTACATTTAGAGGGAAACAAAATTGTGATGCCAAAATTTCAACATCAACATAAACTTCTCTTCCCAACTCTAAAAATACTTGCACAAAAGCTTATTTTTATCCTATATATATATACACACTATTTTAAAAATCTTTTGTAGCAGGGTAATTAGAATACAACCTTTAAGAATAGACTCCTACTTTTTAGATGC
The DNA here is from genome assembly GCA_028749045.1 of Cupressus sempervirens. NCBI lineage: Eukaryota > Viridiplantae > Streptophyta > Pinopsida > Cupressales > Cupressaceae > Cupressus > Cupressus sempervirens. The sequence continues at coordinate 550,521,981 of CM053785.1, read as the reverse complement.
CCTTGAATGTAAATCACTTTTACTTGGCAACATACTCCTAAAACATTTAATCACACCCAATTGAGAGAAAATAGTCATGTTGTTGGCAACTTCCTCCTTAGCCTCCACATTCAATACCATAGAAATAGTAATGGATGATGGGTGGAAGAAGGCCCCAAAATAACCTATAGGTGGTTGCTAAATCTCTTGTAATTGTTTGAACTCTTTTTTGGTCAAACACACTCACAATGATATATTACCATTTTAAAGTGTATATTGTTATATTCTATGTTGCAACTTAATACTCAGATCATGCCACAATCTATTACAAAATGTACATTTTGTTTTAGAACAAATCCTATATTATTTTTGTACTAATTGATTTAATAATTATAAGTGAAAATTAAAAATGTTTCATTTTTTGTAATTATGTGATGTGACAACACATTTCAACAGTTCAAATCATTTTTTTTCATAATGTCTACTTTGAAAATCCTAGATAGAAGGGACCCCATGTACTAATATAGAACTTGGACAAAAAGACGAGAGGTGAAATGTATAGATTGCAATAAGTTTGAATAGATTGAATTATCTTTTGCAGACTATTGGAACTTAATTTTTTTGCAAAAAATTAGGATCTATAATGAGAAAACCATAAAAATGCTTATCTTTACCCATAAATCACCCATATATTAGAGGATGCATTAGTAGAGATAGAATACTCAATGAATGTTGTCAAGCATATTTATTCTAATTAGCTCCACATAGAATCTGCAACTTGTAAAATTATTGTTCACAAATACTCTCAAAAGACAACATCACCAATGTAACTTGCCCAAGTTTACATTGATCTCACTTTGTTCAAATATAACACTAGTAGCCCGATGACAAAAGTAGTATCTAGACTGCATAAAATCAACCTCAATGAGAAAATCAGTGAGACTCACACCAATGTAGTAATAATTTGGACATGCTAATCTCCAGACAAAATGCACTAAAGACAAAAACAAAGTCAAACATTTTTTTTCTAGATTCATGAAAACGTAGTGATTTTTTTCCAATTTTTTGGTTGTTTTCGACTACAAACTATGCAAATCATGAAGATCAAATGCTGAGATTTTCGAAAAATCCATGATTTTTTGTTTTCTTGAAAATTGGTCAGCTATACAATTTGTAGGGAGGATATCTATGTCCGAAATTAGTCGATTGGCTATTAAAGGTGGACATTTCACTTTAAACCTGTTCAACACTTAAAAATAAGTAATGTTTTTTAAGTGTTTTGCAATTTTCAATAAATGCAGCATTGAACAAATTCAATTATTTGATTTGATTGTAATATTTTGCAATGAATGGGAGAGATCTTGTATCATATCTATACTTAAATGTGTACATTATAAAACTGTTGAAAGTATAAGTCAGAATTTAGTGATGGGGAGACTAATCAGAATGTTACTTTTGTCATTTCACATTAATATTTTTAGGAGGGAGATGACTGACATGAGAAAACTCATTGGCTCACTCTTCTCTTCCATGCTTCATATCAATCCTTGTAAACCCACTCATCTATCCTCATACTTTCTTTAGGTTTTCATGCCCTTGGGAAATTATAATTTCTTTGAAGAATCTCACTTTGGACTCTTGAGCATGCTCATGCTTCATTGTTTCTTGTGTAGCGGGTGATTATAATGTAATATTGGAAGCGATCGGTAAATATCCGCTTTGTAGAATTCTTTGGCTACAATATAGTAGTCCTGTGTACTATAATATATGTTTCCTTTTCTCTGTGCTCATTTCTATTTTGTACCATGATTCGTCCCTTATCGTTTATTGTTGGTTGTATCTTCCTTCTACATTTTTTTCTTTCTATATCATTATCTCTTATTCGACATCATGTATATTACTTGATTCTAGTACTAATGATTTCTTCTACATAAATCTCTTTCAGTTCTTACTTTTAATACTTAACTATCGATGCTTTTAGCATATTGATGGAGTTTTGTTCAATATAAACTATTGCATATATTTATCCATTGTTGAGTAGATGGATTTGATTCACATGGATGACTACATTTTGTTTTGTCCACAATTTCCCTTGCTTCGTTTGATATATGAAGTTTATAATTTATGGATGCCCAATCCAATGAATATCCTTTATCTCTGCATCCTTACACAATGTCTCTATTCTTATATATGTTTGCACCAAAATTGTCAGTTCACTCTAAACAGAGTAGATATGCTATTGGGAAGTGAATATGAATAAAGTATTCAATCTCAATCCCCATTTCTTAATTTTTCAAATCTTTTAATAGTTGAGAAGTCACATAAAGAAACACATGTCCTAAAACTACCTATCCTCTTTGCTTGTAACTTTTCAAAATTAAATAAAGTGGTTTCTAAACTTATTATCATTTTTTGAATTAGTTTGAGCATATATCACTACCTTATAATTAATTTCTATTATTCATTGTTATTTAATTATTCATATTTAAGTATAGTCATGACATTTTATTAGTTCTTTATTATTATTATACTAATTTCTAATTAGTTAATTGTAATATGTTAAATATTATATTAGATGATTATCATATTCATTAATTAATTTTATTTCATATATGATTCTTTTCTTATCTTAATAATATAGTTTAAAGTATATTATATTTGATTATTATTCTTTTTTATTTATCAAATTATGTTTATTAGTTATTATTAAATTTCATTCTAGAAACATGGGACATTATATGAATCTATGGGGAGTTTTTGCCTTCACATAGAAAAATGACAGATACCTTAGATGCTTGAGTGATTGAACATCATCTATTCGAGAACACTGTAGAATAATTTCTGACTGGGAACTTTGAAGTTTCCATTGTAAATTGTTGCAATCGCAATAATCAAGCACTTGAGTGAAATGGTTTTTTCTATTTGGAATGGAAGGAACCTTAGGTTAATACAATGCCTTAAGGTAGGAAATGGTGTAGCGACACCCATGAAATATTTAATTCTGATCATTATTTATCTACAGTTATGCAAAAATGTAAGCATGCAATTCAAAATGGGTAAATGTCATAAGTTTTGGCAATATCACGCCACATGTAACGAGAATCTTGTATTCTTAAAGAACCACCAAATAATCATAAATGTAACCGATAAGCATGTAACCGAAAGGGAAAATGTACAATTTTGTAACTGTTACAATTGTCTTTATATAGACAAGATTATTCAATCAGAGGGGGCGATTGATAGTTGGAAGGGATAAGCTTAACTAATGGGGGCTCTCTGGCGGCAGCTAGAGAGCCATGTAAAATGTAATTGCTGTGTTAATGTAACAATTTCTTTTAGCTTGTGTTTATTGTTTCCCATCGTGTCGTCCTCTCTATAGCTTTCATGGTTGGATGTCTTGTAGTTTGTTATTGCAGAGTTATGATATAACATTGAGTGATAGTTGTTTTTGTTACATTGTTTGCTTTGAATCCAAATTTGAAGATTGTTTTGATCTCCTCATCAGATTGGTATCAGAGCTCAGAAGATTCTGAGCGTGTAGAAGGCAATCTACACCAGGCAGAGTTGGGTTTATGATTTTTGTTAGTGAAGTTTTTGTGGTTGCAGGTGCTAGTTCACTTGCTGCAGATGGGTGGACAGGAGGTCTACCAAGTGAAGGCCATAGGAGATTGTCTAGGGCCAGAGAATATGGTCCTTTGTGTGTCGCCAAAAGTCTTGGGGAGAGAGGCAAGAGGGACTCCCAAGTGAGGGACAAAGTGTTGGTGTTTGTAAGCAACATGCAGGAGTGGATAGTGGAATGGAAGACGCACCTTGATGGCAACCAGTTGCACTCCATTGATGGGAGTCAGTCTGTGAAGAGTCACAGTTGAAAGTAGTAAAGAATGGAAGCAGCAGAGGCATCGATCAAGTGAAGACATTTCCATAGGGACATGGAAATTTTGAAGCTGGGGAGTATGGTGCAGCGACACCCATGAAATATTTAATTATGATCATTATTTATCTACTGTTATGCAAAAATGTAAGCATACAATTCAAAATGGGTAAATGTCATAAGTTTTGGCAATATCATGCCACATGTAACGAGAATCTTGTGTTCTTAAAGAACCACCAAATAATCATAAATGTAACCAATAAGCATGTAACCGAAAGGAAAAATGTACAGTTTTGTAACTGTTACAATTGTCTTTATATAGACAAGATTATTCAATTAGAGGGGGTGATTGATAGTTGGAAGGGATAAGCTCAAATAATGGGGGCCCTCTGGCGGCAGCCAGAGAGCCATGCAAAATGTAATTGCTGTGTTAATGTAATAGTTTCTTTTAGCTTGTGTTTTTTGTTTCTCATCATGTCGTCCTCTCTGTAGCTTTCATGGTTGGATGTCTTGTAGTTTGTTATTGTAGAGTTATGATATAGCATTGAGTGATAGTTGTTTTTGTTACATGTTTCTGGGGAGGAATTATTTGTTTTGAATCCAGATTTGAAGATTGTTTTGATCTCCTCATCATAGAAGTGGACATTTGGAGGCAGCCATTATAGATTTCAATGATGAGAATTTCAGTTTGAAGAAATGGTTCAGTAGAGATGTGAAAGAAAGTGAAGAGGAAGAGGAAAAGGTTAAGGTTTTTTTTTGTATGTTTCAGTCAAGCATGTTTCCATGGGACATGGAAATTTTTCAAATTTGGGAGTATGATGCAGGAGCACGTCTGCGACAGGAAGATAACATGCAACATTATTTATGCAGAATTATATTGCGACAGGAAGTTTGGTGGCGACAAGAAGACAACCTGCAATATGACTAAAATGCAGGGCATAAAGCAAATATAAGAAAGTTTTGAGTTTAAAATCTGAAATTTGAAATGTTTGTGTGTGTGAGATTAGAGTTTTATGTTTTAAAATAAATGTCTTTTTTTTTTTTTTGTGGTGGAAATGTTTAGGTGGCATTCTTATAAGCCTACCCAACATTATTCACTTAGGACTTAGTATGAGTTTATTTTAGTTTATTTTCGGTGTGTTAAAGGTTTCTAATTTTTGAAAATGTTTATGGGAAAAATCAAAAGGAAGAAAATGATGAATATTCCTACAGCATCATGTGTAGGCATTCAAAATGTAATTGCCACAAGAAAGGTATGATGGTTTCTTGGGAGTTACATTAGAAGGATTTTAAAAAAGAGAAAGAGTGCATATTGTAAGGGAGATTTTTGAAGAGACATTTTTGGAGAGAGATTTTTTTTTTTGGGAGAAAGGGAATAGAATGAAGTTCTTGAGTTTTACTATAATTTTCTTAATTTTCTAGTGTTGTACAGATGTGATTGTGTAGTATTCTACATACATTTTTTTGTTTGTATTTAGATCAACATCTTGGAAGAAATCTGAAAATCAGATCTTAATAGTTTAATATTTTCTTATTTTTCATTTTCTATTAGTCAGATCTCTCTGTTGTTTTGAGAGTGGTCTTTGCATGAGTGTTTTCTAAAGATCCTCCAATGGTCTTTGTTGACCATTGGAGGATCCTCTGTAATTTCATGCATTTATTTATTTCTGTATTGTTGTCTCATATCAGGTTACAGGAAAACCCAGTTGTAATGCAGATTTGAATGGGCAACATCTTTATGTGTTGACCCTCATTTCATTAAATTTCTATGCATTTGCTGAAATATGCATTCATGCATGTGAAGCCTGAAGTTATGTATTTGATTTTCTAAAGGTTCTAAAATCCCTCTGCATGAGGAAAAATCTTCCAACTTGTTTCTTTGAAGGGGAAGGGTTTTCATTTCTTTACATTCAAAGAGGCTTAAAGACATCAACCTCTATAGGAAAGTGATGACTGCAGGTAGGAATTTCAACTTAGTCCAGGAGATATTGAGACACTCCAACCTTAAAGGCATCCCAGAGTGATGGGCATGGATTTGATCCTAGTCACACTCAAATTGAGGGTTGGCATCCATGTTGAATCCTTGATAAAATTAGAGAGAATGATAGGGAGGCATTCACTATGGTGACAAATTAGAGAGAAATTGACAACATTTAAAAGAAAAAGATGCTTGACAGTTTCAGGCCAATGACAAAGAGAGCACATCAAGGGTTCAATACCAATAGGGGACAAAACAATCTATGAAGATTCCACATTTGTACATGTAGTATAAAATTCTACAAAGACCAAAAACTATCAAGAGTACACTGCTTTGACATAATTACAGACAAGTAATCAAAAGTCTTCTCATGGTCGTAACTCAAACTTATGTTTAATTTAGACTATATAAAAAATAATCAAAAGGAAAATTGTATAAAACATTGAATAGTAGTTTGAATGACTTTTTAAGAACTTTTAGATCTTTTGTATATTTAATAAGATTAGAAATTAGATTTCCACCATGTAATACAAGGTAATTTAAACAAGAATAGGGTTAAGATAGTTATTCATTCCTTTTCTTTTGGATTGTTTTATTTAGGAGGACTTCTTTAATTTGGAGAAGAAGTTTGATAGTAAGTAAAAATTGTGGTTATTTTTAAAGATCTTGAGATGATTATTGTAAATGTCTAATTTTTTAATGTTGTGTCGGGATGGGTGATCTTTTGGGAAGACCTAATCCTTCACCTTTGTGAGCACCATCTAGACACAATAAGTGCGAAGTGTTGTGTTCATTCTTTTGAGAGATGGAATCATGTTATAATATTGATATGGAATCTATTTGATAATGTTGACCATAAACCTCGATAATAAGTAAATAACTTGCCAAATAATCTATTCTAATAATTTGGAGCCATTTGAAAATTTTAAATAAGATTTTAGAAGTGTGAAATTAGGATGCTCAACTACTAGGTTATCTCCTTGTCCCATAGTCTATCTTTACCCTCAAAAATGTTAAAACTATTTTCTTTCTTAAAGAGAAAATTAAATAGGCCTAGACTAAATCTAAAGAGCACATCAACTGCAATTTTATGCAACCTGGAGTTAAATCATTATTCAACCTTCATATAGAACCACCATTGTCCTTTAATCGATATTCAATAATGGAAAAAATCTATATACAATTATCAGACAAAAGGAAGAGTCTCGATTGCAACAACTCTAACTATAGTCCATAAAGTTACACAATCTCATTCTTTCCCTTTTTATACACGACTCTACTCATTTTCCCTTCATCGCTTTTTAACTAGATGTCCTCCTTCCCTTCTGAATAAAGTTGTTTTGTTTTTCATTATCACAATAGAAATCATGTTTTTGCAAAATCCATTTCTTTTTGTTCCAGAAACAATCTAGCCATTACCTTGTATTGCATAGAGTAGCCTAAAACTTGCAAACAAAAAAGTGTCTACTATTTTTCCTCCTTTATAGCTTAGTTTGTGGAAAAAGCACATACCAATTGAACTATCTTTATTTTTTGTATTCCTCTTTTACATTTCTTTTAGTTTTATAATAAGTATATATGAATTTAAGAATGCCTAAATTAAACTATTTCAAATTAACAATGTTTAATTTTATTTTTAAGCTTTTAAGTTTCCTTCACTTTATATTAAATGCCTAACAATGTGTGTGTGTGTGGACAACCATTTTTATATAGAATTATGTCTTTTGTCACTATCGATGTACCCCTTGCTCCTCTTCATGCAAGTGCTAGTATATTGAAAACTAGGCAATCGACAAAACCAATATCGATAATTACAAGTTGAGATGACAAAAGATATTGAGATGAGCAATATAGATTGGATGAATGGAAGAGCGCATCAGTATCAAAGGAAGGAAGATGTTATATGGATTGATGGAGTAAATATACCCCAATAACACTGATGAAAGGAACATATGAATAACATGCAATCAAGGAAACTTATGTCGATTATTTAATGTTGATTGTTAAAAAAATGAAGTATTAGAGATCCAAAAGGTCATTGGTATAACTTGCTCCAGTTGGAAGAAGAAATAATGTGTCTTCTTAGTGAGATGGGATGCAATAGGTCATTGAAGGTTTCGATCATCAGAGGAGTAAATGATTTGTTATCTCGATGATCAATGAGATGGAACAAGATGACATACACCAATGAAGCAAAGCATAGATGATTCAATCATATTGTCAAGGAAAGTTATAATGACAATCCTTTTTGGTGTAAAGTAATCGATATAACCAAGCACTATCATTAGGGATGGTATTGAACTATCTTGATCGGAGAGACTACTGACAATGTTTTGTCGATAGGTTAAATGCCTTATCAAGGAAGCCTTAGATTAAAAAATAAAAAATGAAACATCAAATTAACTTATTCTAATAAGGGGTTATTAGAGAATGGTATCTTACCAGTTAACATTATGTTGATTATGATTGGGAAATTGATAAGCAATCAGTTGACTTTTATTATCTAAGTACTATGTGAGTCTATAAGAAGACTAGTGATGAAGAGTTGCACTTTGAGATGAACCAATCAGATTGTGAGAACACTCATCATTGAGGGGGAGTATGTTGATATTTGATGTTGGTAAAAAAAACATAGTTTCTCTTAAGAATATTTTAGTTAGTTTTTAAGTTTTTATGTAAATAAAGAATGTGTTGAAATATGTATATATTTATTATTTAACTTTATTTATTTTTAATTTTATTCCTTACCAAATAAAACTTGTTTAGTTACATGTGTATCTATTTTTTTTCTTTTTTTTGTGTGGGTGTAAATTCTTTATATTCAACTATTTGTCATCTTTTTCAATAGAGTTGAAATATAAGTTATATTTTCAAAATTTTGTTCATGTGTAAAATGTTAAAGTAATAAAATATTTTCTGTTAATTAAATCATTTATTATCTCTAGTTTACTTAAGGTAAACATTGGACATATAATAATTAATTCTTTTATTAATTATTATCATGCAACCTAGGTTAGTTATCTGTTAGAGTTTTGATCTCCTTTTATAAGGATTTATATCTTTGTAATTCATTCATTTACTTTTGATAATAGCAATCTCTCTTTTCGCTCTTTAGGAGTGTCTCATCTATGGATTTGGAAATTCAAACCTCCATAACTTTTGCTTCTATCTTTCTATGACATGTGTTTGCATGCAGGTGATTCTTGGGAGTTGTGGGGTTGATCTTTCATCAACTTCAACATGGTATCAGAGCTCCATATCTTCATGCCCTTATTCCATTTATGAGAGATTTGGCTTGGCTTTCAAATCTGTATATTTCCTTTCAGAGGGTTTCATTTTTTAGAGTTTTTTTGTATTGGATTTAGGGGTGACCTTTTTTCGGTGCACTTTGAGCCCAAACGGACCTCACCGTTGAGCTTAGAGTGACCAAAAGATCCTATTTTCATATAAGATCTGTCCAATTTGGACAACTAGAATCTGAGGCAAAACAATATTAATCCCAGATTGGAAACGTTTCCTGAGGCGACGATTTGATATTTTTAGCATGAAAATTGAGATTTTTTAGCATGCAAATCAAGATTTTTTGGTTCATAAATCAAGATTTTTTGGTACACAAATCAAGATTTTTTAGTGTGCAAATCAAGATTTTTTAGCATGCAAATTGAGACAGCTCTGGTATGAAACTAACATGCTTCTTGATGTAATTTTCTATTGTGGGCACATTTCTCGATGCATTTAGTACAGATCTCGAGGTAGTATTATTTATTTGCCCATCTAACTCTGTTTTGACCTACATGTGGTTTTTTAATCATAACTTGCTCATTCAGACTTTGTTTTTAGCAAACGAGATATTGTCGGAAAGTTGATTCCAAGCCTATCATGATGGTGCTTTTTATTTTGACTTTTGATGTTGTTTGGTTGTTGGTTTATGCATTCAAAGTTAGAGGTTCTATTTTTTCCTTTGAGAGACATATCTTGAGACATTCTATTTTTCAGATTCTACTCTAGGCACATCCCATTCAGTTTTTTGTTTTTTTGCACTCTGGTGGATATCTTGGTTGTTTCAACTTCAGAGATTGATTTTGTTGCTTTAGATGATTTTTCATGAATTTTACTATCTCTTGTATCAACCTTATGTCTCTTTTGATCTTTTTTGACATCTTGTTGTAGTATTTTTGCAAATGCACTAAGATAAAGTGCCACTCTATTGTATTTTGAGATCTTGTACATCTTTGTGTTTTGTTGTACTCAAACTCATTATAAAGTGCCTTAGGGGGTTTCCTATTGGCCATATTCATCATTTTCCTCTGTCAAGTGATATTCCTTCCATGGCATTAGCCTCATGATGTGTTAATGACATGTGCCATTACAGGTGTTTGTACTTCTTTTGCACTCTCAATGTTCCTAGTTCTTCTTCTTATAGGAGATATTGCATTTAGTTTTAGTGTTCATGTCTTACCTCTTAGCATTATAGGGGGTTATGTTGGTTCTATGGATTTCTTGGTTCAATGGAGTGAGCTATGTATTTAGTATTTGATGCTATGTATTAGGCGATTATAGTGGTTGGATACCTATGCATTTCGATGAGATGGATCATTTAACATATATAAAAATCTTTCATTTCTATTTTTGGAGGCCCATGAAGATACATTCCATCTTTGATTGATTAACTCTTTAGACTTAGTCTTATCTACTTGGTCATGTTCTATACTGTGGAGGCTCTTTAGATCAATAGTTTGACATTGTTTGCAACTTCATGCTTTAGTGGTGTTCTTCACAATCATCCTTTTGTTCCTATCTTCGGGAACATTCTTTCCATCTCTTTTTGGAGTACAATTTTTTCGATGTGGTTTTCTCAATCTCTCCTCTTTTCAAAGATTTGGTTGTGCTTGGGTACCTCATCGGGCTTTGTTGCCAAGACCTAATTCTTCTTTTAGTAGTAGTTTCTAAGTTTTTAGCTACTCCCTAAGTTTATCTTAAGGGAGGTGTTAGAGTAATAAAGTATTTTCTTATTACTTAAATCGTATTGATTTAATTATTAAGTCACTTATTATCTCTAGTTTACTTAAGCTAAACTTTGGGCATATAATAATTAATTCTTTTATTAATTATTATCATGCATCCTAAGTTAGCTACCTGTTAGGGTGTTGATCTCCTTTTATAAGGATTAATCTCTTTGTAATTCATTCATTCATTTTTGATAATTTCAATCTCTCTCTTTGCTCATCAAGAATGTTTCATCTATGGATCTGGGAATTCCAACCTCCATACCTTTTAATTCTCTCTTTCTATGATAGGTGATTGTATGTAGGTGATTCTTGGGAGCTGTGGGGTTGAGCTTTCATCAATTTCAACATAAAATCTACATTTTCTATCAGAGTAGATGAAGATCTTCAAATTTTTTGGGTTGAATATTTTCAAAAATATTAGAGCATGAAAAATGAGATTTTAATCTCAAGAGGATTGTTTCAAAGATGAATTGATAAAATAAGAGAATTGTAATTCAAAACTATTAGAGGATTTCAAAAAGTTTGGAAAGGAGAGATATGAATATTTGTGTCAAATTGAGAAGCTTAAAAATGAATTGGAAAGGGTTAAAAATGTAAATGTTGAATAAAAGGATAGTTTAAAATTGCTTGATAGAGCCAATAAGGAAAATGAAGATTTGGGTAAGAAGGTTAATATTTTGGAAAAAGATATTGAGATCTTGATATCAAAATCATTAATTTGTGATGTTACATGTGATACAAGTGATTTGTCTCCACTTAATACAGATGATATAGTCAAAGTATCTTTAGAGAAAGAGAACACAGATGAAGGTAAACAAATTATGCAAAAAATGGGATTTAAAGGAAGTAGACTAGGAAAGCGTGGGCTAGGCATAAAGGAGCCCATTGAGCCCATTTGGAGGCCAAAATTTGAAGGCCTTGCATTTGGTAAGAGAGAGAGAGAGAGATTTGATGTTGCTAGTGTTGCAGGTTTGAAGAAATCAATTCAAAGTATGGAATGTATTACATGTTCTCATTGTCATAGGGAAGGACATTTAGCGGATAAATTTTGGGATCTTCACCCTTATCAGATTTATGGGATAAAGAGTCATAGTGAAAAATCATGCTAAAATAGATTGCGATGGACAATCTATGAAGATTCGTATGTAGGTTGATTATGAATGGATTGATGGATCTTGTTGGCACAAGGTGACAAAGATGTCGAAAGGGTTGTACAAACCTCAAAGTTTGTATGTCAAAAGTTACAATAGTGGATCAAGGTTACGATCTTTGAGTGAAGTACTTGATGACTACTTGTTTTGATTGGCACATGGAAGTGTCACGAGTCTTCTCTATATTAGATAAATGAGGGGAAGATTGAGCCTTGTGATATCTCACGAAAGAGAGAAATTGATAAATAGTTAGTTGAATTCTATTAGAAGTATTATGTGAGTCTATAAAACTCTTGTGATGAAGAGTTACACTTTGAGATGAACCAATCAAATTGTGAGCACACTCAGCATCAAGGGGGAGTATGTTGATATTTTATACTAGGAGAAAACACTGCTTTTTCTTAGGAAGCTTTTAGTTAGTTTTTAGTTTTTATGCAAGTAAAGAATGTGCTAAAATATGCATATATTTAGGATTTAGTTTTATTTGTTTTTAGTTTTATTCCTTAGAAAATAAATCTTGTCTAGGTAATTTTTTGCTTATTTTTGCGGGTGTGAATTCTTTATATTCAACCCTTTATAACCTTTTTCAATAAAGCTTCAATAAAAGTTATATTTTTAACATAGCTTACCATTACAGGATAGGTAAAAATTTAGATACATTGATAGCCAATAATGAGATAGGGGAAAGGTATACCACTCCAAGAGTGATAAAAGATGCATCAAAGAGACACTTAAAGTGGTCTACCAATCGGATGAAATAACATACATATGAATCATGAGTATGAATTGATCAATGAATAATATCAAAAACCACAATGATAATAATGACTATCATGTCAACGAGATGTCATAATTGAAAGTGATAAGATAAGAATGATTGAAGCATGTAAATTAGATAAAATAAGAACAAGGCAGGTCACAAGAAACATTTAAATTACTTTGAGAGGAGTCCTAAAATATCTCTACCTAAATAACTTGTAAAATGGTAATTTAGTATATAAAGTAAGACAATTTTATAAATTGGAAATACTATTTTTAAGAAGGGTGGTCCGTTTTCACACAAAGGGGTATGTATAAACATAATATCACAATGTAAATTATATTAAAACTTTTTCTACCAATTTAATCTATCGTGAACAAAAGAATTTTTTGAAGTAACACTATATAAAGATGAATTACTTTCTATTTGAAATTATGAACTGTATGATTCCATTTTGATCAATCCTTTTTGATTCTTATCTCAAGAAGATAGAAGCTGCTTTGAATTTTCATGTTTGAAAGTTATCTCTATTATCTTGTAATTTGATCATTAGAATTAGTAGGCACTATTAAATATATCCTATCGGTCATATTAAAGTTAAGTTGAATTTATTAGGATTTGGTTGTGGAATAGTGAAATAATTGAAGATAAGAAGTTGATAGGACCATCCAAGTGGTGCTTTCTATCTCACTAAAGGTTTTTATTAAAGCACAAGCAAGTTTTGGAGGGACTCAAAACCCTTTACAAAAATTGTCTCAACGATTCAAGACAAAGATGAGGGTTTTCCTAGAAGGACCCCTTAATCTAAAATGAACATTGCATAAAAAACCAACATGTAGCCATAAAGAGAAAAAATGACTAAACAATAGTATAGTAGGCCTCCATTTTCGACCAACATTTTTGATGACAAGCCAATCTGGCTTGTTAAATTCATTTAAAAAAATGATCTTGACAACGTCAAAATTTTGAAAATAGTTAAGTTCAAAATTTTGACATTGTCAAGATCATATTAAAAAAAGGAAAAGTGAAACACTTCATTTTGTTTTTGCATGGAAGATTGTGGGTGAGAGTTTGGGTCAGGGTAGAGAGGAGGAACCGCAGCAAGAGGTAATCCTTATCGCATTTTATGGTTGATTTTTGTTCCTTGTTTGATTTAACTTTGTACGCAAATTCTACCTTCTGTCTCATGCCTGTTCAGTTTTTGCTGGTTTGGTTTAATTTTTTTTAAAGTTACACTTAGCTATGGAACTACAAATGCAAAGTTTTTAAAGTGGGTTAGTATTTTAGGATTAATGTTCTACATGTACCATTCTTTCACTTTTCAAAGAAATGTAAAGCTGTGGAATTATGCCTAACATTGTAACAAATTTTATAATCATAGATGCATATGAAAAAGAAAACACGTTTGAAGAAATAGAAAATGTTCTCTCACATATGTTCACATGTGATACTTGTAAGTGGGATGAATGGACAATGAATGCTATTCTCAAGGCCTTCAGTTATACAGGGGAGATTGAGAAAATGGAAAAATGGTACAAGATAGTTTAAAATATTGGAATTAAGCTTGATATAAGGACATTTGAAATAGTAATTGGTTCATATGCTAAAGAAAATTTGTATGATAAAATTGCCGATGTCTAGTATATGAAGAAATCTTATCTCTCATGGACAAGTAAAACTTATAATATTGTCATTGATGCATGATGGTGAAATTGAGAAGACAAAGTTTGTTTTCAATTAAATGAGATTGGAGGCTATGAAGGTAGATTCCATAAATTTTGTTGCTCTTATTAATACATATGTTGGTAAAGTTTTCTCATTTTCATGACATTTTAAAATTTGGTATATGCTATTTAGTGTTGATTGATGTGCCTAAATTTGCTTGTTCATGTTTGTTCAATTTTAAAATCGATGGGCTACACACGGTACATAATACTAAACTCTGCCAAATTTGAACATAGGTCCTTTTTAGCTTGAAGAAAGTTAGCAATTGCAAACACAACAACCTACCTATTCACATACTTGATATCTTGTGGCTAAAATTACCGTGTCTATTTTATTTTTTATGTTCAAATCATTGTTAAATCACTATTTCAGCATAGACAAAAAAAAAGAGAGAACTTAATAAGAGAAAAATATATTCTATCTTGTATTTGCAACTAACCTTTTTAAAAATATATTTTAGAAAAGGTATGTCTTGTTTCTTCACTTTTGGAGGTTATATCTTTAGGATTTATTTCACACTTTCAACATGAAAATCTTATAAACATTTTATAGTCTATACTTTTCTTTTTTATTTGCAACTATAATTGGAAAGTAGGATTCTTTTTGTTGTAGTATCCTCCTTCGAGTTCTCTACTAAAGTATTCTTGTGCTCACTATGAATAATCAATAATGTTTGAAAATATTTGGGAAAGATTTTTTTTTTTTTTGAGCATACTACAAAAAACTTGGGTGCATATATTTCCTTTGTCAATTGTGATTTGTGTTTAAGATAATTCTTGGATGCTTATAGATTTCCTAAGATTTTCCTTCATTATTCTATCTTATTTGAATGCTTACAACTTTATAGTAGAACACAAATAATGAACTATTAGAAGACAAGGACAACAATTGCAGACTTTGTAAGTCTTTATTTTTTCTTTGTGCTTTCAAATTACCTCCTTTTAACTATAAGAAGTGTTTCAAGAAAGATATCCTAGTCTCCTTTGACTAATAGGGCTTTTCAAAGATCATTGCCCCTATTTTATCATCAATCTTTAGCTCTATTTTTATCAAGATTCTCTATTTACTTATCATGGTATGATCTTCATTTGGACAAATGCACTGATGTCTTTTATCCTTTAACTTTGGTAGTACAACACAATAATGATACATTAAAGCAAAAAAAGAATACTATCACTTTCATAGCCTTTGAAAATCTCATGCACAAAATTTTCATTTTCCCTTCTCTTAGAATTCGTCACTTCTCTCTATTAGATAGGCCTTTATATTGTGATACCATTATTTCTCATCTTTTCCTTGGAAGAAATGTTCATTTGGAGGATTATGTATTGATTCTCAAAGATGCCCTAGAAAAAATTGAATCCTCCTATCCTTGATTGAATATGTAAGCTAAAAAAGTGAGGGTTATGAGGATGATTTGCATACTTGTAGTGTGCTAGGTGAACCCCTTTTAAGCCATAAAAAAAAAACTAGATTTTCCACAGGATTTGTTGCAAACATAAGCAATCTCATATCAAAAAAAGGTGATTTTGGGTCAGGGTTGAAACCACATGATTGATATACCTTTGTCATGATAAGTCATGTTCTTCTCTATTTAAAATAAATTTATAAAACATCATGTACTTTTAATTGTTTTATTTTATAATATATTGAAAAGATAATTTTATTATTATTGCAATACGTTCTACCTCTATCTCTCCCAAACAACTTCGACAACATGAGTGTCAAACAAGTTATATATGATCTTGAGAAATGCATGAGGTTAGAAGTGTTATTTGTTAGATTTTTTGTATATAGATATTATTTTTGAATCTTGCTCTTCTTTTTTTGTAATTTATTGTATAATTTATTGTAGAGTCTCATTAATATGTTTTTGTGTAATGAATATCTTCCAGGCAGTTGTCATCTAAAGAAATTGATAAAAAATTTATACAAAGTATTGGAAGAGAAAAATTCCTTAGCTTTTGTGTGAGATGCAAAAGTGTCTACCATAATTTTTTTCAATGCACAAGAACACTACCTCATACATCTAGTTGAGGAGATTGAATTGTGTGGAGTTGTACCAACTAGGTCAATATGGATGGTTGAGAGACACTTAAATTTTTTGAAGGGCCTAGTTCGACTAAGAGCATGTCCTGAGAGTTTCATGGTCAAGGGATATATGGTATACCAGACCATGGTGAACATTAGTGAATATCTTCTCAAGTTTGCATCAAAGATCCATGTAGATCACATTTGGAATCTCAACTCCATTAACAAATTCAAAGGGGAGGACTTGATGGGGAAAGGTAGATTGAGGAAAGCAAGAGGTAATTATAAAATGTTATTGTATTTAATTAATTCTTATTCATCATCAATATAATTTGTTTCTAAATGGTCTATTTATTTTATATAGTTGCTCGTGATTGAGATGCACTTCATTTCTGTATTGAAAACAATATTGATTGGATGATGGTATGGATTGAATGATCTCAACAAAATGGTTGCTTATTAACATGAGAGGTGTTGCTTCATTGGTTAAAGAAGCTCATCATAATGGAGATTCCAATGTTATGCCAATGGTAATTGATCAAGAAAATAGTTTAAGAGGTGGAAAGGTACATATAAGTTAATCTATCATGACCCATTTGTTTAAAACCAACTCATAGATGGATGCATAATTTTGACATGTTTGAAAAATAATAGGTCAAACACCAAAAATCTATGTACTAAAATGGCCATAAATTTTGCATAAAAATGGTGGATGACACTAAGAGAACTTGTAATTCTGGGATAACTATAGTCTTTAAGATCACCAATATTTCATCTAGAAATGACATGCATCCTCAACAATTTGAAAATAGATACTATGGCATTTTGGATGATATAATTGCGTGTGAGTTTAATTTCTTCAAACTAGTTCTATTCACTATCAAATGATATAGGCTGGGAATGAATCAAAATGATCCTGATAGAACTATTATTGAACATGATAATGGATTTACAATGACTAATAAAAGGTCATTTGAGCCATTTGGAAATAAGCTCTATGTTTTTCCAAGCCAATGTGAGCAATTGTTTTACTTTGGCATTCCACATAAACCAAGTTGGTCATTTATTGTCAGACACGATCTAAGAGGAAGATTGATAAAGTATAATGTGCTCGAAGAAGAAGATACTGAAGAAGTGGAAGATGAAATAGATGATGAAGAAGGAGATGATGATGATGATGGTGGTGATGGTGATAACGATGACGATGATTGTCATAGAGACAATCATGATGATGATGATGGTCATTGTGATGATTTGGATGATGATGACGATAGTGATGATGAGATGGATGAAGAAGATGATCAATGGAAATGTATTAGGTTATGATTAGGTGCAAATATTTGTTATGATTCTCAATTCTTGGTGCTGATTACTTATAATATATGTTTTGTAGAGGTAACAAATTTAAAAGTATACAATGATTATGATATATGCATATTGTTCAGGTTATGTTCTATGTAATTTGTAACATAAGTATCAAGTAATTTGTAACTAACTTAAGTGAAATGAAATACATATGTATAATTCATTAATTCAACAATGACATGGATTGAAAGGTATAATTTTATTGCATGATTGCTTTCTCTTTACCTTCAACATTAACTTTAGGCCAAATCCATCAATATTAGCCTCATTTTATAGAAAAATATTTCACTCCTTCAATTATATCTCTCATTTAATGGGCTACAAGTACCACCAAACACGTATCTATCAGATTTGTCATCTTCAAGTAAGGGAAATGTGGGAATGGAAGAGGATAGTGAGACATGTAGTAGGTCTACGAAAGAGAGACAAACTAGAGGTCAAAAGATTAGAAAAAAATTCAATAAACTCATGAAATTTTTCTTTGCTCATGGGGGATCATGGTCTTATGATGATGAGACAAAGGGCGACATCAAGATTCCCTTGAAGTACATACATCTTTAGAAAGAATGGGTACACAAGAAATTACCTCCAATTAACATCGGTTTTTGTGTTAACAAGAGGATATATAGCATAGCTCCATCATATTTACATGGTTTGGGCCAATTTTCCATGGATGACATAAAGGTCAGTTATAAAAAAGTTGTTGAATTAATGGAGTATTTAGGACATTGTTACAATTATAATAATTGGATACAGATAGTTCAATAAAAAAAATTATGCGTATGTATGTACTGTCAACAAATTATCTACAATGGAAAGAAAATGATCAAAGTAAAAGACTTGTTGTGTACATTGATGGAAGGCCAAAAGCAATAGGGAACATTACATGTTTTATAAATAGCATGTGTCCTGGGTCAACTAATAAGAGACCCAATTGCATTTTTGAGGTGCATGAGGGAAATCATGTTATTGTATGTGCAATAAAATCAATAAGTGTAGGGGAAGAGTTGCTAATAGATTATGATTTGAATCACATAGATACAAAGAAAGTTACTATCATGGGACCACTAAGTAACTATATATGTAATATTTAAACTAATTACTTCCAATTAATAACTCCAATATACAATATACCATTTTATTGTTAAGGTTTTTTCCTAAGTCAACTATTCCTTTCATTATGTTGATGTTTTTATATATATATTCTTTGTCACAGGGTGACATGGCCAATCCATTGGATGATAGAGCCAGGGATGTTGCTCCCACACCTTCTTCAGCATAGGTAAACCTTTTATATAAAATTTTGTGTAATTGTATTTTACAAAATGTCATATTATTATGTTATTTTTGT
The DNA here is from genome assembly GCA_028749045.1 of Cupressus sempervirens. Classification (NCBI taxonomy): domain Eukaryota; kingdom Viridiplantae; phylum Streptophyta; class Pinopsida; order Cupressales; family Cupressaceae; genus Cupressus; species Cupressus sempervirens. Next base: position 550,502,761 of record CM053785.1, on the reverse strand, counting down.
TAAGGTTTTGGACTTTTTTTGATTGTTTTATTGATGTTTTTGTCACAATTTGATGCTTAGAGAAAGGGAAAAGAACCAATTACTCAAGACAAATTAATTTATGATATGTCAGCCATAGTATTATGCGACGATGACATCGCATATACCAGTAACCCTGTAAGCATGTGTAAAAAGACCCTCAAAAACATCAATCTACAAATTCTTGCGCTTGTGATGGATCCAAATCCAACTAAAGAGAAAGAGGCAAAAATAAATGAATTATTTCAGAGAGCACATTGTCTAGAAGTATGCAACAAGGAACCTTTAGCCAGGATGATAGTTCAATAAAGATTTATGTTTTATACTAATTAATAGATCATGAACCAAAATATGTATGTATTGTTACAACATTATTTGAGATCTCACCGAGTTGTTTTTACCTGATGAGGGTACCAGTGCATCTCCTACATGTATGTGATTTCAATTTTCAACTATCAAAAGGGACATTATCAAAATCACCAATGCTTTCTCTATTGGAGTTCATTAATAATCAAAACTACACCATTATTTTATTCATGATTATTATTGATAGTTTTATATTATTGTTATGTTTTTGCAATCTATATTTTAAAAAGATAATATATTATATATGATTATTTTTTAGGTCCTGATGACATATATACACCTCCTTTGATGAGGTCGAACAACACTCTGAGATTTTTGACTATAGGATCAACAACAAGGAGCTTGCAAACATCCACACCTGCTGCAACTAGAGCTAATAAAACCTTGTTTTGCTACATTTTGTTATGTGTTAAATATGATTTGATTTTTACTTTCTTGTTCATTTGATCATAGTATGACATTGTTTAAATTTGTGCAGTGACAGGTACACCTTCTCGTGATGATAAAACAAATACCAATACTGGTGATAATCTACCAGCCTTTCTTGGAGCAGCCCATGTTACTTCTATTAGATCATTAGAGGCATCATTATTAATGGATGAGAAAGATACAATTCCCTTAAAATTGCCTAAGCTTCTAGGTACTTTAAAATTGTAATTATTTAGAGTGTAATTGTAGTTTTCTTATTCATAACTCATTTTTGACTAATGCTCCTGTGATGATTTTGCAAGAATTTTTTTTTTTTTTTTATGAAACTTTTTATGATCTAACATTGAATATATTTGGGCCACATTATGTAAAAGGTACATAGCTTCATATAATTGGTTGCTACATTTTTCCCTTCATCCATTTGTTGTAATATATTCAAGGTACCTAGCTTGAACTAATTTTTTTATCTAACAATTTTGTTTTTTTGTTAAAGGGTGGAATGAGAAAGGCCCTAAATTAAAAGATCAGCTCATAAAATCTCTCTAGAGGATCTCTTTGGTCAAAATATTTTGAAGAGAGTCTAAAATTCTTAAAAAATCTTGCAAACATCTAAAGACTATGAGAGATCAATACAGAAGGGCTCTAAAGCTTAGCCCAAAGTATGAGCATCCTCCTATGGTTCTAGAGCTGGAGTAGAATGAAATCATTGAAGATGCAAAAGAGATAAGACTAAGAGATAAAGGAATTAAACCACCAGCCAAAAAAAAAAGGTATGCGGCAATATTAATGTAATTATACACAAATTAGTGATCTTTATATTTATATAATCTAACATATATCTAACATATTTCAAAGTTCACATATATAGGCTACAAGACACATCAAAGTCTACACAAGCTAGAAAATATAAGGCTGGTCAACCCCATCTTGGCTATAGTGGATATATGAAAATTCATTCACGACTTGTAAGTAGAAATAAATGAAAAATGAGAAATACATTCAATATTGATGATATTATGCAAAAAATATAGGACATTGAATTTAATCTAGCACCCACAGAAGAGGACAAATAAATTGGCTTCAAGAAAGGCTATACAATAGTGATTACCTGCCACTACATAGATTCCAGTGGCCAAAGAGATGTAGAAGATTTTGGTGCATCGGTTCACACACAGGTAAATAGGCCTAATGAATAATAAATAAAATCGAGAACTTCATGAGAAATAATCTATTTGATGCTAATTTCGAACAATGATAACAATGCACATGACATTTCATTGCAACCTTCTATTCCCAACACAGATCCTACTCATGATGACGAAGACACATATCCAACACATGATAAAAGCCCTGATGTGCATCGCAATGATAGAGGTACATATTCACTTTCTATTCAAAATTAATTATGTAGTTATTAATAAAATTTAACATCTTAAATTACAATTCGTAGAACCTTTATGTGATAATTTGAGTATGTAGAACATCATGGTGACAGAGTCGAGCATGGTGTTATTGTTGAGCATGTTGAGGTTGGGGCTAAACAAAATGTGATAGTAGATGATGTGGCACTACAAGTAAAGAAAAATCCATGTTACGTTCTTTAGATTAATGAAATACTTCTAACATTTTACAAAATGTTTAGAGTTAAACCCATTTTTTCTTATTGTACGAGCACATCAACCTTGTGCTTGAAAAAAGAAGAGGAAGCCTCATGCCATAAGATCAAAACCACAAGAGCCACAAGAGAATTCTGAAGATAGTCACGATGTGCCTATTAGCCTTTATCTTTGACAAAAGAAAAAATAAAAGAAGAAATGAATGTTAAAAATCTTGTTTGATGATGAATGTGTTGATGATTTTTTTATGAATGTTTCTTATGAATGAATTTTATGTCATGTTATTGAATATTGTTATGTGATTATAATGATTGATGTGTTCAAGAGTTATTGATGAATTTTTATATGTATTAATGAATTATATGTCATGTTAATGAATGTTATGTAATTATAATGATTGATGTGTTTAAAAATTATTGATGAATATTTATACATATTAATTAATTGCATCTCATGTTAATGAATGTTATGTGATTATACTGATTCAATAATATAGTTCTTAAATGAATGAATGAATGAATGAAATATTTACTTAGATGTTAATGAGGAATTTAGACTAATTATAGAGAGTGGGGGGGGGAGGAGAGGTCAAATGAGCTTCGACCTTCATGTGGTTGGCCTTGTTAAGTAGAGAATATGAAAGGATTGTCAAAACCAAGTGAAGCTCAAACTAAACCTATCAAAACTAAACACCAATATATGGTCCCATCATCGAGTGGTTAGAGAACTTCACCATAGTAATCAACAACTGTCATGTCTTCCATGCTGAGGTAGACGTGTCTATGATCTTCATTTCTATAGAATCCATATCAATTTCCACTACAATTTCATTGCATGTCTACACTATTAGTTATTATCGCTACATTTCCATAATCAATCATAGTCATCTCTTCTATGATAAATATTATCTATTAGTAAGTAGACTTGTCACTTTGAAACTCTTGAAAAAGTAATGTGAAAAAAAAGAAACTTCAAAAACTCAGTTCTAAGCTTCTTGACAGGTCTAATTAACTCTTTTGGTCATCACCAAACTCCACCTAACACACTTTTCTCAACTTTATAATGAGGCCTTTTACAACACCCAAAAATTATCTTCTTTTCCCAACATGGTTTCTCTGTCCTAAATTTATTGAACTTGCTCCTTTATTTTCAAGGTCCTAGAGGAAGTTCAATAAGGTCTAAAAAACTTGGTTTTGATCTAGAATATTGAACATTCAAAACAACCCCAAACTCCCTTTCTCTACTGATTTCTAAACTGGCTGGTTATCCTTGTAGCCCTTTGCAATCATGCCTCCAAACAAGGTTTTCGGATTTAATTTGAAATCTTTATTAACAACATACCAACCTATTCACCATTTAGGATCCCATTTTGACATTGTATAGGATTTTAGTGGTTTGACTTTCCAACTCCGCCCGTACAACACAATTCCCAAAATGGAGAGTTTCTAAGGGTTTTGAAGCCTTTCTTGGTTGTATGCATCAAATGAATTTGTAACACCATTCAATGGATCAGTGAAAGCTTCCCCTTTCTATTTAAGGACCTCCTTTCACTTCTCTTTCATTTTCCAAAGAAACCATGCAATTATCTTGCTTTAGATTAGCAAGTACATTTCATCATTCATCTCTAGCCCAATTCACCATCAACCTGCCTAGGCCTTGCTGGAAAAATTTACAAATTGATTGTCAATAACTCCAACCTTTTGCATCTTAAATTACACCAATTCTAACTCCTTTCTCCAAGGTTTCACGAGTTTTCAATTGCGGTGATAAGAGTTAGATTGTATTTTGTAAAAACTATCTAGTTACAAGGAAAAATTGGTGACACTTAGCAAATTGAATGAAATATCTACAAAACTCAATGGAGGGAAAAAAAGATCTATAAAATAAAAATTATAACAAAATATCAATTCTAACAAAATATCTAATTCCTATTTACAATAAAATTTCTTATTCATTCACAAAAACACGTGAACAACAGGTGAATACAATATTTTTCCTATCAAAAACTCAATTTGGTATTTAGTTTGAGAAAATTCTTGTCTCCAACCCATGAAAATTCCTTTGAAAAATATTATAAGTGATTTAAAGATGATTAAGAACCTAAGGAAGGTGAAAACTAACTATTATTTCAAAGATCCTAACTATTTTCCAAAGTTGCACAAAGTTGCAAGATTGCAACTTTTCAATTTTTGCAAAGTTGATAATTGTATGATAACTTTTGGCTTCCTTGCCAACAATGGAGGAAAAATGCATTTATTATGGTGTTTAAAACCTTATTACACCTCACTCAACCTTTCTTAATGCTTGTGACCATATTGTGGTTTTTTGTCCACCTTTGACCGCCTAGGAAGCTCTTTGAGAGTTTGAAAAAGAAAAAGAATGGAATGAATGCACAATGCAATATAAACCAAACATTTAGGTAAAAATACACACTTGGGTTGTTGAGAAACCTTTATTCCATATCTATAACAAAAAATTGAGTCTTGTAAGCCAAAACTAGGGTGATCCTATAGCATTCTTCCCCACAAAGAAAAACAATTGTCATGGGACAATAGGGGTAAGTTGTTGAGGAGTTATTCATCTCTTCTTGAAGTTAGTTTCAGGGATTAGAGTAGTCTCATTATCAGGTCTATCCTTCCACTTGATAAGGTAATCCATGTATGTCTTGTATCTTGTTTGTTTCCCAATCCTTGAACTAAGAATCTTTTCATCTTCAAGGGGTTTATCCTTTTTATTTGGCAACTTGGCAGTGATTTGAGAGAAGTCTAAATCTACTTATAAAATGGATGAAATGAGCCCTTCATACATTGTTAAATCTACCACATTGAATCTAAATTTTCTTCTTTTGTTTTACTGAAAATTAAGATGTCATCAAGATAGACTACAACAAATTTACCTATAAAGTCATGCAAGAATTCGTTCATTAACCTCATGAAGGTTCAAGGTGCATTTGTCAAACCAAATGGCATTACAATCCATTCATACAATGTCTCAGTTGTTTTGAAGGAAATTTCCCATTCATCCCTTCCTTAATTATGGTTTGATGATATCCATTTTGAGATCAATCTTTGTGTAGTACCTTGCCCCTCCTAAATAATCCATGAGGTCTTCTATCCTTGGTATATAAAATCTATATATGATAGTGATCTTGTTTATGGCCTAGGAATTTATACATAACCTCCATGTTACACACATTTTAGGAGCTAAAATAGTAGGAACAACACAAGGGCTTATACTCGTCCTAATCAGTCCATGGTCAAGTAACTCTTGAATTTGTTTGGTGATCTCCTCATTTTCCTATGGTGTCATCTTATAGGCTACCTTATCAAGTAAAGAAGCTTTTGGGGTAAAGTCTATTTGATGGCTTATTGACCTCTTTGGTGGTAAAGTATCTAGTTGTCCATTACTCACTATGTCTTAAAACTAATTTAGGATATCTTGTACTTCCTTGGGTATATCAATTTTGGCCTCTTTCTTTTTCACTCTAGGTTTGACCACTATGGCATATCATATTCCTCCTTCTTCCTTTAAAGTATCAACAAAATTTTTCTCTCCAACAAGTAACACATTAGGACCTATGGTTTGGTTTTCCCCTTCTTCTAACAAGGACAAAATTTTAAAAGCAACACAATATTTGTTGAAGGTATATGCATTTTTCTTGCCATCATGTATAGCTTCCCTATCAAATTACCATGGTCTAGCTAACAGAAGATGACATGCATCCATGGGTAAAACATCACATATTACCCTATCCTTATACCTTCCAATACTAAAATCTACCCAAGCTTGTTCATTGACTATTACATGCCGACCCTTCTTTAACCAAGTGACTTTGTAAGAGTTATTATGAGGTATTTTTTATAAATTTAGCTTAGTTGCTACTTTGTTAGAGATTATATTAGCAGTAGAACCATAATCTATGATGACTTTACATACCTTGTTGAGAATCTTGCACTTAATAATGATAATTTGTTTGTCTTCTATTTTTATTTTGTAGCTATCTAAAGCAATTGAAGCAACACTTAAACTCTTCATTGCATTTGCATCGGACACTTTGTTTTCTACCTATGAGTTGATCCTGTTAGTGAGCATATTCAAGAGAAATTGGCAATTAATATTTTTTGATTAAGAAAAACATATTTTGAAGGGTACCTGAAACCCTTTACAGACCAATTTTTTTCCACTTAAGCCCATACCAAACAATACTATAGCCCATAGGTGAAATAGGTCACCAACCAAAACTAGGTGACTAGGGTGGCATTAGAAATAACACAATACTCTTTAGCCACTAAAACAATTTTTGAATGGGCACCTAAAATCCCATGGTTAAAAAATAAATAGACAATAAGTCCCTCACCATGTAAAGCTACAAAGAACATTAGGCCAAAAGAGCCAAAAAATGGGACAATCGTTAATAGGTAGGGACTCAAGATTTCCCTTTTGGTCCCGTCTTTTGAGAATGTAATTCCATATCAAAAGATGGAGTGGAGGGCTTGACCTTTTTTTATTTTACTATTGTCCATCCATCCTCCACCATACCAACAACCTTTTTCCATGCAAAGTTAGCAACACCACAACTAGCCCCCAAAAACCCTCGCAGCTAGGGAAGAACACAGGACCACAACAAAAAAAGGGACAACAACAACATTCAAAGATAGAGTCACAAGAGGGGCTATAGTCAAATCACCAGTGACATAATCTTAAGGAGGGAGAATATAAGAGGTCACCACCATTAGGGAAACATTCATACCATCAAAGACACCAATTGAATCTACCACCAAAGTGTCCTGAGAAGATCCATCATCCCCAATAAAGGGGGATTTTTGAACTGTGTAGAGATCATCCAAAACCCCGTTCCACCAAGAAGGTGACTTCTTCAGTTTAGATTTTTTAGAGAAGCATTGTGTAGCAAGGTGGATGGTCTTCTGGCATTTCCTGCATTAGAAGGGGATGCCCTCATAATCAAGAAGCTGAATCCAAGAGCCAAGAGGGGAGGCCAACTTAATCTTTTCAGGGGGTCCCTTGGAGATGTTGATCTCCACAAGAATATGAGCATATGTCATCTAAAACATATTGGAAGACACAATATCAACCAACAAGAAGTCCATGAGGGCCTCTCCCACCACCTCCAGGACTGAGTCCAACCATAGGTGAAGGGGAAGATTCAACAACCTGATCCACAAAGGGATCTTATTAAAGGATTTTGTCAACATGTCAAAATCCTTATACCAAGGTTTAGACATCAAGGGGAACTTCTCCACCCAGGAGAAACCACGACGCAAGATGATATTTCTATCTTCAGTTGTGGCAAATTTTACAATGAAAAACCCCTTACCACAGGGTAAATTTGAGCTATTTTCAAAATGAGGGGCTCCCAATCTCAATAAATCTAGGCGTATAGATCTGACAGAGAGGGCTAGAAACCCTTAAAAATAAAAATAATAGTGGTGGAGGAGAAGTCATCCATATAAGTGGATATTTCATTGACAATATTGGACTCTAAATTAATATTTATCGGGTTACTTACAATGATAGGCACAGGGTCAAAAAGCCCTGAATGCACAACCTAACCTCCAATACTGATATCATAAGCAACCACATCAGTGTAAGATATGGTGGGTCTACCTGTACCACCACAAGGTAGAACTAGAGCCACCCCAATAGGAACCAAGGGTGAAGAAAGCACATAGGTGCCGCCAACAACCAAGGCCAAATGAAACCCAGTCCCAAAGGCCACATGAGGATGGGTGGGAGAAGATGGAATTTGAATCCTAGCTAGGGCATCATTGCAAAAGATGGAGTTTGGAAAGAAGGAAGCTATCACAAGAGACACCAAGCCAAAACTAGTTTCACCCTTGCCATGGAAGAGGCTTGCACAAATGAAGCACACACAGAGGCCAATACAGATGCGAAAGTAGAAACAAGAGTAGTCATAGGAATTATTGATGTTGTTCCTAAAAATTGGCAATTAATATGTTGGATATCCTTTATTGTTTATGTTTTAAAGAAAAATTAAAATATTATGCTTAAGTGGACCAAATTAATGGAGATAGTATTAGATGTTAACCGTGTCAATATCTTGGTTTTAGGCAATGCATAAGGAGGCCCTAATTCAATATGAAATCTCAATTGATATGAATAGGACATAGGGTGGAGTTGAAAAATGTAACACATTTTCATTTTTGATAGAAGCCATTAAAGTAAATGTGGTGCATTTGTTCAGCTCCACCTACTCTCCATGCATATGCAATGTTGTTGCACATGCATTCTCAATTCAGAGTGGTTGAATCTTATTTTGGATGGGAGGGAGAGAAACCAAAGACATATGGATGCTTTAGTGGTACAAACAATGATTCTTCACTATTTACATTGTAGTTCTATCATTAAGTTCCTTATTTTGACTATTGCTACATTCTACATTTTGATGTTATTAGAAGTAATGTTTTGTTTGCTTTGTTGAAATGTGTCATGCCTTCATTCACTAAAATTGATCTTTGCTAACTAAAACCATATTGGTGGCATGCTGATCTTAGTCTACTTAAAGTTGTTATTATAACACTATAGATCCTAATATGCATATAGCACACTCACCAATGCAACAAAACTGGAACATATCTTCAAACTTTTCAACATTTTTTGTAACACTAGTTGATCATGATTTTATTGTATTTGGTTGTAGGGTACTGAGCACCAGAATTGGATGAGAAATTGAGGTTGTAGGGAAAAGAAAGCATCTCTCCATCATTTGAGGTTAATTCTAGGTAAGAACTGAATCTATTTATGGTTTGAATCTAGAAGGAAAGTATTGATGACAATGTTTTTTCAAGGTTCATTCATAATGTTTCTTTATTATATGTTTGGTGCTAAATGAGGGACATTATGTACTTGTACCTCTCTTTCTCATGAATTTCTATTTTTGTAAATAATCTCTATATTTCTAAACCATATCCCAACCATTTTCTTTTTTAGAACTTGTACCTCTCTAGTGTTTAGCATATAGAGGTAATTGGTATCTTTCATTTAGAATCTTTATTTTCCTTTCAGTCATCATTTTATCCTAGAAAAATATAGAAACATAGCTTGCATATCTTAGGGAGAGTTATTTTTTGAATAAGCTAATTTCACTTGTTAGGTTCTTTAATGTGATGCCCCTGCTAGAATTAGGTTAATTTCTTACCAATTCCTAATATCATCATTAAGGCTTGATTTGAAACAAGGATTCTGATTTTTTCTTTAAGAATTCTATAACTTATTCAAAGATCTTCTTGTTTGATTTCTTTTTCTGAATAATCTCATCTTTTTTCCGTGTATTTGTCTTTATTCAAGCCTCCTAGGAATATCACCCATCTTTGCTAAGAAGATAAACCAAGAATAATCCTGAAGTTGATATATTAGCATATCAAATATCAAATATATAAGCCTATCAACTATATATGTTGACAATAAAATGTAACTTTCCCAAAAATGTAACAACATGTAAATAATTAAATATAACTTTCTTTCCCAACCAACCCACATTACATCTTTTCATTTATCCAGTCCTTGGATCAACCCTTGACACTTCAGTCCTTGAATCTCTTTAGGCCTAAGGATGTTACTTGTGACATACCCTTGAACTAATATCTGATACTAAACCCCCAAAAATATCCTTAACTTTTTCAAACTTATGACAATCAACTAAACATGTCAAACACTCACCTATCAAACTAGAAAATATATTTCCCCCACTCTTAAATCAATAGGGCCACTTACTCCCCATAGAATGACAATTGCCTTACCTTGGATCATCAAACAAACATGATTCTTACACTCCTAATTCTGCCAGCATTACAGTCACCAATTAACTTGGATCACCAAACAAATAGGATTCTTATGATTTTTTTATAAACTAGGGCTATCATGGAAGTTTTGACGACCATTAGTCAATCTATTGACAATAGATTTCATCAAGGACATGATGATGTCATCAGAATCTCATAGAATTTTGATGATATTTTGTTGATGTTTCGATGAGGCCTTCCATTAATGGCATGGAAATCTTGTTGATAATCATTCTTAATAATCAAAGTTTTGATGTTTTCTAGTTATGGTCTGATGCTATCACTTGACAGAGATTGGGCTCATTTTTGACGAGGTTGTCCGTTGATAAATAGATAGCCTTGGATTGCATCTAAATTTTGACAAAACTATAGTGACATAATTTTTTGACCATTGGTAGTCAAAATATTGACCAACCCTTGTTGAAAAATAGAAGCAAATTTACTAGTGAAAGAAAGCTCTAGGCCAGCTACCAAAAAGAAAAATACAATTAAGATTTTACTTTTACCCTCCTCAAGTGGGAATGGAGTGTCTTAGCAAAGGAGGAAAAATGTCTTAGTTTTTTTCCATTTTACAATAATCCAACACTCTTCTATTTTAGCAACCTCATCTTTCCATGCTAAAGAACTTGATGTTGGAATCCTACTACCCTAAGGGAGAATCATTGACATCTATAGAAGAACCAGAGACAAGTTTAACAATCTTTAGAGAGACAAGTCCAACACAAGCCTCAAGGAAAACACAAACAAAAACTAGAGCATTGACACCAACTAAAGCTCTACCATAGACAATAGAAACTTGCGATGTAATTGGTATAGAATCAATAAAATCAACCACCCTAGGAACGACATCATCTATTCCATCCTAAAAGTAGAGATATTCCCTCAACAACATTCCCAACATGAATAACTATAGGAGATTGCATAGTTCCAAGAGACTCCATTGGAACCACCTAAGAGAAACTCCTAAAATAATAAATCATAGTATGAGAGGAGAGAGAAAAAATGTTATGTTACATTTTCTCCTCCATTTCCTTATCCAGAGTGATAATAATACCCTTCAAAAATGAAAAGGCCTCTTCATCTTTTTTGGATTTTGAGAAGCAACATTAGATACTAGATAATCACATTCCCTTGAAGAAACTTTAAAAAGAGGAAACCTAAACCGTCATTGGAAGATTGAACTAGAAGATAATAATCACCTTTGCCTCCACTAAATTTAGGCTGAAAAAATAGTCTACATTGAGTAACATTTCTAGTTAAACCCTCCACAAACACCCCCTTGACACAATATAATTGGATGAAGATAGAATGGAAAAGGGAATCAACATAGGGGATGCATTAAGAGGGAATGACGAGACCTACACATAAACAAAAAAGGGTGACAACATTAACAAGGCCTAAAGAATCTAAATCCATGGGGGAGGAGTCCTAACTTGTAGCACTAGGGACGCACTTTGAATTTTGTGTAGAGCAAGAAATATCGTTGGAAGTGTGATTCACTAACTTGAAATTTATTTATCTAATTACCTTTAGTTAAGTGATTATGTCTCACTAAATTTAGATGCAAGGTTAAATAAGAAATTGTTTTTATTACCCAATATAAGAAAGGGACTCGTATACGATCTTTAATAAAAATCTCTGTCCAAAGGATTACAATTAGATAAAAGTCAATAAAATCTATTGTAAACCAAATAATTAAAACCAAAAAGCTTTCATCACTCTTAATACATGTTTAGAAATTGGAAGATACATTATAAACTTCAAAGCCTACAATTTGATCTCCCTCAAGAATTCATTTCTTACTTGAGAGATTGCCTTAAATTAAAATACAACAATAAGATAATATTCTATAAGTATTTAACCAAGAGATAGTGTTAAAGTGTAGGCCCATCTTTCTTGGTTCTAGAGAGCCTAAAGAGAAGGGGAAATAGATCATATTGATCATTCCATTAGTTGGGTAAATCCTTTGGAAGATCTGAGTATTGAGTTAGGTAATCTCATAGGATTTTTCAATCTGTTGATTTGGGAACTAGACTAGAAAATCTGCTAGGAAGTATTTCACAAGATATTATTGAAGTTTACCTAGAAGCTCTTGTGTTGATTTTTTGAAGTTTGGGAAAGTTTAATTTTCCCCATTTGAGTCACAACCAATATATTAACAACTTTGTTGGGGTTTTCATAAAATTTCTATTGAATTTTACCTAGAAGCTCTAGTAATAGATTACTAAAGACTAAATAGTTCAAAATATTTGGTGATAAAATAAGTACACTATGATGTAATTAAGAAACCAAAATACCAATAAAATATATTCCTTATAGAGAGGTGGTAACTTTGATATCTGAAAAATTATTTCAACTAGTGACTTTGCGTAGGTAGAAGATCTAGAAGGAGACGAATAATTTTTCCTCTTTGAAAGGCATGATGACTCTATTGACAAGAACATAATAACTAAAGAAAGAAGTTAATACAAAATTAGATATTCAAAAAGTACCAGAATAAATACTCACATGAAGTTACAAATCATAATAAGAGAATAGCATAACCAAGCTAAATGAGAGAACATTTGTTCTTAAAGCATTTAAACCATTGGACCTTGAAAAATCATGTATAATCAAAACAAGCTCTTCCCTAAACTTGTAGAGCTTGCACAAAACTTCTATGGATATTGAGATAAATCAAAAATTGCATTTGAAGGCATTTTATGTGTTCATAAGTGACTATAAAATTAATGCAAAATATCAGATGATGAAATTATTTTCTAGATCACTAAGAGATAATGAAAGGGAAATCTAGAATTCATTTCCTCCTCAAAGTATCTCATCATGGAAGGAATTTGAGTGGTGGCATAAATGAATTACATAAAATAATTGGAGAAGACAATGAGAACTTGTATATACAAGAAGAAATACATACAAGAAGAAAATAAAAATTGCAATATGGAATTAGGATCTTGTATATCTCCTTTGGATGCATCATACAACATAGAAAGATATGGAAATGAATGTACGCCTTCAAAAATTATTGTTAGATTGTGGTGACTGATCAGCTAAGTACTGTACATACTTCATAAATTCTTTGTTAGATTGCAGTGATTGATTAGGTAAGTATTGTACATTGAAATTTTTTTGGGCCCTATTTTATCAGGATTTTGGGCCAACATGTAGTTATTAATTGTAACCCTAAAGTGGTAAAAATACTTGTATAAAAGGGCTTAGGGTTAGGGATTTTTTCATAGTGGTGATGCAAAAATTGGTTCTTGTGGTGATATTAAGCTATAAGGGATTACATATTATAATTAGGTTGTAATCACTAGATCATAATAATATTAGATTTTTTGTTTGGTGGATGTAGCCTAGGGATTGGGTGAACCACATTAAATCTTGGTGTCTTGTGTTCTTTTTTTTTTGATCTATTATTTTTTGATATTGGTTATATTTGCATGTAATTGTTATTTCTATCTGTGGTTTAATCCTAACAATTATGTCTCTTCATGATGAGTTATGAAATAAGATACGAGTCTATAATATTGCATAATTCCTAGTTGAGATTTGTGCTTACTCAAGCACATGAAATAGTTGTTGGAAAAATAGTGATATGTATTAGGAATTTAGGTTACAATACTTGGTGTAGAACCTGCGGTATTGTGACTAAATTAAAAGCAGTTAAAATGCAACAATAGATGTTTTGCAAGCAAAAAAGTGATCCATTCATTTCGAAGAATAGAGTTTATACAAGTTTGATGGATTCCAAGGGTCACCATTATCCCTTGGATATGAAAATGAAAATTCCACAAGCTAAATAATTATAAATTAAACTCTAACAACTATAAAAACTATAAAAACCTATCTTAAAATTTGTGTCTACTTGTAGATGTCATAAATTTCTACTTGTAGCTCAAAATCACAAATCGCCAGAATTTATGGAAAGATCTTCTAGAGTTTTATATTTATTATTTGAGGCCTTCAAAAATGCAAAATACTAGAACATAGAAAATACTAAAAAAATGGATTTCGATATTTTCCCATTTTTTCTTGTGCCAACATCCTCTACATCTTGCTGGATTGCATTTTGATCATTCATTCCTCCTTGAGAGGAATTGGGCCCCATCTCATCCACAATTTGCATCAGATGTGGAAAATGAAGCTGGATTTTTTTATGTGTAGGCCATTTTCCTTGTTAAACAAATTGTCCTACTTTTACCACACGATACAAATAGATTTTTTGGTTTTAGGCCATTTTCCTTGTGTACAAATATATTTTTTGGTTCCTCAAATTCTTCATGACAACTTCCACAATTTGATCACTTGAAGTGAATTGAAAACTTCTAGATTCAATTTTGTATGACTAATTTCTTCAACAACATCTACAATATCTAGTAAAGGAGGGAAATATGGCTTCAACAGTTCTATATTAAAGACTGGGTGAACACCCAAAAATGGAGGCAAGTTGAGTTCAAATGCATTTTCACCAACTTTCTTTATAATCTTATAGGGACCATAGTGAAGATGATGAAGCTTCCTATAGGGCCTTGTAAGAGTTCCTTCTAGAAATGCAACCATACCTTATCCTTAACCTAAAAAATATGAGGAGTTCGATGCTCATCATGCCCCTATTTATATTTCTTAGTGGTCTGCTCCAAAATTTCATGAAATTGCTGCTAGAAATGACGAATTCTATCAATGAACTTCATTGCTTTTTCCTTCTCCTTATCCAAGCATGGTACCAAGTTAGGTTTCATAACAGGAATAGAAACATTTATTGGTGCTAAGGGATGATATCAAAGACAAACTTCAAATGGGCTATGACCACTTGAACTATGAATTGACCTATTGTAGCTATGTTGTACATAGGGAAGGCTCTCATCCCATGTACAAGGATGTTTGGAGTGATAAATACACATGATTTGAATAATCATTCGTTTAAAAAATTTTGTTTGACAATCTATTTGAGGGTGGAAAGTAGTAGACTTTGTTAGTTTTGTGTCCATCATTGCCCATAATGAAGACCAAAATTTACCAAGAAAGTGACTAGCCCTATCTGAAATAATTCTTTTTGGTAGCCCAAAATGAACCCAAACATGCTCAAAAAAGAGTTTTGCAATTTCTTTAGTATAGATTTCCTTTCTACAAGCCACCAAGATTGCCACTTTTGAAAATCTATCAACAAAATCCATTGAAATTAAATGCCAAGGTTTATTTGGAATAGGAAGTGGTAAATATAAACCCAACTTATGATTTGCAAGGTTTGCAATGGCACATGCTGTACATGCTTGCATGCATTTCATCACATCATTTTTCATTTTTGGCCAGTAAAAATATGTTTTTAGTATAGCAGTAGTCTTACCTATTCCAAAATGACCAACAATCTTATTGTAGTGAACTTCCCATATTAACTTCTTACATTCTTCCTCAAGAACACAAATTTGGCCAAAGTGACATAACATTCCATCTTGCAAGTAAAAATCATTCACATGCTTACCTTCCGTTAGTTGAGTATAAACATCAGAAAATTCATTATCATGTCCATACAAGTGGGCCCAATTTTATGTTTGGTGACCACATGATTCTAATACCATACTTATTCCTACAATTGGAGGCCTACTCAAACAATGTGCTACCTTATTGGTGCTTCCTTTCTTATGACAAATGTTGAGATGAAATTGTTGAAGATAAGCTAACAATCTTTGATGCCTATTATTCTACCTTGTCTTTGCAAAAATTGAAGGGATTTGTGATATGTATGGATGATAGTCTGCTTTTCCAATATATAATGTTTCCATTGCTTGGAAGATTGAACAATATCATATAGTTCTATTTCATAGGTGGGATATCTATGCACTATATCAAAAAATATCTCACTAAGGTAGGCAACTGGATGTCCATGTTGGATGAGGACTACTCCCAATGCATATTATGATGCATCAATTTGTGTTTCAAAAGACTATTGTAAATCGGGAAGAGATAGAACTAGTGCAGAACATAACCTTTATTTTAAGTCCTCAAATGCTTGTTGTTGAGCACCTATCCACTTGAATTTCACTTTCATACCTCCTCGTAATGAATGATTCAAAAGCCAAGACAAATGTGGAAATCCAAACACAAATCTGTGATAAAATTTAGCTAACCCCAAGAAGCTACACAACTCTATGAGATTCCTTGGAGTAGGCCAATCTTTAATTACTTGGGTCTTTTTAGGATCAACATGAACACCCTCATTATCGATAACATATCCCAAGTACTTAATAGTTTGCATACCAAAATAAAATTTTTCTTTATTTGCATAGAGTCCATGGTTTTGTAATGTAGAAATTATTTGTTCCACATGTTGCAGATGTTCTTCCCAAGATTTATTGAAAATTAGAATATCATCCAGATATACAACTACAAATGGGTCAGTGAATAGCAAAAGGCATCACCAACCATTCAAATAGTCCATCTTTAGATTTAAAATAAGTCTTTCATGCATCTTTTGGATCAATTGGTACTTGATGGTACCCAAATTTCAAGTCAAATTTAGTGAAGAATTTTGCCCCTCTAAGCTAGCCTAAGAGATCATCTATCCAAGGAATTGGGTATCTATTTTTTATAGTGATCTTATTCAATGATATATAATCAATACAAAGCCTCCATGTACCATCCTTTTTCTTTGTAAGAACAATTGTGCTACTACAAGCAGGTGCACTTGGGAAGATATGTCCTTTCTGAATTAATTCTTGTATCTGCCTTTTTATCTCATCATTCTCTAGAACTGATCTCGTATATATTGGCTCATTAGACAATGGGGTTTCTGGTATCAAATCAATAGAGTGTCTAACTTGGCAATGTGAGGGTACCCCTATTTGTAACTCAAACACTTTGTGATACTTTGTTAAAATTTGATCCATTGATCTTTGTTGTTTTGTTGTGATGGACACCATGGAATGGGAATTACACACATTTTTCTTTTGTTCCTCTAGATGGATCATTAATAACACACATGCAATATTTTGGGATATTAACCTTCTACACTATTTTGTACTAATCAAAGATTCAGAGTGTGTAGGACTTACTTTTGGAATTCGATACTTTTGTCCACCTAATTTGATTGTCACACTTCGTGGCCTTGACTCATACACTCCATGACATTGATACATGTATGGCTGCCCCAATAGAATATCACACACATCAAGAGGAGCTACATCACAGATTATTAGTCTCAGATTAGTTTTGAAAATTATGTTTCAACACAGTTAACCATTTCTCAAGATGATGCCGAGTTTAATACAAAAGCTGAGCTATAGTGTGTGTCGAGCCAGAAAATTCAATAGGTGTCGAGTGAACTTTAGGTGTCGAGAAAAGTTCAAGTGCCGAGTCACTATAGGTGCCAAGTAGAGTATAGATGTCAAGTGAAACATAATTATTATAAGAGCCGAGTCAGCCAAAATTCCTATATGTGCTGAACAATAGCAACTAGTAAGTGCCGAGTAACATAGAATCAACATATGAATTTGTGCCTTCACAAACTTAGATGTAAACCATTTTTGAAGTTGACATAGGATGAATTTTGAAGGATCTTGAAGATAAGATCAAATATTTTGCATTACCTATGTAATCAACATGCAACCAATAAGAAAAATGGAGAAGGCATGCAACCAATAGGAAAAGTGCAAGAAATGAGCGAGAAATGAAGGTTTAATATTGGTCGTAGATTCATACCTAACCCTAAGTCTTTGAAATATTTTAAAGGAGGATGAAACCCCATTATGTATGTGTGAAAGAGAAGTGTATGGGTGAATTATAACAAAGTGCAAAAGGGTGAAAAGACTTAGAGAAGAACATAGTAGCATTGTAGAATCTAGTTGATCAAGAACAGAGTATCAGAGCTACGAAGAGTGACATATCAGATCAAGCAAGGATCAGAGCAGACAGAGTAGAACAAGGATTTGTAATCAGCAATTGAGGATTGCAAGTCATTAGGTCAAGACTTTCTAATACTCTCTAGCAATTGTATTAGGTATGAAAATCCTATGGACTTAGGTTGGCTTAGTAGCCATTTGTAAATCCTTTAATAGGGTGGCATTCCAAGTGAATGTACAAAAGTCCTTTAACTAGGTCACTTCTAATAGATTTTAAAATATTTAATAGGACATGCCTTTCATAGGGAAGACCATTGGAAGTGGTCAAATTTTGTAACCTTGAACAATTACATATTGCTACAGTAATACTTTGTGGGTGTCATCCCCACCCTAGTTTTACCTTCTCATTTTGGAGGGTTTCTGGGTTACCAAATTTGTGTGTTATCTATTTTCATGCATGTCTTTACTTTCATGTTTATTAGATGAATTAGATGCATGTGGATGATATCAGTTAAAAAGATTTGAAAAGGTTAAAATTAGTTACTTCTGATTCACCCCCCCTCTCAGAAATAAATCTTCCCACTTGTTAATTCCAACAATTGGTATCAGAGCTTAGTTCTCACAAGGAGAAGCCTTACAACTTGGAGAAAAGATCTAGAAATGGAAGTCTACAAACTTGGGAAGATCACAAAGAATCAGGCAATTGATATACAACTTGCTTTACATGCTTTGGAAGAAGCTAGACAAGAACTGAGAAAATCCTTAAAGAGAAGAAGAGAGATTTCCATAGCTAAGAATGATACACAATACAAGGAGATTGAAACCTCAAATCTATGGACTTAGGTTGGCTTAGCAACCTTTTGTAAATTCTTTAACAAGGTGGCATCCCAAGTGAATGTGCAAAAGTCCTTTAACCAGGTCACTTTTAACAGGGTGTAAAGTCTTTAATAGGATAGGCCTTTCACAAGGAAGACCATTGCAAGTGGTCAAATTTTGTAACCTTGAATAGTTACATATTGCTGTAGTAATACTTTGTGGGTGTTATTCCCACCGTAGTTTTACCTTGTCATTTTGGAGGGTTTATGGGTTACCAAATTTGTGTGTTATCTATTTTCATGCGTGTCTTTCCTTTCATGTTTATTAGATAAGTTGGATGCATGTGAATGATATCAATTAAAAGGATTTGAAAAAGGTTAAAATTAGTTACTTCTGATTCACCCCCCATCTCAGAAGTAAATCTCCCCACTTGTTAATTCAAACAATTGGTATCAGAGCTTAGTTCTCACAAGGAAAAGCCTTACATCTTGGAGAAAAGATCTAGAAATGTGTTGGTGAACAGATTGTTCCGCTTTGAAGAAACATGCAAATATGACCCTGGATGCCCAAATGACAGAACAAGCTAACACCAACAGTTGGATAGGTTATCATGGGTTAATAACCTTCCTCTGAATTTTTATCGAGTACAGCTCCCCGTACAAGGTATTCAATGAATCAAATGTAAATGCTTTTACCAGAAAGCATAAAAGGATATCAAACATCCACCCGTAAGTACAACGTAGATGCAAAAATCTATACTACAACATGAAAAGAAAGCAAAGAACAACAGATGACGCAAAGTTCATTTGTTGGTCATTGCATTATGTGATAAAGATGAAACAATGTCATTTATCTCCTTGAGAGAATTAAAATCAGAACCTTACAGAATATTTGGGATATCAAGGTAATAAAGAAACAATGACAACAGACTGCAATTTCAGAGAAAATTGGAATTGACTCAAAGTCCAAATTCAATAGAAGGAAAAATACATTATCACCAAAGTATAATATGTTTAACCTTCAGCCTCCCTTCCCTGACTGTAAAAGATTACAAAGCCTCCTTCACGCATTACAATCTGGTCATTATTCAAAGAAAATAGAAACTTTCTTCACAATATTACATCAAACACCAAAATTTAATCTTGATCTCAGACACACAGTTTTGAAAAGAAAGAAAATCTACCCATGCTCTCCCTCTCATTGTCTCTCAAGAAAATGAAAAGATCTTACAAAATCCCCTCCCTATTTGGAGCCCAAAGTCCGTCGTCTAGCCGAAGGAAGAATTGAAACCACCCTTTTATCCTCTCTGATGTCGGTCCCTGTTCAGTTTTTAGTAACCGATTCTTGGAGGCCTTTTTATCTGCATCCTTTCACCTTCTTCCTCTTCCGTTGGTTTTCCCTCATAAACTTTACTAAAGTTTATTTTCATTAATAATAATGTTTTCCAAAATGATTTCGATGACTTTCAGTTTTCCAAAATTATTATTAGCCTGTGTGAGAATCTCCACAGATTATTAGCCGAGGTTTTAACATCTTTATGTGGCTGTATATATTTTGGACAAGTGTATGGAATCAATTGATAGGTGTCAGTTAATGATTTTCCACCTCTATTTTTTTTTATTTCAATTTCCATGAGATGCTAAACCATATCCTCGGTTGGTGGCTTGAAAGAATGTCCTAATTCAATTCTAATACATTGGGATCACATGCCTTCAAATGGGAATTTTTATCCGTGGAGCCAGATAGGTCTTAGCATTTCGCAAATGCTAAAAGTATTCATCCCTTCCAAGTTTATTAAGTGCACTCAGGCACTTCCATCCTCTGTGGAAACTTCTTTGAGATCTCTAAAAGTTGAAGTCGACCAACTTTCTCTTGTGCCTCGGCTTCTATGCTGCCTACATTTACTGGTCCGCGACATTATTTCTCTCTAACATCTCTTCGAGAATTGTGTATTTCGTGACAAAATGCATTCTTTTAAACGCTGGCTCCCACAATTTCCCTGCAGCCTCAAGCTTCTGTTGAACATTTTATCTCTTTCCCAAAGCATAGCTTCTATTCTATTCATTGCTAATGCGGGCACCAGTTGAAAAACTCCCTTAAATGACCATTTTCACTACTTTGTAGTTCCTATGCAAAAATGTTTGTAAGGATTTTGAAATAATTCACATTTTCCAGAGATACACACAGAATATCTAATGTTTTGTCCATTGTCCAGTCTCAATCATGGTATCTCAAAAATTTGATTCTTTTGCAGCCTCTTCAAGGCTTACTTCCCTTTCAGATTATAAGAAAACACACCAGCTGCGCATGCCTCTAGTTTGCACTAGTTCTAATCATTTCATTCTAAGCAGTTGATAGGTTTGATCCTTATTCTTCAGTTAAGATCGTGTGTCTTTGCTGTGGGTATTCAATCTGGCTAACAATGGGTCGGTCTTGGAGATTTATGGCACCATTCCGGTTCATATGTCAAACATCCCATAGCATTTACCTTCAACAAAGTCTTGCGAACCTGTTTAACATGACTAAGATTCTCTAATGGTGTTATTATACTTAATTGCTTGATAAGTGTGCTGCCAAAATTTTGGTTCAAACTTTGAAGCGATAACACCAACTTGTATGGCGCAATGATCATCCATTGGTTTGTAGTGACCGAGCCCATAAACCCTTATATACTGATTATTTGTATCAAATGCCAACTTCAGTGAAAAAGGGGTGGGGTTTTCTCTTGCTTCTCCGGCATCCATATTGCATTCGCATTTTTTTTTTATATTAAAGCTACATGACACTCAATCTATCATGCCAATGACATCAATATGGAGTTGAATGGAATCCCGCTGACCTATGAGCTCCAATTTAACAAAACTAACTCTGCATGCATGTTTCTTTATGAAACCCACACTATGTTTGATATCGGGCAACATATCTTCTATACTTCAATAATTAACTCACGGGCTCCATTGAACTATTATCGGGTTTGAAAAGAGTATAGAACATCTATCTGCAATTTAGATTACCCTTATTGTTCATGTTTTGTTAAGCAAATATATGAACTGTTGCGGTCCAAAGCACTCGAACATGATATGCATTTGAACTTTGGTTCTTGGATCCCAAAAAATTATCGCATGATTTCATGGATAACTTTAGACAATTATTATAGTTCTTTTCACTATCCACGTGCCACAAAAATGTCAAGAGAATGCCCGATTTTAATATTTCATGACAGTTTGGCAATGTAGATCTGTGCATAAAATTGCTGCCTTCTATTGAATGCCACGGTTTTGAGTCTTTATGTGTTGGCTTGGTAGTAGAATAGAAAAGACGAAATAAGAGGAATTGTTGCCTGATTTGTTTGTAACCCTCTTCTTTCCCAAAGAAACCAGCCTGAGAGAAATTGTAAACAATTCTATCGAACAACCTTTGACTCATAATCTCAAGCTTATTCATTGTTGACACATTAACACCATGCAAAGATATATATATATATATATATATATACGCTACTCCAAATGATGAAGGTTGTTTTGGCCTTTTGGATACTTTTCATATTCTTCACCTCAATATGCGGCTTTAATAGCTTCTGTCACTTTATCAAGCTATTTTTATACACCGCCAGTGCTTTCACAAATGAAGTTTGATAAAACCTAATATGTATGGACATCACCACTAACTTCTATGTTCAAACCGTCGGCAACCATTATCATATATATTCTGCAATAAAGAATTGAAACTTGAACTCTGAATTGTTGAATTTCTACACCAAACCTACAAGATGAACCATGTAATCACGAGAACTTATAATTTGAATTGTCTGTATTCTCTTGAAACCATGGAACTGGTAGAGTCTAAACCTGAATTATGAATTGAGACAGGATTCTGAACCTTTTTGAACTGACCAATATGCATTTTGAACTCAGAGTCTGAACTTCATTTGCATTAAACCTGAAGGACAGGCAATTTGGACTATTGGACCATTTTGAACTGCTTTGAAGTGTCGAACTACTTTGAACTACTTCAAACTTCAGTTCAAAGTGGTTCAAAGAGGTTCAAGCTCTGAAACTTGAAGTTTTAAAACTGAGACCACCTTGGGTACTAACAAAATGGAAGTCTACAAACTTGGGAAGATCATAGAGAATCGGGCAATTGATATACAACTTTCTTTACATGCTTTGGAAGAAGCTAGAGAAGAATTGAGAAAATCCTTAAAGAGAAGAAGAGAGATTGCCATAGCTAAGAATGATACACAATATAAGGAGATTAACACCTCAAATCTATTTTCAAATGGAGATTCCAAAGAATTTGATACAACAATAGCAGACTTGATGGAGAAGAATAGAGCTCAAGTAGAAGAAATAAAAAAAATCAAGCTTGAACAAGAATCACAAGCCATGATGCTTTGTGAAGTGACTAAACAAAAGAGAAGAGCCATTGGAGGCAAGGCTATGCTAGAAGAAGACAAGAGAAATCTTGCCAATAGACTGGAAGAAAAGTCAATTGAGTTTGCAAGAATTTCAAACATGTAGCTAGACACCCGAAGTCAGATGATGAATGCACATCATGAACTAAATGTCAAGGACTTTGAGATCTCTACACTAAAGATACAAAACAAACAACTACAAAATGACTTGAAAAGGGAAAATTAGATTGCAAAGAGCTTCAAAAAACCTAATGAGGCCATCAAATACTTTGAGTAGCAACTAAAATCACCAAAGGGCTAGTAATGATACTTCAGGACTAGGATACACTAGCACTGGACAAGGCGAGTCATCCAAGATTGTAGAAGAAAGGAGTAACAAAAGTGAGAACACTAAACCTACTTGTCATTTCTATGGTAAAAAGGGACATAACTCTAATGTATGCAGGAGCAAGAATGCCCATCAACATGACAAATCTAAGAATGTGAGTCATTGTTATAAGTGCAAAAAGCAAGGACATCAAGCATATGACTATAGGACTAGGACTATCAGAATACCAAGATTTAAAGATCACTGCTACAATTGCAAGAAGTATGGACATATAGCTTTTGAGTGTAGATCAAAGCCTATGTGGTCACCAAATCAAATAGCAAGGGAAGGTAACCATGGTCATCACTACAATTGGGACTACAACACCAGGTATAGCTGTCATTATGATAAGGAATATGGACACATTCCTAAAAATTGTATAAGGACACATTTTAGAGGGAACTACAATAGATGATTGAGCCAAACCACATGTTTCAATTGCTTGAAGACTAGTCATATCTGTAGGAATTGCCAAACAAGGTCAAAGGCACCTAACTCTAAGAACAACAAAGGAAAAGAGAAGTTAGATGTTGAACACATCAAAGGAGAAATGAATAAAACATGGAAGAAGAAAGATGGGTGTAGCACATAAAATAAAAGGATCACTTCACCTAACAAGTCAAGTGGTCACACCTTATCAAACTAAGTAAAGAGGAGGCATGAGGGACTGATTTATAAAGCTTTATCATACATCAGTTCCTAAACAAGAAAATATTGAAAAGAAGAAGAGCAACATGAATAGAGATACAAAGTTAAAATTTTAAAATTTTACAAGAGTTGCCAAGTTTCCCTTAGAAGCTGAGTAAAATTCTAGTACATGCCAAGTTATCTGACAAAAATAGTAGAAGTCAGATGATTAGTTGGAACTGCGTTGGTAGAGGAAGTCGAGTAAAGATAATTTTTTTTTTAGTTGAAGCTGAGTAAAGAATACTCTATGGAAGTCGAGTGGTGAAAAGGCAATGGAAGCTGAGTAATGCATAAATCCTTTAATAGCCGAGTGGATAGCTGTAAATGCACTAAGCATTAAATGCAATGAAAATAGGGTATATTATCATGTTTTCAATCATTTTTCTTCATCGTGAATGAAGAGCAAAGACGAGAAAGAGCACAGAGAAAGTCCACAGAAGAGAATCAAGTGATTAAATAGATTTCAATAACATTTCAACATGATTTCATCAATCTTGAGGTATTTACGTCTGTGTCGAGCTATGCAGTTTCATATTTTCTTTGCGTAAAATCCCTAGATTGTAAAAATGACTTCTAGCTCTAGGAAAACTCAAGAGAAGGAACCTTTTGAGGTCCAGCTAGTGTCTAGTGAGGTGAAACAACTCATTTCAGTCCAATACTAGAGGTAGCATATAAGAATGACCCAGCTGGAGCCCTATCTATCATACCCCCTAAGGTAGTTATGGTTCAGGATGTAAGAAGATGCTATAATTGCAAGATTGGAGCCATAGGTGACATGGAAATGAGGGAAGCCTATGAGAGACTATGTGAGAATGGAGTGTTGAAGGAAGAATACTAGATTATTGAGAAGAAGGGTTTAACGCATGCCCTAGAATTCCCTATAGTATTCAAGACTGAATGGATTAGACTAGTGCTTAGCCAAATACATGATGGAAGCTTATGGTTGGAGGATGATCCAATAAAAATCACAAAGATAATTATACATAGCATGATAGGGTATCCAACCCTAGATCAGACGAAGACCCTTAAAAGTGATTCTAAGGAGGCAATTGAGAAGAATACTAGTGCTAAGTGGAACAAGAGAGGGATGACAATTGATACCATTCAGGAGCCTCTCATTGATTTTTCTGTCAAATTCATTGCACATAAATTCTACCAATCCAACAGACTCAACAATGTGCCTTGCATTCTAGTGAATGTTGGTTATAAACTGGTAAAGAAAGATCGTACCTATGACCTTATAGAACTGCAACTACAACAGATTAATGAGAATTTAACAACAATCAAGAGAACCAAGGGAGCCCAATGAAAATTTGGTGCTATTTTGATTTGTATATTCTTTTATGTTTAGAATGAATTTCCTTCTTTTGGAAAAGTTGCATGGAAGACTAATAGGTCAATAATAGCTCAAGTCAATGAATACATAGAGCTTATGGGAGCTAATTTTGAGACCTTCATGACTAGCTATTTGAAGACTTTAAGAAGTCAATGAAGCAAAGGCTAAGAATTCCAATTTTCTTAGTAGAGAAACATGTACATGATGTATGTTTTCATATAGATATTGACTAAACATACATTCAACTGCCATGCCAAGAGTGAGATGGTTAAGACCTCTTGGCTATGAAATAAACATAGATGTAGCATCAACAACAATAATTGGATTATTAGCAGAGGAAATAGACAAGGATGCACCGGATTTTGGAACCTATGATGTGGTGAGATCAAAAGTGGTAAAAAAGAAGTATAAACTTGTTAAGAAGCTAAAGGCAAAATTTGGTGAAGGCACTTCAGAAGTAGTAGAAGAAGAAGGTGAAGAAGCCGAAGAGGAACAAGGTCAAGGACCACTTGCCTTAACCCAAGATATGGGGGAGGATGTTGAAGAGGATGAAGGTGCCAAGCAGGAAGCACCAAAGCCAAAAACCAAGAAAAGAAGAGCTCAAAAATAGCCAGCTGCATAGCCCAAGGGGAAGAAGAAGGAAACAAAGCCAAGCACAGCCAAGCTAGCTACAAGGGTAGATACCAAGGCTACAACTTAGGTGGCTAAGGAAAAAGAGAATTAGAAGGCTATAGAACAAGGAGGGCCTACAAAGTAGAAGAAAAGAAGAAAGTATGTTGCACCTCCTGAATTAGATGAAGAAAGGACAGAGTCTGATGAAGATCAATTTAGATTGGTAAGATATTCTACCCAATCTAAATTGGAAAAAAATTGTAATAAAATTAGAGAAAATGATAATTTAATTGGCTTAAAGACCATTGATTTCAACAATTGTCAAAGGAACAACAAAATATAGTGGAAGAGTCCATCTACACTATGATGGCTAAGTTCAAGACCACCCCACTTGAACTAGAAAACTCAATGCCTAAGGAGCTAAGCTCATTAGTTGAAAATAAATGACATTACTGTCTTAAAATGGAGAAAGAAATAAGGGAGTCAAAATTGGCTCATGTAATGCTAGACCTAAAAAAAGGTCAAACAACTAAGGCTAGAAAAAAGTATGGGAGCAAATTTGCACCCAAATATAGAGCCTTTAGAATTTTGTAGAACCAAATAGAAGATGTTGTGCAAAAGTCCACACAAATGTGGAAACTAATTTATGGATTGAAAGAGAAATGATGAAGAAGAAGAAGAAAATGGGAAAGATGAGGAAGGAGAGAAAGAAAAAAAGAAGAAATAATGGAGAAGACATAGGGTGAAGAGGCAATAGATGAAGAGTAGCATCTAGAACAGAGTGTCCAAGACGCCCAACTGCCACCCCCAAGTCCTCCACATAAAGAGCCTATAGAGACTATAATTTTCAAGGATGTTCCTAACACTTCAGGTCAGAACATCAATCCTTTGACTGCAGAGGATCTCAAAAAGATCCTTCACCAAACTACACTGTAATCAAAACTATGTACTAATCCAATTTTGGTGAGTGTGGATGAGTTACAGAAGGATATATAAGAAATCACTAGGGAGAAGGTGAATACACAAGAACCACCTTCACAACCTCCCATAGCTACAATAGATCAACCTAAAGAGAAAGAATCACAAGATAAAATTGCTAAGGTTGATAATACAGTTATAGTCACAACAACTGCCGAGAACCCAAAAAAAGAACAAATAAGACAAGATGTTCCTATTGCAATAAGCCAAGGTGCACTTACTCAAATCATCATTATTGATCAAGGCAGTAGAGAAGAGGAGAAAGAAGAGGAGAGGACCCCTAAGGAAAAGGAGTAGGAGGCAATACAAACATTGGCAAACTTGCCTACCTTGAGGACTCCTACTAAGAAGCCGAGCATTGATGCAGTACCATTGTAGATTTCAGCACTAGGCTCGAGCTCCACCAAGGTTGCAAGGGTACTTCACTATGGAGACCTTGCACTTGATGAAGAAATAGTCATACCTAGCTATAACTCCAGAACTATGAACCTAGTACAAATAAATGAAGTGCAAGAGGCATTAGAGAGAAGGAAGAAACAAGAGATACTTAGAAATGAGTATAGATAGAAGCAAGCACTTGTAGAAATCAAAGATATATTTCTTGATGCATTCAGCTTGCAAGTACCTAATGAAACCCAACCCATTATGGAGCAATTGTCCAACATTGTGGACCAGGTACAGAATGAAGACCTTGACACTAAAAAATATTAGAATGGTCTGAAAAGAAGTTTTAGATGAAAGTCAATGAAAAGATATCCAACGAAATAACACTTTCACAAGTATAATTGGATTCTTGAGAATATCTTCTCATTGTACTCAAAATTGTGTGACTCCTCACTTTTCACACAAGAAATTAGCTAAAGGATACTGAGCTTGGAACAAAATCTCAAGATTTCTAACACACAACTACCCAAAGATCCAGCTCGAAGTGAGAAGCATTTTGCAACTACGCTTCACACACATAAAGAATTAGCTATATTGACAGAAGGAGAGGCCAATATCAAGGCCAAATTGATACAAATTCAATCTTGGATTACTCCACATTTAGAAGTACTCCATAAAGAAATGGCCTATGCAGAAAATGTTCTAAAGAAAGATCCTAATCTTTCTACTTTGGAAGGCCTTGTTCATCTTGTAGCAGAGACAACCATCTAGCACAAATCATTGGAAATTGCTTTAGATAAGCATTGTGTAAATAAAAAGGGGGAGATATGAATAAGAATGGGAGATAATACATTCTTTGAAGGAGAAAATAAAGAATATATAAAGGGGGAGATATTCAAATTCTAAGGAAGTAATAAGGGAATAAAGCTAAAAAGATGCAAAAACTACAAGAAATATGTGAAAGGGGAACAAATACAGAGTGCGAATAGATACAAGGTACAAACAAATATAGAGTGCAGACAAGGCAAAGAGTATATGATACATTAGCATGAGATAAATTCAGCACAAGAGTTTTGGTTATAGAAATGACACATTAGCTTAGGGGAAGTTACAAGATTTTGAGGTATAAAAAAATTTGAACAAGTTTTTGAATTCTTGTACATATGCCGAACATAATATGTAGTATACTCATAGAGATCAAATTCATAATATTTAGTTAAGTGTTTTTGCCACTCATGTCAAAGGGAGAGATTGTTAGTCTTAGATTGGTTTTAACAATTGAGTGTCAACACACTTAACCATTTCTTAAGATGATGTCAAGTTTAATACATAAGTTGAGCTACAATGTGTGCCAAGCTAGAGAATTCAATAGATGCTGAGTG
Source organism: Cupressus sempervirens (assembly GCA_028749045.1). Taxonomy (NCBI): domain Eukaryota; kingdom Viridiplantae; phylum Streptophyta; class Pinopsida; order Cupressales; family Cupressaceae; genus Cupressus; species Cupressus sempervirens. The sequence goes on along the minus strand of CM053785.1, from coordinate 550,473,701 downwards.
AACTTCAAGTGCTGAGTGATCTTCAAGTGCTAAGCAAAGTTCAAGTGCCGAGTCACTATAGATGTCGAGTCACTATAGGTGCCGAGTGGAGTATAGATGTTGAGTGAAACATGATTACTGTAGAAGCTGAGTGAGCCAAAATTCCTATATGTGCCAAGCATCAGCAACTAGTAAGTGCTGAGTAACACAGAATCAACATATGAGTTTGTGCCTTTATAAACTTAGATGTAAACTATTTTTGAAGCTGAGATAGGATGAATCTTGAAGGATCTTGAAGATAAGATCAAATCTTTTGCATTACCTTTGCAATCAGCATGCAACTAATAAGAAAAATGGAGAAGGCATGCAACCAATAGGAAAAGTGCAAGAAATGAGTAGGAAATGAAGATTTAATATTGGTTGTAGATTCATACCTGACCCTAAGTCTTTGAAATCTTTAAAAGGAGGATGAAACCCCATTGTGTATGTGCGAGAGAGAAGTGTATGGGTGAATTATAACGAAGTGCAAAAGGGTGAAAAGACTTAGAGAAGAACAAAGAAACATTGTAGAATCCAGTTGATTAGGAACAGAGTATCAAAGTTATGAAGAGTGACATATCAGATCAAGCAAGGGTCAAAGCAGACAGAGTAGAACAAGGATTTGTAATCAGCAATTGAGGATTGCAAGTCATTAGGTCAAGACTTTCTAATACTCTCTAGTGATTGTATTAGGTATGAAAATCCTATGGACTTAGGTTGGCTTAGCATCCATTTGTAAATCCCTTAACAGGGTGGCATTCCAAGTGAATGTACAAAAGTCCTTTAACCAGGTCACTTTTAATAGGGTGTAAAGCCTTTCATAGGACAAGCCTTTCACAGTGTAGACCATTGGAAGTGGTCAAATTTTGTAACCTTGAACAATTACATATTTCAATCAACAATCAATAATAAAATGCAAAGCTTTTTCTCCTACCCACATTTGTGAATAGAATAATCTCTCTTCATCATCACAAGCAAATACCTCTGCAGTGGCCATGCTGGCATATGGGTTAGCCTCAAATGATTTGTTCATCCTCTTGTTTTCCAAATTATGTCATCTTAGGTTCAATAGCTTCTTAATGGGTTTCCATCATTAAACTGTTTATAGTTCTACAATCTTCAGTGTTATGAGAGGAACTTTTATGGACTTTACACCACATACTTGATTCTTGCCCTATTTTCTTTATCCCCCATGTCTTCTTTGTTGGTGAATTTGGAGATGGTTCCTTGGCTATTTATTTTCCTATTGGCTTCTTACCTTCACCTTTCCATTTGTTGTTCATTAGATTTTCCCTCCTCCCTCTTTGTTTGAACTTCTCAATTTTTGATGCATATTTGAAAGTATTGGGTAATCTTTCTATATTGAAGACATCCATTTCAGTCTAAATGCATCTATGAAGACCACTCTTATACTTTAGAAGCCAATGTTTTATTGAGTCTTTGATGCCAATGTTTGTAGAGAGAGCATGAAAAATAATGGTGTACTCCTGAATTGATTGGTCTTTCTTCTATCGGAGTAACTGCCATTACATATATTTTTTTCATAGGTATCTTCAATATAATATTCTTATTCTATATGCTATAAAAATTCTTCCCATGTGGGTTTTCCATCAAATAACATAGAAAATTCATGTCCATCCTGAGATTCTTGGGTTTATTTAGTTGTTAAGTGTACCTCCCATGCCAACTTCACATGATTCTCAACTTCGAGGAGGGAAAAGGTTATCTTTTCAATATCTAAGAAATTATTGACACATAAATACCTCTCCAATTTGGACAACCAATCATCAACAAAATTTGCATCAATTTTTCCTTAAAAAGTTGGTTTGTCAAAATTTACCTGCACCTTGAATGGGGTTTGCTTGCCAAATTTTGAATTGCTTGGACTAACATGTAACTCTCATTTTCAAGCATCTATGAAAATTGCTACATCATTTCTTCATGTTTTTTATTTAACACTTTTTCTACTAGTATTTTGAATGATTGATCCATCCCTTCTAATGATTGTTTTGCCATCTGTGACCATGTGCGTCTCAAAGGAAGATAATCTGAGAGATCTCTTGTGGCCAATCCCAACCTTTAATAAGCTGACCATGTACGATGGAATATACAAGAGAAAACAAGATCTGATACCACTGATTTGAATTAGGAATTCAGGTTAGAATACTTGATTTAGAGCCTATGGTATTGTGACTAAATTGAAAGCAATTAAAATGCAACAATAGATGTTTTGCAAGCCAAAAAGTGATCTATTTGTTTCAAAAAATAGAGTTTATAAAAGTTTGATGGATCCCAAGGGTCACTATTATCCCTTGGATATGAAAAAGAAAAGTCCACAAGCTAAACAATTACAAAATAAACTCTAACAACTATAAAAATCTATATTAAAATTTATGTCTACTTGTAGAAGTTGTAAATTTCTACTCGTAGCTCAAAATCATGAACCATCAAAATTTCTGGAAAGATCTTCTAGAGTTCTACATTTATTTTCTAAAGTCTTAAGTGTAGCACCATGACATCTTGGTCCTGCCAAAGCCTAGAAATGCCCCAGAGGTCTTCAAAAATGCAACATACTAAAAGATAGAAAATAGAAAAAAAATGGATTTCGATATTTTTACCATTTTTTCTTGTGCCAACATCCTTTGCATCTTTGTAGTTTTCATTTTGATCAAATAGATGCAAAAAATAATAAACTTGAATGAAATGATGACATGACACAATCCATAGAAGAAATCTTGGAAGTGAACCACTAAGTGATTCATGGATGGATAGTTTTTAAGAAAACAAAATATGTGAAAAATATACATGTGCTAGTAATAAAGAGGAGGATGAAGGTTCACTCAACAAAGAAAAAATTCAAAAAATTCTAGACAAAGAATAGAAGAAACAAACTCATGAAAATTGTTGAGTTTTTTCTGGCTCATGCAAATGGAAAAATACAAAAAATGAATCTTTCCTATGAGATGCTTGATAAACAGAAAGAAAACAATTCATTCATGCAAATAGCTATTACTTTGACAAGAATGAGGCCTAATAACTAGAAGAGGTATATAATTTTTAGGAGGATAATTTTCTTCTTGTATATCAAATCCTTTTTTTGATGAAATAATGAAAGAAGATCAAATATCTTCTTGCCAAAGTAATGCTGAAGATATATATATATATATTCAAATCTTTTATATGGTAAAGAACTAGCATTTTTTGGTAGCATGGACAAATAACTATGCTTGAGGATGGAAAATACAATGTGATATTATGACTAGAAGAAGTAACCATTGAGATAAGTAATATTTCTATTCCTAAGACCATGAAAGTTTTAGACATACATACAAAAGATAAGAACTTCGAAGGTGAATGTAGTTTCATAGAAAGAGCCAACATTGGATTCCTCATGTAGAAGTAGGTATGCTAAACAAAAGGAAACCATTCAAGTAATGGTTATAATTATGAGTATTCTCCTCCATTCATAAAAATCAATGTGGTCACACGTCTAATAATGAATAAAAAAAGGGGCTATAATGGATTGAACACTATTGATATTTCATATTCAGATATAAATTTTCTTGATCTTCATAACATGGACACTGATCATAGATCTAGTGGTATTTTTTCACATATGAATTTGCAATTAGAAAATAATCCTTTTGAGAGCATGAATGATGTTGTAACTGAATCATAACTTGTGTTAAGACCAAATATATGTGTTTTAATGAAATATAATTTATGGAAGAATATAATTTTATGAGTCAAATCATGATTGTCAACATATATTTAAAATGGAGATACAAATTAGTGATCATGATATTTAACATTGTGGACTTGTATAAATTTCCCCATATTCAATCAAGCATAGTATTATTTTTATATTGACTATATAGTTCAATATGATAAAAACAATACTTGACAATGGAAAATATAAATTTTTCAATTTTGGAGGCCTATGGTCATGAGTTGAATGTGAGATATGATTTTAGAGAAGACTATAAACCCAATTAATTAGTACATGGTCTTCTTCTACTAGAGATAGATGGTTTCTTACTATTTCCATAGGGATATACATCCCTAGAAAGATCCACTATTGGAGCTCAACATTTTCACAAAATTTTGGGGTCTATATAATGAGAAAACCCTAAAAATTCTTAATTTTACCACTGGATCACACACATATCAGAGGATGATTTAGAATAGATAGAGTATTCAATGAATTTTGTGAAGCATATTTATTCTAATCATCTCCATGTAGAATATACAACTTACAAAATTATTGTACACATCTACTCTCAAAAGACAATATCATAGTAGTGACTTGCCCCAAATTTATGCCAATCTTACTTTGTTAAAAAATACATAAGTATTGGTGGGACTTGAAGATCACTAGCCTAATGAAATGAGGGCTACAAGGAAATATAGTTCCTTCCAAGTGCAAGATAGGTTGAAACTAAAGATAATCTAGTAAAGCAAAACTAATATAGTAAAGGGAGTAAGCAAGAACATATACTCTAGTAAGAGTAAAGAGCCTAGAGAATTAAAACACAATATAATATAGTAAAGGGAGAAAGCAAAAACTTGTACTCTAGTTAGAGTAAAGAGCCCAACAAAAATTTCTAATCAACATTCATGATTTGACATTCATAGAATCTTTTCTCCAATTCGAAGAAAGACATTTTAAACCATCTCTAGTGGTTGAAAGATGTTTGTGTATTTCTTTTATTAGTTCAACTTAAAGTAACACGTGTCTTTGACGTGATCAATTAAAATTAAAATCCAGATTTCAATGCAATACCTATTAATGAATTTTAACATAATTTAATTAAAAATGAAGAGTTCAAAAAAAATTAGAACCAATACCAAGATTATTTTAAAATCAAAGATAAAAAACAAAAAATTTACCAAATGTAATAAAGAGTCATCAGTTCAACAAAATCATTAGAACCAATAGCAAGAAATTATTACCAAATCTTAAAAAAAGAAATTTACAAAAATTAGATGAACCAAAACTAGTCTACCTACAACCCCCTATTTCAATAAATTTACAAAAAATGAAAAATAGATCATAATAAAATAGGCTATAGGGCTAGTAAATGCATGAGTTGTCCATTCAACATTTTCCTAGGATTTTAAAAATATCAGTATTTATCATAATTGGTTTGGGTAAATAGAAACCATGATACGATTCTTCATTCTTATAGATTTGGCACAAAGTGTAGGAAGAAGTAGTTCCAAGGAGGATCTCATCATTTTGGGAAGTTTTAAGGTGAAGCTCCATGTAAAGGTTTCCTCTTCTATTTTTGAACTAACATGAAATGAAAAACCACATTCAAAGAATTAATTTCAAGTAACCGATTGGCCCTATAATTATAAAGGGTCAAGCCCATAGAATTGTTGAGGAAAATTTTAGACCATTGATAGAGGTTGAATTCTAATCCATAACATAAAGCAATTGTTAAAGTAATGAATTACTAGCTGCACATGTAGTTTGAGTCATTGGTCGAAGCAAGTTTCTAGTTTAATTGTATTTGTTTCATAGAGTTCTAGTCTAAATAAATGACTAACTGTAGATTTGTCTCTTAGATATAGTTAGCTATCTAGAGTAGCCCACTTTTCTATTACTCTTGTTGTGTTGTCAAACTCTTTTAGTGTTTTGTCAAACCATTAACAATGTGTTGTCAATATCCTTTGCACTATTTTAGGAATGTAGGTTGTTCATTCAACTATATAAATAGGCTTCCATTATTCAATGATATCAAGTTGTTATTTCTTCTTCTCTAAGCTATTTTCTTGTTGTGTATTGCATCTATTTTTTACAATATGGTATCAGAGCCAAGTCTAAGATTCGTGTAGTTGTGCTTTCAAATTACTTTGGAGTGTTGAAGATGCAATATGTTTGAAAAAGAAGGAGCTTCTATAAGTTATATCAGCTAGTGTGCTGATATCATTGGTGTTATTTGGAAAGAGTACTTAGTGTGATAGTACTCTTAAGTGTAAGATTTTTTTTTTTTTTTTTGGTAAAAATTTCTCGTTAGTTTTATCTTGTTTTGTAATGGCCAATCTTGTAGATGTTGAAAATAGATTGATACAAGTATAAGAATATATTTCAATCATTGATTAGTCACTGATGTCAAAACTGCTACTTGTTGATAAGACAATTCTTTAATTGATTTGAGTACTATCATTTGTTTAATTGATGAATAGGTTTTTATAAAATGAGATAACAAAAGCATCTAGAGGAAAGGTTGAGTGATGGTATGAAAAATAAGTACAAAGATCAATCAAGATGGTGATGATATAGTGCATTGATTATCTACTTAAGGTTGCAAATGATGGATACACTGATTAAATCTAGAAGAACAAGTAAGAAGAATTGAGTTTTTCAAGCTTGACCCAGTGGATAGTAGGTGCTGAGAAAAGTTAGTGCAAGCCAAGAAAAAAAAAAGTTGAAGCCAAGAAAAGTCAAAGTTCAGAGTATGTCAAGGGATATAGTGTAAGCCAAGTAAAGTTTAGTTGATGCTGAGCACTAGTAAAATTTAGTGTTTGTCGAGTTATCTAGTTGATGCCAAGTGGAAGAACAATATAAAAGCTGAGTGACAACATATTGATTTCAAGTGCTAGTATTCATGTTAAATCATGAATTTGAAAAATCTAAGCCAACTTTTTTGTTTTCTTGAATTTTGTGAAGCATGTGGAAGATAACTATGATGCGATGGTGGCACATAATTCATGGTAAACTATTTTGAGGTGAATTCAAAGAAGATTGAAGGATAAGTTTCTAGAAGGGACTAAAATTGAAAGATAATCCTACCTAATCCCACCTAACCCTAAAATGGACTATAGAAGATGAATGAAAAAAAAAGCTTAATTTTCTATTTGTAGAGATGGATGGTCATAAGAAAAGGTTGTCATGTGCAAGAACCTAAGGAAGACAAGGAGTCTAGGGTATTGTTTCATTTAGAGACCAAATTAAAGAGACTACTATTGGCAAGAAAAGAAAGAAGGCTTAGGGTATGGATGCTTGAAGGGTAAAAAATCTATCAGAGTTGAATTGTATGAAAGCCAAGAAGAATCGAGGACTGAAACAAAGATCTATAATCTACAAGTGAGTTGTAAGTTGTTATCAAATGAAGCCTTACTGTTACTTTCTAATCATTGTACCAATCCAGAGTAAATCCTTTGGATTAAGGTTGACATAATAGTGATTTGTAAATCCTTTAACTGGGTGACATTCTAAGTGAATGATCTAAAGTCCTTTAACAAGGCTCAATCCTAATAGGATGATTGAAACCCTCTAGCTAGGTCACATTTAACAGTGTGCATTGTAACCTTTAATAGGGTTGGCCTTTTACAGGGCAACACTTCAGAAGAGTGAGAATGAGTAGCATGTTATTTGTGGTTTTTCCCACCTTGGGTTTCCACATAGAATCATTGTGTCAAATGTGTTATTGAATCTGTTATGTTTCATGCTTACATTTCTGCAAAGTTGATTTGATAATAACCTACAAAGTTTAAGTGATTATATGATCTAATGGATGCATGCATAAATATTTTTTTATGGATATGGGTTCACTAAGTTTTGAAATTTTTTATTTTTACATCTGGACCTTGGATAACTGATTCACCCCCCTCTCAGTTATTCTAAAGAATTCCAATAGTAGATTCTTATCTAATTGAATCAAATAAGTTATATGGTACCAATTATGTTAATTAGAAGTTCAAGATGCATACTCTAATGGAGGGGTATAATTTGGGCCATTGTAAATGGAAAAGAGGCCAATTCTACATCACCTAAAACAATAACAACTGTTATCCAAGATTGGAAGAAAATAGAATTAAAAGCCAAGATTCTCTTGCGCATGTTAGTAAAAGAGTTAGTTATCCATCACATAAGAGACATTATTGCTTCTGGTGGTACATGGTCAGATTTGAAAGGTTTATATGAGATTATAAAGTCAAATAGAATTTTGTTTTTAAACAGAAAATTATTCTCTATAAAAATGGAAGTAAATGAAAGTTTTAGTGAATTTCTATCAAGATTAAGGAATTGAGGGATATGTTAGTTGATGTTAGTGAACAAGTATCTAGTAATGATCTAGTAATATTTACTTTGAATAGAATGGTTAGTGATTGTAAAATTTTCATTACTAGTTTGGATGCAAGAGAAAATACACCTTTTTTGAGAAATTGATAGGTATCCTTCTACAAAAAGAGGAGAGAAATAAGCATGTGAATAATAGATCTCAGAGTGTAGAGTCATCTTTGATGGTGAAAGACAAGAAGCCATATAAAGAAAGAAATGATAAAAGAACAAAGGATATGGGTTAAATTTGACAACCAAAGAAACAAAGAGGAAAAATGGTATCATGATGGAGAAACATCAAAATCAAATGTAAAGAAAAATATAAATTGTAATTATTATGGAAAACTTGGTCATTATGTATATAAATGTTAAAAAAGAGAAAAATGAGTCCAAAAACAATAAATATGAGGGTAATTTTGTGAGTAGTGATTATACAATAAGTGATAAAATTCTTGATTTAAAGTTGTTTGTCTCTAATGTATCATTTTTATAGTATGATGAAACATAGTACTACTTTCATGAGTAGTGACGAGTGGGAATGACGATCCTGGTAGCAATGGTAGGTATGATTTGAGAGTCAAGCATGGCGATTGGAGGAATCTAGGCAAAAATAGCCAAGGGTGGGGAAGACATTTAGTGCCATGGGGAGATCCCTTCCATCATTGGAGTGATCTCATCCCACCCTTTCAAAGACTAAGGGGATGTTTGGTAGAAACCCTAATGTAGATCACCAAGGTCTACTTGGAAAATAGAGGTTGGTTGCCTTTGAAACGTAGTCTAGATTGCTAGGTAGGACAAGAAAGAATGCCCCAAATGTTAATAATACAGGTTTATCAAGATTTTTTTTAAAATGGTGGGGATGGGAGGCTCAAGAGAAATTAAGGGACATAAAATCGCCCCATATACTCTATGCCTACAAACTTCAGTTTCAAAAACATTGAAAAAATTTTTAGTGGAGGAATGAGGAGCTGATAAACATTCAAGGAGAAAAAAAATGATGTTCCTACAACAAAGGTAATTAATGGTTTCCCAAAAGATATCCGACAAGGCACAACTTTAGAGGTTAATAATCATGCATCAGAAGATTCAGTTAGTAGATTACAAAACATAGCCTTCTTCATGAAATGGTTAGGACCTTGGCCTTTAATCAAGAAAATGCAAATGTGGATTGAAAGAAATTGGGGATAATCTCTAACTCTTAAATTACTCTCTAATGGGTATTTGATGGTTTTATGCACTTATAAATTAGAAAAAGGAAGATATTCTGAATTAGGCGGGTCCTTATTTAATGGATGGGAAAGGAATTTTAATTTGTGATAGGCACCTTAACTTTAATCCCAATCTAAAAGAAGTTGAAAATATGATGGTCTAGACAGAGTTAAAAAAATTTACCCTAAGAATTTAAAGATGAGGAAGCCCTAGATTCAAATTATTTCTATTAGTATACCAATATATTGATTAAAATGTAGGACCATTATATGATTCCAAACTTTTTTATGGTGAAAAATTCACAAGGGGAAACATAGAGTACACTTGGAATTGGACTATGCAGAGGAGAAGTGCTTTGGATTAGACATGAACCCTAAAGGGAAAGGTTTAGAGGATTGTTTATGTGTAGATTCAGTCAAAACCATAGAAAAGGAGAGAGAAATAATCCCACTTTGGTGAATCTCCTATGAGGAAGACATGATCATGAATAAAACTTAGATTACCTCTTAGGAGAATGAGATGGTTTTGGAAAGGGTCAATTACAATGTTATGGTATTAGATGTGATAAATGAGACAATTGAGAAATTATTCTCCCAAGAATCTAGTCAAGTGGTTAAGGAAACCCCATACACACTTCTAAGAAAAGAGGACTCTATTAATTATAAGCTTCATAGAGGAAATAATTTTTATTAATAATTAAATATCATGCATCATTTAGGTACAATGGAAGGGATTGAACATGACCTCCTCAACTTGGAATGCATTACGCAAAAGCCAAATTAGAAAGTTGACTCAAAATTTTCAACAAGCAATGTCTCTACTCCAATTAGGGATAATCTTGAATATGGTGATGGTTTTAAAGACATTTAAATTTATCCCATTATAAATTTTGACTTATCATTGGAAGGAGCAAGGGGTAGTGGAGGTGATAGTTTAGTGTTAGAGTCAAAATACTACTCACATGAGAATGAACAAGGTCAAGATGAATGGGGTCTTAGAGATCAAGTTGATATTGAGAAGAACAAAAAAATCTTTCAAAATCCATCTCAAAAAACTAAATTGCAGAGAAAAAAAGAGGAGAGGACCTAAATTGGCAAAAGTTAAATTTTCCATAGCTAGTAATGTAGTAGTTTAGGCCAAATTTCTATGATTGGGAAGAGGATATACCACTTCTTGACAAAAATGAAGATCCTTATGTGAAATGTTAGAGGATGCAATGCCTCTGACAAAAGGTGTTTGATCAAACATGGTCTTGATTAAACCTAGGTGGATATGGTTTTAATCCAAGAAGTCAATTTAATGGTGATGATAAAGTCTCTTTTTCAAAGAAGTTTTCAATGTGGGGTAATCTATTTGTTGATGCTAAAGGAGCAATGTGATAATAAAGTCTTCCACTCTAGAATGGTATGTGGCTGTAAAAGACTCACTAGATACTGATGCTCTACCTTCACTCTCTAGCACTTGAGACATTTAGCAAAAAAATCAGCAACATCATGCCTCATCGCTGCCAAAAGTATAACTATCTAAGATCAACATGCATCTTCTTGATGCCAGGATGTGTTGAATATGGTGCACAATGTGCTTTCAACAAAATCAAGCTATGAAGATCACTAGATAATAGTACATAAATATACCCCAAGTGCCACAACAGTCCATCAAACTCAAGAAAATTACCTAAAAATCTCCCCTCAAGGGTATGTCTAGACTGAATCTCCACCCTCACCTCTTGATACCATGTGTCACTAGGAAAAGCCTCTAAGATACAGCCTCAAAAATCTACTCCTAATGACACAACTAATATCTCATGTTGCCTCTTACTCAAGGCATCCGTGATGACATTTTCTTTCCCTTTAATGTAGTGAACATCAAAGTTGTACTCACATAGGAACTCCATCCAGCAGTGCTATCGTGCATTCAAGTTTGGCTGAGTAAAGATATACTGGAAGCTATGATGATCACTATGAAGCTCAAACTTGTGTCCCAAAAAGAATTGCCTCCAATGCATATGAGCATGCACCATGATTGCAAGTTCCAAATCATAAGTGGGGTAGTTAAGCTCTGGTCCTTGAGTTTTCTAGACTTGTTTTTAATCAAACACCCATCTTGGATCAACACTGCACTCACACCTTCCAATGAAGCATCTGTGTAAACCATAAAATCACCTACAAGATTAGGCACTATAAGGATTAGTGCACTAGTCAAACACTCCTTAAAGAATCAAATACTGCCTCACACTGGTATGACCAAACATACTTCTTCCCTTTGCACTAAAGAGAAGTGATAAGATGAGCCACATGTGAAAAATCCTTCACGAATTGATAGTAGTAACCCACCAATCCCATGAAACAATGAACCTTAGAAACATCAGTGGTACCAATCGATCCATGATAGCTTAGATTTTCTCTAGATCCACTGAATACCATCACCAATGATGATATGCCCCAAATACTTCACCTCCAAATGGAAGAAACCACATTTACCCAAGTTTCCATATAACCAATGATCTCATAAGCACTACAACACTTGGTGTAAATAAACCTCATATTACTCTATAGTCTCAGAATAGATCAATATGTCATCCAAGAATACAATGACACATTGATCGAGGTATGTGCAAAATACTACATTCATCAAACTCATGAACATTGATGGTGCATCAGTTAACCCAAAGGGTACAACCGTGAACTCGTAATGCCTATAACATGTACAAAAAGTTGTTTGATGAATGTCAACCTCATGAATATGAAGCTAATGATATTTTGAATATAGATCAATCTTTGAGAACACTTTCTCTCCCTTTATTTGATCAAACAAGTCATCTATCCTCAAAAAAGGATATCAATTTTTCATCATCACCTTATTTAATTGCCAGTAGTCAATGCATAAACACAATGATCCATCTTTCTTCTTCACAAAGATGACTAGTGCACCCCATGGTGATACACTAGGATGAATATGGCCCTTGGAAAATAATTTCTCCAACTATAATATGAGCTCACTCAACTCCTAAGTAGTCATGTGGTAAGGAGTGTTAGTGTAGTTTTTTATTTTTCCTATTTTGCTAGGTTTTTCCTACACTTTTTTATAATCTCTCTTAGGTTAATAAAGCATGTCTCATTAGGTGAATGGTTGTGAGGTGTCACATTTCTACGTGTGAGCATCCATTAGCTATCTTGGGAAGATACTTTGCTATCTTTAGTCCGATAGATGGTTGCTCCTCATTGGTTGGTGTTGACACCTCCTCCCTCTTCCTAGCCTATATAAGCATGCTACCTGGCTTGTATTTGCATCTCTTGTTTTTGCATCTTCTTAATGCTATTTTGCTTCCAGCATTTGCATTACTCTCTTGGAGACTAACTCTATGATGCTATTTTGATTTTGTATCATTTGCATTCATAGTTTAGATATTTACTCTTTGCACTAGTTTTCTGGGTTATTAATCTTTTCAGATTCTAACATGGTATCAGAGCTTTTCTATGTGCAAGAGTAGATTTTAGTTTCCTTATTTGAGAGATTCAGGGGGGCAAATAAACTTTATTGTAGTTTTTTGAAAAATGAAGTATGCTCTTCTCTTGCATCTTTGGATGATCCTGAGAATCAAAAAAGTTTTGACAAAAACAGTTTTTCTCTGGGGTTTCAATCTCAAATTTGACAACCAACTTGCATATTTGGAGTTTTCAATCAGTTTTGCAGGTTCCAGCATGCCATTGATGGAATTAAGAAGCTGATCCAACATTTTCATGTCATATTTTGGTTGCTGGGGTCGTTTTCTAATTTTTGGAGCCGTTTTTTATTGTTAAAGGCGTCTGATTTACACTACAACAACATCTTCTGTTCATCAACAAGAAAAACTCTTTCTGGGTTTTGTTTGCAGCCTCAAAAAACCATCTGGGTATCTTTTAGATTTTGCATGCAAGCTGTATATTTTTCAGAATCGAGCATGCAAAGCTACAGCCATACCCCTCTCCGTTGGCAGCCGCAGATTTGAATACAGTTTTCAAATGTCTCGTTCTTGCTCATACAGACTCCGATTTTGATAATTCTTGTTATGAACTTGCCTATTTTTTTGTGCTCTATCCACTAGTGGAGTTATTTTTTGATTTTCATGCATGAATTCTTTAGAAATTGCAGATTCTCAGCCGTGACTGTGCACAGTTCTCATTTTGGAAACTTCGGAGGATCATAACTTTCTCATACGACATCGTATCGAGGTGATTCTTTTTTTGAAAGTGCATGATTTTTCGAGTAGATCGCAGTGGTGCTATTTTTTTCTTTGATTATTATGCTCAAGTTTCACTTTTAGCATATGCTCTTCATGAGGGTTTGTAATGCATTGAAATCAAGACCACTAAGTATCTCTTTCTAGTGGTAGTTGTAAATGCACTAAAATAAAGTGCCAAATCATATTTCTTTGGGGGGGGGGTTCTTTGATTGAGTAAAAAGGGGGGGGGGGCATTGTCGTGGCTGGGTTCTCTTCTTTTTAGCATTTCTTTGCATTCCTTCATCATGGATCAAACAAATATGCCCATCCTAACTCCATACAATTACTTTGAGTGGAAATAACACATGATAATTCACTTAAGGAAAGCTGGATTAAATAGGATAACTATGGGACTTGAAACTGAACCTGCTAAAGATGAAGACAAGCCTAAGTGGTTTAACAAATGTGATGAGGCATATGGAACATTGTGTTTGTCTGTTTCTCCTAACTTTCTATTTCACATTGAGTCGCTGGATACACCAAATGAAGTATGGACAAAGCTAGAAATATTATTTGGCACACAAGATTCAATGAGGGGTCATATGTTAGAAAATGAATTAATTAGTTTGAGTCCAGGCAATTTCAACACGATCCAAGATTTCTTCACCAAATTGAAATCACTAAGGCTGCAGTTAAAACAATGTGGAATTGAAAAGAAAGATGAAAAACTGATTCTCAGTATTCTCTCTAAGCTAAGTTCAAAATATTCTGTGTTTGTCTCTACCTTCTATGCTACTAAGGGTGCACTTGGTACTCAATTCACCATGCCATATCTAGATGATTTTTCTGTCAATCTCACTCGAGAACAGGACAAGATAATCTAGATGGGCACTCTTAAGTCCTCTAAGTCACATGCCTTAGCAACCAACCAAGGCACAAAAGAACAAAAAGGACAAAGTAGTAACAACAATAGTAAGGATGAGAAACAAAATAATAGTGAGGAAAAGAAGGATCAAATACCAATTGCTTCAAAAGCAACTATTGATACCTCATCCTCTAAGGGCGACAAGCCTAAGAAAGAAAAGGTTAAATGTGCCTATTGTAAAAGACCCGATCATGATGAACATAAATGTTTGAAGAAACAAATTGATCACTTGACATAAATTCTTGAGAAGAATAATATTAGTGTTCCTGAGTCTATCAAACAAAGTTCTAATGAAGAGTCTAACAAGGTAAAAGAAAACAACAAGGGGAAAGGAAAGGGCAAAGCTCTTGTTGCAGTTGCTTCCTAACCATCCACTTGGGTTCTTGATTTGGGTGCTTCGCACCACATGGCTTCATCTAAGGAAGAACTTGCATCCTTGGAGCCATGTACTATGCCTTCTATTTTGATGGGTGATGACACTCCTATTGAGGTGTGTGGGAGAGGGTCTGTTGATGTGGGGGATGGCACATTCCATGATGTTCTTTGTGCACCCTCATTATCAACTAATCTCCTATCAATATACCAAATCACTCACACAAGTTTAGGCAAGCGGGTTGAGTTCACTCTTGATTCAGTGGAGATACGTGAGTTGCATAGTGATTCTGTAGTTGCAGTTGGGAGAGCAGATCATCAGTCACGGCTCTATCTGTTTTCTCACTTTGTTCCTGATCCTCCTTCATCTGTTTTGCTCACTCACTCTAATGATGTGAGTAAATTATGGCATGAGCGGTTTTCCCATCTTAACTTCTGCTATTTGCATTAGCTCAACCAGCAGAGCATGGTCATAGGGTTGCCTTTGGTTCAATTCTCAGGAGGTGTTTGCCAAGGTTGCATTCTTGGTAAGCATCCTAAGGAAAAGTTTGACAAAAGTAAGGCATGGAGAGCTTCACAGATACTATAGTTAGTTCACAGTGATTTGGTTGGTCCATTTCAACATCCTTCTTTCAGCAAGGCCCGATATGTCCTCACATTCATTGATGACCTTTCTCGATATACATGGGTGTACTTTCTCAAACAGAAGTCAGAGGTATTTGATCATTTTTAAGACTTCAAAAATTTTGTAGAAAAGCAATCTGGGAAAGCCATTAAGGTTTTGCGCACAGATAATGGTGGTGAGTATCTCAACCATCGGTTTGAAATATTTTGCACTTAAGAGGGGATTGATTTACAGCATTCAGTTCCATACAATCCTCAACAAAATGGTGTTGCAAAATGGAAGAATAGATCCTTGAAGGAAATGGTAAACTGTATGATTCACTCTAGATCTCTTCCACCACAGTATTGGGCAGAAGCCATTAACTATGCTTGTTATATCTAGAACTGTGTTCCTCACCGAGCCTTGAAGGGAGTTACTCCTTTTGAAGCTTGGTGCGGTCAAAAACCATTAGTTAAGCACTTTCGAGTTTTTGGCTCCCCTGCATGGGCCCACATTCCTACAGAGAAACGTAAGGCCTTGGATCTGCAAAGTAGACCTTTCATATTTGTAGGTTATCCTGATGGTGTGAAGGGTTATCAGTTGCTCCACCCTACTACACATGAGTTATTCATTGAGAGGAGCATTCAGTTTGAGGAGGGATCTTCAAGCTCACTTTCTATCACTTCTCCAACTCCTTCTACCTTGACATTAGAGTCACTTGGAATACATGACAGATCTTCTGATGAGTCAGATTCACCTGAACAGTCTTCTACCTCTACTTCTGATGCAGAAAGTGATTCAGAGAACTCACCTCCTTCCTCTCCTAGTCATCATTTAGAGGTTAATGATTCCCCTCCAGATTCTCCATCTTCTTTCCCACTTTGGGCTAGACAGACCTTGCAGTCTGCAGGTGATTGGGTTGGGGATCCATCAGACACCAGGCGAACTCGTTCAAAATTCCAGGATGCTCCACATGTCTTCATTGCTACTGCCTCAGATCCACAGTCCTTTCATGAGGCTTCTGGTATTTCTGAGTCGGATACAACTATGCAGGAAGAGTATAGTTCCTTGATGAGGAACCACACTTGGGATCTTGTCCCTCTTCCTAAAGGAAGAAAACTTGTTCGATGTAAGTGGATCTATCAGAAAAAATTTGCAGCAGATGGGTCAGTTGACAAACACAAGGCTCGCTTGGTCGCCAAAGGATTCTCCCAAGTTCCTGGGATTGACTACTCTGAGAGTTTTGTGCCAGTTGCCCAAATGAATTCCATTTGAATTGTTCTTGCCATTGCTTCAGCTAATCGTTGGGAAGTACATCAAATGGATGTGAAGAGTGCTTTTCTTCATGGTGACCTTCATGAGGAGATCTACATGGAGCAGCCATAGGGCTTCCTTCAGGATTCTTCACTTGTGTGTCATCTTCGAAAGTCTCTCTATGGCCTCAAACAGGCACCTCAGGCCTGGTATGCCAAGATGGACTCCTTCCTTCTATCAGTTGGGTTCACTCGGTGCCATTCTGATCCTAATGTGTACATTTTGCAACAGGGTGATTCACTTTTATTTTTGGTTTTGTATGTTGATGACTTGTTGATCACAGGAAGTTCTTCACCCACCATTAAGGCTGTCAAAGTGGCCCTTCAAGACAATTTTTTTATGACTGACTTGGGCTTGTTGCATTACTTTCTCGGGATTGAGATCCTTCAGTCTCCTTCTGGGATCACCATCACACAATCCAAGTATGCTCTAGATTTACTCTCGAGGTTTCATATGGCTGACTGCAAGCCTGCTCCGACTCCCTTCCTTTCTGGAGTCAAACTTGAGGCTCAATGTTCTTCTCCACTTGTTGATGGCACTTTGTACTACCAACTTTTTGGGAGTCTCATTTATCTGACTCATACGAGACCTAACATCTCCTATGCTGTAGGCATGGTCTCTCGATTCATGCAGGAGCCCCATGAGTTACAGTAGAAAGCAGCCAAGCGGATCCTTCACTACATTCAGGGTTCTCATAGTTGTGGGATTCACTATGTAGTAGGTATTGAGCTTGATTTGGTAGGCTACACAAATTCAGATTGGGCAGGTGATTCTGAGGATCACAAGTCTACTTCAGGGTATAGCTTCTCACTTGGGTCAGGTCCTGTTTGTTGGTCGAGCAAAAAGTAGTCTGCTATTGCTTTGTCTTCTACTGAGGCTGAGTATCGGGGGGCTGTAAATGCCGCCACTGAGGCCATTTGGATTCAACATCTTCTCACTAAGTTTGGTATCAAGATCAGATGACCATCAGCCATATTTTGTGACAACCAGAGTGCCATTCATATCTCACGGAATCTAGTTCATCATCAACGGACCAAACACATAGAGGTCCACATGCACTACATCCGGGAGCTCATCCATGGTCATGTCATTGACCTTCGCTATTGTTCGACTTCCAAGCAAGTTGCTGATATCTTCACCAAACCCTTCACTGAGAGCAAGTTTCTTCATTTGCGAGCTTTGTTGGGGGTGCGGGATGCTTCATCTTTTGGGGGGGCCTCTTCCTTTCACTCGGAGTCCTGACTTTTTTGTGGGGGGGGTCTCTTTTCTCTCTCTTTTGAGAAATCTTATGTACATGGGTACCTCATCAGGCTTGACTTGCCGGGACCCATTTCTACATCCACCTAAGCTTCACTTATGGGGGGGTGTTAGTGTAGTTTTTTATTTTTTCTATTTTGCTAGGTTTTTCCTACACTTTTTTATAATCTCGCTTAGGTTAATAAAGCATGTCTCATTAGGTGAATGGTTGTGAGGTGTCACCTTCCTACATGTGAGCATCCATTAGCTATCTTGGGAAGATACTTTGCTATCTTTAGTTTGATAGATGGTTGCTCCTCATTGGTTGGTGTTGACACCTCCTCCCTCTTCCTAGCCTATATAAGCATGCTACCTGGCTTGTATTTGCATCTCTTGTTTTTGCATCCTCTTAATGCTATTTTGCTTCCAGCATTTGCATTACTCTCTTGGAGACTAACTCTATGATGCTATTTTGATTTTGTATCATTTGCATTCATAGTTTAGATATTTACTCTTTGCACTAGTTTTCTGGGTTATTAATCTTTTTAGATTCTAACAAGGAGCTCATGATATTGGCTCCACTCTTGGTATGAGATCAAGTCAGAAATCAATGTCATGCTGTGGTGGTGTACCTAGTATCTCACTAGGAAACATGTCTGCATACTCACAAAGGAGTAGGTGATCATCAAGTGTCACCATATAGCTCTCAACCTCCTTAAGGTTACTAATAGAGACTACAAACAATTGGCATCCCTTTTGTACACTCTGCTTTAGCTAGTCAGCTAAGATCATTTTAAGTGAGACTGGTCTCTAGACTCCTAAAAGCTCAACTTCTCACCTGTGTCATCAACACAATGCACTGACTTATGCTAAAAATAGCTAACCAATCTATGCCCAACATTATATCATATGATCCTAGAGGTAGGATGAGAAGATTTACTGTGGTGGTGAAGGTACCCAAGTCCAATTTGAAAACACTGATCAAGGAGTCCAAAACCACTTTGGATCTTTTGGCTAACTCAACTTGCCACCTATCAACTTAATGTGCTACCACTAGCCCACATCCCTGAACAAGAGATGGTGAAATAAAAGAGTATGAAGCACTTGAGTCAAATACCTTGTAATGTACTTGTAGCCTTGACTATGGTACCCTAGTTCTCATCTTGACAATTATCAACCACCACAAAGACTTGATGGGTTCTACTTGCATCTCCAATGGTAGGCTCCAATTTGGTTGCATCTCAACTAGGTTTGGAAGAAGTCTTTGAAGGACATTAGCCTATTCTATGGACAAGCTGACTGCATGGGAAACATGCTCCTTTCATCATGAATCCCTATCCACATCCATCTTGAGAAGTACTAGAATAGGGTGCACTTCTATTGCTAGAGTTTAGCAGACTGCTTTGAGATGGGAAATTCTAATGAGACTATTGGCCATGGTTCTAGTCATCCCCTTTCTTCCCTAAGGCACCTAAATTCTGTCCACCCTTAGTCTAATTCCCTCATTTTTGATTTCCACAATGATGACCACCATGTGAGGGTGCTAATTGGGTTTGGCCCTTTCCTAAGGACTAAGGAAATGATATGTCTTGCCCTAAAGTTTTTGCACTATGGGTTTGAGAGCCTAATTTTCCATTGAACCCCTTAGCCACATTGCTCTTTGTAATCTATGCCTTTTCCACAACAAGGATAAGTGTCCTAGGTTGATGCATCTAAACCTCTCCAATGATGGAGACCTTAAGACCTCAGAAAAAATGCTAAGTAAGGAGTATCTCATCATGCTTATAGCATGAGTATTTCCTAAGCTTAAATAATCTAATCTCATACTGATCCACTAACATGTTCCCTTACTTAATCTCATGGAAATTGTTAGCTCAAGCCTCCTTGAACTAAGGGGATAGGAATCTCTCTATGAACCTCTCCTCAAAGATCTCCTAGGTGAGATCTACTATACTAATCTAGAGCTTTTTCACTTCAACATTCCACCAAATAGATGCGTGGTCTCTCAACTACATGACAATACAAAAGGCTCTCAAGTTGGTTGCATATGAATACATGGAAAAGCAACGTTCCATATCTAGTAACCAAGTCTCAGCCTTGAGGCCACCTCCCTTACCATCATAGTAGGGTGGTTTAGATTGCTGAAGGGATTTCATCATGCCCATGTGAATGGAACTCTCACCATTGCAATCTTGACCTATCTAATGGTGCCCTCTGCAACCAGGTGGTGTGCGAAAATGTTCACGCTCACATTCCTCTTCCTCTCTATGATTTGACATATGAGAATCTCCATGGTGAGATCCCTCCTCCTAGCCATGGTCATGTTGGTTTTCCTCTACATGAGATCCCAACCAAGCTATAATCTCCTATATAAAAGACATTAATTCCCTAATGCCACCATGATTGTTGTTACCCTATTCTTCCCCACCATCTTGATATTTCTCCTCATGGTATTGTTCTTTATGTTTATTCCATTGGTTACTAACCTAACCGCCAAGTCTATGTGTAGGAGGAATCACTAAGGAAACAACAAAATAAATGTTAAGATCATACGTCACAATCATAAGAGTCACAAGCATATGCTCAAATAAGATAAAAATGTATTCAAGGGAAACAATTTCATAATAAGAGCATAAAACAGAGATCCCAATGTTGCAACTAGGCTATGATACTAGATGTAATGCCCCACCCGAAGATCCTTGGAACATGAATAAATAAAAGCTAATATTCTTTGTTTAAAGTATGGAATTAAACACATCAACATGAAACCAATCATAAGGCCATGTTGGTTAACACTTTGTCCCTCTTACTAACTTGGCTTTACCTTGAATCTAGATGCCAAAAATGTGAGGAAACAAAGGATGTTACCAACAAATGGGTTAGTGAATGTATTATATCACTGCCCTTTGAATTGTAAGGTGAAACTCCCATATATGAAATATATGCAATGAATTATGTTTTTAATAGATCATTGGGATATGGGGTATGCTCTAAACCTAAGAGTAGAAAAGGATAAACCAAGATGTTCATAACTACAAACATCCTAGGTAGAAATAGATTTGGGAAAATTATAAAACCTGGTAGAATGGATATCACAAGCTACCTTGAAGTTCTTCTAACATCTACTCCTACTTCTAAGTGCATATTTACCATCTAAATGAAAAATGTGAATGAAGAGATGAGCACATGAGGGAAAATATAATTGCTTTCACTAGTAGCCTTAAATGAAATGGAATCCGATCAATAACTAATAGAATCATATAAATTTATCTTTCATTTCCCAATGAAACTATCTAAGATGATATGAAATGAACAAGAGAGGAAGCAAAATCATATACGAGGAAAGTAAATGGAATCACTTTCACTAAAAACATCAAAATGAAATAGAATCCACCTAATTATCATAGGTTCACATACAATTTTCCTTCAACTCTTTATGCAAAACTAATATAAGAATGGGCAACAAAACATGACTAGTAAATAGAAAGTAAATGAAATTATAGATTCATTCATCGTCAAGTTTACCAACCCTTGTACTATCAAATGAGGTTACATTTATAGTCTATTGTTGTCATTTCTAAATTTTGGTAGAGCAACAGTCATATAATAAATAAAATAAAATATGAAAATATCAAATTTATATCGTGATATGAGCACGTGCTATCTCTTCTACTAATGATTTTGAATCAAAGATATGCTTAAAAACACTCCATGACTGCTCAACTTCTTGCAATCTTCAAAAAACCTTGTGATAACACTATTTTCTTCATCTTCTATTGTTTTGTGCCAAATACATACATTTCATATTACAATGGTGACTACATTTTCAAATTTTGGCCGTTGATCTCAATTTAACGATCATGATTTAAATGTTATGGCTTCCTTTTTATTTTCTACCATGAGTCCACCAAGTACATGTGTTGAATAGTTTCTTTCCCACATTGTCTAAACCTCATGCATCTTCCAAAAGTGGGAAAGTGATGTTTGTAGATCTTGTAAGATTTGATGGATCATGGAAAAGACTGCGTTATTTAGTTTGTGACATGGATCCACATTCTAACTGTATATGTCATGTACTTTATGGAAGATAGGTGGTAGTACTTTATTGACCAGAGAATCTGACATGGACCTTATTGCTTTGTGGCACTTCATGACTAGACTCCTACTATGTTTCATGAAACTTGATGACCCACTGAACACATGCCTTCATGTTTCTATGTGGCATGAATTAACAAATGAGCATCTTTATATGGTGACATTACAATCTCTATAGATCTTCTTTGATTTGATGGCTGAAGGAATTTAATCTTGTGTTTAATATTTGAATAGGACCCAATATGATAGGTAAGCATTTGACATTTAACTAGCCAATAGAATGTGTTCTTTCATTCAATTGAATTTTCAACTTAGTGATGTGGATAATTATACATTTTTTGATTCGTTGACTTGATTTCCACTTAGGTCTTCACCAACTTTAACCGCGTTCTTTGCCATTTCTACATTTTTAAGTATTCATTCTGCATCAAATTCAATTGATCTTCTTGTAGTTCATTCTCACAATCTATATATTGTCTTCAAACTTGGTCTTCAATGCTCCTCTACTATATTTTCTCTGTATATGTTCATGATTTCTCCATTTTACCTGCATTATGTCTTTAATAGAACACTTGATCATAGAATTAGGGTTTCTCAAAGATTTGTAGGAATGCTCTCATGAATAACTTCTTTTCAACATGAATCTTTTCCTTCAACATCATTAGGAACAAGAAAATATGAATTAGCAGAATATTCAAAACTTCTTCTCATCAAGGAAATGCATAACAGACCCTCCAAAATCCTAATCACCTAGCTTTGGACCGATGCATCACTCATATGATTCCTAAATTAGTTAAATCAAAGGGATGATGAGAAGCAAGATCATCCTATATGAAATTTAGACTTAGACTCATTACTTTAACACTTGACTTGACTTAAAACCTTAAGAAAAAAGATACAAATTGAAACTTGGGTAACAATTGGCTCTGTTTGGGGATTTAAGCATGCTAATGTTTGAGCGAATCCAAGAAATCTCTAGTTCCCCAAGGTTGACAACTTGGAAAAAAAAGAATAAGCTAAAATAAGAAAGCAACAAGGAACTACCTAAGGAAAACAAGCAACTAAACTAAGAAAAATGCACGAACAGAAAAACCTACCAAGCTATCTACTATATAATGGTTAGCTATTTTCAATTTTTCATTTGATATAATTTCAAATCCTACCCATTATAAGAGCATGATAGGGTTTCCCCTATGGGGTATGTGAACTTGAAGGAAAATATTTTGATTTTCTTGTGTAATCTGAAAAGGTACTTTCCACAAAGACTGAAACTTGGAATGCATGCCTCTTTGCTTATGTCTCTTATCCCATGACAACACCAAATCATCTTCCATCAATTTTCTAGGCCTTGCTCTTTTATCAATTTTTTATCTTTCCTTGATGTTAAGTAATCTTATCAACCTTCTCTTCTCTCTCTTCTTGTAGTTTAGTGAGACACAAGATTCTTTTTTCTAACCCATCTTGGAAGACATCATCTTCAATTGCAGTTTTCAATTTAAAAGTAGATAGTTCTAATGACAGTGACAAATTAGCTTCTACTCCATACACCAATTCAAAAGGTGAGATCAAAATAGCCCTTCTAGGTGTGTAGCTATAAACCCATAAAGCATCATGAATCTTCTTATGCCAACCTTTCTGATTATTTGAGACCAATTTATTCAAAATATTAAGCTCAGGTTCTTATTATTAGACACAGCCTACCCATTTCCTTGAGGGAAATAATTAGAGGAATGACCAACTTGAATACCATTATCATAGAAAAATTTAATGATTTTTGAGGATGAAAAATAAGATGCATTATCCATTACTAACTTAATATAAACTGCGAACTTGACTAGAATATGTTCTTTGAGGAACTCACATACCACTTCTGAGGAAGTCTTCTTCATTGGCTTAGCTTCAACCCATTTACTAAAATAACCTATGCTAGTTAGTATATATGAATTTCCTTTACTAGAGGAAGGATTAATTGGACCTATAAAATCTAAACCCCATTGATAGAAAGGAGCTTCAATTACTATTGGCATAACAGGTAAGGCAACCAGCTGAGATTTACCAGTAAACATCTTGCATTTTTCACAATTAGCAATCCACTTATATGCATCTTTAAACATATCAAGATAATAATAAATCGTCCCAATATTTTGAATGTAGTGACAGTGCTAGAAAAGTGTCCTCGACTTGCTTCATCATGAAAAGATTTTAACAACTTCACCTCATGTTCCTTATCCACACATCTCAAAAACATTCCTCAATAGCTCTCTTATACAAGACATCATTATGAATTACATATTTCAAGGCTTTAGTTTTTAGATCCCTCCTTTTCTTAGTAGTCAATCCATTAGGGCATTCACCATACATAAAAAAAAGCAATATTTGAGAACCAAGGATCTTGAAGACTTGCCATAAGAACTTTTGGAGTATCTTCTTCTTTACTTTGTTGATCCTTTGCTGAGGCTTTACAAAGTGCATTTTCTCTTACAAGCTTGGTTGGTTTTATTAATGTTAGAGTAAATAATTAATTAATTATTCTATTACTTAAGCTTACTTAGGTTAATGCATGTAGTTAATAGTTGTAGTGATGAGTTGTTGACAACACGAGAGTTTGTTCCCTTCTAGCATGTTCCAACTTTTTGTGAAAGTGTGCTTAGTTTTCAACCTTATCTTCTACCACTTTCTAGCTTGTTTTAAAAGCTTCCTTGAGGCCTTTATAAGCAGTCTCTCTCTCATTGTAAATTCATCCATTCACATAGCAATTTCATTTTCCTATTGTGAATTATTTTCTCTTGCATTGTTTGCTTCAAACTCTTGCTCCTTTGGTTTCTCTTCAGCAAGTTATTTGCATGTAGGTGATCTTGGTGAGCTGTGGAGTTGGATTTCATCAACTCCTACATGGTATCAAAGCCCCCCTACTACTTCTTAGTTTGAAGAATTTTTGAAGCTGCAATTCAGAGACACAAACCCTAGTTTGTTTGTAATTTTTTCTTCAATTAGGAGGAAGAATATTTTTTCAGTATTTGGAGAAAAAGGAGAAAGAGGGTTTGACATAATAGATTTGACATTTTTTGGGCTTTTTTCTTTATGTTTTGGAGGTGCAACAACAATGATTTAGAAAAAATAACTATAGAGGTGATTTTCAAACAACAATATCTCCCTCGTACGAACTCTTTTTTTTGAGAATTTTTTTTTTTGTTTTGGGGTAGAATTTTGTGTCCTATATAGTGGTGCAGTGGTTTGAGATCTCTATTCTTGAAATTTTCTACAACTCGTAAGTTCAAATTTTTGCCACTTTAAATGCTTTGTATGGGTTCATTTGGACACATAATCAGGTTCCATTTTTTTGGAAGTGCATATTTTTTTGTCTTCTTTCTAGATCTACAATTAGATTATAGGTTTTGTGGACAAAAATACTACTTTCAAAAATAGGCCCTAAATTGGCTATTCTAGTCGTGCTAAGTATAGAGTGCCCAAATCATACATTAGGGGAGTTAATTGGTCTATTTTGTATTTTGGGAGCATTTTCTTTTTTGCAATTTACCTCAGAATAGACCCTTCTACTTTCATCTTCTTCTCTCAATGTCAGATCCTTTTGCGACCCTACTAATGCCACACAACTATCACACCTAGAAAGTGCAAATGACTAGGCTTCTTATGTCATGAGGTTTATGGTCATGTCTGGATAAGAACCAACCTGCTTTAATGCACCCTTTTAAGGTTCTTCAACACATGAATAAAATGGATGAGGCAATGGGATTGATTACACTAAACATTTCAGACAGTCTACTATTTCACTTGGATGGTTTGACCACTCCACAGGCTTATTGACTCAAATTTTAGACTTTGTTTGGTACAATGAATGAGTTCTAAGCACTTCAGCTTGATGTAGAGTTGACTTCTTTGACACCTGACAGCTTTCCCACCATTGAGGATTTCTTGATGAAATTCAAATCTTTGTGTACACTTTTGCAAGGATGTGGAAAAACCAAGATAGATGATGAGTGTATCTTTTTGATACTCTCAAAGTTGAGGGGACAGTATCAGATCTTCTCTTCCACATTCTACTCCACTATGGATGCCTTAGGTGATAGCCATAGGATGCTTTCATTTGAGATATTTTGTGATTAGTTAACTCATGAATAGTCCAAGATCAATAAGATGGATTCACTTTGAGGTTCACAGTCACAGGCATTGCTTGTCAAGGATACACAGGAGCAAAAGTTTAAGCAGATATTAGATCCCTCTTCTACTGGTTCATCATCTTCTAAGAAGAAGGAGAAAAAGAAGACTGAGACTCCTACCTGTTCCTATTGTTAGAAAGGATCTCATGATGAGGCACATTGTTTTTAGAAGAGATTTGATGGCTATAAGAAACAAATTACAGATTTGCAAGCTCTTCTTCAGAAGAACACTATTTCTTCTCCATCCTCTTCTACCTCATAGGGGCCTACCTTTTAGTCTTCTTCCACATCTTCACCATCTACATCAAATCTTGGAAAGGGTCATGCATTATAGGCTTCCATTACATCTCCTTCATAGGTTCCTTGGGTACTAGATTCAGGTGCTTCTCACCATATGACATCTTCTCAAGGTGTCTTCTCTACTCTTGAGGCTTCTCCTATTCCTCATATTCTCATGGGGAATAACACTGACCTACCAATCTATGGGAAAGGTTTAGTTCACATCTAGGATGGTATATTCAATGATGTATTATATGTTCCATCTTTGTCTACCAACCT
The DNA here is from genome assembly GCA_028749045.1 of Cupressus sempervirens. Taxonomy (NCBI): domain Eukaryota; kingdom Viridiplantae; phylum Streptophyta; class Pinopsida; order Cupressales; family Cupressaceae; genus Cupressus; species Cupressus sempervirens. Next base: position 550,446,920 of record CM053785.1, on the reverse strand, counting down.
TCTCTCAATTTCTCAGATTACACGCAGTGGATCAGGGAAGACAATTGAGTTCACTGTTGATTCAATCTTCATTCAAGATCGTGCTACAAGAGATCTTATTGCTATAGGGGTAGTTGATCCTTCCACTCATCTCTACACCTTCTCACACTTTGGTCCACCATCTCCATTGTTAGAGCACACTTCTTCTCTCTTGTAGGAGCATCATGTGATGCAGTTAGGATACTTGAACCTTTTTATTGTTCATGAGATCCCTGTTTTGACTTCCACACCACATCTAGTTGAGGTCTTTTCTCTTCAGCAAGATTCTTCTTCTTCTGCTCTACTTGATCCTCTAGCTCCATTCATTGAGCCTCTAGGTGCACCTGTTGCAAATTCTATAGTGGCCATTCATGACAGTATCATCACACATACCTTGGGGATTCCCTTTCAAGATCCTCATATTTTCTCCTTTGAGCATTAGATAGGCCTTCTAATTTTCCCTCTCATTTAGGGGTTCCCTTGTTTTGTTCCTTTGTTCCTTCCACATTGGAGTTTCATTGGTTTGATCATTTCTATAGGAGCTCCATCATTCTGGGCATGCCTTGGTGTCTATTCTCATGGGAGACTGGTTGTACTTATGGTTTTGAGAGAGTCTCTTGAGCCATTTTTGGTCATTGTCCTTGGGGGTCTTGTTGAGGCGTTCCTTCATGTTTTTTTCAGCATGTTTTACCTCTTTTTGGGGGAGGGTTTTTCCCATGAGGTTTTCCCTCTTTCCCCATTTTTAGAGGTTGCATTTCTTTGCATTGTACATGGATACCTAACATGGCCTTATTGCCAGGACCCATTCTGCATTTCATCTTAGTTTTATGAGCTTAAGGCAATCCCTTAAGTTGCACTTAAGGGATGGTTTTAGAGTAAATAATTAATTAATTATTAGTTAATTATTCTATTACTTAAGCTTACTTAGGTTAATGCATGCAGTTAATAGTTGTAGTGATGAGTTGTTGACAACACAGGAGTTTTTTTCCCTTCTAGCATGTTCCACCTTTTTGTGGAAGTGTGCTTAGTTGTCAACTTTATCTTCTACCACTTTTTAGCTTGTTCTGCAAGATTCCTTGAGGCCTTTAAAAGTAGTCTCTCTCTCATTATAAATTCATCCATTCACATAGAAATTTCATTTTCCTATTGTGAAATATTTTCTCTTGCATTGTTTGCTTCAAGCTCTTGCTTCTTCGGTTTCTCTTCAGCAAGTTATTTGCATGTAGGTGATCTTGGCAAGCTGTGGAGTTGGATTTCATCAACTTCTACAATTTCTATATCATATTCTTGAAATTTTTCTATCCACATTCCTCTATTATTGCAACCAACCTCTTGTTGTGTCAAAATACTATTCACCTCAAGATCTGACACATATATTATTGAATGAGAATGCAGCACATAAATCTAAAATTATTGAGAGCTCTCACCATTGCATATTCATATTTTTCTATTTGAGAATATCTTAGTTCTTGATTTTTCAATGGTATACTCATGAAAGCTATTGGGGCTTGTATTCTATCTTTATTTTCTTGCATCAATATAGTTGACATAGTATGTTCTAAGGCATAATAGTAGATGATGAACTCTTTGGTGTAGTTAGGATGAACAAGCACATGGGCTTTAGCAATGATATCCTTGATATCTTCAAAAGCCTTTTTCCCAACATCACTCCATTTGAAAATTTTATTGCCTTTCATCATATCAACTATACATTTAACTATCTTAGATAAATTAGGCACAAATCTCCTCAAGAAATTGACCTGGCCAAAGAAAGACTTCACTCCATTTTTACTCAATGGCAGGCTTAATTGATGAATAATTTTAACCCTATTTATATCAATCTTTACTCCTTTTTGGGATACAATATGACCAAGTAACCTACCTTCTGTAACAAAAAATACTCATTTCTTTGGGTTTAGAGAGATGCCATGATCTCTGCATCTTTGTAACACCTTTTTCTAAATCTATAATATGATCTTTTCTCTTCTTGGAAAAGAATGTCAAATCATCAAGATAGATGACAATAACTTTATACTTCAAACCTTCAAAAGCCAAATACATTCCATGCTAAAAAGTTGCACCTGCATTGATTAGACCAAAAGGCATTCCATTGTATGGTAATGTACCCCATGGTGTGATAAATATAGACTTGAATTGATCTACTTCATACACTTGGATCTGATTATTCCCTAAAAATCCATCCAACATAGACATCATCTCTGATCTTGCTACAGTCACTAAAAGATGATCTATATTAGGGAGAGACATTTTTTCCTTTAGTGAGGCTTGATTTAAGTTTCTAAAATCTACACAAATTCTTATTTCTCCATTATTTTTTCTCACTGGTACATTATTAGCCACCCAAGTGGAATGATGAATAGGGTATATAATCCTAGCTTACAACATTTTGTCAATTTCCTTGAAGATTACCCCTTCAACTATAGGATTATAATTCCCTTTTTTCTATTTGAATGGTGTTGCATGTGGTTTAAGTGCGATTTCATGTTTGAACTTCCCACCCATGAAATTCTTTGGGTCTTCATAACTCCAATCAAATACATCTTGAAATTCAATAAGAAATTTCTTGATTTCTACTCTTTCTTCTAGTGTGCAACACTTACCTATGTTTATCATCTTGGGGTTGACTTATGTCCTTATGTTGATTCCATCATATTCACTATAGGTCTTTCCCTTCTTATCTCTTTCTTTCTTTATATATACATAATGCCTATCAAAGAGTTTCTCTAAAGAGATTAAATGAGGTGGAATCTTATTACCTTTCAACTGAATCACATCAGATCCTGTATTCTTTTCTTCTCCTACCACTGAATCATCACCTTTTGAATTAGTTCTTCCTTCAAAATAAAAACATTCAAAAGGATCCTCTCCTTCAATGAATTTGAGTATTTTTTTATCATTTTCAAATACCCACCACAACTCCTCATTATTAGGGACATTAGGCCTAAAAAGAACTACTTTATAGGTTTGATTTTTGAAATTAGGGTGTGGTAAGAGCAATGATGCAAAGACCACCAAAGAATCAACTCTTGAATTGAATTCTCTAATCACTGATGTAATTGAGAAGGCATCAAAAACCTCAATTTCATCCCACACCTTACTATGGTAGTTCCTCAATCTTGAATTCTTCATTGCATATTGATTTATGACTTGTCTTACTACCAACTCTACATCTCCTTATGCTTTAAGCATCTTGACTCTCTTTTGTTTTTCTACCATTATACCAAGAAGAAGAGCTTCATATTCTATAGTATTATTAGTTTTTTTGAAACCAATTTATAAGCAAAAAAAGTCATTTCTCCATTTGGTGATATCAACACCACACTTGCACTTGAGCCAACATTTGCAGAATTGCCATCAAATTCTAGAGTCCATAATTGATCACCTTTATTTAGTTCTAATTCTTCTAAGACCTCAAGGGTACCAGAGAATAACATGTAATTTCCAAACTACATTTCATGATACAAGATTGGAGATCTAGGATCATCTGATTTCAAAATAGTGAACTTTGCTTTCTCTTCTAGTTCTAGCTTCACCTTTTTGTCTCCAACTTGTATAGTGGCACTAAAAAATCTAATTTTATTTCTCCCCCCATCTCTTTGCAAAAAATTATACTCAAGAGAATTCCATATCTTGTAGGGATGTCTGCTACTAGAATAATAAGTTTTAATCTCTTAAAGGGGTAAGCAACAAGGGCAACTTGAGCATCTTTAATTTGTCCTAGCAATGACACTTGTTTAGCATCCATTGAGTAGCATCTACCAAAGGTTTTAGTCAATGGAAGAGCTAAATCTTTGGCTAAAAATGGAGGCATTACATTGTTAGAGGCTTCCAAATCTATGATGCAACTGCTCAATCTATTTCCATTGATGAACAAAGAAATATAAAAGGGATCTAGTTTCTGATTTGGGTAGGTAGATAAAATAGTAGATTTCTCTTCTTGAAATAGTCTAGGAATTAAAAAATATTACTTATCAAAGGAGGCTCCATTAGTGCTAGCCTTATTATGATTTCCAATATTGACATTAATATTAGCATGATCTGCATCTTTACTATTGCAATGCTCAACTAGTCTTTTCAATTGATCAGGATTAGGTTTCAAATAATCCAATGGAGATATATGAATTCTTGTTTCTTTACAATATTCCACTATGTCAAAGGTATTAATAGAATTACCTTTATACTCCTTTTGTGAAGATGAAGTTACTATGCCATTGTCTTTATCAACTTTATTTGATGGTGCATTATTTTTGACAGGAACTAAATTATTGTTCTAATTTCTATTCTTTTGACCTCTGGTCATTATTGTTAATTGAGGTCCTTCTAGAGTAGTAGAAAAATCTCCTCCTACTTCAAAAATTGACTCATACTCCAAGAAATAATTTTTGGAGTTTCCACAAGGAGCATGATCATCCTCACTTCTATATTTGATCATATCAGCACATGTATCTCCATCATGATTTTCTCTTAGGTAAAAAACACAAATATTTTTTTTTCCTTTTGGAGTACATTAAATTGCTAATCTTTATTGAATAGGTGGTATTACAAATATTTACCTCCATTTGTATTTCTGTAACCTTCCTGATGAGTTTGATAAGTAGGTCTATTGATTTGTTTCTTTAATGAAATGAGCTCATTAGACAATTTTTGAAGCATGGCTTCTATAGTATTGGAAGTACTAGCTCTATTGCCCATAGTTCTAGATTGAAACTCTCTTTTCCACTTACTAGAGGCTATCATTTCATCCTTCATATCCATAGCTAGTGGTTGAGCAACTTGCACATTAGCTATATTTGCTCTTCTAATCTGGTATCCTAGATTAGGTGGTATTGAGCTAATGTAGAAAGTTTTCTTATTATCATTAGTAGGTGAAATTGAATTTGTAGTAAAAAGGTTTGTGCATCTTCTATGCTTTTGTATCTTTCCTTAAACCTTTTGTTTCATGGTGTTCCAATTTGTGATGCATCCTATATGTAGGTCTTGGAACCAATCAAAAACATTCTCCACAACTGTATCCACAAACATCCTAACTGCCACATACTCATGTTAGGGATTTACTACACCACAAGCCTTATGGAAAGCACTCAATTGCTATTCTATAGAAGTAGAGCCATCTCCATTGAATCTGGGAAAAATTTTCCTTGATGCTCTTGGCAGATCATTATTAGCCCCAAGGGCAAGATGACCAATAACATTTCCCCATGGTTGTGCCATAACTACCAGCACAATATTCTAATTTCCCTAAAAGATAACATAAAGTGGAAGTCTTGCACCAATCAATAATAAAGCACCAAAAGTAGGAGGAATAGAACTTTTGACAACTGGAGGAGTAGGAGATTGACTTCTTTATGTTCTATTAGGAGGAACAACTATAGATAAAAGAGTATATTGAAGTTGTTTGGTTACAGATTCCCTTGTACATATTCTTCCTCTTCTGCAAAGGTCTTGTAGTATAGGAAAGTTAGCCTTCTTGAGCTCTTCATATATTGGGCCAATTTTTCCTTTCTCCTTGGCACTCAAGGTATATTTGGGATCTAGAGTGTATCAAATGTTTAGATAAATGATGTTTTTCAAATTTATCTTACTGGTATTCAACTTTGAATTTGCTCCACATCTTTGGCAGGTTGAGGCTATAAACTGGTATCAAGTCCTTATGGAAAACATCTAAACACCACAAGCCTTTTCTTGCAACTCAAATATATATTTTATTGAATTTTGCATTGAAATTTCTCATAGAAATTGAGGTTTCTTTCTTTATTTGTGCCAATTGTAGTAACAAGGTTTGCGCATCTTCTATGCTTTTGTATCTTTCCTTAAACCTTTGTTTCATGGTGTTCCAATTTGTGATGCATCCTATATGTAGGTCTTGGAACCAATCAGCAACATTCTCCACCAATGTATTCACAAACATCCTAACTACCACATCCTCATGTTAAGGATTTACTACACCACAAGCCTTATATAAAGCACTCAATTGTTGTTCTATAGAAGTAGAGCCATCTCCATTGAATCTGGGAAAACTTTTCCTTGATGCTCTTGGTAGATCATTATTAGCCCTAAGGGCAAGAGGACCAATAACATTTCCCCATGGTTTTGCCATAACTACCAATACAATATTCTAGTTTTTCTGAAAGATAACATAAAGTGGAAGTCTTGCACCGATCAAGAATAAAGCACCAAAAGTAGGAGGAATAGAACTTTTGACAACTAGAGGAGTAGGAGATTGAATTATTTATGTTCTATTAGGAGGAACAACTATAGATAAAAGAGAATCTTGAAGTTTTTTGGTTAAAGATTCCCTTGTACATGTTCTTCCTCTTCTGCAAAGATCTTGTAGTATAGGAAAGTTAGCCTTCTTGAGCTCTTCGTATATTGGGTAAATTTTTCCTTTCTCCTTGGCACTCAAGGTATATTTGGCATCTAGAGTGTATCAAATGTTTAGGTAAATGGTGTTTTTCAAATTTATCTTACTAGTATTCAACTTTGAATTTGCTCCACTTCTTTGGCAGGTTGAGGCTATAAACTGGTATCAAGTCCTTATGGAAAACACCTAAACACTACAAGCCTTTTCTTGCAACTCAAATATATATTTTGAGTGTAACTAATTATGAAGGGAAATTCTTTAGAACTTTCATTTGAATTCTCCCCAACAGAGTTGCAAAAAATTGTTGGTTAACAGTTTGTCCCTCTTGCTAACTTGGCTTTACCTTGACTCTAGATGCGCAAAATGTGAGGAAATAAAAGGATGTTACAAAAAAATGGGTCAGTGTATGTGTTATATCATTGCCCTTTGAATTGTAAGGTGCAACTCCCTTATATGCAATATATGCAATGAATTGTGTTTTTAATAGATTATTAGGATATGGGGTATGCTCTTAACCTGAGAGCAGAAAAGGATAAACTAGGATGTTCATAACTACAAATACCCTAGGAAGAAATAGATTTGGCCAACTTATAACACCTAGTAGAATGGATATCACAAGCTACCTTGAAGTTCTTCTAACATCTGCTGCTACTTCTAAGTGTAGATTTACCATCTAAATGCAAAACACGAATGAAGAGATAAGCACATGAGGGAAAATAGAATTGCTTTCACTATCATCCTTGAATGAAATGGAATCCAACCAATAAATAATAGAATCATATACATTATCTTTCATTTCCCAATGAAACTATCTAACATGATATGAAATGAATAAGAGAGGAAGAAGAATCATTTTTGAGGAAAGTAAATGGAATCACTTTCACTGCAAACATCAAAATGAAATAGACTCCACTTGATTATTATAGGTTCACATACAATTTTCCTTCAACTCTTTATGTAGAACTATTCTAAGAATGGGCAACAAAACATGACCAGTAAACAAAATGTAAATGGAATTACAGACTCATTCACCATCAAGTTTTTTTTCCCTTGTACTATCATATGAGGTTATATTTATAGTCTATTGTTATCATTTCTAAATTTTGGCAGAGCAACAGTCATATAATTTTAAAAAAACTATGAAAATATCCAATTTATATCATGATATGAGCATGTGCCATCTCTTCTACTAATGATTTTGAATCATAGATATTCTTGAAAACATTCCATGACTGCTCAGCTTCTTGAAATCTTCAAAAAACCTTGTGATAACATTGTTTTCTTCATCTTCTATTGTTTCACACCAAATACATATTATTCATATTAAAATGATGATTACATTTTCAAATTTTGGCTGTCGATGTCAAATTAACAATCGTGATTTAAATGTTATGGCTTCCTTTATATTTTCTACCATGAGTCTACTAAGTACGTGCATTGAACAATCACTTTCCTAAATTGTCTAAACCCCGTGCATCTTCCAAAAGTTGGAAAGTGACATCCATAGATCTTGTAAGATCTGATAGCTCATGGAAAAGACTGCATTGCTTAGTTTGTGATGTGGGTCCACATTCCAACTGTATACCTTGTGTACTTTGTGGCAGATAGGTGATAGTACTTTATTGACCAGAGAATTTGACATGCACCTTTTTTCTTTGTGGAACTTCGTGGCTAGACTCTGACTATGTTTCGTGAAACATGATGGCCCACTAGACATGTGGCTTCATATCCCTATGTCACATGAATTAGCAAATGCATATCTTTATATGGTGATATTATGAACTCCATAGATCTTCTTTGATCTGACAACTAAAAGCATCTAATCTTGTGTTTAATATTTAAATGGGACCCAATATGATAGGTAAGCATTTGATTTTCATCTAACCAATAACATGTGTTCTTTCATTGAATTGAATTTTCAACTTAGTGATGTGGATGATTGGACATGTTTTGATTCGTCAAATTGATTTCCACTTAGTTCTTTTCTACCTTTTACCATATTCTTTTCTATTTCTACATTTTTAAGAATTTATTCTGCATAAATTCAATTGATCTTCTTGTAGTTCATTCTCATGATCTATATATTGTCTTCAAGCTTGGTCTTCGATGCTCCTCTACTATATTTACTCTATATATGCTCATGATTTCTCCATTTTACCTACATTATGTCTTTAATAGAACACTTGATCATAGAATTATGGTTTCTCAAAGATTTGTAGGAATTCTTTCATGAAGAACTACTTTTCAACATGAATGTTTTCCTTCAACATCATTAGGAACAAGAAAATACAAATTAGAAAAATATCCAGACCTTCTTCTCATTAAGGAAATACATAATAAACCATCTAAAACCCTAATCACATAGCTTTGGACTGATGCATCACTCATATGATTCTAACATTAGTTAACTCAAAGGAATGATGAGAAGTAAGACCATCCTATAGGCAATCTAGAGTCAGACTCATTACTTTGACACTTGACTTGACTCAAAACCTTAAGGAAAAAGATACAAATTAAAACTTGGGCAAAAAATCACAATGGAAGAGTTAACCAACCAATCCACACTTCCAACAAATCTCCAAGCAACATTAAAAACCAAAAATAACAAAGTTACTAAGTTCACAAAACACATTTAAATATGAGAGACCCTGAATTCAAAAGGTCAAGCACTAGAGTTCTACAGCTCCATAAAGGGCATCCAAGTCAATCTCAAAAAGTTTCGGTCAATTGAAAAAGTTCCTACTAGTCACTTGAGCAAGTTTTCTCCTAGATCCATGCAATACTTTTCACTATAGCTGTGTAATATTTCTTATAATAGCCAGGCGATACTTTCAAACAACTACATGATACTTGTTCAATATTGTACAAAATTTCTCACCACTATCATGTGATACTTTTAGGGGTCACATGATAGAGTTGGTTATAGTCATGCGATACTCTTCTAGTATCGTACGATAGAATTCAACACTACCGTGCGATACTTTCCAGTATCATACAACATTTCTCCCTAAGATGTATGATACTTTGTCAATATCACCCAATGCTAAAGCATTGTCACCCAAAAATGTAGAGAAACATTTTGATGAACATTCAAAGGGAAAGGATAGAGTTAAACCTCCACATTTGGGAGTACTGGATCCAAAAACTTGAGACATGGGCACTTGAAAGAAATAAAATTGGACAAAAACACAACTATCCATCTAATCCATGGTATCATATGAAAACATGTGAAAAATAACATCAAAATATACATAAACAACCAAAATTGTGCATGGTTCCTCCTAACTATAATAGCATCATGAGACCTCAAAGGTCCTAAACATCCCTTGCCTGTAACATTCCAAACTGCTAACTAGATAGTTAGAGCTATCTTATGAGGGCATTACTACTACAACATTATAACATCATAAAACAAGAAGATCTAACATGCTAATTAAATAAAGCATAAATAATCCAACTAATAGTAAATCAAAATTTCTAACCATATGCTAACATCATAATAAAAGAATGTACCAATGAAACTAATATCATCTAAGCATAATATCCAAACATTCCAATTAAAGCATAAATCACAAGAAAACATACTCCAAAAACCCAAATATACCAAGTAAAAGCATCAAGCATCAGTCACAACTAGCAATAGACCATCTTTGTACATTGGTATCCAATAGTGGTATAGGTAGCTATGCCTCCCAACATGTGTAACCCGTAGGCCCACTCCTATCATGTTGATGGAGATAGTGATCTAACCAAAAACACACATAAAGAAAATGACCATGGCTAACACTCATGCTAGATAGTAAAGAGGACTTCAATTGAGATTATGAGACAATGCACGTACAACAGGTCCTGGTCAAACACTCTATAGGTCAACTATGTAGGGACTTGATGGAGGGTGAGTCACTTGGCATCAAGGAGCCCAAGCTAAGTATCATGCAGAATCAACTCCTCGGGGAGGCTCTCACACTATATCTTTGGATCTACTCTAGGTGCTCACATTTTAAGTGTCCTTGGATCAAATCCTAGAGCTCACTATTTTTATTATCTTATATTTATTACCCATTAATTTATTTAGTTATCACTTATTTAGAAACTTCTTCAAACCAACCTAGGAAATAGTCACCAAGGTTGCGAGAGAACCCTTTCCAAGTTGCTACCCTACATATCCATGCTCATCACATGATGAGTTCCCATAGGCAATGCATATTTCCAACCCAACCCCAATAAACATAACTCCATTGATAACAACTAGGAGATCGGGCCTTGCAAGCACCCAACAAATGCATGCACACATGCTCATGTGTGGGCACACCAACAATATGGAGATCATAAAACAAGGGTTGGATGAGAACACAAATAAAATAACACTCAACCAAATATAAGCTTAGGAGAATGGATGTGGAACACATCCTAATGCAACATAAAAGTGCAATAGTGGTTGGATTGACATCCTATGGATAATCCAAATCTAGGCCAAACATCTTCCCAGGAAAATCTAAGAAAATTAGGCACCACACAAATCAAGTTAAAAACCTCAAAAAACCAACATTGATGAAAATCAACGAAAAACAAAACTCATTCAACCCAAGGATGAATGAGCCACATAAATATAATAAAAATTGGGTTTGAACACTATATAAAAAAATGACTAGCATAATGGTGGGAAACCCCAAACCCTCATCCTGAAAATCAAGGAAATGCTCATACCCAACCAACTGGGTAGAGCTAGCAATCAGAAATAGAGGGGAACACTAGTTCTCAACCTCCTAATAAACAACTACAAAAATAAGAAGCAAAAATGGAGCTAAAATAGGAAAATAGGAGAGCCCTACCTGACAGCCAAATGGGTCAAAATGGGAATTTGAATAATAAAATAAAAATCTCATGAAAGTTGGTAAAAATTGAGCAATCCAAGGTCTCCCCATGTTGGATCCAATGAGATCGATCTCACAATAATCCCACACCCATAGCTCCTACAGTGAACAGAAACACAATCCTATAGAAGAGGATTCATAAATTGCTCTCAAATTTCTTATTTCAAAAAGTGAGAAGCGAGGAATAAAATTCCTTCTTGGATACTTATTCCCTTTTTGAGTGAATAATGGATTAGGGAAAATAACCAGGTCACCTAGTTAAACCCTAATTCAACCCAAACAAAAATAGGCTATTCCAAGTAATTGGAATTCAACTACAACCAATATGTTAGGAATTAAATAAAATAAAAATAAAGCCCAAAAATCTCTTAAACTAAAATCACATAATTTCTTAACAACTTTCACGACAAATGTGAACCTCTAAATGTACAGACATGCTCACAAGTCTAATCACATAATGCAAATGAGTCCGAATTTATTAAATCACCAAAGGGTTTAATTTAAACAATTTAAATAGGATATATTGACCATACATGGATGACATTGGTTAAATATGAACAACTAAATCAATAAAACCATGTGCCACTACTAGGGATATAAATCCTACACACTAAAACACATGATCAAGTGCAATTTCATATAATAACATAGCCAAAGAAATAAATGGATTAAATGAGCTAATTTAACCATTTATTTAATTATACTAAAATAATCTATTTACATGACTTATTTTTACATAAAGCATCATAAAGCAAGAATAAAGTAAATAACCATAGCATCAAATCCAACATATAAATGTAATTAGAGGATATGTCTAAATACAAATAACCAAATATCATCATAAAACATATTTTCATCTCAAAAGGCATCATCATGCAGATATGATCAACTAAACAACATAGTAATCTAACATCTATGATACTGGAAATCAAAGTATAATTCCTGACCATCAAGTCATCTCAAATGTTAAAATCACATGAGTAACAAGTATCTCTTAGATCAAAATATAACAATGTATAAAATGCAAATACAAGAGGCACTACAAGGAATTACTGGAGGTTATCTACAAACTTATAACACAAGAAAAAAATGATATGATAATGAAACCTATTTATGAGAAGGAGGTGAAGACAATCTTATTCTATTTAGGAAGTGATAAAGCCCTAGGACCACATGGCTCCCTGCTTTGTTCTTTCAGAAGGCATAAAATATGTTAGGGAAAGACCTTTGGGAGGTGGTGGAAGAATCTAGGAAAGGGGGCTTCATATTTAAGGACTTTACAATACATTTGTAACACTATTACCTAAAAGGTGCTCCAAGGAGTTCTTTGAGGACTTTAGATCCATAGCCTTATGAAACACCACATATAAGGTCATCTCTAAAATTATTCCTCATAGATTGAAATTTGTGTTGTTGACCATAATTTTAGGAGAACAGAGCGGCTTTTCTCCTGGGAGGTCCATTAATGAAGGTATCACTATTGTGCATGAAGCTATCCATTCTCTAAAAGTGACTAGAGAGGTAGGATTGATGATCAAATTGGATATTAAGAAAGCTTATGAAAATGTAAACATAACCTTCCTCATTATTATCTCAAAGGGTTTTGAGTTTGCCCCTCATTGGTGTCAATGGATTTATAGTTGTATTTCAACCCCTTGTCTCTCCATTATGATATATGGAAGCCCACAAGATTTTTTTTGATACTACAACTAGCATCAGACAAGGTGATCCCCTTCCCCCTTTTTTTTATCAATATAGTGGAGGTTTTGGGAAAATCCATTAAAAATTTCAAATGAGACAATGAGTGGAAAGGTTTGATTATTGCTAGGGGGATTGATTCAATTACACATTTATAGTTTGTGGATGATACATTTCTTATGGGAAACTTTTTGGTTCTTGAAGAAACAAACATGAAATAAGTTCTTGAGAAATATAGAAATGCTTCTAGATAGTACATTAATTGGAATAATTCAAAGATTTTTTTCTTTAATGCCCCACTCCAAAATCAAGAACACATTAGTAGGTTACTAGGCATGGAGACGTGCACTCTACCTAGTAAATATCTTGGGATTTCTTTGTTTAATGAAGCAAATTAAGAGAACCTGTGGAAATATTTAATGGATGCTTGTGTTGAATGGCTTGAAAGTTGGAAAAGTAAATGGTCAACATATGTAGGCATAATCTTATTATTACAGTATGTTATTTCATCTATCCTTATTTTTTCTATGAGCTATTTAAAGATCACTATAAAAGTGCTAAGATATATTGAACAATGTATGTGAAAATTTCTATGGAATGGGGTGCACGAGGAAGAGAAGATCCCTTTGATAGCTTGAGAATATCTATGTAAACCAAAGAAATAGGGGGGTGTAGGACTAAGAAGGTTTCATTTAGTCAACAAATCTCTAGGAGCTAAGTTAGTTTGGGACATGTATGCGGACCCTAATCAATTGTGGGTACGAATCCTTCAAGATAAATACTTGGACAATAACGAGGCCTGTAGGATCCTTATAATTAGAAACCCCCAAAAAGAATTTTCCTTATGGAAAGTTATTCTTGATTGCAAACCAATTATAACACAACATCTCTCATGGAAGATTGTGAATGGAAAAATTGCTCCCTTTGGGGATGACTCATGGAATGGAAATTTGTTCCCCTTTGATTTAGATGATGACACAAAGGTCAGAGATTCTTTGGTGAAGTAGTGAGGGGATAAGGTAGCTGATTATTTGGAAAGGAAATATTCTCCATTAGGCCCTTGCTAGGTATAGAAAGATTGTGCCTCCCTAAGTATACTAGAGAATAAGAAATAGATGATGCTGAAGATTTTTTTAGAAAGAACTGTGGCTATAGGGTACATAGAAGATAAGATACTATGGTGTGCAACAAAAAGTGGTGGTTATTAAGCTAAAGTGGGATATTAATTATTGTATTGGGTAGAGGAGGGTGAAGACTAGCCCTCTAAATCATTTCAGGATAAATACTATCTACCAAAAGCAGGAGCTTTCACATGGTTATTGATTCAAGGAAAAATTTTAACATGTGAAAGAAGGAAGAAGTACAAATTTTCAAGACCAATAAGATGTTATTTCATGTATGAAGGAGGTGGAAGATGTAGATCACCTTTTGGTTCAATGTGAATTTATAGAAGGTTTTTGAGATAAGTTAGATCCTATTTGAAATTGTCTAGTGCTGTTCCAAAAAAATTATAGGCTTTGTTCTAGAGCTGGCCCAAAGAATTCTCAAGGGCTACCTTCTCCAAATTATGAATAATAAACTCCCCCATCATTATCCAAGAAGTGTGGAAAGAATGAAATCAAAGAATTTTTAAGGATTCTACAAAGTTTGTGGATCAAATTTGGGAAAGGATACATCAAGAAATCAATAATACTTTGAAAGTCATCACATCTCGAGGGTGATCTCATAAGAATCATTCATCATGGGATTGTATCATCTAGAAACATTGGCTGGACATACAAGTAAATTGGAATGTTGATAGGGATAGTCAAGGGCATCCAAAAAGGGTGAGGGAGAAGGAGGTATGGAAACTAATGGAAGAGGGATTGGTTAAAATCAATTTTGATGGTGTCTCTAAAGGGAATCTAGGTGTATCTGGAGTAGGAGTTATAGCTATAAAAGATGATAGAATAATTTTAGTGATAGTAGCAGAAATATTACCAAATGGGTCAAATAATTTAGTGGAAGTACAAGCTTCTACTTTAGTGGCCAAATTATTTTCCAAATTGGATCTTGATAATATCCATATAGAAGGGGACTCAAAGATTATAACAGATGCTTTAAAGAAGAGACAATCCCAAACCTAGTTTCTACAAAGACAAATCAAAGACATACTAAAGAATTTGGACAAGTTTACAAATTTCAAAATTAGCCATATATATAGAGAAGGGAAAATGGAAGTGGATAAATTGGCCAATATAGGGACAACCTATCGTAATATTGGTGACATAGTAATTGATGACTTCAAGGAGTGTACAAATTCTATAATTATACTTCAGGTGGGTGATGTTAGGTGATATTTAGAGAAGATTGGAAATTTATAGCGAAATAGTGGGGAAGCCGCTTTCATCAAAGATGATGATACTTTTTGATGACAAGGTGTAATTGTAAAAATATGTGGTAATTTGATGGGACTTTTATCATGTGTGAAAGGAAGCATAAACATGAAGTTCACACCACATATGATTTAGTATTCACAAAGGCTTCATCTTGAGACTGAAGAATTTTAAGTTGTAGAAATTAAGAAGGTGAAAATGCAAGCTTCCTTCTTGGTAGACTCAAATAGATAGATGAAGTCCTTCAAAGGACTAGCTAGCCATGAAAGTTTAAAGGGTTTGCTGAAATGCCAAATGGGGGAAAAGATTGTTGTGGTCATGGGAGTGATTAGAGACCAGTTTCAAGAATGACTGGTAAAAAGAAGAACAAACTTGGATGCCATTTATGTTTTTATTGCATGGGGCTCAGAGCTAAATGTGGAAACTCAAGAGGTGAGAAGACTTGTGAAAGCTTTGTTTGTTGAGGACATATTGGGAGGGCTAGAATTGATATTGGAATAGTTGATTCCAAGTATTAAACATGATATTTTTGAGTGTTTTGCAAATGAAGATGAAGCATGATAGTTTGGATATGTACCCTTTCTCTGTTGGAGTGCTCAAGTTGATAAAGATTTAATGTATAGAAGGAAAGAGGAGGCATGGCAAAGAGTTGTGAGGGAATTGGAGTGAGTGGAATAAGCTAAAATTGTTGATATTGGAGCCTAGTGGGAGAATGTTCCTCACTGTCACAAGAGTAGTGGAGGGTCAAGGTCTAGGTTAGGGGGGAATAAATGGAGTGGGTCTGCTCTAGGTGGAATATTTCTTTGAAATTTTGTGGAGGAAGATGATAATAAAAGGGAGTTGAGAGGTGAAATGAAGGAATGATTGGATGGAAATGGAAACTCAGATGGGATTAGTACAAGTCATCAAGGATTTTTGGGTTAAGATTATGGAAAGATTCAATCCACTAGGAATGCACAAATGAAAAAGGCACAATTTTTGGGGTAGAATGATGCTAGGAAGCCTAGGTTTTGAAATGTTAAAATATAGATAGAATAATAAATGAATATCTAATTATGTTGTTATTCATTGTAATAGATAGAATAATGTGCAAAGGTTAATATTATTAGGGTGATGAAGGGACTATGGTTTGGACCAGATGAATTTTCGGTGAAGTAGGAAATCATGGAGCATACTTTATGTTTCTTTATTGATAAAATTAAACACCTATTATTGAAAAATAAAAATAAAAATTGTTTGTCTCTGATTATGCTCTATCATCTGAATCAAGTGATTGTAATGATTGGTTTATAGATTTAGGGGCATAAATCCATATGTCATGTAATAGAAATTAGTTTATAAAATTTCAAGGGAAAGACGATGTAATAAAGATCTATTTAGGAGATAATAGGTCAAATGATGTAACAAGATGTGGTGATATAAGTGTACAAGTACCTAATGGCCATGTAAAGCAACATTCTAATGTTATGTATGTCCCATGAATTAAGAAGAATTTGATTTTAGTTTCAACAATTGTGGATCAAGGTTGAAAAGTTGAATTCTTGAAGACATGTTGTCAAGTTAAAGATATGAAAATTACAATAATGTGATTGCTAAAGGAATTAGGATGAGAGGTTTGTATAAAATTGATGTCAAAATAGAAAGTCATCATGCAACTACTGCTACATGTGTATTACTAAAGAGCTATGGTATAAGAGGTATAGTCATTTAAATTTAAAAGATTTTATTTCTCTACAATGAAAAGAGATGGTACAAGGTCTTCCAATATTTAAGGATGAACATTAGTTGTGATGGATCTTTGTTAGGGAAAAAAACATAGAAATGAATTTCCAATAAGAACCAATGTGAAGGAAAGAACTATTCTTGAGTTAGTACACTCAGTCACTTGGGGGAACATCTTACTTTCTTATATTTGTTGATGATTGTACTAGATACACTTGGGTGTATTTATTAAGTAATAAGAGTGAAGTTTTGGAATATTCCAAAGAATTCAAAATACTGGTAGAAAAAAACAACTCACAATGTTAAGATTCCTAGATTAGATCAAGGGAGAATATACTTCTATTTAAATTTTTTTTTTTTTTTGTGAATAATTGAAAAGATAATGCCATTCTTAAGAAATATGCGGTTTCTCATAGTCCTAAACAAAATGGTGTAGCTGAAAGAAAAAATAGAACAATTGTTTAATGTGTTAGGAGTATGCTAAAAGAAAAGAATCTCCCTAATAACATGTGGGATGATGCAGTTAATACAATTGTGTATTTGTTAAGTAGAATACCTACCAAGTATCTTGCAAAAAAAAAAAAACTTATTATGAATCCCTTCTTGGAATTAAGACATTTGTAAGTCATTTGAGAAATTTTGGAAGTAAGACATATTTTTATATTCCAAAAGATAAATGAAGAAAACTTGATGAAAAGTCATTCAAATGTAGGTTTGTTGGTTATTATATTTATCACAAGGGTTACAAGATATATAATCCTACTGCTCATAAAGTATTTTTCTAGTAAAGATGTTATATTTCATGAATTTGCAAATGATGTTCAATGTTAGTGAACAAGTTTTCCTTTTACTAATATGTGTCTTTGCATA
Source organism: Cupressus sempervirens (assembly GCA_028749045.1). Lineage (NCBI taxonomy): Eukaryota > Viridiplantae > Streptophyta > Pinopsida > Cupressales > Cupressaceae > Cupressus > Cupressus sempervirens. Next base: position 550,428,981 of record CM053785.1, on the reverse strand, counting down.
AAGAAAAACTATTTCATAACAACTAAGTTCTTCAATTCATCTCTCTATGTTTAGAGGCACAACTCCCTCCTAAAATAGCTTAGCAATAGATTCCTTTATTTCAAAATAATAAATTGAAATACACTCTTTTAAACAGAAAGAACCAAAGGCATTCACAAACATTTTTCCATAAAGATGTAAAAGTATTGTTGGATTAAAAGATTAATTTGACAAATAAACGATAAAAATTTTAAAATAAGCAGTCACAAGAACTGCTAAAGCTTTTTGAACATAATATATTCATGTACCATTCACCAAATCAACATAAAATAAATCATCACAACCAAGACTACATTCCACATGAAACCAATCCAAGCCATGGAACATCATAAGATTTTACATAAGTGATAACACTAGGTGAGAAACTAACTATTTCATTATTGTTTTATATTAATTTCTTCAAAACAACATAAAAAAAAAATATATTCATTGTTAGAGTTTAGAAATAACTATGTCTAAAATATGTCCAAAGAGTTGACCCTACTAACATCAATAAAAATAGCACATATAGCTACATAGGGATTCCAAATTTATTTTTCAAAAATAACTCCATATGGAGTTACCAACCACCAAATTTTGAAATGAGAAACTTGAACAATGACTTAGAAAAAATAATCTAGTGGCTAGTGGCCCCTAATCCTTATCTCACTACCATCCATGTTGGTGGAATCATCTTGATGTTCTTGGTTTGCAGGTATGGCTCCGCTAACCTCTTTCAATTCCTTGTGCATTGACATGAACTTTTTGAGTTCCTTTTATTGAGGTAGACCCAAATGCTCCAACCTTAACTACGACATGGTTAGTATGTTGTGAACATGTTCCAATTTCATGTGCTAAGCTACCAAATGATCATCATAGAGTCCAATTGGGCTGCAGTCATGAAATTTTTAAATGAGACATCCTTGGCCACTTTCATGGCATTCAATTTATCATGATAGGCTGATCTGATGTCTTTCAAGTCCTTATCTGGCCTGTCTTCATTCTCCATGATACCAACATCAATGCACTTGATTTCATTGCTCAGAATTATTTTTATGCATTCCAATTCTTTTACCAACTTAGAGCATTCATCTAAATTTTTTTTTATCACTACATTCCTCCATTCCAAGTTTTCTCTAGATATAAACCAAAAAATTATCATCTATGTCAATGTTTATTTTTCCATTAGGAAATTATCTACCCCATACTCTTGAACCTCAATAATATGGATGATAAATGCATCCCATTTCTCCTTATCTTCTTCCCAAAAATCTAGTTTTGACTTTGGATCAATCATCACCTTATCAACCTTCATTATTGTTTTAGTGAAGCAAATTATATAGTCAACTAGATGGGAGATTACAAAATCCATCCATTCATCAAATGCATGGGTGACTAATCTATACCCTTTTACTTGGTCAATAAATTTTTGATTAGCTAGAGAGGTAACATCAACCACATAAATGGCATTGGGCATTGCTTCAACATCATTATTTTGCAATGTGTGGAAATATTCAACCATCAATCACATAGACCATTTTACCTCTTTCTTATCCTTCCAGTCTTTCCGAATTCTATTTACAACTCTTGCATTGCTGACATTGAATATTTTAATGTCCATGGCTCTGCATGCTGGTCCAAAGAAAATCTTCTCCATAGTATAATCTCGAGGCATAAAATTATCATGATCCTTATACACTACAGGCTTATACAAATCTACTATTTAATGCCCTATTTTCTCATCCACCTCTAGTAGGGTCTCTATTTTAGGCATCTTGATCTAAGAAATTTTGACTAGGCATTTAATCACCATATCCTCTATAGAGATAGTCACTAAAACTATGCCTCTTTTCTTACTGACTAATAAATCAAACCATTTTGGTGTAGAGGAGCCACTCTTAGGTGGAGGAGTTTGAAAAATAGGGTAATTTACAATAGCTACTGAATTGAGAGTGTTAGCTTGATCTATACATTTTTAATTTCTTTTATCCATGACTCTAATTGAAATATCAATAGCTGTCCTAGTTATAATTTCAAGCTCAATTAGCTCCCTATCAATGTTAACTATGGTAGCTTGCTGAGCCTTCTTGCTTTGGCTGCATGAATGAGTCCACGTAGCTGGAGGTGGAAGTTGAATTTTACTTTGAGTAACAAGTTTAGCTTTAGGCTTAGGATTTAGATCACCTACTAAAGATTCATAGATCAACATACTTTCAACCTAGGCTTGATGAGGAAACCCCTTCCATTCCATAGAACATGCTAGAACATAGAATAGGTAAGGAGACATATAAAAACTAGGAATCTTAGACACCTATCCTAGCTCTTTATGTAATCTATCTACTATTATTTTAGCCCAATTAATGTATTTCTCTTCAGTCAGAATGATTTTGATGAAAAAGTACATCCAATTCTCCCAAAAAATGGCATGCTCATTTCCTTTTATCCTATTAAAGAGGGTGAATATATTTTTAACCTCTAGGATCATGTGCTTAAGCATCAGGGTGCATGGAAGACAAGAACCACCCTTTTATGGTTTGAGTAACCAGTTTCTAGAAATGACATTATTGAAATCACTAGCATTGGTGGTGAATTGAAAAAGTAGCACAAACTAATGGTTTAGTCTTCATACACTTCGCAAGGTGGGATTATCAAGGCACCCATTACCATGACCCTATTCACATATGCCACTTGATGCAACTTTTGGTAGCATTGTACTTATTCCTATATTCTAAAACAAGTTTTGGACAAAAGATGGCTTCTAGAAAATCCCTAGCCTATACTAACCCACTCACAAATTTTTTCTCTTAAATTGACCTAGGTTTAGGCTTTGAGAACCTTGAAAACACTTTCTCAATCTCCTCATTTGCAAGGAAGGTGTCTCTTAGTTCAGGTAAGAAGATGGTTAGGGTAGTAAATTTATTTTCTTTGGGTAGTTTGGGGCAAAAGGTAGCCATGGAATAAATATAAATTCTTAAAATTTTCCATAAAGAAAGGATGAAAAGGAAAGAAAAACTAGAAGAGTACTTCAATTTTAAACAAGAATAAAATAATAGCTTATGAAAGGGAAAATGGGACTCACCAAAGGAAATGCACAAAAATCCCCTACTAAAAAGTAAAGTTGAAAATTCCTTGTATGTCCAGAGAAAAATAGACTACTTACCTCATACAATTATGGAAAAATGATCAAAAGGAGAAACTCTTAACTATTTAAACCTAGAGATCATATCATAGATAGATAGGGAAAGTATCAATTTGACAAGATGCCTTAATCATTAATGAGTACATCTTAACTTCACACATACCAAATCTTTTTCTGCCATTATTCACACCAATTAACATTAAATGTGTGTTAGAAAACTTTCAAATGCATGAACTTAGAATTCTTGTGCTATGGACTATTATTCAAGGTTTGAGTTCAATAATCTTAGAAGTATTGGGATACAATTCTCATAGACTAACTCAACAAAATAGAAAGATTTCCTCATACTAAAATTTGAACTTTTACCACATACAGTTCAAATTTTAACTTCAAAGAAGATCATCAAAATCCAAATGACATCATAGGCCCTACTGGGGTTTCATATACATGTAGACCAAACTTTTGAAATACAAACCTTTGAACCAATTAGTTCAAGAGTTTGAGTTCAAGATTTGGGTTCAAGATTGGGATCAACATGAGGCTAGAACATCACCAAGACATCCTGACATGGGCATAACATGTTTGAACCTTTGAACCTTAAACCTTGCGATTCAAGTTCAAGGTTTAAAGTGTGACAAGGACTTTATAAAAAGTAAGAAAGGACATAAAAAGGATAATTTTAAAATATGGGTAGTAGCTGGCTCTGACCGGGGATTTAGACTCTAAGGGACTAAAAAGGAATTTAGAATCTCTAGTTTTGCAACTCTTAAACTAAAAAACAAAAACAAAATACAAATCGATGATAGTAAAGGGAAACTTAAGACCCGTGACACAACAAGAGATTATATACACTATGCACAAGAAAAACAAGAAGGAACATTACATCTAATAAAAGATTTAGATCCTTCCTATTGTAGTATATAGGCAATTTAGTCCTATCTAAGTATTTGAGCTTGAAAGAATTGCTGATTTTGAAAGGACCTTTCCAAAGTGATTTGAATTTCTTGTGAGCACCTTTAGGTTCCTTTCTTTTATCCCACACTAGTACTTTATCACACTCCATGAACTTCTTGGGCTTGGCTCTATGATTAAAGATATTTTTGACCCATAGTTGATATTTAGTAATATGATCCACCACCTTCTCTCACTCCTCTTCTATCCTCATGAGGTAATAGATTCACTTTTCCAAAGCATTTTTGAAAGTTCCATCTTCCAACATCTTCTGAAGCCTAGTTGTTGTGAGTTCAAGGGACAATGATAGCTAAGCTTTCACACCATACACCAGTTTGAAAGGTGTCATCCCAATTTCTCTTTTGGGAGTTGTTTGATCAGTGCATTAAGCTTCAAACAATCTTTTGTGCCAATATCTTGCATTTCCACTAACCAAATTTTTCTTGATTGAAACTATGTTATCATTTGAGGACTTTTCTTGACCATTTCTTTGTGGGATATAATCAAATGAGTGTGAAAGTCATATCTCATTATCATAGAAAAAGAGCTTCAATTTACTTGAAGAATTGTTTTGAGCATTATCTGTCGCTATCTTTTCTAGCACCCCAAACCTAACTAAGACATTCTCCTTCAAGAAGTTGCATACAACCTCAGAAGTGGTTTTCTTGACCAACATCTCTTTGACCCATTTGGTAAAATAATCAGTAGCAATTGAGATATGCATTTGTCCAATACTAGAATTTGGGTTTAGTAGCCCAATTAAATTGAGGCCCCACTACTTGAAGGGTTCTTCTATCACTACATGTGTTAATGGGAGCACTGCTAACTTAGGCTTCCATGAGAAAATTTTGCATTTTTCACATCATCCAACCCACTTATATGTATCTATAAACATACCTGGCCAATGGTACCCGCTCCTAATTGTCATGAAAGTCATGACTGTGGATGAGTAATGTTCTCCACATGCTTCATTGTTGAATGCATGAAACCATTTTTCTTGCTAGACTTTATCAATGCATCTCAAAAAATACCATCTAAACCTTTGTTGTAGAAAACATCATCAACAATCACGTATTTTACATATTTCAACCTTAAGGTCTTTTTTGCCTTACTAGTAAGATGTTGAGGACACTTGCCATAGTTGAGGTAATAAGAAATATCTAAAAACCATAAATCCTATAGACCTACCAGTAATGCCAATAGTTTTTCTTTAGAAACCTCTTTTTGATTTTTCAACATCTACTTACACAAGCCTTGTCCCCTTACAAGCTTGCTTGGTTTAATTTTTATGTTGAATTCCTACACCTTTGATACCCATGTTGCTCTATTTTTTACAACCATTTGTTGCTGAGTGAGGATTCTTTTAACAAAAACAATGGGGATGAATACTATGGAATAAGAGTGTAGGATATAGTAATGGAATTGTTTCACTACCTTTACCACTAATAAAGCTTTTTTTTCAGTAAGAAAGTACCTAAACTCATGGTTTTTCAATGACACACTCATGAAAGAGTTCATAAATTCTTCTCCTTCTTCATTCTTTTGTATTAGGATAATAGATATCATGTGCTCACTAGCATAACAATAGATTATGAAATATTTCTTATAATGTGAATGAGCTAAAGTTGGGGCATGTGCAATGACAATCTTTACTTCCTCAAAAAATTCAAAGCCTCATCACTCCATTTGAAAGTTAATTTCTCACTAAGAAGATTAGCAATGGAACTAGTAGTTTCAGAAAACTTAGGTATAAACCTTCTTAAAAGTTAATTTGATTGAGGAAGGATCAAAATCCATTGCACTTTGAGGGTAGACATAACTACTAAATTGTCTAAACTCTCTCTAGATTGATCTTGATTCCATCCTTTAACACCATATGACCTAGGAGTTTTCCTTATGTGACACTAAGTATGAATTTCTATGGGTTAAGGGTCACCCCATGCTCTCTACATCTATGAAGAAATAGCCTTAGGTCACACAGGTACTTCTTTCTTCTCCTGGAGAAAAGAGTCAAGTCATCCAAGTATATGACAATTATTTTGTTCAGCAAGCGCCCAAATGATGAATTCATTTCCCACTAAAAGGTGGCACCTATGTTTATGAGCCCAAAATGCAATCAACTATAGGCAAAAGTTCCCCAAGGGGTAGTCATGATAATCTTATGCTAATCCTTAAGGGATACATTGATTCGATTGTATCTAGAGAATCCATTAAGCACGAACATCATCTCTGAGATAGCTACAGTCTACAAAATTTTATTCAAATAGGATAGAGTAAAGTTTCCTTTTAGGCTCACTTGATTCAAAATTTGAAAATCTAGATTCTGATTTTCTTTCTCTTTTTGCATAGTAGCACTATATTAGTGACCCAAGTGGAATGGTGGATGGGACATATTATACATGCTTTAAGCATTTTTTCAACCTCTTTGAAAATTGCGTCTTCCACCCTTGAGTTATAGTTTCTTAACTTATACAAAAAGGGGCCACTTTAAGTTTTAATGGGATCTAATGTTTGAATTTCCCTTGTCTAAAGTCTTTTAAGTCTTCATAAGACCATGTAAATACATCCCCAAATTCCTTTAGAAATCTAGAGAATATTTCCTTTTCAACTTTGGTGCAACATTTTCCCAAGTTAATTAGCCTTGGGTTATCTTTGGTGCCAATGTTGATCTTCTTAGATTCTCTAGATTGTTTCTAATTTTCTTTAGTAATCATGTTGAGGTGGAAATACTTTTTGTCAAATAATTTTTCCAAAGCTACTAGCCCTTTTGGGACACATTTACCATTCAATTAAATAACTCCATCAACATTCTCATCTTTAGCATCTAGACAAAAATCATGACACTCTAAGTTGTAGCCTTCAAAGAAAAGAGACTAGATCTTATTGATTCCTTACAAAAATGTGTTTATATGCGCATCACTACTAAACACCTTCCAATGGTTTGAATTACTAGGGACACTAAGATGATGAATCAATTCTATTATATAGAGATCATCTAGAAAATTAGGATGTTGTATCATTAGGGATGTTGACCTTGTTAGTATGTCTGCTCTAGTATTAAATTCTCTAGGTATTGCTTCTATTGAGAAAGCCTCAAATCCTTCAAGTTCATCCCATACTCTATTTATGTAATGCTTCAACCTTGCATTCTTCACAACAAAAATATTCCTCAATTTCTTGACATCAAATTCAATGCCTCCCTTCACCTACTCAATCCCCAAGATCAAGGGCTCATATTGAATAGTATTGTTAGTATTTTCAAACCCAAGCTTGAAATAACATAGGATAAGTTTTCTAGAAAGTGAGATAAGCACAACTCTTACTCCAGAGCTGACTAAGGCACAACTACAATTGAATGCCTAAACCCACAACCCTTTGTCTACTAAGTCCTTGAATCCTAGTACACCTTCTTTAGGTGAAACAATATAGTTAGAAAAATTAGTTTCATGGTACAAGATATGGGATCTAGGATCTTCTAAGGGAAAGACTATGTACATTGATTTGGTCTCAGATTTCAAGGTGTCCATTTACTACTAATGGGTATCATAGCTTGAGAACAATAAAATTTGATTTCTCCTCCTAGATCCCTGCAAAAGGTTTGACTTAGCAACACCCCATAACTAGCTAGGATATTTGCAACTAGAATGGTCAGTTTGACTCTTTTTTTAGAGAAATCAACCAAAGAGACTTGTGTATCTTTGATTTGACCCACTAATGGAACCTATTTGGACTCCATTGCACAGAATCTACCAAAAATTTTGCTTATAGGTAGGTCAAGAGCCTTTGCAACAAAAGATGGCATAGTGTTATCTAAAGCTCCAAAATGTATGATATAGTTACTTGACTTATGACCATGGATAAATAAAGACACATAAAAGGGACTAGGTTTTTCAATGGAAGGATTATTTTGAGATACTCTACATGTATGGATATTCTTTCTATTCAAGTTTCTTCTTTGGGTTCAAAAGAAGGTTTAGGGGTTGACACTGCATTAATTTGTTGAACCATGCTAGGGGAAGCAAAGCCTCTTACATATTCAATAAAACTATCTAATTCATTAGGATTATATATTAAATAATCAATAAAATAAACTTAAATCCTTGAATACTCACAAAATTTTATGATATTGGCAACAGGTTTAGGTCTAGGCTTCTTTAAGATCTTTACCTCCCACACAAAAACCTTTTGGATCTTCGAATCACTGTTTGGATGGTTAACTGGGTCTTTCCATTTGCTTGTTGGCATAGAGGCCCAAGGATGGACAAGGGATTTAACTCTAAGTTGGTTCCTTATAAGAAGATAGAAGGAAGGGTCCTCAAAATGATAAGAATGTCACCATCCCATTCAAAATTAGACTCATATTCAAGGCAATAACTTACAGATTTTCGAGGTCATCTAGAATTTTCTCTGTCAACAAACACTTCCTTTATAGTTTCCTTATTTTCTTTCATCTTTTTGTATGTACCATCTCTGGAAAAGAGGTGCCATTATGATCATATTTCAAATGGAAAATAAACATACTTTCCTTATTAGTAAAAGGTCCTTTAATTAATAGCTTTTGATTGCTAGGTAATATATTAGGTTGTCTCCCCATTGTCCTTGAGTTTGGATATTTCCTTGGAATATCCTGATATGGTACTTTAGCCTTAGGAATTTTTTTTAAAATCATCATCACATCATTCACCAACCTTTGAACCAAATGATTAGTTGAAACTAAATTAGAAGCTTGTGAATTGGGTCCTTGTACATCTCTCCTCCACTTTCCCGCAACAATAAAATTATCTTCCAACTCAATAGGTAGTCTTTAAGTTGTGTTGACACTAACCACTCTTTTACACCTCAAGTGAAAACTAATATCATGTATTGTAGAATTGAAAAATAAGACTTTCCTATTCTTAGCATTTGGTCTCTTTGTAGTGGGTATTTTAAATAATAACTTGTTGAATTTTGCCACAAAATCATGCATAGGTTCTTGAACTTCTTTCTTAAGTTGTGTTAATTGTAATTAGAGGGTATGTTCATCATCAATTGCTTTGGATCTTTCTTCAAAGAAATTCCTTATGGATTCCTAGCCATTTATTGATCCATTAGGTAAATGATAGAACTCGTTTGTGATGATTTTAGTTAGGGTTTGCACAAATAACCTAAGTATCACACTTTCAGTTGAAACAACAAGAACCCCACATGCATTAAAAGAATTAAAATTTTCATTTGTTTACTTCTTCCCATATCCATTCAACTTGCGAAGGATGTCCCTTTCCCCTTTTGAGAGAGGATTTGGATTGGGTCCAAGGTTCAGGGGTTTGACCTGGGCACTCCAAGGGTTAACAATCATGCTAGGTAATATGAAATTGAGAGGCTAGGTGTTAAAATGTGTTTGAATTAAGGTCCAAATAAAACTAAATCTTGCAAGCTAGTAACAAGTGACATTTTTCTCTAAAGAGAAGGTGGCCCACTTCTACACTTATTTATCCTTTTCCTTCTATTGGTAAGGTTGGGGGCAATATTTTGCTTAATCAAAAACTCATACAACTCAACAACTAAACCTTTATGTTTCTCACCTTGGGTATATTTAATTCCAGCTAGTTTGTTTCAATTAAGATTTTTAGGGTTAGGTTGCTGAACAAGATTAGGAGGATTAACTTCTGGTTGTTGGACCAATATTTCTACTACCTCTACTTCTTCAACATTAGGTACTACCCTAATAAACTCTATGCATTCTTCTTTGTCTTCAAGAACTTGACTAACCTAAAAGTATTGCCTAGGGATATTTCTAAGATTCCATGCTAATGCATTTAGGTCATAAATAATATCTTCTTGTGTATTATCAAACCCTACAGCTAGTTGGAGAAAAATAAATATGTCTTGGTGAGGTAGGACCATTCTAAAAAATGCTTTGTAAACCTATGTATTGGGTTACTAGTGGCTTCTTCCCTAGTAAAGTCACTAAAAACTATTAGTGAATAGTTTTTTCTTTTATTGATATGTGTTTTTCCAGAAAGAAAAACTACTTTGCAACAACCAAGTTCTTCAATTCAAATCTCTATGTTCAAATGCACAAATCCGTCCTAAATGAATTTAGCAATAGATTCATTTATTTCAAAAAATAAATTCAAATATGTTCTTTTAACCAGAAAGAACCATAGGTATTCAAAAAAATATTTCCATAAAGATGTAAAAGTATTGCTTGAGTAAAAGATTAATTTGACAAATAAGCCATAAGACTTATAAAATAGGAAATCACAAGAACTGATCAAACTTACTAAACATAATATATTTATATTCCATTCACCAAATCAATAGAAAACCAAATATCACAACCAAGATTACATTCCACATGAAACTAATTCAAGCCACTGAAAATCATAAGATTTTAGATAAATGATAACAGTAGGCGAGAAATCAACTGATTCATCATTATTTTCTATTAATTTCTTTAAAGTAACACCAAAAAATATACATTCATTGATAGATTTTAAACCCAACTATGTTTAAAATATGTCTAGAGAGTTGGCTATGTTAACATCAATAAAACTAGTACATATAGCCACACAAGGCTTCCAAATTCATTTTTAAAAACAAACTCCATATGGAGTTACCAACCACAAAACTTTTAAATGAACAAGTTGAAACAAATTCTTAGCAAAAATAAACTATTGGTCAACAACCCCTAATCCTCACGTAAGCACCAACTGTGCTGGTGGGATCAACTTGATGTTCCTTGTTCACGAGGATGCCTCCACCAACCTCTCTCTATTCCTTATGCATTGATGTGAACTCAATGAGTTCCCTCTACCGAGGTACACCTAGCTACCCCAGCCTTAACTTCCACATGGTCATTATCTTGTGAACATGTGCTATTTTTCTATCCTAAGCTACTAAATGATCATCACAGATGATCATCATGGAGTCCACTCAGGTTGCAATAATAAAATTTTAAATTGATACCTCCTTGGCCTCTTTCATAGCCTTCAATTTGTCCTGATAGGCTGATCCAATGTCTTTCAAGTCCTTATTTGTCCAATCTTCACTCTCCATGATACCAACATCAATGCACGTGATGTCATTACTCATAATTTATTTCAGGCATTCCAATTCTTTCAACAACTTAGAGCATTCATCTAAACTTTTCTTGATCACTACATTCCTCCATTCCAAGTTTTCTCTAGATATAAATAGAAAGTCAACATCTATGCCAAAATTTGGTTTTTCCATCAAGAACTTATCTACTTCATATTCTTGAACCTCAATAATATGCAAGATAAATTTATCCCATTTCTCCTTCTCTACTTTCCAATTATTTAATTTCAACTCCAGATCTGTCATCACCTTATCAACCTTCATCTTCATTATAGTGAAGTGAGAAATATAGTTAAATTCCTAGGAGATTACATAATCAATCCATTCATCAAATGCATGAATGATTGATCTATCCCTTTTTACTCGGTTAATGAAATTTTGATTAGCTAGAGAGGTAACATCAACCATAAGGATGGAAATGGGAAAAGTTTTAGAATTAAGATTTTAGCAAGTGGATATATTCAACCATCAATCCTATAGAATATTTTAACTCTTTCTCTTCCTTTTAGTCTTTTCATATTCTATTTTCAACTCTTGCATTGCCAACATTGAAGATTTTCATGTCTGTGACACTAGATGCAGGTCCAAGGACAATCTTCTCCATAGTATAATCTTGAGGCATAATATTACCAAGTTCCTTATCTAATGTAGGCTTACACACATCTACTACCCAATGCCCTTTTTTATCATCCACCTCTAGCAGGGTATCTATTTTAGGCTTCATGCTCTTAGGCATTTGTCCTAAGCATTTTCTCACCATATCCTCTATAGAGATAGTCACTACAACTAAAATTATTTTCTTACTAAATAGAGATAGTCACTAGAACTAAATTTTTTTTCTTACTGACTAATAAATCAAACCAATTTGGTGTAGACAAACCACTCTTAGGTGGAGGATTTAAAAAAAAGGAGAATTTCCAACAACTAGTGAACCGAGAGTGTTATCTCCTTCTACAACTTGTTGATTTCTTTGATCCATGGCTCTGATTGAAATTTCAACTATTGTCTCAACTACAATTTCAACCTCAATTGGCTCCTTCAGTCCACCTAACTGGAGGTGTAAATTGAACTATACTTTGAACAATAGGTTCAACTTCATGATCATGATTTAGATCTCTATTAGAAGAACATGTGACAACTTTATCAATATGACAGACATGCAATGCTAAATTACTAGAACTAGTAGAATCCTTTTGAAGTTTTGATTCAACTTGCCCCAACTTTGAATTCTTTTTATCCATTAGCCACTTTTTAGTATTCTCTATAATGGGAAGAGTTCTGGTTTGTAAATCATCTTCCTTAGGTAAATCCTAGTCTAGCTTAGGTATGGAAAAAACTTCAATTTGTTATGTATAAAATGGATCTGCCACTTCTTCATTTTCATACTTTGCAATATTAGTGACATCTATTTGTAAATTGAAATCTTTGATTTTCTTTAAGGTGAACCTAAACCATCATCTCTTCCCTACTTCATAATCATCTTCATAATCAACCTAGAAATCCTCTATTAGTGGCACATGAGTGAAGGAGGAGTGCAACTCAAATTGAGATTGTAGAAATCCTTTACTATAAAATTTAGGCCGAGTAGAGTAGGATGTCAAGTTTATCATTTTCAACTCAGTTCCTAGAAAAAGAGCATCTTGGATGCTCTTACAATAGTAATGACGCAGTTCAATTGGAAAGATGTAACCAAAACCCTTCCTAGCCTTACAATTTTTGTCCACCTTTGCTAGTTGCCTACGAACTTCTATCAACACATAGAGATCCAAATAATATCAAGGTAACTTCAAGGGATTACATTCATATCCTCTGACCCTTACATATGTGAATTTGGGGGTCTGGGTAAAGAAGCTACCATAAGTGCTAATGAGTAGAGGTACCTCCTTAATTAACCTTCTATGTTCCTTACCTTGAGTTCAAATACTAGATTGACAAGGAAGGTGTTATGCACTCTTCTAAAGTCCTTCAGATTATTTTGTTTTTATAATGAAGAAAAGTGTTCATAGATTAACATACTGTCAACCCCTACTTAATGCAACAAGCTCTCCCATTCCCTACAACATGCTAGAATGTAGAATAGGCAAGAAGACATAAAAACCAAAAAATGGCATGCTTGTTTCCTTTTATCCTATTCAAGAGGGTGATTATATCTTTAACCTCTTGGATCATGTGCTTATGAATCAGGGGATATGGAAGACAAGAACCACCCTTTTACAATTTGAGTAACTAGTTTCTAGAAATGACATTATTGAAATCATTGGCATTGGTGGTGAATTGATAGTAGGAAAGACTAATGGTCCAGTCTTCATACAATTTGCGAGGTGGAATTCTCAATGTACCCATTAGCCCTACCCTATTCACATATGTCAAGAATTCATATGTATGTGTCTTGACATACATTTTGGTAGCATCATACTTATTCCTACATTCTAAAACAAGCTCTGGACAAAAGATAGCTTTTGGAAAACCCCCAACCTGTACTAACCCACTCATGGAAAATTTCTTTGTAATTGACCTATGTTTATGGTTTGAGAACCTTGACACCACTTTCCCAATCTCCTCATGTACAAGGAAGGTGTATCCTAGTTCAGGTAAGAAGCTAGTTAAGATGGTAAATTTCTTTTCTTTGGGTAGTTTGGGGTGAAAGGCAACCATGGAAGAACTACAAATTTTTAAAATTTTCCACAACGAAAAGATGAAAAGAAAAGAAAACAAAAATGTTACTTTACTATTAAATGAGAATAAAACACTAGCTTATGAGAGGAAAAATGGGACTCACCAAAGGAAATGCACAAAAATCCTTTAGCATCACTGAGGCATGTTGTATATATCTGTAGAGTCTCAAGTAGGTGGTGCATAGAGGACAATAAAGTTGGGTGGGTTGAGACTGAACTCCACCATCCATCAGGGGCACTTACTCATGGGAATTCTAATAGGGCTTATTGTCAGGTACCTGATAGGTTGGACCTTTCCTATTACCTTTCCTATTATAGATATTAGTATGGGAGGAAAGGCACCCTCACCTAGGCCTAGCGACCTGAGCGGAAGTTCAAATCCTACATCACCTATGGCCCCCATGAAATCATTGCTAGAAAATATGTGGGAGTCATACCTAGAACAACTCCTTGGGTAGGCTATCAATTGATGAGAAATGTCTTCTTATTTAGTATGATCACCCATAAAATTATAGGGGTCTATGTTTCTATACGTAAAATAGGGCGGCCGCACCTACGACTGCAATGCTTGTAGAATTGTAGGAAAATGTGGTATTGATGACTATAGATAGTTCATTCAGTGTTATGATTCTGAAGCAAATCATTGCTACATTTCTAGCTAGTACGCTCTCCTTTTGTCTCATCCTACTACCTATTACTACCATTATAGGTGCACCACTTTTTATGGATGGTTCATGGTCACCCATCCCAACTATGGACTCACCACCCACCATTCTATAGGGCAGCCACTACAAGTAGGGGATACAAGTGGAAACACTAGGGACAAACCATTCTTTTGCAAATCCCTCCACTAATTGGCTTTCTCATAGGATTCAAGTGTGGAGCCAAGCTACTCATTTGAGTTCCTAAAAAAATGGACCAAGATCCATATTGAGCATCACAGGGGTTACACCCAAGTGTTCAACTCCAACAATTGGTGGATCATCGTAGACCCTACTGGTCAACCTCTTAGACCAAAAAATCTTTTCATAGTTTTTCATGATGGTGGTTTTTTTTTCTTTCTGGTCTCTTTATCACTATAAATATTTTGGGTGAAGGGGTTGCAACAAACCACCTAATATGGCCAAGAAGGAATTTGCAAGTATCGAAACTATTTGATATGATGGTCCACAAGTAGAATGAGTGCCATTTAGATTCGATGCTATGGCACTATTCTGCTATACTGCATTAGTAGGTGATGAGGAAAATTGATTCAATAATGCTCTAGAATTATAAGGCAATCAAGGGAAGGTAGGAAGGGTAGGGGGAATTAAACCTAACTAGCTATCTACATTTGGAATCTAGTCTCAAAGCCCTACCATTTTATAGGCAACTATAGCATAACAAACACAGATTATTTGGTATTTAGAATAGAAGAGAAAGAATTGTGAATGGGTTGGGTGGGTAGTTGCCCCTAATATTCTCACTCTGGTTAGTTTCCCTACCAATGCATAGATAGGTGAAGGTTCAATCCCGCCAAATCATGGGAAGTGAATGATTGTGACTGAGGTATATTATTGTAGGGGCCCTACCCTTATAATAGTAGGGTAAGGGTAGGCCCCTACAATAATATACCTTGATAATCTATGAGGGGGCACCCTCCCACCAAGAATATTTGGCTACATAGGGCCCCTATAATTCTACGAACCTTAGAATAGTAGGGCAGATAAAGAGAGATGGATCTTCCCCTACTATTCTATGGGGCCACCCTCAACTAATATGGTCCGAGTAGAGCTAGAGTTTCTATCTTTTTTATTTCATGGTCTTTCCCCCATAGATATAATTTGAGGGAACATATTCTATATGTACATGCCAACTTTGTTACTCTAGCAGGCTAATGTCAACTACTCCTACAATAATCTGAAAGGGGGCCAATAGAGCCCACCCATATAAGGCAGTTACTCGACCAAAGACAACCTCAAGCTACCTTCAATGAAACTAACTAGCATTTTATAGAAAATAATGTCACCCCTAAACTAATCTCCTCCTAGCTCTACTATTTATATAAGTTAACCCTCCCTCATCTTAATTTTCTGCCCTACTATTCTAAGGGGGGCTACTATTCTAAGGGGCTCATTTGAATGCCCTACTATTTTATGGTTCCCTAAAATGGCATTAAGCCATAGAATAACCTACCCATACCTAACCTAAAAATTATAGCCCATAAAATTATAGGGCCCATAAAATGGCTAGGGGAGGCCTTATAATTTGAAAGTAGGGCTAGGTTAGATGGGGCCCCCCTACCTAAAATTTGATGGGATATGGGGGTAGATAACTACTATTTGGGTATGCTAGGGCCCCTATGGTAGGAGGAGATAGTTGCCACCTATAGTTCAAAGGATAGGCATGTTATGTATAGAATCTTAATCCCCGAGTTCACCCAAACCCAACCCCCCTATCCTACTATTCTATGGGCCATGGCCCTACGAATTTTAAGGGTGGGAATGGAAAGCAGAACTATAGTTGTTGAATCATTAGAGAAGGGCCTTGAGAATATACGCCTATGTCCCCTTTTCCCTGTGTCCCCTTTGCCCTATGTCCCCTTTGCCATGAGTCACTATCATTGTTAATCTAGAACCTTTCCCTGTACCCTTTGCCATGAGTCGGGTTCTCTCTTTTGTAACTTGTATACCCGACCCCTTGCTTTTCTTGTCCCCTTTGCCATGAGCTGGGATCACTATTTCATAACCTATATACCTAGGTAGGAATCCCAAGAATGCTAGGGCCTAATCCCTATTTTGTAACATGTATACCCACCTATTTCATAAATTATATACCCTTTAGCTAGGGTACTCACGCCTCACCGCTCACCATGAGTTGGGATCACTGCTAATCCTACTCTTTACCATTTTGTATCTTCATTAGTAGGAACCTTCATGAGACAATATCTTTATGAACTAGTATCTTCATGAGGAGTGAACTAATAACTATTGCAACCTTTGATAATAACAATTGCAACCTCTTCTAATAATGATTGCAACCTCTGCTAATAATGATTGCAACCTCTGCTAATTACGATTGCAACCTCCACTAATGATGATTGTAAACTCCCTTGGCACACATAGTGCTATAGGTGATACTAACTTAATAAACACATATTTGGCATTAGGAGCCTATATGTAAGGCTGGTTTCTAGTTTGAGATGGAAAGTGAGTCAAATATGAGATAATGAATCCTACTCTATTATCTACCTACCTAGAGACCTACTCTCATAGAATCATAGAAACCTTGGACTGGAGAGACTTAGGGTGGAGTTAATTCTGGTCCTAAGCAGAGAATGGATGTGAGCCCGCCCAGGCAGATATGAGAGAATGCTATAAGAGAATGAATGTTAATTGGGTATTAAAGAGATAGATATCCCTATTCATTCCTTGTGGGAATTCCTTTAGCACATCTGCATGCAGGCTCACCCCCCTACAAGTATTTTCTATATGTAATAGAGTACTTATTCGTACTACATTACACAACAAGGGAAAGGAACACAAGTTCGAACTATTTGGGCAACCACCCCTAGATGACATATAAATTCAAACTCCTACCCTAACTTCAAAAGGAATCCTATTCCCCCTGGGAATATTTTTGGATCAAAGGATGGATGGTCTACCCCTATGCAGGGTTGAGACCAAGTTGAAAACTCCTTGTATCTCTAGAGAAAACTAGACCACTTACCTCATACAATTATGATAGAATAATCAAAAGGAGACACTCTTAATTATTTAGACTTGGAAATCATGTATTGATTTGACAAGACACCTTAATATTTAATGAGTGCCTCTTAACTTCACACATACAAAATCTTATTTCACCATCATACTCACCAATTAGTATTAAATATGTGTCTTTTTGATATTTTTGAGAAATAATTATTAATTTTTGTATTGTCAACTACATCGCAACATGTCACCAAATGCAATTTTTTTTTTTTGACTCATTAACTTCAAACTCTTGAAATATGGATTATGATTCAAGGTTCAAGTTCAATAGTCTTATAAATATTGGGATATGATGCTCATAGACTAACTCAACAAAATATAAATATTTCCTAACACCAAACTTTGAACTTGGATCACAAACGGTTCAAAGTTCAACTTGAAATATGATAATCAAAATACAACATACATCATAGGCCCAGTTGGGCTTTCATAAACATGCAAACCAAACTATTAAGCTATGAACCTTTGAACCAATTGGTTTAAGAGTTTGAGTTCAAGGTTCAGGTTTGAGATTGGGATCAATGCAAGGTTAGCACATGATCAAGACATCCCAAAATAGGGAAAAGCATCTTTGAACCTTTGAACCTTGAACCTTGCAATTCAAGTGTTTAAAATTAACAATGGGAAGTAAACTCTAGAGGGGGGGGCGGGCGTTGGGGGTTAATCAAAACTTCAAAAATCTAACCATTAAAACATTCACCATACATCCATCTCACAATTTGCATGTAATTGAAATACCAAACTAAACATATTCATCCATAGCATGAAAACAAATAACACATATGACAAGATATTTGGTTACCCAGAAACCCTCCAATGAGAAGGTAAAATTGGGGTGAGGATGACACCCAAAAAACTTCACTAATGCATTTGTAAAGTGTATCCAATGAAGGTTACAATTGTTTGATCATAAACTATGATCCACCCTATGAAATGTTTCCCCTGTTAAAGGCTTACAAAGATTGTTAAATCTTATCTTGTTGAAGGATTTCAACATCCTATTAGAAGTGTGTCTGGTTAAAAGACTTCAACTTACAATAAATTAAGAACCCTATTAAATTATTTAAAAAATCCTGCTAGGTCTACTTAGTTAAGAGATTTGACTGGTTTGCCTATTAAAATGACTCAACCTTGATCCTTTAACTAGCACTTCTCTACTAGATATCAAATCTTCTCTTTCTTGATGTGTACTTGACCCTCTCTGATTAGATGTATCCCTTCTATCCTCTTTGCTTTCCTCTATTCTCTCTAAATTATTATGTAATTCATATCTCTATCACAACTCCTTAGTCACCATGAATGCTCTATCTTCTCATGCAAACCGCTCCCTTCACACACAAACTTCTTTAGGGTTTTCCCTCTTTAAAAATATTTAGGTGACCTAAGGTTAGGTAGGAATCAACAACTATTATTCACCCTCTTTGCTGCTTAATACATCCCTCAATTTGATTGGTTGCATCTACTACATAGGGATTCTCAATATTCCTTCAAAAATATCTTCTATAATTGCAAAAAAAATTCTTAAGTTGGCCCAAAAATGGTTTACATATAAATTTGTGCCATTACAAACAACTATGTCCAAAATTATTTACTTGACACTTGAAGCCTCTAATGCTCGACATCCACTACATCTTCACTGCTATAACTCATCCTTTAAATGAATCAACATCCACTATTCACTCAACATGTATTAACTTGCTCATCACTAGAGTGACTCAACACTAACTGTCTGCTTGATACATACTGGTGCTTGACACATACTATATATCTTGCTTGGAATGCATTATCTAACAACTTATGCTCGACATACACTACTTACTCAACATGTACTTTATAAATATGACTAAGTGTATAATCACTCATATGTTAAAACCAATTTGAGAATAAAAATCTTCCCCTTTGGCATGAGTGGCAAAAGCACTTTGTCATGCATATATAAACTTAACTTATGAGCATAACTCATATAATTTATATACTTTACTCACTGCTCATACAAAATCTCAAAACTTCAAAATTTTGCAAAACTAATGACTTATCAGTCATACCTCAAAATTTTCATAACTCCCCCTTAGTTGATTGTTCTTTGTTGCATTTGAATCTCTGAATCTAATACTCTTGCTAAGTAAATATGTTGAACTGCTATCATCCTCTATTTTTGCATTTACTCCCTCTTTGTGTAATCTCTTCTTTCAATCTTCAATATTTCCTTTATATTTCCCTTATGTTCCCCTTTTTATTATTGTCCCCCTTTTTTGATACTTATGTCATGGGTGGTAAACAAAAGGTGTGTTTGTCCAAATATATTTTATGGACCTCCATTATAATCTTAAGAGCTACATCCCAATTGTTGCATGCTACCTCTAGAAATTGAATTTGAACATCTAGCTCGACAACAAGGTCCACTAAGCCTTCATGAGTAGAAAGATGAGGATCTTTCTGTTGGAAATATTCAACACTATGCTAAGTTACTGAGAGGGGAGGGGTGAATCAGTAACTTCAAAAACTTTAAAAATTTCAATTCTTAATCCAATAATTCAATTAGCACTTAATATATCACATCTAATCTAATTGCATGTATAAGAAACTAAAAATATGAAAGCATCCATAACACTTTGACAGTAGATTTGGTGACCCAGAAACCTTCCAAATATAAAGTAAAACTAGGGTGGGGATGATACCCACAAACTTTAGTACTATAGCATAAAGTTGGCCTGTTAAGCTTACATCAATCACTTTTGATGATCTACCCTATTAGGAGCAATTAGGACTACTAGGTCCACCTTGTGAGAGGATTTAAAAACATACAATGAAGTATGCACTCTGTAAAGAGATTTATGAAAGACTGTTAGGTCTACCTTGGTAAAGGATTTTGACTAGTTCACCTGTTAGGATGAAGCAGTAGTAGATCTTTGATTTACAACTGAGTTTGCTGAAAGATATTCTTTTCTGTGATAGATATGTCTCTGCTGCTCCTTATGTTGTTATGGCCTTTACAATTCATTCTTCTTTTGCTACATTCATAACTTGAATGTTCACATCCACATTCACATTACCAATGATACATTGATATGGTACAATACATTACATATATATACCAATCCAAATTACATAATTACAAAGTCGGCCATGATACTTGTAGTTAACACAAATATTACAAAGTTGGCCCACATGAAGACACTTAGGTTTTGAAGATTGACTCGGTGAGGTTCTGATACTTAGCATCCATTGTCAATGCTTGGCATCATCATGCACTTGGTAGACATAGAAGCTCAGTCCATACTGATCACTTTCAAGTAGTCTTGAGCTCAATCTACACTGGTGACTTGGTAGATATTATGCAACTTGAAAAACACTAAATCAATTGGTTAGCATAGAGTAGCTTGGTTAACACTGGCTTTGCATCACATGAACTATGAACTCGATAGACATTGCAATGCTCAGTAACCACTGATAAACTTGACATATACTAAAATACATAGTTTAAACTAGTGGACTTCACAATGACTAAATTTTCTTGGTGGCCATTGGAATTTGTCCAAAGGACTTAGTAGCAACTGAATTACATGGCAAACACTATAAACTAAACAATGACCTCAATAGCTATAGAAAACCTGAATAAGTGTGTGTCACTAATAACAAACCTGACTAATATGTCAACACTTTCTTCATCAATGTTTCTACAAAGGCTAGTTCCTTGTGCAACACCTCCATGTATGGGGTCAACATGGCTTGAATATTTATCAAGGTAGATCTAGTATTTGCATCTTGTGCATGTAATGTAGCTCGTTGACCTTGAGTAGATAAAAGTATTTGAAAATGAGTTTGACTGTGACTAGGAGAAAACTTAAGAATATTGCTTATTGTCTTTAAATCTCCATGTAGTTGGTCAATAGCCCTTTGTGCTTCTTGTGTGAATAAATTCACATCACAAAGCTTTGTGTATAGAGAAAATATATTCTCTAACACCTTTTTTACATCTTCCATCTTGGTTGCTAAGTCAACCTGTCTTAATGCAATGTCACTATAAATATTTTCATCAACCTTTGTTAGAAATATTTTCTCAGACCATTCTAAAAGTTTAGTGTTTGTGTCTAGGTCTACATCACTGGTCTTATCAACCAAATTCACTAGTTTCTCAATAATAGGTATATCCTCATTAGGTACTTAGAGGCTAAATGCATCAAGAAATATGTCTTTGATTTCATATAACACTTGTCTTTGCTTGTGCTCCTTTTTGAGTAACTCTTGGTTCTTCTTCCTTGCTAGAGCTTCCTGCAATATGCTCATTTTCTCTATGGTGATTATTGCTAGATCAAAATTTGAAAGTTCGATCACCTTATCTAGGTTGACATTTCCATAGGATGTGCCTTCCCCAATATCAGATGTATCAAGACTAGGCCTTGATGATTGTAATGGTATAGCATTTGTACTCAGTCTATGAAGAGTTTGACAAGGAGTAGGAGATGGAGAAATTATTAGGTTAATCAATGTCTAAATTGTTATTTGTTCCTCTAGTTTCATAGCCAAAACTATTTCTTCTGTCCTACCCTTCTCATTCTCTTTGTTTCCTTTTCTACCTAGTGTCTGTGTGGTAGGTGCAAGAATAACTTCCTGACCTATATGTACTTGTGTCCCATCTTGCTCAACTATCAATACCACTTGCATTGACATATTTGGCACTAATGTGTTGACATTTGATGTCACTGTCTCCTTTATTTTGTATACCACAATGGGGATTGAAACATGTGTGTCAGTGATGACACCTTGTTGTGCATCTAGACCTCTTGTCCCTATAGATGAAAGGGGTACACTAGATGTGTCAGTATTATGTTTCTCCCCTATTTATACCTTATCAATCTCATCTATACTAATTAGTACATGATTAGTGCATAGTCTAGAAACTAAATTAGAATCCTGTAATATCCTTTCAAATCATCCTTTTTTAAAGGATTAATGTTCTACACTATGTTATTAGAAACATCCTTTATCTTAAATTTTTTTCATTGACTTGCTTGTTCCACATGAGGGGGACTGGCACTTGACATGTGTACCTCAAGTACATTATGGTCTTGCTACTGCTCTTCTTCAACTATAGCCTCTATATTTGCTTCCTTCTCTATGCTTCCCTCATGTCCATCTTTGTTAGATTCATCCCTTGTAATCTCCACTACTTCTTGTTCATCTTTTTCTTCACCTAGCTCCTCAGGTACTTGTTCAATGGCCTTTTCTATTGTTAACCCATAGATAACTTTCCAAATCTGGGTGATTTGTTGGACAGCCTCTTCAATATTATTCTATAAAATGTTAAAAGCTATGTATTGGGAGAAAATGTCCTCTTGTATTTGTTAATAGCCTTAATCATGGATGACTTATTCAAATCTGGCATTACTTTAGCTAGAGTAGTCTCCCTTATATTCCTTTTAGTTGTTAAATTGTATTGCTACCTTTGCTCAACTCTATCATAGAGACTTTTGGGTAAAGAGTTGGCAAGCTCAATAGGTGCATTCTTGAATGTAGCCATCATATTATATACAAATTCCTCCACCTTAGTCTTTTCTACCTTTCCAAGTTTTTCAAACTCAACATGTGTGAACCCTGACAAATCTACATTATTCTTGATATTATCACACAAGATGTCTAAATTAGAAGAGGGGCTATGGCTTACCACTTGGAATTAACCATTGTCATCTGATTTAGTCCTCTCCTCATTTGATTCATGTGGAGCTATACAATGTCTCCTCTTTGGTTGATCTTTCTAACCCTACTTTGTAGTAGGAATAGTTCTTTTGCCTTTGGGTTTGTTAGCTTCTTATGTTTTCTTTATAGTATCCCTTATGCTAGCCTTGGTAATAGATACTGCTGGCTTTTTTTGTGTTGGCTTCAAAAATTTCCTTGGTTACTCACTACTAGCTCCTTGGATTTTCTTTTCTTCTTCTCTATAAATTCAGATGCTTCATTGGCTTCTTCTCCCTTAGCACCTATATCATGTTCTATCTCTTCTTCTTGGTCCTCACCTTGACCTTGTGTAAGTAGAAGTGGGGCTTGGGAAGGTTGTTCTTTTTCATCATCCTCATCCTCATCATCATCATCATCTTCTTCTTCTACTCCCCCTTCACCAAATCTTTCCTTAAGATTCTTGACAATTTTGTTCTTCTTCCTAACTACAAAAGCTGCCTTCAAGTCAATAGTGATTCTTGACTTGGCTTCCTCATAGTTTTCAAAAGATGTTGCACGCTTGTCCACTTCTTCTACAAGTAAATATGTGATAGTTGTAGATGCCTCATCAATATTGATTTCACAAGGCAATGGCCTAAGCCATCTGACCCTAGGAATAATAGTTTGTACATATGTGTGATCAACATCAACTAGAAAGAAAACATTATTATAATTATTCTCCATTAGTAATACTATAATCCTCAGTCTTTGTTTCATAGAATTCATAAAGTCTTCAAAATAACTTGTCATGACTAACTCAAAATTTTCTCTAAGTTTCTCTATGAATTCTCCAATTTGAACTGCAATAGACCTATTGGTCTTCCAAGAAACTTTCCCTAATGAAGGAAATGTGTTCTGCACATAAAAGAATATACAAACTAGGAGTGAACCAAATTTGCATTGTACTTTTTGTCTTTCTCATGGCTCCCAATTTTTCTGATAATTGTTGGAATTGCAACTTGAAAAGGTCATAAGAGTGATCCTTCTTCACTATCTTGTAGCCTAAGTCCACAACCATACAAGACACACTATTCAATTTGCTAGATTGAAAGAACTTGTGAGCAATTAATCTCACTACAAATGAAATTATGGGATCAATAATTGTGTCTATTATCATTCCTCTTTTGTTCCAAACAACCCCTATGTTATTCTCAATTACTTCTTTGGCATCACTACGCATGGTCTTGTGTCTATCTAGGGTAGGATACCCTGTCACTCATTGGATGATCCTTTTTGTGATCTTGATTGGGCCATCTTCCAACCATATAGAGTGATCATGTATTCCACTCAACACTATCTTAATCCATTCAAATTTGAGTACATCTGGAAAATCTAGGGCATGGGTTAACCCCTTTATCTCTACAAATTTATTTTCCTCCTTCAATATTCCATCTTGACACAGTTGGCTATACAAATCTTTGACTTCCATATCTCCAAGACTAGCAACCTTACAGTGTAACAACATCTAACATTCTATATCATCAAAACTTGTGGTGGTATCATAGATAATGTACCAAATGAATCTCCTTTGTATGCTATCTCCATAATAGCTCATAAGGGTGGTTGTTTAATCTCATTACTTATCAATTGAACATTTAAAACCTCTTTTCCTTCCTTTCTAATGAATCTAATGATTGGTGACAAGTAGTAGGTGAATCCAGTTCACAAATGCTTGAATCCTTCTCTTTAGTTCACCTTACACTCTTCATGTTCTCTTCGATCTCAAATGAATGCAAATGAGTCAAAAATTAATTATATAACCCTTAAAACTCAACAATAAATGCTCAGTGCTTACACAATTGTAAGCTCAACTAACATAACAATTTCAACTCACTCAACTTACATAGAATTTCCACTTCACTTGAAAACCACAACGAGCTTAGCTAATACTATCACCTTTAATAACTTGACATCAACAAAAATTTCATTTTCACTTGACAGCAACTGTGAAGTTTTTCATGCTCAATAGCAACATGAAAACTAACAAAAATTATAGATTTCTTCAAGGATCTAACCATTACTTTACATCTTAATTCATGCATATGTGATCTTTTTAGAAATTAAATTCTTGGAACTAATGTAAAATATATCATTAAGATATCAGTCCCACATATCTTTTTTTTGCCTAGTTGGGGGTGATGTGATCACATGATCCATTAGATGAAGTGACCTCATTTGAACTTGATGTATTGCAATCTTCCTTTTTCTTTCATGTCTTGTTCATCTACACTTTGACTTTCTGAACATCAACCTTCTCTTTACCTTTTTTGAATTCACTGCTTGGTGCTTTTGACCTTGTTGGAAAATTTCCGCTAATGTGACCAGTCTTCAAACAACTAAAATATGTAGTTTGACTCAAACATTTACTGTAATCACTTTTGAAATGTGATCTAATGCAAATCTTAGGAACATGTCCATACTCTTGATAGTAGTGACAACTATACCTTGTATTGTAATCCCAATTATAAGATTTGTCATTATGGTTTACCTTTGCTTGTTTGATGACTAGTTAGACTTGGATCTGCACTCATATGCTCTATGTCCATACTTCTGACAATTATAGTAGTAACCTTCAAATCTTTGTGTGTTCATGACCTTGGTCTTGCATTCATGTTCTTGATGTCCTTGCTTGTTGCACTTATAAAAATAACCCATGAATTTCTTCTTGACTTATAAAAATAACCCATGAATTTCTTCTAATTTGCATTGTTACTCTTGCAAACATTTTTTGTATGACCTAACTTTCCATAATTATGACAAGTAGGTTTATAGTTCGTACCTTTGTTTTTCTTTTGTTCACCACTTTTAGATGATTATCCTTCTTTAGTGCTGGTGTATTCCAATCAAGTAGTATTATCATTAGATCTAGGAGATCTTATCAATTTCTCAGAATACCTGATAGCTTCACTAGTTTTGTTAAAACCTTTAGCAAATTATTTCTCTTTTCAATTCATTCTATAACTTCAAGGTTGTGATCTCAATATATTTTCCATTTAGTTCATGATTAACAATTATTAGTTGATTCATTGTGTCCAGTTGCATGCTAGCAATCCTTTGTACCTCTGATGTCTTCTCTTCCAATCTATTGGTTAATACCCTTTTGTCATCTTTGATCATGACTTTGTCTTCCTCAACTTTCTTTTTCTTCTTAGTCAACTCACATAGCAATACTAATTGGACTTCTTGTTCTATTTTAAGATTTTTGACCTTTTTAGTTAGGGTTATCATTCATTTTCATCATATCCACAACTACTGCATTAAACTCACTTGAGTTTCCATCTACAAACAATTCAGTAGTGCCTTCCTCTTGATAGTATGTGTCATTTTAATGAGTGCTTCAACTCATCTCTTGCTTCATTCAACTAATGCAAGCTAGATTTCAATCTTTTTGCTCTCAATGACTTTTCCCAATTTGTAGACTTCCATCTTCAACATATTTCCTAAAAGCTGCAAAGTTTTCTTTCTAGAGAACAAGTCTTTGATACCAATTGTTGAAAATTAACAATGAGAAGTAAATTCTGGTGGGAGGGGAGGGGGGGTGTGAATTAGCACTTCAAAAATCTAACTATTAAAACATTCACCATACATCTATTTTACAATTTGCATGTAATTGAAATACCAAAGTAAACATATTCATCCATAGCATGAAAACAAATAACACATATGACACAAGATATTTGGTTACCCAAAAACCCTCCGATGAGAAGGTAAAATTGGGGTGGGGATAACACCCACAAATCTTCACTATTGCAGTTATAAAGTTTATCCAATGAAGGTTACAATTGTTTGATCATAAACTATGATCTACCCTATGAAAGGTCTACCTTGTTAAAGGCTTATAAAAACTATTAAACCATACCTTGTTAAAGGATTTCAACACCCTGTTAGAAGTGTGCTTGGTTAGAGGACTTCAACTCATAATAAAGTATGCACCTTGTTAAACGATTTGCAAAAGCTCGATAAGACTACTCAATTAAGAGATTTTACTGGTTCACTTGTTAAAATGACTCAACCTTGATCCTTTGATTTGCACTTCTCTACTAGATATCAGATCTTCTCTTTCCTGGTGTGTACTTGATCCTCTCTAATCAGATGTATCACTTCTATCCTCTCTTCTTTCCTCTATTCTCTCTAACTGATTTTGCAATTCATATCTCTATCACAACTCCTTCATCACCATAAATGGTTTTTCTAATCATGCATATCTCTCCCTTCACTAACAAACTCCTTTAGGGTTTTCCCTCTTTAAAAATATTTAGGTGACCTAAGGTTAGGTAGGAATCAACTACTACGATTCACCCATTTTTCACTTAAGACATCCCTCAATTTGATTGGTTGCATGTACTACAAAGGGATTCTCAATATGCCCTCAACAATATCTTCTATAATCATAAAAAAATTCTTAAGACAACCCAAAAATAGTTTACATAGAAGTCTATGCTATTACAAACAACTATGTCTAAAACTATTTACTCGACACTTGAAGCTTCTGATGCTCAACATCCACTGCATCTTCAATGGTGTAACTCAACCTTTGAATGACTCAACATCCACTATTCAATTGGAATTTGAATCACTTGACATGCATTGACATGTTTGTCATTGGAGTGACTTGACACTAACTATCTGCTCTGTACATACTGGTGCTCGACACATACTATATATCTTACTTGGCATGCATTATCTGACAACTTATGCTCGACATACACTACTTACTTAGCATGCACTTTATGAATATGACTAAGTGTATAATAAATCTTATTTCAAAACCAATATTAGATTAACATCATGTTCAAGGTTCAAAGTTTGAATTTTTTTTTATGAAGAAAAAGAAAGGGCATAAAAAAGGATAAGTCTAAAACATGGGTAACATTCAAGAAGAAAGAAAAGGTGGACAAAACCATTTCATTGAAACCACTTGAAGATGATAATGAAAGTTTAGATTTTGTAGATCAACAAACTCATGATCATAGAGGGCATGAGACAACCAAGGTGAGGCCACTCCATCCCATAATGAAGCAATAAGAAGACCTATAGGGAAAATGAAGGCACCACTTAGGTATAATGATTATAGTTTAATGATTCAAATAACAAGCATAGATGAACCTCCAAATTTTGAAGAAGTTTGAAAATCATAATGAATGGATGAATGAAATGCATAAAGAATATGTTTCAATCATGAATAATGACACTTAGGAACTAACTAAACTACCAACAAGTAAAATTACTATTGGTTGTAAATAGTTATTCAAAATAAAGTTTAATGTTGATGACACTATTGATAAATTCAAAGATATATTAGTTGCAAAAGGATACTCATAAAAGGAAGGAATTAAATATGAAGATACTTTTCCACTAGTAGATAAAATGAATACTATTAGACTAATGACTACACTTGCTAATAAATTTGAATGGGTTCTTTATCAAATGGATGTTAAATAAACATTTTTAAATAATGATTTAAGAGAAGAAATTTATCTTGTTCAACCTGAAGGTTTTGTAAAATAGGGAAAAGAGCATTTGGTATGTAAGTTAAAAAAGACATTATATAGTTTCAAACAAACACCAAGATCATGGTATGAGAAAATTGATAAATTCCTCTTTCAACAAGGATATATAAGGAGTAAAAGTTATCCAAATTTGTACATAAAGAATGATGAACATAAGAATGTTGTTTTTATTTATTTGTATGTGGATGGATCAATCATAAGAGGAAGTTCTATGGAGTTGATTGATGCAATCAAGGAAGCTCTATCATAGACATTTGAAATGAAGGATCTTGGCAAAATGCATTTTTGCTTAGGAATTGAAGTGTGCAAACAAAATGGTAGGATTTTGATTACTCAAAGTAAGTATTGTTGTCAATCAAGATTGCGCCTATAGCGAGATAAGAATCTAGCTATCTTGTTGGAACATGGAAACCTCTCTCAGATGGTGGGGTTAAGAATGAGAGAAGAATCTCTAGATTCTAGGCCGGTTCCTATATGATATCACCTATGAAACTAACTTTGAACTCGGGAAAAGGGTTGAGAATGTATGTGAATAACTGGATACTAAAACTAAAAATAGGTGATACACCAATGGTTTTGAATGTAAATTTGATCAAATTAGCACGAATTATGAAAAAAAAATTGATTCACAATACTCAGACAAACACGTAACCATAAAAGTGTTTCTGTGCAAGGATTGGGATCTTCTGCTTTGAAAGGGATACCTAGGTTTCACCAATTTTCTGCAAAAAGACAATAATCACAAACATAGACCTGTAATCACATGTATCATGATTCAAAGCTACAATAAGGAACGTAACTGAAATGAAGGCAAATACAACATTAAAGTAAAAAATCCGCAATATTGCACAAGAACCAATGAGAAGGAACTGCTGAATCTCTATAATCAATGCTAAAAAACAATCTTTGCTACAAATACCCTCACAATCAACTCAAAATTTGCAATGTGCAAAAGTCTGAATCTGAAGGAAGGTCCCTCTTAATGAGGTGAAAGTACAATATATAGAAAATAACCCTAACTCGAATTCCAAAATCATGCCTAGAAAAAATCACCCAAAAATGATGAAAACTATGAAGAAGCCTTTAAAAACTACTCTCAACCACCTGCCCAACTGATGGATAACTTGAAAACTGCCTCTAGCTCCTCAAAATCATGCACAAAAACCCAAACTCGGATGCTTCAAGTAACCCACAAATATAGCATGTAAAACTACTCCTAATTATGCAATATATGCATAAAATAGGTTCTCAATCTGAACTGTATGCATAATTGATCATAACTACTCCATAAACTGCTAAAAATAACACTCTATAACCTCATCAATGCATGAGAATCTGAAACTGTACTTGGTCTCCAAAAACATCCCCTGTTAATTGAATATTCCTTTTTAAAAAAAATAGCTTTTCAACCTCCTCTCCTTGCATTTAGGCAAAAAAAATGTTAACTTCACTTAATCTCCTTTATGTAATTAATAAAATTAAAGGCCTTATAATTATAGCCATTTAATTTATTAATTTTACAATTATAAATCTTCTTTTTTCTTATATTTAATAATATTAATGTGTCTATCATTATATTATATCTCATTTATAAACACATTAGTATTATTAAATACAAGAAAGGGGAATATAAGTTATATATATATATATATATATAATGATTGTACTGAGTATATAAATTATTTAATATATATAAGATTTATACTTTATTTTATTTTTTATTTCATTTATATTAAGTTCCATATGCATATAATATATTTTTAGCATTATAAAGTTTTATGCATATGCAACTTAATAAATGAAGCCAAATATAATTCATGCATGGACCTAAAATGTAATCAAATTGAGTTCATTCGGCTTATGAAAACTAGAAGGGAAGGTGAAAGAATTTGTTTATTTTCACTTGCTTCATTTTATGGCTCACGCATGAAGGAAAGGGGTTTTTTCCAAACCCTAGCTGTAGAGATACTGATCTGTGATTCTTTTATGGGTGTTTTTGATTGCTCCTGCATTTTTCTTGCTATTTGGATGGCCACCAGGAGCTTTATCATGTTGAACGACTCCTTTATGAGCTTGTTTTGGTTGTTTTATCTCGATATGGGTTTTATCTTGGCCTTGGCCAATGTTTTTACTTGCATATTTGGGCGTGAGTGTTGGATTTTCATTCTTCTTTTGGGCACCATTTTTTCCCTTGACTGGGCACGATTTGGTTCCTCTATGGTTGTATTGGTCATCATATTTACTTGGACGGCCCCATTCACTGTTACTGGGCATGATTTTCTGGGCAATTTAGGACTCCATACATGATGCAGATTCTGGGCATTCATTTCATGGTTTTTATGCATGCATGAGCTAACTTCCTGGGCATTTTCTACTGGTTATTTATTTGGCCATGGACGGCAACACCTCTTGATGTCTTTCTCTTGTTATTTCATGGCTGTAGACACCATATTTTGCTGGGTTATCTGCTTTGGGAACCACATTTTTTGCTGGATGCCATTATTTTGAGCTAACTTGCGGGTTTCATCTGCTTAGCTATGAGCTACTAGTACTTTTGTTGGATGATCTTGCTTCATCTTTGGCTAGCCATGAGGTAAAATGATCTCCTTGTGTTATATGCATGATTTCTCCTATAGAATAATTTAACCCTTGCATAGTTACGT
This sequence comes from Cupressus sempervirens, assembly GCA_028749045.1. NCBI lineage: Eukaryota > Viridiplantae > Streptophyta > Pinopsida > Cupressales > Cupressaceae > Cupressus > Cupressus sempervirens. The sequence goes on along the minus strand of CM053785.1, from coordinate 550,397,478 downwards.
GCTATTTCTTTTGAATGAGGGTTTTATTTTTTATTTTCCTTGTTGTTGTTACTAAGATAAATAAAGATTAGAGTAGACTACGACACTTCTTCTACCATTGCCAAAGCTAACCATGGATACTTCTAAGATTGAAGCCATCATACTTCCTATTATCATATTGACCATTAGCTTTATTGCAACATCATTAATCACATTACCAAGGTAAAATCGTAGTTCTCCCATTAAGTCTAATAATGGATCAACCTCATTATAGAGAGAGTTTCACCTGCAGTAGCTTTGACAGCTATACTTATAGCTTTAGAAGTATCCTCATTAACTGTAGAGACATTCATGTGTAACACCTTGCTTTTCACCAGCAACTTCAATCTAAGGGCTTATAAGAAACAATTGTTGTTATATAAAGCACATGTTTATTGAAGTAAAAAATAGTTATAGAAATCAGCTTCCTAGAGAATGTAGAATTCACTAAATATGAACCCAACTATATTTCCAGGTTCAGCAAGCATGATAAAATGATGTCACATGTAGATGCAACATTAGCTTGTGATGATCCATAGTTTTGCACAAATATCAATAAGTGATTCACATTTACTTCTTGTTCTGTTCCAAATCTTAAGAAGCAATAAATCTGTCAGTATATTGTTATCAGTCTTACTTATGCCATCTGATTTTTGATTTAGCAAGGTTTTAGCATCATGCATATCTTTACTAGTTTGCTCGACAGTATGCATTGATGATTTTTATTGATATTGATGCCCTATTTATGCACATTATATTTTTTGTAGTAGATTTTTCCCTTTTTCTTAGCAAATTTTTTATAAGTAATTAGTCTCTTTATATTCTGAAAGTTGACTTTGTCATGTTGTGCTAGAAATACTTTAAATGCTTAGCCATCTTTATTCTTTTCTATATGTTGAAATTCCTCTATTGTAACTGGATTGCTTATGCTCTGAATCATAAACTCTTTAATGATAGCAAACAACTTATTTGCTGATTTAAACTTCTTTATGAAAATACCTAAAGTATACTTGCAAATATCCTTGAAATTCCTTCATCCTGTAGATTGAAAAAATTATAAGCCCTCCATGATTTGACCAAAAGGTTTCATGCTTGTAGTTTATGCGTGTCCCTTCAATGATCTCCTCAATGTCTTCAATTAGCTACATTGGTTTAACTGGAAGGTCCCATACTTGAAACTTATGTATGCCCCCTCAACAGTCTCCCCAATATCTTCTGTCTTTGCCCGAACAAACTCAGCCAAAAGGCTTCATGCATGTAACTTACGCATGATCCTTCAATAGCCTCAAGTCTTCGTACGTGTATCTACACATGGAACAAACATGATTAGTATTAAAAATCTTGTGTTCTATTTCTCTTTTTCTCCTTCTTCTGGCACTTTCTTGGATGTTGATTCCTGAATTTCTAAATTTGCATGTGATGACTGAATGATATGAAGTAAAGGTACATAGGAATGTTTTCATTGCTCAACTCGTATGAAGTGATTCCTTTCTTCATCATTTTTTGCAGGTTGTTCCTGAGCTGGATGCTGGCCTGGGTCTTCTTCAACTTCAACTGTCAACCTCTTGCTAAGGCAATGAAGGCTTCCCTTCTATCTTTCCTTCATGTTATTTATTTGTAGCATGTTTTTATTCAGCATTGTAATTTTATTGCCTCCACAGGCTGTGTGGATTCTTGAATGCTTTGTAAATTACTGTATATAAAATGTGAACACTTGTACATTAGCTAAAAATTTTATATTATTTTATATCTGTATATCAGCTTTGAAATGAAAGTGATCAAGTTTTCATTACATCAATATTCCATAATTTCTTTTCAGCCTTCAATTTACTCTAAAACATATGATATCTGTAATGTAAAACATAGAGTTTTAAATCCAACAACAACTTGATAGTTAACCATTTAGGTGGTAGGCTAAATAGGTAACAAGTATACAAAGAATTTAATCCAAAATTTTAATATGCAAGATTGTAAAGCAACATTTAATCCATTAAAATAGAATTTTAAGTTCTCTTGTGATAGTGACACTTCAGAAGTCAACAAGACATTGTATAGGTGGATGGTGGGAAGTCTAAACTATTTGACCATTACAAGACCTGATATTTCATATTTTGTTAGCATACTTATCCAATTCATAGCTAATCCTCTCGAGGCATTGGAATTCAACAAAAAGATTCCTTCAATACCTACAAGGCAACATATCTTTTGGCATTGAATATACTAATCATTTGAATTTGAATTGACATGTTATTTTGATTTTGATTGGGTAGAAGATCTAGATGATCGTAAATCAACATCTTGTTATGCATTCAACACAAGATTAGGTGTGGTCTCTTGGAGCAAAAAGAAGCAACCAACTATTTCTCTTTCATCTACCGAAGTTGAGTACAAAGCATTATGTAGTACAATATGTGAAGCAATTTGGCTAAGGATAATTCTTGAAATTATGGGACAAAAACAAGAGAGACCTACTTCAATCAAGTGTGACTATAAAATTACAATGAAACTTGCAAGAAATCCTATTTATCATGCAAGATCAAAGCAAATTGAAACATAACATCATTTTGTAAGAGAGAAAACTCAGTGTCAAGAGATATAGATGAACTATTATAATACCAATGATAATGGAGTTGATATATTTACTAAGTCCTTAAGAAAATAAAGTTTATAACATTTACAGAGATGTTAGGGGTCAAAAAAAATTGGTTATTCCTTAAAGAGGTGTGTTAGAGTCCTAGTTGCACATGTGGCAACTCAAAGTTTGAGTTGTTGTTTAATTGTAGTTATATCATAGAGTTCTAGTTTGAACAAATGACTAACTATAGATATCTCTCTTAGATCTAGTTAGTTGTCTAGAGTAGTCCACTTGTCTATTACTCTTGTTGTGTTGTCAAACTCTCTTAGTCTATTGTCAAGATATTAACAATTTGTTGTCAATCTCCTTTTCAATATGTTAGGAATATAGGTTGTTCATTTGGCTCTATAAATAGACTTACATTATTCAATAATATCAAATTGCTAGTTCTTCTTCTCTCATCTTCAATAATATCAAATTGCTAGTTCTTCTTCTCTCATCTATTTTCTTGTTGTGTATTGCATCTCTATTTTCAATAAGAACAAGGTATAAACAATATTAAATGCCATTATAGTGGTAATGAGCCACAGAATTTTTTTTTTGGGAAACAAATAGATATAAAAATTGCAAGGATTTGTGAGAAGATATAGATAAACTTCCTCCTTTATTCCCTTATAAAATTTCTACAAAGCAATTATGATTAGTATGTGCATGGACAAAACATGGTATTACCAAGAAGTACTATAAAGCTCACACCAAGAAAAATGTAAGCATGGTTCTTGAAGGGAATCATGCTATTTCCTAGAAGAGTGAATAAAACATCTCCAAACACAATAACTAAGTTATTAACAGAGAAATATGTTCTATTGACACCATTTTTTTCCTAATATTTTGCAATTTGTGGAAGATGCAAACAAATATGTTTGAATGAGCACAAGTACACCCAACTTGAAGAATGTCACCATAATTCTATAGAGATATGTGAAGGCCTTGTACTCCATATACATATACTTACACATAGAAATCTTATTCTCCTTTGATATATCTCTATCCTACAAAACCCTCCTTGATAAAATAATCATGAAAATTTTATACAAGATGCATCTCCTCTAGAATTATTTTTATTTTTCAAGATGTCTCCATGACATATCTTAGTTGATGCTTCAATATAAGGCCCAATTCATTCTAGCCAACACCAACACTAACTCCTCTAATGTTAACTTCAGTATTATTATAATGGGCAATAGCCTCTCTAGCTCCACCTTCATTTGAAATTAACTTTCCATTCCCGGAATCCTTTTTCTCCTTTGATTCATCTAAATAATTGTTTCTTGGACCTTGGACAAACTAACCATAGCCTAATTTTTAAGTACCCTCTCGTAAGTAAATAATAATTCATACAGGGAAATAGAGACATAAGAGCTTGAATCCTAAGTACTGATAGCACAAAAGAACGATCTTTTGAAACCTTTGCATCCCTTTAATTCTTATGCTAGGAAGACCTATCAAAGTAGCAACAAAGGTAGAGAAATACAAAGCATCTATGAATCTCATATGCTTAGAATTTTTCTACAGACACAACCACAGAGAAAAAGAGCCCACAAATCCCAAAATAGTGAAATAAGTAATATGAATAATAATAATAAGGGAGGGCTTCTCCATCCATGAGAGTATAAACATTAAACTCATTGAAATCTCTTACGATTCTACAAATAGCCCAGTTGCTTGTAAATATTTTTCTGTGAGACATATTTTTATCTAAGATAGAGACTATAATAAAATGCAAGCTTAGCACACAAATATCTTCTTTGTCATGAATTTAAAACCACTCTTATAAACAACCAACTGGCTACTGATGCAAGAGCATCCGACTATCAGAAACATTTTAAAGATTATAGATTATATTTGGTTATTCTACATTGTGATATGGCTTAGTAAGCCTTTTTTTATGTCTTCATAATGTAATTCGGTGTGAGACTTACTTTTGGTTTCATCTTAGTTGTTAACAAATAATAGGTTTTAGGTTAGTTCATATATCAACGAGCATGTTGCAAATCGGGTTTGAGTTAGTTGGTTGGTTAGTTTTTTAAATTAGTTATTCAAATGTGTTCAGTTTTAAAAGTTCTTGATGTTTGCAATTTGTAAGGAAGGGAGGTAGGATAGAATAGAAGGGAAATGGATCGATGAATGGGGAAGAAATAGTGTAATGTGGATTGAATAATGAAGAGAATCAAATTTCCTATTTAGATGTTTGGTTCTTTGATGTTTGTAACTTCTCTATTATTAAATCCTTGAATTGTTTTCTCAAATGAAGGATGAATTAGTTGAAGATATGTTGTATTTGAAACCTATATTATAGTTATCAGATTTCATGGAGAAAGTTTAATAGTGTGGTATCGTATTTTATTGAAGAAGAAAATGTTTCTTTTGTATTGGGTTTCCTTTAATTTACCTCATACATATTTAGCTTTAAAGATATGAAACACTGTTTAGTATTTGGAATCAGCTCCACATCAGATTGGTATCAGAGCATAGTAAAAGGTTTGGGAAGAAGATCTAGGATTAGACAAGTTGAAGGTCCCTTGTTGATGCTTGGAGTTGAACTATCCTCTGAGAGTGTTCCAAGGTGGTGGCTGGATATCTAACAAACCCTAGAATGGTTTGAGAAGATGGTTTTGATAAGGAGTGAAAGAGAAATAAGGCATTGAAGGAGTACTTGTATGGTGATAAAAAGGAGAGAGAAGAAAGAGAAAGAAAGAAGAAGGAAGAAGAAGCAAGAAAAAAAGAAATAGAATGGATGAGACAAGAGGAGTTGAGAAGCCTAAGAAGGGTTTTGGAAGAAAAAGAAGAAGAAAGTTACAAGAGTCTTAGAGAAGAGTTAGATAAGAGTATTGCAAAGTGGGAGAGGATAGCATTACTTTTGGAGCAAGTAGTAGATGAAGATGAAGTTGTTGATGAAGACAAGGATCAAGAAGTGGTACACATTCCATTGGAAGGGCATGGACAGTAGATGAATGCTGGTGTAGAGAGTGAGAGTGAGAGTGAACAACACGAGGTTGTTGTTGAACCTTGTGAGGAAAAGGTTCTTATAGATGAGGGAGAGTTGGTGATAGGTATGGTTGAAGAAATGATTTGCCCGGATGATGGAGATGTTGACAAAAATGATCAAGACGGAATGGACATAGTCCAAGGATTACAGGCTGAGGAGAATACTATTAATGATAGGGATAAATTATTTGTTGATCACTATTATGTTCTAGAGATATATAAGCAAGAAGAAGATTAGATTGTGGATTGGTATTTTTATGTAGGTGATATGATTGTGCCTACTGTATTTGTTCTAGAATTTGAAGAAGGTAGCACTACACATGTCAAGAAGGACGTTTACCATGATGATTGCATTCAGCATGTTATGGCAAGTGGCATCAATTCAGTCATCATTGTGATACTATATAATTGGAAAATGCGGAAGAAGGTAACAACAATTCAATGGAACTTGAATTTTTCTATCCCCAGGAGTATGATGCAGGAGCATCTGACTATCCGAAACATTTTAAAGATTATAGATTATATTTGGTTATTCTACATTGTGATATGGCTTAGTAAGCCTTTTTTTTTTATGTCTTCATGATGTAATTCGGTGTGAGACTTACTTTCGATTTCATCTTAGTTGTTAACAAATAATAGGTTTTAGATTAGTTCATATATCAACGAGCATGTTGCAAATCGGTTTTGAGTTAGTTGGCTGGTTAGTTTTTTAAATTAGTTATTCAGATGTGTTCAGTTTTAAAAGTTCTTGATGTTTGTAAGTTGTAAGGAAGGGAGGTAGGATAGAATAGAAGGGAAATGGATCGACGAATGGGGAAGAAATAGTGTAATGTGGATTGAATAATGAAGAGAATCAAATTTCCTATTTAGATGTTTGGTTCTTTGATGTTTATAACTTCTTTGTTATTAAATCTTTGAATTGTTTTGTCAAATGAAGGATGGATTAGTTGAAGATATGTTGTATTTGAAACCTATATTATAGTTATCAGATTTCATGGGAAAGTTTAATAGTGTGGTATCGTATTTTATTGAAGAAGAAAATGTTTCTTTTGTATCGGGTTTCCTTTAATTTACCTCACACATATTCAACTTTAAAGATATGAAACACTATTTAGCATTTGGAATCAGCTCCACATCAGATTGGTATCAGAGCACAGTAAAAGGTTTGGGAAGAAGATCTAGGATTTGACAGGTTGAAGATCCCTTGTTGATGCTTGGAGTTGAATTATCCTCTGAGAGTGTTCCAAGGTGGTGGCTGGATATCTAACAAACCCTAGAATGGTTTGAGAAGATGGTTTTGACAAGGAGTGAAAGAGAAATAATTAAGGCATTGAAGGATTACTTGTATGGTGATAAAAAGGAGAGAGAAGAAAGAGAAAGAAAGAAGAAGGAAGAAGAAGCGAGAAAAAAAGAAATAGAATGGATAAGACAAGAGAAGTTGAGAAGCCTAAGAAGGGTTTTGGACAAACAAGAAGAAGAAAGTTACAAGAATCTTAGAGAAGAGTTAGATAAGAGTATTGCAAAGTGGGAGAGGATAGCATTGCCGTTGGAGCAAGTAGTAGATGAAGATGAAGTTGTTGATGAAGACAAGGATCAAGAAGTGGTACACATTCCATTGGAAGGGCATGGATAGCAGATGAATGCTGGTGTAGAGAGTGAGAGTGAGAGTGAGCAACACGAGGTTGTTGTTGAACCTTGTGAGGAAAAGGTTTTTGTAGATGAGGGAGAGTTGGTGACAGGTATGGTTGAAGAAATGATTTACCCGGATGATGGAGAAGTTGACAAAAATGATCAAGACAGAATGGACATAGTCCAAGGATTACAAGCTGAGGAGAATACTATTAATGACAGGGATAAAGTATTTGTTGATCACTATTATGTTCTAGAGATATATAAGCAGGAAGAAGATCAGATTGTGGATTGGTATTTTTATGTAGGTGATATGATTGTGCCTACTGTATTTGTTCCAGAATTTGAAGAAGGTAGCACTACACATGTCAAGAAGGACGTTTACCACGATGATTGCATTCATCATATTATGGCAAGTGGCATCAATTCAGTCATCATTGTGATAATATACAATTGGAAAATGCGGAAGAAGGTCACAGTAATTCAATGGGACTTGAATTTTTTTGTCCCCGGGAGTATGATGCAGGAGCATCCGACTATCCGAAACATTTTAAAGATTATAGATTATATTTGGTTATTCTACATTGTGATATGGCTTATTAAGCCTTTTTTTTATGTCTTCATGATGTAATTCGGTGTGAGACTTACTTTCGATTTCATCTTAGTTGTTAACAAATAATAGGTTTTAGATTAGTTCATATATCAACGAGCATGTTGCAAATCAGGTTTGAGTTAGTTGGCTGGTTAGTTTTTTAAATTAGTTATTCAGATGTGTTCGGTTTTAAAAGTTCTTGATGTCTGCAATTTGTAAGGAAGGGAGGTAGGATAGAATAGAAGGGAAATGAATCGATGGATGGGGAAGAAACAGTGTAATGTGGATTGAATAATGAAGAGAATCGAATTTCCTGTTTAGATGTTTGGTTCTTCGATGTTTGTAACTTCTCTGTTATTAAATCCTTGAATTATTTTGTCAAATGAAGGATGGATTAGTTGAAGATATGTTGTATATGAAACCTATATTACAGTTATCAGATTTCATGGAGAAAGTTTTAATAGTATGGTATCGTATTTTATTGAAGAAGAAAATGTTTCTTTTGTATCGGGTTTCCTTTAATTTACCTCATACATATTCAGTTTTAAAGATATGAAACACTGTTAAAGAAACACATCAGCTACCTACTTTCAAAGAAACTCTACAATTTTACCTCTGCTTCAAAATAAAAAGGCAATGAAGAAGGATCTAGTTTTCTCAATGCGCTCGCAAAATACACCAGTGGCACTAGACGTCAGGAAAAAATGATGGGTTTATTTTGTCTCTCTACTATTCATGTGGAGAGTACACTTTATTCTCACATCAATTATTTTATAGTTATGGTAGGCTTACGTGGGTTTTGGGAAAACCGTAGTGGCATGCATCACATGAAATTAACATTTGTGCATCTTAATTTCCTCCACATGCAGAATACAACCAACTATTTTTCCAGTGGCTAAACAATCCATCTGCAATAATGGGAATCCCAATTTCTTCCCTTCAATAGTCGCTCCTTCTCTTGCATTGAAATGTGCTACGCTTCATTTTTGATAGGAAATAGATAAAAGTTTATCATGTTTTCATAGAACACATTGAACATAAGCATAGAAAATGAAAAATGGAAAAATGTTATTATATTGGTTGTAGCTGAAAAGATTAATCAAAATTTAAAACCTAGACAAGAGTTTTCTACCATGGTAGGAGGAACTGAAAAAAAAATTATTGAGACAACCGATGTAGCACTACAATATCAATGAAAGATCTAAGTGAGAAACCCCATAGTTAGACTCTGCCCCAATGAGAAAATAGTGAGTCTCACACAAATGAAGTAATAATTTATTAAAAAGTAAGCAATTAGAAAAACTATATCGATAACAAGTCAAGATGAAATAAGATATTATGATTGGTGTTGGCGTGTGGCAATTTCTGCCAACCACCTCTGACCATCTAGAATTGCCAAAAACCATATTTAATATAGAAACTTCCTGCACCATCACCATCCAATATTGTCCACACATAATGCCGACCATATTAATCAAATGAAATTTTACTGCAATGCAAATGATTGAGAATGTTCCAATCCCTCTGTAAAAGGGCATATGTATTAAATATTTTGTGCAAGGGAAATAAAATTAGATTTATTTTGTGCCAAGATAATAATATCTCTAGTTTATCCTTTTCCTCTTCCCACAGCATAGTGCTATCAAATCTAGGCTCAATAAAATATTGAGAAGCAATTATCTTTGCCAAGTCAAGAAGATGATTGAGAGAATGCAGTAGGAAGTTTCAGATTGTGTATTGTTGTTGAAGATATTAAGAGTATCAGTTCGAAATAGATCACTGCTATAAGAAAGACAATCAAGAAATGAAGAAGTCATCAGTGCATATAAAAGAAGATATGTGTTATATAAGTTGTTAATTTAAAGGTTGCAAATTCTTAGAAAATGGAATGGTTTGCCAATTTTTTTTGGTACAAAGAAGGCATAACATGAAATAAACTCAATAGTACTGTAGAAGCTATTCATCTTTTTTGAAGTTAAGGAAATGGTGTTGATGTGGGCATAATCTTGAACAATTAATGAAAGTTTTTTTTATTGTTCATATAAAGAAGGAAATATAATTGTGTTGTCCTAAAGTCTGAAATCTCATTATGAAAAAGTTAGTTTTGGGCATCAATATGGCATGGGGTAATTTGCAACCTACAATTCCAATATTTTTGGGTAGAAATTATGACACTTGGTCATATAGAATGAAAGTGCTACTTTTCTCACATGAATTATCAGATATTATTGAAAAGGGTTATATAGAACTGCAAGATGAATCCACTTTAAGTTTTGATGAAAGGAACAAACTTAAAGAAAATAGGAAAATAATTTAAAAGATCTACAAATTATTGGGCGAGGATTGGATGATTTAGTTGTTGGAAGGATTAAGCCAGGTACTACAACCAAGAAAGCATGAGAGATCTTATAGAGAATTGTAGGAAATATAAGAGGAGTAACTACGAGGGGAGGGGTGAATTAGTTACCAAAAAAACAAATCCAAGATCCCTTAAGATGTCAATGCAATACAAAACCAAAAATATGCTGAAACTAAAATACTGCAGTAACTTGGTTAACACATAAACACTCAGTTTACACTAAGAATTACTGTCACTTGGTAAACACTGAAATAATCACTTCTTAAGATGTTTAGTGTGTTTAACATTAATTAACTTAGCTGTAGAAACATAAAGAAATTAACATGAACACAAGAGACACCAAGATTTAACATGGAAACCCAATTTGAGAAAACCACCAATTGCAAGTAGTTACCATTTTTCACTCTCATGAAATGAGCCCTGTTAGGAGCTAACTTTGTGAAAGGTTAAAAAATTGTTAGGTGTGACCCTGTTAAATGATTTAATTCACCCTATTAGGAGTGGCCTTGTTAGAGGTCTTTAGACACTTCAATCTAGAAATGCCATCTTGTTAGAGGATTTGGAAAATAGCTGTTATGCTAACTCTATTAGGAGATTTGATTCATTGCTACAATTATTAGAGAGTAACAATGACTTGACCTAACTTTTGATGTAATTGTCTTTATTGATTTCAGATCTCTATTTTAGCTCGAATACTTGATCCTCCTTGATCAGAATGTTCTTTGCAGCTTAGTCAACTAAGATACTCTGATATCATTCCAATTAAATTCTTTAATTTATCTTTTTCAATCCCATTCTTCTTACAATTCAATCCTCAACTTGACCTTATACTTATATGATTTTCCTTGTCAAGTAGGCTTGAATACACTTTCAACAAATATTATTCATCCCTTGAGTCAGCTAGAACTAACCAACAAAACTATCAAATCCAATATTCTCATATTGGAAATTTTTTCATTAGCTAACCTAACTCGGTCAACACTAATTTAGAAAAGAATTTCCTATAGAATTCCTTTGGTAATCGAGTGAGCTTAGTTAACATTGGTTCTATGCCAACTTTCCTTTGGTAACCGATTGAACTCGGTTAACATTGTTCACCTGCAATCTTTCCTAGAATGCTTGACCTACATAGGAAACTTCCTTCAATTCTTGAGTGAACTTGATTGACACTGATTGATCAGTAAAAGACTTGACATTTGTGTAACACCAAAGATAAAATAAAATAAAATAATTCTATTCAACAATCTCCATCTTTGGCATTGATGGCAACACATGTCATGATAGAAAGAATTTTTTAGAGCAAAAATAGAAGTAAGAATAATATCCTTAGTTTCATTCTGATTCTCATTAATGAGAACTCCACTTGAGATTAATTTGTCTGATTTCTTTGATTTCTCTAACTTCAATTCCTCTTTCTAACAACAAATTCTCCTCTTTGATATTTGACTTAAAATTTCCGATTTCTAATATGACAAACTCTCCCTCTTTGATGTCTTATGTCAAAGACTAATCAATGTATTTTCAATTTACCTGATGTACTGATCCATATGTAATCTGTTTTGTTAATACTACATCAACTTAACTGATCTTCAAAATTCTCTGTTGATGCATCACTAAACATTATTTAGTGAGATTAAGATAGGGGAATGACCCCTAGCTTACCTCTTAGATACATAAATGAATCCTTAGGTAATGGCTTGGTGAACATGTCTACAATATGTTCTTTTGTATTTGTATATTCCAATCTCACCTCCTTATCTTGCACCAATTCTCTCAAGAAATGAAATTTTATTGCAATGTGCTTGGTCTTGGTATATATCACTAAATTTTTGGTTATGTTGATTGCACTGGTGTTATCATAGAAGACAACAACTGGGTCCTTGATCTCCTCTTTTATACCTGACAATAGTTGTTTGAACCAAAAAATATTGGAACAATTGACTGCTGCTACAACATATTTTATTTCTGCTATAGACTGAGAGATACAATTCTTCTTCTTGCTTGTCCAAGATACTAGTCTCTTTCCAAGAAAGAATGCTCCATCACTAGTGCTCTTCATTTCATCAACACTTCCTACCCAATCAACATCAGGGAATGCTTTCAATTCAAAATTGCCTCCTTTCTTATACCACAAGCCATAATCTTCAGTACCTTTCAGATATCTCATGATTCTTTTTTATTTCCATTATATGATTTTCTTTAGGATTAGTAGAGAATCTAGCCACCATACCAACTACTATGCAATATCAGGTCTTGTGTGCACTTCATACTAAAGTTTTCCAATCATTGATTTATATGTAGTTTGGTCTACCTCCTTGGAATCATCATTTTTGGAAAGCTTATGTCTAGTAGACATGGTTGTTCCAACTAGTCTAGAATCTTCCATTCCAAATTTATTCAATATCTCCTTGATTTATTTTTATTGAGTAATGTAGATACCATCCTTCATCTATTGAATTTGTAAGCCAAAAAAAAATTTAATCTCTCCAAACATTGACATTTCAAATTATTTACTCATTTCCATAAAGAAATATTCACACAAGTCATCATTTACAGTAAATAATGTATCATCCACAAAGATTTTTGCCAACACTATCTTCTTATCTAGTCCTTCTTTGATGTATAGGTTGTTGTTATCATTACTCATTTGAAAACTAATCTTTATGAGATAATTATGTAATCTTTCATACTAGAATTTGGGGGATTTTTTGAGACCATACAATGCTTATGTAATATGTAAACCATATCCCTTTTGCTAGGATCTATGAAACCTTTTGGTTGCTCAATGTAGACTTCTTCTTCTAAGATTCCATTCAAAAATGTTGTTTTCACATACATTTGATATACTTTGAATCCTTTGTGTATTGTTTATGAAAGTAGTGTTCTAACACCTAGTCTTGCAATAGGAGAAAAAATCTCTCCATAATCAATACCTTCTTGAGCATAACCCTTGCACACTAACCTTGCTTTATTTCTTGAAACTTCTCCATTCTCATTCAACCTAATTTTGAATACCCATTTTATACCAATTACATTTTTGTCCTTGGGTCTAGGAACAAGAGTCTAGGTTTTGTTCCTTTCAATCTGATCAATCTCTTCATTCATTGCTTCAATCCAACTTTCATTTTCTAATGCATCTTTAATAGTTCTAGGTTCAAACTCAATAAGAAAATATGTACCTTTTAATTTGTACCTTGTCATTATGCCTTCTGACTGATCTCCAATAATTTTCTCAGGTGCATGATGCCTTCAAACATATCCAACAAGTCTAGGATCCTTCCTTTTGGATTTTGGACTTGTTTCACTTGGTCCACCTTTCTCAAAATGATCTTCTAAATCATTCTTGGGTCCCAATGTCTATGACTTAGGTCCATTGGATGACTTAGTTTGCACTGACTGAAATTTGAGTCCTTCTGACTATGACTCGGGTTGCAATGGCTGCAACTTGGGTTGAACTGGGGATTTTGGGGACTTAGGTGGTGAAGATTGCTGACTTCTAGTTGCATTTTCTTGAACTTAAAGTAAAATATCAGGTTCATAGTAAAAAAAGTTTTTATAATTTTCAGGTTCTTTTCTACTTTGTTCCTCATACTCTTCTACAAATTTATCAATTTTTACATGTACACTTTCTATAACTTTGTGAGTAGATAGATTCAAACATTTTTATTCTTTGCTCTTATTGGAGTATCTTAGGAATATAACTTCATCACTTTTCACATCAAAATTTTCTTTTCTCAACTCCTTCAAGATATAAAATTTTCTTCCAAATACTTTGAAATAACAAACATTAGGTTTATAGCCATACCATAATTCGTAAGGTGTTTGATCAAAGTTCTTCTTTAGCTGAACTTAGCTCAAGGTATGAACTGCTGTGCTGATTAATTCCTTCTAGTATTTGATAGAAATGTTCTTCTCTATCATTAGTGTCCTTGCACAATCCATAATTGATCTATTCCTTCACTCTACTATGCCATTTTGCTGAGGTGTACCAAGTGCATATACCTATCTTTTGATTCCTCTTTCATTGTAGAATTCATTTGAGATGAATTCACCTCCTATGTCTGACCTTAAACATTTTAGTTTCTTTCTCAACTCTAGCTAGATACCACTTGAACTTTTGAAAATCTTGTGATTTATCTTTTAAATACATAACCACCACCATCCTAGAATAATAACAAAAAAACAAAATAAAGTAGCTATTGTTGGTAATATAAGAGGAGTAATTGAGAGGGAAGGGGTGAATTAGTTACCACTAAAATAAATCCCAAATCTCTTATATGTCAGTACAAAACATAAACTTTATTGAAAAACATTGTAGCTCAGTAAACACATAGGCACTCAGTTAATAGTGATAATATGTTGTAACTTGGTAACCATTGAAATAACAATTGTAACTTGGGAAATGCTTAATGTAAATTTTTTAGGATATTATCTATGATAGGCCTTAATTAACTTAGTTGCATACACATAAAAGAAATAACCTGAACACAAGTAGCACCAAGATTTAACGTGAAAACCCAAATCACCAATTGCAACTAGTTACTATTTTTCACTCTTTTGAAGTGAGCCTTGTTAAGAGCCAACATTGTTAAAGGTTACAAAACACACTGTTAGGTGTGACCATATTAGAGGATTTAATCACCCCATTAGGAGTGACCTTGTTAGAGGTCTTTAGACACTTCAATCTAGAAATGTCACCTTGTTAGAGGATTTACAAATAGCTTTAAGCCAACTTTGTTAAGAGATTTGGTTTACTAGTACAATGGTTAGAGACAAACAATGATATGACCTAATTTTTGATGCAACTGTATTGCTGATTTTAGATCTCAATTCTAGCTCAAATACTTGTTCCTTTCTAATTGATTGTATCTTTTCAGCTCCTCAAGGATATTCTACTATATCCTTCTAATTTGCTTCCTCTTGGCATCTTCTATTCTTCCATACACTTGCACACATTCAATCCTCAACTTAACCTTATATTTATACCTTATGCATTGTCAAGTTGGCTCGAATACAACTTAGAATAATTAATATTCATCACCTCAGTCAGCTAGAACCAACAAAAAAAATCCATTAAAATCAATATGCCAAAACAAGAAAATCTTTTTTTAGCTGACCCTGCTCGGTAGACACTAACTCAGAAATGATTTTTCTATGTTAACAAAGTGAACTCAGTTGCATCTTTACAAATGTCCTTTGGTAACTAAGTGAGCTTAGTTAATGCTAGTTCCATCCAACTTTCCTTCATTAATAGAGGGAGCTTAGTTAATACTCAACTTCTAGGAACTTCTCTTTGACGCCTGAGTGAACTCAGTAGACATTGTCTTCTGGACTTGGAAAACACTAGAATGCTTGATAGACATAAGAAACTATCTTTATTACCTGAGTGAGCTCGACATACATTGTGTGGTAAAGATATTACATTTTGTGTAACGTCAAAGACAATACACAATTAACCAGTTGTTTTCAACAATCTCCCTCTTTGGCATTGGTGGCAACACAACATGTCATAATACAATAAAATTTTAGAGCAGAATAATAGTAAGGATAATATCTTTAGTTTCATTTTTTGATTCTCATTCATGAGAATTCCCTCTATCAGTGTGAACTCCTTCTTACTTCAGTTTCTCCCTTTGTCAGCAAACACTCCCTGTTTACATTGTCTTCAACATGTTCTTTTGATAGAAAACTCTCCCTCTTTGATATTAGCTTTGAATATTTTAGAATAATTTCTTTCTCTTTGACATGTCTGACTAATATATGACTAAACTCTCCCTCTTTGATATCTTCAAGAATTTTTTTTATGATATGACAACAAACTCTCCCTCTCTAACATCTTATGCCAAAGATAATATATGGTGAGTTCCAATGTACCTCATGTATAGATTCATATGAATTTTGTCTTTTTATTACTGCATCAACTTGATCGATCTTCAAAATGCACTGGTTGATGCATCACTAAACTTCATTTAGTGAGCTTCAGCTAGGGGACTAACCCCTAACTTATCTCTTAGATACAAAAATACATCCTTAGGTAACGGTTTAGTGAATATGTATACAATTTGTTCTTTAGTATTCACATATTCCAATATTAACTCTTTAACTTGCACCAACTCTCTAAGAAAATGATATTTTATTGCAATGTGCTTGGTCTTGGAATGTATCACATGATTCTTTCATATATTAATTGCACTAGTGTTATCACAGAAGATAGCCACTAGATCCTTGATCTCTATCTTCATACCTGCCAACAATTGCTTCAACAAAACAATATTGGAGAAATTAACTAGTGCTGCCACATATTCTACCTCTACTGTAGATTGAGAAATGTAGTTCTTCTTCTTATTTGTCCAAGACACTAGTCTTTTACTAAGAAAGAATGCTCCATCACTAGTGCTCTTCCTGTCATCAACACTTCCTACCCAATCAACATTTATGAAGGCTTTCAAATCCAAATTGCCTCCTTTCTTATACCATAATACATAGTATTCAGTACCCTTTAGATACCTCACGATTCTCCATCATATGATTTTCTTTAGGATTAGCTATAAATGTTGCCACCATACCAACTGCTAATGCAATATTAGGCCTTGTATGGAATACATATTGCAGTTTTCCAATCATTGATCTATATGTGGTCTTATCTACTTCCTTAGAATCATCATTTTTGGAAAGCTTATGTTTGGTAGACATAGGTGTTCCAACTGGTCTTGAATCATCCATTCCAAATTTCTTCAGTATTTCCTTGATATATTTAGATTGAGTAATGTAGATACCATCTTTCTTCTGTTGAATCTATAATCAAAAAAAGAATTTTATCTCTCCAAACATGGATATCTCAAATTCCTTACTCATTTCCTTTGAAAAATCTTTTCACAAATCATTATTTCTAGTAAATAAAGTATCATCCACAAAGATTTTTGCAACACAATCTTTTTCTCTGGTCCTTCCTTAATGTATACTTCGATGTTATCAATTGTCCTTTGAAAACCAATCTTCATCAAATAGTTATGAAGTCTTTCATACCAAGCTCAGAGAGCTTTCTTGAGACCATAGAATTCTTTGTGTAGTTTACAAACCATATCCTTTTTTCTAGGATCTACAAAACCTTCAAGTTTTTCTATGTAAACTTCCTCTTCAATAATTCCATTCAAGAATGCATATTTCACATCCATTTGATAGACTTTAAATCCTTTATGTGCAACATAAGCAAGCAAAGTCCTAACACCTTCTAATCTTGCAAGAAGACCAAAAGTTTCACCATAGCCAATACCTTCTTCTTGAGAATAGACTTTGCATACTAACCTTGCTTTGTTTCTTGAAACTTCTCCATCTTCATTCAACATATTTTTGAAAACCCACTTTGTGCCAATTACATTTTTATCCTTGGGTCTAGGAACAAGAGTCCAAGTTTTATTCCTATCTATCTATTTTATCTCTTCATTCATTTATTCAAACTAGCTTTTATTAGCCAAAGCATCTTTAACTAATCTAGGTTCAAATCCAATAAGAAAATATGTACCTTTCAATTTATTTCTTGTCATTGTTCCATCTGACTATCTTCAATGATCTGATTAGGTGCATGATACCTTATGACATATCTTGCTAAAATAGGTACTTTGGACTTAGAATTGGTTCCACTTGCCTCATCATGATCTTCTACATTATGCTCAAGTCCCACTATTTGTGACTCAGGTGCTTCAGACTCGATTTTCTCTGGCTACAACTTAGTAGCTTTTGACTATGAATCAGGTGCTTTAGACTATGATTCAAATTGAATTGGATAAAACTCGGGTGATTCTAGAGACTTTAGGGACACAAGAGGTGAAGTCCACTAACTTCCAATTGGATTTGGCCATGTATTAGGTTTACAATAGATAAACATTCTATAATCTTCAAGTTCTTTGCTACTCTCTTCTTCATTCTTTTCTGCAAACTCATCAATCCTCACATGTGCACTTTCTATGATCTTATGAGTGAAAAAATTCAAACATTTATATGCTTTACTTCTATTCGAGTATCCTAGGAATATGCCTTCATCACTTTTGACATCAAATTTACCTTTTCTAGTCTCTTTTAGAATATAACATTTGCTACAAGATACTTTCAAGTAACTTACATTAGGTTTGTATCCATACCATAGTTCATAAGGAGTTTGATTTGAGTTTTTATTTAGCTGTACTTTGTTCAATGTATGCACTGTAGTACTAATTGCTTCCTTCTAGTATTTGATTGCAACTTTCTTTTCTGTCATGAAAGTTTTTGCACAATCCATGATGGATCTATTCCTTCTTTCATCTATACCATTTTTGTTGTGGTGTACCAAGGGCTCATACTTGTCTTTTGATTACTATTTTAGTCCAAAATTTATTGAATTCATTAGAAATGAATTCACCACCTCTATCTGATCTTAAAAATTTCAACTTCTTTCTTGTTTCTTTCTACACTCTTTCCAGATACCACTTAAAATTTTGGAAAGCTTTAGAATTATCTTTTAGATACATTATAGTCATCATTGTAAAGTAATCATAAAAAAAAAGAATAAAGTACTTATCTCCATTGTAGATCTCAATTCCAATAGGTCCATATAGGTTAACTAGCTCCAAGACTTCTTTAGAATGATAGTTCTTTCTTTTGAAACTTGTCTTACCCATCTTACTAATTTGACAAATTTTGCATAGGCCCATATCAGGTTTCCTCAAACTAGGAATACCTCTCACTCTTTTTTTTTTTCCTTATCTTGATCAGATTATCAAAGTTCACATGACATTACCTTTTATGCCATAATCAACTTTCCTCTACTTGAGCAATGAAACATGAACTTTCACTAAGATCTAGGTAGAATAGCTTACCTTTTGATTTCCTTTTCCATCCAGTAGCCTGGCCTTCCCATTCATGAATTTTACCTTGAATCCAATGTTATTCAACTATGCCACACTCATACTGATTATGTTTTATTCCTTCAACCCAATAAGCATTATCACATCTAAGTTCATTGGTTAGTGAGATACTACCTTTTCCCTTTATGCAATATGTTTCATTGTTACCAAATCTTACACTTCCACCATCATAGCATTCCAAATGTTCTAACTTTCTTTTATCACTAGTCATATGATGTAAACAACCACTATCGATAATCTATGTATCATCTTTGCTAACATGAGAGATGAGTGCCATTTTATCTTGTTCATCATCAGATTCATCTTTTATAGCAATATTGACCATTTCATCATCATCACTACTATTTGAATCTTTAGCCATGAAACACAACTTCTTACTTTTATCTTTTTAGTCTTTGAAGTTCTTGAAATCCTTCTTTCCTTTGTACTTGTTGTGCTTCTTTTCATCTTTTTCTTCTCTATTTGGATACCTTACAAAAATGGGACCAACTTCTTCACAAAAAAAGCAGATCAAAGGAATCTTACCTTTGTACTTTCCTTTGCCTTTGGGATACCTTCTTGGAAGCAATGCTTCAATGGTTTCAAGATCACTGCTAGAACTATCTTCCTATTTATTTTTAGATTTTTTTCGTTTAGATTTTTTAGCTTTCTTCTTGAGTGATAACTTGGCTTCAAATGTAGACTCAAGGTTGCTAGAACTAGAAGTATAATTATCATAGTTATCTAGCTCAAATGTAGTCAATCTTCCAACTAGAGCATCCAAAGTTATCGTGTTATTTGGATCACATCTCATCTCTTGAATAGAAGACACTCTAATTACATAGATAGGAAGAAGGGTCCTAAGTACCTTTCTTACCACTGTCACATCATCAATTTCCCCTCTAGAGGCTTTGATTCCTATGACACTAGCTTTGATTCTTTCAACATATTTTGCAATGTTTTCATCCTCTCTCATCTTCATTTGATCAAATTGACTACTCAAGCTTTCTGCCTTGGCTCTTTTCACATTATCATCACCTCTATAGATATCCTTCAGTTTGGTCCACATGTCATGAGCAATAGTACATCCTTTGACCTCATCAAATTCAATATAGTTAAGAGTTGATGCAATGCCAATCATCATGATGTTATGATTTTTGTTTTCAACAATCTCCTCCACAGTCAATGTTCTAGTAGGAGCCTTGTATGAAATTTCCAAATATTTCAAACTTGAAGATGGTTGCCAAGTGGAATTTCATAAGTTCTTGTCGTGGCTCAAAGTTATCTCTATTCAGCTTGGGAATCTCTCTTCTGTAAGACATCCTGATCTTTAGCTTAGGTCCTTGAAACCTTTTCTACAAGCACCAAATTCTCTGATAACAATTGTTGAAAATGTAAGAGGAGTAACTGAGGGGGGAGGTGTGAATTAGGTACTACTAAAATAAATCCCAGATCCCTTAGATGTTAGTATAGAACATAAACTTTACTAAAAAATATTGTAGCTCGATAAACACATAGGCACTCGATAACCACTGAAATAACAATTGTAACTTGACAAATTCTTAACATGCAATTCTTAATTATATTTGTGATTAACCTTAATTAACTTAGTTGCATACACATAAAAGAAATATCACGAACATAAGTGACACCATGATTTAGCGTGAAAATCCAATTTGGGAAAAACTATTAGTTGCAACTAGTTATTATTTTTCACTCTTCTCAAGTGAGCCTTGTCAAGAGCCAACATTGTTAAAGGTTACAAAATACACTATTAAGTGTGACTCTATTAGAGGATTTAATCACCCTATTAGGAGTGGCCTTGTTAGAGGTCTTTAAACACTTCAATCTAGAAATGTCACTTTGTTAGAGGATTTACAAATAGCTGTTAAGCCAACTCTGTTAAGAGATTTAGTTCACTTCTATAATGGTTAGAGAGTAACAATGATATAACCTAATTTGTGATGTAACTGTATTTCTGATCTTAGATCTCAATTTTGGCTCAAGTACTTGATCTTTTATGATCAAATGTATCTTTGTAGCTCCTCAAGGATATTCTACTTATCCTTCTAATTTGCTTCCTCTTGACATCTTCTATTCTTCCATACACTTGCACACATTCAATGCTCAACTTAACCTTATATTTACACCTTATGCATTATCAAATTGGATTGAATACAACTTAAAATAATTAATATTCATCTCCCCAGTCAGCTAGAACCAACAAAAAAATCCACTAAACTCAATATGCCAAAACAAGAAAATCCTTTGTTAGCCGACGCTGCTTGGTAGACACTAACTCAAAAATGATTTTCCTATGTTAACAAAGTGAACTTGGTTAAAAATGCATCTTTACAAAATTCCTTTGGTAATTGAGTGAGCTAGTCAACACTGGCTCCATCCAACTTTCCTTCATTAACTAAGTGAGCTTGGTTAAAATTCAACTTTTGCAAACTTCTCTTCGATGCTTGAGTGAAATCGATAGACACTATCTTCTAAATTTGGCAAATATTGAAATGCTTGGTAGATACAAGAAATTTTTGAGTGAGCTCGACATACACTATCTAGTAAAGATATGACATTTTTGTGTAACATCAAAGACAATACACAATTAACTATTCTCTTTCAACAATCTCCACAATAGCTTGGTATGCCGATAGGTCCACAAAGGTTTGTATTAAATAGCTCCAAAACTTCTTCAGAATGATCATTCTTACTTTTGAAACTTCTCTTTCCCATCTTTCAAATTTGAGAATTTTTGCACATGCCCATATCAAGTTTCTTTAGGCTTGGAATGCCTCTAGCCCTTTTATTCTTGCTTATGTTGGCCAGGTTATTAAAATTCACATGATACAACCTTTTATGCCATGACCAACTTTCTTCTACTTGAGTTATGAAATATGATTTTTTTAATTAGATCTAGGTAAAATAGATTACCTCTTGTTTGATTGCCAACCCTAACTAGATTTCTTTTTCCATCTAACAACTTGGCTCTCCTATTCATGAATTCTATCTTGAATCTAATGTTATTCAACTATTCTGCACTAAGTAGATTATTTTTATGTCCTTCAACCCCATAAGCATTGTCACATCTAAGTTCATTGTTTAGTGCAATACAACCTTTTCCTTTCACATAACAAGGTTCATCATTACCAAATCTGACACTTTCACCATCATAGTGTTCCAAGTGCTCAACTTTAGATTTATCACCAGTCATGTGGTGAGAAAAATCACTATCTATGATTCATGTATCATTCTTGCTAACATGAGAAATGAGGGCCACCTTATCATTTTCATCATCTAATTTATCCTTAACAATAATGTAAACAATTTCATCTTCATCACTATTGTCAGAATCTTTAGCCATGTAACAAGATTTCTCACCTTTATCTTTGTAGTCTTTGTAGCTTTCAAAATCTTTCTTACCTTTGTACTTTGCTTCTTTTCTTCTTTGCCTTCTTTGTTTGGACACCTGGCAACAATGTGACCAACTTCTTCACAAGAAAAATAGATCAAAGGAATTTTTTGTTTGTACTTTCCTTTGCCTTTGGGAAATCTTCTTGTAAGCAAATGCTCCAATGACTTCAAGATCATCATCATAACCATCTTCATCTTCACTATCAAAATTTTTGATTTTAGATTTTGCAACTTTCTTTTTGAGTGATAGTTTAGCTCAAAATGCAGACTCAATGTTACTAGAGTTAGGGGCATGGTTATCAAAGTTATCTAACTCAAAGGCTATCAACCTTTCCACTAGCACATCCAAAGTTATATCATTCTTAGGATCACATCTCATTTCTTGAATAGTTGAAACTCTAATTGCATAAATAGGAAGAATAGTTTTGAGTACCTTGCTGACCATTATTACATCATCAATTTTTCCATGCGAGGCTCTAATTGCACTTATGATAGCTTTGATTCTTTCAATGTAATGTGCAATGTTCTCATCTTCTTTCATCTTCATTTGATCAAACTGACCTCTAAGGCTTTTTGCCTCAACTCTCCTTACATTTTCATCATATCCATAGATATCTTTCATCTTGTTCCACATTTCATGAGTAGTAACACAATCTTTGACTTCATCAAATTCATAATAGAGGAGAAACACTTTATATGGAGTAAAAAGGGCTTTCTCAACCACAAACCAATTAAGGAGCATACAATTTGCCTATCCACTTCAAATAGATATGAATCTAATTATTCTAACTTGGAGAAAAAACCATCTAGGGATTTCATGGATTCCTCTATTAAGCCAGTCATGTAAAGCCAATTGCCAACTTCCAATTCTTTCAAGAAGCCCCATAGTATTCACCATTTAACGTATCACTAAATTACTTTGAGAACACCCAATTTTTCATATTTCTTGTTATCTATGTTTTTTTCACAAAGATAAACTACTCTACAGACTAGCAAGGATTTTTTCTCGAACGAACTTTGTAAGGTTCAACATAGTAAGGACCAACCTCATATTCTACTATTTATTTTCAAAATCACCCCAAATAGAGCATTTTGACAAATAATTTGTATTCAGAATCCACAAAAAAATAGTTCAATATTTATTTGTGTGTCATCTTCAAATGGAAGCACTTTATTTTAAGACCTTTTAGCCCTCATTAGTGTGGTTTGGTACATTAGGATCTCCTTTTGCATTTAATTACTTAAATTAAGGTCCTTTGTTCTTCCAATCTTGCTCAAAATTCTATACTGGCACCAATTTCTATATTTATTCCTCTAACCACATAAATAACATTTTAAATACATTTCTAACTATTTTCCCTATACACATCATCATTTTTTCTCAAACTTGGAATCTTTCATGGATTTGGAGCCCATTTTTGGGCCCTTTCACCTCCAAGTCAGGGATGAGGTTGTCCTTGCCTGGGATGAGGGACTAGGTCATCCCTTACCTAGGTAATTTTATTGAATAAGTCCTAGGCCTAAACTAAAATAGTACTTTCTTGCTTTATGGAGTAAGCCTTTCTCATTTTTTGTTTTGAAATTGCTGTAAAAAGGCCTTCTCTCTTTATTTTTACATCCACTACACACACAAGAAATTGATTCTAAGGGAAATCTATCTAGATTTAAGTAATCAAGAAGGAGCATTTAAAGAGTATTCAATAAAGAAAGACATTCTTCATCCAAGCATTCAAAATCTTCATTCTTCATAATGCATTCTTTCTCCTAGATCTAAATTCATTATGGAGCTGGAATATGAAAGAGGATATCTATTTACATATAATAATTCATTGTTGAGGCATATTGAAAACATATTCATATGTAAGGTTGACTTACATTATTTCCTTTTGGTTTTATGTTGAGTCAAGACTATTGCATTTACATACTTGATCACATATTAAACATAATTGTAACAACATTTTTATGATACTCACATCAATACATTGGTTGAGAAATGAAACTATTATGTCTATTAGATGGTTGTTATCTATGAAAAATCTACAACATGTTAGCATTCCATTATCATTTTTAAATCTCAATTTAAGGTTGATTCCTCAATTGGAGCTTGATCAAGGTAATCCCCTCACCAACCAAAGTTTCTCTCTCTATTGTGTATAGGTTTAGGCTCAAAGCATAATTTTGAGCATAGATCCAAGAGCTATTTTTGAAGCACTTTATAAATTTGTATTTTATTCCAAGTTATGGCATTTCAAGGTTGAAGAAGAGGTCATCCTTGACCCTATAGTTCCACTGACAGTTTAGTTACCAAATTTTTTATTTTTAGTACTTTATTTATTATAGGGCAAGGTAATATTGTTGTAGACATGATACCAAGTTATAGATTGAAATTTTTGATTTAAAATGGTGTATAGTACTCCTAGATGACTAAGAGTCCTTTGATGCTTGGCTACTTATTTGTGGATATTTATTGAATGCTTCCAATTTTATTTGATCATCAAAATATGTTCCTAGCACATAAATAACATGACCAGTTTGTTTCTACTTAGAAAATCTATAAGAAAATCAACAACCTTGGTATCAGAGAAAGGGAGAGTTTCTAAGAAGTTAATTGCTTCTTCAACTAAGCTAAGAACCATACAATTTAAGTAAACACAACAAGAATAGTCTTATGCTATCTACCAAATAATGGAATAATGAAGATGACTATTTTCCAAAGCATATTTTGCATAGATAAAATCCCAACTAAAGTTGGTTCCATAGACAATTGGAATTGCAACATCTTCCATAATTGATTTCATCTAGTCTGTTGTCTTGCATTTTCTAGCCAAAAATTCCAGGTAATAATACAATTTTTTTTTCAACTTAGTTTCACATTTCTCTAAGTTTAGTTCATTATTTAATTGGTTAGTATTGATCAACCAATCAACTCCAATTAATATAATTAATCCTTTTACTAAAGGCTTTCATCAGGTCTATTTCATTTTTCTATTTGTCGAGCCTATGCTTATTTTTTAGTCCTTCAACATCATCTCTTTCATTTTTGAGTGTGTATTTCTTGGTTTTTAGTCCTTTGGTTTTTCTCAAGTCATTTCTTTCAGTTTTCCCTTTGATTTGATGTAACTTGGGGCTTAATTGGAGTTGTCAGTCAAAAGATATGACCAATTAGTGCTAAAAAAGTGGACCTTTTTTTATGCAACAACACGAATAAAAAATATCACATTATATTTCTAATTTGACATTCGCTTTTTGAAAATATGACTTAAATTCACTTTATGTTATATTTTTAAGTTGAGTTTACTTTTTTGATTTTTCAATTAATTAACTATATTAACTATATTGTTCAATTAAATTTTTGATATTCAAATCAAATATTTTAGTAAATATTACTTATTAAATGATATTTTACACATTATATTTTTTTTTGATATAAAAGAAACCAAAGCAAGGGGACTAGCCCTACAACAATGGTGTAACTACCAGCAAAAAAAAATAGAAAACCAAATAGACCCGTTAATGCATTACATTAAAAATAATAGTAAAATAAAGGTACTAGAGTTCATATTCTTAAAACTAACAAAGTTTAATAGATTAACAAAAGGCATGTAGGTGGTCAAAAAATTGTACCAACCACAACCCAAACCTAATTTCTAATAAAAAACCAAAACCATCAAAACTAGACAGAAAGAAATACCAAAAAATAACCAAAAAACACCAAGCACTGGAAAGGCCACTAGCTAGCATCTTTCTTCTTTCCTTTCATAGTCAACAAAACATTAGTCTAGTCCTCTGCAAGGAAATTGTAGAGTAGTTTCAAATCATCTTTACCTAGGCCTTCCTCCTCCTTCTTGTAAACCAACAACTAGAGGATGGTAGCTACCATATGTGTCACCTTTAGGGAGAATTTGGAGAAGAGGGTGAACCCTTCCTCCAGTGCTTGACACTAGTCCTTTAGTTCTTGAATGTCTTTGGGAGTAACAAACACATCCTCCATAGTACCTACCTTTAGTTCTTTGCAGCAATTCATAGGGGACTCCCTCTTATCTTGCACATCTAGATTGTTAGTGGGAGCCCTTAATATTTCCAAACCATTAGGCCTTATAGGGGAATAAATAGTGTCAGGGGAGGCTTTGTTAGACTTGGGGCCTATCTAGTTAGTAGCAGATAACAAGGTGGAAGTGGTAGAAATATGGGTAGGGTCTTGGGAAGGGTCCTTAGTAGGGTTTTCTACCTCAAAATCCCATGTGCCATCAATAGTTTCATCCCATTTCTCCTCCTCTTTATTATCAATATCCTCCTTCAACTTCTCCTTATCATCCCCCAAGTTCTTAACACTTTCCTCCAAATTAATCCCTTCCTCCTCCTCCTCCTGAGAATGTTTGGTCATTTCTTTAAATCTACCCTTGGTTTTAGCAAGTATACCCAATCTTCTTCTATTCCTATGACACTCATCATTCGAGTCCCCAATCTCTACTTCCACTCTTTTTTCAATTTTTAACTTTTTTATTTGCAATTAGCTCCAAAACTAGGGTTTTGTTTTTCCTACTCTTGACCAAGGTTTGGTATGGTGAGGGTTGTGAAGTAGGGGCATAGCTACCACCTGCAAACTCAAGACAAAGGGGGGCAAAAATGGAGAGGAAATTATCAATGGCTATGACTCTAGGAGGGAAAAGGGCTAGGTAAAACTAAAATAAATAGAACATGATCCCTTGGTACAAAATGGTGAAATTAGCCCCCTTCTTTTTTTTCTCTCCCTGACATCCATAATTGTCTCTTCTAGGGCATGCATAAGAAAAAAGGGAATGCAAACTAACTCCCTATTATGAAAGTGATTAAGAAAAAGGAAATGGTAAAAGTAATATACACCATATCTATCTTCTAGGGTGAGATATTTCATTATGACTAGGAAAAAATCATCCCAGGGCTCTAGTTACTTATCCCTCCAAAAAACACCATGATACCTATTCGAGGCTTTGTCAGCTTTGAAAAAACTAGATAGACTAGCTTCATCCATCACCTTCGTGATCTTCTGCCACTTCTTGCCAGTTATGTCAAGGCTCATCACCATAGCTATGGTCTCCTCATTCACTTGGAAGGTGATACCATTGATTGTGACCCTTCTATCCGTCTAGCTGCTAATGAATTGTTGAGAATGATTCTCATCATATCCAGCTATGGCTTGCATGTATGGGACAAACCCCTGTTCCTTCAACATTATCTAGGTTGCCTGCCTTTTGGAGAAATCCTTCATCTTCATGGGCTCCAGTCTGTTAAGGTCCCCACCCATGAGAAATTTCTCATCAATGATATCACTTTCTACAAGCTTATTAATTCTCATTTGCAAGAAAAACATCACCCAAGAAATCACATAAGTAGGGCTAAAAATGGTGTGTCTAGTAGTTAAAATGACTTCTTCCTTACTCTTCACAAGGATGTAATATCCATAATTTTTAAGCCATCTTAAAACATCATTATAGAGAGTATAAATGATCCGAACATACCTTAATAATCTAGCAATAATAATAATGATGACTTTTCGATAATCATCCCATACTGCAAAAAAATGATGGCTCTTTTTAAACCCAGGGTTATTAATTTCCTTCCTTTTTTTCATGCCATTATGTGATGAAATCCTCATAATTGATCCTTGATAAATGTCTTGTCATATTTAAGATGATCTTAACCATCATTTTATTAGGAAAGCCGCAAAAAATGCAAGTTCTCCAAATTTGGTTTATCATCAAACATAGTTTAGAGGGGTTCTTTCCCTATTTATGAGGGGATTTATGTATTTTGGTAACATTTCAATACTCGTCCAACTTTTTATGCTATATAATTCAAATCCCAAGCTTGTCACAACATCTGCCACCACATTGCCTTCCTTGAAAGTGTGTTTTAACTCATATTGATCAAGGGCAGTTAGGAATTGCCAAATGTCCCCATTATGCAATGTAAATCCCAACTCGGTTGAGAACGCCCTTTGATAGAATCAATGATAAGTTTAGAATCACCTTCAATGGTTAATTTTCTAACCTTCATCTCCACAAAAAATTTAAGACCCCAAAGTAAGGTAGTGGCCTTTGCCACATTATTAGTTCCTTGTCCTAGATTTCCTGAGTAGGCTAACAAAACTTCTCCCCTAGCATTTCGTAGCACACCTCTAGTGGCTACCAAACCATCTCTTGCCATACCATCAAAAATGAGCTTGACTATAGATATTTTTGGAGGGATCCAACGGGTACTTCTTCTTGCTAATTTTTTTGAATTGTCAAAGTGGTGGAAGTTGGGGAGAATGTTCCAATTTCTAGTAGTCTCCCCATCCTTCATGCTTGGGGGTTCTTGTGGGGCTTTGTACTTGACCACCATAACATTCTCCATAACAAGCTTTGTCAATATCTCTTCCACTACCTCCTCCCCCTTTTTTCATCCGCACAATTATCCCTCTCCTTCTAGACACCCCAACAAACATGTGGGGGGAGGATATTCTAAAGGATTTTGAGTTGGGGGTGGTAGAAGGTACAATTTCAATTATCCATAAATTGTTTTACTCCTCTGTTCATGACCCAATCCAATGTGAATTTGCTCCAAATGTAGGACCATACCCTTAAAATATAGGGGCATTCAAGAAAAAGGTGCACTATGCTTTCCTCTTTCTCCTTGTAGAGAAAACATTCGTTAGTAATCGGTATGATTCTCCTCTTTAGGTTGTTAGTTGTTAAGATCTTGCCATGTATGAGCGTCCATTAGAAGAAATTGACTTATGGTAGCAAGTGACTATTTAATATCTTTTCCAGTTGATAGAGGTCTGATCCTTTTTAGTTATAAGGTGGTAGGAAAAATTAACTGAGAACTAACCATTAGTCCTCCTATCCCAAACCACCTTATCAGGTTGAGCATGCAAGAGGAGTTTGTGGTAGCTTATGAGTTCCTCCAATTCTTTAACTAAGGGTTCCTCTCTGTTGGGAATATCAATAGTGGATAGGCATTTCCATTTCCTTTGGACATCAATATAGTCAACCACCTTCTCTCCCACCATTCTTTTTAAAGATATTGTTAATATGATAATGTAAACATATTTTATGTCCCATTTAAGTAATATTTTATCAAAATTAAATTGACATGTTCTTATTATTATCACTTAAATGTGTAAAAATCATTTAAAAGTGGACCTTTTTCATGTCATTACATGTAAAAGTCACTTAAAAGTGGACCTTTTTCATGCCATTACATGTAAAATTCAACTTAAAGTGTAAAAATGCTTAGAAGTGGACCTTTTTGGTGCTATTGCATGTAAACTCACTTAAAATGTGCAATGACATCTAAAAGATGAGCTACATGTATTATATGCATATGTACAAAAAAGGTGAGCTTTTGCTTCATATAACATTTTTTATATATGTGTACACCTCCAAAAGGTTGTTTTGCATTGAAATACATGCTTTTGCCCTTCCAAAACCCATTTTTGGAAAAACTTCATGTGGTTTCCTTTCAAGAACCCATTTTTCACTCAAACACTTGGATTTGATCATGGAATGATTTAAAAATCTCAAGGAGGAGAGACATTTTTGCATCTTTTGGCATTTCCATGCTATAGATGTTTATTTTCATGCTAAAAATGTTCTCTTTATGATGATTTGTAGTCATCTTTTTCTCCAAAAACATCCATCTTAGAGTGATTTAAATCATGTTTTTACTTGGAGAAGGGTCATTTTTGGATATACATTCATTTTTATTACACCAAGGGTCATGTTTTTGCATTTGGAAGTGAAAAACTGACATGTAATGCACTTAGAGATTCACATTTTTTTTTTCCAAAAATGTCCCAAGAGCTTGCATTGAACAATACCATTGAAGTTGGGAGCATTCTTAGGGCACATTTTTGGCATTATGTATAAAAAAATGCCTCATTTTTTGCCTACTATGAATTCCTCTTGAAAAGTTTAAATAGATCCAAGTTCGTTGGAGAATTTCTCAACATTGCAGCTTCTTCCTCCATTTTTGGCATACAATCATCATGTAAGTAGAAATTTTTCTTCTTGCTAATTAATTTGTGCTTATCTTGCTGATTTTGTGCATGTTTTAGCTTGATGTTTTACACTTGTTGATTTTGATGCCATGGAAAGTGTATTTTTCCTTTAAAATTGATGAAATGGTTCATTTTCATGTTTTTGGTTTTTTTCCAAACTCCAAATTTGAATTTGCATGTTGAAGTAGCTTGTTTTTTGACATGTTTTAGTCCTTTTTCAAAGTTATATTTTTCATTTTGAGTTTGTCTTTGTGTTTTGCATATTTGCATTTCAGTTGTTCTTCTTTGTAAAGAACTTGCAAGTTCTTTACAAAGAACTTATTCCATTCCATGCAATCACATCATTTCACTCCATCTCCATTCCATTCCACGTCATAAAATTTTGCATCTCACTTTTCACATGTGATTACACTATATTTCCATCCATCATATGCACGTACATGTAATCTCATTTTCTATTTCCATTTCCACTCATCTCACTTTCTGCATCCAATTGTATGATATGATTACATGAAAAGTCTTATATGTAATTGCATCTCTAAACCCCATTTTTAACTTTAAGACAATTTTTAAAAGGTTAAAAATTCATGTGCACATTTTCCCATGTACTTTGACTTCACCTTTCCACAAAGATGACTATAAAGTTCACTTCACATAAAGTTACATTGCATTTCCATCTTTTCATATGTGCTTACACCTCCATGAGAAAATACATGTTATTCCACTTCCTGTGTCATTACACATTTCATCTCATCTGCTCATCCTCCATCCACATTTGCATGTAATCTCACTTTCTGTTTCTCATTACATGTTGCATATACATATAATCCACTTTCTATTTTTCATTACATGTTGCATATACATATAATCCACTTTCCATACAATGACATCTTGAAAGCCCAAGTCACTTTTTAAAAGTCAAGAGTTTTTATTTACATGCATTCCCATACATTTCACTTTCATGTCCCAAAGAATATTCATCACCCACTTCATGTTTTCTCTCTCTCCACCTATTTTCCATCCTCTACACATGCTTTCTAGTTCATTTACAACCATTAGATGTGTTTCATAAGTATCTAATCCATACTTCAAATACCCAATCGTCATGGATTTGTCATTGTAACTAAAATCTTGAAACTTTCATGGATTCAATCCCATTAAAATTTTCATGTTGCAACAAGTCAAGACATACTGAGATTTCTATAAAGAATGAAGGCATCCAATAAAGGTGTGCTTCAAATCAAACAAACTAGATTTATTCTGGTCTTCATTTTTCCAATGGTTGTCTGAGAACCTAAGTTTGTGATGGAATGTGCTAAGCACTTATTATTATTACTATTTTAATAAAAGTTAAAGGTGTTGGTGGGAAGTTGTTTTGAGTTTACATCTGGACACCATCAAGAAGGTTTCCAAAGTGTCAGAGACTCTAGAATGTGCCAATCTACAAAGGAGAATTCATGATAACTTGAACAAGAAAAAATTGATCACATCAAGATTTTAAATGAAAATGGATAATTCATCAAATAGAATTAGAGGCTATCAAAAGATGCAACACCATGGTTATCAAGGTGAATGTAGTGGCACAAAATATAGGAACTTTTGATCCTATGATCATCCGAGATTGCATCGCCAAGTACAAGGTCCTTCAAAAAAATCCCTAGGATTGTTTCAATTCTCTTCCATCTTTCTTCTTCTTCTTCTTCTTCTTTCATGTTTGTAGTTGGAAAGGATGCATTGCATGAAAGGATGTAATTACATTTAATGTGAGTTGCATATATGCAACTACATGTAACCCAATAGTTTCTCTCTTAGTTAGACCAAGTCAAAGTTGGTTGAGTTGCTCCCACTTTTTCCTCCATCATTTTCTCAACTCCTTTGCCTGTATAAAGGAGTGCCCCATCATTGTAAAAATTATCTTTTGTAGTATACAAGAAATCTCTACCAAACTTGTGCAAGAATAACTTTGATTGTGTAGTACAAATTTGGGAGAGAAGTGAATAAAAGAAGAAATTGAATTCAAAGCTTTGACTGGAAGCAATGGTGATAGAGAAAATTAGAAGATTTGACTTAAATT
This sequence comes from Cupressus sempervirens, assembly GCA_028749045.1. NCBI lineage: Eukaryota > Viridiplantae > Streptophyta > Pinopsida > Cupressales > Cupressaceae > Cupressus > Cupressus sempervirens. The sequence continues at coordinate 550,364,864 of CM053785.1, read as the reverse complement.
TGTGCTTATTGTCTTTCATCCATGTTACTGTTGTGTATTCAGTAATAGAGCATAGTGATTTAAGAAGCAATCAGAGTCAAAGTTTTGACTGGGAGCAGTTTTGGCAATACATAGATTAGGAACTTTGAGTATAGCTTGTATTACCTTCTCAAATTCATGAAAAATTGTTAGAATTATCTACTTTTTAAAGTCTTTGTGCCCCAGTAGTAGAGTTTATTCTTATAGAATAGGTTAAAATAAGACTTAGAGACAAATCGGTACACTTTCAGCTAGCCTTTGAGTTAGTGTCAATTTGTTGGTATCACTATTTACAACTTTAGATAGAAGTATAATTTAAGGTTTCATCTTTCCCATTACTTGCTCCGTGGGTAAGTTGATTCTTTCCTAAAAGCTAAGAGGAAAGAATATTGATAACATCCCTCACAAATATCTCTAACTTCTTGCTTACCTTGAGTTGATCCAAAGAATGATGAGAAGTGGGAGTCTTCCCTTTGAAGTAGGAGAGACTTTGTCTCACATTGTGTGGCTGGTCATCCTATTTTGATACTGGATTTTTTACCCAAAACTGTTAGTTGCAAAATATCCGCCCAACATAGTCCACTTATGTAGCTACTATTGAGACAATAAAGCAACTATTGTTTGTCAATACTAATCTAAGAAGTAAGATGATCAACATTCAAAGCATCTACTTGTACAACTCCACAGTCAAGTAAAACTCACTAATAAAATAAAATGCCACTATAGATAAATAGAAGAACAAATCCTAGCCTCTTTGATAGTCTTTTATTTTAAGCAAAAGATGAAACAAAACCATGAAATTTGATTTGTAGCTTCATTCCATTTCTATTAAAGCAACATGGATATTCTAAGTCAATGTCAAACCATTATTATCAAGCCCCAAAAATATTATCGACACTGCTCCAGAAATAATTATCACTTGACTCGTAATGTTGTTCTAAGCTATTCAATGTACATTACCCTTTTTTTTTTAAGAGAATAAAATCATTTAGTTTCCACATCTTCACACAATAATAAACAATAATGATGATGTCAACAACTAAAATGATTGCCAAACCAATATCCACAAACTCCCAAACAAAAACATATGAAGAAAAGAAAAGATTTTCTTTTAAAACACATAGCTTGTGTTGATGTTTCCAAGATTTCTTACGACAACATTTAAATACCGAGAATATTATTGTCATGCTCCCAAAGAGTACTCTCAATAATAACCTCTTGGACCTAATAAGATGCAAATAATCCTTGCCAATTCGAATATGGATGATTTTTACTAGAGGAAAGTTTTTCTAATATTCTGCTATAACTCTATATGATAAACAAACAATATGGAACAATACATAGAAATCATCTCTACAAGATAGTCCAGCTTGCGCTCAAATGAAATTTCTTATTTCATCATTTAGTCTATAATCTTTGACATCAAATGATCACGTTATAAGACATACACCCTTTTAAGATATTTGAGCATGATATATTATTTTTTTAGTAAAAAATGGACAAATCCATTGAGATTTAATATTATTAATAACTAGTTCAAAAACTCCATAGGGAAAGAAATAAAACGAAAACCCTACTTCCTCATTCCTTTACAAGGAGAAAATAAAAATAAAAGCTACAAGCATATCCAACTATTTAAATGGTACAACTAGGCTTCCTTGGAAATTATAAACCATAATTGTAAATTTTGAATACTCAATCACTTTCTAGATCCGGAGACAACCAAAATTTGATATTGCTTAATTGATTCCCAAGCTCCTAAGTTGTAGAAGCAATATATTTTTTCAACAACATACCCAACTACTCTTGTGAATCAATATAATCTTTGGGCCATAATGAGTTTGTGTACAACCCGTCACATCCCAATTTGCTAATAAGTTTGTAACTTGATTGCCTTCATGCATTATGTGTGATATGTGAACCTCATGAAAAGAGTCTATCGATTTCTATACTTGATTTAAAATATAAACCAGTTTCCAATTATGCATCTCTTTTGATGCACGCATTAACTATTAACATGGAGTCACCTTCAATGTGCACCCTATTAAAACCCCCTCATTTAGTTAATAGTAATCTATGTAATAGTGCTTGTGCTTCTGCATAATTGTTAGTTCCTTAAGGAATGGGAGAAGATTTAATTGCACACATGCTGCCTTGCTGATCACAAATACAAATACCTATACCCAAGGTGCTTGGATTACCTCTTGAGACACAATCAAAATTTATTTAAACAAATTCTTGAGCTAGAGGAAACCATTTTACTTTTTTTCTATCTATAGTAGCAGCAACATTCCATTGTGGAATTGATCTGAAAGGTATAATGATCCCCTTCCATTGTTTCACAAATTTTCCATCCCAAGAAGAGAAGAAAAAAATGTATTTAACTAATGATAGATTTGCATTAACCACTTCTAAAACTAACTTCTCAATGCCTATTACCACTTCACTGATGTTGTTTCTCTCTTTACGAAAGATGCACTTATTTCTTTCCTACTAGATCACCCATACAACAATGGTTAGAATACATTTCCAAATGGAGTTGAATAAAGATGTCATGTGAAGAACCAACCATGATTGGAAGAGGTCCCACAATGACTATGGTAAGGGCATGCTATAGTTCAACTTGTTGAGAACAAAAGACCAACACTCATTTGCAAAGGAGTAGTTCAATAACAAGTGATCAGTGTTTTCAACCACTTCATTACATAGCACACAATTGAAAGTAAAGCTATAGATAATTTATGGATCCTATCACTTGTGAGGATTCTCTTCTTCAAGGCTAACCATGCAAAACAAGCAGCCTTAGGAAGGACATACTTATTCCAGCAGAGGGAGAAATCTTGTTGCAGAGGTTTCACATTATGAATTTGTTGTAGTACTTTATAGCCAACCCTCTTTGATTGAGTACTTTCCATTTTTAGAAAGAACCCAAATTAATGAGTCTTCCCTTTTAGATAAATATATTTCCCTATCCTTAAATATTGTTTGAAGAATTCCTATTTGATTCTTATATAGTGGTAACTTAGTAGGATCTTTCCATGTGGCTTTCCTTGAAAGTTTGTCAACTGAATCTACAAAATCAATGAGTTTGTTTCCCCACCAAATAGAGCATATATTAATTAATTTGGCATCCTTTTGAGAGCTAGCAAGAGCAGGAAGGCCATGCCATGAGTCATTCCAAAAGTCTATATCCTCTCCTTTATGAATTTTCCATGAAATGTATTGTTGTACTATATCTCTAGATTGCATCATGAAGTTCCAAACATCAGAGCCTTTGGGAGGATCTGAAATATTAAGAACATTTTTTGGATCCTCATTGTCAAGATATTTTTGCTGCATAATCCTACACCATTTTTTATTTGGATTTGTATACATTTTTGAAATCAATTTCCCTCCAAAGGCCTTATTCCTAAGGTGCAATTCATGGATACCTACCCCTCCAATAGCTTTATTTTGTGCCATAACATAATTTTTTTTCTTCCATTGAATTTCCTTTCCACAAGAAGTCCTTAATCAAATTCTCAATTTGTTTGACAATTGTAGCTAGAGCCTTGAGAATTACAATGTAATAATTTGGAATTCAAGATAAAACTACTTTAACTAATAGTATCCTACCCAAAAGTGAAAAACATCAAGCTTTCCATGCTAGAATTCTACTCTTAATTCTTTCAATAATAGAACACCAATAACACACTTTATTAGATCCCATAAAGAGAGGGAGGCTTAGATATGATGAAGGTAGTTGCTCAACTGAAAAGTTTAGAATGTTGATAATCTTGCTACCAACCCTATCTTCAACATTAAATAAGAAAATCTTAGATTTATGCAGATCAAATTTTTGCCCTGAAATAGCTGTATATGAATCCAAAGTCTCTTTAATTTTCCATTCTTCTTAAATAGATGCTTCCCCAAAAAGTAATGTGTCATCTGTAAAGAGAGTGTGTGGTTGAGATGGATGTACCTATGATTTGAACACCCTACCAAAGACCACTATTATGTCTGGACTAAATATTTCTAATTAAATCCTCAACCATTATAATAAATAGAAATGGGGAAAGAGGGTTGCCTTGCCTTACCTCAACCATTATAATAAATAAAAATGGGGAAAGAGGGTTGCCTTACCTTACTCCCCACGAGGATTGAAAAATGCCCATTGATACCCCATTAATAATTACTAAGAACCAGGCTCCAAGTATGCAAACTGTTATTCATTTACACCATGCTTCTAAAAATCCAAATTTACGCAGAACTTTGAAAAGGAACTGCCAACAAACTCAATCATAGGCTTTCATCATATCTAACTTGATAGCAAAACTAGATAAGAAATTCTCATTAATAGAATGTAGGGTCTCATGGGAAACTAACACACCTTCCATTTTTTCTCTACCTGGAACAAATCCACCTTGGTCTGATGGTACAATGTGTGTGATGAATTTTTGTAATCTCATATAGATGGCTTTAGTAAAGATTTTGTAAAATGTGTTGCAAAGGGAAATAGGACAAAAATTAGATTAAATGTGGCTAGAGATTGGGCTTTCAGGATAATAGCAATATTTGTTGTATTAAAATATCTTAACAAAGCCTTTTTTTTCCTTGACTCTTCAAGAGCTGCAAGTAGATCATCACATAAAACATCCCAAAATTTTTGATAAAATAATTTTGTAAAACCATATTGACCTAGGGCTTTATTAGTAGGCAAGGAAATGACAACTTCATGCAATTCAAAGATAGAAAAAGGAGCCATTAGTACTTTGTTATCCTGATCTGAAATAAGACATGGGATAGATTCCAAAAATTCTTCCACCCTATCTTGATTTGATTCTGTAGATGAAGAAGGAGTAGTCGATAGGTCTTTAAAGAATCTAACCCCTTCCTCTTGAATGCCCTTTTTGTCTAGAATGGAAATACCATCTTTGCAATCTACAATTGAGAAAATAGTATGTGCGGCTCATTTTTGCTCTGCAGGTGCATGGAAGTAGGCAGTATTTTTGTCTCCTTCTCTAAGCCATAATTCCCTAGACTTTTTCCTTCAAAACTCTTCCTCTCTACTGCAAAACTCATCCCATTGCTCTTGGTGCTATTTTTGTTCCCAATACAAATCTATGGACATCTGATGATGAATAATTTGTTTGTTTACATTTGATAATTGTTGCTTAACTCTCTCCTTCTCATGAAAAACATTTTAAAAGAATTTTGAATTCCATTCTCTAATTTGGGCCTTTATATGTTGAAGCTTAGCAAAAAATTAAAACATTTTTGTGCCTTTCACTTTAGGAGAACCCTCCCACCATTTCCTAAGGAGCTAGTGGAATTGTAGATGCCTGAACCACATTCGCTCAAATTTAAAGGAAGGCCTATGGGTACAATCAGACATAACTGAAGATTTGCTAATATTTAACATAATCAAAAAATGATCCAATTCTAAAATAGTAAGAATATTTGATTTAAATGAAAGACTATCAAAATTCCACATTTGAGAGACAAGAAATTGATCTGGTCTTTCTACGATTTGTGTGAACCCCACTCTCTTGTTAGTCCAAGTGTAAGAGCCATGTTTAGGTAAAACATCATGCAAGCTATTATCTGATACAAAGGCAATAAAGTCTTGCATTGTTTTAATGGGTGGAGCTATACCCGTACATTTCTCTGATGAGTCAAGAATGGCATTGAAAACCCCTGCCAAAATGAAATATTGATCAACCTATTGTTGAATAATTCTAGTAAGAGCATCCCACAAACTTTTCTTATCTTGTGTTGAAGTAGAGCCATATATGTTGATAAGAACAAAACTTGTGTCAAATCATAAGCACATATTCACTTGAAAATTAGAATCTTGCTACAAACACCGGCCCTATATAACCTTACGATTCCGTAATACTACTATACCACTAGATGCACCCACACTTGGACTATGTATAGCTTTCCAGTATGGCCATTTATCCATAGTTTTGGAAAAGGAAACCTTAGACAAGTTTGTCTCCTATAATAACACCACATCAACTTGTGAGGAGTCAAGCACTTTCTTGACTCTCTAACTCTTGTCAGAGGCATTGATGCCTCTGACTTTCCATGATAGAATATTCATTTTGAGCAGGAAGAACCCTTGATTCTTCTTACTGATCTTTTTAAAGGTGAGAACTTCTCATCAATTGTACTTTGAAGGCCTGCTACCACCTCCTCTTTTATTTTAGCACTCTTTGGTCTCCTCCCTCTAGTTTTTGGAGTTTTCACCCTGCAATTTTTAGTGGAAGGAGATTGTATAATTGACAAAGTTTGGGTTGGATCAAAAACAAACTTTCCAGCTTCAGTATCTATTTTAATCATCCGATCATTATCTTCTATTCTGTCTGCAGTTGTTTCAATTATCTTTTGCAAGCTTGAGGATGTATTATCTCCCCAAGTGACATCTAGCTATTGAAAAATAGTTGGCTCTAATTCTTTTAAACTGACCACATTATCAAATTCTCTCACTTGCTCATCCTACTTAACATCGTTTGCTAGACACGTAAGGCTCTACCTGTTGTACCTCAACTCATATATCTACATGTCTAGAGCTACATTCTGATTAAACTTTGCATCTTGTGCCATGACTACATTTTTTGTTATACCCATTCCCACTTCAAAAATCTGAATACTATTCAAAGTGTTGCTAACCCCATAATCATCACACCTTTAATGATCCAATGACACTTCTTGGTGATCCGAGGGTAACTCATTCATACATTGGAGCCTACCTCCATAGTTTTCCTTCTTAGTAACTTGAGTAGAACTAATAGGTGTGTTATCACCACCCATTATCTAACAATCTTGGTAGGGGCATTCTTTTGTTGCTATACATACTCCTTCCCAAATGGCTATTTCCTTGATCATGGTGGAAGCAAGAGACTCCAAGATGCTTTTGGAAAGTTTCTCCATTTGTGCCTCCGGTAACCCCTATACCTTAAGATCTAAAAACTTTAAGGGAATTTCAATTGGCTTGTTCTGAAACAATAGCTCCTTATGATGTTAGTGATTTCATGTGGAAGAGCATTTATTCCTATATTATCATTTTGATAATGGAAGACTATCAAATTCTTGCAATTTATTTTCTTGGGCATATTCGTAATCTTTCCATTCAAGTTTCTTTAGTATTCATAAATAAGCATGATATGAAATTAACTTGCTTGGGTCCTACAATTTTGAATAAAATGTTATATTAAGATGTACATAAGATCAAGGTTGATCAAATTTCTAAAAAATTGAAAACCAATAGATTTTTCTAAAATTTACAACATTTGTTCTTCATGATATGCATATGTTATGAGAAAAAACAACAAAATATTTGAGGAAAATTACTGTATTTTCACAAATCTAAAAAAATGGGTTTGATTTTTTTTCTTTGGTATATTTTTACTTAAGCTTAGCATTACCTTATATTAAAACCTTCTTAAATTTAGGCATTTGCTAAAAATCAATTTGCAAAAATCAATTTCTTTAAAAGTATGAACTATATTACTTTGAAGCTCCTTCTATATAACTATCATTCTCAATGAAAATATTATTTTCCACTTAAATGATTATTCCTCTAAATATTCACATCATTATTATAACATGTCATTTTTAGACTATATTTTAGAAGTGTATTCAAACACAATAACAAGATATATTTTTTAAATTAAGAACTAGAATCAACGATACCATAAGAAGATACAAGATATCATATTAAAACCAAGATGTGGGTAAGTGCACCAAGTTGTGGTGCCAAAAGGGGGGTATAAGTGGACACCTTTTTCCTGAAATCAGCAATTTCTGAACTTCAACAAGAATTTGAAGATAGTTACGTTCAAAATTTTAAGATATGACAAAAACAAAAGTTGTAGTCCTTTGAATCTAGTTTTCAAACTACTAATTTTTTTCAAAAATGGTTTAGTTTTAGGTCCTCAAAAAAGGGTGCCACAAAAAGTGGTACTATTTATTCCAAAAGAACATAACACAGTACAAAGTGTGGCCCCCCTAAAATTTTAACTTTTTTTTTGAAATTCTTTAATCACTCTGGTCAAAAGTTACTTAACACTATGTAGTTTATCCTAGAATTTTTGGGTAATTTTATGATGTGTATTTTTTTTTAATGAATTTTTTAACTAGACACATCCAAAAAATGTGAAATATTTGTGTGCTCCCCCTAGAAATAATTGAAAACTAATCTAAAATCAAAACTTTTTTTTTTGAAGTGTGTAGAATGGAGTCTAGTTTCTAAAAAACTAAGTTGTTGCAAAATTTGATGAATGAGCTAAAATCTATAGCCCAATTAGTACATGGTGGTTTTTGACAAAAAATGAACATACATTCAAAAGAAATTATAGATGAAAGTCTTGAAATAGTTCAAATTAAAAATAAATTATATGGTTATATAGCTAACATAGAGACCTACAATGTCATGTAACCTGATCTTATTGATGGCCAACCATGAGGAATCTTGAAGGAGAGCACACAAGAAAAATAAGTCATTTTTTGTATGTTTTCTGGAAAACACATCTGAGACCTGTTTACAAACTCCAAACCTTTGGGTTGGATCTCCAAGGCAAAACTAAGCCTAGACTTGGCTTTAATGCAAAGATTTCAATAGTGCATACATGCTATAGCATGCACACGCTATTCAAAGTATTTGAATTTTGGTCTCAATAGCGCGTGCATGCTATAGTTCACATGCACTATTAAGACCTAAATAATGCATAGAAGATGCAAAGAAAGAGTAAGAGAGAGTGGGGAGGGGGAAAATGGCTATGTGTGTGTGTGTGTGTGTTTGAGAGAGAGATAGAGAGAAAGTAGGGGATGGGATAGAGAGGAAGTGAGAAAGAGTAGGGGTGGCAAAGAGAGTATGGGATGGGAGAGAGGAAGTGAGAAAGAGTAGGGGTCACAGAGAGAGTATGGGATGGGAGAGAGAGGAAGTGTAAGAGAGAGTAGGGGTGGCAGAGAGAGTGTGGGATGGGAGAGAGAGGAAGTGTGAGAGAGAGTAGGGGTGGCAGAGAGAGTACGGGATGGGGGAAAGAGGAAGTGTAAGAGAGAGTAGGGGTGGCAAAGAGAGTATGGGATGGGAGAGAGAGGAAGTGTGAGAGAGAGTAGGGGTGGCAGAGAGAGTACGAGATGGGGGAAAGAGGAAGTGTGAGAGAGAGTAGGGGTAGCAAAGAGAGAGTACATGATGGGGGAGATAGATTGAAAGTAGGGGATGGGAGAGAGAGGAAGTGTGAGAGAGTAGGGGTGGCAGAGAGAGAGTACAGGGTGGGAGAGAGATTGAGAGTAGGGATGGGGGGGAGAGAGAGTAGGTAGTGGGAGACAGAGTGGGAGAGGGAGAGTGAGAGAGAAGAGGATGGGAGTGCATGTGTGTGAAAGAGAGAGAGTAGGGAATGGGAGAGGGGGGAGATAGATTATCTCGAGAGAGTAGGTGATGGGAGAGGGAGTGGGAGAGGGAGAGAGAGGGGGGATGGAAATGTGTGTAAGACAGAGAGAGAGTAGGGGATAGGAGAGAGTGTGAAAATGTGAGAGAGAGTAGGGGGTAGTAGAGAGAGTAGAGATAGAGAGAGTGAGAGTGAGAGTGAGAGAGAGTGAGAGAGAGAGTGAGAGAGAGTGAGAGTAGGCAGTGGGAGAGGGAGTGGGAGAGGGAGAGAGAGTGAGAGACAAAGTAGGGGATGTGAGAGGAGAGAGGGGGGATGGGTGTGTGTGTGTGAAAGAGAGAGAGTAGGGAATGGGGGAGGGGAGAGAGAGATAGAGAGAGTAGGGGATGGGAGAGAAAGAGAGTAGGCAATGGGAGAGGGAGTGGGAGAGGGAGAGAGAGGGGGGATGGGAGTGTGTGTAAGAGAGAGTAGGGGATGGGAGAGAGTGTGAGAGAGAGTAAGGGTGGCAGAGAGAGAGTGAGAGTAGGGGATGGGAGAGAGTGTGAGAGAGAGTAAGGGTGGCAGAGAGAGAGTGAGAGTAGGGGATGGGAGAGAGAGAGTAGAGAGGGAGAGAGTGAGAAAGAGAGATAGTAGGTAGTGGGAGAGGGAGTGAGAGGGAGAGAGAGGGGGAATGGGAGTGTGTAAGAGAGATAGAGTAGGGGATGCGAGAGAGTAGGCGGTGGGAGAGGGAGTGTAAGAGAGAGAGAGGAGGAATGGGAATGTGTGTAAGAGACACAGAGTAGGGGATGGGAGAGAGTGTGAGAGTTTGAGAGAGAGTAGGGGTAGTAGAGAGAGATCGTATAGGATGGAGAGAGAGAGAGAGAGAGAGAGAGAGAGAGAGAGAGAGAGAGAGAGAGAGAGAGAGAGAGTAGGGGATGGGAGAGAGTGAGAGAGAGAGTAGAGGATGGAATAGAGAGAGAGTGAGAGTAGGGGATGAGAGAGAGAAAGTAGAGAGGGAGAGAGTACTTGAGAGAGAGATAGTAGGCAGTGCAAGAGGGAGTGGGAGAGGGAGAGAGAGGGGGGATGGGAGAGGAGAGAGATAGGGGATGGGAGCGTGTGTGTCTATGAAAGAGAGAGTAGGGGATGGGAGAGGGGAGAGAGAGAGTAGGGAATGGGGGAGAGAGTAGGTGGTGGGAGAGGGAGAGAGAGGGGGAATGGGAATGTGTTTAAGAGAGACACAGTAGGGGATGTGAGAGGGAGAGAGAGAGTAGGTGGTGGTAGAGAGAGCTCGTATAGAATGGAGAGAGAGAGAGAGAGAGAGAGAGAGAGAGAGAGAGAGAGAGAGAGAGAGAGAGAGAGAGCAGGGGATGCGAGAGTATGAGAGAGAGTAGGGGATGGGAGAGAGAGTGAGAGTAAGGGATGGGAGAGAGAGAGAGAGTAGAGAGGGAGAGAGAGAACTTGAGAGAGAGATAGTAGGTGGTAGGAGAGGGAGTGGGAGAGGGAGAGGGAGAGGGAGAGGGAGAGAGATAGGGGGGATGGGAGTGTGTGTGATAGATCTAGAGAGTAGGGGATGGGAGAGAAGAGAGTGGGGGGATAAGAGTGTGTGTGTTTGTGAAAGAGAGAGAGAGTAGGGGATGGGAGAGGGGAAAGAGAGTAGGGGATGGAGGATAGAGAGTAGGTAGTGGGAGAGGAGAGAGAGAGAGGGGGAATGGGAATGTAAGAGAGACAAAGTAGGGGATGTGAGAGAGTGTGAGAGAGAGTAGGTGGTGGTAGAGAGAGCTCATATGGAAGGGGAGAGAGAGTGTGAGAGTAGGGGATGGGAGAGAAGAGAGAGAGGGGGGATGGGAGTGTGTGTGTCTATGAAAGAGAGAGAGTAGGGGATGGGAGAGAGTGTGAGAGTGTGAGAGAGAGTAGGGGGTGGCAGAGAGGGAGTACAAGATGGGAGAGACAGAGTGAAAAGATGGGAGAGAAAGAGAGAGTAGGGAGTGGTAGAGAGAGAGAGAGTATGGGATGGGAGAGATAGAGTGGAAGGATGGGAGAGAGTGAGAGAGAGATTAGGGGGTGGTAGAGAGAGAGAGAGTACGGGATGGGAGAGACAGAGTGAAAGGATGGGAGAGAGTGTGAGAGAGAGTAGGGGATGGGAGAGAGTGTGAGAGAGAGTTGAGGATGGGAGAGAGAGAGTAAGAGTAGGGGATGGGAGAGAGAGAACTTGAGAGAGAGAGATAGTAGGCGGTGGGAGAGGGAGTGGGAGAGGGGGAGAGAGAGGGGGGATGGGAGTGTGTGTGAGAGATCTAGAGAGTAGGGGATGGGAGAGGGGAGAAAGAGAGGGGGATGGGAGTGTGTATCTATAAAAGAGAGAGTTTAGGGGATGGGAGAGGGGAGAGAGACTAGGTGGTGGGAGAGGGAGAGAGAGGGGGATGGGAGTGTGTGTAAGAGAGAGTAGAGGATGGGAGAGAGTGTGAGAGAGAGTAGGAGGTGGCAAAGAGAGAATAGGATGGGAGAGTGAGAGTGAGAGTAGGGGATGGGAGAGAGTGTGAGAGAGAGAGAGTAGGGGATGGGAGAGAGTGTGAGAGAGAGTAGGGAGAGGGAGATAGAGAGAGGGGGATGGGAGTGTGTGTGATAGATCTAGAGAGTAGGGGATGGGAGAGAAGAGAGAGGGGGGATGGGAGTGTGTGTTTGTGAAAGAGAGAGAGTAAGGGATGGGAGAGAGTGTGAGAGTGTGAGAGAGAGTAGGGGATGGCAGAGAGAGAGTAGGGGATGGGAGAGGAGAGAGAGAGGGGGGGTTGCCAAGTTGGGGGGTAGTAGGCCATTGTTGATCGAAGTAGTAAGAAGTTGGATTCTTGTCTTCTTTGGAGAGTTGGGTTTGTAAACCTATTGGGAAGTTGTAATATTAGAGTAGTATCCATTTAGAAGTGAGTCATAGCCTTTGCTTTACCCTTGTTGAATTTGGAGGTTTGGGGGCTGGAAGGTTGATTGTTTGGTGTTTCCTTGTGCTTACTTTGCATCAAATAGAAACTAGGCCTTCTTCCAAGGTTAATGAATAATCCACTAGACCTCTAACATAGGTAGGCTCTATCTCTAAGTGGACTCCACTTCAGAAGCCCAACCCTCAAACCTAGGGTGCTCAAACAACTTGGACCAACCACAACACTTAGGGACTCCCTATCACCAATAGGCTTAAAATGAAAAATAATTCTTAAATGGTTCCAAAACTCAACTTTTTTGATAGAAATGGTTTCTTATAGACTCAAACCAATAAGACAACCCCAATTTTGAAGTTTCTCACACTCAACAATCAAATCACAAAAACTGTTACCAGCACTTCTTATTAGGACAATTCCTAGTTTCAATGGTCAAAATCCAAAAACATAAAAAGGACCATCCAATGTTTTTAAATCACTAAAAAAACTTCAGCCACTCCTAAGAGATTCCAAAAGATCAATCACAAAATTTGCTCCAGCATCAAGTTATGCCCACTTTGTGTCACAATCCTAAATGGCCAGTTTAGGCTGGGTTACAAGGAAAACATAAACAAATGGGTTCACAGACTTGGTTCAACCCCTTTTATCTCTTCTTCAACTTTAATTTTTCCTTATACACCATTCACCTAGGTCAAATCAATCAACTTGGGAGTCTAATCCTTCTTTTTCCTTCAAAACTAGACTAGACATAAGCCTATGTTCAATATAGGGCTTGCTGATACAAATAGGTGCCCTAATCCTACAACCCTAAAAATATACCATATTAAAGAACCCTCTCCTAAATTGCATTCCAAAAAGTGGCATTTAAATCCCATGGTGGGTTTGCAAGTTAGGAGGCCATCTTGTTGAAACCCTTAGATTTAGGGTAAATCTGGGTAACCTTCACAAAATCTGCTATAACTTTTTTTCTAGATAAGATAAACAATTCAAACCAAATTAAATGGAATCCTCACTCAATCCTCTATCCATCTATATCAAAATTTCACCTCTACCAATCTGTATAGGCCATACAATATTGAAACAATAGAGAAAAAGGTAGAAATTATGAGTTTTATTCAATGTTTGTTGTTCACCCGTTCGTACAATGGGTTTCTCCTCTTGTGGAAACCTTAAATAGATGTCATAAAACTATCATAACCACTTATCAACAATAAAACTAATCAAAAAGAACACTAAAATATTGAACTCAATCATAACAAAAGATAGATTATTATACTCAAACTCATGAAAAACACTAGGTCATTAGTCAAGCTGATCACATATAAGTATAGATATCTAGTATGGTTGGATAGATTTGTGAATCTTATTTCTATTTCCCTTGGAATGAGGTTCTAATTCACTCTACAACTCAAGATATTCCCATTTTACTAACTGTTGTCCCCATTTTGTGCCATTACCTAGGGTTTCATCTATTTTCCCTCATATCTTGAGATTCCACCATGGGAAATTAATGACCCTTGGTGGAATCCAAGTTAGGAAATATTTTTTTATGTTCCTTTTTGTTTTAGGTCAAAAAATGAGGCTGGAGAGAAAAACTTGATGCCGTAGGCATGCAAGATCTATGTGCATGCTAGAAATTCGTAGCAACATCTTCCATAACTCACTACAGAGAAGGCTTTGAGGCTTGAAAATTGGTATGTGATCATCTGACATGATCCCCCTCATGTTCCAATTTTTAGATTGATTTTTTTTCTCAAGGGGTAGGGTACTTCCTTTGTTAATGGATGCCTAATTGCCTACATTCCTAAGTGAGCCTTAAAAAACTCAGTTGCTGCATACTACTCTTGAGATACCAAGACTTTAGTATGTTGTATAAAACTGAAAAAGGTATCCAAATCAATGATTCTTTTCTTTTGGTTGTGAGGAGATGTTTGTGATTTTCCATGTTCAAGGCTACAAGCCTAGTCTTGAGTTTGTGAAGCAACGAGCCAATGAAAGTTGCATAGTTTGAATCTAATGTTGGATTCATATTAGTTTGGACCTAAATAGACCCTTTCCATGCTTGGAACCCACCCTTGGTTCTTATTTGTATTTGTGGGGTTTTGTGTCAAATAAGCCTTGTGATGCCCTTAAGAGCAACTAGTGATTAGTTGTCTTTGTGATATGTTTTCCTTGTGATTGGGGATTCCTAGGAGTGGTTTGGTTTCTTAGAAGGTTATAAAGGTCCTTAGGGTCATTAGGTTAAGTTTTAGTCATCTAGGAGTTAAGATGTCAAAAATTGCAAAAGTTGTCAAAGCAAAATTGCAAAAATGCTGACAACTTTGCAAGAATTTGGGAATTGGTGAAGGGTTGAGCATTGGGAAATAAGTCATTTTACTATTTCCAAACCTTTTCCAAGTCATAGAATTGGAATCAATTGAAAAATGTAAAAATTGCACTTTTTGTGCAAAGTTGCATTGTTGAAAGTTGTAAAAGTTGTTCAAATTTGAAACTTATTGGAAAAAGGGTCATGGGATCAAACTGTCTGCTCCGTTAGCTCTGAGTGGCCAGGTAAATCCTATCCCTAACCTTGTCTCATCTCATTCAGTGCTCAAATGTTCTTGGGCATGCCAAACTGGAATGTCCTTAAGGGTCACTAAATGCCATAGAGCTGTGATATTTGACAGGGCATATCTCAGAGCTCGTGCAAGGTATGGATATGATTCTAGTTCCTATAGGACTATGTTATAGAGACCTACACTAACCTCTCTCACTTTTTGGAGATCATACTCTGTTTTGATTTTGCAATGCCATCTCAGGTGATGCTGAAACTTGTAGTGTTGGCCTGTACAATGTTGCCAATTGCGAAATCTCTCTCACCTTTCATCGTGGGATCAAATTATCTACTTTTTTAGCTCTAGGTGGCTGGGTAAACCCTATCCCCAACCTTTTTCCATCCTATTGAGAGCTCAAACGTTCTTGGGCATGTCGAAAGTCCCTAAAGGTCACTAAATGCCACAGAGCTGCGATCTTTGACAGGGCATATCTCAGAGCTCGTGTGAGGTATGGATGTGATTCGAATTCCTATAGGACCATGTTGTGGAGACCTATAATAACCTCTCTCTCTTTTTAGAGATCATACTCCATTTTGATTTTGTAATGCTATCTCGGGTGATGCTGAAACTTGTAGTGTTGGCTAGTACAAAGTTGCCAACTGCCAAATCTCTCTCACCTTTCATCGTGGGATCGAACTGTCTACTGCGTTAGCTCCAGGTGACTAGGTAAAGCCTATCCCCAACCTTGTCTCATCATGTTCAGCACTCAAACATTCTCAAGCACGCCGAACTAGAACATCCCTAAGGGTCACTAAATGCCATAGAGCTACGATCTTTGACGGGGCATATCTCGAAGCTCGTGTGAGGTATGGATGATATTCTAGTTCCTATAGGACCATGTTGTAGAGACCTACAGTAACCTCTCTCTCTTTTGGAGATCATACTCCTTTTTTATTTTGCGATGCCATCTCGGGTGATGTTGAAACTTGTAGTGTTGGCTAGTATAAAGTTGCCAACTATCAAATCTCTGTCACCTTTCATTGTGAGATTGAACTGTCTACTCTGTTAGCTCTGAGTGGTTGAGTAAACCCTATCCCCAACCTTGTCCCATCCTGTTGAGTGCTCAAACATTCTTGGGCATGCCAAACTGGAACATCCCTAAGGGTCACTAAATTCCATAGGGTTGCAATCTTTGATGGAGCATATCTTGGAGCTCATGTGAGGTATGGATGCGATTCTAGTTCCTATAGGACCATGTTGTGGAGACCTACAATAACCTGTCTCACTTTTTAGAGAGCATACTCCATTTTGATTTTGTGATGCCATCTCGGGTGATGCTGAAACTTGTAGTGTTGGCTAGTACAAAGTTGCCAACTGCCAAATCTCTCTCACCTTTTGTCATGGGACAAACTGTCTGCTTTATTAGCTTCGAGTGGCTAGGTAAACCCATTCCCCAACCTTGTCTCATCCTATTCAATGCTCAAATGTTCTTGGGCATGCCAAACTAGAATGTCCCTAAGGGTCACTAAATGCCATAGAGCTATGATATTTGATGGGGCATATCTTGGAGCTTGTGTGAGGTATGGATGCAATTCTAGTTCCTATAGGACCGTGTTGCAGAGACCTACAGTAACCTCTCTCACTTTTTGGAGATCATACTCTGTTTTGATTTTGCAATGCCATCTCAAGTGATGCTGAAACTTGTAGTGTTTGCCAGTACAAAGTTTCCAACTACCAAATCTCTCTCACCTTTCGTCATGGGATCAAACTGTCTACTCCATTACGTCCAGGTGGCTAGGTAAACCCTATCAAAATAAATAGTTTAAAGGTCAATGATTAGAACAATACAAATAGTGTACAATGTTCATGGATATGTGAGCTTGGATATGTGTTGAAAGATGAGTATAGACCTTATGTCTACAATTGCAATACTTTATGTAATGATTTGAGTAAGTTACAAATGTTTTAGTAAAGACTAGTTGTAGGCTAGTGATAGAGAAATATGTCAGGTATTGTTACTATATTTTGGTTATAACTTGTTGGTGACCTAGAATTATGGTTTGGGAGCATAAAGCATGGTAGAAGACTTGGAATAGTGCATGATTTTGGATTTGCAATTCATTTGGTTTGTGTTGTGACAATCAATAGTGTATGCTTCTAGGAGTTGAGGGGATGGTGTAGTTTATTTTTTGGATTGGAAAGTGTTAATTGATAAGTAGGAATCCAATGAGTCCTGAGTGTTCTATTCATTCTCATGAGAGATGGGTTCATGCAAACCACTACTCATGCAACACGGGTCAATGACTTTGACTCAAAAACAACATAGTTGAATCTTGATAGAAATATCACAATTTGACATGTTGTGGAATATATATGTCACTTATCAATTAACAAGCTTAAGGGGATTACTAATGAGTGGTTCATAAGGCACAACACTTGATGAAGCTTTTACAAATCGAGTTGCAAGAAGAGTGGTTTTAACCATGGGGGAAACTTTTTAGTTCAACACACTTGAGTTGGAGTAGTACTAGGATGGGTGACCTCCTAAGAAGTATTCATAATTCACCTCTCTAAGCATCAATTAGATTCAATGAGTGCTAAGTGTTCTATTCATTATCATGAGAGATCAATTTGTGTAAACCACTACTCATGAAACATGGGTCAATGAATTTGTCTCAAATACAACACAGTTGAATTTTGATAGCAATATCACAATTTGACTTCTTGTAGAAATGTATCCTACTTATCAATCAATGAGCTTAAGGGGAATTCTAATGAATGGTTCATAAGGCATAACACTTGGTGAAGGTTTTGTAAATTGTGTTGCAGGAAGAGTGAGTTTGACCAATAGAGGAAACTTTATAGTTAAGTGTTCTCAAGCGAGAGTAGTACTAGGGTGGGTGACATCTTAGGAAGTCCATTTACCTCAACTCTATGAGAATCACCTAGATCCAATGAGTGTTAAGCATTCCATTTACTCTCACAAGAGATGGGTTCTTGTGTCCCACAACTCATGAAACATGGGATAATGAGATTGACTAAAAAATTACACATTTGAATTCCATTAGTACTATCACAATTTGACTTGTGAAAAAAGATCTAAGCCTACTTATTAATAACACAATTTGCTAGACCATTTGACCTATCCTGGCATATACATAGATATCCAGTCTCCATGGTGATAGATTGATTGATTTATGAGGTGCACATATACATGTGAGTGCCCATTACAATTGGTATTATATGATGGAAGATCTAACATATGGAATTACTAAAACCTTGAGAATCCTATTAGGATCTAAATCATAACTAAACCTTGAGAATCCTATTAGGCTCTACATCATAACTAAATCTTGAGAATCCTATTAGGCTCTACATCATAACTAAATCTTGAGAATCCTATTCTGGCTCTACATCACTATCTATCTCTGTCACGTGACAATCCTTCACTATTTTGAGGCTAGATATCAATTAGATGTAACTTGTGTGAGAGGGTGTTACAATTGCAATGAATGTATATATGATGATTTTGTGTGTAGGGTAAGAGTTTTGACAAATAGAAAGAACCAAAGACTAGCTGGGCAGTGAAGAGCATGGGCATGGGTGATTGCCCCAAGTAGAGAAGTAAGAGTTTTCTCCAAAAAAGGATAATTTTTATGTTTGATATCATCTATTGGGATTATTTTAAGTATGTTTGATCCATTTACAAGATCTAGAAAGATTGGGAGATGAGTTTTTGGGAAAGCCCTAAGGTAAAGGGCCTAGAAGTGAGGTTTTGGTGAAAGGGGATGTAGAAATGCTAGAGTGACCAAAAAAACTTTGAAATCCTTTCATCTGAGTAATATTACAAGACTTTTTGATGTTTTTAAGGTTCCAAAAAATAAGGGGATATGAGTTGCTTTGTAAATGGTCACTAATTAGGCCTAGTTGTGTAACTGAGATAGCAAGATTTGAGAGATACTTTCTGAAACAACTATAGTTGAAATTTTGGTATGTTATAGAAGGGGATAAAGGTTATTTGGAACACCAAAGGGTTTGGGAATTTCAATGGAAATTTTTGGAGAAAACTGAGAATTAATATCTGGCAAGGGCTAGTTGAGTTAAGCCTAGAATAGGCAAAGTTGGGAAAGTGTAAGAGATGAGTTGCTGAGAGGTTGAAAGGAGTTGGAACATGTTAGATGGGATGTTTTGAGATGACCCAAGGTTTTGGGGTCATGGTGTGAATCTTAGGATGGGTTTTGGTATGTTGGAGGCACCAGGGTACACTAGGTGCATAGGTAGCAACGTGGGTGTTTTGAAGACAAACTGAAGAACTGAGTTATAACCTCTTAGATATGGTTGTGGAAAGGTATTATGAAGTCAAAGACCTCCTCTTGAACCCTAGTAGAGTTATATTCCTTGGATAGATTCCAAGAGTACAAAGGAATCTCGGAGTTGAGTTGTGGTTCCTAGGGGAATAGTGGGAGGCTCTGCATCAGGTGCATGGCTTAGGATCTCTTCTAGGGACTATTTAAGCACCAAATCCACCTTTATATAGAAAGGTGGTATGATGTAGAGTCCTTGAAAATTCTTCATGAAGACCTTGAGTGCCTTGAGTACCCTGTACCATATATATATATATATATATAAGTTATTTAAAAAGTAAAATAGACTAGTAGTAAATTTAACTTACTTATAAGGTTTGTGGCCTATCTACACCTAAAGAATCAAAGGCATAATAAGTCTCAATTTCAATAACCACAATATTACAAGAAATCCATCTAGTAATCTAAGAAATCTAGAGAGTAATTCTTCCTTGTATCTCCCTGATAGGGAACCTAAGAGATCACATAACTAATAAGGGTAAAAGTGAAATAAATTTTATTCTATTTTTAAAACAAAATTGAAGAACATACATTTCATTTTTAATTCTTCTAACATTAAATATTTTGATATATCTCATTGATTAAATATATGAATATTCTATATTAACTCAACAACCAAGTTCTTATAGGTTCCCAAACATCACTACTAGAAATTCATACATAAGTTCCCATAAGTAAAAACCATCATAAATATATGAACAAGATTTCATTATAAATAATTGAATCCATTATTACAATTAGATAGCATAAAAATCACATAAGCATACCAAGGACAATCATCTTGATATACACATTCTTCTTTATTGCAACTAAGCATGTGTACATATACATATTACAAGGAGCAAGTAATCATTATATATCATGTTTTCATATACTTCTAACATTTTTCTCCTCCAAAATGATCTCTATACAAAATGGATACATAAGTATTATATCATAGTCATGATACAAAAATATGATGTTGCAACATCTAGTCACATACAAAAAAAGATGCAAAATTGGAATGTGTGAAGAAAGATCATCCAAGGCTCTTAAAAAACTCTAGAAAAATACTCAATGGATAAAAGACTTTCCACCCAACCATGGAACCTTACTATCCTACTCCCCTAAGCTAGGAGATAACACAAGGCCCCACACCAAGTTCAAACATAAGCAAGGGGATAAAATAGCTATTTTAACATTGATAAAGTTTATTGCTGATCAATATTGAATCAAAAATTCAAATTGATTAGGTATTGAATTAAACTTGATAAAAAAATGACAGAGAAGGAAAAATTTAAATATGAATAAGATCATAAATCATATGACGATGACTTATTGGAAATGATAAACTTATTCTTAAACAATGATAAAGTTTATTATTAATCAATATTCTATCAAAGTTTTGAACTGATTAGGTATTGAATTTAATGTCATACATGAACATATCTAATTTAATGTCATACATGAACATATCTAATTTAATGTCATACACGAACATATCTAATTTAATGTCATACATGAACAAACATATAATATAAAATGATAACTAATAATGTCATGTTGGAGAAGTAGTCTGCTAGGTTGGGTCTCTGTCCTTTGGTTTTTGTTTCTCCTGGCTTTGGCTTTTTGTCTGGTCTCTGTTTTTCTGGTTGGTTCTCTAGCCTTTTTAGTGGGCAGTTGTTTCGGGCTGGGCCTTTGGGCTTATTTTCAGCCGTAAGGCTTATGTTTTGGCTGGGCATTTTTTCGCTTATTTTCAGCCTTTCTTGTTGTTAAACTTATGGGTTTCAGGACCCCTTAAAACCTGTTTACCTTATAAAAAACAAACACATAATATATTATGATAACCAATAATGGCGTACATGAACAAACATATCATATATTAACCAATAATTTCATAAGTCTAATAATGTCATGCATCAAATAAATGTCATATATACATCAAATGTATATCGAATATGTCCACTGACATAAAATCCAACATATATGTCCGCTGATGCCTATACATGTACATGTCTATCAACTATATCTTTTCCTTCCCATGAGGGGAAGGAAACAAATCTCTAGAGGCCTTCGGTCATTGTGTGGAGGGAGACGGTGGCAATGATGGGGTCCTCCTCACACGCTCGCTTGTCCTCTTGTTGAGGCTCTTCTCTAACTCAAGTTGATACAAAAAAAGTAGAAATGAATGAGTAATTATTATACATGGAAATAAAATGTATGTACACACAAAATTAATTATTTTCTTACTGCTATCATATAGTCACTCTGCAAGTCCACCTCGAATGCTCATGGACGATTAGGTGTGACAAGACCCTATAACAATTGAATCAATATAATCACTTATAAATAAAATTATAAATTTTGATACTAACTATTATAAATGACAACTAAAACCAAGAAAAATTTTTCATACCTCAGTGAATGGCTGTGAACTAGCCATAGCTGCAGCCACTCCATGATTGACAGACTGTCGGAGATGAGGAGGAGTGTCTAATGTCATGAGCTACATGTCATACAATACACGTTACATGTAACATGAAGCATGAAACAAATATAATCAAATGAATTAAATTAACATGAAACAAATGTACCTCTATGAAGCTAGTATGATGTCTATGTTTTGAGTCCATAGTAAATGTGGACAGTCCTATAGAGAACTAATGCACATGCAATTTTTTTTTGTCAATCCTTAATATGATTACTTAATAAATATATAATTTAAATGATTAAATTGATACATACCTCTGGACTCGTGGATGAGGCAAAAAATGGGGTCGGGGGATTGCTACTAGGTGCACCAACACTCTGACCCTGAATTTTGAACAATGTCAATAGATGTTAATTAATTAATCATTCACTATACATATAAAATGTGATCAAATTAGTAAATTATAATTGTAATTTACCTGTGTGTCAATGCCAAATGTGTCATTCAGAAATTGATTAGTGATGAGCCCATCATCTGCACCATCTCCATCATAAGTGCCAAATCCACATAAGGATCTGCATGATGTGCACATGTGACCATGATGCACTGAAAGCTCCCCCTCAAATAATGGACTCATGCAATGGATGAGGCTCTATGTCAAAGCACTAATAGTCCCTAGAGCACTGGCCTCTACATGTTCCTTCACAACTAAAGGAATAGTCACATGCTCACCCTGTGGCTTGACCACAGGTGCCCTAACTACATTAGGGTCATGACATGCCCCTGACCTCTCAAATGATGACCCCCCATCTCTACCCTAGGAGTCTAATATATCAAAATAATTGGGGATCTCCCCAAGGACAAACTCACAATACAATTTCTTTAAAAAATACATGGGGACCTCATGATTGTTGCAAGGAGGGGCATCAAAAACCATCCACCATCTATCCCAAATATTATTTCTAATAGAATTGTGTATGCACCAATGGATGGGGAACTATTTAGTACCCTCTCTAACAGTATTTTGTTCACTGGGTTTTCTAAATAATGCACATAGTCTACCTTTTGGTATTTCATTTTTTTAACATCTTGATATGACAATTTATTTGTGTAAAATATTTTTTGTTCATCCCTCTTATCCTTCCAAACATCTAACTAACCACTAATTGAAGCTATCTAGGTCTTAATGGATTCAAGGGATGATGCCAATTGAGCCCTCATTGGACTGGTTTGTCTAGATTCTTTCAACTGAGCAATGAGTCCTTCTAATTCTATTTTTCCTCTTTCTATTTCATTTATTATATTTTTGTGTGCCAGGAAGAGGTCTTGAAATTGATTTAGGTTGTAGAATTTATTGTTCTTCTTGGGGAGGGTTTTGGTTTTGATTTTCTTGAGAGTTTTGAGCTTCTTGGGGATTTTTCGATTGATTATTGACATTTCTTGATAAAAAATAAATTGAAATCTAAATAAATAAACAAATCTAAAGAAAATTGCAAACACCCTACAAAAAAATATAAAAAAACTACAAAACAATATTAAAAACATATCAAACAATGCAAAATGAAATTTAGATCACATACAATGTGCTTGTGATCTTGTATTTCACCGACGAGGAGGCATATTGGCAAAGTGGGTGGTGAAAAGTTTGATTTTCTCTAATTCACATACGTGCTATTGTGAGGAGAGGGCAAAAAAAGAGTCAAAATGAATGGGCTATGGGTATGTAGCCCATTTATAAGATTTTTCTTTTTAAAAAGTGTGTATGCACTATAGCACGTACGCGCTATTGAAAATTGAAAAAAAAAAAAAGGTTGTCACCTTTTTGGCACCACAACTTGGTGCACATACCCATGTTACCAATATCTCATGAAAATTTGTCTCTCAAATTAGATAAAATACAAGATGTCTTTAATTTTTTAATGTGATTA
The DNA here is from genome assembly GCA_028749045.1 of Cupressus sempervirens. Classification (NCBI taxonomy): domain Eukaryota; kingdom Viridiplantae; phylum Streptophyta; class Pinopsida; order Cupressales; family Cupressaceae; genus Cupressus; species Cupressus sempervirens. The sequence goes on along the minus strand of CM053785.1, from coordinate 550,341,339 downwards.
TGTGTCTAAAGAAAATTCTCACAAGCTGCTACTAAAACCAACTTTTATACCACTAGTATACTCTGATCCAACCAGTGTTGATGTCATTCATTTCATGGAAATCAAAGATTCCAACATGAATATTAGAACCAATGTGGTGCCAAGTAGGATGCACACTCACATCTACTACCACATCGACCTTGAACATTATGTGAAATGGGGTGGGAAAAATTAAAATTAAAATTAATGTTTTAATATACGAAGTGTTATGCACCAATTACCGTAGGGAATGGTTAAATCCAAATTGCACTCTCATTAGCCTATCAAGATGAAAATAATGCAAATAGGATAAGTATCACACTCTAAGGTCACTCCATAGGTGGGGCATGATAATCCTCCCTTCCCATGATTCCTTTCCCTAAAAAAATTGTAGTTCTAGATGTTGTAGTATATGTTCATTCTCCCAAGTCGCATCCTCAATGAGACACTACAATATTTGGGGTCAAATTGTGAGGGCAAGGTAAATTGTGGGTGATTTTCATGTTTCTTTTTGCAATTTCCCTTGACATCATTCCAATACTGACTTTGGCATTAGAGTTGTGACCCTTGGGTGGGTATTAAAATAAAAACACCACATAAATCATTCCCCATTTGTTTTGATCGATTGTAGAGAGCTATGTGTGGAAGAGGGTGGAGAGCTCTAGAGGTTGGTGGAGAGGTCTGAGCTCTGAATGTTGGTGGAGATTTCAATTCCACACCCTTGTGATTGTTGCATTCCATTGCCATGTGCTTGTGATCTCTACATTTCATTATTGTGCCCTTGGTGGAGATTAGTGGAAATGTAGGGCTTTGTTGTCATGCCCTTGTGATCGCTGCATTTCATTGTCATGCCCTTGCTTGTGTCTCTACTTTTTTTGTCATTACCTTTTGATCTCTATACCCTTTCTCTGGAATTTTCTTTAAGGGGGGAAGAGGTACCTATGTAAATCTTTTTTTTTTTTTCCTTCTAATAATGTAGCTCTTTATATTTCCCCAGTAGGTGATTAGAGAATCTTCTCTTTATGTATATGTATGTGTATATATACATACACACACATATGTGTGTGTCTATGTATATAAAGACAAGCTTCTCTTTACATATATGTATGTGTGTGTGTATATATACATACATGCATATGTGTATGTATATGAATGTATGAAAATATATATACAAAGATATCTTTTTTAAGGTGCTTATTACATCTTAACACAATAGAAAAATTGATCCAACTACATTTATATTCCAGAATCCAAATAATAAAACAATAAACTCATTCAACCTGTGCTAAGTGACTTACCTCAAAATCTCGCACACAAATAATGTAGACTAGGAATAATAGATAGAGTTCGCAAGAAATTTTACAAAAAATAATCTTAGAAGATATTTTTAGAAAGAAACAAGCCATAACACAATTAAATTGGTCTAGTTGTTAATTATCTAGGTTGATTACAAATTACTATAGAACTATCATTAGATTAGGTATAATAAAATGAACAATTAGTTGTTCCCATCTAGTAGGATCGAATAGAATTTTCCAAGGTGATAAAATTGCATATGTAGATGCATTTCTTGCATGCCAAGCATGAAGCACATTCCCCCAACTTATAATGAATGGTTGGATATAAAGGGTTTGTATGTTAGCCCAACAATGAAAGCCAAGGATGTAACCATGAATGTATTGGTACAATCTCCCTATGAGAATCCCAAGTATCTGCTGTTGCTATTCATTTGAGCATTAGTATATGATCCAGAATGTTATGAAGTACTAAAATCGATAGTAACTTCTCCCATGAATCGAGAAAATGTAGCATAGGTTTAGGGTCCCTTGGCTCCCAGGAATGTGTAGCAACTATTGCTCACTACTAAAAGAATAACTTCATGAAAATTTGAGTGTAAGGAGTTGAAGAAGCAAGTTTTTCTTCTTTGTAAATGCCATAATCACAAGGCTCATTCCCTTGGAGAAGCCTCTACCACAATGACATTACTTCTAAACTATGTAAAGGATATTGAAGTGGTTCCCAACCTTGAAACACTCTTATAAGCAATGGCAAAGAAAATGTAGATGCAATACATGAAAAATTGCACAACTTGTAGTCCTCTCGATATTTGGACCGTAAATTCTCAAAGACACTTGCAAGTGATTCCAATGCCATAGTACCTACTGCAACACTTTCTTGGATTCTATCCAATTCTCCCATAATATCCTCTATGTTGTCTAGTTGTTATTTCTATCATGTAGGCTCTGTCTAAAGCCACTCCTTTTCCTTCTAGTATATTGCCACATACTCTCTCTCATGCCTTAAATTTATAACAAACTTCTCAATATTTGCCTCTATCATATCTAAAATCAACTTCACATTGTGTTGTAACTCTCGCATAGGTGTTTGATCCTCAATAGCTTTCATTCCATCATTTCAGCATTCAAGTTTTGAAGTTTCCTCTTCATTATATGTTTGGTTTATCAATGATTTCCTCTAGTTTAATTATGGTGCATCTCAACTACTTGTTCTAATGATGCAATCACTCATCTATCTCCAAATTTTCTGAGCACTTGTTGTTTTACAAAATCTAGATAGATACTGATAGTTCCAAAGCCATAAACTTGAAGATCATCATGTGTGTGCCCCACTTTAGGAAAAAAATTAGATGTCATGTTCTTTTGCATATGTGATGCAGGAGCATCCTAGGTGTAAGTGCAATCTTGCATCACCCAAAAATAATTTCTTTTAGTTGTTTCAATAAGGCTTGTCTTAATCCAAAGTTTTTTTCTATGGAGGCTTTCTACTTAGTAAGTCATCCATACAAGCTCGAAGTATTCTAATTTTAGAAGTGAATGTTCATTGTTGATAAATCAACTTGTCAGTGGAGTTTCATGGCTAGATTGTATGTATTTGTGAAGTTATTGCAGATTTTAGGTGTGTAATTTTTGTATAAAAACTTTAGGCTCAATTTTGAAGGCCTTAGAGGCCTCAGATGAGGTTTGAAAACTCAACAGATTAGCACTTGTGCTAATTCAAGCCTATAGATAAGGAGCCGAAGTTTCTGAAAAGTGGTTATAATAGCCAATCAAAGCAACAGTTTGAGAGTTCTGGGCTTCTAAAATTAGGCTATCCAAAAGTTCTAAAATAAATATCACAAGTGTATTTGACCAACTCTATATGTATTGTTAGGGTATGTCGGCCCTATGTATTAAGTTTGAGTGTCTACAACCTTCCTGGGTGATATAAAATTGCCTATTTAAGAAATGCTCAAACATTGTCTAGGACAACTTTGGGTGATAATTTGTAGCTTTTTCTTGCAAACTATTGAAATGAAGGCACCCATGTGCATTAGCATATTGTAATTATGAATTTTGTAATTTTGTATTTGTAGTGATAATAAGAAGCCCATATGTCATTATCACAAATTATTATTGTTTCTTTGTTTCTGTTATGTGTTTTTGGTATTAAGGGAAGCACCCTTCATCAATATGTTTCAATCACTTCCTTCAAAGTCAATTGAGGTGCACCCATGGAATTATTTAGGTGAATCCCATTTCCCATGGAAGTTGAGGCTTGTTGTTGAGCATATGCTACTACAGCTTGTTTTTGCTGAAGTGTCTCAAATTGTTGTTGCTCCATCACCCTAAGATAACTTACATACTCTCTAGCCCTAGGTTGTTCCATAGTCATACTCTCTATAGCTTGATTCATCATTTCAAGGGCTAAATTTATATGACTTTTTATCCTCTCATTAGCAAGAATCTTAGGGAAAAATAGTCCTTTCCACACTAAAAACCACAGTCTTACTTCATTTAAAGCAGGACTTGAACATGTACACTAGAAATGTGTCACACTCTAAACCATTCTATCCCAATGATTCCATGAGTTGGAATGTTTGGATGCCAGCTTAGAGCTCCCTATCCATGGAGTGCAAGAGGCTAGTATTCAAGCATGAAGGCTCTTAGCTAAGCCTTAGAAATGTGCTTCTTGCTAGTAAACCATGCAATGGGAGGTTCTTTGAGACAAGAGCACAAATATCTCAAGGAATCCCTCAAGTATGTAATGCAAGATGGAAGACTAAACTAGAATGGACATGCAAGATGTAGCTATGCTAGAATATGAATGAGAGTGTTACAATACTATTATTTAAACTATGTGAGATAGATTATTGAAAGGAAATAACTAAACTAGCATGTAAGTATGAATCTAAACTACTGTGCAATGGTAATGAGAGAATGAGACAAGAAATGAGAAGTTTTCCACAAAGCTCCAAAGAAACCTATTAGAAAACCTGTAGCATAACAATATTCAAATGAAGGATGGATTTGAGGGGGAAAGATCTCTCCCTTTTAAAGTTGTACGGATGGTAGAGATCAAGATGAAGATGGTGGATGATCAACGGTGGAATTCAAAAAGAGGAGTGATCCATGTGTACACACAAGTCAACCAATAGAATATAAGTTGACTTGTCATATAAGACAAAAGTCACAAAGCCTTTTCTTTTAATTGCAAAATAGAAAAAGGACTTTATGTGTGCACTTTAAGTGGGTTAGAAGAATGGGGTCTTTTATTTAATTATAAGGGGACATGTCCTTTTAATCAAATAATGAACTTAGGATAGCATAGTCAAACTATAGGTTATAATCAAATAAATTGATTATTAGCAATTTGGCCTAGGTAAGTGATTAAATTAATTTAGCCAAAATGTTGAGAAGGGGGCTAATAGTCTAGATGACCATTTTTAGGTGATTACATTTGCCCCTCTTTGACTAATGTGTGATCAATCTGGGAACACATTACATCAAAAAAAATAGAAGCCAAGTAGGCAGCAATAAAAATAGATATTTGATTTCAAAAAATGAAATGCAGAAAGAGATAGCAAATCCTGAATGTATAGTCTGATAGTGGTAGTACTAAACACTAGGATAGAGATGATGTTAGAATTCAAGAAGAATACTAACAACTAGCAAAGCAGATAGATCAAAAGCAACTGAAAAGATCAAACAAATGCTCCTAAGAAGTAGATAGTTGTAGTGATTATTTCTGCCCCCTGGGGATCAAAATTGAAATGAGGTAAGGGGACATAGAAACAAGCTAGATATGAGAAAATTAGAATATAGAAATGTCCAAGATGATAGATAGATGATTAGAACCAAAGAATGACTATTAAAGAGACTAGTAAAATGCCCCAGTTTGACTAGAATTTACCATGAAGGATACAGTGTAAAAAATAGGTCAAATCTAGTAGAAAGATGATTTTAGACATGAAAAGGTTGAATTTAAGTAGATGTGAAGTATGAAAATGATGAAGAAATAAAGAAATAAAGATGCCCCAGTGATGATTCAAAGATTAGACCTCAAAAGGTCAGCTAACTGCTCAGAAGAAAGTAGATTTTTAAAAGACAATTTTGACCATCAAGATGAACTCGGATTTTGATTTCGATCCCAAAAATGAATCCAAGACATCAAAATTATTTAAGAGGTCCAAACTTTATATAATGTGATCATAAGATAGAAAAGAGATGAAGCAAAAGATTAAGAAGGTGAAAAGACATGAACAAGAAGAAAGTAAAGAAATATATGAAAGGAGTTAGCTGATATGTCCACAAAAAGATGAAGAGAGAGCTCTCCCCATATGCAAGAATACAAGATTAAGCTAAAAAAATGAACCTAAAATGCAAGCTAATATGAAAAGTGGTTTACCAAAAAGAAGTGCATAACATTTAGACTCTTAATTTCATCATTAAGCATTTATTAGGGATGTCATGAGATCATACAACCATCACTAGTATAACTATGAGGATATGAATATGATTGATATCAGATAGGGATGTGGAAATCCAATCTAAGCATCAGAGACATGTAAGTCAAGATAACTACACCTGTATCAAGGCATAAGCGCTAAGATAAACCCCAAGTGTGATCTTGCAAAGCAGTCAAGGATGATACATTTGTAAGTCAAAATGTTGAATAGGACAAGCATAAATGCTTACAACACTATAGACAAACAAAGTATACCCACAAGCAGAAATCAAGAAAATATGTCCCATGACCCTAGTCTTCTAATCAATGACATCCTCGAAAGACAATTAGGGAGGGAACACATGGTGAAAAAATCATCATAGACAACACACAAAGTAGATAAAGGGCAACATAGCTCAGTCATTTAAGTGTTAAAGTGCATGTGTGTAAGTCACTTGGCCATTTCTTCAAGACTTGATTCTGATAGTGAGAAATATCGTGACATCAGAGACCGTAGGTAAACTATCTGAAAAGTGTTGAAAAAAACTTGATGTCAAGGTGGGGGAAGTGTTGAGAAACACTATTTTGTGAGTTGTCAAAGAAAACCTAATGCACAAGAATACCTCAATAGGCTAAGTAGCTATGCCCTCGAGACAAGGACAAGAACTAATTCCAAGCCAAGAAATGTGTAGCAAAGTAGGTGATTGAGACTGATAGACATAGGTGCAAGGGTTTCAAGTAGTGCCTGCTTCTAAGTTTTCACCACTTGATAGATTTTTCAAGAATTTTTTCAAATTTTTTGTATTTTTGTATTTTTTGATTTTTTTGGTGATACATCAAAGCACCTATTGCTAGGTTTTCACTAAGATGATCATTTTTTTAGAATTTTTTCTAATTTTTAGGATTTTTTCAGCATAATATATGATTTTTTGGATTTTTTAGAATAATTTAGAGATCACTAGTTCTCAAGCAAGATGACATAATTTTCTTCCAATGTCTAGCAAGGTATAGGACATGATGGAGAAAAAAGCCAATGGATAAGAAAAGATGCATAAGAAAGGAATTTGAAGCGAGTGAAAGTGATCCTCAAGAACTGACTCCTCAAGAGTACCCAAGCTAGGGAAAGAGGTGAAATAATCATATGAAGCATATTTTGGATAAGCAATGGAAGTAATGAGAAAGATAGCATGTAGGATAAGCAATGAAGCCAACAAGTGAGATAGCATGAAGTGTGTAGTCCAAAAGAGTAGCCATGTCAAGAGACCTATGAGAACCATGTTTAATTTATTATGATCAAGACCAAGGGGTCAACTAGATAGGATAGCGATGGGATAGAGAAATAAAAATAAAGCTCAAGATGGAGGCTATGAGGGAATGAGAAAGCACAAATAGAGAATCTCATGGATAAGATAGCCAATATGCAAAGATAGCTTAACATTGTGAAGATCAAAGAGAGACGAGGGGATAGATGGATGCTGGAAGAATTACGCATGACTCTTGTTTGCCAGGTTTTCATCATGGTACTTATCCAAGGTACCACAAGATGTAGTTTTCACCATAGGATGCATTTATTTCTCTTTACTTTTGCTACCAAGGTGCCACAAGAAGTGGTTTTCACCAAGGCACATTTTTATTTAAATTTTTTTTTTTTTATAATTTTTTTTTTTTAATATAATTTTTAGAAAGAGCTCAAGCTTTTTGAATGTAGATAGTGCTCCTATAGGAAAGATAAGCCATGATAAGCCAAGACCATAGAAAGGTATGCTCAAAGATGTTTATAGGGTGATGAAAGAGAAATGGTAGTAGGAAGAATATATTGAGGATAAGAGTTCATGTATAGAAAGTAAATGTAAGCTTTATTGGATTTCATGAGGGTAGTTAAAATATTGGACAAGATCAACATTGACACACACCTTGAAGGGTATTGGAATGATGGAAGAATGATGGATGAAGTAGATTGAGATTTAGATGCATGAGATGGTAGAAGAGATTTGGGAAAAAGTGGAGTGGAAGGCTTTGGAATATTTTTAGAAAGATTTTGGAAGAAGATGGAATGGAAGCCTTTGGAAGCTTGAATTTCAACTTTGAAGTATTTTCAATATTCAAGTCTTTTAAAAGAGACTTGGAAATCCATATAGCTTTAGATTTTCCTTTGGATACTTCAAAACACATTTCTTCAATAATGGGTTTAGGAACCCATATTTTCTTTGATTTAGCTTTTTTAATAGTTGACCTTTGTGGTCTCTTTTGTGAATTCTCCTTCTTAGCATTCACATGTCGATTAGATGGGACATAGTGATCTTTCTTTTTCAATGGATTCTTATGTTTATTCTCACTTCCAAAGGACTTGGGATTTGTGGATGAATAAGGATGATATGACTGGTTTAAATGTATAGATGGCTGAAAAGTCATCAAGGATGAGTGTCTTTGTTGATCTTGAGGTATTATAGGAGAGCTAAGGAATGTGCTAGGAGTGAATGTAAGAGATGGAGGAACATAAGGCCCCAATATGGATGGAAGGTTTGAATGCTTTAGCTTAGATGGATAAGGACCAAGGATAGATTTAGAAGATGCAAGGGATAGTGGTAAGGGATATCAACATCTTTAGAGTGAGCAACATGGTCAAAGCCATCAATAGACTCATGAGTACCTTTGATAGGAACAACATTTTTAATAGAAGCACTTGAAGCTTGAGCACAATTTTGAAGTGGATGTGGAGAAGTAGAACATGAGGGGATGCTTTGATCTTGACAAGTAGCTTTGGATAACATATGAAGAGAACTTTTCTCATAATTTTCAGTAAGCTCAAGGGAGATAATGGAAGTGGTATCTTCAACATACTTGGGGGATGGAAAAGACATAGGATATGGAGGGGTGAAATTTTGAAGATGAAAGGGTGCTTGATCTTGATCTTTCTTGACATATATAGCTTTTTCTTTTTGAGGGTCCCCTTGACATGGAGCCACTTCTAAGGACAAGGGAGAATGAAGAGTGAATGGAGTAGTGCTTGGATTAGGCATAGTAGTGCATGAAGGTTGAGGATGTTTAGGATTAGTAGCATGGAAAAGGTTTGCAGCCAAGTGAAGGTTAGCTTGAGTTTCTTTAAGAGGTAGCCCTTGAGGGTATGCATATTGCATATGGAAAGCACTAGGTTTTTTGTTTGATGGAGGCATGTTGGAAAGCTTTGAAGTGTTGGGAGATGCACAAGTGTTGGAAGAAGTGGGGATATCAAGGAAACCATCACTAGACATAGGTTCATTAATATGATCTTTCTCAAGAAAAGTATCCTCATCACATGAGTCATTAGAGGTATCAATAATTCTATTATCAATAAGATCTTGGATTTTATGTTTCAGCTCAATGCAATCTAAAGTACTATGCTCATTATGTCGATGATAAGCACAATATATATCCAAGAATGGGTTTTCATATGAGCTAGACTTAGGTAACCTAATGAGCTTGGTGCTAAGAAGTGTTTGCAAAGTGTCATCATAAGAATCTTCCAAGGGAGCAAAAGTTCTATCAAAATTATGTCTAGAGTCCTTTTTTTGTTTCTCAAGTGAATGGTATGCATCCATGTCTTCATCATTGTCTTGGTCAAAGATAGGTCCATCATGATATCTTGGAATAGGCTCAAAGTAGGTATCACTTTCTTTCTCTCTAAGAAGGTCTTTAGATCTTGAAGATGAAGACATTTGATGTCTTGGAGTGGAATATGTAGACCTCGAAGAAGATGAACCATGTGTATGTAAAGGTCTTAAGGGAGAATTATTTAAGAATGAAATCTTCTCCTCTAACCTTTTCTCAAGTTTAGACTTCATTTCTATCATGTGCTTAGAGAGATGAAGGTAAGAAAGATCATTTGTCTCTTCTAGTTCTTTGTATTACGCATATAGATCTTGAAACTCTTTAGTGGCATGGAGGATATCATGATCATCTAGATTTGGCCGAGGTTTGGTAGCACAAGCTTTGAATGCCATAGTGGTAGACAAATAATCAAGCATGAAGGAGACTAGAGGAAGCTAACAAGGTGACATAAGATAACTTGATGTCCAAACTAGAGAGGTAGATTATTCACTTGCCAATATAGTAAAGATAGAGTAAAGTAACTTGTTAAGAAAGTGTCCAAGTTACTTACAGCACTAGTGACTCAAGTCAAGAGCTAGGCAGGAAGCCAAATAGCCAAGTAGTAGAGCAAGTGGGGTGACAAGTGAACAACTTTCCCAACCCAAGAGTGTAGTCAAGAAATCAAGGTAACCATTTCAAAAAAAGGATAACTAGCAAGTGGACATAGACCATGAAGAAAAAAATATTAAGAGCACTAAGACCAAAGAGCCACTTTAAGCATGTTTAAGCACTAGAGACATAACAAATCATAGCCAAATGATGAAAAACCCCTTAGTAAGTAACACAAGAAAATGTTTGCACTCGACATTTTGACTTGTTGACAAAGTTTGACAATAATTGATAGCATAAGAAATTTGATGTTCAAAAGCAATTTCTTTCCAAGCAAGATAGTGACACATGGAGTATTCTTCAAACAATCAAGCAAGAGACAAAACAACCTTGCATGATACAAGAATATGTGAGGTCTCAAAAAAAATCTCTAGAATTATCGTCATGTGTATGTTCAAAAGATTTTCATAGGCATACCACATTTGAGAATGTATCAAGCAATATCTACCTAAAAGACATAGTTCATTACTCAACAACTTGGCCCACGCTTGATGCTCCTTCACCTCACACCAAGTGGTTGCCCACAAGAGATATTGGCTTTGTCATGGAAATTCCATAAGCATAACTAAGGGAACACAGATGGTGAGTGTAAAATCTTGGAGTGATCCGAGTAGTCCATTAGGATTGATCCTTGCACCAAAAAGTTGAGCGGCTGAAAAAGGTAGTTACTAACTTAGGGTGTTTAGATAGGGCTTTTGTTCATAGTGTTCCTCTTGCTCCCAATTACAGGACACCTCACCTTGCAATGAGTAACCAATCTCACGACCACAAGAGTACCTTAAGCATTCTTTCCTAGTGATCTCCCTATGGTTGAAATCTCATAATCGATCACACTAGGTGAAGACAAACACTACGTCTACTATAGTTTTGTGTCCTTGATAGCCTTGAGTTTATAGTGGGTTGAAAGAGCTAGGAAATCTGCTTGTCCCCACTTGGGTCGTTCCTCTCAGGTTGTCCGAGAGCAAGCCCTCTAAAGGATTCTAAACTACACAAAGAGTGGATCAAATTTTGGAAGTCAAGATTTTTGATTCACCACAAGGGTGCAGAACATACTCTCCTATTTAGATCGTTTTCTCCCAAACATGCCAAGAAGATTCAGTTGCCTCTTACTCTTGAAACCAAATGGTAAGTCAAAATTTTTGATTCACCACAAGGGTGAAGAGCATACTCTCCTATCACCAAAAGATCCCAATCGTAAGTTTTAATGTGCCTAAAAAAAAAAAAACTAGTATATGCTGCACATGTAAAAATAAAGAACAAGCAAAATTGGGTTTTTGTGCATTGGGCAGCCCTACAAACAATCGTTAGTAACCCTTGTGCATTTGAAGCTTTGACATGTGTTCTTTTTATGCAATGTTTTTATTTTTTCACAAGGATGGCAACCTGAAATCAAAACTTGTCAGCACCAAAAGTTAGTGTGAAATAACATAAAAATATGCAATAAAAAGTGGTTAGTTGCTTGAAAAAGCCAATTTATCTTCCAACCAAGTGCATGCAAAGAAAGTGCAAGTTAATCACGAATGCTCTCATTTTTACTCTTTGATTTTGACCTAGTCAACAAGATTAAATTTTTTCACTATGATTTTGGATCCAAAAATAGAAATCAAAAGAAGATACCCTTAATAAAAATCAGAGAGCTTTCCGAAAATGCAAGAAATTCAAAAAAATCTCTTCATTTGTGCCCTAGGGACCCATTTTGTCAAAACAGGCTAGATTTATTAAAGCGAGTTTTTGATCCCTAATATGACCTCAAAAGTCAAAACACAAAGAATGTACCCCCCTTAGAATTCAATTTTTTTTTTTAAATGTAAAATTTTTGAAAAAAAATGCTGATTTGCGATCAGAAATGACTTTTTATGAAAAATAAAGAAAAAATCATAACTTCCTCAAATCACGTCAAAATTCTCTAAAAATCAGACTAAGACATGTTGGACACATACCCACCTTGCAAAAAAAATTTTAGAACCAAAATTTAAGTGGTTAAAAAGATATGATCAAATCTTTAAACCAACTAGATTTTTGGCCTTCAAACCCATTTATGGGTTGGCCTTAAAATCAAAGTGATAATTCTACAAAAGTACTTGATTAGATCCAATATGCTACTATAAAAAATTAGAGATAAAAAATAAAAGAAAATAGAGCTAGAAACTTGATTCATGCCCCACGGTTTGACACCAAAAATGTACACTCGAATTGTGTCACACTCTAAACCCTTCTATCCAAACGATTCCATGAGTTCAGAATGTTCGAATGCCGGCTTAGAGCTCCCTATCCATGGAGTGCAAGAGAGTGTATTTCAAGTTCAAGGGCTCTCAGCTAATCAAATCTTTAAACCAACCATATTTTTGGCCTTCAAACCAATCTACTTATGGGTTGGCCCTAAAACCAAAGTGATAAGTCTAAAAAAGCACTTGATTAGATCCAATATGCTGCTGTAAAAAATCAGAAATAAAAAATAAAAGCAAATAGAGCTAAAAATTTGATTCATGCCCCATGGTGGGTGCTAAAAATGTACACTAGAAATGTGTCACACTCTAAACCATTCTATCCCAATGATTCCATGAGTTGGAATGTTTGGATGCTAGCTTAGAGCTCCCTATCCACAAAGTGCAAGAGGCTAGTATTCAAGCGTGAAGGCTCTCAGCTAAGCCTTAGAAATGTGCTTCTTGCTAGTAAACCATGCAACGAGAGGTTCTTTGAGACAAGAGCAAGAGTGCAAATATCTCAAGGAATCCCTCAAGCATGTAATGCAAGATGGAAGACTAAACTAGAATGGAGATGCAAGATGCAACTATGCTAGAATATGAATGAGAGTGTTACAATACCATTATTTAAACTATGTGAGATAGATTATTGCAAAGAAATAACTAAACTAGCATGTAAGTATGAATCTAAACTAGTGTGTAATGGTAATGAGAGGATGAGACAAGAAATGAGAACTTCTCCACAAAGCTCCAAAGAAACATATTAGAAAACTTGCAGCATAACAATATTCAAATGAGGGATGGATTTGAGGGGGAAAGCTCTCTCCCTTTTAAAGTCATATGGATGATAGAGATCAAGATGAAGATGGTGGATGATCAACAGTGGAATTCAAAAATAGGAGTGATCCATGTGCACACACAAGTCAACCAATAGAATATAAGTTGACTTGTCATATAAGACAAAAGTCACAAAGCCTTTTTTTTTAATTGCAAAATAGAAAAAGGACTTTATGTGTGCACTTTAAGTGGGTTAGAAGAATGGGGTCTTTTATTTAATTAAAATGGGACATGTTCTTTTAATCAAATAATGAACTTAGGATAACATAGTCAAACTATAGGTTATAATCAAATAAATTGATTATTAGCAATTTGGCCTAGGTAAGTGATTAAATTAATTTAGCCAAAATGTTGAGAAGGGGGCTAATAGTCTAGATGACCATTTTTAGGTCGTTACAGAACAAAGCCAATGATACAAAATCTGCCACCACTTTGCAAAAAAATGTTGCCTCCAAAATTGCACCATATGATAAGTGGGAATAGAACATGCCCAAGCCATAATCTAGTTAAATTGGTCTAGTTTCTAATTAGCTAAGTTGACTAAAAATTCATGTAGAATTGTCATCAGATTAGGTACAATAAAATAAACAATCAATTGTTCCAGCAAACTAGCAAGATCAAATATAGTTTTCTATGATGATAAAATTACATATGCAGATGCATCACTTGCATGCCATACATGAAGCACATTCACCAACTTATAACAAATGGTTGGATATAAAGGCTCCATATGCTAGCCCAACAATGGAAGCCAAGGATGTAACAATACAAATATTGGTACAGTCTCCCTGTGAGGATCCCAAGTATCTATAGTTATTGTTAATTTGGGCATCACTATAGGATCCAAAATGTTATGAAGTACTAAAGTTGGTAGTAAATTCTCCCATGACTCTAGAAAATGTAGCATAGGTTTGAGGTCCCTTGGCTTCCAGGAATTTGTAGTAGATATTCTCATTATTGGGAAAATAACTTTAGTGTAGAGTTGAGTGGAAGGAGTTGAAGAAGAAAGTTCTACTTCTATGTAAATTCCATAATCATGAGGCTCATTCCCTTGTAGAAGCCTCTTCCAAAATGACATTACTTGTAAACTATGCAAAGGATGTTGAAGTGGTTACCAACCTTGAAACACTCTTATACGCATTGGCAAAGAAAATGCAGATGCAATACATGACAAATTGCACAACTTGTAGTCCTCTCAATATTTGGATTATAAATTGTCTAAGACACTTGCAAGTGATTCCAATGTCATAGCACCTACTGCAACACTTTCTTAGATTCTATCCAGTGCTCCCATAATATACTCTATGTTGTCTAGCTATTGTTTTTGCCATGCAATCTCTTTCTAAAGCCACTTCTTTTCCTTCTAGTATATTGCCACAAACTCTCTCTCATGCCTTAAATTTTAATCAAACTTCTCAATATCTACCTCTACCATATCTAAAATTAACTTCACAATGTGTTGTAACTTTGGCATAGGTGTTTGATCCTTGAAATATTTCATTTCAGCATTCAAGTTTTCAAGATTAGTCAAGATCCTACACAAAAATAATGTAGACAAAGAAAAATGGGCAGAGTTCGCAACAAAATTTTACAAAAACATATCATAGAAGATATTTTTAGAAGGAAACAAGCCATAACCCAGTTAAATTGGTCTAGTTTTTTATTAGCTAGGTTCATCACAAATTCCTATAGAACTGTCATCAGATTAGGTACAATAAAATGAACAATTAGTTGTTCCTATCTAGTAGGATCAAAAATAGTTTTCCAAGGTGACAAAATTTCATATGCAGATGTATGTATGTGTATATGTATATATGTATGTACGTATGTATGTATGTATGTATGTGTATATGTATGTATATATATGTATCTATGTATATGATGTATGTATGTATGTATGTATTTATATACATATATATACATATGTATATGTATATATGTATACATACATACATACACACACATATGTGTGTGTCTATATATGTATGTATGCATGCATGCATGTATGCATACAAAGAGATCTTGTGGATTGTGGATTATGGATTATAAAAACAAAAAAGAAAACACGACATTAATCATTCCCTATTTGTTTTGATCAATTGTGGAGAGCTCTGAATGTTGGTGGAGATCAATGGAGTGCCCTTATGATCATTGCATTATGTTGCCATGCACTTTTGATCTTTGCATTTTTTTTCCTTGCCCTTGTGATCTCTATATATATATGTATGTATGTATGTATGTATATACATATATATAAATATGTATATGTATATATATGTGTATATATACATACATACATACACATATGTGTGTGTCTATGTATGTATATACATTGATCTTTTTAAAGGTTCTTATTGATCTAGTTGCATACATATTCTAGAATCCAAATAATAAGACAATAAAATTCACTCAACATCTAGCATGGCCACATATGTGATGAAAATGCCTACTGGTAAGTAGATTCCTCTTTTTCTCTCTCATTATTCATGTGTTTATTTCACTTGAACTGTTATTTCTTAGGGAGAATTTTGTAATATTGGATTCATTTTATGTAGGAGCCAGTGAGGACATTCCTGGATGTACCTGTGTTAGATGTATGGGAACACTTAAGAAATGTGATGAATTTTTTATGAGAAATAAAGATGGACTTCCCGAGAGAGTAACCCAACTTTTAGGTACTTTAAAGATTGATCCTTTCTTAAAGATTCTTAGATGTTAACAAGGAATTTAGATGTTAGGGGAGGAGGGTGGGGCCAAATAAAATTCCACCTTCACATGGTTGGACTTGATTAGTATAGAATATTAAACTATTCTCAAAATCAAGTGAATCTCAACATTAACCTATGATTGCATGACAACTAACTATGTGAATATCTTAGTTTTAGGCAATGCAGAAGTAGGCCATATTCAATATACAATGCCAATTCATATGCATACAACATTAGGTGGAGCTAAAAAATGCAACAGGTTTGTATTTTTTTTAGAGGTCTCTAATTAGGTACTTTAAGTTATAGACCATCATGAACATTGTAACTTTGACTCTTATAGGAAAGGGTAATGTCCTAAGCATGCAAGCAAATCAAGACTTTCTATGTGCTGACTTGTTGAGGACATTCTCTTGGCCATAACAACTAGAGTTCTAATGTCCATGATGGTCAATAATTCTAAAAACTTAATAGACCTATTAAATAAATATAAACATGGTGTGTTTTTCCAGCTCTACCTATTAGCCATGCATATATAATGTAGTTGCACGTGTATTCTCAATTCAAAGTGGAAGAATCTTATTTTGGATGCAACCAAAAAATGATATGCAACAGAAGATGAGAAAATGATGTCACTTTTGTAGGCCTGGAACCTTTTGTTGTTACATTTTGTCACATGTATCCACATGAATATGAATATTTTGTCACACATATCATTTAAGAACATTGTTTTCTTCATATTTGAGGTTGAAATAGGTGATCATATTTATCTAGCTCACCTTCTAGTGGCTCACTTCTAAGTTTTGCAAGTTGCTACTAGATTACTCTTTGTAGGGAAATACTAAAATAGGTTTATTGCTTTGCATTAACATGCAAAATGAAATAAATTTTGTCCATATACTCATTTTAAATTGAAATACACAAGAAATCTCTTAGTGGTGAATGGTCCCATATTTCTTAGGCTTATTTATGCGATTTTTTATGAGAAGTTGACCATACAAATTTGTTTGATCACTTTTATGGAGCTTGAGATTACTTTCTTGGTTTGGACCATGCCTCTCTATTTGAGAAACTAGAAATGAATTCTACATTAGTAGTTCTTTCAGGATATTTTTTGGTCAATATGACATTTCTACAATTTAAATATTGCAAACATAATAGTCAAGGATGAGCTTTGGACATTGAAAGGAAAATTCATGTATGTTTGCTACATTTGACCAGGAGGATAAGTTTGTACCTAGACAAAGAAGACTAGGTAACCTTTCAAAAATTTCATAATTTCAAGATCACTAATTAGACTATTGCATGAGTATCTTTGTTTGTCTTTAAATATTTGATAGTGTTATGGGTTCCTATTTTGAAATGGATATATATGATCAAGGGTTGTTTTAACTATTTTTATGGAATATGAAAGACGTCATTGCTTGTTTACTTGGATGTCTTGCCCTTGGCTCACCCACCCCATAAAATATGGTTGTGGGTGTGATGTTGTCTTCAGATTCAATCTCTTTATAGTATCAGAAGATATCAAATTCTTTTGACTACCACTATCAACAATAAAATGGAAAGCTTTTCCTCCTACACACATTTATGAATGGAATAATCTCTCTTCATCATCACAAGAAAAATACCTTTGCAATGGCCGTGGTGGCATATGGGTTAGCCTCAATGATTTGTTCAGCCTCTTGCTTTCCAAATTCTATCATCTTAGGTTCAATAGCTTCTTCATGGGTTTCCATCATTGAATTCTTTATAGTTCTACAATCTTTAGTGTTATGAGAGGGACTTTTATGGACTTCACATCACATACCTGATTCTTATCCTATTTTCTCTAACCCCCATATTTGGAGATAGTTCCTTGGATATTTGTTTTCCCATTGGCTTATTACCTTCACTTTTACATTTTTTGTTAATTGGATTTTACCTCCTCCCTTTTTGTTTGAACTTCTCCTCAATTTTCGATGCATATTTGAAAGCATTGGACAATGTTTCTATATTCAAGAAATCCATTTCAGTCTAAATGTATCTATGAATAGCACTCTTATACTTTAGAACTTGATGTTTTTATGAGTCTTTGGTGCCAAGCTTTATAGAGAA
This sequence comes from Cupressus sempervirens, assembly GCA_028749045.1. Taxonomy (NCBI): domain Eukaryota; kingdom Viridiplantae; phylum Streptophyta; class Pinopsida; order Cupressales; family Cupressaceae; genus Cupressus; species Cupressus sempervirens. The sequence goes on along the minus strand of CM053785.1, from coordinate 550,323,518 downwards.
AGCATGAAAAATGTTGGTGTACTCTTGAACTAATTAGTCTTTCTTCTATCAAAGTAATTGCCATTGCATATATTTTTGTTCATAGATATCCTCAGGGTAATATTATTGTCTTATATGGTCTACAAATTCTTCCTATGTGGGTTTTCCATCAAATAACATAGAGAATTCATGTCCATCCTGAGATTCTTGGGTTTCTTTAGTTGTTAAGTGTACCTCCCATGCCAACTTCACATGATTCTTAGCTTTGAGGAGGTCGAAGGTTATCTTTTCAATATCTGAGAAATTATTAACACAAAAGTACCTCTCCAATTTGGACAACCAGTTATCAACAATAAGTGCATCAAATTTTCCTTGAAAAGTTTGAATGTCAAAATTTATCTACACCTTGAATGGGATTTGCCTGCGAAATTTTGAATTGCTTGGACTAACATGTAACACTCATTTTTCAAGCATTCGTGAAAATTGCTTCATCATTTCTTTACTTAATACCTCTTCTACTAGTATTTTGAAGGATTCATCTATCCCTTTCGATGATTATTTTTCCATCTGTGACCATGTGTTTCTCAAAGGATGAAAATCTAAGAGATCTTTTGTGGCCAATCCAAACCTTTGATAAGATGACCACGTACGATGGGACATATAGGAGTAAACAAGCTCTAATACCATTGATTTGAATTAGAAATTCAAATTACAATACCTAGTGTAGAACTTGTGGTATTGTGACTAAATTGAAAGTAATTAAAATGCAACAATAGATGTTTCTGCAAGGCAAAAAAAAAGTGATCCATTCATTTCGAAAAATAGAGTTTTTACAAGTTTGATGGATCCCAAAGGTCACCATTATCCCTTGGATATGAAAATGAAAAGTACACAAACTAATTAATTATAAAATAAACTCTAACAACTATAAAAAATAAAAAAATTTGTGAGCTCATTTTTCTAATAAATTTATAAATTTTAGTTATAAACTACAAAAATTTATAAACTCAAGGCTTTGTTCTAATAAATTATTTTCCTTCTTAGTTCATTTTTGGACTCATATTCCAACTTAGGTGGTGTGGCTTTGTTCTAATTTTTATATATTTTTATTAGTTTCTTAGCCCTTTAAAAGGATTTTCAAGGGGATAAATGATTGTTTATGAGCTATCCAACTTGAGTTCCACCTAATTTACATTTTGAAGTGTATTTAGTTTTAGTACCTTCACAATCCTTTTGAATTTTTCACTCAATCCTTCTACAAACAACATCACTTTCCTATTTTATGACATACGTCCAAGACCATGATAAATATATGTTGAAACTCATTAATATGTGTATATATTGCACCACTTTGCTCTAGTTGGGTGAGCTCCCTATAGTAAAATTATATGCATATCATTTCAAATTGAATAATTGACTTGTTACTGAACTCTTCATATCAATTGATTATCATGTCATGATCCTGGGTAACAAGTTCATGATGCTACTATTCACATGGTGTCCCATCTAGGTGCATAGTAGCAATTTAATTGCCTCTATTTTAGTCACAGGTCTTAGTGAATCTATCAAGCTTGTGTATCCAAGCTCCACATATAGTTTTTCCATTGCCATCAAATATAGGTAAGGTTAACTCATCCATAACATGTTTTAGATCCTTGTTTGGGGCCCTGAACCTTCTATCTTTCCTTGCCCCTACCATTTCCCTTCGCTTCCCCATATACTGAACAAAGTTAAAATTCATCTTTGAATTATATAGAAATAAGTCTCATTTAACATGCAAGTCATAACATCCTCTAGAACAATTATTGTGTCTCCATCATTTCCCACTTCTACTTCATTATATTCTCAACAAATATAGACATTAATAGCCTATTTTTTGCGTGTGTAGGTGTTCTAATACCTCATGGTGACCCAACTACACTACCACCTTCACGGTGATGAATTTGAGGTCTTATCAAACCTATCTTTAATTAATGCATTGCCTCTATAAGTTGTAATACACACTAATACACTCCGCCCTATTTTCTAACGACAATTTCTAATTGAGAGGGCACAATTTGTGAAATTGGTATTTTTTTAATTCCCCCACCCCGATGCCATCAGAATTATGACTACCTATTTTGAGACCATTAGTATTATCATGATCATAAAAAATACATTAAAAAAAAGAAAGACAAACACCAAATCATTTTCACAGTCAACTACACGCAAAAGGCACGATTCCAGTGTGAGGTTTGAGTGCAAAATTACCATGTAAGTGATCCAATGTTGCAAGACAACATATCATCAACATTACTGGGGTAAGCACACATACTACTTCAAGTTGTGTGATTTGAAAATGAAATTGCTTGAAACCTGATATATGTGATTTAAAAATAAAATTGTTTGAAACTTGATTTATGTGGTTTGAAAATAAAATTTCTTGAAATCACCCAAAATATGTGCAAAAACACCATCAATTCTTCCCTAAGAAAATTGTAACCCTTGTCATATTTGACCAAAATAGTTTGTGGCACTAATCTTTCTAGAATGACTTCCTATCAGTACTAAGTTGCAACACAAATGAAATACCCTAACCTAATTGTACACCATGCCCATTCCCATGAAAAATTTATATACTTATTTAGTACATCCATGGATTAACCTTGAGCCACATGCATGCCATGTAAACATGTACATGCATACTATATATACACCAATAAAACATATATACATGCTCTAGCCTATAGCTCTTTGATGTACACAAATTTGGTGTGGTGTTCTGGTTGTAGGCTCTTCAATATCTCCTCTTTATATACACACAAATCAATGATAAAGAGAAACCAAGGGCTCTACAATGGAATCTTTTTTTGAGTTGGGAGAGTGGACGGGAAACTAAAAGTCATTAAATTTTGATTGATTGTGTTATAACTTATGCCTCCACCTAGTTTTTCCATTCATTCATTCATTTTGGATTCAGGAGTGATATATATTTTGTCTCTTGTTGTGCCTTTGTGATCTATGTCTATGAAGTGATCTTTTTCAATAGAGAAGGAAGAAATGAAAAAGGGAAATGAAGGGTCTTGTATACATAGTATTGTACAAGTGGCTTACATACAATCACATTAGTGGCCAACATGAGTAGTAGGATTCCCTACAACCTTTTCTTGCCCTCCTGTAATGATAATGATATATACACATAGTCTTCTGACACTAAGAAAGATTATCTATGTAATTTTTTTCTTACACATGTGTACACCATGTTGAGGGAATCCATTTCAGACTAGCAATAGGGTTCATTCATATTCATCTTTAATTTGTGCTTCTCCACACATCCCATCTAGTCCCACTTCCCCACCTCTCCTAACACCCATACAATAAGTTAATACAACATCACCCTACAACCCACATATCATATTTTGCAAAAGGCTACATGGACATCTAAAAATTTGGGCAAGGCTACCTTAGCCTATAGCGGGGAGGACAATTGAAATAATCCATTTGTTCTCTTGTGTATTTATGAGAATTTTGGGAAGAGAATTCAATAATGGAGGCTCTTAACTTTCATTATAGTCATAATAAGGGTGATGCACAACTACCTCTTGGATTTATGTTCCATCCCACTGATGAAGAGCTCATGACACAATATCTCATGAGAAAGGTTTTAGACAACAATTTCATGGGAAGGGTCATTGCTAAAGTTCCATACTCATTACATCATAAGGTGTTTGAAGATCTTTTTAGTACCAATAAATCTTGGCCTTTTATTGAGATGATCTAATGCCCAAGTGAGAAAACTCTTATCATTAGGGTTAAAGAGTGAGCCTATGTATATCTTATCAACAAATTACAGCTTTAGTATCTTTATTATGAACTTTGAAAAACTAAGGTTGAACTAATAGTGCACCCTAAAATATCACTATCTTTGCCTCTTGCATCAATTGTCTTCCTCTTTTTGATATAATTGTGCTTATTTCCATATCAATATCCTTTTAAATTCTTGTAGAAATTGTGGTTCATTGGCCAATGTGACCTCTCCAAGTGTACTTCTAAGTTTTTTTTCATTTATGTTTATGTAAAAGGCCCTAAATTCTAATGTTAAAAAAAATATAATCTGAAATAAAATATTTTCTAGTGACCTAGCTTGCATCATCACTTATGTCATCTAATGATTGGCCTATTATCATATTATTTTCAGTTTGGTATAGTGTAACCCAACTTCTCATTAGGGGATTTGATTAGTGTAGAGACAAATTGTAGTTCTAATATTACTAATAAATGATAAATTTAATGAGACAGTTCATCTTGCATCTTAATTTCAATCTAGGGTCATAAACTAATGAAAGGTATAGTGGTTGTCTACTCAAGGGATGAAGATGGAATTCCAAGTGGGGATGAATGCAACTAGAACACATGGAAGAAAACTTACAACAAAGTGAAATAAAATTGGCAATAAGAATTGTCACTTCCTGGAGACGGGATCTTTCTGTTATGTTCAAGTGATAGTAACTATAAAGAAATTGAAAAAAACTCTAAAATAACAACTTTAACACAAATCATAAAGAAAAATCTAAAATATTGAATCTAATTTAAAATAAATAAAAACTTCAAATATTCTCAAACAAAAAAGTCTATAGTAAAAACCTTAATACAACTAACATAATTCTCAATGATTAAGCATGAAACATAGGAATAAATTAATCAACAACTCAAACTTATTCATATAACCAAAATTTGAAAATGGTCAGAGCTTTGGGAGGCAGAAACTCAGTGGCAGGGACTGACCCTAGAGGGACGGGGAGTCGAAAAGTGGGGACTTCAACAAAAAATGTAGGATCAGACAAGTTTGTGATGGATCCCTAGAAGAAGATGACAAATAATTGGGCTCCTGTTCCACAAATTATGGGGAGGGGATATTTTTGTTCCTCTATTTGACTACCACATTAACAAAGGGACCCCATTGCATGAAAGAAATCTCTCAGAGGGTGTGGATAAGAACAAAAATGTGCCTAGTACAGAGGACCAGAAAAAGGAAAAGGTGGAAGTCGATCAATGAAAGTGGTCTTTTTTTTTTTGGGAAAAGACCTAGAAGGAAGTCTTCTTTCCCTCTAGTTACACCAATATCCTATTGGGAAAAAGGTTAGTTTCAAATCTTTATACCAAATTCAATTGTTGATTATTCTATCTCAACAATGAATTTTACTCTAGTTGGTAAATTTTTGGGGGCTAGGCCTGATATTGATGCATTAAGAAATATGAACAGAAGAAAATGGGCTCTCTGTGGACAAGTAGATATTGCTCCTATGATGAATGGTTTCTTCTCCTTTGTTTTTACCTATAAGGAAGATTTAAACATGGAGGTATGTGGAGCACCTTGGTTGTTTGGTAATAGTACTTTAACGATCAAAAAATGGGAACCTAATATGGATCTATCTGATATATGCCTTCTTCCTAATGACACCAATTTGGATTAGACTACCTAGTTTATCCCTTGAGTTTTGTCATGAAGAAATCTTCAAGGGGATGGCTAGACCTTTTGGAGAACTTGTAGCTATTGATAATGTTACGGCCTCAAGATCAAAACTCTCATGTGCTAAAATCTACGTAAAAGTTGCTCACTTGAAGAACCTTCCTCAAAAGGTTGAATTGAATTCAAAACTTGGTAAAAGGATGCAAGAGATAATCTTTGAAGATATTCCAAATGCTTATTTTTTCTATAAAAAGTAGGGACATTGGGCAAAAAATTGTCCTTTAAAAGTTAAGAACCAACCTAAGTTGGTAAATGTGGAAAAATAAAATGAAACTAAGATCCAAAAAAGGGAAAGGGTATGGAGACCTAAAGAAATGCCTAAGAAGGTGATTGAAGGTAAAGATATCCAAGATAATCAAGTGTTAGGATTGCAAAAGGAAGTAGTAGAGACTTCAAGTGTGTAGGAAAAAGAGGAGGATGCAGTTCCAATGAATTAGATGGTCATTTACCAAAAAGAGAGAGTTAAATTGGGAATATTTAGAATAATTAGAAGAGACAAAGGAAGGAGAAATTTTTGAGGAAAGTAGTCATATTCTAGCATTATAGAGTATTTAGGTGTTTGAAACTTAGGTTCAAATGTCACCCCTTTTTCAAGAGATTGTATCCATAGAGAATTTCCTTGAATCTAAAGGTATGGATGTGTTATCAGATTAGAAAGAACCTAAGTAGAAATAGAGTCAAAGAAAGAAAACAAAGAAGAAAAGTAACATTTTATCTAAAGGAGTTGAGAATTGGAGTAGTAAATTGGAATGTGATTTCCAAAACTAAAAATAAATGTTGGTACTCCAAAGAAACATGAAAGGAAAATGTCTAAAAAGACCAGAGAAAGTGAAAGTTTATAGAATATTGTTGATGGGAAACAGGCAACTATTCTGGATTTTACCCCTAAAAAGTTATGATGAATATTATTGCTTGGAATATCAGAGGGTTGAATAGTATTCATAAGTTAGATATTGTTCAAAATTTTGTTAGAGAGCACAAACCAATTTTTTTAGTGCTTCAGGAAACCAAAATGGATAAAGAGAAAGCTTAAAAGCTTAAAAGTTTTAATAACTATTGTATAATGGCTAGTAGCTCAGAAGGAGCTTCAAGTGGAACGATGATAATGTGGAAGCACTCATTATTTTTAGGTACTTTGCTAAATGCTAATAAATATTTTATGGTGGTTAAGATTAAGAGTATTGCTCTGAACAATGAATGGAATATTGTGAATGTGTATGCACTGAAAGTCAAGAATGCTAGAAAAAAGTTATGGGATACTTTATCTAACATTAAGAGTAATGACTACTATGGTAGATGGATCTTTTAGGGGGATTTTAATGTTCCTCTTTATAAGCATAAAAAAGGGGGAAATGCTAGTTAGTTGGACAAAAGATTGTTTATGGATTTCATAAACAAGGAAGGATTAATGGATCTAGATATTCTTGGGATTGATTTCACCTAGAGTAACAAAAGAGTTGGTGATGACTACATCCAAGCTCATCTGGACAGAGTTCTTATATCACCAGATTGGAATAAATATTTTTTGAGTAATCTAAGGGCTATCCAAAAGATTAGTTCAGATCATTTTCCATTGATATTTAGAGTTGAGTCTATTTCAAACAAAAAGAAGTTTCCTTTTAGATTTGAGAAAATGTGGATGTAGCATCCATAGTTTGAGGACCGATTGGCTAAATGATGGAACATAAATATTGTAGGAATGACTCCATTTTGAGTGGCTTCTAAACTCACAAATCTTAAAATTAAAGTTAAAGTCTAGAAAAAAATATTTTTTGGGAATATTTTTTATATAAAAATTAAAATTAAAGAGGATTTTCTATCCATCCAAAATAGAATACAAGTGGAAGGATATTCTAAGGGTCTGGTAATGGAAGAAAATGAGAAGATGGTAGAGTATCATGATATTGTTACTAAAGAAGAGAATTATTGGAGGTAGAGATCTAGATCGATTTGGCTAGATGAAGGTGACAAAAATACGATTTTTTTTCATTTGTCAACTTTAAAACATAGACCAAAAATTGAATTTCAATAAAGGAGGAACTAAGTTATCTAATAAAAATGAAATATCAAAGGAAATGGTTTCTTTTTTTCTTCTTTGATAGCCTCAGATCTTAGAATTGATTTGGATCATCAGACCGAGTTGCTAGATGTTATCCCTTCTCTGGTTACTGAAGATCAAAATATATCGTTGTGCATTATTCCTAAGGAAGAGGAAATTTATAAAGCTATTTGTTCTCTAGGGGGGATAAGTCACTAGGACCAGATGGTTTTCCCATGCTTTTTTTTTCTAGAAAGAATGGAAACTAGTTGGGAAAGATGTGTGTGATGTTGTTAAAGAGTTTTATGGAAATTAATTCTACTTTCTTATGTCTGATTCTTAAGAAAACTAGTGTTGATTCCCCAGATCAATTCAGGCCTATCAATCTTTGCAATTCGATTTAAAAATTTATTTCTAAAGTCTTAACTCTGAGTTTGTTGCTTTTGCTTCCTTTGCTTATTTTTGAGCAATAGAATGTTTTTATTCTTGGTAGACAAATTCTTAACTCGATTATCTTTGTGCATGAGAATATCCATTCTTTGTCTCTCTCAAATAATCAGGGGTTTATTATGAAAGTTGATATTGCTAAAGCCTATGATAGAGTTGAATGGTATTTTCTTCATAAGATCCTCTTATCTTTTGAATTTAGTGTCAATGTGATTAAGCTTATTATGAAGATGATCTCTACTACTATGATTGTTGTTCTAGTTAATGGGATTTCTTCTACTTTCTTCAAACTGACAAGGGGGTTGAGATAGGGAGATCCTTTATCTCCTATCATCTTCACAATTATGGCTAATTGTCTAGCAAATATATTGGAAAATTGGTATTTTTAGGGGAAATTAAAGGCTTGAGACCTTCTTTTCATCTTCCTATTTGTTCTCATGAAAAATTTGTAGATGATACTATTTTTTTAGGTAAAGCCAAGGTGAGGGAAGTGATGGATATCAAGAAGGCCCTAAATCTTTAATTGTTTTCTATTGGTCAATTGATTAATTGGAACAAGATTTATTTGTATTTTATTAATACCCCTATTTCTAGATAGGGCAGGATTGCTAATATCATGGGGTGCTCTATAGGATATTTTTCTTGCATTTACATAGGTCTCCCTTTGGGCCTTAATCCTCCAGATTCTTTTTGGGAGGAGCTTATTAAGAAATTCAATAAGAAATTGTTAGGTTGGAAAGGTAACTTGTGGAGTCAAGCTGGTAAAGTTACTCTCCTTAAGGCTTCCCTCCAAAGTATCCCTACATATGCCTTGAGACTCTTCAAGATTCTAGCTAATTTTGTTGATACTATTGAAAAAATCCAAAGGAATTTCCTATGGCCGAGATCTGAGGAGAAGAGAGTGGCTTTAAATGCATGGGAGAAAATTTGTAAGCCTAAATTGGATGGAGGATTGGGCATTAGGTCTGTTAGGAGTATGAATAAATTTTTACTTGCAAAGTAGGGGTGGAGAGTTTATAATGAAAATAAGGAGTGGAGTTCTATCTAGAAACATAAATACTTCTTTGTTGCTCCTTCTTTACTTGATATTTTAATCTTACCCTAATGTCCAATCTTCTTCTACTATCTGGGGTGCAATTTAGGGAGCCAAAAAATATCTTAATCAAAGGATGCATTTGGCAAATGGGGAATGGGCATAAGATCAGATTTTGGGATGATGTATGGCTGCTAGATCATCCTCTAATTGAGGATTTTGAGGATATAATTCTTGTCGATAGATGTAAATAGAGATTTGGTTTGTTAGTAGAGAATTACTAGATTAATGGTGAATGGGTCAATCTTGCTGAAATCAATATGGTCTTTACCACAATCCAGTTAATCTTGAATGATTTTAGTCTTTATCCTCATATTGAAGATAAAATGGTTTGGGGGTTTGATCCAAGAGGTTGTTTTAAAGTATTTTTTGTTTTTAGAAGTGAGGAAAAGGGAACGAGACCTTTATAGGCTAAAGCATGGATTAAAGGGCTTACTCCTAAAATTAATATTTTCTTCTAGATCTTGCTTCAAAAAAAAATCTTAACTTTCAACAATTTGCAAAAGAGAGCAGTTTATGTGGTTAACAGATGTTGTCTATGCAAAAGGGATTTTGAAGATAGGAATCACCTCTTCTTAAACTACAAGTTCAATCAGAAAGTTTGGAGTTATATTCTTCTCTTTTGGAACTTAGATTGGGTTCAACATAATAATATTGAGCAATGCTTCTAGAGTTGGACATGTCCTTCCAAGGATGTTAATATTGGTTTTTTGTGGAAAATTTCACTACGCCATCTTTGGTGGGGAATTTGGAAAGAAAGAAATAATAGAATTTTTAGAGACAAAGAAACTCCAAAGTGGGTTCTTGGTCAGAATATTATTAGAGCTATCAAGGAAAATTTCAAGTCTTATAGAAAACTAAGTGATGAAATTCAAATTAATAGTCCTATGAAGACCAAAAGATTTAAAACCAAAATTGATGATTAGAGATAGACTGTTAATTGGGATTCCCCTCCAATGGGCTAGATTAAAGGTAATTTTGATGGTGTTGCAAAATGTAATCTTGGTAAAGCTAGTTGTGGAGGGGTGTTGAGGGACCATACTGGTAGACTTTTTAATGCTATTGCCATTCCTATAGAGATAACTACTAGCCATAAAGTTGAGGCTATAGCTACTTTGTATACTATGAGGTTGGTTGTGGATTCTGGTTATCAAAATCTATGGATGGAAGGAGATTCACTCAACATTATCAATATGCTCAATAATAAGAGCTTGGTTACTTGGAATATTGAGGGAAGTATAATAGAAATTAAAAATCTTATTAATAAATTTGATAATGTTTTATTTTCTCATATTTTTTGGTTGGGCAATTCAGTTGTTGATTGGATTGCCAACCAAGTTGTTTATAGGAAAGCAAGTTGAGTTGGCAAGCTGACCTATGCAAGGAAGTGGAGCTAATGACAAAAACTAATTATGACAAGACACATGCTAGAGAAGGAAAGATTTTCTAATATTGGAAAATTTATTAAGGGAAGTGATGGGTTTATGAAGGATAGTTTGAGTTTCCCTAGGAAGTACTTTGTTGCTATTATGACTTGCAATTGGCACATATGTAAGGTTAATAGCTCCTCAATAACCATATGTACTTTATTCTTCTTCTTGGTTTCTTTTTCTCAAGTGAATTTTTGGGGAAAACAAGGTTTCAAGATGGGAGGGGAACCTAGAAAGAAAGAACCGAGCAATTGTAAAGAATGGAAGGAAAATGTACCTCTGTGGGAGATTTTGTAGAAAGGGAAAGTGACACCTTACATTGAGAGACTCCATGGGTATAAACCTCACATTACAAATGCCTTTTTCAAAAATTGGTTTGAAGAAAGGGTCACTTTGTATGGGGTCATGGTGAACTTGACCGAAGAGTTTATCTTTGAGGTTACGGGGCTTCCTATGGCAGGGATAGAATTTAGTAAAGAGACTAGTATCTCGAATGCAACTTTTAAGAAATTCCCAAAAATGGAAGTTGAAGAGAAAAACTTGGAGAAAAATGGCGATTCCTATGACCTAAAAAAAATTAAGGTTATCTGGAGGGACATGTTGTTGTGTATTTGTGAGTACTTCATACTTGATGGTAGGGCCAAGAGAGTCCATAAATTTCACTTTTTTTCCTAAATCATTTTAGGCACAAAGATGGGATTTCCTTTCTATTTTATCTAAAATATTCTCTACTTCAAAGCCTCTATGCTCATAGGAAGAAAAAAATCCTACATTGTGCTTCATGAAGGTTTAATTTTACATATAGAAAACTTTTGTAAAAGTAAAGCCCTCTCTAGTTTCGGAGAAGAGGAAAGGGTCCAGTATTGATTCTCATTCTAAGAGAATCAAGGTTGAAAGAGAGGAGGGTACTAGTGAGACTAAGAAAGTTGATCATAGAATCTGGAGACTTTGACAATGATGATAAGATGGAAATGGGAGAACTTAGTTCCAACTTGGATGGGTATTTTGGGAGTAAAGGGGTGTCGACTAGTAAAGATAATATGGAGGGTAGCAAGGATAGAATCATTGATTCTAATGTTGGTTCAAAAGCCCTCAGGGAGAGTGAAGAGAAATAGAGTATTCACCCGACCCACCTGACGAGGAATGATAGTGAGGAGACAATAGAGGAGGAAACTAGCAATAATATAGAAGATAAAGACTTTGTAACTAAGGACAATGAAAAGGAGAAGAGGATGGAGAAGTAGGATATCAATTCTGATATCCAGATCAATACTGCTACTATTGTCATTCACTCTAAGATTAGGGTTGTTGATGATGGTAGGGAAGGTTCTCATGAGGCTAAATTATCCTTTCTTCACACTGTTAAGCTTAAAGTGGAAGCTTCCCTCTAGGGTGATTCCTAGCTTTATAATGAAATAATGGATCTCAAGAAAAAAATGGGGGTTATGCAGAAAGAGCTAGACCATAGACGCACTATGAGAGCTCAGATGGTAGTACAAATTGGTAACATCCCTGAAAAGCTTAATGATTACAAGTAAGAGCTCTATTACCTTATTAAGGAAAGTGGTCAAAGAATAGAACAGGTCACATCTAATTTATGTGCTGCAGCAGCTAATCTAGGTAAGAAGAGTAATGAAGAGATAATGTCTCCTAGTAATGTGGCGTTGGGCAGTCTAGGTGGTCCTAGTAAGAGAACTAGGCAAAGAAGAAGGAAAAAGAACACTAAGGCTCTTGAGGCTCCTATTTTAGCTTTGGCATACATTATCCAGAGTACTATAGAAGCAAGTAAATAGGTGGCTAATATCATCAAAGAGTTGTTGTAGCCACTGGTCTTGAAGCAGGTGTGCTAGGTGCTAGTCTTGGTGGTTTTCCTACTTTTTTGCCTTCTGTTTTCTAGCTTGTTTAAAACTTAAAGTTCCAGGTCCTTGTAAAACCTAGTTATATTTTATGGTTTAAAATTTTGGTTTTAGGTCCCTGTAAAACCTGATTTTTTTGTTTAAAATTTTAAGTTTCAGGTCCTTGTAAAATTTGGTATTGCTTAATGGTTATATTTATTTTTTTGTAAAGGGTTTCAAGTCCCTTCAAAACTTGCTTTTACTGTAATCTAAAACATAGGAATGAATTATAGATACAAATAATATATGAAATGAGAATCAACATAAATAATTAAGACACTAAAATACTGATATGAAATTATATAGAACATAAACAATTAAAACATACAACTTACAAAAATATATTTATATAAATTTGAAAGCCGAAAGTGGGTGCCCTTCCTCCAAACAAATCGATTGAAGAAAATTCTCAAAGAACTCTTAAATCAGCTCAGCAAAATAATATATTTCTGATATTATGATTCATACATACTTCTCTCTTGCTTGAATATATGATGGCTTATATAGCCTTTTAAAGATAAAACAACCAAGCCTATTTTGATAAAGGAAGTTCAATCTTTATGGCTGAAATTTATTGTTTTATTTTTAATAAAGAGTGCAATCTATATGACCACTCTTTCTATAACATAAAAATTATTTAATTAATAATTTATTAACCATGAGCAAACCAATGTCTTAATGATATAACAAACATATAATCTGGAAGCAATCTGAAAGCTTGGTTGTAATAGTAAATCATGAAAATTGACCTTTAGAAAACCACCCATATCTCTTTTCTCATTCAGTTTCTAAAGATTTTTCTGGAAGAGAACCGAATTGGTTCTATTCTTAACAAAATCCATTTCTCAGAATCTTCATATTCTTCTTCATTTGCTCAAAAATTTCCACACAATATTGACTATAGAAAATGTTTGAATTTTGATTTCTTGTAAAATTCTAATAAATATAATACTATCATTATATTTGCTGCAACATTTTCCTAAGTCAATAATGTTGGAATAGAGAATACTCCAAATGAATACCAATAAGAGTCCTGCATAGAAGGTGATAGAATGCATGCTGCAAATATATATTTCAAGGCAAAAAGAATAATGCTTTTTAATAAAGATAATCAATAATTAATTTTCATAATCTATTCTCAAAACTAAATTAAATATAACTTAAAATGGTGAAATGATATGAAAATAAAATGGAATTGGAATGCAAGAATAAGATAAAATGTGATGGGAAATTGGGCATTATTTTCTCTCATCATTCCCCCGAACTTAGCATATTGCACATCCTTATGCAATCAGTATGATCAAAGGGTCTTTGGTTTGAACTAGAAGCACTTTGATTTATGGCTTTGGCTCTGTCTCCACCCTGAACCATGATAACTTGTGTATAATCACATAGTCCTTTCATTACTTCATATGACAAGCTTTGTTATTTTCTCTTGTTTTCGATATCCTATTTTCAATATTAATACCTCCAAATTTTTAATTTTTTTTCTCATTTCTTCTTCTTTTTCTTTTCAAGTGAAGATTTTCATTTTTTTTATAGCATCATGGTTCAAAAGGTTATATATAGGAGAAATTTATCTCACTTTGCAAAAGAGGATTTTAAATGGGTTAAATAGGAAACAAAATAAAGGATTATATAGCATGGAAATAATGGACAGTGAGATGGGAGTACAGAGGATGATGGATGAAAGATATATATAATAGAATGGGATACCTCCCCACAATTGAAAGGGTTGACCATCCATGGGAAATAAGGAGAGATGAGGTAAAGATGTTGCATAAAGATCAATATAATAAGAAATATAAATAAAGTTAAGAGATTAAATAATGAAAAATAAAATGATTGCTTTTCCAACTTGCATATCTAGAGAAGCCAAGGTTGGAATGCAGAGCATTGCAACAACAACGAACTAAGAACTACACCATGAGCTGCAACACCATGAAATACCACCTTCTAATTGAGATCACTAAAGAGCATACCACTAGAAAGAACCAAGATCTGTGATAGAGTTTGAAGCTATAGGAGCCACCACTATCAAAGGGAAGAATTGTAGAACAAATAGTAGGTAGCACATCCCACTAAAACACCTCAACTAAACATGTATCACATACGATGGGTGATCAATGTTATGATGCCCATGGTAAATAAGGGCTTTGAGAGTGAGCAATAGGAGGTGCAAAAAATGAAAGAACCACAAAATCTATTAAGTGTTCTTGAAAAATAATGATAAGTAGGAAACAAGAACACCAATTATTTTATTTTTTCCTTTTTCTTTTTCTTTTAAAAAAAAAATCTATTTTTTTCATTTTTTTTCAAATTTTGGTACCGATAAGTCACCACTGGCAAGCCAGTTTTCAATCACTCATAGCTTAATGGCATTGTAGAAATAGTTTTTACCACTAAGAATTTATTTTGCAATTAACATCCACCAAAAACTAGTTTTCAGATATTAACTAGCCTACAATTCCTGAAGGTTTTCATTATTGGATCTTTTATTGCTTTTTCCTATTTTTTTCGATTTTTTTTTTCATTTTTTTCATTTTTGAGAATCTTCATATAATGACCAAAGAAATGGAAACTATCATGTAGAAACAAATCAATCCAAATCATAGAGTTTCATGAAATTCACTGATAAAATGGGTTGCTTGCAAATCTTCAAATGATGACCAATTACAAAGAGATATACCTCACCAAGAGTGACCATTCATATCTCCATAGCATGAGTGTTATAAAAATGTTGGATCCTAGTAAATTCATGCCACCACATTAAAAATTTGATTATAGAACTTTGCAAAACATGCCTAATCACTTGGTTGACATAATTACTGGTTGTAGAAGCAATTTTCCATAGTGAGAAAAAGACCAATGTCGCACTCCAACTCATCCTCATGGCTTTATATAGGTACATAAATCAAATCATGATGAGAAAATACTTATAGTCTTTTGATTCTCCATTCATGACTTCATGCTATATGTGATGAAAAAATTAGCCAAAGATATAAGACCCATGGATCCCAAAAACCAAGTGTCACATTATCTAGTGTCCAAGGTGGTACAAAAGAGAACTGGTATCCATGAAAATTGAACATATACCCCAATAATCAACTTGCAATTTCCATGAGGCAAATACTAAGGAAGCATCATTTTCCCCTCCTAGTAAGACCAACATATTTTATCATTAGATGCGAAGTAAGGAAGCAATCATCAATTATCATGTGTGTGATAATATTGGATAACCACCAAAAGAGACCTGTAACCACATTCTCAAGACCAAGTAGATCAATTATAGTATTTATTATTTAATAACTCTACCATAATATGGGATATTTTTAGTAGAATATAAATGGTAGATTTATTTATACTAATAAATACTTGATAATGAATTCTTGTATAAACAAATGATAAATATTAACCAACACAAGAATGCATACCTTGATGTGATCTAGGTATCACAAAATTTATGAATAGAAAAGTCACCAATGAGAAATTCAAGGAGGATTAATTAGGATACACTTGGAATTCAAAGGATTTGACCTCTGACTTAACTTCATACTACAAGGAAACAAGAACATTAAGATGATAATATAAAGAATGTCCACATATTTAAGAATACTTTATTCCTTGATCAAAGATACCACATTAAGATCATTCAAGGAATTAATGAATAGAATAACACCTTTTACTAATGAACGATCATCTTAATGCAATGAATAATGAGTGAGGAATAGATATGAATACTTTAATCCTTTTGAAATTAAAGATCATCCATTTTCAACCTATTTTATTTGTTTATTAATGCATGTAATGCTTACAATTGTGCTCAATAAATTATTGGTCCCAAATAAACAAGTATATGAGGAATACACATCTTAACCATAGACCTCCAAATATCAATATGGATATGTATAAAAGTAATAAAATATAGATCTTGGAGGATATGACAACACATTTGTGGAATGATAAATTCATATGGTTTAATATTGCTTAGTGTATGAGTAATGCCAATAAACATATTTATGAGTCCAATAATTAAAAGCAACTCAATTTGAAGTATGGTCTCATTTATGTGTAGTTGTGATTCACTAAGTAGAAAAGAAGAACAAAGTTGATTATGATTCAATAAATTATATTGTTCTCCTAAGTCAATTAAACCCAAATCACATCCCTTAAGTGCATCAATACAGTCTAATGTTGATTTACCAAGCTCAAGCACATCATTAGATGGTAAAGGGATGTGTGAAAGCTTATATGCAACTTTCACCACCTTGTTATGAAGTATTGCATGAGGCAATGGTGGAGTAGGTAGAATATGATGTGAATGAAATGATGAAAATGGTAAGAATTTTTGAGTATATAAAGTGGGCGGGAATAAGTAGGATGGAAAGAATAGAAATGGTAAGGATGTATATAGTGGTTGTTGTGAGTATTCTTGATTACATTCATCATGCATATTATGTGAAGAAGTTTATTTTGAAGAAATATGTTGTCTTTTTAATGTAATAGAGTAACAATACATTATACCATCATAATTCATACCTTTATCTTCTTAAGTGGGTATTTGAAATGGTTCACCAGTTACAAGAAAGACCTGTTCACTTACATCCTTAGAATGACAAGGTTCACAAATATCTTGTACCTCCACCACACACTCTTGATTATTTAGGAATATGCACTTATCATCCTTCTTGTAATATTTAGAACAAAAAATGGTTAAATTTTCATTCTCAAAATCACATTGTTCTAAAAATTCATCAATTATTTTCTCTTGTTCAAACATAGAATTTGTACATAATTGTGACAATGGAAGATCAACAACATTTGAGGTACATTCATTAGGTAGACATGGTATATAATATCACCTTTGGTCAATACAATTCCTCTATCAATTTTTGTTTTTAATTTTGATGTGTTTGGAATACCTTGAAAATACATCATTTTTAACATTGTTTCTTCAAATTTATGTTTTTCTTTCTAATTACTCACAACTACTAGTGATAACATAATATTATATCTACTTGAAAACTCTAAAAAAATGCATCTATATGATTTACTACATTGCAAACCTCAGGTACCATACTGAGAAAGTTTGACACTTTATTAGACACTCCTTAAGGTGCACTGTTCCTAACTTGGCTCACTGAGGCTTCATGCCTTTAATACCTTTCCCCAACAATGGTGCCAAAAATGTTAAGACAAACTATAGTTCTAATATTGATAATAAATGATAAATTTAATGAGCCAATTCATCTTGCATCTTAATGTCAATTTGGGGTCGTAAACTAATGAAAGATATAGTGGCTATCTGCTCAAGGGATGAAGATAGCATGTCAAGTGGGGATGAACACAGCTAGAACACATGGAAGGAAACCTACAACAAACTGAAATAAAATTGGTGATAGGAACTATCACTTCCTGGTGATAGGATCTTATTTGCTATGTTCAAGCGACGAGAACTATAAAGAAATTGCAGCAAACTCTGAACAAAAACTTTAACACAAATCATAAAGCCAAATCTAAAACATGTTATCTAATTTAAAATAAATAAAATCTTTAGAATTCTCAAAAAACCAAGTCTATAGTGAAAACCTTAATACAACTAACATAATTCTCAATGATTAAGCATGAAACATAGGAATGAATTATAGATACAAATAATATATGAAATAGTAATCTAAAATGAGTCTCAACATAAATAATTAAGACACACTAAAATACTGATATGAAATTATATAGAACACAAATAATTAAGACATTATACAATTTATAGAAATATATACAATATATTTATATACATTTGGTAGTCGACAGGGGGTGCCCTTCCTTCCAATAAACTAATTGAAGAAAATGCACAAATAACTCTTAAATCAGCTCAACACAATAATATATTTCTGATATTATAATTCATACATACTTCTCTCTTGCTTGAATATATGATAGCTTATATAGCCTTTTACAGATAAAACTACCAATCTTATTTTGATTATGGAAGTTCAATCTTTATGGCTGAAACTTATTGTTTTATTTTTGATAAAGAGTGTAAAATATATGACCACTCTTTCTATAACATAAAAATTATTACTTAAGAATTTACTAGTCATGAGGAAACCAATTTCTTAACAATATAACAAACATATAATCTAGAAGCAATCTAGAAGCTTGGCTATAATAGTAAATCATGAAAATTGACCTTTAGAAAATCACCCATATCTCTTTTCTCATTCAGTTTCTAAATATTTTGCCTCTTTAGAACTAAATTGGGTCTATTCTTGAGAAAACCCATATCTCAGATTTTCCAGATTCTTCTTCATTTGCTCAAAAAATTTAACACAATATTGACTATAGAAAATGTTTGAATTTTGATTTCTTGTAAAATTCTAATAAATATAATAGTATCATTATATTTTCTTCAACATATTCCTTAATCAATATTGTTGGAATAGATAATACTCCAAATGAATACCAATAAGAGTCCTACATAGAAGGTGATAGAATGCATGTTGCAAATATATATTTCAAGGCAAAAAGAATAATGCTTATTAATAAATATAATCAACAATTACTTTTCATAATCTAATCTCAAGACTAAATTAAATATAACTTATATATCAAATCATTTACAACATAAAATGGTGAAATGACATGAAAATAGAATGGAATTGGAATGCAAGAATAGGATAAAATATGATGGGAAATGGGACATTATTTTCTCTCATCAATTAGGTTAAAAATTTAAAAGATCACCATCATCCAGTAAAATAGATTCTTTTGTAGAGAAACTAGCACTTAATGAGGGATGAGGGGAAATGTGGTGAATAGGGTTGAAGGGTATAGATTGAATGATTTGATGTTCTAAAAGGTTCCCAATGGTTTTAAAGAAGACATGTCATATAATCGTTCTAGATTGTATAATAAGTGATTCCATAGATAGATCAAACTCTGATCATAGGTATTTTGGATAGGTAGTAAATTGTTATTAAATAGAAATTAGAATCCTTGTATTGATATTTGTTTAATCCCTGAACAATCATAAAGTCTAGATATTTAAATGTGAGAAAATAGAAGTGAATAAGGATGTCAATGGGTTTTTGGACTTGGCTATTTTTTTTTATGGGAACTTTACTAGCATCTAACATTCTCATGTTAAAATGGGAACTTTGGAACAAGTTATAGACATGCATCAAAGTTAAAGGATATAGTAATTTTGTGAGATGTTGTAGTTGCAAATGCTTAGGTAAACAATGATGCAAACTATGGAAGCATAGACAATACATATGAATAACTTGAGGCACAAACTCACTGTAGAAGTTGAGAAAACCAACTTCATAGATCACCAAGAACACCTACATGCAAATATCCTGCATTGAAGAGAAACCAGAAAATGAAAAACCAGAGCTTGGAAAATCTCAATGGTGTGAGAGTGAAATTTTATTCCAAGTTATGAAAAACAAAAAGTACAAAGGTTCAACCTTAAAGGTGAACAAAACCCTAAATGGAAAGAAAACTAGGTTTTTGCATTATAATTAATATAAAATATTAATTATATGCACCTAAGAGAGCTTAAGTAAATAGAGTAATAACCAACTTAATTAACTAAATAAAGATGATCTAATTAATAAGCATAACAAAATAATTACTCTAACACCCCCCCTTAAGCAAAGCTCATGAGAAAGCTAACCTTGCAAAGCTATGAAAGCAAGAAAATGGGTCCAGGTAACAAGGCCTGATCAGGTATCCAAAATAAGGAAATCTCTGTAAACTGGAGACAAAGGAGAAAACCCAATGGGAAAAAACCCTCTCCAAAAAGAGATAGAACAAACATGCTGAAAAAACATGAAGGAAGGCAAGCCTCAAGAAGACCCCCCAAGGAAAACTTCCAAAACCCCAAGCATAGACCGCAGCTGAAGATAGCAAGGCAATGCAAATGACTTGGTGAAGATGTCGGAAACCTGTGCATCAGTGGAAATGTACTCCAAAGAGAGAATACTATCCTGGATTAGATGAAAAATGAAATACACATGAAGCTCAATGTGTTTAGTACATTGATGCTCCACCGAGTTGCGAGAAATATGAATAGCACTCTAATTATTGCACCACAGAATAGTGGGATGATCAAGAGGAAAACCAAACTCAGTTGTTCCTTGTTGAAGCCATAAAATCTCCTGGCTAGCAAGCACTACTACTTGATACTCAGCCTTTGTAGATGAAAGTGCATGAGCATGTTGCTTCTTGCACAACCATGTGATATGACTAGAGCCAAGACAAAAAACAAAGCTAGAAGTAGACATCTGATCATCAATATCATCGACCCAATCTGAGTCAGTGTAGCCAAAAATGTGAGGAGTCCCTATTGTATAATGAATGCCATACTTCAATGTGCCCTGAATGTATCTCAAAATATGCTTAGCAGCTTGTCAATGACTCTCATGAGGATCATGTGAGAACTGAGAGACAAGACCCACTGTAAAGGAAAGATCAAGATGAGTGTGTGTCAGGTACAACAAGTTGTGAACCAATTGTTGATATAATGTAGGATCCACTAAAGGTGAAGGGCATGAGGTAGACAAGGTGACACCCAATTGAAAAGGTGTTGAAGTAGGCATGCAATCAAGCATGTCAAGAGCATACTTTTGTTGATAAAAAAAAATACTAGTAGAGGACTAAATAATTTGGAGACCAAGAAAATAGTGCAGTAGACCTAGATAAATCATCTCAAATTGGTCCATCAATGCTCTCTAGACAACCGTAATCATAGAGGATGAGCTACCTGTGAGAAGAAGATCATCAACATATAGCACAAGGATCAAAACCTCAACCTCAAGATGCTAAATGTAGATTGTAGGATCAGAATAGCAATGGGTGAAGCCTATAGAAAGAAGAAAAGAGTCTATCTTCTCATACCAAGCTCAAGGGGCCTGTTTGAGACCATACAATGAGCGTCAAAGTCTAAAAACCAAGGAGGAATCCTACACAAATCCTTGAGGTTGCTCCATGTAAATATCCTTAGTAAGATCACTATGCAAGAATGCACTCTTCACATCCATCTAAAAAATGAGCCATCCCTAAGAAGTTGCGAGGGATAAAACAAGGCGAATAGAATTTATCTTGGGGATAGGAGCAAATGTCTCAGTGTAATCAATACCCTTGACCTGTGAAAAACCCTTTACAACAAGATGGGCCTTGCACTTATCAATGGAACCATTAACAAAAAACTTAGTACAATACAACCATTTTCATCACACTAACTCTCTTCCCTTAGGAAGAGAACCAAGATCCCAAGTATGATTCTTCATCAAAGAAGAATACTCCTCCTCCATTAAACTGTCCCACTTAGGATGTCCTATCACTACTGCAAATGTCTAAGGATCATCACAAATAGCATGACTGAGAAAAATAGAACCTGTAGTATGTGAACAGGTGTGATGGAAAGTGGTAGGGTCACTAGCTAGAGATCCTGTAGCCTCAACTATAGCTCGAGCCCATTTAGGCATCTAGGGAGGATCCTGTGGTAGAGGTAAATGGGGATCAACATGATCATCATCCTCATTATCCAAAAAAGAGAGTGGAAAGGATGAGGGAGTAGTGGTAAGTGAAGTAGACTCTGGAGATAGGGTATCTACTACAGGATGGCACTCGTCAAACTGGACATCCTATCAAAATAGGACCTCTCTAGTATCAGGATCAAATAACCTATAGGCCTTAACATCCTTGCAGTAGCCAAAAAAAATGAGGTTTCAACTCTTTTTCTCCATGGATCTCCTTTGAGAAATTGATATAAACGCCCATGCATCACTACCAAAAATTGAGAATGAAGATACATCAAGCTTGACATGAGACCAAGCCTCCTCGAGAGTCATATTTCAAACTACCTTGTGAGGCATTCGATTCTAAATATAGTTGGCACAATTGAATGCCTCTACCCAAAAACACAAATCCATGGACCTGGACTGAATCATACAATTAGCCATCTCCTGAAGGGTTCTATTCTTTCGTTCATCCACACCATTCTATTGAGGGGATTAGGGCACTAAAAACTAATGTTGAAGACCATGTTTAGAACAAAAATCCTTGAAAGCTTGGTTTACATACTCCCCCCATTATCTGTGCATATCCATCGAATAGAAAGACCGGACTACTTCTCAAAAAATATCTTAAAGACTCAAAATGAATCAAAGACATCAAACTTGTACTTCAAAAAAAACACCCATGTACATTTGGAGAAGTCATCAATGAAAGTAAGCACATATTTGGCACCTAAAAAAGGAGTGGGAGATGACATGAGATCACTATGAATCAACTCCAATGGTGCCAAAGCACGAGTGGCTCATCCATGTGGAAAAGGATCACTATGTTGTTTGCCAAGTGCACAACCCTGACAAACACCATCTGTATAGGAAATCTGGGGAAGCCCAAGAAAAAGTGCATGTGTGCTCATCTACTAAAGATATCTGTAATTGACATGGCCAAAAAGCTCATGCCAAAGTTTTCTTACTGAATCAACATGTGCTACTAGACAATAACCTATGTCATGAGAGGACTCAAATCCATCAAAGTTGTAGAGGTGAGATTCAGAGTCAACACTCCTAGTAGCCACAATCATCTCATAATCAAGTAAATCCTGAATAACCACATAATGTGGTGAGAGCTCAACTATCTTATCAGAGCTAGAGTAGCAAATATGATAAATGGACAATAGGTTCATCAATATGTCAAGGACAAAAAGTACATCTTGAAAGGAACCCCCAGCTAGTCCAATAGAACCAAAACCCATGACTGAAAGATGTGATGAGTTTTCATCAGCAATCTATGAAGTAGCACAAGGAGCAAGTGAGGTGACCAACTACTAAGTGTTTTTCATATGGTGAGAGGCACCAAAATCAAGAATCCAAGTAGGCCCAAAAGTCATAGCTCATGTAGTAAGAGTGTGACATTTCCCTGCAGGGGGGATGCAGGCTTAGGAGCTAAAATTTGATGCTCCTACATGGCTTCCTCTAAAGCCTCCAAATATTTCCAACACCTAGAAATGGGATGTCCTTCCTTTCCACAAAAAATGTAGGTCTCAGTTGATTTCTTCTTAATCTTGGAGGTAGACTTAGTAGACTTCGAAGTAGATTTACCCTTGGAAGGGTTAGCTGGAGGTTTGGCATCAATTTTTGGTGTATCTTTCCTCATTTTGGCTTTCTATTTTGGTTTCCCCTAAAAAGTTTGAGCAACCAATGCTTGGCTAGAAGAGCCAGAGGCATCCACTTGTTGGATCTTAGCTTGTTCTAGTGTTAACCGATAACAAAATTTCTCAAAAGAAGGCATCTAATGTCTATTACCCAAGGCATCCATAGTGGAGTAGAAAGTGGAAGAAAAGATCTGATACTATCCTTGCAACATTGAGAGTACTAAAAAAAATACTCATCATCTATTTTATTTTTACCACATCCCTACAAGACTATACACAAAGATTTGAACTTCATCAAGAAGTCTTCAATGGTGGGGAAGCTGGCTAGTGACAAAGAAGTTAACTATACATCAAGCTGTAATACTCAAAACTCATTCACTGTGCCAAACAATTTGTAGAACTTCGTCCAAATAGCTCGAGGAGTGGCCAAACCATCCAAGTGAAATAGTAGATTATATGAGATGTTCAGTGCAATCAATCCCATGGCCTCATCCATTTTGTTTCTGTGTTGAAGAACCTTAAATGGGTGTTTCATAACAGGTTGGTTCTCATCTAGACATGACCATAGACCTTGTGACATGAGAAGCTTAGTCATTTGTGCTTTCTAGGTGTAATAGTTGTGTGGCGTGAGCTGGGTCACAGAAGGATTCGACATTGAGAGAAAGAAGAAGATGAAAGTAGAAGGGTCTTATTTTGAATTAAATTATAGAAAAAGAAAATACCCCCCCCCCCCCCCCCACAAAAAATAATGACATCCATCAAATACCAAAGAAAACAACTATAGAAAGCATAAAAACTAAGAAAAGAACCTAGATTTTGGATGCAGAGAAGAGGGAAACAAAAGTCTTTACTTCAATGCCAAAATTGGAAGCTCAAATGAACTCAAAATGAAATGAAACTAGCACCATTGTTTCTATCTCTGAACCAACTTTTCGGTGCTTCTTTCAGATTAGAAAAAGACCTCCATATGCCCAAGTTATGGCCAAAAAACCAATTGTAGTTCCAAAAAAGGAGCTCTCTGAAAAATTATAGACCTGAAAAAAATTTGATAGTTGTACAACCTTCGCCAGTCGTCGAAAAAAAAAATTGGTTGCCAAAATGTTGACGTTAGTGATAAGAAAGATGACATCACCAAGTCAAAAAATGATGTCAGCACTAGCTAGAAAAAAGCTGATGTGTCACCAAGAAGTGACATCAGCAGATTAGATTACTGACGTCAATTGAGGGAATGCTGACGTTAGCCAGTGCAGTGATCAGGCGGTGGCACTACTGGCGAAGGTGGCACCCAAGAGGAGAACTTGACAACACCCACTAGTGGAGGCAAGCTTTAGCAGAGCAAAGGTTTTGCTCAGGCAATAGTTAGGGCTCGACAGAGCTTTGGCAAAGGTGCAGGCCACGGTGGCCACTTGGCGAGGCCATGGTGGTCACTGGGCAGAGCACTAGTGGTGCATCTTTTTAAAGTGCAATCTGTATGGTTGCCTGTAGGGGGCCCAAAAAATTTTCCTAGATGCTAGGAAGCCAAAAATGAAAAGTTTTATATGAATCCTTACTATAACAAGCCTTCTAGACTCAATGGCAGCATCTGTTTAGGCCCAAAGTGCCACAGAAAATTGCCCTTCTCCCTTTTGAAGAAAAAATTTTCAAAAAAGCTAGGGTTTTAATCTCCAAATTGTGGCTTCAAGAATCTTTAGATGAGGAAGTAGTAGGTCAGCTCTGATACCATGTAGAAGTTAAGAAAACCAATTTCACAAATCACCAAGAACACCTGCATGCAAATATCTTGCAATGAAGAGAAACCAAAAAATGAAAAAGCAGAGCTTGAAAATCTCAATAGTGTGAGAGTGAAATCGTATTCCAAGTTATGGAAAAAAAAAAGTACAAAAGTTCAACCTTAAAGGTGAATAAAACCCTAAAGGGAAAGAAAGCTAGGTTTGCACATTATAATTAATATTAAATATTAATTATATGCACCTAAGAGAGCTTAAGTAACTAGAGTAATAACCAACTTAATTAACTAAATCAAGATGATCTAATTAATAAGCGTAACAAAATAATTACTCTAACACTCACATGTACACAAATGTACATATTAAATTGAATCCAAAATGGAGATGAAAAAGTATTTAATTTTTAAATACTCACATTCTTTTGGATATATATGTGCATCTATTTGTAAGAAAAAATAAACCACATGCATAAAATTAAAATATCTAGGATAATGAAATAAATGAAGCATAAAATAAAAATATTTATAAGGTAATTAAATAGTAAAGCTATTTAATAAACAACTTGATGCAGGAGCAACTTGCGTACTTTGGAAATCTTGCATCACCAAAAGTATTTCCTTTATTTGTTCTTGTTTTGTTGTTTGAAGAATTGTCATTTTTGTTCTTATTTTCTCTTTCTATGCAGTCAACTCCTTAATGTTGACCTATCGTGGCTCCTTTGTCTAAGAGCACAAAACTTAATTCCATCATTTGTGGGAATTATCCTTCTCTTCATTTGAGGAATGTTAATTTCCTGATAGCTCAAGTAATATGTAGGTTTGGCTTTGGTGATGGATTTTTTAACATCATGGCATTCTACAGACTTGGGAACCTCTTCATGGATCATGTGTGAACCTATCCTTATCCTTGTGAAAGTTAATTTTCTTGTTTGAAAGGTTTTTGAATTCTCCTTTGAGGCATGACCTATATTTTTTAACAAATTGCTTGATTGGCTGACTTGTGGTCTTGTTGGCTATAAAAGTAGAGATCTAGGATTGGGTAATTCATAATGAATTTAGATAGAAGGGAAATATAGAAGATTGGCTCTATAATCTTAAGCTCTTAAGCTCATTTATTGTATGAGGTCGCAACCAAGTAAACCTCATGCCTAACATGTTTAATAAAAAATATATGTCATTTATGTATTGATTCCTCTATAATTTCTTGTGGTTTTTCATAGGAGGTACTTGTTTTAAGTGTGGTGAAGAAGGACATAGAGCTTTTGAATGTATATTTTTTGGTAAGAAAGTGGGAAGTAGTAGAATAAATGCTTTGATTGAAGAAGAAGTTATTGATGCACCTAATGCACCCAAGAAAGGAGAGAACCTAATAATGAGAAGAACTTTGTGGAATGAGTAGATGGATAATGAATCTATTTTGAGGAAAATTATTTTTGAGACCATATGCAAGATTAAAGATAAATGTTGTAAAAGTAATTATGGATAGTTGTAGTTAGTTTTGATAATTTAGCATATCTGGAATTGGTAACTAAGTTGAAATTGCTGAGATTGGAGTACCCTACCCCTTATCACATTGCTTGGATCAAGGATGAACATTTATTTCTGGTAAGTGAACAATGCCTTGTGAAATTTAAGATTGAGAATTACTTTGGTAAAGTTTTGTGATATCATGCCTATGGATTGTTGTATACTTTTGGGAAGACCTTGGTAGTACAATAGAAAATATTTCCATGATGGTAAATTGAAGTTGTATAATATTTGGGATAATGAGAAGAAACAAGTATTGTTGCCTTTGGTTGAGAAATATGAAGAAAGAAAATGTACTTATGTAAGAATTTGTTTGGTTGAGGGAAATCAATCTGTGAAAGATATGAAGAAACAAAATGTTTTATTTGCTTTGATTCCTAGAATGAATGAGAAATAAGATGAACTCAAGCATGTGCCTGAGTTGAGATATTTTTTGTCTAAATTTCAAGATATTATTTTTTATAATGTTCCTAATGGATGACTTCCTATGAGAAGGATACATCATTGTATGGATTTGATATATAGAGCTAGTTTTTTGAATAAAGCATCACATAGACTAACACCTACTGAGAATGGAGAATTGAATAGAAAAGTGCAAGAATTTCATGAGAAAGGTTTGACTAGAGATAGTTTGATTCATTGTGTAATACTTATTCTATTAGCACCTAAGAAGAATGGAGAATGTGTACATATTATAGAGCTATAAACAAGATAACAGTAAAGTATAGGTTTTCTTTTCCTAGGATGGATGACATGATGGACAGATTGAGAGGATCAAAGTATTTTGCAAAGATTGATTTTAAAAGTGGCTATCATTGGATTAGAATCAGAGAAGGAGATCAATGAAAGACTTCTTTTAAGACTAATAAATGTTTGTATTAGTAGTTGGTTATGTCTTTTGGTTTAACTAATGCATCTAGTACTTTTATGAGATCAATGAATGAACTTCTAAGGGAATTCTTGGGTACTTTTGTGATTGTATATATTGATGACATACTAATCTACAATAAGACTAAAGAGGAACACCTTGAGAATATCAGACAAGTTTTGCAGAGGTTGAAAGAAGAGAAGTTGTTGATAAATCTAAGGAAATATTCTGTTATGATGGAGGATCTTGTGTATGTTAGTGTTTTTAATTTTTGATGATGGTTTGAAGATAGATCTTGACAAGGTAAAATCTTTTCTTGATTGGCATACACCTAAGAATGTTGGAGAAGTTAGATTGTTTCATGGATTGATAAGTTTTTACAGAAAGTTTATCGAAAATTTTAGTTTAATTTGTAATGCTATTACATAGACTATAAGATGCAATGAAAAGGATTTTAAGTGGACACATGGAGAAAATAAAAGCTTTTACATATTGAAGGAAAAGGTTGTAGAGTTTTCTCTTCTTGGTTTGCCTAATTTTAACAAAAAAAAATCAAGATGATTGTGATGCTAGTGGTGATGTCATTGGCTCTGTTTTGAGTCAAGAAGGTAAGCCTATAACTTTTTACAATGAGAAATTGAATTATGCTAGAAAGAAATATTCAATCTATGATCAAGAACTTTATGCAATTATTCAAGCCTTGAAGAAATGCATATACTATTTTATGCCTAGAGATTTTGTGTTATACATTGATCATAAAACTTTACAATATTTGGGAAGTCATAATAAGTTGAATTAGAGAACTTTGAAATGGGTTGAGTATATGAAAAAAAAAAATCTTTTGTGTTGAAACATAAGAGTGGACAATCTAATAAGGTAGTAAATGCATTAAGTAGAAGAAGAATTTTTTTGACATAGATGAGAGTTAAAGTGCTTGGTTTTGAGGATTTAAAGAATGTGTATAAAGATGACCCTAATTTTGTAGAACCTTGGAAAGCTTTTAAGAATCTTGTGATCGATGAGAAAGATAAGTGGATTGATTATTTCATTCAGGAAGATATGTTGTTTAAAGGAGTTTAGTTTTTTATACCTAGAGGATCTATGAGGGAAAATATCATTAAAGAGAAACATAATGACAAACTTGTAGGACAGTTTGAAATTGATAAGACAATACATATTATTTCATAAAGGTACTTTTGGCTGCAGATAAATAAGAATGTTCAAAAGATGGTAAGGACTTATAGAATATGTCAAGTGCTAAGGGAAGTAGTTAAAATGTTGTCTTGTACACACCTTTTCCTATTCCTTGTAGACCTTGGGAAGATATCAATATGGATTTTGTTCTAGGATAACCTAGAGCTCATAGAAGTAATGATTCTATCTTTTTAGTGGATGAGGTTTTTTCAAAAATGACACATTTGATACCTTGTGAGAAGAAATAAAATACAATACACATAGTAGATTTATTTTTTAGAAAAATGGCGAGACTTCATGGTTTGCCTAAGACTACTATTTTAGATAGAGGCACTAAATTATTGGTTATTTTTAAAGGACACTTTGGAGAAAGCTGAATACTAATCTTAAGTTTAGTTCTACATTTCATCCACAAATTGATGGATAGATTGAAATTGTGAATAGAAGTTTGGGTAACATTTTGAGGGAATTGATTTTTCCAAAAACTGAGTTTACATATAACAATTATATGAATAGAAATACTAAGAAGATTCCTTTTGAGATTGTAAATTGTATAAGTCCTAGAAGAACTAATGAATTGAGAAGATTGGATGCTGAAGTGAAGAACAATGCTAAAGCTGAAGAATTTTCATGAAGAAGTGAAAAGTAATCTACATGACAATAATCAAGGATATAAAGACATATCAGATAAGAAGAGGAGATGTAATTTTCTTTAGTTTGGAGATAAGGTAATTGTACATTTGAAGAAGAACACATTTCTAGTTGGAATGTATAGTAAGATGAAGATGAATAAGTTTGGTCCTTGCATAATAGTGAAGAGCCATAATAGTGGTGATGCTTTTGAAGTTGAATTACCTAAGGATATGGATATTTCACTTATGTTTAATATTTTAGATGTCTTTGAGTATCATGAATCAAATGAAGAAATAGTTGATAAACCTAATTATCCTAAGAAGAAGACACAAGGGATTGAAAACAATTCGGATACCAAAATTAGGAGAAGCACTAGAGGAAATGATTACAAAGAATACTTGGTTCATTGGAAGAATAAACCTTGTTGAAGGCAATTCCAGGATCAAAGAAGATGAGTTAGATCTTTATGATACTTCTCAAAGCATCAAGGCTTCCTGATGTTGACATCAAGTTTTTTGTTACCCCAGGTGTCTGATGCAGGAGCATCTTAGGTACTTTGGCAATCTTTTACCACCAAAAAGATTTCCTTCATTTTTTCCTATTTTTCTATATGAAGAATGGTTGTTGTTCATGTTTTCTCTTTCTACACTTTCATCTCTTTAATGTGGATTTATCATGGATCATTTGTCTAAGAGTGCAAAACTTAATTCCATCATTTATAGGACTTATCCTTCTCTTTGTGCTAGGTGTGTTAATTTCTTGGAAGTTTGACTAACTCATAGATTTGGTTTTGATGAGGTTTTGTTTGACATTATGGAATTTTGTGCACTTGGTAACCTTTTCTTGGATCATGTGTGGACCTATCCTTGTCCCCGTGGAAATTAATTTTCTTGTTTGAAATGTTGTTGAATTCTCCTTTAGAGCATGACCTATATTTTGTAATCAATTGTCTGACATGCCAACTTGTGGTCTTGTTGGCTATAAAAGTAGAGATCTAGGATTAGGAAAAGCACATTAAAGTTAGATAGAAGGAAAATATAGAAGGTTGGATCTGTAATCTTGAGATCTTAAGCTTGCAGATTGTATATGGCTACAACTAGGTAGGCCTTATGCTTGACATGTTTAATGAAGATAATATGTTGTTGTTGCATTGATACCTCTATACTTTATTGTGGTTTCTCTAACTTGGTGGTTTTTATGTGTAACTCTAAGAGAGGGTATCTAGGAGGTGTCCCTTTTTACCCTCCTACCTTGTGTTACAACTAAAGTCGATATAGGAACTATGAATTAGATACTAAATTAATTGTAGAATGTATATGATTATTTAATCTCTAGCTCACTTTAAATGTATGTGTGCATATATCAATGTGTGTATGTATGAGAAAATGTACTAGTTTTATAGATATCTTAGATCTATGACAATTAAATAAATAGAGTATTTACCAAATAAATCTCCTTAGGTAAATTATCAAGGAATATATTATTCATAATATAAGATTTTTATTGTTTGTCTCAAATTTCTTAGAGCCTTTTTAATGATTGAACTTTTCTTGAGTTCACCTACATGAGTGTATAACAATCTCTTCAAAGTGTGAAACTAAAATTGATGTATTAGTTTTAACTTGAAGTTGTAATAAAGCTTGTTTAGATGATTTTTGAGATCCTTAAAACTGATCAAAATTATCTCTCATTCACCTGCATGAGCTCAAAAGTGTTCCTCATAATTGTGAAAATGAATTTGATGCATTGATGTGAATTGTAACTCACAAGAATGATTTGGCAGAAAAATTGAGTGGAATTTGATCAATTTGATATTTTTATGTTTTAGTTTGGTAAGGAACTTGAGTGTTTACAATCACATTTGGAGTGTCTAATAAATTGTAAAGTTCATGTTCTCTAGAGTTATCCCCCTAGTTAGATTGATTCAATAGCTTTGGAAGAATGATAAAGGACAAGCAACAAGCATGCAATTGATGATGTAGGTTGATGTCATGATCTATAATGCTCTATGATAAATATTATTTAAATTTTATTCAATGCTTCCTAGGTTAATCTCATGTCATAGTATGATTTAAATGAATGAATATCTATATAGAAAGACTCCAAGTTGGATTAATATGATGACTTTAGAAAATGGATTGAGGACAGCAAGGAAGAATTCAATGAATCAAATATGATTGAGGTTGATTTTTAATGATATTATAATGCTCTACAAAAATTTCTAGGTTAATCTAGTAAACAAGGATGAATTTTAATTAAAATATTTAAATATAATAGAGCCCACAAATCTTATCAGATTTGTTATAGATTGGCTTACAAATTGACAATGGCTAGTTAAAAGTTCAATGAGATGTAAAATTGAACAGTCAAATGAAAACACGTTTGGGAGAAGGTAGAAAATTTGACTTGTACAATGTTTAAAATTATTTAGTCATTTATATAAGGAAAACTCTACTCTTTGAAAGGTCAGATGCTTTGACCTAGGTGTATTTCCTAGCTGACATGTTCCATGAAAAACTTATAGAAGATGAATTATATATCTTTATGGATAGTTATTTCAAAAAATTTGTAACATAGATATGAATATTTTTGCATTCTAAGTTGTAGACAAATTCTATTTTTGAATGCTTGTAATTTTTAGCTAACATATGCAGGAACTGGCCCTCTTTCCCAAGCATCCCTCATAGTCTCATGGATCAACATGTATAGCTCAATACACCATATAGAAATAGTTTATTTAATATAATTATGAATAGTAAGTTTTTTGGATAACATTTTCATATTTGATCTTTGTCTAAGGGCCACATGGAAAAGACTGAGATATTGATACTTTTAACTCTTCTTCATGGTAGGTAAACTTTATTGTAATTGTTCAAATTAGCTAGAAGAAAAATACTATTTTATTATGTCAGTAGAAAATTTAGACCTAATTTTTGACAAGGATTCGTCACAATTTCGACACCACTATGTTGACAAAATGATGAACATTGTCATCAATCTTTTTTCATCAAGCTTATGACACCCAAAATGTTTGTTAAAATTTTGACATTACTACTATAGATATATCGATGTAACTATTGTCGAGATATCTACCTCAACTTGTAAGTATTGTAAGCATCCTTGTCAAAATGCTATGCTCCTTGTCATTGAAATTGTGGTGAATACTTGTCAAAACTCACATTGCATGTATTAGCATCCTTGTCAAAATGCTATGCTCTTTGTCATCAAAATTACAACTAATACGTGTTGAAACTTATGTCACATGGATAACATCCTCATCGAAATGCTATGTTTTGTCTCATTGAAATGTGGATGAATTGTCACCAAAACTTATGTCATACATATAACATCCTTGTGGAAATGCTATGGTCCATTTCATCACAATTTCCATGAATACTCATCAAAACTCACATCACATGTATAGCATCCTTGTCAAAATACTATGGTCCCTTTCGTCAAAATTGTGATGTCCAATTTTGTTTTTAAAACAATATATATTATATTATCGATTAAAATATGTAATGCCTTTCAAATCCAAATAGATATCAAATCTATTGACAGGGCAGGGATAGGATAGGAAATCCTACTGATGTGGGTAGGAAGGACAAGTTCCTTCTGCTATCGTGCATGACTATTGAAAAGCCCTTCAAGCTCTGCAATGGCAGCCTCCATAGGCAAGTTTAGAGTGTTTTCTACTTTTTTTGGCACTACCAGAGTTTTTAGAAAAACCCCTCAATAGGGTAAATCTCTCTAGTTTTTTTATTGCAAGACTTGCAATTTACAAAGATAAGGGAGGCAATGACACAGATGATGGGAATCAGTTGTAATTGCTTGCAAGAAGTGGAGTTGAGGGAATCACTGGGAGAGCAGTTGCAACACATCTTCAACAAAGCCAATGAAAGGGAGAAGGTGACCATGATTGTGCTTTTGGGGTAAAATTACTGGTTTGGCCATCATGTTCACAATGGAAAACTTATTCACAACCTTTTCCCACCTATCATTCAAGTTATAGGCCACTCACACTTGTCAAAGGTATGTTCAGAAGAATGCTTGTGGATGAATTCTTTCACCAAGTGACCATTGCCTTGGACTTGATGGATGTCAATCTCTCAAGTGGGCTGCTAAATGCACTGTTTTCTTTTGAAGATAAGGAAAACAAAAAGATTATGAAAAAAGTTTGGATGATCTTCAAGAACCATGTTGCTCAAGTTAATGATATGGAATTTTTTTTGTAATTCCGTCAAGTTAATGACAAGCCTTTTTTAGAGGATGTTGTATCTAGGTTCGCCTCAATTGGTGAGGGTATTGGATACCTTTATCATTGAGGATGTATTTTTATTTTAGTATTGGAGGATCTTCTCTATAACATATGTATCTAAAAAAATCAAAAAAATCTATCCTTGAGTAGTTCAACAATCTTTTCATTGAAAAAAATGATCTTACATTACATTTGATGGAATGATGTTGAGTTTCTTGCGAATGGACCCATTCATTACACTAAAAAAACTTGAATAACTTTCATGTTTAATCTGAGAATTTCCTTTCTTAGAGATAAGATATTGTATGTAGTGATGAGGAGTACTACTTGATAGTCTTTTCACAAAGACTTTTGCTAAGGATACAGTTCTAGTAGAACTGTATGAATCGTTGTGTAGGAAATTATAAATGTTTTGTAGAAATCAAGAGATGGTTTCTAGTCATTGATGGAGTTTCATGACTATTTTAGCCATTTATAAAAAATACTTGGCATATTTTAAAGGGTCACCCTTAGGAATTATATACTAATGGGAAAATTAAGCTTGGAAAAATAAGTCAATTTTGATTATTTAATACTTTTAGCATAGGAATCAAGCCTTAGTGTGTTATGTAAACATACCACTCCATTGCTATTTGCCTAAATTTGAGACTCCAAAGCACCCCATGTGTCTATGGCACTAGAATACTATTCCATTTCTACCTGCTACTTTATTTTCAAAGCAAGTTTGTGGCAAAAAAAGTGAAATGAATTAATGCCCACATATGACTAAGTAGGTCAATACTAGTGAAAATGTACAGATATACTTAGCATGATATTAGCTGATCTAAAAGGAAAAAAATTTAAGATAGTTTGCATGCTTTTTTGAATCAATGACAATTTAAAAGAACAAAATGAAAACAATGCAGATTTAAATCCATCAAATGACATCTTATTTAGTTGCAATAGTCAATTGTACTAGCTAATTGGTCAATAAGTAATATACCTTTTCTCAGAAGACTCCTTGAAACATGCAAGCATTTGCACTAATCCTCTCAATAGTCAACTGCCCAACATAGATCTTTTGAAAATAAGAATTTTACTCTTCATCAATACCAACAATAAATACTTCAGATGGTCACTACTCTGTAGCACCAACACTTAATAATCAGGGGTTCACACATACCATTGCATAATGTAACCATTTCATTTATTCCACAAGATCTTGGGACTCCAATTGGAAAACATTAGACTAAAGCACCTAAAAAAATCATAGTCCTATAGAAAAACAAGATACGTTCATTCATTCTAAATATATCAGGGAGAGAAAAATATGACCAACCTTAAAGAAGCTTGCAGTGGTATCCAAAGAAAGATTGACTATAGGTCCAAAATTTTGGGCTAAATTTCCTAGTGCATCATTTGATGCTTCGAGTAATGTTCTCTCTCTTAAAAACTTCAGACATGCCTCTAGTCGATGACAAGAAAAATATGCACTAGTGACCAAAATATTTGTTCATTCATTATTTTCACTAGAAAGGTGAAGAGCCCTTAAAAGACATACAAGTAGTCAATTTCATGAAATAGTATACATTAACGATCATGAAATAGTATGCATTAATGACCAAAACATTTGTTGGGTCACCATTTTTTCACTAGAAAGGTAAACCACCTTTAAATAAAAATTTATTCACAACAAATAAAATCCATGTCACTAAAAAAAGCATACAACATTGCTCATTGCAACCAATTTGAAAGGGATAAGCATCATTCAAAACCTTTACCTGAAATAAGGTATCCTTATGAGTGCTCAAATTGTCATTTAGTCATGTTTCCAAATTCAAATACTCCCTTTTGGATGCAAAAGCCACAAGTTCAATTGCAAAAGAAAAGGGTGTTATGTCCAACACAAGAGACAATGCCTAAAAATTGCAAGTTATGTGGTTAATAATGATGACAATAACCTAAATATTAAATGAATAGAAAATCTAAGATAATAAAACGTAAATTATAAGGGCCCTCTCTAGTTGTTTCTTTGAAATTTATTGGAGGGTAAGGAAAACATGGGGTTCCCCAGCTGTCCCCAGTACATAATCCCTGAACAACAGCATGGCTAATGTTTCTAATACTGACTTTTACCCAAAATTACCACTGACTATGGCACTTTGTTCTTTCTTTATGGCACATTAGTGAGACATGTTATGCATAAATAGTCTATGTTAAAATGTGGGAAAACAATATAGCTTCATTCCTACATACACAACAATAAAAATATGCACACATAATAGTGTTGTAATGAAATCATTGTCTTCCCTTTATCTCTTGGTATGCAACTAAACATCTCAGCAAATTGCCCAGACTTCTATTTGGCCATCAGTCTGTGGGTGATGCGTGGAACTAAATTTCAAGTCTGTTCTCAACTTTTTCCACAATGTCCTCCAGAAATACCCTACAAATTTAGTATCTCTGTCAGAAACTATACTCCTTGGAAGACCATGTAGTCTTACCACCTCTTTGAAAAACAAGTCTGCAATATGGACAACATCATGAGTTTTGTGGCATGGAATGAAATGTGCCATTTTGGAGAACCTATCAACCACCACGAATACTGAGTCATTACCCCTTTGTGTCCTTGGCAATCCAAGAACAAAATCCATACTTATGTCCTCCCATGGCCTTGATGTAACAGGCAATGGCTGATATAGGCCAGTATTTTGACTAAACCCCTTGGAAACTTGACAAACCTGGCAACTCTGTACAAACTTCTTCACATCTTGTGAAATTTGAGGCCAAAAATAATGTTCTCTAAGAATGGAAATGGTCTTATCTCAACCAAAATGTCCTGCCATCCCTCCACTGTGTTTCTCCTTAATCAGATTTTCCCTCATGGAACTCCTTGGAATGCACAATTGACTACCCTTGAACAACATGCCATCCTGAATCAAATAGTCTAACCACTTGGTTCTATCTACAACAATAGGCTCTTTACAAGCTTTCCATGCTTCAACAAAATCAGGATCCTCGAGGTACAAATTCTTGAGTTCATCAAACCCAACTACTTCAACCTGCATTACTGTAAGCAATGACTGTCTCCTACTTAGTGCATCTGTAACCCTGTTAGATTTTCAACTTCTATGCTTCAACACAAATGTATAACTCTGCAAGAATTCTACCCACTTCATATGCCTCTGATTCAATTTACCTTGGCTATTTAGGTACTGTAATGCCTGATGATCAGTATATAAAACAAATTCCTTTGGCAATAAATAATGCCTCCATTTCTTTAAGGCTTGTACTATTGCATAGAATTCTTGATCATAAACGGAATACTTCTTCTTTGCATCATTCAATTTTTCACTAAAATATGCAATAGGCTTACCTTCTTGGCTTAATACAACCCCAATAGCGCTGCCACTAGCATCACAATCCACCTGGAACACTTTTCTAAAATTTGGAAGTGCCAACACAGGTTGTTTTGTTACCTTCTTCTTTAGCAATTCAAAACTTCTCGTAGCTGCTGCAATCCATTTGAACTCTTTTCTATCCCCTCTTATTGTATCAGTTAGGGGTGCACATATGCCACTGAAATTCTTAATAAACTTCCTATAAAAACTAACCAGACCATGAAATGATCTTACCTCAGTAGCAGACCTTGGAGTAGGCCATTCCAAGATGGCTTTTACCTTCTCTGGATCCATTTTGAGACCTTCAGGTCATATAACAAACCCCAAATAGACTAACTCCCTTTTTGCAAAGATACATTTCTTCAGATTAATTAACAGTTTCTCTTCCCTTAGCCTTTCAAGGACACTACGAATATGCAGTAAATGTTCTTCCAAAATCTTGCTGAAAATTAAAATATCATCCAAATAGACAATAACAAATTTTCCCAAGAACTTCTTAAGTAGCTCATTCATGAGCCGCATGAAGGTGCTTGGGGTGTTCGTCAATCCAAAGGGCATGACTAACCACTCATAAAGACCCTCCTTGGTCTTGAAGACTATTTTCCACTCATCTCCTTCTCGAATCCATATCTGATGATAGCCACTCTTGAGATCTATCTTTGTGAAGTACTCAGCTCCACTCAAACAGTCCATAAGATCATCCATCCTTGGCAAAGGAAATCGGTAATTGATGGTTATCCTATTTATAGCTCGAGAATTTGTACACATCCTCCACTCTCCATCCTTCTTTGGTGCGAGTACTGGAGGTACTGCACATGGACTCAGGCTCTCTCAAATCAAGCCCTTCGTCAACAGCTCCTGAACCTGTCTATTTATCTCCTCTATTTCAATAGGAGTCATCCTATGAGCAGCCTTGTTAGGCAAACTAGCTCCTAGAATCAGATCTATCTGATGACTGATTTGCCTTATTGGTGGCAATCCATCTGGAACATTGTTATAGATAATATCTCCAAACTCCCCTAGTAAATCTGAAACTTCAAGTGGTATTTCACTACTACCTTCTTTATCTTTCCTAGGAATCAAAGCATAGCACATATGCTGATGTTTCATGCCATCTAAAAACTTTCTTCCATCAACAAGACAAATCCTAGCACTGCTACATACCTTTTCACCTTCTTTTTTCATGGGCTTAATTTTGTGGCGAACTCCATCCTTTGTCAGAGAGTATGTGTTTGCATGTCCATCACACATTGCATGTCTATCAAACTGCCATGGTCTACCCAACAATAGATGGCAAACATCCATCAAAATAACATCACAGAGAACTTCATCATGGTAACTCCCAATTTTAAATTTCACTAAACATTGTTAACTTACTAGGACCTTATGATCATCTTTTACCCAAGCAATCCAATAAGGCTGGGGATGTTTCTCCCTCTTGAGTTTTAGCTTAGAGACCATCTCTTCTGATACCAAGTTATCAGTGCTACCACCATCAATGATCACGTCACAACATTTATCCTCACACTTGCATCTGGTACAGAACAAACTCCTCCATTTTCATGGTTCAATCTCACCACTTAGTAGGACTCTTTCATTTACCAAGGTCTCTCCTCTTTCTGCATCCTCTGAATGTGATGATTGTGCATCCTCATCCACATGAGCAACCCTAGCTTGGCCCTCAGCTCTCCTATCTATCCTTCCTTGTTGTTGAGGGCATTCAAAGGCATGATGACCTTCTTCATTGTAATGGAAATAGGTACCACAAAAGCCTCCTCTTCCTTGTCCACGTCCTCTACCTCTTTCTCTTTGATTTCCAAAGTCTTGGTCACGGGAGCGGTTGAAACCCTCATTCCTCTGGTTCCTACTAGTACCCTCATCTTCATTTTTCTTTTGATTTTCATTGCGGCCTCCAAATGACCTACCACTTCCCCTTCCTCCTTAACCGCACCCTCTTTGTCTTCCTTCAAACCTTTTATTCAGCTTCTCTTCAACTCGTATGGAAAATTGGTATGGCTCTTCAATGCTGGTCATTCTTACTAGACTTAATTCCTCCTAGATGCTAGGTCTCAACCCACTGATATAACGAGCAACCTTCTCCTTATTTGCTTCTGCATGTCCTGCTCTAATCAAGAGTCGATAAAAGTCCTCTATATATTCTTGGACTGATCTTCCCGCTTGCTTTAACCCATGCATCTTCTTAAATAAATCAAGCTCATAGTCCACAGGAATGAACTGCTTCTTCAATTTGTCCACCATGCAATCCCATCTTGTGATCTTCTCCTTTCCTCTTCTATTTCTTTCCAATTGAACCTCTTGCCACCAGATTTTGGCATGGTCTTTCAGTTTGGCCTTTGCAAACTTAACCCTACCTAGGTCCCTTATAGCCTCATACTCAAAGTATTCTTCCAGTTCATTGATCCAATCGATCAACTCATCTGGTTTCAGATTTCCTGAAAATACACCCACTTCAATTGTAGGTCTTTTCCCAAACTTAGTAATGGCCCTAAAAAGCCTTTCCTCTGCATGATTCAAAACTTCCTCATCAAATTCCTCTTTTGGTCCCATTACTTCTTCTTCATTGTCATCCTCACTGTTGTCACCTGCGGCAACATTTGTTCCTCTACGAAGCTCCTCTTGCAATGCCTGCACCTGCCTTTGGAGGGCTCTAACCTCCTCAGGATTAATAGCTCTGGCCCTTCCACCATGCTCTCTTCGTGGAGGCATCTTCTAACTCAAACCTACAACCACACAGTCCTGGTGCAAACTGCCTCATAGTCGGCGCTTTGTCTACACACTCAGGAAAACCAGCTCTGATTCCACTTGATGGGAACACAACCCAAGAACAAAATGGACACAACAGAAAAGGGGAAAATATATTAACTAAGAAAATAAGCTAGTACAAACAGTACAGAGAAAATAAACTTCAAAACATGCCCTAAGGGCTTACAATAGCTTAAATCTGGAGATAATCTCTCCTTTCAGTACCTCCTCTCAAACTCCACTCCGAACTACCTTTTACAATGCCAAAAATCTCCTTAAATAGACCCCGGAGGGTTAAGGACTAGGAGTACATTCTAGAAAGTGCTAGTAGGCATCCACCAACCAAATAGAAGGTTCCAAAAGCTGCGCTAGAAGTCAGTGCAAATCTAGAAGAATCCAAAAATGGTAACCGAACTTCCGGGAGGCATAACTTTTGAACCGTAGCTCCGATTGACGAACCGTTTACATTTTCGAAAAGCTCTCGAAGCGCTCTATAGCCTTATGTACCAGCTTCACTCATCCCCCATTTTTTAGCCCTTTTTGAGGTCATTTAATGCCCCTAACCTGACTTTGAAGCATTCTTAGGAGGTCTCCAAAACCCGAAAAACTGCAATAACTTTCAAATCGTGTGGCCTTTTTGACTTGATTCTTTTTTTGGAATGCTCTAAATCACAATTACATTCATCTGGCCAATTTACACCTTCTAGGTCACCAAAATGATGGCAAAATTGCATGCTCCTATTTTTTCAAGATTTTCTAGCATACTGATAGCTGAACTGTGAGAGTTGGAACCTTTATTTGACCCAAATGGGTATCCAAAAATGAAAAGACATGAAACAGAAACTAAGTCTAAGTAAATTTTTTTGGGTGACATAGGATTGCCCTTATACCTCTAGATGCTCCTGCATCAGACACCCAGGGTAGATTGAAAAGTGACCCTGTCACTTTATGAATGGTAGAGGAAATCCCAAATGGGAAACCTCAGCTTCTAAAATTCAAGTTGAGTCCTCGATCGACCGTCCTTTCCATTTCACCAAATACTCTTCATACTACCTATTTCTAGTACTCCTACCCACACGATGATCTAGAATGTCTTCTATCTCCTCCTTCTTAGAAGCAGGAATTGGACATGGCTCTAACACCAGCTCCTCATCTGCACCATCATCATGATACTCTGTTAAATCTGCAATGTTGAAAATGGGAGAAATCTGAATACCATCTGGCAGCTCCACTTCATATGCATTTCCTGAGTCATGTTTTTTCAGAATTTTGCAGGGGCCAAATTTCTTCATTTTCAGCTTGTTGTAAGTACCGGCTGGAAATTTTTCTTTTCGTAAGTGCATCATGACTAAATCTCCTACTTGGAATTCCTTATGTCTTCTCCTTTGATCAGCCCTAGCTTTATAATCTTGATTCATCTTGGTAATGTGTGCTTGAACCTCCTCATGTAGATGCTTGATATGTTCAGCAAATTCCTAAGCTTCAGCACTTGTCCTCTCCCCTTGTTCTATCTTCCTCAGCTCTGGTGCAGTCCTTGGGCTACTCCCATATACAATTTGGAATGCTGATTTTCCAGTACTCCTATTTATAGAGTTATTATAAGCAAACTCTGCCTGTGGTAGAATCAAATCCCATCCCTTGGGCTTATCCCCAACTAAACATCTCAGCAAATTGCCCAAACTTCTATTTACCACTTCTGTTTGGCCATCAGTTTGTGGGTGATGCGTAGAACTAAATTTCAAGTCTGTTCTCAACTTTTTCCACAATGTCCTCCAGAAATACCCCACAAATTTAGTATCTCTGTCAGAAACTATACTCCTTGGAAGACCATGTAGTCTTACCACCTCTTTGAAAAACAAGTCTGCAATATGGACAACATCATGAGTTTTGTGGCATGGAATGAAATGTGCCATTTTGGAGAGAACCTATCAACCACCATGAATACTGAGTCATTACCCCTTTGTGTCCTTGGCAATCCAAGAACAAAATCCATACTTATGTCCTCTTGATGGAACAGGCAATGGCTGATATAGGCCAGTATTGTGACTAAAACCCTTGGCAACTTGACAAACTTGGCAACTCTGTACAAACTTCTTCACATCCTGTGAAATTTGAGGCCAAAAATAATGTTCTCTAAGAATGGAAACGGTCTTATCTCAACCAAAATGTCCTGCCATCCCTCCACTGTGTTTCTCCCTAATCAGATTTTCCCTCATGGAACTCCTTGAAATGCACAATTGACTACCCTTGAACAACTTGCCATCCTGAATCAAATAGTCTAACCACTTGGTTTTATCTACAGCAATAGGCTCTTTACAAGCTTTCCATGCTTCAAAAAAATTAGGATCCTCGGGGTACAAATTCTTGAGTTCATCAAACCCAACTACTTCAACCTGCATTACTGTAAGTAACAACTGTCTCCTACTTAGTCCATTTGCAACCCTGTTAGATTTTCCACTTCTATGCTTCAACACGAATGTATAGCTCTACAAGAACTCTACCCACTTCATATGCCTCTAATTCAATTTACCTTGGCTATTTAGGTACTGTAATTCCTGATGATCAGTATATAAAACAAATTTCTTTGGCAATAAATAATGCCTCCATTTCTTTAAGGCCTGAACTATTGCATAGAACTCTTGATCATAAACAGAATACTTCTTCTTTGCATCATTCAATTTTTCACTAGAATATGCAATAGGCTTACCTTCTTGGCTTAATACAGCCCCAATAGCGCTGCCACTAGCATCACAATCCACCTGGAACACTTTTCTAAAATTTAGAAGTGCCAACACAGGTTGTTCTATTACCTTCTTCTTTAGCAATTCAAAACTTCTCGTAGCTGTTGCAGTCCATTTGAACTCTTTTCTATCCCCTCTTATTGTATCAGTTAGGGGTGCACATATGCCACTGAAATTCTTAATAAACTTCCTGTAAAAACTAACCAGACCATGAAATGATCTTACCTCAGTAGTAGACCTTGGAGTAGGCCATTCCAAGATGGCTTTTACCTTCTTTGGATCCATTTTGAGACCTTCAGGTCATATAACAAACCCCAAATAGACTAACTCCCTTTTTGCAAAGATACACTTCTTCAAATTAATTAACAATTTCTCTTCCCTTAGCCTTTCAAGGACACTACGAATATGCAGTAAATGTTCTTCCAAAATCTTGCTGAAAATTAAAATATCATCCAAATAGACAATAACAAATTTTTCCAAGAACTTCTTAAGTACCTCATTCATGAGCTGCATGAAGGTTCTTGGGGCGTTTGTCAATCCAAAGGGCATGACTAACAACTCATAAAGACCCTCCTTGGTCTTGAAGGCTATTTTCCACTCATCTCCTTCTCGAATCCATATCTAATGATAGCCACTCTTGAGATCTATCTTTTCGAAGTACTGAGCTCCACTCAAACAGTCCATAAGATCATCCATCCTTGGCAAAGGAAATTGGTACTTGATGGTTATCCTATTTATAGCTCGAGAATCTATACACATCCTCCACTCTCCATCCTTCTTTGGTGCGAGTACTGCAGGTACTGCACATGGACTCAGGTTCTCTCGAATAAAGCCCTTCCTCAACAGCTCCTGAACCTGTCTATTTAGCTCCTCTGTTTCAGTAGGAGTCATCCTATGAGCAGCCTTGTTAGGCAAACTAGCTCCTGGAATCAGATCTATCTGATGACTAATTTGCCTTATTGGTGGCAATCCATCTGGAACATTGTTAGAGATAATATCTCCAAACTCCCCTAGTAAATTTGAAACTTCAAGTGGTATTTCACTACTACCTTCTTTATCTTTCCTAGGAATCAAAGCATAGCACATATGCTAATGTTTCATGCCATCTAAAAAATTTCTTCCATCAACAAGACAAATCCTAGCACTGCTACATACCTTTTCACCTTCTTTTTTCATGGGCTTCAATTTG
The DNA here is from genome assembly GCA_028749045.1 of Cupressus sempervirens. Taxonomy (NCBI): domain Eukaryota; kingdom Viridiplantae; phylum Streptophyta; class Pinopsida; order Cupressales; family Cupressaceae; genus Cupressus; species Cupressus sempervirens. The sequence continues at coordinate 550,279,678 of CM053785.1, read as the reverse complement.
TGGCGAACTCCATCCTTTGTCAGAGAGTATGTGTTTGCATGTCCATCATGCACTGCATGTCTATCAAACTGCCATGGTCTACCCAACAATAGATGGCAAACATCCATCGAAATAACATCACAGAGAACTTCATCATGGTAACTCCCAATTTTAAATTTCACTAAACATTGTTCACTTACCAGGACTTTATGATCATCTTTTACCCAAGCAATCCGATAAGGCTGGGGATGTTTCTCCCTCTTGAGTTTCAGCTTAGAGACCATCTCTTCTGATACCAAGTTATCAGTGCTACCACCATCAATGATCACATCACAACATTTATCCTCACACTTGCATCTGGTACGGAACAAATTCCTCTATTGTCCTGGTTCAATCTCACCACTTAGTAGGACTCTTTCATTTACCAAGGTCTCTCCTCTTTCTGCATCCTCTAAATGTGATGATTGTGCATCCTCATCCACATGAGCAACCCTATCTTGGCCGTCAGGTCTCCTATTTGTCCTTCCTTGTTGTTGAGGGCATTCAAAGGCATGATGACCTTCGTCATTGCAATGGAAACAAGTACCATAGAAGCCTCCTCTTCCTTGTCCACGTCCTCTACCTCTTCCTCTCTGATTTCCAAAGTCTTGGTCACGGGAGCGGTTGAAACCCTCATTCCTCTGATTCTTGCTAGTACCCTCATCTTCATTTTCCTTTTGGGTTTCATTGCGGCCTCCAGATGACCTACCGCTTCCCCTTCCTCCTTGACTGCACCCTCTTTGTCTTCCTTCAAACTTTTTATTTAGCTTCTCTTTAACTCGTAGGGAAAACTGGTATGCCTCTTCAATGCTGGTCATTCTTACTAGACTTAATTCCTCCTGGATGCTAGGTCTCAACCCACTGATATAACGAGCAACCTTCTCCTTATTTTCTTCTACATGTCCTACTCTAATTAAGAGTCGGTAAAATTCCTCTATATATTCTTGGACTGATCTTGCAGCTTGCTTTAACCCATGCATCTTCTTAAATAAATCAAGCTCATAGTCCATAGGAATGAACTGCTTCTTCAATTTGTTCACCATGCGATCCCATCTTGTGATCTTCTCCTTTTCTCTTCTATTTCTTTCCAATTGAACCTCTTGCCACCATATTTTGGCATGGCCTTTCAGTTTTCCCTTTGCAAACTTAACACTATCTTGGTCCCTTATATCCTCATACTCAAAGTATTCTTCCAGTTCATTGATCCAATCGATCAACTCATCTGGTTTCAAATTTCTTGAAAATACACCCACTTCAATTGTAGGTCTTTTCCCAAACTTAGTAATGGCCCTAAAAAGCCTTTCCTCTACATGATTCAGAACTTCCCCGTCAAATTCCTCTTCTGGTCCCATTACTTCTTCTTCATTGTCATCCTCACTGTTGTCACCTGCGGCAACATTTTCTCCTCTACGAAGCTCCTCTTGCAATGCCTGCACCTGCCTTTGGAGGGCTCTAACCTCCTCAGGATTAATAGCTCTGGCCCTTCCACCACACTCTCTTCATGGAGGCATCTTCTAACTCGAATCCACAACCACACAGTCCTGGTGCAAACTGCCTCACAGTCGGCACTCTGTCTACACACTCAGGAAAACCAACTCTGATACCACTTGATGGGAACACAACCCAAGAACAAAATGGACACAAAAGAAAAGGGGAAAATATATTAACTAAAAAAATAAGCTAGTACAAACAGTACAGAGAAAATAAACTTCAAAACATGCCCTAAGGGCTTACAATAGCTTAAATCTGGAGATAATCTCTCCTTTCAGTACCTCCTCTCAAACTCCACTCCGAACTGCCTTTTACAATGCCAGAAATCTCCTTAAATAGACCCTGGAGGGTTAAGGACTAGGAGTACATTCTAGAAAGTGCTAGTAGGCATCCACCGACCAAATAGAAGGTTCCAGAAGCTGCGCTAGAAGTCGGTGCAAATCTAGAAAAATCCAGAAACGGTAACCGAACTTTCAGGAGGCGTAACTTTTGAACCGTAGCTCCGATTGACGAACCATTTACATTTTCAGAAAGCTCTCAAAGCGCTCTATAGCCCTATGGACCGCTTCGCTCATCCCCCATTTTTTGGCCCTTTTTGAGGTCATTTAATGCCCCTAACCTGACTTTGAAGCATTCTTAAGAGGTCTCCAAAACCCAAAAAACTGCAATAACTTTCAAACCGTGGGGCCTTTTGACTTGATTCTTTTTCTGGAATGCTCTAAATCACAATTACATTCATCTGGCCAATTTACACCTTCTAGGTCACCAAAATGATGGCAAAATTGCATGCTCCTATTTTTTCAAGATTTTCTAGCACACTGATAGCTGAACTGTGAGAGTTGGAACCTTTATTTGACCCAAATGGGTATCCAAAAATGAAAAGACATGAAACAGAAACTAAGTCTAAGTACATTTTTTTGGGTGACACAGGATTGCCCTTATACCTCTGGATGCTCCTGCATCACATTGTCTTCCCTTTATCTCTTGGTATGCATCTGCAATTTTTGAGATACTAAGATCTTTTGAATGTATGTCCATCATACTCTAGAGGAAAATTTGAGGATTAATATGCCAAAGTTGGTTAAGTACAATGTTGCTACTAAGATTTCTCCCAAGGCATAAGGAAAAAAGAGTAGAAAATATATCACGCTAAAGCATGTTGAAGTTGGTCTGGACAAGTGGTGTTTCATTCTGATTAGTCAACATAAATTAAGTGTCACAAACATAGAAAATAAATGAAACAAAAGTGCCATAGGAAACTAACTTTGACATGGGAAACAACAACGAGAAAAGTCTTTGGACATATTAATAGGATACTCAAACATTGAGTGCACAACAACCCCATGCCCCATCTCTGCCAAATGGTACAATATCTCTACCAAATCAATAGATAACCATGCCTAATTCATATTACCAAATGGAAGTTTATTTCCATGTGGACCTTCTAAGGGTGTCTATCAAAGTGGGGTTTTTTAATTAATCAAAATTCAAAAAATAGCATAACAACTAAGAAGGTTGTGTCAAATGTGATGGGATAAAATGTTAAATCATTGAAGCTTTCATAGTGGAGAGTTGTGTTCAAATCCCAAAAAAGACACAAATATGTTTATTTGGAATAAAAGATGAATCTTAAACTAGGTAAACCACTACATCTAATTTTGAATATGGTGTACTCCAATGGGCAATGCTTCATGCAAGTCATGGAGAAATTGATTGAAGAGATGACTCACACTCTTAAAATTGAAAGGTAAAGGGCACTCCACCATTAGAATATCAATAAAAAATAGATGAACTTGTAAGCTAAGTCATCACCTATAGCCTTCTTAAATTTGTAAATGTCATAATTTTAGTTGATGTAGATACAACAAATCTCAAGAATGATAGCTGACCTCCATCATTCTTCCATACACTTCCACAAAATGTCTGAATAGGAAGTGGATCCTGCAAGAAATTAAAATCCAAAACCAATTATATTTAGTTCATCATTTATGGTTAGAAAACCCTTTTTTTCCCTACTTAGGGAGCATTATAGATATGCACAAAATATATAAGTATGCAAATAGGATATGGTGATATAGAACTCTGCCATGTTTACCTGGCAATTTTTTGCATAGGTTGACATCAGCATTGAGAATGACTATTGATCCGATATATAAAACACTTCATGATCTAAAGCCTCCATTACTTTAACCCAACTAATGTCAAGGGCCTATAGTAACAACTAGTATCAACTTCGTCCAAAGCTCCTTAAAGCATGACACAAATAAAATATATAGCTTTGCAATAAGTTAAGTAAATCATAGAAGACTCACCAATTCCTTAATAGAATCTAAAAGAACATCTATATTCCAAGAGGTTAACCATGAACAATCAGTTGTGGAACTACTAAAAAGTGAAGAATAAAATGTTACGTGTTTGCCATGAGAATCAACAAGGCCTATATGAGTGCAAAAAATAGTACTGATAATCTTGGAAACAATCTACTCTGTAAGTGGGCAAAACAATGACAAAACATCTTTGCAATGTGCAACACCGATTTTACAGCCATATCCAAGCTCCTCCATTATTCTTGAAACATCAGTAGCCTCTTCCAATTGTGTCAAAATAGTATCTAACACTTGCAAATTGCATGCACAAGGTTGAAAACTCATGTAGTGACTAAATAGTACAGAATTGAACAAATGACCAACCCTATTTATGTGGAACCTTTGAGTAAAACATTTGCTCACATTGGCTTGGAAGAACATAGGGCTCATCTCCAATTGGCTCAAACAACCTTGTATTAATCATTGTAAAGCCATTATCATGTTGAATAATAGTTTTATTTAGATAATTTTGATTCATTTGTAGTCTATACCATTTGATGATGAATAGAACTACTTTGAAGGAGTTAAAGTCGCACTCAATTATATCACCCAAGATGCCATAGTATCAATTTTGAGATTATTGAGGATGTATGTCATTTTTAGATAATATATTAGTGACCTCAAAAACAATAGTTATCCCAAAATCACAAGTTTTCTTAGTGTCATCCAACTTTTTAATGCAAAATTTGTGCCCATGATAGTACATAGCTTTCTGGTGGTTGACCTACAAATTTTGGAGCATGTGACAATCATTTGCATTGTGAGTTGATATGAAATATGTAAGTGATGATTATTAATAAATTTGTATGTACCTGTCCACCTCTTAAACCCTCTACTAGATCAACTACCATCGGCATAACATTGAAATCTCCATTACGATGAGCTTTTGTAACCAATGAAGCAATACCTTCCCATGTTAATGAGCAACCATTTTGCTGACCTTGTTCAATCCATGCCATCATCTAAACAAGATTTTTCACAATATACAAATGTATTGCATGCCACTCTCGACCAACTGTATTAAAAAATACATCAATTATAAATAACTTTTATTAAATTTTTATAAGAATTAATTAATTACAATAAAATCTTATATTTACCTTTCACTTTCCTCAATCTACCTTTTTCCATCAAGTACTCCCCTTGAATTTTTTAATGGAATTCGGATCCCAAATATGATCTACATGGATCTTTTCTACAAACTTAGGAAGATATTCACTAATGTACACCATGGTCTAGTTACCATATATCCCTCCACCATGGAACACTCAGCATGTGCTCTTTGTCAAACCAAGCCTTTCAAAAATTTCAAGTGCCTCTCAACTATCCACATTGACCTAGTTGGTGGAGGTCCACACAATTCAATCTCCTCAACTTGATGTATGCAGTAGTGTTCTTGTACATTGAAAAAAGTTGGAGGTAGACACTTTGAATTTCACACATAAGATGAGGAATTTGTATCTTCCAATATATTATATCTTCTTTATTGATTTATTTTGATGAAAACCACTTCATATATTTTCCAAGATCATATATAACTTGTTTGATACTGTTCTTGAAGCGGTGTGGGATAGATAGAGGTAGAACATACTGCAATATTTGTAAAATGAGATTATCAATATTTTATAAAAGAATGCAATGAAAAATATGTGCAGTATGCAAATATATAGTGAATACAAAATAACATGAATTACCTTAATAAATGTATGCCAATCATGTGTTTTCATCTCTGGCCCAAATTCACTTTTCTCTAATATGAGATCATTTTTGTTCACAACAAATCCTGTGGTAAATTGTATTTTTTTATGACTTCTTTTATAGCATTGCTCTGCTGCTCCAAAAATAACCAATTAAGGGCACTTGTATCAATTTGGTCTCAATTGTTATTTGATCGAATGAAAATTTTTATTGCATAGTTGGATTCTTCAATGTCACTATAAATTTTGACAATTTTGTCTTTGTTACGCCTTCCTTCTCAAATTTTTCATAATGTCTCAGTTACATTCTTTCCAATATGCATAGGATCAAACAAATGCACGAGTAGGAGTTGCTAGTAGTACGACAACCTAATAAATTGCATAGGATAACTTTTTACTCCTTTTGGAAGTTGGTCATTAATGCCTTGACGACCTTTAGAAGCATCAATTACATCATCAATAAACAAAATAAAAATATGAATTTCAAACAAAAAACCATCAAATGGAATGACATTACCTCTATGATTAATTTTATTGTATTCCAACTTCCATAGGTGAGGTGTCATCTTGGGGCTTTGATGTAGTCTCATTTTTCCCATTGAAAAGATGTTTTTCGGTAATTCGGTACTTATGATTTCTATGGAAAAGGTGTCTATTCTCATCCAACACCTACTTTCCTAAACTTTATGAATGATGAAATTTTATCTTTGGACCGCAAACTAGACATGTAAATTTTCTCTTTGTCTGAAGACCTACAAGATCGTGTATAATTGGATTAAATACGTTAACTTTGTGTTAGCACTGTAACATACCAAAAAAGAGGTGTTAAGAAGAGAACATATCACAAAAATGTGTTAGTGCAAGGGCATCATGTATTGTCCATACAAGCATTGCATGGAATTGAAATTGTCTCTATCCTACTAGTCTAGATACATCATACATAGTGATCCAATTCTATAACACCATCAACTCATCGACAAAGGGCTCAATATATACATTGATATCTTTAACTTGGTACTTACCTAGTTGAATAAACAAAAATATTACATAATTATGTTGGAATAATTTAGAATAACTAAGAGGGGGGGTGAATTAGTTATCCAAGGTCTAAATGTCTAAATAAAACTTTTTATAGCTTAGTGAACCCATAAAACATTTATATTCATACATGCATCCATAAGATTATGCAATCACTATAATTTGTAGGTTACTATCAAATAAACTTGTAGAAATGTAAAGCATGAAAGATAAAAAAATTATTAACACACTTGACACAATTATTTACGTGGAAACCCAATTTTTAAAAAACAACTAGTAATATGCTACTCCTTTTCACTCTTCTGAAGTGATGCCCTGTGAAAGGCCAACCCTGTTAAAGGTTATAATACACACTATTAAATGTGACCCTGTTAAAGGATTTCAATCACCCTGTTAGAAGTGAACCTTGTTAGAAAAATTTAGGCCATTCACTTAGAATGTCGCCCAATTAAAGGATTTACAAATGACTATTAGGTTAACCTTAATCCAAAGGATTTACCCTAGACTGATACAATTGTTAGAGAGTAAGAGTAGAGCTTTGATCTGATACAACTTATAACTTCTCTTGCAGATTAAATATCTTTGTTTAATCCTCAATTCTACTTGGCCTTCATACTTTATATCTCTAATAGCTTGCTCACCCTTCAAGCATTCATCTCCTTAAAGCCTTATTTCTTAACATGTCATTGTAGACTCTTCTCTTAGGTCACTTGATGAAGTAAAACCCTTGACTCCTTGTCTCCCTTAGGTTCTCGAACATGATAACTTTGCTTCATGACAAGACATTCCTATAAATTGAAAATTAAGATATTTTTTTGTGCATTTTCCATCATCCAAATTTAGGGTTTAAATGGATTAGGTAGAATACAATGTATCTACCCCATATCTCTTCTAGAAATTTCTCATAGAATCCACTCTGATTTTTCCTTAAAATGGTTTACCTCAAATTTTGTGCTACCAACTCATCAACCTTATCTTCCACCTGGTTCACAAAATCCAAGAAAACAAACTTGTTAGCTTAGATTTATTAAATCTTTGATCTTTTAAATAATGCAACAACTTGACATTATCAACCTTTTGATGCTCAACACATACTCTATTGTTTGGCATCCACTGTGAAATTACTTAGCACCTACTAAAGTTTACTAGTACTCGACATCAACTAAACCTTATTTGGCATCAACTATTTTTCTCAGCATACACTAGAATGAACTTTTACTCAACTCCAATTAATTTTTTGTTTAGCTTGCACTGACTTTTCTCAGCACCTACTATCCACTTAGTCAAGCTTGGCAGACAAACTTTTTGTAACTTGTTCCACTAAACACTCTAAGTGTAACTAGCCTTTGTAACCTTGAATATATTATCAATACATCATGTCATCACTATCTTAATTGATCCTTGTACTTCATTACATAATCATAACTCAACCTTTCTTCTAGGTGCTATTGTTACATCTTTTGATCAAATCCTCTTCATCAATCAAATAAGTGATAGTACTTGAATCTTATAAGTAGTTGTCTTATCAACAAATAGTAGGTTTAACATCAGTGATAAAATAATTATTGAAACACATATCCTTCATCAACAATCTCCTCCTTTCAATAATCTCTCTCAACAATGATCTTTTCAATCTGTTTTCAACAAATTATTATGACCATTTTAATCGATTATTTATAATAAAGTAATTTAGATGACTATTAAATGAAAAAATAACTATAATAATTAGTGCCAACATTATGCGCTCCCTCTTCATGGTCATACAAGGAGGAATGTTATTGTTGATAATAAAAATAGGCCACACTGAGCAAGTAGATCTCATCTCTCCAAATAGATTGACACTATCCACTACCAATGAAAGCTTGAGATTACAAGTTTCTTCCTTAAAGTGTGGCCATTTTCTCTCTATTTCCTTAAATTTTGAACCATCTATAGACATTTTCATAATTTCATCTCATCTTCTATTGCATGCATGGTAATCACTAAAATGTGCCAAACTATTGTACCTAAATAATTGTTGTAGACGTAGAATAATGGGAATAACTCGAAGAACCTTACAAGGCACCTTTTTTGTTATTCAATATGATTGATATCTACTAATATGAAAAATAGGGCATTGTGTTGCAAATTCATGTTTTTTATGATATATAATATGATCATTCAGACATGTATGTATTATTTGATACTCCATTCCATTATCTTTGATAATGGCAATTATTTCTTAGTACGAGCGAGGTAGAATGTTTGATGGTGGTAATAAACACTCACCTATCAACCTATGACAAAAAGAATAATTTGTTAATATAAAGAATATTAATTGCTACACAATTCACCCAATGTTAATTGTAAGGGAATTACGACTAAAAAATGAAAAAAGACAACATACCTTAACATACGTGTCATTGCTATGTTGGATAAACCATTCATAACCTTCAAGTTCACCAACAACAATACAACAACAAGAAGAGTTGTTTGGGAGCCTTCGTATAAGGGCTCCTGTGCCTTCTCAAGTATAGGTACATCAAGGTCTATGTCAATATCATCATCATCATCATCTTGATCATCATGATCTTCATTATCATTGTGATCTTCTTCAATTGGATCATTACCTTCTACTTCTATATTCACACTTTCATGTTCCCTCATTTTAAAATCCACATTCTCTGAATTGTTATGGCCCATAAAATGAAACCCAAGGTGGTTGGACTATATCAAAATGATGACCTTATATTAACCATGACCATGATGTCACCATCAAATCATGTCATATATTTTATAAATTATTAAAATACATACCAATGGACGAAATCCATTTCCCCCTTCAATGTGACCATGCTACCTATAATGTTTCTCGGTTGTTTTGATTAGATATCTTTGAGTCTTTAAGCCCTTAAAAATTTTGCAAAGACAATAACATTTTCCATCACCTTTTCTTTTTAAGTTAGACTAAAGTCTAGCAATTGTTTCCCTATTTTTTTGTGTGTTGATATCATCAAACATGGTCTTTCTTGAATGGAATGACTCATTGGTGGAAGAAGGATGATTTGTTTGCAACCTGTAGATTCTATATCAAGTGTATTAAAAGAACATCCAACATTAATAATCAAGATGCCTTTTGGTAGGGTGATAGTTGGATCAAGAAAAGAAAATATAATTCTATTAATATTTAACACTCATTAATATTCACATTATAAACTAATCATTTATTATCTAACCTTGCATTATTTCTCCTCGGTTATTTTACAAGACTGGTCAAGAATATCTTTACATCACCAGTAATAATATAATCATTGATTATGGTAGGGACCAATATCAATTAGTAATACATGAAACAAATAGATGAACACACCCACCACCTTTAAGAGGAAATAGTTCTTCCAAGGAGCCCTAAATTTTGAAAAATAGTTTGGTCTTTACTAAGTGCAACCTAAAGCTCAAAGTCTCGACCTTGTAGTTGCAGAGCTTTTACTAAGCATGTAGGTGTACTAATTTTGTGAAAGCGTATGACACATGAAATGCTAAATTGATTTTTTTTGGATTTGTAGGCCTGTGGGTTTATAATTAATTCTATTAACAAGGGAAGTGCAAAGTGAAGGAATCCTGCTTTTGCAAAATGTCGAAGAATAATCTCTTCAGTCTCTTGGCTATGACTGCCAAGCTGGTGTAGGAATAATCTCAATTGGAATAGTGTTATAGAAGTCTCAAAGAGAAATCAATTTCCATACCAAAAAAAAAATTATGATTACTAGCATTAAATAAAAAGGCATCCCCTTTCCACCTATACAACTTGTTTATATAAATCTATATACAATTGTAAAGAGTAGCTTTTTAAATCTATTAGACAATAGGATTCATAATTGTTTCAATTTTTGTTCCTTTGCCTATGACCATTCCTTGTACATAAATAGACAGTTGTAATCTATTTATTTTTGTGCATAGGGCTCTCTACCCACAACTTGGGTTGTATCACTAATAGTTTGAAAGAGAAAGAAATTCATTCATTTTGTTTGGATACCCTTCTGTAGGATAAACTATACATAGAGAGATATCAAATTAGTTTCTAATTGCATTGTAACTTAAATGAAACACTAGGAGCTGTGGACCTCCTCTATAGAAGGCTTTAGTCCACTTTTTGGCTATCTAGTTACGATTCTTCTAAGGTTCCTCTCCAAATTTAACCAAGGATTGAGTAGGACATCTAAATTAGAAAAGGATGACCCAGGAAATTTGAAGACTAACATGATAGTCTCCCTAGAAATTGATAGAAAGGTATCACCATTTTTCTTTACTTTGCTCTTAGACTTGACGTCATAATTTTTGACACAATACTGGAGTAACTCTTAGCTTGGTAAGGTGGGATGAAAAATAGTGGCTTTAAGGAGCCCACTTATCAAGACTTCAAGACATCCTTTGTTCTCTGCTTATCCAAAAAAATCCTCTTGCAATTTTTCCACTTCGACCCCCATTAGATTAGTATCAAAAATTAAAGGTCATAAACATTCTAGACTACAAGTGTTCCCAAAGAAATGCATAATACTCTTTGTATTACAAAAAGGACAAACACTTCCCAAGTTCTTTCTTCCTAAAGAAAAATGACATAAAAGAATAGAAAGACAAACTTTTAACCCTCACCTACAAGCACCTAAAAACTAGAAACATTATCTTTTCTCCATCCACCATTTTACCTTCCATTTTATAAAATAGAATTAAAAAAAGCTTGGACTAGGTTTTGCAATGATTTACATACCCAGAAAGTACCACTAAATATTTGGGCCTTAATGGCTAAATAATCCTAGTACAAAATACATGCTTCAATAAATTATGTTGTCCTTTCATTATATGATTGCTTGAGAAAATTGTCTCAATCATCATTAATATCCCTCGAACAATCTAGATTTAGCTTTCATTTGAAGATTTGGATTTTTCACTTACACTGACAATTCATCATTCGTAATTGGTGGTACTGATTCTAGGTGACCTTTCCATCATTATTGGGATGTCACTTTCCATGGCTTAAACGAAGCTATCCCATCAATCATTAATCTTACTTCTTGGTGTTGTTTTTCAACATTGGAACTCATTTGAACCTCTTCAAACCTTGGTACAAAGTGGTTCAAAGTGGTTCAGATACAACTTGCAACTCATTTGGTAGGTCTCACCTATAAAACAAGTATTAGTCCAAAAACCTTCAATGGAACTAGTTTGAACTCTTTTGAACTTTGGTACAAAGTGGCTCGAACTAGTTCAATAGACTTGACCATATGTATTTTACAATTGACTCAGTCATATGCACGCAGAATGACACAAAGACCTCTGAAGGGATCAATATAACTCATGAAGGGAACACTCTGTGGGGTGAGGAAAAAAAAGAGACAGGACAATAAGAGTTTGAAAACTCTGACTTCAAAGAGAGAAATGGAAAGAGAAGATGTATATAAATGGCAACTCAAAATGTAGATTAACATTAGCATACTTAGGAAATTTAATCAACTAATCCTTGACTCTGACTACACTATTAGCTTCCCATGTACAAGCGTCCACCATATAAAATTTTTTATAACAACAACATAATGGAAAAAAATAGAGTAAAACAAAGCAGAGTATAATAGAAAAAAAATATTGATACAAAGTGGCAGAATAAGATGAAACAAAAAACTTATAAAAACTAAAATGTTATAAGTTTATTGATAGATCACGTGAGAATTTTGGTTACATCAATCTTCAAGAGAAATATCCTTATTTATAGACTCTACACTCTAGAAATTCCTTTAGATGCTTCCAGTGGAAGTGAAAAAAACTCCTAGAATCTTCTTGATAGTACTAAGAGGAGAATTCTAGAATTGTTCATTAAATGTGCACCTACCATGTATTGTTGGTTTTGATTGAATAAAAATTATTCTAATAATCCCCCATAATTTTTATTTAGAGAAATTAGAAACCTCCTTAAGTTGTAATAGATCTCTAAATTTGGTAAATTTGACAACATACAATGCTTGTGTAAATATATCAACAATTTGATTTTGATTCCACAAAATTGCAAATCCACCTCTTGACTTTCAATTATATATTGAATAAAATGATGATGCACTTCTATATGCTTAGATTTGGGCATGGTATACTAGATCTTTTGTGGGCTGAATAGCACTTGATTATCACTAAATATTGTACTCAGAGAGTCTTGTGGATGGTGTAATTCTTCAAGTAATTGTCTAAGACACCACTTCTTGAGATGCCTTTGATGAGCCAATATATTTAGCTTCTGTAGAAGAAAGTGACACCATTTATTTCTTCTTGCTACTCCATGAAATTGGTCCTGGTCTAAGATGGAAGATATATCCTAAAGTTGATTTACAATCATCAATGTCACTTGTATAATTAGACTCTACATATCCAACTAGAGTAGGCTCTCCTCCATATTTATATTCAATGCCAAGTTGATAAGTATCCTTAATGTATCTTAATTTTCTTTTCGCTACTTTCCAATGTTCAATGTATGGATCTTCCATGTACCTAGATCCAACACCAACTATGTATGCAATATCTAGTCTAGTTATAGTAAGATACAAAATATTTCCAACAAATTGCCTATACAATTTCCCATCCACCTTATTTTCAGTAGAGTTAGCACTTAGTTTTAATCCTAATTGACATGACGTATTACATGGTTTAGATTCACTCATATTAAATTTTATTAATACATCAAGAGCATATTTATTTTGAGAAATCATGATCCTTCATTCTTCTTGCCATACTTGTATACCCAAAAAGTAGTGCATTAGCCCTAAACTAGTTATTTCAAAAACTTATTTGAGTTGATCCTTAGTTATCTCAATATCATGTGTGTGATCTCCTATAATAAACAAGTCATCCACATACAATACAATGATGACAACTTTATCATCATTATTTTTTACATATACATCTAGATCAACTTTACTTCTTTTAAATCCAACATCTAGAAAGTACTTATTTATTTTGGAGTAACATGCCCTTGGTGCTTTCTTAAGACCATAGAGTGATTTTCTTAATCTATACACCAAATTTTCTTCACTGTATTTAATAAATCGTAGTGGTTGTTGCATGAAAATTTCTTCCACTAAATCACCATCCAAGAATGCACTTTCTACATCCATTTGAAAAAATTTCCAACTATTTTTGCAACTAAAGAATCTATTGTACGAATGGAAGTCATTTTAGCTACTAGAGAAAAGGTTTAAGTAAAATCATACCTTCTATTTGTGAGAAACCTTTAGCCACTAATCTTGCTTTCTATTTGTCAATAGCTCCATCTTATGTAAACTTGGTTCTATAGGTCCACTTGCAACCAACCACATTATTTCCTTCTGGAAGTTTTGTTAATTCCCATGTTCCATTTTTTTTATCAAAGAGTTGTATTCTTCTTACATAGTTTCTTCCCATTCATCTTTTCCTTTTGCTTCTTTATATGTACTTGGAGTGTTAATCTGCATCACTTTAGTCATAATAACATAGTTAGCAAATATGTTCCTAGGACCTTCTTGATAGATTTCTTGGAGGCTTCTAATTTTTTGTGGATTTACACAAATTTGCCATGAAAAAGGAAATTGTACTAGCTAAAGGGAAGGAAAAGAAAAAAATGAAGCATCAATATGATCAATATCATACTCCATATTGTGAAATATCAAAGATATTAGTATCTCACACCTTGATATTGAAGACTTTTTGAAGAGAGTAGACACTACCACTACAAGTGAGATGTCACACATAAAATAAAGAAACATTCATCTTGTTTCTACTTTCCCTTTAGCTACCCATGAACTTGAGTTCATCAGTGCCTATGCAAAGAAAATTGATCTCCCATCAAGAAGTATTAGAGACCAAGATAGGAAGACCATTATCAGTATGGATCCAAAGAATCTTGATAAAATCTTTCAAGTTTACCTACTACACTAGTAGCTTATGTCACAAAACAAAAATTCTTAGAGAGATGGAATAGTGATATGGTAGAATGCAATATCTATGTGAATGCTAAGTGGTTGATTAACAAGAGGCTTGATCTTGTTAGATGACCAAAAGGAGTACATTCTTCTAATTTCAAGGAAGGGATAGACGATCTTATCACACTACTTAGTCACATTATTGGACTTAAAGAATATGACACCTTTGAGCCATGGATGTATACGTACATTTCTCTTATTGTTCGCTCCAGAAAAAAGAAGATATTTTGAGGAGAAATTATGAGTGATATATTATTAGAGAATTTGTCCCAATTCATTTCAACCTAGACCTTCTACATGAACTTGTACTCGATATACATTGTTGTTTCCCTAGGTTCGTTCTCAAGTCTATCCATAAAGGATGATCACATGATAGATCCAATTTGGGAGTATTATGATTAGCTAACCTTGAAGTCCATCTAGATGCACTACAGGAGGGTGCATGATGCTTTCTATGGGCATTACATGTTCTAATTCAACAAGCAACTTCCAAAGAAACATGTATCTGATGAGGTTTGGGCTAAGGCGAATGAGTATGGTTGTTTGTTCCTTCAATTTCCCAACTTCACATATATGAGGGTTGATTATTTAAGAGATAAGCCATACACTCTTCCAAGATATCCCAATGACAAGATTATTCTCATGGAGTTAGCAAAGCAACTAATGGTAGTGCAGTCATACTGGTCTTCCTTGCATAAACCAAACATTGGGATTTCATTAAGAAATCTTTTGAAGATAGTTGATTATTCATTGGAAATGATACTTAAGGCTAAAAACACAAGGTTTTACCTTCCAAGGATTACTTTGAATAAATTCATCTCGCGATCTTTCTTTGATTGGCAGGGCATAAATGATAAAATAAAAAAATCCTATATTTGTGTTCATCATCTTAAAGATAATTTGGTTGATTTGCACACAAAGATTGATATTCACCCAATAGACTATTGTCAATTAACTTAAAGAAAATTGTGAACCTCACATAGATCATCACAAGGGTTGAAGATGGTGGTCAAATTCTGGATCAAGAATACAAGCATCATTTGGATAGGCAAGTTGTTTCATCTCCATCCTTCTCATCAAAGGAGAGTGTGTCGACATGGGATCGTTCTCAACCTATTCTCTCCTATACAGATATATGGTTGAAGAAAAGAGGGCTCAAAAGCATAAAAAATAAGATTGGGAGGGATCTCAATATCGCTGGTCCAATTGGTTTAAGGATCGAATTGATAGACAAGCAAAAAATGGCACAAAATCTTTAGCAACAACCATTCCAAAGCTTACCATCAAGAGTGACAAGGAAAATAGACATGTGTTTGAGGTAAAGTTTGTAGAACCTCAAAGAATCACATTGACCTAAGTGATGATGAACTTCCTCGTCCATCAAGGGAATCCTCTCCAAGGGTACCTTCTCCTTCGGAAGTGTCAGTTGCTAGTACTCTTCCCAATTCTAAGCCAACCTCAGATGAATCATTGGATTCACTCTTGCACATGACCATGGATACTTTTCCTTTTGATCCAACATTGTTTCATATGGATCTGACTCCAATCCCATCAATTATGGCTATTTCGTTGGTTGCTCCTACCATTTTGGTAGTGGAGTGGTATCACAATTTTAAAAGAGTGTTTGATTCTTACTCCATTTTTATTCCTAATGTCATGGTTCCATCTATGGAAAAAATGGATACTTCGTCAACACATTTTGAGCAGTCCATTCCAGAGGTCACATATAGTACCCTAGATCCAATGGAAATCATGACCGATACCCCAACTATTGTGTCTATAGTTGCACAAATTAATTTAGTATCCACTTTGGTTACCATTGCTGCAACAAGGTCTTCTTCCTTCACTCTTCTCTCTTGGATCATTGTGATTACCCAAAAGAGGAGAAAGGAAGAACTTTGATTCCAACATGGTTACAAAGACTAAGCTTCTTAAGACTAGAAAGGAAAAATTTGTGTCAAGGATGTTAGTAGGTGATGCTAACACCAAGTATGCAAAGGTAGTTGAGCCTCTCATTGAAAAGACAATAGAGGAGATGCAAACCAATCATTACAAGTTCATTGCAATTGAACTGTAAAGTTTCTGCAAATTCTGATAGGTCAATACAAATGTAATACCTTTAATCTTGTTGAAGATTATCTTTGTTTATACTAGACCTTAGTTAAGTGTTTTTACAATGATGTATAGTTCTACAATAAATATTTATTTCTACTATCACTAATACAATGCTCGATAGGTCCCTTATTTAGCCCAAATATCTGATTAAGTTTTACCTAAAACTTCAAACTTTCCTTATCATTGCCACTCTAGGAAAGTATGCATATTGGAGTTTGTATGAATATTAAAATGGTGAGTTTCTTTGCCACAGAAAAAATAACATCAAATTTGAGTCCAACAAAGGGAAATAGTGTAGATCCAATGATTTTGCGCAGAATGCAGTCACTGTCAATAGTAAAATTCAATAGGCAATTTTTTAGATAGTTTAAAAAATCAGAGGAGCATTTGACACTAATTTTACTTAAATGGTGATGCTCAGACCAAAAATGGTAGCTGCCTCGATTACCAAACCTTTAAATCATAAATAGCTTTCTAATCCTCATCATAAACAGCTTTCTAATCCTCACAAATTGTAGAAACCTAAGCTGACAAACCTCATTTCATTACTACAAATATTTCCTCCATTTTGCTCATGCCTAGATTCAGAGCTGATACTTGTCATCTGAAGAACACCATGAAAGGGTCAGCCCACAACATAAATTTCAAAGAATTAATAACTTTAGATTTCTGCAATTTGGTATTTGTTTCTTATTCGATGTGTATACTTTTTAGCATTAAGGTTTCAGATCACACTCCGTGATTCTCTTACATTCTATGATTCTCTTTCATTCTGATAATAGATCACAGAGTGTGATAAAACAATGTTGATGATAAATAATATACACAATCTCTACAATTTCTTACAATCATTTTAGTCTTCTTGGTAGAACCAAAGTGAACTAAACTGAAGACCTTAAACTTACAAAGTTTATCCAAACACATAAAACTAGAGGCAAGTGATAGTGATGGACCTATTCATTAGTGAGACAGACGACCCCCTTACACTACGTGGGCCTCGAGCGCCTAGAGTGGAATATTGTCCTACATTGTATACTAATGACCTTTTGATGGTAAAATAGGGCATGAGCTAAATGAAAAAAGCATCATGTCTTCAAGTGATGCTTTTTGGATTGCAATGATTATTGAGTATAACATAAAATCATCAGGTAATTGAACAAAATGGGTGAGGTACAATTTTAATACAATGCAAATGCAAAGTTCAATACAATAAATCAACATTGAGAATAAATAGGACAAAGTGATGAATGCCTTAAAGGCTTAAGATATAAAGTTGTTAGAATAGAAAAGGGCATAGGTCCAAAGAACCAAAACTATTGAAAGGGTTATTGTAGTAAACAAACACCTAATCCTCTATGAAAAATTGTCAATATGGTCACTAAGACTCCATGGTGCATGATTTGTCAAATGCTTCATTCTCCTTTGCAACATATGGTTGCTCAATCTACTTAACATGATCCTAACCCATGTTATAATGCAATGAGAAAAATTATAATGAAGATGATACAATTGATTCATTTCTTCACTAGTGAAGGTTACTCTTCCTCAAATGAGTAAAAGGAGAAGGACAATCAAGAAAGCTTTCATGGTTGTAATAGTTTCTCAAGTTAACATTAATTACAACCTTAAGAGAAAGGGTGAGTCTAGAAAGCCAAATAGCTTATTTATGAAATAGTAAATCCAGAGAAGATTGTATGTATACAAAAATACCCCAAACCATTGATAAGAGTGAAAGCATCAAATACATCAAGAATAAGTCAAACTACTATTTGCATACAAAATGCTTGAAATTACGAAGACTGATGTTGGATTGTTTCTTAGACCATTGACAATGATAAAAACATCAATATATCAATTATAAGTTTGTGTTCAAAATTATATTCCTTTTGATATGACTCAAGTATAGTAAACTGCTTGAAATGATGAAAGTTCATGAACATAGGGATAAGAGGATTTTTTTATCTTTGTAATAAGAAAAATCAAAACAAGAAGCATGAATATGAAATTGAACTAGACAAAATAAATAAAGCGGATGAAGATTTACATGAAATTATTTAGGTGCATTTAGATGATTATAGTAGAAATTTCTGACGTGACTACATCAGTTTTAGTATTCCTTAATAATTTGCCAAATTTTTGATTTGGGAAAGGATAATTAGGATTGACTTTAAGCAAAGCTCTTGGTGAAAACATAAAATAGCTTCTATTTTTTGAAATAGTAAGCAAGCAATTAAGGACACTCATAAAAATATTTTATGAACAATTGATTATGCCGAAGGCGTACAAGAGGCGTGCAAGACGATCAAAGTCATCATGATTATTGAATTTTAATTTAAAATATGTTCATTCGTAACGCTATTAAAACAAATATCTGATATACGGGAAAGATATTATTCAACAATGCCAGAGTGACGAGATAGATGTGTCTACATTAATCACTTAAAAAATGCAAAGACTTCGACTTTGCAGATTATTTTGTCTTCAGTTTATCAGCTGAATTAAAAAGTCCATCTTGTATCAGAGACAACTGGCTATTAATAGGTAATATTTTTATGGTTCTAGTGTAGTTCCTTCATACCATAGGTTTTTTCTCTTGTTAAAGGGGCTTATTTTTCATCTCATTGAATATCCCTTCTATATATAAATTTTCAGTGACTGTGAGAAGATAGTTTCAGTAGTGCAAAAGGAAGTAGAAAAGAAGAAAACACTATATGTTGGCAAACATCCAGTTGGACTTCATAAGTTTGTAGCAGATTTTGAAAAGCGTTGTATGAATAAGGTTGTAGACGATTTTGAAAGGTAGTGCAAAATAAGCGAATGAGGAGAAGAGGAAGCTAAGATCGTTGCCTTTTTTGGGATGGGTGGGCTCGGCAAGACAGTTCTCTACAAATAATTCTTCAATAGAAAGCGTTCCGAATATAGTCAATCCTATTTTTTGTTTGATGTTTGGGATTCCTCTATGAAATGCAATGTGCCCTCTTTACAAATGAAGCTTCTCAGTGGTATCTTTGATAAAGATCGTCTCAGATTTTCAAGCGTAGAGGATGACACAAGTTGTCTCAGTGATCGTATCCAAAGGAGCAAAATTTTAAACTTGTTGATTGTTCTGGATGATGTTGATCACGTGACAGGATGCTTCACAGATGTCAACATAAACTACAACCCAATCTATCTCAAATAGGTCATAAACAAGAAAGTTTAATGCAGTTTTTGTGCCCTATTTTAATTGGAGGCTAAACAAGAAGCACCAATTATTTTTGTTCTCAACTGCAAATTGATAATAGATATCCATGTACATACGATTCATATCAGGATGCTAATTCAAAACACACATCCAAAAAAGGTATCAACATCTACACTATAGGAAAAATCACCTCTAGCCTTTGTAGAAGGCTCAACACCAGCAGAATCCCAAAAGCCAACAGGATCCAGAAGACCAACACAAATATTTTCAATGTTATCATTGACAACATTGTAACATTTTTGTAGTTTTTCAATATGAAGATTCATATGCACTCTAAGGCCCAAGAAAATATAAAATGGTGATGATGACCTTGAATATCATGAAAAACATGATGATATGGTTTTTATCACATTTGACTCTCTTTGACCAAATATGCACAATGCTGCCTAGTTGGTCCTAAAGTATAAATCCATGCCAAATTTGGCTTTAAAATATTGTTTTCCATTACATCATTGGGGTAAAAGCACAAACCTGTGTCACCTTTTATAAAGAAATGTAATATCAGAATGTGACAGTTCAACATTAATGACAAAAAAAAGGGTATTTGTGTTTAAAATATGAAGATGATGTAAACTAATGAAATGTGTAGAATTGTATGAATTTTATGCCTATAATTTTTATAATTTTTTTGACTAAGAATTTATTCATTTTATTTTATTTTGAAGTCCCTTTTTTAACTGTAAAAAATATAGGATGTAGTTCCCGTCAAGCAAGTATGTGAAAATCACCTTTTTTTGTTCTAATTTGAAAATATTTTATAGATGACATGTATAGCTAGTGCAAAAAAAAAGAAATAATTATTTTTGATGTATATTTTCTTTGTTATAAGTACTCAAGTTCAACCTTGTTAGAATCCAACAGTTTTTTCCTCCCGTCAAAACTTCCCTATCAAATCTATACCTTCTTGAAAATAAATTACATATTCATGAAGAGGATTCTCTCCTCTAGTGATAAATATATATTTATTTTTTTTTTGATATGATTTACTATTTTTTATCATTTTTTGAGAGAGCACCTTCTGAAATGTTGAAATATCGACTTATAATATTTTGAGATTATAACATATTATAACTAATCAAAACACTCAAAAATTTATATAATGATGATATTGAATCTGAAATCTATAAAAGGGCATTTTTAGTTTTTTTTTTAAACTGAGTTTTGATAGAGAAATGAGATTTGACCAAAACAGGTTTTTGTATCACAAATGGTGACACGGATCTATGCTTTTACCCATTGGTCTAAATGATTGATGTAATTTATTATACTTATTATGCCCTTCCAGGAACTTAATTAGTTTCAGCCTTCAATCTAAGCTTGAGGTGTTCTTGCATGATACTCCTGAAGAGAAGAATTCTAAAGTCCTCTTAGAGAAAAATTGATCCAAATCAATACATTTCTTCCTAATTTCTTCCTCTAGCATCCATGTGGCTTCCAAATTTTATAGTCTAATCCATTATCAATTATTTTTTCCCATTACACCCTGTGCCTTGTCATTTTGGATTCTCTAGTATCCACAATAACTTTAATCTATGTTTCCTTTGTCAATGGTAATTCAAACACCTAGTCTTCATCATTTAGAGTTGAATATGTTTGTTTAACACCTTCATCCATAAAATCTTTGAACATGGTCAAATCTTAGATATTGAATATAGGAGAAAGACCTATATAAGGTGGTTACAACAACTTGTAAAAAATTTCTCCATACTTTCCCAGGATCCTGTAGGAACCTCTAATTTGTTTGACTGGAGGTAGATTCCTGACACCTTTTATATCTTGTCTCATAAGATATAGGTGTTTAGGCTTTCTCAATCCAATTCATGGTAATTGAAAACCTCCAAATTGATTTCTTAAAAACTACTAATTTTTGTAAAAAGAATATAGTATATTATTTTATTCTTTTTTTGACTCAATTTGTTTTACATGTTTATCTGAAATTATGGTACTACTAGCTTCCAATTCCACTTGGAAGAAGTTTTGTTAAAGTTCCTAATGGTCTTGACATTTTTTATCACCACACTTATCATTTTTCTTTATGGTACCTCTAGTTCTTGTGTTGAGACCAACATCCCCCTGAGTAGTCATCATAGAACCAAAATCAATTGCGAAATGTATGCAAAATGTGGAAATATAGACGAGGCACATGAACTCTTTGAACAAATTCATCTAAGAAACGTGGTATCATTGATTGCCATGATTGCATGATATGTACAAAATGGATTTTTTGAAAAGGCTTTAGAAACTTTCAAGCAAATACTATTGCTAATGATTTATTGCTGCTCTATTTTGGTATTTGATGATTGTCCATGCTTAAACATTTAATGTCATTATGGTTATATGAATGGATTCTTTGCCTTAGAACACTATCATCTTCAAAATCCTATATGAAATCTAAATGACCATTTCATATTTTCAATATGCCCTATGGATGTCCCTATCTAACTATATATCTTTTAATTGCATATAAAAACTAATTTATGTGCTTTTTCATGACTATGTTCGACTCATATAATTGTGATCTCTCTAAGACTATGATGTCGTTTAATATGTCTTGCTAAAGCTTGTAAATTTTGTTCCTTTTTCCATGTCATGTAATATGTCTTGCCTTGTCGAATATATGTTTTGAAATTGTTGTTAGGCCTTGTAGCCTGTATAATTTGATTGCTAGAGAGCTTCTACAACTAAGCAAGAAGGTCGTTGCACGAGTTATAGCCGCATGCCCGGGTATGAAAATTGTATATTTTTTAATCTAATGTATATTTTAACTAGGCTTTTAGCTTATATGTTTTGAAATTTCTTTTAGTGGCTTAATTTTGTAAGGTCTCTTGAAATAAGACCTTCAGGCAGTTGGTCAAAGTTTTACAAATAATCTTAGTCACAAATTTTCCTAGAGCAATTGACTGAATGTTATAAAAGGTGATTGGGTTAAATGTATTAGGAATAAAGTCAAAGAAAGTATTTTTAAAATATTAAAGTATTTAGCTAGGTCTAAGAAGATCTATATACTTTGGATAGTTTTGTTTAGTTTGTGAAAGTTGTAGACCGAAGTTTTCATAGCCTGATTTTTGCTTCCTGCGAAGAACAATCATGTCAGATAACATAAGTGAAGAACAAAATAGGGAGACAATTGTTAGATTGTGGTCTAACTTGAAAAGAAAAGGTGATGGAAAATGTTATTGTCCTTGAAAATTTTGTAAGGGCTTAAATCGTAGAAGACTGCTAATCAAAACAGTTAAGAGACATTGTAGGGAGAATGGTCACATTAAAGGGGGGCATGACTATCATCCACTGGTAAGTTGTTCATTATATCATTTTAACAATTTATATACATATGAAATCACTTGATGATGAGTTGATTATCATGGTTTATTTATGTTAATCAATTTTATATACGTTGATCTCTCCAGGGAAGTACATGATATGAACCACAACAATCTGAAGAATATGGTTTTCAAAGTGGAGGAACATGGAGGTGCGAATATCCAAGGTGAAGATAATGATCCCATGGAAGATGACGATCATGCGCTAGAAAAAAAAATTGAAGATGATGGTATAAATACATTGATCCATGACACATTTAGTCCAAATGTATCTGATCATGATGATGATGATAGCCTCAATGTACCTCTACTTGACAAGGTATATGAGCCCCTATACAAAAACTCCCAAACAACTCTTCTCTATGTTGTATTGTTGTTGTTGAACTTGAAGGTTATGAATGGTTTATCCAACATAACAATGTCACGTATGTTAAGGTATGTCATATATGTCTTTATAGTTAACAAAGGGTGAATAATGTACCACTAATATTGTTTATATTAACAACTTATATTTTTTGTTGTAAATTGATAGGCGAGTTTCTATTACCACCATCAATTATTCTACCTCGCTCATATCGAGAATTATCTGATGTTATGAAAGATATTGGAATGGAGTATGAAGCAGTACATGCTTGTCCCAATGATCATATTATATATTATAAAGAACATGAATTTGCAACACAATGCCCTGTATGTCATATGAGTAGATATCGAATAGATCGACTAACAAAAAATGTGCCTCAAAAGGTTCTTCGTTACATTCCCATTATTCCATGGATGCGACAATTATTCAGGTGTAGTAGCTTGGCTCAATTTATGGATTATCATGCACGCAATAGAAGTCGAGATGACATTATTCGAATCCCTATGGATGGTTCAGCATTTATGCACATAGAGAAAAAGTGGCAACACTTCAAAGAAGAACCTCGTAATCTAAGGCTTTCATTGGCAGCAGACGGTGTCAATCCATTTGGAGAGATGAGATCTGTTTACTCAGTGTGGCATGTTTTTGTTATCAACAATAACATTCCTCCGTGGATGTTAATAAAGAGGGAGCACATTATGTTGGAAATGATTGTTCCAGGTATCTTATCATTTGATAGTTATTAATTTACATGTACTTACAAATCTTGCAGTAAAACAGTCACAATAATTATGTAATGTTACTGTTGATTCAAGTAGGTAAATATCAAGTAAAAGATATGAATGTAAATATTGAGCCTCTTATCGACGAGTTGATGGATTTATGGAATGGTGTCACTATGTATGACATGTCTAGACCAATAGGACAAAGACAATTTCAATTCTATGCAATACTTGCATGGACAATACATGATGCCCCAGGGCTAACACATTTTTGTGGTATGTTATAGTGAATTCAAGTTGCACACGATAATTCTAATTATAAAAATCAACATATTTAATAATTCAATTATATCATTATCTTGTACATCTTCAAACAAAGGAAAAATTTGCATGTCCAGTTTGTGGTCCAAAGATGAAATCTCGTTATTCAAAAAGTTTAGGAAAGCAGGTGTTTGATGAGTGTAGACACTTCCTCCACAGGAATCATAAGTATTGAAGTACAAAAAAAAATATTTTCAATGGGAAAGAAGAGACTACATCAAAGCCACGAAGAATGACACCTCACCTATGGAAGTTGGATTATAATAGAATTAATCGTCGAGGTAATGTCGTTCCACCTAATGGTTTATGTTTGTAATTTATATATTTCTATTGTGATTTTTGTTTACTAATTGTGTAATTGATGATCGTGAAGGTCGTCAAGGCAGTACTGACAACCTTCCAAAGGGACTAAAAAGCTATCCCAGACAATTTAGTAGGTTTCCCTACTACGAGCACTTACAAATTGTGCATTTGTTTGATACTATGCATATTGGAAAGAATATAACAGAGACATTGTGGAAAATATTGGATGGAAGGCATGACAAAGAAAAAATTGTCAAAATTTGTAATGACATTCATGAATCCAATCATGCATTGAAGAATTCCATTCACTCAAATAGCAACAGAGATCAGATTAATATAAGTGCCCTTCCTTGGTTATTAACGGAGCAGCAAAGTGATGCCATAAAAGAAGTCATACGAAAAATTTGATTTCCCACAGGATTTTCTGTGAACATAAACAATCTCATATAAAAAAAAAAGTGAATTTGGGCTAGGGCTCAAAATGCATGATTGGCATACTTTCATCAAGGTAAGTTATGTTCTTCTGTATTTACAATATATTCATAAACTACATGTACTGTTTGTTATGTCATTTTAGAAAACAATGAAATGATTGGTTTATAATTACTGCAGTACGTGCTTCCTCTATCTCTATCAGAGCACTTCAACAATAACATCAAACAAGTGATATACGATCTTGGAAAATACATGAGGTAAGTAGTAATATCTGTTCAATTTGTTGTATATATTTATTATATTCGCAATTTTTTTTTCTTGCTATGTAATCTATTTTATATTATTTTGTAAAGTCTCATATCTATATATTTTTTGTGACTTGAATCTCTTAATGTAGGTGGTTGTCATCTAAAGAAATCCATAAAGAAGATATAAACTATTGGAAGAGAAGAATTCCTCATTTATTGTGTGAAATGCAAAAGTGTCTACCTCCAACTTTTTTCAATGCACAGGAACACTACCTCATACACCTAGTTGAGGAGATTGAATTGTGTGGACCTATACACACTAGGTCAATGTGGATGGTTGAGAAGCACTTGAAATCTTTGAAGGCTTTGGTTCGAAAAAGAGCACATCTTGAGGGTTCTATGGTAGAGGGATATATGGTATACCATATTATGGTGTACATTATTGAATATCTTCCTAAGTTTGCATCAAATATCCACGTAGATCGCATTTGGGATCTCGAGCCTTTTAAAAAATTAGAAGGGGAGTACTTGATGGGGAAAGGTACATTGAGGAAAGTGAGAGGTAATAAATTATAAGATGTTATTGTAATAAATTATTTCTTAATCTTCAAAATAAATCAGTTGTAAGTTGTCTATTTTTTTTTTGTACAGGTGCTCTAGAGTGGGATGCACTACATTTGTATATTGCAAACAATCTTGATTAGATGATGGTATGGATTGAACGATGTCAACATTTTGGTCACACATTAACATGGGAAGGTGTATCTTCATTGGTTAAAGAAGCTCATCGTAATGGAGATTCCAATGTTTCGCAAAGGGAAATAGATTTAGCACATGGTTTAAGAGATTTCTATGTACGTACAAATTTATTAATCACCCGTATGTTTATCAACTCAAGATACAATAATTTTGACATGTTTCACATATTATTGCAGGTTAAATACCACAAGGCTATGTTCTGTAGTGGTAAAAAAATTAGCGTCAAAGTGTTGGATGACACGAAGAAAACTTGTGATTCAGGAATAACTGCAGTCTTTCAAGTGACTAATATTTCATCTAGAAACAACTTACATCCTCGAGAGTCTGAAAATTGATACTATGGCATTTTGGATGATATACTTGAGTGTGACTTTAGTTCCTTCAAATTAGTACTCTTTGTTGTCAAATGGTATAGGCTATGACTTAATCCAAATGATCCTGATAGAACTGTTATTGAACATGATAATGGATTTACAATGGTTAATACAAGTCATTTGAGCCAGTTGGGGATGAGCCCTATGTTCTTCCAAGCCAATGTGAGTAGGTATTTTACTCAGAGGTTCCACATAAACCAGGTTGGTCATTTATTGTTAGACATGAACCGAGAGGAAGGTCAATAAAGTATAATGTGAAGGAAGAAGAAGATACGGAAGAAGTAGAAGATGATGTAGATGGTAATCACGATCGACAGTTATTGGATGATGTTCTTGACACAAATTTTCATGAAGAAGAAGAAGATGATGATGATGATGATGATGCACCTACTAATGATGATGATGATGAAGATGTTGATGTTGATGATGACAACGATGATGAAAATGATGACGATGATGGCGAGGATGATGATGATGATGACGATGATGATGATGACGAGGAGGATGATGATGACGACGACGATGATGATGACGACGATGATGATGATGAGTAAATTTAGAGGTATGCCATCAATTCTTAATCTATTTAATATTCATTTCTTGATAGAAATATATTTGTCTTTTTTGGTTACATAGTTTATTCATTATCTATTTAAAAGCTACAAGTTTCAACTACAAAAAGAATACTGCTAATCTAAATTAACTATTAATCTAAATTAATTAAATAAAACTATTTAAAACACATATTGATGTGTGAATGTATTGAGCCTTATTTTCTTTCAAGTCAAAAGCATTTGTAAGTGTTTAGTTTAGAAAAGGGAATTCATTAAATATCTATAAAAGGGAGTTGTACCTAGAATAAAATTCATAGGGAAAAAATAATATAAGTGCTTACCCAATTTTTTGGTTAATAATTCTGCCTCTATAGGTGATGCAGAGACCCTAGGTGGACTTGCACTCATTCATAACAAGAGGGACTTCCATAGTGTTCTCACAACACCAACCAAGCATCTTCATAAGATCCCTCTCCTTGATCCAAGCGAACTCCATAACCTATCAGAGTGCACACCAAATCCTTATGCCACCCTAGGTTCTACATATTTGGAATAATCGCATGAATGCCCCTCAATACATCCAATGGATTCATCCAAGCAATCTAATCAACAAACTATCAAATGCTCACAATGCCTCAATAGGAACCAAAATTGACTTCACCTTAACTAGGTGTTTCCTCCACCTCCACACACATCAAACAACTTCAAATAGCATGTCCCCAAGGTGACTAAGCCCTCAACTCATCAGCTGATCCAAAAACCCAGTTTTAGCCCTTCATTAGGCCTACTTCCCTAGTAGGCTTATAATGTGAGCCTGATTTAAGTGTTATATTGTGTACCTTTTAATGTTTTTAATTTTTATGTGATTTTTATGATGGATGTGATTATGATTATGATGTGATTATGCTTAGGATAATTGAATTACATTTGCAGGAAACTGTACCCCTTTTAGGAGCATCATGCACAGTCTCATGGATCGACAGGTATAAGTCAATACTTCTTATAGACAGTCAATTCAATACACTTATCAATAGTAAGATTGATTTCTTCTAAGATCTCTCCCATTTTTAGGTACCAGTGAATAGGTATTTGTTAGAAGTGTCTTCCTCGAGTGAGGGAAATATAGGAATAGATGAGGAAAGTGAGACATGCAGTTTATCTAGAACAAGAAGATTAACTAGAGGTCAAAGGACTAGAAGGAAATTCAATAAATGCATGAAATTTTTCCTTGCTCAAGGGGGGTCATGTTCTTATGATGATGAGACGGAAGGCAACATCAAGGTGCCCTTGAGGTACCAACATCTACAGAAACATTGGGTACCCAAGGAACTTCCTCCAATAAACACTAATGTTTGTGTTAACGAGAGGATATATCGCATAGCACCATCATCATTACATGGTTTGGGCCTATTTTCTATGGACGACATAAAGGTGTCTTACAAACAAGTTTTTGAATTGATGGAGTATGTTGGACCATGTTACGATTACAAAAGTTGGATGCATATTGTTCAATAAAAAAAAAGTATGCGTAGGTATGTCCTCTCGAAAAATTATACACAACAGCAAGACAATAATCAAAGTAAAAGTGTGGCTACCCAATTGCATATTTGAGGCCCACGAGGGAAATCATGTATTCAACTGTGCGATAAAATCAATACGTGCGGGGGAAGAGCTTCTTATTGATTACAATTTGAACCGCATAGATACAAACGAGGCTACTATCATGGGGGTGGTACATACTATTAAACCAACTTTTAATCAATGACTCCAACATACCATTTAGTCAATAGATTTTTGGCTAACATTTTTATACTTGATCTTTGACACAGGGGCACAATATGGAGCATCCGCTTGGAGGGGATGCTAGCGATGTTCTCGGCTCATCTATACATGAGCAGGTTAAACTCATTATAATTGTGCAAACTAGATAGAAGCAAAATGTTGTTTTTTTAATGTTGTTTTCTTCATTTTTTTAGAGTAATTTTGATAATACTAATACTATTGTTGTCACAGAGGGCCAGTGGTCGGAGGGAGGGAAAGGAACATGTAGTCCTTGATCAGCAGCCCCCCCTGAGGAGGACCCTTTCTATATTGATTTAGCAGAGACCGATGACCCGATCGGTTCGATTAAAAAGGTGCTAAAGAAAATTGGTAGAGAAATTATACGTTTGGCAACCATAAAGCCTACTACTCAGGAAATAAAAGATAGGGGATCTGAGTTGTAGCACACGTCTGAAACCTTAAAAGTAAGTATTAATGAAATTTTTAATTATAACAAGAGTTCAATAATGGTTTTTATGTTATGCTCTTTTATGGCATTAATTAAAATATGGATGTGTTGTCTTTATAGAGTTTTTTGCGTGATTTCGAGCCTCGTTCCCATGATGAGGGTGTTGCAGGTGGTTCAGGTAGATCTCATGTTCCATTCCCCACTTGTATTTTCCACTGAATATATATAGGAATAATCATAATCTTGTCCATGCTAGTCCATGTGTTCTATATTTATGCATGCTCTAACAATTTTATTCTTCAGCTTCAAATTAATTGTATCCTATGACGACGATGCCTCCATCTAGGACAACCACAAATCTCTTTCCGACTGTTGAGTTGACAACACGTAGCTTATAGGCATCGACTATTGCACCATCTACTGGTACACAAATCCCTCTTTTTCTCTCTTATGATAGCAAAAAACAGTTTTTTTTTTACAACTTTTTAACATCAATTATCATTTGTTCTTTTATACTTCGTGAAAAAGACTTATGAAACTTATGAAACTTTTTGCAATAGGAGCTATAGCATTATTTCCTAGATGTTCCTATGTTCCTAGTATGAGAACAGTGAAGGATGTCATATTGATCGTCAGCGACGATGAAGGCATTCCATTAAAAGTAGCCAAAGTTCTAGGTACTTTAAAGTTATTATTATTCTATAGTGATATAATAGTAATTTAGTTTTTTATCACTCTTCATCGGCTAATGATCCCATGATTTTTTTTTAGGGAATGATGTTTTTTGGAGAAAACTTGGTGATGAGTGTTTGCAAATATTTGGGCCCACCCTGTGTACCTAGTGGAACATCATATCCTAACTAAAACCCCAAACCACTATTTTGATTTCATATCATTGCTAGAATAGTTTTCCTTTTCATCCATTTCTTGAACTATATTAAACGTAGCTTCACTTCATTTATGAGTCTAACATGTTTTTTTTTACTTAAAAGGTGGAATAACCAAGACAAACCATTGAAGGATGATCTTATAGAGAGCATGAACCAACTCTTTGGACCTCGTGCATTCGAGAGAAACAAGTTCCTTGAAAAAGCTAGTTTATGTTTGAAGTATATTAGGGACCAGTACAGAAAAAATTTATGGGATAACCCCAAGTACAAGCGTTCGCCCTATGTTCCTGAGGCTGAGTGGCAGGCTCTAATTTTGGATGAAAAGTATAAAGCTGACAAGAAAAATAATATTACACCAGTAGAGAGTACAACAAGGTATGTGATACTATTGAGAATGTAATTATGTACTAATTAACCTCTATATTTATGTTATCTAACATATTTCAAACTTTTCATAGATTGCCTGACACATCAAAGGAAACAAAGGCAAGACTAGAAAAGCATGTGACACACGAGCTCGACTCTGGTGGTTTTTTGAAATTTCAAGCACGAGTTGTAAGTATTAGTAAAAGAAAAATTGTATCAAATTTTTTATATAATGTGATGGGAATGCTAGGATAGACTAGCTTGTCTATGCTTCTGATCCTCAATTTGGATCTCAGTGTTCCTCCACACCAATATATGATGCAGAGTAACACACTTAGGAAGCACCAACAAAATCCTAGCACCTTGGAACAACTAAGCAATTCAAGTTATCACCCCAATCCTCTATTCTCCACAAGAACATTGAAGGCTTGATTCACCTTCAAACAAGGAACTAATCTGCTGTTACAACTGCACCTTTAATTCATAGACCCAACTCATCACATAAGGTTTCATACTAGTTACTTCTCCCTTGTACCATTCAAGGCCTCATACACCCAACCTTGACACCAAGTGTTTTGGACAACTCCAACCCTCTAACATAAATGGAAACCAAAACAAACATCAACACAACCCAAAAACAAATCAGGTCTAAGGAAAACTTGTTGTTACCAGTCACAAGGCAGATTGCAGCACTTGACCTTTATTCTACACACCCAACCAAGAGTGCAATTGGATCCTCTAGGACTCCCAAACACCAAAGATAGTTTAGAACAACTCCAACATGACCAAAATAAGGTGTAAGAAGGGTTGGAAACCCTGCTAACTATTTTCCATTTCCTTTTGATATTTTAACTACCCTCTATTGGTTGATAAAACAATGCAAATAAAATTCACCATACCATGCAAAAATGCAGGGCTCAGAGTTCAAGAGATGCCTCATAGAAGAGGATAAGAGAATTGGCTTCCTACAAGGTTATAGAGCTGTGGCTGAACGACTATGAGCTGAAATCAGTGTGGAAGGTTCTAATAATGATGCATCTGAGCCACAGGTAAATAAGCTAAATGAAATTTATTTCAAATTGAATACTTTACCAATTAGTTTATTTGATGTTAAGTTCCAATATAAAGCGAGTATATCTATTTTAAGCAAACAATGATAACAATGCGTAGGATGTTGGAATGTAGCCTGACAATCCTTCTACACAATCTGTGGATGCTGAAGGTTTGCATGATGTGCATCCCAGTGGTGGAGGTATACATATTCTATTAAATTTTTTATATGTAATTGCAATTGGTGTTTGGATTAACGTAACATTTTGTATAGTAGTTGTAGAGGATCGAGGGGTCAATGTTCATGAGCGTGTTGACGTTGAGTCCAAAAAAAATGATGTGGTTAGATCAGGTAAAGAGTGCCACAGTTATGTTATTTAAAATAATTAAATACTTGTAAAAATTATAATAAATTATTTTTAATTTAACTCTTTTATTTGTTATTGCAGAGGACCCCCCTTTGCAACAGCATAGGAATTTCATATCATCAAGAACAGAGAACAGAACAACTGATGAGGGGGGAATTGATGATGACATTGATGCTCCTCTTAGAGCTTACATAGAAAAAAGAAATAGAAAGAAAAAAAAAGAAATGATTGTCATCTACATACCTTAATTGATAATGACTGAATTTTATGTCTCAATGAATTTAATTATGTGTTAATGAATGTTTATGAATTATGTGTTAATGCAGAATATTGATGAATGTTGCATGTTAACAAATCTAATGTGTTAATGAATGTTATCATGTGATATTGATTGAATGTTATCATGTGATATTGATTGAATGTTACATTTTATTAATGGTTGAAAGAATGAATGAATGTTAGATGTTAACAGGGAATGTAAAGTGATGTTAGGGGGAGGGGGGTGGGGCCAAATGAGCTTCCACCTTCACGTGGTTGGCCTTGTTTAGTAGAGAATATTAAACTATTCTCGAAACAAAGTGAAGCTCAATAAGATACTAAATATTTCTCTATTTGTCCTATGTTTAGACTGTTGTCCTATGCATCTAAGGCTTCATGCTTTGAACTGTCATGAAGTTCTAAACTTGTAGCTTTTTTATTGCATCCTTGGATCTCAGCACTGTCTTGGGACTGTGTTATCACCAATGATACGATTATCATAATTAACTAGGGAAACAATGAGTCCCTATGTTTCATTGGATCTCATGCAACGATAGAAAGGCAATGAGAGTACAGATACTTGTGATGACACTTGAGAAAACCTTTGCATGTCTACCCTGCATTATCATACAATCAATTTATGATTGATGCATGTGTACAAGTTCTTAAAATTTACAGTACAATTTCCTCACTATCATGGTCAGCCTCCCTTTTCCAGATGATGCTTAACTCAACAAGCGAGAGGGGAAAAAGACTAACCAGCCTCCACCTCATGTTGTTGTTTCCTCCTTTCTGAGCACAATTTTCATGCCTATTCAGTGCTGGTCTATGCCTTATTTGAGTACCACTAGATCTGATGTCAGCAATGAGCTCTCCATGCAATATAATTAGGCTGAAAAGGAATTCTGAGATATGCGAATAACACTATCATATTTAGAAACCTGATGATAGCTACCCAACTTCAATTGGGTTAGTGGCATTGTTGTTAAACTCTATTTTAGACTATGAATTCATTTAGCAGTAGAGGATACAGATGGATAGCAAGAAAATTGTTCCATGTGTCATCATCTAATATTTTTCTCATGCACTATATAAAAGAAGGCAGCTGTTAACATTCTCAACTATTCTATAGGGATTGTTAAGGAGTTAGAAATGTTAAAAAGGCTACAGAATACTGAAGCTATTTATCATGCTCGAAGCACAAAAGGTGGTTCATTCCATGCATTCTTTAGTAAGACATCATTTTGTAATAATGAGCTGATTCTGAAAGAAAATGATGCTATCACTCCACTGTATCTAGTTTTTCACATTGTTGCTTTACACAATATTTTAGGAGTCATGGCAATCAGTTATTTAGCAAGGCAATTAATATCATCACACAGATTGATGAACCTTAAAGAACATAACAATAGATCTAAAATCATAAACTGTGTAGACCATTTAACTTCTATCTGTACTTATTCAAATCCATCCAATTTTTAACTTGTTTCATTGGCAGGTTCCCGCACTTCATGGTATTGATATTTCTAAAATAGTGGCATCTCAAAATGCAGTTTTTGAGAAAAATATCTCATCTCTTTGGGGCAGTGGAGAGTGGTGGATGCTTCTTGCAGCTCAAAGCATGGCTATAGGAACTGCGATGGTCCATTGGGTGTGCAAGTATTATGATCTCGTCATGGCCACAAGATGGGTATGTTTCAAAGCTATACCAATAAAATCATCTGTATACTTAAAAATCTATAGAACTTCCAAGCTATGTGGATTTATGATCTAATAATTTTTACATAATTTTTAACATCTTTGATTATGTCGTCTTTTTTTGTTTTGACAGTATTATAGGATATGGAAAAACATATAAAAAATTGAATTGTTAAAGCTTTGCCTCGAATAAATATAATTGTAGCTTAGAAATAAAGTTGTCTTAAAGGATCACTTTTTCCACACTTAAGGTACTTGGGCAAAAGAGATACTATGGGATTATAATTTATATATAATGTTCAATGTAATAGGACTACTCAAGCCCAATAGAAACTCTACATCGAATTCATTTACTAAGATTCTTTTCCTTAAGAATTATGAGGATAAGAATGTGACTATTGTACACCTCCTAGAAGAGCTCCCTATTCTTATAGTTAACACCGGATGGTTATTATCATTCTTTGACTAGCATTGGCTTACTCTTAGCATCACAATACTGTAATTTTATGGGATGCATGATGCTTCTCTTTGGGGTCTCTGACCCCCTAACTAGAGGGAAATACACGTCCATGAATATACGTGCATTTATAGTGTAGTTCATGTCAGAGAGAGGCTTGCCCATCATCCAAGCTAAGCTTGCATGATGTTGGCATTTATCTACATAAAAAATCAAATGTGGATATATACATCTATATAAGAAGTCAATGGTTCTTTCACCTCTTTTCTATTTTGTGTAAGCTAAATCCATTATTGTTAGTTATGTTTCAACATGGTGAGCATATTGTGCAACAAAGACTTTTAAAAGTTTTGTGAATGTATTTACAATCCCATAGGGTATCTAATAGAATCACTTAAGGGTAAGGCCCCCAAGGCTTTTTGGGAAGAGGCATATAAGAAAAATGCCATTGTAGACCACCTCCTAGAAATGCATGTTAAATTCTTTCATGTGTGACTAGATCCCCCTTCCCCTTGAAATTGTCAAATTTTTGGATTTAAAAGTATTTGGGGAAGCATGTCATTGTTATAGCCTTGTTGAATGGATATGGGTATACACTTTCAAAATTGAAGGCTTTAGAATCTATTCTATCCTTTAGTGTTTTGAGGATGCTCTTCATCTCTTGCCACTCTAGGTTTACAAGTGTTGTAGTTGGTGCCCCCAATATTGGTGCCCTCAATGCATGGTATGTATTTGATGCAGTAGGTGAGTATAGATGTGAGTATTGCAGTGGGTGAAATGTTGATTTCCTTGTTACCTAGATAGGGGTTGGAATTTATTGAAGTGGTGGGTGGACATAATGTTGCACTTGTAGGGTGAATTGCTTCTAGTATTGTGGATGTTTCTATGGAGGATAGTTGTTTGATCTCCATGTCATGGGCCCAGAGTTCACTCCCCAGTAATCCAAAATCTCTAAGACCTTTTCTAGGTTCAAGATGGTTTCCATTTGTGTATAACTCATGCAAAATTATCCCTAACAGTTCTTGAACATCTTGTTCATGCATCTTGATCAAGTTGTAAGCCACCCAACTGATTGAATCTCTTTTGAGTCATTATCACCTCCACTCTTTTGACAATAAAGTTAATGATCAAATGCACAAGAGAATCATAATTATTTGTTGTCATGACTGGTTGTAGCCAAGTCACATTTATCTCTACTGCATGCAGTATTTTCTGTACCCATGGATCGTTAATTTCATTTTCAGCACGCTGCATTTCAGATAACACATAGCTTATTATGGAAATAGTATCCAAAATTGGTCAAAGAACGGGTGTTATGCTGCTAGCTAACTACTTTAGACCTGCCTTTAATACTTGTTTGAAAACATTGTTTGTTTCTGCAAGCTCAGACAAACATGACTTGTCTTTTCCCCTATCAGCTACTGCAGGAAATCCCTGTGACCAATATAACTAACATTTATTATTTTATATATTTAATATTATATATCAAAATTGTGAAGTATAGATTTCAAAATCAAATAGAAAAATAAAACCTCAACAATAAAATTTTAACTTTCAAGGGACTTGTGTAATATGCATCTCAAATAGAAGCAAAATAACTAGTAAAGACAATGGGTACTCTATTGGTTAAATAAAAAACAAAAATTTATGAAACGATGTGTTGGTATCCACCCAAATGGAGCTCATGAATGAGATTAGAAAGAAACAAGAGATCACTCACCTCTACACAATACTCTTCAATTTCATGTCTGTGCTTCAGTACATGCTCACAGCTAATGTCCAGATTATTTAAAGAAGTTGCAATTTTTGTGCCTATCTTAGATATCCCTGCACCCCCTAAAAACAATTTGCTACCCAGGTTTGGTTCTCTTGTATTTCTCTGTAAAGCCTCCATAAATTTGTTGTTCAACAAATTAATAGCAACATTCAAAATTGCAAATACAAATGAAACATTAGAAGTAGGCATAGCCCTTCTGCAACAACTTTGCAGTACATAAAATACATCATGTATCATTGAAATAGTGAGGCCATCAGGAATAATTTCATCAATCTTAATAGCTTTCCTCACATTCTCTACTATGAAAAACTCTTCAAGGATAACATAATATCATGTCAAGTCCTTTGCAGCTTGATTGAATGCCTCGCTTCTAACTGCATTTGATGGCTTGAGGACTCAATTAAGCTTCAATAGATCCAACTTCCGTCAACTTGGTTATCATAAATTGAGTAAATTCCTTACTTAATTGGGTTAATGACAACATTTCCTCCAAGTAAATTTCAATCTCTATTGGATTTGGCCCTTCTTGAGCTTCTACTACTGATATCAAACTTTCATCCTGTAAATTGATCTCTAATGCTAACCTTGCTAGATTTCTATAATCCACGTACTTCTTCAAAATCACAACACTTCTTGAATTACATTCTTCTTGCAATTCCCAGATCGCATGTACAACTCCATCTTCACAACAAAGATTCCTCAAAATCCCATCATTCCCTTCAATAGCTAGAAATATATGCTTAAAAAGACTTTTTAAACAACCAACAATGTTATCCTGGGTCTACGCCCCTGTTTACGCCATGGACTGTTATGATGTTTCCATTAAACCTTCAAATTCTAATCTCGACCTTAAAGAAACATCTTTTTTTAAGTACAAAACATATGACTGCGACCCTTCTTCCTACAGACCCAGAGGAGGGAAAAGCTTGATAAATCTCAGAATGGAAGGGTAGTCCCTCTCTTCAGTAGCAGAGGAAATTATATTTCTGACTATACCCTCTAGTTTTTTCTTAGATGCTAGAAGCTAGTTAGTCTGTTCAGTTGTAGTCTCCCTACCTCTCGAACCCATGAAATTAGAAGCAACATACTTATCATCAAGTTTCATGAATGTCTTTGCACATTTGGCAGCAGCCTCATAGTCCTTAGATTCAAGTTCCTGTTTAGCCCCATCGATACAATTTCTCCTTTCCACAATGTCATTAATTCTTGTTAAAGTTGACTGAACTTGTGATTGTGCAAGATCTAGCTTTCTCACCTTGCCACTGACATGATCAACAAGATTAGAAGTAGAACATACACTTAGTAGCATTTGGTCTAAATTAACCTTCACAATCTCCAGTACTTCAGAAGATTTATGGAGTCCACTTAATTTCAACATTTATGAAGATTTATTGAGACAAGGAACCATTTCAACATTGAAATATTCTAGTCTAATTGGTTAAGTAAAATAGCTGAGTGATAGAAAGATTGCAATCAGTTGCAGATTGTATTGATCCATGGTTTGATCGAAGGTGTTGTAACAAGGAGGAAATGACCAGTTTAGTGGTTGTGTTGTAATACAATAATTACATCTCGTAAGAAGAACTATCATTTTTGTATTTGTTTTTTGTATGGTGTTCATAGTAGATAGAAACTCCAAGTGCCAGATTGTAATGTCCCTGATGCAATTAAATAACTTTATAATATAATTAAATATTATGGCCCCGACATTTAATTGAAATACATTTTGGGCCCTATTTCTTTTTAGGCTAGTATTTTATTTTGGTCGTATCAACACATTTTGTAAACCTTTGGGATGTTTTCTAGTGCCATTTATAAGGCCATGCTTGCCATAGTTGTAGGCTGCAAATTTGTTATTTCTCTTTGTATGTGTGTATTCTTGTTGGAGTTCAAACGTTTGCCATTTTGGAGTTGAATGATCCTCCCTACTTTGCATATGCACTTTTGGTGGAACTAACTCCTCACCATATTTTCCTTGCTCTTGGTCTAAGATTATTGTAATCTTAAGTGTTCCCGATATAGGTAGAAATTATCTAATGGATTGCTTATATAAGGATTGAAATCTCCTCATTTTACTTGGGTTGGAAAGTGGAGTTGAAAATTGGTGCTTTAATTTGTAATGCTCTGCACTAAATATGCTAAA
Source organism: Cupressus sempervirens (assembly GCA_028749045.1). Lineage (NCBI taxonomy): Eukaryota > Viridiplantae > Streptophyta > Pinopsida > Cupressales > Cupressaceae > Cupressus > Cupressus sempervirens. The sequence goes on along the minus strand of CM053785.1, from coordinate 550,241,096 downwards.
GTTTCCTTCGTCTTTAAGGGGAAGACAGTTCACATACACAATTTTGGTATGATGAAACATAAATCAATGAGGACAATTATCCCCCAATCTCCAAATTTTATTCACTTCTTACTTTTGTTGGCATAGAACTTCCCACTCTGTCCCTTGATTTTCTTATTTTTGGCCACGAGAAGTATATTTTAGGATTACACAAAGTGATGAAATAATAGTTTTTCAAAATAATATATCATGTTTTATCGATTGTCTATGTGGTTTCATTGATAGATTGTAAGCATACGATTCATACCAAGCATAATAGACAATGTCATCACTAATGTAGGATCTCGGTGATTATTCTGTTATAATTTTAAATTTATAGAATTACAATATGGTCTAGGGTTATTTGTAGACATTTGAGAGCACAAATCGGGTAAATGAAATTGAGAACATCATACTTTAGTTTTCAGAATCATTTGTAGTATAGATGACCCATGAGTTAACTGGATTGATGGACAAAAGTGATTGATAACTGAAAAATGAACTGAGTTGGTTCTAGTAGTGACAGGTTTTAATAAATTATAAAAACATTATATACAAGTATGAAAACCATATATTTATCCGCTCTAATAAATTCTAGCTAATAGAAAAACCTAGTATGCAAAGTCCTTATTTCATCAAATTATCAGCAGGAGGTGATCCTACAAATGAAATATTGGCAGAGGCTTGACATCAGCTACATGTGGCAATGCTAGACAAAAGGAATGATTCGAAATGAACAATGAAAGAAGGCAGATGATGCAGCTGAAAATATTTTGTTTTTACAGTACCAATAGTCGAAGTATGATTGTTTCCTACTTCTGAATTTCTTTTTGCAAGCTGTACACTTTTTTCACAAATTATTGTTCCATTACTAGTACTTGTAGAAAAGAAAGCATTAAGAATAATTTTGAAACCTTTATCCTTCTACAAAGTGGGCTACTTCAAAACTACAAGAAGGCTTCTAACGATATGATTTTGTTCATATTTCTCTGTTTGAATTCATAGAATTGTGGAATTCATATTTTCTTTTGGAAGAGATGATTAGGGTTTCCCATTCTCATCCTCTCTTAGTAGATGGTTGAAATCTACAACCGATTAGGTCATTTTATTGCTTTTTGGTGAAACAAAGAATAATGTTCTCTTGTTGGCAAATACATTCATTTTTTGGTGAATTTGTCAAATGCCCAATCCAATCTCCAATTGTTTTTTTTGTTTTGTTTTTTTCCCTTTGCAATTGCGACATCCGCCTCTAGCATTGCGACGAGGTTGCTGTAGAGGCGACGCCAACTTCCGTCGCAATTGCCAGGGTGTCCGTCTCAATTGCGATGACAACCTCAAGCATTGTCATGGAATGTCGTCGCAATTGCAATGACAGACATAAGAATTGCAACGGGGTTGCTGTCGTTGCGACACTAGCTATCGTCGCCATTCTAGTGGCAGGCGTCGCAATTGCGACATCAAGGACAAGAATTGTGACGGGGTTGATGTCACAATAAAGCGACTGCATAGCGATGGATTGGCGTCGTAATTGCAACGGTGACGGAGAGATGTCGTAATTTGTGACTAAAAACAACGTCTATTACTATCACAGTGGCGACACATTGTTGTCGTAATTGCGACACAGCCGTTGCAAATCAATGCCAAATGTATTAGTGTATAACTTGAATGAGGCGGTGAAATGCTAAAAGAGCAGACTTTATTTGTGATTGTATGTCCTTTATCTTACACCCCATATAATTATAACACCCAAGGGGCATGTCCTTAGAAAGAACATGTTCCTCTCTAGGTCGGCCCTACAAATGCTTCCATGGTAATCAACATCTCTAGTTGGATAACAATTAGTTAGTGATTAAACTAACCAATTAAAGCAATCTGGTTTTTAATCAAAGTGCCCAAGGAGATGTTGATCACAATGAAGGCAATATCAGGCCTCTTCATTCAGCGATTTTAAGCTTATATAGGATCTACATGATCGATGCATTTAGACCAGTATGATGAAAAAATTACTTCATTAACACTCCCTCTTAACTTGATAATCATAGTGAGAGATAATAGGTGCCGAGCATCAATAAAACTTAGTGGATGTCGAGTGAATCCACAGTAGGTGCCAAACATCAGTAAAACACAGTTGATGTTGAGTAACATAGTATGTGTTGAGCACCAAAATTTCAATAGTGTCGAGTCGATGCATTATTGAAAAAGTCAAAGATTTGCCAGATCTGAGTCAACAAATTTGTTACTTTGAATTTTTTGAACCAGTTGGAGGATAAGGATGATGAGCTAGTGGCACCGAATTTTATATAAACCATTTTTTAGCAAATTCAAGAGGATTATTCATGATGTTTCTAGAAGGAACAAGATGTGGGTTAGATTCAATGAATCCTACCCAATCCATTCGAACTAGAATTGGAGGGAAGAATCAAGCAGGAAAAGAAATTTCAGACTTCTATTTAAGGAGTCACAGGCCAAGAAGCAAGAGTTGTTGGGGTACCAAATTGTGAAGTGGTTGAAAGGTGTCAAGGAAAAGACATCAAAAGAAGAAGGAAGAACAAAGCACAGAGGCTCTGCTTTGATTAGTGGTCATAGAGGAGATTGGTTTAATAGCCATTTGTAAATCCTTTAACAAGGTGGCATTCCAAGTGAATGTTCTAAAGTCCTCTAACCAGGCCCACTTCTAACAGGGTGGTTAAATCCTTTAACCAAGTCACATTTAACAGTGTGTTGCAGCCTTTAATAGGGCAGCCCTTTCACAGGGCATCACTTCAGAAGAGTGAGAATTGAGTAGCATATTACTGATGGTTTTTCCCAAATTGGGTTCCCATGTAAATCACGGTGTTATGTGTTGATTTTACATGTGCAATGCTTGCATCTTGATTTACAGTAACTTGCTAAGTAGAAAAGTTTAAGCTTGGATGAATGAATAGTTTAATAGGCTCACTTTACTTGATGAAAAAATTTTAATTAGACATTTGGACCTTGAATAACTGATTCATGCCCCCTCTTAGTTATTCTAAAACATTTCTAACAATTGGTATTAGAGTCATCTACTAATTTAGTTTAAAGATACTACAAGCAGGAAGATCAAGATGTCCAAGAGAGAAGTTCTCAAGCTCAACAAAGACAACTTTATTGCATGGCAAAGCCTAATGAAATTGCACTTTGGATCAATAGGTGACTATGGAAAAACCTCAATTGGAGTGGAACATGTAGATCTAGCTAGACCCCTCTCTGTTGATGATTTGAACAAAAGGAAGGAGCATAATCAGGAAATGCTGGAGATTGCCTCTGCACTCAACTATGTTGAATTTGATGACATTAAAGGATGTGATTCTGCATTCAATATGTGGAAAGCCCTATTAGATATCTATGGAGGAGATCAGAATGTTTAAAGAGAAAAAAGAGAAAGCCTCAGAGGGAAGTTTGATTACATGAAAATGGAGGAAGGTGAGAATGTTGCTCAATATGCCTCTAGAATGAAAGAAGTGGTAAGTGCAATAAGAAGTTTGGGTGATCATTTGGAAGATGACACTATCAATAGCAAATACTTAAGAACTTTGCTCCCCATCTATGCTATTAGAGTTTCAGCCATCCAAGAGTTAATATGTGTCTCAGGAAATTAGGTAACTTTTGAAGGAATAGTAGGAAGACTCACTTCTTTTGAATTGCCCAATTATGATAACTACAAACCTAAAAATCTTGAATCTTCTTTCAAGGCTAAGCTATCACTGAAAGACACTAAGGAGGTGAAATCAAAGAAGAAGAGTAGAAAAGGAAAACATGCATCCAATGATAGCAGCATAGATGAGGAAGATGTGGAACAATTGGAAGCATTATTAGTTAGAAGATTCCACAAAGGCAAAGGTAAATTCAAAGGTAAGCTACCTATCATTTGTTTTAATTGCAATGAAGTAAGACATATTGTTGCAAAGTGTACACAGAAGAAGAACTTCAAAGAAGGAAGCAAGTACAAGAACAAAAGAGAAGATGATAGCAAAGATTACAAGGACAAAACCAAAAGATGCTACATTGTTGAATAAGTTTCAAATGAGAATGATGATGAAGTAGTCTGTGTAGTCATGAAGGATGAATCAGTTGAAGATGATGCAACAACACTAGTAAGTTGTGTAAACAAGAATGACAAATGGATCATAGATAGTGGATGCTCACATCACATGACAGGAGATAAAAATAAGTTTATTACCTTTACCCAGTATGATGGAAATAGTGTTAGATATGGTAATGATGGTCCATGTCAGATCAAAGGAAAAGGTTCTATTAAAATTATAGAGAAAATTTCATGTGACAATACATACTATGTTGAAGGATTGAACTACAATTTGCTAAATGTCTCAGAGTTAGGCAATGTAGGTTGCAAAGTAGAATTTGGAAACAAAACTGTCAAAATCCATGGCACTAATGGAAATCTGATAGGAAAAGGTGAACAAACTAGGAGTAATCCATTTTACCTAGATATGGAAGATGCAACTTGTCTTTTTGTTAGACTTAATGATGTGTGGTTATGGCATAAAAGGTTGTGTCATGTTAACTTTGAAAATCTGATTAGCATCAGCAAAAAGAAGAAAGTCAAAGGTTTTCCTAAGCTAAAGAAGCTTGAAAATACAATGTGCAAACAATGTCAACTAGGGAAGATGACCAAGTCAAGCTTCAAAAGCAAAACCTACACTTCCAAAGAAGTACTAGAGTTGGTGCATACTGACTTATGTGGTTCAATAGAAGTAATAAGCTACCAAGGAGACAAATACATAATGCTATTTGTGGATGACTACTCTAGGATGATGACTACCATGTTCTTGAAGCAAAAATTTGATGCATTTCAAATGTTTAAGTGGTATTTGGCTAGGGTTGAGAAGGAAATAGGTAAAAATCTAAAGTGCCTAAGATCAGACAAAGGAGGAGAGTTTACATCAAAAAAGTTTGAGATATTTTGCAATGATAAAGGTATCAAAAGGCAAACATCAGCACCAAGAACTCCCCCAAAGAATGGGATTGCAAAGAGAAGGAATATATCAGTAATAGACTGTGTTAGAACCTTGATGATAGAGAAAAATGTTGCTCTGAAGTACTGGTGAGAAGCTGTAAGTATTGTTGTTTACACCCTAAATCATGTACAAGTCAAGAAAAGTACAAATGCAACACCTTTTGAACTATGGTATAGTCACTCACCTAATGTAAAACATTTCAAAGTATTTGGTTGTAAATGTTATATTATTAATGATACTAGAAATAGCAAATTTGATGCAAAGAGTGATGAAAGAATATTCTTTGGATACTCCACTAGAAGTAAAGCATATAAGTGTTTGAATACTAACAATAACAAGATTGTGGAGAGTGCAAATGTAAATTTTGATGAGCATGCAGAAGTCCAAGTTGATGAATCCATGAAACTAGAAGATTATAGACCTTTTGTATACTTCTATGAAGGGATACCAATTGAAGATGATGATACCATTCAAGTTGGGAATGAGCAACAAATTTCAGTATCGGCCGAGTCACAGCCAGTGAATGTTGAGCTGCATTCAGAAGCTGAGTTGAAGAATAAAGAAAATGCAAATTCTGATTCTGAAATCAGTACATATGGAAGAGATAATGAAATACCAAAAAGTGATGTGCAAAGTAACTCTGAAGCTAAAGGACCAAACATGGAAAGAAGGATAGAACCAAGACTAGCTAGGTATGTGAGAAGACATCGCCCTATAGAACAAATCATTAGTGATAAGGATGCAAGACCAATGACAAGAAACTGACTAAGGAATGAATCATGTCTGCTAAGCAAGATTGAACCCAAAACAGTAAAAGATGCACTACAAGATGATAATTGGCATAAAGCTATGGAAGAGGAGATAGATCGAATTGAGAAGAACAATGCTTGGACCCTATTTTCTAGACCAGCTGATAAAAATGTAATTGGTACCAAATAAGTCTTTAGAAACAAACTTGATGAGAATGGTGAGATAACAAGAAACAATGCCAAAATAGTTTGCAAAGGCTATGCACAAGAAGAAGGACTAGACTACGGAAAAAAATTTGCCCCTATTGCAAGAATGGAAGGAGTAAGAACACTACTTGCATATGCTGCTTATAAAAGCTTCAAGGTCTACCAAATGGATGTAAAGTCTACTTTTTTTAATGATATACTGAAAGAGGAAGTCTACATAGAAAAACTAGAGGGATTTGTTGATGACAACAATAAGGATATGGTTTGCAAACTACATAAAGCACTCTATGCTTTGAAGCAAGCACCTAGAGCATGGTATGAGAGACTGCATAAATACCTTGTGAAGATAGGATTTGAGAGAACATATGACAAAAAAAATATGTATTTCAAGACAGAAAAAGGTAAAAATATTTTGATATCTAAAATCTTTGTTAATGATATAATATTTGGAGGAAAAGATGCTCTATGCAAAGATTTTGCTGATAAAATGAAACATGAGTTTGAGATGTCAATGTTTGGAGAAATCAAATTCTTTGTTGGATTGCAAGTACATCAACTGAAGCATGGCATATTTGTGACCCAATCAAAATACATCAAGGAAATACTCAAGACATTGGATTAGAAGACTCAAAACCAGTCAGTACACCAATGATAATAGGACATAAGTTATCCAAGAATGATGAGTCAGCTCAAGTAAATCAGAAAATGTATAGATCAATGATTGGAAAGTTGCAGTATGTTGTGTATGGTAAACCAAAAATTGCATTAGCTGTTGGAATAGTGGCAAGATTTTCTGCTAATCCAAGAGAAAATCATCTAATGGTAGCAGAGAGAATACTAAGGTACCGGAAAGGAACTGATGACTTTGGTTTATTACAAGAGGAGTGAAAAGTTTGAGTTGAAAGCCTACACTGATGCAGATTGGGGAGGTAATATTGATGACAGAAAGAGCACCAACAGAGGAGCACTTTTCTTAGATAAAAGATTGATTACTTGGATCAACAAAAAGTAAAGTTGTACCTCATAGTCCACAACAGAAGCTGAATATTTGTTGCTATCAATTGCACTAATATTGTATGGATTAAACATCTATTGTAAGACATGAAGGAAGAGGTAAATGAACTTGTGATAATACAAGTGTCATCAACATATCAAAGAATCTTGTGATGCATGCCAAAACAAAGCATATTGCAATTAAGTATCACTATGTAAGAGAGTTGGTGGAAGACAAGAAAGGATGGAATATGTCAGTTCAAAGGAATAGATTGTTGACATCTTTACAAAAGCACTACCTAAAGATGCTTTTGAGTATCTTAGAAGTAAATTAGGGGTGATACCCTGTCCAAGGCCATTTGAAGCAAAAGCAAGACTACCTTGCATCAAATGAATTGATTATTGGCATATTACAGATTGATGCAGAGGATAATTACTTTAGGATCATGCCTGAAGTAATCAAATTACTGAAGTTCCAAATCAGTCACAAAGCAAGGAGACAGAGGGAGAAATTGGAAGTACTTGAAAATGCTACACTTGCATGTTAAGATGTTGAAACAGTATGTCTTTGGCATTTTTTTCAAAGAGGGAGAAGTAGCAAGACACTGATCAACAACTTTCAATTGGATAGAGGGAGAAATAGCAAGAAACTGATCAAATCTACAGGATCAAATGGATAGAGGGAGAAGTAGCTGATACCAAAATAGTAGAACATGATCAATGCATATAGAGGGAGTCATAATAATGTAAGGAGTCAGGAGTAGTACAAGATCAAAGTAAACAATGGTAAGCCACAGAAAAGAGGGAGAAAACAAATGATCAAGAAAAATAGCAACTCAAAGGGAGAAATCAATACAGACAAGAATCAATCAGAGGAAGATAGTTTATCAGCAAAAGAATTCAGACGGAGTCATAAGTTAACTTATGTTGCTGATAAAATGAATAGTTTTGTAAAGTTTTCTTTTTGGCATTTGGTTTACTGTTTTAACTTAATTAGCATTTTGATAACTTGGTTGATCAATTTGGTTTGCCATCAATGCCAAAGAGGGAGATTGTTTGAAATCTGATTGAAAATATCATTGTTGAAGAATGAAGAAGATTGATTGCAAAGAGGGAGATTGTTGATAAAGAATATTTTCAATCATTGTTTTGTCATTTGATGTCAAACCTACTATTTGTTGGAATGACAATTGCTTATAAGATCCAAGTACTATCACTTAGTTAATTGATGAAGAGTATTTAATCAACAAAATGTAACAAGAGTATCTAAGGGAAAGGTTGAGTTATGGTTTGTAATGAAGTGCAAAGATCAGTTAAGACAATGGAAAAATGATGTATTGATAATATACTTGAAGATATAGAGGCTGGCCACACTTAGAAATACTAGAAGAATAAGATGCAACAAGGTTGTCTGCAAAGCTTAACTAAGTTCATTAGTGAGTGTTGAGCAAGCTAGTTCAAGCCAAGCAGATTTTCAGTTACTGTTGAGCAAAAGCAAAATCTAATGTGTGTCGAGTGATATAGAAGGAGTCAAGCGTATTCAGGTGCCAAGTGAAGTAACAGGGGTCGAGCACTAATAAAACTTAGTGGATGCGGAGTGAATCCACAGTAGGTGTCAAGCATCAGTAAAACTTAGTTGATGTCGAGTAACATAGTATGTGTCAAGCACTAGAATTTTAATAGTGTCGACCTGCTAGATTATTGGAAAAGTCAAAGATTCGCCAAATCTGAGCTGACAAATTTGTTACCTTGAATTTTGTGAACTAGTTGGAGGATAAGGATGATGAGCTGGTGGCACAAAATTTTATATAAACCATTTTTGAGTGAATTCAAGAGGACTCTTCATGATGTCTCTAGAAGGAACAAGATGTAGGTTAGATTCAATGAATCCTACCTAATTTATTCAAACTGGAATCAAAGGAGGGAAGAATCGAGCGGGAAAAGCAATTCCAAACTTCTATTTAAGAAGTCACAGGCCAAGAAGCAAGAGTTGTTGGGGTGCCAAATTGCGAAGTGGTTGAAAGGTGTCAAGGAAAAGACATCAAAAGGAGAAGGAAGAACATAGCACGAAGACTTTGCTTTGATTAGTGGTCATAGAGGAGATTGCATTGGTACATCAAGCATGGAGACTCAAGGAGACAAAGCTTGAGAAGAGGAACAAGTTGTCAGAGATGCAGAGACTGAAAGCCAGGCAAATTGTGAAGAGCTTAATAGAGATCTGAAATTCTACAAGTTAAGTTGTGATTTGTATCAGATCAAAAACCCTTGTTACTCTCTAACAATTGTATCAGATAGGGTAAAATCTTATGGACTTAGGTTGGATTAATAGTCATTTATAAATCCTTTAACAGAGTGGCATTCCAAGTGAATGTTCTAAAGTCCTCTAAGTGGGCCCACTTCTAACAGGGTGGTTAAATCCTTTAACTAGGTCACATTTAACAATGTGTTGTAGCCTGTCACAGGGCATCACTTCAGAAGAGTGAGAATTGAGTAGCAAGTTATTGGTGGTTTTTCACAAATTGGGTTTCCACGTAAATCATTATGTTATGTGTAGATTTTACGTGTTATGTTTGCATGTTGATTTACAGTAACTTGCTAAGTAGAAAAGTTTAAGCTTGGATGAATGAACAGTTTAATAGGCTCACTTTACTTGATGAAAAAGTTTTAATTGGAAATTTGGACCTTGAATAACTAATTCACCCCCCCCCCCCCCCCCCCTCTCAGTTATTCTAAAGCATTTCTAACAAGAATATATGTTGTTTGATATGTAGTGCAAATGTATTCTAACTGTATAGTATTCATGCCTACCATATCTCTTACATAATGGTAATGAATTTCAATATGCCTGGACCAGTCATGAAAAAATGGATTCACAAAAAGCTTGATAGAACTCTAATTATCATAGTGAATAATAGTAGGATTCATGGGTTGACCAAATAATCACACAACTTTCTAAGCCAAACTGCTACCCAAGACGCCATTGTTGTTGCAATTTATTTAGCTTTTGTGGAACTCTATGCTATTGATGCCTGCTTTCTGCATATCCATGATATCATTGCAAAGCCTAAACTGAAACAACATCCTGAAGTGCTTTTCCTATTAGTACTACTTCCAGCCCAATCCGAGTTTGTAAACCCGTGTAAGTCCAAGTCAACTTTCTCATACTTGAGCCCAAGGTTAAGAGTGCCTTGTAAATATCTCATAATGTGTTTCATTGCAACTAGGTGAATCTCCTTTGGCTCACACATATGACTTAAGACATTAACAACATAGAAAATATCAGGCCTTCTACTCACCAGGTACATAAGAGACCCAATCATCTATCTGTAAAGAGTAGAATCTATGGAAGGTGATTATGCAGTTGCTTCCTTAAGTTTGTGTAGATTAGTCTCCATTGAAGAAGACATAGGTCTACAATTCCACATTCCAAATCTCTTTAAGATGTCTAATGTATACTTTCCTTGATTATGTATATTTTGTTAGAGTTTTTCCATACTTTTAGTCTTAGGAAGTAATGAAGGAGTCCTAAATCTTTCATATCAAATTCTTTGATTAGATCTTTCTTGCACTAATCTATAAGATGATCATCACCTGTTATTAGTAAATCATCAACATATAGTATCAAAGTTATCTTATCATCTTTATCCTTTTTTATAATAGAGATTTGGATCAACTTCATTCTTAGAGAATCATAAACTAGTGAGATATGTATCAATTCTTTCATACCATGCTTTGGGAGCCTCTTTAAGCCTATAGAGAGCTTTCTCAAGTCTGCAAACAAAGATTTTAGGATTATGAGTTTCAAATCTTTCAGGTTGTTCCAAATATACCTCTTTTATAATCTTTCTATTTAGAAATGTTGTTTTCACATACATCTAATGTACTTTCCATCCCTTTGATGCTGCATTAGCTAGGACTACTCTTACAGATGTGTACCTGGCAACTGGAGCAAAGGTTTCTTCATAATCAACTCCCTCCTTCTGAGAGAATCCTTCGGCTACGAATCTGGCTTTATATTTTTCAATGCTATCATCAGCAACATGCTTGATTTTAAATATCCACTTAGAAGAAACAATAGATTTTCCTTCAAGCCTTGGAACAATTTCTCAAACATCATTCTTAATAATGGATTGGTATTCTTCTGTCATAGAATTCTTCCAAGTTGTATGTTTAATAGCATCTGAAACATTGGTTGGTTCTGATTTAGATAAATCACTCATGTTTGTTGCATAGCTAAAAAATACTTTGGGTCTTTTTCTTTCTCTGAGGGTTCCAGATGGTGCAGCAAAGTCTTGTGCTTCCTCTACAGTCTTAATAGCCCAAAGTGGTCTTTTCTTAGGATTTTGAGTTTCCTCAAGATTAAGATTTTGAATTTCACCTTCAATTTCTTCAATGTTACCTTCAATAACTTCAATTTTCTCCCTCTAAAACTCAGATTCATAGTTTTCCTTAGAACTAGGTATATGTGTAGGTTCTTCATAACTTAAGGCTCTTTTGAATGCTAAATCTTCTTTAAATATTATATCCCTACTAAGTTCAATGTTTTTCTGACCAGGTATGTAAACTCTATATGCTTTAGATGTTTCACTATGTCCGACAAAAATACCTTTCCTCCCGGAGGATTCTAATTTAGCTCTCTTTTCTTTTGGAACATGTATGTATATTGGGCACCCAAATATCTTAAGATGACTTATATTTGGTTTAACCTTAAAAAAGACTTCTTCATGGGTTTTATCTCTAAGGTGGGAGTGAGGACTTCTATTTTGAATATAGACAGCAGTACATGAGACTTCTACCCAAAAATAATATTCTAAATTTTGATCAAATATCATAGCTCTTGTTGCTTCTATAATTGTTCTATTCTTCCTTTCAGCTACCCCATTTTATTGTGGGTCATAAGGAACAATATACTCCCTCTTAATTCTCGTTTCTTTACAAAAATCTTTAAACAATTCTGAAGTATATTCCCCTCCATTATCAGTTCTAAGAGTTTAACTTAGTGTCTTAATAGGTTTTCAGTTAAATATTTGAATTCTTTAAATCTCTTAAGAATTTTTTTTGTTTCTTTACATTTTAAGAAGTAAATCCATGTTTTCCTAGAGAAATCATCTATAAAAAGTATATAGTACTAGAATCCTCCAAGAGAAGGAACTGCCATAGGTCCACATAAATTTGAGTGGACTAATTCTAAAACATTGTTAGTTTTTCTAGAGCTATCTTGAAATGGATTTTTGGCGTTCTTACCTAGAGTGCATCCTTTGCATATGCTCAAATGATCTTTATTCAACTTAGGTAAACCAATAACCATCTTTTCCATAGTTGATAAGGCTTTGAAGTTTAGATGTCTTAACCTTCTATGCTACATTTCATTTATATCAACGTCTTCATGAATTAAGGCTTGAATAGGTTATGTATTTAATTCATACAAGTATCCCTTTCTTTGACCAATCAACTTTGATTTCTTAAATGAAGAGTTCTTAGACCAGGTTATTACTTTACCATCCATGAATGCAACCTTATGTCCATCATCTTCAAGTTATGTAACAGAAATTAGATTCCTCTTGATTCCTGGTACATAGAGTGCCCTTTTGAGATGAAGAGAAATACCTGACTTCAATTTCAAGATGCAGTTCCCAATTCTTTTGACAAATGAGTGGAATTATCACCTATGGTAACTTCTTCTGATATTGAATCTAGTATGTCTTTGTATCCTGTAACATGTCAAGAAGATATTCTATCAATTACCCATGCTTTGTTTAATACTTCATTTGAAAGCATTGAATACAATACACGTTTCTCAAGATCATAGTTTTCCCCTTTCCTAGTAACATTTGTACAATTTACTTGTTGCTTTGCATTCTCAAGGCAATTAGATTTATAGTGTCCAAATTTTTCACGTTTGAAGCATTTTATTTTGGGTAAATCTTTCGTAAGTTTGTCATTTCTTTGATTACCCTTCTTCTTGAAGTGCTTCTACTTACGTTTATAGGAATTTGTGTTTAGGGCATGAAGTTCTTCATCTTTAATTTTTAATTTCCTTGCTTTCTTGAGTTGCCTAGATTCTTCTTGAAGGCAATCTCCTTTAAGTCTGGAAGATTATTTCTAGCACTTACTCCTTGTGAGAATGTTTCCAATGAATTTGGTAACCCACCTATAGCCATAATTGATAGCTTTTTATCTTCAATTATGGTCCCTATATTTGCAAGTTCATCTCTTAGACTAGCCACCCTTAGGAAGTATGAATTCATAGATTCTTCCTTCCTTATCTTTATATGATTTAGTTGCCTTTTTAGTGCAAGGGTTCTAGTTGCATTGTTAACCTTGGATGCATATAATAATGCACTCATCATATTAAATGTTGTCCAATGTTTCAGTAGTGTAGGTACTATTTCATTTTTAACTCCATCTAATATGATTTGCATGGCTTTCCTATTTCCTTTGTTCAAAATAGTTTTATGAGGATCAATATTAGGTTGCTTGGATTCTTTATTAATGAATTGTTTCACATCATTGTCTTCAAGAATCATCATAATTATGAATTTTCAAGCAACAAAGTGTTCTTTTCCATCAAACCTGTCTTCAGGTTTGATTGTGCTAGCCATTGAAGGTAGAAGGATGTTGCTAGATATTTTAAATATGATTGTCAATTTGCAGAGCCTAGGTTTGACTACCAGATCTTTGATACCATGCAAAGTTTCTACAAATTCTAATAGGTTAATATAGATGTAATACCTTTATTCTTGTTGAAGATGATCTTTGTTTATACCAAACCTATGTTAAGTGTTTTTTGCAATGATGTATAGTTCTGCAATAAATATTTATTTATGCTATAAATCGAATGAGGCATTGAAAAGCTAAAGGAGCAGACTTTATTTGTGATTGTGTGCCCTTTATCCACATTTACACCCCATATAACACCCAAGGGGCATGTCCTTAGAAAGGACATGTCCCTCTCTAGGTCGGCCTACAAATGCTTCCATGGAAATCGACGTCTCTAGTTGGATAACAATTAGTTAGTGATTAAACTAACCAATTTAAGCAATTTGGTTTTTTAATCAAAGTGCCCAAGGAGATGTCGATCACAATGAAGGCAATACCAAGCCTCTTCATTCAACAATTTCATGCTTATATAGGATCTGTATGATTGGCACATTTAGACCAGTATGATGACAGAGTTACCTCATTAATATGAACTTGGTAAACTATCTCGCTTGGCTTGTCAGTAGCACATGATGCTCTCAGCTTGCTCACTCAAAAGAATGACAAGTTGTGGGAAATGAAAAGTAGGCTCAAAGAGGAGAATGCTAGATTGCATGACATCGTTGAGAAGATTAAGGCCTCTTCTCTAATAGTTGATTCTTCAGAGTGCATAATGTGGATTGAGAGGAAAGCTAAGGTTGTGGACAATTGGCATGATTACCTAGTATCTCAAGGAGTGGATGTGTGAGGCTATGGATTCAAAATACTAAGGTGTGGGAGAGATATTTCAATTAGATTTAAGGAGCTTCTTGCTTCTTTTCATCAACAACAAATCTCTTGAGGTGGACCTAAATGTATGGAAGACTGTGGTTGAGGTTGAATAAGATATTTTGTGTGACTGTGAAATTATATCTTTAATAGAGATGTATTACAGTACCTTGCACCAAATAATCCACAAGGAAAAGGTGTTGCAAAGCCTAGTGATTGAAGGTGAAGCAACACCAAAACATTTGTAGGAAGAAAAGAATATGATCAACGAAAATTGTCAACAGCTAACATATAAAATCATTATTGAAAATGGAGAACTTGTCGATGAGGGAGTCTTCATAATGGAATTTGAGAGTGATCCACCTACAACTTGGGGTGAAAAACATTGATTTTGATGAGATTGCTACTCTCTCAAGCTACAAATTTTCACTCCATTGTCTATAGTATAAATAGAAAGAGTGTGACAATGCTTTAGATTAAGGCAAAAACATATTTTAAAGGGACTCGAAACCCTTTAACAAAAGATAAAGATTAGCATTAAGCACCATTATGTTTTACAAGGACCTAAAACCTAAAGTTTTCCAACAAAACACAAAAATAAAATAAAAACAAGTTTTACAGGGACCTGAAACCACAAAAGTAATCCAACCAGAAAACACACCTAGGTTTTATAAGGACTTGGAACCTAAAGTTTAACCAAAAAGATGGAAATAAAAACAAAACCAATAGAACAAAACAGACCAGCAACCAGATCACCAACGACCACGACCAACACCTACAACAACTCTTTTATGATCTTCTCAACTTTCTTACCTTCCTCTGTAATACTGTGGATAATATCAACCATGGCAGAATCAAGAACCTTAGGCACCTCAACAATCTTTTTCCTCATACTCTGCCTAGTTCTCTTACTTGGTCCTCCAAGACTCTTCACATAACACAAATGTTATTTGTAAGTTGTTAGTTATCGTATAGAGCACAAAAGAACTAGATGTAGCACTTCTACAAGAGTTGTTGCATAAGTTTGAAGAATTAATAGACCTGTTGTGAAGATCTTTTCTAAGTGCTTTGGGCTCTTTTTCTCATGTTTTTTAGAGATAGATGTAGTTCATGACAACTTGCATGTAGAAGCAAGTATTTTGTAAATATAGGAAAACATGTTATACATGTATACATGCTTCATACAATCAAGTTACAAGTGCATTAGACAAGCAACTTTAAATAAGTCATAGGTAGTTGTTGAATAAGTCAAGGTGTTTGAGGGTTTCTCATTTTCTCTCCACCTTTCTCTCTCCTCTTTTCTTATATAAAGGAGAGAGTTCATTGTAAATAATCATGTTTTTTTTAATGCAAGAAGACTATGTTGAAGTTGCTTGTAACTTGAAAGCTTTGTGTTTCTAAATACAAAATTTCTAAATTGAATAGGAGGTGTTCTCAAACTTTATTTTGTGAAACTTGAAATGGATCTTTTTATTCTTATGTTGAACTCAACGATTTATCTTTGAGTCAATTTATAGTTCATTTGTGTGGAGGATTTGAGCATTCTATTTGGTTTCTTCAAGACTTTGAGGTTTTAGAAACAAAATTGTTGGAGTTAGATAGTGAGTGCAAGATACTCATAATTAAAGACTGTGCTTTGTGCCTTATTATCTATTCAATTTCCTCATCAAAATGGATTAATTGTGAGACTTTGGATTCTTATTGTTAATCAACCAATTATAATTATAATTGTTGTCTTAGGATTTGTTCTTAAGTCAACTACCGAGCCACCAGTATTACCATAGCAAATGCAAGCAATTATTTTTCCCATGCAATCACTCCTAGAAAAAGAGTTGATTTTGAGAGCCACCCATTTTGTCAAATTCAATTTAGTTTATATTGCAGTCACCCGCATTAAGAAGGGAATCTTCCCTTAAAAATGGAAAGATAGTCATACGAGATTGCGACCAAGTAAAATATATTCAAGTGCATGATTTAAGTTTAAAAATGTAATAGAATTTTGCTCTTTTTTCATCTTATTATTAAATGTTGAAAATTGAAACTTAAATTGGAAATGACATTGATTTTCTTTTTCTTTTTCTCACCCCAAATAAATGGCGGTAAATGTTCGGTGCCAAATTTTGTGGACTGTTATTCATATATTGATCTAACTAGGTAATGTTTCAAGTTGTGAGCACAATTAGATATGCTCAAGCACAAACACTCAAAGAGGCATTATAAATTATCTATAGAGAGGTTGAATGATCTATTATATATTTACTAAAACTTTCTTCTTGGACAAGGTAGGTCTTCAACCATGAATCATGACTAGAGGAGGTTGTTACAAAATTTGAGTGGATTGTAAAGCTATGCATCATGACTTTAATTTTCAGGGTGTTGATTAGGTTGACTGGTTAGATAGAGAGGTTGAGATTGTAGTGATGGTAGATGAGGATAAAGCACATGTAGACATAGGCAATTGATGTTAGTAAAGATGGTATGGAGTCACAAGAAAATAGTATTGTTGTTGCATCATCTAGATTCCACCTTAGATACATTTGCTAGAGGGATGCATGCTTCTCTAATCCGTAAATTTGTAGACATTGTTTTGATATTTGTTTGGAACATTTGATATCATGAATATTCATATTCTATGAGTTTTATCATTTACATTTGACAACATTCAAATCTCTAAATTTACTATTTCTCATTGGCTACCATTTGCATTTATACTTATGTGATTGATAAATACTTGTGTATGTGGTCAACGTAGCTTCTATTTGATGTTTTTTATTAAGGAAAACAAGTTTTGAAGGGTGCCTGAAACCCTTTACAAATCAAAATATTTTCAATGGAGCCCGAACAAAAGATACAACAGACCAAAGGTGAAATAGGTCACCAACCAAAATAAGGCAACCAGGGTGGCCTCACAAATAACACAGTACACTTCTACCACCAAAATAGGTTTTGAAAAGGTGCCTAAAACCCCATGGTTACAAAAGAAATAGACAGTAAGTTCTATTTGATGTTGTTATTATGTCTATAAGGTTTATTTAATTAAAGGTCCATGGAACAATGTTAAACCCAAAAAAAATTCTCTAAATTTCTTGAGTTTTACATTTTGATAAGTTTGTGTTGGGTTATTTTGTTGTCCCAAATCCTAAGTCCACTCACCCTCAACAAGTTCATGTCCAGTTTGAGTCTCTAAACTTTAAAGTTTTGTTTGACCCCTTACCTTTGAAATTTCCAAAGGCTTATTAAAATACTTCGATAACTCACATTGAAGGTGAGGTTGATTGTTTCAAGAGTTTTTATTATAGGAAGCTTCATTCTTCATTCTAGCATTACAATACCTCAACGATCTTTTATCATATGTAAATTATTGTATTGCCATATTTTGTTGCTTGTCCTATCAACCCTTCTTAATTTATACCAAATCAAACGTCTCAAGAATCAATGATTTTGCAGCCCAATGCTATACATTTCCCAAACCAACATTGCATTTTCTTTTGTCAAGCATCTCACATAATTTTCCTACCTCCAAACATTCATCAATCATTGTACATGAGTAGGATTAATTGGTTGGCATTATTCGAGGACTAAAATCAATGAAGTTCAATCTGTCTCTTTGTTTAAAGCACTTAGTTGTAGATCAAGATTATATTTTTTCAATGGGTAATAGGAAAAAGCTAAGATTAATTATTATTATTTGTTAAGCTTGAGTAGACTCGAACCAAAGACGTCCCAAATGAGAGGCTCACAACTTACCATTGTGTGTAGGGTGTTGCCTAGATCAGGATTATATTTACTTTGCATAGTTTAGCATTTAATTCTAATAGTTTCTACTAAACATTTTTTATTTCATTGTTAGTAGATTATCTAATTAGCTGTTTTAGATTAGTGGTTAGGCAGTACAAAAAGGGTTTTGGGAAACCTTGCACAGTCCCCCTTTGGCTAGAATATGCTGTTTGCACCCCACCATTGAAGAACAAATCAAACATTGGGATCATATACATGAAATCCTCATTCCAAAGCATTTCAATTGATTCAGAAGATCTTGACAAGATTGGTTAGTTGCTGTCACACTTCACAGGGAAGCCATAAGCATTGAAGAATTAATCCTTTATTTTGCATCAACTGCAGGGATATTCACAAATCATGATACCATGAAATTTGCAGCTTTTCAAGGCTTATGTATCATTGCGCTCCAATAAATTGGTGATTCTCAAACTCTACTTGTCCAATATTCCTAACACATCGAAAAAATCCTTGTCAAACAACAAAGTGTACTATGATAATGTATTTATGGCCTCTTAAGGCCATATTACCTGCTGTGGAACCATCTTGAGCACACCCAAAACCATTTAATCGTCTTCATCATTGCTATCCTTCGTTCCCAGCCCCTCAAATATTCACATTTAAGCACCATCTAATCAAGTTGCAACCTTCTAAGGCTCTTTTGTTATAATTGCAGCCTTTGATACATAACTTCATTAGGATGGATCATAAGAAAACATTCTTGCACATCACTTAAAAATGGAAGCACATTGCAAATGCCAAGAACATACATTAAACATTCAAATTCAAACAACTATTCCTCAAACACTGAAAATGTTAGCAAACAATTCATTTGCAAACCCCTTAGATTCAAATCAGTCACTCGTTCATCATTGGGGAAGCCTTAAACAAATCAAAATATATGTTTGTAACCTTCCAAGGTCTTTGTGCTTGCTCTCGAAACACACTGCAACTTAAAACACATTTGGAACAATTTAGATACTTCCTTCAGAGCATTTTCGGGTCATATCATTGCTGTCCCTATTTTTAATTGCTCCCATGCATTATTGAGTGAATGTAATTAAAAGCATAGCATGTGCTGAAAACTTGCTAAACAATCAATCACTAAACAAATATCTCACTCAACATTGCAACAGTTACAAATGATAAAAAGCAGAAATATTTCCCAAACAGTAATTTTGATCTAATGCACTCAATTTATCAATTTATTGAACAAACTCTCTCTTTGTTGAGAAAAGTCTTCATAGACCTTATCTTAGGATTCTCCCTACATAAGTTTAAAGTTCCATTTGGGTCCTTTTTTTCGCTTGGATATGAAACAAACTTCGGTTGCTTACTGAGGCATGAACCCTGTTGAGGCTCAAATCTGTAATGTCATTTTTTGCTTGAGTTCCATTCCTTTGATTTGCCAACCCTCTTTAATCTACCTTTTAGAAACGGTCTGAGATAGTTTCAGTGGGTCTTCTATGAGTCAAAGAATGCCCAAGTTTTTCCATGTGTCAACACTCATGTGCTAATAGTTGCAAAAAAATCTGAAAATTTCAAAGTTTGTGTAAATTGTAGGACTTCCAAACTTTCAAGTTTGCCAACAAAATTGTCCATCTTGATGTGCCATTCTACCCATCACTATTTAATCAAAAGGGTGTGGATTCAAGGAGAATAAAGGATAAAGGCAACCCATATCATATTTAATACAACATTTACAGTTACGAACCCAATGATGTTCATCCCATCTCCTGACCACATCTGTGCTGTAGTTCATGAGATTTTTAATGCCTAAACATTAGATCCAGATATATAATGAATAGAGATAGGATTTGTAGATCATGAGTTTTTCTGTGCCTCCCACATGGATCTCAATTGTTTGCAAGTAGTTTTTATGTGATTAGACAGACAAATTCTGACATGTGGATGACTATGAACAGGGGATGGTGGGTATCTTTGCATCATCAACTTTTTTTATCATCTCATGACTCTTGTATGCAGCTAAACTTTGAAAAATTGAAAGATCTATTTACACAAGTTTATTGCTCTTTTAAACGGTTGGTTGCCAAGCCAATAGTTTAGGTCTGCTTAGCTTCAAATGTGTGGTCATCAATAGCTGTGCATCTTAGTTATAAATGGACTGTTTTACTTTTCCATAATAGTGCAGGAAGGCTTTGTATTGTATATCTTATGCAATGGTTGCCAATATGGCAATTTGTAATGATTCAAGAAGCTGTATAGCTGCAGTTGGATAGTTCCTCTCACAGCATTTTTTGGTGTGATAGTAGTAAAGTTTGTAGTGTGACAGTATCTAATGCATAAAGGACTTTCCTAAGTCATTCTTTTATTGCACATGTCCTATTTTAGAGATGGATTATTAAGCACGTCCATCATATTTAATGTAATCTTTGATTTCCATTTTCATGTAAATCTGATTTTATTGATGTTGTGCTGCATGTATCCCTTTTCTCTTTGTTGTTCATGATTCTATTGCTCAATGGAGTAGGCACCAATCCTTACTGATTTAAGACCAAAAACTTCTATTTGAAAACATCTCTGTTCTGGTTAGCTGTAGGAATGAATTAGTTTTAGTTCATAACTTTATGTAAATTCATGATTCACTACTGTTAACAAAGGAATTACTTTTAAGCTGTCCTAAATGCAACAAATTCAAAGAATCACATTCAGAATAGCTGCACCTTGCCATTGGGTTAACATGATAAATGAAACTATCTTTAGGTATTATAATGAAGTTGATGTCTGCAGGTGCCTGGCAAGAGGTGTTATTAGCTATATAGAGGTCATTTGCAGATAGCTGATGTCAACTTAGTGACAGAAAATGGGGTCAAATATACATGCAGGAATAGTTCCTGATTTTTATAGTCGTGACAAATTATTTAATTTAAGTAGCTATTAAAGTATTAGTCTGGGAGCACGCTCCCATTTTTAAGCTAGAAAGTATGAGACATTACACTCTTAAAGTAGGCCTTTAACCATTCACAGTTGGTTACCAAACTCTTCTTTTACGCTTCTGATGTATCCTTGGCCTTGGAAGTATGAAGGAGATTTAGGATTGTGGATGCACAGTTTTGGGACCTAACAACACCAAGAGACCAAGTGTCTTTTTGGTACTGAATGCCTATTTCAGTGTATGTAGAAACAAAACCTAAAAATAGGTTAGCATTATGTGGTTGTGGAGGGTGAATCCCTAAGAACTATGTTACTGGTTCAGGTTCGGGGACAGATTCGGATATGAGAATCCGATACGTCCATCTGTGATTTTTTTTCCATTATGGTACATACAGGTACATGTGTGTGCACGCGCCTATGTACAAAAAAATAAGAGAAATATACAAAATTGTAAAACTAAATCATTTCATAGTATGCTTGATCATTGATCTATGCTCACAATTTTAAATAGGACCATCACATTGAATTACTGAATTACAAAATGAAAATTCAAAATATAGTTCATTAAAGTTTGAATCATGATTCAATGTTCATCAACCATCAAATGGATTATAAAAAAAATCAGCATCAATGGGGTCTTCAGTAATTGCAAGTGGTAGATCAATTAGAACCCAAATTGCTTCCACACTAGAGGGTGTTGTATCATCATCATTATCCACATCAAACAAAGTGGTTCTAGCAAGATCCTGAATGGTCAAATCCGAGTCAGCAGACTTGGATGCTACATCCCAAAGCTTCTCTCCCCCCTTGTATTTCAGATCCTCATATGCCATGTGCCGCAAATTGGTGTGAATAAACACCAAGTTTTCTGCTTTTTTTGCAGCCAGCTGATTAAGCTGATTAAGCTTAACTGAGTGTCTAAAGGAGTATGTACTCCACTTCGGCTCAGCAATAGAAGAGCTCACAACCTAGAGAGAAAAGAAACAAAATAAAAAATAATGCAGCCAGCTGATTAAGCTTAACTGAGTGTCTAACGGAGTATGTACTCCACTTCGGCTCAGCAATAGAAAAGCTCACAACCTAGAGAGAAAAGCAACAAAATAAAAAATAAAAAATAAATTCAAGATTGTTAAGTATTAAATCCTACAATGCAGGTGGCCAACTATAAGAAAAAAACTTTAAAACTTATTTGTGATAGGATCTTAATTGCAAGAGGTTGGAGGTACATATAATCTTGCCCACGAAGGTGCTGCCATGTTATAGCATCCATTCTACTTTGGTCATTGACAATAGTAGGGTCTGCATCTCTTCCTTAGATAAACAATCCATATTCTCTCCTAACATTTTCCCCCACCTCTGGATCATTGAAGAATCTACTAAATGCCCTCTTGTACCCACAAATAACCTCAACATCCCTATATGGTGGCATCAAATATCATCCAATATCAATCCCTTCGTCTTTTGGGCCCTCATTGTATTGGATTGCTCCCAAATACCCCATCGATTACTAATAACCACTTGTGATAATGTGTCTTTCACCCTCACAAGTCATCTAAGAATGATTGTATGAGATCCAAACGGGTGTCAGCTGCCTAAGGATATGTTAATAGTAAGTTATTAACACATTTGAAATACATAAACAACACAAAATATTTTATTCAATTAAGTAAAACATGACATAAAATGATAAATGAAACTAAATAAATTATATTTTAAAATTTACCTTCAATAATTCCAATCTCGAGAAAGTTTTGAAAATTGCTTGTGACTATGGTGGTTTATCACAAACATTTGAGACTCCTCACCCTCCTCATATATTTGTTTCACCCATTCTATTTGGGCGACAATTGCTTGCATAATCAAATTGAGCAAGTGGATAGTGTTGGTGTCCAAAGATGTTATCAGCACCTGCAGCCCTACAAACTTTTGCATTATCTGTAATTACTTGGACAACATTATCATGACCGACTGACTCTATGGAATCAATGAGGATCCTGAAAATGAACTCTACATCTTTGACTTCCCCTTTACAGTCAGCCGCCCTCAAAAACATTGACCCCTTAGGAGACCACCTCAATTACATTAATTAATGGATAATTTTTGCAATCTTCCATACATCAGAAACAATAGTTGTGCCTGTTTGAACCCAAGAATCTCTTATTGGTTTTAGTTGGGCCTATACATTTTTTTTCTCTTATGCAATAAGGTGGTGCACACCTTTTCAAATCCAGGACCTAAGTAACTGGAAGGTGCATTATTTATTGTTGTCACCATCTCCCTCCAATAAGGTGGTCTCACTAACTAAAATGGAAGACCATTCACATAGAGTCAACATGCGATTTTTTCATCAGCTATATCTCTTGCCTCATTTTAAAATGCCTTATCTAATGGACCTCTCTTGTGGTGGTAGTTTATGGTTTGTCTACATCATCATCCTCCCTAAAGACAAGCAAAAAGGGCTGTCTAGAGGCTAGTTGAGAGGGTGGTGTTATTGTTTTTTGTTTCCCGGAACTGAAACCACTTTGTTTTCCTTTTACAACCAATATGTCAACATCTTCTTGTTCTTTTATGAATTGCCCAGCCAACAACCCCTTCTTATCTGGCCCTAGGCCCTTATACATATTAATCACTTTACCCCTAGGGCCGAAAAAATGAAGTTTGATTTGGGAGTAGGAGATTCTATATTGTGTGTTGCAAAAATTACATTTCCAAACAAACCCCCCACCTCCAAGAAGTTGAGAAATTCTTGTAACGTGCCTCCTTAAAGGATAACCTTTATCAATTTTAATTTTTTGAGATCCCTCCCCACCAATTGAGCTTTGACAACTCATTGTTGCAATCTATTGAAAAATAGAAAAAAAAAAAAAAAAAAATCATACATCAAAACTTCTTCACATACTTAGAAAAAAATTTAAAGCTCATACTTCAAAACTTCTTCACATTCTTGAAAAAAAATTAAAGCTCATCAAAAACTTGAAACAATCTATCAAAAAACTAAAGAATATGGTTGAAATGCATATCTTGCACACTTAAATCTGCTTTATAGTTGGTATTTCGCACTCCACAATCGATCTCCTTCAAATAAAATCACCTCAGTTCAAATTGGCAAGATGAAGAGAGAAAAATGAGCAAACAAATGTATATGAAATGTGTTTGGAGGCTTCATATGGGGTCGTTTTAGGGTTAGAAAAAAAAGCAATAAATAAAAACTATGTTTTTTTATGTTTTGGGGGCTCAGTAAACATTTTGGGCCGTTGGTTCTCATGGGTCCACACGGGATCCTCCTAAGTCTGGGTTGGGTCCGTGTAGGGTCCGGGCTTGAACCCAGCCTAGACCCTTGTGCGAGTTGGATCTGGTTCGCACCTAGTTTGAGGGTCCAGGGTGCGAATCCGAAACTCAACCTAAAATTCATATTTATGGAGACCACTCAATATAAAACTGAGTTCTAGAATGTATCCTAAGGGAGAGGATATCAATCAATAGATTTCAAGGTCATTACTTTCCAAAACTGCTATAGGAAAAACAATGCACTGGCATTTGTTGGATAATGGAAGTACCAATGCCTAGTTAGTTTCATTACGTGTTTTAATGAAAAGGAGTGGAAGGGACTTCACATTGACCTCTTGAAAGAATTGAGCTTTTGAGCCTTGCTATAAGGTCAATTGTGTGTCATTGAGGAAAATGTATGATCAGAAAAAATCAAAATGCCATCAAAATAATGATTATTGGTTCAAGGCATGAAGGTTACCCATTTTTTCCTCAATTTAATGTGATAAATACTAGAGGATTTTTTGACAGCAAGATTCTGTCTGATGTATGCAGGGCTGCATGGAGAGATGCCCGGGAGTACATTATTTTTTCTCGATTGCCACTAAAAGAGCACTGATAGGTTGCTCTTGTAATGTTGTACACCAATGCTTTATTGTTTCAACTTCATCTCTATTGCTCTTGCATTGTGAGAGGAGTTGGTATTTAAAAGGGTTGGGGAAAATACTACAAAGCTTGCAAGCAATTCCAATTGTGCTCACTTTGATCAGTTCATTGATATCTAATGTAGGAGAGGCCTGCTTTAGTATGGTAACCATTGTCTTTTGATCAGTGTAACTTGGACGGGCTAGCTCAAATCCGCTGATCAGGAAGATGCTAGAGAATCTATAGCTCAATTGTTTTCTTCAGATGCAAAGTAAATCATGATGATAATCTTAATATATTCCACCATGTGTGTAATTTAATTTTCACTTTTCTTTCTCCCTCTTGTTTTTTTCCTAGTTTTGGAAGGGAGACCCAAAATATTCTCATTTTATCCATAAAAAAATCTGTGCCCATTCAAGAATATATTCAAAAGCCTGTGCAATTTAGATGTGCTAATTAATATTGAATTATGTAAGATAAATATTACACATTGGACATCATAAAATAGATCCATCTAGATTGACCTAGGTCAAGGAATCAAAGTTGATCTTACTAACATCAAATATATCGGACACTATCGAAAAATAAATGTTAATCATATCAATTAAAATTTAAAGACATAATCTCAGTGTCTGTATGCATAGTGCCAAGTATTTCACTGACCATTTAATTAAAATCCACTAGGATCACTGAACTAATATTGTTATTGCCTTCCAATTTCAGTGGTGTAATTTATAGATCAGAAATGACGAATTTATTTTTGTTCTACATTGATTAAGAAGAATTTGTGCAGGGATATATCTACAGGTTTATTGAATTGGTTACTGAAATATTTTCACCTTCACCAATTCTTGGCATCAGGAATTGGACTGGAAGGTCATTCCAACATTAAAATGCTTGACACATGCTATCAAATGCCAAATGCTACAGAAAAAGCATTGATCTTATAGCTAGATGGAATCCAGGTGCGTGATTGGAAAGTGAGAAAGGTGTACAGGAAAGTTTGATGGGAAAGGATATGCCATAAACCATATATTGGAGTACAGAAAGGATTGAGGTTTCAATCTGCCTGAAAGCTTGAAAGACTAGTTTCTCTAAAGAAATAGAGAACCTAAAACTAAAATTAGAGAATTGTTTACTTTTTTAGGATCTGCATAAAAAATTCTTCCAACTTGTTTTCATCAATCACAACCCCAGTTTGTAGCTTGAAAACATCTGATAATACTTCTTCCATTTTTTGGTTGATATTTTCATTGCTCATCGAGATGAAAGATTCCAGATTGTGAACAGTGCCATCTGCATTTCAAAAATACCAAATTAAAATGGATGGTTCTAGTAAATGTTTAGATAAAGAGTTTTGACCCAAAACCTGTTTGCTGTCAAAGCCAAGCCCTTCGAAATAAATAGTGTAGTAGAATAAAGTCTTAAACTAACAGTTTCCTAAATTGCAATTTGATTTTCCAAGAATTACCTACGCAGCATCATGGACTGAATAACATTTTCTAGAATAGAATAACCTTTTGCATAAAGGTACAAGCATTGGAGCGAAAAACTGGTTTAATGGAGTGCCAAAACAGGACAATGAAGGTGTATGTTGTCTATGCTGTACAATGTTAAATTAACAATGGTATTTTAGGATTCACATGCATGGTAGATTTTTTTGGTTAGTATACACTAAGAAGAAAATCTACTTGCAGAGATAAGGCTGAGCTTGACAACTATGATTAGCTTGGAAAGAAGTTAGTTTTTGACAGTTGCAGCTACAAGATTGCACTCCACATGGATCACCACATGCTCAATAAGGATATTAAGAAGTCTAACTCACCCAGTAAGTTTAGGATTTCCCCTTGAAAATTTTCTATTCACTGAAAATACAGCCAATAAAGATAAATTGAATAGATACCGGCTTCCTATAGGGATGATAGAAATCTATCATTCAAATAACTACCTTCTGCAGTAATGCAATTGTATGGGGGAGGAGGTGCAATCCAGTTTCCTTCGGAAATCTTCATGTGTCTTCTATCAGATGCAAAAGAGGAAAGGAATATTGGACAATGTATTACACGGAAAAACCTGCAAATAAACACTAAAAGTGTAATTAATAACCGATTGCAAAAGGATATGAAAAAAGAGTTATTATCTTAGGGCAAATTATTCAAATACCCAGATAGGTAGCATATATATAATTCTGAATTCACCATACTTGCAAATGAAACTGGAAATTACAATTCATCATACATTGAATTAAGGATCCAACAAACTTAAACAGCAAAAAATTGTCTGAAAAAATATGCAGAGAATATTCGATAGTTTTTAAAGTTTTCTCTCAAACACAAGGCAATTAAATAAGGCCATATTGAGTAATGCTCAGAATGAGCTATTTTCTATGATTAAAATCCTCCAACATTATTTATTAGTTATCCAATTTTTCATTAGCACTGTCATATCTATGGTGATTACCAAACATATCAAACTAGAAGTTAATGCAACTCCACAAGACACCAGATGCAAGTTCAGTGTTAAGGTGTTAATCAGAACAAAACCCTAAAAAAATCTAGATAGCACAGCATGTGACATATGCAAGATGAGCTATCAAATTAAAAATCATACAAAAAAGATGATATACTAGAAATGGCAACTTGTACTTGGGTCCATCACTGCTGAATACCAAATAAGTTAGTTTGGCACTCAGCACATAAGGGTTCCAAATACAAGTTGCCATTTCTAGTATATCATCTTTTTGTATGATTTTTTATGTGATAACTCATCTTGCACATATTACATGTTGTGCTACCTAGATCTTATTAGGGTTTAGTTATGATTAAAGCCTTGACACTGAACTTGCATCCGGTGTCTTGCGGAATCACATTAACTTTTAGTTTAATATGTTTGGTAGTCACCACAGATATGGCAGTGCCAATGAAAGATTGGATAGCTGATATATAAAAGTGGAAAATTTTAATCTTAGAAATTGGCTCATTCTGGCTATGACTCAATATGGCCTCATTTAATTACCTTGGTTATATTAGAGAGAAAATATTATCCTATTGAAGATGTGTTTGACCGCACAATGGAGTTCCTATTGTTTGTCAAGAGTGTTTATTGAATTCTCCTACTTTTTTGTGATGGTCTGTGGTATTTGGGCTCAACCTCAGGTTGGGACTGGTAATTTGCCTTTGTGTATTTTGCTTGCAGAGTGGAAGCTATTGGTGCTAGGGTCTTGCTACAAATTGTGATTGTTCTTGCGGGTGTTGCCTTTGGGGTTTTACTCGTGCTCTTTGCTCTGCTCGTGAGTAACTCAGTCACCTCGACAAAGACTCTTTTGTTGGTGGGGTTCTTGGTTCTCCACCTCTGTCCAATCTGAGGGCTTTTTCATTGTTGATTTTGTTGTTGGGGTTCAAAGAGCTCTTCTAGTCTTTCTTCATTATTTTCCCATATGTTGGCTAAAAAATTTGTACATCAATGATTATGACTTACAAAATTGTGACCTTAAGCAACATTTCATGAGATCTCTCTCCTCTCAGCAATAGGGGAGACTCCCTTCTTACTGTAGGTGGCTTTAATAGGAACTTAACTAAAATTACAAAAAGATTGGTTCTCTTGATCAATTCCTCTTTTTTTCAAGAATGATTTGCATACAACTACAACTTTCCAACTTAACAAAAAGTGTCTTATTGCTACGATAATACCGGTTACCCTAGAATTTACGTAAGAACAACACCAAGGGCAGTAGTTCACTTTTTAGATTTTGTGAAACAAAAATAGGAACCCAAAGTCTTATGAGTTTGTCTCAAATGAAGACTCAAGCAGAATAACTAGTAAGGCACAAAGTCTCTTACTAGATAGCCTCAAATTCAATAAAAACACTTACAATTGAAGCCCAAAGTCTTCAAAGCTAAGCAATTACAGCCACTACTATCTATTACAATTTGTTCACCTGCAGCACAAAGTCTTCAAAAGTTCAAATTGGTTCTGAATGCAATAGGAAGCTGAAAGTCTACATGATTAAATTCAAATCCCTCTTGATCAGAGCTCCAAAACTCACAATCAATATCCAGAAAATGTTGTCACATAACACCTTGTATCAACACAAAGTTTGAAAGCAAGTTGCCTATTTTATTCATAGCAATTTAGATTCACATCCACGCACAAAATCTTAGAGTGCACATATAAACTGGCAGAATTTTCTTGCCTTGCCAAAAGATGATTATTTACAATGAGCTCCCTCCTTCATATGGTAAAATAGGAGAGAAAGGTGGAGAAGAAAGGGGAAATTCTCAACCAGCTTGACTTATTCTCTAACAAACTTCTAATTAATTTGACTTATTCAAAGTTGCATGCCTAATGTGATTGCAACTTGATTACATTTTACAACTTTGCACATGATAATATCACATGCAATTACATCATGTTTTTCCATCACATATAGTATGTCAATTACAAATAATATTCTAAGTGCCTTACACGACACAAATTCTTGTGCACAGGCTTGGTGGAAGCATCTTCAACTGGAATATGAATATGCATCCTTGCTTGCTTTGTAGTGTGATGGTGATTGTCTCTTGAAAAACACATTTGTTTCTTTTCATCTATGTTTGAAAACATTGTATGCATTCAATCGTTCTCTCATCTCATTGTAAGCTCCATTATGTGATCATTCTTGTTTCGCTTTCCTCTTTCTTCTTTGCATGTCTAGGGTTATGCATGTTGTCGTTATTGAGTTTCCAAAAAAACCGTGTGTGCTTTCAAGCATAGATGGGTCCATTTCTCACTTAAAATGTGTAAAAAATGCATTTAGGCAAAAAGTATGACAAGGGAAAACATATGGGATTATAGTGGAGAGAAAATGACCAAATGGGTTAAGAAGGGAATGGCTCAAAAATGAGTAGAAATACCAAAAATGAATTTTTTAAATTGTGTAAATGTGGAGTAAAACATAAGGGAATGGAACATAGCATGCTTTAATAGGCATAAGTCATGCTATGTATCCGGCAAGCATGGAGGAAATTCTTTTTCAACCATAGGGCAACCATATGGAGGTTCATGGAATGCATATTGGTGCGACTTGCACTTGTAGATCATTCCTACAAAAAGAGGAATTGATCAAGAGCACCATCTTTTTTGTAATTTCAATTAAGTTCCTTTTGAAGCCACCTAAAGTAAGAAGGGAGCTTCCCCTATTGCTAAGAGGAGAGAGAAATCTCATGAAATATTGCCTAAAGTCACAATTTTGTAAATCCTAGTCAGTGAATTACAAAATTCTTAGCCAACACCATACAAAGGTCGTGAGGGGCTGGGTGTTGGCTATTATTTGATGGTTGAGGTTGTTAGGGGGCTTCCATTTTGATTCTAGACCCTAATCTTTCTCGCTACTTTTGGGCTGATTTGGGTGATTTCTCTTGGAGGGGGAGGGCATGTTTTTTAATGGTTTATCTGTGTGTGAGCATTTGTGTGTTCTAATTCCTATGGCAATGATTCTGGAAGTGGCTTTCCTTGTGATGGAGCCTAAAAAATTTAGTCTCCAATTTTCTTTGTGAAAAGTGAGCAAAGATGTAAAATTAGTATTAGAAACTAAGGATTGGAGATTCTTTGTATCACACGCAGTTTTAGATTTGTATTCGTTCAATCAGCTAATTATGCTCATCTCTACCAAAACTATGAGGGATCCAACGTATAGTATTTTGGAAGTTATGTAAGCCAAGAATTGTATTTAAACTATTTACAGCCTCAAAAGGAATTGTATTTGAGCATATATATCAGTTGAATTTAAGTTTGTATTGACTCGTGTAACTCTATGTGGAATATAAACAGCTGATGTTAATATTGGGATCGTCTCTAAGATGAGACTAAGAAGTTAAAGTGGCAAAGATGAGACCTGAAGCAGCAGACAAAACACATTTGGAACCGTACAGACTGGATAATATGAATCAAAGAAATGAGTTGCATAAGTTCTCAGGAAAGAACGATAACAATATCATCATCCTTAAAGACACAATATTAAATTGAAGTGTCATTAGTGGTAGCGTGTTTCAAAGACTGATCAAAGTTATACAACCACATCAGCAAAGGTCAAAGATTAATATTCAACAGGAGTAGACAGTATTTGAGAAGTTGGGCAAGATTGCATGCATAAATTACAAGTGGAATGCTTGGCTGTAGCTCTGCAAAAATTCTGGACAATGGCTTCATGAATACAAGGTTCTTCCTTCCAGAACTCATCCGCATCTGCAAACAAACTCATTTGAGTGATATATGCATCTGAACTTGATACGATGGTATAACAATTTCAGGAACCCACAATAGAAAAATTGCAAATAGTGGCTTGTGTTTGCTGAAGTGCACGGAGACCATTTGAAGTTTTACATCACAAATGGAGCCGCTGGAATCTACAGTTGAAGGATATATTAAGATGATGTGAGAACATGAATATATAGTGATTGGAAGAATATCCTGCCCAAGAATTCCAAAACGATGTTTCAAGGAGTCAAATCATGCCCACAATGATGTCTTTGCCGTCTATAGAATTCTGCGACCACAATTTTGAACAAAGAGTAGCGATGGATTTATGAAATGAAGACAAATATCGATTCGGAAGCCCCATGCCATATTTTCATCCAGCGTCCCACACAAATAAGATGTGGTAAAATACACAGAGCAACATATCTTCTTTCGTCAGCACATTCAAGAATAATATTTAGGAGTTTTTGACGCGGATTATATCTTCGATTAATGAAGAAGCATGTTTGGATTATCTATATCACCGAACGGTATAGTGGGCATTATAAATCATTAATTCGAAGTTAAAAAGTTTATTTAGAAAATCATGATTAATAAAGGGTTATATTATAGTCACACCCATTTCAATTTCAAAAGTCACGTTGGTTCTATTTTTTAGATATAAAAAGCAAGAAAACAGATTCAATATTGGAAGAATATTCACATTCAGCAAAAAGCATTTTATATCAACGTATATGGAGGAATAAGGGCTCAATATGACTTGTAATATAAATTCAATTATTTTATTCTAATGATAAAATAAAGTCTTCTGTTTATTTTTAAATGGCATGGAGATTTAAATTGCAGATGAATCGTCCTTTGTAATTATTTTTTGAAATTTTGCATACAATTTAAATGCCAAATAAGTGGACATGGTCATTTAGCATTTTAAATTTGATCATCACAGATATTGTAAAATATTAAATTGTTTCCGTATTTGTGTTCAGTTTGTCTCCCTACTAGAGGAGTTAAAGCTCAATCTGAACTAATTTAATATTGCATAATATTTGGTCTGTCACATCTTGATTATTCAATTGTTGGTAGTTCAAGTGCATAAGAACTTTATAAAGTTGTACGTGAAAACTCACTGAAATTGACTCTATTGCCCGGATGAGCAAGAGACACTGGTCTTTCTATTATTGAAGTTAGACAATCTATATCTTCCTTCCTACAAGCATCAAATTCATTATTAACAAATCTTATACAAAACATTCAATTATTTCAAGTACTCAGCATTCAGTTTCAGTTTCTCGAGTTCAAGGACCTTGCCAACCAGAGAACTCCAAAGCTTAAATTCGCTTTAGAAAAGCTCTGAACCAAGTGATCAGGCACTCACAAGTGCGGTTCATAAGGCACAACACTTGGTGAAGGTTTTGCAAATGGGGTTGCAAGCTTTGGGTTTAATTGTGGAGGAAACTCCGTAGTTAAGCGCGCTCAGGCTGGAGTAGTACTGGGATGGGTGACCTCCCGCGAAGTCCCGGTGCTTCACCCCTGTGAGCATCACCTAGATCCAATGAGTGCTAAGTGTACCATTTATTATCATGAGAGATGGATTCATGTTGAATCAC
The DNA here is from genome assembly GCA_028749045.1 of Cupressus sempervirens. Classification (NCBI taxonomy): domain Eukaryota; kingdom Viridiplantae; phylum Streptophyta; class Pinopsida; order Cupressales; family Cupressaceae; genus Cupressus; species Cupressus sempervirens. The sequence continues at coordinate 550,208,234 of CM053785.1, read as the reverse complement.
TACTCATGAAACATGGGTCATCGAGTTTGACTCAAAAATCACACAGTTAAATCCTGATATTCACATCACAATTTGACTAGCTGTGGAAATCATCTCCTACTTATCAATTGATGAGCTTAAGGGGCTTTCTAATGAATAGTTCATAAGGCACAACACTTGGTGAAGGTTTTGCAAATGGGGTTGCAAGCTTTGGGTTTAATTGTGGAAGAAACTCCGTAGTTAAGCGCGCTCAGGCTGGAGTAGTACTGGGATGGGTGACCTCCCGGGAAGTCCCGATGCTTCACCCCTGTGAGCATCACCTAGATCCAATGAGTGCTAAGTGTACCATTTATTATCATGGGAGATGGATTCATGTTGAATCACTACTCATGAAACATGGGTCATCGAGTTTGACTCAAAAATCACACAGTTAAATCTTGATATTCACATCACAATTTGACTAGCTGTGGAAATCATCTCCTACTTATCAATTGATGAGCTTAAGGGGCTTTCTAATGAATGATTCATAAGGCACAACACTTGGTGAAGGTTTTGCAAATGGGGTTGCAAGCTTTGGGTTTAATTGTGGAGGAAACTCCGTAGTTAAGCGCGCTCAGGCTGGAGTAGTACTGGGATGGGTGACCTCCCGCGAAGTCCCGATGCTTCACCCCTGTGAGCATCACCTAGATCCAATGAGTGCTAAGTGTACCATTTATTATCATGAGAGATGGATTCATGTTGAATCACTACTCATGAAACATGGGTCATCGAGTTTGACTCAAAAATCACACAGTTAAATACTGATATTCACATCACAATTTGACTAGCTGTGGAAATCATCTCCTACTTATCAATTGATGAGCTTAAGGGGCTTTCTAATGAATGGTTCATAAGGCACAACACTTGGTGAAGGTTTTGCAATTGGGGTTGCAAGCTTTGGGTTTAATTGTGGAGGAAACTCCGTAGTTAAGCGCGCTCAGGCTGGAGTAGTACTGGGATGGGTGACTGGGATGGGTGACCTCCTGGGAAGTTCCGGTGCTTCACCCCTGTGAGCATCACCTAGATCCAATGAGTGCTAAGTGTACCATTTATTATCATGAGAGATGGATTCATGTTGAATCACTACTCATGAAACATGGGTCATCGAGTTTGACTCAAAAATCACACAGTTAAATCCTGATATTCACATCACGAGTGATCAGGGTTTAGGAGAAGGCCAACCTGCCTAGGTGTAGCGGAGCCTAAAGTGCAGGGGAATCAAAGTAATTCTCCTTCGTTGGCTAGAACTGATTGCGGAATCCTATCGGAGAAGTGGCAAGCTCTTGGATTTTCAATCTACAGTTTTGGGAACCAACACCTCGAATAGTTCTTAGTTGCTATGTTGTTGTGGGTATGGTAGATCTTGGATAGGGTTGAATATAGGTGAGCAAAATGCCATAAATAGACCGAGTTTATTCATGAACTAAGCCCTCCTTGAAAGAAATTGACGTGTTCTTACCTTGAGGAGATAAAAGACATCAAGAGTCATTTTGGCATCATCAAAATTTCTGCCAAACCTTATAGATTCCAATTTTCTTGCACCCATATTCTAATAGTTGGATCTTGGATAGGCTGCCATTAACCTGCACATGAAAGATTTGTCCTTAAGACTCCATGGCCTGTATTACATCTTATCAATGGAAGAGACTTTAGGAGTATCTATTTTTAGGCAACACCAATTCTCTTTATATGTGAAAAAGTTAGGCCTTGATATTTTCATGACATTGCAGAAATTTATATAGTTCCTTATAGTGTTGGGTTGTTTCATATGAAAATTGAAATTACTGTTTTGTATCTTGAACAGGATTGCAATGGGGAAGGAGAGAGAATAGAGAAGGCAATGTGGAGTCTGGACTGATATGCTCCTAGTTTGGTGTATGTCCTTTTTTTCAAATGCCCTAGCTTTTGCCCTAAAATTACAAAAAAATTCAAATAGGAGACGTAAGATGGTTAGAGGTATATAACTTTACAAATTAAATCCTGATTGAGACACCTCAATCATGTTTGATATAAGATCGGTCATTCCTAGTAGGAATAGCATCATTATCTAATCATCACTGCAGTTTACAATTACATAGTGTGCATGTTGATTCCCTTTAGGATCTAACCATATGGCTTATCCATGCTATGAAGCCCACAAAAGATCATACAAGTCGCCTTGAGCCTATCCATCAAGTCCGGGGAGCGAAAGTACATCCATTGTTGGGCCTCCCTAAGGAGCACAGGGAAATGTAACTGTTGTATTGGCTTTGATTGGGCATGGAAGCATATCTGCTATATCGGCATTCTAAGAGCCACAAAAGTATATCCATCATTCAGACTCCTACTTAATTTGAATGGAACACTCAGCTACTTGCTCTCCTTATATGCCCATATCTGCCCTCCATTCTGGGATGACAGACTGGATTGAGCTTGAATGGAATCAATAAATATGTTCTATTATGCAATGATTACACAATAACAACAACATATTAAATATAATGTGTAAGGTGTATAACTAAGTTGTCGGTTCAGATTCCGGTATGGATGTGGGTTCGAGATTCAAGTTCAAAATTCATCCAATTTCTTTTGAGGTCGGGTTTGGATTCGCTTTGGGTTCGTCCATACAAAAATATATGGTTTTTTTAAATATGTGTGTGTTTGTATATATGCAACAGAAAAAATCGATATACCACTCTGCTAATAGTAAAGAATCATAGCAGATACACCACCTTATCTAAGTTTCAGTTCAATAGGATATTAATTGCATCATTTAGTCATACATACAACATGATACTCTTGCTTGGTCACATGCATGGGACATCTTTCCATATCAAGGGGACAGTTTGAGAATGAAAAGAATCATCGAAAGATAAGGGCACTTATGGTGAATTTTTATTTTGTATTGGATTAGAGTATTTCTAACCGGGCTAGATCAAAAGTTGAGATTCAAATTTGAAGCCCTCGAATCAAAGATACCATTGTTTTTTTAAAGAAATTCCTTTATTATTGTAAATTTGGATTTCTTCTATAAGCAAGTTTTCCTTTTCATTCACAAATGCATAAATTACATAAAAACCATCTTTTTTTGACATTTTTAGTGGTCTCTTTTAGGGTTGGGAGAGTTGACTAGACCAAATTAGGCAAAAAGAACTTTGAAAAAAGTAGAAAAAAATTAATTGGAGACCAAATTAAGCAAAAAAAAACACTTTAAAAAAGTAGAAAAAAATTGATTGGAGGCCAAATTTGGTCCAGGTAAGGCCACTGGGCAGCAAAAACTCACTCCAAATTCTGCCCAGATTGCTCTGACAGGATTTGCAGTGAATCCGTTGCTCTGTAGGCGAATTTGGGGAGAATTTGACAAGGACCAGACTTCATACAGAAGTGAACAAGACATTGAGGGTTGTTGGAGAGAATCTGGTAACTTAGGTGTATAACATTAGTCATGTACTATCAGTTAATATGCCTATTTCATATCCATGGAAATCAGTAATAGTTACATTTATTCAAAATACCAATATTATTATTCATACCAAATTACTCAGACCAATACACACACACACACACAGCTGTTTGAGCCAGATACAACTCATCCTCCTTTGATGCTCATCCTATTGGGACTCTAAATTTTGGCAAAATTTGAAGTCCCACATACCATGACAAAGGGGGGATCTTCATATGTGACTATGTGTAAATCTTCATTGTTAAACATGCTCCCACCATTTTGAATCCCAAAAGCCTTCAATTTGAAGAGAAATAAGTTGAAAAGTTTACAGCAGATTCTCTTAGAATTGATAAGATACACAGAGAATATGCAGTTGCGTGGGAATGTAAACTTCAAAGGCATGTCCACTACAGATCCAGTGTGCCATATGATCAAAAAAGAATGGCAGATAATGTGGTTAAACCATATGATGTCAGTTTATCAAATTAAATACATACCACATTATTATGTTTCTATCAAATGATGGGTACTGACCAGCGTACGTGACTCGCCGCGAGTCGGGCGAGTCACCCGAGTCGGTGAGTCACCAATAACCTGCCAGGTCAAAATGACCCATGACCTGGGCTCAGCGAGTCAGGCGACATGACTCGCCTGACTCGTGGGTCACGAGCAACTTGACCCGGCCACGGCAGCAGACGTTCGATTGGGTTAAAATATGATAAAAATCATGTTTTTTTAATATTTATTTTTCTTTGATATTCTTATAACCTTAAAAGGGCTTTCATAACACTCTATTGTGAGAAGAAGGAAGAGAGAGAGAGAGAGAGAGAGAAGATAAATAGAGTGTCATTGTTTTGCAACTAGCTGAAAGGAAGAGGAGAAAAGCTTGCATTTGTGACATTGGAGCTTACATTTAGATCATCAAAGAGTTTATAGGAGCTCTTCTCAACACTTCCCAAAGCATTTCAAAGAAGTAAGAGTTGATTTTTTAGATTTTGATGATTTTTTTTTTTTATGCTTATGGGTTTTTTGGATGAATTTTTTTTTGTATATTATGGGTTTTTTTTTTTTTTCTTTAGATCTTCATAAAATACAATGCTTAAATTGTAATATTTGGTCTAAAATGTCTAATTGTGCAACTATGCAAAGTTTCGTCATTCACTAAATTGTTTTTTTGTTTAATTGTTTTGTAAATCACTGAGCCCCTTGTAGCCCTCCTACGAGTTACAAGTTGTTGATGGAGAGAAGCCCTCTATGGGCTACATATATGAGGGCATGGATAGGGTCAAGGAGGCTATTAAGGCCAAATATGTAGGAGTTGAGGAAAGCTATGGCCCTATATGGGACATAATTGATAGGAGATGGCAAAATCAACTTCATAAGCTCATCTACGTAGCAGCCTATTACCTGAATCCAGCATACTGTTTCCATGAAGATTTCAAGGCAGATGAGGAGGTTCTTAGTGGCCTATACACTGTGTTATCGAAGATGGCCACTAATGCCACAGATATATTGCTTGAGATGGATGCCTATAATAATGCATTAGGGCCCATTTTTTCAAGTCAAATTTGCAAAGAAGGTCATACAAAATTGCAGCCAGGTAAAAATTGCAGCATAAGCCTTATACAATCTAGTTTGTAAATTTCTAGCTTTAAAGTTCAAATTTTGAAATGAGACTAATATTTTTTTCTTTTCCTTTTTTCAAAATTCAGATAGATGGTGGCAAATGTTTGGGCCTTCAACCAAAAACCTTCAACAAATCGCCATCCGCATAATGAGCCAGCCAAGTAGCACTTCTGGATGTGAGTGCAATTGGAGCATGTTCGAGCACATCCACTCGAAGAGGCGTAACAAGTTGTCTGTGGAGAAAATGAATAAGCTAGTCTTTGTGCATTACAACCTGCACATTAGGACCAAGGAGATTTTGGATAGTGACACCTCTCCGATTACTCTAGAGGAGGTTGATCCAGAGTCTAAGTGGATCACTGAGGCTACTGATCCTGTCTTTGATGATGAGGACCTATAGTGGGTTGATGAGGTAGATAGAGAGGGCTAGGCTGAGGCTGTGGCTATGGCAGCAGAGGACCAAAGAGCTCCAGTTGTTCCTAGTGGCACCTCAGAGGCATTGGCAAAGCCAAAGACTACAGTTGATCCTAGAGGCACCTCACAGGCCGATGCTATGGCTAATCAGTCATCCAGGACCTACTTTAGATGCCTTACTAAGAGGCATTTTATAGATTATACTAAGCCTGAGGATGAGGTTGGGGATGAGGATGAGGACTAGGAGCCATAGCTATAGTCTTTTTTAACTTTTTGTTTAACTTAACATATGATCAAAATTTGGAACATTTGATGATGACTATTTATGTGTTGGATTTCATAATACATATACATTTTGATGGGTTGTATGGATTTATCATTTTATATATGATTCTATGTTTTACTTTTATAATATTTCCTTACAGTTATTGTTTAGTTACTAGTATTTAGCAATTTAACTTTGTAGTATTGTACTTATGTAATCGATGTATGTTTGACTTTTAAGTATGTGCATTATCATCAAATTATCTTCTATTTAATAATGTTAGTGTCTTTAAGCTTTATTCAATAATGGGTGCATAGAATGTTCTTTAAATCCTAAAAAATCTCAAAATTTTGAGGTTTTTTCACTTTGTCGAGTTACTGCCGAGTCATTGCCAAGTCCAAGCCAAGTCACAAGTCAAGTTACCCTTGCCGAGTTCAAGCCAGGACCGAGTCATGTTACTTTGGTAGTGACAAATGGCAAATCAGTTGCCTACGACAGAATTCATATGTGACCTCGTATATGCAAAAACCTCTATTCTATAAGACTTTGCAGGGTTGCATTTTAAAATAACCTTGACCATAAGTTGACATAATACAAGAAACTATGAGCACATTTGGCTTCAAATACTTATACAGGCGTGCCAAAGCATGGCTTAACATTTGGGATGCAAATGACTTCCTAGAAAAGATAATGATGCCAAGAATTCATATCTCGTTTTCTAACCAATATGAAGACTATACACATCAAATAAAAGACAGGGAATGCATCTTACACTTCTACATAGAAAATAGAAAAGTAGGTATGAAAGCACAAAAGACTCCCAGTCACTTGTAGATATTAGCACTCGCATGTTGGATGCCCTTTGAAAAAAAATTTATATATCACTACAGGTTCATAAACAATCCAGATGCTTGGAATCAGAAACTCAATACCAAAACAAAAATAAATGAAAAGGTTCGCAAACTATGCTAATGACATGAAGATATTATTGTGACATGATTTTGCTAATCTTTTCCACACGCATTGATGTCATGGAGGAGTTGTGATGTTCAAGGGGACATATAAGACATTAAAAGCCTAGTGACAACTTCAACATGCTCAGCCGATCGTGAACTCCTAGATCGATCACCACAAAGGAGTGATGCCCTTTGTATGTACAAAGACGGTGATTCAGATAAGTTATCTTCGCAGAGAGAAAAAATATAAATGTCAGAGTATTGTTTTGAGACAAGCTTGTTTCATAATAGGATAAATAGTAATAGAGACTATTTTGAAGTCAAACTCCAAACATAACAAACTATGATTATGACATAATCTTTTGAGTTAACGAAATATGTACCAACATTGACGGAGACCAGTTGTATATATAAAACAGCGATAAGTATCAAGGACAAAAAAGAATAAATATAGAAGACGTCAAATTGTAATAGACAAACAAGATACGAAAGGCTATGCAACAAAATGAACATTCGCTGAAGCTTTGCATAAAAAAACATTGAGTATGACGGCAATAAGGCTGTTTGAGTTTGGATAAGCCAAAGCAGGAAGAAATACCCGACACATTTGAAACAATTTGTGTGCTACTAAATGTTTGATGAGTCATTACCTGAAGGTCTTTGATTTGTTAAAGGAATATATTTGGAAAACAAAATGGTGTCTGCTGACTACATTCAATTGATGATATGATATGATATGATAGATTTTAATGACATCCACGAGGCTAAAGTAGCCTATGGGACGCACACAATCACCCCCCCAAGGTAGGAGCGGAACTAATCTAGCTGTAGAGGTTTTGTTAACTTGTCTCTCCTTCGCTGAAGTTTGATAACTAGAGTCGCTGCTCTCTTCACTTGATCCTCCTTGGATAAGTAGTTCAAGTCCCTGTTCTATAATATCTCTGTATAACCAAATCTGATGTCACTATATGCCAAGCAATCTTTGATAAAGTGTTTCTCAGTCTCTACCGCTACCATATTACAGAATAGACACGTTCTGTCTGCCCACTCTTCCTTTGGAATTTGCCATCTACCAGTTTCACATCATAGCTGGTGTGAACTAGTTTTGAGTTGTGCTATCAACATTTTTGCTCTCCAATTAATAAGTGCTCTTATATGGGCCTTTTCCTCATGACTAGAAGTGGGGTTAAATTCTTTAATGTAATAAGATTTTTTCTGCCCCATGTGCCTTGTCCATAAAATATTGCGAAATTTTTCCATGATAAAGTTTTTTTTTCTTTAATACTATCCGGGCAAGTATGGATGTTGATATCCCATTTTCGCATCCATTTGTCATTTTGCTTCATCCATGTGCTTTTCCGCCTAAGAAGTTTTTCATCTACGACTAGCTTGGGCCAGCGATGTGTTTCTAGGCCTTGGGTTCTCTTTAGATAGCTTAGCATCTAGACCAATGTGATTGCTTCTAACGGAAACCATCCTGCCTTAGCCAATAAGATATCATATAGCACCGTGGTCTTGACTTTAAGATTGCATGTGATGAAGTGCTTTTGAATTCTTTCTACATGTCATCATCTCTATTCGGACATACTGCCGCCCCAAACTTCACATCCGTATAGAATAATCGGAGTGACCAGCAGACCAAAAAGAGTTTTCATGGTCATCCAATCCCATAATTTTGTGTTCCTACACCTGTTTTGTAGAGAATATAATGCCTTCCAGCCCCTTTGAATCCTCTTTGATCTGCACGTATCCCAATTATGTTTGTTATGAAAATCTATGCCCAAGTATGTGTACTACTCCACAATCTCAAGAGGGTTACCCTTCAACAGGAACTCATCCTGTATACCCCCTATTCTTTTTCAAAGAGAAGATCATAACTTTGGTTTTGCTAGTGCTCACTTGCATTCCCACCTCATGGTAAAAACTTTCTTTGTGTTCACTTGTATTCCCACCTCATGGCAAAAACTTTCTGGAGCTTTCAAGTGTTCTTTCAAACCTTTAGCCGTTCTACCAAGTATGATGAGATCTTCTGCATATAAGAGCAATCTTATCACAAAGTGAGCCAGTTGTACACCCTCACCATTGATCTTTTTTATCCATTCTTCTAACTTGTCAATATAGAGCCCGAATAATGTTGGAGATAGAAGACACCCTTGTTTAACCCCGATGTTGCTGCCAAATCTTCTGATAGCCCTTCCATCATTCTGATTTTAGCTTTGACCTGCTCATATAATCTATGAACAGCAGACCTAGGTTATTTAGGAACTTCCAACTCTTCCACTCTGTCCCAAAGTTTGTTACGTGGCACTGTGTCAAATGCTTTTTTAAAGTTCACGAAACAAGAGAAAGCCTCGGCCCCCTGAGTGTCCTAAATTTTCTCTATCAAATATCTGAGAGTGATGTCATGATCTATAGTAGAGTGCTTCGGTCTAAAGCTTGCTTGCCCTTTTGCTCTTTTTTCTTTTGTTTCAGCCCATTTACTAATTTTCCATTCTACCATGCTACCAAATAACTTCCCGAAGAGTGGATTGACCATGATAGTTCGGTAATTAGAAGGGTTGTTTATGTCTCTGCTTTTGTGGAGTGGAATCACCACACTTGTCCAATTTATAGGGAAGCCTTCTCTATTGACACTGTTGAAAATCTTAGTGATGTGTGGTGCCAGGGTTTCAGCACCCCACTTTAAGTATTCAGCCTGTAGCCCATCTATATCTTGAGCTTTACCTGCAGCTAACCTCCTTATGCCTTGAATAATATCCTTTTAGCTGAATAAATCACCTGTAGTCTCAGTTACCATAGTTTTATGTTCTCCCAAATCACACTCATAGAGGATCTTGGCGTATTCTAGCCATTTGGTTCCTGTGATGTTGTTCTCTATCTGTGTTTTTCTCTGCTGAAGCTCTTTCCAAAACTTTCTGGGGCTGCTTTTACCAAGATTAATCAGCTCAATCCTTCTCATGTTCACATACTCCTCTTTTTTCTTTTTAATCAGCTAATCATATCCCTTTCTACTTTCTCTGTTCGTGTTCTTTTTCCAACTCCTTGTTGCCATTTTGCACTCCTCATCAAACCCTGGATTGGTCGGAAAAGTGTTCTTGTCTTCTCTAGTGGCCTTAGATCTTTTACACTCCTCTAGAGCTTTAATGATAGTAAGAACAAGATTATCCTTGTTCATGGAATGTTGTTTATCAAACTTGAGATACTTCCCCTGAACCCTTGACAGCCATAAAAGAGTCTCAGAAAATATTATGGTTTTCTTGTGTCATTAAAACTTTGCAAGTCGGGAGCATCTTCTTCTTCTGTAAAGGTTTTGAGACATTATGTTGATCCTTAATGCGGGTGGCTACCCTTATCGAGATGGGGTTATGGTCGGACTTTAGCTTCATGGGGCATTCCTCTATTTCAAAATTAATTATCTTTGCGACATAGTCTTGAGAGCATATGACATAATCCGCAACACTTTGTCCATTGTGTCTTTTGCATGTGATTCTGCCCAATTTAGGCCACTTTTCCATACCATTGCATATGACCATGTTATATAGACAGCATAAGCCTAGTAATTCAGCCCCAAAGTGGTTAACCTTTCCTGTGTTGTCCTACAATGATCTTTTCCACTTTCGTGTCCCTTCTTCTTCTAGCCAAACCGGGTCTTTGCTTTCCTTGTAACTCTCCTTAAGATTGAGAGTTTGGTTGTTCGTTGTTTTAGCGTTGAAATCACCTATTATCATTATTTCCCCGAGAAAGCTAAAAGCTGTTGTCTTTTTTGAGTGCAGCAAACGGGTATTCTCAATCCAATCTATGGTTTTTATACATTTTTAGCCTTTCAGAGCGAAGTAGCAAGCAACCACCATTGTAGAAATCTGATTCTCTATTATTTTTATCCATATATACTACTTGTTTACATCTTTCTCCAAGTTTATAAATCTGCTCCAAGTTTCTTTAATTAGAACAGTGATGCCTTCGTGCCCCTTACCATCTTCTATCTTCTCGTTCTACAATGATACCTTTTTATACCCCTCAAAATCTAGAACCCTACATCTATCATGTTCATGATTCTCAGTAAGCATAATGATGTCATTATCTTTAGCTATCAACCCTAACCCAGGTCCTCTTCTCCAAGGATAACCTCTACAATTCCAACTGACTATAGTTAAATGTTCCTAGGTAGGCCCAAATTCCTATTTATTGTGTGTAATTTTGTCACTAATTTGGGCTCTACCATTTTGTAGCCATGCCCATTTGCCATTTTCTCTTGCTGCTTTCACTTTTTCCCATTCCTTCCTTCTTTCTTCCTGCTGAGTTAAGGTGAGGTCAACATCAAGATATATGTGTGCCTTTGAGAAATTTCCTATTATTTATGATGTTGTTTTTGTCCCCTGCATTCTTCATTGTTACTCTAACATGCCTGTCCTTGCTTCCTCTTATCCATTTTTCGATGCTTTGTGCTTGTATGGCTGTTCCATGCCAGTCTAATTGGTCTTTAAAGAAGTCTTTAACTAGATCTGTTGTGTTTTCCTGTTCTCTATAGTCCCTTGGCAATTGGATGACGATATTTGTTGCTTTCTCACTTCTTTCCTTTTCCTCTCTAATCTACCTCCGCACTTGTTTTTCTATGTTGTCATTAGAAGTGTTTGCTGGCCCCTTTACTATGTTAGCCCATGATCTAACTTCTTTGATTTGCACTCTGAATTGGTTCTCTTTTATTTCCATATTGACCATGGCATCTTGTATATTTTTCATTTGCGGATTTTTGTCTCCATCCCTAGCCTCTCCTTCTCCCGTGATACCTACTGATGTCCTCTTTTCCCCTACTTCTTTCCTTAGCAATATTAGTTCGTACTCTCCTTTTTCTATATTAAATTGCAATTTTTGAATCTGTTCTCTAAGTGACTTGACCTCCATTGATAGTTTCTAGTTATCTTTGGTGATTCTTTTCATTGTGATACTTTCTATTTGGTTCTTCTCTTTGAGTGCCCACACTCTCTCTTTCATGGCTACCAAGTCATTCACAAAGATGTCGGGGTACCACGTTATGGGTGTCCTCGTGCGGCTGTAATTATTTGATAGCCCATCCTCAACTGTGTCCATTGCCTGAGAGTTATTTGTCTTCCCTTTACCTTTGATATCATTAAATCGCTTAATTGTTTCAAAGGTTTCAGTCGGCTTCAAACTCTGTTCCCTCGTCTTTGTATTGTCTAGGACGTGTGGTATTGGTTTCGGAAGTATAGCTGCAAGCTTCCCTCTTTTTGCATACTTAATCTTTCGTATCTTCCTTCGTCTGATTATTCTTTTATACTATTTAGCACTCACGTAAATGTAGCTTCCTACTGCAGGTGGTCCGCTGACTTGTGGAAAGCTAAAATGTTTGTGGGTAGATTGCCATTTGCTCCTCTAAGAATGAAAGGACTCGTGTGTCCAGTTGGGGGCCTTGGAAGGATGAGGAAGCTCCCTTGATTCCACTTGATGAGGCTATTTTGTATTAAACTATCCCTGTGTGCCAGAACCATGTCTTTGGTACCTGAGATATCATTGTGCTCAACAACCTCCACCAAACTTGCTTGCTGTTCTCCTGTTACGAGTGCCTTGACCATCTGTTTCCTACCACACTATGACTATCAGATTTTTTGTGCTCGTTGACCCCATCTAGCTCTAACTGTGACTCCCTTACCATTGGTGGATCTATCAATGAGACTTGTGCAACTATCTTCTCATCTGTTTGAAACCCTACAGGTTTTTCTATGATTCCCCCATTTATTCCTTCCGTGGGAACCATGTTGCTATCTCTGGTATCTTAAATAGAGGCTTTTTTTTTTATGGTTTTTGCGTTTTGTTTAGGATTAGTGACACACATTAAGTGTAGAAGTTTTATGCATGATCCTGTATGAAACCGACAAAGTAATTTTGGGGAAAGCAATGTGTAAGAAAGCAATTGCAGAGTAAGGCACTTGGACTTACTGACTGGTATCTCGACGCTATTAAAATAGTAGGGTTTTGTTACCAACCCATTGTGCAAGTATCTTCTCATCTGTTTGAAACCCTACAGGTTCTTCTATGATTCCCCCATTTATTCCTTCGGTGGGAACCATGTTGCTATCTCTAGTATCTTATTTAGAGGCTTTTTTTTTATGGTTTTTGTGTTTTGTTTAGGATTAGTGACACACATTAAGTGTAGAAGTTTTATGCATGATCCCGTATGAAACTGACAAAGTAATTTTGGGGAAAGCAATGTGTAAGAAAGCAATTGCAGAGTAAGGCACTTGGACTTACCACCTGGTATCTCGACGCTATTAAAATAGTAGGGTTTTGTTACCAACCCATAATGCCCTAATGTTCCTAGTTGGCTTCTTCCTGATTTCTCTTGTCACCCATTGCTCGTTGTGGGCCCGACCTTCCTCCTTCAGTGTTGCTCGATCACTATGTGGACCCGGTATCCTGTTGCTATCTGCTGCCTTTCACTATTTGTTGCTGCCTCCTGGTTTCCTAATGCTACCTACACTTTCTACACTCGCACTTTCTCGTTGATTCAGCATGTGCGGACAGCTTCTTCCTTCCTGATTTCTCGTGTTGCCTGTCGATTAAAAGGCAGATTATGAACCGACAACTACCTATTATGTTTTAATTTTGATAAGGTGTCATTTACTAGAAATACAACTTTTAATGCTGAAGAGTCACGTTCCTTATTATATGAAATATAAATATGAAGTGACTTCAAAGGAGACGACATTTTTATAAAGAGAAGCAGCAATTATTATATCTTGCAAGGAGGAATAAGGATTTAAAAGCATGACTTCTAACATGTATCAATAAATATTCTATTTTAATGATTAATAAAACGCCTCTTTTGTCTATTTATATTTGAGGCAAAGAGATTACAATTATAGTTTGGATTCGTCTTTTGTGATTAATAAGATGATTATTGAATTATTCCGATAAAGCTTATGCATTGTATTTTTCCTGCATTCTTTGTTAGACAATCAGGATAGTGTGACATATAAATGTGTTTCCTTGTCTCTATCTAATTGGACTTTTAGCCAGAGAAGTTAAATTCCTTTTGGACTAATAGAGAATTGCATATAAGATTTGTCTTTTGCAGAGCATAGGGGTAATTGATGATATTCAAATAAATATTGTCTCATAAAGTTGTGCATAATAATCTTTGTTGTAGTTGACTCTGTTGCCCAGATAAGCAGAGGCACTGGTCTTTTAAAATCATTGAAATATAGTTATTGGATTTATAGTTGAAGTCAGAAATCTATATACTTCCTTCTTGCAAACATCTAATCAATTATTGATAACCTTACATAAACATTCAACCATTTCAAGCAAGCACATAAATTCATATTGATCTATTACGAAGTAATTGGTAAAATACTTGTTTAACATTAATAGAGACCGAGAGGTAAATATATACAAAAGAATAAAACAATGTTTCCTTAGGAAATGATCGTAAACAATAGAAACATTCTATTCTAGCTAAAAGAAAGCTAACAAATAACTACAGACTAACTAATCTCAGTGGTTGTTCTATTGTGATGTTCAACTACACTATTTTGTTGTGGTGTGTGGGGTGTGGTTAACTCGCGTTTGATGCCATGAGTATCCAAGAAGCTAGAAAATGCATTAGAACAAAATTCCCACCCATTGTTTGATCTAAGAGTAATAATAGATTTCTAGGACTCTTTTTCAACTAAAGGTTTAAACTTCTAAAATATAGGAAATGCATCTGATTTCTTTTTAAGAAAACATACCCACATTTTTCTACTGAAATCATCAACAAACAACAAAAAATACTTGGACCCAAGAACAAAAGGAGTGGCCATAGGGCCGCAGATATCAGCATGAACAAGCTAAAGTACTTAAGAATCTCGCCATTGATGAAAGGTGTGCAATGTTACTTCCTAGCCTTGCATGCATCACAAACTACAAGTTGTGGAGTCTAAATCTCTAGCAAACCGAGGACAAGCTCTTCCCGAGCAAGGTGAGAGAGATAATGCACATTTAAGTGCCCATACCATTGATGCCAAAGTGTATTAACAAAAGACCGCCGAACAGCCATAGCTAAGTCCCAAGAATCACCAAAATTAGTAAGTCGGAAAAGACCATGATCCTCGAGACCCACTGCAACAATAGACTGAGTTGCCCTATCAATGATGGTACACTGGTGTGAACTGAAGGTGACATCCAACTATGGAGAATGTCTCAACAACTGACTGACTAAGAGTAGATTTAGTTCCATTCCTGGAACGTAGTACACATCAAGGAATATAAGATTCCTCCTAACAGACTAAATCCCATGATACCTTTGCCGACAATGGTGTACTCTTCTCCGCCACCAAAAATAATATAATCTGAGTAAGGTTGGTAGTCAGTGAACCAATCTCGGTTGTGGGTGAAATGATGAGAGGCACCTAAATCAATGTACCATGCAAACGACTTCACATGATTTGTAGGTCTTTTAGCCATGAAAGCATAAGAGGCAAATTCTGTTTGCTCAGTGTGCCCTGCACTGTTTTCTTTGGGCTACGAACTTGATTGCTTAGATTAGGCAGCTAAGCATTTTCGACATTCAACTTTTATGTGACCAAATTTGTGGCAATAAATGCATTGAATGTTCTTCTGGGAGCCTTCTGAAGATGGGGCAGAGGACTTTTGTTGGGAAGACTACTAAGACTTGCCTTTATCCTTCTGAAAGAATTTAGCAGCAAAGGTTGGCTCTGTGGAGGTGGAGCTAGAACTGCTACCCAACTGTCATTTCCACTAATCTTGTTGAAGCAGAAGTGTGCAGAGATCTGTGGACTTCAGATCAACACCAAAAGACGTGATGTTGACAGTCTCGATAAAAAGCTCGTAGGACTTGGGTAAACTTCAAAGAGTGATAACCACAATGTCCTCTTCCTCCATCTAGGGACCAATGGCAAGCAACTAATCACGGATTTCCTGAATCGTATTCAGGTGAGCCTGGAGTGATGTTTGCTCATCCATGATAATAGAAAACAGTAAGTCTCATGAAGATTCTTGAGATGTGTCCATATCTCGAAAACTGTCTTGCCGGATAGAATCAAAGAGAGTTGATCATCAGCTATGGATAATTTGACAAGCATCACCACCTCCTTATTATTCAGATCCCATGTATCCTGATCAGTACTAGGGGCAGCCAGACGCTATGTAACTCCCAAAACAATCTGATCAGTATTCCGAAATTCATAATTTGCTATTGTTTGCTACTTCCAAGTGCCATAATTTCGACCATTGAGTTTTGAATTGCTCTCGACCAAAATATTAGTCAAAGATGCCAAAGAGCGTTTTTCAATGAAAAACATGAAAATTTGTTAAGACACATACTTCGAGGCAAAAAAAAAGACCCAAAAAAGTTTAAGGGGTACCCAAAAGGGAGCTCGAAAAATCCATAAAGAATATGTTGTCAGTTTCTAGATCCACTGGCTCAAAAATCAAGACACAAAAATTGAGGTACCATAAAAAAACCCAGTTGAGCTCTCGAAAAACCCATCAAGAATCTTTTACAAAAATGTCCGGTACAGAAAATTAGGGTTTTGAATAAAAATGACCTTGCTGCAAAAAAACACAAAAAATGGCAAAAATGTGCAAAAAAATAGAGACGAGTTGCAAAAAAATGATCATAAGTAGATATCACAGAAAATAATTTCAAAAAATATTGCTCTGATAATTTCGAACAAGAAATTATAATTTTTTTGAAAAAATTCAAAGAATTGGCTCTAATACCATATTACGAAGTAATTGGTAAAAATACTTGCTTGATATTAATAGAGACTGAGAGGTCAATATATACAAAAGAATAAAACGATATTTCCTTAGGAAACATGATCGTAAAGAATAGAAACATTCTATTCTAGCTAAAAGTGTTACTAAGTAATTGGTAAAATGCTTGCTTGTTATTAACAGAGACCGAAAGGTCATTATATGCAAAAGAATACAATGATGTCTCCTTAGGAAACGATTGTACAGAATAGAAACATTCTATTCTAACATAGAAAGCTAAAAAAGCTAACTTAGATATTTACAATAGATTACCATTAACTAATAATAGACGATTATCTATTATCGTGATACTCTCCTTTAATGGTCAATCTATCTAGAACACCAAGTTGTCCTCTGAATTTGACAAACTTATTAGGACCAAGAGGCTTGGTGAGAATGCCTGCAATCTGAGCTGTGGTAGGAACATACTACAAGTCTATAGTCTCATCGTCAACCAGCTATCATATGTAATGATAGTGAACATCCACATGCTTGGTTTGTTCATGGAAGACTAGATTTCGTGCTAACTTGATAACGCCTTTGTTATCAACAAATAGAGTAGTCGGTCTTACTGGTGAAATTTGCATATCCCCAAGCATTCGACGAAGCCAAACAACTTCACATCCTACTTTAACAGTCCCTATGTATTCGGCCTCTATAGAATAGAGAGAAACTGTCTACTACTTCTTACTGGTCCATGTGACTGCATCTGATCCCAAACTGAACACATCCAAAAGTTGACTTTTTTTATCATCAACAGAGTCTGCCCAATCTAAATCTGTGAACCCTAGGATTAGAACTTCGAGAGTACAGAAGTCCATAATTTGAAGTGCCCTTCACATAATGAAGCACACGCTTTGCTGCCATCCAATTATCAACCTTAGGAGCTATCATAAGATGAGGTTGCCCACTAGTTGTCTGTAGGTAGTATCATCAATGGCAGAAAAATCAGACTTTGCGGATAACTTGAGACCTTTCTGCATAGGTGTAGATGCAAGTTTGCAATCCAGCATACGGAATTTGTCTGACAAGGCCCTGGCATATTTGGACTGAGAAATGAATATACCAGAAGACTGTTGCCAAACTTCAACACCTAGGCAATAATGCATGAGCCCAAGCTCAATCATATCAAAAGACTGGCATAAATTCTGTTGGATTCTCTAAATCAAAGATGTCAAACTGCAAGTGATGATCAAATCATCCACATAAATAACCAGAAGATTGATGTCACTGTCAGTAGTCTTGATGTACAAATTTGAGTCTGAAGAACTCCTCTTGAAGCCTTGATCACTAAGGTACTTATCAATTTTGATGTACCATGCACGAGGGGCTTGCTTCAAGGCATAGATAGCTTTTACCAATCTGAGAACCTGATGGTCTTTACCAGCAACCTTGAAACCAGGAGGTTGCGTCATGTAGACCTCTTCATGGAGATCACCATTCAGGAAGGCACTCTTAATGTCCATCTAATGGACCTTCCAGCCAAACTGTGCTACCAAGCTAGGACTAATCTAATGGTGCTCATCTTTGCAGTAGGAGCACAGGTCTCCTCATAATCAATGCCCTGACACTAAGAAAAGCCCTTCGCCACTAAACGAGATTTGTACTTATCCAAAGTATCATCCGATTTGTATTTGATTTTGTAGACCCATTTGCAGCCAATGGGTTTCTTCTTTGGTGGAAGATCATAAAGGACCCAAGTGTTGTTCTTTAGCAGGCTTTGATGTTCAGATGTCATGGCTTGTTCCCCCTTTGGAATTCTTTTAGTCTCAGAATATGTTTGAGGTTCAAACACACTGTGAATGTTGGCCATGGGAGCAAATTTGACAAACTCTGTAGGTTTGCTCTTTTTCCAAGCGATTCCCATTAATGAGCTCATCATCACTAAGATCAGCAAGTGTCTTAGCCCACCACTTAGGCCAAATAGGAGAATGACCAAAATTAGTATTAGGAGATGCGTGATGATCAAGTTCCTCATCAAAAGAATCTGGATCAAACTCAGGTGAAGCATCTATAAAGTGAGGTCTATGGGAGAAGTTGGAGGTGTTTGTACAAGTATCATTGGTATAACTAGAGCTGCAGGAGCTACTAGAGCCTCCCATTAGGTGGACCTAATGGAAGTCGAACTCCCAAATCATGAGCCTTCATAGGTTGGTCTGCTGGATCAGGAACCAGAGAAACAAGCATGAATGGCCCTCGCTGCTTATCAAAGATGACATCATGATTGTAGATGAGACGAGAAGTCTCAACATCAATCAGGTGGTAGGCTTTGTGAAGACTATTGTATCCAGCAAGGATGAGTTTTTGACTCTTGGCATCCAACTTGATGCGTGATGCATCAGGGATACAAACAAAAGCAAGGGAGCCAAAGACCTTTAGGTGACTGATTCTGGACTTGCGACCTAACCAGGCCTCTTTCAGAATTTTACCTTTGACTGCCACTATGGGTGATTGGTTCAACAGATAAATTGCAGTGTTAATTTCTTCTGCCCAAAACTTCTTCAGAACATGTCTGTGTTCGAGCATGGAGCGAGCCATCTCGGTGATGGTCTAGTTCTGACGTTCAACTACACTGTTTTGTTGTGGCGTGTGGGGTGTGGTTAACTAGTGTTTGATGCCATGTGTATCCAAGAAGCTAGAAAAAAACATTAGAACAAAATTCCCCCCCATTGTCTAATCTAAGAGTAATAATAGATTTCTTAGACTCTTTTTCAACTAAAGGTTTAAATTTCTGAAATACAGGAAATGCATCTTTCTTTTTAAAGAAATAAACCCACATTTTCCTACTAAAATCATCAACAAAAAATACCTGGACCCAAGAATAGGAATGGCCATAGGGCTGCAAATATCGACATAAACAAGCTAGTGTACTTGAGAAGCTCGCCATGAATTGCCACTGGTGAAAGGTGTGCAATGTTGCTTCCCAACGTGGCATGCATCACAAACTCCATGTTGTTGAGTCTGAATATCTGGCAATCTCCATGTGTACTGATAGAAAACCGTCGAGTAGTGATAGCTAAGTCCTGAGAATCACTAGAATCAGTAAGTCTGAAAAGACAATGTTCCTCAAGACCCACTGCAATAGTAGACTGAATCGCTTGATTAGTGATGGTGCACTGATGTAAACTTAAGGTGACATCCAAGTGTGGAGAATGTTGTAGTAACTAATTGACTTAGAGTAGATTTAGTTCCATCCCTGGAACATAGTACACATTGAGCAATATGAGATTCCTCCCAGCAGACTGAATCTTAATGTTGTCTTTGCCGACACCCGTGTACTCTTCTTCGCCACCAAAAATAACAGAATCGAAATAAGGTTGGCAATCAATAAACCAGTCTCTGCAGTGAGTGAAATGACGAGAGGCACCTGAATCAATGTACCAAGCAAAGGACTTCACATGATGTGCAGGTCTTTTAGCCATGAAGGTGTAACAGGAAAATTTCTTTGCACCGTTCACTTTGAGCTGTGAACCTGATTGCTTAGATTGTACAGCTAAGCATTTCCAACATTCAACCTTCATGTGTCCAAACTTGTGGCAGTAGTTGCATTGAATGTTCTTCTTTCGAGAACCATTTGATGGTGGAGCAGAAGACTTCTGCTAAGATGGCTGCTGAAACTTGCTTTTATCCTTCTGAAAGGCTTTCGTTGCAAAGGCTTTCTCTGTGAAGGTGGAGTTGGAGCTATCACGGAATTGTTGTTTCCACCGATCTTGCTGAAGCAAAAGTGTGCAGAGACCAGTGAACTTCAAATCAACACCAGAAGACATGATGTTAAGAGTCTCGATAAAATGCTCATAGGACTTTGGTAAACTCCGAAGAGTGATAACCACAATATCCTCTTCCTCCATCTTGCAACCGATGGCAAGAAACTAATCAAGGATTTCTTGAATCCGATTCAGGTGTGCCTGGAGCATGGTGCGCTCATCCATGACAATAGAAAACAGAGTGTTCTTCAGAAAGAAAGCTTTTCTTTTGTCAGAAGTCTCATGAAGAGCTTTGAGATGTGTCCAGATCTCGGTAGTTGTATTGTCGGATGGAATCTGAGAAAGTTGATCATCAGCCACAGATAATTTGAGAAGCATCATTGCCTCTCGATTATTTAGATACCATGTATCCTGATCAGGACCAAGAGCAGTCGGACGCTTTGTAACACCCAATACAAGTTGATCGGTGTTCCGAATTTCAAAAATGGCGATGATCCACTGCTTCCAAGTGCCATAATTCGACCATTGAATTTGGAGTTTTTCTCGAGCAAAATGTTTGTCAGAGATGCCATGGCACATTTTTCAATGAAAAAACATGAAAATCTTTAAAGGCACGTTCTTTGAGGCAAAGGAAGACCCAAAAAATTCAAAGAGTGACCCAGAATAGAGCTCAAAAAACTCAAAAGGAATATGGTGTCATTTTTTGGATCTGTTGGCTCGAAAATCGAGGCACAAAAAATGAGGCACCCACAAAAGTATAACAACCTAGTTGAGCTCTTGAAAAATCCACCAAGATTCTAAAATCAAAATATTTTTTCAAGCTCAAATTTTAGGGTTTTGAGCAAAACCCTAGCTGGGGGCCATGAATGGTCAAAAATTGTAGAGATAATGTGGTTTTCTAGTAAAAACATCAAGTTTTCTTCAAGGATGGACAAATGTGGCTGGAGTGTTGAATGGACACCAAAGAAATGGTATAGTAGGCGTGAGTTTGAAGAGTGAAATGCAAAAAATAGTCTGCATAAACAGCATGTTTTTGCTCCAAAAATGTGATGCAAAACAAAGATGTGATTTATGGAAGGAGGCGTGATAGCAAAAAATCGCATTTTGTAACAACGTCGAGCCCCTCAGCCAGCAAAAAAGGGAGCAATAGAAAACGCAGTTTGTTAAAGTCGCGGTTTTTAGTGCAGACTGCTCTTTAAGAAAAATGAAAATCACATGGGATGCAAGCTTTTAATCGAATCTTTGCATTCATGAACTAAAGATCAGGCGATTTTGCAAACAAATTCAATGATTTGTTTCGCTGAGAAAACCCTAGCCGAGTGTAATACTGGTTCAATTTTTTGAAGATTGTAATTATCCAAAAAAACGAATGGAAACCCTAGCCAAGTTTATGTGAAAAAATCTCACAAATAATTTCAAAATTGGGAAAATACTTGCTTGTTATTAACAGAGACTAAAAGGTCAATATATACAAAAGAATAAAACAATGTTTCCACGATCATAAAGAATAGAAGAAACATTCTATTCTAATAGAGAGAGCTAGAAAAGCTAAACCTAACTTAGATATTTACAATAGATTACCATTAAATAATAATAGACAATTATCTATTATCATAATAAAAAGAAAGCTAATAGAGAACTACAGCCTAACTAATATTAGAAACATTCTAATATTTACAATAGATTACAAATAAGTAACCATTAACTAATCATAGAATCTTATTTATTATTGTAATATGATCAAGTTCAAGGACCTTGCCAATCGGAGAATTTGTAAAGTTCAAATTTGTTATATAAAGGCTTTGAACCAAGTGATTGGGTTCGGAGTGAACGTTTACCTGCCTAGGTGTAGCAAAGCCTAAAGTGCGGGGGAATCGAGAAGTATTCATGTTCATTGGCTAGAACTGATTGTGGAATCCAGTTTGAGAATTGGCAAGCTCTTGGGTTTCCAATCTGCACTTTTGGGAACCAACAGATTGGCCACTCTACTAGGGAACTATTCATTAGATATTTTGAAAGTTTACCTATTTTGATTTATAAGGGATTTTGAGAACTTTTACTCGCCTCATCCAAGTCCACCAACAGATTGGCAACTCTACTAGGGAGAGTTGCTCGCAACAAGTGTTGTGAAGCTACCTAGAATTTCAAATTTCGTAGATCAGAAAGCAGTTGTATCAATTTGTTTAGAAGTATACTCTGCTGGAAGCGAGGACCCAGAAGATCAACAAATCAATACATTCCTTGAAAGAGATGGCAATTATATTTCAATTGGTAGCTCTGTTGAGGGAGAAGACTCGAAAGGAAATGATTTGATAAAGAGAAGATCGTGTACTATGGAGAATATGTATTATGAACAGGAAGGGGTCTATGTCACACTATGGAGGAAGCACACATATATCTCTTAGATGCATTTTTCAACTTGGAAAGATATGAAGGTGAATCCGCAGTACAATTTTTCATGAGGATGTTTAATGCCTATCAAGAAGTACCTTTAGAATGCAAACCTCCATCCTCCGATCTTTTCAACAAAATGCAAGAACTAGGTCTCTTACACAATCATTAGTTCCCTATCTTTCTCAAACTTATGGATAATGAATTGAGTGCAGAAGAGACTAAATGTAGGACTAAAGTAATATATGAGTCAAGTGAGGTTTTAGATTGGACTAAGAAGACTTTTATGGAGAGTCTGAGGAAGAATCTGCCCACGATGATACTTGTACGACATCAAATATCAGTGAATGTGAAAATGAGGAAGAGGATTCTCTCAATGTGGAATAAACCTACAGGATTGCGCCTATAGCGAGATAAGAATCTAGCTATCCTGTTGGAACATGGAAACCTCTCTCGGATGGTGGGGTTAAGAATGAGAGAAGAATTTCTGGATTCTAGGCCAGTTCCTATATGATATCACCTATGAAACTAACTTTGAACTCGGGAAAAGGGTTGAGAATGTATGTGAATAACTGGATACTAAAACTTAAAATAGGTGATACACCAATGGTTTTGAATGTAACTTTGATCAAATTAGCACGAATTACGAAAAGTAAATTGATTCACAATACTCAGACAAACACGTAACCACAAAAGTGTTTCTATACAAGGACCGGAATCTTCTACTTCGAAAGAGATACCTAGGTTTCACCAGTTTTCTACAAAAGGACAATAATCACAAACATAGACCTGTAATTACACGTATCAATATTCAAATCTGCAATAAGGGTCGTAACTAAAATGAAGGCGAACACAACATTAAAGTAAAAAATCCACAATATTGCACAAGAACCAATGAGAAGAAACCATTGAATCTCTATAATCAATGCTAAAAAACAATCTCTGCTACAAATGCCCTTACAATCAACTCAAAATTTGCAATGTGCAAAAATCTGAATCTGAAAGAAGATCCCTCCTAATGAGGTGAAAGTACAATATATAAAAAATAACCCTAACTCGGATTCCAAAATCATGCCCAGAAAAAATTACCCAAAAAATGATAAAAACTATGAAGAAGCCTTTGAAAACTGCTCTCAACCACCTGTCCAACTGATGGATAACTTGAAAACTGCCTCTAGCTCCTCAAAATCATGCACAAAAACTCAAACTCGGATGCATTAAGCAACTCACAAATATGGCATGTAAAATTGCTCCTAATTATGCAATATATGCATAAAATAAGCTCTCAATCTGAACTGCATGCATAACTGATCATAACTGCTCCATAAACCGCTAAAAATATCATCAAATAACCCCATCATTGCATGAGAAACTGGAACTATACTTGGCCTCTATAAATAGCTTCATATCCCATTGTTAACTGAACGTCCTCTTTGTTCCACTGAAAGCTCCTTGCTTTTAGGCATTAGATATTTGAAATTCTTACAATTCCCTTTAATTAATTAATAAATTCAATGGTTTTATAATTGTAACCAATTGATTTATTAATTTTACAATAAAAGCTCTTTTTCTTACATTTAATATTATTAACGTGTTTATTAATATATATTTTTATCAATTTTTTAATTTTACTTTTATAAGCACGTTAGTAATATTAAATATAATAGAGGGAATGTATATATATTTCTTATAAGTGCTTTAAAGAAATATATAAATCTTTTTTAAAACTATAAAGCACTTATAAGAATATATATTTCATTATTTATTTTTATTAAATTTACTCAAATTCTACTAAGTATTTAATGACACATAGGCATTTTTTTTTTAGTACTTAGTAAGACTTAAGTGAATATATAAAAATAGAATTTCAACAAACATACTCAAAACTGCCCATTTCCTTTGCATGGACCCCAAATCATAATTAAAAATAGCAAAGGGAAGAATAAAAAACGTGTAAGGCAAATGGCAGATATTTCTTTTGTTTTCACTTGGTATTCTACTCATGCATGAAGAAGGAGAAGGGTTTATGAAACCCTAGCCGTATATGAAAACCTGTGATTTTCTTGCCTTGCTGGGTCATTTTCTTTGCTATTCCTCCATGGTTAAAGACGTTTTTTTAATGACGAGCATGAGTTTATCATGCTATATGGCCACGAATTTTTCTGTGGTGATATTTGTTGGTTTTGCTGTGACTGCCCGGCTACATTGTGTTGCCGTTGGGCACGATTTTGAGTTTTTTTTTTGGAAGCTCACGAGTCTCTTTTGTATGTCTGGACGGCTTCATATGCTCCATACGCCATGATTTTCTTGGGTTTTGGATGCCGTTTTTCTTGCTGTACACTAGTATATCGAGCTCTCTTGCTGGTATGAAACGCCATATTCTTGAGAGCTCACGGGTTATGATTTTGGGCATTTTGGACAGCGATTAACTTGCAGATCTGTGCATATTCGTGTTGGGTTCTGATTTTGGCACTTGCTATATGTTGATGGACACCATTCTTTACCGATATGAGTTTTTGCTTTTGCTAGCCGTAAGCCTTAGAAACCCTTAAACATGTTGTGAGGACTCCATTCAATGGCTTTCTTTTATGATTCAAACCCTGTTAAATCCTCTAAAATTGAAAGAATGTGAAATCTTTAAATTTTGTTTGGAGGAATTCTACCATTTGAAAATACTTACTGCTGAATCTGCATAATATCCTTGACAAATAGAAATATATCTCCATTTCTTACATTTATTTTGATGATTTTTGGAAATATAAACCTATTGTATATATTTGAATGTGGCTCTTTCTTCCATACACTGGTGTGGCTAAATATTCCTTACTTGTTGTTTAAATTGTGACTGTAAATTATCAGTAACTGGGAAGATTCTTACGGTTTCTTGGTTACTTGAACGCCCTTTTAGCTTCTGTATGTAATATGTCAACTAGAACTTCAACTTGCTTTTACCACTGTACATGAAGGAACAAATGTAAAGTATATTTCCTTGGCATATATCAATATCAACTTACTTGTTGTTTCCAAAATCTTTATTGCAAATATCATGATTGATTACATGACCAGCATCTCTAAAATATTTTCAAATTTTTTAAACATTTGATATTTGCATCTCCTTCTCAAGAGATCCTGAACTAATTACGTATTCCACAAAACCTTTTGTTCTTGTAACAGCAAGATGATGCTTATTTTGTTCCTGTTTATTCACAATAAGATGAATCTGGGTAATTATCCTGAACGTAAACTGAATCTTATATTGAAATTCTGGGATCAAATGATGACATGCATTGTACTTGAGAAATTAATAATTTGATAACAGTCCTAACATCACACTTGACCAGGAATGCTATCATATGGTATAAGTACCAGCCCCCTGACTTTTACTGTTGTCTCTGCACGCTTCACACAGCCCATTCTTCCATATGATTAGTTCTTCCCCAACCTTTCCAACCACATTCCTATTTTCTCGTGGCTGTAATCACTTTACCAGTTTGCTCAACAGTATGCATTAATGATTTTCTTGATGTTGATGCCCCTATTTATGCACATTATATTTCCTGTAGCAGATTCCTCTCTTTTCTTGTTGATTTGAATCTCATAATTTGTTCTGACTGATCCTGTGACTAATTGCATCTTTAATTATTTCTATGTGCTGAAATATACTTGCAAAGATCTTTGAAATTCCTTTAGCCTAAGACTAATACTTTATATGTCCTCCATGATTTGACCGGAAGGTCCCATACCTATATTTTATGTATGCCCCCTCAAAAGTCTCCTCTCGTCCTTTGCCTTTGCCGCTACATGATTTGACCAAAAGGTTTCATGCTTGTAACTTATGCACGTCCCTTCAATGATCTCCTCAATGTCTTCAATCAGCTACATTGGTTTCACCGAAAGGTCCCATACCTGTATTTTATGTATCCCCATGTCTTTCTTCTTTGCCCGAACAAACTCAACCAAAAGGCTTCATGCATGGAACTTACACATGATCCTTCAATAGCCTCAAGTCTTCATACTTGTATCTGTACATGGAACAAACTCATTAGTATAAACATGTTTTATCTTCTTCGGATTTTTCTTGTTTTCTTGCCTTTTTAACATAGTTATCTGAAAAACCACATTGTAGGAACAGTAGAGTATAGATGATAGGAAAGTTTTCCATGCTCAGTTCATATGAACTGACCCATTTCTTCTTTAATTTTTTTCGCAGGTTTACTCCCAGATGGAGATGCGGGATCAACCCTTTAGCATTCAGCGCAACAAACCTTCCATTCAGGCAATGGATGCCTTTCCTCTTATCTTGTCTTTTCAGTACTTTTCTGTTTATACAATGTGTTTAATTCAGATATTTATGTTAAGAGCTGAGAATGCTTGTAATATCTGAATGCATTGTATTTAAGTACTGTGTAAAACATGAACATTTTGTACCTCCTCAAAACAGTTTTGGATATTTCAATAAAAAATGATATTGTTTTGGTACTTGTATTCTGAATCAAAAGTGATCAGTTCTCTTGTTTATTGATTCCTGTACTTTACATTCTGCACTTTTTTTCACTTTGTAATGTGTATTCTCAGCAACTAAACACAGTTAGTCAGCAGATAAAACATACTTATTTCAGTATATAACATAGCAATTTAGGAGGTATGATAAATTGGTAACAAGAATATCAAAAACATATTGAGAAGAATGGTCAATTTGTTTTCTCAATTTACTATGGTGAACACGTTGATGGATAAGCACATATTCAGGGGGTACTAGATGAAAGAGATGATGATTCTCAGGAATCAAATAGTGAAGATGAAATAAAACTGCAGACAGCGAATGAACAAGAGGAAGTTTTAGGAGATAATGTCAATAAAGATATTAGTCTTGTTGATGAAACACTTGATGATCCAATGAAAACTCTCATAATAGTATGCATGAATTCTCTATGTTCCTGAATCCATTGTTTGAAGAGGAAGTAGAAGAAGATATGGTTGAGTTCTCTAAGTTCTTGAATCCATTATTTGAGTCAGATTTTCTATGCAATCAAATCCATCAGCCTTGTGATGAAGATAGTAGGCCTAGTAATAATGTTGAAGTTGATAAGCCTCATGATATGCATTCAGAAGGTGAGACATCTTTCACTTTATCCTGCGAGCAGAAATTAAAACAAACACATGAAGAGGAGATGAAATCAGATATGCATGGTTCTGAAAATTTTCAAAGTGTCCTAACTAATCAAAGTCTTGGTGAAAGAAAGTGTGTATTTCTTAAAGATAAGCTATTCTCAATGTCTTTTTTGTGAGGATAAACAGTATCTGGAGTGTGGAAATGAGGCAGATTGTGTGCAAGACAATCAAGCAAAAGAGACTTGTGCTCTTCTAATTAATCAAATGCACAGCTCTACATGTCCTCCATTCAGCAAAGATAACAGTGCACCTAATACAGGTTTGAAATATAGGCAGCAGACCGAGGAGATGAAGGAAAAGCACATGTCATGTCATGATCATTTTCTGAAATTTGCTAGTGGATCAGATTTTACTAAGGAACGATATGATAGCATGATCGGGTGGAGCAAGTTGTTACACGACCAGAATTGGATGTTCGATAGAGGAAAGAATTAATGTTCACTTTTTGGGGGGGCAAGGGCCACCCAATTTCACTTTGCAGCAGGTTAAGTATGGTCTGCTTCACCCAGAGAT
Source organism: Cupressus sempervirens (assembly GCA_028749045.1). NCBI lineage: Eukaryota > Viridiplantae > Streptophyta > Pinopsida > Cupressales > Cupressaceae > Cupressus > Cupressus sempervirens. The sequence continues at coordinate 550,179,974 of CM053785.1, read as the reverse complement.
AGCTGGGATACTCATTTATGTCCCCAACAAGAGCCACTGTTGGGACTCTTAATTTTGGCAAAATTTGAAGTTCCAAAAACCATGACAAAGGGAGGATCTTCATGTGTGACTATCTGTAAATCTTCATTGTTAAACATGATCCCACCATTCTGAATCCCAAAAGCCTTCAATTAGAAGAGAAATAAGTTGAAAAGTTTACAGCAGATTCTCTTAGAATTGATAAGATACACGAATACGCAATTGCATGGGAATGTAAACTTCAAAGGCATGTCTGCTACAAATCCAATGTGCCATATAATCAGAAAAGAATGGTAGATAATGTGGCTAAAACATATGATGTCAGTTTATCAAATAAAATACAGACCACATTATTATGTTTCTATGAAATGATGGGTAGTGACAAATGGCAAATCAGTTGATAAGCCTACAGCAGAATTCATGTGACCTCCTATAAGCAAAAACCTCTATTCTATAAGACTTTGCAGGGTTGCATTTTAAAATAACCTTGACCATAAGTTGATAGAATACAACAAGAAACTGTGAGCACATTAGTTAAGGCACTGAGCACATTAGTTCAGGCACTATTCATTTTTTGGCTTCAAATACTTATATAGGCGTGCCAAAGCATGGCTTAACATTTGGAATGCAAATGACTTCCTAGAAAAGATAATGATGCCAAGAATTCATAGCTCGTTTTCTGGCCGTAATGAAGACTATACTTCTCAAATAAAAGACAGGGAATGCATCTTAGCTTCTACATAGAAAACAGAAAAGGAGGTAGGAAAGCACGAGAGCCTCCCAACCGCTTGCAGATATTAGCGCTCGCATGTTGGATGCCCTTTGAAAAGTTCTTTATATATCATCAGAGGTTCATAAACAATCCAGATGCTTGGAATCAGAAACTCAATACCAGAACAAAAATAAATGAAAAGGTTTGCAAACTATGCTGATGACCTGAAGATATTATTGTGACATGATTTTGCTAATCTTTTCCATATGCATTGATGTCATTGAGGAGTTGTGATGTTCAAGGGGGCATATAAGAAATTAAAAGCTTGGCGACAGGTTCAACATACTCAGCCAATCGTGAACTCCTAGATCAATAATTTCACCACAAGGGAGCGATGCCTTTTGGATGTACAAAGACTGTGATTCAGATAAGTTATCTTCGTAGAGAGAAAAAATATAAATGTCAGAGTATTGTTTTGAGACAGGCTCGTTGCATAATCGGAGATACGGTAATAACGACTATTTTGAAGTCGAACTCCAAACATAACAAACTATGATTATGATATAATCTTTTGTATTAATGGAATATGTAGCAACGTTGACGGAGACCAGTTGTATATATAAAACAGCGATAAGTATCGAGGACAGAAAAGAATAAATATAAAAGATGTCAGATTGTAATAGACAAATAAAATATGAAAGGTTGCGCAACAAAATGAACATTCGCTGAAGCTTTGCATAAAAAAGCATTGTGTATGATGGCAATAAAGCTGTTCAAGTTTGGATAAGCCAAAGCAGGAAGAAATACCTGGCACTACCCACGATAAAGATATCTAAAGCATAAGACAAGGATGCATGGAGTAATAAACATCCGAAACAATGTGTACCACTAAATTTTTGATGAGTCACTGTGTGAAGGTCTTCGATTTGTTAAAGGAGTATATTTGCAAAACAAAATGGTGCCCACTGACTACATTCAATTGATTAAAAGGAAGATTATGAACCAACAACTACCTGTTATGTTTTAATTTTGAAAAAGTGTCATTTATTAGAAATACAACTTTTAATGCTGAAGAGTCACGTTTCTTACAATATGAAATATAAATATGAAGGGACTTCAAAGGAGACAAGACATTTCTATAAAGAGAAGCATAACAATTATTATATCTTGGAAGGAGGAATAAGGATTAAAAAGCCTGACTTCTAACATGTATCAATAAATATTCTATTTTAATGATTCATAAAAAGGCCCTTTTGTTTATTTTTATTTGAGGCAAAGAGATTACAATTATAGTTTGGATTCATCCTGTGTGATTAATAAGACAATCAAGATAATGTGAAATTTAAATGTGTTTCCTTATCTCTGTCTAATCGGCTTCCAGCCGGATAAGTTAAATTTCTTTTGGACTAGTAGAGAATTGCATGTAAGATTTTTCTTTTGCAGAGCATAGGGGTAATTGATAATATTTAAATAAATATTGTCTCATAAAGTTGTACATAATAATCCTTGTTGTAGTTGACTCTGTTGCCTGGATAAGCAGAGGCACTGGTCTTTTAAAATCATTGAAATATAGTTATTGTATTTATAGTTGAAGTCAGAAATCTATATACTTTCTTCTTGCAAGCATCTAATCAATTATTGATAACCTTACATAAACATTTGACCATTTCAAGCAAGCATATAAATTCATATTGATCGAGTTCGAGGACCTTGCCAACCAAACAATTTGTAAAGTTTAAATTTGCTATATAAAGGCTTTGAACCAGGCGATCAAGTTCAGAGTGACGGTTTACTCACCTAGGTGTAGCGGAGCCTAAAGTACAAGGGAATCAAGAAGTATTCCCGTTCCTTGGCCATAACCAATTGTAGAATCTTGTTGGAGAATTGGCAAGCTCTTGGATTTCCAATCTGCAGTTTTGGGAACCAACACATCCCTTCTGGATTTCCTGGATTGGATATTATTTTCTTCCCATAGATGGTGAGAAGTCACACCCCTCATGTGCTTACAACTGTTTGTAAGAGAGGTGACTGTTCATAACTAATTTTTTACTTAACCTTATTGAAGCATTTATTAACATTTCGTCCAATTGCATCCTAGCAATATTCTTAGTTGATGGTTTTGTTGTGTCCCAGGAATTACTATTGTAAGGAGGGGAGGGAGGGTTTATCACCATTGAGACCACAGCTTTATAAAGAATAAGATCACTGCTTAATCAGATGCCTTCACTGCTTTTTAGCCGTTAGTCAGATAGATAACTTTGCTGCTCCTAGTCATTAACCAGATCAGTACTCTTTATATCTGAGGGGAATTAATATATAGTTTATGTATTGTTCCTAATGTTCTAAATTTTCTGCCTGAACAAGTTCCTCCTCAATTCGTGTGACTTATATAATATGTATTCCTTAATTATTGTTTCCCTTTAGGATTGGGCATGATTTAAACATCTGCCAACTTATTGGTAATGCTTCTTGCCTTTGATAATAATGGAAAGTAATACCGCAATTGTGAGCTCCAGTTGAATTCTTCTGAGACACTGCTACTCATGAATCAGTTGGTTCTTCTTATTTATTGTTTAAATTTTATTTGAGTTGGTCCTGCTCTATTCATTTGCTGACTGATTATAAACATTCGTTTATTAGATTATCCCATTTAATAACTTTGACTTGATGTTGATAGATGGCTGTAGGGTTTGGAGAAATCACAAAGTCTTACCTAAGCCAATTTCTCACCTAGGCTTTAGACTTATTTGATTTCGGGTCTGATGTCGTAGAGGGAACATGAAAATGGATGAAATTTTGTTGGTGGTGGAATGTGTAAAGAATAGAAGAGTCACGGGCAGGAGAGATTACAAAGATTTTCCACTGCCCTTAGCTAAATAGGTAGAGTTGTCTATACATACACATATATCATTCATAAAAATGCCATGCAAAGACTATATGCTTATAAGTGAAAGCAGAAACATATGAGAACATCAGCTGGATCAGATTGTTCTGATCAGTAGAATATTTCAAATAATGGCATCCAAAGATTAGAAATTTGGGCATTGGAAAAATAAAAAATAATTCCATTCACATTCATTGCTTATCAATTCAAAGCTTGGAAAAAAGGAAGCAGAATTGAAGACGAAGCCCTACATTGTCTGGCCAAGATATTGGTGTTAAAATATGTTATCAGTAAGGGAAATTTATGAAAATGAACTTTCCTAAATATCTCAAGGAAAACAAGAACAAGAAACTGACTATCCTTGGGCCTCGAGTTAGAAAACTTGGGAGAAATTTTTCTGTCTAAGAACTTTCTAAATGAAAATAATAAAATGTAAAACATCTTAAGTCAAATGAGATATTTGTTATGTTAACAGAAAAAGCAACAACAAACCCAAGTAGACAGTTTTACTAAGGATCCAATAACCACTTCCTCATAATTTTAGTAACTCAAAAACTCCTGACAACAAAAAAGAAACCTGTGAAATTTTGGATACAAAGGCAATGATGGACGGATTGCATCAGCAATGTATTGATGCAATGGTACAGGGAATGGAAGCATTGTATCCAAATCCCACACGAGAACTTGAGAATCCTTTTCTATGGATAGCTGTCAAGCAAAATTTATACAAACTAGAAATCAGCATTCATCAAGAGTTCTAATATCCATGCAGCTAACCATACACAAGATAAATTTATACTGTTATAACATTTTGAGCATCTTATTCTAAAAACATCTTCACAACCAGCACTGAAATAAGCAAATGGAGAACTACCTGAACACATATTACATGATAATCCCATATCACCAAGCCTTCAATCTCACTAGGCTTCTGATGCCAAAGAGGGATCTGAAAACCATGGCAATCAAATAAATTAGTCTTAACACAAGCTATATTAAAGAAACATGAAAGCGATACAATGCAAGAACCTGAAAATTTGATTGTACTTGCAAGTAAAGCCATGAGGAACCTCAACTTAAATCAAATTCAATTCTTTCCTAGTCCCAATTAAAAAAAAAACCTTTTTATTCAGCTTTTTCTCACAACTATTTTCCAGTGAATATTGTTTAGGCAAGAACTGCTGTAGTGTCCCCACAAAATATAGTAACAACAACATAAGAATGTATTTTATTTAAAACAAACCAAAATCTTGCTCACATAAAATCTTTATACACCCAAGCGAAGACATACTTATAGTCCAGAAAATAAGAATGCTGCAGCCTTCAATACCAAATTCCAATCATCTCCAACCACATTCATTCAAGAAACTTTTGCAACTCTGATCTACCCTCACAATGGTTGGCACTTTATACTTCATACCATCCAAACTAATGGATTAGCCTATGGTCCAGATTTTGCATCCCATAGTTGATTCTGTTGACTAGGTAGGGGCAGCCAACTGTGAGATAAAATCTACAACTTGATATTACTAGCTTCTGCTTTTGGTCAACTTCCTGCAATCCTTATTTTATCTCCATAGTTTCAGTTATTTTGCAATCCTGTTAGAACATCACAATTTTGTTTATTTTCCAATGAAACAGATTGTTGAGAAAGCAGGGTTTTGGAGCATTCACCAATATTATGGTAAAATAATGAATGTATTATTAAACAGAGATCATGAATGATCTATATATACAAGATACAAGAGAATTTCACTATAACGAACAGGAGAGAGGAACTAGAAACATTCTTGTAGAGTGAAAAAAGAAGTTTCCATAATGAACAGAAGGAGTTTATAGAAACATTACAAAAAGAGTGACAATTAGAAAAGACGGAAGAGAGTAAATAGAAACTGTCTAATATCGTAATACCCTCCCTTAATGGTCAATCTATCTTCAAAAAACAGATATTTGCATGTTCACAAAAAGTGTAGAAGGCAGCCTCAAGTTGATCAGAGAGGTTTGCAATCTTTGTAATGTTGGTCTGTGGTAGCATTGACTGTGGTAGGACGAGTCTCCGTACCCAGAACAAGCGCCTCAAAGCGACGATACTTGAAGATCATCATCATTCTCTGCTTCTAGGTGTTGCAATTCTTTCTGTTAAATCGTTGACTGCTTCCAAGAGAAGTTTGGCAAGAGATACCATGACACATTTTTTATGCAAATGCAAAAACGTGAATATCTGAAAAGTTGCAAACTTCGAGGAAGATTGATAGAAGACCCAGAAAAAATGGAGGGACACCCAGAAGACAACTCGAAAAACCCACAAATAATCTGAAATTAGATTCTAAATCTGTTAGTTTGAAAATCAAGGCACAGAAAGAGAAGCACCGAAGAAAAATAGAGTCTGACCGAGTTGAGGTTTGCAAAAACCCAACAAGAATCTACAAAATGTTTTTTAAACTGACACAGACAAAGAGAGTTCCAAAAGAAACCCTAGCTGTTTTTAAAAAAACCAAAAAATGGTAGATTTGACTATAAAAAAAGGTGGAAAACAAAACTGTTGGACAAAAATCAGAGACAGAGGGTTTAAAACACCCTAGACGCCGCCCTTTGTAGAAAATGTGCAGAAATTGAGCTCGAAATGCCCAAAAAGAAGACCACAAAATTGCAGAAAAAGAAAATTTTCATAACGAATAGGAGTTTATGGAAACATTACAAAAGGAGTGACCACTAGAAAAAGACAGTAGAGAGGGTAAATAGAAACTATCTAATATCGTAATACCCTCCCTTAAAGGTCAATCTATCTTCAAAAAACAGAAATTCGCATGTCCTCATAAAGTGTAAAAGGAAACCTTAAGTTGATTAGAGAGGTCTCCATCATAGTTAAAAAAAATTGGGATATATTGTTGATATCACGAGATACTGTGAGCAAAACTACCAGCCAATATAATTGCCAAATAAATCGCTGACGATATTTTGTAAAAATCGCATCACATTTGGGATGAAAAAATCACGGTTTTTACGATTTTTTGGTCAAAAAACCGTTGATTAAGTCAACTTGGAAAACAATGAAGTTTTCTAGAAAATGTTTAGAGTTTTTTATTTTCCCGCAAGCTGTGACGGCCAACAACAGGTTTGTGATGGTTGTTGAGGAAAGGTGCGATTACTGAGCACTATTAAGGCACACAAATTCAGACACAAGAACTATTTCGACAATATGCCTCAAAGATGCCATCACATGGAGTGTTGATTGTAGGATACCAACATAATGGTTTTGCTCTTCAACAGGTTATAGAAAACATTTTTGGAAATTTAATGTAAGTTTGTCTAAGTATGCTAAATTTTATCCCCAATGAATGACTTGGAAAGTCAACGCATAGTAGTCAAATCTCCTCATATACACATCACTATTATGCTCCTGTATACACATCAACATCACTATATATATTTTATAGAGCTATAAGTTGTAAATTTATATAAGTAATGAATTGATGATCATGAGTTTATAGATAAGTTTATAATATACAAATTTTAATTTATTTGAACTAGTTTTGTAAATTTATAAAACTGTATAATACAGGTTTATAATACTATTATACTATATATTAATACTAAAGTAGTATAATATTGTATATTAATAAATTCATTTTAGAGAGTTATAAATTAGTATAGATTAATAACTATATATCTAATAAATTATAATATTGTATATTTATAGTTAATGCTAATATGCATACGCATTGTTTATTAACAACATTTATAAGTTTATAGTGTTTATAGATTATAAATTCATTATAGAGAACAAGTATATTTATTTATAGTCTTCATAATTATTTATTAATATATATCTATAAAAATTATATATTTTCAAATGTTCAATAAAAGTGCCGAGTTTTTGGCGATTCTGAGTTTTTCAAAAAAAACTAGCTAGCTGAGATATTGCCGAAACCGAGTTTTTCAACCATGGTCTCCATGTTCTGCAATGTTGGTATGTGGTAGCATTGACTATGGTAGGACAAGTCTCGGTACTCATGAACAAGAGCCTCAAGGCGACGGTACTTGAAGATCCTCATCAGTCTCTACTTCCAAGTACTGTAGTTCTTTCCGTTAAATCGTTGACTGCCTTCCAAGAGAAGTTTGATGAGAGATGTCATAACATATTTTTTATTCAAAAATGTGAATATCTGAAAAGGCACAAACTTCGGGGCAGATTGACAGAAGACCTAGAAAAATGGAAGGAGACCTAAAAAGAGATCAAAAAACCCACAAAGAATCTGAAATTAAATTTTGAATCCATTGGCTCGAAAATCAAGGCACAGACAATGATGCACACCTAGGAAAAACAAAAACCAACCCAATTGAGATCTGTAAATACCCACCAAGAATTTGCAAAAAAAAAAATTTAAACCAACATGGGAAAAGAGAGTTTTGAAAGAAACCCCAGCTATTTTTAAAAAAACCAAAAAATGACATATTTGACTATAAAAAAAATGGTGGTACACAAAATTGCTTGACGAAAATCAGAGACAGAGGGTTTAAAACACCCTAGACGCTGCCCATTGCAGAAGATGTGCAGAAAAAGTCAGCTCGAAAATTCCCAAAAAGAAGGCATAAAATTGCTGAAAAAAATTGGATGTTGAATCCTTAGTTGGGTTTGGAAAAGAGATGCAAATTTTGAACACACTCGAGCAAATATTTCAAACTTCTGAACTAATAATTTCAAAAAAAGAAATTAAAATTTTTCAAATAGGCCAGGAATTTGCTCTGATTACATATTATGGTAAAATAATGAACGTGTTACTAAATAGAGATCATGAATGATCTATATATACAAGATACAAGATGAGGTTTCTATAACAAACAGGAGAGTGGAAATAGAAACATTCTTGTAGAGTGAAAAAGAAAGTTTTCATAACGAACAAAAGGAGTTTATGGAAACATTACAAAAAAGAGTGACTATTGGAGGTTTCTAATATCGTAATTAACCAATTTCAAGATCTTTTCCTCATTCGGCTTCATAGCATCCCAATTACTTCCTTCAAGAATTCATTTTCTTCAAAGTCAAAGTTCCGCTATTTTGAAGAGGTTGCTTCCTTTCTTAGTTCCTGACTCTTTATTTTCAATGTAGAATAGACTTCTTCCAATTGTCACCAACTTTGGATTCTATCGACTGTAAAAGTTAGCAGGATCTCTGATAGAGAGACTGAACTGAATAACAAAAGATTGAATCAGGTATTGCCAGAGAAGTAATGGAGCAAATTTATTTATATCTGCTTATAAAACTTCTGATTGACTGTCAGTATGATAACTGATTACTTGACAAAAGATATATATATATATATATATATATATATATATATATATATATATATATATATATATATCACTTCTGTTATACTAAATGTAATATATTTGTTTCTGCTGTTATACTGAATATAATTTATTTGTCACTGCTGTTATACTGAATACTGCCGAGTTTATTGGTATTTTGTATAACAGCAGTAACCAATATATTATATTCAATATAACAGCAGTGGCAAATATATTACATCTAGTATAACAGCAGTGATATATATATATCTATATAAACCTTTGGCCAAGTAATCAGTTATCATAGTGACAGTCAATCAGAAGTTTTATAAGTAGATATAAAAAAATTTGCTACATCGCTTCTCTAGCAATACCTAATTCAATCTTCTATTATTCACTTCAGTCTCTCTATCAGAGATCCAGCTAACTTTTACATGGTATCAGAGCCAATCTGATAGAGCATATATACACAGCTATCATCAAATTTCAGATTAAAATCATGTGAACCACATAAGACTGGAGGATAGACTTGAAGGTGCTTCAAACTTTGTTTCATGGAAATTTTAAATTATAATTATTCTACAAGAACTTAAATTAGAAGGGTATGTGGAAGAAAATAAGAAAATGTCTAAAAATGATCCAGATAAATCAACTTGGAAAAGGCATGATAATAAAGCTATAAAGATCATCATAGATTATGTTAAATATCACATACTTCCATCCATATCAAATCTCAAAACTATTACAATAATACATAAGTCATCTATTATTAGTCAATGATTATCTCTTGTAAATATCTTAAACTTTAATTTGCTTTCGTTTTTTGCTTTCTCTAGAATAGAATGTTTCTATTCTTTACAATTGTTTCCTAAGGAAACATCATCTCATTCTTTTATATAAATTGACCTTTCGGTCTCTGTTAGTATCAAGCAAGTATTTTACCAATTACCTCGTAATATGGTATTAGAAAAAATGCTTCAAATTTTTCGAAAAATATATAATTTCTATTGAAATTATTTGTTAAGATTTTTTGAAATTATTTATGATCTTTCACAAACAACCCGTCTAGGGTTCTTGTTCGAACATCCAATCACAGCTCGTTTTCTACAAATCATGGTCGAAAATCCTCTCTGAAAATATTGGGTTTGTTTGGCGTCCAATTTTGCAATCCACGGCCTACACATCTTTGTTTTTTTTTTGGAAAAACGCGAGTTTTTTCTTTGAAAAATCACGGCCACAGTGGGAAATCCGCGACCTACAATAACGACAGTATTCTTGTGTTTGGCGTCCATTTTTACCTCTAGTCAGTTAAAGATAGCTCACTTTTTTTTCTAAGGTCACAGCCCTCGTTTTTAAGGGAGCAAACAGAGTTCATTTTACCACAAATCTTCACTCTTTGCCGTCATAGCCAAAACGCCTATGTTCTAAACAAATCGGACAATTTTAGACCTGCAAACACCATTTTTTTATGTTGTTTTGACCTCCATGTCCACCGACTGGTTTTTTGGCTCAAATCCCTAATTTTTGGGGTCGAAAAATTTTTTGATTGCAAATTCTTGGTGGGTTTTTCAAGAGCTCAACTAGGTTGTCATTCATTTTTCCTGGATGCCTCGATTTTTGTGCCTCAATTTTCATGCCAGCGGATTCAAAAATTGACAGCATATTCCTTCTAGGTTTTTCGAGCTCTCTTCTAGGTCATTCTCTGATTCTTCTAGGTCTTTCGCATTTTTGCCTCGAAGAATGTCCCTTCATAGATTTTCACAATTTTTCATTGGAAAATGTGCCATGGCATCTCTGACAAATATTTTGCTTGAACATAACCCCAAATTCAATGGTCGCAATTATGGAAACTGGAAGCAGCACATCATCGCAATTTTTGAATATCGGAACACCAATCAACTTGTTCTGAGTATTACGAAGCATCCGACTTCTCTAAGTCCTAATCAAGATACATGGGATCTGAATAATCAAAAGGTAGTAATGCTTCTCAAATTATCCGTGGCTAATGATCAGCTTTCTCAGATTCCATCTGGCAAGATAGCTGTCGAGATCTGGACACATCTCAAAGGTCTTCATGAGACTTCTGACAAAAGCAGAGCCTTCTTTCTAAAAAAAACTTTGTTTTTTTTTGTCATGGATGAGTGCACCTTGCTCCAGGCACACCTGAATCGGATTCAGGAAATCCATGATCAATTACTTGCCATCAGTCGCAAGATGGAGGAAGAAGATATTGTGGTTATCATTCTTCGAAGTTTACCAAAATCCTATGAGCATTTTATCAAGACTCTCAACATCACATCTACTGGTGTTGATTTGAAGTTCACTGATCTCTGCACACTGTTGCTTCAGCAAGATCGGTGGAAACTACAATTCAATAGCAGCTCCAATTCCACCTCCACAAAGCAAGCCTTTGCTGCGAAATCCTTTCAGAAGGATAAGGGCATTTCAGTAGCAATCTCACCAGAAGTCTTCTGCTCCAACACCAGATGGTTCCAGAAAGATCATTCAATGCAACTACTGCCACAAGTTTGGACACATGAAGGTTGAATGTCGAAAGCACTTAGTTGCACAGTCTAAGCAATTAGATTCGCAGCCCAAAGTGAACAATGCAGAGCACACTGAGCAGGCGGAATCTGCCTTTTACGCCTTCATGGCTATAAGACCTACAAATCATGTGAAGCCATCTACCTGGTACATTGATTCAAGTGCCTCTCATCATTTCACTCACCACAGAGACTACCAGCCATATTCAGACTCTATTATTTTTGGTGGCGGAGAAGAGTACACAGTTGTCGGTAAAGGCAACATTCAAATTCAGTCTTTTGGGAGGAATCTCATATTCCTTGATGTGTACTGCGTTCCAAGGATGGAACTAAATCTACTCTTAGTCAGTCAGTTGTTGCGACATTCTCCACACTTGGCAATTACCTTCAGTTCACATTAGTGCACCATCACTAATCGGGCAACTCAGTCTACTGTTGCAATAGGTCTTGAGGATCATGGTCTTTTCAGACTTTCTGATTCTGGTGATTCTCAGGACTTAGCTATGGTTGCTCAATGAGCTTCTATCAGCACACTTTAGCATCAGCGCTATGGGCACTTAAATGCGCATTATCTCTCAAAGCTTGCTCAGGATGAGCTTGTTCTAGGATTGCCAGAGATTCAAACTCAACAGCTTGGAGTTTGTGATGCATGCCAGGCTGGGAAGCAACATCGCACACCTTTCACCAGTGGCGATTCTTGGCGAGCTTCTCAAGTACTTCAACTTGTTCATGCTGATATTCGTGGCCCTATGGCCACTCCTGTTCTTGGGTCCAGGTATTTTCTGTTGTTTGTTGATGATTTCAGTAGAAAAATGTAGGTCTATTTCCTTAAAAAGCAATCAGATGCATTTCCTATATTTCAGAAGTTTAAACCCTTAGTTGAAAAAGAGTCTGGGATTTCTATTATTACTCTTAGATCAGACAATGGGGGGGAATTTTGTTCTAATGCTTTCTCTAGCTTCTTGGATACACATGGCATCAAACGCCAGTTAACCACACCCCACACGCCACAACAAAATAGTGTATTTGAACGTCGAAACAAGACAATTACCGAGATGGCTCGTTCCATGCTCAAACATAGACATGTTCCGAAGAAGTTTTGGGCAGAAGTAGTTAACACTGCAGTTTATCAGTTGAATAGGTCACCCACAGTAGCGGTCAAAGGTAAAACTTCGGAAGAGGCCTAGTCAGGTCGCAAGCCCAAAATCAGCCACTTGAAAGTTTTTGGCTCCCTTGCTTTTGTTTGAATACTTGATGCGTCACACACCAAGTTGGATGCCAAGAGTCAAAAATTTATGCTTGCTGGATATAGCAATCTTCACAAAGCCTACCGCTTGATCAATGTTGAGACATCTTGTCTCATATATAGTCGTGATGTAGTCTTTGATGAGTAGCAAGGACCATTTATGCCTATTTCTCCTATTCCTGATCCAGCAGACTAGCCTATGATGGCTCATGATTTGGGAGTTCGACTTCCATTAGCTCCACCTGATGGGAGGGCTCCAGCAGCTCCTGTAGCTCCAGCTATACCAGTTATACCTATACAAACACCTTCGGCTTCTCCTGCAAGATCACCTCGCTTTGTAGATGCTTCACCTGAGTTTGATCTTGATTCTTCTGATGAGGATCCTATTGATCAAGCATTTCCTAGTAATATTGTTGGTCATTCTACTATCCGACCTAAGTGGTGGGCTTAGACGCTGATCTTCATGATGATGACCTCATTGATGGGAGAACTGCTCAGAAAAAGAGCAAAACTACAAATTCTGTTAACTTTGCTCTTATGGCCAACATTCACGGTGTGTTTGAACCTCAAACATATTTCGAGGCTAAAGGAATTCCAGAGTGGGAATAGGCCATGACATCTGAACACCAAAGCCTATTAAAGAACAACACTTGGGTCCTTTCTGATCTTCCACCAGGGAAGAAACCCATTGGCTACAAATGGATCTACAAAATCAAATACAAATCAGATGGTACTTTGGACAAGTACAAAGCTCATTTAGTGGCGAAGGGCTTTTCTCAGCGTCAAGGCATTAATTATGAGATCTTTGCTCCTACTGGAAAGATAAGCACCATCAGATTAGTCGTAGCCATGGCAGCACGGTTTAGCTAGAATGTCCATCAAATGGACGTTAAGAGTGCTTTCCTGAATGGTGATCTCCATGAAGAGGTCTACATGATGCAGCCTCCTAGTTTCAAGGTTGCTGGTAAAGACCATCAGGTTCTCAGATTGATAAAAGCTCTCTATGGCTTGAAGTAGGCCCCTCGGGCATGGTACATCAAGATTGATAAGTACCTCAGTGATCAAGGCTTCAACAAGAGTTCTTTAGACTCAAATCTTTACATCAAGACAATTGAAAGTGACATCATCCTTCTGGTTATTTATGTGGATGATCTGATCATCACTAGCAGTTCGGCATCTTTGATTTAGGGAATCAAACAGAATTTATGCCAATCTTTTGATATGACTGACCTTGGGCTCATGCATTATTGCCTAGGTGTTGAAGTTTGTCAACAGTCTTCTGGTATATCCATCTCTCAGTCCAAATATGTCAAGGCCCTGTTAGAAAAATTCTAAATGCAGGATTGCAAACCTGCATCTACACCTATGGAGAAAGGTCTCAAGTTATCAACAAAGTTTGATTCTCCTTCCATTGATGATACTACATACAGGTAACTAGTAGGCAGCCTCATCTACCTCTCTGCTACTAGACCTGATATCAACTTCGTAGTCAGCTATATTTCAGGCTTTATGACAGCTCCTAAGGCTGATCATTGGATGGCAGCAAAGTGTGTGCTTCGTTATGTGAAGGGCACTTCAGATTATGGACTTTTGTACTCTCGAAGTTCTAATCCTAAACTCAATGGGTGATCTTATTCAAATTGGGCAGGCTTTGTTGATAAAAAGTCAACATCTGGATATGTATTCAGTTTGGGATCCAATGCAGTCACATGGACCAATAAGAAGCAGCAAGCAATTTCTCTCTCTTCTACAGAAGCCAAATACAGAGGGACTATTAAGGCAGGATGTGAAGTTGTTTGGTTACGTCGAATGCTTGGGGATATGCAGATTTCACTAGCTAGACCGACTACTATGTTTGTTGATAACGAAGGCATTATCAAGATAGCACGCAATCCAATCTTCCATGAACGAACCAAGCATGTGGATGTTCACTGTCATTACATAGGATAGCTGGTTGAAGACGGGACTATAGATTTGCAGTATGTTCCTACCACAAATCAGACTGCAGACATTCTCACCAAGCCTCTTAGTCAATTTCAGAGGACAGCTTGGTGTTCTAGATAGAATAATGATTAAGGGAGGGTATTACAATAATAGATAAGTCATCTATTATTAGTTAATTGTTATCTCTTGTAAATATCTTAAGCTTTAGTTTGCTTTCATATTTTCTTTACGATTGTTTCCTAAGGAAACATCATCTCATTCTTTTGTATAAATTGACCTTTCGGTCTCTGTTAATATCAAGCAAGTATTTTACCAATTACCTCGTAATAAAAACTACCTATGAAATGTTCGTGACTATTGAAAACACATTTTGAAATCAATAACACCAGCATATTGCTCACTTTGAAACAACAACTACTATACATCAAGATGAACAAAGGAGCGACCATTACATCTTATTTCCTAAGAATCGCAAAATTAAAAGACCAAGTTGCAAGCATTGGGAATCAAGTAGATGACAAAGAACTATCTCTAATAGCCCTTAAAGGGTTACCCAAGTCTTGGGAATCTTTTACTTGTAGAATTTTCTCTAGACCTGAACTGCGAAATTTCGACCAAATTAAGAATGATTGCACACAAGAGGAGTCAAGACTGATCACAAGAGGAATTGGTCCAAATCAAGAGGGAGAAATTCAAGCCCTTCAAACTAACACAAATAATAAAAGAAAGAAGGGTCCATTCAAATGGAAAAGAGGAAAAGGTAATCAAACATACAAGAAAAGAGATTGGTCTAAAGTACAGTGCTATAAAAGTGATAAATTTGGTCACATTCACAAAGTTTGCTCTAACATAAGTAAAGTATTCAGCACTTTTTTAGCCCTATCTAGTGAACTAAATACCAACAAATATACATGGATAATAGACAGTAGAGCATCTCGTCATATAACTAGATTCAAAGACAAATTCAAAACTTTTGAAGGTCACTCCACTGAAGAAGTAACAACAGGGGATAACTCTACCTATCCAATAAAAGGAATTGGAACCTGTTCAATACAACTGAAAACTAGAGTCACTCTTCAACTAAAAGATGTATTATTTGTGTTAAGTTTTCAGATTTTAGAGCAAAGAAGAGATATAGTGCAACAGTGGTGAATAATTACTTGCACATTATAATTTGGTGTGTTCCTTATTCACCACCCAACACATATAATATATATGAGATGAAGAGGTGCATATTCCAAAAGACATGACACTTCAAATGGTACCAATTAAGCTTTCCCACTTAATTTAATTATCATATAATAAAATAATATATTTCATATTATTATTACTAATATATTGCCATTAAATATGTAGCCACAATTGGCTTACTTTTGCATATTTAAATATTTATTGTTGATCTTTGCCATAAAGGCCACAAACATTAATACTCTCTCTTAGACTTGAGAAGAAGATCAACCAATAAATCTCAAGTCTATAAATGACCTCAACTTCTCTATCTTCACAATTGGTAGAGGTACCAAAAACATAACTTCAATAGATCTCAATTCTATTATATATCCCATACATCATCTCATGATGTAAAACTCATACAGATCTCAAAAAATCTCAAAATCATCATTATATGCTATTAAGTATTAGTCTCTTGAGTCTGACTGACTCATCCGAACATCAAATCCCTGATGTCACATACTTCAACCTTGAGTCTAACTGACTCAACCGATATCAAATCCATGATATCAAAAGCATTGGCCAAATATCAAGTCCATGATATACATTAAATGCTCTGAGTAATGGCTTCCCGACATCAAGTCCATGATGTCACCATGTACTCAACCTGTGGATCCAAGATCCACGAGTCACAAGGACTCAATTGACATCAAATCCATGATGTCACCTGTACTAGCATCCGGACATTAAGTCCAAGTACTAAATCCAACATCAAATCCATGATGTCACCTGTATGAGTATCCAAACATTAAGTCCACCAAGTACTAAATCCTTGAGTCAAGAAGACTCAAACCGTGGATTGCCACTATCCACAAATCATCAAAATATAATCACATAGATGAATGTAGCCACATATGCATACAAATAATATAGTCTATGCTATATTCACATATCAAAGAAATGATCATGCAAAATATCCAAATGTCTCAATTATAGACTCAACTATATAAAAGAGGTTAGTCTTTGCAATAACATAGCCAATGACCATAACAAACGCAACCAATAATGTAGCCTAGGCTGAATATAGTCTTGGCTAAATACATAGCCCATAAAATATATATAAAAGAAATGCTTATACATATGAATCCCCAAAGGAGGAGTTTATAATGCAAAACTAGGTGAAAGTAGGCCCATATATAAACTCCCTCTTAAGTTCAAGCATCTCTAAGGTGGATTCAATCCATGTATGCAAGTTCTCAATTTTTCCATGACTGGTTTAAATTGAACCAAATTGAAGTAACTAGGGTCCATGACACTTAATGTAATCTACTCCCTTAGTGAAGAGTTTACAAGTTTCCTATCTACTCCCTTTGAAGTTTAGGTTTAACTACTTTTGATAGGACTCCTTCTCAATGTGCACATTGTAAAGTCCCCTCACATTATCTAGCCAAAGTTTATGGATAACTTCTCAAAGGGTTACGAGTCATTATCAAACCATGAGGATTTTCTGTTTATGTCACTTAGTCCAGATTTATCTCAGAATTAATGGTTTATACAACCAGTTTTAATTCTTTAACTCATACTCAAAAATGAATATAATGTAATATCCCTATTGACATTCAACCTTAAACAGAAAATATACTGCTATGTTTAGAGTGCACCTGGAAATGTTCAAATGCTCTTGGAAATGATTCCCTTTGACATTTGGTGGCTTCCTCTGTGCACTTTGATTTCAATCCTCTTTTTCCAACAAAAACATTCTCAGAGGAAAAGATAAAGGGACATAGCTCTTATGTATAGAAACACAATAAATACAAAAGAGGTTTATTACATTAAGAATACAATACTTAGAATGTTAATGTTATTAATTTAATAACAAATATATGTATTTTTCTTTATATATAACATTATAAGAGAACTCTTCATTTTACATGTATTCAATAATTCTCCATCTTATATACATAAATGTAATAAATCAAAATAATAATAATGAACTAACCTCATTATGTCTATCTTTGAGTATGTTCCCCAATTTTAATAAGATATTAATAAATAATTGTTCGTACCTTCCGACACAACTTTGACTAGAGGGGCACAACCTTTATGACTTGGATACACCATTTGGCTTCTATGATTTAAATCAATATTTGACTTCTCAAACATATTCCAATGCCCTTACTTACATATTAGGCGCTAATAAATATGTGACTTGGGCCCCCACAAGCAACATGACCCAAGGAATGTTCGTTAAAAAAAAATCTTGCATCGTTTCAAATTAGAAGACAAAATTATCTTTTCCATCAAATGAATATTTAATCTCAGCTCGACGTTGTTAGAATGAGACAAAAACAATATATCACGGTGTTTATTTCTATCTCCCACAATACCTGCTATAGCCATCTTTTCTAATTAATACTTTTGCATTCAATACTCGTCACCCATTTGATTTCAAAGTTTTGTAATCATTCCGCCTAGGTGTGTGCCCAATAATTTAAATGTCTTGACCTATATTATTTCCAATAACCATATAGTAGCGGTGTCTAATTTGGATATATTAACCTACAACAATAATTATGGTGCAGTGACATGTACTATTCTTCTTGCCAATATCACAGTTCTCCTCGAGTGTAGGCGATAGATATTTTTCTGTCATTTCTGATCTTCCATATGTAACTTGAGCAATCTCTATATTATTACTTGTTTATCTCCGATGTCAACTTCTCATCCCCAAATTGTCGAAAATCAAGCTGGGAAGAAAATCAAAACACTAAGGCCCCATTTGGTTCATGGATTTGAGGTGGAATTAGAATTCCGTATCCTAATAACTTTTCAATCCACTGTTTGGGTATGCGAAACACGAATTAGAATTTGATAGAAATGGGATTCTGTATCCTCATTTATAGCCCATTTCGTGGATTTCGTCTTCCACTGAAATAGCTGGAATTGGTCATAAACCCGTTTTAATTCCAATTTTTATTAAAACGGGCATACGATATTTGTTGAAAGGCATAATTTTTTGCATCCGCGAGGAGCCTTTTTTTTGCATCCGCAGGGAGCTATTTCATTTCTCACTGGGAAATATCCGTTGCCATTTTCGACCTCGCAGAAATTGGGGCAATTTATCCGGGTTGCCATGGCCATTGGCTATTATTCAGAGGTCTTCATTTCCATCACATCTGCCATGGCCGTTGGCTGTTATGCTGTTTAATAACCTACATGGTTGTGTTTCTAGTGGCACGTTAGGGCACGTTGCAAGATTGTTGAAGGTCTCCAATGATACACTTTGTTTTTTAAAAGATCAGTGGGATTTTCTCTCTCCAGGCCATGTGCTCGAGTTCCTGGTTGTGTCTGGTAAGATGCAGTTTCTAAGCTGACTTTAATCACACCATTACCACATTTTAATGGGGGAGGCTTGCTTGTTTTGTGGTTTCCCTATGATTCGTTTTCTTCGGTTTGCCGAGCAGAGGAGGCAATTTATTGTAGTTGCAATCTTTTATGAGTTGAGTTAAAAGAAAATTTGTAAATTTAATTTAGTTCCTAAATGTGCAACCAAACGGAGGAAATGCATATTTTCATATTGAATTCTTGGTGAACCAAACGGGTCCAAATCGAATCCCCAAAACCGAAATCTGGATTTCAAGTTCCAGAATCCCAAATCAAGGATTTTGGATACCAATTTTGAAATCATAATCCATCAACCAAATGAGCCCTAAGATCTGACAATGGGGGTGAATATATTTCTAAAAAGTTTAAAGAATTTTGCACCTCTGTTGGGATTAAGAGGGAGTTTACGATACCTTATAATCCTCAACAAAATGGAGTGGTAAAAAGGAAAAACAGATCTATCATTGAATCCGCCAAAGCCATAATGCACGATCAAAACCTCCACACCTCATTTTGGGTTGAAGCCTCCAACACCACAATATACATTCAAAACAAATGTCTTCATTCAATCTTAGAAAACATAACCCTTGAGGAAGCCTTTACAAGAAACAAACCAGATTTAAGTAACCTAAGAATCTTTGGATGTCCTATGTAACTAAACTAGAACCCTCTCAGAAGAGAGGCATATTCATAGCATATAGTGAATCCTCCAAAGGTTACAAGGTTTACATTCCATGACAGAAAACTATTTGAAATCAGCAGAGATGTAAGATTTGAAGAAGATATTGTTTATAACCTTTCTAAAAACATTGAAGAATCAAACATGGAATCAACCACAGAATTAGATGAGAACCCCATAGTTGAGAATCAAAGGGAGAGTGGCTCAGAAGATCGTGTACTCCCCTCTTCAAATATAGAAAATGTTGAAAACCCTTACAATAAAAAAAGGCCAATATGGGCAAGAAAGATGATTGAAGAAAACAATATAGAACCTGATGAGATATTTAGAGAAAGAAAGAAAACTAGAAGTCATCCATGCTATGTTACTCTAGTATTCGAACTAATAAAATCTGAACCTTCAAGTGTTGAAGAGGCATTATCCTGTCAACCTTGGAAAGATGCAATGAAGAATATCAATCTATATTAAAAAATGATGTATGGCATGTCGTATCTAAACCAAAGGATAAATCTGTTGTCTCCTCCAAATGGTTATTAAAAATCAAACATGCTCCAGACAGTAGCATTGAAAAATACAAAGCCAAATTCATAGCTCGGGATTTTCTCAGAAGGCTTGAATTAATTATGAAGAGTCATTTGCTCCATTTGCTCGATACACCTCTGTCAGAACCATTATAGCCATTGCAGCATCTAACGGATGGAAGATACATCAGATGGAAGCTAAGATTGCCTTTCTAAATTGAGTTATCGAAGAAGTATATATGGAACAACCAGAAGGATTTGTCACTCACGACAAATATTCCTATGTGTGCAAATTGAAGAAGGCACTCTTTGGCCTTAAACAAGCCCCCAAGGCATGGTACGAAAGGATAGATAGTTATCTCTCTAAATCAGGATACTCCAAAAATGAAGTTGATCTTAATATATATTTCAAAATATTAGATGGTGATATGATTAGTCTTGCATTAAATGTTGATGACTTACTAATAACAGGTGAAGACCATCTTATAGTAAAATGCAAAAAGGATCTGGCAGTTGAATTCGACATGAAAGATCTTGGACTTCTACACTACTTGGGTCTAGAAGTATGGCAAACGGAGAATTACATTTTCTTATATCAAGGAAAATACATTGTTGACATCTTGACCAAATTTAGAATGATGGACTACAACCCTTTGACCACACCAATGTAAACAAATCTTCACAAGCTTAAAAATGACGAAATCGAATCTAAATCTACTAATCCTACTTACTACAGATAGATAATTGGATCAATAATGTACTTGTTGAATATTCGCCCTGATAATTGGATCTACATATACATATACTCTTACACACATACAGATATATATACACACACACACACACACATATATATATATATATAGTGCATCTATACATATTTTATTATATATACAATATGATCCACTGGATGTTTCAATTCGACTGAAGCTACAACTTTAACATTGACCAGCCACAAACCAACAAAGCCCCATAAGCCTTCTTGAATAATTAGGTGACGAAAAAAATTTCAGGTAATGGGTTAGATTACACTAAATAGTTTTATGCCTTCAACATGCCCGACACCTTTAAATCATTATTGTTGGCCACCGCTTGTTGCAAGGTTGGAGACCAAATAGGTGGCTTCCTTTCTCTTTTCCAAATATTATCTAGAAGAACATTAACACCAAAACCATCATCCGTAAATGTTCATTAGATTTCCCCATAGTATCTACATGAACACTATTAATGGCCTCTAGGCTAGATTCGTCGTCACTAGGATAGCAAACTAACAATCAATGTTCAACAATCAGTTTGATTACTTCACTCTTCCTCTCTGTAATGTCTCATGCTTCGCATGCCTTCACATGTTCTATCCTTAAACCATTATTAGGAGCATGAAAAGTTGTGCTTCTGGCATTCTTAACTTTAAGAATGCTTTGCAATAAACCTGTTTCCTTTACACGCATTGTAGTTTGCAAAGTTTATTTTGCATTTGACTTGTCTAGCTCAAGTCATCATGCCACCATACTAGTTTCCTCATAGGAAAATATAATATAGTTTTCTTCTTTTTTTTTTAATAACAGTTTGAGGGAATATAATATAGTTTTCTATTTTTTTTAAATATTTTCCTTAAAATTATAAAAATATAAGCGTCTTTTTAAATTATCACTTTAGGATAATGGTCAATGACACATTTTAACCACTCATAGCAACCTTTTTAAATAGTTTAATATGAATCATATTTTTGAAATATAAACTAAAGTTACTTTATAGCACCTCAAAATTAATATTTCCCTTTTTACCACCCCATTAGCTTAAGAAACATATAATAATTAGTTAAGGTGCTCAAGAATAACATTGCTTGAAAAAGTGTCAATGTTGGCATGTTGTGTTGTTCCTCCCATCAAGGTTCAAGTCTGGTCCCCCCATTGTGGCCTCATCGGTTCATAGCTCTTGGTCAAAGAGTTTACCCCTCTTTAAAAACAAACATAGTTTGAAAAAGTGAACGTCATGTTTTGTAGATAGATTCATATCCAAGCATGCTACAGAAAAGGTAAGCTTGCCATTGCATTTGCGCAGTCAAAACTTAAGGATCATTTATGAAACTGTACAAATCAAACAACTTTTCTAGAAAGCCCCAAGAAATTCCCATGTGTATTAGCATGAACAACACATAGCACAACACAAAAAAGAGTTTAAATTATACCCAATCCACCACCAACGTAGTGCAACATAGTTTCACCTCTACATTGCAACAAGAAAACCAACCTCTATGTGCTATTATGGATTAAATATAGTGATTCTCAAAATATTCTGATGAGCTGAATTAAACTTATCTAGTGACTTTCCTTCACATATCAACCATTAAAGCTTTCCTTGTATCCCAACACCAAAGTGGCACTCGTACAATGCATGTACTTTTGTTTTAACTTTTTGCCCTCTATCAAGAAACATTAATGGAACATAACTTTTGAACCCTAAGTTAGATTGATGTCATTTTTTTTGCATAAAATACAAAAATTGCATTAGATTCAAGTTATTCTTTGCCCCTTTTTCTAAAATTGCATAACATTGTTGGTGAGCCATGAAGATTGATTAATGCATTTTGTAATCAATCTAAATTGTAAACTACCAAAACCAGCATTTTTGGGCAGTGGTGTTTCAAGGGGTTCTTTCTATTGTTGTCTCTTTGTGTTAAGTTCTATGTGATGGCTCAACAACAAATCCCCATAATTATGCCTTATATAACTGTTTTATATGAAAAGCTAAAATAACAATACTATTGTGGGCTAAAGAATTGAATTGGGTAATTCAAGAAAGAAAAACTATAATATGAAAAAGGTGCAAGCAAAGTGGCTAATAAATGCCATGAAGCTAGTTGTATCTCTGGATTTTCTCTTTCATATTGAAAGTTCACAATGAAATCTGGATCAAACTAGGGTCTTTGTTTGGTAAAATTGGTAAAACAAATGAAATAGTCATCACTTAGAAAATAGCCTTATTAATCTAAGTAAAAACAATTTTAGGCACATTCGAAACTCCATTTCATAACTCAGATTGGTAACTTTAAGACCAAGAAAGTAGATTCACAATTAATCCTCAATGTACTTCAAAACTCAATCATGCTTTTATATCTTTCTGTACCATGTATTCCACTAGAGATAATTTGAGTATATGCAAAGATTAATGAGTTTGCTAGAAAAAATCACAAGCAAACAAGACATTAATTTAGATAGTACACATTAGTATTCTAAATTGTGTGCATTGGTTGTAGTATCTACAAAGATTCAAAAGACCTTAAGTAGTTTAGATAAGGAACAAAAGAGAAAACCTTCCTCTATTGCATAAGAAAAATCTGTAATATCCTCATTCCTGAAATAGGATTTATTAATAACAAATAATTAAATATGAATAATAAACATAAATTAATAAAAGAATACATAATAATATAATTACATATCTTTTATAAAATATGATATATTATAATATATCATAATATGATAAATAATTAATCATATTAATCAAATACATATTATCTCTATTATTCTGGAAATAATTATTGTAATAATACATATTAATCATATATATAATAATATCAAAAATTAAATAAATTAATAGTATTTACTATTAATCAATGTGTAAACTATTAAATATTATGATGAACTGAAATACATAATAACTAAATATTAAATACATTATATGAATCTTAAATGATAATATTATGCATTTAAACAAAATATAAATCAAGATTCATAATATATAATATTACTTTATTTAGCAACTACAAAGAGTCACAACCTCTCCCCATGCGAGTACATGAGGAGGCAGTGACCTTCTTAAGGGAGGATCGACCTCAGCATGAGGGGGGTTACCATCAGCATACGGAGAAGACACCAGCACCATGGAGGAGTTCCACTTAGCAAATAGGACACTAAATGGTTGTCATTTTAAAAGACTGGAATATATATTGAATTTCATTTGGAGATTTCTACAAGACTCCTGGCAGCAGATAAGTGGATTATTACTCATGTGACATACTTGCCCCAGATGAATATGAAGGTGGGCCTGATGGCAAAGGATGGAATAGAGGGCGGGGATGGAAGATTGCACAAACAAATCATCTTCCGGTTGGAAGTATCAGGATGGAGTTAATGATGAAGTGTGGGACAAAAGTTACATTCGGTAGAGACAAGATAATAAGCCTACATTAGAAGCACTGGGCTTATATGTAACATGATATAATATCAATGACTGTGAATGACAATTGCATCATTGACTTGTTGGGCGACTTAGTACAAAGATATGCACTCAATCATCGATGAAACATCATCAAATAAGCCATCAACAATCAAATAAGAAATACAACGATTGAATTCAGACATAAGATAATTATTTATATTCTCTACAGACCTAAGTGGTGATAATCTACTAAACGTTAGAAATTTTAATCACATGAGTTCAAGGATTAAATCAGAAATTGAAACATACATATGGATAAGTAAGGAGTTATTCAAAACTGTGATAGGACAGACCATTTATTGTTGGATCATTAAGATATTATAAAAGAAAACAATCAAATAAATATCCATGGTCTTTATAGACTAGTCAGAACCAGTCATATCACAGATACCAGAGGCAATGAATACTTTCAGACTACTATAGTACATATTGCATTTGCATTTTAATTAATCAGGAACAATAATCACTTCACTTGTATTGCAGACAGCTCTATAGTGATCCTTATGATACTTATTTGCAGATGAATAAATTAGATCATCACGATCTCTAAATTAAATACTTAAGTATTAGACTAAGGAATAAATTAAGTCATTTCCATTATTATCAAAATTGTTTTCAGTTATTGAATTCAGATTGAAGACATCATGTATACTCCTTGTCAAGAAGTTTGCATATGGATATTGTTTTATGAAGTTGCTCTCTAATTTCTCTAGTTGTGAATTAATAATATATCAGAATTATTGGTACTATCATTCTTACATTAAATCAAGATAAGGTCATATGAACATTGATATATTTTTTAAGAATATTGGCACTATGCCACACACTGATTGGAAGCAGACTAAGAGTTGATTATATGTTAGAGCTAGGAAGAAGTATCTTCAAATTGAGATTATAAGATTGCAGCAGGGGACATTACAAAATCACAAAACAATAGGGAATGTAAAGTATATTTACCATAAGGAGGCACGATGAATCAAAATCATGAAGAAATAGACAGACTGATTGATTAATATCATGAAGAAGAAGAAGAATAATCTTCTTGATTCTCTTTATTTGAGCTCTCTTCTTCTAGATCTGTTAAGGGAAATGGTTAGGCATGGATTACAACTACCTCTTCCTCTTCTCCTAAGTCAAGGAAGCTCGACACAAATGATTCACATCACATGACCTCTTCCAAAGACTTATTCATCTCACTAGATTCATCCTTTATGCCAGAGATTCTCATGGATGATGATTCTTAAGTAGATATTTGTGGATTTGGATTTATTGATATGGATGATGGCTCATTTACTGATGTTCTGTATAAAGTCATTTTGTCAATAAGTATCATTTATATCTATCAGATTATGCACACAAGTATAGGTAAGAAAGTTGGTTTTATATTGCATCCAGCAATAAATCAAGACCTGAAGTGATGCTTTAGAGGTAGTTATAATATTCACCAATCCAAATTCTGATACTTTTCCACTTCGTGCCAAAGTCAACTACCATTACCTTTCTTACTCATACTAATAATATGAGTATACTTTGATTTGAGAAAATTAGCCATCTTTACTACCACTATCTTTAGCAATTGATTGAACAAGATATGGTCACGAGAATCATTAAAATATGGTTTTCCAATGGGGTTTCTAGGGATGCATCATGACAATACATCCTATGGAGAGGTTCAGAGGTTCACCAAAGAAGTCTTACAAACCTTTGCAAGTATTAAAATTGGTTAATTATGATCTATCTAACCCATTTCCATTTAAGTCTTTTGACAATAACCAAATATGTACTCACCTTCATGGTTTCTATACATTCACCCAGCTTTACCTGCAACAAAAAAGTGATGTGTATAACACTCTTGAATTCGAGGTCCTTGGTAAGATGCAATCCAGGTAGATCATCAAGATTATTTGGACAAATAGTGGTAAGGAATATGTGAATCATCACTTTGAGTTTAATGGTAAAGACGATACAAATCTTTAGCAATTAATATTCATAATATCTACAATAAAGTTTTCATGTCACATTTTTTGATAAATTTTTATAATGACTCAAAGCCTCATTTCCAATTTCCTATGGGCTTAGGAAAATAACTTTATGATATTTTGAGTTATGCTTCTAAGTTACGGAATATGTGAATCACAACTTTGAGTTTGATGATAAAGAGGATACTAATCTTTAGCAATTAATATTCATACTATCTACAATAAAGTTGTCATGTCACATTTTTGATAAATTTTGATAATGACTCAAAGCCTCATTTCCAATTTCCTATGGGCTTAGGAAAATAACTTTATGATATTTTGAGTTATGCTTCTAAGTTATCATAAAATGGCCGCTTAAAAGTGTTATAAATGTTGAGGTTTTAGTAGCTGCCATAGATATTATTCATATCCCTATTGATCTCCAATTCTTATGTGCACTATTTACTGGCTAAATGATATTGTGCATGGTCTGACATGGAATTAAGTGGGATGATATGGCACCTATTTATCTTGTTGTCCTTTCAAGGAAGCTCAGCAATGAGAAATATAAAAAAAACTTACGGCACTCTTTTATTTACATTGTATTATCATGTGCTGATGTGTCTCCATCCGCCGAGGTGTTTTCACCCCTACAGTTCCTGTCATTTGCATCACCAGATGTATGTTATTATCTTTGATTACTTCTTTATTGCCAACGGTGAATTTATGGTGGCGTCATGTTTAACCAAAACCGTCATTTTGGTATTCCAAGGCTTCCTGTTTTGGGAATATAATAATTATTTTATTCTTCATTTACTTTATCGCAGGATTCAGAGGTGTTATGTATGCAGAAAAAAATATTGATTTCAGGCCAGTTCAGTGAAAGAGCAGCAGTGTCAAGCTGTAAGGGATTTTACAAAAATATGTGTAGTGGGCTTCAGTTTTGGGTGAGAGGTCTTGATGTTTTCAGTCCTACAAATTTAATACAACAGCATCAAACTGACGGCAATTCCGGCAGAGCTCTGTTTCAGCTATCTTAAGCTCAGTACTGTGGCTGTTCCATTTTCTTTCAGTGTATGACCATGCATGTTCATTGCTTATGCATGTTTATTGATGAAGTATCTGTGAGATAACTACTATTTTGATATTTTGTATTCATATGACTTTATTGATCTACTGTGAAAGGGCTTATTAATTGATTGATAGATTATTCTCAATAATAAGCATGAAGATCATTGTAATTCTTTTGAGCTTTCAATACAGGATCTATCGTTTGTGGGGCTGGGCTTTTCACCCTTGAGTAGGAGGGTTTTCCCAGTATAATCTTTTGTGTTCTTTGTTCTTTAATTTTAAGTTTCAGGGCATTGTTTTTTATATTCTGGTTTGAAATACTTAACGTGGTATCAGAGCTAAGTTTGATAAAATTCAATCTGAACCAGAAGTGAGTTATTTGTATTATTTTTCTCTCTTTCAGTTGTTCTTTCGTTTCGTGTAAGAATGGTGGGTGGCTTGAAAGTTGAAGATAGATTAGACGGCTCCTCAAATTTATGTTCATGGAAGCCTAGGATTTTGATTGCACTCAAAGAGAATGATCTTCTTGATTATGTCGATTCAGATCCTACAGAACCCTCTGATGAAGCTGAGAAAGGTCGATGGAAAAAGAACAAGATCATGGCCAACAAGATGATGATTAATTCTGTCAAGGATCACCTAGTTCCCACTATTTCAAAGTTAAGTTCAGCCAAAGAGATGTTTCAGACTCTGAAGAACTTGTACAAATTCAACAACACTAGCAGAGCTCTAGCCTTAAGACGTCAACTTCTGCATTTTCAAATGGCTAGAGGAGAATCAATAGTTTCTTACTTTATGAAGATTATGGAATTAAGAGATCAGCTCAGTGCAATTGGAGTATCCTTTGCGTATAAAGATTTGTTCATGCTTGCTGTGAATGGACTTCCCCACTCTTGGGAATCTTTCATTCAGGGAAATAGTGGGAGAAATGATCTTCCTAACTTTGATAGGTTGAGGGCTTATTGCATTCAAGAGGAATTGGATGGAAGTCTCTCAATGAAGATCATGTTCTGGCTGCTCGTACATCTAAAAAGAAAGGAAGTGAATGGAGGAAAGAAGATTTCAAGAGATATATTAATCCAGATTCTGATTCAGCTCCTGAACCAAAGAAGAGAAAGGATCTTTTGAAGATTAAATTCTTTAGGTGTGACCAGTATGGTCATTTTGCCAAAGATTGTAAACAAAACCAAAACATCAAGCTGCTGCTGCAAATGTTAATTTTGCATCTCCACTTAAAGATTTGAATGCCAAATAAGAAGGATTCTTATTCTAAGATTTTAGATGCTTTATTGTTGTTTGAATCATTTTTGGTCTGCTGCTCTGTACATGAGTGAGTCTGAGTGTATTACAGAAATCTTGCTGCTTCATTTTAAGTCTTCTTCAGCTGGTTATAAATCCTTGTTGCAAGATTTGTGTTGATGATGCTGGTCAAGTCATCAAATTTTGTAGCTGCATATTTATAATGTGATCCTTCATCATTATCAAGAAATAAGTCCTTGTTTCCTAGATAATGTTATAAATCTTTCAAGTAGCTCTTCTTTAGTAAAGTATTTCCTCTATTCTTTCTTTGATCTCTTCTTATCCCTTCTAGATAACTTTGATCCCATGAAGTATTATTAATCTCTCTTGTTTCCATTCAGAACGAGTCTGACCTGGATAAGGAAGTCTGAAAGAGTCTTATCATCATAAAGGTTTGTTAATGAGTCCTTCTCCGAGAAGGCGAAATTCGGGGTGAAATCCCTTGTTAATGAGTTCTTGGTCATTTTGCCAAAGATTGTAAACAAAACCAAAACATCAAGCTGCTGCTGCAAATGTTAATTTTGCATCTCCACTTAAAGATTTGAATGCCAAATCAGAAGGATTCTTATTCTAAGACTTTGTGTTACATCCCGATTTTTGACCTAATTTAAAATATTGCCGTTGAGGTTCACATGAAGTCAGTTGACAGTTATAGACATTTGATTTCCACAATCCATCGATAGAATATTCTAGAGTTTTTCTGGAATTTGATTGTGTAAAATTTTTTAGCATCAACGTTTCGGATCACACACAGTGATCCATCATCAAGATGAACAGCAAGAGAATGGAAAAAATAATAAGTATGCAAACTAGGAGAGAAACAGAGATATAAAAAGAGCAGGGAGTGGGGGCGGGCACATAGACCGAGAGGGAGATCAAAAGGTGAAAAAAGAAGATAGAAAACAGTGAGTGTGTGCTTGATTGAATGAGAAGAAAAAATTAGAAATAACCAAGAAAGACACCAAAACCTAAAGAAAATAAAGATAAGAAAGATGAGACCGAAAAGATAAGGACCAAAAATTCTTACAAATGGAAAAGAGTGAAATAATACAATGGACGAAGAATAAGAATGTAAAAGGAGGTGAAAATCTAATGAGCGAAACACAACTAACAAGACAAGAAAAAGAAAATGAGCTATAACCCTTAATACTACTAATGGAAAAAAATGAAAAAGCTAATACACATAATCAAATTAAATATAATATTGTAAAAAGGTAAAAAGGAATTCATAATACTCATATACAAATAAACATATCATAATATATATAATCAAGTCTATAAAATATGTAATCAAACCTATAATATAAAATAACTATTATAATAAAATAAAATAAAAATAAAAACCATACTAATATATAAAGGTATTATAGTCTTTAATTTGATTACATATCAATAAAAATTGATATATAATAAAATTAATACAAATATATATATATATATATATATATATCAAAACTAATTAAAAAATACTAAAAATTATAGGACACAAAATGCCTCAAATGAGAAGGCATAAAACAAGAACTCAAGGAAACGAGCAAGGAATGAGAACCCGAAAAAAAACCCAATAACTAATAATAAAGCAATTGAACCAATGAAGAAAAAAAATAAGTGAAACTTAAATAACTAGACTAGAAAAGACTCAAATTAAGAAGATAAAAAAAATTAAAAAGGGGGAACAAACCATTAAAACCTAAAATTAATGAAGATAAAAGAATCAAAAGCAAAGAGAACCTAAAAAAGATCTACGAGTTAAAACAAAACAAATGGAAAAAATAATAAAGAAAAAACCGAAATAATAATAATAAACTTGAAAATAATAATAAATAATAAAACATAATAATAAGGCACTCAAGAGTATAAAATAATGAAAGTCAAA
This sequence comes from Cupressus sempervirens, assembly GCA_028749045.1. Lineage (NCBI taxonomy): Eukaryota > Viridiplantae > Streptophyta > Pinopsida > Cupressales > Cupressaceae > Cupressus > Cupressus sempervirens. The sequence goes on along the minus strand of CM053785.1, from coordinate 550,149,156 downwards.
GAGTCAAAAGCAATGAAAAGACACTCATCAAGAGAACCCAAATATGAAAAATCCAAAAAAATGATAATCAAAATATTAATAATAAACTAGAAATAATAAAAAAATAACCATAATAATAATACTAAAGATACTAATATTAAAAATAATCATGAAAAATAACCATAATAATAATAATAAAGATACTAATATTAAAAATAAACATGAAAAAAAGTATTAATTATAAAAAAATATTTTAAAAATACTAAAATTGAGCTAATAAAATTAAGAGGAAAAAACTAAACCACAAAAAATAGAAAGAACCAACGTAGGAAAGAACCACAAAATAATCATAAAGATACATTAGAAAAAAGTTTTAAAATAATAAAAAATAATAGAAGTAATAATAATAATAATAATAAAACTAAATAAACTAAAAACATCAGGACGCCAAATTCAAATAAATAAGAGAACTAAAAGAAAAACCATCAGAAATCTAACAAGACAAGACAAGAAGAAAACCCAAAAAAATAAAGTGGAAATAAAAAATGACAAAAAAACTCCTAAAACGAGTAAGAAAAAAAAAAAATAATAACGAAACCAAAAAAGCAAGCAAAAGGAACTACCAACATAAAAGTGAAGAAAATGGAAAAAATCAAAACATAATAAAACTTAACGATGAAAAATGACCGGATAATAACACAAAAAATGAAAAAAAGAGAATGAAGATAATCCAAGAACAAGGAAGTAATGAAAACCACAAACTAAAAGCAATTAAAATAAAAAGGCGAGAACAGAATAATATTCTAAAAATATCTTAAGACCGAGAAATGAAGAGCAAGGAAATCGAACAAAAGAGGTGAAGGGAGGTCTTAACTTTGTCAAGCGAGGTCTGAACTTTGCTCTTGCCCCCCATGAGGTTCCGTGTGTTGATTTCCTTGTGGAAATAGAGAGTGCGATCCGCTCGCTCCCCAACAATGTTGCCGATGAAATTCGGCAAGATTGTGCAATCGCACTTGGACACGCAAAACCTCCAAAGCGCAACACCTCTAAGAGAGAATCGCTAGCCTTCAATAGCTTTTTGAAAAATAATGATGTTATTCTGGTCAACACTGACAAAGGCAATACTACCGTCATTATGAACAGACTCGACTACATTGCAAAAATGACTAACCTTCTCTCTGATTCTAGTAGCTACAGACCTCTTTCCATCAACCCTTGCTCCAAGATTCTCAAGAGAGTCAAAGGGGCCATTGCCTCCTCTTCATTTGATGATGTCACCAAGAAGAGGATTTTACCGTCCAAAGAGGTAACCCCTCGCATCTATGGGGTCCCAAAAATTCACAAAGCTGGCACCCCCCTTAGACCCATAGTTGACTCCAGGGGTTCTCCCTCTTACCTTCTTGCCGCCCATCTTGCCAAGCTTATCGCTCCCCTTGTTGGCCACACCAATTCCTTCTTTAGAGATTCTTCCCACTTTGTTAGCTTCATCAAAGAGACCAAGCTAGATGATAATGACCTCTTGGTTAGATTTGATGTGGTCTCCCTCTTCACGAAGGTCCCTATTCCGGACGTGGTTGAAATTGTGAAGAGCAAAACCAATGTTGAGATCGCTAACCTTGTTGATCTCTGCTTAAGGTCAACCTTCTTCTCCTTCCAAGGGGTTATCTACAAACAGATAGATGGGGTCACAATGGGCTCCCCACTATCACCTGTTATTGCTAACTTTTATATGGAACACTTTGAAGAATTGGCCCTCTGTTCTTTCCCCCCTTCAACCAAAATAGTGGAAGCGGTATGTAGATGATACCAATGTCTATTGGCCCTGTGGTATAGAGAAACTTGAAGAATTTCAAAGACATATTAACAGTATTTCTCCGTGCATCGCTTTCACCAAAGAGTTGGAAACGAACAACCAATTGTCCTTCCTTGATGTTTTACTCATCAAGAAACCTGATGGCTCGCTGACAAGTCGGGTGTTTTGAAAGGCCACGCGCACTGATTTGTACCTTCATGCCTCGTCTCACCACCATCTGAGCCAAACGGCTTGTGTCCTCAAGACCTTAGCCGTAAGGGCCCATAGAATTTGTGATGAAGACCACTTAAATTCAGAGCTTACCCACCTTCGCCAGGTCTTTAGATTAAATTGGTACTCCCACAAACAAATTTCAAAGGCCCTAGTCCAAGCTCACTCGTTCTCTCTTTCCCTCTCTGCTCCCAAACCCACCCCCTCTCCTCCTCCCTCTTTCCTGTCACTTCCATTTGTAGATGGTATCTCCCAGAAGTTAGCCAAGATTTTGAGCAAAAAAGGCCTTCAAGTGGCTTTCAAACCCGAGTATAGGCTCAAAAATCAAACCCCCGCTCTCAAAGACTCCAAAGAGGTTTTTTCAAAATCAGGAGTCTACAAAGTTTCTTGCTCTTGCGGTTTACGATATATAGGGGAAACTAGTCATTCTTTTCGCACAAGAATCAAGGAGCATTGTGCTGACATTAGACACGACAAGGTGCAAAAGTCTGCCTTAGCCGAGCATTCGTTAACTACTAAGCACCACATTTTTCTGGAAGATGCTCAAATCTTATCCAGGGAGGACAACTATTTCAAAAGGAAACTCAAGGAAGCGGTTGAAATCATTGGCCACCTCACCAACCTCAACAGAGACGAAGGTTGGGCCTTAAACCCCTCTTGGCTTCCCTTGTTGGCCAAGTGCCAATGTTCCTAAACTTGTGTCTTCCCTCCTTGTAGGTCTTTCCTCGCCGCTTTGCTCCCGGGTTGGCGGTTTCAAGTTGGTGGTCATTCTTCCCTCTTTCCCATCCATCCCTGGTCAGCATTGCTCTCTGAAGCCTATTATTTTCTTTTCTCTCTCTTTCCCTTCACCTCTTTTGTTCGATTTCCTTGCTCTTCATTTCTCGATCTTAAGATATTTTTAGAATATTATTCTATTCTCACCTTTTTATTTTAATTGCTTTTAATTCGTGGTTTTCATTACTTCCTTGATCTTGGATTATCTTCATTCTCTTTTTTTCATTTTTTGTGTTATTATCTGGTCATTTTTCATCGTTAAGTTTTATTATGTTTGGATTTTCATTTTTATTTTTTCCATTTTCTTCACTTTTATGTTGGTAGTTCCTTTTGCTTCCTTTTTTGGTTTCATTATTATTTTTTTATTTCTTACTCGTTGTTTTAGGAGTTTTTTCGTCAATTTTTTATTTCCACTTTATTTTTTTGGGTTTTCTTCTTGTCTTGTCTTGCTAGATTTTTGATGGTTTTTCTTTTAGTTCTCTTATTTATTTGAATTTGGCATCCTGATGTTTTTAGTTTATTTAGTTTTATTATTATTATTATTATTACTTCTATTATTTTTTATTATTTTTAAACTTTTTTCTAATGTATCTTTATGATTATTTTGTGGTTCTTTCCTAGGTCGGTTCTTTCTATTTTTTTGTGGTTTAGTTTTTTTCTCTTAATTTTATTAGCTCAATTTTAGTATTTTTAAAATATTTTTTTATTATTAATACTTTTTTTCATGTTTATTTTTAATATTAGTATCTTTATTATTATTATTATGGTTATTTTTCATGATTATTTTTAATATTAGTATCTTTAGTATTATTATTATGGTTTTTTTTTATTATTTCTAGTTTATTATTAATATTTTGATTATCATTTTTTTGGATTTTTCATATTTGGGTTCTCTTGATGAGTGTCTTTTCATTGCTTTTGACTCTTTGACTTTCATTATTTTATACTCTTGAGTGCCTTATTATTATGTTTTATTATTTATTATTATTTTCAAGTTTATTATTATTATTTCAGTTTTTTCTTTATTATTTTTTCCATTTGTTTTGTTTTAACTCGTAGATCTTTTTAAGGTTCTCTTTGCTTTTGATTCTTTTGTCTTCATTAGTTTTAGGTTTTAATGGTTTTGTTCCCCCTTTTTATTATTTTTTATCTTCTTAATTTGAGTCTTTTCTAGTCTAGTTATTTAAGTTTCACTTCTTTTTTCTTCATTGGTTCAATTGCTTTATTATTAGTTATTGGGTTTTTTATGGGTTCTCATTTCTTGCTCGTTTCCTTGAGTTCTTGTTTTATGCCTTCTCATTTGAGGCATTTTGTGTCCTATAATTTTTAGTATTTTTTAATTGGTTTTGATATATATATATATATATATATATATATATATATATATATATATATATATATATATATATATATATATATATATATATGTATTAATTTTATTATATATCAATTTTTATTGATATATAATCAAATTAAAAACTATAATACCTTTATATATTAGTACGGTTTTTATTTTTTATTTTTTTTATTATATTAGTTATTTTATATTATAGGTTTGATTACATATTTTATAGACTTGATTATATATATTATTATATGTTTATTTGTATATGAGTATTATGAATTCCTTTTTACCTTTTTACAATATTATTTTTAATTTGATTATGTGTATTAGCTTTTTCATTTTTTTCCATTAGTAGTATTAAGGGTTATAGCTCATTTTCTTTTTCTTGTCTTGTTAGTTGTGTTTTGCTCATTAGATTTTCACCTCCTTTTACATTCTTATTCTTCGTCCATTGTATTATTTTACTCTTTTCCATTAATAAGAATTTTTGGTCCTTACCTTTTCAGTCTCGTCTTTCTTATCTTTATTTTCTTTAGGTTTTGGTGTCTTTCTTGGTTATTTCTAATTTTTTCTTCCCATTCAATCAAGCACACACTCACTGTTTTCTATCTTCTTTTTTCACCTTTTGATCTCCCTCTCGGTTTGTGTGCCCCCCCCCATTCCCTCCTCTTTTTATATCTCTGTTTCTCTCCTAGTTTGCATACTTATTATTTTTTCCATTCTCTTGCTGTTCATCTTGTTGATGGATCACTGTGTGTGATCCGAAACATTGATGCTAAAAAATTTTACACAATCAAATTCCAGAAAAACTCTAGAATATAGTTGACAGTTAATATGGTTATAATCCTATGAAATGGTAAGATTGTTGGTCATTATAATTTCAAAATGAAGATAACAAGCTAGTTGATCATTTATTCATGGAATTGAGAAGAAGGTTGACCATTATGAGATTATTTATGATTGAATAATTTATAATTTAACTGCGGAGAATTTCCTTGAGGAAACACGTCAAAGGGGTGGAAGTATTGTCAGAAAAGAATTAGGTAGGAGCATCACCATCACTGGGCAAATGGGTTGAGGACCTAGCGACTTGAAACAAGATACATCTGTGAGACCCGCATGAGCTATTTAAATAAATAAATTGAGAAAATAATTGGGTTAAAATATAAAACATATCTCAAAGGATTTTAATTTATCTTATTATTTTAATAAATATTTATATACTTGCATATAATATAAAAATCATTTGGCACCATTATAATTTTATAATATAATAAAGTGATGTTTACATGTACATATAAGATTATAATAATATTCAAAATATAATAACATTTGAATTATAATATTCAAATTACAATCTTCCAACTCTATTCTTTCCAATTTAATATTCTTTTCTTTTAAATGATAACACTTGGCAAGATAAATCAATTTAATATTTGGCAATTCGAATGGTCTTATAATCTTTCCAACTTCTCTTCCAACCTTTTTATTTTTTTTTCCCTCTCTTTTCCCAATTGATTTAATACTTAGAATTTGAATGCGCATTTAATCTTTTTAACCGATGGGAACCAAGAAGTCTCGACTCGTCCCTTTATATGGAAGCTGAGAGAGGAGTCAGACGTATTATCTTTCTTTATATTTTCCTTATTTTTGAATTCTTAACGAGGGTGATACAAATGATTGGAAAAGTTTTCTCTGCGAGGTAATCTTGGCCTTCTCATGGAAGGATGCAACCCCTTACCATGTTGGGAATAGAACGTATCCCTATTCTTTCCTCTGCAAATTCTGGTTCATTCTTTCTGTGTAACCATCGAAGTGTTTTGTACGTTGGCAAGTGCTTGGAAACCATTTACAATCAGTGTAGCATCCCATATTAATGGCATTGGGTAAGGAAATGAAGAAAGGCATTCTAAACGATATTTGAAAGCAAGTGTGGTAGAGTGGAGCTCGGATACGAATTCTTGAATTGATGAGTGTCGTGCATGCTTTCTATTTTCCGTGGGAGCAATACCCAATTGTTTGCTACTGGATGTCATTAGGAACGACTATCAAGTTTGTTCTCACTTGAGTTTGCTGCATCTTCATGGTTCCATCTGAACTTGGCTACAAGTATGGTGAGCACCATGCATTCATACAACAGTGATATATCTGTTAACAAATTCATTCAGTTTTGATGCTAGATTGTTTGTAGTTGAAGATAGGAAGGGTCTCCATATTGCACTAGTACTGATGTTCAATAATTTTTTGTACTTTATCTGATGGCTATCGTATTTAATAATTTGGCTCCATTGTTGAGATCTAAGTCGAAGCAATACCAATTTTTCCTATCCATGATTGGTGTGTTCATTCTGGGCTCTGTTGCAAAATTTAAAACTCACACAGAAACAAGTTGAAACAAGAATCTTATTCTTTAACAAGGTCTATTACAGCTCCAATACAATCTTCCTTCTCCATCCAATATGAGTTTGTTGCATATTCCATGTCCTTTGTTAACAGCCCTCTTCTTTTAACCTTCATAATAAATTAGATACAACCCTTATGGAATCATTTTTCCCAAATGCAATAAAATCTGGAATGAATTATACTATCCGATGATATTTTTCAAGTAGTCTAAAGAACAAAATCTTTCTGGTCATAGTTGTGATAAGCATCGAACCTATGCAGCAAAATTCAGTTTGATATCTTGTTTGAATTTACAGATTGAACTACTTTAATTTAGCCTTGTTTATGGTAGGTAATAACCAAGAACCAAAGTATAGATTATTATGCCACTGGATATTAGAATCAATTCCGGAATTTTTAAGGAACATAATCATGTAACCACAAGTAGTGAAATGCTAGATGCATGTAATCTTCTTGTATAATTGATAGAACTGGTTGTTCTGAGAATTCCGAACACCTGGGACTGACCCAACTGTGTAGCCAAGGAAAAGGGTGAAGAGGTGAGAGAAAGGAATCTGCATAACATGAAAATAGTATCAATTATGACATAACAATGTCTATCATTTTTAATATGAATTATTTAATAGCTCATGCATGATCCTGTTATTATAACTCCTGCTATCAAGTCTAGTGGTGCGTTTAAATACCAGGGTGCTCAGTAGATGATAGATGTTCCAAGTTCAATTCTAGGTAGGGAGGGTCTTTCTCGTTAGAGATCATGTGGGGAATAAGTTAAGGTCCGAGGTTGGGTGGTTAAGCCCCTGACAATGTTTCACCTCTCCCTAAGTTGTCGAACGTACATCATACAAAGATAAGCTATACATTCAATTGTTTGTCGGAAACAAGTATTATCACTTTTATGATGTATAAGCAAGAAGGTAAGATTAATCTAATTCATCGTTACAGTTATTTTACACTTGGATGTTAGAGATAGATTTATGAATTGTTTATCATTTATATGAATATAGAATATGAGCATATTTTCTAATCTTGAGTTATTGCCACAGTTAAAGTAATTGGAAGGAAAGGAATGATGCTATGTTATCTGAAGCCCTAATTTGATTCAGTGGTATCTGGAACCCTAAATGATATAGTGGTATTGGAAGCCCTAATTGAGTCAGTGGTATCGAAAGCTCTAATTGAGTCAGTGGTATCGGAAGCCCTAAATGATCCAATGGTAATCAATGTCCTAATTGATACAATGGTATTTGATGCCCTAATTTTATATAGTGGTATTTAATGGTAATTGTCATTTAATTTCGATATAGCGGTATTGGATGGTATTTGTTGTTTGATATTGTTATAGTGGTATGTGTGGACTAACTTGGGTGGTTGCAGAAGCATCCCTAAAATGATATTTTGGTTCGAATTCCATGGTATGTGGATTTTATTTTCTATAGTAAATTCATTGATGATGTTTTAAGTTAAGAAATTTTGTTTAACTGTTTTTAACGATAAATCTCTTTCACAAGAACATGACCATTATAACTATCTTCCTATGAAATTGAAGTAATAACTTTATTTCTTGGAGATGTTAGTTGTTAAATAAGACCCAAGAAAACTGGATGTTACACTTTGAATGCTTGATTGTTGTTCAAATCATTTTTGGTCTCCTGCTCTGTATTTGAGTGAGTTTGAGTGTATTGCAGAAATCTGGCGGCTTCATTTTAAGTTTGTAGACTTCAGCTGGTTCTAAAACCTTGTTGCAAGATTTGTGTTAGTTGATGATGCTGGTCAAGTCGTCAAATGTTGTAGCTGCATATTCATAATGTCATCCTTAATCATTATCAAGAAATAAGTCCTTGTTTCCTAGATAAAGTTATAAATCTTTCATCAAGGTTGCATGGGTACTCGTACCCACACCTTGGTACTCGTACCCACGTACCCAAGTACCAGATAAATGTATCCTAAGTGCCGGGTACTCGACAGAGAGCATCATAGCTAAAGACCTTGATTAAGATTTCTGAATTTTTTTCTCGTTTTTTGTTTGCGTATTAGCTTGTACATTATCAAGATTAATTCAATACCTAATCAGTTTGAAACTTTGATACAATACAATTAACAATAAACTTTATCACTATTCAAGTCAGAATTTTATCATTTGCAGTTAGTCATTGTCATATGATTTATGATTTTCTTGTTCATGTTTAAAATCTACCTTCTCTATTATGCATCTAACATTGATCATGTATTATTATTACAAACACATAGCAAATCTGCAACTAAAAACAATACATTACATTTGCAAACTTTATCACAATTCTTGTTTTGAGAAACCATTGTCATAACTCATTATTTCAGATTTTTTATAAATATAAATTTATAATTAAAAATAAAGTTTGACATACCCAAGTACCCCCGTCCCCTATTATGAAATTTAGTCGTACCCGTACCCATACCGGTACCTCAATACCCCAAGTACCCCCATCCCCATGCAACCTTGTCTTTTATGTAGCTCTTCTTTAATAAAGTATTTCCTGTATTCCTTTTTTGATCTCTTCATATCTCTTCTAGATAGCTTTGAAGTTTGATCCCATTAAGTATTATTAATCTCTCTTGTTTGCAGGTTGCATCAAGGAGCTAAATTGTGGTTGATTAATTATCTTAAATCACACAACAATTATAGGGTGTTTCCATTCAGAGGGAGTCTGACCTGGACAAGGAAGTCTGAAAGAGTCTTATCATCATAAAGGTTTGTTAATGAGTTCTCCTCCAAGAAAGAGAAGTTCGAGGTGAAATCCTTTGTTAATGAGTTCTTCTCCGAGAGGGAGAAGTTTGAGGTGCAATCCCTTGCTAATGAGTTCTTCTCTGAGAGGGGGAAGTTCGAGATGAAATCCCTTGTTACTGAAATCTTCTCCGAGAGGGAGAAGTTCAAAGTGAAATTCTTTGTTCGCTCTCTACGAGTAGGTATGGTGGAACAACCCTCTGTGAGTAGGCAAGATGGTAATGCTCTCTTCTTTAGGAGAAGTTTAAAGTGTGAGATTATTTCATTCTCTGTGAGTAGGAATGATGAATTCACCCTCTGCGCGTAGGTTTGGTGAATATCATGGAAGAAATGTCCTGATTGTGCTTGTTCACCCTCTGGAAGTAGACATAGTGAATGTCATACTGAGATGTCAATAATATGTTGAGAAAATATGTGTTGAAATTTTGTTCTTTGACATTCTTTAATTGCAGTTGCTTATGCGTATCATGATAAGAGATGGCAAGTCTTATGAATAATCTCTATCTTGCTAAAAGGGAGCTGTGAAGTTTAAGTAGCTGCGATAGATATTATTCATATCCCTATTGATCTCCAATTCTTCTGTTAACTATTTTACTGGTTATATGATATTGTGCATGGTTTGACATGGAATAAAGTGGGATGACATGGCACCTATTTATCTTCTTGTTCATTCAAGGAAGCTTGGCAATGAGAAATATAAAAAAATTACGGGACTCTTTTGCTTCCATTATATTATATGTGCTGATGTGTCTCGTCCACTGAGGTGTCTTCATCCCCTACGGTTCATGTTATTTGCATCACCAGATGTACGTTATTATCTTCGATCACTTCTTTAATGCCAATGGTGAATTTATGGTAGCGTCATGTCATTTCTTTTACTGCTGTGTTTAACCAAAACCGTCAACGATTGGTATTCCGCGAGGCTTCATGTTTTGGGAATATAATTATTATTATTATTCTTCAGTTACTTCATCGCAGGATTCAGAGGTGTTATGTATGCAGAGAAAAATATTGATTTCAGGCCAGTTCAGTGAAAGAGCAGCAGCATCAAGCTGTAAGGGATTTTGTGGAAATACATACGTGTAGTGAGCTTCAGTTTTGGGTCAGGTCTTGATGTTCATGGTCCTGCAGATTTAATACGGCAACATCACACTAACAGGAATTCTGGCAGAAATCTGTTTCAGCTACCTTAAGCTCACTACTGTGGCTGTTCCATTTTCTTTCAGTGTATGACCGTGCATGTTCATTGCTTCTGCATGTCTATTGATGAAGTATCTGTGAGGTACTTAATGTTTTGATATTTTGTATTCATATGATTTTATTGATCAACTGTGGAAGGGCTTATTGATTAATTGATAAATTATTCTCAATCATAAGCATGAAGAGCATTGTAATTCTTTTGAGCTTTCACTAAAGGATCTATTGTTTGTGGGGCTGGGTTTTTCACCCTCAAGGAGGAGGGTTTTCCCAGGATAATCTTCTAGTTCTTTGTTCTTTAATTTTGAGTTTCAGGGCATTGTTTTTTAATATTCCAGTTTGAAAAACTTAACAATAAAGTGAGCAACTAGAGCACAGAGCCTTTTCTAAAACAAAGTATTATTGTTCTTTTATTTATTTCTCAATGGCCACAAACCAAACTACTGTATGCTTAACTTTTAAAATCTTCACTCTTGTCATACTATCAATAGTTTTTCCAAGGCCAATTTATCAAACCCTTGAGCTCGATACACCAGCAGGTAAGTCAACATAATCAAGACACTAAAGTAATTACCTATTAACAATTCCAGTATAGCACAAACTAATTATTTATTAACAATTCCAGTATAGAACAAACAATAAAATTAGTGAATGTCGTAGGTAATTGCCTGTCTGTTTTCATTGGAGATGAAGACAGCAAAGAGGTCAGAGCCATGTGAGGTTGCAACTCCTGCACTGCATAAACTTTTACAAAGCATATATACATTCTCCTCGCTACATCAAGCAAAACTAAAGCTCACGTTAAGGGTAGCAGCAATCTCTAGAAAATGGGAAAATAATCCTGAAACTAATAAAACAGTCGATGAAACATAACACTTCTAAACAATTACCACTCATATCAAATTCAAGTAACATAAATCGCCATCAATAACTAAACAGAAATTAAAAAGCATGCTATCTTGAGACAGAAAAACCTCAACCAAAAAGCAGATTAAAAAGAAAAAAGACTTCAATGCATTTTATAAGCTTCAGAAATTTGATAGACAGAGCAGCATTTTTACAACCGAATACACATGTTTGCCTCTCAAGTGAGTACGACCACCTTGGAAGAAGAACAAATAATAATATAAAAAAATTAAACATTTTATCAACAACCGAAATGCAAGATCACATGAAACCATGGGAGGACAATAGAATAACCAGTTAGTAGCAGAATTATCTTCTATAATGGGAGTCCATAATGGTGGTTATTTTCAAACAGCTCCAAACATCTACCCCTGGAATAACATGGGAGTAAGGCCAAACAAAAAAGAACGAAGTTGAAATCGATGACAAAATATTAATCATAAACCATTGAAAAAACAGACATTAACTTTTATAGTTAAATGGAATAAGCAAGCGAATATCAGAACTACCATTCAAAAGTTGAATGTCATGTCAATGGATTGGGACAAAATTTTTGATGTGTTTAGAGTGCCAGTTTGGAATCAGACCATGTCACATGCAATTAAACTTTTAAGGTCAAGCTCCTTTTTGCAGACTTTATTCCACTCATCTAGGGGTGTGTGCTAGCTTGCAGGTCCCATAGGCTGCTTTAGCCTTGTGTATGTTATTAAAATCAGTCGTTCATTCATTCTGTCAAACTGTCGCAGGTGAAGCTGACTGTCATGAGTTTGCCCCTGTTGCCTACTCTACTTCAAGCAAGGTTTGTCATTTCTGAGGGTTAAATGGCCTGAGGGTTTGTTGCTTCTGAGGTTTATGATTTCCTTTGGTCATATTTGAAGAAGATGACTAAGAGAGACTTATTGAAGGCCTACATTTGTCTAACTGTATATCAGTCCAAGGAAAGTCAAATCCAAATATACCTTTGCCTAACTCAGAAATTGTTCTAAGTGAATGAAAAGTCGTGAGTTATCATTCACGTGACATGAGCACTTGAGAAGTGCATTTCACAGGGCACACTAGTTTCAGACTTTTTAAAGAGGCAAAATCAATGCTTGTAAAGCCATAAGACCAGAATTTTTTTAGTGTTGATTTGTTAAACATACACTTTCTAATGCAAATTTGACGTATTGCCAGCAGAGCAAATGAAAGAGTCAACCTCACTGATTTTTTGACAAACCCAGTGAGTTCTCCCATGACCAGTTGCAGGACAAAAAACATAGTCAACCACTCACCAAGTTTGCAATCTATGATTCTAGAAGCTTTGAATTGAAGTAATTAGAGGATCCACCCCTTTTAGCTTTCAATTAGCTCTTAATGTTGATGTCATTGGATCTTTGTGTAATTTGTCACATCTTCTTTTCGGAAATATCACCATGGAGAAGGCCTCTAGACTTCGAAATAAATTGAAGAATTTTCATTTGAGGTTTGTGATGCTCAAGAATGCATCTTTTTGAATCCATGCCAATGAATTCAAGCACCAAATTCTGGTACAGCATTTGCAAGCAAGCTTTCTCAAGAAGTTGCTTAAAAATATAGTAAATTTTGATTAAAATATTCATTTATTAAAATTGTGCAAACCACATAGACATTGAGCAGAAACTACTTTTAATTTGGAGTAGCATGTCTAAATAGGTGTAATATTCTAGCCCCCAAATGAGGAGTGTTGGGCAAATCAACTAGTGTGAGGACTGCATAGGACTCCTCAGCCAAGGAAATCATAAATGCAATGATGAAATGGACCACTCTTTTTTACTTATGCAAAAGTAGGCATGTGCAATAATGATGAATAGCTGGTCTTGAAATCTCACCTATTGAGTCTCCTATTAAACCAATGGTTGTGGATCCCAATTTCTTTTATGATTAAACTACAAGTAAGAATATCCTACTCATTTTGAGAGGGAGCTCTACAAAAAAAAATGACTGTATTCTTGGAATTTATTTGCAGATCTAGGTCTCGGAAACCTCTTATTGGAGATCCTATGCCTCCTTATTCTCAACAACAAGAGTTCCCCTACCATCTATGAGTTTCTTATTGTGATTGAGAGTACTCTTTGAGCAAATACTGTTTGTATCGGTGTTGCTAGATCTTGTTTTCTTATGCATTTCTCTAGACCATTACCTCCTATCCCTTTTCCCTATGAAGGTTAGGGTGAGGCAGCATGTGAATAGCTTAGACAAGAGAAATTCCTTGTCTAGAGTTCACTCTAGTGGTGAAGTTGGCTTGAGCTTCCCATTGTGTGGTCTGATCCAGTCTTGAGCCTCAACATATGTCCACTAGTGTCATAAAAATTATGCTATAAATGTCATTTCTAAACCTCTACGCTATTCCTTGTGTAGTTACACAAGGCACCAACCTATCTATGACATCCATGCCCCTATGATAGAGAATGAAGTAATCCAAAACCCATGGCATGATAGTAGAGTGTGAACTCAATTAAAGAGCTCCAAGCCTAGCACCCCTCTATGGTACATAGTAGCAGAAACAAGAATGTCTATACACTAGCTAAAGTAGCATCTATGCTCCTCAATGTCTCTTACAATTAGTGCCCAAATATATAGCTAGCTAGCCAAGCAATAACAATACCCATATTATCCTTGCAGACGATGGGTATTGTTGTGCACCAATGTACATCAACTAGGTGCTAGACTCGGTACCTCCACCATACCCATTTGAATCCCTAAAGTAGGTGTCCCAAGCCAAGCCTCATTTTGATCATGAAGATTTCTCCAACCAATCATCTACCAATGATAGGGGAGACCTTTACATTGTTGGTATATCTCCCTGAAGATATTAAAAATAGGTGTTTTGGTTTGCGTCCCAATAAATCAAGCCTTATGACACACTATCATAAGGCAAAAATTGAAGGAACCTACCCACTGTGCCATAGTCCAATTCACTTTAGGATGGAGATATCTATGAAAGAGAGATCTAGAATGAGTAAGAGCAACTAATAAAATTGAGAAAGCTATGCCTTACATTAGTATTGCATTCAAACCTCTACATTGTCCCCTTTTTCAAACTAAATCAAGTTAGAGGATATAAAGCCTGTTTTTATTCTCTCTATGCTAAAAAGGGAATTAAAAGTGGGCCAATATAATAATAATTTTTTAAGTTGTCCAAAAGGTACCTTAAGTTATGACTTTGGAAAACAAAGCACTTCATTTATTATTGGCTAAAATGGCACAAGTAAATATTGGATATATGGCCAAAAAGACATTAAAAAATTAGTCTAAAAGGAGGAAGAATTTTATTTTTTTTTGGGAAAAGTCAAAAACCACTATATATTATATACTAATAAACTAGTTCAAAAGAGCTCTTATGGGAAAGAACCAGAAAGAAAACCCTCATTCGTTACTCATTATATACAAAATATACATTCTGGAACCCCTAAACTAATGCAATATTCATTTAAAAGAAATATTAATTACCTAAAAGGTAATTAATAATTATAAATGGGAAAAACAAATATTTAAGTAAAAAAGTGGATTATAAAATTAGCAATTATTGAAAAAAGAAATTCATTCTATTTTATCAAATTTCAAGAAAACACAATTTGCAAAGCTTTGGTGCCGCTTCCATGCTAAGGATGAAAACTAAGTTGTTCGTCTTGATTTGAGCTCAGGTTTGGTTTGAGAGTTCAATTTGTGGGTTTGGGATTTTTTTTTTTTTTTTTTTTTTGGGGGGGGGGGCTGTTGGGTTCGTCTTTGATTTGCCCTACAAACATATAGCATAGCATAAAAGGCAAAGAGGCGATTTTTTAAAGAGAAGCATATTGCTTGTTACATGTATTTCATTCAAGAAACCCTGTTTTCCATTTTCAGTGTGGATTTGGAGGGATATTCTGCATCATTTTCATATGCAAACATTCTCTAAATGTGCATCCAAGTATTGGCAACCCTTGGCACATGTTTTCACTCAGGGCACATTTTTTGTCAAAAATGGTGCATTTCACAATCATTCTTGGCTTTCAATCCTTCCAAGGAGGTGTTTTGGGTAAGTATTATCATTTCCAGCTTGTTTTTCATCATTTCCAAGCTAAAAACAATGCCCTAGACGTCATTTTTTATTGCATTTGCATAAGTTAAAGGTTGTTGCAATTTTTGGGCATTTTGTCTCTCTATCTACAACACTTGTCCGAATTTGAACTTTGACTATACATGAGGTTTGAATTTCAAAATCTATCTTATGGTGATAAATAAATCTTAATCCAAAATCTCTTAGATTTATTTTCAGATTTCTCAAAGATTTGAAAAAGACTTATTCTTTTGTTCTTGATGAAAAGAGGTAAGTTTTTCTTGTATTTTTCTTAAGGCAAGATTGTATATTTGTTTTTGTTAAAATGTTGTTGCAAATCTCATTTCTATTTTAAGATTTACATTAAGTTTTGTACATAATATGCGGCTCTTTCTATTCTTCTGTCTACTTCTCTAAGTTGCATGTTCAAGGTTTCATTTACTTGCATATGCAGTCAGTGTAAACTCTTGTTCTAAGGAAAGGGAAACTCTTCATTTCCCCTCACATGAATGCAAGTACAAATCCCACTGTCATGCATTTCATAAACCTCCATATGGCTTCCCTATGGTTGAAAGTATTTCCCACATGCCTGCCAGATAAAATATCATGAATTGCATTTATAAAAGCATGTTATATCTCTCATATGTTACACATTTGCTACTTATTCGTCCTTCATTTGTATAACTTAAAGTGTGTTGTCGGCATGTGTTATGCACATTGAAAACCCCATTTTGGGTTTTCCAATTGTTTTTGGGTCATTCTGAGTTGAACACATTTGCTCATTTGATGTCCACAATCATCCTATACATAATCCTTATCCATACCTTGCCAAAGCCCGTGCCTTTACACAACAAAAGCTTGATATGGACCCCTCATATGATGATGTTCTTATACTATGGAACTTTTATGTAACAATTACACAGGCACAACATTTTGAGATGTCAAAAGAGATTGCACCAGCAAAAGGCAAAGACAAGAAGATTTAGTACAAGTACGAACAGTACCACAACTCCATCCTATCGTCTCAAGCAACTTCTTACATTGAAGAGGTTCATGATACTAATAGATCACATATGAATATTGAAGATTTCCTCATAAGGGTTCATGGTGAAGCCACAGAGAATATGACTTGGATCAAGAGAAGTCATATACACTTATTATCTACCTTTTACTTGGCAGCTCATGAGTCCAAGTTCATCCTTGCACGCGCCAAACACTTTCATGCCGCTTGTAGACCTATAAGAGATCAAGATGGTAATATGATCATTAGTCTTGATCTAGAGACTATTGATCGCATCTTTAATATTCCTCATACTCCAGTAGTAACCAACATTACCAAACAAAAAGCATTAGAAAGATGGAACAGTGACATGGTTGAATGCAAGTATATAAATATAAACTAGTTGATCACTAAGAAGCCAAATCTTGTTAGATGGCCAAAGGGTGTGCACCATTGTGATTTCAAGGAGATTAATGATCTTAACACATTGCTTAGCCACCTAGCAGGGCTCAAGGATTCAAATGTTTTTGAACCTTGGATGTACAAGTACATTTATCTCACCATAAGAGCAAACAAGAATGTATTTTGGGCATATTGATAAGCGATTCAATCTGCAAATAATTGGTGAGTGAGAAGGACACCAAAGGATTCAACATGAATTCTTACATGGTGTATATGGTTGCTGCCCTGGGTTCTTTTTCAAGTCTACCAACCAAAAGTGACAGATAATTGGTGCACATTTGGGAGTCTTATGATCAATTGCCTCCCAAACAAAGTCGGAATACACTACCGTAGAGTACAATATGTCTTCTTTGGGCATTATATGTGTTTGTTTGACAAAGACTCCCAAAAAAACGTGTTTCTAATGAGGCCTAGAATAAAGTCAATGAGTACAGTTGCATGTTCCTACACGTATCTACAAGTTGGATGTTTCAAAGGAGAGTCATGCACTCTACCCAGATACCCCAAAGACAAGATTGTGCTCATGAAGCTAGCTAAGCAACTCATGAAGGTACAAGCGTATCAATCTAACTTGCACTGGCCAAGGGTAGGAATTTCTTCAAGAAATCCTCTGAAGATTGGCGGGTATTCTATAGACGTGCCTAGAGCCAGGAACATGGAATTCGATCTTTAAAGAATCACTCTAAAGAAGTTTGTCGCAAGGAGTTGTTTTGATTGGAGAGGACTAGATGATAAGATGAGGAAGCATCTCACACATGTATACCGCCTAGAGGATTTATGGATTGATGTGCATACTGAGTTGGACATTCGGTGCTTGGACTATAGTTGGTTAACATTAAAGCAAATAGTAGACTTCAACCTTGCATCAATCTCTAATAGAGTTGAAGATGATGATCAAATCTTGGATCCTGACTATATTTAGCATCGGATAGAGAAGTTGTCTATCCTTCCTCCCACATGATCAAGTAATAAAAACACTTCTATCTAGGACCACTTTCAGCCTATCCTTACTAATACCAACATTTGGTTGAAGAGAGAAGCCTCAAGTGTATCAAGATCAAACTTGGGAACGATTTTGATTCTATTGGTTCGATTGGTAAGACGACAAAGATAAGGGTTAAAGGAAAAGATGGAACTTCATCTTCAACGATCGAGCCTCCTACTCAATGTTTACCAAAGCTCACAATCAAAGGAGGAAAGACCACTAGTAGGATACTCGAGGTAAAAGAAATTGGATCTCAAGCAATCCAGATTGATTCCAGTGATGATGATGTGAATAGAGCAAAGGAACTCACAGTCTCAGTTCCACATTCCACAAGGTTCACATGGCTGCAACTCTCCTGGACTTAGCACTTGTATTAGATGAATCCTAGACTTGGCACTTGTATTAGATGAATCCCATGATTCCCCTTTAAGCATGGCAGTGGATGTATTCTCCACCAAAGATCCACATCTTGAAGATGTTGTAATGGTGACTCTAGCATTGCCCATGTCCTCAACTGCACCTGCACTAGAAACAGAAGGTGATCAGTATAACTACGCGAATGTATTTGATGTATATTCTATGTCGATCTCCTCTACTTCAACTCAATCCATGGCATTGATTGAATTAACCTCAACTTAGTTCGAGTAATTCATGACTAAGGTTACACATAGTAGTCTTACACCTATGGCCATTCAAACTGAGACACCTCCTATAGTCACGACTATTATGCAAGATAATCCAATACGAACCATGGTGACTAGTACTGTATTTGGCACTTCTTTCAGCCTTCCCCCATGGCTGAGCACCATCACGCAAAAGAGGAAGAAGGAAAAAATCGCACTAGAGGAGTTTGACAAGCAAGTTGTCAGACCAAAGGCTTCCAAGAAAAAGAAAGCTAACACAGTTTCTCGAGTTGTAGTTGATGACAATAACATGAAGTATGTCGAAGTTGCTAAACCTCTTGTTGACAAACTAGTGGAAGAAATGTAGGTTGTTGTTTACAAGTTTTCAAGAATCAAGCTTGGGAGGCAATCTCATTTGAGTTGTCAACAAAATGCTCAAGATGCACTTAACTTGTTAGCCTAGAAAAATGACAAGTTATGGGAAAAGAAAAACAAACTTAAGGAAGAAAATGCACATTTTCTGGAAACCATTGAAAAGATGAAATCTTCTTCAAGTGTTGTATCAGTTTCTTCCAAGTGCACAGAGAGAATAAAGAGAAAAACACAAATTATAAATGAATGGGCCTTCAGCATTGAATCATAGGGAGTTCAAGTCATTCAAGATGTTTACAAGATGTTAAGGAAAGGAAGTTGCTGCTAAATTGAGTTATATTCAAGAATCACTTGATCATCAACTACAGCTGCTAGATGGAGACATTGGTGCTTGGAACAACGTGATGAAGATTGATTTGGATGTCTTATGCGAGTATAAAGTCATATAATCTATTGAAATGTAACATGATTACATGCACTTGATACCTAATAAAGAACAAGTCCTACAACAACTCGTTAAAGATGCAAAGGCAACAATGGTCAAGATAAATAACAAAGAAGACATGACCAGCAAATGTTACAAAAAGTTATCATGTGGAGTTTCGCTGAAAAAAATGAACTCAAGAAAGAAGAAGACATCTTTACAGGGTTCACTCAAGCAATTTGCTTATAGCTAAAAGTGGCTGATTTCAATATCAGTGTGATGAATACATTGGCAAGCTAGAAGTGTTCACTAGATGTTCTACAGAGCAAAAAGGAGGTTTATGGCAAAGAGATTTCGGAAGTAGTAATTAGATTCCGAAAAATCACAATGGTTGCAGAATAAACCAAGGAACCAAATGTTGAAGTTGTGCGTGAGTCACTGTAAAAGTTTCGAAAACTAGTTGAGACTATGTGAACATTTCAAAATTTTCATATGCTTTAGAGTAGAACGACAAAGGTTACATATAAAGAGCGACTATGTTGTAAGTACAGGATAACATGTCCATGGACAATCAACTTGTTTAGTCAAGTTGTAATCACATTAGGCATGCAACTTTGAATAAACCAAATTAGTTTGTTAGAAGTTTGTTAAAGAATAAGTCAAGGTGGTTAAAGATTTTCCCCTTTCCCTCCACCTTTCTCTCTCCTATTTTTCTATATGAAGGAGAGAGCTCATTGTAAATCTTTTTCTTTAACAAGAAGGCTAGGCTTGTAACTTGAAAACTTTGTGTTTCCTGATACAAATTTCAGAATTGAATAAAGAAGCAAGTTTTCCCAAACTTCGCATTGTGAGGCTTGAAGTTGATCATTGTTTACTTATGTTGCATTGATCAATTTAACTTTGTTCTATTTTATAATCATCTTTGTGAAGCATTCAAGCATCTGATTTTGTTCTTAAGGACTTTAAGCTTTAGGAAACAAGATTACTTTAGTTTTGTTGGTTCTCAAAACCGCAGATTGGAAATCCAAGAGCTTTGTCAGTTCTCCAATAGGATTACCCAATCAGTTCTGGCCAACGAATGAGAATAATCTCAATTCCCTTGCACTTTAGGCTTCGCTACACTTAGGCGGGTAAACCTTCACCTTAACCCCTAATTGCTTGGTTCAAGGCTTTTCTATAGCGAATTTAAACTTTTTGAATTATTCTAATTGGCAATATCTTAGAACTTGATCAAAATAAAATTAAACGAATGCTTTGATATGATTGAATGTTTATATGATAATTGAGTTGATGCTTGTAAGGAGGAGATCTAGGAAAGAATTGTTAACTTCAACTATGAATTCAATAATTGTTTCAATGACTTGAAAGACTGGGGCCTTGTTTTTTCAAGCAATAGAGTCAACCACAATGAAGATTATTACGTACAACTTTATGATTCAGCTGAAAGAGAAATTTGCGACAAAATTTAAAGATTATATTATGTAAAAAGACATGAGTCATACATCATGCGAAGAGGCATGCATATGGATATATGAAGTGTTGAATTTTTGGAAATATGAAGGGTCTTATTTTTGCGATTCAAAGAGACCTTCGTGTGAAAGATGAAGAGTCTTATGCAACCTATTCATGTAATTGCTTGGTATATTGTAAATGAATCAAGTGAAAGTTTTGTACTCAATCAATTTTATTATCAATAAAAGAGATACTTTGTTGGTGTGGCTGGGTTTTTCCCTTCAAGTGGAAGGGCTTTCCCAAGATAAATGTATTGAGTCTTTTGTGTATTGTTTATGCTCTTTTACTGCTGTTTATTTCTATTTCTGGGCTAAAAATTTAGCATGGTATCAGAGCCAAGTTAGATAACAACAATGAGGAAAGTCTACTTTTTTTTTCTTCTTGGTTCTGTCTGGAGTTTGCATCTATGACATGGTGAAGCATAGGGTTATGGCCTACCGAATCAATGTCTTTATGATTTCCCTGGTCTGCCTCAAAGCCCTAAATTTGATCTGTGAGGTAGAAGACAAGTCTTATTTCAAGAGAACCAGGTCTGCTCGTGGATGGGATGTGTTGTTTTCAGCTTCCTCGAGGGAATAATACTGTTTAATCTTTTCCTATCATTGCCACTGTTGTGATTGATGAGTCTGGGTTGTATACCAAGGACTAACTTGCCTAGAAACAGATGCTTTTGCTTGAGGAGGTGATCTGTTGCTGTGCTGTTCTCTTTCCTTTGAAGATCTATTAAGAATTTGCATAAGACTGTTCTCTCAAATGGTATGGCTGTGATCAATCTGATGAAATTGATGCTTTTCAGGTAGAATTATATAGTGGTAGTGGGTTATATCTATTTTACGTGGACTGTGGTGTATGCCCTGACTACCATTACAGCAAACCAGTATGCTTGGACTAAGTAGATTGGCTGTAGAATTGGCAGCACTTGGGTTCTATGTGTTTTCCAGTTACAAGTTCCAGCCGATAGGTGTTACATCCCAATTTTTTACCTAGCTTGAAATATAGCCGTTGAAGTTCGTATTAGGCAAATTGGCAATTTAATTTGATATAATCCAGTGAAATGGTGAGATAGTTGGTCGTTATGATTTCAAGTGAAGATGACATGTTAGTTGATTGTTAAATGCAAATTCATGGAATTAAGATGAAAGGTTAACTATTATGATTATTTATGATTATATAATTTATAATTTAATTACAGAGAAATTCTTTGCAGGGAGCATGTCGAAGGGGTAGAAACATTGTCAGAAAAGAATTAGGCAGGGCATCACCATCACTGGACAGACGGGTAAAGGACCAAACAATTTGAAATAGAATACATTTGCGGGACTTGCATGAGTTATTTAATAATTTAATTAAAATAATTGAGTTTAAATATAAAACGTATCTTAAAGGATTTTAATTTATCTTTCGTTATATTGTTTTTTAATAATTATTTATTACGTACATTTAAATATAAAATCATTTAGCACCATTATGATTTAATAATCAATTAAGTGATGTACATATTAGATTTTAATGATTATAATAACCTTTAAAACCTTTCATCTTCTTTCTTTCTTTCTTTCTTTTCCCTCCTTTCTTTCTTTTTTTTTTCTCTTAAGTCAATTTGAGGGTATTTGAATTGAATCTTGTAACCAATGGTAGCCAAAAGGTCTGGCCCCATTCAATATTATGGATTCCTTATGGTCTTTCGGCATTCTTTTTTCTTGTACTTCATCGGCTTCCTTTCTCTTGGCTTCCTAAATTCATTATTAGCTGTTGCAGAGGCTGAACTCGACTCTGATTATAATTCCGCCTTGAATCAAATCGATACTGTATTCCACAATCACTGAGCCAAGATAGACAGGTTAATACAAGAGCGGCTCTTCTCAAGATTTGGATTTAGAGAGAGAGTCGTGTAAGATAATCTAACTTTTGAAAACGTTTTATGCTTTCCTTGGTTTTATGACTGCATTCTTGAGCTGGCAGATTATTATGAGGAAGTAGAACCCGATTAGTATATAAGATTACTGCACTTTAATACCAGAATGTCGTTTTTCATTATGAATGCGAATTGAAGTATGTATGCCTCCAGAGTTAATCATTGAAGCTTGTCTTGTTTTTAGTCTGCCGGTTGCTCTTCTTTAAATGACGTCGCTATAATATGTGTTAAAAATCAGACATCTTTCTTTACTGTCTGAATGTGTAATTATCTGATTTCTCTTCTTAAGAATGGTATCTTTTCTTTCTCAAATACAAATCAAATACATCTTGTTATAAGTTTATACATATAGCTGGTGTTTATACCATTGACACATCTTTCTTACTGTTTAACATAAGTTTATACCTATAGCTGGTGTTGCAATTCATTGTTTCCCTTTGTTATAGCATGAGAAGCTACGTCCTTGACTTAGCAATAAGGCTGTTGCATCTCTCTTAATCTGTCCTTTTTCTATTGAATAACATAGCACTGATAAATAAAGTCTAAAGACATCCTCGTACTAAATTAAGCATATAATCTTGCCGTCCTCTTTACACGTGAAATGATAAATTTCTCTTGATTCATTATGGTTCCAGTCAGGATTGGTTTCTATTCCAGTATAAAACAAATATAACACTGATTTACATATATATATAAATATAAGTGAACATCAAGGAATTCACCAGGCGAAATGCCCAAATATGGTGAAGAAGGTGTGGAGTATCACATTGAATATAATCTAATAGCACCAAGGAGTCACCGGCTTGATGGCCTGAAATAGGTAAGGAGGTGCCGAGAATCTACAATAAACAAGAATTAAATAAATAATAAAATAAATAACGCATTAGCTCATGCATGATCCACTCATGAAGAGTGTTGTCAAGAACGTTGTCAATTTTGAGGTATTTGAAGAACATAATCATAGAATGTGAAATGATGGTTGTATGAGCCGTCTGCTCTGAGAATTCTGAATACCTAGGACTCATCAAGCTGTGTAGCCAAGTAGATGGTTGATGAGGTGTGAGAAAGGAATCACCAATAATATGAATCAGTACCAAATTGACAGAACAATGATTATATGAATTAATTAATAACTCATGCATATTCCTGTTATTGTGATCTCCTGTTGCCAAGCCGTATGGTGAGTTAAATACCAGGAAGACCAGTAGATGGCAAGATGATCCCTGCCTATTCCGGGTAGGGAGGGCCTTTCTTGTTAGAGATTGTGTGGGGATAAAGTTGTGGTCCGAGGTTGGGAGGTTAAGCCCCTAACAATGTTTCACCTTCCCTCAAGATGACGGACATGTGTCAGACAGAGATAGCTATGCATTCAATTGTTTTTCAGAACAGGTATCATCATTTTTAATTAAGAGGAGGTAAGATTGAATTGAGTTAATTTATTGTTACCGTTATAGAATCGTGGATTGTTTTTCATATCAAATATAAATATATCTCTAACCTTGAGTTACTTTCACAGTTAAGCAATCGGAAGGAAAGGAATCTGAAGCCCTAAGTGATTCCGTCATCACGGAAGCTCTAAATTGAATCCGTGGTCGCAAAAGCCCTAAATTGAATCCATGGTCGCAGAAGCCCTAAATTGAATCCGTGGTCACGGAAGCCCTAAAATGAATCTGTGGTTGTGGAAGCCCTAAGTGATATAGCGGTATCAGAAGCCCTAAATGAACCGATGGTAAATGATGCCCTAATTGATACAATGGTATGTAATGCCCTAATTTAAAATATAGTGGTATTTAGTTGTAATTATTATTTGATTTTTGAGATAGCGGCTTTAGATGTTAGACATGTAAAATTGTTATAGTGTATTTGTGGACTAACCAAAGTGGATGCAGAAGCATCCCTAGTTGATTTCAATCTCAGTTTTTCTGAGGTATGTAGTTTTCAATTTCTGTAATAATTTCATTTGATGGTACTTCAAGTTTTAAGTTAAGAAATTTTGTTTGACTATTTTTAACAGTAAATTTTATTCACATGAACCTAAAATGATATAAATGTCTTCCTATGAAACGAAGTAATAACTATATTCTTTGAGTATGTTGAATGATATATTAGACCTGGGAAAACGGGATGTTACATATGGTATCAAAGTACTGGGTTCAACGCTGAAACCTTGGGTCCAGCACTATTTTTGAGAAACTAAAAATGCAATGTTGAAAAAGGATTTAATTTGCATATCTGGATATTGCAATCAAAACTGGAAAATCACACTGGAAAATAATTCAGAATAGCCAGGAAGGCTGAAATGATATAAAGTGGACAAACGTATAAACTATGACATCATAAAGACGAAACCTAATTAAAAAGATAAAAAGGATTGGCAAGTTGAGTGGTGGAGATCGGGTTTGACGACCCAAATTTTGAAATCCTTGGCCAGGGTGAAATTAGGCTGATTTGCCAATTGTCCAGATGCTTCAGTTATTTTGTTGAAGAATTGTTGGGACTTTAACTGAACAAGTGATCTTTGTTGATTGTCCAGACGCTTCATTTATTTTGTTGAATAACTGTTGGGATTTCCACCCACCTGAATACTCAGATGGCAGGACTAGAATGATATATATGCCTTATCCTTGGTGGGAGGGCCATTTTTTGCCGAGAATGAAAAGATTAAAATGGGTCTGGATGCCGAGGCTTGCGCAATCCAAACACAGTTTATATAATTTTGATAAAATGTTATCTAAATCCATCATGATCAAGTTTGTCAACCCAAATCAATGACAGAAATAAATTGTTACCTATTTGAACTTGAACCAAATGGAAACAAAACTATGAACCATGATCCTCTCTAATGTTGATTAAACGACAAAATCATTATGTGCTCCAGTAAGGAGTAAACACACTTGCATAATTGGAACTATCAATGTTTGTTTACAGATGTAAACTTTTGATGAGATGGGCATGGACGCCTGAATCATAGAAATGGGAAAGATGAATTTCCAAGTATTTACAAATGAATGATGAGAATCTTATGAATTGTTTAGATGCCTACGATCTTGATTAGATTTATGATGATCTTGCAAAGTATATCATGTTTTTACCCTTTGACACATTGTTATACATGTATAATACTCATACGATGTTGACTTTACTTATTGAGTTGTTGTATATTGTTTTGGAGATATCATATCATGAAATGATTATTCTAATGAAATATTGGACTTAAAGGCCAAGGTTGCAATGGAAAAACATGGATTCACTAACCTAGTACAGGTAATCTGTAAGTTTGCAAGGAAGATCTATCCATTAATGAGGGCCATATGCCAGATGGTACGTATGAGTGATTTAAATTATGATCAAGTTATGATTTAGAACTTGCTGGTTGAAGAATTTCAATTTTTGAATACTTATCTTACTTTCAATAATTGAACCCTGAAAATTCTCTTAAATGAAGATATCAATATGAAAATGGAACTAATGATATGGTGAGTGCCTGCATGAGTATGACAGGAACATGAAATAGAATTAACTCAAAAGATGCTAAGAAAATCACAAGGTAAAGAGAGCTCAGGTGAGTACGTGTTTAATTTTATGTTACCATGCAAGTATCTTTCTGGAAACTTTAAAGTAAAAATGGATTTTGAGTTTCGATTAAGATTTCCATTCTAACCTAATTGAGAAAAGAAATGATATCACAATGTTATATCTTGTATTTGGAATTTTTTTTAGTGTCTAATTTGCAGAGATCATCGAGGATGATGAACCACAAGGTGAATGGTACATTACATTCCAATTTTAAATACTCCTTTATAATGTTTGTTGCAATTTCACGTTCATCGAGGACGATGAACCACAAGGGAAATGGTATGTTACATCCCAATTTTTGACCTAGCTTGAAATATAGCCGTTGAGGTTCATATTAGGTCAGTTGGCAATTTAATTTGATATAATCTGACGAAATGGTAAGATAGTTGGTCATTATGATTTCAAGTGATGATGACATGTTAGTTGATTGTTAATCGTGATTATTTATGATTATATAATTTATAATTTAATTACAGAGAAATTCCTTGCAAGGAGCATGTCGAAGGGGTGGAAACATTGTCAGAAAAGAATTAGGCAGGGCATCACCATCACTGGACAAACGGGTAAAGGGCCCAACGATTTGAAATAGAATACATTTGCGGTACTTGCATGAGTTATTTAATAATTTAATTAAAATAATTGAATTAAAATATAAAACATATATTAAAGGATTTTAATTTATCTTAAAGGATTTTAATTTATCTTTCGTTATATTTTTTTTAATAATTATTTATTACGTACATTTAAATATAAAATCATTTAGCACCATTATAATTTAATAATCAATTAAGTGATGTACGTATTAGATTTTAATGATTATAATAACCTTTAAAACCTTTCATCTTCTTTCTTTCTTTCTTTCTTTTCCCTATTTTCTTTCTTTATTTTTTTCTCTTAAGTTGATTAGAGGGTATTTGAATTGAATCTTATAACCAATGGTAGCCGAAAGGTTTGGCCCCATTCTATACTATGGATTCCTTATGGTCTTTCGGCATTTTTTTTTCCTGTACTTCATCGGCTTCCTTTCTCTTGGCTTCTCGAATTCATTATTAGCTGTTGCAGAGGCTGAACTCGGCTCTGATTATAATTCCGCCTTGAATCAAATCGATACTGTATTCCACAATCACTGAGCCAAGATAGACGGGTTGATACCAGAGCAGCTCTTCTCATGATTTGGATTTAGAGAGAGAGTCGTGTAAGATGATCTAACTTTTGAAAACATTTTATGCTTTCCTTGGTTTTATGACTACATTCTTGAGCCGGCAGATTATTATGAGGAAGTAGAACCCGATTAGTATATAAGATTACTGCACTTTAATACCAGAATGTCATTTTTCATTATGAATACGAATTGAAGTATGTATGCCTCCAAACTTAATCATTGAAGCTTGTCTTGTTTTTAGTCTGTCGATTGCTCTTCTTTAAATAACATCGCTATAATATGTGTTAAAAAAAAGACATCTTTCTTTATTGTCTGAATGTGTAATTATCTGATTTCTCTTCTTAAGAATGATATCTTTTCTTTCTCAAATACAAATCAAATACATCTTGTTATAAGTTTATACATATAGCTGGTGTTTATACCGTTGACACATCTTTCTTACTGCTTAACATAAGTTTATACCTATAGCTGGTGTTGCAATTCATTGTTTCCCTTTGTAATAGCATGAGAAGCTACGTCCTTGACTTAGCAATAAGGCTGTTGCATCTCTCTTAATCTATCCTTTTTCTATTGAATAACATAGCACTGATAAATAAAGTCTGAAGACATCCTTGTACTGAATTAAGCATATAATCTTGCTGTCCTCTTTACATGTGAAATGATAAATTTCTCTTAATTCATTATGGTTCCAGTCGGGATTGGTTTCTATTCCAGTATAAAACAAATATAACACTGATTTACATATATATATAGATATAAGTGAACATCAAAGAATTCAACAGGCGAAATGCCCAAATATGGTGAAGAAGGTGTGGAGTATCACATTGAATATAATCTGATAGCACTAGGGAATCACCAGCTTGATGGCCTGAAATAGGTGAGGAGTTGCCAAGAATCTACAATAAACAAGAATTAAATAAATAATAAGATAAATAACGCATTAGCTCATGCATGATCCACTCATGAAGAGTGTTGTCAAGAACGTTGTCAATTTTGAGATCTTTAAAAAACATAATCATAGAATGTGAAATGATGGTTGTATGAGCCGTCTGCTTTGAGAATTCCGAATACCTGGGACTCATTCAGCTGTGTAGCCAAGTAGATGGGTGATGAGGTGTAGGAAAGGAATCACCAATAATATGAATCAATACTAAATTGACAAGAACAACGATTATATGAATTAATTAATAACTCATGCATATTCCTGTTATTGTGATCTCCTGCTACCAAGTCGTATGGTGAGTTAAATACCAGGAAGACCAGTAGATGGCAGGATGACCCTTGCCTATTCTAGGTAGGGAGGGCCTTTCTTGTTAGATATTGTGTGGGGATAAAGTTGTGGTCCGTGGTTGGGAGGTTAAGCCCCTAACAATGTTTCACCTTCCCTCAAGATGACGGACATGCGTCAAACAGAGACAGCTTTGCATTCAATTGTTTTTCCGAATAGGTATTATCATTTTTAATTAAGAGGAGGTAAGATTGAATTGAGTTAATTTATTGTTACCATTATAGACTCGTGGATTGTTTTTCATATCAACTATAAATATATTTCTAACCTTGAGTTATTGTCACAATTAAGCAATCGGAAGGAAAGGAATCTGAAGCCCTAAGTGATTCCGTCGTCATGGAAGCTCTAAATTGAATTCGTGGTCGCAGAAGCCATAAATTGAATCTGTGGTCACAGAAGCCCTAAAATGAATCCGTGGTCGTGGAAGCCCTAAGTGATATAGCGGTATCAGAAGCCCTAAATGAACCGATGGTAAATGATGCCCTAATTGATACAGTGGTATGTGATGCCCTAATTTAAAATATAGTGGTATTTAGTTGTAATTATTATTTGATTTTTTAAATAGCGGTTTCAGATGTTAGTCATGTAAAATTGTTATAGTGTATTTGTGGACTAACCCGGGTGGATGCAGAAGCATCCCTAGTTGATTTCAATCTCAGTTTTTCTGAGGTATGTAGTTTTCAATTTTTGTAATAATTTCAAATGATGGTACTTCAAGTTTTTAAGTTAAGAAATTTTGTTTGACTGTTTTCAACGGTAAATTTTATTCACATGAACCTGAAATGATATACCTGTCTTCCTATGAAATGAAGTAATAACTGTATTCTTTGAGTATGTTGAATGATAAATTAGACCCGGGAAAACGGGATGTTACAATAGGTCTCAATCCTTATTTTGTCATAGATAAAATCACAGAGGAGGCTGCCAAACAGGCACTTAATATGGATGTTTTATTATCACCTGTGTGATCAACTAGAGTTTCTTGTTTGTATCTGTTGGGTATCCTAGAGACACTGCCATGTACATGGAGAGTTATTTTGTGACTATTTGAGTCAGTTTAGACAGTGAGTTATCACTGCCTAGCAACTAGCGAGTTTTCCACTTGCATCGTGTATTTTGTTCTTCTTGGCATGTAATTTTTGGTGATCCATCTTTGGAGGAGTTAAAATATGGTACCATGTTTTATTCTTGTGCCACCATGTCTATTCAATGGAGCATCTTAATTTATTAATAATGGGTTGGCACATATGTGTATCTGCAGTTAATTCTTGCCACAGTTATTACTTGTGCCACAACAGTTGTGTAACCATCGACTGTTCATATTCATGCTGCATGAAGTGCATAAAGAAAGGAAGTTTTCACTGTCTCTTTGTGGTCCTATAATTTGTGCTTATTCCTTAGTGGAGGATGAGTTTTTGGTTCTATTTGAAGAAGCCACTTTTGGTTATTGTTGATTGTTGTTTTGAAAAGATAGTAAGAAAGTTGATAGTATCACCTTACAAAGTTGGTGGAATCGGATCGTCAAAAGGAATTAAAAAGGTGCGACATTCATATCCCCTGCTCTGATTCTTTATATATTTTTTGACAAATTGAGTCGGAGTTGGAGCTGAGCAGATTCGACCTCACGATCTGCCAGAGAAAATAATGAAGTCTTCCTTAGGAAATTGCATGGCTTTTCCAACTAGGAGGAGATTAGGCCATGATGTTTAGAGATTTTTTTCTTTATCGATTTCTAGTATTCTAGCATATGACAGAGTTTGCAACCTTCATAGTTATTGCCTACATGTCGTATCCCTCTGTTGAGTGATATCAGGTTGATAGCTTGCATAGCGGCTGAAAGATTAATCTTGCTTTGTGAATCAGAGTATTGCAGAACCGAATACTGTTCATAACATATATATATATTGCTGGGTGCATGTAGCTGGGACATTTTAAGGTGCATAGATGTCTTATCTGTCATGATATTTGTTGTTTGGATTTCATCCTACCTTCCATGTTTGTTCATCGACTCTCTCTTCATATACGTCGGTTTATCTATTGAGTTCATACCTTTTGCCATTAGTAACTATGAATTGGGCTCAGAATTTGGATTCTTCACGATTAACCAGGAATTTTAGTTCTTCTTCAATCCATTGGGATCATGTATATAGATCCGATGCATAGATCTCCAGGATGATCGTTTTCAGTCTACATAAAAAAGAGCAGTCCCTGAAGTTATCGGCTCTCTTTCTGGTAACATTTTTTTCTTTTTTTTAAATTGAGCTTACTATGCTTTATTTTTATTGAATAGACTAAGACTCTCTTAGTGATTTGGATTTTGTATGCAATACTAATTACATTTATTTGGAAATGAACTGTAATATTAAGTCTATGATCAGACCTGAAGTTTCAAGCATTCTGTGAATTATTATTTTTTTTAGATGATTTCTAAACAAATCAGACGGTGGCATTTAGCCCTTTTCTTGACTTTTCTCAGAAACTAATTTTCTTCTTTTGAGGTCAACTGCTCTTTCAATAGTGCTGAAAATTTGATTACAACAGTTTCTAGTGGTAAGATCATCTCTGGAATATTGAGGTCAATGCTCATCTAACAAGGCGCCAAGGCTGCAAGAGGATTGATTCTAATTCTAAGCTGGTTGGCTAAGTACTTCCAATTATTTACTCTAATCTTGAGCCTGCATTTTTTTATTTAGATAAATCTCTTTTATTTTATTTGTGTTTTTTGTAAATAAATAGTAATTGTTCTTGTAATCAGGAATGAGTAAGTTGTGTCAAGCAATTGATACCCTGAATAAAGAGTGCTTATATGTCTATTCTGTTCATGTGACAGAGTTAATTTTATCCTCTGTGTGACCTATTATGTGTTAGTTTTATTCTCTATATGATATGTTCTGTGTTATCAACTTGATCTATTGTGATTCAAAAGGAACTCGTTAGCAGAGGCTGAAATCAGTATTATAATTATGCTGTGATTCTCAAGAGTAAAGGCTATTAATTATTAGTGTAACAATCATTATTTGTGTATATTTTGTGCATCTTCATTGTTGTATGCATGCAGAGTTACACTATGTGTGTGTAAAGATTTTTTATTGATATAATGGATTATAGGCTGGCATCAACATAAAGATTAGTGTCAATAATAAGGGGCTTTGGTATGTTCTATGAAGATATTATTATATGATTGCAAGATGTTGATGATTGGTTGAATGAACAACCATCTATAAGAGGGTTTTATGATTGGTGCCGTCGGTTATAATTGTATCATGTGTATACTAACTTGGACTTTGTGCAAAAGCTTGTGATTAGACTGGCAAGCTATTTTGGAATATTCCAATTCTCATTTTCCTTTATGGTAACATCCTTATTAACATATTTTGTTCATATGAATGTTGGGCTGCATTTTTTATGTATGTGTGTTGAAATCAGACTTCAAAGGGATAAGTATTCTATGATTTTTGTATCTGGTTGGAAAGAGTATATCTTTGCTTTGATCTCTATGATAAGTGAATCTTATGAGTTGTTATAAATCTCTCTTGGTTGCAGGGTGCAATGGGATTGTAAGAGATTTTGCAATGCTGTTTGCAGTCTTGTTACTAAATTGGTGGCACATTATCTTCATTTAAAGATAAAGATCGTGTTTAGAGAGAAACTATTGAGCTTCAAAGAGAGGATAAGTGACAGAGGGAGATGTCCAACCCTTTGCGAAGCTTGAGTAACAGTAGAACACTTGGAATCAACTTCTCCCTGTTGAGAGGGAGTCTATGTTAAGAGAACATCTCAGTGATTAATGCATTCTTCTCTGGGCAAAGTTTGAGGTGAAAGCCCTCGTTCCACCCTCTGTGAGTAGGCATGGTAGAAATACATTCTAGGAGAAGTTTGAGGTGAAAGCCCTCATTCCACCCTCTACAAGTAGGCATCGTGGAAATGCATTCTTCTCTCGGAGAAGTTTGAGGTGAAAACCCTCATTCCACCCTCTACCAGTAGGTATGGTGGATCACCCTCTGCGAGTAGGCATGGTGAAAGTCATGTGTGTGACTCCATGACTTTAATTTTATGTGCTTATGAAGTAACTATGATGAACTATGTTATGCTGAGATAAAATGTGTTATGCGATGTGAATTTATCATCTTTGGTTGCAGCTATGTGTGCCTACCTGACTAAAGATCTCTCTCTTGCTAAAAGAGAGTGTTGAAGATTATAGTTGTAATAGAGATATCTAACTCTGATTTTATGAAATAGACATATGTGTGTTATGATCATTATGGTCATCTCCAGCTGAAAGAGACATTTGTGACAATATTTTTTATTATATTATGTAAAAAGACATGCATCATTCACCATTCGTCATTCAAAGAGGCATGTGTATGTAAATATGTAGTGTTGAATATTTGGAAATATAAAGAATCTTATTTTTGGGATTCAAAGAGTCCTTTGTGTGAAAAATGAAGAGTCTCATGCAATCTATTTATGTGATTGCTTGGTATATTGTAAATGAATCAAGTGAAATTTTTGTACTCGGTCATTTTTATTATCAATAAAAGAGATATTTTGTTGGTGTGGCTGAGTTATTCCCTTCAAGTGGAAGGGTTTTCCCAGGATAAATGTATTGAGTTTCTTGTGTATTGTTTATACTCTTTCATTGCTGTTTATCTCTATTTCTAAGCTAAAAACTTAACATATAATAGGGACATTGATACATCTACAACCAAGTTCCTATTTAAAGCACATTCGGGTTATTTTTTTTCATATCACTTGACATTGCATATGAATAGAAAAACTGGAAGAAATAAATTCAAACGTGATAGGGGCTACACACTCGTTGAAAGAATATGGAAAGTCCAACTCAAGGTTCACAAAGAACTACAGAAGCTCCAACCCAAGTACAAAGCAATGCATGACCAACATTATTAAGAAAACATTTTCCAGATAAGTGACAAAGTATGGCTTTACTTGAGCATTAGAAGCTTTAATGACAAGCAAGTTTGAATCAGTAAGATATAAACCATTACCCCTTATGAAAAATGGAGAGAATGCTTTCAATATCAATTTACATTCTTCTTGAGGACAAGCTCAATACTCAGCTGTGAGAACCTGCATCTTTATGAACCTTCAATTATAAACAAGGAAAATGAGTAATTACAACCTATCCTTGAAATGTATTCTATTGGATGCACAAGGAGGACTACAGGAAACCAGTTTGCATAAGAATGTAATGGGCCCCTTAAATGTCCCAAAAACTAAACCAAATTGCTGAAAGGAATTATGTCAAAAAGTTTGCATTCAACCTCTTATTTCTCCGTTTAATGTTTTAAACCCCTTATAACTCCAGAAATCAAACGTTTATTTGTTTGTTGTGTTTTGTACATGGAATTGGTATCATACAACATAAACAAGAAAGAAACTACAATAATATGCAAAGTGGAAATGAACTACAGCCAATAAAATGTTATTTTCAGAATTCATAAAACCAAATACATGGCAGATTTATCAACTTACTAATTACTTCAGCATTATTGACATAATACTCCAGCCCATGCTTTCAAACTTGCTGCTACAGTACTTTGTCCTTCAATCAGTCCACTACCTTCGTAATATCATTCCCTCAAAGCGGCATAAGCGTCGGACAAGTAGTGAAGAAGATATGAGCAAAATACCAAATCTGCCTGTAGCCGGAAATGCAACTAAACTGCCTGATAATGAAGCCGATAACAAAGAATTCCAAAGGCCAAACCCCAAGGGAATGATGTCTAAAATGTTACAAGAGAGGATAAACGTGCTCAAATGCCAAGAACGGAGCTGCAACTTACACACCAATTTCTTCTCATATTCAACCTGTCTAATGAAGCCACAAATGCTTCCTTTTACTCTATTTCCAAGGGTCCGCTCAACTCATATGGGCAATGTGGGATAAACGATGTGTAATATATAAAACATATATTAAAATACCCCTTATGTCTCCCTTGGGTACACATCCCCATAAAATAAATATTAAAGTAACACTTTAATATTTTACAATTAAATTAGACGTTACTTTAATAAAACTTTAGGCATTAAAATGTATTAGCAATCGAACTCCGAATAATGCGAGTGATAGCTCATCGGAAAGCTCTCACCGAGGAGTATCAAATCCAATCACCAAAATTGACCTGCACTGTATCCTGCCGACTTACTAAAAATACTAAGTATGCCTGAAACTGAGTAACTCAACCTCATTTTGGCCCAAACTGGAAATGACTAGGCCAAAACATTCCAAGATCCCATTAAACCCTTCGTTAGCCCTCGGGACCATGTAGAACAAGGCTAACGCACACACACTTGGTCAACTGCTAAAATGGGGGCATTACAGTCCGCCCCCCTTGAAATTGCTTGTCCTCAAGCAATCTCAGTCTAGCCTGCTGAATAACCTGCTCACTCTCCCATGTAGAATCTTCCTCCGGCAGGTCTTTCCATCTAACCAAATACTCCTTCACTATCCTGTTTCTAAGCTTCCTCTCTCTGGTGTCCAGAATAGCCTCGGGTACTAACACAAGCTTCCCCTCCTCATCCAAAGGGGGTAAATCTGCAGAAGGCACTACACTCTGACCAATGGCTTTCTTAAGCCTAGACACATGAAACACATTGTGCACTCGATTGCCCTCTGGAAGCTCAAACTCATAGGCGACTTTGCCCACTTTGCGAATCACCCTGTAGGGACCATAAAATCTAGGTTTCAACTTTTCAGCTCCACTCTTCTTGAGCGATGACTGTCTATATGGTTGTAGCCTCAAGTAAACCATATCTCCTACCTCGAAGCTACACTCTATTCGGTGCTGATCAGCATACAATTTTTGTTGATTCTAGGCCTGTTGTATATTCTCTTTGAGCACTTTTAGGATGTCCTAACTATCCTGCAATAAGTTTTTGACTTTGGCCACTCTACTGTCCCCCAAAACTAAATCCATGAAGCTAGGTGCTTCATAACCATAGAGTGCCATGAAAGGAGTCATCTTGATGGACATATGATAAGTGGTGTTATAACAATACTCTCCCATATGCATCCACCTGATCTAAACCTTTTGTTGTGCAGTTACATAGTTCCTCAAATATCCTTCCACCCATTTATTCACAATCTCTGTTTGCCCATCTGTTTGCGGATGATAACTAGTGCTAGGTGTAAGATCTGTACCACACAACCTAAACAACTCTTGCCAAAAAACACTCATAAACTTACTATCTCGGTCGCTGACAATGAATCTGGGCAGCCCATGTAACTTGAATATTTCTCTAAAGAAAAGATCTGCCACTTGTGCTGCTGTGTAAGTGGACGGAATAGCAAAGAAGTGAGCAAACTTCGTCAAGCGGTCCACCACCACATAGATGCAATCCCTTCCCTGCACTCGTGGTAAACCAGTGATGAAGTCCATCGAAATACTTTCCCATTTCCTATCAAGAATGGGCAAGGGCTGTAATAAACCTGCAGGAAATGTGTGCTCTCCCTTATTCTGTTGACAAACCACACACTCCCTGACATACCTCTGAACATCATCCTTGAGCCCTTTCCATGAAAACTGCTCTCGGATCTGCCTGTAGGTCTTGAAGACCCCCGGATGTCCAGCTGTGGGTGCATCATGAAATGCCTTCAGTATCGTCTCTCTCAAATGTGATGATGGAATCAAATAAACCCTGTCCTGAACTCTGATCAATCCATCTATCACCTCATAGCGATCATCCTGTATGGTACCTGAAATCAATCCAGAAGCCCAAGCATCTCCGACATACTCTGCTATGATTCAATCTCTCCAATCTCTTGAAATCTCTACCAGAGCACATAAGTGAGGTCTCCGAGATAAGGCATCAGCCACCACATTTTTCTTACCTTTGACAAACTCTATGTCAAAGTCATAAGCCTGCAATTTAGTCACCCATTTTTGTTGCTGGTCATTAAGATCACGCTGGCTCATGAAGTATTTAATACTGTTGTGATCAGTCTTGATCACAAAACGTCCACCTACCAAATATGATCGAAATTTGGCCAATGCATGCATTATGGCCAACATCTCCCGGTCATAGACAGAATAACTCTTCTCAACTCCCCGAAGCTTCCTACTCTCAAATGCAATGGGATGCTTCTCCTGCATCAATACTACTCCAATCCCATCACCTGATGCATCACAATGAAGCTCAAAAGGCTTCGTGAAATCCAGTAGAGCTAGAACTGGACATGAAGACATTACCTGCTTGAAATGCTCAAAACACCTCTGTGCTGCCCCTGTCCACACGAAGGCTCCTTTCCTGGTAAGATCTGTCAAGGGTGTAGCAATCTGTGAGAATCCCTTAACAAACCTTCTATAAAAACCACATAAACCAAAGAATCCCTTAAGTTGTGTAAGGTTTGTGGGGGTAGGCCACTCTACAATAGCTCTAATCTTTTCAGAATCAACTTGAACGCCATCTGCACTAATGATATGCCCAAGGTAAAGGAGCTCAGTCATGCCAAACATTTAGATTCCTTAGCATACAATGACTCTCTCTCCAGAATAGATAACACCTCCTCCAGATGATGTAAGTGCTTCTCCCAGGTCTTACTGAAGACCAAGATGTCATCAAAGAAGATCAAGACAAATCTCCTCAGCTACTTCTTGAATACCTGGTTCATACAACTCTGAAATGTAGCGGGTGCATTGGTTAGACCAAATGGCATAACCATGAACTCAAAGTGGCCATAGTGACATCGGAAGGCTGTTTTCTCAATGTCCTTTGCTCTCATCCTGATCTGATGGTATCCGGATCGCAAATCAATTTTGGTGAAGAAGCATGCCCCATGCAACTCATCAATCAACTCGTCAATCCTAGGAATGGGATACCTGTTTTTAATTGTTTTCTTATTCAGTGCCCTATAATTGATGCACATGCGCATCATCCCATCCTTCTTCTTTACCAATACTACTGCTGAAGCAAAAGGGCTCTTACTGGGCCTAATATGCCCCATCTCCAACAAATCCTTAATCGCCTTCTCTATCTCATCCTTGTGTTTCTTAGGATGACGATAGGGAGTAATCATAACTGGTTTGGCTCCCTCCTCGAGCTCAATAACATGTTCCATCCCTCTGTCAGGAGGAACCTCATGAGGAATATCGCTAAATACTTTAGCGTGTCTATCAAGTATCTTCTGGATATCTGGTGGATGACTCTTTTCTTGTGGCTCTGGTGAAGTTGGCATAATGTAGCACTCAGCCGCCCACTCTATGTCATCATGACGAAAAAGTTTCTGCATTCTCCTCAAGGACACTACTCTGCAACCTCCATCTGAAAGTCCTCTAAGTACCACAGTTCTGCCCTCCTGCTGGAATCTCATCTCCAATTTCGCTAGGTTGAGTGTGAACTCAACTAGTGAAGCCATCCATGTCATGCCGAGGATGACATCATAATCTCCCATGTCCACAACATAGAACTCATCCTCCAACTCGTAGCCATCTCCAAACCTGATGCGAAGATTAGATATCTTCCGAGTGCATAATAATTTATCACCGTTAGCCACCATGACTCTAAACCCATCATGCTCCTCTGTCTGTAACCCTCTCCTGGCTACCAACTGTGCATCTATGAAGTTATGTGTAGCCCCAGTGTCAATAAGAGATATCACTTTCTGCCCCTGGATAGTACCCCTGACCTTAAATGTGATTGCCTTTTGGGCCCTTGTCAAGCGTGCCAACGATCTATCATCCTTAGGAATGTTGCTCTCCTCTATAGTGTTACCCTCATCTGAATCGGAGTGCTGCTCCTCCCCCTCT
The DNA here is from genome assembly GCA_028749045.1 of Cupressus sempervirens. Taxonomy (NCBI): domain Eukaryota; kingdom Viridiplantae; phylum Streptophyta; class Pinopsida; order Cupressales; family Cupressaceae; genus Cupressus; species Cupressus sempervirens. The sequence continues at coordinate 550,110,622 of CM053785.1, read as the reverse complement.
GACTCTGACTCTTCTGCTGAAAAATACTCCATTTGATTTGCCTTAGCCTTGAGAGAACATTTATGAGATAAGTCCCAAGGCTCTCTACAATGGAAGCACAGCTGCTTCTTTCGAAGTTCATTCAAGGTTTCATTGTCTAATCCTTTTGATCCTTCTTTGGGTTTGCTATACTCTTTCTGAAACGGTTTTTTGTCTTTGTCCTTGTGGTAGGAAGAATCTGTTGAATGGTTTTTTCCTTTGTATACCGAAGGGGCTAAATCTCGTGCCTTTTTAGTTACTTCAGCTAAGGTGAGTGGATCATGTCCCTTCACCCAACGTCATAATGGATCAGCAAGACCATCACAAAATAACACCACCAATCTCCTAGGAGACATATCAGTAACAAGTACAGACAAACGCTGAAACTCGGCAATGTAAGCATCCACAGAACTTGACTGTTTTAACTGTGCTAGCTCCTTGAAATGTAACTCAGGATCCCTAGTGTCAAATCTCTCAATCAATATTTCGGTGAATTCCTCATAGGATGTAATCTGATTATGCCCCAAAGTCACCATGCCATGATGCCACCATTCATGTGCAACGCCATCCAAGTGCATAGCCGCATACTTGATAGCCTCCTCCTCAGGCATAGGATTTAGCTGCAAGTATGTATCTACCTTCTGCACCCAAGCTCGTGCAGTCATCTTCCCTGAAGCATCATAATAAGGTAAAGAAAGTTTTCCAACTTTCTTTCTCAGCTCAAAGTTTTGATTCCTCCCTCGTGCTCTAGGCATGTGTCTCATCCTCAAGTCCATATAATCTTTGAGGGAAATATCCACCTGAAACTCTGGTCCACTAGCCTACCAATCCCTCCTGAACTGATCCTGTAACTTGGTAATCTGCGGTTCGTTTACTGGTTGAACCGGATCTTTGGGTGGGAAAGTGGGTAGAAGAGGTCTCGAGCTCGCAGTCCGCGCTGGGCATGCAACATGTCTAAAGTTATCAGCCTCATTCCCATTGTTTCCGTGTCCATTATTACCATTAATGTTATTCTCAGGACCATTGTTGTTGCCTTGGCCTCCATGGTCATTGTTTCCCCCATTGTTATTGTTTCCCTCATTGTTATTGTTTCTGTTGTTGACATCACCTGGATTAATATTGACACCCATCTGTCTAGCCATGAGCTGCAACATCATGTCCGTTCGCCTATTCTGCTCCTGCTGCCTACGCTGCCCCTGCTCTAATGTATCCAGTAACTGTCTGAGCATTACCTCCCCCTGATCCGGACCAGCATTCCTGCCTCCGCCTAATCCTGTATTCCTGTCATCCCGATCACCCATATTGTTGTCCTGATCAAAGAATATTTCCTCTATGTCTGTATGGCTGGATTCAATGTCCACCTGCACGGATGTACTAGACTGTTTGCTTTGCAAGTCTGAAATCCTATTTTGTCTTGCTCGGGTATCACGGAAATTATAAGGCCCTTGTCGCATGCTCAAACATAAATGCTTAGCCTGTGTTTTTATTTATTTATTTCTGATTTTAGTGTTTTGACATTTCGTCAAACACTTTTCCCTCTATCCGGCTATTCCAAATTCCCTATAAAACCTCCATAGGATGGCAGGACTTATAGCTCTGATACCACTGTAATGGGCCCCCTGAATGTCCCAAAAACTAAACCAAATTGCTGAAAGGAATTATGTCAAACATTTTTTATTCAACCTCTTATTTCTCCGTTTAATGTTTTAAACCCCTTATAACTCCATAAATCAAAAGTTTATTTATTTGTTGTGTTTTGTGCATGGAATTGGTATCATACAACATAAACAAGAAAGAAACTACAATAATATACAAAGTGGAAATGAACTACAGCCAATAAAATGTTATTTTCAGAATTCATAAAACCAAATACATGGCAGATTTATCAACTCACTAATTACTTCAGCATTATTGCTTTTGAACTTCCTGCTACAGTACTTTGTCCTTCAATCAGTCCACTACCTTCATAATATCATTCTCTCTAAGTGGCATAAGCATCGGACAAGTAGCGAAGAAGATATGAGCAAAATACCAAATCTGCCTGTAGCCGGAAATGCAACTAAACTGCCTGATAATGAAGCCGATAACAAAGAATTCCAAAGGCCAAACACCAAGGGAATAACATCTAGAATGTTACAAGAGAGGATAAACATCCTCAAATGCCAAGAACGGAGCTGCAACTCACACACCAATTTCTTCTCATATTCAACCTGTCTAATAAAGCCACAAATGCTTCATTTTATTCTATTTCCAAGGGTCCATTCAACTCATATGGGCAATGTGGGATAAAAGATGTGTAATATATAAAACATATATTAAAATACCCCTTATGTCTCCCTTGGGTACACATCCCCATAAAATAAATATTAAAGTAACACTTTAATATTTTACAATTAAATCAAACGTTACTTTAATAAAACTTTAGGCATTAAAATGTATTAGCAATCGGACTCCAAATAATGCGAGTGATAGCTCATCGGAAAGCTCTCACCGAGGAGTATCAAATCCAATCACCAAAATTGACCTGCACTGTGTCCTGCCGACTTACTAAAAATACTAAGTATGCCTGAAACTGAGTAACTCAACTTCGTTTTGGCCCAAATTGAAAATGACTAGGCCAAAACACTCTAGGATCTCATTAAACACTCTAGGATCTCATTAAACCCTTCGTTAGCCCTCGGGACCATGTAAAACAAGGCTAATGCACACACACTTGGTCAACTGCTAAAATGGGGACATTACAAAGAAGTTTGCAGAAACAAGGAGAGGACCCTGAAACTCTGGACAGCTCGTGATTAAAAGGCAAGACACCAAGATCAGACACATTTAATGCCAAGAAGAAAGCAGAAGAGATTCCCGTGTCTCTTAAAATTTTGATCTTTTATGACTTGAGAAATATCTTCTTTGGCAACCAAACAAGAATTCTTCAAATCTGAAACAAGACATGGATATGGAGTTTCTGTCCCTGGAAGCTGGCGGTTCTGTTTGTACTAGTCCCAGTTTCGTTACTGACAGATGCAAACCTACAAGTTAGTGGTTTTGTTTGTGATGCTAGCATTTATATTTGTGACAAAGGAAGTTGCTATTTGTATTAACAGAGATTTCATCCTGCTGATTAGCCACTTTTCCTAGATTCGACAACAATCTCAGAAACAGAAAAGAAAGAGTGCCCTGGAGGCTGGGGTTCCTTTAGTGCAAGAAGAATAGTTCCAAAACTTAAGATGTATAGCCCATTGCAAAGCATACGTGTCGTATGTGAGAAGATAGTGAAATCAATTGTTCATCGTCAACGAGAATCTTTATGGTAATAAAGCATGGAAAGTAGTGTACCCACAATGAACACTGTAAGCAAATTTCAAATTGTGCTCTTCGTAATTTCCCAAGTTGAAGGTAAGAGGGGGAAGTGATCAATAGACACTTCAAAGTTAATTTTCCTCACGCCAAGGTTTCTAAGGTAAGATTCCACAAGTGGATATGTTTGCATTGAATTTTTTTTATAGTGTTCATGTTTCATTTTCAAAAACAATTCAAATAACCATTTTTATATCCGCTACACTCAATCTGTTGACAGTTGAAGATTAACTTAACTAGAAACAAATTACAATCTGGATTTGATTTGTAGAAAGTTAAAAACTTTAGAAATTTAACAAAACATTCATTGCTTCTAACAAGGGCATCAAACCAAGAAATTTGATGCACTTACTAGGTAACTTAAATGGGCTGAAATATGTAAAAATTCCATATCGACACGCACCATTGTGCTGCTGTCCAAATTGGTTACTCTGAAAGTAAAGAATTTTCACGGTTGATTAAGATTTGTTACCTCCTCTCTATACTTTCAAATGAGTGGATGTTCAGGTTTTTATCCCCCAGATGATTAGATAAGATTCATTACCAAAATGAAATAAATTGAGCGAAAAGATCCAGTTGAAAATATAGGGTAGAAGGAGGGAGATTACCAATAAAAAGGAGTGTATTTGAACTGGGAGCGTTGAATTGAAGGAACCAGCGAGGCGCTTGTGCCTTCACATTCACGTTCAGCTGTGGAATCGGAAATAGCCATTTGAAAGGAAAGCTGTGGACGGAGGCCAGTGAACACGCCGCCAACATATTTCAACTACCCAAACTTTCGTTTCTACGTTCATTGTTTTATTTTTTAGTGTCTCGAAGAACAATTAATAACTAGAAATCAAAAGGTTCGATGGTTAATGAAAACAAACAACCGTATTCGAAAGTTTAGTAGATTTTTTTTCCTCCAATGAAAGGAATTGGCAGATTAGCTTCGCTTGGCAAGCGGAATACCACTTGAACAAGAGACGCAATGCATCATAGTTCCTCTAACACATAATGATTGTAGAAAAAATCAAAACAAACAATTGTATTCCAAAGTTTAGTAGATTTTTTTTCCTCCAATGAAAGGAATTGGTAGATTAGCTTCGCTTGGCAAGCGAAATACGACTTGAACAAGAGACGCAATGCATCATAGTTCCTGCCTAACACATAATGATTGTAGAGATGTAGATGAGTGAGAATCTAAATTAACATTGTGAATGCATTAATTTTTGCCTAGAAATGCACTTGTGATCTGATAGGATTGCTCATATTTTGTTGTTAAATTCTCGTCTTAGAAATGTGCTTGTGATTTGATAGGATGACTCATTTTTTTTGTTAAGTTCTCGTACTATATTATTATATCTTTGGGCGTTTAAGCCCAAAAATAAGAGGCCAAAGTCTCCAATATGACACTAAGTACTTAATATCATACTATGATCAATACTTATGTTTTAGACAAATTTGCACCTTCTACATTGACAACTTCAATTATGTGCACCGAAAAAAGATTTCCATACCAATATTTGAATTATAGAACTTGAAGAAGTGATGAAGCATTTGGACTATCACATTATATGTTTAAGCATACCATGCATGCTACTAGAGAACCATAAGTAGTTGGAATAACTCCCCCAACTATGTATTATTCTCATCTTGATTATCAAATGGAACTCACTATTTTTAATCATTAGCATTAGACAAAAACTAGGATATAGATATAGATAGAGATAAATAGCAATATACAATAATAACAACATAAACATATATGCAGAGGAAAAAAAAGATAGATAATATAAAGGAGGAAGAGGAAGAGAGATAAAATAGTAAGATGGAATGATACCGACATAAGTTTTGTGTGTGTGTGTGTGTGTGTGTGTGTGTGTGTGTGTGTGTGAGAGAGAGAGAGAGAGAGAGAGTGTGTGTGTGTGAGAGAGAGAGAGGGAGAGAGAGAGAGAGATAAAATATAATTATTTTTCTTAATAAAACAAATAGTCAAAATAAAATCATGGTTATAATTTTAAAAAAAGATATTATATTTTAATTAATGAAACTAAGAATTTAATTTTTATATTAAAACTCACATTTCTATAAGAAAAAATGAAATGTATTGAAATATAAAAATATTTTATAAGTAAAACTAATTGTTTAATTTTACACAATTAGAGAAGGTTTACTATTTAATGTTTTTGTATTTTCATTTTTTTCATAAAATTAAGTAATTTTTAATTATGAAATAATATCTATATAATTTAATATGTACATTTGTAAATAATAAATAGATGTAATACATATAAATTTGATGTTGATGAATAAATATGATGTCATGAATAAGAAATAAAATAGTTCCTGCCTAACACATAATGATTGTAGAGATGTAGATGAGTGAGAATCTAAATTAACATTGTGAATGCATTAATTTTTGCCTAGAAATGCACTTGTGATCTAATAGGATTGCTCATATTTTGTTGTTAAATTCTCGTCTTAGAAATGTGCTTGTGATTTGATAGGATGACTCTTTTTTTTTGTTAAGTTCTCGTACTATATTATTATATCTTTGGGCGTTTAAGCCCAAAAATAAGAAGCCAAAGTCTCCAATATGACACTAAGTACTTAATATCATACTATGATCAATACTTATGTTTTAGACAAATTTGCACCTTCTACATTGACAACTTAAATTATGTGCACTGAAAAAAGATTTCCATACCAATATTTGAATTATAGAACTTGAAGAAGTGATGAAGCATTTGGACTATCACATTATATGTTTAAACATACCATGCATGCTACTAGAGAACCATAAGCAGTTGGAATAACTCCCCCAACTATGTATTATTCTCATCTTGATTATCAAATGGAACTCACTATTTTTAATCATTAGCATTAGACAAAAACTAGGATATAGATATAGATAGAGATAAATAGCAATATACAATAATAACAACATAAACATATATGCAGAGGAAAAAAAAGATAGATAATATAAAGGAGGAAGAGGAAGAGAGATAAAATAGTAAGATGGAATGATACCGACATAAGTTTTGTGTGTGTGTGTGTGTGTGTGTGTGTGTGTGAGAGAGAGAGAGAGAGAGTGTGTGTGTGTGTGTGTGAGAGAGAGAGAGAGAGATAAAATATAATTATTTTTCTTAATAAAACAAATAGTCAAAATAAAATCATGGTTATAATTTTAAAAAAAAATATTATATTTTAATTAATGAAACTAAGAATTTAATTTTTATATTAAAACTCACATTTCTATAAGAAAAAATGAAATGTATTGAATTATAAAAATATTTTATAAGTAAAACTAATTGTTTAATTTTACACAATTAGAGAAGGTTTACTATTTAATGTTTTTGTATTTTCATTTTTTTCATAAAATTAAGTAATTTTTAATTATGAAATAATATCTATATAATTTAATATGTACATTTGTAAATAATAAATAGATGTAATACATATAAATTTGATGTTGATGAATAAATATGATGTCATGAATAAGAAATAAAATAGTACTATTTAATTTTAATACATAGTTTATAAAAACTTAATAATAATTTATATATATTTTAGAATTGAATTATTTCTTTTTTGTGGTTATTTCTTTGGTATGTTTTTTTTGATATAAAAGATAATTATTAATTTAATATTAAAATATATATTTAAGATTTAAATGTATTTAAACTAAATGATAATTTATTAAAATAAAAAATATTAATAATAATAAATGATATAATTTATAAATTGTAACACTTATCAATTATACATATTACAAATACTATTATAAAGTATAATTAAAAAATAATATTGTTTAATTTATTTTTATAAAAGTATTATAATAGTAATAATTTAACTACTTCTATTAGAAAAGCAAAGTTTTAAAAAAATTAGAAATTTAAATACAAAGATATAACATATTGAAATTATACTAAAAAGACATATTTATCAGTTATATATATAAAAGTATAATTTGAACTTATTCATTACATGAAGTTTTAGGAAAAAGTTATATCAAATAGTCAAAAATAAACATAAATATAAAACTAATAATAAATATATTTAAAATAAGAAATTAAAGATTGTGATAATTAATATTGATGAGGTGGAAGATAAAATGATTAAAAAAAAAAAAATCTTATCAACTTGTCACAAATGTGGAAAAGATAAAGTTGTAATTAAGACATTCATTAATGCAAGACATTCATTAATGCAAGATGAAGTTGTTAGAAAATATTTGTATTTTTTGTTGAAGAAAATTAATTTTCTCCCCCACCAAAAATAGTATGGACCAATAGAATGGATGACAAATGTGATTTATAAAATAATAAAAAATTAGAAAAAGATTTAAACATTTGAAATATCATGCATTCTTTTAAATTCTTTGATTTGATTGATTAGTGTTAATATCATATTTGCATTGACATGAATGCATAAGTATTCCTGCCTTGACAGGAACTAACAAGCATCTATCTATTCTTGAAAATTTTGAATTCTTCGTTTGGGTACCGTAGGTAGGAATTGGAAATAAGCATACAATGGGAATATGTATTCCATTTTATGCCAAAAAAGTGAGTATCTCAATTCCTCCTAAATAGGTGGAATTGGAATACTTATTCTTATTCCACATTTTTTACTTTGTTAAAAATTAAAAAATTATGAATCCGTGAAAAATCTGCCTGCTCATTTTTTTGGCACTTAAAATGCAGTGTCTTCAATAGTTCATAGCTCATTTCTAGAGGTTCAACTTCTGAGTAGGTTTGACTTCTGACCCAATTCCTTATCGGCCTTCTATTTGTAGTCATTCCAGGCCCGATTGATTTAATCTTAGGCCCAAACAATTTCTTTTTCGAATACCCTTTACTCCCCTCTATCGATTCAGACCAGTTTTACCGTCTATCATTGATCATCGAGGGCTTCCGTATTTCTTGCACGACACGTAAATTTGTTGATCAAAAGGTAGGGATTTGAGGCCAGACTTTCAATTTATTTTGATCTCTGTTGTGATTTATGATTTTGAACATCATAGGGTTTAGATTTTGTGGGTTTGATCTTTAGAAATTTGGGTGTGAAGATTATGCTTTCTTTTTTTAATGAGAAGGTATTTTTGTATGGCCGTTGTTGAAAATGTTTGAATTGAATGAAAAAAGGTTACTGTTAATGCCTACGAAATTCAATAATGCATGTCTCTGGTCCACACGGAAACTTTAAAAAATGTGAATCTTGTCCATAGTAGCATTTACAAAATTACACTTGAAAGCTTTAAAATTTATGATACCCCCCATTTATGGCTGCAAATCACAATGCAATCCTCCATCTTTTCTAGAATAACCTAAAAAAATCTCAAACGTTGGTGCTAATTGTGGGCAAAATTGATAAAATGTTAAATCAATTGTTTGTTAGTGTTATTGTAGACCCACTTTTGATCTGTAAATCTAAGTGACTTTTAAGCTAACTACAATGAAGTATATTATTCTTGTCCATGCAATCCATGCCTATAATAGGAAATACATTCCTAGGTTTGATTTAATATATTTAGTATACCTACATTTGATCTGTAAATCTAAGCGACTTTTGAGCTTTACTACAATGTGGTATATTGTTCTTGTTCATGCAATCCATATCCATAACATGAAAAACATTCCAATGTTTGATTAAAGGCACTACTAATATGTTTTAGTTCAAGATTTCATTTAACTTTTTGTTTATCTTATACGAAATTGTGGGTTGTCTCCCAATAAAGATGATATGAATTTTTTCTTGGCTTTCATCTCTAATCATCTGAACTACCCACCAAGCTCTTCGTTACTATTTGTGTGTATTATTAATAAACATTATTCCAATTCTTTCATGCCAACAATGTCCTGTATTTTTGCATACTCAGTACTTACCCAATGGAGATTATTGTATAATCTTTAAGCCTTTATATTCTTTAAGCTTTTATTTGTTGTTGTGTGTACTATTATTGATAGGAATTCTTGTAGACTTGTCAAGCTTTCTAATGTTTTTTTTTGTGCTCTTTAAAGTATGTTTTACTGTTGTTTTCTTTTTTAACATGGAATCAATGTTATTTTTCTTGTCATTTATACTATTCTACATTTGTGTTTGTTGGGAGAGGGAGAAAGGAGAGGGCAGAAGCCACCACCCACTACATAATTGCCTTATTGCTAGACTAAATTAGCACCACTAGAATTCTTGTATGTTCAAATTCAAAAAAACTATGTTCATGTTGGTTACTATTTCTTATGTGTTGATTGAGTGGTTGTGGAGTTGATTTTATTTATTAACTATGCTATAAGACTTTCTTAGAAAGACACAATAAATGTTATACACATAAAGGAAGAACAAGCTTGAACTATGACACACATCTATACACACACTTGCAACTGGTCAAGCATTTCTCCCTCTCCTTTCATCAGCGCCTACTAGCTTGTAACAGGGATATAATAAGAGTTGTTCATCCCAATGATGGTCATCCAATCAATAAATTGAGTCACAGAAGAATTTAATGATGGGTCATTTAATGATATCTAATGATGGGTGCCTAATTGATTCACAAAAGAGGTGTCTCCAAGGGAAGCATTACATGTTTCTCTTCGTTTGCCAAAAATTATCTTTTATAAAGGGAAAGAAATTAAAGTTGTCTTATTCAAAAAGTTCATATAATATAGGGCCCAATGTTTTGTTTAGAAAAAATAATGGAAAAACATTTCCTAGCCAACAAATTTGTATGACATGCTTAGATTGTCAATGAATGAAAAAAAAAATCCAAATTTAAAAAATATGTCAAATAATGCATATTTTATGAAAGATGAAGATAATATATAGTATCCTTAAAACAGTTAGTACCATACCAAAGGAATTAAGAGGTAACATTTTGGCTATGAAAAGAAAAAATGAAATTCCTTTAAAAAAGTAATTTATGTAAAAATTAACTTTTCATTCATTATAGTATGGTATAATACCATCAGGGCATCAAACTTGTAGCAGTAAATATATATATGGTGAACTTAGTATGGTAGAAGCAAAGAAAACACACCTCTCCAGGATGCCTACTATTCAATGCTTGGGCATTAAGCTTGTAGTTGTACTGTGGAATCAACTTTGATGAATCATATAAGTGATGTTCTAAATCCTGCCACATAAAAAGTAGCTTCCTAAGAGCTTCATAGTATAAATAATTTTTTATTATGGTGTACATGAAAGTATGCTTGATTTCAATGGTTGTACTACTTTAGGATTTTAATTTCTATAACCATTCTCCTTTTCCTTCATTTTCCAACACATTCTCAAAAAATGTTAGATAAATATTTTTGTCATGTTAACTTATTAGTTATTTAATCTATCACCAAATTCTCATCCTTTGCACTAATGCTTGATTAAAAGTTGGACTCATATGAAGAAGCATTTGTGCCAGTCAAAAATCACATACAAAATCATTTTTCATCAGGATTCACCATTGTACTAAAATAGAAAAATAACTGCCCCAAATACAAGAATTTTGATAGAAATATGCATAAATATCATCAAGATTCTCCTAAAAATATCAATGGTATGCTCATGGTTGCACTCATGCCAATCCATAGCTTATTTCTCTTAAACTATGCATTCAAGGATACAATGAAGCCCCATCATGATATTGAACCTCATAAGTTTCCACCTTCAAGATCTAATTCAATCATATCAAACAAAAGCCAATAAATATTAAAAATCCAAATAACCACAAATAGCAGAGTTAATAAATAAAATAAAATCCACATCCAATATATTGAATGTCTGATACAAACTTCCTAATAAGTCGGCTTCCCATTTGGGACAGTTAATTAGAAATTTTTGATTGCGGGAGGGCTTACAACCGGATCCATATATGAACATGAATCCATTCAAAAAACTAACAAAGAAAATGAATCCATTGAAACTAATTGTTTTATGTTGTTTGCGGCTTCTTCTATTCAACTGCTAGTGGTATTGTCTCAATTGTGTTGTGTTTCAGAGATTTCTCCTTTTTGTAACCCATCTTTAATGTCAACAACCATTCTTTCATGTTTTAAAAAAAATTATGAAAATTTTGTATGATTTTTCTTGGACTTTTAATCATTGGAGTCTTCCTTCCTTTATTAAAAAAAACTCAAATTTGTTAGTTTGTGTTGATACTAGGGATGTTTTACATACAGGTGGCTTGCTTGTGGAGCTTGCGAGAGTTTTGAAGTGAATATTCTTCACAACCAACATTTCTTCCAATCTTGTAAGTTTAAAAGAACATTTTTGTTTATTTAAGTAACATTTCTTCATGGCTTTGGGTTTTAGCTTTTCGTTGAATATTCAAGCTTCAGTGGTTCATTATCTTTGTTTTTAGTAGTTAATATATTTATATTTGAAGTTGAAGGTTGATCTGAATGCTTATGATTGTGCCTCTTCAATGCCTTTTTCCTACAAGTAGGTTGTCCCTCTTATATTTCAAATTAGAAGGGGTCGGATACTTTCATCAAGACTAATGGCCCTAATATTTGTTGCAAAATATTCTACTTGATTGAGAATAAATTTGAGTCCTTGCAAAATATTCTAATTACCTCAAATGAAGTAGATACTAGTATGTATTTCTCTTGGTAGTGGTGTTGGGAATGTTCTCTACTATACATTTTCTTTTAACTAGTCCCCTAAAACTATGTTCAAACAATGGTAGCCTCTTGTTGTGGAAAATGTCAATATATATTGTGTATGCTGATAAATACATATACATATTATATTTCTTGAAAATACTTATCATATCTGTCATTCACATACCAAATCATAATATCATAATGGTCCCAAGTATCTCTTGATATGTTTTAGGCTTCAATGGGTGCTCATAGCCAAGGTTATGGAGTCCATCTTTTATTCTTGTCAAATGCCTTTTCTTCAAAAAATTTCTTGCCCTCTCATTCATTCTCCTCATTTTTATTGCTATGGAAATCTAAATTAAATCTATATACATGTTTATAGGTCGTTCAATGGATCCTACTAATGATAAAAAAAAGTTTACGAAAGTATTGTTAGGAAGATCACGCTCTTGCATGTACTTGCTATTTTGCTTGCAACCCAAGCAATATTCATAGTAGCATCTTACGAAGATGCTAGAAGACAACCACGCAAGAGAGGAAGAGTTACTTGTCCTTTCTATAAACATATTATATATTCTAATGACATGGATTGCCATGACCAAGTACGCATGACTAGAGGAGTTTCTTCAAACTCACCAATATTCTAAGGAGAGAGGGATCATTAAAGATACGATAAAGATGAAATTGGAAGAACAACTAGTCATGTTCCTGCATACCTTTGGCCACAATCTAAGGAATCGTAAGATTGGCCATAACTTTGGTCACTCAGGAGAGACTATGAGTCGCACTTCCACAAGGTCTTGAAGGAAATCATATTGCTCCATGGCAATTACTTTTTACCCCCTTCTCCAACTACCCCTCTAGAAATTCTTTGGGAAGGACCATTTTGATCCATACTTCAAGGTAAATCTCCTACTGACATGTACTTTATTGCTTGATTCTATTGTTACGTATTTGACTGTAATATTTTTAGCATTCTAGGATTGTGTTGGAGCAATTGATGTGACCCATATACCAATTACCATTGATGTGGACAACCAAGCAAAATATCACGATATAAAAGGCAACCTGTCACAAAATGTAATGGGTGTTTGTTCCTTTGACTACAAGTTTCAACATGTTCTTGTCGGTTGGGAAGGTCCAACTACAAATAGTCATGTTCTTGCTTCAGCTCTATCAAGAGCAGATCCACTAATAGTCCTCCCTATTATATTAAATCATATTTATGATTATATAGTCATTATTGTAAACCATAGTGTTTACATTATTTCAATCATAATACTTATTGTTCTTTTGTATAAGAAAATTCTATTTAGTTGATGTTGGCTATCCAAATGTTCCTGGATTTCTCACCCCTTATCAGTGTATGTGATACCACATAAAAGAGTTTTCTAGAGCAAACCCAATCAACAATTCCTATGAGCTATTTAACCACTAACACTCCTCTCTTAGGAATGTGATTGAGCACACATTTGGTATTTTGAAGCAACATTTTCCTATCTTGAGGCATGCAACATCTTATGGTATCATGACTCAAACAAAAATCATGTTAGCATGTTGTATACTACACAATTTCATTATGATAGAGGATGGTGTTCCACTCGATATGGAAATTGAAGAGGATGTTGATTGTGATGGGATAAATGTCCCAATTCTTGAGACTTTTGGGATGACTCAATGAGATAGAGATGATTGGGGAAATTCTCAAAATGAAATAGTAGAAACGATGTGGGAGGACTATAGATCTCGACATTAGTTGATCGTTTTACTCGCATTGATACTTTCTACTTCAATTTTGAATAGCTAGAATATTGCATTGACACTTTATATACAATGTTCATTCATTCTGATATATGATTCAACATTCTATAAAACTATGACAGTGATTCAACATTTTGTAAAACTATTTCAATATTGTTTTCTTATTGAAGTCCTGCATATGGTTCACTTATTGGTATGATGTGTATTCAATCTTGCATCACTGACTTCAGATGATCCTTAATACTTATTATATGCTAAAGAAATTCATTGTTGATATTCATTGCTCATATTATTATGTTATATTTATTTCTGCATTATTGATACTCTTTAGTAGTTGCAAATATGTATTCTACTAAATTACATCATCCCACTTTGATGGAATAGGTGACCCCTTCATTGTTATTTATTTTCCTGCTCTTTGATTGTTGACATCTTGATCACCATTTCCACTAGTTTAATTCCTTAGAAACTATAAATCTCTCAACAACTAAGAAACAAGTGAAAGAGAAGACTTACCAATGGTCTCATCCTTTGTTTCAGAGCACCCAAGTTAGTGAAAGATGGGAATGAGAGAGACAGTGAAAGGGTTTAATTTAATATTGTTATTTTATTGTAGTGTAAATTACAAGTGTTCTTTGCTTTATTGGTGTTGTATAAAAGTTAATTATCTCAGACAAATGTTGAGTTGTTGGGTGGCAGATTGATTGTGATTTTCACTATTTCTCATCCAAAAATATGTCACTTACATTTTGGTTTTTTAGTTAGTGTGTCACTTTTTTGTGTTAAGCGTGTCACTTATATTCTTTTATACATTTCAAGTTTTGTGTCCGCTCAACTCCGTAGATATAAATTCTTGAGATCATGCAATCATCACAATGACGATATGGAGAGTTCAGGCTTTTTTCTTCCCAATCGTGTGTCAAGAAATGAAGTAGGTGACAAGGAAAGTTACTTCCAAATTCCAAGAAAGGGGTTCTTCTAGCTAGTTAGATAATAGTTAGGCTATGGTAGGTAAGATTTTTGCATGTTTCGTTTCTTTTCTTTTTTTTTCCTTTTTTTTGGGGGTTTGGGGGGTGAAGTTCTCATTCTTTCCAAGTGTGTCATGTATTTTTTTGGGTCCTAGTTAGTGAGTGCACAAGGTTATTTTATTAGCTAGTGTCGTCATATAACCATGATATATGAAGTAACTACAGGTGGTGGTGGCAAGTCAACATCATGGTGGCATTCTTATCCATTTGTCTTAATGTTTATCATCCTCTCCATCCACTCTCTCCAACTGCTATGATAATGCCATCAATGGAATACACATTGACATGACACCATTTTTTATTAAAAAATAAAAGCACAAAACCCTTCTATAGATTTATCATTGATTATGTTGATGGAATACACATTCACATGAAATCTTAAACAGTGAAAGAAGCATTAATATACCTGTGAATTGACACCTTCTACATTAACAATACTCATTTCTTCAAATTCTTGAGTCATCTTCCCTTGTTGTTGATAGTATGAAGCTTTTGCTTTTGCAAAACATATGCTAGCCATTGAGATCTATATCCTCTGCACTTGATTATATTGATAACAACAACAACATGAGCAAGCAACTGAGAGGCAACATGTATGAGAAAAAAACTTAAACATGTTACTATCAATTCTTCTATGATTTGAAAGGTAAAAGATGTTAGAAGATTGGTGCCCTCACCTCAATGAAATATTACTTCCCTCTTCTTGATGATGCAAAATATTGTTAGAAAATGTATCCAACTAAATTATCTTTCCTTCTTTGATATTAGATCGTTGTATGACAAGAACAATAACATAATCAAGCAACTAATAAACTTAAATTTCTAAAGAAAAAATTCAAAGATATTAAGCATATATTTGCTCTGTGATTTTCTAGATAAAAGTTGAGTATTACGAGTTGATGATTGCAATAGGGTTAATACTTGAATTATAGTCCATGATAGTGGCTTTGTTGGAGTTTCTTGTTATGTTATCTCTGTTACTAATTTGGGTTTGATGTAAGGATTTTATGTCATTTCTTTCTGAAGTCTTCTTGTTTAAAATTCAGTGCTCTCTATTGGCTTTTCTGGTTTGTGCTTGAAATGGTTTCTCATCAGCAAAAGTCTACTTTCTGATAATGTCAATTAAGGGCATTCCCAACTTCCTGATCAATAGGCTTCCCATTTGGGATAGTTAATTGGAAATCATTGATTGCGAGAGGGCTTACAACTAGATCCATATATGTTGATGGGCTCTGTGTTGTTGAGGTTTTTTTTTTGCCCTGCTCATCTCCAGTATTACCATTAGTTTTCCTTTATTGTTGAGACTCAGTGGGAGGGAGTGGACTTTTTCTGGTAAACTCTCTATATCCAATTCCCAATCTCCATGTCAACCATGTCCTTCTCTATCCTTCTCTTTTCTGATGTCAATGTAGAAGCTGAATTTGAAAAGTGCCATCTCTTTGATTGTTGACATCTTGATCACCATTTCCACTAGTTCAATTCATTACTTCTGATGTTCTACACTTTTTTATCTGATCAATACCACATTTGTTTTTGTTTATAATGTTGCAATGGATTCCCATAGAGAACACATTTCTTTTAGCCACGGTGACTAATGATTCCCATAGTGTTAGTGATTCATATATTTAGTATGGTACAATATTTTTAGTTCTTATTGACAATATATACTATGCACTTTTATTTTTTGGAAGTTTTCTAGCAATATAATAGCTGCTTATTGCAGCAATATGTCTTTCATGAATCTTTTGATGAGTATACATGAGGAGGTTAATATGCCCCCATTGCCACCCCTGTTGCTACACCTATCTCTACTCCTACTTCAACTTCTTCTAGAAATCCAAAAGTTGTATGGGCTAGAGAAATGGAGAGAAGACTCCTAAATTTGCTCATTGAGCAAGTCAATCTAGGAAGGAAAGGTGAAGGAGGTTTTCACAGAGAAGCACGGACTGCTATTGAGAGGAGATTCAATCAAGAGTTGAAATTGAACCATGGAAAGGAAATTTTCAAAAATAAGTTGAAAACATGGAAGATGAGGTATAGAGTAATGAAGGAATTATGAAATACAAGCGAATTTTCTTGGAACGAGATAACTCAATGTGTGGATGTTGAGGACAACGTACGGGATGAACTTCTAAAGATAATGTCCTCTTCAAAGTTTTTTTCAATACTAATGTCATAAAAATATCTAATTATTTAATTTTGGCAACGTGTATAGAGAAAAGAATTCAAGATTGCAAAAGTGTATAGGAGGCAGCCATTCAACTATTTTAATGATCTAGCAGTCACTGTGGGGAATGACATGGTTGAAGGAAGTGTAGCTGGAACACCAAAAGATGTTGAAGATGGTTGCCTATACTATTGATATGGATGATGATGATGATTTGAATATGCCTGTGAATACTGTTGTTAATTTGAATGAAGATTTCCTTCAGCAATCAATTGCATCAACTAGAAGCATTCCTTCAACACCAACAACAAGGAGGTTGAAGAGGAGGAAGGCAAGCATGGCGGCTTCTTTGGATGTAATATTTGAAAGCATCCATGAGATATGTGAGGGAATCAATAAGTCACACCCCATCAAATTTGATAAAGAGGATACTAGGAAAGATGTTGTAGATTTGTTTGTTGCCTTGAAAGCCATCCTTAGAATCAGTCGACAGACTATGACTATCGCATCTAATAATTTTATGCAAGAACCAACAAGAGCTATTTGGTTCTTAGAGATGGATGACTTATTAAGGGAAGATTATATTAGATATAAATTTGGAGGATTGTAATGGTTTTATTTGAAACAAACATTTGTTAGTTTTTTCTTTCTTTCAAGTTGAAAGACGTCATACTTTTGTGTTGAACTGCTGATCCAAATAGGATATTGTAATTTATTTTTGAAATCTATTTATGTTTCATGTCATTGTGATATTGTAACAGATGTGTTAAACTAATGTGACAAACTGTGAAATCAAATGGCTTCATTTATGTAGATGTTGAACATATGTATGGCATCATCCATTGTCCTAAAACATAGCAAACTTGTAGCTTACAACAATACCCTATAGCTTATAACAATACCCTATAGCAAACATATTAACAATAGTACCCTATAGCAAACATATTATTCAGTTGATCATAGGGCTTATAGTCCCCCAATATTTGTTGACTCTTGGGTTAGAATACCTAATGGTTAGGACAATGCCTAGGAACATGTAAATAAACCCTTTATTATCAACATAACATGAATAATCAAATGCATAGCTCAGAAAATTCATTTATGTGGAATGGGGTTAGTTGTATTGGTTTAAGCTATGGTGGTTAGTCGTAAGGTTGTTGTTTTATTAATGTAGTGCATGCCCTTAAGTTACATTTTTGCTATCATTGTTGAGCTCTTTTAGGCTAGTTTTATGCTTATGATTGGTGGCATTGTTTTAAGATTATCAAAAATTGTTTTACATTCAATTTATTATATGATGAGATTACTTGGTATTCTATATTTTACATATGCATGATGATTATTACAGTGCTTTCAGTTATTGATGATGATTAGTTAGATGGTTTATTATCATATGTGTTTTCTTATGGATACTTACCCCATACTGCATGTGTATGGTGCGCATGTTTGTTTTCTTTATGTATGGTGTTTCTTATGTGGTTAAGGAAGGGAGTCATAGTCACCTGCTATTCAAGATCTACACGATGCACCACTTCTTTTCATTGTCTGTTTAGCTTAGAATATTGTGTTTGTACATGTGTGGATTTTATGCAAGTTGCAGGTACCGGGTATCGACTTCCCGAAATTGCCAGGATGAGCATACCCTATTGCATTATCTCAATGGTAAGAGAGGGGACACTAATACATTTGGCATCGATTTGCGATGGCTATGTGTCGCAATTACGACAGCAATGTGTCGCCACTGCGACAGTAATAGACGTCGTTATTTTTTAGTCGCAACTTACAATGTCTATCCTCTATTGTCTCAATTACGACGCATATCTATCGCTATGCAACCACTTTAGTGTGACATCTGTAATCACCTAAAAATGGTCATCTAGATTATTAGCCCCCTTTTCAACATTTTGGCTAAATTAATTTAATCACTTACCTAAGCCAAATTGCTAATAATCAATTTATTTGATTATAACCTATAGTTTGACTATGCTATCCTAAGTTCATTATTTGATTAAAAGAACATGTCCCCTTTTAATTAAATAAAAGACCCCATTCTTCTAACCCACTTAAAGTGCACACATAAAGTCCTTTTTCTATTTTGAAATTAAAAGAAAAGGCTTTGTGACTTTTGTCTTATGTGACAAGTCAACTTATATTCTATTGGTTGATTTGTGTGTGCACATGGATCACTCCTCTTTTCAAATTCCACCATTGATCATCCAAAACCTTCATCTTGATCTCCACCGTCCATACATCTTTAAAAGGGAGAGAGCTTTCCCCCTCAATCCATCCTCATTTAAATATTGTTATGCTGCAAATTTTCTAACAGGTTTCTTTAGAGCTTTGTGGAGAACTTCTATTTCTTGTCTACATTCTCTCATCCATGGCATCATGGCATTCTTGCTTAGCTTAGCTTTCATTTTTACATGTAGCTTAATTTCACATAGCTTAATAATGATATTGTAACACTCTCATACATGTTTTAGCATAGCTGCATTTGACGTTCTCATTCTAGCTTAATCTTCATTTGCATTGCATCCTTGAGGAACTCCTTGGGACATTTGCATTCTTGCATCTTGTCTTTGGAACCTCCCATTGCATGGTTTACTAGCAAGAAGAGTATCTCTAAGGCTCATCTGAGAGCCTTTTTATTCTTGAAATATACTCTCTTGCACTCCGTGGATAGGGAGCTCTAAGCCGGCATCCAAGCATTCCAAACTCATGGAATCGTTTGGATAGAAGGGTTTAGAGTGTGACACAAATCGAGTGTACATTTTTGGCGCCCACCGTGGAGCTTGAATCAAGTTTCTAGCTCCATTTGCTTTTATTTTTCATCTCTAGTTTTTTACAGTAGCATATTGGATCTAATCAAATGCTTTTGTAGAATTATCACTTGGATTTTAAAGCCAACCCATAAGTAGATTGGTTTGAAGGCCAAAAATCTAGTTGGTTTAAAGATTTGATCATATCTTTTAAACCGCTTGGAGTTTGGTTCTAATTTTTTTTTTTTAAGTTGGGTATATGCTCAAAATGTCTCAATCCAATTTTCAGAGCATTGTGACGTGATTTTCGGGAGTTATGAGTTTTTTTTTATTTTTCATAAAAAGTCATTTCTGGTCGCAAATCAGCGTATTTTTCAAAAAAATTTACATTTCCAGAAAGGGCTTTCAATTCTAATGGGGGTTATTTCTTTGTGTTTTGAATTTTGAGGTCGTATTAAAGATCAAAAACTCGATTTGATAAATTTGGCCTGTTTTGACAAAATTGATCTCTAGAGCGCAAATGAAGAGATTTTTTAAAATTTTTTACATTTTTGGAAAGCTCTCTAATTTTTAACAGGGGTCTTTTCTTTTTATTTTCATTTTTGGATACAAAATCATAGTAAACAAGTCCAATCTTGTTGACTAGGTCAAAATCAAAGAGTAAAAATGAGAGCATTTGTGATTAACTTGCACTTTCTTTGCATGCACTTGGTTGGAAGATAAATTGGATTTTTGAGGCAACTCACCACTTTTTATTGCAGATTTTTATGTTATTTCATACTAACTTTTGGTGCTAACAAGTTGTGATTACAGGTTGCCATCCTTATGAAAAAAAAAAATTGAAACATTGCATAAAAAGAACGCATGTCAAAGCTTCAAATGCGCAAGGGCTACTAACATTGTTTGCAGGGCTGCCCAAAGCATAAAAATCCAAAATTTCTTGCTTTTTTGTTTTCATGTGTGGCATTGACTAATTGTTCATTTTTCATAGGCACATAAAATTTGTGATTGGAGTCTTTTGGTAATAGGAGAGTATGCTCTTCACCCTTGTGGTGAATCAGAAATCTTGACTTGCCATTTGGTTTCAAAAGCAAGGGGTAACTGAATCTTCTTGGCATGTTTGGGAGAAAATGATTGGAATAGGAGAGTATGCTCTTCACCCTTGTGGTGAACCAGAAATCTTGACTTTCAAAATTTGATCCACTTTGTGTAGTTAGAATCCTTTAGAGGGCCTGCTCTCGGACAACCTGAGAGGAACGACCCAAGTGGGGACAAGCAAATTACCCAGCTCTTCCAACCCACTATAAACTCAAGGCTACCAAGAACACAAATTTTGGTAGACGTAGTGTTTGTCTTCGCCTAGTGTGATCGCTTATGGGATTTCGACCATAGTGAGATCACTAGGCAAGAATGCTTAAGGTACTCTTGTGATCGCGAGATCGGTTACTCATCGCAAGGTGAGGTGTCCCGTAATTGGGAGCAAGAGGAACACTATGAACGGAAGCCCTATCTAAACACCTTAAGTTAGTAACTACCCTTTTTTAGCCGCTCAACTTCTTGGTGCAAGGATTGATCCTAGTGGACTACCCGGATCACCCCAAGATTTTACACTCACCATATGTGTTCCCTTGGTTATGCTTATGGCACTTCCATGACAAAGCCAATATCTCTTGTGGGCAACGACTTGGTGTGAGGCAAAGGAGCATCAAGCGTGGGCCAAGTTGTTGAGTAATGAACCATGTTCTTTAGGTAGATATTGCTTGATGTGTTCTCGAATGTGCTAGACCTATGAAAATATTTTGAACATACACATGATGATAGTTCTAGGGATTTCTTTTAAGACATCACATATGCTTGTATCATGCAAGGTTGCTTTGTCCCTTGCTTGATTGTTTGAAGACTACTCCATGTGTCACTATCTTGCTTGGAAAGAAATTGCTTTTGAACATCAAACTTGTTATGCTATCAACTATTGTCAAACTTTGTCAACCAAGTCAAAATGTCAAGTGCAAAAATTTTCTTGTGTTGCTTGCTAAGGGGAGTCGCATCATTTGATTTTGATTTTCTATGTCTCTAGTTCTTGAACATGCTTAAAGTGACTCTTTGGTCTTGGTTCTCTTGGTCTTTCTATCTTCATGGTCTATGCATGCTTGCTAGTTATCCTTTTGCTAAAATGGTTACCTTGATTTCTTGACTACACTCTTGGGTTGGGAAAGTTGTTCACTTGTCACCCTGCTTGCTCTATTTATTTGGCTATTTGGGCATCTTGCCTAGCTATTGACCTGAGTCATTCATGTCGTAAATTTCTTGGACATATTGTTTGACAAGTCACTTTAATCTCTCTCTAATATCTTGGCAAGTGAACACTCTACCTCCTATAGTTTCAACATCAAGTTATCTTCTAGACTATTTTATGCTTGGCTTTGCATCTAAAACTATGGGATCTAAACCTTGTGCTACCAAACTTCAACCAAATCTAGATGATCATGATATCCTCCATATCACTAAAGAATTTCAAGATCTATATGTGCAATACAAAAAACTAGAAGAGACAAATGATTTTTCTTACCTTCGTTTCTCTAAGCGCATGACAAAAATGAAGTCTAAACTTGAGAAAAGGTTAGAGGAGAAGATTGCATCATTACATGAATCTTCCTTAAGGTCTTTACATGCATGTAAGACACCTTCTTTGAGGTCATCCTCTTCTTCTAGGTCTACATGCTCTACTTCAAGACATCAAACGTCTTCATCTTCTAGATCTAAAGACCTCTTTAGAGAACAAGCAAGTGATACCTCCTTTGAGCCTATGCTAAAATTTCATGATGGACCTATCTTTGACCAAGCTAATGATGAAGACATGGATGCATACCATTCACTTGAGAAACAACAAAAGGATCCTAGACATAGTTCTAATAGAATTTTTTCTCCCTTGGAAGATTCTTATGATGACACTTTGCAAAAACTTCTTAGTAATAAGATCATCATGTTACCAAAGTATAGCTCATATGGAAACCCATTCTTGGATATCTATTGTGCTTATCATCGATCTAATGACCATGCTACTTCAGATTGCATTGAGCTAAAACATAAAATCCGAGATCTTATGGATAATGGAATTATTGGAACCTCTAGTGACCCATGTGCTGAGGATACTTCTCTTGAGCAAGATTACGTTGATGAACCTATGTCTAGTAGTGGCTCCATTACATCTTCCACTTCTTCCAACACTCGTGCATCTCCCAACACTTCAAATCTTTCCAACATGCCTCCATCAAGTAAAGAACCTAATGCTTTCCACATTGACTACACATATCCTCAAGGGCTACCTCTAAAAGAAACTCAAGCTAACCTTCACTTGGCTGCAAACCTTTTCCATGCTACTAATCCTAAACATCCTCAACCTTCATGCACTACTATGCCTAATCCAAGCACTACTCCATTCACTCTTCATTCTCCCTTGTCCTTAGAAGTGGCTCCATGTCAAGAGGACTCTCAAAAAGAAAAAGCTATAAATGTCAAGAAAGATCAAGATCAAGCACCTGTTCATCTCTTTCAAGATTTTTCCATTCCATATCCTATACCTTGTCCACCTCCTAAGTATGATGAAGATACCACTTCCATTATCTCCCTTGAGCTTACTGAAAATTATGAGAAAAGTTCTCTTCATATGCTATCCAAAGCTACTTGTCAAGATCAAAGTGTCCCCTCATGTTCTACTTCTCCATATCCACTTCAAAATTGTGCTCAAGCTTCAAGTGCTACTATTAAAAATGTTGTTCCTATCAAAGGTACTCATGAGTCTATTGATGGCTTTGACCATGTTGCTCATTCTAAAGATGTTGATATCCCTTCCCACTATCCCTTTGCATCTTCTAAATCTATCCTTGGTCCTTATCCATCTAAGCTACAACATTCAAACCTTCCATCCATTTTGGGGCCTTATGTTCCTCCATCTCCTACATTCACTCCTAGCTCATTCCATAGCTCTGCTATAATAGCTCAAGATCAACAAAGACACTCATCTTTGATGAATTTTCACCCATTTATCATTCTAAACCAATCATATCAGCCTTATTCATCCACAAATTCCAAGTCCTTTGGAAGTGAGAACAAACATAAGAATCCATTGAAAAATGAAGATCACTATGTCCCATCTAATCGACATGTGAATTCTAAGAAGGAGAAAACACAAAAGAGACTGCAAAGGTCCACTATTAAAAAAGCTAAATCAAAGAAAATATGGGTTCCTAAACCCATTATTGAAGAAATGTGTTTTGAAGTCTCCAAAGAAAAATCTAAAGCTATATGGATTCCCAAGTCTCTTTTAAAAGACTTGAATATTGAAAATACTTCAAAGTTGACATTCAAGCTTCCAAAGGCTTCCATTCCATCTTCTTCCAAAAATCTTCCTAAAAATATTCCAAAGCCTTCCACTCCACTTTTTTCCAAATCTCTTCTACCACCTCATACATCTAAACCTCAAGCTACTTCATCCATGATTCCTCCATCATTCCAATACCCTTCAAGGTGTGTGTCAATGTTGATCTTGTCCAATATTTCAACTACCCTCATGAAATCCTCTATAGCTTACACTAACTTTCTATACATGAACTATTATCTTCCATATACTCTTCCTACTACCATTTCTCTTTCATCACCCTATCAACATCTTTGAGCATACCTTTCTATGGTCTTGTCTTATCATGACTTATATTTCCTATAGGAACACTATCTACATTCAAAAAGCTTGAGCTCTTTCTAAAAATTCAAAAAAAAAGAAAAAGAAAAAAAAGAAAATTGAAAATGTGCCTTGGTGAAAACTACTTCTTGTGGCACCTAGGTAGCAAAAGTAAAGAGAAATAAATTTATCCTATGGTGAAAACTACTTCTTGTGGCACCTTGGATAAGTACCATGATGAAAACCTGGCAAACAGGCATCATGCGTAATTCTTCCATCATCCATCTATCCCCTCTTCTCTCTTTGATCTTGACAATGTTGAGCTATCTTTGCATATTGGCTATCTTATCTGTGAGATTTTCTATTATGTTCTCCCATTCACTCATAGCCTCCATCTTGAGCTTTATTTTTATTGCTCTATCCCATTGCTATCCTATCTAGTTGACCCCTTGGTCTTGATCATAATAAATGAAACATCGTTCTCATAGGTCTCTTGACATGGCTACTCTTTTGGACTACATGCTTCATGCTATCTCACTTGTTGGCTTCATTGCTTATCCTACATGCTATCTTTCTCATTACTTTCATTGCTTATCCAAAATATGCTTCATATGTCTATTTCACCTCTTTCCCTAGCTTGGGTACTCTTGAGGAGTCAGTCCTTGAGGATCACTTTCACTTGCTTCACATTCCTTTCTTATGCATCTTTGCTTATCCATCGGCTTGTTTCTCCATCGTGTCCTATACCTTGCTAGACATTGGGAGAAAATGATGTGATCTTGCTTGAGAACTAGTGATATCTAAAACCTTCTAAAAACAATCCAAAAAATCATATATGATGCTGAAAAAAATCCTAAAAATCAGAAAATGTCCTGAAAAAATGATCATCTTAGTGAAAACCTAGCGATAGGCACTTTGATGTATCACCAAAAAAATTCAAAAATTGAAAAATACAAAAAATTTGAAAAAAATGCTGAAAATAAATAAATAAATTTGTCAAGTGGTGAAAACCTGGAAACAGGTTCTACTTGAAACCCTCGCACCTATGTCTATCAGTCTCAATCACCTATTTTGCTACACATTTCCTAGCTTGGAATTGTTTCTTGTCCTCATCTTGGGGGAACAACTTCTTAGCCTATTGAGGTATTCTTGTGCATTAGGGTTTCTTTGACAACTCACCAAATAGTGTTTCTCAACACTACCCCCACCCACTTTGACATCAAGTGTTTCTCAATACTTTTCAGATAGTTTACCTACAGTCTCCGATGTCACGATATTTCTCACTATCAGAATCAAGTCTTGAATAAATGGCCAAGTGACTTGCACACACGCACTTTAACACTTAAACGATTGAGCTATGCTGATCTTTATCTACTTTGTGTGCTGTCTATGATGATTTCTTTTCCATGTGTTCCCTCCCTAATAGTCTTTCAAGGATGTCATTGACTAGAAGACTAGGGGCATGGGACATATTTTCTTGATTTTTGCTTGTGGGTATACTTTTTTTTTTCTATAGTGTTGTAAGCATTTATGCTGGTCCTATTCAACACGTTGACTTACAAATGTATCATCCTTGACTGTTTTGCAAGACCGCACTCAGGGTTTATCCTGGCGCTTATGCCTTAATACAGGTGTAATCTTGCTAAATGAAACTTAGGGAATCTAATCGTGTTGTTATCTTGACTTACATGTCTCTGATGCTTAGATTGGATTTCCACATACCTATCTAATATCGATCATATTCATATCCTCATAGTTATACTAGTGATGGTTGTATGATCTCATGATGTCCCTAATAAATGCTCAATGATGAAATTAAGAGTCTAAATGTTATGCGCTTCTTGCTGGTAAACCACTTTGCATATTAGCTTGCATTTTAGGTTCATTTTCTAGCTTAGTCTTGCATTCTTGCATATGGGGAGAGCTCTCTTTCTTCATCTTTTTGTGGACATATCAGCTAACTCCTTTCATATATTTCTTTATTTTCTTCTTGTTCATGTCTTTTCACCTTCTTAATCTTTCACTTCATCTCTTTTCTATCTTATCATCACATTATATAAAGTTTTGACCTCTTAAATAATTTCAATATCCTAGATTCATTTTCGGGATCGAAATCCAAATTCGAGTTCATCTTGATGGTCAAAATTGTCTTTTAAAATTCTACTTTCTTCTAAGCAGTTAGCTGACCTTTTGAGGTCTAATCTCTGAATCATCACTGGGGCATCTTTATTTCTTCATGTCTTCATCATTTCCATACTTCATATCTACTTAAATTCACTATTTCATGTTTAAAATCACCTTTCTACTCATTTCGACCTTATTTTTATGCTATATCCGTCAAGGTCAACTCTAGTCAAACTGGGGCATTTTATCAGTTTTTTTATATAGTCATTCTTGGGTTCTAATCATCTATCTGTCATCTTGGACATTGCTATATTCTAATTTTCTCATTTCTAGCCAATTTTTGCATCCCCTTACCTCATTTCAATTTCGATCCCGAGGGGGCAGAAATACTCTATCACTGCTTAGGAGCATTTGTTTGATCTTCTCACTTGCTCTCACTCTATCTGCTTTTCTAAGTGTTAGTATTCTTCTTGAATTCTAACATCATCTCTTCCTAGTGTTCAGTACTACTGCTATCAGGCTGTGCATTTAGGACTTGCTATCTATTTTTGCATTTCACTCTTCGGAATTAGACATCTATATCTATCATCGCCTACTTGGCTTCGATTTTCTTTGACATAATGTGTTCCCAGATCGATCACGCATTAGTCAAAGAGGGGCAAATGTAATCACCTAAAAATGGTCATCTAGACTATTAGCCCCCTTTTCAACATTTTGGCTAAATTAATTTAATCACTTACCTAAGCCAAATTGCTAATAATCAATTTATTTGATTATAACCTATAGTTTGACTATGCTATCCTAAGTTCATTATTTGATTAAAAGAACATGTCCCCTTTTAATTAAATAAAAGACCCCATTCTTCTAACCCACTTAAAGTGCACACATAAAGTCCTTTTTCTATTTTGAAATTAAAAGAAAAGGCTTTGTGACTTTTGTCTTATGTGACAAGTCAACTTATATTCTATTGGTTGATTTGTGTGTGCACATGGATCACTCCTCTTTTCAAATTCCACCATTGATCATCCAAAATCTTCATCTTGATCTCCACCGTCCATACATCTTTAAAAGGGAGAGAGCTTTCCCCCTCAATCCATCCTCATTTGAATATTGTTATGCTGCAAATTTTCTAACAGGTTTCTTTAGAGTTTTGTGGAGAACTTCTATTTCTTGTCTACATTCTCTCATCCATGGCATCATGGCATTCTTGCTTAGCTTAGCTTTCATTTTTACATGTAGCTTAATCTCACATAGCTTAATAATGGTATTGTAACACTCTCATACATGTTTTAGCATAGCTGCATTTGACGTTCTCATTCTAGCTTAATCTTCATTTGCATTGCATCCTTGAGGAACTCCTTGGGACATTTGCATTCTTGCATCTTGTCTTTGGAACCTCCCATTGCATGGTTTACTAGCAAGAAGAGTATCTCTAAGGCTCATCTGAGAGCCTTTTTATTCTTGAAATATACTCTCTTGCACTCCGTGGATAGGGAGCTCTAAGCCGGCATCCAAGCATTCCAAACTCATGGAATCGTTTGGATAGAAGGGTTTAGAGTGTGACACAAATCGAGTGTACAACATCAACCCCGTCACAATTCTTGGGGCTGACGTCGCAATAGCGATGGACATCCAAGTACTTGCAACAGCAGTTGGGGCGTCACCGCTACAGTGACCCCATCACAATTCTTGTGGCTGATGTCGCAATTGCGACGAAAGTTGGGTGTTGTCGTTACAGCAACCCTGTCGCAATTCTTGTGGCTGACGTCGCAATAGCGACAGATACAAAGTAAAACTAAAAAAACAAATTTGCTAGCTTCCAACTATGTCAAACCAAATCAAACCTCCTAAACCCTGCGTAACTTCATTTGGTCACATCTTATATTTGAGCAAGATGGTGTCTTATTGGTGCTCCTTCCATTATTTCATGATATATTATTATCAGGCCATCCAATCGGCTATAGGACAAAGATGATTCCTAAATAATCGAATCAGCAATACAGTCGATCTGCATTATATTTGGACACTTGGTTTGAGGTTCATCTCATCGATTCCCATTCATCATAGGATCTTTATTTGATTAGACCTCGATAGAAAACATTGAGATTTCCCGAGCCCCAAGCCCAAATCGTGCAGGCTTCAATCTCCACATATCATAAAGCCTATATAGAGTTGAGCATCCTGTAGCTAGAAGCTTCACCTGCATCAGATCTCGAATGGCATGAGAATGATCAGCTCTATATATAGGCTTTATGATATGTGGAGATTGAAGCCTACACAATTTGGGCTTGGGGCTCAGGAAATCTCAATGTTTTCTATCAAGGTCTAATCAGATAAAGATCTTGTGATGAATGGGAATCAATGAGATGAACCTCAAACCAAGTGTCCAAATGCAATGCAGATCGACTGTATTGCTAATTCAATTGTTCAGGAATCATCTTTTTTCTATAGCCGATTGGATGGCTTGATAATAATATATCATGAAATAATGGAAGGAGCACCAATAAGACACCATCCTGCTCAAATATAAGATGTGACCAAATGAAGTTATGTAGGGTTTAAGAGTCTTGATTTGGTTTGATGTTGGAGGTAGTTGAGAATGACATAGCTAGAAGCTTCACCTCCCTTGTCTCCTCCCTTTGCCTCACTCCTTCTCAGGCCTTAATATGTCATACTTATTTTGCTTAAATCATTGAGTACTGACAATTTTGCTAAAATTGATTCCTTACATTTCTCTTTTTAGAAGCTTTCTTATAAAGATAAACTATGATAGAAACAATCTCTTGAATATGCACGCACTTTTCTGGCTATGGTGGACTAGGAATGTGCAATATATATTTTGTGCACTACAATATCATGTAGTAAAACCGATTATACAAATATAGAAGTAATGAAACCATGGAAGCAAAAGCTAGTACAATTGGGAAGGTTCAATGAAAACAAATATTATGAAGAAAGATTGCAATTATGTGGCATTAGATTGAATACATCGATATATGTAATTGGATCAAAAATATCTCTGGATATTAATGCTAGTAAAGCATCATCATAATTTTTTGAGATGTGCGTATTGATCTCATCATTTTTTATTTAATTAACGTTACTTGAATGATTTGAACAAAAACTTACACAGAATAATAAAGCTACTTTGATTTTTAATCCATGTCACTCAGGTTTCAAGGAAAGTCTATTTGCATTCACAAGTTATCCATTTTTCTTTCTCGTTGCCTGTGAAACCCTCAAAACAAGGGTTGTGGCCAAAGAAATGGCCCTAGTTTGAATTCCCACTGTTGGAATTTTCTCCAATTTGGTATGGAGCAAACTAGGGCAATGTTTTATCATATGTCAAAAGCCTGGAGGTAGGAGGTTGCAGTAGGTAATTTTAAGAGCAAACCCCAGGTCTAATAAGACCAATGTATTAGACCTTGTTTGTTGCAATTTGATGAGTTAGAGTGAAAAAGGGAAGTTGGGACTTGGTGTGGAGGCAAGGCATCTCAAATTTTGCTAGGAGGACATACTGAAGTTTAAGATTTGACCCATGCACCCATATTTTTAACCCTTTCATTGTAGACCAAGCCTAAAGTTGCTAATTAGGCCTGAGTGCATGATTGAGGTTAGGGTATGCTGGAGTGGAGTAGAATTTTGAAACTTTGGAGTCTTTTGGCACTTTGAAAAGGGTGTTCGAATTTACTTTTTTTTTGCCTTGTCCTTTGTAAACATTTTGAGTTGTTGGTTAAAAACAGTGTTAAGAAACCTAAGTGCTTGTTAGGTTGGTTGCATCAGTTTGCATGGTAAATAGTTGGTAGGGTTTCCAACCCTTGTTACACCTTATTTTGGTCATGTTGGAGTTGTTCTAAACTGTCTTTGGTGTTTGGGAGTCTTGTAGAATCCAATTACACTCTTGGTTGGGTGTGTAGAATAAAGGTCAAGTGCTGCAATCTGCCCTGTGACTGGTAACAACAAGTTTGCCTTAGACCTGATTTGTTTTGGGTTGTGTTGATGTTTTTTTTGGTTTCCATTTATGTTAGAGGGTTGGAGTTGTCCAAAACACTTGGTGTCAAGGTTGGGTGTATGAGGCCTTGAATGGTAAAAGGGAGAAGTAACTAGTATGCATCCTTATGTGATGAGTTGGGTCCATGAATTAAAGGAGCAGTTGTAACAACAGATTAGTTCCTTGTTTGAAGGTGAATCAAGCCTTGAATGTTCTTGTGGAGAACAGAGGATTGGGGTGATAACTTGAATTACTTAGTTGTTCCAAGGTGCTAGGAGTTTGTTGGTGCTTCCAAAGCGTGTTACTCTGCATCATATATTGGTGTGGAGGAACACTGAGATCCAAGTTGAGGATTGGGAGCATAGACAAACTAGTCTATCCTAGCATTTCCCATCACAATATATAAAAAATTTGATACAATTTTTCATTTACTAATACTTACAACTCGTGCTTGACGTTTTGAAAAACCACCAGAGCCGAGCTTGTGTGTCCCGTGCTTTTTTAGTCTTGCCTTTGTTGCCTTTGATGTGTCAGGAAATCTATGAAAAGTTTGAAATATGTTAGATAGCATAAATATAGAGGTTAATTAGTATATAATTACATTCTCAACAGTATCACATCCCTTGCTCCACTCTCTACTGGTGTAATTTCTTTTTTCATGTCAGCTTTATACTTTCCATCCAAAATCAGAGCCTGCCACTCAGCCTCAAGAACATAGGGCGGACGCTCGTACCTGGGGTTAACCTATAAATTTTTTCTGTACTGGTCCCTAATATACTTCAAACATAAACTAGCTTTTTCAAGGAGCTTGTTTCTCTCGAATGCATGAGGTCCAAAAAGTTGGGCCATGCTCTCTATAAAATTGTCCTTCAACTTTTTTTTTTGGTTATTCCACCTTTTAAGTAAAAAAAAACATGTTAGACTCATAAATGAAGTGAAGCTACCTTTAATATAGTTCAAGAAATGGATGAAAAGGAAAACTATTCTAGCAATGATATGAAATCAGAATAGTGGTTTGGGGTTTTAGTTAGGATATGATGTTCCACCAGGTACGCAGGGTGGGCCCGAATATTTGCAAACACTCATCACCAAATTTTCTCCAAAAAACATCATTCCCTATAAAACAATCATGGGATCATTAGTCGATGAAGAGTGATCAAAAACTAAATTACTATTATATCGCTATAGAATAATAATAACTTTAAAGTACCTGGAACTTTGGCTACTTTTAATGGAATGCCTTCATCGTTGCTGATGATCAATATGACATCCTTCACCGTTCCCATACTAGGAACATAGGAAAATCCAAGAAATGATGTTGCAACTCCTATTGCAAAAGGTTTCATAAGTTTCATAAGTCTTTGTCACGAACTATAAAAGAACAAATGATAATTGATGTTAAAAAGTTGTAAAAAAAAAAATGTTTGTTGCTGTCATAAGACAGTTATGAAGGGCAGTTGGCGTCCAAGGAGTCTTTGTTTAGTTTGATGAGTCAATTAGATGGGAAAAAGGCTTGAAAAGAAATGTCTTTATAAGACACAAGTGTTGTAGTCGAGAAAAGGGGTGTGTGTGTACGAAGAAAAGATATAAATAAAAGAATTCTGCACTTCACTGTCACAGGGACAATTTTCTAATTTGCAAGATTCAGACTGGTAACTCAATAAGGTTCTTGCCATTCAAAAGTTACTATTTTTCTTCTTGAAGAGATTTTCATGTTTGGTTAACTTTGTGCAAGGGTTTTGTAAGTTATTCTCAAGCAAAACTACTTTTTAGATCTCTGTTGTCACAGGAAACGTGATAGTTTGTCACTGTTTTGAAGTAATTTGGGAAAATGTGCCTCTCCCACTTTCTGTGATTAAAATTTAACTTGTGGGAGAGGTAATAAGGCTTGTAAATATGATGACTTTAACATGATTTAGATTTAGGTGACAGTGAACAAAGAAAGGAACGACATGGTGATTGTTAAACCAAATAGTGAAGGTGCATTTGCAAGGCACCACATGGTGAATATGATTATCTGAGGATTGGAATGACTAAATACTGCTTGAAAACATCTGAGAGGGTTTGTTTAAAAGTGTTTGAGCCATTAGAAAGATTTTATAAGTTGATTTAGGGTCTTTTCTAGGAAGCCCTAGGCTAGAAACCCTTAAAGGGAGGGTTTGATGGAAAAGTATCTAGAAATGCATGGAGGGTTAAACAAGTTGAGGAATCCTACTATTTGTTAGATGCCTTAAGGTTTTGTAAAGGTTTTGGAGGTTGATAATAAGCACAAAAGGTAGTTTCTTTGTTAGGCAAGGGCTAATTAG
Organism: Cupressus sempervirens; assembly: GCA_028749045.1. Lineage (NCBI taxonomy): Eukaryota > Viridiplantae > Streptophyta > Pinopsida > Cupressales > Cupressaceae > Cupressus > Cupressus sempervirens. Next base: position 550,077,860 of record CM053785.1, on the reverse strand, counting down.
GCCTAATTGATTGTAGAGACGACCATAGAAGGGTTCATCAATCACAAGTTGAAAGGTTAATATTTGCAGGGGTTTAAGAACTCATTAAAGGGTATTTGAAGAGGTGGAGAAGTTACCATGGTGTTTGAGAAATTTTGAAGAAAAATGCAATTTGCTTGCAAGACAGGGCTAATAGGACAGTCCTACAAAAGGCAATTTTGAAGATTGGTATAGAGTTGATGCTTGGTAGGGGTTGGAACTCCTTAATTATGTTGTTTGACGGTTATTGAGGCATTGGAAGGATCAGGAGAATCCTTGAAGATAGAGATTAAGTTTTGATTGCAGGAAGGGTGAATTAGGAGTGTTTCCAATGAAAGGGAAGTTGAAACATGGACAAAGTGAATTGAAAGTTGTTCAAAATGAATCAAGGCAGTGAACCTGTTACAGAGGAGTGTTTGGTTGATATCCTAAAGTCAGGGACTTCTTATTGATCCTTGAGTTGAACTCTAGTTCCTTGAGTGGATTAAAAGACATTGTTGAATCCTCGAGTAACTTATGAAGGGTGACTATTGCGAAGACGACAAATCAGATATAGATCAAAGCCAATAATTACAACATAGTTTTGGCAATGGATATATATATATATATATTGAAGATGATGAAAACATTGATTACTACTAAGGAAGATCAAAGCAAGACAACTTCATTTATCATGAAGTAACTCATACACATTAGAAACATAATCATACTTGATGTAAGTTTATAAGGCTCATCTGAAATATCAACTACATCACTGTAGATTTATTATCACATTAACCATTCTATGAAATCAAGGACATTATATTAGACAATTATTTCATCAATAAAAGCAATATTTATTCACATCTCATTGCATGATCAAGCACATGAATATGGTGCAGGGCACCTAACCTAGGAGGTCTTGGGAACCCAAGTAGTCTATCCTTCCTTGAAGCCCTAGCCTAACTTGATCAACTAGGCCTAGGTACCAAGCAACAGTTTGGAGGGTGCTAGAGCAAGATCATCCTACAAGCTTTTGGGATTCTAGCAAGTGTCTTAAGAGGTGCCTAAAACAGTGGAGAAGTCCCTATGCCATAGAGGGATAGTTGGTGAAAATACAAGAAAACATATTAGAAAGGCTATAAGGATTGTAGGCCTAGAAGTGCAAAGGATTGTTGTGGATTTGGTAGATTCCAAACAAAATGAGGATTGTGGTTGGACTGAAGGTCCTGGTTGCTGTCACCATTGCTTGTGTCAGTGAGTGAATCTTTTGAAGTGGATTGCCCCATTTGGGCTCAGCAGTTGTGTATACCTAGTGTGGGTAAGGGGACTTTACCTAGTCCTAGATCCAAAAATTGGATTGTGAAAGCCTTCTGAAGGCTAGTAGAAGAAGTGGCTGCTAGACTCTGCATCAGAATATAATTGCAATAATATACCACAAGAGAAGATAATCTTCAATATTACAATCTCTCATAACTAAAGATAGCTAATTGAAGTTTGATCTATAACATAACCTTGTATATCCAAGCTATGAATGGAGTCGAGTTCTTATGGTTTGGAATCATAAAATTGTGAAAAAGTTTAAATGTTGAGTGACTACCAAAGGGGGGTTATTACAATCTACATCATAAACACATAACACTTAAACACATAACAAAAGAGAGAAAAAGAGGGATTTGTGTGCCAGTAGATGGTGCAACAGTCGACGCATGTAAGCTATGTGTTGCCAACTCAGCAGTCGAAAAGAGATTTGTGGTTGTCCTAGATGGAGGCGGCGTAACCATAGGATACAATTGATTTGAAGCTAAAGAATAAAATTGTTAGAGCATGCATAAATATAGAACGCGTGGACTAGCATGGACAAGATTGTTAGAGCATTAAAAAAAAGGATTGTTCGAGCATGTATTGTCAATGATTATGATCATTCCTATATATATTCAATGGAAAACACAAGTGGGGAATGGAACATGCGATCTACCTAAACCACCTGCAACACCCTCATCATGGAAATGGGGCTCGAAATCACGCAAAAAACTCTGTAAAGACAATGCATCCATATTTTAATTAATGCCATAAAAGAACATAACATAAAAACCATTATTGAACTCTTTTTATAATTAAAAATATCATTAATACTTACTTTTAAGGTTTCAAAGGTGTGCAACAATTCAGATCCCCTATCTTTTATTTCCTGAGTAGTAGGCTTTATGGTTGCCAAACGTATAATTTCTCTGCCAATTTTCTTTAGCACATTTTTAATCGAACCGATCGGGTCATCGATCTCTGCTAAATCAATATAGAAAGGGTCCTCCTCAGGGGGGGGGCTATTGAGGGACTGGAGGTTCCTTTCCCTCCCTCTGATCACTGGCCCTCTATGACAACAATAGTATTAGTATTATCAAAATTACTCCAAAACAATGAAGAAAACAACATTAAAAAAATAACATTTTGCTTCTATCTATTTTGCACAATTACAATGAGTTTTACCTGCTCATGTGTAGATGAGCCGGGAACATCGCCAACATCCCCTCTGGGTGGTTGCTCCATATTGTGCCCCTGTATCAAAGATCAAATATAAAAATGTTAACCAAAAATTTATTGACTAAATGGTATGTTGGAGTCATTGATTAGAAGTTGGTTTAATAGTATGTACCACCCCCATGATAGTAGCCTCATTTGTATCTATGCGGTTCAAATTGTAATCAATAAGTAGCTCTTCCCTTGCACGTATTGATTTTATTGCACAGATAAATACACGATTTCCCTCGCGCGCCTCAAATATGCAATTGGGTTGCTTTATAGTTGACCCAAGGCGAGTACTATTCATAAAAGCCGCAATATTCCCTGTTGCTTTTGGCCTTCCATCAATGTATATAGCCACACTTTTACTTTTATTATTGTCTTACTGTTGTATATAATTTGCCAAGAGGGCATACCTATGCACACTTTTTTTATATTGAACAATATGCATCCAAATTTTGTAATCGTAACATGGTCCAACATACTCCATCAATTCAGAAACTTTGTTGTAAGACGCCTTTATGCCGTCCATAGAAAATAGGCCCAAACCATGTAATGATGATGGTGCTATGCGATATATCCTCTCATTAACACAAAAATCAATGTTTATTGGAGGAAGTTCCTTGGGTACCTAATGTTTCTGTAGATGTTGGTACCTCAAGGGCACCTCGATGTTACCTTCCATCTCATCATCATAAGAACATGACCCCCCTTGAGCAAGGAAAAATTTCATGCTTTTATTGAATTTCCTTCTAGTCCTTTGACCTCTAGTTAATCTCCCTATTCTAGATAAACTGCATGTCTCACTTTCCTCTTCTATTCCTATATTTCCCTCACTCGAGGAAGACACTTTTGACAAATACCTATTCACTGGTACCTGCAAATGGGAGAGATCTTAGAAGACATCAATATTACTATTGATAAGTGTATTAAATAGACTGTATATAAGGAGTATTGACTTATACCTATCGATCCATGAGACTGTGCGGGATGCTCCTGAAAGGGGTTCAGTTTCCTGCAAATGTAATTCAATTATCATGAGCATAATCACATCATAATCATAATCACATCCATCATAAGAATCACATAAAAATTAAAAACATTAAAAGGTACACAATATAACACTTAAATTAGGCTCACATTATAAGCCTACTAGGGAAGTAGGCCTAGTGAAGGGCTAAAACTAGGTTTTTGTATCAGCTGATGAGTTGAGGGCTTAGTCACCTTGGGGACATGCTATTTGAAGTTGTTTGAATTGTGTGGAGGTGGAGGAAACACCTAGTTAAGGTGAAGTCAAGTTTGCCGCCTATTGAGGCATTGTGAGCATTTGATAGTTTGTTGATTAGATTGCTTGGATGAATCCATTGGATGGATTGAGGGACATTCATGGGATTATTCCAAAGATGTAGAACCTAAGGTGGCATAAGGATTTTGTGTGCACTTTGATAGGTTATGGAGTTGGCTTCGATCAAGGAGAGGGATCTTATGAAGATGCTTGGTTGGTGTCATCATCATCATCATCATCATCATCATCATCATCATCATCATCATCATCATCATCATCATCACCATCATCATTGTTGTCATCGTCATTATCGTTGTCGTCGTCATCATCAACATCATCATCATCAACATCAACATCATCTTCATCATCATCATTAGTAGTAGCATCATCGTCATCATCATCTTCTTCTTCTTCTTCATGAAAATTTGTGTCAAGAACATCATCCAATAATTGTCAATCGTGATCAGCATCTACATCATCTTCTACTTCTTTGGTATCTTCTTCTTCCATCACATTATACTTTATTGGCCTTCCTCTCGGTTCATGTCTAACAATAAATGACCAACCCGGTTTATGTGGAATCTCTGAGTAAAATACCTGCTCACATTGGCTTGGAAGAACATAGGGCTCATCCCCAATTGGCTCAAACGACCTTGTATTAACCATTGTAAATCCATTATCATGTTCAATAACAGTTCTATCAGGATCATTTGGATTAAGTCATAGCCTATACCATTTGACAACGAAGAGTACTAATTTGAAGGAACTAAAGTCACACTCAAGTATATCATCCAAAATGCCATAGTATCGATTTTTAGACTCTCAAGGATGCAAGCCATTTCTACATGAAATATTAGTCACTTGAAAGACTACAATTATTCCTGAATCACAAGTTTTCTTCGTGTCATCCAACACTTTGACGCTAAATTTTTGACCATTATAGAACATAGCCTTGTGATGTTTAACCTGCAATAATATGTGAAACATGTCAAAATTATTGTATCATGAGTTGATAACCAATGAAGATACACCTTCCCATGTTAATGTGAGACCAGAATGTTGACATCGTTCAATCCACACCGTCATCCAATCAAGATTGTTTGCAATATACAAATGTAGTGCATCCCACTCTTGAGCACCTATACAAAAAAAAAAGACAACTTACAACCAATTTATTTTGAAGATTAAGAAATAATTTATTACAATAACATCTTATAATTTATTACCTCTCACTTTCCTCAATGTACCTTTCCCCATCAAGTACTCCCCTTCTAATTTTTAAAAGGCTCAAGATCCCAAATGCGATCTACATGGATATTTGATGCAAACTTAGGAAGATATTCAGTAATGTACACCATAGTCTGGTATACCATATATCCCTCTACCGTAAAACCCTCAAGATGTGTTCTTTGTCGAACCAAAGCCTTCAAAGATTTCAAGTGCCTCTCAACCATCCACATTGACCTAGTGTGTATAGGTCCACACAATTCAATCTCCTCAACTAGGTGTATGAGGTAGTGTTCCTGTGCATTGAAAAAAGTTGGAGGTAGACACTTTTGCATTTCACATAGTAAATGAGGAATTCTTGTCTTCCAATACTTTATATCTTCTTTATGGATTTCTTTAGATGATAACCACCTACATTAAGAGATTCAAGTCACAAAAAATATATAGATACGAGACTTTACAAAAGAATATACAATAGATTACATAGCAAGAAAAAAAAATTGTGAATATAATAAATATATACAACAAATTGAACAAATATTACTACTTACCTCATGTATTTTCCAAGATCGTATATCACTTGTTTGATGTTATTGTTGAAGTCCTCTGGGAGAGATAAAGGAAGCACATACTGTAGTAATTATAAACCAATCATTTCATTGTTTTCTAACATAACATAACGAACAATACACGTAGTTTATGAATATATTGTAAATACAGAAGAACATAACTTACCTTGATGAAAGTATGCCAATCATGCATTTTGAGCCCTGACCCAAACTCACTTTTTTTTTATATGAGATTGTTTATGTTCACAACAAATCCTGTGGGAAATCAAATTTTTCGTATGACTTCTTTTATGGCATCACTTTGCTGCTCCGTTAATAACCAAGGAAGGGCACTTATATTAATCTGATCTCTGTTGCTATTTGAGTGAATGAAATTCTTCAATGCATGATTGGATTCATGAATGTCATTACAAATTTTGACAATTTTTTCTTTGTCATGCCTTCCATCCAATATTTTTCACAATGTCTCTGTTATATTCTTTCCAATATGCATAGTATCAAACAAATGCACAATTTGTAAGTGCTTGTAGTAGGGCAACCTACTAAATTGTCTGGGATAGCTTTTTAGTCCCTTTGGAAGGTTGTCAGTACGACCTTGACGACCTTCACAATCATCAATTACACAATTAGTAAACAAAAATGAAAATAGAAATATATAAATTACAAACATAAACCATTAGGTGGAACAACATTACCTTGACGATTAATTCTATTATATTCCAACTTCCATAGGTGAGGTGTCATTCTTCATGGCTTTGATGTAGTCTCTTCTTTCCCATTGAAAAGATGTTTTCCCGTACTTCGATACTTATGATTCCTGCGGGGGAAGTGTTTACACTCATCAAACACCTGCTTTCCTAAACTTTTTGAATGACGAGATTTCATCTTTGGACCACAAACTGGACATGCAAATTTTTCCTTTGTTTGAAGACCTACAAGATAATGATATAATTGGATTATTAAATATGTTGATTTTTATAATTAGAATTATCGTGCGCAACTTGAATTGACTATAACATACCACAAAAATGTGTTAGCCCTAGGGCATCATGCATTGTCCATGCAAGTATTGCATGGAATTGAAATTGTCTTTGTCCTATTGGTCTAGACACGTCATACATAGTGACACCATTCCATAACTCCACCAACTCGTCGATAAGAGGCTCAATATATACATTCATATCTTTAACTTGATATTTACCTACTTGAATGAACAGTAACATTACATAATTATTGTAACCGTTTTACTGCAAGATTTGTAAGGACATGTAAATTAATAACTATCAAATGATAAGATACCTAGAACATTCATTACCAACATAATGTGCTCCCTCGTTATTGACATCCACAGAGGAATGTTATTGTTGATAACAAAAATAGGCCGCACCGAGTAAACAGAAATCATCTCTCCAAATGGATTGACACCGTCCACTGCCAATGAAAGCCTGAGATTATGAGGTTCTTCTTTGAAGTGTTGCCACTTTTCCTCTATGTGCATAAATGCTAAACCATCTACAGGGATTCGAATAATATCATCTTAACTTCTATTGCATGCATGATAATCCATAAATTGAGCTAAGTTACTACACCTAAATAATTATCGCATCCATGGAATAATGGGGATGTAACGAAGAACCTTTCGAGGCACCTTTTTTGTTAGTCGATCTATTTGATATCTACTCGTATGACATACAGGGTATTGTGTTGCAAATTCATGTTCTTTATAATATATAATATGATCATTGGGACAAGCATGTATTGCTTCATACTCCATTCCAATATCTTTCATAATAGCAGATAATTCTTGATATAAGCGAAGTAGAATATTTGATGGTGGTAATAGAAACTCACCTATCAATCTACATCAAAAAATATAAGTTGTTAATATAAACAATATTAGTGGTACATTATTCACCTTTTGTTAACTATAAAGACATATATGACATACCTTAACATACGTGACATTGTTATGTTGGATAAACCATTCATAACCTTCAAATTCAATAATAACAATACAACAAAGAGAAGAGTTGTTTGGGAGTCTTTGTATAGGAGCTCGTATGCCTTCTCAAGTAGAGGTACATCGAGGCTATCATCATCATCATGATCAGATATGCTCGGACTAAATATTTCATGGATCAATGTATTTATACCATCATCTTCAATTGTGTTTTCTAGCACATGATAGTCATCTTCCATGGGATCATTATCTTCACCTTGGATATTCGCACCTTCATGTTCCTCCACTTCGAAAACCATATTCTTCGAATTGTTGTGGTTCATATCATGTACTTCCCTGGGGAGATCAACCTATATAAAATTGATTAACATAAATAAACCATGATCATCAACTCATCATCAAGTGATTTCATATGTATATAAATTGTTAAAATGTTATAATGAACAACTTACTAGTGGATGATAGTCATGCCCCCCTTCAATGTGACCATACTCCTTACAATGTCACTTAATTGTTTTGGTTAGCAATCTTCTACGGTTTAAGCCCTTACAAATTTTGCAAGGACAATAACATTTTCCATCACCTTTTCTTTTCAAGTTAGACCACAATCTAGCGATTGTCTCCCTATTTTGTTCTTCACTTATATTATTTGACATGATCGTTCTTCACAGGAAGCAAAAATTGAGCTATGAAAACTTTGGTCTACAACTTTCACAAACTAAGCAAAACTGTCGAAAGTACACAAATATTCTTAGACCTAGTTAAATACTTTAATATTTTAAAAATACTTTCTTTGAATTTATTCCTAAGACATTTAACCCAATCACCTTTTATAACATTCGGTCAATTGCTCTAGGCAAATTTGTGGATAAGATTATTTGTAAAACTTTGACCGACTGCTTGAAGGTCTTATTTCAAGAGACCTTACAACATTAAACCACTAAAAGAAATTTCAAAACATATAAGCTAAAAGTCTAGTTAAAATATACATTAGATTAAAAAATATACAATTTTCATACCCGAGCACGCGGCTATAACTTGTGCAATGGTGTTCTTGCTTAGCTCTAGAAGCTCTCTAGCAATCAAATTATATAAGCTACAAGGCCTAACAGAAATTTCAAAACATATAAGCTACAAGGCAAGACATATTACATGACATAGAAAAAGGAACAAAATTTACAAGCTTTAGCAAGACATATTAAACGACATCATAGTGCTAGAGAGATCACAATTATATGAGTCAAACATAGTCATGAAAAAGCACATAAATTAGTTATTATATGCAATTAAAAGATATATAGTTAGATAGGGACATCCATAGGGCATATTGAAGAAATGAAATGGTCATATAGATTTCATATAGGATTTTGAAGATGATAGTGTTCTAAGGCAAAGAATCCATTCATATGACCATAATGACATTAAATGTTTGAGCATGGACAATCATCAAATACCAAAATAGAGCAGCAATAAATCATTAGCAATAGTATTTTCTTGAAAGTTTCTAAAGCCTTTTCAAAAAATCTAATTTGTACATATCATGAAATCATGGCATTCCATGATACCACGTTTCTTAGATGAATTTGTTCAAAGAGTTCATGTGCCTCATCTATATTTCCACATCTTGCATACATGTCGCAATTAGTTTTGGTTCTATGATGACTACTAAGGGAGATGTTGGTCTCAACACAAGAACTAGAGGTACCATAAAGAAAAATGATAAGTGTGGTGATAAACAATGTCAAGACCATTAGGAACTTTAACAAAACTTCTTCCAAGTTGAATTGGAAGCTAGTAGTACCCTCAATAGAGTTAATATGTGATCAAAATCTTTTAATTATTCTCATGTGATCAATGCATACTATGTAGCTTTTATTTGATTAGTTTATTGTGTTTTCGAAGTTTATTTGGTAAAAGGTGCTTGAGACAAATTTTACATCCTTATAAATCTAAAGATTTCATGGTTTTTTCAATTTGACAAATCTCATTGTGGAGTTTGAATCTGAATCAGTTATCAGCTTGCTATGTCTGAGTGGCAGAATATTGTGAGCATGCCAAAAGATGATATGCCAACATACATAGATGAAGAGGAAAATGGACCCCTGATTGTCTATATAGAGCAAGACATGGGAAATATACAAACTATAAAGGATAATTGGAAGGCCTGTGTAAATAGCATGCAGCAGGGAAGGAGGAAACACTATGGGGCATTTCTAATCCCTTCACTTGATTTCTGTTTTTGATTGTTTCTGTACAGGGGCAATAAAAAGTTGGACAAGGGATGAGAATAACTAGAAACAAATTTCAGTAGAGGACAAGTAGTGGTAGGTCTGAGCCCACAAGAAACTAAGAAAATAGAAAGGGAACATTTTGGCAAAGAAAAGTAATTTATAGCCTTGAAAGCAGTGGAACAAATATTGTGAAAGATTGCAGAAGTACCTAATGTGGTGGAAGGGCGAGCCATGGCACTTGGGTTCATGAGTTCTTTGAACTAGGAGTTCAAAATTTTGTAAAAATAAAGAGGATGGTGTAATGAACCATTAATTGTTGATTGATTTGTTATTAGGAGATTTTTTTGTGACTGCAAGTTGAGTTTTTCTCTTTTCAAGATAGTTGTTTCTGTTTTTTACAAGGGTTGTTGCTGGGTTTAGGGAGAAAAAATTAATTTTAGGGAGGAGATAGGAGAGATATGGAAATATTTCTACTAATTTAAAAAATTAATTATAGGGAGGAGATGTATTTCTACTCAAAACACAAATGTTACAATGTATATCAGTGTACTCTATCAGAAATGTTCCAAAGCAGCATAAGCATTTGTCTATGGGCAATAAGGCATGTATCAATCAGCTTTTTCATGAACTGGAAACAAAAATATAAATTTATGTTGTCCCGTCCCTTAATTGTTAAATCCAACACTGATATAGTTAACAGTTCATTTGTATTGATTGGGTTGTCCAAAGAAATGCATATCTACATTCATCATTGCGTTTTTATAATGATTGGTAAGTCAAATTATTTGAGGCCAATATCAACAACATTTCCATGTCTGTTGTAAATTTCACTAATTTCTTTAGAAAATAATACTGTGTTCATTTTTAAAAATACATCATGTTGGTGCGAACAACTACCTGATGTGTGTGATACATTTAAAGTATGCCAATTTTTATAATATAACATAGAGGCAATATACCTGGAAAGAGATTCAACAAGAGTCAAAGTTGATCCATCGTACTGTTCAGATAGATGTTCAAGCTACAAAATATTGGAAGACAGAAAATCAGATTGCTTCCATTCTTTTGTTTGGACTATTTGTGCAACACCCCGCTAAGGAACCCAAGACGACAACACTAATCTAGCCAAAATAAAGGTGCAAATATTTTTTTTAAACAATCAACTAGATATTCATTACATATGATTAGAGCTTCTATTTTAACATTAAGTTCAATTTACATTCTACGAAAGCAGAATTAGGGATATATCATCACATAACATAACTATTCATAAAACATAAATGGAAAATAATTAACTTAATCCTAGGTCTTTTCTGGGTTTCTTAAAGTCGCTACCTAAGCAACGCTACTATAACATATCTAACCATCTAGGTACATTAACGAATCACATAATAAGAACCTTAAATATCAATTGCTTAAACTATAAGTTCATTTTATAGCACCAAACCCAAATTTTCCTAGATTCTTTTCATCGTCATCATGTAATGACGTAGTTCACTAATTCTAACTATCATTTAATGATTTCTTATCAATGTATCAAATAAATATGCAACAAAAAAAATTACAATATCATCTTATCCTACCATTACAATTTGGAATGGCATAAATTTTACACCCCTGTGTAGAATGCCTTTTCGCATCTAGCTAAACACAAAAACTCACCAACCCATGATGCTTGTCATTTACCAACTCATTGCTCAACTCAAAATCCTGCAATGAAGCCCTAGCAGGGAGACATTCATGCAGCGTGCTCCTGTCCGCAAATCTGTAAATATGTCAAACATAGTCATGAAAAAGCACATAAATTAGTTATTATATGCAATTAAAAGATATATAGTTAGATAGGGACATCCATAGGGCAAATTGAAGAAATGAAATGGTCATATAGATTTCATATAGGATTTTGAAGATGATAGTGTTCTAAGGCAAAGAATCCATTCATATGACCATTATGACATTTAATGTTTAAGCATGGAAAAACATCAAATATCAAAATAGAGAAACAATAAATCATTAGCAATAGTATTTGCTTGAAAGTTTCTAAATCCTTTTCAAAAAATCCATTTTGTTCTTTTAACTCTTAAATCATTTGCTTTTGTTTCTGTCATGATACAATAGCAAGCAATGTTATTTAGAATTATATTCAACAAACCTTCGCAGTGTAAATATCCATCTCCTTTAAATTGGACTCTAGACATGAGGGGGCATTCACATACTCTTCCCCTAAAGGTATCTTGAAGAACAAAAGCCACTATTCTTGAGTTTGTGAATTGCACCTTGAGATGAATGAAGCTTAAAAGGAATAAAAATTGTTTTCATACATTTAAATTAGGATGTAATATTTATTCATAAGTATATACCTTGCAAGCACTCATACTCATATTCTCTATCAATTTAACCCTAAACTGGTCTCTAAGGTGGAGTTATTTAGAACCTATGGGTGTTTCTCTATGGTTTCCCTCACATAAAATGAAAACCCTGATACCCTAAGATACACATTACCTATAGGTACGTTCCACAAAATGAAACAAGGAAAGAGAGAGCATGGAAAAAAGAAAAGTTTCATTTTTACTGCTATCTATTGTTTTCTTTCTGTAAGAAAAGGAGGAGGATTTAAGGAAACCTGTGATTAGCAGCCTCCACTCTAAGGGATTCCTCCCTTGCCACTGCAAATGAAGATCCCCCCTCCTCTATCTCAATGTGTAATACAATTACAGATGCCCGTGCTTTGTCTATCCATGCCTCCTCTTGAACAACAAAACAAAAATAAAAACTACAATGGCAATATTATGAGCAAGGTTTTTTGGTTTTCTTTCACCTGCCTTGAACTCATGAGTTTTTGTTGAATGTTACCTTGGCCCTTTCACCGCAAAGATGCTTGTGGATTCTGAACATACAAATTACCCAAATGAGCAACACTTTTTTTTTTTTTCTTCTTATATCCTGTTAGCATCGCAATTGCGACGTTGTCGGGTTATAATTGAAAAAAAAAGTCAAAAACACATAACATTTGTCCGTTGTCGCAAATTGTCGTCGCAATTTCACCCCAAATGTATTAGTGGGAGATAAATTCTTAAGTCCAAATTCTAAACCCTTAAGCCATTTTTCTTAATTGATAATTAGGACAAGTATCTGAGTCATGTACCCTCTAAATGCGTCAGATGACGTGAATTTGTGATTATAACCCTTTGGTCTGATTTTGTATGTGTTTTTTTTCATTGATGGGTTTTCATATTTTACTTTATCAGTCTTTGGTGAATTTTCTATTAATTAAGTCTAATTAAAAGATTAAAATTAATGATTTAATTTAATGGAAAATTATTATGATATTTTTTAAATATTTAACTATATTTAATTAATTGAAAAATTAATTAAATAAAAGAATTAAATTTGAAGATAAAAATCATAAGTATAAATTTGGAACGTGATAATATTTATTTAATTTAATAACAATATATTTAGAGCTCATTTTTAAATAAATGCTAAATATTATTATTATTTAAGTTAATAAATATTTTATCAATTAAGTTTTGAAAATAATTTAAAAGTGAAAATATGTTAATTTATTAAAAGTTGTTAGATTCACATGATGCGTGCATGAGACTAGAATATACGAAATTAATTAAAAAGATAAAACAAGTATATTTAATAAAGATATTTTAATTGCATAAAGTGCACATGGGATTAAATTTAATAAATTAATTAAAAGAAAAGCCAAGTAAAAATTTAATAAAGTTATTTAATAATGCAATTAATGTGCATGGAAAAGATAAAAGAAAGATTAAGAAAAACTTAATTACAATTAAAGTCTAGTGAGCATGGAGTTCTCCCAGGTGAATGCACAATTAGTGGCCCCATTTAAGGAGAGGACTCTTTATCACAATTAGAGGGTTCATTTTTGGGAGAGATGAATTTGGCTGCGTATTTTGGAGAGTGAAATTTTTGAAGAGGAAAGGGTTCTGAGAGGAAGGATTTCTCTTCAATCTTCTTGGGCATAGCAAATTAGTATCAGTGTCTAGGTAGGCACTTGTGATTATTCGCACAATTTATTACGCAATTTCCTTCTCTGTCTTCTTCGTGCCTATGGATTGTGAATTCAAATTTCTCTGTGATGAATCCTTAAACATTTCAATATTGTTAATTGTTAAATGCTAGTCAATATCTTCTACATGCGTAGAGATTGGAAAAGTAATCAAAGAACCCTCATTTCGTAGATCAAAGAAATTAGAGTTGGATTCGAGAAGGGATTGAAAATAAAAAAGAAAATCTTTAAATTAGAAATTTCATTGTTTAAATATATTTTTCCTATCAGACTAAGGTTATAAATGTTATTGAAAAAAAAAAATTTAAAAATAAATTGTGGGGGGGTTTTGTTTTTGTTAAATATGTAAATATAAAAATTTATATTAAAAAAATTAATTGGAAGTGGGAGGCGGGGGCCACCACCTCCCCCACCCCCCTTGGCCAAGCGGCTAGGGCTTGGCAGACTGTGGTCTGCTAAGCAGTCCGCGACTGCCAAGGGTAGACCGCGACTGCCTTTGTGCCGACTGCCACTGCTTACCACAATCTATGGTTACTTTATATAAGAGTTGCATTTTTAAATTTTATTTTAATTATAATTTTATTAAATTTTAAATTTTATATTATTAATTATTAATAATTTTAAAATTTATATTATTATTAATTATTAATAATTTTATTATTAAACTATATTAATGTTTAATAATTAAATGAATTATTAATGAATACAATATAGTTTTTATTAATTATTAAATAATTTAATGAAATTTAATTTAATTAAGATTTACTAATAATGAGATGTAATTAATGAAGTTGTAAATCTAATTATTGTTGTTAAAAACAAATAATATTGATTTTAATAAAATCGTAATCATGTTATTTAAAATCAATAATGGTTACTTTTATAACTTAGATAAATAAATGATTACCCTTAGATTATTCTATTAGGATATTGACTTTTATCATGAGGGTAACTTTATATATTTGAGTCAAATAAATGAATAGATTATTTCAAGGAATAAATTGAGAATCTTATACACCTGAAACGAACATTGAAACACAAATTGAAACTTAAGCTTTATTGTTCTACTCAACTCTGTATTTTCAAATCAAACCAACTGTGAGACTATGATGTTTTCTATGTATTGTTTATGTTTTGGGGTGTTGGGGTTGACCTAACTTGGACCAATATAGGACGTTTACCAAAGGCTCGGGGGTTATGTGTTTGTGATGTCATTCGGATGTTGATCTCGATCTTTTTAACCCAACCATGGTATGTGATGGTACACTCTATGATATGTTTGTATTTACTGCTATTATTGCTTTTCGACTTTCTTGTGTGAAGCTGACGTGTATGTATATGAGATACCTGACTTAACCATTTTTGAGTCCTTGATCAGTCGGGTGGTAGTACTTTTTCACTCTTACCATTGAGATCCGTCCGTAGTCACCATGGCTGGAGCTTCTTGGGATGCTTGTTTATCATGTTTAGATGATGTTATTTACTAACAAATTTCCTTATATTGATGATTAGCATGTGATAGGTGATGTTATCTACTTTGTACAATCATCTTATGCTTTATTATAGCTTGTTAGATTTCCTTATGATTATGTTGTAGCATGTTTTAGTAGTGACGTCCCTATTATGATAGTACCGATGATCTATTTGGTGGCTTGGGATGTTACATGCAGGGGATGGCTAGGGCCCACGATGGTCTAATGATGCTATTGACGGTTGGGAGGAACCGCACACTTAGTTGTGTTTATGATGGATGTATATATCTTTTATGATGGATGGATGTATCATGTATGGTAGATGGTTTCATTTATTTTATTGTACTTGTATAATGGATCTGAGGAGGAGGATGTATTTCTATTTTTACATATGTATATTCTTTTAGCCTTTCATACCCTGTGACATGTGCAGTAGATGATTGAGCATTCTGAATTAATTTGCCAAGTGGCATTCAGAACAAATGTATATTATTTAAATGGACATTGGACTTTCTAGTTATTCTTTCATATGGATGTGGTAGTTGTTAGAGTTAGCTTTAATTAAATTATATGTGATTTAATGTCATGGGATCCTTAAGAAATGTAACTTGTTAGGTATGCTTTTAGTTGATTGTATGTTATTGCTTCCGCTGCTATGTGTTTGATGTGTATGTTATTCTTTCTTGTTTCAAAAAAAAAAATGTTGGCAAACTTAGTAAAACTTTAGGTTATTTCTTTTGGATCCTTTGGTGGGGTGTTACAATTAATAAATTATAATTAGATAGATTATAATATTACATGTTGATAAAATAATTGCTATTGATTGGAAATTGCTATTGATTGGAAATTGCTAAGTTGTGATGGGATTTGTTGGCACTCCTCCCAAATTTTGTGTTTCATGCTTGAAAATTTTCTTCTAGGACTTTTGTGGTCATCATATATTTTTGATCTAGTAACTCATAAATGTGGTATGTTGATCAAGTCATAATTTCCAGCCTCAAGTACTCTCAAACAAACCCAAGCTGGTTAAACTTATGACATCTATGTTCACAGGTAGGCTGCAAACAAATTGCCTAGCAGAGGGGTGCCTCATAATGGCTGAACTTCAGATGATTCAGATGATCCTGGGTATTCTATTAAATTAGAGAAGGAATTATCCCATTCTTATGAATAACAAAATCAAAGTCTCATCTATTCATTCCTCACACCATTTGCATTACCCAATTGGGCATTGGCTCAAAATGGATAGACCAATAACATTCCCATGCTTTCTTTTCATCTTCTACCAATATGAATAAACTTTTGAAAGAGAAAACAAACTATTATATACCTTAATTTTAGGCAAATCCATGAAATTCTTAGCTATGTGGAGGACCAGCTTATCCATGAATACGGGAGCTATGTAAAAACTATATGATGTAGTGTCATCATAAGCATGCCTAGTCATAATCAGTTGGATTGAGTGACAAAATCAAGATGGTCTAATTCAATAGATTCATAAATGAAAGATTATCTAAGTAATGAAAACTGAACAGAAGAAAACACACATACATGCGTTGAGTAGAATTGATGTAATCATAGCTACTCATGATAGCTATTTGGGTTCCCATTCCCACAACCCCTTGAAAGATAGAATCAACCATTCCTTTTCCTTTGGTGATGTCTTGCTGATCATCAGAAATATCAAAAGCAAGTCCAACCCATCTATCATTCTTTATTTTATCTTTCTCAAATGAATAGTTAACCACAGGAAGCCATCTTCTTTTTGAGACACCACCCAAGAAACCATTCTTGATGATAGAGCTCAGAAAAATTGAGCTTTGGATGCGCTTCTCATTGAACCTTATTACATGTCTCCTTGGACAATACCTTAATGCATGAGTTGTCTTCAAACATAAGGTTTCAAAATAGTTGATGTTCCATCTGGGGTGGTTGCAAAGGCAAGCCTTTTGAAGGGTGGTATTATAAATTCCACATATAGATGATGTGGTAAATTACATTTGTTCATGTACCTTGGATGTGCTTAGTAGCATGGTGCTTTTGGAATTGCTTTTAATTTGAACTTAATCTGATTCTTAGTGCCTTCGGATAATTAAGCATAGTTGCATAGTTGTTATGGGATACAATAGGATTGAAGACCATAGGATTTTTATGGGTATTGAAATGCAAAATGAAGTTCCCTAGTCTTGAAGGGATTTAGAAGATGAATGATAATTTAGAAAGGATTTAGTTCAAATGATCATATAAAAGATTTAGTTAAGGTCATTATCATTTTATAAATTGGATTCTTCTATAATGAATGTATATAAAATAATATATCTTGCTAATTTAATGTTTCATTTTATTTGTATTTGTTCATATTTTATACAGGTTTGATGGATTTAATTTTCCAATGTGTGAGTGTGGCGCTGGCCATGTAGTACTGAAAACCACGCATACAACAAATAATCCAAATTGTAAATTCTATTATTGTACAAATGGAAAAAAGGTTATTACTAATTTTTGTTATATGTTTATATTTTTTGTATCAACTAATTGTTGTGCACACTACTAATTTAAAATTTGTATTGTAGGGGGATAGTGGTTGTAATTTCTTTCAATAAGTCAATGATGTCCCCCCCAGATCTACCGTAGCTAAATCCGTAGCACATGAAAGCACTGATTGTAAGTTGTGCAGGATCCAAGAGAGTGAAAACATGTTTCTTTAAGGCGTGTTGGGAATTATAATTGTTTCAATCTTACTAGTCTTTTGGGACCATATGCGTAAATGCTGTTAAAAGTCAAAGAAACTATTGTACATTGTAATTTATTTTACAATTTTGAATAGAAATGGTGGACATATTTAAAAATGATTTTGTTGAAATTTGATTGAAAAGACCATTATTGAGAAATATTATTGAAAGAAGGAGATTGTTGAAGAAGACCATGTGTTTCAATCATTGTTTTGTCACTGATGTCAAACCTGGTATTTGATGGTAAGACAATTGCTTATAAGATTCACGTACTAGCACTTAGTTGATTGATGAAGAGGATTTGATCAATAAGATGTAACAAAAGTACCTAGAGGAAAGGTTGAGTTATGATTATGTAATGAAGTACAAGGATCAGTTAAGATAGTGATGACATGATGTATTGATAATCTACTTAAGGTTACAAAGGTTGGTTACACTTAGAAAGTTTAGAAGAACAAGTTACACAAAGTTCATCTGCCAAGCTTGACTGAGTGGATAGAAGGTGCAGAGCAAATTCAGTGCAAGCCAAGCAAAAAATTAGTTGGAGCCAAGTAAAAGATCATTCTAGTGTATGCCAAGAAAAGTAGTTGATGTTGAGTGAAGTTTAGTTGATGTCGAGAAATTTCACAGTGGATGCTAAGAAAAGAAATATGTGTTGAGCATCAGAAGGTTGAAAATGTCAAGTTATTGCATTATTTAAAAGATCGAAGATTCGATGAATATGAGCTAACAAGTTCATTTTCTTGAATTTTGTGAACTAGGTGGAAGATAAGGTTGATGAGCTGGTGGAACAAAATTTGATGTAAACTATTTTTAGGAGAATTCAAATGGATTCTAGAAGAATTTTCTAGAAGAGATATGAGATGTGAGATAGAAACATTGTATCCTACCTAATCCATCTGAACCCTAAATTGGATGATGGAAAATGAGTAGAAAAATATCCCAATTTCCTATTTATAGTAATGTCTAGTCATGAAGCAAAGTTATCATGTTCAAGAACCTAAGGGAGACAAGGAGTCAATGGTTTTGCTTCATCAAGTGACCTAAGAAAAGAGTCTACAATGACATGTTAAGAAAGAAGGCTTAAGGAGATGAATTCTTGAAGGGTGGACAAGCTATCAGAGCTGCAAAGTATGAAGGCCAAGCAGAATTGAGGACTGAATAGAGATTTGTAATCTACAAGAGAAGTTGTAAGTTGTATCAAATCAAAGCTCTACTATTGCTCTCTAACAATTGTATCAGTCTAGGGTAAATCCTTTGGATTAAGGTTGACCTAAAAGTCATTTGTAAATCCTTTAATAGGGTAGCATTACAAGTGAATGGCCTAAAGTCCTCTAACAAGGCTCACTTCTAATAGTGTGATTGAAATCTCTTAACCAGATGACATTTAACAGTGTGTATTGTAACCACCGTAATATAAAATAGTGTGTATTGTAACCACCGTAATATAAAATAGTGTGTATTGTAACCTTTAACAAGGTTGGCCTTTTATAGGGCATCACCTCAAAAGAGTGAAAAGGAGTGGCATTTTATTGGTGGTTTTTCCTAAATTGGGTTTCCACTTAAATCATTGTGTCAAGTGGGTTGATGAATCTTTTATGTTTCATTCTTTACATTTTTGCAAGTTGATTTGTTAGGAGCCTACAAGTTTTAATGATTGCATAATCTTATGGATGCATGCATGAGTATGAATGTTTTAAGGGTTCACTAAGCTGTGAAAAGTTTTATTTATACATCTGGACCTTGAGAATTGATTCACCCCCCCTCCCCCCCTCAGTTATTCTAAAGTATTATAACAGATTTGACTATTTTGTTTTTTGGAACTCGCTTTTTATCGTATTGTGGTGACTAATTCTATTAAAATGATGAATAAATTATACTAGTTTCCTTACTATTTCAATTGATTGTGTCTAATTTTTTTTAAAAAAATAATATTTTAAATTAACTCTAAAAATTGAAAAACATAAAAATAAATATGGAAAGTAATCTAACTCATTCAAATGTATAATGAAAAAAATAGTAAATAACAATAAAAAAAATCTTATTCCAATTCTGCTTTTGCACAACCAAATAGAGATTATACATATTCCCTATCAAACTATGGGTGAACCAAACAAAGAAGAGGAATATGTATTCCAATTTTGTATTCTCATAATAACAAACCTGGAATATGTATTCCTATTCTACTTGCCAAATGAGCCCTTAGGGATTTGAAGATTAGATCTTTTAACAATGTAAACTACTCAAATTGTTGACATAGGTCCTATACAATTGTAATGCCCCGCCAAGGGATCCAAAGAAATAACCTAGAATTTCACTAAGTTTGGTAGCATTTTTTTTTTTAAACATGAAAGTAAATACCACATATAACTTATGCACAATAACGGAAGCAATAGTAATGTCCATCTGAAATTAAACATAACATACATATCAGATTACATTCTTTAAGATTCCTTAACGTTGGATTACATCTAAACAACTAACATTAATCAATCCATCTAGTACAACATCCACATGAAATAATAATGATAAGTCCAATGTTTACTCATTACATTTCAAATGCTTATTCATCCTCTGTACATGTCACAGGGTATGACAAGCCCAAAAGAATATACATATGTGAAATATGGTACATCACCCTATTCTAATCCATGATACATCAAAGTAAAGATAATCACATGATATACATGATACATCATCATAGAAGACATATACATCCATCATAAAGATCAAACATAATAAACTAAGTGCACGGTTCCTCCCAACCGTTAATATCATCATTAGACCATCGTGGATCCTAGCCATCCCTTCGTGCGTAACATTCCAAATCATTGAAGAGATCATCGATATCAACATAGTAGGAATGTCACTCCTATATACTACATCATATGCAGAAAGTAATCTAACATGCAAATAGAAGCATAAGATAACATCATCTAACATATGCTAATCATCGATGAAAGGATACATATCCACCATCATGAAGGACGCATCAGCCACGATGTCTCAATGAATCTCAAATGATAAGAGTGGAAAATACACTACCACCCGACCATGTGGTACCTAAGTGGTCCACTCCCACTGTGTTGAGGAGATAATCTTAAGTCCCAAACAGGCTAACAAAAATTACATAGCATAAATCTCTATAAGTCCAGGAATCTTAAAAGTATACTAACTCAAAGGTTCCAGACACAAGTCCGACATCTAATCCCAGAGGCACACAATGACATGTAGGAACCTACTATGCAAGCGAGAAAGTGTCATTGCATTTATCACATACAAGTTACCCTGGCAGTTAGCTAAACTCCATGGGTCCATACTGATCTCATACGGCCACTAGTATCCTCTCATACTAACGAGGCATAATATAGAATGCAAGGTTGCAACCATGCATTCTCACTACTCCCATCCTAGCCTGTACAAGAACTCAAGGTATGGGTGAGAACATAACACTTATCTTTTTAGGTTCATTCAGTTAGTATTAGGTGTGTATGTTATCACTTATTAATCCAACTTACAATGAGTTACCCTGGCAGCCTCTTAGGGCCCCGACCCCCATTGCAAGCCACTTCCCGTCACTACATGCAGATATCCATGAGCAAACATCCATAGAAAATCATGAACACAACAACTCTCTATTGGCAACTGAAGTATCACTGATAATCAAAGTATCCAATGGTTCTCAATAACCAAAATATATCTCAATCATACTGATCGAAGACTCCAAAAATGGTTGAGTCAAACATGTCACAACATGACATCATCAAGAATAAATCCACATTTCAGTCCCATCATGGTGACTAGAAAATAACCAAGGTTAACTGATCAATGACCAAAAATAATGGTTAAGTCAAGTGTCTCATACACAAGAATCTCAACTATAACAATCAGTAATCACATCCAATACATAGAGCATTCCATCACATAACCATGGTTGGGTTTATAAAGATCGAGATTAAAACATCATCATGACATCACAATCACATAATCCCCCAAGCCTCTGGTAGACGTCCTATAACTGGTCAACACTAGTCAACCCAAAACCCAAAACAATAGCATAAAGAATACACAAAGCAAACACATGTTTTGGTTTTGCTAATTTACAAACTTGAATTTAAATGCAAAAGTCTCGATTTATGTTTCCCAATTTAAATATCAAGTGGAGAAATTTCACGTTTAACCTAACCCTTGTTTTTGTATTGATAGATAAAAGTTTCTATCCAAAAACCATTAGACTCAATTTTCTAAATATTCTAAATGTCTCTTATATTTCCATTTAGACCCCCATCATTTTCAAAATAATATTTGAAATTCTTTTCATTTTCATCTTTCCAAATTAAAGATTATATTGAATCTATATTGCTCAACATTATAAAATAACTTGTTATTAAAGAATTTCTCTTTAAATTTCAAACATCAATTAATACATCAATTATTTATTATTAATAATGTATATACATATATATGTATATACTTATATATACATATATATATATATACTTATATATACATATATATACATATATATATATATATATACATATATATACATATATATATATATATATACATATATATACATATATATATATATATGTATATATATGTATGTATATATATATATACATATATATACATATATATATATATATACATATATATATATATATATATACATATATATATATATATGTATATATATATACATACATACATAAATAAATACATACATATATAATAACATTTAATAATTTAATACAATGCAACATTGAAAAGTTGAAATTCATATATGAAATAACATTTAACAATGTCCATTTTTTAAAAGAAACTCAAACCGCACAGGATGTAAGTACCACCGGTGCATGTATGACTTGCGGATCGCAGGTACGCTGTGGGTCGCAAGTATTCTGCTGACCACAGGTACACTACGATATCGCAGTACCCTGCGATATCGCAGTGGTCAAATGGTGTCGACAGGGGTGGGGGATGAGTCCATCCGCCCCTATATTTATATATTTTTTTAAAAATGATATCAATAACGTTTTTCAAACATTGATTCCATACAAATCACAATGCGATTTTATATCTATTTTCACTGCGATTTATAAGTACGATTATTCAATGTATATATATATATGTATAGATATATATATATATATATGTATATACATATACATATATATGTATATGTATATGTACATATAGATACATATACATATACATATATGTATATGTATATGTATATACATATACATATATGTATATGTATATGTATATACATATATGTATATGTATATGTATATACATATATGTATATGTATATACATATACATATATGTATATGTATATATATATATATATATATATATATATATATATATGCATGTGTGTGTGTGTGTGTGTGTCTTTATATGTACTTGCAAAATTTAAATCAAATATCACAGCATATATATATATATATATATATATATATATATATATATATATATATATGTATGCAGATGCGAAAATTATATATATATGTATATTTTACAATGAGCATATACACAATTTTTAGAATATTCTTATAAACTATTTGGTCTCAATATTTATCCAGTAAATCATCTAATGGTTTTGGCTAAAAATTTAAACCCTAGCCCCGTGTTCTTTTCAGATCTATGCATATAAAATTCTCAAATAAATTAAACTACCCATATTGAGAATGCATACAACAAAAATAGGAAATTCCTCAGAAGACATATGGAAGACACGAAGAAGATAGGGAATGCATGATGCGGAAATAGCATAAATAAAATCACAAGAATCTACCCGGATTCTGATGCTAATACACTCTTCCTTAGAAAATCCGTAGAGCAAGCTCCCTTCTTCAGAACTCTCGAATCCTCCAATGCTCCAATTGCACTCCAAACGCTATCTCTAAGCTTCTAGGAATGCCTGAATATAAAGAGCTCTCAGGAAACATCTAGAATGCTTCTAGAAACAGCTAGAAGGTGTCACCAACTAAGTGTGGGTCTTTTCCAACCTTCTAGATGAGCCATAGGGTTGTAGACACCATGTGCTTAATTGATGCACTAACCCCCATGTTGTTGTCACATGAGAAATAGAAAAGGTGTGTTAACTCTCATGCAAACTTATAACTCCGATTTACTTTTAATATAATTTCTATTTAAATATTTATAACTTTCATTTTAATTTTTATAACTTTTATTATTATTATTTATTTATTACTTCATTATTATTTTATTATTATTATTAATTTTAATTTCTAATTTTCTTTTATTTAATTCTTTTTCCTTAGTTAATTCTCATTTAATTAATTATAATCAAAATATCAAATAACATGATATTTTATATTAATTTTCTCAAATAATTAATTTATTAATTAAATCTATTTATTAAGACTTAATTAATAGAAAATTCACCATAGACCTCCAAGATAAAATATGAAAACCCATCATAGAGCAAATCACTCAAAATCAGTCTAAAGGGTTAAAATCACGAATTATGTCATTCGACACATTCGGTGGGTAAAATATTCAGATACTTGTCCTACCTCACTAGGACAATTGGCTTAAAGGTTTGGGATTTGGACTCGAGAATTTATCTCCCTTCTCTTATCATTGAGATAGTATAATAGGGTACGCTCATCCTGGCAATTCAGGGAAGTCGATACCCGGTACCTGCAACCTACAGAAAAACCATGCATGTACATACACTATATATAATGCTAAGCTAAACAGACAATGGCAGGAAGTGGTGCATCATGTAGATCCCGACTAAGTAGGTGACTACGACTCCCTTCCTTAACCACATCAGAAATGCCATACAATAAGAAAACACGCACACCATACACATGCAAGTATGGGGTAAGTATCCATAATAAAACACATGAGATAGTAAACCATCTAACTAATCATCAACAATAACTGAAAGCAATGTAATGATCATCATGCATACATGAAAAGTAAAGTCTAAATGATCTCATCATATAACCACTAAATCCATAACATAATGTCTGATAGTCTCAAAACAATACTACTAATCCATCAACATAAAACTAGTCCAACATAGTCTGATAATAATAGCAACAATGCCCGGAAAAGATGTGAACGAGGGTAGGCACTACATCCACCCCCCCTTGGGTTAGGCTTACTCCTGGAAGCCTACAAACAAGTAGGGATATAACTCCCTCAATCTAGCTGCATCCTCCCAAGTAGCTGAAGAATCATCAGTAGGGTCCCATTGGACCCTTACCTGCTCAATGTTTCGACCGCTGAGGGTCAACTCCCACTACTCCAGAATACGAACCGGCTCCAAAGCCAGCTGCCCGTCCTCTACTTGCAATGCATTCTAATCAAGAACATGTACAACATCAAGAATATACTGTCGAAGCACTGAAACATGGAAAACATCATGAATGTGAGCTAGGCTGGGTAGTAGAGCAAGGCGGTAAGAAACCGGGCCAATCCTCTCCAAAATCTCAAATGGTCCCACAAAATGAGGTGCTCGCTTAGAACCCTTTCCATATCGGATCGGACTCTTTCACGGTCGCACTCTCAAGAAAATCTTATCACCCACAACAAACTGCTTATCAGTCCTATGAGCATCAGCATACTTCTTCTGCCTAACCTGTGCCGTTGTCAAGTGCTCATGGATACGCACTACCTGTTGCTCCATATCACGAAGCATCTCAGGACCCAATAGGATGCAATCCTCAAGGCTGTCCCAACTCAATGGTGTATGACAAGGATGCCCATATAATGCCTGAAATGGTGCCATGCCAATAGAACTACGATACCCGTTGTTGTAAGCAAACTCCACTAGGTAGAGATAGTCCTCCCAATGTGTCTGCCTATCCATCACATACATCCGTAACATATCCTCCAAAACCTGATTCACACTCTCTGTCTGACCATCAGTCTTTGGATGATATGTCGAACTGAAGTTTAACTGCGCTCCAAGCTCATGCTGGAACGATGTCCAGAATGTAGATGTGAATACAGGATCCCTGTCAGAAATGATCTTTTTAGGAATACCATGTAATCTCACATTATCACGCAAGAAGACATTAGCTACAAAAGCTGCTGTGTAGGATGACCTGATCGGTGAAAAATGCACCACCTTAGTCAACCAATCAACGGTGACCATGATAGCATCATGACGACGAATAGTCATAGGTAATCCTACTATGAAATCCATGGAGATGATATCCCATTTCCAAGAAGGAATGAGATTAGGCTACAAAATTCCAGCCGGGTGCTGGTGTTCTGCCTTAACTCTCTGACACTCAAGGCACCTAGCCACAAAATCAGCAATATCTCGCTTCATCACAAACCAAAAGAACAAATGTCTCAAATCAGCATGCATCTTCTTGACACTTGGATGTGCTGAGTAAGGTGTACGATGGGCTTCTGCCAGTATCAAGGTGCGAAGCTCATCCAAAAATGGCACATAAATCCTCCCCAGATGTCTTAAAAGACCATTTGATTCTCGAACGTAACCTGCAAACTTACCTTCCAAAGATCTCCCTGAATCCATCTCTTTGCACACTTCCTAATACCATGAATCCGTAGGAAGTGCCTGAAGAATCCGACTCCTCAATTCCACACTAAGGGTCATTAATGATACCACATGTCTCCTGCGACTCAAAGCATCCGCCACCACATTCTCCTTACCCTGAATGTACTTAACCTCAAAATCATACTCGCATAGAAACTCCATCCATCGCCTCTGGCGAGCATTCAAATTAGGCTGAGTAAAAATGTACTAGAAGACTATGATGATCGCTGTGTAGCTCAAATCTGTGCCCCAACAAGAAATGTCTCCATCTAGTCAAAGCATGAACTACTGCTGCTAACTCAAGATCATGCGTAGGATAATTTAACTCATGATCCTTGAGCTTGCGTGATTCATACGCAATCACCCGTCCATTCTGCATCAACACTGCCCCAATCCCTTCAAGAGAAGCATCTGTACACACCATAAAATCACCTTCTGGATCAGGTACGGCTAGAATCGGTGCACTGGTCAAAAGCTCCTTGAGCTTCTGAAAAGCTTCCTCACATTTCTCTGTCCACACGAACTTCTTTCCTTTCCTCTGAAGAGAAGTAATAGGATGTGCTATCCTAGAGAAGTTCTGGACAAATCTATAATAATAACTGGCTAAACCCATGAAACTACGGATCTCTGACACATTGGTCGGTGTCGGCCATGTTAGAATCTAAAAAGATTAATAACCCAGAAAACTAGTGCAAAGAATAAATATCTAAACTATGAATGCAAATGATACAAAATCAAAATAGCATCATAGAGTTAGTCTCCAAGAGAGTAATGCAAATGCTGGAAGCAAAATAGCATTAAGAGGATGCAAAAACAAGAGATACCAATACAAGCCAGGTAGCGTGCTTATATAGGCTAGGAAGAGGGAGGAGGTGGCAACACCAACCAATGAGGAGCAACCATCTATCGGACTAAAGATAGCAAAGTATCTTCCCAAGATAGCTAATGGATGCTCACATGTAGGAAGGTGACACCTCACAACCATTCACCTAATAAGACATGCTTTATTAACCTAAGCAAGATTATTAAAAGTGTAGAAAAAACCTAGCAAAATAGGAAAAATAAAAAACTACACTAACAGGCCAATCTATTATCGCCTGAATCTTTGCAGGATCCACTAAAATACCATCACCTGAAATAACATGCCCTAAATATTGAATCTTCGATTTGAAGAATTCGCACTTAGCTGCATTGGCATAAAGCTAATTGTCTCTCAAACACTACAATACCAACCACAGATATTACTCATGCTCCTTCTAAGTCTTAGAATATATCAATATGTCATCAAGAAACACAAGTACAAACCTGTCCAAATAAGATCGGAACACTCCATTCATCAAAATCATGAAAAATGATGGAGCATTAGTCAACCCAAAAGGTACCACTGTGAACTCATAATTCCCATAGCAAGTTCGAAAAGAGGTCTTGTGAATATCTGCTTCCTTAATGTGAAGCTGGTGGTATCCTGACTTAAGGTCAATCTTGGAGAATACTATAGCTCCCTTGATCTGATCAAATAAGTCATCAATCCTAGACAAAGGATACCTGTTCTTAATAGTCACCTTATTCAACTGTCTGTAGTCAATACAAAGGTGCAAAGAACCGTCTTTCTTCTTCACAAAGAGCACTGGAGCTCCCCATGATGATACACTAGGTCGAATGCTCCCTTTGGCCAGAAGTTCCTCTAGCTGAAGACGTAGCTCACCCAATTCCTTTGTAGTCATGCGATAAGGAGCTTTAGAGATAGGCTCCGCTCCAGGAATCAGATCAATACTAAAGTCAATGTCCCTCTTTGGAGGCATGCTTGGAATCTCACTTGGAAAAACATTTGCGTACTCCTGCAAAATCGGGTGATCTAAAGTCTCCCTCATGGGATATTCCTCATCAAGATCATTTACTATAACAACAAATATCTGACATCCCTTACGAAAACTTCGCTTCAATTGCATAGCAGAAATCATCCGCAAAGATATAGGCCTTGGTATCCCAACTATCTGCACATCATTCCCTTGGTCATCTTGGCACAAAATAATCTTCTTCCTGCAATCTATACTAGCTCTATGAGATCTAAGACAATCCATGCCTAAAACCACATCATAAAAACCAAGAGGTATGACCGAAGATCCACTGCAGTATCAAAGCTTCCTAAGCTAAGCCCACACTTATGAACTACAGAGTCTGTGGAGACCTTAATGCCTGAGGCTAGTTCCACTTGCCAACCATGATCTTGCTTCACCGCATCTAGCTTACACTTAGAAACTATCGATGGCGAAATAAATGAATCTGTAGCTCCTGAATCAAACAATACTAAAAGAGATGCTGATATGGTCTCGACCACTGTTCCCTGATGATCTCCCTGACGCTGATCAACTGCTGCAAAAACTCTATGAGCTCTACCTGCATAACCAATTGTAGGCTCTGAAACTGTAGGTCTAGGTCCTAAAAACTGAGGTGCTCGCTGAGGACATTGAGCTGCATAATGTCCACATGAAAACCATTCTGTATTTCTGCCAAATCCTCTTCCCATAGGTGGTACATTTGATTGCTGACGACTGTTCCTGCTAACAAAAGATTGGCTACTTTGAGCTGGCTAATTGGACTGATTCTATTTATTGCATTGAACATTGTAGTTATTCTTTGTGTTAGAACCTTTGCCACCACCTTGAGCTTGAGAATTCAATCCCTTCTGTTGCTGTGTCTGCTGAGATTGCTGCTGATACTTTTTCCCCTTAGAGAAAGAAAACTTCTTGTTACCACCTAAATTGTAGTTACCTTTAGATCCTGATGTTGCTGGCGCTCCTACAAAACCACCTTGACCAAGGTTGACACTTTTCTCAACAAGGATAGCTTGATGTACCGCATCCTTGAGGCTTTTTGGCTCAAATACCTTGACATCCCCAATTATACGATTATTCAAACCCCTAATAAAATGTTGTGTCAACTGAGCTGAATTTTCACTAAACCCTGAAAAAGACATGAGCTCATAAAAGTTACGCTCATACTTGGTCACTGACAAAGTGTACTGTCTAAGATTATGAAATGCATCAGCCCTTTGCTGTTTCCATTCCTCTGGTAGGAATCGTTCACAAAAACTCTCTAGGAATAACTCCCATGTAACACTGCTCATATCGATTCCCAGCTTCTTCTCCTCAATCATCCACCAAGTGGCCCCAAAATTCTCTAAATTAGTGATTGCAAATCTTGCCTTAACATTGTTGTCGAACTCCTGCATGGAAAAAATCTTGTCGAGGGAAATAAGCCACTGCTCGGCCACATAACCAGAACCTTGCCCATTGAAAGGCTTAACCTTGGATCTTGAAAGATCCTTCATCTGAGTGGACAGAATGGACCTCTGACGATCCTTTCAAGGACTTCTAGATCTGGGTCCATGCTCTTGTTCTGTCTGGTGCACTTTGGGCTGTTCTTGAACAGGAGGTAGACGTTCTAGAATAGTCTGCATCATCTGTCTCAAACCAACCTCTTCAGACTCAACTTGGTCCTATTTACGACTCTCTTCCTGTTGCCTACTAGTGTGCTCTTCCCTACTCTCTACATGAGCTGATCCCTCATGGGAAGACTCATGGACACTGATAGCTCTACCATGACCACAACCTCTACCACGACCTCTACCATGGCCTCTAACAGAAGACCTAGTCCTAGATACCATCCTACAATAGTGCAAAGTACAATTACAATCACATGTTGCAATAGACTAAGTTCAGTTCTATGTTTAGGTTTAAGTTAATTTTCCAGTTTTTAAACTAAGTGTTGAAGTATGAAAAATATTCAAGTATCAGTTCAAGTTCTGTCTCAGTTCACCTAGTTCAAGTTTGAAAAGATACACTTAATAGTTCAAAGTTCTAGTTGTTCCAAAATACCCAGAGCTCCCAATGTAGAAACTCGAGCTCTGATACCAAATGTAATGCCCCACCAAGGGATCCAAAGAAATAATCTAGAATTTCACTAAGTTTGGTAGCATTTTTTTTTTTTTTAACATGAAAGTAAATACAACATATAACTTATGCACAATAACAGAAGCAATAGTAATGTCCATCTGAAATTAAACATAACATACATATCAGATTACATTCTTTAAGATCCCTTAACGTTGGATTACATCTAAACAACTAACATTAATGAATCCATCTAGTACAACATCCACATGAAATAATAATGATAAGTCCAATGTTTACTCATTACATTTCAAATGCTTATTCATCCTTTGTACATGTCACAGGGTATGACAAGCCCAAAAGAATATACATATGTGAAATATGGTACATCACCCTATTCTAATCCATGATACATCAAATTAAAGATAATCACATGATATACATGATACATCATCATAGAAGACATATACATCCATCATAAAGATCAAACATAATAAACTAAGTGCACGGTTCCTCCCAACCGTTAATATCATCATTAGACCATCGTGGATCCTAGCCATCCCTCTGTGCGTAACATTCCAAATCACCGAAGAGATCATCGGTATCAACATAGTAGGAATGTCACTCCTATATACTACATCATATGCAAAAAGTAATCTAACATGCAAATAGAAGCATAAGACAACATCATCTAACATATGCTAATCATCAATAAAAGGATACATATCCACCATCATGAAGGACGCATCAACCATGATGTCTCAATGAATCTCAAATGATAAGAGTGGAAAATACACTACCACCCGACCGTGTGGTACCTAAGTGGTCCACTCCCACCGTCCTGAGGAGATAATCTCAAGTCCCAAACAGGCTAACAAAAATTACATAGTATAAATCTCTATAAGTCCAGGAATCTTAAAAGTATACTATATTATATTTGAAATAATTCATAAATCCATCCCAATTTGATTTTTTTTATAATCTGGAAGAAATTATTCTTTTTAAAATAAATAAAATTCTTCCTATTATAGTATTGTACTACTATTCTTCCTCCTAAGGGACATGACAACATAATGGAATTAGTTTTCACAATTAAACTAGGCCTTTAATTATAATGTCTATAATCACAATTGGCAGTGATTACCATGGTCTGCTTCACCTTGCACATTTAATATCTATTAAAACAACAATCTTTTGGCAAGAACTTGATGCTTTGCGTCCTTGTTTCAATAGATTTGAGAAAAGAAATATAAAATTTGTAAGAGGTCGTATATCTAACCATTATGATGCACCATAGCATCGATAGCATCTATCCTCTCTAACTTTAATCATTGTTGTTTTTTAGTCAATAAAATAAAACTCTATTGCTACATTCACACTTACTAGCCTTAGATCCTTCTTGCCCATTTTAGTTGTAGCTTTATCTTTTACTATTTTCATTTCTCAAACTTTTAAAAGCTTTGTTATATAGATGATGCCTTTAAGTACTTTCATATACATGTTTCCAATTGTAGTTGGCATTGTTGTAGTAAAAGGCATGGTTATATACAAGACTTTTATGAAGGTATCTACTGCACATCCATGTTCATAAACAACTTAATAGATCTTGCTCAAGAATTTCAGTGAAATAGACAAATCGTCACCTTCAATGTTGTACAAAAATGCATGGATCTTTCAACTCCTTTGATGAATCTTCAAAATATTATTCTATTCTTACTAGATTGTGTTGGACTAACCACTAGTAGTGCTCTTTGAGATTCATGGCATGGCTTAACCATCTTCTATCTTCTATAAGTCTAGTGGTTGTATTGAGCATTGACATTTTTATCTTTTGGTGCAACAAAAACCCTAGATTGTAGCAAGTGGTATTAGAACTTGGTCACAAGTTCAAATCTCCTCAAGTAATATTGAGGGGGAGATTGTTGGACTAACCATAAATGTTCTCCTTTGGGATTCATGGTGTGGCTTAACTTCCTTCTATGTTCTATAAGTCTAATGGTTGTATCAAGCATTGACAAGTCAATCTTTTGGTATAATGACAAGCCTAGCTTGTAACAGATTCAGTATGATTTATCTTTCTACTAAAGTTTGCAAATATGTTTTCTCTATATAGCTTGTGTTGTGCAATGTGATAACTTGCATTTTGTTTATTGATGCCATCAATATCCACTTCCAAATAATAAAAACCTTGATTATCTCTATATTTAACTACAAATACTGAAAATAGATAGTAACACATAAAATGAAATCATATTTAAAGAGATAATTCCATCCACACATGTTATATTTATGTGAAATTACTATTTTCATTTTGATTCAGTTATATTGTATTTCTTGGGGGTGTCTAATCAAACACTTTGTGACTAATTATATTCTTGTTAATATATTTGTAATTATTGACCTCCATAGCTATTAGGTTGATTATGATGGTAGTCTAGGGATGTTTCACACTTGTGGGACTGAGGGTGTTCTATTGAAAAAAACTCTAAGATTTTAGAAATTGACTCTTCATGAATGGAGGAGGGAAAGGGAAGTAAGAGAATAAAAGCATCCTACTTTAAGGTGATGTACAAGAATCCAAAGATTTTACAACATTGTAAATTTCTTTCCTTAATTAGGCATAGTTTGTTCATGATCCTTAAATAGAAGATATAAAAGAAATTGTGGAATAATTGCATTCCTTATTAACAAAAGTATAAACCCAAAAGCCTTAATAACTGAGAAAGAACTAGATAAACTCATTTTAATACACGAAGTGTGTATATTCAAATATTACAAAATAAGAAAAGTACACAATAAAGGCCAACATCCATAGTCTAATACACTTGTTTCTATTAAGAATAAAATATCATATTAAGGTCTTTGAGTTGATAAACTATTCCTAATAGTTATATAATGCACTTACATATAGTGTTTTAGTCTTAGCTCTCCCTCTTAGAGGATAGTCTTAATTGCAAAAGTTTAACTGCTCCCAAAAATCACACTTTTAGAACCTCTTAAACAAGAGAAGAAAACCTTATTAAATAACCTCTATGACCCTAAATAACTAAGAATCATTTCAATTGAAAATATTTTCCCATTCTCTCAAGCTTCACAGGTAAAATGATAGTAATTGTCATACATTACACAATAATTTGTTACAATCATTATTTTATCAACATGCACCTACTACACCACTTACACCAATATCATCCCCAAAAAACAAGTCAAAACATGACTGCTAGTTGAATTTTGATCAAAAAGAGAAGAATGATGCACAACACATATAATGATCATCTTTTAAAAAGGGACCTCAATCTCTAAATGCAAAACCCAAATAATGGAGAAGGATCAACTAACACACCGTTGGGTGGACCCATATGTATCAAACTATCATAGGGAAGAGAATTTTGACAAATGAAGGAAGTCCAAGTAAGTGTAGAAAAGATACATAACAACCTGAGAAAGCTTCCCTACAAATAACCAAGGAAAAACCCACAACAATTATGTAAAATATTAGAATCCATTATGTGTAATTATAGCACACCACAAAGGGAAAACCACACATGGGCTTGAGGGTAAAAAAGACAACATGACCCACTGAAATCATAAGGATCCCAAACTTGATCTATGAATGAAGATGCACATGGAGCAAAGAGGGTTGTTGAAAGATGGATGCAACTTGAAAGTTTAATCCTTAAAAGAAACAACCAAGTTTTGCATCAACTTGAGTTGTAATAGATGACATTTATAGG
Source organism: Cupressus sempervirens (assembly GCA_028749045.1). NCBI lineage: Eukaryota > Viridiplantae > Streptophyta > Pinopsida > Cupressales > Cupressaceae > Cupressus > Cupressus sempervirens. Next base: position 550,043,639 of record CM053785.1, on the reverse strand, counting down.
AACCAACAACTAATTCATTATTTGTCTAAATGATGGTGGCATTAAATGAGACATATAATGGCAGAAAAATTAGGAGATATATAGAGCAATGCAATTCACAAAATATTAGAGTAAGTATGAGATTAAAGGTGAGAGAAACAAAACTGAGATTGAGATGAATACATGTTGATTATATAATGTAATAGGTGATCTATATAAAATTTGATAAAAACTAATTGAAATGATATGCTATCAAGCTAAAATTGGTAGAATTACAAATTGGAAAAAACAAAATGCACATATTTGAAAAAAATTAGTGAAAATGACAGGGACAAGTCAACATTTTGGGTATGTATTGACTTTTTGGGTACAAGTCACCAATAATGAGATGTACCTATCACTTTTTGATGAAACTTTCACAGAGGTTATAACTACTCATATATTTCCTAGACCTAAAATTGTAGCTTTATCGCATGTTTATGCATAGAGAAAGTTAGCAAAAAGATTAGGAAAGGGGGTTTTCTTTGGTTAACCCCCTATTTAGTAATAAACCTTGAAATATGATAGAAAATTGCATAAAAATAATAATGTAAAAAGGTAAATTCCAAATTTACCTTGTATAAAATCCTCATGAATAGACATAGTAATTGCTTAAATCTATAAAGATTCTTAAATGTGCTTGGTATCCAAAGATATGACCTTAGCATTAACAATTGGCTAATGGACATATGAAATTGTTGTCATTTATAGCAACACATGATGTACATGCTCACAAGAAACCTCAAAAATAAAGATACTTAGCTTTTGGTAATCAGAAAATTGTCTAAGTATAGAATTTGTATACAATAGTGTATTATTTTGTTTATAACTTGTTGTTGATGTCATATTATGACTAGAAAAGTTAGATGGAGACTATATACATGTTGATGATGATGTGTGTAACCTTGGAAGTCAATATAGACTATGCGGAATAGACATATTCATGTTTTGATGAAATAGGATAGTGGAATTGAAGGAAAGGATTATTTTGTTTACAAAATAATTACCTGTCCAATTAGGGATGACATCCTAGATGTTTACTCTAAGTTGAAAAAATGTATTTAGGTCTTAGCCGACCTAGCAACAATTTGTGTAAAAGCATGGTATTTGTACAAAGGACATCTTACAGATTCAGGTGTTCTATTGTGTTATCTTGTAAGTGTTATGTTGAGCAATTGGATGTGAACTTTTGTGAAAGAAATTTATTTGAAGTTTTATATAAGCTATTTTGTGATCTGAGATCAAGCTAATGATCAAAGATCAATCCAATAAGAAGTTACAATACTTATATTTCAAAAATTTGATTACTTGTTTGGGCAATGAGCTCTTCTTATAATTAGAAGTGTGTGTGTTAGACAATATGCTCATCTTGCGTCTACTATACTATAACTCCTAACAGGGCTGGAATCTCCTAACATGGACTCCTTATACTAAATTTTCTCATTGACTCCTAACAGGATCCATCCTCTAACAAGGAACTTATATATCAGTATATTATCTAGTGGGTATCATCCTCACCAGGGTTTTCCCTTGGCCAGGGTTTCCCTAGTTAATAAAATGTGGTGTTATGAGTTATCTACATGCATGGTTATTGTTACTATTCAAAATTAATTTATTACCTAGTTATGTATGGTTTAAAGTAAGTAACAATATTCAGTTGGTGACTAAAGTTCATAGATTACTGATTCACCCCCCACCTCCCCCCCTGAAACTCGTTAGTCCCTATTTCTAACACTTAGAAGGAGATGTAGAAGAAAGAATGCCCTTACAAATGCATAGATCTATGATTTCCACTCCTACATCTTGAATGTAGATATTCTTGATAATCACATCTGAAGAAGAAGAGAGAAATATGAATAGATGAATCTTCTTTCTTGATTAAGAATTACTCTTCTTGGCCATGATGACAATGAGACTTGTATTAGTTGGATAATATTTCCTTTGATTTGATGGATCTTGAAGAAATGTAGACTTGAAGCTCTTGATTTGGATGCTTTCCCTCAAATCTTGAATCTAAATCGTCAATTACACAACTTGATTGCTCGATGAATAACTTGCACTTGATTCCTATTATCAAATGAGAGGAGAGGATGTCCTTTTATACTTAACTCCCTCCATTTGGGACTCAAATTTAATCCAGGATGACTACAACTTAAAAATCTCAAGAGAAACCCATGATATCAACCCCTAGGAAAATCTAGGCCCAAACCTGTGGGACAAGTTTCCATTGGTGACATGTCTTAAGGTAAATTGGGCTCTGATTTCACATTGATTTTAGGGATAGTGAATAGGTGAGGGAAAGAAATAATTAAGTCATTCTGATCAAGCATAATGACCATTCGAACCTCAAAATCAACAAAATGATGTTCATTAGGTCCTAGATCATCCAATAATGGGTGTTAAATTTTTAGAACTACACAATACCATAAAAAATTAAATGAATTATAATAGAGAAATATCTAAAATGGAAAGCGGGTGTTGATCATTATCACTTCAACTTGAGAAAATTGGGTTGTTCCTAAAGTTTTATCATCATGAAGTTTTTTTGTTCTATCATTTTTCTTAAGAAAATAAAATTATAGTATTCCATGAGAGTTTACATTTATATGCTTAACAACTAACTTTCTAGACACATCTTTTACAATGCAAGTCTTGTCTATAATTTTACATGTCATATTAGTCATGGTTTTTGTCATGTGAACCTCTTCTTCCTCTATTTTCCATTGACCTCTACCGTTTTCCTTTGTTACTATAAACTCCTCTAGAAGAGATCTTATTTTGAGATTTTCCTTTTTTGTGACCAAGAAAAATACTTTCACTAACATTACCTTTTCTTCTGTAAGCTTATTCATGTTATGTTAAGTTTCTAACCACCTGATCAAAAATTGTGGTATTGAATTAGTTGCTTCCTTGAAGATACTATACATTAGTGGAATGTGCTGGAAGTAGCTCTTTTATGAAGGTTGTGAGGTGTATATTAAGTATCCCACCAATAACATTAACATATTTTTTTATCACTCTAATTTTAGAAGAAAACCTCGAGACACCTCCATTGAACTTTAGCTTAAGATAAGTTTATTTTAACTACAACTAAATAAAATCCAATATAGATTGAGAATCATATAGATACAAAAAATTAAGAAGGGATTCCAAAAATAATTTACACCCTTGTATGTGTATAAACACATCCAATAATTTTGAGTTTCTCTCTCTCTCACACACACACATGTAGTAGTTGTGTCATAGGTTAGATAGTTTAATCACATAGAATACACCATTTATAGGTTGGATATCTCCATCACAAATATTACACCATAAGTAAATAAGAATAAGCATAATTTCTCTTTTGTATGGAATATTTCTACCCAAGTATATTTTCTAGTTGAAGTGTCGTCAATCATTGACAAAACATACTGCATTGTGAGTTAAAACAATACCTAGCTTATACATTTTTTAGACTCAAAATGACTACTCAAGTTTTGTAATACCCTACTTTATGACTACATTTGGGTTTCAAGTGTATTTTGTTGTTTTATTGACATGTGATGCTTAATTAATTGGATTTAATTAATTATTTTAAGTGTACAAATATAATTGATTAATAAAGATTAGAACATATTATGTATTACTTGATGATAATATTAATGGTTAATATAAAATTATTATTTGATTAATTAATATGATAATTAATATTATCATTAATTAATATTAATAATTAATTTTAAGAAGGTGATTATTTGAATTTTTATGTTATTAAGTATTAAATATATTCATAAATGAAGATTTATAATGCTTTTGAGTGTTTTTTCCTACTTATAGGAAATAAATATTCAAAATAAAAATATTAAATAATTAGCTTTGTGAAAATAAAGTTGAAAAGGGGTAGATTAATAAATTAAGAAATAATTAATTCAATTTTATTTTAATTTCTTGTGAATGATTGTTCATTAGTTGTAAGGGAATTTAATAGTCTTTTATGACTCTTCATTCATTTTGCTAGAAGTGAAGAGGGTTTTGTGAACTGAAGAGTGTTCTTTTGAATATTTATGAAGCTCTTGAGTTTTCATTTTGGGAATTCGATTTTTGAGGGAATTTTGCTGAAGATTTTAGGAGATATGGGCTAGAGATTCTATGTAAATTTTTGGAAAGAGATTTTTGAGATGAGAGGGAGAGTTTGTGAGTACGTTGCTTGAAGATCTCACAATTTTCTTTGATTTTGGGAAAGGGACATTGGTGTATAGTTTCAATGTTGAGAGGGATTTTTTTGGATTTGGAATTTCTTTCGTTGAGATTTCTAAAAGTGGAGAGGCTATTGAATGTTGCATCTCAAGTTTGGATTTCCTTTTTCTCATTATCTTTTTCTTCTTTCTTTTATTGAATCCTTATACGAACCAAGGTAGGGATTGGATCCCTTAATGCCATTATTTATTTGATGGAATATGAATAATTTTCTATTTTTTAATGATGTGTGATATTTGTGATTTTTGTTACTAGTAATATCTAGAAGTTTGAGTTCAATTTGGTGAAAATTGTCATGTATTTTTTGAGGTTTTCTACCAACCCATTTTTTGAAATCTATTTTTTTAAATGCATGAAATCTATTAATATGCATCTTGTGTTCTCATTTTCCAATCATGTTTTTGTACATGGTACAAAATAATAAGAATTTTCACATATCTAAAATTGATATTAAAGATAGGCCTATGTCTTAACTTTCATATCTTATCTTTTGGTAGGATTTTGTTATGTTTTGTGGAAGGTACACCCATTTTAGAGAAGATAGATTTGAGCCCCAAGTAGGGTTTTAGTATTAGAAAATAAGCCATACCTTTTATTTTTGCTATTGGATCTTGATAAACATTGGAGGGAGATTCTACAATTATTTTACAATCAAACTCACAAAAGTGATTGGATTTATTATGTACAGTTTATGGAAGATGTTAATAAATGTTATTTAATCACTATTATTTGTATTTAACCATTGTTTTAAATAAGTCAATTTAGTAAAATGCCAAATTTTAGGGATTTTGATAGTTGGTATTTGGAAAGCTAGGATGTGAGAGGGGGGGGGAGTGTGAATCAGTATCCTCTAAAACTTTTAACCTTAGACCAGTTTAGTAATTTCCTTGTCTTCTTCTGCAACTCAGTAATCACATAATGTTCAACGCAATACTGGTAAATGAAAGTAACTTGTCTAATTTACTTAGCATCAATCATAAACACATAAACATAATATGTATCATCAATCAAGGAATTATTTATGATGTTTCAACGGAATAGCCAACATACTATCCCAATCTGTCATTATCAATTCAATTGCCTACTTCTCAATTATCAAGTTTGTAGCTAGATCAATCATGTGATCTGCAATAGAAAGGTTCAAGGCAACAACTTCTTTGGAAATCTTAATATGGCATTGCACAACCTCTAGATGAGGTAATAATAAAGCATGAATATAATTTATTTCCTTTTTGAGCTTTTTTTTTCTTCCATCAATTTATGTTGAAATCTAGTGAAAAATCTCACTCGGGATTAGTGTAGCGATGTGGTACTAGGATCAGTAGTAAGAGCATATGTGTTGGCTACCATATCCCCATTCACCTTTTATAATTTCTCCTTAATTTCACTGGTAAGAGTTGTTATATTACACAATTTTTAAAACAAAGTGATAACATTTGTAGATATTGGCTCTGCATTGGTGATATAAGTATACAATGCTACTTGTTGTATAGAAATTTCACTTGATACTTTCTCTAGAACCTTGTTCTCAAATTTCTTCTCGATTCTTTGCATTAGTTTAGATTGTATGTCAATATCTAGATCATTTAACTTATCTACAATATGTACAAGTTGATCCAATATAGGAGCTTTTTCATTTAATGTAACATCTTGCACCGCTTGTAATGACACGCCAAGGGATCCAAAAGAATTAACCTAAAGTTTTACTAAGTTTGCCAATTTTTTTTTTTTAAAAGAAAGAATAACATACACATCAAACACAAAGTAGTGGAAGCAATAACATACAATCATAAATAAGAAAACATCACATATTAAATTCCTTAAGGATCCCAAGATGTTGAGTCACATTTAAATTAATTAATACTAAGTCTAACAATTACCACATCCACATGAAAGAATAATTAAAAGTCCAAAGTCCATTTAAATAATATGCATTTGTTCCAAGTGCCACTTGGCAATAAAATTTAGAATGCTCAATCATCCACTATATATGTCAAAGGGTATGAAAGGCTAAAAGAATATAAATTTATAAAAGTAGATTACATCATCCCTTTCAGATCCATGAAACAAAGTACAATACAATAAGTGAAACCATCCATCATAATATGAAAAAATAGAATGAAAGGAAATGCAGACAAGGAAACTCCAACCACAGTATCAATGAACAGATCTCAATGGTAAGAGTAAAAAGCACTACTACCCAACCACATGGTAACCCAAAAAGTCCCACTCCCACTACGCTAAGGAGGTAGTCTCAAGTCCCACCTAGGATATCAATCCAAATATCAAAAGTACTCTCTAAGACCATGAAACCCTAAAAATAATCTAACTCAAAGGTCCCAAGATAAATTGACATCTAGACCTAGAGGCACACAAGACACATAAGAAACCTACTATGTAAGCGGGCAAGTGTCATCTCACAAATCAATGCTAGAGTTACCCTAGCAGTCTCTTAGGACCCTTACACCCTAGTGACCCTATGCAGCACTAGTATCCTCTCATACTGACAAGGCATACTAACGATGTATGGTCACAACCAAGTGTTCTCTATACTCCCATCCTAGTTTGTACTAGCACTCTAGGCATGGGCAAGAACATACAAAGACTCTTATTATGTTTATTTTACTCTCATTTAGTGTAGTGTTTTCACTTATTAAACAACTTACAATGGGTTACCCTGGCAACCACTTAGGGCCCTGACCTCCATTGTAAGCCACTTCCTGACATTACATATAGATAACCTACCCTAAGCTCATAAAAGTATAAAACAAAGAATTATATAAAATCACCTCAGTCCTATATAAGTGATTGGAAAGCATCAAAAGATAATTCACAATAACACATCAGTTCTCTACGAGCAACTGGAAAGCATCCCAAAATACTGATCGAAGACTCAAAATGGTTAAGTCAACTAGGTCATAACTTTCATCTCGTTATCCCATAATAACACTGAAAACAATAACAAAAAATATGAACAAACTCATCAAAGAGCATACTAACACATTACCATGGTTGAGTTTAAAAGATCAAGATTAGTTCAACATAATAACACAATCACAAAACTCCCAAGCCTTTAGTAGATGTCCTAAAATTGGTCAACGCTCTAGTCAACCCAAACCCAAAACACAAACAACATACAAAATAGTGTCGTTCGTAGTTTGGTTTGATTTGAAAACACGTAGTTTTGATTTACATTAAGGTTTCAATTTTCATTTCAGTATAAGTGTTTGAGTATACAAGATTTGCATTTTAACCCTTAACTATATAACCCAATTCTTATATTTGAAATAAAATGCACGATTTTCCCCTATTCGAGTATAAGTCATTTATTCTAAAATGATTTAAGAGTAAATATTTATATAAATGATTAAAATAATAATGATTGGTTTATTAAATAAAATGATTACAACTTTATTAAAATCCAATATTATTATTAATAATAAAATAAATTTACAACTTTATAACAAGTATTATTAATTAAACCTTAATTAAAATCTACATTTAATTAAATTAATTAATACATTTTAACTAGAACTATATTAATATTAATATATATTAATTAAAAAACTTATTAATAAAATTCTTTAATAATTAATATTCATTAATTATTAATTAATTTAATAATATTAATAAAATACTATTAATAACTTTTATTATAAATAATATTTAAAATTATTAATAAAATAACAATTTAAATATTAAATTAAATTAAATTAAAAAAAGCATAACACATAACATGCGGCATATTATATTAAAAAGGCCTACCGACCTTTAACACCTATGACCACAGGTGGTACTGCTACCACAGGCTACAATACATTCAATGGTCGACAACTAGGAGGATGGGGGTGTGGGAAAATAATGGCCCTGCCACCACCTCCAAACATTTTATTATTATTTTTTAAATTAATTTTTTTAATAGTTTTTATTTTATCAAAAAAAAAGTATAAATTTTAAAACAAAACCCTCCTCTATATTTATTTATATATATATTTTAAAGTTCCTATCCATACTTTGAAAAGAAAAGTACAACCAACCAATTGAATTTTAAATTTTAAATTTATTTTTCAATTCAAAACCCTTCCCGGTTTAAATCTAATCTGCAAAATTACTGAACGATGATTCTAGGGCATTTTAATTTCTACGTATGCAAAAGAAATTCACAAGCATTCCAGTGAATCCAAACTATAATATTGAAAGATTCGTCACAGGGAATCTTGAACAAACAAATCACAGTCATGAAGAAGACAAGAAAAACAGAGAACGTAATTTATTGTGCAAATTAAAACACAAGAAGATTTGTGAGAGAAATTTCTTCTCTCAAAACCTTCTCTCTTCAAAAATTCCTTCTCCCGAATTCGCGGTCCCTCGAAAATGAACCCTCAAATGCTGATAAGGAGTTCTCTCCTAAGTTCAGGGCACTAATTGAGTGATCACCCGAGAGGACTCCTTGCTTACCAATCTTTAACTCTTTATTATCCTTCTTTTAGTATTTTCATGCACCTTTATTGCAATATAAAATATCTTAATTAAATTCACTTGACTTCTCTTTTAAATTAATTTATTAAATTTTATTCTCATGCATACTTTATGCAATCTTAAAATTCTTCAATAAATTAATATATTTTCCATGTTTTAATTTATTTTCGAAACGTTAATTGATAAAATATTTATTAAGTTAAATAATAATAGTATTTAGTATTTATTTAAAAATAAACTCTAAATATATTATTATTAAATTAAATAAATATTATCAAGTTCTAAAATTAAATTTATAACTTTTATCTTTAAATTTAATTCTTTATATTTAATTAATTCTCCAAATTAATTAACATCATAACAAATTTCCATTAAATTAAATAATTTAATTTGACTTAATTAATAGAAAAATCACCAAAGACTAATAGGACAAAATACAAAACCCCATGATAGAAAAACACATACAAGATCAAACTAAAGGGTTATAATCACAAATTTACGTCATACGATGCATTCGGAAGGTAGACATCTCAGATACTTGTCCTAACTTTCTAGGACAAATGGGTTTAAAGGTTAGGATTTGGACTTAAGAATTTATTTCCCCTCTCTTATCATTGAGATAATGCAATAGGGTAAGCTCATCCTAGCAATTTAAGGAAGTCGATACCTGGTACCTACAATCTGCATAAAATCCATGCATGTACAAACATGTATACAGTAAGCTAAATAGGCAATGGTAGGAAGTGGTGCATTGTGTAGATCCTGACTAGTAGGTGACTACAATTTCCTTCCTTAACCACATCAGAAATGCCATACATAAAGAAAACACACACACACACACACACACACACACACACACACACACACACACACACACACACCCCATACACATGCAGTATGGGGTAAGTATCCATAGAAAACACGTATAAATAATCATTTGTCTAACTAACATCATTCAATAGCTAAAAGTTAATACATGAACATATATATCATCATTGAACATACATGAAGTAAATAGTGCCAATTAGTCTCATCATAAAATCAATTGAATATGAAGCAATATCTGATAATCTAAAGATAATGGTACTAATCATCAAACATAAAACTAGCCTAAAAGAGTTCGGCAATGATAGAAAAAATGTAAACTAGGGCAAGTATTACATCCACCCCCCTAAGACTTAGGCTTACTCTTGGAAACCTACAAGAATGGTGAAAATAAATAACTCACTCTGCAGTTTCCATTGGACCCTTTCCCCCTGTAGGAGGATATGACTCCACTGAGAATACTCTCTGGAACCTACCCATGTCTCCAACTATAGGTTCTGAAGCTGAAGGTCTCTAATCTAAGAATTGTGATTTCCCTTGAGGGCAATGGGATGACTTGTGTCTACGTTTTCCACATGAGAAACACTCTCCATCAAAACTCCTCAACACTCTAGGTGCATTAGACTGCTGAACACTACCCCCACTAGGATAAGAAGGAATACTCTAAGATAGTCAATCATACTAGTTGCACTTATTGCGCTACAGGTTGTGATAATTCTTAGAGATGGAACCGCCATCACCACTCTGAGTTGGAGGATAAGATCCTCCCTATTGTTGTTTACCTATAGAAGGAGGTTTCCTACTACCCCCTAAGTTCTAGTTACCCTTAGATCTTGATGTTGTAGGTGCTCCTACAAAGCCCCCATATCCTAGGTTGACACTCTGCTCTACCAAGATAGCTCAATGTACCACATATTTGAGGGTTTTATGCTCAAATACCTTAACACCCCCAACTAGATGATTGTTCAAGCCTCTGTTGAAATTTTGTGCCAACCATGCTCGGTTATCACTAATTTTTGAAAAGGGCATGAGCTCATAGATTTTATGGTCATACTCTATTACGGTCATAGTGAATTGTCTCAAGTTGTGGAATTCATCTACTCTATGCTGCTTCCATCCTCTGGTAGGATTCGCTCCCAAAAGTTTTCTAGAAATAACTCAAATATGACATTGTTCATGTCTATACCTAGTTTCTTCTCTTCAATAGTCCACCAAGTGGCTCCAAAGAGTTCCGGGTTGGTAATAGAAAACCTTGCTTTGACATTAGTTTCAAAGTCCTGAATAGCAAAAACCCTATCAAGAGCAATAAGCCATTTCTCAGCTACATAACCTGAACCCAACCCATTAAAGGGTTTGACCTTGGACCTCTAAAGGTCCTTCATCTGAGAAGATACAATTGATCTCTGTTGATCCCTCTAAGGGCTCCTAGACCTAGGTCTATGCTCATGTCCTACTTGATGTGCTCCATCCTAACCCTAAATAGGAGGTAGGAAATCAATGATGGTTTTCATCATTTTCCTTAGGTCAACCTCCTTTGAGTAGGCTTGTTGCTCTCTATGGTTCTCTTCTTGATGTACACTAACATGCTCTTCCCTATTCTCTTCTTGAATAGGGTCTTCATGGATAGACTCATGTACACTGATGTCTTTGCCTCGTCCATGATCTCTACCACAACCAAGGCTACGATCTCTAACAGAAGATCTCGTCCCAGATACCATCCTACAATAATATCCAAGATACAAGATGCTATAATAACCATAAATCCTACTATTGTAAGGCATATATAAAAGACACATATTTTGCAAATAGTAAGTTCAATTTTCAGTTTTGCCTAATTTTAGATTTAAGTATATTTCAGTTTTGAAGTCTAAATGTTCAAGTTTGAAAATATACAACTAAAGTTTAAGTTCTAGTTTCAGTTCAACTAGTTTAAGTTTAAGTTCTAGTTTCAGTTCAACTAGTTTAAGTTTAAGTTCTAGTTTCAGTTCAACTAGTTTAAGTTTAAGTTTGTAATAGATATACATAATAGTTTAAATTTTATTTTAGTTCAACTAGTTAACAAATAGTAGTGTTCGAATATGCCCAGAGCTCCCAGTGTTGAACTCGAGCTTTGATACTAGATGTAACACCTCGCCAAGGGATCCAAATGAATTAACCTAAACTTTTACTAGGTTTTCCAAACATATTTTTATAAAGAAAGAATAACATACACATCAAACACAAAGTAGCAAAAGCAATAACATACAATCATAAATAAGAAAACATCATAGATTGCATTCCTTAAGGATCCCAAGACATTGAGTCACATTTAAATTTAATTAATACTAAGTCTAACAATTACCACATTCACATGAAAGAATAATTAAAAGTCCAAAGTCCATTTTAATAATATACATTTGTTCTGAATGCCACTTGGCAATAAAGTTCAAAATGCTCAATCATCCACTGTACATGTCACAGGACATCAAAGGCTAAAAGAATATACATTTATAAAAGTAGATTACATCATCCCTTTCAGATCCATGAAACAAAGTAAAATACAGTAAGTGAAACCATCCATCATAAAGATATAACCATCCATCATAATATGCAAAAATAGAATGAAAGGAAATGCAGACAAGGAAACTCTAGCCATGGTATCAACAGATGGATCTCAATGGTAAGAGTAAAAAGCATTACCACTTGACCATGTGGTAACCCAAAAAGGCCCACTCCCACTGCACTAAGGAGATAGCCTCAAGTCCCAGCTAGGATGTCAATCCAAATATCAAAAGTACTCTCTAAGTCTAGGAAACCCTAAAAGTAATCTAACTCAAAGGTTCCAAGATAAATTTACATCTAGACCTAGAGGCACACAAGACATGTAGGAAACCTACTATGTAAGCAGGCAAGTGTCATTGCATGAATCAATGCTAGAGTTACCCTGGTAGTCTCTTAGGACCTTGGCCCCCTAATGACCCTATTTGGCACTAGTACCCTCTCGTACTAACAAGGCATAAATGGTCACAACCAAGCATTCTCTCTACTCCTATCCTAGCATGTACTAGCACTCGAAGCATGGGCGAGAACATACAAAGACTCTTATTAGGTTCATTTTACTATTATTTAGTGTAGTGTTTTCACTTATTAAACAACTTATAATGGGTTACCCTGGTAGCCACTTAGGGCCCCGACTTCCATTGCAAGCCACTTCCTGAAATTACATATAGATAACCTACCCTAAGCTCATAAAAGTATAAAACAAAGAATCATATAAAATCACCTCAGTCCTATACAAGTGACTAGAAAAAATCAAAAGATAATTTACAATAACACATCAGTTCTCTACGAGTAACTAGAAAGCATCCCAAAGTATTGATCGAAGACTCAAAGTGGTTAAGTCAAGTAGGTCATAAATTTCATCTTGTTATCCCATAATAACACTAAAAACAATAACCAACAATATAAACAAACTCATCAAAGAGCATACCAATACATTACCATGGTTGAGTTTAAAAGATCAAGACCAATTCAACATAATACCACAATCACAAAACTCCCAAGCCTTTGGTAGACATCCTAAAATTGGTCAACACTCTAGTCAACCCAAAGCCAAAACACAAACAACATACATAACATTGTAGTTTGTTGTTTGGTTGATTTGAAAACACGTAGTTTCAGTCTACAGTAAGGTTTCAATTTTCATTTCAGTATAAGTTTTCGAGTATACAATATTTGCATTTTAATCCTTAACTATATAACCCAATTCTTATATTTGAAATAAAATGTACAATTTTCCCCTATTCGATTATAAGTCATTTATTCTAAAATGTTTTAAGAGTAAATATTTATTTAAATTATTAAAATAATAATTATTAGTTTTTTAAATAAAATGATTACAACTTTATTAAAACCAATGTTATTATTAATAATAAAATAAATTTACAACTTTATAACAAGTATTATTAATTAAACTCTAATAAAAATCTACAATAATTAAATTAATTAATACATTTTAAGTAAAACTATATTAATATTAATATATATTAATTAAAAACCTTATTAATAAAATTCTTTAATAATTAATATTCATTAATTATTGATTAATTTAATAATATTAATTAAATACTATTAGTAAATTTAATTAATAAATAATATTTAAACTTATTAATAAAATAACACTTTAAATGGAAATGGAGTGGGATGGGGAACAAGTGAGCTTTGAATGTTGGAATAAATGGCTACCTGAAAATGGTGGGGGAAGCCATAAATGGAATGTAGATGTCCAACCAGGGTTCTGCCGACATGAAGGATGGGCTTACAGACAATAAATCAACAACAGATGACCCCTTAATCGATATAATAAAACTAGTCTCCAGTGATCGATACCCTATCCCTAGTGAAAAGATCATTACAACCAGCCACAATAGAGACAAGTAAGGTGGAATGAGAGGGAATGGGGAAAATAGACCCATGGACAACAATTGAGCTACAAAAAGTTTGACAGATTCGACTTCACAAAGTTGTTCACAAGTTTTACCGGCCCAAACAGCAGCAACAAACCTGGAGGATGGAAAAAGAGGCAAACAAAGACTCTCCCTAGGGCCCAAAAGGGCATATCACTTATGAGGTAATGTCCACTGTTCAGATAGATAATGTGAAATGGCAAGAAACAATAGGAGAATTAAAGGAAAAAAACATTCTTTTTCAAATGGTTAGGCCCATAGCCCTCTATAAGAACTATAAGGTTAGGATGCAAAGCTATATGGGGGAAAGATTGTAGGCTGAAAACCCTAACAAATGACTTTTACATGGGGTTAACTCTGAGTAAAACAAAAAAATGGGAAATCTTAAACAATGGTACTTACCTTTTAGAAGGCAAAGGGTCTTTTATGAAGGATTGGGAGCCAAATTTTGACCCAAGTAAAGAAAAGCTACAAACTTTTCCTTTATAGACTAATCTCTACAATTTACCAGTGGAATATTGGGGGGAGGAGGTTTTGGCAGAGATTGAGAACACAATTGGTTCTTTTGTTAGAGCAGAGGAGGTTTTGAACATCAAGGATTCTTCTTCCCACCCAAGGATTTTAATCAATATAAAGGAAGGGAACCCCTACCAAGACTTCACCACTCTAAGCACAGAAAATGGAGTGTGGAAATAGCCTATAGAGGTATGGGAAGGGGAAGAAAATTCAAGTCCTAAAGAGGGATTACAGAACAAAATCTTTATGAAAGAGAAAGGGCTAGAGGTGGATAAACTTTTAGAGGTTTTGGAATGGAGGGAAGGCTAGTTGGAGAAAGAAAAAAGTTTAAATAATAATGCTCACTTAAATGATCTCTGTGAAAATCAGGAGTGTCCAACAACAATAAAGTCAGCAGTGGTGGAGAAAGTTTTTTTGGAAAAATATGCAAGGGAGCATGAGGATAAAGAGATCTCAACCCAAGTGGTGACAAAAACCCCTCTAGAACAATGGGAAGCAAACAAGGATGTGGGCTTCAATATGAGAAATTTAGAGAAGGACAAAGAGTTACAAGAACTAGTTAATGACACTCCTTCTATGCTATTGATGTTAGGAAAGAGCAGAGAAATTGCCCAGCTTGAAAATCTAACATCCGAGGGCTTTGAAGGAAATGTTTGGAAACACTCTTGAAAACACAAGATCACATTGGGAAGACTATATTGGAAGAGGAAAACCAAGTTTTCAAGGATATAGAAGTTTCCCCTAACCAAAACTTAAGTGAATCCTTTAAGGAAACAATGGAGTGCAGTAGCATGAAGGAAGGAGGCAATTCATCTCAGGAGGTTCTAGAAGAGGAAGACAACCTAAATGACCTAGGCTTATTAGAATGTCTAGGCATTAATGAGGAAAGATCAATAGAGCAAACAAGTTCTAAAAAGAAGAAACCAAATGTAGTGAGAAAAAAGAAAAAAGGCCCCAAATCTATCAAATTAAAACTAGTGTTGGCAGGCAATGCTGCAAGCTAATAAAAAATATTGAGATCGGGAAAAGGCTTAGCCTTTTTGTGGGAGCTAGGAAAACCTTATCATGGAATGTTAGGGGTTGCAATGCCCCTAACAAGATTTGATTGATCAAAAGGTGTCTTGATTAATCAAAGCCAGACTTGGTGCTGTTACAGGAAACAAAGATTCAGGAGGACAATTTTTCCAATTTCAAAAAGAAGTTCAGAAGATGGGAATGCTTGCTGATGGGAGCTCAAGGGACCTCAGGAGGTATGGCTATTTTATGGAAATCAGACACTTTAGAAATAACTGATTTTACTTTGGATACTTATTGGCAATGGATTAAAGTTAATGTTAAACAATTACACTGTTCTTTCTCGGCGTTGAATGTTTATCGTCGAAATAATAATGCTCAAAAAATGTAACACTACAATGGGTCCGGGTAAGGAAGGTGAGTCAGTGGTTCATAGATTTTTTTGGTTGATAGATAATTCTAACATTTTACCATATGAGGATTGTTTCATATTAACAAGATCAAGTGAGTTGCACTCTTTTAGAAGCTCTGATGCAAGTTTATGGAGTATCCACACACATAGAATGGCCTGGTACTGTCATCATGTGCAGTGGAAAATTGGGATGAGTGTGAGTCGACTGAATGGGTGGACAATTGGGATATACAGATTTTGGACCTAATTGACACCTATCATCCCCTACAAGACTGGAAATGGTGGAAATGGAATCATCCATTGACTTTGACCACTTCTCTTATCTAGTGCAAACTGGTAATATATATCTTTGTAAATTTAATATGTAACTTTATAACTTTTACCTAAATATTTGTTGAATTAATGACCACATTTTGTATATTTATCACTACAGGCCATGTTTTTGTTGTTATTGCACCTAAAGACAATGAAGAAGGGATAAATTATTATTTGTGTCATTTTTTCTAGGCCAATTTTTTTTGGATCACTCAGTTATAGATGGTGAAGGTTTATAGTACCATATTGGTGTGGTGGTTGTAATCAACACATGGCTTAGATGATATTCTATGAAGAACCATAACTTGTGGTTATTCAAAGATTGACAAACAAAGAGGAAGATTCTTCATTATTCAAACCTTGTTGTCACATCAAATGTACACTTGATAAAATATGGTGCAAAACCACATAATAAGACTCTTTGGAAGGTTCACAAGTCAGACCACGAAGGCAATACTAGAGACATTAAAATGTAGAGTAGATCTAGTTGGTTCATTAGAATGAATAGGGAGAGAGAGAGAGATGGGAAAGGGAGGGATAGGGGGAGAGGGAGAGGGAAGGAGGGAGGGAGGGTGAGAGGGAGAGAGAGTAGGGGATGCATGGAAGAGACACTACTCTTGAGGAGACACCGAAGAGACACAACCCTCCAATAGGTAATAAACAATCATTCTGAGAATCTGAAGCAAGTGCATCCAATAAAGAAAAGGCACATAATTGAAGGATATGTATGCATATATGAACATTAACAAAAATAAAATTTAAAAATACCAATATTGAGTATTGTATACAACAAAGATTTTTCCAAACCAAAGGCAATAAGTAATTGATAATAGTCAGACAATTAAGAACTAAATATATATGAACCATATTATTCTTACATATGTATACAGTATTATTGACCAATTTAGAATTAGCAAAATGATATTGCACATAATCTCCATTCCAAAAACATGGAAGCTTTGTGATTTTAATAGTTATATTCTTTAGTCTCCAAAAGGGACATTACAAATATTGCTCACTAGTCCTTTACAATAGAAGATGTTTACAAAAGCTGGCATGTACTTGTATGACAACATCATCTATTATAGAAATCCCACACCAAAGCAATTAGCTAGCCGCTCAAAAAATAGTAACTGAATGCAAGTGGGATCATAAAGATACCTTAATAAACTAGTATCCCCTTTACTCAAGCAACATCTTGGTCATTTACTTGATTGGGACATGTTTGGGAACTAACAATCTCCATTGAAACTAAAGTCTCTGGAAGCAATTATATTTGTCAGTGAAGGAGATGCACCCATTTGATCTGCAATAACTTTATATTCATTAGGATTTCCATTTCTCTTTGATTGGGATCTATCCTTTTGCCAATTTGGGAAATCAGCGAGTCTATTTGTGGACCTCGTGGCAGTTGGTCACCTAAATGAGAACCTTGAGATTTATTAGGGACTCCATGAAAGAAATTAGTACCTTGAGAAGCTCTCCATTTGTTAGCTGAATTAAAATCTTGTATTATAGATGGTTGGCCTTCATTGTAAAAAGAGTAAGACTACCTCACCAAAGGTGGTAATGAGCTTTTTGTTGTTATGTTAAGATCATTAATATATTTCAATGAGAACTTTGAGGGATCATGCCCAACTTGATCATCCTAGCTTCCCAAGTCCTACAAATGCAAGGCCATTGATGAATATGCATTTCTAATTGAAACATCTATGGTGTTGGAATGAAGTGTGTGACCACATTCTTTGCCTAGTAATGAGCCAATTTGAAGCTTCACTTCACATTGCTCCGTGGATAATTCTATAGCACTTGTTATTTCTCTATCTAATTTTTTTTGTGTCTGTGTACATGTGCATTGAAGAACTTCTATCACTACTTGAGCTACTAGCAGATGGTGAGTATTCATCATCGTCATTTGACATGGGCTCACATGCATATGTTACTTCTTTCCTTTGTCACTTTCCCCTTCCTAAATCTTCCTCATTATCTATAACTTCTTTCATGGGTCCAAGAAGGCCTTCCCACTCTTTCCCATTAGCTGTAGGTTTTGTCTCTTCATCCTGAGTAATTGGCATACCCTGGATAGCACCAAGATAACCATTTTCTTTTGAAATGTCATTTTCTCTTAGATTACTCTCTCTCTTAAGTAGGTTTTCTATATCGTCCTCTGTATATTTAATAGATGTAGTTGCAATTCCATGCTCATTAAGAATATCCCTTGCACCATGGATTAATATATCATGCAATTCCTTAATAGTTTCATTCTTATCAAAATTCATAATCAGATTCTCCATGGCCAATTTTCTTCTTGATCGCTTCAATATTTTTTTCCTCAACTGAATATTTTGTAATTAGTTCATATACAATCACAGATTTCTCTTGGCTAATTCTATGGGCTTGTGATTGAGCTTGTAGATCCATAAAAGGGTTGAAATCTGGATCTAGTAGAAGAATAGCATTATTAAGAAGTCATTCACTAACATCACATCTTTATAACAACTAAATTTGGGTGCACTATAAGCATTAGTTCTCAAAAAAAGTAAATAGTATGGATACATTGCATCACACTATCACCATTCTTGTGTGGAAATGAAAGTCTGTGGCTATGCTATAGATGGTCACTGTGAAGTTGGGTGTTATGGAGAAACTCATGTCATTCATTATGGGATCAAACTATCTATTTTGTTAGCTCCAAGTGGTTGGGTAAACCCTAGTCCCAAGCTCATCCCATCCTGTCGAGCGCTCAAATGTTCTCAAGCATGCCAAACTAAATTGACCGTAAGAGTCACTAAATGCCATAGGGCAATGATCTTTGACAAGGCATATATTAGAGCTCATGCAACATATAGATGCGATTCTAGGTGCTACTAGACCATGTTTCTAAAAACTACAATAACCTATCTCTCTTTTGGAGATTAGATTTTGTTTTGATTTGGCGGCCCCATCTCGGGTGATGTTGAACCTTGTAGTGTTGGCAAGTACAAAGTTGCCAACTAGTGAATCTCTCCAACCGTTCATCTTGGGATTGAACTATCTATTTCATTAGCTCCAGGTGGCTAGGTAAACCCTATTCCCAAGCTTGTCCTATCCCGTTGAGTGCTCAAACATTCTCGAGCACCCCAAACCGAATTGACCCTAAGAGTCACTAAATGCCATACGGTACTGATCTTTGACGGGGAATATCTTAGAGCTCATGCAAGGTATAGATACAATTCTAGGTGCTACAAGACCATGTTGCCAACACCTACAATAAACTCTCTTATATTTTGGAGATTGGATTCCATTTTGATTTTAAGGCCCCATCTCGAGTGATGCTGAAACTTGTAGTGTTGGCCAGTACAAAGTCACCCACTAGTGAATCTCTCCAACCATTCATCATGGATCAAACTCTTTGTTCCATTAGCTCCAAGTGGCCAAGTAAACCCTAGTCCCAAGCTCGTCCCATCTCATTGAGTGTTTAAATGTTCTCGAGCACACCAAATCAAATTGACCCTAAGAGTTACTAAATGCTATAGGGCTGTGATCTTTGACGAGGCATATCTCAGAGCTCATGTTAGGTATGGATGCAATTCTAGGTGCTACAGGATCATGCTTTTGATAGCTACAATAATCTCTCTCACTTTTTGGAGATTAGATTCTATTTTGATTTTGCGGCCCATCTCAAGTGATGCTAAAACTTGTAGTGTTGGCCAGTACAAAGTCACCAACTAGTGAATCTCTCCAACCATTCATCGTAGGATCAAACTGTCTATTTTATTAGCTCTAGGTGGCTGGGTAGACCCTAGTCCCAAGCTCATCCTACCTTGTTGAGTGCTCTAACATTCTCAAGCATGCCAAATTGAATTGATCCTAACAGTCATTAAATGCCATAGGGCAGTGATCTTTAAGGGGGTATATCTTAGAGCTTGTGTGAGGTATGGATGCAATTTTGGGTGCTATAAGACCATGTTACCGACACCTACAATAACCTCTCTCTCTTTTTGGAGATCAGATTTTATTTTTATATTGCAACCCATCTCTTTGGTGATGCTGAAACTTGTAGGTTGGCCAGTACAAAGTCAGCAATTGGTGAATCTCTCCAACCGTTTGTCATGGGATCAAATTGTCTATTCTGTTAGCTATGGGTGGCTAGTTAAACCTTAGTCCCAAGCTCATCCTATCCCATTGAGTTCTCAAACATTCTCAAGCATGCCAAACCAAATTGACCCTAAGAGTCACTATATGCCATAGGACAATGATCTTTGACGAGGTATATCTCAAAGCTCATGCAAGGTATGGATGCAATTCTAGGTGCTACACGACTGTGTTGCTAACATCTACAATAAACTCTCTCACTTTTTAGAGATTGGATTCCATTTTGATTTGGCAGCCCCATCTTGGGTAATGTTGAAACTTGTAGTGTTGGCCAGTACAAAGTTGCCAATTGGTGAATCTCTCCAACCATTCATCATGGGATCAAAATGTCTATTTGTTAGCTTTAGGTGGGTGTGTAAACCCTATTCCTAAGCTTTTCCTATCTTGTTGAGCACTCAAGCATTCTTGGGCATGCCAAACGAATTGACCCTAAGAGTCACTAAATGGCATAGGGCAACGATCTTTGACAAGGCATATCTTAGAGCTTGTGCGAGGTATGGATGCAATTCTAGGTGCTATAGGACTATGGTTTTGACAACTTCAATAAATTCTCTCTGTTTGGTGATCAGATTTTGTTTTGATTTTGTGGCCCCATCTTAGGTGATGCTAAAATTTGTAGTGTTGGCAAGTACAAAGTCGCCAATTGGTGAATCTCTCCAACCGTTCATCATGGGATTGAACTGTCTATTTTATTAGCCCCATGTGACTGGGTAAACCCTACTCCCGAGGTCATCCCATCTTGTTGAATGTTCAACATTCTTGAGCACACAAAATCAAATTGACCCTAAGAGTCACTAAATGCCATAGGGGAGCAATCTTTGACAGGATATATCTCGGAGCTCATACAGGGTATGGATGTAATTCTAGGTTCTACAAGACCATGTTGCTAACACCTACAATAATCTCTCTCACTTTTTGGAGATCAAATTTTGTTTTGATTTTGTGGCTCTGTCTCGAGTGATGTTGAAACTTGTAATGTTGGCCAGTACAACGTCACCAACTGGTGAATCTCTCCAACCATTTTTTGTGGGATCAAACTGTCTATTCCATTAGCTCCAAGTAGTTAGGTAAACCTTAGTCCCAAGCTCATCCCATTTCATTGAGCACTCGAACATTCTCGGGCATGCCAAACCGAATTAACCCTAAGAGTCACTAAATGCCATAGGAAAGTGATCTTTGATGGGGCATATCTTAGAGCTTGTGCAAGGCATAGATGTAATTTTGAGTGTTATAGGACCATTTTTTTGACACCTAAAATAACATCTCTTAGTTTTTGGAGATTGGATTTTATTTTAATTTTGCGGCCCCATCTCAGGTGATGCTGAAACTTGTAGTGTTGGCTAGTACAAAGTCACCAACTAGTGAATCTCTCCAACTATTTGTTGTGGGATCAAACTGTCTATTTTGTTAGCTCTAGGTGGCTAGGTAAACCCTATTTCTAAGCTCATCGCATCTCATTGAGCACTCAAACATTCTCAGGCACGCCAAACCAAATTGACCCTAAGAGTCATTAAATGCCATAGGACAATGATCTTTGACAGGGCATATTTTAGAGCTTGTACAAGGTATGGATGCAATTCTAGGTGCTACAAGATCATGTTTCTGACACCTACAATAAACTCTCTCTCTTTTTGGAGATTGGATTTCATTTTGATTTTGCGACCCCATCTCCGGTGATGCTGAAACTTGTGGTGCATGGCACCTAGGTGACAACTGGATATGTCATCTTGTCCAATGATGGAGACTCATGATAGAAGGTAAAGGGGTGATCATACACCTCATTTTGAACATGTTTCTTTTTTATGGTAATAAGGTAATCCTTGTTTGTAAGGTCAAGGAACTTGAGGTCACCTATAAACCCAAGTTGCCCTAGTCTTAAGGATTTTTGCTTTTTTGTTGTTTTTGTTGATAAGTTGACTCAATAAGTGTTTTGAGAGTCATTACACCTTATATAGGTCCTATGTGTTACCAAAAAATAGTTGGTTAAGTTCTAGGAAGAGTTAGTGTAAAAATTGCATTTTGCAATAAAAGTTACTAAACTTTTTTTGCAATTTTAGCAATTTTTTGGAAAACGTTGAAATTAACCTTGTAACCAATCAAACCAACTAGTAATCAGTTGGAATGGATGTCAAATGATGAAAATACCCTCTATGAAGTTAGAGGAGGCATAAGGTTTTGGTGATTATTAAGTTTTTTTAATATGGAAATGAATCATTACTGATGTTAAACTTGAATATAGGATCATTGAGTTATTGTCAAATATCATTACTCCCTATTTTAGAATAGTAAACCCATACTTTTTCATAATGAAACACCAGTTTAGCTACATGTTATCACTGAATGGAGTTAGTGGAAGATGTTAAGGATCTTCTTGGTTGTCTTAATACCCATTTCATGGGTTTGAAACATAATCACTTCCCTTTGTGAAGAGTTGACAAAAAATTAGCAAATCACATATTGTTGCAAAGAAAACACACTTATAGGATGTTGGAAGATTGTTTCCACTCATAGGATATTGAAGAATCTCTTGGAAGGATGGAATAGATGATAGACTGAAGTTTGTGAGATAGTTATTAGGTGTTCCTTGCAGTGTCTAAGGTGTTAGTTTGAAGCAAGAAGTTGATTATGATCCATTTCTCAAATTTGCTCATTTTTCTCTTATTGCTTCTCGAGTCTTGAATAGGGAAAGTGATCAAGTAGTTTTGTGAAGTTGGGTAGAAGTTTTTTCAATGTTGTAACCAAGTTGGAAAGAGTCTTTTAAGACACTTAAGAAGGTGGGAAAGGTAATTTTCCTTAAAAGTGTTCTTGTTGGGAATCCACTAGCTTTTGGTGTGAGCACTCTGCATCATTTTGGATGCAAATTACATTAAAATGAAATATATGAAATGTAATTAAAATATAAATAAGAAAAACAAGATATATATTATGATAACCAATAATTTCATACATGAACAAACATATAATATATTATGACAACCAATAATGTCATACATGAACAAACATATAATATATTATGATAACCAATAATGCAATACATGAACAAACATATAATATATTATGATAACCAATAATGTCATACATGAACAAACATATCATTTATTATGATAACCAATAATTTTAAAGTCTAATAATGTCATACATCAAATATAAAATGTCATATATACATCAAATGTATGTTGAATATATCCACTAATATAAAATCAAAGATATATGTCCACTAATGCCTATAGATGTGTGTCTATCCCTATATCTTCTCCTTCCTATGAGAGGAAGGAAATCCCTATATGTCTTCAACCATTGTGTGGAGGGAGATGATGGGGTCTTCCTCACATGCTTGCTTGTCCTCTTATTTAGGCTCCTCTCTAACTGGAGTTGATACAAATAAAGTATATATGAATCAATAATTATTATACATTAAAATCAAATATACGTACACACAAAATTAATTATTTTCTTACTACCATCAAATAGTCACTCTATACATTCACCTCAAAGGCTTGTGGACAATCAAGAGTAACAAGGCCTTATAAAAATTCAATCAATTTATTGAATATATATTGAAGGTGTTATATTGAAGAGTAACAAGGCCTTATATTGAATATGAAGGTGTTAAGAAATAAGGGTACTTTTCATAATAGAAGCATGGGAAATTGTGAATGCAGTAATCCATTATTGATTAATCATCATGCTTTGTGGGTTATTTTCGCAATCACTTCTGGGGCAACAATAGGGTTATTTTTCTCTATTATTTGCTTACTCTCAGAGGTCAATTTGAGTCACAGAGTGAAGAGCACATGAGTAAAGTGGGTGTGCAGTGTGCAAAAATGGTAGGCGAGAGATGTAGAAAGGAGCCGGTGGGAGATTTTGAGAAATGGAGAAGTAGGTCAAAAGTGTGGGAAAAGCTTGACGAGGGTGGGGTTACCAATTATATCATGAAGCTGCATGGATTCGATCAAGAGGTGACCAAAAGTATGGTGGGGTCCTGGAAGGATGGCAGGGTGAAGGTGAATGTTATCTACTTCCAAATAACGGAGGAGGTGATTGCGGCTGTCACCGAAATCCCTATTAAGGGTTTTAAATTCTTCAGCGATAAGAAGCTCTCAACCAATGCAGTTAGGGACTTTGTGGACAGTGAGAAGGAATTGAAGGCGCTGAAAAAGATTGACACCTACTATGTCCTCAACTCCATGAAGAAGCGGTGGAGGTATGTTCTGAAAGCTGTTATCGAGTACATTACTTTGGACCCTAGGTTTGATAGAGCTCGTACCCACCACTTTGTCATTTTGAATCATTTTCGAAATAATGCCAAAATTTTCTTTCCATATTATTTGCTAACCTCAATGAGAAAGGCGGTGAACAGCTTCAAAAAGAAGCCCATCGCAAACCCGTCTCTACACGAGGGGCTGCTACTGCTTATCCATGAGCACTTCAAGGCTTAGACTATAAGCATCACCCCCCTCAAACAGAGAATGTGGAGTCTGGTAGTTCTAGTTACTCCTCTAACTTGGATGAAATACAAAGCCTCAGCTCTGAGAAAGGAGGGATCTCTTCTTCGGGGAAAGCAATGACTTACCATGCTAAAAAATTGCCCTCCCCCATAACCCCTAGCAAAAAAAGCCCTAGGGATCTCAAGAAAAACCCTCTTGAGAAGGCTGAGGAGGGAGATAGCGATGATGAGGAGGAGCCAAAGTCTGAGGAGGTGGTTAAGGAGATGCAGGAGGAAATTAAGGAGGAAAGTGGAAGGAAGAAACGCAAGAGGGAGAGTTTGGAGAAAGTGCGCTCCCAATTTGAGGAGGCGTCTGTGCTGCCCCTTTCTCCTGTCCATCTCCAACCTGAGGAGCAGAAAGAGGAGAAAGCTAGGTATGTAGAAGGGGAAGTGTAGACCAATGATAGGAGGAAAGCGTGGATAAACTTCAATGTCAAGACTTCTCAGATGGGCATCTTTAGGGAGGCCATGAATCCCCAAATCCTCATGGAAAATCAAGAAGAAAAGTGGCTGGAAGAACTCATTGATCCGACGATTGTGTCTATTTCAGATAGAGCTAGGGAGACAAGGATGAACCTCTTGAATAATGCTTGTAACAATATGATTGATAATTTTAGATCAATCAAATGGCTTTTCCACGAGCTGGAGGAGGTCAAAGATCAGGTGAAACATATTGAGGCAACAAGGAAAGGGATGGATGTTAACAGGAGGACGGATTCAGCTGACAGGCTCAGTCTGGTAGAAAAAAAGATACATAACCTGGAGAACTACAATCACAACCTTGCGAATGAGATGTTCTCCTTGTTAAGCTCCATTGACAACAACATCATCTCTCTTATGGGCTAGATCAAAGATAGAGAAATGCACGATGATGAGGAAGGAAAAGACAGGGATGAAGCCAGAACGGAGGATGACTTTGTAAAGGACAACCCCATTCTTGATTAGGACCAGGGGAACCAAAGGGCACAATAGATGGAAGTGGAGGAGAATCAACTAGCCTTTGAGGCTGCTCAGGTTATGCAAGAATTGGAGCGAAAGAACGAGGAATAACTCTCACTTGTTCTTTTGTTTCTCGTTATCTTTTAGCTTTTTGTTCTCGCTTTAGACCATGGCTTTGCTTGTCTTTTTTCTTGGTCTTTTCTCAGAACTCTTCTTTTTGGCTGGGATTAATGCTTATTATCAGCTTATGAACTTAAACTTTTTTGGCTGGGTTTTCATGCTTATTATCAACCTTTTTTATATTAACTATTGGGTTTCAGGTTCCCCGTAAAACCTGTTTATCTAATAAAAAACAATTCAATCAATATAATCACTCGATCATACTTATAAATACCATTTGAAATTTCAATACTAACTATTACAAATACCAACTAAAAATATGAAAACTCTTTCATACCTTAGTCAATGGCTCTAAACTAGCCATCATGGCAACAACTCCATGATTGATGGACTGGCAAAGATGAGGAGTCTCGGACATCAACAACTGCAAATAATATAATACAATTTACATGTAACATGAAACATGAAACAAATATAATCAAATGAATTAAGTTAACATGAAAGAAATGTACCTCTATGAAGCTTGTATCATGCCTAGGCTCAGAATCCCTTGTGAATGTTGATGGTCTAGTAGAGAACCGATGCACATGGATAAATTTTTTTGTCAATCCTTCATATAATTACTTAATAAATATATGTATTAACTTAAATAATTAAATTGATACATACCTCTCGACTCATTGATGGGAAATAAAATGGGGCTGGGGAATCTATACTAGGGCCATCAACACTCTTACCTTGAATTTTGAACAATGTCAATACATGCTAATTAATTATTCATTCACTATACATATTAAATGTGATCAAATTAGTTTATTATAATTGTAATTTACCTATGTGTAAATGCCAAATGTGTCACTCAGGAACTCATTAGTGACTAGCCCATCATCCATAGTACCTCCAACATCACTACCAAATGTGCATAAGGATCCACATGATGTGCAAATGTGACTGCAACACAAAGAAGGCTCCTCCTCAACTAATGGACTGGCACAATGAATGAGGGTTTGTGTCAAAGCATCGATAGCCCGTAGAGTACTGGTTTCTATATGTTCCTTCACTAATAATCACATGCTCACCCTATGGCTTGACAAAAAGTACCCTATTTATATCAGGATCATGACATGCCCCCGACCTCTCAAATGATGAACCTCCACCTCTACACTGAGAATCTAACATATCAAAATAATTAGGGATCTCCCCAAGGAAAAATTCAGAATACAATTTCTTTAAGAAATACATTGGAAACTCCTAATTATTACAAGGAGGGGCATCATAGACCATCCACCATCTATCCCAAAAGTTGTATGTTTAACAATGTCTTGTTCTATAGGTTTTTTAAATAATGTATATATGCTACCTTTTTCTATTTCCTTTTTTCTTACATCTTAATAGGATAATTTTTTTGCATAATATCTTCTTTGTTCTTCTCACTTAACATGCCAAATATC
Source organism: Cupressus sempervirens (assembly GCA_028749045.1). Taxonomy (NCBI): domain Eukaryota; kingdom Viridiplantae; phylum Streptophyta; class Pinopsida; order Cupressales; family Cupressaceae; genus Cupressus; species Cupressus sempervirens. Next base: position 550,016,246 of record CM053785.1, on the reverse strand, counting down.
CAACTGACCACTAACATAAGCTACATGTCTCATAATGGACTCAAGAGAGGATGCCAATTGTGCTCTCATAGGATTAGTATTCCTATCAGCTTTCAACCTACCAATGATTGCTTTTAATTCATTTTTCCCTCTTTCTATTTCATTCATTATATTGTTTTGAGTGCTAGGAGGAGGTCTTCAAATCGGTGGAGGTTGTGAAAGTTCATTTTGATCTTGTGGAGGGTTTTCATTTTGATTTTGTTGATTAGGCTAGGGATTTGGTGGTTGATTATTCACATTATAAGAAACCAATTACATTTTAAATAAATAAATAAATTTGAAGCAAAACTAAAAAAACATACAAAACAATGCAAAAACAAGAGTAGAAAACATACTACATGATCCCAATCTTGATCTCTAACGATGAAAAGGCATTTTGAGGAGGATATTGAGAAAAAATTTCAACTTTTACAAACCATGTGCATGCTATTGAGGGGAAAGAAGGTAGCAACAAAAAAAACTAACATGAAATGAAATGGGTTGCAAATTTGCAACCCATATATAAAAACTTCTAAGCTTTTAAAGCTTGCATGCACTATAGTGCACACAAAATTTGGTTTGGCTTGTGGAGTCCAAGCCAAAGCACATGCATGCTAAGGATTGTGGAGCCCAAGCCAAAGTGTGTGCATGCTATAATTTGTGCCCACTTTTAGAATTGTAAAAATCTAAGTCGAGTGTCATCCTTTTGGCACCACAACTTGGTGCATTCACTCACATATTAAATGCTTCATACCCTATACTTGATCATTTTTCACAACTTAGTCATGTGTTATTCCATCACCTACTAAGTTATCATTATGTTGTCATCTCAAACTCATTTAATACACTAACTCAACTTACAACTTCACTTGCTTGGTCAACACTGTATCTTCAATTATTGAACATCTCAGTGTGTCTTATCAAATTTATTGGCTTCCTAAATTTTTGAGTTGTCTATATGCATCATACAATATGTAGATATAGAATTCATCTGATTATATTCTTGGAACTGATGCAAGATATAAAAGTAATAATTCAGTTCTATACCTTTCATAAGGTTTAGTTGGAGGTGGAAGTGTCACCTAATCCATTGGATGAGATGTCACAAATTGTAGCACTTGATGTCCCATTCTCTTCTATCTTTTTCCCCATGTTTTATTCATTTGTTCATGTACTTCATCAACATTTACTTTTCCTTCACCTTTTGGATCTTCCTCTTTAGGTGCTAACACTTGGCACTTGCATTTCTTACTTAAGTGACCTAGGTTGTGATAGTGATAATGAGCCATTCTAGAACTTCTCCAATTTCTAGGTTTTCCTACAGGGTGAAATCTCATGTAGTTAGTAGCAATATGACCATACTTTCCATATGTAGCACAAGAATACCATGTATTATAATCCCAATTTATTGGGTTACCTTTCTTTCTTGGTGTCCAATTAGGCTTCATCTGTGATCTACAATCTTGAGACTTATGACCACATTTATTGCAAGTATAGTAGTAACCGTTGAAATCATACTTCTTTGGGGATTGACTAAACTTAGATCTACACTCATATTCTTTATGTCCATACTTATTACAATTATAAAAATACCCATCAAACTTGGGAGTAATGGACTTGCCACATTTCCTCCTGCAAACATTCGTTATGTCTCCAAGATTTCCACAGTGATACCATGTAGGATTCTTTGGTTTAGGATTTGTGTATACATTATTCTGTTCAACTGTCTTGGAAGAATCTCCTTTCTTGGTAGTGGAATTCTTGGTATAGCCTAATCTAGATGTATCTCTTAGTTGCATATGTCCTCAAAGTTGTCCATCTAGTATCTTGATGCTTTCTTTTGATCTCTTCAATCTCTCATTGGTTTCTTTCTTAGATTTTAGTTTGTCCTTCAACTTTTCATTCTCAATCCTCAACTCACCAATCTCTTCCATCTTCCTGCCAATTTCATGATTTACACCAATTAGTTGATTAACCATTAAGAGTGATTTTTAGTCAACCTTGGGATTTCTTTATCCTTAGCATCCAGTTTGACAATAATTTGTTTCTTATCTTCTTCATCATTTGTTTCTCATCCCCAACTTTCCTTTTATGCTCCATTAATTTACAACACCTTATAGAGTCAGTTTCTTGTTCTCTTTTTAGTGATTTAACCTTCTTAGTGAGACTATGAATCTTCTTAAGTATATCAACTATGGTAACATTAGATTCATCAAATAGTTCTTCAATAATTTCTTCCTGCTAAGTTGTTCCATTTGTTTTCTTAGAAATTTATTTCCTCATATTCAATGATTTCCCTATATTATTTTTCAACTCAATGATTTGATTCATTTCCATCCTTAACTCCACTATCTAATTCTCAATAGTCATGTCCAATCTATACCTCTTCATGACCTAGATCTTTACTCTCAGGTGGTAAAACTTTTAACAAGAGAACTATTCTCTAAAACAAATTGTTAGAATTTTTGGAAAGGTGGGATGTTGGGGGAGTGAATCAGTATCCTCTAATACTTTTAACCTTAGACAAATTTAGTAATTTCCTTGTCTTCTTATGTAACTTGGTAATCACATAACATTTACCAAAATACTTTTAAATGAAAGTAACTTGTCTAATTTACTTAGTATATAAACCATAAACATAGAAACATAAAATCATAACACAACACAATTATTTGGTCATGCAATAACCCTTGGTTAGAGGGAAAATTGTGGTGGGGATAGTATCCACAAATCCATCACTACTATAGTAAGAGGATGCCTTGTTAGGGTTACAATGTTTTTGTCACTTCTAGTGACTTACTCTATTAAGAATATACAATAAGATATGCTAGGATCTACCTTCTTCGAGGGATTTGCAACACTCAACTAAGTGTGTACTTAGTTAAGAGATTTTACATAAGACTATTAAGTCTACATTTTTCAATGATTCAGACTACTACAATGATAAGAAAGTAGCAAGAAATGATCTTTATGATAACAACTTTCTTTGCTTGATAAGATCTCACTGCTTCACAACTGTTTTTATCACCTCACTATGATAGATCTTCAATTCCTCTTTACATTGCTTAAATATATGACCTTTGATATTGTTAACTCTTTCCTTTGTCATAAAAATTCTTCTTGATTGCTTCAATTCTCCTCTCAACAACAATTAAAAAATGTTCCAATTACGTCATTTTATAGTTTTTTCCCTTTTCACTATCTGACCTAATTAGGGTTTAGGAACCCTCTAGAATGCATCTCTGAATGAAATCAATGATTTAGAATGGTCTTCATTTCACACTTTTCCTTTCTTCATTCTGATTGGTCTTCTATACATTAAAATCATAAAATAGTCAATTCACATTCTTTAAGAAACCTTTTCAAATCATTTTCTTGAAATGTATGAATCTAGTTTCTTGCTTGGTATGATCATTTAACATCAATATTTGTGCCAAACAAAACTTGAATGTACCCTCTATTTCACTTAGTAAATAATCTATTCTTTTTGTTGTCATTCGGTGATAATACTGCTTGGTTATAATTGCTCTACTCAGTAATGTCTCTATTTGGCTCGGTGAGGTCTTCTTCTCGAAGAGTACATAATTACTCGGTAATAACTAAAATTGGTTATAACTGTATACTTAATTTTTATTTTTTTCCTTTTAATGGTCAAGTAGTATAAGGACTCAGTACTATGGGCACTTCTTCTTTCTCTATCATTTTGACACTAATTGGAAAACAAACTTATTTATCAGAATACATTTGACTTCATCCCTATCTTTGATCCTTGTATTGGTATAAAATTTTATTTTATAATTAAATATTTAGCACAACATCTATTGAAGATTTTTTAGATATGAATTATGAATATAGTAATATTACAACTATTATTACATTTTTGTGTAAGGAAGTAACAATTTAATTAATTGGTGTTTGTGATGATTTGTGCATTTGTTTTGTGGTTGTATCCAATGTTATGGTCCTTAATTATGGATGATTTTATATATTATTCTTGTATTATGTTTGGTCATATTTTTGAAGTTAAGATACTTAGTGTATATTCGTGATTTTATTTTCATTATGTGTTTGACTTGCTTGTTTATACAAATACAATTTTATTCTTAATTTTGTAAATGAAGTGTTGTTTGGGGTTGGGTTGAATCCATATA